>JALGAY010000001.1:15000000-20000000 GCA_029207805.1 Tribolium confusum | reverse complement strand
ATGAGGGACCACAGCTTGGGGTTGCGTTTTGAAACATTGCAGAAGAAAAGCTGTGTAGATAATAAAAGCAATGCTGATTGCAAATAGGGCGTACATGAAAATGTTCAGTTCTGGTTGTCTGAAACGATTTTTTCGCAACCATTCCAAAACGTCAGCTTCGGAATGCATATCTCCACGATATATACTTGGAAAACGTCTCCGGAAGTACACAATTGCGGGGAGATTTGTTACGCCCCATTTTCGGGCGTATCTCGGATCGGCCATTTTGACGAAAGTTATATCAAAATTATCAGTCTCGCTGTCAATGTTTTCTAGTTTTTCCATTATAGCTTTACTCTCCTCCGAGTTGATTTCATCTAGAAGAAAAGTTCAAATTCCAGAAAAATGTGAGCACTTACTTACAAAAGAACACAGTGACAAACTCATTTTCTTCTAGTAGTTTCTCCAACATTTTTTTATTTACTTCTTCGATTTCATTTTTAATCTCAAAAACGTCTTGTGATGTCAACCAATCGAGGACTTTATCTGACTGGGTTAGATCACCTTCATACACCATTGGTGTTTTTTTTCGGAAGTACATCAAAGCGGGCAAGGTATGCAATCCTTGATCAGCTGCAGCTTCAGCACTACAAATTTTTACAAAATCAATTCCAAACATATCAGCTTCTCCATCGATTTCTTCTAGGTTTTCCAAGATTTCGTCGCATTCGGGACAATCTTCATCATCTAAAAACCACAACTTAACACAGGAATTTTTGGAAATTTTGACTCACAGAAGAAAACGGCGAGAAATGGTGATTCGTTTAGAAGTCTTGTTAACATTCGCTCATTTACTGATTCGATCTCGTCTGCTAATTCCCGATTGTCGTCATCTATTAACCATTCAAGAACTGAATCTTCATTTTGGAGGTCACCTTCGAAGAGTAGGGGATTGCCATTTCGAAAGTAGACAAGTGCAGGGAATGTCTTGATACTGTATCTTTTTGCTAATTGAGGATCTTGGATCCGGACCAAATGAATACCGTAAACATCACACTCATCGTCAATTTTTTCTAAATCTTCTAAAATTTGTTCACAAATGTGACAGTTTTGTTTGTAGAAATAAACTGCTAAGTATTGAGTATCCTGGACAAGATTTTCTAACATAACTCTTGTAATTAACTCGATTCGGTCTTCTGTCCGTTGTTGGATAAGCCACTGGAGAACCTCTTCTTCCTCTTCTAAATCACCTTCAAAAACACCCCCAATTCCGTTTTCAAAGTACAGCAAAACTGGGAAATCGGTCGCTCCGTACTGTTCTGCTATTTTCAAGTCTTGAGTCTTGACGAATAAAATTCCATGGCGCTCACAATCGTCGTCGATATTTTCTAATTCTTCTAAAATGTGAGCACATTGCTCACACTCGTCGTTATCTGAACAAAGACAAAAAATTAATAAAAGTTCTTTGACAAAATTCAGAAATGTCTAAAGTTTGCTACGTGTTAAAACTTTGTGAAAACCAGTGTTACAGTGTTGATCGTCGAAAGAAAAACTTGTAGGAAAAGTGTCCCTGTTTGAGGAAAAGGCATAAAATACAACACTACGGGTAAAAAGTACCGTCTTTTGTTTCATCTTCTTCTTCAGATGTTGTCCGAATTTTGTGCGCCTTCCTTCCATGTTGTTGTTCTTGTGCACTGCATATATCACACAGAGTCTTGTTCCCTGCACATATATTTTTTGCCATGTTCTGGTTAGCTAAGCAAGTAGCGAGTCACAGGAATACTTACAGAAATAAACAGCTAACGCGTCTTCCTCTTCAATCAGCCGTAATAACTCATTTCCTTCAGTTGCTTCAATAACGTCTCCTGATGGGTCTTGTTGGGTGAGTAGCCATTGCAAGATTTGCTGCTCATCGTATAAATCCCCAGCATAGATAACTGGTTCCTTGGACCCCAATTTGAAAAATAAAATTGCGGGAAGAGCAAACACTCCTAGTTGCTTTGCCATTTGTTTGTCGTCGATTTTTACGAAATTAATACCAGCAGAGTCAGCTTCGTCATCGATGTGTTCAACTTCGGCAAGGACTCTTGGACATTGTTTACAGTCGTTGCTGTCTGGAAAATTTATTTAGGGCAAAATTTTACACGGTTTGGACTTACATAAAAAGACAGCAACGTAGTCAGATCTTTGTCGAATTTTTTCAAACATTTTTCTGTTTACGCGTTCTATGTGATCTGTTAGTTCCATGTTTTCAGGGTCAGTTAGCCAATCAAGAATTTCTTCTTCGTCGTCAATGTCTCCATCGTATTTTATTGGTTTGCCTTTGCGGAAATAGGTGATTCCGGGAGGGTCCCGGAAGCCATATTTTTTGGCCATAAGCCGGTCCCTCATTTTGACAATCTTAATTCCATATTCTGCTGCTTCGTCGTCGATTAGTTCGAGGTGTCTTAAGATTCGAGGGCTGTCTGGATCTTCTTCTTTGTCTAAAAAAAAATTTTGAAATTTTCTGAGAAGTTTTGAAAATTTGAGCATTCGTACAGAAGATGACAGCGAGAAATTCTTTGGTCTCTATGTATTTGAAAAGTGTGTCTCTTTCAATTTCTTCAATGCTTTCGTCGTCCTTTTGGTCAGTCATCCAGTCTAAGACTTCATTTTCGTCCAGTAAGTTTCCTGTAGGGAAATGACTGTTGATTTTTTAATTGTCGTTTTTTAAAAAAGAGACAGATTTTGGAATGGCTATTTTTTGAAACTTACCAGGTTATTGGCTATATGCATACACTAAGCAGATTCTTTATTTAGGGCGTGTTTGTTTGCATTTAAACTATAAAGTAACAGTAATAGAAAACAATTTATTTTTAACGTAAAGATTTACATGTGTGTGATGTTATATACATGCGAGGTGTTCGGCAGTGATTTTAGCGCTGACACCGAAGATAACTACATCCCCGAATGCAACTGGTGCAAATACGTAGAGCCATTTTTTGAGAAAAATATCAGTCAGGTGTATTCAGGGCGTTTGTTATTGTACAGTGAACAGAATTATACAGTCATGCGTTCAAAAATGCTACATCTAATACGAGTTCTATACAAATGTTAATGAAGTTTCTAACAATATTTACAGTTGAAGAATTAAATAAGCTAAATTGAATAGCTTGTAATATAATCAACAAGAACAGTTTAACAAAAAGATTTACTTTTTCTTATTTTTTAACACAAAACAAGTCACTCAAAAAGCCTTAACAAGAGCAGAAAAATTCTTAAGTTGGATCGCTTGAAAATAAGTCGAAGAGTTCACGCTTCACATGGAAATAGTGTTGATTAGATTCCGCTACCTACCACCACCATATATATTTACCGGTCCCGAAAAAGCCTTTTTTTCCTTTTCCCTTTTCCGGTTTGACCGGTATATTTTTCTCTTTGATTTCCTTAGTTTTGGTGGGTTTGGAAACGGTTTTCAGTGTGGGTTTTTCCGGCTTTTTGATTTCTTTAGGTAAGGGTCGGTTTTTAGTGGTTTTAGCGTCCTTAGCGGCTAATTTTGCAAATTTGCTTCCTTTTGCTTGTTTGCTAGGACAGCATTGGTAGGGTTCGTAGGAAGGGTTGGGAAGCTGGCCTTTTCCCCCCATTCCGATGTAGAAGCAACCATCCCCTGCAGCAGGAAACATAATGTCAGAATCCACTCAAAAGAGAGGTAATATTAGGAGCATTTAGCTGTTAGTAACTTAGAAGGTAGAGAGGAGTGAGTCTGACACTATGTCCTGCATGCAGCATCAAAGGGAAACACATGCACAGACAAGGACACCCACTCCAGAAGCTCGGTTACACCGTTCCAGGCCTGCCGGTCTCGGTCCGCCAACTCAACGCAATTCGCTTCCATTTTACCTGAAAACATTCCCTTAACCAAATTTTTCTCGGCGCTATCGTCGTCTTCATCGTCGTCGTCTTCGTCTTCGTCGTCATCATCGTCGTCGTCATCGTCTTCGTCGTCATCCTCCTCATCCGACTCATCACCTAGGACATCATAGCAACATGCAGCAATCATGCAACACACACGCCCGCGACCGAAGCATAAGCCAATATTTTTTTATGTTTGTCAATGAATTTTTAAGTCGCGATTACAGTTTAACAGAAATTTAGAGAAACAAGATATTACAAAAAGTCTCTTACTTTTCTGATCAACTAGCCATTCCAGAACTCTGTCCTCGTTACTAAGATTACCTATAAAATACCTCAATTACTAACTAAACAAATCTTAAATCTACTTACACAAATTCTTTCGAATCCTGTTACAACAAAAAATCAAAAAAAATTTGCTTACCATCATACATTATGGGCACCCCGGTTTCATAATAAACCAAAGCAGGAAAGCTAAATATACCAATTTCTGAAGCCAATTTTTGATCTTTTGATTTTACAAACTGAATACCATGTTTGTCTGCATCGTCATCGATTGTTTCCAATTCTTCTAAAATTTCATCACATTCCTCACAGTCATCCGTGTAGAACAAAACAGCCAAATGTTCAACATCAGTTATTAAACTCTGAACAAAATTAGTTATTTCAAAATTTAATTTTTGTTCTTCTTAATACCTGGAGTGTTTTTCTATCAACACTCTCAATTACGTCAGGAGTGGCATCACGCAAATTTAAAACCCAGTCAAGAATAGCCTCTTCATGCATTAAATCTCCCGAATAAATATCCCTAAATCTATGTCTGTAGAAAGCCAAAGCTGGAAGTGACGGCAGATCATATTCCTTTTCTATACCCTCATCAGAAATTTTAACAAAATCGATATCTTTATCCTCACATTCATCATCGATATTTTCTAACTCTTGCAAAATTTTTTGACATTTCTTATCACCTTCTTTATCTAAAAAAAACCTGTGAGATTTATCTTTAGAGAAAAGTTTAATCCTCTTACAAAAATACACAACAACGTGATCGTTCTCAGTCAAAATCTTGTCCAACATTTTTGAATTGACTTCTTCAATCCTGTCTGGAATTTCCAAAGTATCTTCATCAGTCAGCCACGCGAGTACCTCATCTTCATCTTCGATATCACCAGAATAAATCAACGGTTCTTTATTTCTGAAGAAAACTAATTTGGGGAACGTCTTAATTCCGTGTTTTTTAGCCAAAAGTGAGTCTTCAGTTGTCACGAAAATAATACCAGTTTCGTCAAGTTCATCATCAATATTTTCTAGTTCTTCTAAAATGTCGTCACATTTTTGCCCTTCTTCACAGTTTCCGCTGAAATAAACAACGACATACTCGTGTTCTTGAATTAGATCTTCAAGGATTTCATCAGTGACTTCTTCAATCGTTGCAGAAGTTTTCTGTTCGATCAACCATTGCAAAACTTCGTCTTCGTTCATTAAATCGCCCTCGTATAGAGAGGGAATTTTATCTTCAAAGTACACCAAAGTTGGAAGATGGTCTATTCCGAATTCTTTAGCTTCAGCATCATTGTCAATTCGCACAATTACAATTCCTTCTTTTTCTAAATCGTCATCAATGTTTTCGAGCTCGTTCAGTACTCTAATATCTTGTTTGTCGTCTTTATCATCTGGAAAAGCTCCATTAATTTGAATAATGTTTTTCTGTAGTAACTTACAAAACAGGACTGCGAGATATTTAGTATTATCTATCAGACGATCCATCATTTCGTCTGTGATATCAGGGATTTCGCTGTGTCTTTTCTGATGGAGGAGCCATCCTAGAAGCTCTTCTTCTTTCAACAAATCACCTTCATAAAGATGAGGAATTTTTTTCTCGAAGAAAACCAAACTGGGAATGACGTCAATTCCATATTCTTTAGCTTCTCCAGTATCGTCGATTTTGACAAATGCGATATTATTCTGGTCGCACTCATCATCGATGTTTTCTAATTCTGCCAAAACTTTCTGACTTTTCTTCTGATTTTTATCATCTGTAAAAATAATTCAGTAAATTTATCTTTAACTTGTTATTTTATATTACAAAATAGAACTGCTACGAACTGCTTTTTGTCAATAAGCAGATCAAGCATTTCGTCTGTAACGTCTTCAATTTCGTCACTTTTGATTTGATGTTCCAACCATTTTAAAACTTTTTCCTCTTCTTCTAAATTTCCTTCATACAAAGTTGGTATTCCATTTTCAAAGTAGACCAAAGATGGAATTTTCTCAATTCCATATTCTTGAGCTTCTTCATCGTTATCAATCTTCACGAAAACGATTCCGAGCTGATCGCATTCGTCGTCAATATTTTCTAATTCGTTGAGGACTCGCTGTGACTTCCTTTCATCTTCATTATCTACAAACCTTCTATCAATACAAACGATTAGACGAAATCTATTTGAAACGTACAAAACAAAACTGCTAAATTCTTTCCTTCGTTTATTAATTTATCCAACATTTCATCAGTGACGTCCTCGATTTCGTCCTTTTCGAGTTGCTGCACTAACCATTCTAAAAATTCATCTTCTTCTTCTAACGAACCGTCATAAACATTTGGTATTCCTTTTTCGAAATATACAACCGCAGGGAGAGCATCTAAACCGTATTCGTCGGCTGCTGCCCCATCATCAATTTTTACAAACTGAATTCCATACTTGTCACAATCATCGTCAATGTGTTCCAGTTCTTCAAGGGCTGACATTGATTCTTCATCTCCGTGATCATCTAACACAAAATTATTATTATTATTTTTTTAAAAAGTTAAAACAACTTACAGAAAAGTACAGCCAAATGGTCCACACTTGAAATAAGCGTTGAGAGGGTTTTCAAAGTTACATCTTCAATAATATCGTCTTCATCTCCAGTACTTTTGTGTTGAACAAGCCATTCCAAAACATCTTCTTCTTTTGTTAATTCACCTGAATAATTTTTTTTATCGCTTTGTTTGTGTAAAAATTATTAGAATAAACCTTCATAAATAATTGGGATTTGATGTCTATAGTAGACCAGTGCTGGTAAAGGTTCTAGATTGTATTCTTCTGCAAGATTTTCATCGTTGATTTTAACAAATCCGATTCCAAGTTGATCAGCTTCATCATCAATGTTTTCTAGTTCCATAAGGACTTTGGAGCATTTTTTACATTCTGGTTTATCTAGAGATAAATTGTTAGTGTTTTAAATTGTTTAAGTCTTTAGTGTTTTGTGGCAGAGTGGCAGGGAGTATGAGAGAAAGATTTATTTTGAAGAAATGGAGGGCATTAGAATTGCAGTTTTTGAAGAATTGTATTAATTACACCCACTCGCGAAAATAGAACAACGGAACCATGACACAAAAAGAGTTTGGACTAATTAGATTAAATTATGTATAAATGATTTGGCAAAGATCAACGGTCACAGTTCCCGAGAGCTTGTGTGAAAATTCGATAACTATATTAAAAATAAAACAGATTTTTTTGGATTCACTTTCATGCAATTTGTCAAGAGAATCAAAAATTTGAGATAATCTGGTCGAGAAGTGCTTAGGGCCAATAATATACTACTCGGTGGGACTGAGAAAAATTCTTGCAGATTGCAAATATGTGGGGGTTATTTTTATAAAGTTATAAAATAATATAAAGCGGTGCTGGAAGACGAAGACGCATGCGTAGTGCTGTAAATATTGCAAAACATCGTCTGCAACTACACTGAATCATTCCACTTTCAGTTTCAAATAATTTTAATGAGAATTTTACTTTCTTCTAATGAATCAAGTGTAGATTTAGACGTTCCATAGACAACCAAAGGGAAATATCTACTTACTGGCTCCTTTATTGGAACACGTACTTGCATCAGGACCTGTACATCACACACTTGATAAAAAAGTGGTTGAAAACATTAAACAAATACCTAAGTAGATATTATACAACTTTTTCTTTCGGACAGTGTTAACACAAAAATCGTGTCGTGTATATTATCTATCCTTTGGGAATATTGAAAAAGGCACTTACAGAATAAGACGGCAACAAAATCAGTTTCTTGAACAATTTTATCCAAAATTCGTGAATTGACCTCTTCGATGCGATCCGGTAAATCCATTGCTTCTAAACTCGTCAAGAAATCCAAAACGTTTTCCTCATCCATTAAGTCTCCTGAAATCAAATATCCCATTGCAAAACTTTCACCAAAATTTGGAGATATTTTCAATTTGTGTTAGAGTATTTTTAGCAACTTGTAATTTCCATCGTGAATTCATGACCCAAGTCCAAGTGAGAGAGCCATATATCTATTTATATCTAAAACAGTTTTAATGTCTAACCGAAATTTTTCATCGCTTCAAAATGACCTACATTACATTTGATCCTCTTCAATTGAATCATCATAAAATCAAATTTTACGAAATAATGGATCAACATCAAAATCCGTTAAACACATCTTTAACGTTTGTAAAATAAACAAACCAATCAGTTGAAACCGACCGATTACTTATTTAAAAATAAATTCTAAATTTAAGATTTGACAGATTTTTGGGAAAATTTTCCGATGATTGAGAATCGGAATTTTTGTTCTTGGTCAAGAACTCGTCGATCAGGCGTGCTTATTTCCATTTGTCTTTATTTATAGCAAAGCAAACAGGAGTCTTCGCATGCATACCTTCGTATATAATCGGTTGTTTTTCTCTAAAATAGGTAAGTGCAGGAAATTTGGTAATGCCATATTGCTTGGCCAGTCGTTTATCGTTAATCTTGACGAAGTCCACTCCAAATGTGTCCGTATCGTCGTCGATTTGCTCCAACTCTTGCAGCACACGGTCGCACGTGGTGCAGCTACGAGCATCTAAAAAAATATCATTCTTTCTCAAAACAATACACCATTATCCATCCCGTTAATAATGAAACTGCATTTCGAAATCTATGCCAACATATTAATTTAAATTTTGAGTGAAGGTCGCAGCTCTGGCAACAAGCCAAACTATTGCCCACCTGAGTTTTATACGCGGAAGCTCGTTTTCAATATTCTGAACCATGACAAGTTCAAAAAAGTGGAAATTAATACAAAGTAAAAAAGGAAAAGGAGGAAAAGGCTGGGAGATGGAAAACGAGAAGCTTGGGAGAGATTTATCTACTTGTTGATCTTGTTCAAATCCAAAACATTAGTTCATGAAACATAATTTAATTAGGACGTTTTGACTTACATATATTAATGGTATTTTTAGTTGGCTTTGCTTAATTTTGAGTCTACTAGAGATTATTAGTCAAGAAACTTTAATTTATTCACAATCTAAATGAATGAAATTTTGACAGCACATTTGTAGGTTTCTACAATTTAAAAGAAAAAATTGAAAATTGTGTGTGGAACTATAGAAGAAACTTTTCTTCTTGTTGAGTTATAATTTATATGTTTTTGTCATAATTTATGTCTCCTTCTTTTTGCAAATAGATTTATAAATAAGTTTTAATGCATCTTGTTTTCATCTTCAAGCTTATTGTAGAATTGAAAACAACAAATTTTGTGGGTGGATCTGGACACCCACATCTAGCTATTTCAAAATTTTTAACCTATTTGAAAATTTGAATAAAAGGACCCAAATAGTTACCTAAAAAACAAGGATGTTAATAAAGGCAATTAATAATCTAGATTGTTTAAAGCAAGAACGAGTCTATATTCAAATGTCGAAATTATTAGTCGTCCGTTATCGCAAGAGCTGATTTTTTTTTCGTTTTTTTACTATTGTCAATTGTTTTTTACTTATTTCAGTGTGTAAAATTTTCTTTCTTTACTAAAAGCTTTGTTCTACTTTTTGCCACTTTACGCACAGTGAAAAAAATTTTTTTTGTGTGTGTGGTAGTTATTTCACGCACTGTTTTAGTAAAAAAAAAAATCAAAAATTTGCAAATTTAATTGTAGAAAAATCGTTATATTTTCATGATGTAATGTTGGGAATGTGGGCCTGGTCTTCAAATTACGATTTTCCTAGCCAACGTTTTGGATTTATTGGTACTTCATCAGGGCTAATTAAAAAAGTCACAAATAAATAAAACAAATAAAAAATAAAATAAAAGTTGAAACCTCCATTTTGTTCTGGCATCATTTGCCAGAACAAAAGTGACTATTTTTTAGCGATGAGAATGAAAATTTTTCGAGACCGTAGGTCGAGACTGAAATCATTCGAACCGCTAGAAACAGTTTCACGCCCGGAATATAAACAACGTTTTTTTACAATTAAATTTGCGTTTTTTTAAATAATAATAAAAATTAATTTTGAAATTCAGAAGTTGTCTATTATTGTAAAATCATACATTAATATTGTTATTTTTAAACGGTTAACAAAAAATATTTTTTCTAATTATAAAAATAAACTTTTTTCTTCTAGCAGAAAACATTTTTTTAGTTTTAAAGGATGTAGAGTTTGCCAAAATAGTCATAAACTTGGCTTCTTTAATAAAATTAAGGAAGTGGTTAATAAATTTGTTGTATTTTGATTTGGATACTTGAATTGGTACGTAATTATATTTTATGGGTTGTCAAATATAATTTATTTCTTGAAATTTTGACGTCAAAACATGAATTTGATACAAATTTAGCTGCTTCAAATTTTCACTTTAGTTTTTTTTTTGTAAAAATTGTAGAAAACGTTAAAAATAGGTTAGCAGAATAGAGAATTTTTTTGATTTTTTTTTTTTTTTTGTAATGACAATGCTTTGGAAAACAAGGGAATTTTGTGGGTAGGTCCGCACACCTACATCTATTTCAAAATTTTTACTTCTGGCCTGAAATAAAAATTCTAAAAATATGCCGTCTGTTGTCTTGGTAAAATATTTAGTAATAGCCACAAATAATAGTATTTAAATAGAACAATAGATATTTTTTGGATTTTTTGTGCAGGGAATGATGCGGTTGTGATATTGGTTTTGAGTCTATTTATAATTTGTTGATTATGCAGGTAGTATTTATTTTTACGTTTGGGTGAAAGAGATTGCATCAGAGTGCGGGAGGATGGTATGTATGCACGTGGAGCATCGTCGTGGTGGACGTCCAGCAGGACACTGAGGCGCGCCAAATCGGGATATGGCATTTCCTCTCCCGGACCGACACTCTACACTCACTGTAGTCACGATCCCCACTCTGGTATGGCCCGCTTCGTGGGGCGGTTATCAGCAGCAACTCCAGGGTACTTACACCAGAACACGGCCACAAAGTCCTTTTCCGCTAAGACGCGTTCCAGCTGCTTGGCCGTGACCTCCTCGATGACGGGCTCTTGGGTCGACGGGGCGCGCTTGGCCGTCGCCAGCGCCACGAGCACCAGCCACCACCACATGCTGCCGTCCACTGAGTGAAGGAATCGGCGTCGCGACGCGAACAACTCCCACCACATCCAATGCCCCGGCTCGAGATGATGGCAACCTGGACCTATCTCTGGACACCACGATCTCAAAAACCAAGATACCAATACATATCACTCTCAACACAATTGTCAAAAAATCACCACATAGGCACATACTCGAAAATCAAAGAAATCGGAAGTTGTACAGAAAATTTTTTTTTAATAATGTAGGCAACCAAAAATATAATTAGCTGCTAACATTAGAAAGTCGTACCTATAAGAGCGCACAAATAAATTTTTACTCAAAATCGTAATATATAAGTAATCGTAATAAGCGATTTACTACAGTAATTTGAAACAAAGTCTGTTGATCATTACTCACGTAATGAGAAAAGAAGACGTAAAAGAGGTCAAAGAATGATCAAATTAATGGATTTGTTTTTTAAATAATTTAAATTACTTTCCGATTGTTTCGTTCACTTCACTGATGTACATTTGATAAACAGATTTGGCGAAAATTTTATAACAATAATTTCAATACGAATTTAATGTAACTACGGGTAATTTTTTATAACATTTTGTATTATAATTGTGTGGAATTCAGAAAATTAGCAACTCTTATTTTAACTCTAAGTAAAAACTCTTAGAATAAAAAGCTAACATATTTCTAAATATTCATAATTCTAACACATAATTCTAAAATCTAAAAACGTTTTTTGTGGATTTTTCAAATACTCGTGTTTATATTTTTCAAACAAATTTTGCAGTTCCTCTAAAATTTTGGCATGTAATGTATTGATTTGCTCCTGAGTTGTATTTTTTATTTTGATAACTTCAATTGGTCTTCCTACTGTAAAAAAACTAGAAAAATAAATTTTTAAAACAATAATAAAAGTCGTATAACTACCCTCAGGGGTACTTGCATTGGAATAATTCTAAAAGTATTTATACGTAGTATAAGAGTCCATCCAGAAAGAATAGAAGGAACAAATCCAAAAGTCTTCGAACAAACTTCTTGCAAAATAGAATTACTAACTTGGTTGTACATATATTCGTATGTCACATTCTTCAAAGAGGTGCTCCACTTTGTAAAGCCAATTAAACAAACCCTTTCTTTTTTAAAAGAAAAAATTTGTATTTCCTGGGTTGGATGCTCTAAACTTCCGTGGCACCTTCAGGTCATAAAAGAATAACATGACTATCGTTTGGTTTATTTAATACATAATTATTTGATTTGGCTGAACAAGAAATAAATTCCAAAGCTACTCCAATTTCATGTGGCACAGGTATTAAAACTACCGCAGGCCAAGCGGCCGTTTTCACACAAAATTTGGATACAATTTATGAAATTTATTTGTTTTACTTTGAATTCTAAAGAAGGAACCTAGAGGAACAATACCATGTGGAAAACAAGAATACAAATAATAATTTTTCAAAAAAATCTGGGACAAATTTGACTTCAACAAAGAAATATTTTTGCATGTATTTCCATAATCTCTAAGTCTGAACTAATCTATTTGATCAACCACCTTGTTCCATGGTTTTTCGCTCAAAGTAACTACTGAAAACAACTATGTTGGGTACCAATTGTAACAAGAACCTTTCCTCTAGGAAGGATCACAATAAACTTCGAAAATTATGCTTTTCTTTATAATAATCGGTGCAACTTTTGTGAATCTTTTAAAAAGTAAAACAAATAGTAATAATAATAAAAAAAGCAGTTTTTTCACACACTTTTTCTAAACGTAATAACCTATAGTTATCCACTTGAGAGGTCTTGCTGTTTATTAATTAAATCGTCTTTGTATAGGTATCCAAAAAATTTAAGATTAAAATTAGAGAAATTATAATTTGTATTTTTAAATCATGTCTAATTGTCTGCATAATCATCTTCCAAGATTTCATCGCATTATTCACAGTCATTCGTTGAAACCAATACAGTTAAATATTTATTTTATTATTATTTGTTATTTTGCATTTAAACCCCCGAACGTCCTCTGTAAAATGCCAAAGCTGAAAGCGGGGACAAGTCATATATTCTTTTCAACACTGTAATTAGAAATTTTGACGAAATCTGTGTTTTTATCTTCACATTTATCATCGATATTTTCTCTCCTGTAAAAAAATGTTCACTCTTACGGAAATACTCAACATCAACAACGTGATTATTGTCAGTCAAAAAAGAATTCTATTTTTGAAGAAAACCAAACTAGGAATGACGTCAATTTCATCTTTTTTATTCTCACCAGTATTGGCGATTTTGACAAATACAATATTACTCTGGTCGCATTCCTCGAAGTTGTCCAATTCTGCTAAAACTTTCTAAATTTCCTTTTGGATTTTATCATCGTCAATAAGAATTTAGTAATTTTGTCGTATTTGTTATTTTTTATTACAAAATAGAACTGCTTTTTGTGAATAAGCAGATCAAATGTTTTGTCTGTAACATCTTTAATTTTGTTACTTTTTATTTGATGTTTCAACCATTTCAAAACTTTTTGCTATTTTTCTAAATTTCCTTTATACAAAATTGGTGGTATTTTATTTTGAAACAAAACCAAAGACCAAATTTTTTCAATTACATATTCTTCAGCTTCTTCACCGGTGCGAGTTTTTACGAAAACAATTTCGAGCTGATCGCATTTGTCGTCAATATTTTCTAATTCGTTTAAAACTCGCTGTGTTTTTTTTTCATCTTTATACATTCTTCTTCCGTTTATTAATTTATCCAACATTTTTTGAATGACGCCTTCGATTCCGTTTTTTTTTTGAGTTGTTGCACTTACCATTCTAAGAATTCATATTCTTTTTCTTAGGAACCATTGTAAACATTTGGTGAAAGATACAACCGCAGAAAAAATATCTAAACCGGATTTGTTGGCTGCTTCCCTATCATCAATCTTTACAAATTGGATTCGATACTTGTTGCAGCCATCGTCAATGTGTTCCAGAAGAGTTGAAAGACTTTCAAAGTTTCGTCTTCAATGATATACCTTCAGCTATTCCAGAACGTCTTCTTGTTTTGTTAATTTACATAAATAATTATAATTTTTATCGTTTTGTTTGTGTAGAAGTTATTAAAAAAACTTCTTAAATAATTGGGATTTGGTGTCTGTAATAGACAATTGCCGGTAAAAGTTTTAGATTGGATTGTTTTGCAAGAATTTTGTTGTTGGTTTTAACAAATCCGATTCCGAGTTAATCAGCTTCAACATTCATGTTTTCTAGTTCCGTAAGGACTTTGGAGCAATTTTTACGCGTTGGTTTATTTAGAATTCTTATTTAAATTTTTAGTATTTTTAGTATTTTATCATAATGTTTTTTAACTTTTTTTAATTTTTATGATTTATAAACGATTTATCCATACAAACGATTGACGAAATCTGGTTGAAACGTACCAAATAACATCGCAAAATTTTTTCTTTCCTTTATTTATCCATTTGTCTAATATTTCATTTATTTTCTACTATTATATAACATATCTTTTAGTATTCTATTAACTTGTTTATTTAATTTTTGGTGTAGTTTTAGTTTAGTTTTGTTCTCAACCCTTTTATGAGTTTTAAAAATTTTTATTTAAAACTTTTTAAAAAATTTAACATTTTGAAACGCGAATATTGTGAGATTACATCATATTTTTGCTTCCAGGTTCTCTTTATCAGCAACGTATTTTCTTAAGGATTAAGTAAATTACGTTATCAATTCAATTATTTATTTAGACTAGGAAACTTAATGCAATGAAATACTTTTGTTTTGATTTTTTCTTCTCGTATAACTAGGTGCCATATTTTTTAAAATAAGGTAAATTTAGTAATGGAATAATTTTTAGTTTAATTTTCCAGTAGTAAAAAAAACAAAGTTTTAACATTATCATGGAATTATTAGGATTAGCATTGAAAAAGAAAAAGGAACAAACTTCGAAACGTAATATTATACTAACACGATTATTCTGCATATCAAGTAGCTCTTAACGAAACCTTTAAAACTAAACTCAGTTCTGTTACAGTCCTTTTTGTGGCAAAATGGCTAGCAATAATGTAAATTCAGTGATTGTGGTTGGTGGTGGTTTAGTAAGAAACTTACGAATAATTAGATAATAATAAATATAATTTTTGTTTTTTAAGGTAGGATCTTTGTGTGCCATTTTTATGGCCAAAAGAGGCTATCATGTTACATTATTTGAGTATAGAGAAGGTAAATATAAATTTGTTTTAGAATAAAACAGATAAAACTTGATACTAAAATTTGTAGACATTAGAACAGCAAAATTTGTAAGGGGCCGTTCGATAAATATGGCACTTTCAAATAGAGGCAGAAATGCATTAGCTGCTGTTGGATTAGAAAAATTGATTCTTGAGTCAGCAATACCAATGAAAGGGAGACTTTTACATGATCTAAAAGGAAGAACTACAAGTGTACCTTATGATGCTTTAACTGGACAAGTAAGTACAAATTTTTTGAAATTTTTTATCTGATATAGAAAATTTGTAGTGTATTTATTCAATTAGTAGAAATTATTTAAATCAAGTACTTTTAACCGAACTAGAAAAATACCCAAACGTAAAAATTTACTTCAACCATAAATTAGTCAGTGTCAGTTTTGAGGAAGAAAAGATCTCACTTTTGAAGTAAGTACCATTTTGAAAAAAATCATAAACAATAAAAACTTTTAGTTTAAAAAACCAAGAAGTTGAAACACAACAAGCCGACTTCATAATTGGAGCTGACGGTGCTTTCAGCACCCTACGACGTTACATGCAACAAACCCCTCTTTTCGAATACAGCCAAACCTACATCCCACATGGCTATCTTGAACTAGTAATTCCTCCTGAAAACGGTCACAAAATGATCTCAAATCACTTACATATCTGGCCAAGAGGCCAATTCATGATGATTGCATTACCCAACCAAGATAAATCTTGGACTGTAACCCTTTTCATGCCTTTCCCAAAATTTGAAAGTTTGAAAACTGTCTCTCAGCTGAAAGAGTTTTTCAGAAAAACGTTCCCTGACTCTGTAGCTCTCATCGGGGAGGATTTGCTTGTAGAAGATTTTTTTAAAGTGAAACCATCACCTCTCATTTCTGTAAAATGCAAACCATACCATGTAGGTTCTAAATTTATGTTGATTGGGGACGCAGCACATGCCATGGTACCGTTTTATGGACAAGGAATGAATGCAGGTTTTGAGGATTGTTTTATTTTGAATGGGATTTTGGATAGAAATAATAATGATGTTGCGAGTTCTATTCAAGAGTTTAGTAGGGATAGGGTTGAGGATGCATATTCAATTTGTGAATTGGCGATGTATAATTATGAAGAAATGAGGGATCTTGTGACTAGGCCTTCATATAGATTGAGGAAATTATTTGATGAAATACTTTTTGGTTTTATGAAGGAGAAATGGATTCCGCTTTATAATTCTGTAACTTTTTCAAATATCCAATATAAGAAGTGTGTGGAAAATCGAAAGTGGCAAAATATGGTGAGTTCAGGACAAAATACGAAAAAAAAATTTAAATATTTTTTAGGTTATTCAAAAATTGCTTTGGACAAGTGTTTTGGTTTCAGCAGTGTTATTTGCGTTTGTATTAAAAGTCTGGTAGTAATAAAAGTATGTTTGCTTTATACATCTTTTGTTTTTGGGGATTAGAACACTAGGAAAACAAATTTTGTAATAAATTTGTAAAAGTATATGTAACAATAGGTTTAAATCACTTCTAAAATTTTTTTTTTGTGTTTATCAAAACATTCACTCTTGTCATTTTCAAATACGAAAATTGGATCAGCTGTTGAACAAACTTCTCGTGGAGTTTATTTGCTGCCTGCTTGGATTTTCCATTTTTGCAACTTTAATTGGGTTGTCAATTAATTAAATAAAACAAATTAGTATTAAATAAAAATTAATTTACAGAATTATTATAAATTAAAATACATAGGCGATTCCAATCTGCCCTCAGTAAATTCAAGTGTTCAAAATTTTATGTACTCGTATATCAAGCCATTTTTGATATTTCAAAGCTTATTTTACATTTTTGTTTTTCTTTTAGTATTTAAGTGGAAATTAGGCAAAGGAAAAATAAACAATAAGATCTATCACAAAGATTTTATTTAAATAATTTCTAAAAATTTTTCTTGAGGGTTTTCAAAATATCCAGGTTTATATTTTTCAAACAACTGTATCAACTCTTGAATAAATTTTTCGTGAAGTTCGTCAATCTGTTGCTTATTTGGATTTCCTATTTTGGGAACTTCAATTGGATTTCCTACTAAATAAAATATTTTTTTTTAATAAAAAAACTTTCAATAATTTATAAACTTACCAACACTTATTATTTGTGTATCCTTTGGTACAAATCCAAATTTTGCTGAAACAAACCTCTTCCATTGAATCAAGCTTCTGCCAAGAACGGTAATTTTTCTGTAACCCATCAAAATTTTGCGGCAAACACTTTTTTGAACAGCTAGTAAATCGTTTTTGCCAAAAGTAATAACGGGTACTAACTAGCTCCAGTTTCAAGGGCTATTTTCACAAAACCTTTTCGATTTTTTATGACACATCGATAAACCTCGGGTTCATATTGACTGAAAGCGCATTCTACAAAACCTCCAGGGCAAAGCAAAACAATGCTGCCACCTTTAGGATAATTTAAAGCGTAGCTTAAAGAATTATACGAACATGAGATAAATTTTCCACCCAAAAAAAATTCTTTTGCAAAAGGTAGAATAAAGACTATCGGAAGAGTTGCACTTTTAATTCTAAATGTTGGATACAATTTTCTGAACTCTGACTTTTTGTAAATAAAACTTGATATACTTTCTAATGGCACAACTCCATGTGGACAATAAGCAAATAGATAATTCTTATTGGGTTTTAGGATAAATCCAGGAGCGAGTTTACGTGTTCTCTGATAATAGTCGTAACCGTATTTCCAAATTTTTAAATTTTGTAACCACTCAATTGGTCTACCACCACTTTCACTTGCATTTCTATCAAGATAAATCCAGCAAAAATAAAATAATACTAACCAATTTAATGGAGTAAACAATAAATATGAACAAAAAAATGTTGAAATTGGTCCCGCGAAAACAATGACAAAATATACGACAGCATTTACTAAAATTCCATGTCTTTTTTCTAGGGGAGTGTCTTAACAAGTCGAAATTTGTACCCAAAATCTTCATTTTACTCAACAAATTAATTGTTTTATAACAATATAGAATGAATAACTTACGTTATTAGTGATTAACTACAATTTCTTTAAGGTGGAAATGTTTATATTTTTAAGAGAAAAACAATATATCGTGGTTATTACAAATTTGACGTGAAACTATATTTTGTTTTTTACTTGTTTAATCTTTATTGTAAGTGCCATTTTATGTTATAGTCTGCAAAATTGTACAATAAACACCCCTTTATAATACAATCACACATAGTAGTTATTTATTTCGTATAAAGCATATTTTTCTTTTTAACTGGATTCTTACATTTAGGCGAAGTAAGACCTTTTTTCTTAATATAAGCATTTTTACGAAACTATTATTATTTATTAGAAGCAGACAATATAACATGTGGATAGGTGTGAAAAGAGACAACGCCCAAGAAAGACTTACCATAAATTTTTATATAGCAAAACTTTATACATTTCTAAACTTTGAACAATGCTTTTCATTTGGTATAACCATTTCGTTTATTTTTTAAAGTACTATACATTATTGTTCCTAAAATTTTGACAATAAAGTTTATACAAAAAAGAACATAACATTTAAAAAAAAATATTCAAAAAATTTCCAAGCATTTATCTTGAGGATGTTCAAAATATTCAGCTTTATATTTTTCAAATAGTTGTATTAACTCTTGAATAAATTTTTGATGAATTTCATCGATCTGTTGTTCACTTGGATTCTCTATTTTGGGCACATTAATTAAATTGCCTACTGCATAAAAATATTAAAATATAATATATTAAATCTAGAAACTTACCAACAGTCATGATAGGTTTATCTCTTGGTATAAACCCAAAATTACTTTGTAAAAGACCTCGTCCATGCGGCAAAAAACTAGCTAGAAATGGCACTTTTTTGGTAACCCATCGAAATTTTCGCCAAATATTTCCTTCAATGGATAGTAAATTGCTTTCGCCAAAAGTGATAACTGGCACTATGTCAGCTCCAGTTTTAATAGCTATTTTCACAAATCCTTTTCGATTTTTTAAAAAAAAACGATATAACTCGGGCTGATGTTGATTCAAGGCGGCTTCCTTTACACCTCCAGGAAAAAGTAATATTATATTACCACCATTCGGTTGATTCAACACATAACTGAGAGATCTAGATGAAGAGGAAATACAACCCCAAGCTAAAGTTAATTCCCTTATATAAGGAAAAATGAAAATAATAGGAAGAACTGCAATTTTAATTATAAAATTTGGATACAACTTTCTGAATTCTGTATTCTTGTGACAGAAACTCGCCCAACATCCAAATGGTATAACCCCATGTGGAAAACAAGCGAAAAGATAATTTTTAGTGGGGTCTAGTGTAAATCCAGGTGCCAGTTTTAATGTTTTTGGAAAATAGTCAAAGGCATATATTTTTAAATTCTGGAACCATTCAATTCGTCTGCCACCTTTTTTACATGTATGTCTATCAAAATAAATCCAACAAAAAAGAAATAACGTTAACCAATAAAAAGGAGTAAATAATAAACAAAAACAAATAAATATTAAAATTGGACCTGCGTAGACTAAACTAAGATATAAGAAACCGACTAAAAAGATTTGAATTCTTTTTTTAATTGGAGTGTCCCAAGGATCAAAATTTAATCCCAAAAACTTCATTATTTACAACTTAAAAATGTAATTGCACCACTAATACAGAAGAAAGAATAATCACTTGTAAGTGAGAAAACTATTTTATATTAACAGTGACAAACAAATATATACTGCTATGAAAAACCTTCGATTTTTTGGTTATCAGTGTTTAACATATTGTACCTTGTATAATTACATTAAGTATTTAATTATCATTATATTTTTTCACTTCACGTAAGTGCTCTAGCTATATTATTATACGTAATGCTGAAATTAAATATGTGTAGTTTTGCTAAATTCACTACCAATGGTTCGTTCATATAAAACATTTGTTATCTCGGTTACCGAACCAGGATAAATCAAAGTGCACTGACGGTTCAACTCATGATGATTGCCTTACCCAATCAAGATAAATTTTGGACTGTAACCCTTTTCATGTCTTTCCCAAAATTTGTAAGTTTGAAAACTGCAACTCAGCTGAAAGAGTTTTTCAGAAAGAATAACCTACATAAGGGAGGATTTGCTCGTAGAAGATTTTTTTAAAGTGAAACCATCACCTCTCATTTCTGGAAAATGCAAACCATACCATGTAGGTTCCAAATTTATGTTAATTGGGTACGCAGCACATGCCATGGTACCGTTTTATGGGCAAGGAATGAATCCAGGTTTTGAGGATTGTTTTATTTTGAATGGGATTTTGGATAGAAATAATGATGTTGCGAGTTCTATTCAAGAGTTTAGTAGGGATAGGATGCGTATTCAATTTGTGAATTGGCGAGAATTTGTGAATTGGCAAAAATGCGTTCATATAGATTGAGGAAATTATTTGATGAAATACTTTTTGGTTTTATGAAGGAGAAATGGATTCTACTTAGTAATTCGGTAACTTTTTTGAATATCGAATATACCTAAGATGTGTGTGGAAAATCGAAGCGAAAGTGGCAAAATATGGTGAGTTCAGGACAAAATAAGAAAAATTTTTTTAATATTTTTTAGGTTATTAAAAAATTGCTTTGGTCCAGTGTTTTGGTTTCAGCGGTGTTATTTGCGTTTGTATTAAAAGACTGGTGGTAATAAAAATATGTTTGTTTGTTTTTTGAGGATTAAAACATTAAAAAAACAAATTTTGTACTAAATTTTTTAAAACATATTTAACAATATGTTTAAATCACTTTTAAAAAGTTTTCTCTGATTTTTCAAAATATTCACTCTTGTAATTTTTAAATACAAAATTTGGATCAGCTGTTGAACAAACTTCTTGTGGAGTTTATTTGCTGCCTGCTTGGATTTTTCATTTTTGGAAATTTAATTGGGTTGCCAATTAATTAAATAAAATAAATTAGTATTAAATAAAAATTAATTTACAGAATTATTATAAATTAAATTACATAGGCGATTCCAATCTGCCTTCAGTAAATTCAAAAGTGTCCAAACTTTTATGTACTCGTATTTCAAGCCATTTTTTATATTTCAAAGCTTATTTTACTTTTTGTTTTTCTTTTAGCATTTAAATGGAAATTAGACAAAGGAAAAATAAACAATTATATTTAATATAAAAATTTTATTTAAATAATTTCTAAAAATTTTTCATGAGGATTTTCAAAGTATTTAGGTTTATATTTTTCAAACAACTGTATCAACTCTTGAATAAATTTTTCGTGAAGTTCATCAATCTGTTGCTTATTTGGATTTTCTATTTTAGGAACTTCAATTGGATTTCCTACTAAATAAAATATTATTTTTTTTAAATCACAAAATTTTCAATGATTTATAACTTACCAACAGTCATTATTGGTGTGTCCCTTGGTACAAATCCAAAATTACGCTGAAACAAACCTCTTCCATTGAAACAAACTCCGGCCAAAAACGGTAATTTTTCTGTGACCCATCGAAATTTTCGGCAAACGCTTTTTTGAACAGCTAGTAAATTGTTTTCGCCAAACGTAATAACGGGCACTAAACTAGCTCCAGTTTCAAGGGCTATTTTCACAAAACCTTTTCGATTTTTTATAGCACATCGATAAACCTCGGGTTCATATTGACTGTAAGCACATTCTACAGAACCTCCAGGGCAAAGTAAAACAATGTTGCCACCTTTAGGATAATTTAAAGCGTAGTTTAAAGAATTATACGAACATGAGATAAATTCTCCACCCAAAAAAAATTCTCGTACAAAAGGTAAAATAAACACAATCCGAAGAGTTGCACTTTTAATTCTAAATGTTGGATACAATTTTCTGAACTCTGACTTTTTGTAAATAAAACTTGATATACTTCCTAATGGCACAACTCCATGTGGACAATAAGCAAATAGATAATTTTTATTGGGTTTTAGGGTAAATCCAGGAGCGAGTTTAAATGTTCTTTGATAATAGTCATAACCGTATTTCCAAATTTTTAAGTTTTGATACCACTCAATTGGTCTACCGCCACTTTCACTTGCATTTCTATCAAGATAAATCCAGCAAAAATAAAGTAATACTAACCAATTTAATGGAGTAAACAATAAATATAAACAAAATAATGTTGAAATTGGTCCCGCAAAAACAATGGCAAAATATGCAACAGCATTTACTAAAATTCCAAGTCTTTTTTCTAGGGGAGTGTCCAACAAGTCGAAATTTATACCCAAAAACTTCATTTCACTCAGCAAATTAATGGTTTTATAACAATATAGAATGAATAACTGACGTTATTAGTGATTAACTACATTTTCTTTACGGTGGAAATGTTTATATTTTTAAGGGAAAAACATTATATCTTGGTTATTACAAATATGACGTGAAACTATGTTTTGTTTTTTACTTGCTTAATCTTTCTTGTAAGTGCTATTTCATGTTGTAGTCTTCAAAATTGTACAATAAACACCACTTTATAATCCAATCTTGCATAGTAGTTTTTTATTCCATTTAAAGCCAAGGAAGTTAGATGGGAAGGATAGAGTGCGCCCTATGCTACAGTATAAACCGTTTGGCATCAGCTCGGTACCAGTTTATGATAGGGTTCAAATGAAGCACCAACTCGACGTTGGCGTTTTTTGTGTTTTTATCGTTTGTTTTAACTTTTTGCACTTGATTGTGTGACACTACTGACTTCAACCACGTGGTGCGGCTGCTTACAGTTTATAGCTTTGCGCAGTGAAGGCTGCCGCCTGTTTCTAAAGTCGTACTCCCTACTTCCGACCTAACCTCCTTAGGTAAAGTTTATTTTCGTTCTTTAACAGAATGCTTACATTTAGGTGAAGTCAGAATTTCTTTCTCAATATAGGCATTTTTACGAAGCTATTATTGTTTATTAGAAACAGAAAAGATAGCATGTGGATAGGTGTGAAGAGAAACAACGACAAGAGGATAGACTTACGATAAATTTAATTATCATCCGTTTTACAGCAAAATTTCCTCATAAAAGTACAAAGCAAATTGACTAACAGACTTTAAATTTTAATACTATAAAGAAACCGTAGAGGGAGGAATAGCAGGTGTGAGATTGTGAGCATAAGCATTGAGGCACAAACACCTTTTATGGCCGGTTTACAGTACTTGGGGTAGCTCTTTCTCCCTTTATAAATTTGCAAACAGTGGTCTTGACAATAGAATAAGACCATAAAAGTTGTTTGTACCTTGCCCACTTCTCTTATTTTTCCTCCACAAAAGAAACATCTTAAATTGAATGCCTTGATTTTTTTTTGAAAATGAATGATTATCAAAATGGTTAAAATAATCTATTTTTATCTGAAATTCCTCATTTAAAAAAATCTAAAAGTTTTTCAAGATTTTATATTTATTGTTAGAATAACCTATTTTGTCGTGTACTTATTGTCATTTGTTTCGTGCAAAATACTTTTAACAATGCTTTTCATTTGGTATAAAATTATTTCTTTCATTTTTTAAAGTACTATACATTATTGTTTTCAAAATTATAGCAATAAAGTTTATACAAAAAAATTAACATAACGTTTAAAAAAAAATATTTAAAAAATTTCCAAAAATTTTTCTTGGGGGTGTTCAAAATATTCAGCTTTATATTTTTCAAATAGTTGAATTAATTCTTGAATAAATTTTGTATGAATTTCATCGATCAGTTGTTCACTTGGATCCTCTGTTTTGGACACATTAATTAAATTGCCAACTGCATAAAAATATTAAAATACAATATATTTAATCTAGAAACTTACCAACGGTCATGATAGGTTTATCTTTTGGTATAAAGCCAAAATTACTTTGTAAAAGACCTCGTCCATGAGGCAAGGCACAAGCTAGAAGTGGTATTCTTTTGGTAAGCCATCGAAATTTTCGCCAGACATTTCCTTCAACAGATAGTAAATTGCTTTCGCCAAAAGTGATAACTGGCACTATGTCGGCTCCAGTTTTAATAGCTATTTTCACAAATCCTTTTCGATTTTTTACAAAAAATTGATATAACTCGGGATGATGTTGATTTAAAGCGGCTTCCTTTACACCTCCAGGAAAAAGTAATATTATATTACCACCATTCAGTTGACTCAACACATAATTGAGAGATTGAAATGAAGAGGAAATACCACCCCAAGCCATAGCTAATTCCCGTATTAAAGGATAAATGAAAAGAATAGGAAGAACTGCAATATTAATTCTGAAATTTGGATACAACTTTCTGAATTCTGTATTCTTGTGACACAAACTCCCCAAACATCCACCTGGCACAACTCCATGTGGAAAACAAGCAAAAAGATAATTTTTAGTTGGGTTAAGTGTAAATTCAGAAGGCAGTTTTAATGTTTTTGGTAAATATTCGTGGATGTAATCCCATATGATTAGATTCTGAAACCATTCAATGGGTCTGCTACCTTTTTCGCATGTATGTCTATCAAAGTACGTCCAACAAAAAAGAAGTAGCGTTAACCAATACAAAGGAGTAAATAATAAACAAAAACAAATTAACATTAACACTGGTCCTGCGTAGATAACACCAAAATATAATAAACCGACTAGAATGATTTGAATTCTTTTTTTAATTGGAGTGTCCCAAGGGTCGAAATTTAATCTCAAAAATTTCATTATTTGCAATTTAAAAAATTTAATTGCACCACTAGTAAATAAGAAAGAATAACCGCTTGTAAGTGAGAAAACTATTTTATACTCAACACTGACAAACAAATATATATTGTTATAAAAAAACCACGTATTTTTTTGGTTATCAGTTTTTATAACATATTGTTCCTTGTATAATTAAATTACGTATTTTATTATCATTATATTTTTTCACTTCACATAAGTGCTCTAGCTATATCATTATACGTACGAATTACCAATCGTCCTTTAAAGGAATTGTTATTATCTGTTACAGAACCAGTATAAAGCAAAATACAGTGGCGGTTCAAATTTGATTCGAGTAGGTTTAAAAATGCTTTTTAATCTAAAATTGTTTTTGTTTGTTTAATATCTTTATAATTATACGAAGATGTAGGTCCCTGCTTTTTTACTGCAACACTTTCTATTTGGAGTAAAGGGGGGGATTTTTGTACTTAATTGCACTTTTATTGTAAAATATTTATACTGCCGCTACCGGTTTCGCCCTATATGGGCATCATCAGGCGCTTTATCGATGAAGTAACAATGATAAAAGATAAAAAGGCTGTCCTACTTAAACAAACAATTATTCACAATTTTCACTAATCCATTGAATTGTTAAAAAACATAAAATATTTTATGTTTAATTTTTTTTTTATATATTTTATGTTTTTAACAATTTAATGTACATATTAGTGAAAATTGTGAATAATTGTTTGTTTAAGTAGGACAGCGTATAGGGCGAAACCGGTAGCGGCAGTATAAGTATTTTACAATAAAAGTGCAATTAAGTACAAAAAATTTCTCCCCCCCCCCCTTTACTTTATAATAATAATTTTTGAGTAGTTCTATCATTGTGTGGTTGTCATAGACGCTTTCAGAAATTTTGTTAGGGGCGAATAATTTTTTTTGCACTTCCGGGACTAAAATTGATACTTTAGTCTCTGTTTACAGTCATTTATTCATTGGAACTAAAGAAGTTGCAGGACTAAAGTTGATACTTTAATCCCTGTTTACAGAAGTTAAACTAAAAAAAAAACTGCGCAAAGTTTTGCTATAAAATAAGCTAAGAAATTTGTGTTATGTGTCAGAGATGTAGTCAGCAACAGCTATGGTAAGAACAATGGACATGACCACTATATCTACCACTTTCTCTCATGGCTAGCTGATATTTTAATAATTTTGGATCGCTAGGTACCAAAAAACATTTTATTTCCTACTAAATCAATATAGCCAAATATTATCTTAGTTACGGTAACCATTATGACATTCATAACTCCCGAAGGAGTTATAGAAGGGAGTTAAGAATTCTTAACTCTCTCTAATTTTTATATTCAAAAGAGTTACAAATCTAGTGTACTAAAGTTACGAGAACAGAAGAAATGCTATTAAACAACAATTTTTAAATGCCATAATATCGTTTCGTTTATATTCTTGCTTCCAGTGTTACTTTTATTCAACAATTCTTAAAATTTCAGATATTCTTTCTTGCACATTCCTTTCGATGTTACGGGCACTAAAACATGGGAAAAAATAAGTAAATATACATACCATATCTTGAAAATATGCCAGTAATATTCTTTCATTTCATTTCTGCTGCCACTATGGTCCTTATATATAATAGTAGTAAAGTTTGACTAAAAAAAGCTTAATACTAGTCTAGTAATATTCACAAGAATAACAACTATGATTGGAAAATAACATATCAATTGATCCATTAAGTTATCGAATTATTATTATTGAACAAAATATTTTTTATGGTTTTTATTTAGTGTTTAAACTATAGATGGTAATAATAATAATAAAAATAATGTTTTTTAAAAAAAATGACATAAATTTGACAATTGATTTAAAAAATAATTCAAAAAACTATAAATATTAATAAAGAGAGTAAGCAGACAAGATTATAAATAAACATTTAATTAACTATTGAGGCCTATTCTGTAGAATTCTGTTAAAAAAACGGGTAAGTTAAAAATTTCATTTTAGCAAATTCTGTTAAGAAATTAACCGAATTTTCTAAAATTAACGATGCACGACAAGTTATTATGTAACAGAAGTGTACTAAAATAACATTTTAGAAAATGACAACTTTGGTTAAAAAAATAAGAAGCCGTTAATTTTTAACTTTTAACAGAATGCGGTACAGAATAGCCTTCAAAAAGGATTAATCCAGTGAAGATTGAATATTAACCTAAAAATTCTATTGGTCATTTAACGTTTCTAGAGAAGGTTCGTGAGCGGATTTAAGAATTTCTGAAGCTTCTAAAAAATTTAAAGAATAACCTTTAATGTAGATGTGAAGGACTTTAGATTTACCAGTAGGAGAAAAGGAATAACTGGAAGAAGGAATTTGAAAAGCAGATAAAGTGTTGGTTATATTTGTATTTTTGTACTTTTCTATTGTTCTTACATATTCACGAAATCTGGGTTTAATTCCTTGTCTTGAATGACCGATACAAACTGCATTGCAGATAGTCACTGATTGCAGTCGTTACAAGATAACTTGCGTAACGCCTGATAATGTGAGGGAGGAATTTGATTCTTGTTGTGTAGAGACAAGTCGAAAGATTACCTTTAGATTTAAAAGTAATTTTTATATTATTGTTTTTTAAAATATGATAGATAAAAAAATTGACAATAAAAGGGATAGAAGAATAGAGAAGTATTAAAAGAGGTGATGTAGAAGGAGAGTTATATAGGGTGTTATGGAAATGAGTGCTAATATTTTAACCTGAAATACAGCACCACAAATAATAAAAATCTGTAGAAAAAATTTTGTCCCATCTCAACTAACAACAAAATTACAGGCCGTCAAAGTTGGGTATAAAAAAACATCTTTTTGTTATATCTGGAAAACCGCTTAACCGATTAAAACCAAATTTGGTACACAAATGAAGTTGACTGTACTCTTTTTATTTCAACTAGCAAAATTTTGCTGTACATCTCAATTTCAAGTTACGGCACTTTTTTTTCACATTTTGGGTAATTAACCAATTTTCTTCTTATTAATTTCCAATTTTTGTAGCAAAAATGAATATGCCAGTAGATTCTACATAAAACTGCAAGAACGCAATATTTTGCTAAAACGTATCGTTTTCGAGATATTTACGTTTAAAGTATAAAACTGACTTTTCATCTTTAACTTTGGCGTCCTCTAACTCCTAAACGGTGCAACTTAGTATAGAGGTAAATTGTGTTAAATCACTTTATTTTGACGTGAAAAACCTATGATTGCCCTATGTTAAAAAAAAATGTTACACGTTTTGTAATAATTAATTTTTAGTTTATAATTTTGTTATCAGTTGAGATAAGACAAAAATTTTTTTACAGATTTTTATTATTTGTGGTGCTGTATTTCAGGTTAAAATATTTGCACTTATTTCCATAACACCCTGTATAATATGTTTAGGTTTAGAGAGTATTTGTTTCTAAACTTATGGAAAAGTTTATTTAAGACCTGTAATGGAAAGTAATTATTCACTGCTATTTGTTTAATCATAAGCTTTTTTTTCAAAGGAACATGATCTAAAGGAAAATTAAAAAGTTTAAATAATGAAATAATGAGTGCGCGCGTGAGAATCAAATGTCATTTAACACAGCTTTGTTAAGATTATGTTGTTAATATTCTAATAAATGTCTTGTGTTTGGTTCACGAGGAAGTAAAATAGTCCTTTAAGTATCATATATAAAAATCAAGTTTCAGTCTATAAGATTTTTTTGTCGATGTTTAAAGCGTCTGGTGAGAATTACCGTCGACAGAAAGTGTCTTGCAGTATATTGCAGCAAAATATTGTTCATTTTTAACAATATTTTGCAAAACATATGTGAAAATTAGCCCTCACACTTTAAGTAAAGTAAGTATTTTTTTTATTTACCTGTAGCACCTGGTATGTACCTGAGAATTAGCTGTCGGCCCATTCTCAACAGGTATGGGTTACACTAACAGTATGCTTACTCAACAGTATGCTTACTTACACTAACACCACTAACACTACTCTCAAAAAATAAGTAAGGTCGACTGCCCGGGGATCTTGGGCTATATTTATTAATCTTAAAATTTTAACAATAAAGTTTACATGAAAAAAACATAAGCTTTTAAAAAAATATATTTAAATAATTTTTAAAAATTTTTCTTCGGGGTTTTCAAAATATTCAGCTTTATAATTTTCAAACATTTGAATCAGCTCTTGAATAAATTTTTCGTGAACTTCATTGACCAGTTTCTCGTTTGGGTTTTCTGTTTTAGTTACATTAATTGGATTACCAACTAGATAAAAAATATTAAAATAAAATAGGTTGATTCTAAAAACTTACCAACGGTCATGATAGGTTTATCTCTTGCTACAAACCCAAAATCACTTTGAAAAAAACCTCGTCCTAATGCCAAGGCACAAGCTAGAAAAGGTATTCTTTTGGTAATCCATCGAAATTTTCGCCAGTTATTTCCTTCAATAGATAGTAAATCATTTTCACCAAATGTTAAAACTGGTACTATGTCGACTCCATTTATGATTGCTATTTTCACAAATCCTTTTCGTTTATTTATGACAAATTGGTACAACTCGGGTTGATATTGATTCAAAGCGCACTCTATATCACCTCCAGGATAAAGTAATACGATGTTACCACCATTCGGTTGACTTAAAACATAATTGAGAGACCTAGATGAACAAGAAATAAGTTCCCAAGCCAAAGTAAATTCCCGCAAAATAGGAAAAAAGAAAACAAGAGGAAGAGTTGCAGGTTTTATCCTGAAATTTGGATACAACTTTCTAAATTGTGCCTTTCGGAAAAGAAAATGAGATAAACACCCAACTGGTATAACTCCATGTGGGAAACAAGCAAAAAGATAATTTTTAGTTGGGTCTAGTGTAAATCCAGGTGCCAGTTTTAGTGTTTTTGTGAAATAATCATAGAGGTATGCCCATATTTTTAACTTCTGGAACCATTCAATTGGTCTCCCACCTTTTTCACATGTTTTTCTATCAAAATAAATCCAACAAAAAACAAGTAACACTAACCAATACAAAGAAGTAAATAGTAAATAAAAACAAATAATTACTAAAATAGGCCCTAAGTATATAAAACAAAAATATATTCCACCGATTAAAAAAATTTGAATTCTTTTTTTAATTGGGGTGTTCCAAGGATCGAAATGTAAACCCAAAAACTTCATTTTATACAACTTTACAAATATAATTGCACTACTGTATTTGTAAGTGAGAAAACTAACTTGCTTTTAACACTGCTGAACTTCTATATGGTTACTTAACAAAGTGTATTCCCTGATTATCACATAATTTTACATGCAATTACATCATGCAGTATTTACCTTAACCCATCGTGCATCTTAAGGACAAGTTGTTTACCCATATACGTAGCTATTTTTTTATTTTATGATGCATGCAATTTTTTTAAGATAGCTAAAAAAAGTTTTTTGGATTCAAAGCTTGACTCTTCAGACACTCCCCTTAAAAAAACTTTAAATACTAGCAACTGGTGTCTCTTATTTTGGTAATATTTATTTAGAACCATTATTTACAATTATTTGTCTCTGTTTATTGTTTACCTCTTTGTGTTACTTTATTTTTAGTGGATCTATTTTGACAGTAAAACATGTGAAAGAGGTGGTAGACCAATTGAATAGTATTAAAATGTGAGAAGATAGAAAAACTCCCATGATTATTAAAAAAAAAAACATTAAAATTTGTTCCTGGATTTGCACTAGATTCATTATTAATATTAATATTAATATTATTATTATAATACGAAACCAAATCTAGGGACATTTTCAGTATACACTGCGGAAACTACTTATGGAATAAATTCAGTAATTTCAAAACTAATAACATTTGTTGAAAGCGCTGAAACAGGTCAATTTTTATTTCTCATAATGCTTATTTTGAGTTGCTTTACTTGTTCATGACGTCATCTATTTCTGATGACACACACTAATTTTTTTAATGCAATGCAATAATTTTTGTTTTAGTTTTGGATACTACTCTTAACAGCATTTATAATAAATAAAAAAAATAAAAATAAAAAAAATGTAGCATACTATTTAAAAAAAAATGCGTGTGACGTCACAGCTCTGAAAAAAATGACGTCACAAATGAGTTCACTAATTAAAAACCAGCACAATTTAAAATAAAAATTGACCTGTTTTAGGGTTTTACAAAAATATCATTCATTTTGAAAATGAATTTATTCCATAAGTAATTTCCACACTGTTTTTTTTTTAACTAATATGCTACATTTTTTATTTTATTATTATTATTATTATTATTTTTTCGTTTACTACAAAGGCTGTTAAGAGTAGTATCCAAAACTAAAACAAAAATTATTGCATTGCTTTAAAAAAAAATGAGTGTGACGTCATAGCTCAGAAATAGATGACGTCATGGAACAAGTAACGCAACTCAAAATAAGCATTATGAAAAATAAAAATTGACCTGTTTTAGCGTTTTCGACAAATGTTATTAGTTTTGAAATTACTGAATTTATTCCATAAGTAGTTTCCGCACTCTACAATATTGTAAACTACAATTTTTCAATAATAAATATTAATAATTTCTAGATTAGTTAGAATATATTTAAATTTGCACCCTTTTGCCCTTTAGAAAACCGAATCTCATAGTTCGAATCAAGAACACGTTAGAGTGTATATTTAGGACCCAAAAATAAAGATTTCCACAAAAATCCATTCCTTAGTTTTCCACTTTTTTTGAATAATCTCATTAACTGGTCTATTATTGCAAGCTCTTAAAAGGTCATCTCTGACCATACTAAAAATATTATAAGAAAATTATTTACATTTTAGTCTTTGTCCTAAAAAAAAAATAGAATGATAGAATGCCCCTAACTGCTTTCTTGGTTATCACATATTTTACACCATGTAATTACATTATTTTTTATCTAAATTTTTTTCTTCCTTTATAAGTGCTATTTCTGGTAACTTGAAAGTATAAACAACAATTTTGTTTTCTTTAAGACTTTAGGCAATTAAACTAATCAATCTAATTAATTAATTAAACTAACTTGATTTTATAATTACATTATTTTTATTTTCAGTTTAAAATTGTTTCCTGTACATACCTTCAGGATGTTTTTAAAATTACATTAGGAAAATTGCAGTTTATAAATATTTATAATTTTGGAAATATACGATGTAAAACTTTGTTTAAAAAAGTTGTTTTTGTACAAAACACAATGTACTATAGCAATTTTCTTAATATACAAGATGTGATTGCAATATGTGCAGAAATCTTGCCGGGTTATAGTTCTTATTAGAACAATGTTAAAAACCCAAATATGCTTTTTCACATTTTGCTAGTTTTTGAGATACACACCGTAGAAATTTCTTTCAAGAAACATTTTTTTTGACGAAATAATGGCAACAATGTTTTTGAGAAAAACTTTTATATCGTATATCGTTTCGACGAGAACAACACCCGTTGAAATTTTTAAAGTAAAAAATATCCTGTATATGAATATTTAAAATTAAGATTTGTTTCAGATTTTCAAACAAATTTTGTAATCCCAAATATTACAATTCATACAAACAGCAAACAGATGTACTTGTTTTGGAATAATAATGATAATGCTTAACGATTTGTTCTAGAAAACTCTAATAGTTATTCAAAGTGTGCTCCGAAAGTCTTGCCTCGTTATTTCTAGACAGGATTCACAATCAAGGGTGCACACGAACTTATAGAAAGTCTTCCTGAGCGGTAACATCAACCGATTAATCAAAGCGATAGAAGTGTATTATTGAGTTGTTATTTAATTATAAATTAATTTGTGGTTTTAAATAAATTCTTTTTTTAAAATCTAACTCTTTAAATCGAAAAAACTCGAACAAAATTTTTAAACCTCTTTAACATTGACCTGATAAATTGGTTTTAAAAATTACATTCTCTAAATAGCAAACCAGTTACAAGAAGTGAACCATTTTCTAACGCCAATTTAATAAAAACTGTTCATTTTAATACAGAAAATGTGTATTTGCCTGGATGGCTAGTGTCATCTTTTTTATAGCACCTCCAGGCCACAAAAGCACAATATGATTTTCTTCCGGTTTACTTAATATGTAGCTATAAAAATGAATTGATTTGGCTGATCATGAATATAAATTCTAACTTTTGACTTCCAGAATTTTCTTTGGCTCTTTTTACCAAACGTTTTTTTTCTTTTCTTAATTTTTTAAATGTCGTTTTTCTTACTCATCTAGAATCTATTTTAGTTTCTATAAAACTTTCCTTAATTTTTTTTTCAATCAATGCCATTCTTTTTTTTTTGATCGAGCATCTCAAACAGTAATCAAACTTGTCTCTTCTTCTTCACTGACTTTTTAATCTCACTTATGACATCAGTGTTATAATACTCAATTCGTGTTTCTTACGATTTAAAGAGCTACATATTTAAAGAAGTAAACACACTTCTATCACATGATTTGCCCGTGTAAATCGCTCTGTTCCTCTTAGTATAAGCGCATTTTATTTATAAAGAGTTCTTTTAGTGTAAATCAAATTGCACCGATGGCGATGGTTTAAATCTGTGGTAAATTCAACAATATTTGTAATTCACTCTTTGTATTTCTGAGTTTAATTTACACTGTTTTTTTTACATTTTTAGTAATAAGTAGACCTTATACAGTTGGAAAAGCACCCTTAAGTTTTTTAGGAATTTTAACTACATAATTTCTAAAAATTTATCTTCTGGATTTTCAAAATATTCCTTTTTATATTCTTCAAATAAATGAATTAACGTTTGAATAAATTTTTCGTGCATTTCATCAATCTGTTGTTTACTTGGATGTTCTATTTTGGAAACTTTAATTGGATTGCCAACTATAAAAAAATATTTGTTTAACTACCACATTTATTCTGTAAAAACTCACCAACAGTCATAGTAGGTGTATCTCTTGCTGCAAATCCAAAATTGCGTTGAAAACAGCCTCTTCCATGACAAAAGGCACAAGCTAGAAATGGTAATTTTTTGGTAATCCATCGAAATTTTTGCCAAAAATTTTCTTCAATTGATAGCAAATCATTTTCGCCAAATGTTATAACTGGTACTAAGTCAACTCCGTTTTGTAGAGCTACTCTCACAAAACCTTTTCTATTTTTTATAGCAAATTGGTTAATCTTAGGTTGATATTGATTAAGAGCACATTCTTTATCACCTCCAGGATAAAGTGTTACGATGTTACCGCCATCTGGTTGGCTCAAAACATAATTTAGGGATTCAGACGAACAAGAAATATTTTCCAGAGCCAAAAACAATTCTCGTACAATAGGAAAAAAGAAAGCAACAGGCAAAGTTGCAAGTTTAATCCTGAAATTTGGATACAATTTTCTGAATTCCGCTTTTCTAGGAAGAAAATTCGACAAGCTTGCAACTGGCAAAACTCCATGTGGAAAACAAGCAAAAAGATAATTTTTATTTGGTTCTAGTGCAAATCCAGGAACAAGCTTTAGTGTTGTTTTTAAATAATCATGTAAGTAATCCCATATTATCAAGTTTTGATACCATTCAATTGGTCTACCACCTCTTTCACATGTTTTTCTATCAAAATAGATCCACGAAAAATAAAGTAATACTAACCAGTACAAAGGAGTAAACAATAAATAAAAAAAAATAATAATAAATAGTGGTCCTGTGTAAATAGTACCAAAATAAAAAACACCAGTTGCAAGTATTTGAAGTCTTTTTTCAATTGGAGTGTCCCAAGTGTCGAACTTTAAATCCAAAAATTTCATTTTACCCAGCTTAAAAAAATTACGTGCACCACAAAATTAAAAGAGTAGGTATGTAATTGTTAGACAATTAACAACTTGTCTTTTAAGGTGAAAGTTGGATTAAGCTAAATACTGTTTCTTGGTTATCACATATTTATTTTACACCATATAATTGAGGTACATTATTCTTATCTAAATGTTTTTCTTTCTTTTATAAGTGCTATTAGTACGTTTACTTTACTCCAAAGCAAGAACAACAATTTTATTTTCTTTACAAAACGTTAGGCGTTTCTATTTTTTTAACTTTTTTTACAACCAATTCTGAGTACCCAATTAAACTGAGTTGCTCTAATAGTTAAAAACTTTTTTAAATTTTTAAATATTCGTATTTATATTTTTCAAACAATTTTTACAATACAATACTAAAAATTTGGCATGCAATACATCGATCTGTTTTTGAGTAAGATTTTCTGTTTTCGTAGAACTCAGTAGAACTTATAATTTTTTGTAGTATCCAGAACAGAACTTACAATTTTTGACTTTTGGGTAACTTGTTAAAGCAACTAAAAAATCCTGAAATTTTTTCCATTTTTTTTGAAACATTTAAACAAAGATTAGCGGGCAGATGGAATAGAATGGATATAAAAAATCACCAGTTTAGATTTTGAGATTGTTCCACTTTTACAAGGTTTTGCAATTTTTGAAAAGAATGATCAACCAAAAGTGAAATTATTGGATATTTTTATAAAAAAAATATGCATAGATGTCAATGACACTTAAGGAGAGTAGAAAATTCTTATAGTTTAGAAGTTAGAAAAAGAAAACTTTCGAATTTTAGACCTTAGACCTTCATGAAAATTAGTGAAAGTTAAATACCGGATTAAGTCATAAACACGATATATCTTTCTGAGGACTTTAACTTCTTTTAAAATTTTCTTTTGCTTCTTTTTGACCAAAGATTGTTTCATAATTTTTTTTAAATTTTACCTTTTAGTTTCCACATGAATGAATTTAAAAATCTTGTTATTACAATGTTATTATACAGGGTTAGTCAAAAGTATGGAATAAGCAGTTTATCTCCGTAAATATAAATTTTATGACAAAATGTCGTCAATAAAAGTTTCTTTACAAATTATTCTTTATCTCTTAGCCTGCTTGTTGTTTTTTGTCAACGTATTTCCATGAAAACGTAACTTTTTTTTCTTTTTTAAATAGCAACCTAGCAATTTTCTTAGTGATTCTTGTTCCTCTTTTTTTATTTGAAATGATCTGGTATTTTTTTAATATCCTTTAATAACAAAATTTTTGTGTAAAATCATAATTTCTAATAAACGACAAAAAATGGTATCAAATCAGATTCTCTGCTTTTTACTAATTTTTTAAATTTATTTGATAATAATTTTACAAAAAATAATAGTGGCCTCTGTTCCTTTAATGATATTTTTCATGTCAGTGTGACGTACGTTTTAATAAGTTAACAAATTAATTTAATAAAAATAGTTTTATTTTAATTTGTAAACATGGTGAAACTCAGTGAAACTAAAAGAATTGAAATTCTCATGATGGTTGGTTATGGAGATATTTGGTTTCAGCAAGACGGCGCTCCACCCCATTATGGCGTTGATGTTCGCCTATTTCTGGATAACATTTTTCCACGTCGTTGGATAGGACGTCGCCGTCGGGGTCCTATTGAATGGCCTGCTAGGTCCCCCAATTTAACCCACTTAGATTTTTTCTTCTGGGGTCATTTAAAAACTACAATTTACAAAGAAAGACCTCAAAATTTGGAAGACCTGGAAGCCAGAATAAGGCACGGAATCGCAGAAATACCACCTTACTGGCTGTAAAATTCGTTACGCAATTTTTATGACAGATTAGGTTACTGTCAAGCTGTAGGGGGTCTTCAGTTTGAACATTTCATTTAAGTTAAAGATTATTTGATTTAATAAAGTATTATGGCAATTTTCTCTAAAATTTTGTTATTAAAAGATATTAAAAAAATACCAGGTCATTACAAGAAAAAAAAGAGGAACAAGAATCACCAAAAAAATTGCTAGGTTGCTATTTAAAAAAGAAAAAAAAGTTACGTTTCCATGGAAATGCGTTGACATAAAAAAACAACAAGCAGGCTAAGAGATAAAGAATAATTAGTAAAAAAACTTTTATCGATGACATTTTGTCATAAAGTTCATAGTTACGGAGATAAACTGCCTATTCCATACTTTTCACTAACCCTGTACAACAAACAGTGTTATTCTTTGTCAGACTTAAATCATCTTTTTTACACCTCCGAGAATAAAGTTGATATTTTAGTTCCTAATGAGAAGCAATAAAGTACTATTTTTAGTCCCAAGAGATTTAAAGTGACATTTAGAATTTCTTGATATTTAAAATATGAAAAAATCCTGTATCATTTCAAGTATGTGTTACATAGAAGAAGAAGATGCACAGTTGGACGTGAGAAAATGAGAAAACTAGAGTCGTTCGAAATAATATACTTATATGTATACCTATTTGTATTATGTCTTTTTTTGTTTACGAACTTTAGTTTTGGAAGTGCAAAAATAGCGTATATGCTTTAGGAATAAAGTGCCTTTTACCCTCTGGATTAAATGATGCATTTTAGTCCCTTGATATATAATATACTATTACTTTTTAGTAGGTACGTTTTTATAATAAAAGCTTTTGCTAAAAAAAAAAGCTCAAAATATTCATGTAGATAGTACAAAAATAAAGTACACCAGTTGCAAATATTTAAAGTCTTTTTTCAGATGGAGTGTCCAAATGGTCAAACTTTAAATCCAAAAACTTCGTTTTTCTACTTTACGTCTGTAACAAAGCCTCATACGATACCGATTTGGATGTCGTATTAGCCAATTCAACACCCATTTGCGTGCTAAAAACTAACTAGTACAATTTATTTTTTTAAAGTTGGTGTCATAAATGTCAGCGTTAGGAAGTGAGATTATAATTTTATTCGAACAAAATTTTGTGGCACTTGATGACCAGTATTCCTCATCAAGATGTTTTTGTGTGTATTGCAATTAACCTATGAAACACTCGAACAGTGGGATAAGTCGCTTGAACAATGAGGTAACTTCCTTTTTGAGGGACGATTCTTTAAAACATCTTTCAGCCACCACTTGCAACCCCCATGGCGTTTGATGATTTACAAATTATTTGCTAGATGGGTATATAGCTCTACTTGATCTAAAATAACAACGAGTGAATTTGTATAAATTTCGCGATTTGGTAATTTAAAAGAAACGTTGCAATGTTTTTGGAAATTTTCCTTATTGAGACTTCTTTAGCACCTCCAGGCCACAAAAGCACAATTGGAATATTCAAGCAATAATTTTGGACAAATTTAAAACTACTTTAAAAAATATTTGACACTTTTATGACATTACCAACTATCTCGTATTAACGCAAAAGTCCCTTAAGATTGAAAAACTAACTTTTGTACTTGAAAAGCACGTGAAACGCGCAAAATAGAAAAAATAGCATAAAGAACTCATGTGGGCACTCATTCTTATAAAAAGTCAACTTAGGAAAAAATACATGTATCACAAACAATGAAAAATATAAATACAGCCTGATTTAGATAAAATAATGAGCCCGATGTTTTGGCGATACAAAAAAAAACAAATTTCATTTACGTCTTGATCTACTTTTAATTACAATTTGCATTTGCAAGTTATCTTATGTTACTTTGACATTAGTTAAAAATGGTGTCGTATACCTGTTTATTTTTGCAAATTATGATTTATAATAGATCTGTTTCTCTATCTATAATGCTTTATTCTTTTATACAAGGTCCCAAAAAAAGATTTTCATCTAGTTACCTTTGAAATTATTTTACATGTTAATTTTTTTGTGCCGCTCTACTCTTTAAGTTTGAACTAATTTATTCTGTCACCTATCAATCAAATGTCAATTCAGATTTGAAGTTTGGCAAGGGGACTTTGACCTTTAATGAACATCCAAAGCAGGAAAACTTTTTCTTTAAAAATTGCCGCTTGTAGAGAGACCGAATATATGAGGTTTTTCATTTTTCTTGTTACAACCTTAGTGACATTACTAGGTTTACTCGTTACCCCTATTTGCTAAAGCAGCACTTTTTATTTTACATGGGAAATTCACAGACGACTAGATGAAAATCTTTTTTTGGGGCGTTGTACATCTTGCATTGGAGTTTAGGTACATCAAAATGAGTTTTTTATTTTCTCTCTCTGGCACAAATAATCTTATTCTGCGCTAATGTTAGGGTTAAGCAGATGATAACTTAGATTCAATTAGAAAACCTTAATTTAAATTAGATCAAAGACGTAAATGAAATTTGTTTTTTGGGTTACATCGTCAAATCATCAGGCTCATTATTTTATCTAAATCAGGCTGTATAGGGTGGAACAACGGGTCTTTAAAGTGCAAAATGAGTGCAATTAAATAACGTTTTCTTGTATGGTTATTACACATTTTGCACGGCTTAATAACATTATCCTTTTCGTATGATAGACATTTTTTCGTTTTTAATTTTTTTTGTAACTAATTCTGAATTACCTAACTAAACTAAGTAGCTTCTATAGTTACAATATTTTTATTTTGTAATTTTTTTTTTTAAATTTTACTTAAATAAATACAAGCCAAGACATTTATTCCATTTCTAAAAAAGTTTGTTCCGGATTTTCCAAATATTCGTATTTATATTTTTCAAACAGATTTTGTAGCTCTTTTAAAAATTTAGCATGCAGTGCATTGATCTGTTCCTGAGTTGGATTTTCTGTTTTCGTAACATCAATTGGTCTTCCTACTATAAAAAAATAATAATAAAAAACTTCAAAGCAGTATTACAATTCTTACAAACTACCAACAGATGTGCTGGTTTTGGAATTACTCCAAACGTATTTTGTATAAAGCCACATCCTTTACAAACAGCAGGAAAATATCCAAAAGTCTTCTGAACAAATTTTTGAACCTTCTTCAAAACTGGGTTAGTAACTTGGCTGTAATTATCGCATTCTCCAAAAGTAAAAACAGGAACAAGAGGTGTCCCATTTTGTAAAGCCAACTTAACAAAACCTTTCCTTTTTAAAATAAAAATTTTATATTTGCCTGGGTGGCTATTTTTGACTTCTTTAACACCTCCAGGCCACAAAAGCACAATTTGACTTCCTTCTGGTTTACTTAATACAAAATTAAGTGATTTGGCTGAGCAAGAAATAAATTCCAAAGCTACTCCAATTTCGTGTCCAACAGGTGTTAAAACGACAGAAGGCAAAACGGCAGTTTTTACTGCGAAATTTGGGTACAGTTTATAAAATTTATTTGTTTTACTTCGAATCCCCGTAAATGGACCATGAGGAATTATTCCATGTGGAAAACAAGGAAATAAGTAATTTCTTTTTGGATCTAAATCAAAATTTGGGGCAAATTTTACTTCAGTTGAATAATATTCCTCAACGTATTTCCATATTCTCCAAGTCTGAACTGATTTATTTGGTCGGCTACCCTGTACAATAATCTTGCGATCGATATAAGCCCAGCACAGATAAAATAAGGAAATGTACCAAAATCTTGTAAATAGCAGAATAATTCCAAGAATTATACAACATATTCCACTTAATGTTATTAAAAATAATCCTACTACAGCTGATAATCTTAGGATTAGTTGGTTTGGTAAGTCCTTGAAAGGAACAAAATCGATTCCTAAAAAAATCATCTAAAACACGTTTTTTGTTTGTCGAGAAAACTTTAATCTATCCTCAACAATCTGTTACAAAACTTTTTGAAAATAATTTCAAACGACTTACACAATGAATAAATACAGTAAAGTTGTAAATAAAAAATACAAAACACAACTTTTCAATTAATCGCAAACACAAAAATTAAATCAAATACACTGTTATCACAATTTATTTCAATACAACAGGTGAGTACTGTTTTATTCTAATTCTAAATGCTTGTCTTGGGGATTTTTCAAATATTTATATTTGTACGTTTCAAATAAATTTACTAATTCTTTGATAAACTGTTGATGCAATTTATCAATTTCTTCATTCGTTGGTTCTTCTATTTTTTTAACATCGATCGGTTTCCCTACTAAACAAAAAATTACATTTTTTTAAAATAAACTACAATGTTAGGTACCAACTGTAACAAGAGGATTCCGTCTAGGAATAACCCCAAAGTAATCTTGAAAAATTCCTGTTCCTTTTATCAAAACTGGTGCAACTCCTGTGTACCGTCTAAAAAGTTCTTGAACCTTTCTTAAATAAAAATTTTCAATTTGCTCATACATATCCGTTTCCCCAAACGTAATAACCGGTACTAGAGGAACCCCATTTTTCAACGCCATTTTAACAAAACCTTTCCTTTTTTTTACAACAAATTTGTACCGTCCCGGTTGACTCCCAAAAGCTTCAACAGCACCCCCAGGCCACAACAGCAAAACTTGTCCTCCATTTTGACTCAAAATAAAATTAATAGAACGAGCAGAGCAAGAAACACACCCGATTGATAAATCAAATTCTCTCACAAACGGCAAAAAGAAATTAAAATGCAAAACGGCTTGGTTTACTGAAAAATTTGGAAATAGTTTATAGAAATCACTAGAACCAGTTACGATATTAGTGAATGGACCTGCAGGAAGAATCCCATGTGGGAAGCAAGCAAATAAGTAATTTTTTTGAGGGTTAAGAGTAAAGCCTGGGACACAGAGTAAAGTGGAAGGGTAGTATTGTTTCATGTAGTAGAACCAAGCCCAATTTCGGACCCAGCGAATGGATCGACCACCAGTTACGCAGGTAGTTCGGTCTAGATAAATCCAGAATATGTAAAGTGGGGTGATCCACCAGAACGAGGTCTTGAGGAGGTACAAGCAAATAAAGACACCCAAAACACCACCGAAAATAAAAACGTGGAGGCAAGCAGTGGCGGCCAGAGTTTCCAGGGCTAGAATAAACTTGGATTTTGATCTAGAAGTGTTCATCTAAAAATTTTTGGAATTTAAACTTACATTAAGTTTTGAATAATTTTACCTTATTTATCAAGGATTTTTGAATATGGAAGCACTTGAAACAACAGCCTGCTTCACATGAAATTACTTAATAAGTGTACAACGTAGACGACTTTGACATTATTTTTTAATAAAAAATTTGCTTGTTCAAAGTCATGATTTTAAATAAATGTTGTTTGTTTATTAATGCAATTAGAAGTTATCAAAAAAATTACAGAAATTTTAGTAAAAACAAAACTTCGTAAATTTTGAACTATTTACTCGTAAACGGCCAAATATTTTGATGAGATGAGCTCGTCAACAAACAAAGTAATAATTTATTTATAATAATATTTATACTCGAACATTATTTTTATAAAACAGTTTTAATTTTATTTATAACTAGATGCTTACCTTTTAGGTTCTACGAATGTTTAAATTTGTATTTTTAAGTCCGATGTGATATTTATACAGGGTGTTTTTGAAGTAACTTTACAAATTTTAACAGGTTAAAAGGATAACCAAATATGACGTTTCAAATGTTGCTCGTTTTTCAAACATTCTGCATTTTTTTTAACGTTATTGTTAAGATAGAAAATGTATGACAACACTGTTTTGGAGCAAAAACTTTTACGTCGCATACCTCAAAATCTATAAACATTTGTATAAGGCAAATTCTGTATTTAGCCTCTTTTCAATAAAAGCTATTGTCTGGTAAAATTTGGAAAGTTTTTTCAAAAACATTGAAATAAAATCATTTAAATTTTATAGTAGTTAAATGTGAAGATTGCAGATGACGAAAGCGTAGCCTGGGTTCATTTGTAATGATAATTGTAATTGTAATGCTTTAACCGAAACCTACTCTAGTTTAAGATTGGTGTAGAAAATTGTGACGTCACAAACGTGGTTATAACGGTTAAACATAAAAGGTGAGAATTTTTTATTGAAATAGTTTTAAAACGAATTAAAAAAATACTATCATACAAAGATATAAATTCTTAATATTTGTATTTAAAAAAAAGAATGTTATACATATAAACATATTTAAAAAAATATTGAAATTTAAAATTTATTTAGGGCTGACTTTATTTTAAAACGTTACGTAAACGGCCAAAAATATAAGAAAATGTTCAAAAATTTTGTATAATAAAAACAGGGAAGCGATATTTTTATCTCCAATACTTTACATTCTAAAGACGCTTAAAAAAAGAATTAAACTACCCTTCTTATAGATAGAAAATAACAACAAAATCTCAAAACCCTCGTACCAAAAGAATCAGAATAAACAATTTCCAAAATAGTGTTTTTGCAATTTTTGATATATTTGTGTCTATATTCATCAAAAAGCTTTTTATAGTAAGGTTCATTTTTCTTGCAAAGAGTCTTCTGGTTTTACACAGCTAAAGCAGGTATTTGCCGGATATTAGAAGAAAATGTCACATTTGGAATAAGTGCTTATCAAATTATAAGAACATGTTTTAATACTACGTGCCGAATGTGGACTTAAATAAATTTGTAATTTATATACAGGGTGTAACATTGAAAACTTCTACCTCTATAACTTTTAAACAGGTAAAAAGAAAAAAAAGAAAAAACCATTCACACAGTGTTAATGTATAAGTAGGATGGGTAGTTAGTTGCTCTGTAAGTATTAGCACCCGAACCTCAACCCCTACAAACTTTAATAGGACTATATCATTTGTAATACATAAAATAAAAGATAAAGACTGGTAAAGTGTAAGAAAAAAACCACGTCAAAATATCTTTATTATTAACCTCGATATATAGAAAATAAGTGATAGACGGATATTTTTTTACCGCACAATAATTAATCTCCTAACGATTAAAAGATACTTGGAGTTGCTTAATGATATTATAGGTTCTTTCATTAAAGATGCAAGTAAAACAAACCACACATGAAGTATTCTTTCAGCAGGATGGCGCACCACCTCATTATTTTAGACCCTTGAGAGAGTATTTAAACAACAGGTACTTAAAAAATGGATAGGTCGGAGAAGTAACATTGAATAACCGGCCAGATCGCCAGAATTTAAACAGTTAATTTAAGTTAATAAATATTACTGAAAACATCCGTTTATTAATTATCTTACTTTGTACCTCTGTTAATAATGAAAATATTTTCTACGATGTATCACAAATAGTATAGTCCTATTAAAGTTTGTAGGGGTTGGGGTGCTTTACTTTAACTTTATTAACTTTAACTTATACTTTAACACTTACAGACAATAACATACCTATCCTACTTCCCCCTTGATACTGTCAAAACGGTTTTTTCCTTATTTTTTCATCTTTACCTGTTTAAAAGTTATTAGAAGTTGAAGTTTTCAATGTTACACCCTGTATATGTAAAATATGTAGATAAATAAAGACCGACCAAGTTCGACAACAAGGTTGTACTTTGTACTCTGCTAGGTAAAGAAACACTGACCTGAAAAGTAATAAAAGGGCAAACTTTCTGGTTTGAAAAGGTCCAGAAAAATGCACTTTAAAAGTGACTAGATTCTTTTCGAAAGTCCTTTGAGAATAGAGGGTAGTCGTAAGAATGTCACCATCAAAACTAACCTTGGTGTAAAGACCTGAATAGTTTGGTGAATATTGGTGCTATTTCAAAAAACTCTCATGCCAAGTACTTCTCTAACAAATGTGCTTGCTACCAGTTTCAAATCATTTTGTTGAATTAATACTTCCAACTAGAAAATTTCTTGAAATAATAGTATGTACAATACTGTTCTCCAACACTTTTCAAATTTTATAGGTTACATTTTTAAAGAGTCAATATAATTGCCTTATATGAGTATACTTTAAACACATTTGTATAACAGCTTCCTACATTTTAGCCTTTGTAGATTTTGGACAAATTAATCCGGCACGTTTCCTTTACATTTAAAAAATGTTACAAAGTTGTTAAAAAGTTTAATTTGTTTTTTGATTATTTTTTGACGTTTCTCTAAATCTAAACCAACAGAAAATCTTAAATTTGGTCACATGTGTACGTCTAACCCAATCAAAACATTATTATAGTGGGAATTTTCCACCTAGCTTATTCCCGCTGGAATAATTGAGGTACATACATTGTTTTATTGTGGCAACGGTTTTTTGACAACTATTTTTTTACTTGACGTCTGTCAAATTTGTTTTACAATTGAAATTGAATTGAAATAAAGGGTCAAAAAATAATCTATCAAATACCACACCAGAGTAAAAATAATTTAGAAAATAATTTTCCAGAATTTTTCAAACGTATTGCCATTAGGCAATTGCCACTCGAGCGCTACGCACTCTCGTGTCATTTTCTTGGCAACACGTTTTCGAAGTTCTGTCAAATTATTTTCAATTATTCTCACTCTCTTGAGGTATTATTACTGAAAATATATACGGTGATTCAAAAGTATTAAAACAGCTATATTAAGATTTCAACTTAGAATACCACAGAACAACACCACAATAAACGCCACAAGTGTGTCGTTATTTACGCGCAAAAATTTAAAGCACTATTATTCTAAAAACATACCTTAAAAAAGTCGGCTTTATTGCACTAGTGTTTAAGGTTGAAATTATAATGGTTAAAGTTTGACCGCTGAAAAATCACATATGAAAACACAAATAAATCATAAAAACACTTTACTTCACTACTCTAAACATTCTAGTTTTAATCCAGTCACAAGTTACAAATAATTCTCACATAGTTCAGAAATTAATTGAAAATAAAAACTACCGTGCAAGCTTCGTGCAGTAAAAGTCACACAAACAGCTGTAAAGCAACTACCGAATCTGCGCGTAGAAATGGAAGGCACTTCTTCACATTCGATATGACTCGCTGGAATTTGTTCATGTTAGGTTGTTAGACCTGCGTTAAAGCTTAGAAATAAACAAAATGTGTGCATCGAACGTTTTATTTTCGATTAATTTCTTCATTAAGTGTAAGTATGTTGTGATTCGTGACTTATCAATAAATACTGCGTTTAGGGTATCAAATGTCGTCTTTTTAGGTCATATTTATTTTATTTAGTGTATTCATTCATTGCTTGAAATTTGATATTTACGTGTAGGTACATGAGCAATAAGGTCGACTTTTTCAATGTCAAAAGCAAAAACAAAATTTAGCAAAAAAAATAACTATTTTTAAATTACGAGCTATATGATGAAATGTTTCGTATTTTTTTGTGATGCAACACCAACGAAGACACCACGAATTACCTCCCCGCGATCTCCAACTCCCACTTTTAGTACTGCCATTTAGTACCGGAATCGCCATCGTTGTTTTTCTTTAAACAATTATTGGTTAAAATTTGTTTTTTGAAGTGTTATAAACTGTAAATTTAATCAACATACAAGAACTGATAATGTGATAATTACTTACCAAAGAGGAGCATGGCAGATGGTAGTTGTGGTTTATTCGGAATTTTGTTTCCTGCATTTTTCTCCCGTTCTTATTAAACAAACGAGTAATAATAATTTATTAAGACGGTATTTTTGAAGTTATCTGATAAGAAAGAAGAAAATTTAGAAAAGTGAATATTAAAAAAGAAGAAGAAGAAATTGGAGATTTTTAGAAAGGCGATAAAAAGGAAAGTGCAAAATTAGTTAATTTAAATAGTGCCATCTCTCCGTCACTGGACAAATAAAATATATATGTGGTTGCCTATCTTCCAAATAGTTTCAGACACTATTTTGTCATTTTAGCTTACAATTAGTTTAGAGCAAAATGGTGGTATTTTACATTAAGATGTTAAACTAATTTGAACAATTTTTCGATCAACGAAAAAGCATTTTTTTTAAATGTCTCAAAAACCGCTTAACCGATGATTATGAATGTATCCATAAGAAAAGTTAAATGATTTCTTTTTTCTGACAGTAGCCAAATTCTGCTTTTTGGCGAAAACGTACCGTTTAAATTATAAAAACAAGTTTTAATCTCCAACTTTGGCGCCCTCTACTTCCTAAACGGTGCAACTTAGTAAGAGGTAAGTTGTGTTAAATCTCTTAATTTTGGTTTGAAAAATTTGTAGTTGTCTTAAGTACACAAAATGCATACTACATAGAAGCATACAAGCATTTCGTATAGGCACAGCACGCCAATAAAAAATAATAATCTATCTTAGGTTAAAAGTCATCATTTTCGTTTGTCATTCGTTGGTCAAATCAGCAAATATCCAATTAAACAAAAGAATAATTTATTTACAACAATTTATATAAAAATTTGTAACAACAATAATATAAAACAGTCTTTACTTCATTCAAACTCTAGATGTTTATCTTTTGGATTTTCCAAGTACTTAAATTTGTACTCTTCAAACAGATTTATTAGTTCTTGCGTATACTTTTTATGCAAGTCATCGATCTGTTCATGTGTCGGATTTTGGACTTTTGCAACATCTATCGGTTTCCCAACTAAAAAAAAATGTAAAAAAATATTTAACAAAAAACTATAAACCTACCAACTGTCGTAATTGTTCTTCTTTGTGGAATTACACCAAATGAATACTGGAAGAACCCTCTCCCTGAGAAAATAACCGGTGCAAGTCCAACGTACTTTCTAATAAATTCTTGAATCTTTCTTAACGTTTTTCCTTCGACTTGATCAAACAATTCCGGCTCTCCAAACGAAAGTACAGGTACTAGAGATGTACCATTTCTCAACGCCATCTTAACAAACCCTTTCCTTTTCTTCAGAACCAATTTATACTGTCCTGGCTTACTATTATAGGCCTCTACAGCACCTCCAGGCATCAAAACTGTAATATACCCTCCTTCCGGTCTGCTCAAAGTATAATTCATCGATTTTACAGACGCCGAAATCCCTCCAGTCCCAAGCGCAATTTCTCTCAAAAGCGGAATAAAAAAATGCTGGTGCAAGATTACCAATCTTACTTTAAACTTCGGATACAATTTACTGAATTCGCTGAACGGACTAGCGAGACTATTAAAGGGTCCAGCAGGAAGAATCCCATGGGGGTAACATGCGAAAAGGTAGTTTTTCTGCGGATCCAAGTCCAAATCTGGGACACAGTCGAATTTACACGGGAAGTATTGTTTCAGGTAGTACCACCATGACCAGTGTCGGATCCATTCGATAGGTCGGCCGCCAGTTTCACATTTGTCCTTCTCAAGGTAGATCAAGGCGGTGTAAAAAAGGGAGAGGTACCAAAATCGTGTGAAGAAGAGGTAAAACCAGACGGAGGTTCCAATGAAGGTACCGAAAGCTAAGGTTACGAACCAACTACCAGCAGCGAGGGTTTGCAGACGGCGTTCGAATGGGATGAGCAGAGGGGCAAACTCAATACCCAAAATCTTCATCTGGAATGGAATTACGAAATTTGTGACGAGGATAAGTGGTATACAGGAATAACGATAATTAAAGGTTGACAATACTTTTATTTGAAGTTTTTTTTATCAAATGGTATTGTGATAAGATAGAGTGAGTCCAAAAGAGTGTTTCAAAGTTTAAAATCAAACTACTCAATGACAAGCAAATACGTGATGTTTATCTTTTTGGCTTCATAAAGGCTAAACATACTTTGATGTGCAGAGTGTTTAAAAAACTACCATACATTTTTAAAAAAATCCAATTTTTGATGACATAAACAAGTTTTGAAAAATTTAAACTGGAATAGATTTTTTTGTTAAAATAACAGATAAAAAAATGTTCGTGACATACTTTACAATTATTGTTTCGAGCAATCTCTCTAAATACTCATCTAAAATATCTACTTAATTGATCTGATGTAATAAATGATTACTAAAAACTTGCGCAGTCTAGGTATATTTACTTACGTTTAATTTATTCTTATTTCATTTATTTAAAATTTACGGTCAATTGTCTTTACAGATAATAAACGTTATATCTTATGACTATTTATTAGAAATTTAACAAGTTTCAATTAGACGGTATTTAAGTTATTATTATTGTTGTTTACATCACTACTTATCTGCATGCAAAATTTTCTTGTTTTGTAGAAATTGCTTCTAAAGTTTTAAAAATTATTCAGGAAGTAAGAAATTTTAAAAAACATATGTATAAAAAATCTCTTACAATTTTTGAAACTGAATTCCTTTGATGTTTGTGTTATCCTGGTAAAAACAAACTATTCAAATTCATCAAAACCATCATCAAATTAATAACATTTATCGGTTAGATAAAAGCTGTTCATTAACTGAGCAAGTAAACCTACCTTAATCACTAATTTGTTACAAAAATATTTTTTCCCACATAAACATCTCAAAGTAAGATCGATCTTGGAACATGTATAGTAACAAACTGAGAATCCAAATACACAACGTGGTTTCTCGACTAGATTTAAAATTAAAGACCCCACTCTACACTCGACACACCTAAATCTGTTTTCTTTGGTTTATCTATTAGATAAAACTTGCGATTTTAAAGTTGTGGATTTCCGGTGGGATTTCAAAAAAGGAAAAGTTTATTTTTGCTGTAATTATTCGACAAAGCTTAATACGACAACCGAGAACAAATCAATCGACTGGAATTTAACCGGTTCTATTATTGCTCATCCATGAGTTGACTATTCATCTATAGAAGGTGCCTCTCATGTCTCGTCCCCCTATAAATCGATTTCGAAATATCCATGTCCTTTCAAAGACAATTTTTGAAAAAAAAGTTGATAAGCTCATTTATTTTTAGTTATATTTATACAAATGATTATTGCTGTTTTATTGATTTTTCATATCTGACAAATATAAGAAAATTCTTTTTCAACTCAAATATTATTTTCAGTTTATACAACGTCATGAACTCAGACAGGAAATCCTACATGCGGGTATCCAATAATCTATTTTAAGGCTTCCTACTTATTTTTTTGTTTTACATTTACTAAATTGTTATATAAGAGTATCATTAAAAAAATTCTATTTATCAAAAAAATGTATAAAAAAATTACAATTTATCCACATGGATACTAAAAGCTTTGAAAGCGGTCAATTTAGTAAAGTAAGAGAGATCTTGCACATCATCCTGGCAATCGATTAGAGCAGTTTCTATCTGACCGTAAACCCGTTTTTATACAATTTTTATTCAATAAAGGCAGATTTAAGTTTGATATTTATTGGCTGTGTGAACCAATGAGACTTCTTCCCGATCAAAGAAATAAAATTTCTTAAAAAAAAAAAAATTATTTACAGTTTGATTGGCAAATGTTGAACGTTTTACTTATTGTGACAGTAGTTTGATTTCTTGTTTTCATTTTTCTTATTATTTTTTTATTTCTAATTTTCTCTCATTGTTTATTTTCTTTATTTTTTGAAACCACAACTTACATTTTTATCACTTCTAAAAAGTCTCTATTGAGAACATTTATTATATTTATTTATGATTTACTTTTATTCTTTATGTCGTGGTGTTTCTCTTGTTTTTTTTAAATCGATTTTTAACTTCTGGAACTTTTTGTTTTTCCAGTTTTTTTTTGTAATTTGATTTTTTATTTTGTTTTTGTTTGTGTCGTTTTTGAGTTCAGCAACAGTTAAACCTACTGTAAGTAAAGTCTGGCAAAGCGCCCCTGAAGGGGATTACGCCTCCGCAGGCCAGCCTAGAGATGAAGCCAGAGTCGAAGATATATTTGGTAATTCATGTGATTTTAATAAACAAATTGATACATTTTTAATTGCAAATCATCGAATGTATATTTTTTTATAAGAAATACGTTTGGTTAGTCAATTTAAAAGACATGACTTATACAAAGAAAACCCCAATTAATTAATTATTATTTATATTTTTGACCAGATGATTTTCAAGAAATTTCACATATATTTATCAAAGACCTTTAGGTGATGTTTTAATAGTTTTTAAAAATTTATATTATTTAATTGATTTTCTAAGTTTTAATGTTATTTAAAAGTGGTCAATTTATTGAAAATTTAGGAATACCAAAAGGATAAAGAATTGATTAAATATTTAGAACTTATTCTGGAAAACATAACGTATATAAAAATATTTTAACAGGTTCTAAACTGATTGAAAGCTCATTTTATTCAGATTCATAAAGATTTTCTTTCAGATTTAATATAATTGTAAAATATAGCAGGTACTTAATGACATTAACTAGTTATAGTAACCATTGCAACGGTTTATCTTTGTCAGTTCTTACAAAAAAAAGTTTAACCCCTTAGCTTTTGTTAAAAAAACCGGCTTAACAGAGCTGATAAGTAGAAGTATTTGCAATTGTTGCGTGTCCGACTACTTGTTTCAAGGGTAACAAAATGCCTCCACTCCGAAGGCATCAACGATATCACCATCTTGGAGATTTCGACAGACGTATAATTGTGGCTTTTCGAAAAGTTGGTTTGTCTTATCGCAAAATTGCTCGCCGTCTATACTCTAATAGAATGTCAGCGACGGTAATGCGTAGGTTTCGAGTGTGGACAGAAACAGGTTAGGTTAGAGGAACACGAAACAGACCAACAAGTCAACCCAGGCGTACCACAGAGCGTCAAGATAGGTGTTTCAAACAACTAGCTCTTCGAGACCGTTTTGCTACTACGCCACAACGCGGTGACCAATGGTTTGAAGAAGGTCGACTTGTTAGTATGTGAATGTAATATCGCCGCATTCGAGCTTCTGGACTTTTTTCTTACCGTCTACGGTTAGTGCTTTCTTTAACTGTGGAACACCGTAGTCAACGTTTGGACTGGTGCAAAGAACGGCAGGTTTGGGAGCCAAAATGGCATAATGTGATATTCAACGACGAATCGCGATGCTGTCTAGGCATGCATGATGGCTGTATGAAGGGTAGGATGCCGTCGTCGACGTAGAGAAAGACGTGATATTGGATTTGCTGTTGAGAGGCATGTGCACAGGACTGTTGGAGTAATGGTTTGGGGGGCTATTGCCTATGAAAGCCGATCGCCTTTTGTGTTCGTTAATAATCAATTAATTATAGAGATATTACAAAAAATATTGTACAATACACATCTGTTAGGCTGTTAGGGCCTTTACTGCCTCGCCAGTTTATTCGACTCGTTCTTAGAGCTCGTCTCACAAATTTTCTGACTCGGCCGTAAAGACTACCCTTGTACTATAGAATACTAATATAGTAACTCCTGAAATAACGAACGTAAATTTTTTTTGTATGCAAGTCGTTTAATCACGAAAAATATACAAAATATGTGGTATAATTCCCACCTGATTAATATGCTTTAACAGCTCCATGAGTATCATCCGCTCTAATACTGGAATGTAATTTGATTTAATAAATATTGTAAAATTTTACTACTCTTAGATATTCTTTTACTTACTTATGCCTCAGAATAAATAAAAATTAAAAGCAATTGTACAAGGTACAATAAAAGGTAAGCTACGTTTGGTATCTAAAAAAGCATCAGTAATTTAAAGAAGAATTTTAATTAACTCACAATTATAAAAATGTTTTTCAAAATAAGTCCATACAAAATCCATAATAAAGTCACTAGTGAGCTCATCAAGGTGAAAAATAATGGAAGTTCAGAAGCGTCCTTTTCCCTAATAATCTCTGGCTACAATGTAGTTATTAAATTTCTTAAAATTCTTTTTCTATACTACATACAATTCTAGCTAGTGGTTTTTTTAACAAGAGTAGCAATAAAACTGTGAGTATTAGGCCATAGTTGAATTCAAGGTGTAAGGGATCCTGGAAATGACAATAACACCACAAGAAAACCATTATGGTCACAGATCTGAAAAGTGGCTTTAGCAATTCATCCCGTTTATTTCTACAATAAATGTAGAAGAAGATGCAATAAATAATATTAAGGTGAATTGTTAACGAATATGCTGTTAGCATTACATTATCTTGTAGTATTAATCCGTATTTAAAAAATGCCAGACCTCTAAAATCTTTAATTAAAACAATTTTTTGTAGAAATACAACAGCTTACGTCATGATATGACTAACAAATGGATATGGATCAATTCCTTCTGTATGGCCGTTACTGTAAATGTTGGAACATATAGAGCCGCCGGAAAGAAATTGGGCTAGAGTGAGATGAATGATCATTGTTCCTACAAAGTCTTCGTAAGGTGTCAGTTTCTCTGAAAGAAATTCCATTATTTCCATTATTCCGAAATGCTGATGGACAGATTGAGCTAAAATGAGTATAAAAGATTAGATTGAAATGACTGAGTTTATACACAACTGAAGTGGAGAGAAGTGCCAATATAAAACCATATGACACTGACAAAAGCATAAGTCGACATGATTTTTGTTGTTTCAAATAAAATTAAAAATAAAAATAGAAAAATGTTCTGGAAATACAAGAAACAATTCTGGAAAAATAAGGAAATTTTAAAAAAAGTTAAAAAACAGCGTTTAGAAAAAAAAGAAATTCAGAAACAATTAGTAGAAAAAGAAGAGCTAAAGAATATTCTAAAAAACATGAAAGACGACGGCTAGAAGAAAGAGAAGAACAGAAAGGGATTCTAGAAAAGCAAAATAAGAATCTAGAACAAAAAATGTTCCTAAAACAAAGGCGCACAAAAAACTAAAATTTATTGAAAGAACTTAAAAAACAACAATTGGAAGAAAAGAAATAGATGAAAAACATTCTAGAAGAACAAAAGACAATTTTAAAAGAGGTTGAAATGCAACGATTGGAAAGGAAAAAAAATCGAAGCATGAAGCTGAAAGAGAAAAAAGAAAATTTAAAAAACAGGAAGAAATAGATTGAAAACTACGACTGGAAATGATGAATAAGCCAAATGAACTTCTAGAGAAATTCGGGAACCACCACCAAAAAAACAGAAGAATATTTTTTAGAAACTTGACACTTTACAAAATGCTTTTTGAAGAGACGTTCTAGAAGTAAAAAAGGAAACAGGTTCTACAAGTTTAAGAAAATGTAGGAAAAAAGCTCAATAAAATAGAAGCTTTAAATAGAAAAATTAAGAAATTAGGAAAAGGACAAACTACGGGAATAGCATCGGCTTCACGGCGAGTAAAACCTCCAACGTTTGATAGCTAATTGTTGTGACTAATCTATAGAAAGCAGTTTGAAGCAGCAGCGGAAATAAACGCCAGTCATCTTTCTAGCTGTTGCAGGGTATATCGGAAAAAGATCAAAAAAAGTACTACGCTGTTGATGTATTAGAATAAGAATATGAAGACAACGGACATATAAAGGTAGTATATCCGACGTTGATCTACAGGAGAGTCTAAAAACGTACCGAGAGGTTGCAAGAATATAGAGCAGAAATAGAGAAACTACTTAATTTGGCTTACCTGACGACTATACCTATGAAAGTTCTTAACCAATTAGAAACGAGTGCTTTTATCAACGGGATGGAAGATAAAAAGTTACAATGTTATCTAAAACTGAAGAATCACCAGACTTTTTCTGATGCTATCCTACACGCCTTAGAATACGAGGCATCTCTTAGCGTAGATCTAAACTAGAGCAAACTTTTTCAGCAAAGGAAGCTACAACTGAAAATGTTAAGCTGTTAAAAAAGCTTAAGACTATGTTGATGGAGTTTCGACACATACCAACTTACACTGGGGGAAGGTCTAAGTTTTAACTGTAGTAAACAGTTCTTCTTCGGAATTGGTTATACATAGATGCCCAATCTTAATTATTATTTAAAATCATATCTATTCTAGAGACACAAAAACGAATGCGAAACTTTTGATAACCAAATTAAAACTACACTACAAAAACCTCTAAATATCAGTCTTCCAGAACCATTTTAGTTCCAGGCTTCACTTTCTGTGGATTTGGGTAATCTTGGTATTTGTTCTGTTTTTGATGAATTATTGCCAGCTTTTCTAGTTTTAGTTTCTTGCACTTTAGATTTTGTAGGCTCTATCCTTCTTTCGTCTCTGACTATAGATGTCTGTTAGATTGAATGCAAGAATGAACCTTTGGTTTAATGAACAGAACATTTTTCTACTATACCTATATTGCATATTGGAAATTTCAACATAATTAGAACATTTTGGCAATGAGGAAAAAATTTAATGCTTTGTTGGAATCCTCACAGTTCCGACAACGAGCAGCTTTATCAGCTGCTGGTTAATACAAATCTGGTGCATGCTTAAAGGCTTTATCCTCTCAACAAGTTGGCACACTTTTAGACAACCACGTGCTAAACATTTCTGTTTGCTTGCGCATCTTTTCAGAAATTTATCAGCCTCAATTTTGTGTTATTAACGCAATTGTCTATCGCTTAGGTCACCACGGCTTATCTTAAAACAAAAGTCGTCAAAGATTTTCTCGGCAAATAAAATAAATTTACTCTTAAAACGTGCGTTTTCATCGATAGATATTCCGCTTATGTTGTAACTAGCTGGTTTATTAAGATGCAACCGAAAATGACCCGAGTGTGTGACCATTATGTCTTAGAAGAACGGTCGTTTTTTAGCATGGGAAGTCACTTGTGTTGACAAAATACTAATAACAGGTGCAGAATTGCTCAGAAATTTTTAACACAAGATATTAGTCTGGCAATTTAACCAGAAAATGATGTGTGCTTCGGACTGCTAATAAAGAAACTAGTCTTGAAGGAATATATTACATGCTGTGTTAAAATTTATTATAATTTATACAATGTAAAAGATGGTCTTGTGACGAAAACGATTATTTTGATCTATCAGTCGACGAGTTGTATTTAAGTCTGCCCCACAAAACAGAACCAGTGATGTGACGTGTAACAAAGACGAAAACCATAATTTCTTCAAAACATTATTAGTAAATATTTTTTAAACTCTTCCTACAATTTGCTGTAGAGAAATTACGCAAATGATCAAACTCCAATCTCTCCTACATTTAAAAATGAAACTCATCAGCGCTTTGTGACTCATGGGTAAGACAAAAACAAATTTTCTCCAAAATTACAAAATTTTATTGAACAAGAATAATAATATTAAACAAGAACACTAAAAACGGTTAACACAAACAAATTTAAACACATTCACAAGTATGAAATTACAAAAGGGCAGCATTATCAGTCTGAGGTTGTTCACGGGGAGCATCCTCTGTAATAAACAAATCAGTCAATTGCCGAATGGTGACTTTATTTTTTTCCCAATTCTTCGCATCACTGCTTATAGCTTTTTGCATACTTTCCTCGATTGTATGTCTAATGAAAAATTTATGAACGACGGTTGGTCTATAAAACAATGTTATAAATCTGTTTTTACAAATAAAAAGAAAAAAAACCTTGTTTGACCAATCCTGTGAACTCTACCAATTGCTTGAAGTTCCTCGCCTAAATCAAGCAATGGCTCCGTTAGAATGACCTGTGTAGCTTCAACCAAATTAAGACCTTTTGCCCCTAGATTTATCGGCAAAAGTAGAACTGTAACATTTTTATCAAAATCCTAAAACAAAACAATTATAAAATAATCAAAAACGAGTGAAAAAAATACTTTAAATTTCTCAATCTGTCTTTCGAAATTTCCAGATGTGACCAACTCTGATAAAATATGATTCGTTTCAAAAGCTTCTTTTATATACGCTAATACTGGAATCCAACTTGAAAAAAGTAAGATCTTCACATCTTCGTCTTCCGATCTTAACTTTAAAACCAATTCGACAATACTTTCAACTTTTGTTGAATAATTTCCCATGATTTTTTCCGCTTCCGCTTCTGAATTTTGTTCTCCGGGTTTTACGTATGAAATTTCACTTGTGAGATGATAGGAGCGGCAAACACAACATTGCAGACAATCTGTTTTTGTCTACAAAACAAAAAAAAATATTAGCAAAATAATAGCATTCCGGTGATTACAGTTAATTGTCCTTAGATGACCGGTGAGTTACTGCGCATCCAAGCACTGTGACGTCATTGCACGAAAAAAGCAACTCTTTGAAAAGGTAATACAAAATGAACTTACCTGTTCTATTACACGTTGCATACAATCCAAGCAATAGCAATGACCACATGGAAAAATACTCCAGTGTTGTTCTAAAGTATTTTTGCAAATCGGGCAAGGATCAAGAGGTTGGTCCTCATGGTGTTGCTTATGTAAAGTTTCAAGATAGCTTCTGACACCCAGATTTTTTTCGAGAAGAGCCATGGCGCGCTGCTCGTCAGCGTGTAAAACTGTCCTATGATAGTCAATTTCATGTGGATTTAAAACATGAATGTTCTCAAATTTATTTTCAAAGTGATAGTTAAGATTTTTCAAGACCTTATCTTGTTTTTTTTCCTCCTCATCTGGTTCTTTTATTCTCAACCGGATTTTGCACATATCTACTTCATCTTGTGCAGCAATCTGTTGATTTAAGTAAGTCCACAATTTCCTAAGTTCCTTAAACTCCTTTTTCAGACTGTCTATAACATTTATATGAACTTCGCCATCTTTAACGCAGTTAGGTTCGGCATTTTTGGCGCGTCCTATTTGAAGTATTGCTAAAAAATCAAATTCGAGAAACTATTCCTGAAATTTCCTTACATACCTTTCAAAATCAATTCTTCAGAGGTCGGTTTCCAACTTCCCTGTAGTGACATGTCCTCAAAATGCTCGGTTCGTTTATTCATAGCAAATAACTTAAGTTCATAACACTTTAAACAGTCATTTGCCTCACAAACCGAACATTTTTTCACATATCTTTTTCTGGGAGATCGGAGATGACAGTCTCTCGCTTCTTCTACTGATTTGTGTGATATTAACATTTTAATATTGTGTTTAAGGCAAGGAGTATATAAACCATGAACCCTTCGGATTGCAGTTTGTCTTAAATCGAATATATCATCGTCCCAAGTTGAAGTTAAATATTGCAAAGTTTTTAGATTTTTATATCTGAAATTTGTAATTTTTGACCACAATTGGTGTATCACATACTATTTTTTATTACACCTGCATAATAAACTTTCCCTTAGCGACTTTATTGTAACAGTATTTCTGAAAACATGACTCAGTTCTGGCTGTTTCTAGAGTGACTTTGACCTGTATTAGTAAGAGGTCTTGAGTAGAAAAATCTAGAAAAACATGGAAAACGGGAACTAAAAGAAAACAAGAAAAATACTCAAGAAACTTAAAAAAGTACGACTGGGCGATCAAAAGAAGCTTCCAGGTGAATTCAAAAGCAACTGAGTAAAATATAATATCAAAGAAAAAATCTAGAAGAATAAACGAGAATTTTCAAAAAATTTGAAGAGGTGCGACGAAGTAAAAGAAGATTCTAGACAAACTTTAAACAGTATAACAAAGAGAAAAAAGAAAAAAAGCATCTAGAAGATTTCAAAAGATGATTTGAGGAAAAAGACGATCCTGCTACACACAATTCAAAACGAAAATCATAAGATATTGAATACTAACTGCTCCTACTCAGTTGATGAATTTGTGTACTTTGTAACATCGTCTTTTCTGTTTGTTTTTCCGACCTGTTTTATATATCACATATGTACTTCAAAATGGAAATAAAAATAGTTTCTAAAAGAATTCAAAAATGCGGGTTAAAAAAAAAATGAATCCAAATCTAGAAGATAGAAAACGAAAACTAAAAGAAAAAATACTAAAACTCTGAAACAACTTGAAAAAGTACAATCAAAATAAAAAGAAAAAATTACCTCTTAAAATACGTAAAATGCAAATTAAAAAAAAGAAATAAAGAAGATTCTAGAAGAACTTGGAACACGGTTAAAAAAAAACAAAACAAAAAAAATCTGGAAAAACGTAAAAGTACGATTGAAAAGAATAGTAGCTTTTAGGAAAATTCAAAAAAAAAAATAATAATTAAGAAGCTTGTAGAAAAACTTAGCAAGACAACTAGAAAGGAAGGAACAAAAAAAATTCTGGAAGAACTTGGAAAAATACAACTGGAAAGAAAGAACAAAAAAGGCTACACAAAAGCAATTGAAATAAATAGAATATCAAAAAAGTTTCTAAGAGAATAAAAAAGAAAAAGCAGCGACTTGAAGAAAAAGAACGAGAAACGCTACGACTACAAGAAAGAACAAAAGTTGATTGTAACAGAACTTGAAAAACAACAACTAGAAAAGAAAAACAAAAGTAAACTAAAAAAAAAATACTAAAACTCTGAAAGAACTTGAAAAAGTATGATCAAAATGAAAAGAATAAATTAGCTTTTAAAGTACCTACGTAAAATGCAGATTAGAAAAAAAAGAAATAAAGAAGATTCTAGAAGAACTTGGAACACGACTAAAAGAAAAAGAACAAAACAATAAATAAATAAAATAAAATAATGAAGATTGTAGAAAAACTTAGCAAGACAACTAGAAAGAAAAGAACAAAAAAAATTCTGGAAGAACTTGGAAAAATACAACTGAAAAGGAAGAACAAAAAAGGCTACACAAAAGCAATTGAAATAAGTGGAATATCAAAAAAGTTTCTAGGAGAATAATGAGGAAAAGCAGCGACTGGAAGAGAAAGAACGAGAAACGCTATGACTATAAGAAAGAACAAAAAATAATTGTAGCAGAACTTGAAAAACATTAACTAGAGAAGAAGAACAAAAGTAAACTGAAAGAAAAAGAGAAACAAAAATTCTAAAAAAGATGAGCAAACGAAGATTGTAGAAAAACTTGAATAACGATAACTAGAAGAAAAAGAAGAGCAAAAAATGCATGTGAAGACAAACAAACCAAAAAAATATATATATTAAAATTTAATAATGTCTGAAAGGAAAAAAAGAATAAAATATCTTTAATAGTCTGTCTTTTACCAGAGAAGCAATAGTAAGCGTTGTTAGTTTAAAATTTCCACTTGTGTTTGACTTCAAAAATTAACCAATCACAAATGAGTATTTCAAATTTTCAACGCTTACTAGTGTCTCTCTGGTAAAAAAAAGAGTCCATAGAAGAATTTGAAAATTGAAGATATATATTAAAAAGAAAAACAAAGCACATTTTAGAAAAACTTAGAAAACCACGACTAGTAAAATAAAAAAGATGTTAGAAGAACTTGAAAAAATTAAGACTAGGAAAAGAAGAAAACAGTTTCTAAAAAGACTCGAAATATTAATTTTACAAAAAATGTTTCTAGAAGAACATAGGAAAGGGCAGCTAGAAGAAAAAGATTCTGCAAGAACTTAAAAAAGTACTTTATGTAAATTATATCACTAGATTTGCCTTTGGTCTGTGACACCAAATATTAATGTTTCGAACAACAATGCAGGTGTAATAAAAAAATAATTTAAAAAACTTACCCTGGAGGGCAGTTAACATTGGCACCATAGCATAAATTCTCAATTTTGGTGTGCAATTCTTCTTGGTACCCATGGACGTAAAACCATTTTAACATGTCATTGTACCATTGTCCATCGCTAAGAATATAAGTATCTTGCATCTTGTCAATGTTTTTAGACATACCTTGAACCTCTTCAATAACAGCCGTAGACTAAAACTAACAAATAGAATTTATTTTTGTAGGAAAAATTTTTACCTCATGTGTAAATCTCTCAATGTAGCTCTGTTCCATGCCTGCACACTCTTTGCGCAAACTTGTTTCTCGTACACTTCTTCCGAAGTCCTCGGGTTGCTCGTCAAGAATTTCCGCTAAATTATATAGAGTGTGAATGACCTGTAATTTATCGATATGTAATTTCGATAATTTTTCTTCTTTAGTGAAACGAGTGTGTAGTCGGAGTACTTTGCGGTAGTTCTCAATTGCATCTTCAGGAGCTTGGAGTAGTAAATAAATACCAGCAAGCCCTAATACAAGCATAAAATTATTGTATTTATAACTGATTTCAAATTACCATTCAAAGAACACAGTACAACACGTAAAAATTCTTCGCTTTCAGTGATGTTCCTTGCAATAAGAGCATCTAGGAGATCTTTCATGGATTTCATTGATTTCTTAGACACTAGATATCTCGAATGTGTCGAGTTTGGAGACGTACAAACTTGACGAAGGGATAATAAAGGTCCCAAAATCTGAATAAATATTTTAGTAAAATGTTAATAAACAAAGATCACTTACTGTTCTTAGAGAACCTCTATCCAAAGACTGTAACGGCATATTAGGATCATAGAATTTGGTTTTATTAGCAAAAGCTTCTCGATTTGACTGATGCTCACACTTATAGAAATAATGTTCTATAGCAGAAAAAGTAAGCCAATGTTCTTCAATTGACTGTTTTGGAATATTAATCTAAAATTTAATTGTTAAAAATATTCTTTACTTTTATTTAATTCCCACCTGATCCATTACTTCATCCTTGGAGGAACGCCATAAAACTTCAGACAAAAACTTTAGCATAGGTTTAGGGTTTCCGCATTTATACGGATTAAATAATATTTGCTCCCATGTAAATTTATCATTATAGGGAGCGATTTGTAAGTAGTCAATTAATCCGTATAGATCTAGTAAACAAAAAGTTTGCGTTAAAAAAATTGAATTACTATCACACAGTACAAAAATGTTTGATTGTTTTACAGACTGTTCAATAAATACCTCGCAGCATAACAAATGCAATATATGCTCTATTGCCAGGATTTAAAATTACTGCGTTATTTAAAGAGAAACTATATAAAATGCAAATTCAAATTGAATGTTTTGCCAACAATTTGAATTTACTCCCTCAATGACGCAGGTGTTTACTAGTTCTAGACTCCACCATCAGAGCGCGTTTCTTGATAAAAACAAAATTGTTAGAACTCATAACATTTTTTTTGTAAAATCTGTAGATTTACCCAAGTTGTCAAAAATTATAGAACTTTTAAAAAAACACAAAAAACTAAATCGTGAATGTCTATTGGAAAAACCTTAACTTATTTTAAATTATCATAAATATGTCAGTATGTGGCGCCCTCATCGATCATTTCAGTAGGGCTGGGAAAAGTATCGATACTTACAGAAGGTATCGATATACCTGCTCAGGTATCGTACACCGATACCGACTGTAATCAGGTATCGAAGTATCGATACTTCCGATACCTCGATATCTCCGATACTTCAATACCTCCGATACCTCGATACCTCCGATATCTCCGATACTTTCGATACCTTGCAAAAGAGTGGCTATCAATAAATATCCTATTCAGAGTGCTTTGCATGTTGGAAACACAAGCTATTTTGGTGAAAACAAACAAATTCACAAGCTATTTGATGCGATATTAATTTATCGCCACCCGATACTTCCGATACCTCGATATTTTGGCAAGTATCGACACCCGATACCTAAAAACAGATATCGTCCAGCCCTACATTTCAGTTGCCAATAGCTACATCTACCCCTAATACATTTACTTGGAAAAAACAACAAAGCAATAACCGCCAAAGACTGCTATAGAAGTGCTTCATAGAAAAATTATTATGGATGGCAAAAAATATCAAAAGTTAAAGGAATTCGGAGCTATGATTTGTCGCTGCCATAAAAAATTGTTAAGATTTGCGATCTTTTTGGTATTATCTTAACTCGAAAGTTTGAACGATACTAAATTTTTGGTTTTGATCGTTTGCATCAAATTTTGTAACAACATTGTAACCGTGTAATAAAGTCTTTAATTGTTATTCAAAAACATTAACCATGTTAATGTGTTACCAATAAGTAATAATTTTATAATATGCAATAATTTATTACCAATAATTTTACGATTTGTTGAATAGCTCTGCGATGACAAGGCACTTGCACATTGCATACAAGAATCTTTCGAGTTTTTTTAGAAAAACTGTTGATACACATGTTCAAAAAACCAGAATTTAACAAAAAATTGCTGGATTAATCAAAAGCTGTCGAAAAGAAAGAAATATTTCTTTTAAATAAATACAATTTTTTTAAAATAACATATAAACTTTAATTTAGAACAACAGGTACATAAGTTAAATTTTTCCTTTTTCTTGTCGCAGTAGGAGTTCCCGCAGTATAAATTTTCTAATAGGCGTCGTAAATCATAATTGATGATATTACTGTGCCGATGCAGGAACATTTGACTCCTTTAACAACCCTGAAATAGTAACTCAAGGAAATAGTAACTCATTCTAAATAGATCAATGCACATTTGGCAATCTTGTTTAAACATTAGGAGTTTGTTCCAACAACAGTTCAGAAGAGTTAAGAATTGGACTGCACATGCGCAGTATCGTTTTAGGTGTTCGAAATTTTATTGCGCATGCTCAGTGAATTTCTAATCGGTTTGGAACTGTTGTTGGCACAAATCTATTAAAATAAATAATTGCAAGTGTCTGGACATTTTTCTGACACAGAAAAAGGTAAATAACGGAGTAACTTTATTGATTGCAGGATTAACAACTGCAGGCAGATTAAAAAGCATTTTTTAAATTAGCCTTAATAAAAATTATAAATAAACTAAATAATTTAATTATAAAATACAAAAAGTAAAAAGCAAATATAAACTGAATTTGAACTGTGTTTTTATTTTTTATGACAACTATTTATCCCTATTCTCCTCAGCTCAATAAAATATTAAGTGTTTTATTTGATGCATAATCACATATTTTTTTCAGTAAAAAAAAATGCATTAAACTTATACGTTTCCGAAATGACAGTTTGTAAATTATGCGAGTTAAACATTCTTTTTTTCATAACATAGTATGTAATGAAATTCATTACGTAACTAGTTATGTAATGTCATTACATAACGCTCAAAATAGACGTAAAAATTAAAATTTCACCAAGAAATAACGAAAAAGTTAATAATATCCACAAAAAACCGTACCACTCTGCAATAAAATTATAAATCGAACTTCATCGCAATCATTCTTTGTACCGAAGCCTAACCTGAATTCAGGCCGTCGAATTTTTTATATAGTAGGCCCTAAAGACAGTCTATAGGTTTGTTCCAACAACAGTTCACAACCAGTTTAGAACTGTTTTGAACATGCGCAATAAAGATTTCAGCCAGATAAAACGGTACTGCGCATGTGCAATTCAATTCGGAACTGTTGTTAAAACTGTAATGTCATAAAAACCAAGTTAGAAACCTGACTTTACCTGAAACATCCTTAGAAATGGGAGTTCCGGTGACTGCCCACCTAAAATGCGCGTTTAGTTTTTTCGCCATTTCTGAAACCATACTAGTCGGGGTTTCAACAGTCTGTGCCTCATCGAGGCATAATCTCCACCACTTCACCATCGTTAGTGGACTCCCTGGTGCTGAATATCGGCGTTGGTGCCTCAAATATAAAGCCTAGAAATCTGAATTACACCAAAAAACACCAAAAATTTCAACCTACTTTATCGTTCTCTGTCAACTTCAATTCAGATTGCAACACATTGTAACTAGTTATTACAACATCATATTTGGTCAGCTCTGTCGGATACATTGGCGATACCATAGAGTTTGCATATTGCAAAACCTTAAATTCTCCTTTGATATGTTTGCAAATTTCTTTGCACCACTGTGTGCGTAAAGACACAGGCGAGACAATTAAAGTGGCTTTGCATTCAATCTGGGGTTGGTGCTTCCAACACTGAGGGCACATGTAAGGACCACAGTTACTCTTGTATCCAAGACAAGCTGCATGTTGCATTTTGCCGCACACAGTACAAGCAACACTCCCTTCCTCGTTTGAACTCCCGCAAATGCACTGCAGTTTACGCTCTGCAGATTTTGGACGGGATGAAGGGACGGTAGATTGAAGAACAGACTTGTACCAAGCCTCCAAAGCGAGATAGTTTTGGGACTTCTTACAACTACCTTTCACCAAGTTATCAGGGACTTTTAACTTTTTGGGCTTATCGACGTAATCGCTTTCCTCAGGAGTTATCTTATTTTCTGAGATTCTTCTTTTTCGGCTGATTAAATCCACTTCTGGGGATCTTTCCATGTCGGGAGTTCTTTGAGTGCTTGTTGATTCAGGTTTAGGGTGTAAGAGGATACACGCCAGCACTTCAACTGTTTTTCCTAGACCCATTTCGTCGGCTAGGATGCCTCCTCTACTGGAATTCATAACTCTTGGTTTTGTGATATCTACGTAGCCGGAATATTTATCAAAATAAATTTCGGCACCTGATTTTAGTTTAATCACAGTATATAAAGGGTGAAGATCATCTGTCAAAAGTAAAACGTTGATAAAACATATTATAATTATTTATAATAAAATAACCTTGACTATCTTCCAACTTCTTTTCTCTGCATAACATCCATCTCACTGCAGATTTTTGATACGGCCTGAGTTCTGGTTTCAGCCTTGGGTGTTGTACATCATCATAATCAAGATCAAAATTTTCTTCTCTTGTTATTCTGATATTTCTATATAATTCAATGAGTGTACTTGCATCACTTTCATCCATATCATCTGGTAAATAAAACAGTAAAACACACAAAAAAAATTGGAACGTTCTTACGATTTTCAGGAGCATCTGAGAGGTATTGCAGAAGAGTTAATACTGACTGAATGCAGGATCCCACTTTTTTATTAAATTTCAGCAATGGTAAATCACAGAAATATATTTTAAAGGAAACACTACCATCGACAAGACACACGTTGATAGCAAATGCTTTTGTACTTACAATGTCTGCAACAAAATTTTATTATAAGGATTCCCGATGTTAACAAAACTTACCTTTAATTATCTCGTCTTCAATAACCAGATTCACAACAATAGAAATCGTATCTAAGACAATATGAAGATAAACTTCTTCACTTTCTTCAGAACTTGAGAAACTCATAGTACATGAGCTCCAGGTACTTGGAAATTCATTATTTGTGGTTCCAACAAGCACATCACCTAAATAATATTGCTGATTCTCTTCTGAAGGTAGCTTTATCTTATAGCATTGTGTTAATAATCCTTGTCCTCGCCTTTTATTCTTTCGTCTTTTTATTGGGATATAATCATACTGGTTGAAATTTTCCGGCATTTGCATTTTTTGGGGACAACTTTTCGTTCGACCCTTAAAAATAAAACTTTTAACGTACCCTGTTCAAGATACACTTTAATTTTTCTTAGGAAAAAAGTCTAAACTGACGGATTTTCCAAAATACAACTAATAAACAAAAAAAAAACAAATAACGGTCGGAGTCGATAGCAACGCAATTTTTTTTAGTGCCAACTAAAAGATCCAAAAGTACCTACAGACCCTGGAGGGAGGAATAACAGAAGTGGGCATTAGGGTGGGCCAGAAAAATCGAATATATTTTTTTTTAACTTCTCATACTGAAAAATTGGTTCCTAGGCACCTTTAAAAAATGCTTTTTAAAGATAAGTTCTTAATTTTAATAGGAAGGACCCCCTCATCACTGTTTTCTATTTTTTTTTAGTTCTATTTGGCAAAATTCATATCTCGTTACTACTTGATCATACAGAAAAATTTTATTTACATTTTTTGTATAAAATCGAACGTTCTAAAAAATGTATCTTACAATTTTTTTTATAGCTATTAGCGTTTAGAAGCTATCAGAGGTCAAAGTCTGAAGAATTTAACAAAAATATTTTTTTTACTTTTCAATTTTATAACTAGTAGATAAACAAATATTAGAAAATGCGCAACATACAAATTTTGTAGAAAATTAAACGCCTAAAAAAGTCTTTTTTTTCAATAGATTACTCCAACCATTTAAAAAAAAAGAGGATTTAGTCTCAAATTTTGGTTTTTAAAATGCGAATATTTTCTAAGTGGTTAGAGTAATTAATTAACCACAAGAGACCTTTTTGTAGAGCGTTCAATTTCCTATAAAACTATATATTTTGCATTTTTTTAATATTTATTTAACTACGAGTTATAAAATTTAGAAGTAAATAAGAAATTTTTGTTAAATTCTTCAAACGTTGACCTCTGATATCTTCTAAACGCTAATAGCTATAAAAAAATTGTAAGATACCTTTTTTAGAGCGTTCAATTTTCTACAAAAAATGTAAATAAATTTTTTTCCTACGATCCAGTAGTGGCGAGATATGGATTTTGCCAAATAGAACTAAAAGAAAATAGAAAATTGAGATGAGAAAGTCCTTACTATTAAAATTAAGAGCTCATCTTTAAAAAGCATCTTTTAAAGATGCCTAGATGCCAGTTTTTCAGAGTCGGAAGTTAAAAAAAAATATTCGATTTTTTTGGTCCACCCTAGTGGGCATAAGCTTGAAATCTTGGTCGATGCACAAACAGCTTTTATGATAGTTTCACAGTACTCGGGATAGTTATTTCCCCACTATAAATTTGCAAACGGTGGTCTTGACAATAGAATAAGATCATAAAAGGTGTGTGTTCCTCGACCAAGAACCTAACATTGTCGTTATAGGGCAGGCCAACTCCTCTTATTCTTCCCTCCACGCTACAAACAATGGGTGAAATGGACAAAAGTTAAGCAAATCCTTTTGCTACTTTTTGTACATATCACCTATTGTGTTTACCTCCAAAACACTTAAATAAAATTTCAAAAGACACTATTGTCAAACATTTTTGATTGCAACGTATCATGGTTGCAACAGGTTAAAATTTGAGATTTACGAATGTTTTGGGATGACCTTTGTTCAGCCCTTTTTAATAAAAAGTTAAATTTTAAAAACTTTTAACGTACCTTGTTCCAAAATACACTTAATTTTTCTTAGGAAAAATGACAACTGAAGATTTTTCCAAAAGACAACTAATAAACAAAAAAACAAATAACTGTTGCAGTCAATAGCAACGCAATCACTGTCAATTAAAAAATCCAAAAGTACAATGCGTTTATATCAAAAAACCCAATAAAACTTCAATATTTCTCTAAAGAAGTTATTATCAAACATTTTTTGTTGCAACAGGTTAAAATTTTCTGAAATTTGCAAATTTTAGAATAACCTTCTTTTCAATCCTTTTGTCTTTAATGAAAATTTCAGTTTTAAACAAGACTTTTAACTTACCATATTGCAAAATACACTTTAATTTTTCTTAGGAAAACATTCTTCAAATTGGAGGTTATAACAAACAAAACCAAAATGACAGTTGACACACGACTAGCAATACCAACCAAAAAATCGAAAAGTACTGTGTTTATCTCCTAAAACACAATGTCGAATAAAACTTCGATATTTTGCCGTACCATGTTTCAAAATACATTTTAATAATTTTTCTTAGGAAAACATCCTTCCAATTGGAGGTTATTACAACCAACACAAAAACCGCGTTGTTGACACTCGACTAGCAATACTACCAACTAAAAAAATAAAAAATTACTGTTTTTATCCCTGAAACAATGTCCAATAAAATTTCGATATTTTTGAAAGAAAATAATGATTAAACAGTTTTGCTAAAAACTTTATTTAAGGCGAATAAATTTTAAGGTATATTAATAACAAATAATATCAAAACAAAATATTTGATTATTGAAAACCTCGCCAACATAAGGATAGCAAACTCACTAACTTAGTTACTAACTGCAATTTTTTTCCCAGTGGTGTAGGCAATGGTGGGCAAAGAGGGTAAGAAACAAAAATATCTTTTAATATTTATTTAAAAATTTTAATACATAAAAAATATTAACAAATACAAATATGTTTAATTTGGCGATATCCAACCATTAAAGCATTTTTCAAGTTCTTCAGCAACAGCAAAACATAACCTATCTTGATAAGGGGCTGCTACAACTTGTATTCCTATAGGTAAACCGTTTTTGTCAAGCCCACAAGGTACATTAGTTGCAGGTAGTCCTAAAGAATTAAAAATCATTAAATAAGAAACGCCCATTGATTTAAATAAAAATGAGTCGTGTTGAAATGCTGATGATGTAAATGTTGGGAAAAGAAAAATTCCGTCTTTTCCTAATTTTTCCTAAAATATAAATTTGTTAAATAAAAATTATGCTGTGATAACAATAACATACCGTAAATAGTTGTTTTAGGTATTCGTTCTTTTTTAAATAGCCATCATTAGTAACAAAAGTTCCAAAAATGTACTGCAAAGTGTAGAAAAAGAGTAAATTGAAAGTGTAATTAGACTGTCCAATGGCACTTTTAAGTAATTCAAGAGCCAAGTTGTGATTTTCAGCTTTTAACAAATTAGGAATGTCTTCTAATGTGTAAAGAGCCGATCCCGCAATTTCACAACTATTCTTTAATTCCGCAAATTTAAAATCGCTGACAATTTCACAATTACACTTAACTTTCAAATACTCAACACTTTGTCTAATTGCTTGGCTAATTTCTTCTTGTACTTTAACAGACACAAACGATTTACTTTCTTCTTCCATAAAAAATACTTTAACTTTACTCAAATCGACCTAAAACTTCCACAAATTAAATTTTTGCCAATTTACCCCTATTTCATTACTTTCTCGTCTAGCCTTAACTCCGGCAAAACTGCCTCACTCGACATAATTTTCATCATTACTTTTAAATCTTTCGCATACCGCGTCATTGGCCCTATCGCAAAAAAGTCGGGGTATTTTTTATCAGTACAGTAGGGAAAATGTCCTTTTATTGGAATCGTTCCTTAAAACAAAATTTCACTTTTTGAATACTTCGAAAATTTAAAAATTACTTGCTGTAGGTTTATGGCCAAAAATGCAGTTAAACATCGCTGGCAACCGAATGGATCCGGCAACATCTGATCCAATCCCAATCAACGAAGCTCCAGCTCCAAGCAAAGCCCCCTAAAAAAATTGCTTGGTTTTTGTTTTTTAGGGAATTAAAATACTTCGCCACCCGATGATCCACTACTAGTTCTTGTAACATCATAAGGATTGTTTGTAGTTCCAGTCACGAAATTAGTACACTCCCAACTTAAACAAATTTCAGGAGTGTTGGAAACAAGGAGAGGGATAGCACCACTAGCTTTTAACTTTGAAACTACTTCACTGTCTTGGTCAGCTTTGATTCCGGCTCTTGAGAGGGTTGCCCCACAAAGACTTAAGCCTTAAAGCAATATTTAATTTAATTCAAAAATAGTTATTTGTATATAAATAGTTTAGAAAGCTCTATTTTTTTTATAAAATTAGTAATTTTGCTGTAGAATAATTATGCAAATGAAAAAAAAAACTTCTTTAACATGTAGGTTCACAAATTTTTTTTGCATGGTGATATTCTTAAAATTAAAAATTGAGGCAAAGAATAATAACAAATATCAATTTGATAAATAAATTGATTATTATTGCAGGCTAATGAAATGAAAACGTATAAAAAATTAATAAATACTTTGTATAATTGTTTATTAATAGTATAATACGTACTAAGTTCGGAAAGTGAGGTTTTACTGAATGAGTAGACAAATACGTTCTTAAAAAAAAATATATTCTTTACGAGACATTGCGAATACTTCTGTGAATTTGTTGTCTCGATTTTTTAATAAGACTCAAGATAAAAAAAAAAACTATTTAAATTTTCGGCGATGTTTTGTACTTTATTCGTACTTTATCAAGCCTTTATTTAAAATTTAATTTTTTTATAATTAATTTAAACATTGAATTTAGATTGAAGACTATTGTTAATAAAATATTGTAGGTCTCTTTAACTCTTTTCGTCTTTAACAAAATAGCTACAATACAGGGTGATTTTTTTATTTGCTTTTGCCTGAGAAATTAGGCAACACGTTATACAAAGGATAAGCAACTTTAGGAAAACTACAAATTATCTAAACGAACTGTCTCTGGACGCACTGTCAAAATTATTGTCAACAATGTTGACATTAATTCACAATCCTCTATGCCATAATTAATTTTAAAAAACTACGTAATCTATGTAAAGTATAATGTGTTGCCTATATTTGCAGTTTTGGGCGGGAGCAAAGAGAAAAATTACCCTATATTTTATTAACAATAGTCTTCAATCTAAATTCAATGTTTAAATTAATTATAAAAAAACATAAATTTAAATTAAAGGCTTGATAAAGAACGAATAAAGTACGAAACATCGCCAAACATTTAAATAGTTTTAATAATTTTTATCCTGAGTCTTATTAAAAATCCGAGAAAATAAATTTACATAACAAGTTTGAATAAACAAGGAAATTTAATACAACATCGCGAATACTGTTTAGTTGAATATTTAAGGAATGGTGGTTGCTTTAAAATTTTGTGCTCCAGTACTCTATACTTTTTGTTTATTATTAACAAATAAATATTGATATAATGGTCTTTTACACCATGAAATAAAATTAAAAAAAAACATTATACGCACAAAATATATATAGCAAAAAGCCCTATGACACAATTGTTTATATCAAAGTGGCATTTGATTTTGAATTACGGGCATTAGAAATTTATGTCTGGAGGCCATGACGTCAGTTTCCTTAATGACTGTATCAACCAATCGCGTTACAAATCTATTGCCAACTTAAATCGAACATTTAGCATTGATGCAAATTAATGCAATAAAGCAAATCCAGGGAACTGACGTCATAAGCGCAATTTGAAATTAAAGGTTTTTTTTGTACATTAGGGAAATAATAACGTCAAGTGTAATAGTGTCAAAATTTAAGTTGAAATAAGAACTTTTAGATTTTAACATAAAAAAATGGTGTAAAAGCCCATTTAATAAATAGAATTTTTTCTCATTCCTTTATAAAATGTTTAATTTTACGACAATTTTTACCGAAATAATAGCACATATTACATACTAGTTATATAATAAAGTTTATATTACTAGTTTAACAGATGGTGACTTTACATCACTCCATAGATGTGAAAAGTATTTTGAGAATATAATTTAATTTTTTTTGACGGAATGAAGAAAATTTTTGTACGTAATAAGTTATAAAAAGCCTATTGTTGTTTGAACTAGCATAATTTATAAAATTTATTTGCTGTGCTTTCTTGTTTTTTCATTTTCAATTCAAAAGAATATTTTAGAATGTTTAAGATAACGTAAACTTGAAAGTGTAGAACAGGAGGATTTTCTAGAATATTACCGCTAGGACGTCGTATTTTAAGTTAATTTCGCGCTGTAAAATTGAAGTTAACACACACGAATAAAAATAACTATTTGATTCGGCTTACGGACTGTTATTTTAGACTAATGATAATGAAATAGAAACGAATAAAAAATAAACAAATATAATTGTTTAATAATAGTATAATTACCTATAACGTTCTTAATGTGAGATTTTACTGGAAGAGGTTTTATAAATGTAAAGAGTACCAGGACGAGTAGTTAGAAATTGATGTTTTTACGAAACCGCGAACAGTGTTTAGTTAAATATTCAAGTAATGGTAATTGCTTTGCAATCTAGTTGTAAAATGTGACTTTACAACACTAGTTATAAAAAGTATTTAGAGAATTTTTTCTTATTTTTATTATCTTACTGTTCCAGATCGGTAAGTAATGCTTACCGTCAGGTTTTTGTTGAAAACAAGCAAACGCAATACTTACCGATAAGTTTGCGTTAGCAACAAATGAATAGTCTTTATTAATGTCTTGAAAACAAACAAGGTCAAGGTCAGGGACAACAATCAGATAGAGTTCAATTTCACAAAAATATTCAAAGAAAGTTTTTTGTCGACTTTAACCAAAAATTGATATTTTTGACCTCAAAAATGCAGCCGAAAAATGATCATTTTACAGCGTCTAAAAGTTAACGTACAAATGGTAGTAAAAAGTTAATTTTTTTGTTACAGCCGACTAAAAAAATTCATGTGCGCCACAGTCAAAAAGTGTTTTTTTTAAATCTGTTTTTTTGCTTCGGTTTTGGTTTAGGTATTAAAAAAGGCTAGACCGACAAAAATTACTTCTAGATTTTTTTCACACAAATAACATTTTTTTTTAATTATCAGTAAAATAGACAAAATACTGCGGAAAGTAAATCAAAATATTTTGTAAAGTAGCATGTTTAATATATGTATAATATGTATAATATAATATAGTTAGGCGGTTAGGCAGTTATAAAATACTTAATAAGTCAAAGCAATATTGGCACTATATTTTTGGTTGGACTATAACTAGGTTTTCTTGAGAGTTTAAACTTTTGTGACGTCAGAAAAGTCTGCGCGTCTTATTATATCATATGATCAAAAAAATTTATCCTCTGGAAGGCTGTAAAATGCGATTCGCCAATAATATAAATAATATGACAAGAAACAAAGCTATAGCCTTCTAGACAATACTTTTTTTGATCATATTGTATTTATGACCTGTCATTTAAAAACCAAGAGAAAAAAAAATTTTTATAAGAAACTTATGTTTATTTATAGAATGACTTATTAAGTTAATAAAAATTGTTTGTTTCTCATTGTTGGTAAACAGTAATAATCACTATATAATCTTTCTAAGCGTTGGTAATCTATGTAAAACAATAGTAATCTCTAGGTAATTTGATTTTTGTAGTAATCTTGAAAAATGTTGCTAATCTGATTGTGATGAGTAGTCTTACGGTCGTCAAAAAGCAATCTCAATGATAATCAAGTCGTATTTTTTTAACATCTTTGGCATGATTAATTTATGAATATTTCTTGTTAGTTCAAAGAATTTATGGTATTAGGTGAGTTCTGTTCTTGTTTTATTAAGTTACTGTAATTTTAAAAAAGCTTTCGGCGATTATTGATCGCGATATAAGTGTGTTTAACTATTAAGAATTATTTTTGATTTATTTGTTTAAACTAATTTATTGTTAAATACATTATTCATCTAAAAACAAAACTTTTTAGATATCAAAAAATTTGAATTAAGTCTACGACAGGGTATATTGGAAATCTATATAATGATACAAATTTTTGTAAAAAATTTTCTTAAACCTGTTTTTTATCAGAGAACAACTAGTAAGCGTTAGAGATTTGAAATACCCGGTGAATTAAGTTATATCCGCACCCAAAAACACATTTTAAAACACGGAAAAAAATTATAAAATTTTACTTAAACCTCCAAAAAAAATTTGTTTGTTCTAGTAATTTATTTGACCTATAAAACTAAAGAAAAATGATTTCGGGCAAGAATCTTACGTCCTGTTTTTTACATCAGCTGATCAAAAATGTCTAACAAAATCAACCTGCAAAACTTATTATTGAAAAAAATGTTAGATTTTATATTTTTAATTTTATTTAAATATTTTTGTCTAATTTATGACTTGATAAGTTGGAGTATTAGTAAATCTCCAGGCAACACCCTAAAAATCGTAGTAAATTTATGACCTGGGAATTTGTTACCAGCTGCCTTAACTTTCAAATCTCCACAATAGACGTGTGTCATTTTTATCACGAATACCATAAATTATAAGAAACCACCAGTGATGGTGTTTTTTTCGAATAAAATTTACGACACTCTCATAAACTATAAGAAACTAAGTGCTTCAATATTAAAATATTAATTCAAAACAAATGACACATTTGCTCAAAAATTTAAATAGCCACTTTGATGCATTGCATTAAAATACACATGTACACAAAAAATCGTTAACGTTAATTATCATCAAATGAGCAAAAGTGAAAAAAGTAATCGTACAAGTGAACATTTTGAAACTTGGAGAAAATCTTTTTCTATTTGAAAATATTACCTACAATTTTTTTGAGAATTTTTGCTTAATTAGAAATGGCTGTTTTTGGGATGTGGGTCAAACTTGATTCATCTGGTACTTACGTATATGTGACTGGTTAACTTTCGAAATCAACCAATCACAGACATTTTAAATTTCCAACTTTTAAACCAGTAAGTCGTTCCTTATTTTGGCTTGTGACTTAGCCCTCAATAATAGTCATTTGTGTGTCAAGGCCAAAAGTAGTTTTTTCTGCTCAAGTTTGATTTTAATAGCTGAGGCCAAGTTAAAGCTAGAAAACAGACGAGGCTGAAAAAAAACACTTTGGTCGTGGCGTACATAAAAAATTTTTGTTGACACAAAAATTTCAATTTTTACTAATATATTTATTTAAAACTTGAGCACTTTTTGATCGCATAGGAGGACTACTTATTTAATTTTTTGTTAAGATTGACTAAAAAAGCTGTTTTAATTTATTGAATTTTTTTAAAGCATTTAAAGTATCTTGTAGTTTTAATTTTTTAACTTAAATTTTTATTGTTTTGTAATGTTAAAGACTAGTAAATTTAGGTTTTTGTAATTTTGATAAAAAAATTATGTAAATCTAAAAATTTGCTGAAAAAAATATTTTTTAAAGTAAATATTAAAACATTGTCATTAGAGCTGCACGTGTTTGCAAAATTTTAGGTTACGACTTTTTACACTATTTTTTCTCAAGGGCAGAAAGTAGGCATTAACAGCCTGCGGCTGAGCGCAGCAAAGGCAGGAAATAAAGCTATACTTTGTCTACATTTGGAAGAATTTTATTGTGCAATAGAACCGGTCTCTTACTGATAAAGAAACCCCAGTCCCTGAATTTTAAGTGGATTGTAAAGTGCGTGGCACCCGTTGATAGGGTTCACTTATCTTTACAACCACTCTTATTAAATCCTTTATAAACTAGTTTGTAAGTCAAAATCATAAAATTTTTCTAAATGTAGACAAATAATAAGCGTTACTATTAACCTCTGGCTTTTTGTTAGTGTGGCATACAATTATTATTCGTCTATCTTTATGTAAATAAAATTGAAAAAATAACATTAAATTTTATTTTTAAGTCAAAAGTGGTAAATTAATTCAAAACAATATGGCATAAATGACAAATGAAAATAGCAGATGAAGGCTGAGATAAAATTTTCTATCCTAGAGTTGAAGATGTAAATTTTCTTTAAATTCCTAGGTCTGCTATGATTTATTTTTGTTAAAGCTGCGCTAAAAAGTCAACTTTGAGAATCACTATGCAAAAAATGTAATTTTGTTTATCTGTTTATGTTTTATTTATTATTGTTCAAATGCGGCAAAGTACAAGGATATAAACGTATGTCAGGCTTCTATAACAAATGCAAATTATTTTTTTTTTTTTTTTGAGATAATTATTCGTAATAAAATATGTGGCAAGTTCATTGATGAAAAACATCATTTTATTAATTACATGCAAAGAAAATTATAGAGATAAAAAATGTGAATGGAATCTGGGAGGACAAACAATTGTAAAAATTGGAACAACGTAATTGACAATCAGTTTCTTATTATTACAAGTAATTAATTCATAATTAGTATCTGCGTCAGTCAAGACATAAATGAAGGAATTAGTGGTAAAAATTTACTACACATAAAATAATAAAAGGTTTTTTTATTTTTGTCATTGAAAGCTTTTTTTTTGAAATTCTGGAAATACTAACTTATGCAAATAATTAAAACGAAAACAAGTTTTTTATTCGATCATCAAAAGATTATTTCGAATGTTTGTTATCGCTTAAAATAAAAATATATTTAAATTAAATTTGTGATAAAAAATTGTTGTACGTAATAATGGGAAGCTCTAACAAGGAAAAGTGAAGCGAAACTGTAGGAAGCAAATTATTTCACAAGTATTATTGCACTTTCGCTATTTGTTGAAAACAAAACATCGCGTGTATTTGACATTTTTGCTAAATAAATATCATTTGTGGCTTCCTCATAACACATAATAAAAAAGGACGTGTTCAAAACAATTTCCTTGAAAAATTAAAAAATTAAATCGGGTTTACTTTCATAAGATTTTAAAAACCGGAAAAGTTAATTATTTTAAATTAACGCCAATGTAATTAATAAGTGATAAAACGATATTCTCATCAGTCATGCTTGGCATTTGGAGAAGAATAGAAGTCGTGACAACTCTCTGAGTAATTTCCTGAGCAATAAGTGCATTGCAATTACTCAACAAAAAGGACAGATTTATTGTCAATTTTAAAAAAATCCGTTGATGCCGATTCGTCACGTTTTCTGAGCAATAAGTGCAATAATTTTTGTCAATTTCGGTGATGCGATTCGCTATAGTTTCTTAAACCCTGACCAACATTTTCCTTTTTGATACTAACCAGCAAGTGAGCAACTTTCCTTTACTGTTAACGGTATTCCTAATAAAGGTTTCGTCTTGGCTAACTCTTCATTGCTTTCTGGTGATGATTGCAGATACAAATCTACATTGCGTGCATCTTGCAATGCACTTTCAAATCGTTCTTCAACGACTGCATTAAGAAGCGGATTTACTTCCTTAATCCGCTTGATATAAGCCAAACAGACATGTTCGCTACTTAACTAAAAATTTCTTTTTTGGAAAGCTAGGTTTTTCCGAGTTACACTCACCTCTCGACTTCGGATTTTTTCAGCAAGATCGTAAGCACTGATTTTTAAAAGACCGTCTTTGATTGTGGGCACTGCGCGTTTTTTCCCGCGGGATTTCAGCCAATAGATCGGGGTTGATAACAGTTCAAGACCCCGAATGATCACACACAAGAAACGAATTAGAAAATTCATTTTAAACACATCTGCAAAATGATTAAACAGTTCAAAACTTGATTTTTTCAAGATCAATAGCTTCACATTGACCGAGCAACGTCACCTTGACTTTGTTATTTTTGCCAAATTGTGACTCTACAACGAAAGGAACTAAAACAGGTAAGTATTCAAGGATTTCCAAAAAAATAAATAAAAATCAGAAAATGTCAAAACACTTACAAATACTTCAAGAGATCATTAATTTTAGCCAAATCTGATAAGCCAAAATTGTTTCAAAACCTCGTTATCAATTTGGTGATAAAATGAAATAATAATAAATTTGGCTTACCTTACAGTTTTCACTTTATTTTTTTGCGTTCATCACTCGCTAATCACAGTTTCACTTTCAGTATTAGATGAAAATTATCTCATTTTGTTAAAATCTTTGGCGGACCTACTCTCACTAGCTCAAAGAAAGTCTCCTCAACAAGACTGAGTCAATGGAAAACACTACTCCGGACTTATCATTTTATTCAGTTGCGTTTGTGGTGGGATTAAATTTTTTATTTTTTTATAATTATTTAATTCAATGTTAGCTTAAAAATTAAAGAGGTTTTGTTTATGGGTGAACTGGTACAATGCCATTTTGGTCTCGTTTTAAAATAAATACAAAACAATTAGCGTTTATCAATATTTGTTCGAAATGTTACTTCGGACGGTAAATATACATAAAACAAAAAGACTTAATACATTGTTTGGCTTGGTTTATGTTAATTAGAAACATTACCTATTCTGATTTTGGAATAAGAATAAAGAAACTATGGAAATTGTTTTTTTTTGTTTTAATGTATTTTTCGAGGTCTGATAGAAATAAGTCACAATGTAATTTGTCTATCGTCCTTTAATTGCTTCAATTTAAGTTGTTTGATGACGGCAAGGTTACTTAAGTAGTGTATAACAGAGGAAAGGTTAATTAGCAAAATTTTATTTCTGATGGACATATTTTGATTTACCTTGCAGTTAATTGTATTATTTTATATTTATTTAAATTCATTTAATTACTCTGAATGCAACACTACGCAACTAATAATAGGCAATCCAAAATACACAAATACGCAATTAATGAGTTTTTGAGTGATTGCTGGAAAATTTTCTTACATAATATTTTTTTTACAACCATTTTAATGGTTTTACGGGTCACCTTTAATAAATATTTAAAAAAAAAGAAACACACACTTTAAGAAACATTTTATTCAGGTCCTTTTCTATGCATTCACTGAATGTTTTTTCTATTTCTTCGCCTATTTACACTCAAAGTCAGTCTGTCTAACTCTGACCTAAAATTTTTAGAAAAATAGTTATTGATACCATTTTTTTTTTGATGGCAGATGCCTGGAAACCAAACAGTACAGCGAGGCAATATTATATGCAACTTTTTTAAGTAGGACTAAGACAGTAGTGTTGTGCCTGTAATGAAGCTCAGTACCTTGTCTACAGCAGCCTTTTCGACAGCATTCGGCTTTAGATATCGAGAAAACAGGTTTAAATCTCTAATTTTTTTCATCTTGCACACAATACCTGCAGACGCCATTTTAAAAAAATCCAACAACATGCAAGTGTCTTGTAGGTGTCTTTTGTTGAGACACTTAAGATTTTTGGTGCATGTCTTATGACAGAGGCTAATTTAGAATAAGCTTTTTGTAGGCTGCAACTCAAGCCTCACAAATCAAAAGTATCTCGCTTATGCGGTCAAAAAAATAAAAATTTTAATTAAAAAGTAATAAGATTTTTTTAAAAAGTAATAAGATTTTTATAAAAAAACTTTTGTTTCTATATCTCATTAATCTTTTTTTCTCAAAGATTTTAGATCTTGTAGTATTTTTTTTAACTTTTAGAATGTGCTTATTAAAACATCATGTAAACGATAAAAATGCTTAAAAATTTTCTACTGTTCTTATGTGGGCGTTTTTCTTTTTTCACACCTATAGGTCTTTTTAATGACTTTGAAGTGCCGAGCAATAAACCGTCTATATTCAATTATTAACCAAAGGCACTGCAAATGCAGTTGGAGATTTTTAATTCTCCAACCCGACCGTTTAATTCTAAAGTTACCTATAAAAAGTCTTAACATAGAGATCATTTTTGCCTAAATCTCCATTCTTGTCACATCTTGAAGTGCCGAGCAATAAACCGTCTATATTCAATTATTAACCAAAGGCACTGCAAATGCAGTTGGAGATTTTTAATTCTCCAACCCGACCGTTTAATTCTAAAGTTACCTATAAAAAGTCTTAACATAGAGATCATTTTTGCCTAAATCTCCATTCTTGTCACATCTGCGGTAGAAACCCTGAACAAATTCAGTTTCTTATTTTCAGATAGCTCTTTTACTAAAGTGAGATTTAAGCTTAATATTTAGAAAAATGCAATTACACAATGCCGCTTTCTGCATTTGGTGAATATTATAATTTTATTAGTTAAAACCTTAGAGTCAGTAAAATCTATAATAGTCATTGTTTCTGTAGATTTTAGATTTTCCTTTTTTTCTAATCGTAATTTTTTAAGTTTTTTGAAGCTTCTTCTGTTTTTTTTATTACCTAACTAATCATTGTGTTTCAAGGTTTTTAGATTTTTTTTATCAAGCATTTTTTTTCTAAATAAAGTTATTTTAATCGTGAGTTTTTTATTATCGCTTTCCAAGTTTCAATAAATTATTCTTTTGATCTTCTATAATTTTTTCTTAATATTTTTTTTTAAATAATATTTTTGTTGTTTTTTCTGTTTCCTCTTTTCTCAAGTTTTTCTAGGATTTTTTTTTTCGTCTCAATAAGGTTTTCGTCTTTTGCTTGCGTCTCTTGGATAGTAAACAAATTTACTCTTCGATAATTGTTTTCCGACTCTTTTTGTTCAAACTCAGTGACATAAATTATTCGGTTTTTTATCTAAGTTTCTTTAAATAAAATAATTTATTTAACAAGACATATTTACAAAAACATGCAGCCAGTTTACTTCTATTTCTTAGAGACGTAAATTGCAGCTTAATGACACGTTTCTTTTCCAATTTTTTGCTGTGTTATTATAGAAGCGTCAAAAATTATACGTTTCTCAGCATTCTCCAAAAAGATGTTCGAGAGAATCTTATGTATTCTGTTACAGTTTATAAAGTTAAGACAGTAGATATATGTATATTATTTGTTAAAGAAGCTGTTTATTCGATTTTTCACAACAGTTGTGACGTGGAGGAAATTTTACAAGATACTTATGGTTTGTTACAATATTGAGGATTATATTGCTATTGTTCCTAATTTCGACTTTAACTCTATACAAGCGAGCGATAGAATAGAACTATTATCCGAGTGATTATTTAGGAGATACAAGTGTGTTATTGAGTCGTATTAAATAAATTATTGATTTAAAAATTTAACTCTATAAATGGTAAGAAACCCATATTGAGTCTATGGTACATTTAAGCCAGGAGCGATATTTAAATAAGTTTAGACAAAAATCTGAATTAATTATATTTTAGGGTCCGACTACAAGGCGTCGGTCAAAAATAGTAAATGAATAAACTAAAACTGGACAAGAACAGAAAATTCTAGAAAATTTTGAGACTTCTAGAAGAAGAGGAACAAAAAAGCTTGTAGAAGAAATTGTAAAACGACAACTGAAAAAAAAAGAACAAAAAAAGTTTTCAACAAACACAATGTTACGTCATTACGAAACATGCTAGAAGCGATGGTCATCCGCTAAAGACATTGAATATTCGCCTAGCGATACAAGCGAGCGATAAAATTTTGGTCGGCAGTCCGATTTAGCAAACTAGAGAATTACATGAAACGATTTGCTGAGTGATTATTCAAAACGATATAAGTGTGTTATTAAATTGTGTTATACGTGAGTTTTAAGTTATTTGTGTTAAGTTGTTCTTATTCAACTGTCAAGTCGAAACAAATTCGAATGAGTCATTGTTACATAACTTTGAAAATTCTTGCATTTTTGATTTGCTCTAACTACTAAACCGAATTTCAAGTGCTTGGCTACGTTCGAAAAAGCATCGATAAGTTATCGATTACAAATAAAATATATCTACTGATATTGTTTCGGTAATTTTTTAAGAGATGGATACTGACATCATTTATATTCTGACTTATTGGAGTTACTGTCATAGTGCGGACAAAATGTGCATTTTGATAATTACACTCATAAACGACTCGGCCTGCTTGCGCTGCGTTAAAGCTGTCCTCTAGCTTTATCGTATTATTCAAATAAAAACTCTAACCCTAAGTACAAATCAATCAAAAAACTTTTCAGCAATAAATTACTCAATTTTTTATCGCAATAACAATTAAAAGTATCAAATACAAATGTGTAATATTAACGCAATGCTCTAGTACACCAATAAGCATCTATGCATTTGCCCAACTATTTGGGTCATTGATTTGCACGATTTGTCCGCCCTTTAGTTATTGCTTTATTTAACATATTGCTTTAGAAATAAACTTATCCTACCTAGAATCGTTTGAGGATTAGAAATTTAACATTTAGCTTTATATAAAAATTTTGATTCTTGGGTAATTAATTAGAAAACCTGAAATGTTTGAAACTTTTAAAGTTTTTAAGATAAACAAGGTGTTTTGAGGTAAAGTTAAAGTTTTTAACAGGTAATAGCACTTGTTGAGAGGATGTTAAAAGACCCAAATTGTATTATACAAATGTTTATAGTTTTCGAGATAAACTCTGTAGAACTTTTATGAAATTTGTTTTTGAACGAGATAGGATGTATTATAGCAATTTGTTTGTATACAGTGTGTTGCAACAATTTTGTCTGGTAATAGTTCTAGTTATAATGTTAAAACCAGATGTATAGAATGTTTTTGGATTTTTTTACAAATGTTACTCGCTACTAGCTCTTATTGAAAAAATGGTAAAAACCTAAATTGCCATACAATTTTTTTTTAGTTTTTGAGGTGTACGCTGAAGAATTTTTATTCAAAAAACATTATTTTTAAAATACACAATGTATGACAATACTGTTTTTGAGTAAAAACTTTTACATTGTATATCTCTAAATTTGTATGTCTAAAAACAGTGTTGTCACACATCGTATATTTTAAAAATAGTGTTTTAAAAAAAGATATTCTAAAGTTTATATCTTAAAAACTGTAAACATTTGTATAAGACAAATTTGGTTTTTTAGCATTTTTTCAACGAGAGATATCACTTGTTGAAATCTGTAACATATTTTCTTTAAAAACACTCTGTATATATTGTGAAGTTAAGAATTATACGGCAGAGGGAGAGAGATAAAAAATACAGACGTCCAAGTCGATATTTAAATGCAAAGAGTTTTTATCATATTTTAATCATCGCTGGTTTACTTTACCGTTTTTGATACATCACAGATACTTTGCAGAGTTGGCTTTAAAAATATTTATATAAAAAACATGGTCAATTTTCTTATAGAATCCAACCAAAAAAACAAATATAATGCACACACAACTAGATACCACCAAAATAAACACAGTAAACACAAAAATTACGTTTAACTAGAGAACACTTTACTGTTACAGTCCTCAACAAACGGAAATTAATGCTTAAATTTGCAGAAGAATTTGTTTCAAATGCACACTTAGGCTCCTGATTAAGTAGTAACGAAATGTTGACATAATTGTCTAGTTGGAAATAATTATTTATTTTACGCTTTGTTACATCAAAAACAAAGCTGGTCGACTGTATCAAGAACAAGTGCTTTTAGTTTTACGACTATTTACATAGTTTTTACGACTATTTAACTTTTACGACTTAATAGGCGTGTCTTATATATCTTGATGGTACAATACGTGTATGACGTATAGTATGGGTACGTATAATATTATACAAAGATTTGGTCAAGCATTAATTGAGTTTTTTTTTTAAATAATAAAACTGTTTGCTCTAGTAGTGTTTATAGGATGGTAGAAATATATTAAAAAATGTTCTTTTACACGAAACTAACAAAAAATTTTTTTCTTGAATATACGATTTAATCATCTACCATAAAACTGTTATTTATTTACCAAAAAAATTCTGCTTTAGCAGCATAAATTAGACACTTTTTTTTAAAGAGTGTCGTTATGTATTTTGTTATAAACTTTTAATTAATAATAAAAAGATTTTAAATTTGGTTTTTGTTGTACGGTAACTTTAAAGCATTTTTTATATTAAAAATTAAAAGTTTATAACAAAAACCAAAACAATACGCCATAAAAAAGTGTCTAATTTACGATACCAGAAATTCTTTTTTTTGGTAAATAAATAACAATTCTGTGATAGAAGTTGAAATTTTTTGTCAGCTTTTTATTGTAAACAAATTTATTTTATTATTTTTGTACCACTCTATAAACACTACTATAGCAAACACTCTCATAATTATAAAAAAATGTAATTAATGTTTTAATATAAATCTTTAGTACTATACCACCTTAAGCAACGGTTTCTACAAAAATCCAGCTTGGTAAAAATTTTTGTAGAAACATTGAAGACTTTTATTAAAAAATTTTCTAAAAATTTATTTTTTTGGAAAGTATTGTGCTTTTTTACTTTAATTTTACTGGACTAGAGGAGGTTCTACGGGTTATCTTTATATAATTACAGAACTTAAAAAAACATTTTATTCAAGTCTTTTTCTCTACATTTAATTAAATTTCCATCCACCGAATGCTTTTTCCAACTCCTCGGCTACAGTCAATGTCAGTCTATCACAGTTAGGGGCTGCAACAACCTAAAATCCGGTTAAAAAATTTTGAAAAATTATAAGGATATTTTTTATCCTTACTTGTACTCCAATCGGTAATCCATTTTTATTAAAACCGACCGGACAATTCGTCACTGGGAAGCCCAAAGCGTTAAAAATCGATAAATAACCAGGATTAAAAATTTTTCGGACAACATCTCCGTGATAAGTTGCTTCACAGGGACTTGTCGGGAGAACAACAACTGCGTTATCTTTCAATATTTTGAGATAATCGTTGCGTAAGTCGTCTAAATATTTGTAAATTTTGTTCATAGTTTTTATTGGAATTAAATGAATATTTTTGCGGAGTAAACCGTAGCAGATTGAAGTAAATTCGTGTTTGGAGTGACATGCCAGAAATCGAAGTAATTCTAAATAAGCTCCATCGCCCTGACCTTCAAAAATATTGTCAACATCGTCGATATTTAATAATCGGAGATAAGACAATTCTGTGCAGTGTTTCATCAGAGGGAAATCAATCTAAAAAATAAATAAATATTTGGATTACGGTAGAAGTTCAGCCAACCTTTGAACATTTCGAATCACAAACAAGATCGAAATGATTTATAATTTTTTCAATAGAGTTAAGCACACCACTGTTGACCTGATTCACTAAAGGAGATTTCAAGTCGTCGATGTAATAAATTTTTAATTTTGTAATATCCACCTGAAGCAGAAATTAAAAAAAAAATGCGCAAAGATTCACTCTAACCGTTTCATCCAGTTTCAATAAATTTCTTGCTTGAGGTTCTGCTATAATATTCAGAAGAGTTTTTAAATCGGAGGCGTATCTTGCCATAGGTCCTAACGTGAAAACTTTGCTCCACTCGTCCTTGTTTTTACAATCAGGATAATGGCCCTCGCAGGAAACTACGTGAGGGCTAGGTTTGTGCCCCCAGATCCCGCAACAATGCGCTGGTAATCGTAATGATCCTGCAATGTCAGATCCTAGGCCCATAAGTGAAGCCCCACATCCGATCAAACTCGCCTAAGATGCAGCAATTTAATTAAGTGTCTTGTATTTTTGGTTGCATAATTACTTCGCCTCCGGAAGATCCCCCGCAGGTCCTGTCACTGCTATACGGATTCAGCGTTCTCCCGATTAGCTTATTTTTCGTTTCCCAATTCATGCAAAGTTCCGGAACGTTAGACGTCAGCAAAGGTATAGCTCCAGCTTCTTTGACATGCTTAACAGGAATTCCATCGATTGGCGCTACCACATTATGATCGACTCTCCCTGCACTATGTACCATTCCTGCTACAGCGATGCTTCCCTTAATACTGATCGGCACTCCCAACAAAGGAAACTTCTCCTCCAATTCCGCTTCACTAAGATCGGTTTTTTCTAAAAATTTATCGACTTTTCTTGCTTCTTCAAGGGCTTTTTCGAAACGAGTTTCAAGGACTGCGTTTATAATTGGGTTGACTTCCTCGATTCGGGATATGTAAGCTTGGACTACTTCCGTACTGGGAATCTTTAAGATTGATTTTTGGGGGTGGAAAATAAGGGAAGTGAGTTTCTTACCTGTTTTTTACGGATGCGTTTGGCTAATTCTGTTGCGGGTAATAGTAAAAGTTTGTTTGTGATGGGAGGACATTTTCTCGGCTTTTTGAACAATCTGATGAGGAAAATTGGGGTGTAGATTAGTTCCAGAAAGGCTCGCACTGTCCAAATTACGATTTTTACTGAGGTTGGGTAAGGCATCTGGAAATAAAATTCTTCTGTTCGGTTAAGAGACGGAATCAATTATTGTTTGTGAAATGCCAGTTAACCTTGTGAAGAGTTGTTTTTAAAAAAGTTTTTTCATTTTGTTTTCTTTATCGATGGAATCCTTCCATACAATCGTATTTTATTAAAATTAGCTAAACCATTTTTTAAAAATAAAGTAATCTAAATTTTAAAATTTTCCTACATTGTTAACAAATTATTCTGTTTTTTAACGTTCTTGAAATGTTTATTCCAAAATTATAATTACAGTACTTAGAGAGTTATTACCTGAAGGTTTCTAACCAAATTCTAATTAGTGATTTATTGTTGTTACTTAAATATAAACAAATTTAAAAAAAATAATAAAAAAATAATTAAACTAAATATATGTATACAGTAGGCATTATTTTAAACATTTTTTACTTACGTTTTAACAAAAAAAAGTTTACATATGAGCCCAAATAGATTAAAAGAAACTAACACGCTTCACAAAGATTACAATTTAAACAAATTGGTAAATAACCACCACCTGTAAATTGAGTCAGACATGCGCAGTTGTTTAATAATATAAAGTATCGCACTCACATCGAGTTTTATTAATATTTTCAGGTCGAAGTCTGCCTCCTAAACAACTATAAAACTGATTTGAACACTAGTAACGATAAGCACAAAATTTATTCATGTCACATTTTTGATAAGCAATGAATGATAAAATTAAAATTAGTTTGGTAATTTTTTGCAAATAAATATGATACAAGTGAAAGAGTTACTTACATTTTGGAAAACCGTGACCTCCATTGATGGTTTCTTAATCGTATTACTGATGAAATATTTAAAAATTAGCCTTGACAAATAGAAATATTTTGTCCACATGCAGGTATAGAAGACATAATTGAAAATAAATGTTTTAGAATTAATGAAATTGTGTTTTATTGTACCGACTTTCTTCGATGAACACTGTACTTAAAACTATCGTATTGATTATTAACCTACAAGGTCGGAAAGTAGGTAATGAAATAATTAGATTATTATTTCACCAGCGTTAGAAGTTTGTAGTAACATTACAAAAATTACAATAAAATATGTGAAATTTTGAAGTGCTTCAAAAAGGATTTTTTTTATATCAAAAGTAATTTTATACAAACGACAAAATTTGTTAATTAAAATTATTATAAATGAAACATAAATTTGATCTTGATAGATAATTAATTCCGAGATTAATTCTATTATTAAAATTTTAGAAATTGTAATAGTAATTAACACTTTTAGAGTTCAGAAAATAGTTTCAAGTAAAACAATTAACTAAAACAATTTTATTATTTTAATTACTACTTATTATCTACAATTAAAAAAATAATTGTTTTAACTATTTATAATAAGTAGGTCCTACTTTCATATAGTGCTTAACGAAAATTTTAGATAATGTCAGGATGGCCGAGCGGTCTAAGGCGCTGCGTTCAGGTCGCAGTCCACTCTGTGGGCGTGGGTTCGAATCCCACTTCTGACAATCCTTTTTTTTTAAATGAACTTTTTGCAAAAAGGGAGTTTGCCTCTAACCTAATTGCATCCCACAAAATATAAGTAATTCATTTATTTCAACATAGGGTTATTGTAAATAACTCATTTTAGAAAAAATCTTTTGGATAGTAACTTTAAAAAATATTTGACTTCTATTTTTTTATTTGTGTTATTGTTAGCTCACATTTAATCATAAATAATACACTAATCAAAAAATTAAAGAAAACACTTTTTAAAACAATTCTAATATTTTTTATAATATGTACTTTAATACCTACTTAATAAAATGTCACAAAACAAATATTCTTAACTAAGCAGTTGCTTCTGATAAAAATAAAAGTTTAAAAGAACCACCAAAAATAATGTGTGTCCAATAAACTCAATATTCAAAAACATTAATTTAACTAAGGTGATGTACTTTCTAGTAACGTGTATGTCCTCTATAAGAGTCGATTACACTCTGACATCGTCGATGCATACTGTGAACCAAGGTTCTTATAAAATCTTGTGGTAAATTTTGCCATTCTTCCACCAGATGTTCAGCCAACTGTTCCAAGTTGATAAGTGTCGCAGGACGCTCCCTAACACGTTTGTTAAGCATATCCCTGGCGTGCTCAATGAGATTAAGGTCTGGGCTTATAGCAGGCTATTCCATTAACCGGATTTCATGCTCTTGAAAAAACTTTTTTGTACGGTTTGCAGTGTGAATTCTACAATTACCTCGTAGTAATATAAATCTTTCAAAATTATTGGCAAATGGTACAACATGGTTTTTCAAAATAATGTCTACAAACATTTCAGCATTAAGTCTTTGGGGAACAACGACTAACTCGGTGCGGCCATCTATACTTATGCCACCCCAAACCATAACTGATATACCTCCAAATCTATCGACTTCTAGTATCGTAATGTCGATGTAGCGTCCTAAAGGACGTCTCCAAACTCGTACAAAGTCATCACAATGTGTGAGTGAAAATCGTGACTCATCAGTATAGGGCACGGGTCTCCAATGACAAAGTTGCCATTGTATAGTTATCCAAAAACGCTAACATTATAGAGCCTCAATAAAATAGTTTAACTTCAGTAATAAGCAAATTACATACTGCTTCTGGTTTCTTTGTTAGAAAAAAGCCCAACATTTATAAATCAGTTTCCAACACAGGTCAAAACATTCGGTAGGACTAATAAATAGACGAATTTTGACTATTTTCTTGGTAGAAATAAAAAACACCTTGGTTTGAGAAGGACGACTAAGAAATAGCTTCTCAAAGGCGTTAAGTACCAAATGTAGTTTACGATCAACGAAAAGAAGCATGGGACCTAAATTATGTTGTAAAGGATTTCTGCTGAGACCAAACTATGAACAACTAGACACAGTGAAAACGTATGATCACAATTTGCGCAATTTGATATTCAAAAATGATGTGCTTTTTCTTGGTATTTTTACAACAAATTACGATTAGAATATCGCTAATTTTTTTCATCATTATTTGACAAATTTATGATCAGTTTTTTTTTGTTTTTTTTTTCGAAATTTTTATTTTACAAAGCGTTAAGGTATTTAAAGTTTATAAAGGACATATTAAATATACGTTTAAAAAATTTCCAGCTTAGTCAAAATTTATTTAAAGTTCTTCTTGAAAAGTATTTATTAAAATTTTTTTAAAGTAATTTATAAACAACTAAAAATGTAACCATAGAAATGTTGCATTGACGTTTGACATTTCTCGTCAAGTTGTCTTGCTGCTAAACCAAGATAAAAGCGTCTAAATTATAGTGCAAAATCAAACCCTTGTTTAAAGTGTAATCAAAATATTTATCTACAAGCTTTTTAACAAATTTATTTTTATATTTATATCATTTTTATCTTTTTTTTTGGACAAAATGGTTGACTCTACCAAACATGATGACTTACTGTTTACCATGTTGGGAGAATGCAAAACCATATCAATTTTTCTAAACCATATATTTGGTTTTTTAAACAGACGGTAAGTCTCCTAACTTATATATTTAATAACACTAATGAATACTGAATTAGTTAATTTAATTACTGCTTTAATAATTGACAACTCAATTGAGCATGACCTAAACAGTTGTAATTTTATCTTTTGGTTTTAGGACTGATTTCTACCACACTACGGCTGATCCCAACTGTCCAGTCGGTTTACTCCCAGGCTTAGCAGAGCAAACTGTTAAGCAAATATGTGACAAATGGAATCCAATGAACAAGGTTTTATTTAACGAAGATTTTGCAGAAAATCTTTCAACTCAACCTAGTATAACTTTATCTTCTAAACTACAAAAACTTCTAGAAGCTAATGCAGTATTTACAACATTAGACTCTTACAATGGAGCAACATATGATAACTATAGTTGGTCACAAACTGTCTTAGAAGTGGCCATAAGTATTAGAGTTCCAGAAAATACCAGAGCTAAAGATTTGTCAGTTAAAATACAGTCTGACCAAATATCAGTAAAATTAAATAGTGGAACAGTTTTACTTGAAGGAATATTGTGTGAAAAGTGTAAATACAATGACACAATTTGGTCATTAGCAAACCAAAAGCTTGATATTCACTTAGATAAATTAAAGGAAGTTTGGTGGAATTGTTTAGTAAGGAGTGAGCCAAAGTTGGATATAAGTACACTGGACTGTTCAAGACCTTTTGATGAACTGTCGGAAGAGGCGCAGGCGAAAATTGAGGAATTACAATGGAATCAAAAGCAGAAAAGATTGGGATTGCTAACTACTGGTGAATCACAAATACAAGATATGTTAAAAAAGTCGTAGAATATTGAGGGATTATCTTTTCGTGAACCGTTTGTTCTAAATGCAGTCAAGATTTGAATTGTCTAGTTTTTACAATTTTGTATATTTATTTGTATAAATAATTTTAAAATCTAAAACCTTTGCTTATTTAAATTATAAGGTTTTAATAATAATAGATTGTGACAATTTTGGCAAAGCATTTTTGATTAGAATTTGCGAAGTTTGGTTTTCAAAGACGATGAGTCATTTCTAAGTATTTTTTAAACGGTAAAACAGTAAAACACAACTGAATTTTTTTATCATTTTGAGACAACTTTATGATCAGTTTTCTTGTTATATGAGTTAATTGTTATAAGGTAATAAAACATTAGAAAGAAAATATTTTTAGCAAATTAAAATTTAAATACCATTTTTTGAAAAGTATAACTTTTGTCGTAACAGCTTTTTTGCAAAATTTTTATTTAAACACTTTAAATTTATTAAATAATTTAATAATTAATAAACAATTAAAAATGTAACTATAGAAATGTGATGACATTTCTCTTCAATTTGTCTTGATGTCAAATTAAACTAAACGTGTCTAAATTTTAGTGCAAAACTAAATCCTAATTTAAAGTGAAATCAAGACATTTATTTACAAGTCTTTAAACAAATTTATTGCTATATTTATATCTTTTTATTATTTTATATTGAGCACAATGTTTGACTCTACCGAACATGATGACTTACTATTTACCATGTTGAGGGAATGTAAAACCCTACCAATTTTTCTAAACCATATATTTGGTTTTTTAAACAGACGGTAAGTCTTCTAACTTATATATTTAATAACACTAATAAATACTGAATTAGTTAATTTAATAACTGCTTTAATAAATGACAACTCAATTGAGCATGATCTAAGCTGTTGTAATTTTATCTTTTGGTTTTAGGACTGATTTCTACTACACTGCGGCTGATCCCAACTGTCCAGTCGGTTTACTCCCAGGCTTAGCAGAGCAAACTGTTAAGCATATATGTGACAAATGGAATCCAATGAACAGGGTTTTATTTAACGAAGATTTTGCAGAAAATCTTTCAACTCAACCTAGTATAACTTTATCTTCTAAACTACAAAAACCTCGAGAAGCTAATACAAGAGTCACAACATCAGACTCTTACAATGGAGCAATATATGATAATTATAAGTGGTCACAAACTGTCTTAGAAGTGACCATAAGTATTGAAGTTCCAGAAAATACCAGAGCTAAAGATTTGTCAGTTAAAATACAGTCTGACCAAATATCTGTAAAATTAAATAATGGAACAGTTTTACTTGAAGGAATATTGTGTGAAAAGTGTAAATACAATGACACAATTTGGTCATTAGCAAACCAAAAGCTTGATATTCACTTAGATAAATTAAAGGAAGTTTGGTGGAATTGTTTAGTAAGGAGTGAACCAAAGTTGGATATAAGTACACTGGACTGCTCAAGACCTTTTGATGAACTGTCAGAAGAGGCGCAGGCGAAACTTGAGGAATTACAATGGAATCAAAAACAAAAAAGATTGGGATTGCTAACTACTGGTGAATCACAAATACAAGATATGTTAAAAAAGTCGTAAAATATTGAGGGATTACTTTTTCGTGGACTTTTTGTTCTAAATGTAGTCAAGATTTGCATTGTCTAGTTTTTACAATTCTGTATATTTATTTGTATAAATAATTATAAAATCTAAAACTCAATGTTTTGCTTATTTAAATTATAAGGTCTTAGTAATAATACATTGTGACAATTTTGGCAAAGCATTTTTGATTAGAATTTGCGAAATTTGGTTTTCAAAGACGATGAGTTTTTTCTAAGTATTTTTAAAACGGTAAAACACAACTGAATTTTTTTTATTATTTTGAGACAACTTTATGATTAGTTTTCTTGTTATAAGGGTTAATTGTTATAAGGTAATAAAATATTAGAAAGAAAATGTTTTTAGCAAATTAAATTGTAAATATATTTTTTCTGAAAAGTGTATAACTTTTGTCGTAACAACTATTTTGCAAAATTTTTATTTAAACATTATAAATTTATTAAATAATTTAATAATTAATAAACAATTAAAAATGTAACTATAGAAATGTGATGACATTTCTCGTCAATTTGTCTTGATGTCAAATTAAACTAAACGTGTCTAAATTTTAGTGCAAAACTAAATCCTAATTTAAAGTGTAATCAAGACATTTATTTACAAGTCTTTAAACAAATTTATTACTATATTTACATCGTTTTTATTATTTTATATTAAACAAAATGTTTGACTCTACCGAGCATGATGACTTACTATTTACCATGTTGGGAGAATGCAAAACCCTCCCAATTTTTCTAAACCACGTATTTGGTTTTTTAAACAGACGGTAAGTTTCTTAACTTATATATTTAATAACATTAATAAATACTGAATTAGTTAATTTTAGTTACTGCTTTAATAAATGACAACTCAATTGAGCATGATCTAAACTGTTGTAATTTCATCTTTTGGTTTTAGGACTGATTTCTACTACACTGCGGCTGATCCCAACTGTCCAGTCGGTTTACTCCCAGGCTTAGCAGAGCAAACTGTTAAGCAAATATGTGACAAATGGAATCCAATGAACAAAATTTTAATTAACGAAGATTTTGCAGAAAATCTTTCAACTCAACCTAGTATAACTTTATCTTCTAAACTACTAAAACTTCTAGAAGCTAATACAGTATTTACAACATCAGACTCTTACAATGGAGCAATATATGATAATTATAGGTGGTCACAAACTCTCTTAGAAGTGACCATAAGTATTGAAGTTCCAGAAAATACCAGAGCTAAAGATTTGTCAGTTAAAATACAGTCTGACCAAATATCTGTAAAATTAAATAATGGAACAGTTTTACTTGAAGGAATATTGTGTGAAAAGTGTAAATACAATGACACAATTTGGTCATTAGCAAACCAAAAGCTTGATATTCACTTAGATAAATTAAAGGAAGTTTGGTGGAATTGTTTAGTAAGGAGTGAACCAAAGTTGGATATAAGTACACTGGACTGCTCAAGACCTTTTGATGAACTGTCAGAAGAGGCGCAGGCGAAACTTGAGGAATTACAATGGAATCAAAAACAAAAAAGATTGGGATTGCTAACTACTGGTGAATCACAAATACAAGATATGTTAAAAAAGTCGTAAAATATTGAGGGATTACTTTTTCGTGGACTTTTTGTTCTAAATGTAGTCAAGATTTGCATTGTCTAGTTTTTACAATTCTGTATATTTATTTGTATAAATAATTATAAAATCTAAAACTCAATGTTTTGCTTATTTAAATTATAAGGTCTTAATAATAATACATTGTGACAATTTTGGCAAAGCATTTTTGATTAGAATTTGCGAAATTTGGTTTTCAAAGACGATGAGTTTTTTCTAAGTATTTTTAAAACGGTAAAACACAACTGAATTTTTTTTATTATTTTGAGACAACTTTATGATTAGTTTTCTTGTTATAAGGGTTAATTGTTATAAGGTAATAAAATATTAGAAAGAAAATGTTTTTAGCAAATTAAATTGTAAATATATTTTTTCTGAAAAGTGTATAACTTTTGTCGTAACAACTATTTTGCAAAATTTTTATTTAAACATTATAAATTTATTAAATAATTTAATAATTAATAAACAATTAAAAATGTAACTATAGAAATGAGATGACATTTCTCGTCAATTTGTCTTGATGTCAAATTAAACTAAACGTGTCTAAATTTTAGTGCAAAACTAAATCCTAATTTAAAGTGTAATCAAGACATTTATTTACAAGTCTTTAAACAAATTTATTACTATATTTACATCGTTTTTATTATTTTATATTAAACAAAATGTTTGACTCTACCGAGCATGATGACTTACTATTTACCATGTTGGGAGAATGCAAAACCCTCCCAATTTTTCTAAACCACGTATTTGGTTTTTTAAACAGACGGTAAGTTTCTTAACTTATATATTTAATAACATTAATAAATACTGAATTAGTTAATTTTAGTTACTGCTTTAATAAATGACAACTCAATTGAGCATGATCTAAACTGTTGTAATTTCATCTTTTGGTTTTAGGACTGATTTCTACTACACTGCGGCTGATCCCAACTGTCCAGTCGGTTTACTCCCAGGCTTAGCAGAGCAAACTGTTAAGCAAATATGTGACAAATGGAATCCAATGAACAAAATTTTAATTAACGAAGATTTTGCAGAAAATCTTTCAACTCAACCTAGTATAACTTTATCTTCTAAACTACTAAAACTTCTAGAAGCTAATACAGTATTTACAACATCAGACTCTTACAATGGAGCAATATATGATAATTATAGGTGGTCACAAACTCTCTTAGAAGTGACCATAAGTATTGAAGTTCCAGAAAATACCAGAGCTAAAGATTTGTCAGTTAAAATACAGTCTGACCAAATATCTGTAAAATTAAATAATGGAACAGTTTTACTTGAAGGAATATTGTGTGAAAAGTGTAAATACAATGACACAATTTGGTCATTAGCAAACCAAAAGCTTGATATTCACTTAGATAAATTAAAGGAAGTTTGGTGGAATTGTTTAGTAAGGAGTGAACCAAAGTTGGATATAAGTACACTGGACTGCTCAAGACCTTTTGATGAACTGTCAGAAGAGGCGCAGGCGAAACTTGAGGAATTACAATGGAATCAAAAACAAAAAAGATTGGGATTGCTAACTACTGGTGAATCACAAATACAAGATATGTTAAAAAAGTCGTAAAATATTGAGGGATTACTTTTTCGTGGACTTTTTGTTCTAAATGTAGTCAAGATTTGCATTGTCTAGTTTTTACAATTCTGTATATTTATTTGTATAAATAATTATAAAATCTAAAACTCAATGTTTTGCTTATTTAAATTATAAGGTCTTAATAATAATACATTGTGACAATTTTGGCAAAGCATTTTTGATTAGAATTTGCGAAATTTGGTTTTCAAAGACGATGAGTTTTTTCTAAGTATTTTTAAAACGGTAAAACACAACTGAATTTTTTTTATTATTTTGAGACAACTTTATGATTAGTTTTCTTGTTATAAGGGTTAATTGTTATAAGGTAATAAAATATTAGAAAGAAAATGTTTTTAGCAAATTAAATTGTAAATATATTTTTTCTGAAAAGTGTATAACTTTTGTCGTAACAACTATTTTGCAAAATTTTTATTTAAACATTATAAATTTATTAAATAATTTAATAATTAATAAACAATTAAAAATGTAACTATAGAAATGTGATGACATTTCTCGTCAATTTGTCTTGATGTCAAATTAAACTAAACGTGTCTAAATTTTAGTGCAAAACTAAATCCTAATTTAAAGTGTAATCAAGACATTTATTTACAAGTCTTTAAACAAATTTATTACTATATTTACATCGTTTTTATTATTTTATATTAAACAAAATGTTTGACTCTACCGAGCATGATGACTTACTATTTACCATGTTGGGAGAATGCAAAACCCTCCCAATTTTTCTAAACCACGTATTTGGTTTTTTAAACAGACGGTAAGTTTCTTAACTTATATATTTAATAACATTAATAAATACTGAATTAGTTAATTTTAGTTACTGCTTTAATAAATGACAACTCAATTGAGCATGATCTAAACTGTTGTAATTTCATCTTTTGGTTTTAGGACTGATTTCTACTACACTGCGGCTGATCCCAACTGTCCAGTCGGTTTACTCCCAGGCTTAGCAGAGCAAACTGTTAAGCAAATATGTGACAAATGGAATCCAATGAACAAAATTTTAATTAACGAAGATTTTGCAGAAAATCTTTCAACTCAACCTAGTATAACTTTATCTTCTAAACTACTAAAACTTCTAGAAGCTAATACAGTATTTACAACATCAGACTCTTACAATGGAGCAATATATGATAATTATAGGTGGTCACAAACTCTCTTAGAAGTGACCATAAGTATTGAAGTTCCAGAAAATACCAGAGCTAAAGGTTTGTCAGTTAAAATACAGTCTGACCAAATATCTGTAAAATTAAATAATGGAACAGTTTTACTTGAAGGAATACTGTGTGAAAAGTGTAAACACAATGATACAATTTGGTCATTAGCAAACCAAAAGCTTGATATTCACTTAGATAAATTAAAGGAGGTTTGGTGGAATTGTTTAGTAAGGAGTGAGCCAAAGTTGGATATAAGTACACTGGACTGTTCAAGACCTTTTGATGAACTGTCAGAAGAGGCGCAAGCGAAAATTGAGGAATTGCAATGGGATCAAAAGCGGAAAAGATTAGGGTTGCTAACTACCGATGAATTACAAATACAAGATTTGTTGAAGAAATCGTGAAATGTCGAAAATTATCTTTAAGTAGACCATTTGTTTCAAGTGCAGTCAAGTTTTTAATTTTCTAGTTTTTACAATTTTGTATATTTTTATGAATAAATAATTCTAAATTAAATATTTCGAAAATAATTTTTAGTTTGTATGCTAGTAAGCGTTTTTACAGTTTTAGAAATTGATTAAAGCAGATTCTAACATTATATTTTTTAGTGTGTAGGCAATGATTAGTCGTAACGAGGTATGTAATCTTGCACTCTAATTTATGTCTGATAAACTGTGCTAGACTACTCTTAACATCTTGTGGCTTTAAATCTATAAAAAAACAAACATTAAAATTTATGTTTTTTATTTCTCTTTTAAGTTAAATTATAATTTATCTTATGACGGTGAGACAGACTTTACTAGTTGTTTAATAAATGATAGTACTTCAACAAGTATGCGAAATACCTAAATGTTGATGGTTTTTAAAATGTGTGACGTAGAAATTTTTTCAAATTATCGTCGTAATACTTCAATGTTAAGCATTTTTACATTATTCCGATATCTTGTTTTAATATTTTTAAGTTGCCGTGTGGTTTTTTTTAGTTGAGGTAGTGTGGTCATTGCTTTGTACTTGTTTTATTATTTTTAAATTTATTGTTTATTTAGCAAATACAGGGTAAAAAATACTTGGCGACGAAAGATGGTAAAAGCAACAAAAAAGATCTTTGAAACACTTTAATAGGGTTTTCTGACTCGATTCTGCATCTTTTAGTAATCGTTCTAGTCGTTAATAGAATTTTCTTTCTTCTACTGTTGTAATACGTGTGTTAAGTTTTTAAGCTTTATAAACAATCTAACATATAACTTTTTTAAAAAAAATTTTAAATTTTTGTTATTAACATTTTATATATTTAAGAATACTTGTCATTTATATTTTTGTTCTAATAAATTGTTCATTGATTTTAAGGATGCATCTATATGTAGCTTCAGATATTTGGCGTGATTTGAGTTAACTGAGGCTGCCTTACCAGCTTCAAAAAAATGTGATAGTAAAGTATTATGAGCCTCTACTGCAATTGGACAAGAACTTTATCAAATTGTGTATAGAAGGACAAAGTTTAGTGCTCAGTCATTTCCAAATTTTAGAAATGTTTAAAAATAGGAAAAAACCGATAGATTTGGATGTTATCATTTATTTTAAGAATTGATTTTATAGATTTAATTTTTTGTAGCCTGTTTTTATATAAATTAACATTTATCAAAAAATTATTTTTTACATTTTTATTTTTAACAAGAACCGACAGCTATTTATCCCAGTTTCTCACTTTCCAAATTTAGACAGTTTTTAGATGTTTACTAGACAGAAAATGCGGAAATTCCCATGTTTCATTTTGGCAGTATTCTACTACATTTTTAAAAAATGGCGTCATTTTTAGATTATGTGTCATAGGACCTACAAAATTACAATTATCTAGCATGGCTCGCAAACGAGTGCAAATATGTTAACTGCTAATTAAGAACTAAAAATAAACCGATACAAATTTCTAGTATTTTCTAAAAAACTTTTCAATTAAAAAATCTCAGCTTTTAATGTAAATAATATTAACATTTTCCTTATATTCAATTTTCTAGAGACAAAGATGTTCTCTGTATAATTCTATTCCTCTTCTTAAAAAACCTAATGTTATACGTTATTTTTTATAAAGTATACAAATAAGTTATTTTCAAAGTACTAGTAAGACGTTACATAATAAGCTAAACGTAACAAACTAAAAATTGCGTATTTTTGGACCAGTAAAAAGTTCAAAGTTTATTTTTTACCATAAAATTTTTGTAGTAATTAGCTTTAAACATTCTATATTTTTTCTTTAATTAGAGTCACAATTATAAAATTTTGCTGAGTTGTATATTTTATAGTTGTAATTAGACATAAATCCGTCAATTGTGATTGTTGTTCCTTTTCGCATTCCGTAATTGGTAAGGAAAAACACCTCGGTTTCTATTTAAGGCACCACAAAATAAAGTTCACTCCCTATCCAATTCCATTATCCTCTCCCCGGCCGCTAGTAGCAATATTCTTGGTGTGGAAGGGACTCATCCTCACAGGATATTCCTAGTTGCCATGACGCAGACTCTCGCTAACCTCTCGTGCTCCCCAGGGACAACACCGAGGCGGCGCCAACGGTAACAGGACTACAGAACTGTTACGTACAAAACGTGACGCCATCCCTGATTGCTTTGCCTCTGCACAATTCTACATTTACGTGGGCAACAAACAGGATAATACGCATCCTTGGAGTGAATTAGATGAAGCGACGTAGGCGGAGTTTTATTAAATAAGCCAGACTAGGTCAAATTAAACACTTTTACGCGTTGATTAATCAAGCCGAAATAAACTGTCGGAGGCGTCTGGACGATCACTTATCAATTAGTTCTTCTAGAACCAGAAGAAAAAAATTGGGAGAATGATTATTTGTCATTGTGTAGGCAAATAAGCAAGGAATGTTGGCAGTAACATCTTCGTATAATATAAACTAGATAGCTGCGGTAATAAATACGGGGAACTCAATTTTCCGTGAGTGCAGAGTGAATGTAGGTGGGGGAGTAGTGATGTATCGCTCCGGAGTTCAACTCCCGCACCCTATCCGGAATCCCAGACTTCAGTTTTGCTTTATACACCATCTGGCGTTGCCCGAAACCACTTTCAGGAGAACAGGAGCTTACGAATCTGAATAGCGAACAGCGAAAAGTAAAAGGGGATAGCTGTTCAAAATAAGATCTATAGCTAATTGGGGCGCTCACAACAAAAACTGTTTGCTTTTCACAGCTCTATTCGAAGCTATTCAAAACAGTGCCAATTTATTGTTGGTTGCATATTAAACTTTTTTTTTAATTTCGAAATCTTTTCGAATGTTTCTATAATTATGTTATTCCGGCAGGATGTAGAATAGTGTCATTTTATAAATAAAACGCCTAACTACATATTTTACAAAATATTTTGAAAATTACTTAGACTTTTATAAACAATTAAAGAACTCTTATAAATAGACAGAATTTACCAAAATGCAAAATTATGAAAGTGTTTTTTGAGTAAAATAAAAATAGTTTTAAGAAAACAATTTATTAAAAAAGATACTTTTGTTTAAAGAATTTTTATTAATATAAATCTAGTACTTTCAAAATAGATTTAATCTACTTAAAACCATATATACAGGGTTATTTACGTAAGATAATTACTCTTAAATTTAAAAAATGTAGCACAAAATACAATTCAATGCGTTTTTCTAAATTTTTAAATTAATTTTGAAATTCAATCTTTAGATATTTTTTTGCATTTCAGACATGTTTGCATTAAAGTCAACATTCCAATTAAAAAATTTGAATAACAATAGACTAGAAAATATATTTTTTTAAAGTTGGATTAATTTAACATTTTTCAAACCGTTACGTCGTAGGTAAGCAACCTAATATGCTCTATTATGCAGTCATTATAACATCATAACTTGCATTAACTTAATTTTACGAATATGAACATGTGAATTATTCTGTATATTAGATGTCTATAAAATGGCAACTTCGATTTTATGAGCAATTTTTTGTATTGATTTAATTCGTTGTCATAAAAATAACAATTTTTTCTAAAAAAAATTGTTTAATTTTTGTTCTTTGTAACAAACTTTTTGAATAAAATGCTGCTATACACCAGTATTGGTCAAAAGTATAAAATAAAATTCGTATTATTTTGATACGTCATTTTAGTAGTAAATCTTTAAACGAGTAACTTTACTTTAGTAATTGGCTTCCCTCTGGTAGTATAAAGTATTTTTTTGTAAACTTTTAGACCTATAGCCACTTCTAATAATTATTATTTTAACTAGCACTGTATGTTATGTAAGAGCCCGTTGAAAAGCTTATGAAAATCTGTATACCACTGTGCTAGGTCAGTTTAGATTCTAGCCAGTGAAGGTCTTTATAAGCAAACAAATGCTTATAACAAAAATATAAGATTGTTAAGTATATTATCTCAATATCTTTAAAGATGTAGAAGTCAGAATTAAAAATGCTTAAATGAGAGTGTAATGCAAAATTATGTCTAAAAACACCAAAATAATACTGTGCAAAGGCGCATTTCTCTCTAAAGCTGCGTATAGATAGAAAAATAAATAATTATGACCAGAAAATACCTCTCAAAGATGCAACTTTTTCTGTGCTTTATAGATGACGCCACCCGTATTGGTTCAGCGTTTAGTTCTAGGATAAGAGATTTTTTATTTTTATTTGTTTTGTATCAACTTTTGTTGTAACAAAACATTTTTTGGTGTTATTTGCTGAACACTGAGCTATTTGGCAATGTTTGTTTGTTTTTTCTGTTGTTTTGATAAGCTGTAAGCATGATTTCATTTTCTGTTTTTCGAGTGGTAAAAAACAGAAGCCACACAATAGCATTGCAAGTTGTTTAGTTTTAACGACTGTTATATAGTGAAAATTACCGATAAGTTACTTAAATTACGTTATTTAAATGTAAATAATCTTTGCGCAATTGCTTCTAGTAAAATTTTTGTTATTTTTTATTTTTTTAAACTACTATCTCGTAAAACTAATTTTTAGTAAATTTGATAATGTATAATACAGTTACTAGCGACGACTATAGTTTGTTAGTGTAATGTTACTTTAAAGAAATATTGAAGTCGTCGCAACGTATTTATGACTTGCAATAAGACTCTAAGCACTTCGAAGGTATTCGTAATTTGTTGAAGAAGATTTTGGTTACTACTACTTTACTAAGTTACTTTAAAGTAAATACAGTAAAATAAAACAATAACAGTAATAGCTACTTACTTAAGGGTAAAACCTACTTCACAAACTCAAGATATGAGAATTACTACCACAAAGTAATTCAATATTACCATTGCCATTTGTCTTCACTATTTTTGGTAGTCATTTTGTTTTTAATGAACACATAAATAATTATGTGTATTCTATTAAATTTACTACCTATTCTGACAAATATTAATAAAAAAAATTTTACTTAATTTTTTAACTATTAACCAACTAGTTGGTTAATGAGAGCAATTAATAATTGAGACGTTTTAGCGCATAAGTAAAGCGAGTGCGCTTAACAAAGTAGCGATTATTAATCGCAAATTTACAAACAAGTTGATTACACTACTTTTCTGTTGATCGTACCTTAGTTAATTTAAAAAAATATAATAAAAAATTATACTTAGTGTCATCTATTGGTCACTGGATAAAGATATAATTAGTTGCCTATTTTTCAAATAATTATTGACAGTATTTTGACATTTTAGCTTAGTTTGAGACAAAACGGTGGTATTTTACATAAAGATTATAAATTAGTTGGATAATTTCACTTTGCTTGATCGTCACTGCGTCTTGTAATCACTATTGGAACTTTTGTTTTTATTTGACAATTGTTGTACGCATGTGCATAGTGTTTTTTTAACAACAATTTTTTGAGAAAAAATTATGCATTAATAAACTTAACTCTAAACGATTAACTGAAAATAACTATTTGTAAATCCACAATTTGTAATAACAAATTAAATTAGCAGTTTTGGCTCAGTTAATATTATAAGTTATATATCTCTAATTGGAGTTTTATTATTATTAATTTGAAAATAAATATACTTCTATTTTTTAATTGTTTTATTTTATTATTTACTTATTTATTTTTTAGTCGATTTTTTAATGTGTTAAATAATGATGTAAACCTGCAAATTTGTATGTAATTTTAAAGAAGAGAATCGGACAAATGCTATCTAACGAATAAGAAAATAAAGCTTTAAGAGTGTTAAGTAATTAAAAAATAAGATATAAAATTATTTCTTACCAAAATATTTTATGTAATTATTGACGTAGGGCTGAAGAAGGTTTAAGCCCGAAACTGGTATACTGACAAAAAATAAAACATTAAATAATTGCGAAAATATTTATTTTCAAATTAATAACAATTAATTATTGTTTTTCCATGTCACAAAAAATTTAACAAGCTTTAGTTTTTGAGCTTACTGATTTAATTAGAACCTAAGAACTTTACTTGAAAGGATGCGGAACAACATAAATTATTTCGATGTAGCACAAGTTGTTATAATTTAAAAGACAAAAAAAAAAACAAATATTAAAAAAATACTTACCAGATAAGTTAAACGTTAAAATGCATCCTAAGTTTTGCACATAATAAAATTCTGGAAGGAGATAACATCAGGGAGTCGACTAGAAGAAAAAGCTGAACATAAGAAAGTTCTGAAACATCTAAGAAAAAATAAAAAAAAAGTTGTTTAAATAATGTGAGAACGACGATTGCTAAAAAAGACAAACCCAAAAAATTCTAAAAAAGTTAAAAGACTTTGTATAGAAAAAAATTTTAAAAAACAAAAAGGTTTTAGAACAATTTGAAAAACGACGATTGGAGGATAATCCAAAAACGAGAGTTTGCAAGAGTTGTGAAGTCAAGGTAGCTTAATAAGACTGGTTAATTTGACCTATCTGAACTTACCTGTAGAAATTAGTAACCACTTAGTTTTTTTTAATGAGGAATTTCTATCCGGTACTAAACTACATATTTGTTTTTGAATCAGTACATTAAAAAGTTTGATCATTATGTTTACAATTTTAACACCAAGTTACATGTTTTCTTAAACTTTTAAACAATGTGAATGAATTTTTTTTTTTGTCCTTTATATATATTTTTTATTATTTTGTTACAAAAAATAAATAAATTAATAATAGTAATTGTTGAGTAAATCATTTAGGTGCATCCGATGTTAAGATGTTGTGTTTTTGGAAAGGTGGTAGTGATTTCCTGTTTGATGTACTGAAATATCAATTAAATCGTCACCGTTTAAATTTTAATAACAAGTCGTCTAATTTGATTATTTGAAAATCAAAGCAACGAAATGAACCTTAATCTTATTTTCACTTTTCCTTTTGTTTCCATTTACGCACCAGCTTTTCCAGCTCCTTCAGACAGCGAAGTAAACTAAAGAGGGGAATACCGATCACCCTTCCACAACCCTGACGTTTATTTGCTTTCTTGGAAAGACGTGACGATCTACTTTAGATATTAACTTTAATTACTGGAGAAAACAGGCCGATTTGAGTCAGGTTTTTTCAGGGGGATTCCAAATTTTTAAATAATGTTAAATTAGTTTTGGAGATTTTAGAGTATAAGATGTAGGATTGTGTCGTGTACATAATGTAATAAAGCGAAATTAATTACGTCTTCGTTGTAATTTGCTTCGAATTTCAGTTGACAGCGTAGTAGAACATACCCCATTTATCAATCTGTCTGCAGTGGCAAGCAATGCAAACTATACGATGTCGCCATAATTTAAACTTAGTTGCTATAAATTTATGACGATTTTCGTAGTGTTTAAAAGGTGGAAATCAAGAAGACAGAAACGAATTACGAGAGGGCAAGAAGAATGATGTGATAAAAACGAGCACGCATAATAAAGCTATGACGGAACTCATCATTTGACATTGAATTGCGAAATTATACGACATGAATATCATTTCTACCTAGTTCCAAGTACATAACGGCGAGAATCTCGATTTCAGACGTCGTAAAATATTAAATTATGGAAGAGTCCGCCGAAATCCGCCACCATATGTACCGAATTTCTCTATTATCCCATAATACAACTATAATGAATACATTTTTCGTTCTAGGAGCAAAAATCCAGTTTTTTAGTATTGAAACAACACATTAGATGGATAAACAACAAAAGGGAGCAAAGTGGCAGGTTTGGCAGTGATATCGACCCATGGAGAGGAGTGTGGAAAACTCCAAGGGAGAGAAGGAGAGAGGCGCCTAAGAGTTGACCGCCCACAGCGTCGCGGCGCCACGACTTGTTGGATTCCGACACACTTCTCATGTCGCACCGGATTATTACTGTTTGTCGAAGCTGCATTTATTGGAGCGCAGAGATGCTCTCTTGGTTCAATATCGCTCAAGAAGCAAAGCCAAGGAAAATTGCACAGACAGAAAATTCGCACAGAATTGCTGAATTCTAAAACAAATCAAAATCTGGATTAACTATTAACTACTACCTACTATTTATTTCTAAATGAAGACGACTTTTTAGATGAAAATTACGACACAGTCATTTTGCATACACTATTTTTTCTTTGACCAATCACAATAATTTTGATATACCTATTCACTCTACAATTAATCAAGCATTTAATGCTTAATAAGTACCTATTAAATAATGTTTGTGTATTGTCTTAAATCTAAACATTCAATTAAAACATTTTCAACAAAGATGTAAAGCTTATTTTTGGCTCTCTGATCTATAATAAAATAGTAAATTTTTTTAATGTTTTACCTGATAAATGTGCAGATAAAAACATTTTAGGTCAGTTGCGGCTTGATGCACAATGACTAGTAGAGTTAAGTTTTCTACTTTGCTGTCAATTTCATACATTTTTACCCAAGTTTTCGCTTATCTTAATTTAAACTACTGCGAACTGTCACAATTTTAAACGTCAGATTTATGACAATTTTAAATTATCTGAATATTGCTGTAATATTGCATTTCCATTGGTAGCAATTTGTATCATAATAAATATTATTAAAGTACTGAAAATTAACAACTAATAAATAAATAGAAGTATAAGAGTAGGAAAAAATTAGATAAAGTTTTAGATAACGACAGCAGTCTATGCTGTATGTCACAGATGTGAAGGAGAAAAGTTTAAAAAAAAATTATAAAAAAAGTTGAGATTTAGGATTAAAAAAACAAATACAGAATTAAAGAAAATTAATGACACAAATCTTATAGAGGTAAATAAAGCACAAGCACACGACTAGAACCCAACAAACAAAGAAGTAGACCGAGAATAGAATGTAAACAAAAAGTGGAAAACGATCTTCGAAAATTAGAAATAAAGCAGTTGAAGAAAAAAGCACGCACAATGAAAGACTGGAGAAAGATCGTTAATTAAGCCGTGAGCGTAGTTCATGTATACAAAGTGTAATCAAATATTGTACAAAAATTTTATCTGGTGATGATTGAACTTTTTGAAAAGATGCTAAATATCCATATTTGCCTTAACAAATGTTTCCAGCTAAATATCTAAATTTGTTTTTTTTAAATACTTATGGTTTTTGAGATATAAGCTGTATTTTTTTTCTGCTGTATAATTTTTTTTTTACTCAGGGTAACAGTAACTTAAAATTTAAGTATAGCTTTACTTTTATTAGGTACCTCTTCTTGCCGAAGTTTTTTAAAAAACCTAGAAACCAAAATTATTTCGAAGAACAACCTGTTTATTAATAAGGCACATATTTAATAGTAGAAACGCTAAGTAGATTATAACTTTTGCATCTTCACTGAGAACAAAAATAAACTTTAGAGTAAAACTGTAGCAAAAAAATTTTTACTACAAAAAGACAATCTCTCACACTGAAATCACTAAAAAAAGTCTTTTTTTTAGCAGTTATTAAAAACCAGTTTTTATATTATTGATCAAAAATTTTACTTTAATTTATAACTTGTTAAGTTGGAGTTTAGTAATAAATTTCTCACACACTAATTCTCGGTTACATAAACGTTCATCAGAATTAATAAACCATTAAAGTCTGATTGTTTTAAAATACGGTGCCCTGATTGATTAAAAATGCATTAACAAGAGATTAATAGCCCATCAATTTTAATAAACGTTTATGCAGCCGATCATAAGAGACTCATCGGTCGGTTATCATTTGTTTCGACTTCTAAGCAACAGAAATGGTCGTGTGACAAAATTATGAGAAATACTATAAACTAGAGAAACAACCACATAAGAAAATAAATGTTTTAATATTAATCTGTCAATTAAAAATAAACGCATACTTTTTACAAAATTTAATTATAATTAAACTTTTTTATTTAAAAAATTATCATTTTTTTACAATTTGTGTTTAATTATAACAAAATGTTTGGTGGGTGCGGACAAAACCTAATTTACCCAGTATGTACCAAGTCAGCAGAAAATAGGAGAATGTAACATTTTCTCTATTTCTTTTCTATGATTTTTTTCTTTCTCTTATAGTATCAATCACATAACGCTTTTTGCTTTTTGCTAGACTTTAGCGCTGATAGAATGAAAAGACGGTACATTACAATTAAGAAGATATATTTTTCGTTTGCTATATCTACATAATATTATTAAAGAAGTTAATCATTTCAATAAAACTGCAAAAGACAAAGAAGCACCTCGAACTTTGTCCCTAAATATTTTCCTGAATTTGATAACTCTCTTGATGTCTCTGTAAATTAACCAAATTTAACTTATTTATTATGATATAAACTCTAGCTCTAGCAGCTGCTAAATGAGCATAATAGATTGGTGCTGGATAACTGACCGACCTGTTACATCTTGTAAACATATTTGCGTAAACGTATGTGCGTATTCAAGTTTTTTTAGATTTAAAGAGTTGTATTAATAACGAATAATTTATTTCTACTATGTACACTAATGCAACAGCAATAAATCTTCGTTTTACTAATGTTACTTACTTTAGTTGCTTGTCTGGTTTTCACTAACTGACTGACTGACTAGTCTATATCTCCCTTCTTATATAAGCAAACGTCTTTGTAAAATGTATCCAATATTTCGTAATCTGGGGGGGTATTTTGGTCTAGAAAATTAAAAAAATTATTTTTTTTTGGTATTTTCAAAGCTTAACTTTTCAAGAATATGTTCTTAAAAGAATTTGTTAAAATTTTAATTATTTTTAGGTATAGTCATTTTAGACCTGAATCGAACAAAAGACGTTGGTATCTCCTCTCTACCTAATTTTATCCAAAACTTTAAAAGCGTTTTTCTCAAAATTACATTTTTCACAGAGTTTGTCATGATTTCTCACGTTCTACTTAACCAATTTACTTGAAATTTGATGTGAGTGTTCTCAATACATGTCTCTATCGTACTAACTATTATTATAACAAAATAAATTATTTTACTATTTTTAAAAAAATCCGAAAATACAAAAAAATAGAAGAAATTTTTCGATTATATCGTTAATACGATAGCAACATTCATCTAAATTAACAATCTTTTTTATTTTTTGTTTCGAATTATTAGAAGGGTTGCAATCGTGACAAACTTGGCGCGCCATTTTTTTTCAATCCTTACTTTAACAACTTATAACATTTTGAGTTTTTAAGTTTTTGACATTTATTATTTTTTATGTATTCTTAAAATATTAATAAATATCTTGTCCAAAAATAGATAGTAAAAATATTTTTTGTTTTTTATTTATATTACCCGAAAAAAACACTTCAAATTTATGCATCTACACTAGAATACCTCCTCAATTCGAAGCGATGACTAGTTCTTCTCGATTGGTCTATAAACGAGTCTGTTAATAATTTTGAGGAATTTTACGTAAGTGCGCTTCCAGTAGAATTTTTTTCTAGTATTTTTTTAGGTTATTTTTTCGAACTCTTTTTTTCCTATTGTTATTTTGAATTCTTTGTAACAATGTGACAAATTCTTCAATCTCATCATAACTCATATCGTTATCATCTTACAAAGTCGAGTACTTGGCAGATTTGGTCACTCTCTGTACTCTTGCATGTGACATCAAATCGAAATATTGTATATTAAGATTAGTTATATCTAGGATTAGTTACACCTTCTCGTCGGAACATTTTTACTCCTATTTTCTGAATCTTTGAAATCCATCGAAAACAGTTGTGTACGATGCCTTTTTGTACTAAAAGAACTTTTAACTTGAAATCGTCTTTCTGTAGCTTTTGCACGTTTGCTGTATCGCTAAAATTTTGTTTTTATTACTTGTTTAAATTGCTCTTTAAATACTCCATTTTAAAAAAATACAATCTTTCCAGGTTTACCAGTCTGCTTATAGAAAAATCACAACTGATCTTTAGTTATTCTTAGAAAAGTTATTTTTTATAGTTATTTTCTTTAGTTATTCTTAGAAAATCTTCAATGATTTCAATGTCATTTTTTTACATATGAGTACTGAAGTTTTTTTAAAATAGTTAGTTAGTTCTTGCAAGCCTTGAAGACCACGAATATAGGTGAACGAGAGAATAGTTTTAAAAATAATTTTTATACCGCTTAAACTGGCTATTCTATAAGTCATCTAAATTAATTAATTTATTTCTCTAATTAGATTTATTGTAAAACAAGTAATCGTTTACTTACTGATAGTCGCTCCACGGAAAAACTGATTCTTGTCAGTTCTTCAAACACTTCTGGCCGATCTACTTTCAGTTTTTGCTCCATAGAGTAAACTTGGGAGTTCCAACACATTTAACAGGAGGTACTTTATATATTTTCAGTCTATCTTTCATCTCTTTTTTCTAGTCTAAGTGGTGAGTCTAAAATCTTTACAATGTCGTACTCTATTTGCTTACAAATTAGAAGAAAATTACAATAAACCATCTAATCACAAGTTTGTAACTTTGTTTTTATCACTGCTGTTTTCGTAAATATGTTTGTTGTATACTTTTTTTATAACAAATAGCAATAGTAATTTAAATTGTAAGTCTTATTAACAAGGACTTTCTACTATCGTTATTAGCATTATTACGATTTTTAACGTTTCGTCTGTATTGGTCAAACCGAAAACAAACATTTGTTGGAATCAGTGTTTTTTCGGTTTTGTTAATGCAAGATTAAAGATATTGTAAATCGTAATAATGCTATTAACTCAAGTAAAATGTTTTTGTTTATAAAATTTACAATTGAACTCACTATTGCTATTTTGCTGTAACGGTGTTTTTTTGCGGAGATTCTGAGTGATGTAGAAAGAGAAAAACATAGCTATGATAGAGTTTTATTAAATCTAAATTATGTACAAAAATATAGAATAATAAAATAAAATATTTCTTAATAACAAACTAAATCTTGTTTCAATAAAACAGTAACACTGCTGAAGTCGACACCACGGTCCGGTCGTTTTCTGCAGCTTTGTCCTCCAGGCGTCGGTCGGACCTAAATGTCTTGCGGATTAATGAGGAAGAGTGGTAGGATACCCACGGGTTAATGCACCGTGGGTAGCGGTTTCAGGAAGGAGGAAGATACTGGTTTGATGCACCAGTAGGTGACGAGATCTGGGGAAATTGACTTACGGGGATAATGCGTCCGTAAGTAAAGTTTTCAGGCTAACTTAATACAGTTGTCTTTACAGTTACACGGTGGAAGTCTCAGTACGTCGATATTATGTTAACCAAGTAATTTATATATTCCATATTTGATCTTAGACTTGTCAATATTGAGTTTAATAAGAATTAAAAGTTGCTTTTTTATAATTTTTTTGTTCAAACTATGTTATTTGTATTTAGATATTCTTGTAACAGAGATTTGAGAGTGCTCTTTGTTGGCGGCTTTTACTGGCGAACAGACTGGTATTATCTACAACTACTACCATTTTGTAAATACTTGTAAGACAAGTAAGGATGAAATCAACTGTTTGATAATCTAGTGTTGGAAAAAAGAACCATTTATGGTTTTATACTACTTGTTGGATCTTCTTGGTGTGTAGAATAAAACGTAAAAACACCCAATAACACCAAACAATTTTACTTTGCACGATGCAAGTTTCGCCAACAAAGTTGGTTTCTTACCTCAGGTAAGAAATTAAACTTTATTATTGTCATCCTCAAGTGGTGTTTAATTCCCCATTCTGGGATGACAACCTAGTGCAAAGTAAAATTGTTTTTTGTTATTGGGTGTTTTTAGGTTTTATGGTAGTCTCGGACGTTGTTGGTAGAATGTAACAAAAAACTGCAACTTTCTATAAATTTATTGGTGTTTTCCGGGTCCAATTCAAAAAAGCACTAATCTTTATACTTTCTAATTTTAAGATCTTTTGTTGCTATTTTGTTATTAACTCAGGTTTTTTGCCTAGGGATTTGCAATTCTGCAGTGTTTTCAATTCGGGCAGATCTGCGCGGATTAGGGTAAATTTATTCAAATTTTAAAAACTTAAAAAAAAAGAATATAACACGTTTAATTCGGCAATAACTTCTTTTTAAATTTTTTTTTTAATTTTTTGTTTCCAAAATAATTTTTAACACTTACAATATTTTAGGCTAATTGCAAGTTGAGATAACACTGGTAGTAATCACAACTTCGCATTCTTTTAATTTTCCATAGAAAGATAGTTCCAGTATTGTCTCAACTTGAAATTAGCGCATACGTTTGTACCATAGTCAAGCACCCATTAAAGTCAATTAACTAAATATAATGTATTTTTTATCATAAAAATATAGCATTTTACAAAGTTTAGTAGTAATGGAGCTTCTTGTTTTGCAATAGTGTTTTGTTTTGGGATGCTAGAGGTATGGATGCTGCAGGTAGTGTGGCAGTCCTTTTCTGCAGCTGAAGCTGCACTCTTTGGTAGTTCCAGATTTGCTGCAGAAGTGCCTCTTTACAGTGAATAAAAATAGAGTTACCACAGTGGTCGCATTCGTCAAGAAAAATAACATACAATATAAACTGTATGCGTTAAATTGAAAGACATGATAAAAATAGCAATTTTTGCAGTTAGACGTTAATTAATTAAAAGGTTAATGCGACCACATAGTAGACAATTTATCAAAATATTAAATAATACATTATTTTTTAAATAAATAATAATTGTTGGTTGAATAACTCACCCAACTTATTAAAATTTCGAAATCGCGTCGCACGAGCTGCCACGGAAACGCCTAAGCATCTTTCAAATGTTTTTTTGTTTAAAAGTAAATAAATTAATTTTTTTGTGACTGACACAAGTAATTATTAATTGTCACAATTTTCGTTTTTTATATATTTATACTTTATTGTTCTTTATTTACAACTGGTGAGTAGTTTCAAAGTTATGTTTGGGTTTTGTTTCATTAATTTTTATAGTGATGGAAGGTGAACAAGGTTCCCATTCAAAAAAGCCTCAGGATGACTTAGGGTCACTAACTAACCGGCAGTATTTAGACGTCACAGTTGTACCAATCTTAGTACAAGCTATGGCACATCTAGCGAAGGAGCGCCCCCCTGAACCAATATCAGCCCTGGCTGCGTACTTAATGCAACATAAAACTTTGTACGAAGGGGGGCCTCAAAGCTTACGATCATCTGCTGAAGAAAATGAGTTAGATTAAACATTGTTTTTTTTTAATTGAAAGTGGATGTAATAAATGTTTTGCGTTACTAAAATACAATTATGATTTGACATTTACCATCTATTCAGTCAATTAAAGTCATCTGACTAAATTTAGTGTGTTTTTATTATAAAAAAATGTAGTTTTACAAAATTTATTAGTAATAGGGCTTGTAATGACCCAAACTGGGCCATACTTACCGCCATCAACCTAACTTTGCGCGCTAAATTCAAATTTAAATAAAAGTGACCAAAAGTCGTGATCGTCATCTAGTGGAAAAAAGCCCTACGTTGTGTTTGACAAAATGGCGGCAAAGTTCTTTGAGATATGACTGCTTGAGGGTTCAGTTGGAAGAACACAATAAAACTACTATTTGGAAGGAGATATTTATTTGTTTGTTTCTTGCAGTAAATTATAAAAGAAATGTAAAATAAACAAAATAAAAGCAAATCAATAAACAAGAACGACAACAAAACAAAATGCACATCATAAAAAAAACAACAAATAAACAATACATAAAATAAAATGGCACATCAAAACACATAAATAAACAATAAATTACATGTAACATTCTGTTAAGGCATTTTATAACTAATTAGATTCTTACTGCAAGAAAGAACGGATAAAACCTTCCTAAACCGTGTCCACAAACAAAACTCAAATATGTTTTCAAATAAAAGTTACATAAATATTCAACAAAAACATTTAGAACAATTTTGAAACACTTTACATTTAAATTTAGGGAAAGCATGTAGAGACAGGTTACTAAATTTTTGTAAAAGTTAAAAAAATAATTACAAAAGTGTGACAGGTGAAAACGTGGCTAAAATTACTGGTTCAACCAGACCACTTTAAATGATAGCAAATTAATTGGTAAAGAATGTTTTAGCACAAGAATTAGTCCCAATGAAATCATCCCCTTCTCTTTTAGTTTGAGCCTCAAAGGATTCTTATTAGGTACGTTTGGATAACATTTAAAACTAATGACTAACATCATTCTAACCCACCCTCTTTACCTAAACAAAACCTCTAAAAATTTAAGTAGGAGAACACCTAAACAAAGGGTGTAGCGGACATGAAGAACTGTTTCAATGACATGCTACTTAACGCCTCCATCTTTACTCCCACCTACTCCAAACATTCACTAATAAACATAATAGTGATTAGTCAGCAATTGATGAACTGTTATGGCGACCCACTTCGATTTCATCAGTGCTGTCGGTCACCACTATAAATAGCCACTTTTTGAAACAATTAATGATTTGAATATTGACTCAGAAACAAAAAAATGATGTTAAAATATTAATTTTATCAAGTAATTTAGTTCAAAATTTAATCTATGAAGTTTATACAATACAATTTAAAATTTTGATGTCACAAAATTGTAATTCAAACTATTAATTGAATAAAACAAGTTTCGACTTGCTCGCCCTCACTTCAAAAGTATAAACCTACATTTCAACAAATTATGAATAAATAACAATTTTAAACAACATTTAATAACAATAAAAAGTGTTCAGATTAACTGTAGAACATTTTAAAACCAGATGGAAATCCATTTTACTCACTGAAACATTTTTCACGCCATGTGGTTTCCGATTTATCGACAAAAATCTCTCTGTTTTCCAGCGGCATTCAAGTAAAACACTCTCAGCAAAGATTTTCTTAATAGTTTCACAGTATTTTTACGTGGTTATGTCGTTAAAATTCCAACAAAATAGCCTTTGTAAATTTTCAATATAAAAATGGCATTAGAACTGCTTGAGGTGTGGTCTGAAACTACTCTCGTGGCGTAATGAGTGCTATCATGGCCGAACCCTCTATCTCGGCTTCTCCAGCTTTCCTCCAACAATGCCACTAACTAGGGCTGGGAAAAGTATCGATACTTACAGAAGGTATCGATACCTGCTCAGGTATCGTACACCGATACCGACTGCAATCAGGTATCGAAGTATCGATGCTTCCGATACCTCGATACCTCCGATACTTCGATACCTCCGATACCTCCGATACCCCGATACCTCCGATAACTCGATATTTCCGATACCCCAATACCTCCGATACTTCCGATATCTCCGATACATCAATACCTGCGATACCTTGATGGGTGGCTATAAATAAATATCCTATTCAGAGTGTTTTGGATGTAGGAAACACAAGCTATTTTGATAAAAACAAACGAATTCACAAGCTATTTATTTTATTTATTTATTTATTTATTTATTTATTTATACATAGCTATACTTCAATAGTTTCGACACCTCGATACCTCCGATTCCTCGATACCGCGATACCTCCGATACCTCGATACTTCCCGATACCTTGATACCGCGATACCTCCGATACCTCGATACCGCGATACCTCGATACCTCGTTACTTTCCGATACCTCGATACCACCGATACCTTGATACCTCCCATACCTCAATACTTACGATACTTTGGCAAGTATCGATACTTTGCAGGTATCGATACCCGATACCTAAAAACAGGTATCGCCCAGCCCTACCACTAACCTGCTAATCTTGAATGCACAGATGGCAACTTGGCAACTCGGGAGATTCAAATTTGAAGTGGGATATTTCAGGCTCTTTGTACAAAAGTTTTGCAATAGTTATGATTTGGGATTTTAGGAATTATGGGATTACATTTTAAAGCTTTGCTGTTTGTTTTGATGACTGCGGATAGTGTGAAGGCCCCTTTCTGCAGCTAAAGCTGCAGTTTTTGGTATGTCACCTAAATAAAGATGAAGTTAGAATTCATAAATTTCTTAATATATGTCCGACTAAAACAAATCTAAGATATGTTGTATAAAAACATTGTAGTAACTAGTTTCTATAATAGAATCAATATTTTACCTGTAAGTTTTTTGAACGTGGTACTTGCTTTTAAATACCCAACAGTAAAATAGTTGGCCATGTTTGTTGCTATCATTTCCAACTGTAATCGGGCGATAGATTCTACTAGAATAGCTTGTTACATTGTTTTTTTCTAAAAGATTCTTTACGTCGAACAATCTACTTTGTTCGATCTGGCATAGGAAGCTAGACTGTCTAGATAAACCACATTTCCAGTTTGATTGTAGCTTTTGACAACGGTCTTTCTTCTGCTGGTACCATTCTGTATAACCAAACCATGTCTTCTTTGTTGACACTCGCCGAATTGACCTATACAGTTGTACAGGGCCCTTTATTAAGGTCACTAGCTATTTCAATCCGGTTACGCGTTTGGTTGTAAATATTGGTAATTATTTCTCAAAGCACTTTCACACAGCTTTCAATCTCCTTCACATATTTACCATCATCAGGTGTCTCAAACACCAGGTCACACGCCAAGCAAAGCTCTTGTCTAAACAAAATGTTAGCAGGTGTTTGGTTTGTCATATTGTGAACAGCTTTTCTGTATGTCAACAAAAACAACACTAAAAGTTGATGGTCTCAATGTTTTTGATGAATTGTTACAACGTTTCACAAGTGCTTCGCCATAGATTTGTTGAAACAAACAACCATGCCGTTAGACTGAAAAAGCAATGGTGCCCTTCTAGTTTTTCGCACACTGAAGAAATCACAAACGTCTTAATAGACTAATAATTGGAAATTGCGTACTTGGTCCAAATGCATTTCTAGAGAAATTCTGTAGCGATAAGTTCAATTATCTGCTAGTACTCAAGATACGGTAAAAACTTCTTGGTTTCGTAAAAATAAGTTTTAAGCCACTTGGTAAAATAATCGATGTCTACCATATTTCATTTTATGTCCGACTCGGTGACAAAAAATAGACCTGCGATATCAAAAGCTATTCTTTAGAACGAAGCTTTAACATTATATTGTCTCAAAACTCTTTGACTACGAGTTTTTGGAACTTTACTTGCTGCATATATAATACTTTTTTGGGACTAATTGTCGACATTTTTTCGGCTTTTTACCCAATAGAAGCGTTAATGCTAATTTTCTAAAGTTTTCTTAATTCTTAAATGCTACTCTGGCGTCTTGTCGTAGATTTTTTTAGAACCACTTTCACATAAATTTTTGATACAACCAGCATCGTGACAGTCTTACCATCGGCACTTTCTCTTACTTTTTTGAGCAGTCCATTTTCACGGTTTAAAATTAATTGAGCTTACAAGTTTTGTTGTAAATGTCTTGTTGTAAATCAACCTTCTAACCTGTTTCATAACTTTAAACTTTTCTCGTTGATTGCAGTGCTTGCAAACGGTTCGACATAGTGTTATCGAGAAGACGTCCGTGTTCTGATGAAACTTTCTCAAAAAATGTTTAATTTCAAAATCATACAGCTAAAGTTTTCCAACCAGTTTTCATCAGCTACTGCTGTGTCAAATTATCTTTTACTTTCGATGTGTTATACGTAATACACCGAAAATTATTGTGCAAGAAAAGAGAGACTAACGTTGCTGTTGTTGGTCGAAGAATTATCAAAGCAGCAAACCCAAAAGCCGAAGCCAAAAAATACGAAGGAATTTTCTGGACAGCATACAAAGAAATATTATCAGTTAAATGTGATGTTAATAAATACTTTTTAATATAAATTGTTAGTTGCATAAACTTTTTAAAATTTGAAAATGCCGCCACACCAGTTGTTAAAAAAACGAAATCTTGATACAACCATTTTAGTTGTAATTTTGACAAAAGTGATTAATGACTACAAAACGTGTTTGTATTTTACTTAACCTAGCGTGCTACCGGTAAGTATTTTCAAAGTTATAAATTTTTGTGTTAAACTAGCAATAAGTAGGTACCTTGTGTAGAAATTGAACGCGGTCGAAATTTCTAACCTAAAAAAAGCCAACTACAAATGTTGTTTGAGTCGGTTTGGGCCTACGTCAAGACTTGGTTAACAGTTGGATAAGATTTGGTTCTTCCAAGCAGCTCAAACCGTTAAATAAAAAGGTTTCGATAACATTCATTTCAAAAGTCTCAAACCTCGAAGGATTCTCTCGACTATGTCAGATGATGAGATATGACCGAATTTGTCATTACCAAAGCTTGTTATTAAAGTAGAACCAATAAATAGTTTTAAGACTGTTATTTATACCTCAAAGGCTACCCATCATAAATGGCTTGATGACATTACGAAGAAACATGAACGTTACGTCAAAGATAAATTAAAAGAAATTGAAGCATATACAGAAAATTCATACTCGTTAAACGAAATTAACCACGATCTTTTACTAAAATCCCTAACAAGAGAAGTCTCAAATTTCGAAGACTTTTCTCGACTATGTCAGATGTTGAGATATAACCAAATTTGCCATTACCAAGGTTGTTATTAAAGTAGAACCAATAAATAGTCTTAAGACTGTTATCAATACCTCAAGGGCTACCCATCATAAATGGCTTGACGCCATTACGAAGAAACATGAACGTTACGTCAAAGATAAATTAAAAGAAATTGAAGCATATACAGAAAATTCATACTCGTTAAACGAAATTAACCTCGATCTTTTACTAAAACCCCTAACAAGAAAAGTCTCAAATTTCGAAGATTTCTCTCGACTATGTCGGATGTTGAGATATGGCCAAATTTGCCATTACCAAGGTTGTTATTAAAGAAGAACCAATAAATAGTCTTAAGACTGTTATTAATATCTCAAGGGCTACCCATCATAAATAGCTTGATGACATTACGAAGAAACATGAACGTTACGTCAAAGATAAATTAAAAGAAATTGAAGCATACACAGAAAATTCATACTCGTTAAATGAAATTAACCACGATCTTTTACTAAAATACGCAACAAGAAAAGTCTCAAATTTCGAAGACTTCTCTCGACTATGTCGGATGTTGAGATATGGCCGAATTTGCCATTACCAAGGTTGTTATTAAAGTAGAACCATTAAATAGTCTTAAGACTGTTATTAATATCTCAAGGGCTACCCATCATAAATGGCTTGATGACATTACGAAGAAACATGAACGTTACGTCAAAGATAAATTAAAAGAAATTGAAGCATATACAGAAAATTCATACTCGTTAAACGAAATTAACCACGATCTTTTACTAAAATCCCTAACAAGAGAAGTCTCAAATTTCGAAGACTTTTCTCGACTATGTCAGATGTTGAGATATAACCAAATTTGCCATTACCAAGGTTGTTATTAAAGTAGAACCAATAAATAGTCTTAAGACTGTTATCAATACCTCAAGGGCTACCCATCATAAATGGCTTGACGCCATTACGAAGAAACATGAACGTTACGTCAAAGATAAATTAAAAGAAATTGAAGCATATACAGAAAATTCATACTCGTTAAACGAAATTAACCACGATCTTTTACTAAAACCCCTAACAAGAAAAGTCTCAAATTTCGAAGATTTCTCTCGACTATGTCGGATGTTGAGATATGGCCAAATTTGCCATTACCAAGGTTGTTATTAAAGAAGAACCAATAAATAGTCTTAAGACTGTTATTAATATCTCAAGGGCTACCCATCATAAATAGCTTGATGACATTACGAAGAAACATGAACGTTACGTCAAAGATAAATTAAAAGAAATTGAAGCATACACAGAAAATTCATACTCGTTAAATGAAATTAACCACGATCTTTTACTAAAATACGCAACAAGAAAAGTCTCAAATTTCGAAGACTTCTCTCGACTATGTCGGATGTTGAGATATGGCCGAATTTGCCATTACCAAGGTTGTTATTAAAGTAGAACCATTAAATAGTCTTAAGACTGTTATTAATATCTCAAGGGCTACCCATCATAAATAGCTTGATGACATTACGAAGAAACATGAACGTTACGTCAAAGATAAATTAAAAGAAATTGAAGCATATACAGAAAATTCATACTCGTTAAACGAAATTAACCACGATCTTTTACTAAAATCCCTAACAAGAGAAGTCTCAAATTTCGAAGACTTTTCTCGACTATGTCAGATGTTGAGATATAACCAAATTTGCCATTACCAAGGTTGTTATTAAAGTAGAACCAATAAATAGTCTTAAGACTGTTATCAATACCTCAAGGGCTACCCATCATAAATGGCTTGACGCCATTACGAAGAAACATGAACGTTACGTCAAAGATAAATTAAAAGAAATTGAAGCATATACAGAAAATTCATACTCGTTAAACGAAATTAACCACGATCTTTTACTAAAACCCCTAACAAGAAAAGTCTCAAATTTCGAAGATTTCTCTCGACTATGTCGGATGTTGAGATATGGCCAAATTTGCCATTACCAAGGTTGTTATTAAAGAAGAACCAATAAATAGTCTTAAGACTGTTATTAATATCTCAAGGGCTACCCATCATAAATAGCTTGATGACATTACGAAGAAACATGAACGTTACGTCAAAGATAAATTAAAAGAAATTGAAGCATATACAGAAAATTCATACTCGTTAAACGAAATTAACCACGATCTTTTACTAAAACCCCTAACAAGAAAAGTCTCAAATTTCGAAGATTTCTCTCGACTATGTCGGATGTTGAGATATGGCCAAATTTGCCATTACCAAGGTTGTTATTAAAGAAGAACCAATAAATAGTCTTAAGACTGTTATTAATATCTCAAGGGCTACCCATCATAAATAGCTTGATGACATTTCAAAGAAACATGAACGTCACGTCAAAGATATATTAAAAGAAATTGAAGCATATACAGAAAATTCATACTCGTTAAACGAAATTAACCACGATCTTTTACTAAAACCCCTAACAAGAAAAGTCTCAAATTTCGAAGACTTCTTTCGACTATGTCGGATGTTGAGATATGGCCGAATTTGCCATTACCAAGGTTGTTATTAAAGTAGAACCATTAAATAGTCTTAAGACTGTTATTAATATCTCAAGGGCTACCCATCATAAATGGCTTAATGACATTACGAAGAAACATGAACGTTACGTCAAAGATAAATTAAAAGAAATTGAAGCATATACAGAAAATTCATACTCGTTAAACGAAATTAACCACGATCTTTTACTAAAATCCGCAACAAGAAAAGTCTCAAATTTCGAAGATTTCTCTCGACTATGTCGGATGTTGAGATATGGCCGAATTTGCCATTACCAAGGTTGTTATTAAAGTAGAACCATTAAATAGTCTTAAGACTGTTATTAATATCTCAAGGGCTACCCATCATAAATAGCTTGATGACATTTCAAAGAAACATGAACGTCACGTCAAAGATATATTAAAAGAAATTGAAGCATATACAGAAAATTCATACTCGTTAAACGAAATTAACCACGATCTTTTACTAAAACCCCTAACAAGAAAAGTCTCAAATTTCGAAGACTTCTCTCGACTATGTCGGATGTTGAGATATGGCCAAATTTGCCATTACCAAGGTTGTTATTAAAGTAGAACCATTAAATAGTCTTAAGACTGTTATTAATATCTCAAGGGCTACCCATCATAAATAGCTTGGTGACATTTCAAAGAAACATGAACGTCACGTCAAAGATATATTAAAAGAAATTGAAGCATATACAGAAAATTCATACTCGTTAAACGAAATTAACCACGATCTTTTACTAAAATCCGCAACAAGAAAAGTCTCAAATTTCGAAGACTTCTCTCGACTACGTCGGATGTTGAGATATGGCCGAATTTGCCATTACCAAGGTTGTTATTAAAGTAGAACCAATAAATAGTCTTAAGACTGTTATTAATACCTCAAGGGCTACCCATCATAAATAGCTTGATGACATTTCAAAGAAACATGAACGTCACGTCAAAGATATATTAAAAGAAATTGAAGCATATACAGAAAATTCATACTCGTTAAACGAAATTAACCACGATCTTTTACTAAAACCCCTAACAAGAAAAGTCTCAAATTTCGAAGACTTCTCTCGACTATGTCGGATGTTGAGATATGGCCAAATTTGCCATTACCAAGGTTGTTATTAAAGTAGAACCATTAAATAGTCTTAAGACTGTTATTAATATCTCAAGGGCTACCCATCATAAATAGCTTGGTGACATTTCAAAGAAACATGAACGTCACGTCAAGGATATATTAAAAGAAATTGAAGCATATACAGAAAATTCATACTCGTTAAACGAAATTAACCACGATCTTTTACTAAAATCCGCAACAAGAAAAGTCTCAAATTTCGAAGACTTCTCTCGACTATGTCGGATGTTGAGATATGGCCGAATTTGCCATTACCAAGGTTGTTATTAAAGTAGAACCATTAAATAGTCTTAAGACTGTTATTAATATCTCAAGGGCTACCCATCATAAATAGCTTGATGACATTTCAAAGAAACATGAACGTCACGTCAAAGATATATTAAAAGAAATTGAAGCATATACAGAAAATTCATACTCGTTAAACGAAATTAACCACGATCTTTTACTAAAATCCGCAACAAGAAAAGTCTCAAATTTCGAAGACTTCTCTCGACTATGTCGGATGTTGAGATATGGCCGAATTTGCCATTACCAAGTTTGTTATTAAAGTAGAACCATTAAATAGTCTTAAGACTGTTATTAATATCTCAAGGGCTACCCATCATAAATAGCTTGATGACATTTCAAAGAAACATGAACGTCACGTCAAAGATATATTAAAAGAAATTGAAGCATATACAGAAAATTCATACTCGTTAAACGAAATTAACCACGATCTTTTACTAAAACCCCTAACAAGAAAAGTCTCAAATTTCGAAGACTTCTTTCGACTATGTCGGATGTTGAGATATGGCCGAATTTGCCATTACCAAGGTTGTTATTAAAGTAGAACCAATAAATAGTCTTAAGACTGTTATTAATACCTCAAGGGCTACCCATCATAAATGGCTTAATGACATTACGAAGAAACATGAACGTTACGTCAAAGATAAATTAAAAGAAATTGAAGCATATACAGAAAATTCATACTCGTTAAACGAAATTAACCACGATCTTTTACTAAAATCCGTAACAAGAAAAGTCTCAAATTTCGAAGACTTCTCTCGACTATGTCGGATGTTGAGATATGGCCGAATTTGCCATTACCAAGTTTGTTATTAAAGTAGAACCATTAAATAGTCTTAAGACTGTTATTAATATCTCAAGGGCTACCCATCATAAATAGCTTGATGACATTTCAAAGAAACATGAACGTCACGTCAAAGATATATTAAAAGAAATTGAAGCATATACAGAAAATTCATACTCGTTAAACGAAATTAACCACGATCTTTTACTAAAACCCCTAACAAGAAAAGTCTCAAATTTCGAAGACTTCTTTCGACTATGTCGGATGTTGAGATATGGCCGAATTTGCCATTACCAAGGTTGTTATTAAAGTAGAACCAATAAATAGTCTTAAGACTGTTATTAATACCTCAAGGGCTACCCATCATAAATGGCTTAATGACATTACGAAGAAACATGAACGTTACGTCAAAGATAAATTAAAAGAAATTGAAGCATATACAGAAAATTCATACTCGTTAAACGAAATTAACCACGATCTTTTACTAAAATCCGTAACAAGAAAAGTCTCAAATTTCGAAGACTTCTCTCGACTATGTCGGATGTTGAGATATGGCCGAATTTGCCATTACCAAGTTTGTTATTAAAGTAGAACCATTAAATAGTCTTAAGACTGTTATTAATATCTCAAGGGCTACCCATCATAAATAGCTTGATGACATTTCAAAGAAACATGAACGTCACGTCAAAGATATATTAAAAGAAATTGAAGCATATACAGAAAATTCATACTCGTTAAACGAAATTAACCACGATCTTTTACTAAAACCCCTAACAAGAAAAGTCTCAAATTTCGAAGACTTCTCTCGACTATGTCGGATGTTGAGATATGGCCAAATTTGCCATTACCAAGGTTGTTATTAAAGTAGAACCATTAAATAGTCTTAAGACTGTTATTAATATCTCAAGGGCTACCCATCATAAATAGCTTGATGACATTTCAAAGAAACATGAACGTCACGTCAAGGATATATTAAAAGAAATTGAAGCATATACAGAAAATTCATACTCGTTAAACGAAATTAACCACGATCTTTTACTAAAATCCGCAACAAGAAAAGTCTCAAATTTCGAAGACTTCTCTCGACTATGTGGGATGTTGAGATATGGCCGAATTTGCCATTACCAAGGTTGTTATTAAAGTAGAACCATTAAATAGTCTTAAGACTGTTATTAATATCTCAAGGGCTACCCATCATAAATAGCTTGATGACATTTCAAAGAAACATGAACGTCACGTCAAAGATATATTAAAAGAAATTGAAGCATATACAGAAAATTCATACTCGTTAAACGAAATTAACCACGATCTTTTACTAAAACCCCTAACAAGAAAAGTCTCAAATTTCGAAGACTTCTCTCGACTATGTCGGATGTTGAGATATGGCCAAATTTGCCATTACCAAGGTTGTTATTAAAGTAGAACCATTAAATAGTCTTAAGACTGTTATTAATATCTCAAGGGCTACCCATCATAAATAGCTTGGTGACATTTCAAAGAAACATGAACGTCACGTCAAGGATATATTAAAAGAAATTGAAGCATATACAGAAAATTCATACTCGTTAAACGAAATTAACCACGATCTTTTACTAAAATCCGCAACAAGAAAAGTCTCAAATTTCGAAGACTTCTCTCGACTATGTGGGATGTTGAGATATGGCCGAATTTGCCATTACCAAGGTTGTTATTAAAGTAGAACCATTAAATAGTCTTAAGACTGTTATTAATATCTCAAGGGCTACCCATCATAAATAGCTTGATGACATTTCAAAGAAACATGAACGTCACGTCAAAGATATATTAAAAGAAATTGAAGCATATACAGAAAATTCATACTCGTTAAACGAAATTAACCACGATCTTTTACTAAAACCCCTAACAAGAAAAGTCTCAAATTTCGAAGACTTCTCTCGACTATGTCGGATGTTGAGATATGGCCAAATTTGCCATTACCAAGGTTGTTATTAAAGTAGAACCATTAAATAGTCTTAAGACTGTTATTAATATCTCAAGGGCTACCCATCATAAATAGCTTGGTGACATTTCAAAGAAACATGAACGTCACGTCAAGGATATATTAAAAGAAATTGAAGCATATACAGAAAATTCATACTCGTTAAACGAAATTAACCACGATCTTTTACTAAAATCCGCAACAAGAAAAGTCTCAAATTTCGAAGACTTCTCTCGACTATGTGGGATGTTGAGATATGGCCGAATTTGCCATTACCAAGGTTGTTATTAAAGTAGAACCATTAAATAGTCTTAAGACTGTTATTAATATCTCAAGGGCTACCCATCATAAATAGCTTGATGACATTTCAAAGAAACATGAACGTCACGTCAAAGATATATTAAAAGAAATTGAAGCATATACAGAAAATTCATACTCGTTAAACGAAATTAACCACGATCTTTTACTAAAACCCCTAACAAGAAAAGTCTCAAATTTCGAAGACTTCTCTCGACTATGTCGGATGTTGAGATATGGCCAAATTTGCCATTACCAAGGTTGTTATTAAAGTAGAACCATTAAATAGTCTTAAGACTGTTATTAATATCTCAAGGGCTACCCATCATAAATAGCTTGGTGACATTTCAAAGAAACATGAACGTCACGTCAAGGATATATTAAAAGAAATTGAAGCATATACAGAAAATTCATACTCGTTAAACGAAATTAACCACGATCTTTTACTAAAATCCGCAACAAGAAAAGTCTCAAATTTCGAAGACTTCTCTCGACTATGTGGGATGTTGAGATATGGCCGAATTTGCCATTACCAAGGTTGTTATTAAAGTAGAACCATTAAATAGTCTTAAGACTGTTATTAATATCTCAAGGGCTACCCATCATAAATAGCTTGATGACATTTCAAAGAAACATGAACGTCACGTCAAAGATATATTAAAAGAAATTGAAGCATATACAGAAAATTCATACTCGTTAAACGAAATTAACCACGATCTTTTACTAAAACCCCTAACAAGAAAAGTCTCAAATTTCGAAGACTTCTCTCGACTATGTCGGATGTTGAGATATGGCCAAATTTGCCATTACCAAGGTTGTTATTAAAGTAGAACCATTAAATAGTCTTAAGACTGTTATTAATATCTCAAGGGCTACCCATCATAAATAGCTTGGTGACATTTCAAAGAAACATGAACGTCACGTCAAGGATATATTAAAAGAAATTGAAGCATATACAGAAAATTCATACTCGTTAAACGAAATTAACCACGATCTTTTACTAAAATCCGCAACAAGAAAAGTCTCAAATTTCGAAGACTTCTCTCGACTATGTCGGATGTTGAGATATGGCCGAATTTGCCATTACCAAGGTTGTTATTAAAGTAGAACCATTAAATAGTCTTAAGACTGTTATTAATATCTCAAGGGCTACCCATCATAAATAGCTTGATGACATTTCAAAGAAACATGAACGTCACGTCAAAGATATATTAAAAGAAATTGAAGCATATACAGAAAATTCATACTCGTTAAACGAAATTAACCACGATCTTTTACTAAAACCCCTAACAAGAAAAGTCTCAAATTTCGAAGACTTCTTTCGACTATGTCGGATGTTGAGATATGGCCGAATTTGCCATTACCAAGGTTGTTATTAAAGTAGAACCAATAAATAGTCTTAAGACTGTTATTAATACCTCAAGGGCTACCCATCATAAATGGCTTAATGACATTACGAAGAAACATGAACGTTACGTCAAAGATAAATTAAAAGAAATTGAAGCATATACAGAAAATTCATACTCGTTAAACGAAATTAACCACGATCTTTTACTAAAATCCGTAACAAGAAAAGTCTCAAATTTCGAAGACTTCTCTCGACTATGTCGGATGTTGAGATATGGCCAAATTTGCCATTACCAAGGTTGTTATTAAAGTAGAACCATTAAATAGTCTTAAGACTGTTATTAATATCTCAAGGGCTACCCATCATAAATAGCTTGATGACATTTCAAAGAAACATGAACGTCACGTCAAAGATATATTAAAAGAAATTGAAGCATATATAGAAAATTCATACTCGTTAAACGAAATTAACCACGATCTTTTACTAAAATCCCTAACAAGAAAAGTCTCAAATTTCGAAGACTACTCTCGACTATGTCGGATGTTGAGATATGGCCGAATTTGCCATTACCAAGTTTGTTATTAAAGTAGAACCATTAAATAGTCTTAAGACTGTTATTAATATCTCAAGGGCTACCCATCATAAATAGCTTGATGACATTTCAAAGAAACATGAACGTCACGTCAAAGATATATTAAAAGAAATTGAAGCATATACAGAAAATTCATACTCGTTAAACGAAATTAACCACGATCTTTTACTAAAATCCGCAACAAGAAAAGTCTCAAATTTCGAAGACTTCTCTCGACTACGTCGGATGTTGAGATATGGCCGAATTTGCCATTACCAAGGTTGTTATTAAAGTAGAACCAATAAATAATCTTAAGACTGTTATTAATGCCTCAAGGGCTACCCATCATAAATGGCTTGATGACATTACGAAGAAACATGAACGTCACGTCAAAGATAAATTAAAAGAAATTGAAGCATATACAGAAAATTCATACTCGTTAAACGAAATTAACCACGATCTTTTACTAAAATCCCTAACAAGAAAAGTCTCAAATTTCGAAGACTTCTCTCGACTACGTCGGATGTTGAGATATGGCCGAATTTGCCATTACCAAGGTTGTTATTAAAGTAGAACCAATAAATAATCTTAAGACTGTTATTAATGCCTCAAGGGCTACCCATCATAAATGGCTTGATGACATTACGAAGAAACATGAACGTCACGTCAAAGATAAATTAAAAGAAATTGAAGCATATACAGAAAATTCATACTCGTTAAACGAAATTAACCACGATCTTTTACTAAAATCCCTAACAAGAAAAGTCTCAAATTTCGAAGACTTCTCTCGACTACGTCGGATGTTGAGATATGGCCGAATTTGCCATTACCAAGGTTGTTATTAAAGTAGAACCAATAAATAGTCTTAAAACTGTTATTAATACCTCAAGGGCTACCCATCATAAATGGCTTGATGACATTACGAAGAAACATGAACGTCATGTCAAAGATAAATTAAAAGAAATTGAAGCATATACAGAAAATTCATACTCGTTAAACGAAATTAACCACGATCTTTTACTAAAATCCCTAACAAGAAAAGTCTCAAATTTCGAAGACTTCTCTCGACTACGTCGGATGTTGAGATATGGCCGAATTTGCCATTACCAAGGTTGTTATTAAAGTAGAACCAATAAATAATCTTAAGACTGTTATTAATGCCTCAAGGGCTACCCATCATAAATGGCTTGATGACATTACGAAGAAACATGAACGTCACGTCAAAGATAAATTAAAAGAAATTGAAGCATATACAGAAAATTCATACTCGTTAAACGAAATTAACCACGATCTTTTACTAAAATCCCTAACAAGAAAAGTCTCAAATTTCGAAGACTTCTCTCGACTACGTCGGATGTTGAGATATGGCCGAATTTGCCATTACCAAGGTTGTTATTAAAGTAGAACCAATAAATAGTCTTAAGACTGTTATTAATACCTCAAGGGCTACCCATCATAAATGGCTTGATGACATTACGAAGAAACATGAACGTCACGTCAAAGATAAATTAAAAGAAATTGAAGCATATACAGAAAATTCATACTCGTTAAACGAAATTAACCACGATCTTTTACTAAAATCCCTAACAAGAAAAGTCTCAAATTTCGAAGACTTCTCTCGACTACGTCGGATGTTGAGATATGGCCGAATTTGCCATTACCAAGGTTGTTATTAAAGTAGAACCAATAAATAATCTTAAGACTGTTATTAATATCTCAAGGGCTACCCATCATAAATAGCTTGGTGACATTTCAAAGAAACATGAACGTCACGTCAAGGATATATTAAAAGAAATTGAAGCATATACAGAAAATTCATACTCGTTAAACGAAATTAACCACGATCTTTTACTAAAATCCGCAACAAGAAAAGTCTCAAATTTCGAAGACTTCTCTCGACTATGTCGGATGTTGAGATATGGCCGAATTTGCCATTACCAAGGTTGTTATTAAAGTAGAACCAATAAATAGTCTTAAGACTGTTATTAATACCTCAAGGGCTACCCATCATAAATGGCTTGATGACATTACGAAGAAACATGAACGTCATGTCAAAGATAAATTAAAAGAAATTGAAGCATATACAGAAAATTCATACTCGTTAAACGAAATTAACCACGATCTTTTACTAAAATCCCTAACAAGAAAAGTCTCAAATTTCGAAGACTTCTCTCGACTACGTCGGATGTTGAGATATGGCCGAATTTGCCATTACCAAGGTTGTTATTAAAGTAGAACCAATAAATAGTCTTAAGACTGTTATTAATACCTCAAGGGCTACCCATCATAAATGGCTTGATGACATTACGAAGAAACATGAACGTCATGTCAAAGATAAATTAAAAGAAATTGAAGCATATACAGAAAATTCATACTCGTTAAACGAAATTAACCACGATCTTTTACTAAAATCCCTAACAAGAAAAGTCTCAAATTTCGAAGACTTCTCTCGACTACGTCGGATGTTGAGATATGGCCGAATTTGCCATTACCAAGGTTGTTATTAAAGTAGAACCAATAAATAATCTTAAGACTGTTATTAATATCTCAAGGGCTACCCATCATAAATAGCTTGATGACATTTCAAAGAAACATGAACGTCACGTCAAAGATATATTAAAAGAAATTGAAGCATATACAGAAAATTCATACTCGTTAAACGAAATTAACCACGATCTTTTACTAAAATCCGCAACAAGAAAAGTCTCAAATTTCGAAGACTTCTCTCGACTACGTCGGATGTTGAGATATGGCCGAATTTGCCATTACCAAGGTTGTTATTAAAGTAGAACCAATAAATAGTCTTAAGACTGTTATTAATACCTCAAGGGCTACCCATCATAAATGGCTTGATGACATTACGAAGAAACATGAACGTCACGTCAAAGATAAATTAAAAGAAATTGAAGCATATACAGAAAATTCATACTCGTTAAACGAAATTAACCACGATCTTTTACTAAAATCCCTAACAAGAAAAGTCTCAAATTTCGAAGACTTCTCTCGACTACGTCGGATGTTGAGATATGGCCGAATTTGCCATTACCAAGGTTGTTATTAAAGTAGAACCAATAAATAGTCTTAAGACTGTTATTAATACCTCAAGGGCTACCCATCATAAATGGCTTGATGACATTACGAAGAAACATGAACGTCACGTCAAAGATAAATTAAAAGAAATTGAAGCATATACAGAAAATTCATACTCGTTAAACGAAATTAACCACGATCTTTTACTAAAATCCCTAACAAGAAAAGTCTCAAATTTCGAAGACTTCTCTCGACTATGTCGGATGTTGAGATATGGCCGAATTTGCCATCACCAAGGTTGTTATTAAAGTAGAACCATTAAATAGTCTTAAGACTGTTATTAATATCTCAAGGGCTACCCATCATAAATAGCTTGATGACATTTCAAAGAAACATGAACGTCACGTCAAAGATATATTAAAAGAAATTGAAGCATATACAGAAAATTCATACTCGTTAAACGAAATTAACCACGATCTTTTACTAAAATCCGCAACAAGAAAAGTCTCAAATTTCGAAGACTTCTCTCGACTATGTCGGATGTTGAGATATGGCCGAGTTTGCCATTACCAAGGTTGTTATTAAAGTATTATTAAATAGTCTTAAGACTGTTATTAATATCTCAAGGGCTACCCATCATAAATAGCTTGATGACATTTCAAAGAAACATGAACGTCACGTCAAAGATATATTAAAAGAAATTGAAGCATATACAGAAAATTCATACTCGTTAAACGAAATTAACCACGATCTTTTACTAAAATCCGCAACAAGAAAAGTCTCAAATTTCGAAGACTTCTCTCGACTACGTCGGATGTTGAGATATGGCCGAATTTGCCATTACCAAGGTTGTTATTAAAGTAGAACCAATAAATAATCTTAAGACTGTTATTAATGCCTCAAGGGCTACCCATCATAAATGGCTTGATGACATTACGAAGAAACATGAACGTCACGTCAAAGATAAATTAAAAGAAATTGAAGCATATACAGAAAATTCATACTCGTTAAACGAAATTAACCACGATCTTTTACTAAAATCCCTAACAAGAAAAGTCTCAAATTTCGAAGACTTCTCTCGACTATGTCGGATGTTGAAATATGGCCGAATTTGCCATTACCAAGGTTGTTATTAAAGTAGAACCAATAAATAGTCTTAAGACTGTTATTAATACCTCAAGGGCTACCCATCATAAATGGCTTGATGACATTACGAAGAAACATGAACGTCACGTCAAAGATAAATTAAAAGAAATTGAAGCATATACAGAAAATTCATACTCGTTAAACGAAATTAACCACGATCTTTTACTAAAATCCCTAACAAGAAAAGTCTCAAATTTCGAAGACTTCTCTCGACTATGTCGGATGTTGAAATATGGCCGAATTTGCCATCACCAAGGTTGTTATTAAAGTAGAACCAATAAATAGTCTTAAAACTGTTATTAATACCTCAAGGGCTACCCATCATAAATGGCTTGATGACATTACGAAGAAACATGAACGTCACGTCAAAGATAAATTAAAAGAAATTGAAGCATATACAGAAAATTCATACTCGTTAAACGAAATTAACCACGATCTTTTACTAACATCCCTGACAAGAAAAGTCTCAAATTTCGAAGACTTCTCTCGACTACGTCGGATGTTGAGATATGGCCGAATTTGCCATTACCAAGGTTGTTATTAAAGTAGAACCAATAAATAGTCTTAAAACTGTTATTAATACCTCAAGGGCTACCCATCATAAATGGCTTGATGACATTACGAAGAAACATGAACGTCATGTCAAAGATAAATTAAAAGAAATTGAAGCATATACAGAAAATTCATACTCGTTAAACGAAATTAACCACGATCTTTTACTAAAATCCCTAACAAGAAAAGTCTCAAATTTCGAAGACTTCTCTCGACTACGTCGGATGTTGAGATATGGCCGAATTTGCCATTACCAAGGTTGTTATTAAAGTAGAACCAATAAATAGTCTTAAGACTGTTATTAATACCTCAAGGGCTACCCATCATAAATGGCTTGATGACATTACGAAGAAACATGAACGTCACGTCAAAGATAAATTAAAAGAAATTGAAGCATATACAGAAAATTCATACTCGTTAAACGAAATTAACCACGATCTTTTACTAAAATCCCTAACAAGAAAAGTCTCAAATTTCGAAGACTTCTCTCGACTATGTCGGATGTTGAGATATGGCCGAATTTGCCATTACCAAGGTTGTTATTAAAGTAGAACCAATAAATAGTCTTAAGACTGTTATTAATACCTCAAGGGCTACCCATCATAAATGGCTTGATGACATTACAAAGAAACATGAACGTCACGTCAAAGATAAATTAAAAGAAATTGAAGCATATACAGAAAATTCATACTCGTTAAACGAAATTAACCACGATCTTTTACTAAAATCCGTAACAAGAAAAGTCTCAAATTTCGAAAACCTCTCTCAACTATGTCAGATGTTGAGATATGGCTGAATTTGCTATTACCAAGGTTGTTATTAAAGTAGAACCAATAAATAGTCTTAAGACTGTTATTAATACCTCAAGGGCTACCCATCATAAATGGCTTGATGACATTACGAAGAAACATGAACGTTACGTCAAAGATAAACTAAAAGAAATTGAAGCATATACAGAAAATTCATACTTGTTAAACGAAATTAACCACGATCTTTTACTAAAATCCCTAACAAAAAAAGACTCAAATTTCGAAGACTTCTCTCGACTATGTCAGATGTTGAGATGTGGCCGAATTTGCCATTACCAAGGTTGTTATTAAAGTAGAACCAATAAATAGTCTTAAGACTGTTATTAATACCTCAAGGGCTACCCATCATAAATGGCTTGATGACATTACGAAGAAACATAAACGTCACGTCAAAGATAAATTAAAAGAAATTGAAGCATATACAGAAAATTCATACTCGTTAAACGAAATTAACCACGATCTTTTACTAAAATCTCTAACAAGAAAGGTTTAAGACTCACTTTTAATTAAAATGACATAATGAGTTGTAAAAGTAGAGGAAGAAAAAGTTAAGCTAGCTTCTTTTAGTGATAAACAACTTAACATAGTAAAGAAAGTTTTTTCGGGTGACCTCAACCAAATCTTGACGAAAAAAGTGACTAAAGTTTAAGACTCAATTTCATTTTTTAAAGCGAAAATATCACCTGTTAAAGAAGAGGAAAAAATGTTGAAGCTAGTTGAACTAGCTTCTTTAAGTGATGAACAACTTAGCATAGTGATGAAAAATTTTTCGGGTGACTTCAACGAAGTCTTGACGAAAAAATTGACAAATGTTCAAGACTCAATCTCAAACAAAGCAAGAATATTACCTGCCAAAGAAGAGAAAGAAAAAGTTGAGCCACCTCCTCTAACTAGTGAACATAATGGCATAGTAAAGAAAGCTTACTCAGGTACCTGTCAAAGAAGAGGAAGATGAGCAATAATTTTTTCTACCAAAAATTGTAAACAGCTAGGCTTGAATCGCTTAAAAGGTAGACAAGGAGAGTAGATATCTTTTCCTATAAGTTTATAGATATGTGTGCCGATTTACTTGAGAATCCATTGGTGTATGGCAATAATTAATTTAAAAGAGAAATGAAAAATCGAAAGAAATTGAAGCATATTGAGAGAATTCATACTCGTTAAACAAAATTAACCACGATCTTTTACTAAAATTTTTAAAAAAAATGTTTAAGACTCACTTTTAATCAAAGAGACAATATTAGTTTTTAAAGAAGGGTGATCTCAACGAAGTCTTGGCAAAAAAATTGACAAAAGTTCAAGACTCAATCTCAATCAAAACAAAAATATTACTTGTTAAAGAAGAGGAAGAAAAACTTTGAGCTACCTTTTCTAAGTGGTGAACAACTTGACTTGAAAAAAAAAGCTTTCTCAGGCGACTTTTACAAAATCCTGACAAAAAAATTTTAAAAAACCAATCTTTTAGTAAAGAAGATATTGTTTTTGAGAATGTTCAAGATATTCCTCAACAGATGAATAGGAGTTATAAACTGATGACGTTATCTTTTCGTAAAGAAAACATTCTCTGGTGACTTTAACGAGATTCTGACAAAAAAATTTAATCTAAATATTATCAGGAAAGATATCCTGACCTTAAACGGTCTGAATTGGCTCAACGATAACGTTATCAATTTTTACATGAACGTAATAATGGAACAAGGGAAAGATTCAAACTGGCCAAAAACTTACACAATCAATACTTTTTTCTACTAAACATTGTCACCAGCTGAGCCTGAATCGCTTAAAAGATAGACAAGGAGAGAGTGGATATATTTTTCTATAAGTTTATATGTGTGCCGATTTTCCTGAGAATGCATTGGTGTATAGCAATAATTAATTTAAAAGAGAAAAGGTAAATCAAAAACATTCAAAGCATATACAAAAAGTTAATACTTGTTAAACGAAATTAACCACGATCTTTTACTAAAATTCTTAACAAGAAATGTTTAAGGCTCACTTTTAATCAAAGGAGCAATATTAGTTGTTAAAGAAGGATAAGAAGTTGAGCAAACTTCTTTAAGTGACGAACAACTTAGCTTAGTGAAGCATGCTTTTTCGGGTGACCTCAACAAAGTTTTGACGAAAAAATTGACAAAAGTTTAAGATACAATCTTATTTCTCAAAGCAAAAATGTTACCTGTCAAAGAAGAGGAAGAAAAAGTTAAGCCATCTTTTCCAAGTGGTGAACAACTTGGCATGGGGAAGAAAGCTTCCTCAGGTGAATTTTTCAAAATCCTGACAAAAATATTTTAAAAAACCAATTTTTTAGTAAAGAAGATTTTATTCTTGAGTATGTTCAGGACATTCTTCTGCAGATGAAAAAGTGTGATAAACTGATAACAGTATGTTATTATAAAGAAAGCTTTTTCAAGTGACTTTTACGAAATCTTGACGAAACAATTTAATCCAAATATTATCAGGAAAGATTACCTGATCCTAAACAGTCTGAGTAGACTTAACGATAAAAATTATTAATTTTTACATGAACGTGATAATGGAACGTGTGAAAAATTTAAACTGGCCGAGAACTTACACATTTAAGACTTTTTTCTATCAAAAATTGTAAACAGCTGAGCTTAGATCGCTTAAAAGATGAACAAGGAGAGCAGATATCTTTTCCTATAAGTTTATATGTGTACCAATTCACTTGAAAATGGATTGGTGTATCGCAATAATTAATTTAAAAGAGAAAAGGGTCAAGTATTATAACAGTATGAGAAAGCAAAACAATCAGTGTCTACATGCTTTGAAAGTATACTTAGATTTTGAACATATTGATAAAAAAGGACCATTCTTTTAATACAAAAGATTTTGTTCTTGAGAAGGTTTAGGACATTTCTCTACAGATGAATCAGAGTGATGAACTAATGACGATATGTTTTTATGAAAAAAACTTTCTCAGTTGATTTTTCCCAAATTCTGACGACAAAATTTATTTTAAATCTTATCAGGAAAGATATTCTGACCTTAAACAATCTGAATTGGCTCAACGATAACGTTATTAATTTTTACATAAACAGGGAATTGTTCACTCACTTTTAATCTAAAGGCCAATATTAATTAGTAAAGAAGAAGAATAAAAAGTTGAGCTAGTTTTTTTAAGTAATGAACTAGTTAGTATAGTGAAGAAAGCGCTTTTGGGTGGCCTTAACAAAGTCTTGACGAATAAATTGACAAAATTTTATGACTCAATTTGAATCAAACCAAACCTACCTGTATTAACTGCCAAATAAGAGAAAGAAAAAGTTGGGCTACCTCCTCTAGGTGGTGAACAACTTGGCATGGTAAAGAAAGCTTTCTCAGGTGAGTTTTAAAAAATCTTAACGAAAAAATTTAAAAAAACTAATCTTTTAGTAAAGAAGATTTTGTTCTTGAGAATGTTTAAGACAGATAAATGAAAACGGTATGTTTTTATGAAAAAAGCTTTCTCATGTGACTTTTACGAAATTCTGACAAAAAAATTTAATCTAAATATTATCAGGAAAGATATCCTGATCTTAAATGGTCTAGATAATCTCAACGATAACGTTATTAATTTTTACTTAAAGGTGATAATAGGACAAGGAAAAGATTCTGAAAACTTATACAATCAATACTTTTTTCTACCAAAAATTGTAAACAGCTATGCCTGAATCGCTTAAAAGATAAACAAGGAGAGTAGATATATTTTCCTACAAGTTTATATGTGTGCCGATTTACTTGAGAATCCATTGGTGTATGGCAATAATTAATTTAAAAGAGGAAAGATAAATCGAAAAAAATTGAAGCATATACAGAAAATTCATACTCGCGTAATGAAATTAGTCACAATCTTTTACTAAAATCTCTAAGAAGAAAAGTTTAAGACTCACTTTTAATTAAAGGAGCAATATTAGTTTCTAAAGAAGGGTGATCTCAACAAAGTCTTGACAAAAAAACTGACAAAAGCACAAGACTCAATCTCAATCAAAGCAAAAATATTACTTGTCAAAGAAGAGGAAGAAAAACTTCAGCCATTTTGACATCGTGAAAAAAGCTTTCTCAGGTAACTTTTACAAAATCTTGACAAAAAATTTAAAAAGACCAATCTTTTAGTAAACAAGATTTTGTTTTTGAGAATGTTCAAGATATACCTCAACAGATAAATGAGAGTGATGAACTGATGACGGTATGTTTTCATGAAGAAAACATTCTCACGTGACTTTTACGAAATCCTGACAAAAAAATTTAATCTAAATATTATCAGTAAAGATATCCTGACCTTAAACGGTTTGAATTGGCTCAACGATAACGTTATAAACTTTTACATGAACGTGATAATGGAACGAGGGAAAGATTCAAACTGGCCGAAAACTTACACAGTCAATACTTTTTTCTACCTAACATTGTCAACAGCTGGGCCTGAATCGCTTCAAAGATGAACAAAGAGAGAGTGGATATCTTTTTCTAAAAGTTTATATTTGTGCCGATTTACCTGAGAATGCATTGGTGTATAGCAATAATTAATTTAAAAGAAAATAGATTAATTGAAAAAAACTGAAGCATATACAAAAACTTAATACTTGTTAAATGAAATAAATCACGATCTTTTAGTAAAATTCCTAACAAGAAATGTTTAAGACTCACTTTTAATCAAAGGAGCAATATTAGTTATTAAATAAGAGGAAGAAGAAGTTGAGCTAGCTTCTTTAGGTGATGAACATCTTAGCATAGTGATGAAAGCTTTTTCGGGTGACTTTACCGAAGTTTTGACATAAAAATTGACGAAAGTTCAAGACTCAATCTTATTTCTAAAAACGAAAATATTACCTGTCAATGAAAAGGAAGAGAAAATTGGGCCACCTTCTCTAAGTGGTGAACAACTTGGCATGGTAAAGAAAGCTTTCTCAGGTAACTTTTACAAAATCCTGACGAAAAAATTTAAAAAAACCAATCTTTCAGTAAAGAAGATTTTGTTCTTGAGTATGTTCAAGACATTTCCTCTGCAAATGAATGAGTGTGATAAACTGATAACAGTATGTTTATATAAAGAAAGCTTTCTCAAGTGACTTTTACGAAATCTTGACAAAAAAATTTAATCCAATATTATCAGGAAAGATGACCTGACCCTAAACAGTCTGAATGGACTTAACGATAACGTTATTAATTTTTACATGAACGTGATAATGGAAAGAGGGAAAGATTCAAACTGACCAAAAACTTACACAATCAATACCTTTTTCTACCAAACATTGTCACCAGCTGGGCCTGAATCGCTTAAAAGATGGACAAGGAAAGAGTGGATATATTTTTCTATAAGTTTATATGTGTGCCGATTTACCTGAGAATGCATTGGTGTATAGCAATAATTAATTTGAAAGAGAAAAAATAAATCGAAAAAATTCGAAGCATATACAAAAAATTAATACTTGTTAGACGAAATTAACCACGATCTTTAACTAAAATTCCTAACAAGAAATATTTAAGGCTCACTTTTAATCAAAGGAGCAATATTAGTTATTAAATAAGGGGAAGAAGAAGTTGAGCAAGCTTCTTTAAGTGATGAATAACTTAGCAAAGTGAAGAAAGGGAAAGATTCAAACTGGCCGAGAACTTACACAATCAATAATTTTTTCTACAAAAATTCTCAACAGCCGAGTCTGAATTGCTTAAAAGGTGGACAAGAAAAGTGGATTTTTTTCCCTATAAGTTTATATGTGTCCCGATTCACTTGGAAATGCATTGGTGTATCGCAATAATTGATTTAAAAAAGAAAAAGGCCAAGTATTATCACATTATGAGAAAGCGAGACAATAAGTGTCCAAATGCGCTAAAAGTGTACTTAGACTTTGAACATTTATACAAAAAAAACAATCTTTTTGTACAAAAGCTTTTGTTTTTAAGAATGTTCAGGACATTTCTCTACAAAAAATGAATAAGATTGATAAACTGAAGACGGTATGTTTTCATAAAAAAAACTTTCTCAGTCGACTTTGCCTAAATCCTGACAAAAAAATTTAATCTAAATATTATCAGGAAAATTATTCTGACCTTGAACAGTCTGAAATGGCTCAACGATAACGTAATTAATTTTTACATAAACGAGGAATTGTTCAGTCACTTTTACTTAAAGGTGCAATATTAATTGTTAAAGAAGAAGAAGAAGAAGTTGAGCTAGCTCTTTAAGTGATGAACAATTTAACATAGTAAAGAAAGCTTTTTCGAGTGACCTCAACGAAGTCTTGACAAACAAATTGCAAAATTTCAAGACTCAATCTCAATCAAAGCAAAAATATTAATTGTCAAAAAAGAGAAAGAAAAAGTTAAGCTACCTTTTCTAAGTGGTAAACAACTTGACATGGTAAAAAAAGCTTTCTCAGGTGACTTTTACAAAATTCTGACAAAAAATTTTTAAAAGACCAATCTTTTAGTAAACAAGATTTTGTTTTTGAGAATGTTCAAGATATACCTCAACAGATGAATGAGAATGATGAACTGATGACGGTATGTTTTCATGAAGAAAACATTCTCACGTGACTTTTACGAAATCCTGACAAAAAAATTTAATCTAAATATTATCAGTAAAGATATCCTGACCTTAAACGGTCTAAATTGGCTCAACGATAACGTTATAAACTTTTACATGAACGTGATAATGGAAAGAGGGAAAGATTCAAACTGGTTGAAAACTTACACAGTCAATACTTTTTTCTACCAAACATTGTCAACAGCTGAGCCTGAATCGCTTTAAAGATGAACAAGAAGCAAGTGGATATCTTTTTCAATAAGTTGATTCACTTGGGAATGTATTGGTGTATCGCAATATTTAATTTGAAAGAGAAAAGGGCCCTGACAGTATGGAAAAGCGAGACAATAAGTGTCTAAATGCGTTGAAAGTGTACTTAGACTTTGAGCATATATATATATAAAAAAGGACCAATCTTTTAGTACAAAAGATTTTGTTTTTAAGAATGTTCAGGACATTCCTCTACAAATGAATGAGACTTATAAACTGAAGACAGTATGTTTTTATAAAAAAAACTTTTTTAGTCGACTTTTCCCAAATCCTGACAAAAAAATTTAATCTAAATATTATCTGAAAAAATATTCTGATCTTAAACGTTCTGAATTGGCTCAACGATAACGTAATTAATTTTTACATAAACGGGGAATTGTTCAGTCACTTTTAATTAAAGGGGCAATATTAATTGTGAAGAAGAAGTTGAGCTAGCTTTTTTAAGTGGTGAACAATTTATCATAGAGAAGAAAGCTTTTTCGGGTGACCTCAACGAAGTCTTGACGAAGAAATTGACAAAATTTCACGACTCCATCTCAATCAAAACAAAAATATTACTTGTCAAAGAAGAGGAAGAAAAAGCTAAGCCACCTTTCCTAAGAGGTGAACAACTTGGCATGGTAAAGAAAGCTTTCTCAGGTGACTTTTACAAAATCCTGACGAAAAAAGTAAAAACGACCAATCTTTTAGTAAAGAAGATTTTGTTTTTGAGAATGTTCAAGATATTCTTCAACAGATGAATGAGAGTAGTAAACTGATTTTTTTATGAAGAAAACATTCTCAGGTAACTTTTACGAGATTCTGACAAAAAAATTTAATCTAAATATTATCAGAAAAAATATCCTGCCCTTTTTACATGAACGTGATAATGGAACGAGGGCAAGATTCAAACTGGCCGAAAACTTACACAACCAATACTTTTTTCTACCAAAAATTATCAACAACCGGGCCTGAAACGCCTGAAGATAAATAAGAGAAGGAATATGTTTTCCTATAAGTTTATATGTGTGCCGATTTACTTGAGAATCCATTGGTGTATGGCAATAATTAATTTATAAGAGAAACTAACCACAATTGTTTAACCATATTCTTGAGGTGCGAGACTGCATCTGTGATCGAACAGATGGTTCTTCGAGCTATTTTGAGAACCAAGTACTAATTTCCAAGCCACAATTTTAGTCCGGTGAGGCTGCCCTTTCGTTAGTACCGAAATTTTCTCTGTACGATTTCAAGCCTAATTAGGATGTGAGGCTGCATCTATTGTGCAAAAGTGTAAAGAAAAAAAAATCTGTAAGAAGAAAATGGTTGAAGAAATAGATGTTTTAACAAAAAAACAGATGGATTTGGCGGAGAAGATTTTGCAGCTTCACTAAAATGCAAGAAATAACTCGCTGTCAAGAAGGGGGGGGGGGACTACTTTGAGTGCTGTTTGGTCACGCTACAAGGATTCTGAGTCACGGCAACGAAAACAGACGACGAGATCAGAAAACTGGAGGGAAACAAGTCACCAGTATTACAATGCAAAATACTTCGAAGAAATCAAAGAGGCATACGAAGAGGCTAAGAAGTATTTTGAAAAAGGAAAAACAGAAAGTCAGGATTTAAGTAAAGATTATACAATTGACCCGAAACAAGTCAGGAGAATTGAAAAACAAGAGGTACGTTTACACAAATTGTTTCAGGAATTGAAAAAATTTGAAGACGCTTTATTAGAGGAAAAACCGTACAAATACTACGAATTGCTCCAAAAGAAGTTGGAGCACATCTGGAAAACCATTGTGTCGAAAAATTTTGAAATTATGGTAAACGAGACGCAATTTGAGGCGGCCTATTTTAGAGAAAAAAAGTTTGCAAAAACCGAAAATAAATATTTAAAAGCATTAGTAAAGTTAAGTGATGAAATTGAATATTTATCGCAAAACAAATCTGAGCAAAGAAAAGGTACTGCAGTTCCGCAAATAAAGATTCCAACATTTAGTGGAAATTACGAAAAATGAGAGGAATTTAAAAACATTTTTGAAAAAATTGTTCACGAAAACAACTCACTTTCCAACATAGAGAAAATGCAATATCTTAAGACACATGTTACAGCTGACGCTACTCGAGTAATTCAGTATTTTTAGATCCCAAATAGAAATTATGAAGCTGCCTGGAAGCATCTCAATAAAAGATTCAACAATCAAAGATTGACAGTGTCAAAATTGATGAACAAGATCTTAGACCTAACACAGATATATCAAGAGTCATCTGAGACAATTAAGGAGCTTTACGATACAAGTTAGTGCCTTAAAGCTTGCTGAGTGCGCGCACCACCTTGGTGGTGGGGTGTTGGGTTCACCCCCACTGGCACCCCTGTTAATACACATTGTTATTGTTATGTCAACAGTTCTCGTTCAGATACCATTGAGAACTTATCGCTGTATCTGCATTTTATTCTAATTAAAAACTTTAAACAAGTGGTTTCTCTAAAATAAACCCCACAAAACTTTAAAAAATTTACGTATCTGTACAGATGAATAGAGTCCATTAATGACAGCAATTTCAATTCGCAAATGGGACCTGGAAACAAAAAGACAATTTGAGATGTCGATACAGAACCCTATAGAAGTCCAAAACTTCAAAAATATTATGGAATTTATGCGGCATCGGTTTCAAGTATTAGAAGCACTAAAACAAATCAAGGAAATTTTTGAAAAAAACCCTGAACAAAAAACAGAAGCTCTGTAAGTACTGCAATGGAAATCACAGCATTCACACGTGTTCAAAATTTACTGAAATATCTGTAGATAAAAGAGCTAAATTTGCAAAAAAAAAGAAGCAATTATGTTACAATTGTCTTAGCCACAATTTCAACAAAAAATGTTTCAGTTAGTCGCGCTGTCGAATAACGCTGTAATAAAGCTCACTCAACTCTCCTGCATAAAGACATAAAGAAAAAGTTCAAGCAAGTTTAAGCAAAACACAAGTTGGACTTGAAAAATTCACAGTTTTTCTGGCAACAGCCATGATCAAAGTAAAAGCAGCAAGTAGAACTTATGCATATTTACGAGCGCTGGTGGATTCTGGATAGCAATTTTTACTAATTACCGAAGAAGCTGGAAGCTTATTATCTTTGCCGCGAGAAAAAGTTTAAGCCAAAATTAGTGGTTTAGGAAGAGGACCTACCAAACTACAAGAAAAGACGCTTTGGTGGAAAGGACCCTATTGGTTGAAAGACAATAAGTACAAAACAACCAAACTTTTCGAAATTATGACGACTGAAAAAGAGAAGAAACGATGTCTTCACACAATCGACAACAAAACAAATGAAAAATTATATAACAGATTCTCATCTCTGACAAGAACAATTTGAGTTATTGCATATTGCAGCAGATTTATTAATCAATGCCAGAAAGAAAAAATTGAAAAATGTTCACTCACTGAGAATAAATTAGAGTCATCATTAAAGAAGATTATTAGACTTGTACAACAACGTGCTTTTCTAGAAGAAATTAAAGTTTTAAATTCAGCCAAAAAAATTGAAAAAAAAAACAAAAAATAGGTAATCTACACCCTTTTCTAGATCAAAATCGAATTTTGAGAGTAGGAGGAAGATTACAACATTCACATTTGTCGTATAGAGAGAAACATTCTATAATTCTGTCTTACGAGAATTATTTATCAAAGCTGATTGTTTTGAATGCCCATGAAACACTACATGGAGAAAATCAGCTAGCACTTGCTTTTGTGAGAAGGAAGTTTTGGATTATTAATGCCAAGAAAGCAGTAAAAGTTTTAATAAACAAATGCATCAAATGCATAAGGTATAAGGAACAAACACCGCAACAGCAAATGGGACAACTTCCTGTACCAAAAGTGACACCCGCATCATTATTCCAACACACGGGCATTGATTACGCCGGCCTAACTTAAGTAAGGGTCGAAACAGAAAGAAAGCAGGTTGCCCGCTTTCCGCTTTAAGCGTCGAAAAAACTTCTATATTAATAGAATTAATAAGGATAATTTTCAATCTGCTTATTTATCTGATTGTGTCTAGCTCTCATACAAAAAATATAAAAAAAATATAAAAATATAAAGAAATAGCTCTCATTAATATAGAAGTTTTTTCGGCGCTTATAGCGGAAAGCGGGCAACCTGCTTTCTTTCTGTTTCGACCCTAAGGGCTGCAAAAAAAGAGGTCATAAATCATATAAAGGGTATATTGCGGTATTTGTGTGTTAGCTACAAAAACAATTCATGTAAAAGTAGTCAGCGACGTGTCTTCAAAAACATTTTTACTAGCATACAGAATAAGATTTACAACAGGAGATATTATACAAAAATCTAATGTGCAAGATAAAGTTGCAACAATTGAAACTCAGTGGCATTTTATACCACCGGCTGCGCCACACTTTGGAGGAATTTGGGAAGCAGGACTTAAATCTATGAAATACCCTTTGAAGAGAATTATTGAAACGTCGACTCTAACGTATGAAAAACTAATCACACTGACGTCCCAAATAGAAGCCTGCTTAAATTTTCGCCTCTTATGTAGATTGACAGATGAAATCGCAGCACTAACTTCAGGACACTTTCTAATTGGGAAAGAACTAGTAACACCTGGGAGACCAACTAGCACAAATTACGACAACTACTTATCTCTACGTTGAAAACTTGTCCAAAAAATAAAAAGAGAATTTTGGAAAGTATGGTCATCAGATTACCTCAACACGCTACAACAACGATATAAGTGGAAAACAGAAGAGAAAAACCTGAACGTTGAAGACATCGTTGTAATAAAAGAAGAAAACATAAATCCTAGTAAATAGCCACTGGCACGAATAAAGAACTTTATCTAGGTGGAGATGCATGCAATGGTACGAGTTGTTACACTAGAACGTCTAGAGAAAAATACAGTAAAAAGAAGTATCTACCACTTGATTCCTTTTTCACGAGAAGTACAAAACCAGAAAACTACAAATCAATGCTATGATAGTATACAATAGACAAAAAAATTAAAAAAAAAACGAGAAGTATGTAGAGGATGCTTATCATAGCAATGCTTTTTGTCACAATAATTACAGAAGCAGCAAAGCCGCTGTACCAAATAGGGTACCCAAAACCTGGAATGTATATCGAGCAATTAAGAGAAGCTAAGATTACCAAAAGAACATTCCGAATTAAAGTATAATTTGAAAAGGTCTGTCTCAAAGAAGACGCAAACACAATCCAAGAAACAGTAAAACAAATGGAAAAATTTTGCAAAAACGCAACAAAAATATTAGAAAAAACACACTGCAGTGCTCTTACACACTCTTACACATTTCAAAGAAAAAAAAGAAACAAATAGATTGGCTTTATAAAGGAATTGTCAATATGATTCATGATCGTCAGAGTAGAGGATTGTTAGGTGAAATGCTAAGGTTCATCTTTAGAGTAAATAATGAAGTTTATAGAAACATTAAAAAAACGATAAAAATCAATATAAATTAATAAAAGCTTCAAACCATCAGACGAAGTTTATGCTACAGGCGTTGTCAAAGTTTAACGAAACAGAAAACAGAGTTACCAACAAGTTGAATCGATTCAGACAACAATTGGTCAAAGGTTTACAATCATTTAAAGAAATGCAAAAGTGGTATCGTATGATTGACTCCAATAAGGTCAGCATTCAGTTGTTAAGTGCCCATCAATTAGCGGAACAATACATTGACGAATTCATAAGCTATTATAAGAAGTTACTAAAAATACACTTTAACAGTGGGCAATTCTATGAGTTTTTGTAAGTAGCCCAAGTAGAAGAAATAATTCAAAAAGCAGTAGATAAACTTTCATTGAATCTGAACATCATCTCCTACTCAATATTGAAGACAGAAGTTCAACACTTTGAAAAGTATATACATGTGTTTGAATATTTTACTTTGGCAGAAATTAACGATTTCGTGATGATAAAGGTTACACCAATTCCGTTAAAAGTTGAAGAAAAATTTTATTGGATATTAGACTTCAGAACTGACATTTTGGCGATTGATTATAACACTCAACAATATTTCCAAGTTACGAAAAAAGAATTTAAAGAAAGTATCCAGTTGAGCAGTAATCATTATGTTTGTTTACTTACCATAATTTATAACATCGATTTATATCCGAACTGCGTTATTGACGAAATATACAGGAGGTTGGAAAACAAAAGATATCCGGTTTAAGAAAAGACCCTCTAATTTACTATTTAGAAGCAAATGTACAGTGTCAACACCTGGCTATTTATCACTCTAAAGGTCTTAAAAATTTTAGTAATTTGTAACGGTCAACAAAAAGATGTTGTCTTGAACAAGACGGGAATAATCTCTATCAACCAAAGCTGTACAATTTTAACGAAGAAAAATGTCTTCACTGCCAAGACATCAATCTCGATTCCTGTTATTGCCAGTTTTTCGAGGCAGGTGGGGACAAATTTGACCAAGTCAAAGACAAAAAAAGTCTATCTTTGAAGAATTGATGCCGAAGCCTTTGAACTCCATCTACTACAATTTGTTGATCAACACTGTCAGGTCAAGGTCTCCGGCTAGTCAAAACTAGGTCATTGTCATGGTTCCTAAAATTTCAAATGTACTCACGTTAAGTTCTCGGCTCTTAAAAATAATTATCTTATTGCATTTGACTTTATACATTTTTATATTCACTGTTTTAGTTGTAATAATATTTTTGTATATAAAGAATTATTTTTTGTAATAAAATTAGTACTGAACTTAACCCTAGTTCTTTACTCATTCCGTTTGATTACGACAGTTAAGTATTGTTCTTGAGGTGTGAGACTGCATCTGTGATCGAACAACGATCTTTTATTAAAATTCTTAACAAGAACAGTTTAAGAGTCACTTCTAATCAAAGGGGCAATATTAGTTGTTAAAGAAGAGAAAGAAAAAGTTAAGCTAGCTTCTTTAAGTGACGAACAACTTAGCATAGTGATGAAAGCATTTACGGATGACCTCAACGAAGTCTCGACGAAAAAATTGACAAAAGTTTAAGAGTCAATCTCAATCAAAGCAAAAATATTACTGCCAAAGAAGATAAAGAAAAAGTTGAGCCACCTCCTCTAAGTAGTGAACAACTTAGCAAAAAAAATTTTGGGTGATTTCAACGAAGTCTTGACGAAAAAAATGACAAATGTCAAAGACTCAATCTCAATCAAAGCAAAAATATTACCTGTCAAAGAAGAGGAAGAAAAGCTTTCTCAGGTGACTTTTACGAAATCCTGACAAAAAAATTTAATCTAAATATTATCAGGAAAGATATCCTGCCCTTAAACAGTCTGAATTGTCTCAACGATAACGTTATTAATCTTTACATGAACGTAATAATAGAACGAAGGAAAAATTCAAACTGGCCGAAAACTAAACAACCAGCACTTTTATCTACTAAAAATTGTAAACAGCTGGACCTGAATCGCTTAAAAAAGTAAACAAGGAGAGTGGATATCTTTTCCTATAAGTTTATATAGGATACTTAGAGTTTAAACACACAGATAAAAAACCAATCTTTTAGTACAAAAGATTTGGTTTTTGAGAATGTTCAAAACATTCCTCAACAGATGAATGAGAGTGATGAATTAATGACAGTATGTTTTTTATGAAGACAACATTCTCAGGTCACTTTTACAAAATCCTGACAAAAAAATTTAATCTAAATATTATCAGGAAAGATATCCTGCCCTTAAACAGTCTGAATTGTCTCAACGATAACGTTATTAATTTTTACATGAACGTAATAATAGAACGAGGGAAAGATTTAAACTGGCCGAAAACTAAACAATCAGCACTTTTTTCTACTATAAAGTGTAAACAGCTGGGCCTAAATCGCCTCAAAAATAAACAAAGAGAGTGGATATCTTTTCCTATAAGTTTATATAGGATACTTATTACAGTTTAAACACACAGATAAAAAAAACAATCTTTTAGTACAAAAGATTTGATTTTTGAGAATGTTCAAAACATTCCTCAACAGATGAATGAGAGTGATGAACTAATGACAGTATGTTTTTTATGAAGACAACATTCTCAGGTGACTTTTACGAAATCCTGCCAAAAAAATTTAATCTAAGCATTATCAGGAAAGATATCCTGCTCTTAAACAGTCTGAATTGGCTCAACGATAACGTTATTAATCTTTACATGAACATAATAATAGAACGAGGGAAAGATTTAAACTGACCGAAAACTAAACAATCAGCACTTTTTTCTACTAAAAAGTGTAAACAGCTGGGCCTGAATCGCCTCAAAAATAAACAAGGAGAGTGGATATCTTTTCCTATAAGTTTATATAGGATACTTATTAGAGTTTAAACACACAGATAAAAAAAAACAATCTTTTAGTACAAAAGATTTGATTTTTGAGAATGTTCAAAACATTCCTCAACAGATGAATGAGAGTGATGAACTAATGACAGTATGTTTTTTATGAAGACAACATTCTCAGGTCACTTTTACAAAATCCTGACAAAAAAATTTAATCTAAATATTATCAGGAAAGATATGCTGCCCTTAAACAGTCTGAATTGTCTCAACGATAACGTTATTAATTTTTACATGAACGTAATAATAGAACGAAGGAAAGATTCAAACTGGCCGAAAACTAAACAATCAGCACTTTTTTCTACTAAAAATTGTAAACAGCTGGGCCTGAATCGCTTAAAAGATGAACATGGAAAGTAGATATCTTTTCCGATAATTTTACATGTGTGCCGATTTACTTGAAAATCAGTTGGTGTATGGCAATAATTTATTAAAAGAGAAAAGATAAATCGAAAGAAATTAAAACTTATACAAAAAATTAATACTCGTTAAACAAAATTAACCACGATCTTTTACTAAAATCTCTAACAAGAAATGTTTAAGACTCACTTGTAATGAAAGAGACAATATTAGTTGTTAAAGAAGAGGAAAGAAGTTGAGCTAGCTTCTTTAAGTGATAAACAACTTAGCATAATAAAGAAATATTTTGCGGACGACCTCAACGAAGTCTCGACAAAAAAAGTGACAAAAGTTTAAGAGTCAATCTCAATCAAATTAAAAATATTACCTGTTAAAAAAGAGGAAGAAAAAGTTGAGCCACCTCCTTTAAGTGGTGAACAACTTAGCAAAAAAATTTTTGGGTGATCTCAACGAAGTCTTGACGAAAAAATTGACAAATGTCAAAGACTCAATCTTAATCAAAGCAAACATATTACCTGTCAAAGGAGAGGAAGAAAAGCATTCTCAGGTCACTTTTACAAAATCCTGACAAAAAAATTTAATCCAAACATTATCAGGAAAGATATCCTGCCCTTAAACAGTCTGAATTGTCTCAACGATAACGTTATTAATCTTTACATGAACGTAATAATAGAACGAAGGAAAAATTCAAACTGGCCGAAAGCTAAACAATCAGCTCTTTTTTTTACTAAAAAGTGTAAACAGCTGGGCCTGAATCGCTTAAAAAATAAACAAAGAGAGTAGATATCTATTCCTATAAGTTTATATAGGATACTTAGAGTTTAAACACACAGATAAAAAAAAACAATCTTTTAGTACAAAAGATTTGGTTTTTGAGAATGTTCAAAACATTCCTCAACAGATGAATGAGAATGATGAACTGATGACGGTATGTTTTCATAAAGAAAATATTCTCAGGTGACTTTTACAAAATCCTGACAAAAAAAATTAATCTAGATATTATCAGGAAAGATATCCTGCCCTTAAACAGTCTGAATTGTCTCAACGATAACGTTATTAATCTTTACATGAACGTAATAATAGAACGAGGAAAAGATTTAAACTGGCCGAAAACTAAACAATCAGCACTTTTTTCTACTAAAAAGTGTAAACAGCTGGGCCTGAATCGCTTAAAAGATAAACAAGGAGAGTGGATATCTTTTTCTATAAGTATATATAGGATAATTAGAGTTTAAACACACAAATAAAAAAAAACAATCTTTTAGTACAAAAGATTTGGTTTTTGAGAATGTTCAAAACATTCCTCAACAGATGAATGAGAGTGATGAACTGATGACGGTATGTTTTTTATGAAGACAATATTCTCAGGTCACTTTTACGAAATCCTGACAAAAAAATTTAATCTAAACATTATCAGGAAAGATATCCTGCTCTTAAACAGTCTGAATTGGCTCAACGATAACGTTATTAATCTTTACATGAACGTAATAATAGAACGAGGGAAAGATTCAAACAGGCCGAAAACTAAACAATCAGCACTTTTTTCTACTAAAAATTGTAAACAGCTGGGCCTGAATCGCTTAAAAGATGAACAAGGAGAGTAAATATCTTTTCCTATAAGTTTACATGTGTGCCGATTTACTTAAAAATCAGTTAGTGTATGGCAATAATTTATTAAAAGAGAAAAGATAAATCGAAAGAAATTGAAGCATATACAAAAAATTAATACTCGTTAAACAAAACTAACCACGATCTTTTAAAATCTCTAACAAAAAATGTTTAAGACTCACTTTTAATTAAAGAGACAATATTAGTTGTTGAAGAAGAGGAAAGAAGTTGAGCTAGCTTCTTTAAGTGATAAACCACTTAGCATAATAAAGAAAGCTTTTGCGGACGACCTCAACGAAGTCTCGACAAAAAAATTGACTAAAGTTTAAAAGTCAATCTCAATCAATGCAAAAATATTACCTGTCAAAGAAGAGGAAGATGAGCAATACTTTTTTCTACCAAAAATTGTCAACAGCTAGGCCTGAATCGCTTAAAAGTTGGACAAGAAGAGTAGATATCTTTTCCTATAAGTTTATATGTGTGCCAATTTACTTGAGAATGCATTGGTGTATGGCAATAATTAATTTAGAAGAGAAAATTATCAAGTATTATGACCGTATGAGAGAGCGAAACAATCAGTGTCTAAATACGTTTTTAAGTTACAGTGAGAAGTAGCTCCATTCTGCCTATCCTGACATCATTTAATTGATCAACAGACGGTTGCAAAATTTCGGTTTGATATCTTTCAGCTGTTAATGTATCTAATAAAAAAATTAAGTTAAGACTTCTGTTTTATTATTATTTTGATACTACCTTTAAAAATATTGATCCATAAAGCGTCTTTGATTTAAACCAGTCCACACATCAATTTTTTCACAGTGCAATGGTATCTCAGAGATTGTATTGTGAGATTGTTAGTGCTTCAAACTCTTGTAGTGTGTGAAATTAAATAACCTGACACATGAAACTGAGCTTTGACGCTAAAAATTACTTTCTGCACAAGTCCTATCTTAGATTATTCATGTTTTGGAACCAATTGCAAAACTCTACTCTTTGTGGGTAAACAATTGGTAATAATTTCTGCTTTCTTGTAATACGATACGGATATAATTCTAGATCTTCACGTAGCACTTTGTGTGTAGTCCCAACAGAAAAACTAGGTTGATGGTGTAACCGTCGAATTGATATTTTCGGGACATTTTTTATTATTTCTTGCCAGGTTTTCTCAAAACACTACCGGCTTTCCAAAAAAGTTTTAGAGTTTTTTCTAGATTGTCTTTGAATTGAAAATAGATAAAAGCAATACCCAGAAATTTATTTGCAAATTCAACCATGCACTCTAGCATTGAACAAATTCATTCTTCATCAATTTTCCTACCAGAGCAAAAATAACTTTCAACCAAAAGTGTAAGCTACCCTAATATCAACAACTATCTTGATCAAGAGTGGTCATAAAATGGAAAACGTTCGTCTTATTTATTTCATATAATTTGTTGTAATGCTATCAACTTTTCTATTCCTAATTTCATCATCATCGTGTAGTTGTTGAACAAATTCAGTTAAAATGTTGTTTCTGTACCTTTCTGCATTTACCGTGTAGTTGAAGAAAATTGATCCAATGATTGTTCTTCGAGAAACTGCCATCCAAGCACCAATTTTTTGAAGATATAGTGCCGAGTCGACAAAAATATGCTCTTCATACACATATTTTGTGAAATAACGTACTCCGAGAAACGAAACCATGCTTCGTCAGTAGAAAATGTCAAGTTTAAAAGGTCGTCGTTTATGAAATTATTGACAAACCACCGGCAGTACGCAAAACGTCTGGGATGATCTGCCGGCAGAAGGACATGATAAGATTGTATCTTGTATGGATGCATAGTCAAGGTTTTTTTTACAATTGTTCGGCATGTTCTATAAGAAATCCCAATTTTTTGACACAGACATTTTAAAGGTTTTGTTGGCTCTTCTTCCATACGCTGACGACTATTATTAACAACTTCTTCTGTACGAATGGTTGGTCTGCCAGCACCTTTCTTATGAGTTACAGAGCCAGTTTCACGAAACACACGAACATAATTTGAAAGGCACGCATAAAAGTCTTTCAGTATAACTGCCAAGTGTAAAAAGTGCGCTTGAAAATCGTCCAAATACAAAACTTGATTGTACTGCACAATTCCATTTACTACATCACGAATTCCAAAATATGTTTCATTCATGTAAATCGTCTTCTGTAGACTGTTTTTCTCAAAGAATTTCAATCACTGAAATTACTTAAAATATTCAAATTTATCCAATCACAATTAAATTAAAAAATACCACATGTGGTATTTCTGAAATACAATTTTTGCCTAACCTAAAAAAAAAGATTATTTGTAGTTTCTTTCATCACAAAATTGTTAAACCTTGCTTCATGCAGACTCTCTGACCTTTTTTGTATTTAATAGAGTTAACTAATCCACTACAGCTCTATTATTTCTTTAAAGTTCTGCTCCAAACGTAAACTCATTTGACAATTATTTTTTTCCAAACAAAACTGTTGGCAATAAATTACCTTAGATACCAATTCAACGCAATTGTGATGGTCATAAAATAACGTGTAAAAATTAAAAAATAGTTATTTTTATTCGATTGCATTAAAAGATGACATTTTTCGGTTCGAAAATTTGGACGAAAAATCCATCTTTTTGTTAAAGGTCATAGTTGCTAAGTAACGTGATTTTTCGTCCAAAGCCGAAAAATATTTTTCGGCGGCAAAAATGAAAATGTTAATGGTTGATTAATTATTTATTAAATGTTTGTTGAAGATAAGTTTAACAATAAATTAACTACTTGCTATCAATATTAAACGTACAATTGGTGCAATTTTGGAATATAATAGTAATAGTAGTAACAGTAACATACCTTCCACATTAAATACTTGGCGTCTGGGGCATCATTAAGGAACTTGTGAATATCTTGCTGAGATAGGACCCTGGATTTCTTGGGAAAATAGCCGTTATGTTTACTTTTTAAAAATGCGTGCAGTTTCATATATTTTGATATATCCACGTTATGTTTTAAATTTAACATGGCTCTTACCATAGAATAATGAGACCATACAGTAGAAGACTTCATTTTTTGAGATAAATTTGAGAAACATGCCAGTAAAACATTCTCGGAGACAGTTCGAATTATTTTTTCCTGGCGGTAAGTTTCATACGTTTGATATGCCCTCTCATAAACTTCTTTAGATTTTTGCGGGAGCAACTCTATGGAAGCTTGGTTTGCGTCTCCCGCACCTCAGGAGGAGTACACATTAACTCATCTTCACTCGACATTTTAATGCTTTATTTTTTCGTTATTGACAGAATGTCACATTGACAACGGAATAAAAATTTCATGGCCATTTGATTAATAGTGTAAATATTTTTTATTCAGTTCTCTCAACAGAATTCTTTGAATTTCGTAAAAGTTTTGCAATCGAATAAAAAATTATGTATGATATACGTCCGAAAAACATTTTTCGGGCTCATTGCTGTAGCTGGACTCGGCGTTGCCTCGTCCAGCAATTCCAGCAAATCGCCTGAAAAATTTCGTTTTTCGTTCTTATAACATAAATAACTATTTTGTAATAAGTACCTAAAATAGAGTTTTTGCAGACGAGTTTGGAAAATAACTATTTAGGTACGTGTTACAAACAACATTTTTTTGTTAAAGCACCCAAAAAAAATTTTTATGAGTAATGTAATTAGAACAAATATTTTTCGAAATTAGTGAGCTTCGTATTTATTCCATGCTATCATAGTAACCGGACTGTTTACATAAGGTCAACAAAAATGCAGAATCCAGAAAAAATTACTGAAAACGCGAAAAAAATTGTGTTAGATTTGCTGCCAGTGAAATCTCGTCAAATTTATGAAAAGGAATATGAAGCACTATTCAATGGAAGAAAAGAAACAACATTGTACTTGTAGACAAAGATGCGATGTTAAATTATTTATATGAAAAGGTAAGTGTTGCTATAGGAACTTTATTAATAACCTTTGTAAATTATTTTCATATATTTCTATTACAGTTGCAAGAAGCAAAACCATCTACACTCTGGTCAAAATATTCGATCATAAAAGCTGTTCCGTCTGTCAAAAAAAAATATTGAAATAAACAAGTTTGCCAAAGTCGTAGATTTTTTAAAAAAAAATTCACTAGGCTACGAGCTCACAAAGTCAAAAGTTTTGACGTGTCAAGAAATTAATTTGTTTTTGATAAATGCAGATGATAAAAAGTATTTATTAATAAAAGTAAGTTTAACATAATATTTTAATGGCATGTATCTGTTTCTTATTTAATTTCGTAGGTTGCTCTTCTCATTAGCGTGTGTGGTGCTTGTAGGCGCAAAGAGCTACACTTACGAAAAATACAAGATATTGTGCAAAAAAATGCAGGATGTCTTCTTATAACAATTCCCGATACGAATACCAACATCAAGGAAGTTTTTTCAGTGGTAGCTGAAGGCGAAGCTGTTAATCCTCTGGAAGTATACCAGAAATATGTTCGACCACGGCTAGCAAAAATTGAGCATGATTACTTTTTTATTTCCTATCGTAATGGAAAATGTGTGGTACAGCGTGTCGGAATCTATTCTTTTGGGAAAATGCCCTCTGGCGGCAGATACTGACATTGATTTAACTTCGTTAGAACGGCTAGGAGAATAGAGGTCAGTTTTTCACAAAATTATTGTCTTTTTATTTTAATAATTACTAACTCCAGGTCATCATCAACAGCAGAGTCATATATAGAAGAATCAATTGAGAAGAGGAAAAAGGTGTGCAGAAAATTAATAAGAGAGAAGGACACCAATAAATTATTATCAAGTAACAAAATATCTGTTACTACCGAAGTTGCAACGTTAAAAGAAATAACACGACACCTTCAAGCTCGGGTATTTCGTTTGGAGGTAACTGCTTTGAAGGTGCACAGAATTGTTTATTTTTTTATTTTGCGAAATAAGTATCTATTAAATATTATAACTAATTTTTTTGTTATTGATGTACATACATTGCGAACCTAATCTTGCTGTAACTATTAGATATTACATTTAATAAAGTTTCTTAATTCTTCTATTCAACTATTATGCTTTACTTACTCAAATAATCCTCAAAAGTTGCCATGGCAACTTTTTGGAATTCAGTCCGAAAAAGACTCATTTTACGGACTCAAAATAGTCCGTAAAATAACTGTTTTTGGGAGCGTGTACAAAAAAAGTATTTTTAAGTATGTATTTTAAAGACATAATTAAGTTTGTTTGTATTACATATTTAAATTTTTCTGGGAGATAAATCTTCCAAAATACCCTTCGGCCATTATAAAATTTTCGATAATTTTATAAGAAAACTGAAAAAAATAATTTCGGGAAAAAATATTACGTTTTGTTTTTTACATCAACTGATCAAAAATAGATAAGAAACTCCATATGAAAAATTTATTATCAAAAAAAAAGTTAGACTTTGATTAAGACCTATTTTTATAATATTTATCAAATCTTTTAGTCGAATTTATGACTTGATAAGTTGGAGTATTAATAAATCTCTCGCCCAACACCCTAACAATTAAAGTAGATTTATAACCTGAGAATGTGTTACCAGCTGCTTTAATCGTCAAGTCTCCACAATAATCGTGTGCCAGTTTTATGACAAATACTATAGATTTCAAGAAACCACTACTCTGATAGGGTCCCTTTTTGAATAAAATTTACGACTTTTTTATAAATTATAGGAAGGTAAATGCTTCAAAATAAAAATGTTAATTAATAACAAACGACACATTTGTTCAAAAATTTAATTAGCTACTGTTAAAAAAATCGTTAACGTTAATTTATAATCAAATGAGCAAAAGTGAAAAAAATAATCGCACAAGTAAACAATTTGAAACTTAGAGAAAATCTTCTATTTAGGGCCGGATTATAGTTGTTAGCGACCCTAGACTATCTTACACTGCGCCTCCACCTCCTCTTTTCAAAAACTATTTTATAGCAAATAAATGGAGCCGTTTTTTATATGATTTACACTTAATAGTTTTTCGAAAACAGAAACACAAGTATTTATTAAAATAAAAAATTTAACTGATTCAACAGTCAAAAGCAAAAGACGTACCGATTTCTCCTGCTCAATGGACCTTTAAGAACATTTTGTATACATTTTTTTATACTTATTATAAAATTTAAACAATTTGTTTTTTAGTTAATACAAAATTTTCAAGCACAAAATACAAATATAATTTGTTTTTTTAGAACTTTGTTACATATAATACATGCCTAATGTCCTAATAAGTGTAAGTACGCATCAGTGAATGAATTAGACTTATTATTATTATTTTTTATTTATTGGAAGTTTTATACTGTAGCTCGAATTGTGTGTAAATACTATTGCTCAGTAATCGGCGTCGCCAGTAAGTATATTATGATTTCAATAATTCTGTGAATTCTACAGAATGTTGTTGTGTTGTTGTTAGCGGACTTTTATTACCTGTTAGCGGACTTTTATTACCGATTAGCATGAGTGATTTTGTTTCAAAACTCTTTTTTCCAAAAAATTTATTTTATTTGTCATTTATTATGAATGTTTTTTTTGGTAAATGCGCCTTATTTTTCTAGCGCTCTATTTTTGCTGACACTTCTAGGCTACAACCTATAGATAGCCTGTTGGGTAATTCGACCATGCTTCTATTTGAAAATAACACCTACAATTTTTTTAAGAATTTCTGCTTAATTAGAAATGGCTGTTTTTACGGTGCGGGTAAAACTTGATTCACCCGACCCGGTACAAGCTGTTTTTTCCACCTCCTAAATTATATTAAAAACTTTAATATAGAAAACTAAAATAGGGTTTTTTGTGTATTTGAAGCGAAAATTATTGTAATTGCTCTGTATCTACTAAGACTTTTCTCAGTATCCGACTCAAAGTATTATTCTTTTATTAAGCTAGAATTTTTCTTGGTTTTTACAATTTTTATCTTTTTTTATTTAGTAGACGTTTTTCTTATTCTTATTTTTTTCTAAATCATGTTTTTCATATTTGCCTAAAATTTTGTTTCTCTAAGACCTCTCAATTGACGTTTTCAACTTCTTAAATCTACTTTTATTGTTTGTTTTAGGTATTTTCTTCTTCTTCTCCTCTTTTAATGGTTGGTTTTGGGATTCTTGATTTTTTTCTATACCTAGGTCTAAAATCTACAGTTCTTTTAGAATTGTCTAAATTATGTTTTGAATTTTTTTTTTTTTATTTCATTAGATCATTTTTTATAAAATCTATTTTTTTAAATTCTTCTAGAATCTACTTCTGTTCTTCTTTTTCCACTGGTCGTAATTCTCCTTATTGTTCTTTTCTCTCTACTATTAAATACCCTATTTACGTAAGTTTCATAACTCAAGTCCGGATAGAACTTTTGTTTGTTTATACGTACTTAATAGTATATTAAGTATGGAGAACGGTAAGGAATTCTTACCGTTCGAAGACAATTGTTTGGAGGGGGAGCGAAGCGACGACTCCAATTATTGTCTGAGAACGGTAATCCTTAACGTTCGACATGCTTATAACGTTTTTTTCGCGATTAGAGTTTCTAGAATAATAATAATTTATATCAATACATTTGTGATAATCGGGAAGATTGAAACTGAAAACTTTGGGTGGCTGTTCCATGGTTGCTATGGTTTTGTTCCAAACAAGTAAAATTGTCTTTTTGATACAATCATTCCTACATAGTTCTGTTTTGTGGTTCCGTTTTCGAAGCAAATATGAGCGATAGTGATGATCTACCGGATGATTTAGAAGACGCTTGGCAAGAAGGATGTTCGGCAATAATTCCAGATAAATCTAAAGCCCGATATGAACAGACATACAAGTTGTTTAAGGAATGGCGTGAAGCAAAGAAGATTTCTGTAAATGAAAAGAGTTTGTTAGCGTATTTTGTGGTGAGAAGTGGGCACTTGAAGGCCGCAGGCAGTTTATGGGCGGAGTATTCTATGCTGAAGAGTACAATTTTTTTCCATGATGCTATCGATATTTCTAAGTTTGCTACATTAATTGCTTATCTTAAGAGAAAAAATATTGGATATCGGCCTAAGAAGGCTAAAATTTTTACCAAAGAAGACATGGAAAAATTCTTGAATGAAGCACCAGACGAACAATTTTTAATTCAAAAGGTATGTTGTAGATGATGAGGTGGTACATCTGAGTTCTAAGGAAACAATATATTTGCAGGTAGCAATGATATTGGGAGTATCAGGCGCTTGTAGACGAGAGGAATTGTACAATATTAAAATGAGTGACATAGAAAAACGTGAAGAAATGTTTATAGTAAATATTCCAAATACAAAAATGAATATTCAGCGAACGTTCACAGATATTAATAAAGAAAATGAAGCAGTTCATTATTTGGAAATACTTCGAAAATACATAAGAATTCGACCAAGCAACCCAACGTCAGATCATTTATTTCTGAACTATCGAAATGGCAAATGCACTAGGCAAGTCACAGGAAAAGGCACAATTGGAGGCTGGCCGTCAAAAATTGCAAAGTATTTAAAGTTGCAAGCCCCTGAAGGTTTTACTGGACACTCGTTTCGACGCACATCGGCTACACTTTTGGCGAATAACGGAGTTGATGTGTTGGGACTGAAAAGACATGGTGGGTGGCGTTCATCAACGGTGGCCGAGAGTTACGTGGAAGATTCCCTCCAAAACAAAATTGAATTTGCTCATAAAATTTTACACAGCGATGTTGGTGGACTATTACAACAACCTGGGACTTCTACGTCGGAAAGTTTGTCTATTAACACTAGAAACTCAAATGCGAGTGGTATTACTACTATTAATTATAATAATTGTACATTTAATTTTAATAAATAAATCGCAAATTAGTTTTTTTTAGATTTAATTGCTTACCGTTCACTGAACGGTAAGTGAATTACTTACCGTTTTGTTACACGTAGCAACCAGTAACAGCAACCTACCGTCGTGGAAACAGGCACAGTAAACTGATAAAAACAACGGATCGCGCAAAAAATAATTTAATAAAATTTAATTATAAATATGCAACTTCTTTTACACATCTGATGAGGGGTCACATATAATGAACTTAAAAAATTCCAAAAACTGTTGTTTCGTCAAAATTTTAAATGTTTCTCATTTATTTAACATAATTAAATGTTAGAAATAATTTTTAAATTTAATAATAATAATTTTAATTGATAATTATGAATAAGGTTTAAATCACTGTTTGAAAGTCTTTACGTTGTCGGGGGTGTAACTCAGTGGTAGAGTGTCTGCTTCGCATGCTGAAAGTCCTGGGTTCAAATCCCAGCTCCTCCAACGATTTTTTTTCTTCTAATTAACCTATAAACCTACTTTTTTTACTGTTTTTTCCCAACCCAAGATGCCTAACTCCCATTTTGATCCGAGTTCTGTAAAAAAATAGTGTTTTCAAAGTTTTCGAAATTTATTTTAAACCCGGTTATCTCTCTCAAAACCTAAATAAGTTTCTTCGAAGCATGTCAAGTAGCGTTGATTGGTTTGATTTGCGGCGGCGTGGGGTTAACATAAGGGTGACACTCGTCACACTCGCGATTGCCCTGATCCTGCGATATTATCAGGGACGGCTTTAGCCGAATCCGTACGAGAGGCGTATTGATTCGCTCGCGAATGTTTGTGGTGGGGATGTGATGCAACAGTGATGCAATATGTAAGGGCGCTTCGGTTAAAGCGAACCGAACCGATTGGAGGGGGGATACGAGTGTTCGAGGGGAACTAATGCGGTTCATACGTACTTTGATCACAGGTTAAACTGCGAAGGAAGCGCCGGACAAAGATGGATAAACAAGTGGAAGGGGATAAAAATAAGAATAGTATCACGGTCGAGTAGAGAGGTGAGGGTTTGCAGGGAGTGGGAGCGCGATGGGAGATGGGGGCTGAGCTGGCAACGTCGCAAACAGACAAGGATCAGTGCCACTGTAAGTTATATGCAGTCTTTATGTATGCATTTGCAAACGAGATGTTTATACACCGCGTCAAGTTAAGAAGAGGAAGGAAGACGGTGCCATCTCACTTGCTCACTCGCGGACTCCCACTCTAATTTTCTCGTATGCTCTTTTATTTGACGCGATTCGGACAATTACAAGGATTTGAATTGAAGGAAAGCGATGAGATGAAATAAAGATATTATTGTTTATATTTATTTGTTTACTCGTGTGGTGATTCATGACTTGGATATTATCATTAATCATACACACAAGTGCGGCGTCGGATATGCTCAAGATCAAAATAATAAATATTTGACATTGAAATAAATTTCTACTTTCACTAGCGGTGCTTCCTTATGACTGGATTATAATAACACAGGGGCGTATCTAACGGTGCCTCAAGCGATTTTTATAGAATTATTTCATGATACCGGTCCGAATGTAAATACTCTCAAGCAATGTTTTCAAACAGCAAAGGTCAACAAACAAAACAATTTTTATAATAAAAATAGCTGCTTATATATTTTTTTTAGTATTATTTATTTTTGGAACTTCTTCATAACTTTATTTAAAATCAATTATTACAGTCGAACTTCTCTAACTCGAATCATCAAGGGGTACGAATATTTATTTGAGTTAGAGAAATTTCGAGTTACAGAAACTGAAAATAATTTTTTATTGAAAATAAGCATTATTACAGATTTGTATAAACATGTACAGGGTGATTTTTTTATTTGTTCCTGCCCGAAACTCCAAAAGTAGGCAACACATTATACTTTGAAAATTTAATTTTCAAAATTAAGACATAGAGAGTTGTAAATTAATATCAACATTGTTGACAGTACCTTTGACACTGCTTCCAGACTTCCAGAGTTAGTTCATTTGAATCATTTGTAGCCACATTAATTAATTAATTAATTAAATTGTTTATCGTTTGTATAACGTGTTGTCTATTTTAAGATTTCGGGCGGGAACAAATAAAAAAATCACCCTGTATATTTTCTTTCTCAATGTATATAATTTGTAAACAGATTTTGACGTATAGTTTTTTTGATACAATAGTCAATGAAAAAGACAACTTTTCGACCCTGCTTTGAAAATTTTTTATCCAACGGCAGTAACCAGTTTTTAAAAATATCACTCGTCATCCATGCCTTTTTATTGTTCCTGTAATCTACTGGGAACCATTTGATACCTTTGAAACAGTATGCTTTAGCACTTTTGTCTGTTAAAAGTACTCTCAATTTTTTAGTACCACTCATGTTAACGGCTAACAAGCATGTTACTCTTTCTTAACTGAGCTTATTATCGTCGCATTTTTCTTTTTTGAAACTAAGAGTTCTGTCTGGCAAACAATTAAAAAATATACCAGTGTCGTCGGCGTTAAATAAGTCATTTTCATTGTAAAGTGCCAAAATTTTAGGTAAATTATTTTTTAAGTATTACACTGTTCTTCATCAATAGCAGCACTTTCGCCGCCTGCTTTTTTATGTTTTATATCGCTTCTAAAGTTAAGATAAAAAATTTAAAAAAAATTATTTACAAAACTTCAACTTACGGTTTGTTAAATTTGTCTAGTCATCTAGGACTAGCTTTGAAATGTTCTTCTAAACTTTCAGCAAACTGTAAGGCTTTTTTCTTCAAAATCAGACTAGATGTCGGAAGGTTTTTGTTCCACACAGAAGAATACCATTTTAAAATGGCCGAATTCACAATTTTTCGTAGTGTGTTTAGCTTCATATTTGCAGAATTTCCAAATTCCTGAGGAAACTGTACCGTAGACCCTCTATTCTTAATAATTGTAGATAATGTACTCGACGGTATTTCATATTTTTTAGCTATAGATTTTTTTTACCTCGCTGTCCACTTCTTTTAGAATCTCCAACTTTTTTCTAATAGTTAGACTCTCAAGTTAAATTTAGATGTAATTTTTCTAGAAAATGTGCCACTTTTTTTGAAAGTTAAACTTCACAAAAACAACACAACAAGCTTTCACACGCATTAAAGGTTAGAATTGTTGGAGTTCTGGAAATGCACAACAATGCGCCAAATTACGACGAATATTTTCGAAAATAATTTTGAGTTAGAGAAAGAAATTCGTGCATGCTTTATTCATTAAAATAATTTTGAGTTATATAAATTTTCGAGTTGGAGAAATTCGAGTTAAAGAAAGCTAAACATATGTAAATAAGATTGGAAATGCAAGGGCAAACAAAAAGCTTCGAGTTAGAGAGAAATTCGAGTAAAAGAAATTTGACTGTATCAATATTAAAAAATCTACAAGCACAACATTTTTTAAAAATCTATATTCAGATTCTCATTTTTTCACAAAAAGACAATACATATCACTTATCGATGTCTTGGTTGTTCTTGTCCATTCTATTAATTTAATTCCGAGGGTGTTATTGGCATTAGGACAAAAAAAAACAGTTTTTTAAGAAAATGCCAACGTTTCGACAAGTGGAGTTGTTTAGACTCCTGATTGTCTTCTTCAGGGCTAATTCCTAATTAAACAATAAAACATGTAAAAGTAAAACTTGTCGTTTTTTCTCATTGCAAGATAAACAATGGCGCATAAAACTGTTTTTTTTTGTCCTAATATCAATAACACCCTCGGAATATTACTCATCTATTCAAAAAAAAATTTTTCAACTTTAGAATTTGTAAGCATCTTTTATTAATTTATCTTTGTGTTAACTCGTTTCATCTATCTCAAAAATTTGTTTTTAACATATTGCTTGTCTAGAATAATAGTGTCCTAACTTCATTTGTAACAAATTTTACAGGAGAGGCGTTTATGTGCTGCAGGTAATTGAAAAACCAACAAATGCATTTGCTACCATAAATACAGGGTGATTTTTTTTGCTCCCGCCCGAGATTTCAAAAATAGGCAACACGTTATATAAACGATAAGGTGCTTTGGGAAAACTTCAAATTTAAATGAACTGACTATGGAAGCACTGTCAAAGGAATTGTCCACAATGTTGACATGAATTCACAACCCACTATGACTTAATTTTGAAAATTAAATTTTAGAAAACTAGCAAAGAGAAATATGTTGTCTATTTCTAGAGTTTCGGGCGGGAGCAAATAAAAAAATCACTCTGTACTAGGTAGTCTTTAAGAAGTTAAAACAAGAAATAAATTTGTTATAACACTAAACACTTGTAAAGTGGAGTTAGACCGTAATGGTATAAAAATCTCAATTTCGAAAAAAATTGGAGTTAGAACACTTTTATTCTAGGCAGGGGGTATGTATGTAGATCCAGAGCCGCGTGGTGCTGTGAGGCAAAAAAGCGACCGCTTCAGACGTCCCAATACAAGAGGGGGCGACATTTTCAAATTTTTTGACAAAATTTGGTTTTTGTATCTAAGTATTAACACATGCCTACTTTTTAAAAAATCAAACACGACAGTCATAAAAATGTTACAGAAAGTTTCATTTTCCGCTCAAACACAAAAATTTTTATGAAGATATAGATAGGTCTCTGCTTTTTTTTAGTGCAACACTTTCTATTTAGAGTAAAGGGACAATTTTTGTACTTAATTGCACTTAAATTGTAAAACAAAATTGTAAAATAAAAGCGGCAGTATAAATATTTTACAATAAAAGTGCAATTAAGTACAAAAAATCCCCCCTTTACTCCAAATAGAAAATTTTATATCAGCTCTTATTTTCACTTTACCGGTCCGGTTTTAATTTTTATATTAAAAATAGTTTTTATATATAATATTTTTAAAATATTATTTTTTTTGAGACTTCTTTATAACTTTATTTATTCAATTATTATCAATATAAAAAATTCTACAAGCATAGGACTACTTAAAATTATATATTCACGTTCTGATTTTTTCACAAAAAGACAATACACATTACGCACTTATTAATAAAATATATTTAACTTTATAACTTTATAAGCATTTTTTATTAATTTATCTTTGTGTATAATAATAAATATTAAAATAATAATTAATAACAAATTAAAAATTAAAAAATTGGGCAAATAATATATTAAAGAACGCGTTTTGAAAAGTCAACCCATTCTTTATAAAAACTCGCGCTTTGTGCTCGTTTTATAAACTTGAATTCGTTCTACAATGACTTGAGAAACGAGTTTTTCGTGCTATTTTTTCTACTTTGCGCTTTTTACGTGATTTTTAAAGGACTTTTGCGTTAATACGAGATAGTGGGCAATAAATTTTATAAAAGTGTCAAATGTTTTTTGAAGTGTTATTAAATTGGTCCAAAATTCTGTGTAAGTAACTCACAAATGGTTCTTTTTTACCTACCGTATCGGTTATTGATTGAATATTCCAATTGGAATAAACACAGTAAAGAACATCTCCAAAAACATTTAACATTATTCTTAAATTACCAAATTATTTGCGATTCTCAGTTATTGCTCTCATTGTTATTTCAGACCAAGCAGTGCTATGTACTCATCTAGCAAATAACTTGCAAATTATTAAACGCTATGGAGGTTGTAAATCGTCAAAATAGTGGCTGAAATCTGTTTTATTTTAAATTTGTTCTAACCTTAAAAAAAAGTTGAAGTTACCTCTTTGTAGCCGTCGCTTGTCTACATCATTTTCGAATGTTTTATAGGTTAATTGCGACACACACAAAAACACCTTGGTGAGGACTACTGATCATTAAGTGCAACAAAATTTATTCGAGTAAAATTATTATAATCTCAACGCTGACATAAACTCTGAAACGTCACAAATGACGTTTTATTTCAGCGAAAGCGTGTTACCAACCTAAAAAAAGTAGTTTGCACTAGTACTTTACGCACGCAATTTGGGTGCTGTATTGGCAAATACGACACCCAAATCGGTATCTGTTACAGACGCAAAGTAGGAAAATTAATTTTTAAAATTTTTGCATTTTTTTGCAATTTCAAATGTAATCGCGAACTTAAAATTCGAATTCGAGAGGTCATTTTATGAAAGCGCCAATATTTACTTTTTGTAAAGCTCTCAATTGGGTTAAAAGTGTCAAATTTCAATGTCGTTCTCGGACTATAATATATCTATAATATATATAACTATAATATCTTTTAAGCAAAATTTTTAAAATATCAATAATTATTATGGTTTTAAGAATTTTTTCAAATGTTTTTCTTTGAGACTTTTTTATGAGTTTATTTACAATCAGTTATATTATCAGTATTAAATTTTCTACAAGCGTAGACCTTTTTGAAATTATATATTTACATTCTTATTCTTTTGGAAGTAGGCAATACACATTACGTATCTAATATAATTAAGGATTATTTGGTCCACAAAAAGGATTTGTCTTTGATTCCAAAATCCCATCAGTACTTTCGAGGACGGATTTTTTTTTGCGGACCAAATAATCCTTAATCCCATCGGTTCCTTCTATCACCTGAAACGGACAGCCCAAATGCAGACCAGCTAATTACCTTATCTTAACAGGTGGGGTACTAAAACTGCTAATTATTGTATTAAAGGTTGTAAACTATGTATTTATACTTGTATTTACTAGAATTGTGGTAGGAAACTTTTTTTTTCTTCAGATAAACGCTGAATTTTCCCAATTCGTTAGTTTAATCTTTCTGGATTTCAAACATAAAAAAGTATTATTTCCGTTTCTTCTTATAATTTAAATTTTGTTACAAATACCCGAATACTTCAGTGTAAATGTTATATCTTATAAAATAATGTTAACTTAAATTTTAAATTTTTTTGAGTAGATTTTAAAAAGAAATTAAATTCAACTCTGATCACTTTCAAAAAAAAATTTAAAAAATACTAAATTGTAAAAATGGATTTTTAAAGATATGTTGACTTATTTTATTTAACAAACATTTAAAATTAATTTTATTTGAAAAACCACTCCATAATTGATGAAACTGTTTGACAAAAAAGTTTTATGCATGTATTTAACTATCCATTTTTTAAGAAAAATTAATTTTGTTTTAAATGCAATAACAAATTTTTACAAAATACCTAAAACATTTGTTATTTAACCCACTTGTTATTTAAAATTTTGCCAATGGTAGCCGTCCCCGCCAAAGAGGTAAAGATCTGGTATTGACATTACTTTTAGACTCTGTCACCCTCGCAAGGAAAATCGATTTGTCTAACCTTTTTTGTAATAATAAATAAAAATACCCAAAAACTTAATTGTTTTTTTATCGAATGCCCATATCCTGTACCTATATAGAGGACCATGTTGTGCTATGAAGCGAAAAAACGACAGTCTCAGACGGCACAATATAAGTGGACGGCAATTCCAAATTTTTGTAAAAATCTATTTTATGTCTAAGTATTAACGGGTCTACATTTAACGAAAATAAATTACAACAGCCATAAAAACGTGACAGAAAGTGTTTTTTCGACATCATGATCATTTCTAAAGCTTCGCACAGAAATAGAAACAAACTAAGATTATTTATGTCATGGACCTATATGAGCTACTAGATGATTTTCCAGAACTACATCATTACATATTTTTTTTATAGGAAAATGAAAAATACATATCATTGTCAGAAAATTTAAAAACGATAATAACTACTCATTGGATGAGCTTCTAACATCTTAACATTAAGTAGGAACTTTGATGCTCTACAACTCTGATTCTCTAATACGAGTATATTTAGTTAAATTAGTTTTTCAATAGATATTGCGTGTTGTATGAAGATCGAATGACTTTTTTGTGGATAGGCGTAAAAAATTAACATTTTTGAAGTACTCGCAGCGTGCCTGCAAGACCACTTAATTAAACTGCATAGAATTGGTATTCAATCGACGCAGAATTTAATGTTTTACATTTTTGGTTAGTAATCTTTACAATTATACATCTTATTTCGGAAAAATTTAGCAAAAAAGCCACAAAAGTTTGACATCTTATTAATTAAATCTTATCTTAATTAAAAGAGTTATTTGAACTCTACCGGCTTTTGGAAGACAGGACTCTAATTTGCCTAATCTAGTATGTCCGGCTTAGGTTAATTACTATGTTACCATAGATACAATGTGTCTACAAAAAAAGGTAGCCTGTGTCTGTCGAGTAGTATGTCAAATTTTTCGTCAAATTAGTTATATTCGTTTTCTAAATTTCTATTTAAAATGGTAAAAGATAAACCAAATTCTATCCGTGTTTACGATGAAGAAGGTTTTCGTCGACGGGCAGCATGTATCTGCGTCCGATCTGAAGATGAAAATGAAGTCTTGTTAGTGACATCTTCCCGCAAGCCTGAAAAATGGGTTGTTCCTGGGGGCGGCGTGGAACCCGAAGAGGAGCCCAGTGTTACCGCTACCCGGGAGGTGCTTGAAGAAGCAGGTGTTATTGGGAAGCTGGGGCGGAAGTTAGGTGTATTCGAAAATGTAGAAGGTAAACACAGGACTGAAGTCTTTGTCATGAAAGTTACAGAAGAACTGGATCAATGGGAAGAGTCAAAAAGTATGGGAAGAAAACGGAAATGGTTTACCATAGAAGAGGCTTTGGAACAGCTAGCAAAGCATAAACCTAAACAACAAAATTATCTATATCAATTACGTCGTCAGGAGCCGTAATGTACTTGATGTTTTATTGATTTACTTATTAAAGAAAAGGTTTGGTTCTTACGCCGATTTTCTTACCAAATATATTACACTTTCTTGTTTTGTTGCTTTTGTTACAACCTGGTGACAGATTAATAAAAGATTTTTGCAATTGCAGTCCGTAGTTTTCTGTAAGATGGCATCACCTAACACGAGATTTTTTATTTACCTCAGAATACAATAAATACCTACTATGAAAGACTATAACAAGGAGACGAAACGACGGTAAATAAAACGTACCCATAAAAAATCACCACCAGGTGGCGTACAGTCGTATTCCCGACTATACAGCTGTTCCGAAATTATTACTACCGAGTACCGGAGTGTCCAAAAAATCAATCGCGTTCAACAAACATTTTCATTTTGTTACACTACGTTTATTTGTTATTACTAATGAGATAAACTATTATAAAAAGAAATTTTCTTACGTCTAATCACATTAACACTTTAAAATTGAGTAAAATTGTAGACAGTAAAACTTTTAAGTAATCGTCAGTTGACAAATTATTGTCGGGTTCACCACGCCAGCGCTACAGATGGTCATATAACGTACTAAAGTTTTTTAAATACAGAAATTCGTTCAAAATCGTATGGTCGTTTCATCTCCTTAGTTATAGTCCTTCGTAATACCTACACATGTGATGATAGCAAAATTATTTTCAAAAATTTCTTAGCAACTATTAAATTTTGCTTTAAAAGGTGTTCGATTATTATTAAACTTTTAACAATGTACCCACTCAACTTGACTTTAAAACCACTGGGCAGCCACGTTACCAAATTGTTAAAATGATTTCATTTTTGTTTAGAAAAAAAGGTCCACACAATTTTTAAATTATTTTTCCGAGGTTTTATTAACAGATCTCTACAACGTACTGTACAGCTTTCCGTCATTTTGTATCCACCCTGTATAAAAATTACGCACTAATGCTTTTAAAAATATAAGATTAATTTGATTAATAGTACATTATTATACGTGTTTCATAAGACGATTATTGTGACACGAATGAGTTTTAAGCACGACGAGCGAAGCGAGGAGTGCTCAAATAGAATGAGTGTCACAAGTTTTCTTATGATACGAGTGTAATATACTATTTTTTCTACTTTGCGTTGCAAAAAAAGCATTCTAAAAACCTATTTTGAAAAATTATCACAACTTGGAATTTTTGACAAATTTGGTTGGCACTAATGAAGTAATGACATTTGTCAAGTTTTGAATTTAAAATCAACAGCGTCAATTTATTTACAATGATTTACTAATTAACTGATATTTTGCTTCAACATTTTCCACAGCTCGCTTATGATTTTATCAACTATTCCATATCATCTCCATTGCGTAGGCGATACACGTAATTTTTACGCTTACGGTGCCAACACAACCAATGAAAAAGTTACTGTTTTGCGTGCTACAATGAAAATTGATTGTTGTTATTGTTTACGCAAAGTAGAAAAATGTTACTTAAGGTGTTTTGGGAAGGTTTTATACCAGCTTTGCTTAGAGTCTCATAGTTAAAAACTAGATTTAAAAAACTATCACTTCCGTTGGGGTTGTACAACCATACCAAGTCCTCTTTCTTGAAACTCACAGAACTGACCCTTAGATCGTCCGGGGTGTTCATTTGGTCATTAGCTATTTCAATCAGTCTATGTGTTAAGTCGTGAATGTTGACCATTACTTCTCAAAGCTTCTCCTCATAGCTTCTAATTTCTTTGGGATTTCTACTAGGCGTTTTAACCAACAAGTCACAATGCATGCAAAGCTCTCGTTAAACCAAATTTTATCAGGTGTCTGATTAGTCGTGTCGTGAATAGTTGGTCTATATACTAACAGAAACAACGACAGATATTGATACCAATTTTTTTGGTTAGCCGCTACAACGTTTGACAAGTCTTTCTCCACAATTTTGTCGAAACGCTCAACCATGCCATCAAACCAGGTATGAAGTGGTCTTCTCCTAGTTTTACGCATGCTCAACAAATCACAAAAATATCTTGAAACACTAGTGACTCGAAATTTTGTTCTTGATCCGATTACATGTTTAAAAGAATCCTGTAAAGACAAATTTAATTATCTACGAGAGCTTGGGATACGGTAACGGCTTCTTGGTTTGGTAACGCCTAAGCTTCAAGTTTCTTGGTAAAATAGTCGATGACCACCATGACGTAGTTCATCTCCGAGTCAGTAGCAGAAAATGGTTTTGCCATATCGAAGGCTTTTCTTTGAAACGGAACTCTAACATTGTATTGCTTTATAGCACTTCGACTACTAGTTTTTCAGACCTTTACTCGCGGCACAGGTGGTACATTTTCGGCACTAATTTTTGACGTCTTTTCGGCTATATATCTAGTAGAAGCGTTCGCTAACTTTTTCGAAGTGCAACCTTGATGTGCTATTGTGGATTTTTCTTAGAACCTTTTTTACATGGTATTTTGGTAAAACCTGCTCTATCGTGACAGTTTTGCTATCAGCGCTCTCGATGATTTTTTGAGCATTCTATTTACTTTTAACAATTCCTATTGAGTTCACAAAGCATTTAAAGCTATGGTTTTGTTGGAAATATTTTGCCATTGTAGCTTCAGATTTCCGTTTTCTTTACTCTCACTCTAAGATCAGGTCAATATTATTATCTTTTAATTGTTCGGTTTTCATCTTCGCCGTTGTCTATCTTAAGGTTGCCAAATCAACCTCTTTACCTCTTTGAAACCTTTGAACTTATCTCATTGACAGCAATGCTTCCATTCGACTCGACAAGTTGATAGAACTTTTCTTGGCGATGTTTAATTTCTGTCAAACTGCTGAAATCTTTCAATTTGTCTGGCTGTTTATGCTGTCTTATTCTTGACATGTTGGCGATACAGATGATATTATTTATAAAAGTGTAGTTTTTTTTAGTGACGCAAAAATTTTTTTCAGGCTTAGAGAGTACTTTGCTATAATATTCAATCACTCTCTTTTCGTCATTTTTTACCTGGGTTAGCACTGACCCAATTCCGTTGTGGCTGGCGTCGGTGCCCAAAATGTAAAGTCTTTTTGTTTTTCAATAAGAAAGAATCAGTCTCGTATACAAAGCAATTTTTAAGGTTTGAATGCCGATTTGCAGTCCTTGCCTCAAACGAGTCTACTGTCGGTTAAATTGCCAGTTTTATTTTTACTTTGGGATGAACTCTAACCTGCCAGTACTCCCAGTTTTGCCAGCACTCGTACTCGTCAAATCAAGTCATGAGAACTAATGTGTCAAGAACGCAAACTAATTTAAAGACGATCACTTGGGCACTTCTGGTGCCATCCGGCCTGCATATCGGCGTAAAAAGTTTTAAAAGTCTTACAAGCTTTACGGTGCTATCCGGCCTGGTTACTGGCGTGACTGGCGTCGAAAAAGTCGTAATAAGACTTGATTTTCTCTCTTAAATTATATCTAATATAACATCACAGGATCACCAGAAATACGTATAGCAAAAGTCCCGTGAAATGATTCATAAGACTAGATGAGAAAGAACCGTCTACAATTAATCATGATTGGGCTATAAAAAGATGAGGATGAAATTTTAAGACGCCCGCCATGTGCACTTTAGCCAAGTTAAGTTAGTTATTATCCTACTACCTGCACATCCGATACAACTCGCGGCTGAAATGGAAATCTAACATACTGTCATTATTATTTTTTTTTTAGCTGCGAGACAGAAATATTTTGAGGAACTTTTGAGAGCTTATCTAGCACACCCCTACTGGTCTACCTGTACTTAGTATTTTTGATACCGATTTTTGATGGTGGGGCCTGTTGCGTCTTTTTGGCTTCTTTGACAACCTGTTCTACAAATCTGTGGCTTGTTGGCGGCATTTTTTTTTTATTAATTACTTATCTTGCCACAATTGAAACATTTGGGTATTTTCGCTGGACGGTGTAACTCTTGTCGTAGTGTAAACTGCATTTACTTCTAAAGATTACTATTGTATTTCTTGCTTGGGCTCCTTTCACTGATACGGAACGCATTCTTTGGTTTAATCGTCAAGACAAATTATAGGCTGTCTTTTACTCTAAGGCATCTACGAGAGCATCAGCGCAAGTTTATACCTTTTCAGTATCAAAGAGTACCGCAAGTAATTATGTCATAGTTTATCAATAAATGCACTTACCAATTTCTATGGGTACAGTCGAGAAGGCCAAATTACTCAGTTGCTTGATTTCAGCAGCATACTCTTGAAAGCTTTCGTCTTTTTTTGGTCTTCGTGATTTCAGCATTGTTTAATATGTCACATTTGTGAGTTTTTTTATACTGGAGCTTTAGTGTGTCGATAATCCCATAGTAGTTTTTCTGGTCGTGCACCAATATGTTTTATAGCAGCTCGAGAGCTAGCTTTGCGTAACGACAACAGAAGGACTACAGGTTTGTCTTCTTTATTTCAACAGTTCTTCTATTTTTTCTAATTTGTTTTTTACTTCTAAAACTTTTTCTTCGGCGTTTCTCGTGAAAGTGTTTTCAAAACTGTCAAATATTTCGAAGATTTTTTTCAGGTCTTCTTGTCGGAGCTTATCTGGTTCTTCTTTTTCTTTCAAGAATAGTTTTTTGAGCTTTTCTAAGAGTTTTTTACGTTTTTCGTTGTCTTCTATTCATCTTTTTTTCACTTTATCTAGAATTTTGCGTTGTCTTACCTTATATTTCTGGCTTCTTTTTTTGTTTCTTTTTTTTTACAATATTTTTTTGTTTTTCTAATTGTCGTTTTTCTATTTTTTTCTAGTACTTTTTTATTGGTTTTTTTCGTTTTGTCGTCGTTTTTCTATTTTTTAAGAATTTTCTGTTAATCTTTTTTTTTAAGTCGTCCATTTTTTTCCATTTGTTTGAGTTTTTTGAACAATTAACAAATTTGTTTGTCTATTATTTTTGATTGACTCTTTCTAGTCGGCTTCTGAGACCTAAATTATTCGGACTCTCGTCCAACTTTTTCATATCTCACTTTTGACACTTTGACAACGGTTAGGCAAATTTGAGGTTTTTTTTATTTAAGTAGTTCGATTAATAACGAGTAATTTATTTTTACTATCTACATGAATAGACGCAACATAGTTTGATAAATATATAAATCAATATTCACACAGTAATGACGCCTACGATTTCAATAACGTCGCATCTGATGAACCGCTTACTCACATGATTGCTTTTTAAGATCCACTGACTCGGTTGTTGTACTCGCACTGCTTATAAAACGATACGTTACAATACGATACGATACGATACAATGCGATTTCCAGGTAATCTCATAATTTTGAAACTGTTGGACGATGGATCTTTCTTTCTCTGAAATAGTTCCTAACAATAGGTATATAAAGACATTTTAATAACAATCTCCTGTAATAATATCATTATTTAACCAGTGATGTCTTCGGGCGTAGACGCAACTGTCAATTTGCAACTATTTAAATTTTATACCGTTAAATTCCGCGTGTTTTAACTTTAAACTCTACTCATCTATGCTCTACTCCTCCACCAACGAAAAAAGAGTGGAGATTGTATCTATACCATATTCTGTTTCATCCAAGATAAAACAAGCATCGATATGTAATGATAAATGTTTTATCGTATGGAATGGAGAAAGTGAAAGATTGCAGAATAAGTAGATAAAAAGTTTTAATATTTGAATAAACTCAAACTCCATTGGAAAACAAGCTACAAAATTTTATCATGCTGTAATAATACTTTTAAATTCCGGATTCTTCTAACTTAAATAGTTATCAATTATTATCAAAGAATTTAAAGCCACTATTTACACGAACAACAATAACTAGTTAAATAAATAACTGTCACAGATTGTAATATTTACGATGATCGCTTAATATTGTCGATTGCCGCTCTGTTAAACCGCTAATCTCAACTTGACTATTCAATCACTTTCTGACTTGCTTATACATATACAGTTAGTAGTAATTTCTCGTAAATTCTTTATTTGTTTAGAACGATGCGAGCGCATCGTTCGAATCCAATCAATGGCTGTGACTAATATTGTTCAGACTGATACGCTATAAGGTGAGTCATGGCTCGACATTATGTTTCTTGGAACCTAGAGTAACTGCGCTGTAGATCTCACTAGAATAGTGCATTACATCGTCTATTTTAAATAATTGTTTTCGCCCCAACAATCTGCTTTAGTCCTCTTTGTTCGATTTGGCATAGGGCAGATAAACCACGTTTATTATTGCTCTGGCATTTTTTTTGAATACGGTACATCTCGTCGCTGATCTGCGTCAGAACCACGTAAGGATCTTCCCAATTTGACCACATTGCGGGTAACAACCTTTCTTTCGCTGGGGGTTGTATAGCCATACCACAAGTCTCTTTTGTTGAATCTCGCCGAATTGGTCCTTAGATCGTACCAGGTCTTCCTTCATTCGGTCGGTAGCTATTTTGATCCGACCACGCGTTTAGTTTTGAATATTGGCTACTGTTTCTCTAAACTCTACATAACTTTCAATTTTTTTCGAATTTTTACCACATATCTCAAACATTAAGTAACATGGCAAACGAAACTCTCGTTGAAACACAAACAAAAACAACGCCAGACGTCGGTCCCAATTTCTTTGGTTTTTCGCACACTCAAGAAGTTCATAAACACTTTCAAAGACTAGTGACTCAAAGAAATTTCGTAGCGAGAAATCTAAGTATTGAATGACCACTATGATGTACTTCATGCCCCAGTCAAATATATTGTCACAACTTCTTTAGCGACTTTGTAACTGAGTACGCTCTTGTACACGTCTAGGCATCAACAAAATGAGACAGTCGATGTCTGCTTGTGGCATCTCGATTCAACCAACTTGAACCTCATTCAACCAACGGAACTTTGCCATAGTCTGTGGAGGACTTTGTAAAGCGGACTGTCTTTTTCCCATCATATTCCACACATATTCAATGGGATTTAAATCCGGTGAACCAGGTGGCCACGGCAAAACATTAACGCCAATTTTTTAGTGAAAGTCTAAAGTTTAACAAGAAATATGTGGACGTGCGTTGTCTTGCTGAAAAAGGACATGGTGACGGTCATCTAGAAAAAACAGTAATGTGGTTCGTAAGTCGTCATCAACATAACGCATGGCTATCATACTGCCTCGAATAAACACAAAAGGTAATCGGCTTCTATAGGCAAGAGCCCATAAACCATTACTCCAACAGTCCTGTGCTCATGTCTCTCAACAGCAAATCCAATATTACGTCGCTGTCCACAACGGAGACTTACCCTCCGCGCGATCATGCATGCCTAGGCAAAATCGCGATTCGTCGCTAAACATCACATTAAGACATTCTGTCTCTCAAACCTGCCGTTTTCTACACTATTCCAAACGTTGACGACGGTGTTCTGCAGTAAAAGGAAGCACTAACCGTGGACGGAAAGAAAAAGTTCAGAAGGTCGAATGCGGCGACATAACATTTACATACTAAAAAGTCGACCTTTTTATCCAAACCATTTGTCACTAAGTTGTCGCGTAGTAGCAAAGCAATCTCAAAGGGCTAGTTGTCTGAAGCGCACGTCTTGACGCTATGTAGTACGGTTGATTTGTTGGTCTCTTTCGTGTTCCTCTACTTTCTTCTGTCTACACTCAAAACACATACATTATCGACATTTCAGTAGAAACAACACGGCGGGCAATTTCGCGATAGGACAAATCAACTTCTCGAAAGGCCAGAATACTACGTCTGTCGAAATCGCTAAGATGGTGATATCGTTGATGCCTTCGGAATGGTGGCATTTGGTTACCCTTAAAACAAGTAGTCTGAGACACAACGACTACAAATACTTCTATTTATCAGCTCTGATAAACCTTTATCTTAAAAAAACTAAAAGATTAAACTTTTTTTGCAAAAATTGTTGCATCAAAATATCTTTATTATTAACTCTGATAGGAGAAAACAAGTGATGGACGGATATTTTTGGAGATAATTTTCCGCACGGTAATTAACTCTCTAACCGGGGAAAGATACTTAGAGTTGCTAGATTATATCACAGATCCTCTCATCGTAAATGCAAGTGAAACAGACCTCACATTAAAACTCGATGAAGTATTCTTCCAGCAGGATGGCGCACCACCTCATTATTTTAGACCTGTGAGAGAGTATTTAAACAACAGGTACTCAAAGAAATGGATAAGCCAGAAAGGTAGCATCGAATGACAGGCCAGATCGCCAGATTTTGAACAGTTAATTTAAGTTAATAAATACAGCCTGACTCAAATAAAATAATATGCCTGATGATTTGGCGATACAACCCAAGAAACAAATTTTATTTACATCTTTGATTTAATTTAAATTAAGGTTTTTAAATTGAATCCAAGTTGTCATCTGCTTAACCCTGACATTAGCGCAGAAAAAGATCATTTATGCCAGAGAGAAAAAACAAAAAACTTATTTTAATGTACCTAAACTCCAATACTAAATGTATAAAAGAATGAAGCATTAAAGGTAGAGAAACAGATCTGTTTTAAATCATAATTTGCAAAAATAAACAGGTATACTACATCATTTTTAACTAATGTCAAAGCACTCTCAAATTGACATAAGATAACTTAATTGCAAATGCAAATCGTAATTAAAAGTAGATCAAGACCTAAATGAAATTTGTTTTTTTGTTGCATCGCCAAAACATCGGACTTATTATTTTATCTGAATTAGGCTGTATTACAGCAAAACATCCGTTTATTAATTATTTTACTTCGTACCTCTGTTAATAATGAAAATATTTTGTTTAACTTTTTTTGTCGTATTTTCTCGGTTCTTGCCTTTCATTTAATGTATTACAAATTAAAGTTTGTAGAGATTGGGGTGCTAATACTTTAACACTTACAGATCTAAAAACATACCTATCCTACTTCCCTCTTGATACTGTCGAAACGGTTTTCGAAAAGTCATTAGATGTAGAAATTTTCAATGTTACTCCTTGTATAAGCAGAAAAATTGTTAGAGCAGGTCAGTTTAGTTTAGCGAAACAAAACAATTAACACCGGCGAATCAACGGCGATTATTGAAAGCGGTTGAAGTGTATTATTGAGTTGGTAATTTTACCGAGTTATTTTCTTAGGACGACAAAATACGCTTTTCTGAAAGATTCCTAAGCGTGAAAACTTAACAGAAACGAACGAAAGTCCAAAAATATTTATTTTAGAAAATCCGTGATCAAATCAACGTTTTTGCGTAAAATATAAAATGCCCTAAACATTAATCTATAAAATTTAAAAACAAAACATTTTATTTAAGACTCAAGACTAGCATCTTTTTCCACTAGCTCAGATTTGCAATAAATAAAAAAAGTTTTGACTAAGACACGACTTGACTAATTTTCAAGACTAAAACCAAGATACGTGTAAGCTCGGATCATATCGCCAAAACCGCATATCTATTTTAATGATAACGTAATGCTTTTAATTATAGAGAATTAAATTTAGGTGATCATTATTTGCACACAATAATTTAAAAAAATCAGATAATTAAATATAACTGTAATTGCCGACCCAAGGGCCGTAAAACATAACTTTTGCAGCCGATTCTATAAAAATTATTATTTTTTAAAATGTCAAGGAAATTTGATATTACTTATTAATATGTTAGCAATAGTTTTGTATTAACGCCTAAATTACAAATCTTACACCCTCTCTTCAAACGCCACTGTAAAAATGACAAAAACATTTTTAAAAATCTTTGCAAAGATTAACAACTTCATTATCTTACTACATACTTTATTTTCTTTAATTTTTTATATGGTTGTTAAAATTATCAGAATTTTTGACTGATGTATCCAAGATTATGCTCAATATTTTTTAGCGCCTATCTAAAATAAAAATTTAATTGTTTGCTTGTTATTGTATAATATATGTATATATTTTATCTACAGGAGGACACATTATGCCGTCGGTCCCGGGCACCAACAGTTGTTAGGTCATGTCAGAGGCTGTAGATAGGTTATTTATTTATATACAATACATTATTTAGTTATAACATAAGACAAAAAGGCAAAAATGGAGTAAAATCTATTTTTGTATATTTTGAGATTAATTGAATTCTCCCTTTTCCTTTGTCCTTAAAAATCATGGATCGTGTCCTGTGGGAGTTGCACCCAAGAGTGCACAATTACGGCGTTATTTATCGTTATTACCCAATTAGAATTCCAATCCACAGTCGAGGTTTATGAAAGGTAGACAGATACCAGTGCAAGGTGGCGAAATGCACGTATTCGAAGCATTTATTAATACCTTTGCCTGATCGCGCATTGCGACACATTGGCCGCGCGCCCATGCAAATTTACTCCAACTCTCCTCCCATTTGCCTTCACAACAACTCAACTAAACCACTCTCAACACTTGGAAAATCATTCAAGAGAGAGAAAGACCGACGTGAAGATTATTTTCTCGAAACGCATTCTGTAAAACGCTCCAGTTCACGCCTTCGCGTTTCATCAGGCCCGCGTTTGAGTTCTTTACTCTGTGATTGCTTGGGATGCGCTGTCATTAAAATATTACTTTCAGACTTGAGAATGAAGACAGGGCCGGCTAGACGGAGAGTTTTTGTCAGGAAAAATATCGAGGTTTTAATTGGCAGGAGGTGGAAATTGTAAATATATTTTGAAAAATTGAGTTTGGACCGAAAATGTGATGAAATCAGTTGAATACTAGTAGGCTGTGAAGGCGGAAATTTCGGGATAAAAATTTGTCTTCGTTTATTGAATTGAGTTCTCTCTTTCATAATTGTCACCTCTTGACACATAAAGCAAAGCAAAAAGCGAGACATTTTTCAGATGAGTCTGAGGATGCAAATAACGTTCTTTGAATCAGAAATATTTTTAGAGGGACACAAAGCTTTCAAAAATAAAGTACCTAATTATAAAAATTGCTCTCCACTTGCATTCCTAAAATGTCTCTATTTTCTCTACTCTACTGTGCTAAAAAAAACTCTTCTTGATAATTTTATTGAAATTCATGCAAGTATAGACTATGTACCTACTTCTGTCAAGAGCACTGACTTTATTTGGTAATTTGTGATTTATTTTTGGAACACTAATTAAAATTAAAATTAGGTGGTTTTGGTAGTTTTTACAGGGGTCGTAATAATAGTGCATTATACAAGGTAGAGAAAACATTTTATATAGCCTAGCGGGTTTATTACTCCAGGTGCGTAGCATCGAGGGTAATAATAAATGCCAGGCTAAAATAGTTTTCTCTACCGTGGTTTATATATTTATAATTCCTCTTACTACTAGCACATTTTATTATAGAACAGATTAGAGAGTAAAAACTTTTACATCGTATATCTCAAAATCTATATGCTTAAAAACAGTTTTGTCATACATCGTGTATTTTAAAAATAATGTTTTTAAGAAGATATACATATATCTACAGCTTATATCTCAATAACTATAGATATTTGCATAAGGTAAATTTGTTTTTTTAGCATTCTTTCAACTTACTTAGAGCTATCGCCTGTTAAAATTTTTAACATTACTTTAAAAACACTTTGTATATAATTGTACATAATTGCCATAAATTGTTTCTATGTGCATTTTTTATATACAGGTGACATAAAAGTATGGATTAAAATTCAAATTTTCTAAGTAAATTTTTGTTTAGGAAAACGTCAAGACAGGTCAATTTTGTTTTTTTTACTAGACACGTTTTTCACTTATTTCCAAATTTTTTTGACAACCGGTTTTTTGCTGTGGCGTAATCGTTTCTTTTTAAATAGCAATCTCAATTTTTGGTGTTGAAAATTGGAACCATTTTTTTTCTGAGTATAACATTTATAAATGTTTTATAAAATTTTTCAAAATAGACGCAAATTTTAACAGAATTACTAAACAAAATGTTCAAATTAACGTCCTTCCTTTTCTTAGCAATAATACTTTTTATTATAAGTAGCCTTCTCAGAAAAGCGGGAAAAACATCTAAATAATCTCTGACACCACGAGCGTAGTGTGGAGGTGCACCCTCTTATTGAAACCATACATTAGCTGCTGGTATGTTTGGATTCTCTTTATTGAGAAAAAGTTCCGCTAATGCTGGTACTAACGTGTCTCAAAGACAATTCAGATGAACTTGTCCAGTCAATGAGACGTTAAAAAAATATGATCCTAAAAGGTGATTTGACAAAACCACACCAAACATTGAATTTTTGTAGATGTTGAGTATGTTAAGTAGTTTCTCTTTTCCAGTACGGATTTTCTATCGATCCATATAGCAACTATGTCTTTTTTGGGCTAAATCTATTTGATTTTTTTTGAGACTTTTTGAAATTAAATGTTTTTGCAACAAAACTAAGAGATTTGGAGAAATTAAGAGAAAGAACTACAAATCAGTACTGCCTAAGTAATATAAAAAATTGAACAATAATCAAAAAGACGCTATATCTGAAAAACATAAAACGGAAAAGCCTCTACATTTTCAAAACTGTTTACACTATTTAATTTGTCTAAAAAATTATCATGAGAATGTATTATACCTTTCCTTCTGCAATGGTTGGAAGTATAAGAAACATATCAAAAAAAACATCGAAAATGAACCACAGTATATTAGTCCCCAGTACAATGTTCTTAAAAATTTTTTTGATACATACATACGTAAGACTTTGTGAGTGCCTTTCATGCAACGAGTCTGACAAACTTATCTAATGGGAAACTTTCGGCGCTGCTGCGTTTTCGAATGCCGCCATAGCAACACCTTCAGAGTGGTGGACACTCCATACGCAGCATTATTTTTGTCGGACAAGTTGACCATTATTATAGTTTTAAAATTTAAAAACATTGTAACGAATTTGGGTTAACGCTCTTAACGGCTTTTTTACAAAAAATCTACTTAGTTGTGAACCAGATGTTAATTAAAAGTGTTTTTGTTCTGTTCATTTTTACTAATTATTTATTATTTTACTGACCGTTTATAAATGTTACTGACTATCTATTATCATACTGACCATTTGTAGAATAAAATACCTACTGGAAAAGTGTTCTGCCCATAGAATATTAATACTGATCATTTAATTTGTTTCGTTTTTACAGCAACATAAGTAGACGAATTCTGACTGTGAGACAAATAAATTAATTAGGTTGAAATTTTTTTGTTGTACGAAATTTGCAAACCTTCTATTTTATTTTTAAATAAAATAGAATGTTGCTGTAAATTACGTAGTATTTGAATTTGTAATATTCGATTGTGGATGAGCCACTTTTCAGGAAGCTTCAAAATAATGTTTATCTAGTGAAACTGACTTCTGTCTTTTTAGATTTTACCAGATTAACAAAGACTTAGAAAAAAATTGTTTGACAGTTTGTGTTTGTCCTCTTTCTGAAATTATCTACTGGAGTCAAGAAACAATAAATTACATTTTGTTTTTGAGAGTTGTTAAATTTAATTTGACAAAGAGTTTTCATTTCTATTGCTTTAAAAACAGATGTTAAATGTCAACTTTGTCACTAACCACTCACAAAAAAACTTGTTTCTTTGCAAAAGACAAGATTAAGGAATTTTATAGACGATTAATTCTCATAAATCTATCTTGATTGTGTGCTTTTATATGCAACAAAGAAAATGAGACAGCATAATACAGCATGTAAGTCGATCTTTTATCTTGTTTCACATCTATTTTACCATTACGAAATCACTTAATAATTTTAAGAGTTTAATAAAGTGTAGTAGCTTCAACTTCCCTCCTTGAAAAATTGCGTGACAATTAAGTGAGATAAAGCCTCATGTATGAAATCAGTTAAGCTCGCAATTTACTGGCTAGTTAACACAAGCGTGTGGTATAAAATGGCGTTAGAAAGGGTGCCTACCCATGTCCTGTACACTCGGTACATTGTTTATAGCCAAGCTTGGTAATTAGCGCCATGTTACGAATTAATTAATTAGGAGAGTCAATATTCTTCGTGATTCTCTCCGTAAAAAACTCATTTCCTTCTTCCTTATCAACTCAAAATATTGCGATAATGCAACTTGGATTACTCAACTCAGGTCAAAGGTTACATTCTGAATTCGAAGAAAAAATCTATATGGAGCGCTATGACTGGATTTTAACTTACTGGTGATCGCCTCAGGAGGTGCAACTACTTCCCGATTGAAAAATTAAGCTGCTAAGAAGCTGGTCGGTACTGATTTATGACCCAAGCTCGAGTTTTGTCGTTGCTTCGCAGCAGGTTCCTACGTAGCTTTCAATACAAGTTCAAATACTGATTCCATCCTGTTCTTAGCGTGCTTCAGCTGATTTTATATCACAAATAGAATTTCAGTTGATTCTATTTTATGTTTTCAAAGAGAAATAATAGTATTGGTTTCGCTATTTTAAAATTTAAACAAAAAAATATTACAAAAATTGTTGATCTCGGCAATAAATCTGCAATTAAATTACTGCAGCTATAAAATTTGTTACTACTTCGCTAATAAGCTTACAAGTAATTGCTTCTTGCCACTTGCCAGATAAATTAAAGGAAGAGGAGGAAAAATATTTAAATAAACTTTTGCAATTACTCTAAATTGGTTCAGGGAAATACCAAGACGCAATATTTTTACTTTAAAAAAAGTCATTTTTGCATATAATAATGATAATGAGGCAATGGAACACTAATTAAAAATTATATTATTCAAGGATAATAATGTATGGAAATTTTTCGACAAAATTATATTGTTTTTCTTGTTATAATTATTGTCTTTCTGTTTTTGTTTTCAAAATTTTTTTGGACAGAGAATTTAGCATAACCTAAACAATAATTAGTAGATACTAGCCAAGTGATCGATCTATTCCTTCTTTTTCATAATATTATTAAAGTTTTATCGCTATATTATTACAGTAGTGTTCGCTTATAATGAACCATGTTATAGTGAACTCTCGGTTATAGTGCACTGCTTGTACTTGTATGAACAGATGGATTTTAAGTTCAATTAGTTTTTCTTTTAGTCTGGTTATATTGAACTTCTCCAAATATAATTAACAATATTTTCCTAACAAATGGTAAAAATTTGCCGCTTTCTATAAAAATAAGTATGACTAGTTTGCTAGTTATACATTTCTTAGAAAGTTATACACTTTTTCTTTAATTTTGTTTTGACAATAACGATAATTTATTCTTAACAATATTGGTATTTTTAAAAATTTTGATTAGTATTGATATTTTCGCTATTCCTGTACTACGATATTAAAGTCTAGTTAGGCCGTAATGTGTAGACAAATTCACACACACACAAAAAAAAAAAAATGTATGTTTAATAATAAAACATACAAAGTTTTCTGAAAAATTTTGTACATTAATAGCCATTTGGAAAAACATTTACTTTATAAGCTTATCTTTATCTACTAGGACTGTATTTACTACGTAGACACTTGTCAAAATAAAGTGGTCCAAACCTTTTCAATCAATATCGAGTTGGTGACTGATTGTTAGCTTATTCGACGAGTTGCGGCTGTCCACTTGGTCAAACTTGTTTTTTGTGTTAATTGAAGGCATTTGCGATTTAGTTAGTTTATAAAAATTGATACAAAATTATGAGAAAATATTATAAATCTAAACCATTTAAAGTAGATTTTTCAATTATAGATTTATCACAATTCTGAAAACATATTACTCAAAATACTGGTAGCACCATAGGATTTAAATCGTATATAAATTGTATAAATATATAAATTAGTTTGAGGTTTGGTTTAAAAGACATTATGGTTAAATTTTCAATATTTTGTAAAAATCGTGTACCTATACTAAAATTAAAAAAAAATTGTTAAAAGTTATTGCGTTTTTTGGAAAAAAATTTTCTTTGATGTTTGTCAATGGTAACATTAACAGCTTTCTGTTACTTGGAATCTCTTATAGAGCCAACAAGGACAAACAATTTTTTTTTTTGTCTATTTTACGACGTTTACTTTTTATTTAAATTTGTGTTGATATAAACTGCAAGAAATTAAAAAAAAAACTAGGCAAATTTTTATCATTTGTTATTCATCATTAGACGAACTTTTCTACTAAATTTGAATCAAATTTATCAACTTTTTATAAAACTCAGTATATACAGGGTGTTTTAAAAGTAACTTTAGAAATGTTAACACTTGTTGAAAGATTGAAAAACCCAATTTGCCTTATACAAATGTTTATAGTTTTTGCAACATACGATGTTGAAGTTTTAGCTTAAATATAATGTTTTTTTGAAAAAACTCTTTTACAGTGTGTATTTCAAAAACCAGCAAGATTTGAACAGACAAATTTTGATATTTAGCATTGGTTTAATGAAATCACCAGTTAAAATTTTTGGAGATATTTTAATAACACCCTGTATATCAAAAAATGGCTAGAGTACGTTGTATCTTGTTCAAAAATAATTTAAAAAAAATGTTTTACAGTAAATATTTCAAAATTTATTATAAAGACTTATATACGTCAATTTTGGTTATTTAGCATCCTTTCAGCGAGGACTATTATTACAAGTTAAAATTTGTAAAATTACTTACAAAACAACTTGTATAACAATTAAAAATTTTTACTAACAATCTAATTTGTAAACGATATTCAAAAAAGAATAGGTTTTGAATCTGATTTGCAGTCTGAAGGCTAACAAATATAGTAGTATTTTTTACACATGCCAAATTGAGCAATAATCCCTTAAATAAATTTATTAGACTGGATGAATACATTAATCTAAATATAATTACATTTTTGGCAAGTCTTTGTAATCAGATAAGTTGGGTTCTAATTCAATCTTTTAACCGTGTTTGCCGTGTTTATTTGACCCCTTGATCGCTGTTGTCCTCCCTTCCCCTATTAATTTAATTTACAGGTGTCTTCTTTATATTGTTGGCATTCGGTTAGCCAAAATGATTTATTCAGAGCATGTCCTGATTGCCAGATTAAGCGACGGCTTTTACGCTTATTACATTTGCATAGCATGAGAGCTTTTGGCCGCTACCGCCACACAAATAACAATTTTGCTTGAATTTAATCTGAAAAACGCCCTTTTTCGTCAATCAAATACCCGATTTGTTCGTAGAAAAGCTATGAGAAGGTTAAGAAAAAAGCGAGTTCATCACGATTTCTAACATCGTGCCAGTGTTTCAGCGTGCGGCAAAACAATCATTGATTTTGGTAATCAAGGCGACTTGATTTTCCTATTAATTATTACAAGAGTTCGTGAGCGTGACTTACATGGGATGAGTTAAATAATATTTGGGACAGGGGTGGAGTGAGATAAGATCGAGAAAGGGCTCGGAATTTACGAGATGACGCTTCATGCTTTGTTTATTATTGAAATAGGTTTGGTAAAGTGGATCTTCCAGCACATTTTTCTATGTGATAGTGGAGATAATTAAATGCTCAGTTTTGCAACGAGTGAGCAAGCAATAATTGATACGGATCTGAATGAACAAACGGCTACCTATCACGGTAACTGTAAATTATTAACAAGCACCTTATCGTTTCTAAGTTACCAAAACATCAACAGATACGACAAAAAATCCGACAGCTTTTTAATCGATTGTTTTAGAGGTAATTAGTTTGGCAGAGTGGACATTTTGAAAAAATGTTAAGTGTCGGGAACATCCTACTGTTTACAAATTGTGTAACAGAATTTAAAACTGACGTTTACACATTAATTTAGAGCCGCGCGAAGCGTAGATAAAATTAGGTATTCTATTATTAATTCATATATGCTTCAACTAGGAAAGCATCAAATTTAAGTCAATACAGCCTCTTGCCAATCACGCTGCTTAAAATTGGTACAGCTATTTATAATCAGCTATGTATAGTATATCCCAACATAATATTTCAAATTTATATTAAAATAGTTGCGATCTGGTTTAAAACTCATGATGTAATTGTGTTATAACACTAGTATTGTGTAGGTAATGAAGCGCTAGAACGGCCGAGACATGACCAGGAATTGATTTCTAATACTTTCTGCTTGCTTTCACTAGACATTGATGTAATATTGGCAAATAGTAATAATGAGGCTACGTTCTTAATTTTTATCAGCAATTAAAACTGTCAAATTACATGCAATTACAGTAATTGAAGAACCAGGAATTTTTCGAGCAGGTCCTGAGAGAGTGCTGAATTCCTGAGTCTGTAATAAAATAAAACTACAAACGCTCTATGTTTCCAACCGTTGAGTAAGGACACTCCAATTTTGTCCTTTTGAATTTTTTAAAAGTTGACATACTCCAAGAAACATATCTGTATGGTGTATTCCTCCGCTTACAATTCTAGTAAAAGCTCTTTTTTTTTGTTCAAATTAGATTCGTGAGAAATTGTCATTTAGAGCACCAATTAAAAATCCTTGGCTGTTTTTCGTTTGATTTCCATAAATCCAACGTCTCGGCAATTAATACTAACAAATTATCTAATTAGGTAGCTAACAAGATCTGGAACTGTTTTATTTTATAAATTAATGATATGGATTTCAGTTGCTGTTCTAACCTGTCTTAAATGGTGTTGGAATGCTGACAGGTCGGTGTAAAATATTTCGCTTGATCATGCAATTAAAATCTGATTTAACTATTAGTTTAACAATTTCGTGATACTATAATTATTTCAAGTAGCTATAAATAATAAAAGTTGAATATTCGATCGATTTTGAGCCTCACAGGACCTCAAGAATGACCATTCATATTTTAATAAAAGCAGGTGCGCATTAGTTGATTATTTCCAAACGTTCGTTTGCTACAAAATGACTGTTTCAACATTTAACACCGATAAGATCACCTTTAACAAACATACTGGCATTTATATTTTAATGATTTATTTTTCAGGACTGAGCCATTTTCTTATTAAATTCGTTTCTAAATTTAGCAGAAAATTAATTAAGCTTGATTACGCTCTGCTTTTGTCCGAAATACACGACATTGCATGTCATATCATAATTTTTATAATTTTAATAATTGCTTTATCGATTTGACATAATTTTTAATTTTATATCAAATATGGATAAGAGCGAGCTTCATTTTCTAATGGAAATTCTAGGTCGTTTTTTCCAATCAATATTTTCCGAGTTTTATATAAAAATTGTGTTGTATTTTAATTGTTTATTGTATTTTTGCAATCCCGACCTCTGTACTCATGGCACGGCATTGCCTGACTTGGTTCCAAGTTCACAATAAAAATTAATTATAAATGACTGTTTGAAAGTTCACATCGTTTTATAGTCGGTGCAAGGTGACATTGTCTAAGTCGATCCTTAAAGGATTTTCTGAATGCGAAAAATGGCTATAATGTTTCAAGCGTAATCATGATTAGGTTAGTTGTTTTGAAATACAATTTTATGAAGCAGAAGCGTGTCAGAATAATAAGCAAGCGAAGCGATTGGTGGAATATATTATTTATTTATCAGTCTGGTCGGTCTTGTATCTCAACGCTTTGGTGGTCCAAGGTGTCGAGGAATGCGAGGGCGCTTCCGCTCCAGGTCAAGGGTAGGATGTCCCTAATGATCGTCCTATTTTGACACGACTCGCTCGATCGATTTGTCTAAGCTTCACCAGTAAAAACATTTTTATTTATTTTCTACGCATGAGAGTTAAGAGGGTAAACAGATTCAAGATTGAAAATTGAAAGTGTTTTTCATTTCCATAAAATCGATAGTTGGAATCCCAAATACTCAAAATTCAAACGATTTTCCTCCACTGGTTTTCTTCTTTCATTAAAATTGCATGTCTTCGAGCCCTCTGCAAAAGCAAACATCGCAGACTGGGCTTTAATTAGCCGACGAGTGTCCGATTACTTAAAACCTATGCTAATAATTCATTATGTAAGTTTAGTATGTTGTAGACTGGTGACTACGCCCGGTTATAAGCTTTTAATTACTCCAGAACATTCAATAGGGCTTCTTCATAGAAAGCTCAAACTTTACGCAGCTGTTGCTTTCCTTGTTGAACAGCAGGCAGTTGCCCGTTTAAATTGTTCGCGCACTTAACGTCCTAACACAACTAATAATATATTTAGTAAACTTAATCAATCATTCTGTCAACATTTGGCTTCAATGTGAACCACTTGTCACTCAGGACACACCAGCGTCTTGTTACAATTATTAGAGGTGCTTGTACAAATTAATCCACCAAACGCTACACTACACAAAAACATACACAAAATCAAAACTGTTTACATTTTTTCTAAAACAAATTTACAACAAAATTTACATAAAAAAAATATATTTAGTTCATTTATCCACTAAAACAAAAAAGCTGGATCTGTTAAAAAATCTGGTTCTCTTAGTTCTTCATCAGATATAACAACTGTTTATTAAAAAACGTCTTCTAGAGTGCTTTGAAATCGTAATGCACTTGTTTTAAATATTTTTTCATGTCTTTGATTAGGTCATATTTTTCTAGCTGTCAAATAAACATCAATTTTGCAAACACCACTTTCTTACATTAAGTAGCAATTATCTTGAAAAATCATTGTTTATTTCAAAAACTGTTAAACACTGCTTATACGTTTTGTAATGTGCAACAGTCACTACACAAGCACGGAGCATAATACCAACTTTTTCCTGAATTTTGAACTTTTTAACTGTTGTAACAAATATTTGATTTTAATTATTGCATTCAGACTTTCGTCATCAAAAACATGCCTAAAACTTCTTGTAAAACACCATTCAGGATTGCAGAAGGGGCCCACCTTTTTGTTCTGAAACAGTTTTCAACAAACCATGTTAACTTGCGTGTTAACACTCTAAAATTTTCTGTTCTTAAAAACAAATAACACTTTAATTTTTAACAAAAATTTTTGTTTAAAAGTAATTAGTAGTTTATTTCAGTCAATATAAGAGACTCATAAAGTTGGACAATCATCTACTCTCTAATGTGTCTCTAGTAACTAAAGAGTATATTATTTCTATTTTTCTTCGGTCTGGTGTAAAATTTTATGGAGTTCTTAAAAACCGCAATAATGAGTTTACCATTATTGAGCATTTGTTTATGAAATCTTAAAGACAAAACCCAACAGATGTCTAATCTCATATTTACTCTCTTAACAGGTAGTCAGAAAACATGCTAAGATTCTTTTTGCTAGCTGAAGAAGTGCTTAAATAAGCCAAAATTTCTTTCTAGACTAAAATTGATAAAAAAACCGCCCGTAATCCTAAGGCGTTATTGTTTCTTTCTTATAAATAAACGTTCAATAATGCTAATTACTGTGTTTTTTAAGAAAGGCATAAGAAAGTATAATATTTTTATTTTTCTGCGGTCTGCCGTAAAACTTTATGAAGTACTTAAAAACCGCAATGATTAGTTTACCATTATTGAGCGTTTATTTATAAGATCTTACAGGCAAAACACATCAGATGTCTAATCTTATGTTTACTGTTTACTCTCTTAACAGGTAGTCAGAAAACATATTAAGATTTTTTCGGTAGCTAAAGTAGTGTTTAAGTACGTCAAAATTTCCTTACACTAAAATTGATGAAAGAAAAAGCGTTCGTAATCTTAAGTCATTATTGTTTCTTTCTCATAAATAAATGCTTAATAATGCTAATCGCTAATAAACTAAATAAAGGTAATAATTGCTCTTAAAATTTCTTATAAAAAATTAAAATGTTATTTGTTTTTTTATTTTAAAATTTAATATGTACATAATTACAACAAATTGCCAAAACACATACTATTAACTTATTGTAAAAAGCGTAAATCAGTTAATTCCAAATGTCTTAATTTTACTTAATAATCTGTAACCTTTTCTACGTTATGTGTAGAAGCGATAATTTTTTTCTATTTATTTATGTCTTTTGTAGCAAATTTATGTCTTTTTTTTAACTAATTCTGGGACTTTTTCGTTTTTTTTGGGTTTTTTCTTTTTTTTCGCAGTTCTTGCTTTTTGTATATTTTAACTGCACTATTCTATTTTATTTTTACTGTGTGCATAAATTATTTTTTGATCAAGTTTTTGATAAATTAACTTCAAGAGTTAACTTTTATTTTGTCTTTTTATGGTCGGATGTGAAAAACGTCGTGTCTCTATAAACTTAAAAATAACGATTACACATCTAAATTCTAAGAATTTAAAGAAAAAAGAGAAACAAAACTTTTAAGACGTATTTAAAAGTAAGTAAAAGATAAACAAAAAATCTTATCAAAAAAGCAATATAGAGAATATTACAGTTCAAGATATTAACAAAGATGTTGAAGGAGCTGATTATAAACACAGAAAAAATAAAAGAAGGTCGAAAAATATTCTAATATTTAGTGACAAACATTAAACAATAGTAACAAATAAAAATTAAAAAAAATACGAGAGACAGGCTAAAGACAAAGACAACATAATTATATCAGTACCAACAATATGAAGCTAGTGTCAAAAAATAATAAAAGACATAAGTAAAGTAAAACAATTATTACAAAATAGAATTTACATAAACAAATGATTATTATAATGATGATTACTACATGAATTGTAGCAAACGCCACACAAAACTAGACAATGTAACAATTACAGATAAAAAATTAAAATACAAAAATTAAAAACAAACGTAACAAAGAGAATATAAAAGAAAAATGCTAGAAGAAACGTTTAAAAAATAATGAAAAAGCGGTAGAAAAAAACAAAAACAAAATAAGCAAAAAAGAACGATAAAAGGCTATACATTCAAATTAAACAAAAACTGAAGTACCTACTTAGTACATAAAAACCTTCAAACACGAAAAAAGAGTAAATATAAATAGAGAGTTAGATTATGTAGGTAAAAGAATATACTATTTTAAAACATGAAATTGGTAGAAATAGAGTGATCATACGTCCAGAAAAATTTTGGACATGTGTGGAATTGGAAGTCAAAATATTGCGTCCGGGCGAAATTTTATTTTTTACTAATTGTCAGCAATTTTCAGTTTTAATAATTTAATTATTATATTTATTTAATTTTTTTAAGTGCAACTACAACTACAAGTTTTTAATATTAATTCTTTAAGACTTATTTTTTTATATAAGTAGAATAAAAAGTACATTTACATTGTCATATGAAACGTTTAAAAATATCTTATGAAAGTAAGTACAGATGGTTCCAAAACTATTTGACATCAATTTAACAGTTTCATAGTTAGAAAATCATCTTTCTGAGACACTTTTCAACAAAGTATTTGTTTAAAGTTAAGACTATGTATTTATTATTTTGGTATTCCAAAAAGTTTTTAAGAAGTCATTTTAGTAAAATTCGAGTAAAATATTTGATTTGTTAAAAAATGATAACGAAATGTATTTATTAAACACGTAATCTCTTCAGTAATATACCTCATCGTACTTAGATAGATACACAACAAGAATAAAGAAAAATCTACTACGAAAATCGTTGACTGGGCAGTTTGACTTAGCGAAGAACCACGGTTATAACAAGCAAATCTCTAGCAATTACCAAACCGATAAAAGTGCATTTTAAAAAATATAGTTTTACTATTTTTGTCTTTTTGTTTTTTTCCTAATTTTTTAATTTTAAAAAAGGACTTTCAAAAAATGACAAATTTCTGAAATCGCTCCGAGTTTTTAGTTAGTAAAAGAATTAGCAAATTAAAAAGGTATTTGGAAACAAGACTCATTCTCCGTAATATTCTCGTAGCATTGGTTTACTCAGTGGTAATCGGTGGTTAGCATTTTTAATTTGTGAACCTATCTCAAAATTAGCAAGACGTTTTAAAGACTTTGTCCAATATCTTTACAAAACCCTACAAAAAAAAAACATTTTTTTTAACCTTTTATTTTTTGCAGTGCTTGTAATGACGCTTTGTTAGCTTAAATAACAAAATCTCATAAAACACTCAACTAAACATCTTTAATTATAAGAAATAGACTACCGAGAAAAAAAATCGTTCCGATTAATTAATTTTCCTGAGTTCAAAGACTTTAAATTTTAAAGTGATTTTTATCAATTGTTAACCACTGTAAATTGTTAGTTATTTTTACATAAAAAATTTTTTCTTGTATTTCAACATTTGATATGCTGTGATCGTTTTCGGTGTTAACCCATCTATGCCTTGGCGACTACTTTGTCAACCTTGATTTTATGTATTGCTTTCGTTAGTTCGACTATTGCCATTTTTCTCTTAATTTTTTTTGTTGTGTTTTGTCTCCACTTTTATATTATGTATTCTTCTTGTACTCTTGGCTTTGTTTTTACGTGTGGTTTTGTATATTGTATTACTTAGTACTTGTTTGTAATATCAATATTTTTTCTTTTCCATCTCTTAATTTTGTTTTCTTCATCAAAAATTTTTCGTTTTTGTTTTTTACATTTTTAGCAGGTTTTTTCTTTTTTTGTTCATACTTTTTAAAGAGTGGCATAAAATTTTTTCATTACTATTACTTTCTGTGTTATCTCTTGCTACTTTTGTCCAGTCTTTTTCCTATTTCTAATTCTTGCTTAGACTTGAAGTTATTTGTCTCTGCAGAATTTTTCAGATTTGTACTTCTGGATCTGTTAAGAAACATCTAACATTTTGTTATTAACCTAAAGTTTAAATTTGTTTAATTTTTTATTTAAACAAAAAGCTAGTTAAACAATTCCTATAAAATTATGAAACAATAGGGTAATTATGTTTGATTTATTTATTTATAATAAGTTAGAAATACATATATTAATTTTTTTTATTTCTCTTGTGAGGGGCGGTGCGGTGCGTCTGTAATAGTTTCAATCATTTGACCGTAACTGATGTAGTTCAATTTCGATATAGATATGTATGTAGTCCAGTGGAGTGAGTGGATGGTAAATCGGCCATGAAGAGCTTGGTGACATTTAATCAATAGCAGCAGCTTTGTGGACACTCGACTGTTCGGTTGCTTGCGCTGTGAATGCGGCTACTCCTACTGTCAACTGTCCACGGCCTAATTATTCGTTGAAAACTATGTAAATCATCCCTGGAGTCTCCATTTTGACGCTGAAATTTCGGAAGTCGATATTTCCGGCGAGACGCGAAAATCACTCATTGCTATTACGAGGATCAGTTTTTGATTGTCGATATAATTATCGGCCCTATCACAAATAATACAGTTGTTTGACCAAACGGCCCTAGATCCTCGGCAGCTGCGCACGAGAACACCAACAATACAAGCTTTATTCAATAAGTCCCTAACTTGCTTTTGTCTTACGGTGGTGCGCGGTGGGGAAGTTGCTACCCTAAAGAGTTACGATACCGGGGTTAAACTTAATGGAAGGAGTGCATTACCGAAATAACTTTGGTTACACTAACTCAACAGTTCCTTTTACAGTAGGGGAAATGACTACAAATTATTTCGAGATGGCGCCAACTATACACACATTTTTGCATCATTAAAACTTTTTTTAACTGCGTCTCTATTAAAAAATCTATTATTATTAATCTGTTAATCTATTATACATTATCGTAGAATCAAAAAACATTTTATTACCGAGGCCAAACAGCAATAAATTTATGTCACCACCTAGAAATGTCATTATTAAGTTTACATTCATACACTAAAGCGAATAGATTTAATTGGTTGCCTATTTTACAGAATTTTTACTATAAAATTGTTTAATGAAAACTTTGTAAAGCAGGCAAACAATTAAATTTATTGACTTTAGTGTATAAAAGAAATCTTAGTGATTAGCTGGTAAAGTATACCTATTTATTGTTAGGTGATGCGGACTATTCTTCTCCACCTAGTAAATGACGTACAAAAGCCATGTGTATCGAAATTACTTCAATTTTTTGCACATAGTGCAGGTATTTTGGGCATTTAAACTCTGAACTAATTTGCTCACTTGGGATTACAAATTTTGTTCATAACAATATGTATCATCATTTGAGCCACTGCAAGAGCAGACTGGGCGGATTTGGCCCTGGTGGTCCCATTCACAGTACAGTTTGGCTATATGATTAAGGATTATTACAGGTACAGTCGCGAGAAGATATTCTTGATTGTCAAACTGATTTTTTGTGCGCATCCCAGTTGAGCTAGGTATCTGAGTTATCTTAGAGTCAAAAAGAGCTCTAATAAATGTTTGAGATGCGTCCGGGTAAATTTTATACAGTACCTACTCTTAAACATATTGAAAGTCTTTATTAATATAGTGCTGACATTGCGGGATGATCCTGGTCAAAGATGACAAAAAAATGCTTTTATTATATTTTTTGCTGTCTAATAATTAATATCATTTGTTTATCAATTTTTCTTGACCACGGAATGTAAATAGTATCTATTATTTCAGTCTTAGTAAAATAATAATTAACGACAATGATGAAGTCTTAATCATTCAGTTGTAGAGATCCAAATTGAATATTTTATTGCTAGATAGATACATATTAATAATATTATTATTATCATTTTACAACACAAGGTGAATCTTAAAACAGAGAATCCTTCAAAGAGAAATTTTCACATTTACATTTATTTCTTCATTTTTTGGCGATAAAAGTAGACGCTACTATAGCTTGGTTGATTTGTTTAATCGGAATGGTGTTATAATATTTTTATAAAAAAAATAAGAAGTTGACTTAAGTTATAAATTATTGGTAACAAAGCAATTAAGCTATTTAAACTGTTACCACCTACTGATAGGTTTTAATTCGACGTAATAAATGGTCTCAAGCAAAAGCATTCAAAAACTGCTCGTAACCCAAAGTTTAAACCTGCTCTTACTAAAGTAGTATCATAAACTGAAAACTCGTTGACAGAAGTACTAGTAGCTAATACTACGCTGCTTTGTTAACAAATTTTTTACTTAAGTCACATTTTTATTTTCTAATAAAAAAAAGCAAAGTATACTTCTTATTATCACAACCTGAAAGCAGAATAACCATCTAGTGGATTTTTTTAAATGTAGGGCTTGCTTAGAGTCGCCGCAATTTTGTTTTGTTAAATATTTACGCTACCACGATTTTGTTAGATTTTGTTTAAGAGTAACATATTTTAAGTGGTAAAGAAAAAAAGATAACAGAAGGAAAACTGGTCTCTACTGATGTGGAGAATTTTTACTATTAGCTTTATTAGTGAATTTTTGGAGAGTGAAAATTAAGATGTAAACACTATTAAATAATTCATATCTTCCGGCTTCTTCTACAAATTATTTTTGTTACTTTTGTTTCCAAGAGTTTTCTTTAATTTTCTTATTGTAATTATTTGATAAAGTGAAGAGAAGATGCTAGAGTGATAATATGGTCTTTATATTAGTATTTTTATTAGAAGCTATTGCACTGTAATGTTATGAATTTTTGGGAGTAAAAAAGTTAAGATCAGAAGGAAAATTGTAATAGTAATCATATACCACCACAATGAACATGTAAAAAGTTTCAGAGAATAAGGGTATAGATGATAGTTGTAAGATTGGCACCATCAAAACGAACTTTGGTGCGATTAGATAGTAAACATTGGTGCAATTCCAACAAACTTTCGTGTCAAGTTGCTCAAGTTCCGAACGGTTTTGTTAGACCAATACATGCAATTATAGAATTTCGTAAAATAATTGTATAATTCTCTTCTTTCACAGTTTAGGTTTTGCATCTTCATTAATTCTACAAGAGTCAGTAAATTTACTTTATGTATTGCTGACCATATTATTCAGATGTTTACATTGTATTTCTACATTTTAATCTTTTTAAATTAAAAAAAAATAATTAGACACATTTTCTTTATACATACATGTACATATATGTAAAATGTTATAAGGTTACTGAAGCAATGTTAGTGTAATTTATTATTTGAAAATATTACTTATGTATGTTCTTGTATATAATATATATTTTTTGTTTACTTTTATTTTATTTATTTTACATTTTATGAACGATCTACTGCAAGAAACAAACAAATATACTTGATGTTGACGATTACGATTTTCAACCGTTTATTGTGGAATTTTAGATTTTGGGCAGTTTAGTAGCTAGCGCCTTGGTACTTGCCAAGAGTACAAATCATACAGGCACTACAATCGATAAATGATACCGCTACTAACTTCTAGAATTTCAGATATTACCTCAGGCTCTCAAAATTGTTTTTTGGTCTTAAAATTCGAAAAAAATGTTGCTTTTGGTATTACTAATGTAAAAAGGGATAAAAAAATCTTGTTTTTAGCATTTAAAATCAGGAAAGATGTCGCTTTCTGTGCACTAAAATTATTAAAATATTATCTCCGGCTTTAGAAATTAGTAAGATCTCGTCTCTGACTCCCAAAAATTAAAAAAAAATTGTTTTCATCAGCTGCAAAAGTTGTAACAACATTGTCTCTGGTTTCAAAAATTAGTAAGATGTTGTCTTTGACTTAAAAAATTAATAAAACTACTTTTCCGAATTTTACAATTAGTGGAAAGTGGAATGTTGATTGTAAAGTTGTTGTTAGTTGCTTTCTAAACTGTCTCGAGTTTCTACAATAACGCCATTGTGGTTACTAATATAAAAACTAATATAAAATATCGCTTCTAGTTCATAAAATAAAATAAAAATCGCTTTTATCAACTTCAAAGCCACAGCACCTAAAATTAGAATTGAGTTTGCTGTTGTGAGAAGCAGTTTGATTATTTATTTATTTATTTATTAGGTTTTTGCGCTTTTTAAGTGATTGCATACTTCAGTTAATCAGTTGTCAAAAAATGTATTTGTTTTGTTTTTGTTACTTTGTATTACTAATAAAAGCATTTAAGGCTGTAGTGCAGAAATTTTCGTTGGTGATTAGTTTTAATGTTAAAAGCAGATATACAGGGTGTTTTTAATAGTAATTTTACAAATTTTAGCTAGTGATACTTCTTATTGAAAAAATGATAAATATTTAATTTTTTTTAAATGTTACTGGTTTTTGAGATATACGCTTTAGAATTTTTTTCTTTAAACATATTTGAGATACATAACGTATGACAACACTAATTTTGAGCAAAACTTTCTACATACATCGTATATTACAAAATCTATAAACATTTGTATAAAGCAAAATTTAGTTTTCTAAATCTGGTAAAATTTCTAACATTAGTTCAAAAACACTCGATATATGTACACACATATACAGGCTGTCTCAGAAATGATAGTTAAAAATTTAACCAGTTATCAGTGATACACCTCATCAAAAGAAACAACTTTTCTATATACCATTTTTGAGACAGATGCTAAAAATTTTAAATTTTGTTCTTCTAATAAAATCACGATACGCTTCTGATCAATTAGTTATTATTATAACATAATCTAGTGACTATTATAATACTACAGAGGTTAGTGACGGGTGTTGTATTTTGTACTAAATTTTTAAATAATTTTATCTTAATAACGCTTGAGATTCGGAAAAAATAAAATCTAGAAAAAAAGCTTTTCTAAGCGAAACCTATCAGATAAGTTTTTGACCATCATTTCGTATACACCCTGTGTAGCTTCAAAGTTGTTAAAATATAGCCTCCAGCTTTCAAAATTAATAAAATGTTGCCTTTGACTTCAAAATTAAAAATAAATTCTCTTCGACTTCTAATTTATCAAAAAATATTGCTTCTGTATTTATTTATTTAAAAATAAAGAGTAAAATAGAGATTGGTGTCTCGACAGTGACGTACCCAAGATTCATTTTTGAAGAGGGCTTGAGTGATTTTCGGGAGGTAAAGTTTTACTTTGTCAGAATGACTACAATCACACAATGGTAGAAAGGGTCGAATATATATTTTTGTATTGTACTTCATAAAACATATATTTTTTTAAATTGGTTTAAAATCATATAAAACATAAATCAGTTAAGTTTGAAGAGAGGCTTTAATTCCAATAACCTTCCCTCTTAAGTATACGCCCTTGTGCCTCGTCTCACAAAATTGTCTTGGGTTTACAAAATTGGAAGAAAATATCGCTTGTGTTATTATTAATTTAAAGAGTGATAAGAATAAAGTTACCTCAGAATCCCAAAATTAGAAAAATATCGTCTTCATCAGTTCCAAAGTTGTTAAAAAATCGCTCTAGCTTTTAAAGTTAGTGAAATCTTTTTTCTATCTACAAAAATTAGTAAAATGTTGACCTATGGTTTACAAATTTAAAAAAAAAGTTGCTTTTTTTTATTTGAAAACTGAAATATCGTTTTTGGTTTCCAAAATTAATAATAGTAGACGCGTTTTTAGACTTGAAATTAGTAAAATAGATAAGAGAAAGATAAAATTTGATGCTAATATTTTAATGCTAATTGGATGATAATATCGTTGATCAAAAAAATTAGAAGAAATGTCACCTTCATCATCTTATAAGTTGTTTAAATATTGCCTTCCACTTTCAAAATTAGTAAAATGTTGCCAACAGTTTTAAAAGTTACGAAAAAATATTTATTGATTTAAAAATTGATAAGGATTATCTCTGACTTCAAAAGAAATTTTGTTTTTATTAACCTAAAAAATTGTAAAAAACATTACCATTCGCTTCTAAACTTAATAAAATGTTGGCAAACTGTAAGGGATGCAATAAGCAAATCTAGATTTTAATTTGTTTTTGTTATTAAATTCTAGATTGTACAAACTTTTAAGAACACTGCGGTGGATGCAGTTAGTTACCTGCATATCAACCAATCTAAAACAACTTATTAGATTTTTTTATCAAAAGAGAAACGATTGAGTGAGGGTGCGTTGATTGCTATCGCCAACTTTTTTAATAATTTTATTTGTTAAAATTTTTAGATTTTAGTTTTTAGGGACGCTCTTTTCGTCTGCTTTTTACGGTCACGTCTTTGCTGTTTAATTGTTTAGATAGTAACAAACAGTCTGTAAAAACAACCGATACCAGAGAAAAAAATTTCTTGAAATTTTTAGCGTCTTCATAAAGTTTCAGGTGAAGGATTTTTCGTGCGTGTTCTCGCATCTGAAAGTTATGCAAGGCTAAAAATAAAATATGAATACGTAATTTAGGTTTCAGCACTTTGAGTCCATCCTTTCATATTTGTAGTTAGTAGGCGTCTTTGTTGAAATTCAAAGTAAAATAACAGAAATCCGTTATATCTCACGATACATCTGCAGACTGAAGGTTTTTTTTTCGGTAAATCCAAGACCGGTTAACTATCAACTGTGAAAAGTAGTAGTTAATAAGATCACATAAAGATAATATGTAGAATTTTACATTTTACAGATGTTTCTGTTTATATAACAACATATAAATAGTGTAGCTTCTGAATTGATATTTAAGTCGTTTGAGAATTTGAGTAACTTTGTAATTACAGTCGAGTCTTTTTTTCTTATTATTTAATATTATATTCAAATGTGTGTTATAATTACATAACTGATACAACATATTAAAAATTTGTACGTACTTTGTAAAAATTAAGCAATTAACATAACAATGAAATTATTCTTTTAACCGGATGCTTATGTAATAAAAGGTCAAAAATATAATGACAGAAATGTGAAATATTAAACAATTCACTGACAAACAAATAAAAATAATAAAGGCCACAGGTAAACACAAAAGGATGTAATTATTTGGCTTCAAAGTCATTATCAATGAGCCAAAAAGGTACTTCCCTCAAAACTTTTTCCCGACCCTGACCTTAGCACGTGCGTGACCATTTAAAAAAAGAACTCACGCATCAAGCTCTAATTGACCAAAATTTGTATTTTTATCAAAATAAAATTCAAGAAATCAATTAGCCAACATTTTTGTCCGAAATTTTTCGCATTCTCCAAAACAAAATACCAGAACTTGCGATTAAAAAATTGTTGTTAATAATAGATAAATTACTAATCATAAAATTACATAACTTTGTTCATTCATGAGTTGTTTTTTTGTTCACAATTTCTTTTGTATTTTTCATTGAGTCAAAGTGAATGAAATAAAATTAACAAAATTGGGTACACCTGTTACAACTAATTTTTTGTTATCAGACCACATGCAATGTTGTCAATTAAATAACAATTTCGTAAACACTAACACTACAAGTTCCAATCTTCAGGTCAATCTCTGTTATTATTTCATGCCTAGTAGATTTTAAATGACACAACACGCGCTCAGTCGCAATGCGGAAAACATTAATAGTGTCACCTAACCCAAATCATGTTTCAAATCTTGATATAAGACGTACTTATTAATGTTCTACTTATCATAACGCTAATTTTACTTATTATTTTCAATTAGGACGATGATTACTACTAAATAATAAGGTGGTTTTCTGCTCGTTGCCTAGGCTAATGGTCGAATTAAGAAAAGAGGTTATGAAATTTTCACTTAAGACCTCAGAAGCTTTTAATCGGCCCGGCCGACAACTAGTCATCTGGATAATAATTTTCGAATTATTTTGCGTTTTATTCTTTGCCCTTTGAGTCAAGCAGGCTCGAAGGTTAAACCAAAGAAGACTAAGCAAGTTTTACTTGTAATACTGGTAGAAAAGAAATCCTACGTTTTACGTTATGTTTGACAAGATGACAGCAGAATTTGATGAAATGTGACTCTGACCAGGGTCGGTTCGAAGCACAAACGGAGAAAGCGGTTCCAAAATCGAGATTTTTTTTAACAGTATTAAACTTTTATTTTTAATTTAAACAAAATTTTAATCAAACGTAGAAACTTAGAAAATGAAATTTAATGTAACAGCTAAAAACAAAACATTGTTATCACATATCAGCGATAGTTGTGGAATAAAATCACATTCTAGGACGCGCGTTTGATGAAAATAATGTTAATTCTGATTTAAAACTCGAATAGGTACAAAACTTGAATATACAGGGTGATTTGCTCTCGCCCGAGATTTCAAAAAGAAGCAACACGTTATACAATCGATAAGCAACTTTGAGAAAACCACAAATGATCTAAATGAACTGACTCTGGAAGCACTGTCAAAAGTATAGCAAAATATAATGTGTTGCCTTTTTTGGAGTTTCGGGCGAGAGCAAATAAAAAATTACCCTGTAGAGTAGTATACAGGCTAAGCACAAAATGGCGAAAAAACTGTATAGTTTATTGCAGGAGACTGTTAATAAAGCTCAGGAAAAATAATTAGAATTAAAAAAAATTTTATTTTTATTAACAAACAATTTGACAAAAATGACTTCTTTTTTCATAATTTTTATGACCATGCTCATCGTGTTAATGGTGCTTTGTTCTTGTTTATTAATTCTTAGAAACAGCACCGATTTATATAATTTTTTTTTGTTTTTTGAGATGTTATTCAAAATCAGAAACGTCATCACTCAAATCAGAGTGTCTTACGATAATCGGCTATTAGAAGTATCTAATGAACTAAAAACAATATTAGACTGAAATTTTGCACATAAAGTAAGCTCAAAACGTTGCATCTGACCAACATATTCTGAACAAAATGGCACAAAAATAAACCGATTTATTAAGTTTAATTCATTATTTTTTTTTTAAGACGATTTTTTCAAAATTACAAGAGTAGCCCTTTTTTTTAAAAAAATATATTTTTAGCAAAAATTCTAAAATTCTTTAAATTTTCAATGTGACTTCTCAAATTCAAAAAACAATTTTATGGAATAAAAATACAAAAGAAGAAAATAAATGCGCTTTTGATGAGAAATAGTACGGTACTATAAAGTATAATACAAATAATTCGAATGTCAGATAAAAACTATTTAAAAAAATTAATAATAATCTTACTTTAAACCAGGCGATTACTCTTTCTTAGAGCCGCCCCTGCTTTTTCTAAAATGTTTTAAGTAATATTTAAACACAAACATATTTAAAAAAAATATTATTACAAACGCTGCTCTTCTTGAGGATTAGGAAGTTTGAACGATTTTTCTACTTTATTGATTTGACAAACAACTTAGTTTTAAAATACGTAGAATAAATAGAATTCTTGTCAATGCAGTTTAAAATAGTATATTAAAGAACGCGTTTCGAAAAGTCAACATTGTGGTATTATACAAATTTACGTTTTAAAACGAGCGCAAGCGCGAGTTTTTATAAAGAATGAGTGTCTACAGTAACTTTAGAAACGACTTCTTTATGCTATTTTTTCTACTTTGCGCGTTTTACGTGCTTTTTAAGTAAAAAAGTTAATTTTTTAATCTTTAGAAACTTTTGCGTTAATACGAAATAGGTGGTAATAAATCTCATGAAAATGTCAAATGTTCTTTAAAGTGTTTTTAAATTTGTTCAAAATATTGTGTAAGTAACTCAGAAATAGTTTTTTTTTACCTACTGTATCGGTTATTGATTGTGGGCTCCAGAAGCCGTGACGTAAAAAATGCGCGAAATTTTGAAACACTGTCATTCGATAAAAATACCTTGAAAAAGTCGACCTTATTGCACATGTAAATAAGGTTGAATTTATAAAGACCAAATTTCAAGCCATGAATAAATACACTAAATAAAATAAATAAGACCTAAAAATGTCGACATTCGATAGCCTAAACATTTCATTTATTGATAAGTCACGAATTAGAACAAATTTACACTTAATAAAGAATTTAATAGAAAATAAAACGTTCGATGCACAGATTTCATTCATTTCTAAGCTTTAACGCAGGTCCAATATGAACGAATTCCAGCGAACCATGCCGAATGCGAGCAAATCCCCTCCGATTTGCCTGCGCAACTTGTTATTTGTATGTACTCGGCCATCTTCGGTAGTTGGTTTACAGCTGTTCGGGTGAGTTTGACAGCACGAAGCATGTACAGTAATTTCTATTTTCGATTAATTTCTCAAATATGCGAGAATTGTTTATAACTTGTGTCTGGATTAAAACTAGAATGTCTAGAGTATTGGAGTTGAGTGTTTTTATGCCTTATTTGTGTTTCCATATGCGATTTTTATTCGGTCAAAGTTTAGCTGTAATAATTTCAACCTTATGTATTAGTGCAATAAGGGCAACTTTTTTAAGGTATGTTTTCAGAATGACAGTGCTTCAAACGTTCGCGCTAAAATTACGACACACATCTCCAGCCCATTGGCATAAACACAATAAAGAAAATTTCTAAAAACATTGCAACATTTTTTAAATTCCCAAATTGAAGCATTTATACGATTCCTCTCATCGTTATTTCAGACTAAGCAGTGCTTAATCTGCATATTTTATCTAGCAAATAATTTATAAATTATCAAACGCTATGGGGGTTGTAAATCGTCAAAATAGCGGGTGAAAGCTGTTTTAAAGGGTCTCACTTCAAAAAAAAGTTGAAGTTACCTTATTGTTTAAGCGGCTTGCCTACCCTAGTGTTCGAGTGTTTTATAAGTTAATTGCGACATACACAAAAACACCTTGGTAAGAACTACTGGTCATCAAGTGCAACAAAATAAGTTCGAACAAAATTATTATAGTTTCAACGCTGACATGTATAGGCTAAAACGTAACAAATGTTCTTGGAGATTTATGACGTTATATTGTTCTTCTCTGAACTCCGATACCAGCAAAAACGTTACCAACACAAAAAAATAATTTGCACTAGTACTTTTTAGCACGCAAATAGGTGCTAAATTGGCTAACACTACACTCAAATCGGTATTGTATTAAGCTTTGTTACAGACGCAAAGTAGAAAAATAAAAGTATATTTTAAAAATTGATAAATAATTTTTATAAAAGCTTATAATATTAATTTACAATTTTTCCTTATAAAATACGTTCAAAAACACAAATTTAAAAAAATATATTAAATGGCCCCATTTTTCGCGAAGTTTTAGGTATTCGAAAAAAATAAGTTATTTTTTCAAAAATTAATATTTCATAAATGGTTTAACATTAAGGTTTGAAAATTTATATAAAAACTTTTTCAGTAGGTACTAAAAGAATAGAAACTAAAAAAACGTAGATGTCAACATATTTGGTAGATTGATTTGGCTTAGAATGCTTCATATGTATATTATTTTTTAATAAGAACTTTTTTGTAACATGTCTTATTATAAATATTTTTAAATCTATGATAATTCTTTAACATTTTTCTATAACAGACCATCAGTGAATTTTTTGGTGTTGTTCTGTTACAACGAAGCACTAACCAGGTTTTTGTGGAGTAAACTCAATGCCTGATATTGAAGCTCTTAGATTTCTGAAGCTATTGTGGCACATTTTTTAGCGAAATCTTGGTGTTTGTTTGGGTTTTTTGGGCAGTGAGAAGTATGGGTAAATATCTGCATATTTCATAAGAGAAAATCCGAATTGTATGCAAATTGTGAATCAAGACGTTTCGAATAAATCATCATCATTGGAGTGACACAAATAATAAGAGCGAGTCAACCCACATCCATAAAATTTGCTACACTTCCATTATGTATCCATCTACTGAAATTAAAAATCATTGTTTCTAGAAAGTAGCAAGATGTCCCAATTCGCTGTGGTGACAGTTACGGTCACTCTCGGTCATTGTTAGTATTTCGCTTGCAAATAGAGGAATGCTAATCTGAAATAGTAAGTCGAGTAAAATCTTACGTTATCTTCACTTCTCGTTCTAAATAATACATTTATCGCGAAAAGTTCATCAACCTGGCACAAATATCAATTAATAGAATATTTTCTTGTTGAAAAAGTTTCCCGTTATCATTGAATTTATCAAGTAAATGAGCAATAAAATTTGTAGTAAAAATGTTTGTTCTGAGTGGAAATCCGACCAAACATCCCACCAAAACAGCTTTATTGGTTTGAAACCGTACGTCATAAAAAAGTAATACGATTTATAAGTGTCAAAATCCGAGATACACATGGTTTCCAGACGCATTTCCTTTGTAAAGATGAAGACCCTCAAGGCTCCCTCGCCGAGTGGTGGGTTAATACATCAGGGGTGAGCGAGCGTCCACAATACCCACACATACATCATCAATGCAGAGTTTATTGAATTTCAATGTTGCCAATATGAGACGTGATCGAAACCCTGGTTGCTTTCGAACGCTTGAAACCTTCTGAATTATACACCAAACGGCAATTTTGCCTTATTGTTTCAAGACTTCCGGTAAAAAACACAACCTCTGACACAAAATTTTGTATCGATGTTAAACCAGGCTTAAATCTCTGGAGGAATTCTCATGGTTACACTTGGATAAAAGATGGATTTATGCTTGTATAATTCAGGTAATTTATACGGCGTTTATAGTGTAACTAGCTTGTGAACAGCAATGTAAAGAGCTATCTTATCGAACCAATTATTAATTTTTCAAGTGTGTAATGCAGACTTCGAGCTTAAACTAACCTTAATTTATGCATTCTGCATCAATAATAACTTTATAACAACTACAAGAAAATTTATAATCGCATTTTTAAAACATCTCCCTATTTATTCAGTCCATTTACTTTTAAACATATTAGAGTAATATTATTCGAATTAAAACTATATACAAGATTTACAATCTGGTTCAACTAAGTGAAAATTACTTTTACTACGGTAATAACAACAAGGACGAACAGTTTTATGAACTCCACTCTAATTACACGACTAAATCAACATGTCAAAAATTTTTATTCCAGCTTTTTTCATTGAATTCAACTAGACTATCTATTACATCCACTTTCTATTTTATTTAATAAAGTAAAAAATTCGACTGAAATCTAAACTAACATACTTTCAACCTGTTGCACTTCAATTCCATAAGTTCCAAATAAGGATCTAAAGTACAAAGCCACTCTACAACATTTACAAAACAGCATTTAAGCCTTTACCAATATGTGTACTAAATTCGCTAAGTTCGCTGTAATTTATTGATGGAACTAGAGGTGATCAATAAGTACTAAAATTACAGAACAAAAAGTTTTTTCAAGGAACTATGTATAACATGAGTAACAAAAAAATATTAATTTAGAAAGCCTAAATAGCATTATTTTTAAATTACAACTCAAACTAAATAAACAAAAATCACATTTTTTAATAACGAGCGTCTAGAAATGAATGACGTCGTAGTGTGCTGTGAACCCGCAAACGTAGGGCTTAGTTTGGCGCACATAGTGAAAATCTTGACATTATTAGTTTGTGAATTATTGTCGTCAATGCCAATTGTCAAATGTGCGCTAAGCTAAGCTAGGAGCACACTACGACGGCATTTATTTCTAGACGCTCGTTATACATATTTTTTTTATGTTAAAAACAATGTTACTTATTTAATTAAATACATCAAATTATCTATTTAGAAATGTAAAAATCATAGACCACTGAACTAAACACAATTACAATTTTTTTTATCAGCACCATTTATTGGTTGATCTTCTTCTATTGAGTTGTTTTCATAATAATCTTTTCTAAATTTTTTTCTACGTTTTTCTGGTGAGTTGATTTCAATTTGTTCAACCAGTCCACGCATCTTATCAATGCAATGGTCTTTACTTTTTCCGTTAAGATTTTTCTGAAACCATCTTTTAATGGGTTCTTTTTGGTTTTACTTCAAGACTTATTTGACTATTCTCTTATCTAATATTGTACGACCGTAACATCCTGTATCAGTTCTCTATTTTAGGGCGATCGCTAAGGTTTCTATATCTATTACTGTGCTTTTTTGTTCTATTTTGGAAAAAAAAACATTGTTTTTATAGCTGTTAATTTTTTCTTTACTTCTTTTGTTAATATCCTTATATCTGACTCACATGCAAAGATTTATTAGTATGACAATCTCTTAAAAACTTTTTTTAGTATTTCTTTTTTACCTAGCAAACTAGTTTTTATTGCTCTAAACAAGTTTTCAATTTTTAGTAATTTTTACTTTATTTTTTTTACATTTTTTTATCGTTCTATAATATTGGTGAGCTCGACTAATCAGAAATTTTTTTTGTATGTTTTTCTACTTGTATAAAATGTTTTTACTGCGTTTTATGTAGTATAAATGTCTTAAAATAGAGCAGAAATTTTGCGGTTTAACAATAAAAGACGTTTAAGAAATTGCTATTGCTTTGGCTCGTCGAAGTAACCTTCCGAACTCCTTTTGCAATTAACTCGGTAAGAGCTGACGTCAAAATATTGAATTGGTCAGAGTTTCATTTCTAAACAAAACAATATAAACTATTCTGAACCCTCTTTCACCTTATGTAAAAGGTGTAAAGTAAGAAACCTTACTCATCTTACAACAACAACCGAATAATGTAATAAATTAAGAGTTTTAAAACACTTTTGAAGCAGACACAACAAACTTTGAAGAGATCGTGTTAAGGTTATGCATTGGTTTTGTTTAGAACTAAGCAGCTGTTTTCTTGGAATTTTCGTCAGCGCTTGCGTACTAGAGTACGCTTAAAAGCGGGCCGTAAAGTGTGTAGTTTGATCTGTTGCTAAAAAACATAAAGATCTATTTTTCATTCGCAGATCATAGAAAATTTTTCTTGCACCAGTCTTTTGCTTCAATCAAGAAAATGTCAAAGCAATTTTAAGTTCTATTTTAACAATATTGTTATCTGCTTTAAATAAGATACCTGCAATAGTTTTGTTTGTAAAACAATAACAAAAAATTAATTTTGTGACATTTTATATCGTTTATATCGTTTTAAAAAAAATATTTTGAAAATTCTGAAAACAACTGAATTATGGTAGCCTTTGTAGAACATTTGAAGCAATGGTAACTTAATTTTTGTGTTACTCTTGTTTGATTACTATTATTTCCTGTTAGTGTATTTTCTAAACTTTTTTATTTTTTTGGTGTTATTATTAGTTCTTTTTTACTCTCCATTATCATGTTGATCTGACATCTATCTTGTCTCTTCTTACTACTTTTAAGCACTTTTATCAACATTATTGTTTGTATTTTTTTAAGTAGTTTTAGATATGTAATCATCGTTTTAAAGTCTTGGTACTCTTGGTATAAAGTTTGGAGGAAAAGTTTGGGGTCTAAAAATATAAGAATTAAGATGACAGAAATGTTAATAAAATTGAGGTTTAAAGATAATAAAAACGAAAAAGCAATAAAAAAGAAAGAGAAATACTGGGAGAAAGCACCACGAAAAAGATAGTCTCAGAATTATTTTTTGAAACGAAAACAGGACTGAGCAAAAAACAGCTTTTGAAAAAATGTAAATAGTTTTAATGTAGAGCTTGGTGGAAATATAGATAGAAAAAAAAAAGAAAGAAAAAGAAGAAGTTTTGAGAAGAGTTAATCTAGAATATTTATAATGCTGTAACAGAAAAAGAAAAAAAAGTACAGCTAAAAAGACATACTGTCAGGGGTTAAAAAAACACTAGTAAAAAAATGAAATACAACAAGAAGAATTAAATCGTACAAAAAAGATTGAAAAATCAGTACAATACGTAGTGTCAGCTTATTGACAAATATTGAGTTTCTATGAATCAGCCAATACGTGTCCCCATGGAGTCATTCAATACCTCTTATTGTTAGTTGCGATTGAAACAACACGAGACGTTTATTGAGACTATTAAATAATTATTGTAAATAAATATGGTTTAAAAAGAAATATACGTTATTGTTTAATAGTTTTTAACAGTAGATAGTAAACAACTGAAAAAAGCTAAGGAAATATTAGACCCAAAAATATAAGTTACAAAAGATAAAATAAATTATTGAAGCAAATTTAAATGCGATAGTAGGTCGAAAAGGATAAGAATCCAAGAAAGAAAGAGTAACAAAAAAAAAGAAAACCAGCGAAAGACAAAATATAAATCAAAAGATTTTAGGAGATCTTAAATAAATTTAAAGATGTAAAAAAAATGCCAACAAATGCTGTAAAAATATGATTTTAGTGATATTTGTCTATACAGATCTTGCTTACTGAATTAAGAAATACTTTTCATATAAGAATACCAGAATAGTTGTAAATGGTTCATTAAGTGGTTAGGTATATATTTTAATATTCAGATCGGCAACTATCCTAGATGCTAAAGATAACAGGAACAGGCGCTCAATTGTGGGATTAAAACCATCTACAAAAAAGACCGCAGCCTGTAAGTGACTCATGTTTTAAGTTACATAAAAAGTTCTCCAAATTTACCTGAATTATATTTTTTTTGGCTTACTCATGACTAAACATACTTCAACAAGAGATGGAAGAAGGATTTATTTTTGTCATGAAAAATAAGCAAAATAAAAGTTAACTCTTATACATAATTTGTTGAAAAGTTTAAATAACGAAAAAGGAAGAATTAGTTTTTGTATTTATTGCGATAAGTTGTTTTCTTCATTTAGAATTCACTTCACTATTTTTTTATAAAAAGAGAACTTAAATTAGGGCAGCTTCTGAAGTTGAAATTGCCCATTATGGTTGCGCATTTGCTTCATCTTTAAAAGTAGATGAGTGGGAGCTGAGCATTCTAATTTGCATAGTTGTAAAATGTAAAACAGTAACAAACTCTTGTTCAATAATTTATGATGAACAAACAAAATTTATGGTCACCTTAACGGCCCAATTAAACCTGAAACTGCATTGGTAATCTCTTAATTGACAAATTGCAGTTCTAGTGCCAACCAACCTGTACAGTTAATAAGGTGCGTGATGACACGTTAAATATATAATAAAAAAACCTGAACAAACAACAGCATTATTTCCCGTCAGAAAAGCTAATAAGAATCATGAAAAATGGCTCGAGAATTTAAATTGGGAAGTGCGTTTTCAGTGATTCAGTTTTAGGTGGGAGCACACGCGTAAGAATTATATTTTAATCGTTCTACTCGCTAAAAATACTTCAAGTTTGAGTAAATAGTTTGTAATTTTGAAGAAGGAAGAATGCATTGTTGTAAGTGGCAAGGCTTGTATGTGTCATACACGACCATGATCCCAAAAACCAAGAATGCACCTATTTCTGCAAGGATTTTTCAATCGACCTTTAATGCCGGATATTCCCGATGCATTTTTCACGTGAATTCCTGCATAATGTCAAAATCTCAAAGTGAAACTTGACTCGTACATAATATTTAATTGGACTGGTAATCTTGGGACTCCCACGTGTCTATCGTGTATCTTCTCACATCTCTTACCGAATCACATACAGTGAAAAGTCTCGTTCCATTCAACCATTTGAATAAAGACAGAGCATGTGCAACGTTTTCGGGAAGAAAATCGTTTACTCGAGTGGCGCCAGACACTATATGCATATGGTCGAGGCTTATACGTTGCTGACACTCTTTCCATATATGAAAGGTCTAATGAAAAACAAAACCGGAGAATAATAGACCCTGCACGTTCACTTGACAATTTTCTACAAATGCCGCTTTTAAACCAAGATTTTTCAAAAACACTAAATATTTCAAAAATTTTACATCATAAAATAAAGAGTAGGGTAAGAAACGCTTAAGCTAACCGAAATTTCAGCGCTCTGATTGACTGTACCTTTTGTAATAAAAATTTAGTTTTTCAGCATCTTTTTAACAAGGGCTTATCACCTATTAAAATCTGTAACATTACTTCAGTAACACTCTGTATGTATACAGGTGATTTTTTATTTGCTTCTGTCCGAAGCTCTAAAAATAGGCAACACATTATACTTTGCCAGTTTTTTAAAATTTAATTTTCAAAATTAAAGCATAAAGGGTTGTGAATTAATGTCCACATTGTTGACAATACCGTTTCCAGAGTCAGTTCATTTGGATCATTTGTAGTTTTTCCAAAGTTGCTTATTGTTTGTATAACGTGTTGCCTATTTTTAAAATCTCGGGCGGGAGCAAATAAAAAAAATCACCCTGTATACAGGGTCTAATTAATTAAATGTTGTGTATAAATTTATTTCTGAAAACCGTTTTTAAAATACTTAAATAATAACAATGTAAAAAAACTAAGTATCGGCTAGGTCCTGAGCTCTCTTAAAAAGATTTTACCAATCTCAAACAATAAGTGGAGACGTCGCTTTGCTTCTCCTCCCCAAACAATTGTTATCGGTCGGTAAAATGTTCTTACCGTTCTTGATACTTAATATACTAATTTATAACTGCTACTTACTAAAATCTAAAACACAAAAATGTAGATACTAAATGGATAATTTATAAATTCTTAGGCACAAGTATATTTAAGTACTTTTTAGAGTATCTCAGGAATACGTTTTAAATATTTAAAATATACTTATGTTACAAAATATTCGATTTATATTTATAAGTTATACAGGGTGTCTCAAAAATAAGACATTCCAAGTTTAGAGCGTTGTGGAGGTGCCCTTTACAGTACGTAACTAAAAATTTACAGAACAGTTTTTTAAATTACTCCCTAGATGGTATTAGTTTTCAAACTTTGTTCAATAGGGCATCACTGCGCAAATTGTACTTCGCAATTTTTTAGATCTCAGTTAGACATTTGTTCTCAAGCAACAAAATTCTAGCCATGTCGTCTTCACAGAATTAAAATAAAATAATATTCTAGCCTCATTGGCTAGCTTTTTAACTAAAATTTGCAAAAATTATTTATTTTCTATTTCTTGTTGTGATTACTTTTTTAAGATTTTTTTAAAATTGTTAATACACATAATAAAGCCCATTATAAATAAAAATAAACATCAACATTTATAGGCTTTATTTGAAGATAACTTGATGCAAAGTCTGCATTTTTCGTGAAGGGAGAAATAAGAGGAGTGGGCATGCCCTATACCGGCAATGTTAAGTTCTTGGTCGAGGTACAAACACCTTTTATGGTCTTATTCTATTGTCAACACCAACGTTTGCAAATTTATAGTGAGGGAAAAGCTATCCCGGGTACTGTAAAACAGCCATTAAAGGTGTTTGTGCAACGACCACTGGTACTTCTGGTAAAATGTCTTACAACGCTCTGAACTAAAAATTGTTTAATTTTGAGCTATCTTGTGCACTAAGAACGATTTAAAAATAATAACAACAAATAAATATAAGTTTATTTATACATATAAATCCAAAACATATGTATAAATAGGCTTTATTGTCTGTATGTGCTTGGAGCATTCTATGCCAAATCGGCCTGCAAGTTGGGATTTTTTGAAATTTTGTATTTTTTTAGTACACATTGAAAGAATTTTTGAAATTAAGAAAAATACTTCTTTTTGCTACAAATGTCTATAACATCGCAAAAATGGAACTATTTCATTTTTTTTTAAATACTTGTTTTTAACATTTAAAAACAAATTAAAAATTGTTTTATATAGCTTAATTTTTTGAAGTTACACAAGCAAATAACAAACATTTTTTAAAAAAATTGTAATATTTTCAAATATTAAAATTTAATGAATGGTTTGAGATTAAGGTCTAAAAATTTACATGAAAAGTTCTTTTACTGAGTACTAAAAAATCCAAAATTTCAAAAAAAATTGCTGAGGTCAAAGTATTTGGTAGAGGTAGGCCAATGCCCCATATATAAATTTTAAATTAGACAGCATTTCATAAGTATATTTATTCCTCATTGTCTGAGAAATAGTAACCCTTATTTGGGCATTTGATTAGTTGTTGAAAATGGTAAGATTTTTGCTGAATGAATAAATCCCAGTTTACTTAAATATGCATTTGCCATTTAGAAATAACATAAACATACATTGTTGGTCGTATTTAATTACACTGAACAGGTCCATTGGAAATGATGAATAAATAGTGTTGTCTGGCGAAATGCAATTTGCCAAGCTTATGATGCAATTTGCATGTATTAGGAATTATGGGTTGCCATTATCCATGCATTAGTTAAGTTTTTCCTTGATTCAATTCGTGGTAAAATCAATAAAAATATTTTTTTAATCATCACCCCCAAATTGGTTATCACCCACTTGAATATATCAGGGATGACGTAATGGTAATGCACGTGTCTCGATGTACAGATGGATCCATATGCCATCCAAAGTTACACAACGGAAAATGCAGGATATTTAATCATCGACTTTCCGGTATCTTAGCCTATCTCTTTTTATCCTGGAGTTGGACAATTGGCTAGACAAAGATTGTTTGTAAGCTGAGATTGTGCCAATAAATGGAGGGTGGATAATGATTATTACAAGTATTTGTTTCCTTTTTCTAAAAGTTGGGAGGCAAAAATTCGGTTTGTGTGAGAAATCCCAACCTGTTTTCGAACCTTCTCGATTTTTTTTTCTCAGCAGAAATAAAAATATAATTGCCCCTTTACCAGGTAACATTCTTCAAATTGATCGACCTGTCCTTGGTTCCGCTTTGTTATAAAGTGGCGATGATTTGTCAGAGCTTGAAATAATTTTCCGAAAAGCTCAGGATCAACAAGTAATTAAGCGATTTTAAGTTAAGAAAGACAAATAAATGGTATAAATGACTCGCTAAACATATCTCGGTGAGTTAACACGGGGATATCCCGCGGCTGCGTAGGGGTAGTATGTGAAAAAGCAGAGCAGGGTGGCCCACCCCTAAATCATCTGCTCGTCACCCGCCAGGCAGCTGGCAAAGCTGACGCATAGAACGCTCCGGACAAATATTTCCTTCCTTCGGTTTTCTACACGTCGGAGAAACAAAGAACGATTTGTCATCAAGATGTCGACAGACAGATTATGCAAAAATTCGATCAATCGATCCGATGTCAATCATTGCAATAACGAAAACCCGGGGTTCATTCCCCTTATTGCCGGTTCTGACGATTTTTATTTCATAAAATAAACACAAGGGAATCAAGACGAAGAAAAGCTGGATGCATTTTTGCTGAAAAAATAATTACTTGGGTCTTATTAAAACCAGTCGGAACTGACCACGTTATAAGCAATGGTAAGTTTATAGCACCCTTCATTTTTGAGTTATTTATGGGCTTTATCGCGGCATGATCGGGCGGTCGATACGAGAATCGAACTTTAATCAAAGATTGTTTAATGAATCAATGTAAGCAAGAATGAAATTACGAAGCAACATCCAATTTGTATTGATTAACGGTAGTTGAACTTGGGTTCTTTCAGCAGAACACCAAGAAAGGATTTTGAAATCTGATGTAGCATTACGAAAAGTATAAAAATTTTGACACTTTTAACGTTTATTTGAACCACTCGTACAAGTCGTACGAGAGTTTCAGTCGTATGGAAATCATATATCAATAAAATTTAATATTTTTTTGAAAGTTCTTAAAATGGTGATTATTAACTGATTAATCGTACAAGTAATAGTAATTGCGCCAAATTGTCAGAAAAGTTAGAAAATCGATACAGATCTGACTGACTTGTCTTTCCAGATAATAAAAGCGTCTTTTTGACTTATGTTGGGGTTGATCTGCAGAGAACTATTAGATAAAAAGGTATAATAAAAATGCTGTTTTCAGTTGGAAAAATGCAAACAATACAATTATTTCACTCCTCGTAGAGTTAAATCTTTACACTTGATTTTTATACTACCAAAGAGATAAAAAACTATTTTCGAACATGATCTGCACATTCTTTTTTTTAACGGAAATTACATTTACTGACTTTGCGACTTTGTTTGTAAATTTAGTAAGTTGGTGCAATGATATAAAATAATCGTCTTTTTAAAAGCTTTCGAAGCTTTAATAGTTTCAAAAATTTTTAATTTGTCTGGTTTTAATAATCTTGGAATACTTATAAAAGCTATAGTTAGAGGTACCGATATTTGGAATTGACTTATGCAAGCTTTAGTGAGAATTGGCCAGCTTTGCGGTCTATCGTCATAAATTTTTATAACTGGAAGCATTACTTTTATGTTTGTAAATTTGTCGTCTTTGTACTCTCTCGGTGCAAAGCTTTCCAACGTATCTACTTTGGTAAAAATAATTTATTTATTTATGGGCCTTTATCGCAACGCTCTGGTAAACCATTATCAGAGACAATCGGCTTATTCTATAATGAGTCCCAAATATCAGTACCTCTGACTATAGGTCTTTTCAATGACTCTGAAGTGTCGAGCAATAAACCGTTTATTTTCAATTATTAACCGAAGACACCGCAAATGCAGTTGGAGATACCGACCGTTTAATTCTAAATTTACCTAAAAACCGTCTTAACACAGAGATAATTTTTGCCTAATTCGTCATTCTTGTCACATCTGCGGTAGAAACCCTAAACTCAGTCCTTCATAAATTCAGTCTCTTTTTTCTAGGTAGCATTCTTAGTAAATTGACATTTAAGCTTCACATTTAAAGAAATGCAACTACAGAATGCCGCTCTCTGCATTTGGTGAAGATTATAATTTTATTGGTTGGGACCTCAGAGTCAGAGAAATTCACAATAGGTATATTTAAGAACTTTGTTTAAGAAGTTTGTTCAGTCACAATACAAAAAAAAATAAAAAAAAATTGACAAGATTACATAATATCATTAACAGCGCAAAAGTATGCTTTGTTACAATAAAATAATAAAGAAAATCAAAAACACCTCTTATAGGAAACTTAAAATCACTTTTTTTATTTGCGTTTTTAAGAAACTTTATCCTATTGTAATATTCAGAGTAATAATAGAACACTAATTGATACACCAAAAATTATACACTTTAATAAAAAAAACGTACATTAAAAAAATAGTAGGTATGAAGAAGTTATTTCATTGTAGGTCTCATTTTTTATAAAGCTTACGCATGGATAGTCGTTTTATACGTATTAGTTTGAATAAAACGTATTAATAATTGAATTCGTGTCTTTATAAATCCAGTTTCCTGAAGTTTTTTTACTCTACAACGAATGTAACAAATTTTTAGGTTAAAATAAAAGCTTTGTTTCAAGGTCCTTCTTCTCTCAAAACACTTTTGCTAGATGTTTAGAGCATTTTATTGATTATGGCTATTTTCAAGTACTACAAGATCTATTTAATGAATATAACTCCTCTAGCTTGTTTTTTATCTACTTCCCATTTTATAATTGACTAACTACATAGTTGAGTTCTAGTTAATTTGCATGACTATTAATTTATTAACTAACTTCTGTCGGCAACTTCTTTTATTTATACAGAATAAGCAAATTTTTTGGAAGTATTTTAAGGAGCAGTCTGAACTCTAGTCGTTTTCCAAAATTCTTGTTAGGTATTTTTTATTGAAACAGACAATTTACTATTTGTAATATTGCTTCTTTTAGCACTTGTTTTATTTACAATTTCTTTTTTTTTGTAATGTTTTAATATCTGACTCTTTTTGTAGACAAATTCTTGAAATCTTATATTAAAAAGAAATGATCTTACAACTTATTGTTGCTTCGATTTCTTCTTGGCGTTGTTTCTCTTTTTTATTTTTTATTGTTTGGTGTCGTTTTTCTTATGTTTTTTTCCTAGCATGTACTTAAAACGAGTTTTTACCCTAAACTTAAAAGTTTAAAATAAAAGGTGTTTAGAGCTGTTGTCACCTAATATACTAATTTTTTGGGCAAGCAACCAGAGTGAGCTTTGCGCTGACAATATATTATAGAACAAGATCCAAGTGCCGCCAAACGTTACTTATTTTTTGGTGAACAAAATGTGTACTATAGAATATTTAAGCAGTCTACACTAAAAGCTAGAACTAAAAAAAATTTTTTTTACCTATAACCCTAACGAAAATAAATTATAACATTCCTTGAGATGTAGGTACATATCTAACAGAAAGTATTATTTTCCACCTTAAAGCAGAAAATTTTGTATTAGCCCAGCATATATTTGTTATTTTTGTTTGTCATTGTGACAACTGTCTTGATTTATGATAATTAACCACTTTTGATTTATAAATAAAAATTTATTTTTTTTATTTAAATTAATTTAGGGTAGGTGAAAGCGGAATATACGTCACAGGCATCATTCTTTATATCCTCGCTAAGCTTAGGCATTAAAACACAGTCTCAGACTGATGCTTGATACATTTATATTTTAAAGACTAGTAAGCTTGATAAGTATTATTTATTTAGTTAAAAAAAATTACGAGAATTTTATCTCTTTCAATTTTTGAATTTTGTTTTCTGAAGATGGTAAGTACATTTTAAGTTGCGAGAATTCTATCTCTTATAATTTTTAAATTTTGTTTTCTGAAGAGAGTAAGTACATTTTAAAACTCTGTGAGTCCGAAACATATATTTTGTGTTTTATTTCACCTCATCGAGATTTACGAGGAATCAGTAAAATCTCTTTGCCAATATTTTTCCGCGTTTTTGCGGTAATTCCCAACCACTTCCCACTCTTCGTTTTGGCGGGAAATCCTTATATTTGTTTAGCGGTTTGCGTTTGTGAATGAATGGTAATTAGTGGAACATTAGCGCTGATCCTTAATATTGACACAAGACCTCGTTAGATTCTTGGCACTCGTTAGTAAAAATCGCTATTATTGAAATTCGCGTGGAATGTCATAGGTTAATATTAATATACCACACATGCCAAGAGAAAGCACAGGTGTTTTAGTAAGCGTACACCTTTACATTTCGCTAAATTGGGCAAATATTAAGGTCGGAATTAATTCCCGAGCAACGGTGGCAAGTCAGGAACATCACGGACGCAGTGCAGCGCCGCGACGGCCGCGCTGGCGTCTCCTGCCGCCACCACCCGCACACTCACACTTCCGTCACCTTTTCTTTCGTGATTACACCCACTGATTGTTTAGTTCAATTTTCAGGCTGAAAAGTTTGCCACACGAGTCTACTTTTGGCCCAATTTTTTCAGGATAATCTGAACGAAGGGCGATCCAAGGGGCATATTAACAATAGTCAATTAAAATATCGCCCTCTCATCCCTTTGTAATGATATTTGAATGAAAAATCGTGGGCTTATAAATTAGGATGAGGGTTAGTCACGTGATCAAGTTTCACATTCCATTTTCGTCACTAATACCAACTACACTGTGTAAATTTCCCCAAAGCGCAATCAATCGTAATAATTTCGGCGCGTCAGTTGATAAACTACAAAACTGAATTGATTTAATAATAAATTTTCGGTCAACTCGAATACTAAAGCTTCCGACAAATAAAATAAAACAATGATGGCTAAATGTAATCGAAGAATAGAACGGAACAAAAGCAGTCTGGCTTCGCGTAATCAACTCAGATATTGGGGGATTCACTTAGGGTTGTAGGGCTAAGGGAAACCTTCAATTTTCTCACATATGGGCTCCCTTATTGATTGCTGATAAATGTAAAAATTCGTGTCAAGGCCGGTACAATTCTTGTCTTTTTTATATTTTATCTTGTGGCTTGTCGACCTTCCGCCAAAAAAATATTTGCCGAATGTTATGTCTGTTATTCGGTTTAACGGTCTGCGAGCGAACGATCGTTGACATCGAGTCGACGTGATGGAAGAACCAATCCAAAGCGAATCGATGCGCACGCAAAGCAAAGCGAATAGACGAGCGACCGTTGGCTTCGAACAAAGGTCGGTGATAGACGCGTTTTAACGATGAATATTCACTTGTTTATCGGTGAAATTAAAAAACGAAGAGTTTTGTGGGATCATTCCAACAGACACTACCACAATAAGAACGCCCTAAACGATGGTTGGCGGGAAATCGCGACAATATTTAACATGGAAGGTAAACTTTCACTCTGCATAAACCGTATTTCAAATGGGATTTCAGTTTATTTAGCTAAACAGAAATGGAAGAATCTACGAGACACATTCCGGGTCGAACTGAAGAAAACACGAAAGTACAGTTTAGAACACGGCGACGAGTTCGCGAAAAGTCTTTGGGCTTATTACGACGATATGTATTTTATTAAGGACACTTTAAGGACACGAAGAGGAGCACCTGAAAGGGATGCACCACTTCCTACAACTGAAACTGTGATAGAAGGACTTGGCGATGTTATAAAAACTGAAAGAGAGTCACTGACGTCATCACCATGTCCTTTAATAGATGATAACGAAACGAAAGATACTCCAAATATTGTTATCGAAAATGTTGCGTCACTTAGTCACGAAAGTGATGTTGATACAACGAATGATAAAAGAGGAATCAAGAGGAAAAAATGGACGAGCGAAGAACAAAATGACAGTATAGAAGATCAAGATGATGATATGTTATTTTTTAGGAGTCTACTTCCGTTTGTTAGAAAGTTAGATCAGGATAAAAAATTATTGTTTAGGATGAATGTACAAGAAATGTTGTACAATCAGTTGTATAATTAATAAATTTTTTCTTAGTTTGGTGTTTGTTTCAATGACAAAAAATCCATTACTTCTTGGTGAAATAAAATATTCTCTTGGTCATAATAGTATGATATATGATCGATTTTTATTATTGTCATGCATTGTAACGACGTGAATAAGATTTAACCTTGTCCTTACGTTATAAAAATTGTCATCACGTGTCAACTTGCAACAATATTTGTGATGTTTATTATACACGTGCTTAACAATTACTCATTAATTATAATTTGATTATGTCAGTTGATCATAAATAAGCTATCGAATTTTAAAGGTGGACAAAATAAAATCATGTTTTCTAATCGAATTTCTGTATGTTTAAATATTTTTGTCAGAGGTCAAACGCATTGAATTAACTAAGCAGTTATGAAAACTGGTTACACCTAGAAAGTACGTTTCGTGTTTAAATTGCCTTTTTCGTTGATAATGAGGGCGCAATATTGACTTTTGTTCTACCTTATTTGTCAAAAGCGTTGGCACTCGAGTTAGCACCTTTACTGACACTCTAATTAAAACCTAGTTAATTCCTAACTGTTCAGAAACAAACAAAAAAAAATATTGGATTGGTGACAATATCATATCAATGACAAACTAAAATTCTTGTTAAACAATTTCATAAATATTCATTTTATTAATAGCAACATGAGTGGAATCACTGATAGTCAAATTAAAAGTTAATAAGTAATCACAACATATCTCATCTTAATATGGGATCGTAATTAAGCATATAAACATTGAAAATATCGATACTTATAAGTAAATAAAACAGAGGTCCAAGGTCGATTTGGACACCGAGAGGTAATTTTATGCACTTATGTAATCCGATGATTAAATGCATGTTATAGATGAACAATATGAACTCATGCAAGAAAATGCGCAATTCTGCTAAATCTTTAGTGGAGATGTTCAAATATGTGAGTCGGTGGTGGTATCACGTGACCTTTAATTAGTCGGTGAGCGAAGTACAAGGGCGGGCCGGGGTTAGGTCACGCCAACCCTCGGGACATCTCTCGTGTGGGTATATAGTGACTAGCTGCTGATCGATACCATTGCCGTATAGCCAACACTTGATATCAAGATAGCAATAGTTTGCGAGAGGAGACAGGACGAAGATTACGACGCCAGGACTAATCCGCACCACCACCGTTCGAGGACGAGGATATGCCGCATAACGAACTGGAGAGGACCGACGATTATGCAGATTAATTCGGACGCTGGCCTAGATGACAAACACAAAGGTTCTCGCAGTAGAAAGCAGATAATTACGATGGGAATTAATTTAATCGTGACGGACAGTTTACAAAATACCTAGCTTTCCATATGAGGCGTGGATCAAAGAGACAATTTCCAAAAGAAAGTCAAAAATATTTATTTTGTAAAGTTAAAAGCGTAAAAAATTTAATTTAGGTAGGTTGTAATTTCAATATTAAGTTGGCAAAACAAAAACCGAATCTGGGATTCATAACCCCTTGTCAGTACAACGTGTTCTTAAGCGTTGTGCTCAAAGTCTGCTACATAACAAACTAATGTTGTAATGTGAGAAATAATTAACAACAAATGCTATAGAATAGTATTTAACTGATAAAAATAAGAGAACAAATTCTTTATTATATAACATTCATGAAGGTAGAGAAAACATTTGTTATAACCGACAAGATTTATTTGTGGACGGACTGTTAACTTTGGTGGTTTTGAGCTAATACTACACTAACAATGCCATTTGGTCATACCATTTTTTTTTCTTTTTTAAAAAGAAAAAAATAGGTAAAAGATATTATTAAGAATGTTATTGGAATAATTATGGAAAGTTGGGCAGAAAAATTAGTCACTTGTTAGTTGCCGACATTGCGACAAATTATTTTATCCTGTCAGACCTCTCTCTATAATTCTCCTAACATTTATAACAAAATGAACGTAAAAAGACACAAAAACATAGAGAAAGATTTTAAAGAATCTCAAAATAGAACGAACAAAAGAAAGAAATAAGAAAATGTACTTTAAAAAAATAAAGAAACATTTACAATTCTTGAAAATCAGCGAATGAAAGAAAAAAATACGATTCAAAGAAACGGAAAAACTATATTTAGAAAAAAAACATGAATAGATTCTACAAGAAGAATATATCCTAAAAAGAAAGAAGTCATTTTTTAAGTTAAAAATTAAAAGAAAAACAAAAATAGCTTTATAAAAATTTGAAAATCAATTAGTATAAGAAAAAAAAATAGAAAACCCAAAAAGCCGACGACTGAAAGAAAAACGAAACCAGAAAAATTACGTATAGAAAATCGATAATTAAAAGTAGTACAATTAATGAAATAAAGAAAAACTATAATTATAAAAAAACACAAAAGTAGATTCTAAAAGAATAATAAAAGTACATTCTTTAACAACTTGAAAAACAGCGTTTGAAGAAAACAACATATCAAGCTACGATTGAAAAAACAAAACAAAAGATGCGTCAAGAAAAACTTGAAATACGACAACTAGAAAGAAGAGAAATATTTGAAAAAACTTACAAATCTACAACTGATAGAAAAAAATAAATAAAAAGCGCCAACACAAAGTATAGAAAAATACTTTGTGTAAAATACATAAAAAATACATAAAATATTTAAAAAATTTGATAGTTTAAAAGAATAAATAAAATAAATGTAAAATTAAATACAGAATAAACTAAGTATATGGACACAAGAAACAATGATGGTAATTTACTATTAGATAATGGAACTACGTTTGAAAGATGTACAGCATACAAGTATTTCGGAATAACTTTTAAAGAAAACGGAAGAGATGAAAAAGAAATACAAAAAAGAGTAGGCCAGAGCAGAAGAATCATAGGAGCACTTAATAGAATTTTTTGGTTAAAAAATATAGACAGACAAATAAAGCTAAACATCTACAACACCGTGGCAAAAAGTCTATTAACATATGGAGCCGAAATATGGACTATGACAAAAAATGACACACAAAGCATTACGCAGATCTGCTAGACATTCAAAGTCAGATTATAAAAGAAACGAAAGGATAAGAAATATAATAAATACAAAGACAACAGTAATTGACGATATTGAACAAAAACAATTGAAATGGTATGGACACAAACGTCGCATGGGGGAGGATAGGTTACCAAGACAAGTCTGAAGAAAAACTGGATACAGGGTATAACCTAGGCAATGAATGACAGAAATCTAGCGGAAGCAGATTGATTGGACAGGAAAATGTGGCGATTGGGAATCGGAAGGCGACACAAGACGCTATGAACTGAATATATATATAAAAAAATACAATAAAGATAAAATAAAATAAAAAAAAAATGAGAATTAGGAACAACGGGACAAATTACTATATTTGAACCATCGCTCCGTCACAATGACTTAACTCCTTAACTTTCGATTTTTAATTATTTTTTTAAAGCAAAATGACGAACTATAATAATACAGGTCTATTCACTCTTAGAGCCAATCGCTTGCTTGCTTGCTCTTTATGTTAAATCAACACGCTGAGAGAGAGAGAGAGGGAGAAGGAGACAGACAGACAGACAGACAGACAGAGAGAGAGAGAGAGAGAGAGAGAGAGAGAGAGAGAGAGAGAGAGAGAGAGAAAAGATGCAGCTGCACTACTGAATTTTTTAATTAAAATAGTTTAAAATTAAATAAAAAAATATAGAGGACTAAATTATTAATATTTGTATTTAAAAACAAATTAACAAAAAAAAAAAAACAAAAAAACATATTTTTAAAAAATTTTTGTAAGTTCAAAATTTAGGCAGTGCTGGCTTTATTTGAAAATGCTACAAAAATGGTCAGAACTATAAAAATGTTAAAGGAAATAGTTGTAGAGAACAATATTGTGTGTAATAAAATCTGTAAGGCAATTCTTACAGTTTATTACAATTTATTGTACAATTTTCTTTCTCTTTTCTTTAGACGTCTAGCGCATCAGCGCTGGGAAATGTCAAGTTTTCAATATTTTTTAAAATAAGTTTTATTAACTTTTTTGTAATTTTTTAAAATACAAATATTAGGAATTACATTTTTTACATGACAATATTTTTTATGTAATTAGTTTAGCAATTTTTAAATTAAAATTCAAAGCGCATCGAAAGGTTAGGCCGCCGATGTTTTCTTTTTCTTGGATATGTTTATGTAGATCTAGACCGGCTAATAAATACTTCTTTTTATAATTTTACTCCGTGTTCCAATCAGGCACCGTGCACCGGTTTTGAGATATTTGCCACTAATCAGCATGACAGGACGTATCTTGCCCCAATGTGTGATTTTTTATTGCTCTTTATCAGCCGCGAAAAACCTTATGTACACTCCAACTATGAAATATTTTACCATTTTTGAGTTTATTATGCTTTGACCGGTTTCGATACATTAAGAATAATTTTGGGACCTTGATATACAAAAGCTACTTTAATAAGTCGAAAAGAAATATCTAATCAGAATTGACTTAAAAACAGTAACAATCATTTTCAGCACTTATAAAATACTTGTTAGATTTTTCACAAATGGTTAAGCTTGTATATGTAGTTGTAAAGCTATACTCAATGTTTTGCAGTATCTATCTAAGTAAAAATCTTATTCGATATTTGTTATAAAATTTAATAAGTAAAATATCTAGAAAAAATTCTATTAAGAAATGACAATGTGACTAAAGCTATACATTAGATTAACAAAGTAAGCATACTTAAATCATTAGTATGTACTAATATCAATGGTTTTCAGTTTATGACACTAGGTGCTAATTTATGAATACCATGCCTGAGGCAATTACCACTTCAAATTTTATATCGTTTAGTAGGTGGTAACAGCTTACATACGGCTGATTTGTTAGAATAATTTATTATTTTAGTCATATTTTCATTTTCTGTTAAAAGTCCAATACATTCCATTTCATCTAAAATTACTCTAATTGTTAAAAAAAATATTTGCATCTTTTCTCTTTCATTCGTGATTAAGTATCGAATAAAACTCTATTAATTTCCATCAACTGTCATTAAATTAATGAAGTAGGAGTCCATTCATTGATCGTGGTGTAGAAAGAGTGGCTATATTGTAACCAGAGCGTATTTGAAGCCCTGTTATCGAGACCAGTAATATTGATTTATTTTTACTATAATCAACGCATTGAACAGCTTTTCACACAATGAGTATAAAAAAGGCTTCCACAATATGAATGAGGGGAGGTTGACCAGTTTCACCCCCTAACGGCTGTATCATTGTTTGGACAACATGTCATATAAGTCTTCCGCCAATCACAAAAATGATTTTTCCAAAAAACCAAATTTCTCTATCATGGTTATCACCAGTTTACACCCGTCAATGATGGTACTTTGCGGTAGTAATTTCCTTCCGGTACCCTTTACCAGCCCACTGGTCCGCTGCTTTCCCCCCGCATGTCACATCCTGCTCCGTGAGAACACACCACTATTGAAACCCATCCGTGGGAATGACTTTGAAATAGGGTGTGTTTTATGTGTGTAACAGTGTTAAAACAACGGCTCCATTTTACGCCAATCCCTAGAGCATGACCTTCTTTTGGTTTTAAGTAATTGTGGCGAAAAACTACCATAAAGAGAACGTTCACCCTGAATCGATTTTCGCATAGGTCGAGGCCTCCAAGGCGAATCAATAGGGTGCAAATCCGGAAACACCAAGACTTGTTGCTGAAAAAATCAAGTTTCTAAAAATGTGCGCCCCTTTTCATGAGTTCTGGTAACTGACGGTAATAAACTAATAAATAACGCGTCTAATAATACCAATGTTCAAATACAGCTTCCTTCCTTGTGTAAAATTAGACAGCGATTGAAGTAGAAGGGGCGACAGAAGGGCCATGAGCAATCACATAGGAGCGAGACGAGATCAGATCAGCGCTAATAATACACCCCCATACTACCGACTGCTAAATACAAACTCGTTTGAACTCTGGACGAGGATTAATATATGGGGTGGATCTGCTATATTTAGCTAAACTAGATTTATTTTTAAATTACATGTAGCTCGTTATTTTGTTTGTTCGACTCATTTTATCCAAACATTTCAATCAAGACGGTTTTATTACTTTTTAAGGACACTAATACCTAAATGTGCCACACACATCTGGCTCTTTTACGATCTTAACTTACATCCGTCTTATTTACCAGATTTGGTACTATTAACTAACAAAAAAAAAACAAAACTTTCTTTCCCACACTACTACCACCATAATAAAAATATAATTACTCGAAACACGCTTTTCCAATTTACAATCTTTCCCTTGGCATTTTGTTACAATATACTTTATTAGATTCGTAAAAGAAGGACGTTCATACATTCACAAAACTCTACACCCACTAAACTAGTTTCAAAACAAATGAGGCGGCACTTTTTCGGTTAATTTTTGACTTTCACTACTTCATTGTTTGATTAATTTAATTGAAAAAAATTTAAATTATTTGCATTTTTAAGTGTACAGTGCTCATTGTAGAGAAATCGAACTTGTCGTTACATAAACCTAGAAACTCTTACTTTGGTGCTAATCTCTTCAAAGAGGGGACAGTGTCAATAACTTAATTTCACGCGCGTGCTAAACTTAAATGGCTGCATACCTATACCAAAGAATTTGTTAAATTTTGAAATTTCTACTTATTGTAGTCAGAAAATTTTGAAATACAGGATGTTCACGAAATCGTCTCTGTAATAATAATTCAGGTCTTGGATTGGCCTAGAAAAGATGCACGTTTTATTATTGTGCCAGTGAAAGATTCTCATTTAGCTCGAAGTAAATAATTCCAAATCTAAAATTAGTACCGGATGATATGATTCTAATGCTTGTGGAAACTTTCGTAGTGTTTTACGGTCGCATGTTGAAGACCTATTCTTGAAATAAATGACACGAAGAGCTGAAGTTTGAGTGGTTGATTTTAGGTACTTAAAAGGGAGATTACTAAAAATTTGTCAAAAAGTAGTTGGTTTAAATTGGTGTTAAGGTCGCCAGTTGTTTTGAATATACAGTGAGCTTAAGTAATATTTACACTTTGTGTTTAATGGACAAAACTATTAATAAGACTTTAACTATAAACAATTCGTATTTTTAGGAGTATTGAAATATCTTTTAAATGATTCATCCGAGTAAATCATTGTGTACTTAAATGTGAAACTTGGAAAAAGTCTGTTAGGAAAATGAGAGTTGCTTGCGTAATATTGCTATATTAAAATTTTCCACCCACCGTATTTAAACCTTTTGTTTGTTTAACATTGCGTGGTACACCAATAGGTATCGATTTAGATTAATGTAAGTGCGCGTGAACATAATATAAAACGTAGGTATAAATAACTTAGTCTGCTACTTTACCTTGACTCACTAATATACTTTTTTGGTGCTTGGAAACTTTATTTGGAAATTATTTATCTCATCCTAACTTCTCAAATCAGAATAATCTGACTAAACTATGTTAATTAAAATTTAATGATTCATGTCAACTACTAACATAACTTTAATACAACACATTGTAAAATTCAACCAATAAATTGTTTTGACACTTTTATGGAGCGTTAAATTACATGATTGTACAACCTTTAGTAATGCTTCAATTCTGAAATATTCAAATTGTCCAGATCCTTACTTTTCAACTACTTTTTCAGACGCAAAAAAATACACTCTATGAATATTCTATTCCACGAACAGACAACTTGAATAAAATTATAATAAACCTATTTGAATTATTGTTAAGCGAGAAAAGACGAAACTTGTTCCTTATTGTGTGTGTGTTTCGATTATTTCTGTTTCGTCAACACTTAATGTGAATGGGAAGTTCCTCAACAGGTACTTCCTTATGTTCGACAACACACAATTGTTGGTTTAACATGCTTTAATGCTTCTATGAAATATTTCATTTTTACCAGGCGTTTCCTTGAAAGACAAACACCTGATCAAAGAATATAACTGTGTTAACCAATCACTCATTAACGCCTTCACTGCTCCTGTTTAACATTTTATAGTATCTAGGTCTATAACAAAAACTATTAAAAATAGTTAGGGCATAGTTACACAAGGCAACAACAGGAATAGCATGTTTGTTTAATAAATAATAATCTAAAAGATTACATTAATAAATGGGACGCGATATCTCTGAACAGTATAGTAACCCCTGCGTTGCACAAAGTATAACAAACTGTTAACAATTAAACAAAAATTTTAGATCCTAGTTCACACTGTCAACCTATTAAAATTTAGATAGTTAATCATTAATATACATTTTTTATAACATTTGGTGCATTGTTGTTCACAGAATTAAATAAATTAATTGATTGTTAATAAGAGTTAAGCTTTGTGCAACCTCAGGGTAAGACAAATTTTATGACAAGAACTGACTTTGATGGTAAAAATAGCGAAATTAAGGATATTATAGTGAAAAACCAAGACGTTTAAAAGAAATGTTGTTACTGGAATTTTGTCGTAATCTAATTTTAATACGAAACATAAACACATTTTTTAACACAAAATATACACAAATTTAAGAGAAGAGAACAGAAGAGAAGTGTATCATAGACTACAACTACATATTGGTGAAGAGAAAAAATGAATATAAAAGAGACAAAATAAGTAGTGATCACCATATCTGGTAGTAGCTAAGATAAAAAACGAAAAGCAAGAAGAAAGTAACCACGGCTTGCTAATAGTAAAACAAAATTTAAAGAGATGGCAAAAAAATGTGAGATACTTTAAAGAAGTAAAAAACATTAAAAGACAAGGACAAAATATGGAGGTAGATGAAACTTGAAACATTTACATTTTGTGTTCTAGAAAGAACATAAATAAAAATCTTAAATATTCTTTAAAATTATGGTGTCAGACTTGAATATGCTAATATTGTGTAGTCTTAAGTTTATAATGTATAAATATCTGCTTTAGAAAAGGTGCAACGACGTTTTGCTAAATTTTTTGTTTATTCTTTTACAGAAACATATCTAGAGAAATTATTTCCAAGATGATCTTCTGAAAGAAGTTGGATTGTTTTCTCTTGCTATTGGACATAGAGATACCTCTAAAAGTTTTGTTTCAGTTGTTTATAAATGTTTATCGATTTTTCTAATTTGCTTTAGATTTTAAAATTCTGACATTTAATAGTAGAATATTAAGCACTTTACTACCCTAGACTCGTACAAATGCCTTAAAAATGTCATTTGTGTATAACTGGTAGAAAATTACCGACGTTTTGAATTTCAGTTTAAGATCTTTTTTAACAAAGTGCGGCAGTTATAGCAATCGTTCTTTTGTGTAAATGGAAATGCTCTTTAATTATTGTCCTGTAAGTAAGTGTGTCTTGTTAGATGTTGTAACATCCAAAAAACATTAGAATATGCAAGAATAACGCCTACAAAAAGAAATAGAGCATAGTGGTTTAAGAAATTTAAAAATGACGTAATAACATAAAAAGAAAATATAGAGAGAATATTTAAATAATAAAACCAATAACAGCTATATGCTCTCCAGAATTCAACAAAATTGTTTATTTAATAACATGAGTAAGATTAAATAATATGAGTAAAAAAACGGCTTTCATAGCGGAGAAAAAAAGTTTACAAGATACATAAAGCAAATAAGTGATAAGAAGTTGAAATCATTATGGACATTATTTGCTACGGCTGTAACTTCAAAAGAGAAAGTTCTGTCTAAATAAGAAAGAAAAAAATATTTTTTTTAATATTGTATTTTTATTGTTTCTAACCTCTCTGAAAAAAATGTTTAGATTGTTGACTTAAGAACAATACAACAAATTATGACGAACAGACGCAAATGGTTTTCTTCTTTTAGAACAATAAAGATGTTTGTAAGTTGGTTTAGCAATCAACTAAATAATCAGTTTACTATGCTCTTCTACATTAAGTCTTCTAAGTTTTTGAAATAGATTGCTTTGTTCAAGTGCCAAAGCAGAAAAGATTAAAGTTTCAAGATTGAAGCTTGATAAAAACAAAGTTCAAAAGAGATTTTTTTGTTGGTTATTGTCCTGAAAGAGATGACTGCAGAATCCAGATTCTAAAAAAATAGATTGTTCTGAGTTGCAGAGATGCAGTTAAGAAGCGTTCTTTTAGTTGTAAGAAACTAAAAATTAATAATAATTTTCAAAGTTTAAATGTGAGAAAGCTTTGACAGATGTCTTAAACGAGATGGTTAGCCTACAAGAAAAAAAATTCTAAAACTTTAATATCTGCAAATAAAGCAATTTTGAATAAACAAGGCGCAGAAATTTAAAATAAAAACGATGAGATTGTTAAGAGTGATTTTCTAGTTTCTAGCATACACTAGATTACTTCGTGATAGGTTAGTGCTTACGATCCCAATGAGATTCAGTAAATTTGCAATGGTGGAGACACTTTCTGAACCAAAATCATATAAGACAATTTGAATGACTGCTTTGCTGCTAAGATTTCTTGGTTTCGAAAGTAAATACGCTTTCGTTCATTTTTGTAAAACTTCTATTTATTATTGAATAAAACGATTTTTTTATTTTGGTGTTATGTCAGGTGGGAGACCTTTTACTTATTGGTCGAAGAACACGTGCTAGTTTTATATTTTGGAAATTGGTTCATACTTCTTTCTATGGATTTATTGTTGTGTTGTTGTGACTATTGAAATATCTATTAAAAGCAAGCCATAACTTTATCACCGACAGTACTATCACTTTAACCTTTAACCTTTAATCACTTGAAAACTGTTCATAAATTATAATCAAACAATTTTTGCCGTCAAATTTTAAACAATAATGTGCTAAAGTAATAAAACAAATGTTTTGAGAAGAATGGACCACATTTCTATTATTTGTAATATTTTCTTTAAAATATTAAGCATTTTTTCATGAATTAAGTATTTTTTTAGCAAATTATTGAGTTTTTTACTCACAATTAAATGTGATTAAAGTCACACTGTTTTAGTCATGACTGGCTTTAAATGAATATATTGTTTAGTCACTCGATACATAATTTTTGTTTTCGAGTTGGTGTTTTCATTGTTTTCGTTTGTGTTGTGTGCTTTTTGTAAAAGGAGTAGAAATCTAGTGTGTGCTTGGCAAAAACAAACAGGTTATTAGAAGCTGTCGTAATTGAATTAAAATTTTATAGTCGAGTGGGATTTCCAGTTTGTATAAAATATTAAGGAAGGTGCATCGCGTGTTAACGGGTATTAACACACGCAGGTCGGATTGACAGCCCCGTCCATCAGCGTCGTCTTTGTTAGAAAAGCGCCGCCTTAGAAGTTGCATTACGTTGCGATAAAACGAAGGAGTAGAAGCAAAAAGGAGCATCTCGAAATGAGAGAAAAAGAGCTTAGCGAAGACACTGGTAGAGCCTACAAATATCGACTGAGTATCACAACTCGATCGGAGGTATCTTTTTACAAAACCGCCCAGCTTCGTGCCACGTTTTACAAAATAACAGTAATCAAACAATAAAAGTTAAACCTTCTACTTGATCACTAAATAAATAGAAAAAAAATTTAAGCTCGAGCACTCGCCGACATCAATTTTTTTGCCTCCCATGGTTAATATTCGGAGCACGAATAAAATGCATAGGTGCTGAGGGAGACTAAGCAAAAAAGTGTTACAGACAGCAAAACAAAGAAGCGCAAAATGCTTGAGCGAAGGTCGGACTTCACCTGTAATAACATTAAGCCAATTATTCTGACGCTGGATTAGCAAATTAAGAAAAACTGGATCTGCTACATAGACATTTTTACGAGACAAATTGCCACAAACCCGCATCAAGAGGACTTTTTCTCAGAGATTCAAACATAAACCAATTAATAATTATTTTTTCAGATCAGACTACTCTTAGTCGAGTAAAATCGCTTCTCTAATAAAACGCTGTTTTCTTAGGTTTAGGTGACACATGAGATATAACCAAATACCACATATTTTTATACCAACTTGTAGAGGACATCTAGGGACACAAGAATCCAAAATTGCAACATTTTTTGGTTGGTCACAACTTTTTAAATCGGCCTTAAGTGTGTTTAAGTGACAAATTAAAAAATCATATATTTTAGAACATTTCTCGGCATATTAAATCAGTTTTTAAAAAAATAAGTTTGATTTTTCGCGTATTTTTACAGAAAACTTAAGCGTTTCTAATAGTGTTTTCAAAATTTCTTGATTTTGAAGTCTTGATTTTTTAATATACTGTACAGTTACCTCTCTTATTAGTTATAAATCTAAAGAGATTAATTAATATAAAGATTTTGAACATACAAAAAAACTCATTTGCTGGTGGTTAGAAATGGATGGAAGTGGTACTCTACTAAAAACCAGGTGATAACGCACTGAGCGAACAATCGTTACCGTCAATTTTACAATCATTTTCCATTTTTACCGCACTAGTGCCTGCAAAGAGCACAGGGATTTTTCTTGTTTAAAAAACTGTTTAAAATTAGATTATCGTATCAGAGCCCAAGTTTATGATAAAACAATGCACTTTGCAACTTTTATTTAGATAAAACAACAGAAATGCATTCACAATATTGCATTTAAAGTTTAAGTTTAAGCAGCGTCAATTGTGAGAAATGGTGTAAGACATTAAGATGTCAAATTTTGACAGTAGATTTTAGTAACTTGAAAAAAATTTGACAGTTAGTTACCTACATTATCGACATCAACGCACTTAATTTTTTCGACAAATTAAAGATAAATTTTAAAATTATCGTTTTTGGGCTTTGTAGAGAATCCGTGGAAAAAATAATATACAAGAGACGTGCGGGAACAGTTTTGCTTTATTCATGCGACATTTTTTACTCGTACGCAAATCGCACTCGTTTGAAAACTGTCGCGCTTATACAAAAAATATATGTTCCCGCACTTATTGTGTAAATAATTATTTTAATCTGATAATAAATATTATGATTATGAAAAACATGTTTCTTTAAATTGTCGCTTAAAGACGAATTTAAAATCTTGTGACTTATTATAAAAATTTAAAATTTTGGATTCTTCTGCTTTTAGATGTTCTCTACAAGTTGATTATTGGTTATGGCTTTGTGTCACCCAAACTCATAAATTCAGACCGATTTTCCTCCACTGTAGATATACCAACTTTTAGCTGAAGGAAGAATTGGTTTCGTGCGGTTTGCTTGATGCGTCAAATATTTGTGAAAATATTTTGGTCGGTCGAAAGTTCATCTAATCGGTAAAGTTTATAACCGTTTTATCGCCCCTTCGAAAGACAATTAGTAAACCCCGCGTATTTGATTTGCATCTGCAGCTTTTCCACTTGCAGCTGCTCCCTTCGGACGGTAATCATTCTCTAATATGTTTACCTCTCTTGTTGCTTCAATTCAATTTCATTACAATTGCAAATTCTGATTGGAAGATAACGTGTAGCTGATCTCTTGACTCGTAAGTCTCGAAATTCGATTGTGAAGTGTAATTTAGTATTTATTAAGTATAATTTAATTAACAATTGTCAATTGAAATCAATTATTATCTTGATTACAGAGCCCACATAATTGTACAGTTATATTAAATAAATTGGATGCTTTTAACTTTGAGAGAAGAAGAATTTTTTACCTCTTAACCTCAGCTCATTATAAAGAAATCTTTAGTTACCGAACCAACCCCACGAGTCTTTTCTCTTCACTTCCGTTCGACGTTACCTGCTCACCCTCGTCTAACCGATCAGATTGTTGATGTATAGATTAGAAATAAAGTCGTATACAAAGCGTCTTTTATTAATTCAGAGACGATTGTTGCTCTACTTGATTTCTTCAAAGAGAAAAACCTTTCACACAATAAACGTCCCCACAACAAAAGCATAGTAAACGTCGATGCCGATAATTACATACCAGACGCGTCTCACAACCGTTTACTTTTGTAATTTTTGTAACGAAATCTAGGACAATTTTTTTTAATTCCAAGTATTGACTTAACATGTGCGCCTCGTAAACTATTTATAAAACCACCTGTTAAGCTAATTTGCTGGTATTTTAACAAAATGTTGAGGTAACGCGCACAGGACACAGGTGCATACCCATCTGTAAAGTCTTGTTCAAAAATAAATAAATAATGATATTCTCTTATCTTATTTTATATTTCGGGCAGATGCATCCTTACCGAAAATTTGACTACCTGCCTCTCTGGCCCTGTAATTTATTTCTTTTATTTTTATTGCAATTAGACTGCATTATGCAAATAAAATTCAGACACTTATTAAATAAATTAATCAGAAAATTTTTATAGGAAGTTTAGTAAGCCGTGACTATGAATATTAATTTTATTAGGTGATAATTAATATCAATATTTATAGAGCGAGTCATAGTAGAGCTCAACAAATTTTTATTTTCGTTTTAAAGTCGTAATCGTCAGATAAAAGTTGAATTATGACAATAAAATGCAAAAGAAAGTTATGGTCCATAAACTGGCAGAACAAAACGTCTTCATGTAATGTTTTAACTGTATGATAATTTCTCTTCGTTTTTATCTCAAAATTTTTCGCTTCAGATTTTCTCACCGAAAAGTGTTCATTTAATGTCATTCCCGCGCAAACAAATCTCACGCGAGCCAATACTCCTAACTCCAATATCATTGTCAGAGTTAAAGGAACAATAGTTTGTAATTTCAGAGTGAACTATTAAAACGGCTGGCCATTTCAAATGTGAGAAAATTTGATGGGAACAACAGCTTTTTAGAATAATAGTTGTTTTCGGAAAACGATACTTATAAGTGAATTACACCTGAAATGAGAGCAGTTTTGTTACCACAGAATCGTCGCACACCGCATGTCGATATTTCCTGTTGAATGTCTTCGCGGGTCTTTGACCATCACCTTACAATAAAACGGCACGGGCCAACGGAGAACTTTGCTCAAGAATAAAGCAAGACTATAACCGTGACTTGTTAACGATAATGTTAATGTGTAAATCATAAGCGGAATGCAGCCAAAAATTCTCTTTGTTTTCACACAAAAATTATCTCCAAATAAGAGATTTTTCGGTGGATCTAGAGAGCTTTAAGATGAGCTTAAAAGACGCAGCAAGTGGTTCTGGTGCACTACTGACATTATAAAGCTTAGGACAATTTTTTCTTATTACAAAATGCATAATAAGCTTTCAGTGTTGGAAGCTCTTTTGGTCTCTAAAGTTTAGTTTGAAGCTTTCTTGGAGAACTTTGCAAGTTTTAAAAATGTAGCTTTATTCATCAGCTTCTGCGCACTAAAGAGTCAATTTGCGCTTGGATCTCTTGTACTTGTATTTATAGATGTAATTCAGCATTTGCCCGACTTTCTTTACCTTAATTGAAGTAGATGATATGAAATACTCCAGATTTTTTGGTGTTAGAAGTCAAAAATTACGTTTTTAGTAGATTTGTAAAATCGCGTAATAAATTGGTTGTTTGTTTGCAAATTCTTAAAGTTTGTTGTTTGTCAAAGTTGGCAAAAAGTTTTTGTATCGAAGTTCAGTGATGCGCTGCTTTGTTCCAGTCACAGCCACCGCGACTGAGGAAATCTTCCGCATATCGATCGGTGCCTGGCTGTTGCCCGGCAACCGAAGTCAATCTGGCCAACACAGGGAAAAGAAGGATATTTTTTTATTTATTATCCTCCATTATCCCTTTTGGGTCGGTTGAATTCGGTTCGGATCGGGTATAGTGCGAGCGTTGACAGGCGGGGTGATGATGAAATATGGGACACGTGGTTAGACTTGAAACGACGTCACTCGACGCCGAATCGACGCCGAGGCGCCCGAATAATGGAGCATTAACAGGGAGGCCAAGCGAGAAAAGGGACGCTACAACCAATTTCTTACCGACACTAGACAGAATTATGACGGAAATATTTATGGACCAAGGGACGAATTCAAAGCTAAAGGGGTACCCAGGATTTATTACAATGACCAAGACACGTGCACTGCATCACTACAACAAAATCACCAAGTAGGCTTTCCAAAAAATAGAAGTTTTGAGAGGACCGCAAGTATCTTGCGTAGGACCTCTCCTGTTTTAAATTGAATATTACAATAAATTTTTTATTTAATTTTTATTATACAATTTTTTACAAAAATTATAAATAAAAATAAATATTTTTTTCTACCTCCGTATGTAAAGTTGGTACTTTAGTCTCTACTGAGAGAGATTAAACTACTACTTTTAATCCCAACAGACTTAAAGTGACATTTAAAATTTTTTAGAATTTAAAATTGACAATTTAGGTTTTGTGGGATATGAAATATGAAAAAATTTTATCATTTCAAATATGTATTACATGGAAGATGCACTACTGGATGAAAGAAAATAAGAGAACAAGAGTAGTTCAAAATAATAAAATTATTTATTTGTATTACGATTTTTTTCATTTTCGATTTTAGATAGAAAATGTAAAAATAGCATATATACCTCAGGACTAAAATACCTTAATTTTTCGAATGGATGGAGCACTTATGTTCTTCGAGCTTTTAGTCTCTAAACTTTTACGTTATTTTGACTCTTCTAATCTCACTGTTATTACATCTTTTTTTTCCGCAAAATAAATTTTGTTTTTGGCTTTCTGTAGTTCCTTGTCTAAAAATTACTTTGTTTGGTTTCTTTCTTATGAGATGTCTAACTTATTGCAATCGTTATTGCACTTTGATGGTTCGATAATATTTGTTGCTCTTTAATTTTTGTTTTTCCGTTATTTGTATTTTATTCTTTATTTTTGTATTTTATTTTCTATTTTTTATTTCTCATGGATTTATATTATTTTAGAAAAATATCTTTACATATTTTTTGTTTTTGTTCTATATCTTGTTTTTGAGTCTTTTTACAGAAAGGTACATCTTATTTTTAGTCGTCTTTTGTTTTATATTAAAATTTGCTATGTATTTTCTAATAATATTTTTGCATTTTTTTTTATAAGATGTTTAGTTCAGCGTTAGCGTTGCGTTTTAACGATCGTGATAATAATATTTACTTTTTTTAATCTTTTTTATATTATTTTGTCAATTTTCTTATCTTTGTATTGTGTTTTTAAGTTTTCTATTTTTAACGTTTCTATACCTTTCTCTAAAAATATACATTTCTTGTTCTGTTCCTGGTCTATATAAGGATCTATTATATTCTTTATCTAATCAAATTTAATTTGTTTTCTTTCCTATAAAAAATGTTTTACTTATTACAATTGTTTTACTTTTATGGTTTAATAATATTTACTCTATTTTTTCTTCTTTGTTTTTGTTGATTTTTTTTATTTCTACATGTTGCTTTTTATTTTTTAATTTTTAGTGCTTTTTTTTCTAGAAAAGCTTTATGTTATTTTTCTGAATTTTTGTTTGCTTTTTTTTATATGTCAAGTTGATTAAAATTTTTGTGCTCTGATTGTCTCTGTGTAAAATTCTCTTGTATCTTTACATTTTGTTTACCAATCTTTTATTCCAAATGTTTTTGTATCTTTTTCTAAAAAAAACTTTTTTTTTGATAATTTTTTAATTTTGGTTTTTATTGTGTTGCTCAGTTTTTTTATCCAAATGTCTTTATACTATTTTCTAAAAAGATACGTATTTTTCTTCTATTGTTTTTGGTGCAGATTTAATTTTCTCGTTTGCTATTTCTAGTTTTAGTGTATCGTTTTCTAAAAAGTACTTCTCATCTTTGGTTTTATTTTGCTTTCAGTTCAGATTTTGTTCTTAAGTCTTGTGTTTTCAAAATCTTTATCTAAACATTTTTTCGTTATGATTTAGGTAAGCATCCATGAAGTTATCTTTCAGGTTTTTTACTATCTTTTTTATAAGACGCTTAGCTCATTGTTATCGTTATGCTTTTATTTCCAGTTTTCCCGTATTATTTCTCAAAAAGATTTTATTTCTTTTTCTTAGTTTTTTTTTTTTTTTTTTTGTTTTTGGTTCAGACAGAGATCTACTGAGTTATCTCTACGATAACTTTATTAGTTTTCTTTGTAATACAAGGTCTACTTTATTGCAAATAAACAATAGTTATGTATGCTACAAGTGCATTGTTGGTCAAATCAGTCACGATAAAAACTGAGAGCCTAAGAGCCACAAACAGTAAAGAAGCATAAGAGATTTCTCCACTAAACTAAAAATAGCAACTGTAAGTTTGAATCTTCAAAATGTTAAATTGAAGTATTTTTTAAAAAGAAATTTATGTAAGTTGTGTTGTCATGCCAGTAGTAACTTAAAAAGCCTTTATTTCTCTAGTGACTTAAATGGTTTTTTATTTCACTAATAACCTAAATGACTTTTTATCTCACCAGTGACTTATAGAACATTTTACTTATCTAAAATGAGCATAGATATCAGCTTATTATATAAGGGCGTTGAATAAATAAAGAAAAGTTGTTGCGCTTTTATTGTCTCGTAATATTTGCTTCTCTTTTATCTTTCATTTCTATCTGTGCATTTTATTTTGCACTCTTCTGTTCTTAATATCTATACACCTTCCTCAAAACAATACTTAGAATTTATTTTTAATTTTTTTGTTTAGGTACCTGATTACTAGGGCTATGCAGAAACGTGGAGTTTTTGCCGCTCTATAATATACTTAACATGAGCTAAATGCCTGTCAGTGGTGTAGAAATTTTACGAGAAACGCAAGGATTGTTTAATGTAACCGGGACATTGCTTGTAATCACCAAGCGCACAAAACCTAGTTGATAAAATAATAAAAATCACAGCGAGAATTACGCAGACATTTGTTAGAAAAACAATCTGAAAAATGACATAATATTCTTTATATCGTAGTTAAGCAACACAAAAACAAATCAAGTGATAGCATAGTGGTAAAGCGTTTACCACACGATTTGAAGATCGCCAGCTCGAATCCCTGTTATCAGCACGTTTTTTTTTTTGCTTTTTCTAGCAAATATCTGAGTAATTCTCTCAGTGATTTTTAACATTTTATCAACTAGATTTGTGCGCTTGGTGAGTACTACATACAGGCAATGTCCCGTTAAATTTAAACAACCCTTGCGTTTCCAGTAAAATTTCTACGCCACTGACAAGCATTTAGCTCATGTTTAGTGTATTATAGAGCGGCAAAAACTCCACGTTTCTGCACAGCCCTACTGATTACCTTGTTTGCTACAATTTCTTTATCTTTTATTCTTTGTTTTTCCATTATATTATGCTGTTTTGTTTTATATATGTATTGTTTTTGTCCTTAGTTTTTAATTACTCTATTTCTAAAAATTTTAGTTCCATCATTAGTTCATTTTTTTGAACTGAATTAAAAGCACTTTTGAAGTCTATGTGTCTGTCGAGTTTCCGAATTTTTACTTTTTGGTTTTTATTTAACAAATGTGCAAACATGTTATAAGTAAACCTTTTTCCACATTTCTTTTTAATATTATTTTAATTTATTATATATTATATATAGTACTATTTTTTGTAGGATATTTTTTCTTTATTTTACCAATTTAGCTTTTGATTTCTTCAGTTTTATTTATTTTTTTAACTCATTAGTTTTATTTTTTGTAAAGTTTTCAAAAGGCAAATAATAATAATCGCCTCTAAATAAAATTTTCTTTATTTACCAGAAATATTTTTAAATCAAGTTTAAAAAAGATGAAGAACCGATTAGGTCTAGCTAATGGTTCTTGATTTTGCGAGGATTTGGTTAATCCGGTGTTGGTCATGCTGAGATCCTGCAGGGATTGTTGCAGTAGTGCAGTGTTGTGAGTGTATCGATTTGAAATAAGGTATGTTTTTGAGTTGAAGGAGACTGCTCATTGGCAGGTCTTGTGTTGAAGATTGGTGGATTATAATATCAGTCGCTATTTAGGGTAACTCGTTCTCGCGTTCGAGTTCAAACCGGTAAAGTGATTCCGCTACCGCATCACCGGATATACACGGTCGTCATGGCAACTGCACCGGAATCCTCGACATCTGAGCATCGCCCAGAATTAAACAATCCTTAAACAACAGAGAGAGAGACACTAACTTACAGTTTTCCACTTTTCACAGAAATTTGACGGTAACATGCGGTGAGAGTACAATGTGCTGTCGGAAATTTAATTTTCGCTACAACTACTCACGTTTATGACGCAAAGCTTCCATCTCGAAAAATTACATCAACACTGTTTTAATCGCGTTTGGTGATTTTTTTAAATTAAATGAATGATTTTTCGAGTGCACACTTCAATAATTTAAGCGCCCTGTCATTTGTACTGGATACGTAATCAAATATACATCGATTATGGTGTTTTATTCGGTGATTCACCAGGGGGGTTGTTATTACTGGGTGTGCTGATTTATACAAGGGCGTTCGTCAGCACCAATCCATCAATGTCCAGGAATTCTTAGACCAACTCACAATTGATTCTTTTATCTTATTTTGGCTAAAGCTCTGTGCCCTGTTTACAATCACTTAAATTAACTCTACCTTTAAGGGTGGCGTTTAGGTATGCATGCGTTTACGAGAAAATAAGCGCCAAGCGGTATCTAAAACAAATAGCATTTATTAAGTTAACCAAAACCAAACTAAATAAATTTAATCGTGTATGAAAGCCAACACATTTTTGCAGGGTTGATATACCTTTTAATCCCTAAAAATTTCTGTAAACAAAAAATAATATATTTGTTGGTTGTATTTGACTTTTCCACAAGTTTTTTAAGAATGGGGTTTATGAAGTGCACTAATTTCTGTGGAAAATATAGTTTTATTTCAAGCATTGAAAGGGTTACATTTTCCACAGAAATTAGTGCACTTCATAAACCCCATTCTTAAAAAATAATACAATTTGAAAAACAGTTTAAAGTAAAACATTTTTAACTTTTTGTATAACTTTCCTTTTTACATTGTTATTATAAGGCACTGAAGATGAAACTTTAGATTCCGAAAGAGCTTTGCCACTGTAATATTAGAATTTTAATTAAACTTGTGGGTTCGACATTGATTTTTATTATATTTATTTATAAAAAATCACCCCACTTCGAGAAAGGATGCTTCCATAAAATTTAAAACAAAAAGTTTAGAATTTTTTTTAAATTACGTGTATAGGTTTATATTAAAAAATAGTGTCAACTCAAGCTCAACTCAACTCAATAGTTACTGAAATAATTTTTTTTAGTTTGTTTTTGGTAAATTTAAATGCTAGCCGATTTAAAAAACGATTACATTTTCCAAACGCTAAACTTAAGATATTGTTTAGCAACTTAAAACACTAAGGACCAGTTTACAGAAGGTGAAATGTCAGAATGTCAAAATTAAATATTTATTTCACTGTCTGTAAACCGACCCTTAAGGCTGTTTACACAAAAAACAAATTTAAAATTAAGTATGCTTTAAAAACAATCGTTGCTATGTTTTAACAATTGTAACTATTGAATTAAGCATTTCTTAAACTAAATATAATGTTGGTGCAAACGGCCTGATAAGTATAACCTACTTACATTTATACTTATCCAAATTCAAAGTGGTTTTTATGACATTTCAATTGTTAATTATAATAAAACCCTCAGAATGATACTATTAAAAGGTTGTCGAAGTATGTTGTAAATCAAATTCATTTTCCTGAGTCGAGGTACAGCTAGTACTAGAAAAAAGATTTATGTTTATAGTTTTATTGTCCAGCGGAATCGGCAACATTTTATTCTTACTATAATTACCTTTAATACAATAAAGCTCTGTCATAAAAACCACTTTAAATTTGGGTAAGTATACTTAACGTTGCTTAATTATGTTGTTTAAGGAATTGGAATTTTATTCTTACGATTGACTTTAACAATTTGATAGCGTCTAACTCAAAGATTCATAAATTTAATTAGTCTTTTTTTCAAAAAGAAAATTATTTATTGCTTTTTCCCTAAAATTTCAGCCACGAATAAGTGTAATAAATAACACAAAACTATTTGTTCTTAGAGTCAACTGCTTGCTTACAGTGCATCGATAATTGTAGGCTTCAACAATAAAACTAAAAAATTAAAAATTTTTAATTAAAATAGTTTCAAAACGAATAAAATATTTGTTATATAAAAGATTAGGTTTCAATATTTATATTTAAAAAATTAATAAAATATTTGTAAGAACATATTTAAAAAATATATTGCAAGTTTAAGACATCTGCAGCGCTGACTTTATTTGAAAACGTTATGCAAACGGTCAAAGTTATCAAAAAATACTAAAGAAAACAATTGTTGAAAATTAAATTTTGTAAAATGTAGTTAATATTTAAAAATTTAAAAACAAAACAATAATGTAACCTTACTTTTTATTTTGTTTGTGGGTTTTAGGACATATTTATTATTTCAAATTCCGTCAGTATAACAAATATAAAATTTGTTAATACAGATGTTGCACTATAATAGGTTAATTCGCTAATTTTAAAATCAGATATAAAAACAATAAAATAATACTTTTCTAAAGTTACTTACAAATTCATAAGTAAATAAATTATAATCAAAAAATTACTTCACAAAGGAGTAACCTTTACTGTGTTCTATAGATAGTGTCACTAGTGGTGGCTTAGTTTCAAGTTAAGTAACTTTTTATTTTATTTTGTTTTGTAACAAAACATTTTTTGGTGATATTGCTAGCCACTGAGCAATTTGGCATTAATTGTTTATTTTTGTCGTTTTCATCTACTGTAAGCCCGATTTTATTTTTTGTTCCATTTTCGGTTTTTCGATAGTTAAAAGCAAAATTCACGATCTGCACACAAAATAAATATGTATATATGTGGTAGCATGAAACAATGTCAGAAAAGTATCTGAAAACTTTAAAATGACAAAATTTTGACACCCAACAGCTTGTTACATTGGTAAAACCGTAGAGAGAGGAATAAGAGGAATTGGCATGCTCTATACCGACAATGTTAGGTTTTTGATCGAGGTACAAACACCTTTGTTATGGTTTTATTGTTTATTCTATTGTCAAAACCACTGTTTGCAAATTTAAAGTGGGGGAAAAGCTATTTCAGGTACGGTAAAACTACCATAAAAGGTGTTTCTGCAACGACTACGATTTTAATGCCTATGTTCACTTCTGTTATTTTTTCCTCCACGGGTAAAACAGACATTTTAAGTTTAAATTTACGAGTTTTTTTTTGTAGTTTTTATTTTATTTTTTAATAAATTTAATAACAAAATTCTGTTTAAAGTTTTAAATCTTTAAGAAATTGTCGTCTACAGTTTTCAGTTTTAATAAGACTGTCGCCTGTGGCTCCAAACTTTTATAGTACTGCCGCCTGCGGCTTGCAGTAATTTTTATTTAAGAATAACTAAAAACCGAAAACGACAGTTTTTCGCAAATTAAAAATATAATTATTAAATAATAATTGAAAGCCACAGACAACAGTTTAATTAAATTGAGAGCCAGAGGCGACAGTTTTATTAAAATTAAGTGCCGCAAGCAACAGATAATAAAGTAATAAAAATCAATAATTTTTCAGTTTTAACAAACTTACTTTTTCTAACAACTAGAAATGATAGTTTGGTTAAAATTGTGATTTCGATTTTATTATTGTTAATTTGTATTAGTGCTGATGCTGATAAGAAATGTTGCTAGATATCAATTTGAATAAAAGACCTGGAAGCTAAAATAGAAAATGATTTTTATACTATATAGGTATACGTTTTTTTAGTTTTTCAATGTTAAATAGCGTAGAAAAAATTTGTAATAAACACAGTTTCCTTACGTATTAAAAAAATTCTAATTATTTAAAACTATACAATCATAAACAAAAGTCCACATTAACAAAAATTTTTTTAGTAAGAGTCTGACGAACTTAAAATATATTCAAAAAACAATTTATATACATTTTTTATAAATTGTATAATAAATTTATGAAAGTTTTTTAACCTATTTTTTCGTGCGAATTATCACTTGGGTACATTTAAAGTTTATCATGCTCTTAATCTTACGTAAATCACGAATAAATTTAAATTATATCTCTAATTTTCTGCAATATTTTGGTATAATATCTGTACAACTATCAATAAAAATAGAGTAACAAGCATTTATAAAAAATATAAATTTTAAAATCTGATTGGTTAGAGAATCTCTAATTACTTAATTTAAACCAACGATTTTTCTCTAAAGTTACCCACCTATCAAGTATTTTTGTGACTTTTGTGTTCTTTGCGATTTATTCAACAAATATAGTACGTGCGCAAATGTCGTTTAACAGTTATTTGTCAAATTATAAATTAAGCCACTCAGTTACATAGTAACAAAAAATTGATTCTGAAATTCTGACTAAATTCAATTAAGACTTAAATTTTGGAACAAAATCGCATGATTCCAAGTCGATCATGTTCCAAGCACATCACACATTTCCAGCATTGCAGCGGTGTACTGCCGATAGAATAGAAATCTCCCAATGTTTACATACTTCCAATAACTCTTCATAAGTTCACAAAACGATCAAGCACTAACAAATTTATTGAAATTAGGACAAGTCCGCTAGTTAGTAATATTTATAATCCACAAAATTGCAAAAGTGTTCAACTTTTCTTGTGATGTCTTATGTTAAGCTAATTTTTAATTTAAGTGATTGTAAGCGGAGCTTGAAAATTCGCCTTAATTTAAAGTAAAATACTTTGCCGAGCCGCCTCTGCGTCGACAAGGGTTGTTATGATTTGTATCCCTTATTTTAGCTGTGACTGTGGGAGGCGCTAAGTTCCCATCAACCTTGGGAACCCCAGTTAAAACGTGTTATATTCGAGGGTAGTGAATGATAAGAGAGATAAAATTTGCGGAGTATTTTCCGATAATCACTGTTTGAATAATTGATTCGCCTCTGTTTAAAATACAAGTCAGGAATACATTTTTCAAGAAACACATACAAGCTGACATGATATTGTCAATTGTATTAAAATTTACGTTTTTCCGCATATACATACGTGCTTACAGAACCTGGGGATTTCAACCAGGTATATGTCATTTTTTTCGAGTGAATCGTAAAAACGATGAATAATTGGATTTGATTTGAATGCACAAGAGGAAGCCCGGACGTGAATTTTGGAGCTAAAAATACGATTTTTTAGGTCAATTAAAAAAGGTACAAGTTATTTGCTGTGATTAGGTCGGTATAATCGAACAAAGCAGTTTTTTGCTAGAGATGCAATAAACCGGAGGGTGGTTCTTTTCCACACAAAGAAGCTTCTTGAAAAGATGAAATCGTGAGAAACGCTCGATATGCAACAAGAATTTTCAATTCGGTCAGAAAAATTTGCTGATTGTTTCATGTCGTTGGGGCATTAGCGGTAAATGAAACTGACGAAAAAAGAATACAATAACGTGGGAATAGAACAATAAATATAAATAGTATCACGTGTTGCCACCGCACATTCACTTTACTTGGTCATAAATATGCCGAGAGCAACTTGTCTTAGAAAGGAGTAGGATACCCAGAGTTTTGCTCGCAATCTTCAGTCTGAAAAATTTTTGAGGAATAGCAGTGCCGGATGTACAAGGTCACTGGTAGAACGAAGGAGGAGTTCTTGTCAAACTGCACCCCAGGGATACCACAACTACAACAATGAATTCGATTGATCTTGTTGTAAATTTTTCGACAGGTCTTGTCACATCTGCACCTATTGTTAAAGCGGTGAAAAGACAAATTTGAAGAAGCCCGAACAAGATATTTCGGTGAATTTGTAAAGAAAAAAATTAACACGAGAGCTTCTGTAAACAAATAATTAACGTCAAAATAAATTAATTATTGTATATTCAAGACATGCATAATGTATATTATGCAAATTCAAGTCAGACGCTTTTTCTGATTTATCTCAATCACTTACTAGACGAGAGATAACACACTGTTAATTTGGTTAATTAGCTTTCTTCTATAATTAGCCGAGATTTTCTTCAAAAATTAAAACTAAAAAAACTGATTAATTACAGTTAATTTTTTTTGAGAAATTTGTAGCATGTCGGTACTAATTTAGTTATCACACTTTCGGAGTAAGCAATCAATCAAAAAATCGCTGGTGGCAACTTATAAATAATCAAAGCTGTCTAATAAACAAATCATTAATCAAAACTCACTATATTGGTGTATTTCTCCCCAAAAACGTATGATTTATGGAAATTTTGCCAAATGTGTTGCAACTCTACCGTAGCTAATAGTGTAGTCGTCCAGACATCACCTGACCTTCCTGAAGAAGCTTTTAAACAATCATTTTCGTTCGAGGAGTAACCGCAAACATAAATAATATCCATATGCCGACAGTTTTAGTTCTATCCTTGTGTCGTCAATGAGACCACCTATAAGTTTATCACACTCTTAAAATGTTCAAGAAACAGCTTGCTTGCCACCCTACTTCTCGGAATTCTAAACTTGGGACCAGTCACTCTCGATTCTTACCGTATCATTTTCGTCAATTTGGGCTGGAGTGGATTTTCGAGAATTGTGAGATTTTTTTCTTTTGCCAGTTAAATGGATCGACACCTACAAGAGCTGATTCGCTTGGAAACAACGATGAGGTTTAATAAATAAACAAATTTGTTCGCTAAATATTTGCATAGAGTCTATTAACAAACAAATTAGATTAAATGGATACAGAAAATATTAATATTCATGCCAACACCTAAGATGTCTTAATAATTTTTATTTTAGCAACTTGTCAAAAATGGAAAAATCAACAATTTGTAAACGAAAAGTGGAAAATAATGAATAGATTGGTGCGTTCTGTAGCCACTATAAAATTTTACAACCCACCACAATTAGTCACAAGCGATAGTTTTGTTGAATAAAAAATGTAAAGATTTATGGCTCTGTCCCAAGCAAGAACTGTTTTTGTGATATTTGTGTATTGTATTTTTATCAGAAAATGAGAATGTGACTAAATAAATTGTATCAATAACAAGAAAAGCGTACTTAAACTGTTACTACCACCACCAATGGGTTTTCAGTTTATAACAATATGCCATCAAAAACTGCTATAAGTTTCACAGCTTTCTAGAAAATAAATTTTTTGATCATATTCTAAATGTTCTATGTTCTAAATAATTGATGAATTTTACTTAGTAAGGGACTGTACAAATTTCACTAATTATTGACTTTTGAGAAAATTGTACTTATATTTTTAATTAATTAGGACCGACGCACCGATATGATGCAGTAATTGTTAATTGTTTATTTAATGTGTAAATTTCTTTTAGAACCACTAATAAAATATTAAGAATAATTGTTGCAATTTTTAATTATTACTCTGTCAATAATCCAATTTACAATTTTTAAAACATAGAAATTAAATTATATTTGTGCCTCTTTTGTATATGCCTAAAAATAAGCTCTTTTTCAACTTTCACAAAGTTTTCGTTGACAACAACGACGAGTTTGTGTTAGCAGTAATAATAACAAAGAGGATAAACAATTAATCGCACAAAAACTTTATATCTCTTTTTTTTTCAAAAATTTTTTAAAAGTCTAACCACTTGATATATCTCAAATTGCTATCTACAACTTATTTAGTAGCACCGAGTTTGTTAAAAATAAAATTTTTATGACGGAATAGCAATTTTTAAAGCCACATTTTTAAAGAGTGACATATATTTTGTGCAACTGAATTCTATTTTATTGTTTATGAAATTTGTTTCTAAGACAGTAAGGATTGGTTACTTGGTGCTAACGGAAACTCGTCGGTGAGCCATAGTTCTCGAAAGCGCTTTGCACCATTATGTATACTTACCCAAATCCAAAGTGGTTTTTATGACAGGGTCCTATTGTATTGAGGTAATGATAGTAACAAAAGAAAGGTGCCACTGGGCAATAAAACTATAAACATAAATCTTCTTACTAGTAATAACCGGATCTTGACTCAGGCAAACAAATTTGATTTACCACAGACTTCGATAATCTTTTCAATAATATCTTATGATGATTCTAATGACAATTGCAGTGTCATAAAAACCACTTTAAATTTGAAGAAGTATGTACATGTCGTGCAATTATAACGTTGCAGAAAATAACATTCAAAAAATTTCAGGAAATAATCAATGCACTTGAGATTATAAATATATATTTTTTTTAAATAACTTTACCTAACTTGAAAAAGTCAATCAGTAAAGCATGAAATGGTTGATTCTGTGACAAATAATAGGACGAAACCGACTGTGTCTTCACATTAAAGATACTCTGTAGTTATATTGTGCTACGTTTCTACTAACACATTTAAAACCCAAAAATAATCTTTTTTAATTTATTGTGCATATAAAACTAAAACTACTAGAGCAGTCTTGAAACTCTAAAAACACAAATGTAAAATATTAAAGTGCAAACATAACTGACTAGGTTGATTTTATCGAATTATTAGTAATAGAGAAAATCTGGAAACACCGAAAAATTTTCCGTCCTTTTTTTTGAAAGTTTAAAACTATGCCATTTTTCAAGTTGTAGGGCTGGTCTTCTGAAAGAGTGTGATAATTTATATCTACTTTATGTGTAGGTACATCAAACAGTACATATTGCCAAAATTGCAGTTAGAATTGTGTAAGGCCGTATTTTCCCGGAAGTCTCTTTGCTTTATGTAAATATGCATTTTAATTTTGAGCTAAAATGATGCAAAACAAATAAAAAATGCTTACAAACATGAATAAAAACAGAAAGCGGTCAAGTAGTTGAAGAGAAAGAAAAATGATAAGATTTATAGTTATTTAAATAGTAAAAAATAAAAAAAAGTTAAAATAGATTAAGCAGTTACTGAGAAAATCAAATGTCAAGATTCTTAACTTCAAGTCTTGCTATTTCTACTGCCGTAGCATAGCACACGTTAAAGAGGTAATAAAACGCACCAAAACCCTGCATTAAAAAAATTTATAATTTAGAAACCATTTTATTTATAAAATAATTGAAAAAAAAAAGAAATAATTAAATTTTGTAAAAAAAAATTAATTCTAATTCCATCTATTTTTACGCCTTGCTGCTTTTGTAAGAATTATACTAAAAACTAGTACAGCATTTAAAACCATAATAATACAAGTTTCTGCCACAAACTGGTTCTGTAAAGACACACAAACATATACAATTTGTTTATTTTGACTTTTATGCACAAATATTAGGCTTCTAGTATGATTCCAAATCTGTTTTGGATAAAAAAATAACGAACCCATTTCTCACTTTGGTTTATTAATTATTATACAAGGAATCAAAATATGGCGTTACAAATATAAAAATCCTGCTACAAAAGCAAATAGGACTATTAAGACAAATGTTCCGGAAGAAGAAAGAAAACAAGATATATGAATTTTAATGACAGATCTTGCTGCAATCTATATTAGCAATAGCCTTTGCTTACAATCCAGTGCACGTATATCTATAGTGATTGCTTTCTTGGACATGTCTTTTAGCAGAAAATAAATAAAATCCGAGGCTCTATCAACGACCAACGTTTTGAAGACTCCACAAAACTGTATCAAAATCAATCACAATAAAGAACATTCATCAAGAAGATTCTGTGAATATTCTTGTGAAGATCTAAACAAGCTTCCAACAATGGCAAACTCATCACAAACAAGTCAATGACAACACAGTACTTTTGAGCCGCCATGGCAGTAAACATTACAATAACTGAGGAGCTCCGACGAGTTGCTGAATCTTCCCAGTCCACGAGTATAGCAATTCGTCATCGGAAGCATTTTTCCTGTTTATCTACAGCGTTCTGAATTTAAAACAAAATAAGTTAAGGTTAACACTTAAGATATTACTTAGTTGAATAAAGTATATAAAAAAGTAGTAATTGCTTAATATATTTTAGTAAGATTTTTTTAGGGTTTACCAGAACAATGTTCATCTTTGAAACAATTCTAGCAATAAATTTATTGTGGTTGCTTTGTAAGAAATCTTTGCTGTTCTATTTATTGTGATAATTATTACTTTATTGCATTTTAGAAAAAAAAAATTAAACCAAAAATTTTGAAATTTTACAAGATTCAGTAACGGAATTTGACAAGAGATATGACATCGCATTACTTGATTAAATAATATGAGTTTTTATTTAAATGTTTTGTTTAAACATATCTTTATAAGAAATTATTTTTCTTGATTTGAATCGTCGGTTTTGATTTTTTTAGAAAAAAAAAACACCTAACATTTTAATGAAATCTAAAGCTTTATCAGAAGCAACCACACAAAAAAACATCTTATGTGAATATACTTGTGAAGATCTAAATAAGTTTCTAACAATTGCAAATTCATCACTAACCTGTTAGTAGACAACATATTGCTTTTGAGTGCCATGGCGGTGAAGATTATAATAACTGAGTAGCTCCGATGTTGTCTTTGCTGAAAGTCCAGTCCACGATTTTAGCAATTTGCCATCGAGAGTATTTTTCCTAAATATCCACGGCGTTCTAAAATTAAAACAAAATAATTTTTGTTTGCCAGCCAGAATAGGCATTACTTCTTATAATATGAAATGAAGTAACTTGTAATGGTTTAAAAAATTAAGTAAGTTTGTTTGAGGTTCACCAGGACAGCTGAAGAATTTATTGTGACTGCATTGCAAGAGATTATTGGTGTCGCATGTATAGTGATAATTGCTCTAATGCATTTTTGCAAAGGAGAAATTTAACCGAAAATTTTGAAACCTTACGAAATTTAGTCACGAAATTTGACAATTTGACATTGACATCGTATTGCTGGGTTATATACTAGAAATTTAAATTTTTAATATGTAAAGTAAATCTTTAAAAACTACATTATTTTTTTAAAATTTTTGCTTATTACCTCAGTAAAATCAAGCAAGAAATGTGCAAAACTCCGAGAAATTCCGATCATGCTAAATTATACTAAATGAAGTAATTTCTAATGGTTTAAGAAAATTAAGTAAGTTTTTTTGGGGTTTACCAGAACAGCAGAAGAACTTATTGCGAATGCTTTGTAAGAGATTGTTGGTGTCGTATGAATTGTGATCATTGCTTTACTGCATTTTTAGAAAGAAGAAATTTAACCGAAAATTTTGAAACTTTACAAAAGTTCGTCACACAATTTGACAAAAGATTTTGACATCGCATTGCTTGATTAAATAATATAAATATACATTTTTAATATCTAAAGTAAATGTACATTATTTTTCTATTATTTTTGCTTATTAGCTCAGTAAAATCAAGCAAGAAATGTGCAAAACTCGATCATGCTGATTTCTTGTTGAGATTTTTATTTAAATGGTATATTTAAACATATCATCATATCATTTTCCTTGATTTCAATCATCAATTTTGGTTTTTTAGTTAAAAAAAAGCACCTAACATTTTAAAATCTAAAGCTTAATTAGAAACAACCATACCAAAAAACAACTTATGTGAATATTCTTGTGAGGATTTCAACAAGTTTCAACAATTGCATATTTATGACTAACATATGGATAAACAATATACTGCTTTTGGTCTGCCATGGCGGTGAGCATTACAATAACTGGGTAGCACCGACGAGCTGCTGACTCTGCAGAAAATCTAGCCCATAGTATATTTCTAGAGTCAGCACTCTCAGGCATGTCTTTCGCCAAAAAATGAATGAAATAAATCTAAAGTTAGATCTAATTATAGATAGCAAAATAGATCCAAAGCGTCACCACAAGTTACCACACCAAAAAACAACTTATGTGAATATTCTTGTGAGGATCTAAACAAGTTTCTAACAATTGCAAATTTATCACTAATCTGTCAATAGACAACATACTGTGTTCGAGCTGCCATGGCGGTGAAGATTATAATAACTGAGAAGCTCCGATAAGCTGTTGTTTCTTCTGAAAGTCCAGTACACGATTTTAGCATCTTGCCATCGGGAGCATTTTTCTTGTTAATCCACGGCATTTTAAAATTAAAACAAAATAAGTCTAGTTTGCTAACCAGGATAGGTATTACTTATTGTAATAAAAAATGAAGTAATTTGTAATTGTTAGTAGACTTAAATGAGTTTTTTTTAGGTTTACCAGAACTGCAGAAAAACTTATTGCGGCTGCTTTGTAAGGGTCGAAACAGAAAGAAAGCAGGTTGTCCGCTTTCCGCTTTGAGCGTCGAAAAAACTTCTATATTAATAGAATTGATAAGGATAATTTTCAATCTGCTCATTTATCTGATTGTGTCTAGCTCTCATACAAAAAATATAAAAATATAAAGAAATAGCTCTCATTAATATAGAAGTTTTTTCGGCGCTCAAAGTGGAAAGCGGGCAACCTGCTTTCTTTCTGTTTCGACCCTAAGAGATTGTTGGTGTCGTATGTATTGTAATAATTGCTTTACTGCATTTTTAGAAAAGAAAAATTTAACCGAAAATTTTGAAATCTTACAACATTTTAGTTACGGAATTTGACAAGAGATATGACATCGCATTACTTGATTAAATAATAGTAGTATAAATTTTTAAATTTTAAAGTGGCTTTGTAACAAGTACGTTTTTATTAATCAGCCGATTAAACTTCTATTATTTAATCAAGTAATGCCATGTTATATTTTTTGTCAATTTCCGTAACTAACTTTAGTAAGAATTCAAAATTATCGGTTTAATTTTTTCCTTCCAAAAATGCAATGAACTCATCATCACAGTAAATAGGACAGCGAAGATTTTTTACAAAGCAACCACAATACGTTTTTTTGCTAGGATTGTTTCAAAGATAAACACTGCTCTGTAAACCCCAAAAAAATCTTACTTAAAATTGTCAAACAATTATAACTTTTTTATATTTTACAAGTAATATTTTGAGTGCTAATTTTTACTTACTTTAATTTCAGAACACCGTAGATAAGCAGGAAAAAACTCTCGATGTCAAATTGCCAAAACAGTGGACTGGGTTGTCGAGAGAGTCAGCAACTTCCTGAAACTACTCAGTTATTGAAATGTTCACCATCATGGCAGCTTAAAAGCAGTGTGTTGTCATCGACATGTTAGTCATAAATTTGGCATTGTTAGAACTTCGTTTAGATCTTCTCAAGAATATTCACAGAAGTTGTTCTTTATTGTGGTTGATTGCGATAAAGTTCTGGATGTTCTCAAAATGTTGATTGTTGAAAGAGCTCCGAATTTTAATTATTTCTATCAGAAGGCACGTCTAAGAAATCTATTACTACAGATATACGTGCACTGGATTGTCAGCAAAGATTATAGCTAATATAGATTGCAGCAAGATCAGTTATTAATATTCTTATATCTTGTTTTCTTTCTTCTTCTGGAACATTTGTCTTAATAGTCCTATTTGCTCTTGTAGCAAGATTTTTATATTTGTAACGCAATACTTTGATTCCTTGTATAATAATCAATAAACTAATGTGGGAAATAGATTTGTTATTTTTTTATTTTGCTATGGTTTCAAAACAAATGTAGAATCATATTAGAAACCTAATATTTGTACGTGAAGGTCAAAATAAACAAAATGTATATGTTTATCTGTCTTTACAGGGTCAATTTGTAGCAGAAACTTGTATTATTACGGTTTTAAATGCTGTAGTAGTGTTGAGTATAATTCTTCTTACATGAGTAGCAAGACGTAAAAATAGATGTAATAACAAGTAGTTTTTCTCTTCACAAATTGTAATTATTTTTTTTTATTTTAAATTGTTTGGTAAACAAATTTCTTAATTATTAATATTTTTTAATATAGGGCTTTGTTGCGTTTTACTACCGCTTTAATGTGTGCTAAACCACAGTAGTAGAAATTTTTTTTATTTTTTATTTATTTATTTTATTAATTAATTATTATTTATTTTTTATTTTATTTTTGATTTTTTCAGTAACTACTCAATCTGTTTTAACTTTTTTTTATTTTAATACTATTTAAAATATAAAGCTTCTCTTTTTCTCTTCTCTACTACTAGACTGCTTTCTGCTTTTACTCATGTTTATAAGCATTTTTCATTTATTTTGCTTTAAATAAGGGCAAAACCAAAATACACAGTTTGTAGTACTATACTTCTACTATCAAAATTTGTTTGATAAATTAGAATTGGGCCATACATAAAGCGTATAGACCTCCTGAAAAATACGGCTTTAAAAAATTCTAACTGAAATTGTGACAAAAGTAATGGTTTTATAGATCTGTGTAATGAACACATAAAGTAGATATAAATTATTACTTTTTCTCAGAAAATCAGCCCTATAACATAGTCTTCTAAAAAAAACGCAAGATTTTCTGTTTTTCCAGATTTTCTTCATTACTAGTGTTTTAATAGTCAACTTGAAGTCAGTTTTTGCACTTAAATATTCTACATTTTTGGGTTTTAAATCTTAGTAACAAATTAACAAATGATAGTTGCGAGTAGAAACAGCACACAATACTACAGAGTATCCTTAATATGATGGCACAGTTGGTTTCGTGCTACTATTTTGTCAGAGAATCAACTTTTTCTAAGCATTGATTAGTCTCTTTAAGTTATATAGAAAATTTAAATCTATTTAAAAAGGTCATAAAAAAACACTTATAATCTCATAAGTGCATTGATTATTTCCTAAAATTTTTTGAAAGTATATTCTGCAACGTTATAATTGCACAACATGTAGAGGAGTGCAATTATGTTGTAGATATTAAACGAAAATAAATTTTCAAGAATAATCAATGCACAAAAGCAGATTCGGTAAGACAATCGCATAAAAAAATATAAAAATTTTAATTAAAAAATTGTTTAAACAAATCAAACCAACGTTTGGTAACAAATAAAGACAAAACAAGAATAAATAAACATGTATGGACAATAGAAATGTACAAAAATACAGATATAACCAACACTTCATCTGCTTTTGCTTTTTATGTTCTTTCTTCCTGTCATTTTTTTTCTCCTAATGATAGTTCTAAAATTCTTCACATCTGCATTAAAAGTTATTTTTTAATTTTTTTAAAAACTTTAGAAATTTTTAAATCTACAAACGAATCTTCTTAACAGATCTTAAATAATTAAGTAAATTTGACTGTAATATTTTATCTTCATTAGTTAAGTGAATGTTTGTTTACAATTTGTCTTCTTGCTCTTGATATTAGTAATTATATGTTTTTAAATTATTTTTCAAATTAAATGCCAAACTGAAGTCAAATCTTTTAAAAAATACACATTATTAGGCGGATAAAATTTATCTTTCTTTTCTCAATTTTACAAATAATCCAACTATTTTTTATTTATTTATTTATTTGATGTCTTCAGATTAATCAACATTTTTAGTATACATTTTTATTCTTTAATGTTTTCAATTTAGTATTGACAAGAGTATGGTAAGTTTTTTCTAATATTTTTTAAGTTTTTTATATTTTTTTACATTACTATTCTGGCACTGAATATGACTTTTTGAAAGCGCTCTGCCATTGTTATGTAAGAATTTTGTTTAACTAAGCTTGTAGGATTAACATGAATTCTAATTTTTTTATTTGTATGAAAACATCGCACTTTGATAAAGAAAGATTGTTTTCATCGAATTTTATAATGTTTATTTACTATCGGTTGTAATGTGATGCGATTCTTAGATAAATATTACCTTCGCAATTGCGTTTTGTCTAATTTTCAAGAAAACTATCTCACACCGAACCGTTCCTTCTCTTACACTTTGGACTTTTTAAAACATATTTTTTTGGGTGTCAAAGAAGCAATAAATAATTTAAATTCATACTTTACCATATGCAGTCAGTCACTCTTTCGAGCGGCATTGTTGTTAGATTTACAGCTTAAGTCCAAACTCACTATTATCTTTGCTATAAAAGTTTCGCTAATTGGAATTTTCAAAAATGATGAAGGAAGTTTAAAAAGGTTAATAGATAGGATAACACTTTTAACAAATAAGATTAAATTTATACAAATATAAATATTCATAGCAACGCGTAGAATATTTCCATAAACAATCTAGTTTGAATAAGCATGATAATCAAAAATTTGGGTGTGAAAATGATTGTTGGTGTAATAAATGATCAAGTGACCAGTGATTAAAAATTGATTAATTGGTGTTAATCAATCATAATTTAACCTTGCTATAACGTGGTAATTACAATTGGAATCAATATGTGTCAAAAGGCAATAAAACATTCATAATTCAACTAATCAGAAATTTAGTTGTACCAAAGAAAATTTACAATTACAAGTGTAGTAGATGATAGATGTGTCTATAATAGAAAAATTTTTGTAATTTATGTAAGTGTTAACTAGTAGACAAGTTGAGATATATTTCAACTTAATTATTATTTAAAAAAATACAGCGACATTAATAAATGGGTGTCAGAATTTTCATTTATGTGCAAATACAATTGCCAAAGGCTACGGTACTTGTAATAAAGTTGTTAATTGTGAATTTCAAGAAGAACAAGAGTTACGAAAGTGCAGAAGGCACTGATACAGGTGCCGGTAGTCCAGCTGAAAGACAGGTGGCGTTGTTTAAGCACACAATTCATTAGCGCCAGATCAAGTACCATTGTCCCCTCAAAAAGTTTTTAGTACTGTCCTGTTCCGAGCTACACCTTTTCTGAAATAATTTATTGGTTTATTCAAATGTTGTAAAAATAAACATCGCGTTAATTGCTGTATGCAATAAATCATCGCTTGTTAGAAAACCGGTTGAAAGCCGCACATTTTGGGTACAATATTGTGAGTTTTGAGGGCGTAAGAGTGTCATTGCTAATGGGGTAATGTGTGACAATAGACCAGTTACAAATTAAATATATCAATAACGGACATAAAAAGTGGCGGTTCCGGTACACAAATGTCAAAAAGTGGTCCGCGGAACACAACTGGATGGCAGCTGTGGCCCGGCTCGTGCCGTGTGGGACTCACCTGGCCCTCCTGTTCGTGGTGCTCCAGGTGATGAGCACCTGCCATACCACAAGCTCGACACTTTGGCGTGAATTTGAGGATGCAGAAAGGAATAAAGACAATTTGGGTCTTTATTAAGTAAACGGATAATATTTTTATGCCCTCTCTACTACTTGTTAAACGCTTGTTTACTGTCGTCTGAACTGATCTGTTCAATAACAAATCAGGTAGGTACCAAATGTTGCTATAACTACATTATCACTATCAAAATAATTTAAATATAAATATCTTATTAAAAAAAAATAAGAGGAGCCATAAAAGATACTCCAAGAAAAATAAAAGAAGAAGAAAGAAAGAGTTGAATAAGAAATGCGTTTATGAAAAATGCCAGAAAATGAATAAAAAAGTCAAAGACATATGAATAAAAATGCTAAGAAAATCAAACAAAGTGATAAAAAAATTAATAGAAAACAGTTAAAAAAAGATAAAAAAACAATATAATAAAAGCTAGAAACAAAACAAATAAAGAAACGAACAATAAGAAAGTATAGTTATAGTATTTTGATAATTTCTTAAACTGACAAATAAGAAACACAAATCTAAGAAAAGAAGAAAGAAGAGTGCAAACAAAGGTACAAAATCATTACTTTCAAAAATTTTCAGAACGCGAGAAAATTTAAAAATACAACAACATGACAAACATAAAAGATCAGAAATAAATAAACCAACGAAAAAATGTTTTAAAAATAGGGAAAAAAAAATAAAAAATTTTTAAAACTAATAAAAAAAATATAAAACAAAATTGATACCGAAAGAATAAAAAAAAACCGATTTGGATATCAATACGAAAAAGAAGAAAAGACAAAATATGTCAATTATAAAAATGTTTTAATAATAACACTAGTCAACAAAATTCAACTTTTTTTTTATTGAATGAAATATATTTTTCTTGCATAAGCTACTAAGGGTAGTTAATATACAATTTTTTGATTTCTGCTAGCACGTCACAATTCTAAAAAAAAAACGTTCCATTTTTCACTTTTTCATAAAAGATGTCATTATTTGACTGATGATGACGACTATACTACTACACCAATTTTAAGTGTAAGATAGGTATTGGTCGCAGGATTACACGGTCTTTAAATTGCTGTAAAAGTTTTTGCTCTAAAAAATGCGGTTTAAAAGTTATAGCCCAAAAATTGTTAACTTTCATCAGTTCTGTTGTTAGCAAAATGTCACTTTTTCTGGATTATACTTCTTCTAAAATTATTTAAAAAAATTGTCATTTGTTTAATAAATGGCGTTACCATTTTTTCATACATTTTTTTTATCATCTTATTAAAATCTAAAAGTATTTGCCAAAAATATCAAGGTTTTTGGGATCAGAACATGCTAGGCGATTACACTAAAGAACAAATTTTAATTTTTTTAATTTTTTAATTTTTTTAAAATAAATTATACACAAATTAAAATTATTTTATCTATCAGATAATTTAAACACAAACACTTTTTTCTAACACGTCAGTTTTTTCAGAAAATAAAATAAGTAAATTAAAAATGTTTACTCTATGCTAACTAAATATGAACATATTGTGGCGCTTACACTGGTCAACATGATTTTTTTTGCTGTCTAATACGTGTCTCTTATGTACTCGTACTTTTTATACAGATTTTAAAAATTTAGATTTTAGAAACCGTTTCGGAAATAACCAGAGGGGTGCACCATTTTTAAAAATCTAATTTCGCAAATTTTGATCAAATTTTTTTTTTAGCAGTAGCCTTCAGTTTGGTCTCAATAGTAATCCTCCATAACAGAATTTGAATCCCATGCTCCATTTTCAAAATACAGAGTTTTAAAAAATCACCGGCCGCCACTGCTGTTTGTAGATCCTGACAACATAAAATAACAGCATTAGTCATCGCCATCAAGCTAGTTAACCAAAGTACAAATAGCTAATAACAATTTAGGTAGTGATTATAGAAAAAAATTTGAAGCAACTAATAAGTTTATTAAATCATTTTTATCATTAAAATTTAACAAAACAGCTCATCCAATATTAGGTGTGGTAAAACTTATATATTAAACCGTCAAAACGTTGAGCGTTATATGCAACAATTTCTGGACTACATTCCCAACAGAAATTTTGAGAAAAAAAATATTTTAAGTGTTTATAAACAAAATAACAATTTAAAATTTAAACTGAAATTTTAAGCAGCATTGGCAACTCACAGTTTTTTCTCTGCTGTTTGTTATCGCGGGAGATTTGAATTTGATACGCGTTACTTTAATACACTTTGAATAAACGTATTCTTTATAGATCAAAAGTACTAAAATTTATTTTTCTAACAATTTTATCTCTATTGATGACCTAATGACGTTTTTCTCGAAAAACTGCCAAGTTTTTTAAATTTTCCAGTGTTGGCACAAAAACGTGGCTGACGACGTGAAAGCAGCTTATGAAAGACCAATAATTTAATTCGAAAATATTAATTGTGCTGCTAATAATTGAGTAGCTTTTTATAATAATGAATTGAAATATTTTTAGCGATATGCTTGGTTTTTAATTGTATTTGGTGTAAAATAATCTCATCATATACCATTCGAGTTCTAAATTAATTTTGATTAATTTTCTGATATTTTCTGCAGAGTCTCAGATCGTATAGATTTAATAATGAGATGATAGCTTTCAAGCTGTTGGGATTTTTAATGCTTATCACTCTTTTTCTTCTCTAGGCATCAAAAAGTTATCCGATAAATGTAGACCTCCTATGATATTCTACAGAATATATTTACTTTTTTTTTTAATTATATAACTCATAATTAGATCTTTATTAACCGTCTTAAATTCTTTTTTTTATGGTTTAAAAAACTTAAATACATAGATATTTTACTATTTAAAATTTTTTTGAATCAAACCGTGTTTGTCTCGTCAAGTTTTCTCTTAATTTCACTGATACTTTATACTCGTCTTTAAACTCTTCATCTTTACTGAACTCAATTACTAACGAAACAAAAAAAATAAAATTAAACATTTTAAATTTTATATAAGTTTGGTTTCAATAAAAAAAAATTAATAATATCAATAATAAATAATTATTTTCTAGGATTTTGAACAAGAGAACATAAAACATTGTACGCAATTCGACTGCAATTTCTTTATTGGGCTCACCGGATTTACGAGTCTTTTTATATAGATAATAAAATGAAACTTCAAGAAAATATTTCATTTATTTAAAAAAATTATATATTTTTACAAATCCTCTTTTAGATCTGCACTTGTCAAGGTACTGGACCCACAACGTTCATCTTCGGCTTGCTGCGCCAACTCTTCTTGCATTAAAATTTGCGAAAATCGGAATTTTATCATGGTTTGCCTTTTCGCTGAAAATCTCTTAATCGTCTTAGCATAACCCATACAAATCAAATCAATATCGTCCAAATCTGATCCAACAGTGTTTTGAATATTTTCGAAATAATTCACCATTTCATTTAAAGATTTCCCTGCTGATTTCTTCTTTTTGATAGGTGGAGGTGTCTCAGGTTTGTCTGAATTTTCCCCCTTAACAGAAGCAATCACGTCCGTATTACCTGACTGTATGAATGGCCGGATAAATTCCATTTGTTCAGCCCATGGCCATGATCTATACTTATCCAAAGCTTTCACTTTACGTCCTGAGCTTTCATATCTCAAATGCTTGCTATACGAATCTCGCAGGTTTTTCCATTTCTTTCTTAATTCTTCACCTACAAAAAAATAGTTAGTTCAGGTTCAGTTGTGTAATTTTTCTTTATTACCATCATCGTCAAAAGATTTAGCCAAAATATTCCAAAGCTTGTTTTTCTTTTTAACATTTTTGTAATCAGAGTGAGAAGAATCGTAAAGAATTGGATGATTCTCGACTGCTTCAATCAATTTTTTGGAATCACACATTTCATTAAAATCTTAAGCGGTCTAGCGGGCATACATCCAACTTCTGCCCGCTTCTCAACACTAAATACAGGAGAAGGCAACGAAATGAAACGCTATTCGCTGAGTATGCGCACTTTGCTATTTCACTTCATGAATTTGATCGCAAGCTTGCCCGCTAACAAATAATTTTCCCTCGATTTTGCTAAACATAAGTGGCCTTCTCATTATTCAGAATTTGGGAACAGAGATTAGAAAACAATTTGTTGTTAGAGTGGTCCTTGTGATTTCCAGATTTGAATAAAATGCAAATTGTGACAAGGTTTTTTTATCAATCCATCGTGAATGAGAGGAATTGAGAAAAAAATTTTCAATTAATAACTAACTGTTTTGGAACAGTTAGAGTTAATGAGAGAAGTAATAATTTGTTGATTTCGTCGTCCAACATCCCGTTTGGAATATAGACATGTGATGATATTCCTGCAATTTTCCGGCAATTTCAGCTGCTGTAAATCTGAGCAGCGCTTGTCGGTGAATTCGTTAGTAAATTGGTTGAGAAGGGCAATTATCGTTGAGAAACTAGAAGAGATTTTATCGAAAATTGTTGAGTAATGGAGAGGATTGGCGTTTAATTCGAGAACTGGCCGCAATTCATCAATCGTGTGACTGCAATCATAATTTACAAATAAGTAGTAAAATATGCAATAAATATCTATTTGCATTTCTTTGATAATAAATCAATTAAGGTATTAGAGAAAAAAGCTTATAATTCTATTAGTTCGCCACTCCCCTTGTCAAGAAACGAACATTTTCACCTAATGGTGTAAATACGCTATATAATTATCCGGATGATAAATATCCGTGTTAGATTTATCGTCTGTGTGTAATAATACAGTACTGAGGACCTGAAGATGGTATTTGTGACACACAGTTTAGAAAAAATTAAAAATACTAACACGTCCACTTCCTCTCTGTGTGTATTTTATACAACGAGGAAACGCTGATATGAATATTTGAACATTCCGCGATCTGCTTCTAATTATAGAATTAAGGAAGTCTCGATTCTATATCGAGCGACTCAAGTGAGGTCAGTGTTGTGTAATTGTTTTTGAGGCCGCTATTAATTATTGTTGTTGAAGGATAATTAGCATATTAAAATCTTACACTTTGATGTGATGCCACCAAACGGATCTTCAAACACCTTTCTACAAAATCAATTAGTTTACCGTGTAATTGCTTGCATCTCAGGTCACCAAACAGAAAATTTCATTTGGACCGGTTCCAGTCAAGTCAAAAAGTTCCAGGATCTTCTGGCTGAGAATGCTATTACAGTCAATTCAAATGCTAATAAATAACTTGAGTTTCCATGTCTAATTGCTCATATAGGCCTTTATACTGCAGAGTGATTAGTAATATCCGCTTTGCAATCATCTCCCTGACTAATTCTAATTATCATTTCAGGATTCCTACAGTTCAGGTAAAGTTACAGTAGAATCGTGCAAATTTTTGAAAAAACTTGTCACTAGATAAACATGTTTTAATCTCATGTTTTCTTAATGTAATTCTCGTTGTTTTCTTTTATGACTAACAAGATGTGAATGCGTTTTTATTTGAAATCGCAATGGAGCAGTAACAGTACGTTTTGTAGCGACAGGTTCAATTAGTACATACAAGTAAGTAGAATAAGTCATAAAGAAGTTGAGTTAGTTTTTATTTCGATAATTTCCATTTGAAAGGACTTTCCATCGCACAAAAGCCATTTTATTTGGTCATCAGCAATGTTCTTAACACTTGAAAGAGTTAGCAAGCGTGTAATAGTTTGTTACTTAACTGTAAATAATTAAACGTATTGCTCAAGTAAATCACAAGAATGGAAAATGTCACGAAAACGTATAACATTTAAATGCTTGAAGGTATCATTCGATTGATCTAAATATTTCAACTATTTATTTAATTATGAAAATTACACAGTTTTCTAATAAAATATCATGCTGCCCTTATAAGGTATTTGCCATGTTAACTCCTAACACCACAAGGTAAATATTTACAAGGAAAAGTAAAAGTAGGTGCTTGCAAATGTTTATAAATAATGAGGACAACACAATATTATATCGATATCATTACTTCTATACATTTATTGCTACTTTAATAACTTTGTTCTTGTACGTGTTTATTACACGGAAAAATCAGTTTCACATTGTCTCTTCAATTTGTTCAAGTTATTAAATTAATTTCTATACTCTTCCCTCTCAGAAAAGGGAAAAGAGGTTACTTCACTTGGGTCACTAATTTCAAAAAAACACCTAAATACCGTTTGTTGTAAACGTAATTGAAGTTCTTAATCAATTTAATTATTTTCATGTAAAGTACCTTTTACGGCATGTTTTGAGTAACCGTTCATGCTGAAGTGTGAGGAAGTTAGAGAAGCAGATTTATCACGATTTCATCACGCTGAAGGGTGGCTCACTAATAAAGAAACATTGCAAACCAAAAAAATTTGTTTTTTATTAAATTCTGAGTATATCAAATGTGGAATAAGTTGCGCATTTTTTTAGTAGTGACAGTAATAGTACAGTACAGTATTTTCTTGCTAAAAAATGCCTAAAATTTTCAAAAAAACCAAAAATTTTTAATTGTATAATAATATTTATTAGACAAGCGTCTTTGAAAACAATTTATAACTTATTTAATTTTTGGTATTTACAATTTTGCTAAAACAGTTAACAAACGGTTTGTTCATTGATCCTATTTTAATACTTCAGTTTCAACTTTAGTAAAAACAAACCTTTTAAGAATATTATCTAATAAAAATTACCTTTTGTTAAAAAAAACCTTCAAAATACTACAGTTTCTACAAATACTGCATGATTATCTCTAAATATCACAAAAATGTTACCAAAAAAATTAACTATGACTATCCCGCGAAACTCAAAATGGAATTGAAAGAAATTTTTAGCGCTACTCTATCAAGTAGTTTCCAATTTTAAACTCTAAAAATTTACAGCAAAACACTCAGATTTTTAGATGCGTTGATGGTGTTTGCATTTTCGTCTGTTTCGTTAGGCACTAACGCCAATGTGAAGCCTGCGCTCTTGCGCAGCAATCAAAATCAGGTCACACGCTGACAGGTGTAAACGTCAGAAATTAAGTTGTTATTAAAATTGTTATGACTACAATATTTGCGCCCCTGCCACGGTCCTAAAAATTTACTTTTGGGTGGCTTATAATTTAATGTGACGGCACATATGAAACATAAACTCTTGAGAAATGTGGGTAGAAATCTCTAAAGAAAGCTACCTACAAACAAAAATTTTACAACGACCGATTATTTTAATTTCTAAATCAGGAACAGACCAATAATAAAAAATAGCGTGCGATAAATCTAAAGTTTTGCGCGTTTGAAACGGTTTTTATGACACTGCAGTTGTAATTACGACCGTCATTATAATGCGATCTCTAAGTTTTGTTGTAAATTAATTTAATTGTGTTGCAACTAAAAAAAATATATGATTTGGACTTTTTCAGGACTACAATTTTGTTAGGGTTGGTTGGGGCACAATTATAATTTTTTTAATTAAAATTAGGTAAGATTAAAAAATTATAATTGTGCTTCCATCAACTCTAATATAATTATAGTGCTGAAGAAGCTAACAAAAATGAAATCAGCGAAACGTTGACATAATAGTTATTTATGTATTAAGGGCGTAATCAAGAGGATTATGGCACGAAGAAATGTTTAAAGCCCGACGTAGGAAGGCTTTTAATTTCCCGAGGGTCATTAGTAACGATTACGCCCGTGGTACATACAACGTTTTACTTTATTTTGAATCATCTTAATTTTTCAAATCAAAAGAGTAATATTGAAAATTCCGGTACCTATTTTTTTTAAATGTGAAAAATTTTTTAGATTAACTAGTTTACTACTTTGTCGTTGCCAGGATACGGTATGTTGTTATTTTCTGTTTTGCGATTTTTTAATATGGAATCTGGTGAAAATCTTGTGTGAAAACGTGTATTCTAAAAAAATGTTACAACAGGTTAGAGCTCAGAATTCAAGAAAAAATTATGTCACGCATCGAGCTTTTGTAGTGTTTAACAGTTTTTGAAATAAATAATGATTTTTTTATGATAATTGTTATTTAATGTAAAAATTGACGTTTACAAAATTGAAAACGTTGATTTGACAGCTAGACAAATATACAGTTACATATTTATTTGTAATTGTTGCGTAGCTACTTTAAAAAATTCAGTGATATAAAAATAAAGGTACACTCTGAATGGCGGGCGTATAAAGTAGATTACGGTTCCAAAATAAAATAAACTTACTTTATTTTAATTATAGTTACCGCTAGAGGCAGATTTTCTTTATTGATACTATTGTCAAAACAGTTTTAAACCAGCAGAATTTTACTTCCAAAATTATATGAAAACACAAGATGATATGATATATATGATGCGATTAGAGATGGGAATTATCGTTCTTTTGAATGAACTAGTTCGCGCGAACTAGTTCGTCAAAAAGAATCGTTCGTTTTTATAGTTCGTTCGCGAACTAATAAATCGGAATGTATCTTTGCGACCGAGTCAGACCGTTTAGTTCGCGACCGAGTGATACGTTTACTCGGTCGCGAACGAATTCATTATTATAGTTCGTTCGCGAACTAATAAATCGGAATGTATCTTCGCGACCGAGTCAGACCGTTTAGTTCGCGACCGAGTGATACGTTCACTCGGTCGCGAACGAATTCATTATTATAGTTCGTTCGCGAACTAATAAATCGGAATGTATCTTCGCGACCGAGTGAGACCGATTAGTTCGCGACCGAGAGATACGTTCACTCGGTCGCGAACGAATTCATTATTATAGTTCGTTCGCGAACTAATAAATCGGAATGTATCTTCGCGACCGAGTGAACGTATCACCGAGAGAAGCACGAACTACTACCTACAATTGAGCCAATTTATGCAATATTAGGTCTTGAGAATGTGAATTACCGGCACCAGTTTTACACAAATTGAAAAGTATTATTAGTTGTAAATATTTAATGGTTTCTGTTTCATCATGATTAGTGAGAGTACTTGATTCACATTATAACGTGTACGTATTTAGGTAATATTAGTGGATCATTTGCACACAATAATGCGCCCGATGCCTCTTACTAAATTAAGTTTATGCAGTTATGGCTATTACTTATTAGAAATAGGTGGTATACCTACACATGAAGTATTTATTATGAACATGTAATTAAGTTTTATTAAAATTAAAAATTTAGAGTCAATATGACGCTTGTGCCTCCACTCCTGGCGTGCTCCTTTCCGCTTCCTAAGAGTATTCGTTCATCATCGTAATTCGTTCGTAAGAGAGCAACTTCGACAGATAGCAGAGACTCGAAAGAAAAAATTGTCGTTCGCGAACGAACTAGTTCATTTGTAGTTCGCGAACTAGTTCAAGTAGTTCGTATAAAAGAACCGTTCTTTTTATTAGTTCGTTCGCGAACTACCCATCTCTAGATGCGATATGGCGAATTAAAATTTCTCTGAAGCTTAACAACAAAACGGTGAACAACCGTAAATTTCAACTTATCTGTTTATAAAAATATTGTTTAGTGTTCAATTACAAAAATTTATTTGAAAAAATTGGTACTAAAAAGACAAAACTATTAAAACATTAAAATTCATTTTCATAACAAGTATATTTCGGTTGGCTAATTTTTCAACGGCTACAATTTTATAAACTCAACATCAGCATCGACGTGAAAATGGTTCTACAAAAACATTTACGATTTTTTTATGACATTCACAGTTTTTTCTTATGTTACCTGTTCTGCAGGTAACATAAGAAAAAAATAAAAAACTATGTAACCACTGGCCACTGGTGTGGACAAATATGAACGAAATATATATATATATTTTTTTTTGAAAATAAGTTATAATTTTTTTTAAATTTTTCTGGAGTTTTATTAATTGGTTTTTGCAACCAACGTCCTGAAGAGCTTTACCGCTTTTTAAAATTTACCCTGTATAACCAGTTAGAAATTTTGTTTATTTTGTTTAATATGGCATAAAAACAAAATAATTTTACTACAATTGCCGAGGTATTAGATGCCTATTTTTTGTGATTTTTCGAAGTAAACTATATATTTTGTTTGTAACTATAAAAGCTAGCAATACTTCTTCAATATGCATTTATTACTGTTGGTCGTTACGCATATTCCGGTCTTCCTTGAATAAGGTTGATAAAAAATGGGTAAAAATTCTTTATTAATAAGGATGTTTTTGCCCTTGGTGTTGTCGATATGTCCTGGATGTCTAAAGATGTTTGGGATACTTTCTGGTGGACCACCCATATGTCAAAGGTAGCAAAAACCCGTCGACTCGCAAAACGTGGCAAGAATGTCGTTATGAAACGGTAATTGTATCCAGCAATTCTTGTAAACAAACGTGGAGTCCTTGAGGACGCTCCAAGCTTCGTAATTTAATCCAGACGGGAAGGTGCGTGTGGGCTTACCCGCACATGAAGTGGGAGCGCAAGTCGTGGGTGGTTCTGTCTGAACGAAATGAGCCTCTATTGTCGAAAAACAGTATCATGAAACTGATTAATAAATAAAGGTTTTTCGGGAGCACGAGAACCGCCTACAGTTGAATCGATCGGCTAGAAATTTTTTTCAACGATTCATATTTAGCGACGTCTCGCCTTCCACAAGGCCTGGCTACAAAACATTTTATCGGATTTAATTCCGGTAGGCCCGGAACCGAGTTACTACGACACCTCATCTACATGCAAATGAGATAATGTTTGGTTACGGTAGAATAGAATAACCTTCCACTCCTGAATACGTTGATGTGTTGGCAATTTACTCCACAAAGAAGACACTAAGCATATTTTTACTCGACTTTAGGCTCAATTACGTCTAATTGCTCGAGTATTTTAAAAAGATAATTGTCTCAGTGATGACTGAATCGTTTCAATCTACTTGATATTTCTAATGGAAAAACCTTGACGAACCCATTTTCAGTAATAAAATATGATGTTATTAAGAGCATGCACCTACTTTCTTTCACATCACTGTTATTTACCATCTTCATGATGACTTATTCAATTATTTTATAACTGGAGACTCGGACAAATTGGAACGTTTGGGAAATAGACTGTGAATTATTTATTCACGTATGCGAATATCGGGAACAAACTACCAACACATCTACCACCGGAGAAAGTTGACATCATCAAATTTTGACAAGACAGATATGTTGCTTCTGAGATCAGATAAAGGCACTCCCAACAATTCAAGAAGCCAAAATAATAACAGAATTACTAACTTGATACTTCAAGGTTTACAAATAAAAAACAAGAAAAAGGAAATAAAATCAAAAATTCCATTATAGGTGATTGAATTTTTTTAAAGATTCTTTAAAGTCATTTGCATTTTCATTGCGTGTGTCTTTGGTTACATCCTCGTGTAAAAGCACGTGAAAACTATCTAATCCTCCCATTCCAGTCGTTTGCGAAAAACAAAAATAAGAAACACGGTAATAAAATAACTTGCGTTAAGTACTAAACTAAAATAGTACTTTTTGGAATTGTCTAAAAGAATAGAAATGGGGGAAATATTTAGCGTGTGTTTGTCGGTACTATAAACCTTGCAATTTTATGATCCAGCTTTTACAATTAATCCCTGTTTGAAATCAACTTTGTTGTCCTTTTAAGTTCAAGTAAGGGCAAGTTAGTTAATAAATAACCGTACAAAACTCCTCATTAGAATGATTTACGCAACTGTAAAATCACACTTTTAACTATAAGTCTTTATAAGTCCGTTGGTTTTAATGATTGCACTTTATGCTGGATGGATATTATGGTGGTATAGGAAGATAACTGATACCTGAGAATATGGTGCGCGACTATCAAGTACTTGTAGCGGTCTTTTCTTGACGTTTCCGCGTTCGTTCACTGACAGTCGCATTGAATAACGTTAGTTTGTTAAAAGTAATATACGAATATACAATGAGGAATGCGTAATTAAGTGAAGCTTGAGGGGTACCATATTATCACGACTTTGTTTTGATATTCGACATTGAAAAAAATAAATAAACAAATTAGTACCAACAGAGCCTCTAATTAAATTACCTTAAAAAATCCTGTATTTATTTTAGAAAAGACCGGTGAAATCTGCTCCAAGGCCACGCAATTTAATCTCGCAGTTTGACCAATTTGATTGCTAATAAGTTGGTCAAATTTCAACAATTCCTTCGTTTTGATTAGAGATATGAGATGACCTCGGTTGTGGGTGCACCGTAGGCGGATGTTAATGCAATATCCGGCGGAAAAATCGGCCCGACGTGATTTCATCTGCTTGGTAAACAATTTGGAATCAGTTTTTTAAGGATTTTGCTCTCCGAGTTGTTTATAAAAAGTGGTGTTTTTAGACTTGTGGGGAGACAGAAATAAAAGAGGTGTCGCTGATTCTTTGCCAAGCATTAAAAGAAGAAAATATGTATTTTCAAATGCCAAAAGTGACAGTTCCTCAATTTCGTCAGAGTGCTAATCAGAACAATGGCACCTATTTCGTAAGTGAAACTTTCAAATGCCTGCCAATGAAGATTTCTATAACATATCGTCATGTAATTACATCAATTACAAGTGATTCCTGAAAGTTTCCATCGCCTGATACCTCTGATGATATTAAATACAATATCGAATCCATTAGTATAATTAGATGCAGTGTTTTATATTATAAAACACGTGTCAGATAATCATAATAAATGAGACGGTGCACGCAAGACAAGCTCACTTTAACGTATTTGTAACTGATTCGCTTTCTCCTCTATTGTGTCTGGCATGAGTAGGCGCCTCTCTGTATGTTAAACCCAATAAATAAATTGAGCTTAAAGCATCTGCATCCTTTTTGGGAGAGAGCTTAAGTGGCTTTTGATAAACGCAATCAAAGCACAAACATCTTTATTCGCAACATTTTTTATTTACTACACTTGTCTAATTAATTTTATATTCCGACAAGTTTTTTTGTGACCTTCTGACAGTGCTGCTACTACTAGGTGAAGGTGTTGAATTAATTTGAGATCTCCCATCACCATTTTCGTACTTTTTGATTAAATGTAACCGGGCAATTAACTGTAATAAGAAATCAAGCAATTATCGTCGAAAATTAGTTATTTATTATTGCATTGTTCATAAACCCACGGATTTAGATTTAATCAGAGATGTCCCAAAATGTGGGAGGAAAAACGAAATTATTTTATTCATAACAAGGTCAATAAAAAAAATTTAGTCAAATCAAGGATATTAAAAAGTTGAGAATGTCATTGTGATGATATTTTAAAATAAAAAAAAGTGAATGGCTTTTGTTGTAACTAAACAAAAATCTTTCAGATATGGTCGTGATTGTTCTTGGTATTTTATAATTAATTAATTTTGAAGTGTTTGACATTTTCTACAGATTACAGTAGTGCATCGTGCAATGTTGATTGTAATTTGCAATATGTTTACGCCTACCTGAGATAATAATCTGGGTCAAATGTCTATCATTTCTCAAATTTTATTCAAACTTAATTTTAAAGAGCAAAGATAATTTTTACAAAAAATACATTTGCTTTTTCCATAAAAAAATACAAGTTATTGTAATTTGTTAATTCTTGAACAAAATACGTATATTTTTAAAATACTAAAATTATGTCTTTGTTTTTAATTACTTACATATTCCATCCCCAAATTTTAAAAATCAAAATATTTTCTTGTCGACTATTTTAAAGTCAACTTTAATTATATTATATGTCAAAAATGGTTTTCATAAATTCTAATGTTAATGTGTATGTTTTATGTGTTAATAATAATAATGTTTTTAAAAACCATTTTTATTAAAACAAGTTAACAAACAAGTTTTTTTTTGGTTTTAAATGTTTCTTTGAAAATTTTTTGTAAACCGATTTCAAAAAAAAATAAGAATATATAAATAACTAAAAGGGCAATCTAATGGATACAAAAACATTATAGCATGCTATTTAAAAATATATATTATTCTGACGTCACACTTCTTTGAGACAACCTGTATAATCAAAAATATTTTTCTAAAATGCATCTTACTTTATAAATAAAGTCTACAAAATATCAAAATTCTAACGTGGGTAATTAATAACTGAACTACAAAAGACCGGATCTGAGCTGAACCATCCTTTATATAAACTAATTAGTCAATTCGTTATTTTAACATATCAGGATTTTTTTCCTGTTTATTAAAATTCTTTCACTTCTTGTTTTGCGCCATTTCTTTTACTGGGTTATAGGCTTCTACCTTCTTTACCTCTGAAGCATATATTCGCGTAAATATTCAGTTTTTACTTTGGAGTGAAGTACTAGTATTTATTGTTACTGTCTTTCAAAAGAAGTTTCCAATTGAGGTAGAATGTAATTATGAGAAAGATTTCAACACAAATTTCCAAATATACATTAAAAATTTTACAGCACTCTTTGATCTAAATAATTTATGAACGCACTGTACTAATTTCTACAAATAAACTTTGAAATCAAATCAATTTTTCTTTAGTTTAACTAGGGCAAAATTCATCTAATTACAAGGTGACTAAAAATACACCAAATCAGGTGCTACAAAAGATTTTTTTTAATTAATGACAGATAACAATCTAATCTTAAAATTGATTTTTTTTGTGTATCAAAGCATTTACACAACATTTATGACGCTGAAATTAAGGTATCTCTAAATTTTTGAAGACATATATAATTTTTTGCTATGTTGACTGTTTCATTTTCTTGGACTACTTATGCTATAAGTTTTCCCCTAATTTTTTTTTTATTTCCGATAGCTTCTGTTATTATTTGCTTAATTTTTAGTCGTTAAATCTTACATTTTTTTATAATGGATTAAGTCTTTGTTTTGCTACTTTTTGCACTATTTTTGCACGTTTTTTTTTATCTCTAATTTTTATATACAATTTAATTTAGTATCTAAGTTTTTTTTTTCTTGTTTATTATACTTATGCACATATTTCTATATTTGTTATGTATTTTTATAATTTTGTGTACTGTTTATTTCGAATTTCACAATTCATAATAAAACTGAAGTGTTATTTATTTTTCAAGAACATTAAGTCCATAATGTCAAATAATTTTTAACACTAGAAAAACTAAATCTACGCTTTAGCCACACCACTCCATTTCTTGAGATATGATTTTGCTAAGCTTTACATTTTTTTCAGTTGGTCATGGTATCCCATAGTGAAAAGATTATTTATTTATTGACGTTTGTCAAAATTATTTTACGTATACAAGAAATTCTTTTGAAAATCAAAATTTAAAGTATTTAAACCAAAAATATTTGACTAGTAACAAGCATAGGTACTTCAAATATATTCTACATTGACTTAAAAGTTTACTTTTGACAACTTCTGGACCCCATCATTTTGAAGGAAATTTGAAACCCAAATTCTCTAGGAAAAGTCAACTTGGGTGATTACTGGGGTAACTTTGTAATTGTTATGATTTACTACTAACAAGTAAGAAGACTTCTAAAGACTTTTCCTTTTGAGTGGACATATAACAATAAAAAAAAATTTTAAGCTCCCACTCAATGGAAAATTCCAAAGTGAATTAGCAGCAAGTTATTTTTGAATCGAGAAAAATTAATGTACTTTTCTTTCTAATCTAGAAAAATGTAAATTAAAGTATATTCAGGCTCATCAAGCTTTAAGTCTCAAACCTCAAAGAAAATCAGGAAGAAATATAGCGTTTGTAAGTATTATATACTAGTATGACAAAAGGAACAATATTTTTTAACACTAGTAAAACAAAATTTACATCAGTTTGTTTTAACTGCACTACTCTAATTTTGAAATGTGAGTTTGCTAAGCTTTGCCTTTTTGTCAGTTGGCTATAGTATAAGTATCCCATAGTGAACAGTTTATTTATTTATTGACGTTTGTCAAAATTATTGGTCAAAATACTTTTCAAAATCAAAATTTAAAGTACTTAAACTACGAATTTTTGACTAGTAACAAGCATACTTCAGAAATATCCTAAATTAAAGTTGGAATTAACTTTTAGCAACTTCCGTATCTCATCACTTTGACGAAAATTTAAAACCCAAATATTTTACGAAGATTTAACTTGGGTGATCTCTAGGATAGCTCAGTAATTGGCAATGTTTTACTATTAACAAGTAAGAAAACTTCTATAAACCTTTCTTTTTGAGTAGAGCATATAACGCTAAAAAAATTTTTTTTAAGGTTTTACTCAATGGAAAATTCAAAAGTGAATTGGCAATAAATTATTTTTAAACCAAGTAAAGTTAGTGCACTTTTTCAAATCCAGAATAATCTAAATGGAAGTAAATTCAAACACATCAAGCTTCAAGTCCTAAACCTCAAAAAAATCGGGATGAAATATAGCATTTATAAATATTATGTACCAGCAAGCCAAATGAACAATATTTTTTAACACTAGAATAACTAAATTTACATCAGTTCGTTTTAACTGCACTACTCTAATTTTGAATTGAGTTTGCTAATCTTTACATTTTGTCAGTTGGCTATGGTATCCCATAGTTAACAGTTTATTTATTTATTGACGTTTGTCAAAATTATTTGTCGAAATTCTTTTCAAAATCAAAATTTAAAGTACTTAAACTACGAATCTTTGACTAGTAACAAGCATACTTTAGAAATATCCTAAATTAACGTTGGAGTTAACTTTTGGCAACTTCCGAACTCCATCACTTTGACGAAAATTTAAAACTCAAATTTTTTACGAAGATTTAACTTGGGGGATCTTTAGGATAGCTCAGTAATTGGCAATGTTTTACTAGTAACAAGTAAGAAAACTTCTATAAACCTTTCTTTTTGAGTGGAGCATATAACACTAAAAAAATTTCTTTTAAGGTTTTACTCAATGAAAAATTCAAAAGTGAATTGGCAATGAGTTATTTTTAAATCAAGTAAAGTTAGTGTACTTTTTTAAATCCAGAATAATCTAAATGAAAGTAGATTCAGAGGCATCAAGCTTTAAGGCACAAACCTCAAAAAAATCAGAAAGAAATACATATAGCATTTGTAAGTATTATATACTAGTAAGCCAAATGAACAATAATTTTTAACACTAGCAAAACTAAATCCCCACGTGGTTAAAAAATCACTCTATTTTAGGAATATGATTTTGTTAGACTTTACTTTTTTGTAAGTTGGCCATAGTATCCTATAGTAAACAGTTTATTTATTTATTGACGTTTGTCAAAACTATTTTACGTATACAAGAAATTCTTTTGTAAATCAAAATTTAAAGTACTTAAACCACGACTCTTTGATTAGTAACAAGCATATTTCAAAAATATTCTAAATTAAAGTGGGAATTTACTTTCAGCAACTTTCGGACCCCATCACTTTGACGAAAATTTAAAACCAAAAGTCTTTACGAAGATTCAACTTGGGTGATCCCTAGGATAGCTCAGTAATTGGCAATGTTTTACTACCAAAAAGTAAGAAAATTTCTAGAGATTTTTCTTTTTGAGTGGAGCATATAACAATAGAAAGTTTTCTTTTAAAGTTTCATTTGATAGAAAATTCAAAAGTGAATTAGCAGCAAGTTATTTTTAAATCGAGAAATGTTAGTGTACTTTTTCTAATCTAGAAAGATATAAATTTAAGTATATTCAGGCGCATCAAGCTTCAAGTCTTAAATCCCAAGAAAAGTCAAGAAGAAATATAGCGTTTGTAAGTATTATGTAATAGTATGAAAAATGAACAATAATTTTTAACATTAGAAAAACTAAATCCACATTAGTTCGGTTTAACTTCACTACTCCATTTCTTGGAATATTATTTTGCTAAGCTTTACCCTTTTGTGAGTTGACTATGGTATCCCATAGTGAAAAGTTTATTTATTTATTGACGTTTGTCAAAATTATTTCACGCAAACAAGAAATTCTTTTGAAAATCAAAATTTAAAGTACTTAAACTACGAATCTTTGAATAGTAACAAGCATATACTAGAAATATTCTAAATTAACGTTGTAGTTTACTTTTAGCAACTTCCAGACTCCATCACATTGACGAAAATTTAATACCCAAGTTCTCTACGAGAAGTCAACTTGGATTCCGAAGGTAGCGCAGCAATTGGCATGTTTTACTACCAACAAGTAAGGAGACTTCTAGAAACTTTTTCTTTTGAGTGGGGCATATAACAATAGAAAATTTTAAGGTTTCATATGATAGAAAATTCAAAAGTGAATTAGCAGCAAGTTATTTTTAAATCGAAAAAAGTTAATGTCCTTTTTTAAATCTGGAAATATCTAAATTAAAGTATATTTCGATACATCAAGCTTCGAGTCTCAAACCTCAAAAAGAAACAGGAACAACTATGGCGTATGTAACTATTACAAACAAGTATGGCGAAATAAACAATAATTTTTATCACCAGAAAAACTAAATCCAAATCAGTAGGATTTAACCACACCACTCCATTTTTTGGGTAAGCTTTTGCTAAGCTCTACCTTATATTCAGTTAACCATAGTATCCCATAATAAAAAAATATTTATTTATTGACGTTTCTCAAAATTATTTTACGTATAATTTTAAAATAATCTTAAGTTTCATAGTTTTAGTGACTGAGGTGTTGTCAGCATTACAATCTCGACTCATGGGCTCATCAGTTCGATACTCTACCACTATTATTCCTGGCGATGAACTCCGACTTCTTGTTATACTTCCATCAGTGGTGCGATTTTTCCCGGTTGAGTTTGTACTTCTATCGCTATTCTCGGAAATGGGTTGTTGGTTGGTGGGATCTAGTTCGCTGTTTTGATGATCACCTTGCTGAAACTTGCTCTTGCTAGTCCAGTTCGAGACGCGATTTGATGCTCTTCAATCAATAATTTTTTCCAAATGGCTCATCTTATTAAGTAAAACATTTGTAATAAAACTTACAATTACTGTACGTATACAAGAAATTTTTTTGACAATAAAAATTTACAGAAATTAAACCACGAATATTTGACTATTCCCTATAGTCCCCGGTACAATGTCCTTGAATTTTTTTGATACATACAAATGTATAACTTTGTGAGTGCCTTTCTTGCAACGAGTCCGACAAGCTTATCTAATGGGAAACTTTCGGCGTTGCTGCGTTTTCAAATGCCGTCATAGCAACATCTTCAGAGTGGTGGACACTCCATACGCACCATGATTTTTGTCGGACAAGTTGACCACAATTTTTTAATTAGTTTTACTAAACAAATTTCAAGAAATCAAAATTGGATATACGGGGATGACTCCCGGAGAGAGTGAAGTCATATCGACATTTTCGGGGTGGTGGACATCCCATACGCAGCATGATTTTTGTCGGACAAGTTAACCACTATTATAGTTTTAAAATTTAAAAATTGTGGCCAACTTGTCCGACAATAATCATGCTGCATATGGAGTGTCCACCACCTCGAAGATGTCGGTATGACAGCATTCGAAACGCAGCAGCGCCAAAAGTTTCCCATTAGAAAATTTGTCGGACTCGTTGCAAGAAAGGCACTCACAAAGTTTTACATTTGTATGTATCAAAAAAAATTTTAAGGACATTGCACTGGAAACTACCCTTTTTCAATTTAATACTGTTGTCGGTTTCTTTTCGACACATTGTTGTGTATGCTGCTATGTCATATAGATTATCTGTTAACAGAGACAGACAATGGCATATAAAAAAAACGTAGTACAGTACAAACATTATTCTTCAGAAATTTTTTAAATTAACGTAGAAGATTACTTTTGGCGACTTCCGGACCCGCTTTTTTGACAACAAGATCAACACTTCTTAGGAGAACCGTCAAGTGGGCGGCTATTTATCGTCTTCGATTAATTTTGTTATCATCGCTACCATTGGATGGAGAATTATCTTATCAACTTGTTAATTGTTTTTCTGTCTGCAACTGACCGGAAAGTAGAAATAATTTTAACTTACGTGTTACGTATTGTCAAACTGTCAAATCTATTTTAATTTTATTGCGCCTCATTTTAAAATTTGTGCCGTATTGCGTGATGTTCTTTGAGTGTAAACTGCGCTGTTAATGTTTTTTTATATACAAATAGCAATTTCGCTAAAATTTTATTGCGGTGGCAATATTTGTTTAATTGTCAATTTCAGTCAGCTGTACCTTTTTAAAGAAGTGCTACAGAACAATAATTTTGACAGTTTTCGTCTTCTACTGGTTAGGGTAATTGTGCCCAAATTTGTGTCAAATAATTCTGGAACAGTCTATACACAGTGCACACAAAAATTGTAAGAGTCTGACAAATTAAGACGAATTTTTAATAAATGTTAGGTGTAAAACATAGTGCAAAACTTGTCAGGAACAATAGTATTTTTAGCAATTTTTAAAATAAATATTAATTTTTTAAGGTTGTGTGCTTCAATTTAAAGAAGTGAAACGTTTATAAAATAGATTGCCGTTTTATTTTGACAGATAGGTAGATTAATTTATTCAATACATTTAAAACAACGGTTTGACACTTTGGTGGTAGGTACTCTAGATTTTTTTAAATGAACATTAGTTTCTGATATATCATCGTCCACCTAAGTATCGATACACTCTGTTCTCGTAGAATCCTAGAAGACTCACTTAAATTTTAAAATTTCTTTCTTCTTGTGTCGGTTCTATCGTTTCTTATTTTGCTGCTGTTTACGTATTAGGACTAACTGAAATTTTTAAAAACCTTTTTTTTATTCTAGGCTATATTGCTACTTATATATTTACGATAGTAGATTATTATCAATGAACAAACTATAGACTATACATAATATTTTAATCAATTTAAAAAAAAATGTTTTTTAGGTATAATTTTCAGTTTTTTAAATTAATATTTTAAAGTAATTTAAAGTCTTGTGTTATTTGTTTCTAATTTTTTGTCTGTTTTATTTAATTACTTTGCTGGTTTTTAGCTATGCGTCTTCAAAAACGTGTCTTTTCGTAATTCAGGTCTTGTTCTGATTTCGTCCTGGTCAGCTTTTGATGAATTGATTGAAATTTGTTGGTATTTTGATCGCAATAGCAAAATTAATTGGTGTAAAGTCAGTGTCAGGTCATAAATCCAACATCTTCATATTTACATTTACGTCACAATATTTTAAGGTTGAGTAGGCAGGTGACGTAGGAGTAGCAAGGATAGACGTCACAGAGTGTGGGTCGAGCAGATTGTAGCAGCCGGTAAATCAGACGAACGGTGCGAAAGGGAATAGCGAAAATGAGAAAGGAAAAGGATGATGGGAATGGGCGAGCCGAGCTCTGATGGGATTCGGGAGCGGGAGAGAAGATGTTTGCTTGGAGCGAAAGACGGACGGCCAGATTAACTTGATGCACGGGAAAAACGCAATAGTGCCATTACGGCAAGTGGAGATCTAACTAAAGGAAAATTTAGAAATTTTTCTCACAAATTGAATTATATATTTATTATTAAGCTGTGACAGGTTTATTATACTATTAATTATTCCGCTATAAATCACTTGACCGAATATTTCAAGATGACTTCTGCAACATAGGCGAAAACACTAAATTAGGAACCTGATTTATAGACCAAGGTGTTAAAATAAACCAATAAAATTATTTTTTTTATTCATTTACATAATGCGGGCAATAACAACAGAATAAAAGAGGCTTGATTTACAGTCTTTATATAAAAATAATAAATTGCTACCGGGAAAAAAATAGTACCTAATTAAATAAATTAATTAAAATAATGCAAAGCGACATTTCTCAGCTAGATTATCAATTGACTTAAATTTGTGGGGGTGCAAAAATAACGCCTTTTTAAATAAATAATCGGAGTTCAATAAATAGATAGGTATTTATGTATGTACGTAAAATAACTAGAGTTTTAGAGGACGAATCATAATTAAGAACGAGGCGAAGCTAGGAGCCGAGAGAAGCTTAAAACTGTCTGTGTACATGGTGCATATCAGATTTTTTGCACGAGTTCTCTAAGGCACAAAACCAATTAAAAAATTGGTTTAAATGTTTTTCAAAAATATTTCCTTAATTTTGCAGGAGTCTACGACTTGTTTGTTTTCAATTTTGTTTATGTAAAAATCAAATCAGTGAGAATTGTTGCGTCTTGTAAAAAATTAATAAAATTTCCTGAGAGTCATTAGCGACAATAATTATGCCCGTCATGCATACAATGTGTTATTTTATTTTTAATTTTGTTAGTTCTTAAAATCGGAAGAGGATTTAGGATGTCAAAAAATTTGCTAAAAGCTATGTAAAAATTAAAACAAAGTAAGCTATTTTAACATTGCTAAAAATGCCGTATATTGTTAGTAACAAAAATTTTTGCGTTTATTAAAAAATTAAAAATATTTCTAGATGGTGTTACCTGACGCATTGCCGAAATCTGTAACGTTACTAAATAAAAAAAATTATAAAAAAAAAATTAATCAGAAACTTGTCTGTTAAACAACCAGAAGTAAAACATACCAGACTAAATTTTATTTAATATAAGCACGAAATATTAATTATATTCCATTTTGAAAAATAGTCCTTTATCTATATTTGCCAATTAAATAGCTCTGGAGATTGAATGGATCGACTTTAATTAACTGTCAATGAACGCAGATAATGGTTTTTATTGCTCATTTATTTTGTATTCCGAATAATAAATAAAGAAGTCAAAAATTTATTCTAAACAAGTTTTAGAAAAATTTGAATCAACTTGTTTCTTGCAAATCATAAGATTTGTATGTGAAAGAGTGTGACAAGTTTCAAATGGCGGTACGCAAAGAATGTGGCTATCAAATGTAATTAAAAGCTCGTAATACAAAAACCATTAATGAACCTTTATAACAGTATGAGGTCACTTTGGCTTTTTCTAACGTCATGTCTTCTAAGGTAATAAAGAACACAATTTTTGTAGTCGGTATAATTTTCCAAAATATTAGAAAAAATATTAAAGAACATAATACTACAGCAGTAGTATAGTATATATCAGTATATTGGTGGTACCAATAATCATAGTCTGTTTCTTCAGTTATTGGATAATTTTCTTATACCTAAATATTTTTTGAGAATGACGTATTCTCGGCTGATCTCGTTGCTCTTACGGCTTCTGAGTAGGTAATAAAATATTAGCTTTTACTGAGATTTCTTGTTTTGGTACTTGCTTTTGTCTGTCTAATTTCTTCCCTAATTCGAAGATGTAGATATTGAATTTTCTGGGTTTACACAATTTCTACTTTTGTAGCTCTTATTACTCTTATTCGTTCAATAATCAAAGCTGGAAAAAAGTTGGTTTGTTTTGATTGTAAAGATGAGAAAAATATTTTAAAACAGTGGCAAGCATATGACAGTGATAGTAAAAATGTCGAAACTGTCGCTGCGAATATAGATAATAGCAACAAAAAATATTTTACTAAAGTTTAAACAAAATACTGTGGTTTTTAAGAAGTTCTTAAAGTTTTATGACAGACCGAAGAAAACTAGAAACAGTATAATTTTGCAATGAGAGGCATTTAAAAAGAGAAACAATACATTATCGTTGTAGTTTTTAGACATAAGTTTGATGATAAATTTTGTTTTGAGCTACCTATTTTTGTTTCTGGGTTACAGCGCCATTTTGGTTTTTTGACGCGTTTAAAGATAATTTTTTTTTATTCATTTGCTGTTGCCACCTAGAAAAGTGGTAGGTTTATTCTAGTGAAGGGTGGATAGCACATTTGGTTTATTTTTTATAACTCAACCAGGGTTGAATGAAGCCCAGTGAAGCGGCTCTGGAAAAATGTTCTACGAGTTCACTTTTAGAATTATTGAATAATAAACAGTGTCACACATTCCCAGTATTGTTTTATTTCTTGTTTTGGCATCGAAAATCAAGTTTGAATGAGTATTTTGATTTCTTTAAGCGTTTTCAATGTGAACTATGAATTAGATTATTGTATAGCTTTGTAGCTTTTTCTTGCTTATTTTATATTTTAATAAATTCTGAAAAAGAACTGTTTTTTATTACTTAAAATTTTATAAACATTACGCTCAAGATAAAATTTTTTAGTAGGTTTAGTGTCTCCTGGTGGGAAAATGAGGAAGATCGTTCAAAATGTAAATGTTTTAATCCACTTTCTAGCCTGAAAAATGAGTAAACAAGTATCGATGATCACGACATTTACACAATAATAATTTATTTCTTAGATTGTTGAAAGTGTGATTGTAAGTACAAGAAAACTTTCGTTTTTGATTCAAAAAAGAATTACGTAAAAATTAGCAATCTCCTAAAAAATAATAAAACAGACAACGATGAGTTGATAAGAAAAGTTGGTAACTTTTGTAAAAGTTAATTAATTAATATAATAACTGGCGGAGACTTCAACGGTGCGATAAGAAAGAAGATTGTGCGTTGAACTTTAGAATGCTCTAAATAAATTAAATTTAGAAAAAAAATTGTGTATTAATATTAAATATTTATTATCGTTTTAAATGGTTAATAACCGGTAGGTAAGTGATAAAATGTGCGAAATAAATTATCGCAGTTGTTCCATTAAAGCGTGTATGATAAGAGTTGGAAATGTGCGAAAGCAACGTTGAACCTATCACAATTTAAAATATTCATTGATACCGCACTCACGGTATATTTTAATTGTTTCAAAAAAGTGAATAAAGGTAAATGACCTCCAATTTCTGAATTAGCACTTGAAATTTTCCAAAATAAAAGTGTTTTAATATGACATCCACTTGCTGTATACACCATGTGATTTATTATAAAGCATTCATTGAAGCCAATGAACCGGACGATCAGATTTTAACGCGCGTTAAGCGAGATATGTTACTCAATATATTTAAAGCTTCTGCACTGAACACGCCTTCAAACTATATACAGTATACAGGTAAAGAAAATACACACAGAGAAAAATACAAGACGATTGGATAAATCGCTTCGACGTATTCACAAGTGTAATTTTACACTTCACTTAAGTTACTTTATTGGCTTTTCAAAGAGTGGTGCATGCAATTATGTGCCGAGCGAAATTCGCAGCGAGATTAACAACTTAACAAGGAGCACTGGGATTATTAAGAAACAAAGAGAATTTAATGCAAAAGAAAAACTATTCAATAAAATATTTGCTACAGATTTTAAAATCTGTAGGTACCAGTAAAATCTGTCTACTAATACTAATATTTTACCATTTTTAATAAATATCAATGTAAAACAAAAACAAAAAACTATGCTATATCCTATATCTACATAAAAAACCAATTACTTTTAAAAACTACTTCTGATTTAATAAGCCAAAAACCATTTTAAATATCTAATAATATCCTGGCAATTTTGTTTTACTTTTACAATCTATTTTACATTATTAGTTAGTTGTTAATATCCTAACCAATGACATGGCTAATTTGATACCTTGTTGGTGTTATATTGACAATGTTTTGTTGAAGAAAAACCTTCAACAATGCAAGAACGGACTCAAGATTTTCAAATCTCTGTATTTTGAAAACAGAGCATAGAACTCAAATTTTATTGTAAGAAGTGTCTATTTAGACTAAATATTTTTATATTGCAGCTACTGCATAAAAAAGACATTAAAATTCTTGAAGCGGCTTATGGTAGAATAGTGCCAAATTTTTTATTTTTTATTTTTTTATAGTATTAAGAAATAAATACAAGACCATTTCTTTCCACAGACTCATTTTGGGCACTTTAGACATGAGTTCTTAGTTTAATAGTGTTTTAAAACTCGTTTTGATTCTTTAGAACATATCAGGAGCTATTTTTCAGAACGACAATACGCAGCCTTACATTGCATATTTGTGTTATTTTTGGATTTGGAAACCAAGGACTGCATCGCCGTTACCTACTTTATCTTCTACGTAATTTGGAACAATGACGAACTAAGTCACCTAACCAGTCTTTCTTCTATCCAACCCTTTACATAATCAAATCTCATAGAGTTCCACTCTTCTTCTTCTGTTCCTGTCCTAGATCAGTCTGCTGCAGCACAGCAATTCTTATTTAGATTTAATATTGTAGTCAATTTAGATCTCGATTTTTTAGGGTTCTGACAACTGCTCTATTTTAATATTTTAGAGATCTTTTATCAGTCGTCTGTGAAATAATTTTCAACCCGAGTTTTTTTGTTCTATTTTAAGAGAATACACATGATTATGATAAAGACTCTAAAAGTCGAGTTGTTTTAATTGTACTAAAGGAAACAGGTTAAAAAGATTTAGACATCTAAAAATTTTGGAAAACTACAAATAAATAAGAGCAAATTAAGAAGTTAGTAAGCAGAAGTATTAGCAGAATTTAGTAAATACACGTTCTGCTTCTTATGGCTTGAGCACATTTGTAAATAAAAAAAAATCGTTTATTTAATTATTTGAGATTTTACTATAAAGTTTTCTTTCGCGGATGTTTTTACTAAGTTTTTTCTACTTGGGCTTTTGCCCTCGGAGTTTTTCTCCTCTAATCTGATCTAATATTTTGCTATATTGATCTTTACTGTTGATTTTGGATTAGAGTTTTGCTGTTTTATCGACTTCCAGATTATAATTTTTAATTTCTGAAATCCATAGTTCTTTTCGTTGAAGGTTAAACCAGCAAGTTTAAACAGCAGTAACAACGTAAACAGCGTAAATGTCAGATCTTGCCATTTTGTATTTAATAAACTTTGATAGTTTTTTGTACTTGTGTGTAACTTTATTTTATTTTTCTGTATTAATAAACTTTTTATCAGTTTTAATCAATGAGTTGAATTTGTCTATTACTAGAAATTTCTATGTCAATTGTGCTTTACAATAAATTTTTAATTTGTTTTGTTTAAACATCGATTATTTTGTATGTAGACGCTTATTGCATAAATCGTTAGTTAAGTTCTATTTTCTTTATTGAGCGCTTTTGATTGTGTTAACTTCATAAAATATTTTCAACATTTTACAATTTTTATCTATGAATTTATTTTTAAACTTCACTTTCATTGTTTAGATAGATGAACGTTTAGTTTGAACTTCAAATTACTTTCAATATAAACAATTTAAAGATTCCGATTTATTTCTGCAATTGGTGTTGGAAATATTTGATAGATCCCTTGTGGTCTCCTATTATTGTACTTAACATGAAGTCCCGACGCTTTGGCTAACCTTTATCAAACCTTGTTTAATTAGCCTAAAAAAACTCTTACAACAAACAGGCGCTTTTCCACGTTTTCTTTAGGTTAATAAATAAAAAAATTAAAAGTAACGTAAAAATTTCTACTATGTTTTTATTTTCTATTTCAATTCTCGTTTTTTTCTCTTGTTTAACACTACCATAATTTTTGTTTTTGTTATGTTAACTATCATACTGTGTTTTCATAGTACTCTTACATTTCTTTGTTCCTATTTTTTGTAATTTTTTTTATTACTTGTAAATGAAACTACGAGTATGTCATCTGTAAATATTTAATTATATCTATTAGAGAGATGTAAATATATATATAGCATATTTTATAAGCAAAACCTAAAACCATTTGAAGCACGATTCCATTACAAAAAAATTGCAAAATAGCAGTTACATTCAAAAGATGTAATTAACTTTTTGGCTGTGTACACATTTTAATCAAATATAAAATACTAATATTATGATTTTTTTGGTTTTAAAAATTGTTATTATTTTATCAATGTCGGTCTTACTGTCAAAGTTCTCAAAAGCTGTTGCTCTCATTTTTATTTTAAAATTGTCAATTTTTATTTTATTGACTGTTACTACATTAAATACATTGTGGTATAGAGTTTTTCCTTATAAGCTTAATTATTGTAAGCAATATTTATTTTTTAAATATTTCTAAAGACATAAATTACTGACTATTTTACTGTTTTTTTATTTTACTATAAAGTTTTTCTTTAATTTAACTAAAATTAAAATTAAACTAAAAAAAAATTCCCTTTATAATTGTTGCAATTTCTGTTTCCTAATATTAATCATACAGTACTCTTTGTACTTTCCAAGCTTTACCAGCGATTTCCAGTAAGTGTTGGGTAAGCTTTTTGCCTAAAAATTTTTGGAGTGTGTTTCTCGTAATCCAAACCTTTTTCGTGTTCTAAACTTTTTATAAGTAGGTATTTAAAGTTCTTCTAATCTAATGTTTTTAATGTAATGTCAATAGCTAGTTTTCAAAATATTGTTTCTATTTTTACATTATATCTTGCCTTTGTTTAAATAGTAACAGGAAAAATAGGCACAACAAAATAATATCTTAGTATCAAATCTAAAGCCTAAACGGTATTTTTTTTAGAAAATTATAATTTGTAAAGAATAAAATAAAAGAAAAAAATTGAATAAACTTTGAGTTGATTGGGAAGCGATTAGGGGGTGTGAATTCGCCCTGTTGGCGCTTAGTTAAGTGGCTAACAGTGTAAATGAGAGAGGCGTATATGCATTTAAAGCTGCGAATAGTTTGGGATTGAGCCGGATGAAAGAACAATAAAGAGGCGGCAATAGCAGAAGTTGATAATTATGAGTGTGGTAGTCGGAACGTGCTAGATAAAGCAATTAAGTAATTGATAAACAACCCTTCTAGTGCGCGCCAAGTTGCGCAGCTAGGTTTGTAAATGTAAGGACTATATAAACTTTGTATCAAGTCCCGAAGTCCTGCCTCGCCTGGCTAAACGCCACAGGCCGTATTGATCTCCAACAAGGTTAGATCCCTTTGACACCACGCTGAGTATATCCTTCTCCGTCCGACCACACAATCTCATACCTAAAAGTACACCCGAACCGCAATTGTTGGAAACACAAAACTGATACAGTTTCGTCAACACAAACACTTCTGTCTTTATCGTACGTAGAGAAAATCGGGGAGGAGAAGAAGAGGAAAGGTGAGTGAGTTGAGCCAATTTGTAACGATGAAGAGCCCTACTCGAGTGTAACTCTGACAGCCGTTTGTGTATTCATCTTTGATCTTTGGTTAACAATCCGGGTGGTATTCATGGTTGTGTATCAAACCCGTAATTTAATGGGGAACAACTTGCGTTTAATCAATCGGTAATTGAAAGAGCTTCTTCTTGGGCAATCCAGAGATGGCGAAACGGTTTTTGGCAGCCCTCGAGCAACAATCGACGGATCTGTCGCAACGATATTTGCAAGGATCAACGTTTCCTGTAATTGAAACGGTCGATTACAAAACTACCAACTCGACCGAACCGCACCTATCGCATTAACTTTTCTATTTTAGCTTTGTTGACATTTTTTAAAATAAAAATTTATAAAAAATTGTTATCATTTCTTTAGCGTCAGAATTTTGTAATTCTAAACAAGTTTTACAATAAATTGTAGAAAAAAGCGCATTATTTGCGTCAGTGACACTCATTTAAATAAACTATGACTTAAACGAATGACATCAAACGTGATGAAAAGAAAAGTCGCTCGGAAAATCCTTACATAAACTAACCTTCAAATGGATGATAATACTAATTACAAATTTTTTACTTGAGCTTGTAGTTGTTGAAAATCCTAAGACAACATTTGTTATTTTGAAACGTAATAGAAGCGTTGTAATCCTAATATCCTTTTATGTGCGTTGAATGAATGAATGAATAATTGTCCTTTTTGGGGCAAAAGTTTGGTTTGAAAAAGGTAAACAAAAACAGAATGATGACTCAAAACTCTTCCCACCTTCTTTAATAAGCCACGATAAACGTCAAGAATTCAATAAAGAGGTAATTACGTTCAATGCCGAATAATAATTAAAGGTTTTAGTTGAGGAAACAAGTGACATACAGGACTATAAACACTAGAACTAGAAAACAATGAATTTAGTAATAAGCCACGAGAGAAAGTATAAGGTGAAAGGAGGGTGGAAGGAGGTCAGAGAACGTCGATGAATAAACACGTAGTGGTATATTAGAGAAGCCCTTGTGATACATATTAGTTACACAATTGTTGAAATTGTTACAAAATTCTTTGATTGATACGTCAAGAATAATATCGGTTGGCTTAACAAGATTATAGTAATTATTAATTAGATCATGATGAGAGTGATTAAGTGGTAATCCGCGCAACGAGTATTAATTTTTTTAAACGTCGTTTCCTCAAATCAAGATGTAAAGTATTATTAGCATTTCTCTTTGGAATTTTAATGACATGATAATCTTGAACTTGATACCGAAGCAAAGCCATAAATCAAAATCGCAAGTGGTAGAACGGGTGCTAAAAATTTAGCCACTAAAATACCGAATTTGAAAAGTTAATTACAAACAAACAAAAATTGTTAAAATAAATTTTTATTGATGTAGACTGTCATTGTAATTTGTAAATATGAATAAGCTGTATTCTGATAACTATGAGAGATGTAGATTTCTCGAACGTTTTTACATAAGAATAGGTTGTTTCAAAGTTGGTTTAAGATAATTTTATATAATCAAAACAAGAAAAAGATATAAGAAAATAAAACAAAAAACAATATACTTAAACAACAATAACATAATAGAATAGAATCAGAAGAACAGAACAAGAAAAAAATATAAACAAACAAAACAATGAGAAGAAAACTTACGAAAAAGGTAAACTGAAAAAAATAGTTAAGAAAATAAAACAATTTGAAATACATTAAGTAGATTACAAAAAACAAAACACAAAAATACTAAAATTATAGATGTTAAAAATTACACATTTTTCAACAGTGGAAGTGCGAATAGAAGAGTAGCAATAAGGAGATACAGATCTCTTCAAACTTGTGGACCATTATACTGAACTACAGACTAATCAGCGACAAAATATGTTATTTTTCACAGAAATAAAAATTAAACAAAAAAAAGGTTTACACGAAAAGTTATATGATGAATGCTGAAAGATACCTAATACGATATGAAAATTGTATTAGGAAAAAGCAATGCTAAGACTGGAAGAGAAGAAATGTACCAAGAATAGGAAATGAAAGTTTACATCAACAAACTTATAAAAATGGAAAACTATTAATAGATTTCAGAATGCACAAAAAGATAATAAATTTCAAAATGTACAAAAAGATGAAAATTAAAAGTAAAACATTATCAAAGCAAGAATATATTCGTAAATAAAGAACTATGTTGACATCGGATAAAAAAACTGTAAATTAAGTTGCCCACTTGTTGATAGAGATGAAGAACGAAAATACGTTTAAAGCATAAAATCTTATAGAGGCGCAAACCTATATTACGATCACGTAAAAATTAGGTTTAGCAAGAAGATGTTGGAAGAAACTACACCCAACAGATGAGAAGAATACAACAAAAGCTAAAATTGCAGAATAAATAAGAATACATTTTCTTATATTTATTCTGCAACACCAAAATAATAAAAAGATTTGAGGAAAAACACAAAAACAAGAAGATCAGAAGCTTTTACCAAAGATGCAAAAAAGTTTAACAAGAATATACGTACTAATAAAAAACAATATTTTACCCGAATAAACATAATCAACTTGTAAGATGAGAAAAAATAGTTTTAGAGAAATGATCATTATATTTTAAAAAAGTTTTAAATAAATCATCGTAATAAAAACAATAGATGAAGAGAAATAGAACGGCAGATTAAGAGAATACCTGAATTTAATAAAATTAAACATTATTAAAAATTAAAAAACAGTAAGAGTGTAGGAGAAGACAACATACAAGAAGAAATGGTATAGTATCAAGAACAAACAGTTGAAAATGATATATATTCTAATTAAAACTGTAGGAGAAAAAATTAATATATATTTTATAAAGAAGAGACAAAACAAAATGCAAAAACTCCAAAAAATTGTAAAATTAGTTACAAAAATTAAAAAAACCACACACAAATAAAATTTGAGTCAAGAAAACGGTATCAAGAAAAGTTTTTGATGACCGAAAATAAAAGATCTCCTTTCTTCTACTTCGTTTATGATACTTGAACAAAAAATCTAGAAATAAATGTGTTTTTCCACCAGTAAAAGTAAACTCCTGAAACGGTATAACGCTTATAACAAGGATTAAAAAAAATATTAAAAGTAGGAAGATAAATAAATACAAATATTAAAAAAAGTTTATGGTGTGAAAAGACAGAATAAAAACGGAAGGTATTGTAAATGAAAGTCAAAAGTAGAAGTTTTATGAATTAGTATATAATAAAATTAAAACTTGTTTTAAGAACAATGAAACTTAGAATGTAGAAAATTATAATTTAGTCTGTGGTAGCATACGCTTGTGAAAAGTAGAGGTAGACACTCTTTAGGTGAGAATATTATATTACTGAATATTACTGAATAAAAAATTAAACAATACACAAAAAATTGTGCTACGTTTGTTTAAAATACCTTTTCTATGCCTTTTGTTAATCGCAGTAAATAATCGGATTTACCTGATTTGGCTAATAATTTTTTGCTATCTATGTTTTTGTTTACAGTCCAGGCAGAACTAAATGGGTTGACTTTATAAAAAGCTGCAAAGATCTGAATAATGCCGATTATTAAAATTATGAGGGTTTAAACCACTCTGAGGATAGATTTTGATTTATGATAGTTTTATGCATTATATTTATTTTTATATTATATTTTTTGGTGCGTAACATCTGTTTAAGCAAAAAAATAACATAAATTAAAATCCATTGTCAGAGAGGTTTAAATTTTTGTAACATCAACAATGTTATTATTCGCTTTATTGCAGCTTTTTATAAGGTCAACCCTCTTAATTTAGCCCGGACTGTACATGTTTTTATAATTTTATAGATATTAATTTCAAAATTATTACTAAAATTTTCTACAAAAATAGCAGTTAAGAGATTTGTTGCTGCCGTCTGATCCCCGGTGGTTATAAAATCGACTAATATTTGTTTCAACACAATGATATAGGATAGGCCGCACCGCGTTGTACTGATGTAGAGTAAAATTTTAAAACCGGTTTAAAAAATTTAATTCATTGAAAGTAAAATAAGATTAGCAAAGCCACTGTGTTCGTCCGTCAAACTAAAACTAGTACAGATTCGACACAAAAAGTATAACTTTTCTGCCACATAAAGAAAAATAATATCATTTTTTTAAACATACGATTTATAAAAATATTAAATGTATCTTTTAGTTACCGAAATAGATCCAAAATTGACATCTATTGTGCGTATGACAGATAAAATAATCGCATATATATCAGACTATAGTATTTCTCTAAAAGCAACAAAATCTGCACCAGTTCTTTTATAATAGAACTTGAAATAAGTACCAACACATAAGTGCAACTCAAATCTGAATTCTACAGTAATAACAAAAATGTACTAAATTAAAAGAATTGGCTTTGCATCTTACGACTGATCAGTCAAAACTATCAAAAATATGACAGACCAGAGCTTGCTCTAATTTAGCAAATTCTCGTTTTTACGATATAATTTTAATAATAAAGCATACAGGGTGTCCCAGACCGTAAACTACAAGATCCTCTCTTGAACTTAATAGCAAATTCCAAAAAAATATTTTTCTAAACTCTATTGTTTTTAAGTTACAGCAATTTTACATTAAACAATCAAATAATAAATATTTATTATTATTGAAGGTAACATTCATGTTACTAACCAAATTGTATTAATTAAATCGATTGATGAAATAAAAGAGATAATAAATTAAACAGTTATTAGAACTTTGACAGTCTGCACGATTCAACTGACTATAGAAGATGACTATCAAGACCCTCTGGTTGCTCTATAGAACATTTTTTTGAACACCCTTATTTTTTTAAAGTTCCTACCTTAAATAAATTTTAATCCACAGTGTCCCCTCTCTAAAAAAAGTCCTAGCGACGGCGACGTCCCTGTGCCAAAACAAGAATAAACATCGTTTAAAATCGTTCTTAATCAAATCTACTATATACTCCTGACACATAACGATTACGTTCCAGTTCAGATGAAGTTCAATAGAAACAATTAAAAAATTAGTTTACATAAGATTAACATTTGAAGATGCCATGTTTTCACTATCAACAATCAGATTTAACACCACTGAAGAAGTCGTTTTTGAACCTTTTGCTTTAGCGAACTTGTTAATATCGAAAATAAAATGTTGCTAATATTAGAATAAAACAAAACAAAAAATTCATCGCTTTTGTAAAACTTCCAGAAGCCCTAATAAAGTTTTGTATTTCTTTTAATGTCCACTAAAAAAGTAAAAGCTATAGATTAGTAAAGAAAGGGCTTTTTGACACGACTGATATATGTGATTGTAATTCAAGTAAACATTTTTGAATAGGTATCTAAAAATATAGACAATAATTCTATTTTTTTTTGTCCTTAATTAATTTTTTGTAAAACACTTGATGAAAATAAATTAATCTTTTAGTAAGTATGTGGACAGAAGTTTTAATCAGATTTTTTCATGTATCTTGCAAAATGTTGTTTTTAGAGAACAAAAACAGCTATAAGTTTATTAGCTATTTACCATCCTCTTAACAATTTTTTTTTGATAATTTTTTATTTTTGTTTTTTTGTGACAAAACAATTTAAAAAAAAATTTTGTCATTTATTTTACGTGAATTTTTTATTAGATAAATCAAAGTCACAGATTTTTGTGAAAAGCAATTTTGAGGTGACATTTATTCAAAATTGTGTATTATATATAAAAAATGTTTATACTTTATTAATACGAAAGCAATAAATAATAATAATAATGTTATTAGATTGAATTTTATTTGGTACCGGAGATTGTTTGAATGGAGCGGTATAATTCAGTTAAGGTAAGTCAGGGATGGGCCGAAGAGCACGCCCATATCTAATCGTAGATTATAGATGATAGATAGATGTTAGCTGTCATGATTTATGGCCGGGTAGTTCTTTCACAGGTAGCTGTAGTATTTTCTCGAGTTATCACTCGCTTGAAAATATTTTCTCTTCAAGTAGTTGTATCTAATAACCGTGAATGTTGAGTATTTTAAGCACGTAAATCCAAGAGACAATAAACGTGCGTCTGGGCGGCCTTTGAAAAAGGTAACAAGTTTCCATGTATCTCCTTTGCGCTAGACATTTACACCTACGACTATCTCTTTTCTTCAAATATACCAATGGCCGAGAATTAAACAAGGATGTCTTCTGCCGTCACGTAAGTATTTGGAGCAATGATTCGACTTTCTGCACGCCACTGACTCTCTTAATCCTCCACACTTTGGTTGAAAAGAGAACAACCGTACAGTGTGAAGCAAAGTCGAGGCTAAAGGCAGTAAGTGAGCTTGGGATCGATACAGAGAAAAGCAGAAGCGAGCACGGCCAGAGCTGATCACTGCATAACTCAAGCTTGTTGTTTTTTGAACCTGACTACAGATATCAAGCTCGTAGGAGTGCGATGTTGTCACGTTGGAATAAAGGAGATCCAACGAAAAAATACACGAGCAAACGAGACAAACTACTAAGAGATTACGGAATATATACGATGCCTTCAATGCACATACACCATTTCTACCACTTTGGAATGCAAAACGACAAGATTTAGGACGAGTATCAAACAAAGACTAAACTTTTCCAATTCGTGGACAACTCTTATCGGGGTGGCTGACCAGACCAATACCAAAACAAGATTGCAACTTTACTAAATTTAGATATGGATGCGAAAACTTAACCCCCGTCAGGTTTTGTCACTGAAAATTTATTGGACAGCCGATTTTTGTGTGGAAAGGTTTATCTTCAATAAAACATTTTGATGAATATTTCAATTTTGTTCAAACTTTTCCGGAATTATTTAATAATAAAATAATTCAGGTAACAGTATTTTAAACTAAGAAATCACACCTAAAAAAATTAAATCTATTTTATGACAAATGGGAAACTATATAGAAAGACAAAATTTATGTGAACTATAAAAAAAATCATAAAATACCCGCTGATTTAAGGTTCCCGCATTTTAAAAGAAACAAATATGTTAGAAAGTACGTTTTTCTTGTTACTAGATAAAATAATTCTTTTAATTAATTTGTCTATTTGATAAGTTAATAAGAGACAGTTTTAAAAGAGAATAAGTTATTTGATATCTGTACACCGTGTCTTGTTACAAGCCCAACCCTTGTCCTTGACATATAAATTCCTAATAAGATAAAACGTATCCCTATCAACATATTGTCTGTTGACCCTTTTACCTCTCAAGACATCAATGAATAGTTAATTAAGTTTGATTTCTCTTTCAAAATTTACGAGTCTCGTCTTTATTTCAGCCTTTGTTTTCTCAATTAAAAACTCCTGTCCTTGCTTTTGATTATTATTTAAAATTCCGTGCCAGAAAGATAATCAAGGAGGATATATAAACATATATGCATCAGACTGTGGCCAGACAAACATTGGCATAAAAAGCAACTCATTTGAAAATCTCATCACGCTTTGACCAACCATTTCACTTGCTTAAGCAGGACACAGATATGGTCATCTCACCGAACTGAGATTCGCATAAAAAGTGATTTGCGACAACCGTAAATGGTTTGACATCTAGGACCGAGTACTTTCGAAGGCCAACAGTGGGTGCAAGGATCCTCGCTCGGTCTTAGATACAGCGTACAATATTTCACCGGATTTTTGCTCTCTAGTGACAATTAAATTAATCCGTGGTAACCGTGATCAAACGCTGCTGCACCTCTTTGCAAAGAAATGAACAGGTTCTTCAGACAATCTCTTGCTTCTTTTATCTCTTGTAGTCTTTATTTTAAAGCTTCGTCCTTGTTGTCGTCGTTGTTTCAGTAGCTTTGAAGGAAGAGGAGGAGAGATCCAGGAGTATGCTGGAAACAAGTGTGGCGGTCGAGGTATACTGCATGCCTGCACGCCACAATTATCTTTTCATGAATCGATTACATCGAATTATTTATTAAGTAGGCGCAATTATAAGTTTACAGCGTTTTTACAGGGATTAAAAGGTGAAGCTAATTGTGAGCGTCTTAAAGCTTGTAATATCATTATTTTATTATTCTGATCCTATCACTCTAGATTATCTTTCAGAGTTTTTACAAGTCCCAAAAGACCGCTTTAGTGACAACACGAACAAATACTCTTTCAGAATTATCATTTATTTAGTCCTATTCTGTACTACCAAAAAGACAAAATTAGAAATCATTCCGTCATAATTAATAATTTCAAAAATCAGTTAACTGTAAAACAAGCAAACACTGAAACAATTATTTACAGAAATATTTTATATCCCGTGATGTAAAAGCAATAAAGTCATTATAAATAAACATAATTTTGCGTAACTGTAAACCTGGTTTTGCCGAAGAAAAATTTTTTTGAGACAAAACACAGATTTAAGCAGGTGTCATTTATAATATTTTCTCTAGTATTATCATATTATAAATAGAAGTTACTGAGTGACTATCCTTGAAAATCCCCCATTTCCATATTCCACCAACGTGTTGATAGGGCAACAGAAATGTTTTGGATTAACTCAAGGACACAATGTCGGTGAAAAATCCCAGGTAAAATATTTCAGAGCATCTTTTGATTTTATTCGGTTTGAAAGAAATACTGGGAAAGAATTACCAGGTCGTGTTTTGGGGCAGATGTGGTGGCCTGTGCCTGCTAAGTGCGGCCGATCAGTTTTTTACAGTCGCTTGCCGGCATATCGAGACTGATGGCTGATTATAGACTACCACACATCACCTGCTGCAGACCACATATTTACATTAATATGGCATCCACACTGTTTCTAGATCGGTCCCAACAAAGCATTGTAGAAGACAAAAATAACTTTATTGGTTAAAATTTTTTTTTCAGAATTTGACCCCAAGCAAATAATTTATTGAGTCTCAAAAGGGTCATAATGTAATTTTTGTGACATTAAGAATAAGATGTCATTCTATCATCCGATTACTTCATTCCGATAGGTTACAAGAGCCATTAATGATGACTCTTGAAGATTTTAATTGAATAGTTTCGAAGGTTATCGCTCTAACACAATAAATTCCGAAGATTGAAGACTCCAACATATTTTCTAGCATAGCAAAAATCTGTACAGTCTAGATCTAGAACCACCTAGGAGACGGTTAAATGTTTAATTAGCTCCGTTCCACTTAACTAAAAATTAATTAAATTTAACTGTTATCGATATAGTTTCCTGGAAGTAGTCTAACCGTTGTGGTGCTTGTCAGTCCCTAAAACTAGCAATTTGAAATAAACGACAAGTTAGAAGTCCTTATACAATGATAGGTGGTTATTGAAAAGTAATATGCATAGGTAGTGTATAATTTGTCCAAGTAGTAAAATCGATTTTTTTTCTCTTGCGATTATCGCATTAGAAGTTAAAATGCTTGCATCTTTGACATTTGAAGAGATTAAAAGTGTATTATTTACGTAAGTTGTTAAAACGTGTAATGTTCAAAGTAAATAATAGTGTACAAGCTCGAGTCCTTATTAGCGGGGTATAAAAAGCCGAACACAATGGTCGTGAGGATGAATGAGACATGCTCTCTGAACGGCCAAAGACCGGCACCGGCTCGTGAGGCTTGCGGGGTGTCAGAGGCGGCCGTGACAAGGCTGCTACAACAAGTACTCTCGGGTGGGGAACGCTTGACCTCACTCTCAACGAGACCTGCCTGATATGGATATGGAAATAACGCGATTAACGCGCAACCGAACTGATCTTCTACCAAGGTATAGCACCAGCCGGAACTTTCTAATCAATGGAACGTGGACAAATTTTGATGATGTAATACCAACATTTCAACCGGTTTTCTCAAAATTTGGAACGTGGGCTATGATTTGTATACGTATTAATCGCGCGAGTTAATTAATATTCCCCAACCTTGAAGAGATAACGCCCAATGACGAGACGAGATTCTCTGGGTATTGGTCTTTTTTAGTATATCAAGAAACGGGGGAAACGACCAATGAAATACTTATGCCGTCTGAAAAAAAAAAAAATTAATGATCAGGAGGTACTATCAAGGTGTGAATGGTGAAACAGAAAGTATAAGGATTTTATTAGTTGAAATTGGGATTAACTGTGTTTGAAATAATGAAGAGCCCCTTGTTGGGTTACAGGAACTATGCTTGACGCTTAAGGGGTACCAGTGGTTCCGTTAGAAGTAACTCACGGAATCTTAGATTTACGTCTGTAATAAATTTAATTAAAGGCAACTCTTCTAATGTTCCATTGACAGGTTAAAACCATAGCATAAATGTAAATTCTTGGATAATGGTGTGTTAGACTAGTCATTTACGATTCAAATAAATTCGTGCATTTTTCGTGCGCTTTCCACGATTTTCATGTTGTTACATAAATATTGTTTGTAAATATAATTTGTACACTTTGAAAACAGAGGCTGTATAATTAAGCCAAAACATGCTGTTAACATACGGATTTTAAAAGGTATTTATAGTTGGAATGCTTAGAAAAGCAAACACAAATAGAGATTTCACATGAAGATACAATGGAATTCGTGAGTGAAGACTGGCTGATGTCCGTTACTTGTCAGTGGAGTGAACTTGACTTGAGATGTGTGGTGACCCGCGTCCAGATAGCCCACTCATTCTAGATCTTCGACTTGTCTCATTCATCAAGGGCAGGGAACGCGTAGAAATTACCAAATTTCCAGCTTTCACTAGATTTTTCGCTAACCTCTTTACCTAGATGTTAGTCGAGTCAATATTTCACTGCATTTTGGGCACGTGTTTGAAGGTGTCATCCCCGAGTGTCTCAGTGCGGTCAGTGCGGAGGAGTGCCACCTCATTGAGTGTGTCTTTGTCTAGGCCGCGTCGATTGATTCAATGGGTCCGCGCCAGAACAGAACAAGAGACGACACCGAACAGTTGAAGTCTACCCCCGCCGCCTGCGACCGCATTCCAACCAGTGTTGCCAGCAACAAACAGTTTACGCATTCATTAGTAATACGCCACAAACTCCAGCTTTGTCGCTCGAATTCGATCAGAGAGAGACAGAGAACGCTCAACGCTCAGATCCTCGCCGGTGCATTCTTTTATTCTTTTCTCGCTCTTGTTGGATTCGATCGCTTTGCTCAGCTTTACCGTGTCTCGTGTCTGCTTTTGTTCTTACTTCCTCGTCACTCCTGGAAGACCCCAATCCACTGTCTCGCTTGCGCGGATTGTGGAATTGCTGCTCGCCTCTTTGTCACACTTGTACTGATACAAGTTGCGTTCTCACAGAGGTCGCTGACTCGCCGGCCAGAGGCCAAGCAAAACAAAACGCACAACTTGACGCTTCTTCTTCTTCTCCTCTTCTTCGGAGATTATCAACTATTTCAACTATCTACGACCGATCAACCACCAATTCGCATTCTGGCCCAGTTTCCAACAATAAACGCAACCAAATCGTTCGCGCGCGACGCTCTTCCGCCTTTCTTAACCGTTTCTCTATGAAACGTTCCAATTCTCCATGTCATCAATTAATAGACTGATACCACAATTTCAAATCTACCTCTCACCACTCACTTTTCGCTACAAAAAACACACTTTTCTCCACAAGGAAACTCTTCATCAAAAACTGCTTTACATGCATGTGACATCATAAATTATTACTCATTTAAATTACAAAATACAACAATTATCACATTAAGTCTAAATAACGTTGTTTTTAAATTAGCTAATACACCAGACCACTGTTATTATTATTATTGAATCTGCCTTAACACGTGCGCTACGAAATTGCAATAACAAACACATAAACTGCTCCATTAACCTATTAAAAATTTTATCAAAAATTGCGAATTGGCGAATACTCGCGCGAATGAAGATTAAATACCAAACGAGTTCTAGATCAACGTAACATTTAACGCATTGTGGTCGACCCTGATACCTAAAAAAATTGCAACTTTTTTTCTTCGTCTAAATGTTAGGGCATGTCAATGTCGTTTTAGCAGAAATTCAGAGCAACGCTCTCAATGTTTTGATAGGCTTTTTCTCAGCATTCCTCCTCGGGTGAAAGTAAAAGTATCGGCCATCATTTAATTCGAATCGGATTGAAATTGGCGATTTCGTGCGTAGGATATCAAGTGAGGGAGGCTCAAGGACCATGCGACACTCTTGTAGGTGTGCGCAATCTCTGATCACGTTGTCATAGAATTGCACTGAAAGGTCAAATGCGGATTGTTTCTAATTTTTAATCAAGTCTCAGAGGCCGAAACAACGCGTATTTTTAGTCATAAAACAAATAACCATACATACTTGTCTGGAATTATACAGAACTATAATAGTAAATTACGAGTCAAGATACATATTTATACTAGCTATAGCTTCACGTTTTCACGCCAAGCAGGATACAATAACCTCTTGTACTTCTTGTAGGTGGTATTCTCGAATAGTTTTTCTATTACTACATCTAACAGAGCATAACTGAAGAATTAATTTTTCAACAATTGGATTCACATACCGACAACGAAAATCGTGATGAGAATCTACGAAAATAGATTCGTTTTTAATTATAGTTCAGGCCCGATTCGATCGTAATTTCTTTCAACGGATACAATTTTAAATAATACATTATATTTGATCGATGCCTCGAACTAACTTGAATACTTAATTACAATTTTCAAACTGTTTTATTTTTACCGCAAAACTTAAATCGATTCAATAACTGTGATGAACTGATGAGTAACGTGAAATTTTACAATTAAGCTAGCAATTAATGCAAATAACAACCAGACTAGTTCATGGGTTAATACAATTTTAAACGCCTAATCAACTTAATTAACCAATTTAGCTTAACGGTGTTATTGAGAATAAGCTTTTTTTCTGTTATAAGGAGTTTCAGTGAGACAACAAGAGGAAATTGAGTTAGAGTCGTTAAACATTCTTTAAGAATTCTATCAAGGATACTACATCGTAAACAAAACATAAAAAATTAATTTGATTAAGAAGGAAAATAAATACGAGGAATCTTAAACATTTTACTATGCACCAACGCCAACACAAACCTTCAACTAACAGATTATTTTTATTGACGTATTGAAATATTTTCAAATAGTACACAAGAATCTTTCTGTAAGTATTTACAATTTATCTCTCAAAACTCACTAAAACTGCATCGATCTTCGATATATCTTATTTCATAAATTATTTATTTTTATTCCCGGCAACAGCGAAAATGGTGGAGGTGCTGGGCTAGAGAAAATATCGAGCGTTTATTTTCTGAATTCGTCAAAAAGTCACAGTGTTAAGGTGATTTTGAGCACAAAACTCCAACGTTTTGGCATTTTGAGGGTGGCGTAGGAGTGGAAATGAAGAAACACTTTCCGTTATTAAATTTTATTTGGAAATGTCTTCAAATGCAAACAGATGAGCTGAAATACATTTTTTATTTTTATAATCAGGAGAAAATATTGACGCATTCCCTTAGTTACGACCTTCACCTCAACCTATTTTCACGATGTCACGCGGAATCCTCTTTCCTTGGCCTTTTTACGTCTGTTTCTTTTCGCGTGAAAGATTTAGTGGTTCTAGTGCGTCTATATTTTTTTAAGTAGTTGGTCGGGTAATTCAAATTGTTATCTTGTTATCTCGGGAGCATTGAGGTGGCTTTATCTAAAACATAGCAACTGCTTTGTTTACTAATAAACATATTCGGAGTGAGCTGCTGGTAAGCCAAACACTTAAGATAATCGAGCCGTAGAACTATTTTGAATAAATAGGTATGTCATAAAGAATAGGAGGTATGCGCTTGCCGAGACTTCTAGAATGCATATCCGGTCTAACGAGCAGTGCTGTCACGCCTGACACGGTCACTTATAGAGGTTACCTTACCACTTACTTCAACACTATTTACATCTAACTACAATCGTACATGCTACTTTCAATAAGGAAATTTTTCTTTTCATCGATTTATATTCCTCCTTTTACTTCGATCAAATCGCTCTCTATTTATCAAACCACAGTCGATTTTATTAGAAACCACCAACTATACTCTTGCGGTGTTAATACTTACAACAAGCTGAGAAACGTCACAAAAAATAAAAAGACGATTCAAGTGAGTCATTGAGTTTGTGTGTCTTGCCAAGTTTATTTGCATTTTAATGTCCCTGTCTGGGATCAAAATTTGTTTTGCAATAAGAACGGACCTAAAACACCACCTTGAGGCAAACCTCAATCGAGAGAAAGCTAGTGAAATATGATTTAATAAGTTCTAAACCAGTTTACAAAAACACAATAAGATGATCTAATATCGAAAATATTGATGACCTCCATTTCCACTAAAAACTCATCATTTTCTCAGATCAATACAGCGATTACTGATAAATAGAAATGTAAAGTGTCGATAATAATTCATCTGTATAACAACATTGTGGGAGTTAATACAAAGCGTAGGCTCTCTAAGATATTATTAGGGACAAAAAAGCCTAATCGGTGCGATTTTGGATTGATTGCTAATTGAATTGCTCAAGTGAGACGTAACAGTAGGGCAGGTCAAGGTCGAAGAGTGGGAGTCGGTATTGACACACTATTGTTGAAAAATCGAGTCCAAAATTGGGCCATATCGGCACTGCTAATTAGGATAAGTTCGAATTACACTCCAACGCGAAAAAATCTAGGTCAAGCGTTGCTTATGTAATATTTGCAACATCCTAGAGCAACGAAGGCTATTGTAGATCTTCTTTTGGCAACAGAAATTTCACTAAAAAAAATCATTAGATGCTAATTGTGGTTTCCGATGTATTCAATAAACCCTAGATGCAAACGTCATTTTGACACGAATATTTTTTAATATTTAAAAGAAGAAGCATTAATATGTATATCTTATTGATATTCAAGGACATGAGCAATAAACTGAGGGTCAAGGGAAACGGAATTTTTGTGGCTAGCGACTTCACAAGATGGATAAATTTGTAATTAGCGAAGTAATGTAGGGAAAATCTTTCTCTGACCCACGGTTTTATTTCTGGGTCAATTTTGCGACAGTTTCATTAACATAACTGTATTGTTTGGTCTTCCGGTATTTAGGTGCTCTGCAATTCAAATAAAGCGCCAAGAAGATGCATTTGTTGAAAACATTTTTATCAGTAGCAAAATTGTTTTGTACTTGAAGACGATAAGATTTAATCTAAAATGACTTGACCTGCTATAACCCTAATAAATTTAAGACATTGAACAAAACAAATTAAATTTCCGATGACCTGATCTAAGTTAAAATTTTTGTCCCAAATTTAGAACAATTTTCTGTAATAAGCACGTTTTATGTGCCACCGTAAAGCAAGACCGCAGTCGAAGTGTTTAAGCAATAATTGTTTGGCAATGTAGGTTTACATTTCTAACCCAGTTTCGAAGGTTCGTAGATGATTATGACACAAGGATGTTTCTGCGATTTTTGTTTTTGTTTATACTGGTGTCTAATTTGTCAGATTCAAGAGACATAATATTTTGTTGATATATTTGACAGGCGATAACGCGAGCTTATTATTTCAAGCTGTCTGTTATCTGCGGCTAGTAAGTCGTTAGTCGCTAATGACTCGCGTTAAATGCTCTCCGAATACCACTTGCTAATTGGTTGATTACTCAAAATAAACACTCTTTAATACAAATCCTGTCAAAAAATATGAAATATCTTTGCAGGATTTTCTCTCAGCACGCATGTGCAATAATATTTAGATTTGAAACTTCGTGAAGGTTCAAAACTTGTTGTACCGGTCGACTATTTGTATCGTATCTAACAACCAATCCCAGGCGGCGCCGTAAATCAATTGTCACTATTATAAATCGATGTTCAACTGTTGACTTCCACGGCTAATGCGACCAAAGTACCTACACACATTCCCTGGGAATCATTTACCTTCGTACCATCGCTAAGCGAACTCGAATAACATCGAGTGCAAGCCATGGTACTCTTATTATTCCACAATCCAATACATAATTGCGTATTCATATATCTGCTCTTTTTACTATATAGTATCTTTCCGAAATATCATTTCCTCAATACTGGATGAGTTATTTTGTAAAAGTAGAAAGTACAAAGTTTTGTAGGAATTTATCTGCAATTACCAAATGAGTAGGTACTTTGAATAAACCGACCTGTCACATGTCTTTTTCAAAAATTGTAAATAGAAAGTCTCCAAGTTTAGACAAAATTTTTCGAATTCGAAAAATTAGTTTACAAATTTGTTTCGTAATACACAAACATTACGTCAAGTGAAAGTAATAAAATCAGATAAAGATACTCCTACACAACAACGTAACTTTGTTTTCTTCCATTTTTTATTCCAGTTATTTGATGTTAGATAACTAGAAGATGAAATCAAAAAGTTTAGGAAAATCAGTTTTTATTTTGTCAAGTTGTTACACAATAATATGTCAATCAGTGATCGAGAAAGCGGTCGGAGAGATTTTCAGTGAAAAAATGATCCAAGTATTGTCTTTGAGCTTTCTTCTGACGAAATCAATAATCCACTTTATCTTAACGAGGCGACTAACAGGATGTAAAGTTCATTTGTGTATCAGTTGACCTCACTTTGAAGAAAATTTCAGATTTTTTCAATTTTGGAAAATAACAGTGGTGTGTAATTAATTAGGTCTGGAAATAAAAGGGTTGAAACGAAAAGAACCTCCCTGTGTTATTAGTAAGTGTAATTAAGTTGGAAAGCGGCGTCGGAGTGTATTTTTATGCGCCTGTCAAACTATTAATAGGGACACATCCATTCTAGATCCAGACATGTTCGATGCCGGCAGACTGCTCCACCGCAATCTATTTCGAATTAGAAGTGCTTTTATGTTAAGCGCAACTTATCATGTTTTTCATAACAATGTTTGAACTGAATAAATAGGCAATGATTTACGGCCGTGCGAACTCGCCGTACTTTGTCACAACATAACGATTCGGTGATTTTTCATCTGCTTTCCTCGGATACGAAGCTTTTTTCTCTAACGCTAGAATACAAAAAACTTTACAATTTATTGATTGCAAACTGCACGAAAGCGTCTAATGTTATGGATCGCCTGTTACAAGTGCCATCGCGGAATTTTCAAGTTTACAGGAAATTTCAACTTTCAGCAAAAGATTAAAAAGACAACATTTTCAAAGTTTTCTAATTTCAAACAAACAAAACTTTACTAAAAAAAAGAAAATAGAATTTTAGTTATCATAGCGATTAGAAAAAAAGTTTAAAATTTTTTTTGTGTCTAACCAAGGTTTTGACAATGTTTATTTCTTTGTCGCTTTTTTAACTTTTACCCTTTTCAATCCTAAAGAAAAAAACAAAAATATACCGTTTTAATTAGACTTTCTCATGAAAGTTCCTGGGAAACGGCTTCGTTGTTGATAAAGTTCTTGGACGAGAATCTCTGGCTGGATGTCGGTTTGTCTAAACTAAGTCAAGGTGAGGTTGATGTTAGAACTAGGTATAGTCTAAAAAAGGGTTAAAGGTTAACAGTAGTGAACAGAAGTGGTTAGAGGAAAATATTGTAAAACAGATTCATTGATCCATGGAATTAATTAAATGTGTTTTAAGAAAATAGAGAAGACCAGAATTATAAAATTACTTTAAGAAATTTTATAATTGGAGTCTTTAGTCTAACAAAACAATTTAGAACTGTCACTAAAAATATTTGATAGAGAAAGCCTTTAGACAAGATTTACGAGTTTTTGTTACAATAGCACTAGTGCTACTCGTATCTATCTTCCACCAAGAAACGTTTGTTTTTATAAAAACAATCTTATTTTATGCGTACCATCTATCTTTCTGGAACTTTTGCAGGTTTGTTAGGACACTATGTTGCATGGTTACTATCACTACTTATCTTTGTTATCTCAATTCATTCTCTTCCAAACATTCAGTAATAAACAGAGTGGTGAAAAACTTCAAATAATAAAAGTATTGTAATGACTATACAGTATTGTCGCTATATTTTCTGGTCTCTCTCTAATACAAAAAATAGCTGCAATTAGAAAAATACTTTTGAAAACAAAGTAGAATATTTGTTCGAGAAAGTTGGATCTAAGAAAGCAGTCTTATTAACATTTCCCATCTAATTTTTTTTTTTACAAAAGTTTACCAATAAATAAAATAAACATAAATCTTTAAATAAAAGCGTTGTAGTAGCTATTTTTTCTGCTACCAGCTCTTCCCATCACATCCAATAGCTATTTTAGAAAGATTTGGCAAAACCGTGGTAACGTTTTTGAAAACGCTAAAAACATCTTACGCTGGATTTTCCGTCACGCAAGCCCTACACTAACAAAAATCCACCAGTATGATTACTCTGGTTGAAGATACTGATAGCTAGAAATAACACATAACACATTAGTCAAGCAAGTCAACCAATCAAGCAGAGCTACAAATACATAAAGCCAATACTATCAATTTTTTCAAATAATTTTCTGAGAGAATTTAATGCAGCAGCTCTTTCAAAATTAGGTGGAACTAAACTGTAATTTAAGCAGTCAAGAACGTAAATCACTAAATAAAGAAATTTTTGGTAAAGTTTCTACATCAAAACGACACTACTATTTATGATCAAAATACTTAATAATTTCAAATTAAAACTAATAATTTCAAATAGAAAAGTACCTTTAGAACACTTACGTTGTCGTAAGTTTTTTAACCAGCGTTAAAATATCTTTAAAAATTTATTTTGTTTCAGTTTATTTATTTAGCGAAATAACAACAAAAGTGTCTTGAGTGGTTTTATTGTATTTTCATATTTGAAGAAAATTAAGATTTGAAAATCATTTTTGCAGTAACTCTGCTGTTGACAATGGGCTGGAGAAGTGTGTCGTAATTTTAGCGCGAACGTTTGAAGCACTGTCATTCTAAAAATATACCTTAAAAAAGTCGCCCTTATTGCACTAATACATAAGGTTGAAATTATAACAGCTAAACTTTGACCGAATAAAAATCACATATGGAAACACAAATAAGGCATAAAAACACTCAACCCCAATACTCTAGACATTCTAGTTTTAATCCAGACACAAGTTACAAACAATTCTCGCATATTTAAGAAATTAATCGAAAATAGAAATTACTGTACATGCTTCGTGCTGTCAAACTCACCCGAACAGCTGTAAACCAACTACCGAAGATGGCCGAGTACATACAAATAACAAGATGCGCGGGCAAATCGGAGGGGATTTGCTCGCATTCGGCATGGTTCGCTGGAATTCGTTCATATTGGACCTGCGTTAAAGCTTAGAAATGAAGGAAATCTATGCATCGAACATTTTATTTTCCATTAAATTCTTTATTAAGTGTAAATTTGTTGTAATTCGTGACTTATCAATAAATGAAATGTTTAGGCTATCGAATGTCGACATTTTTAGGTCTTATTTATTTTATGTAGTGTATTTATTCATCGCTTGAAATTTGATCTTTGTAAATTCAACCTTATTTACATGTGCAATAAGGTCGACTTTTTCAGGGTATTTTTATCGAATGACAGTGTTTCAAAATTTCGCGCATTTTTTACGTCACGGCTTCTGGAGCCCATTGCAATATATTTAAATTCGCGTTACTTAATTTCTTTCAAAATTAGGCTTTAAAGACTGAACCATGCAAATTAGAGTTTTGCCCAAACCAACGTTACTTATCAGGCCAAATTCTACAATTTGAATGGCGGCAAGCAGAGTCCCATTTTCTCGCATAGCAAGGCGTTTGACAGAAAAATAATAAATAAACAAAACTACAAACGTAGATTTAACTATTTAACAAAACTTGTAAACAAAGCAAGTTATAAATTTAAAAAAAAAAAGAAACAGCTAAGATAAAATAAGGAAATTATTTAGTGAGTTGTTCCGTATGCATTTCAGTAAGTGGATACTATCAAATATAAAATAAAAATTGAGAAAAGAAGATTATAGGACTTAGATTAAGATTTTAAATTTACGTGGCATAATCTTTCAAAACAATTTCTAAGACTTTATGTATTATTGTTTAATACAGTTGCTACAGTATTAGGTATAACGCACCCTGTTTAAATTTAAAACACTAATACTAAATACTAAATATTTGCTCTATGAGTTTGCTCCGATTTCCGAGTGGAATTTCAGCTGTTGTGTCGAAAAAACCTTGAAGATTTTGAGCTTCTGACAGTTTTCTCTAAAGTAAAGTAAAGACTATCTACTAATCCAGGGGTGAGTAACCTTTTTAATCAACGGGCCAATTTAAATTTTAAAATTTTTTGGCGGGCCGCACATAAAGTAACACTTATTAATATTTTACAAAATTTTATTTACAATAAACATTAGAATAAAAAAATATAAAAAATTTTTAATTTTAGAAATGCTTGGCGGGCCGCATAAACATGTGTAACCGGCCGCATGCGGCCCGCGGGTCGCGTGTTGCACATCCCTGTACTAATCAAAAATGTAGAGCATTAAATTCTGCGTCTATTGCTTACCAATTCTATGAAATTTGATTACGTGGTCCTGCAGAAAAGCTGATGCTTTACAACTCTGTTTCATAAAACAAAATAAGTCTTTGTGGGCAAATGTAAAAAATTGCCGTTTTGTGATTAGGTATTAATTTAGTAAAAATTTAAGAAATTCAAGAAAAATACGAAAACCTCCTAGACCCTTTTAACATCACGGCTGAAGCTTCACTCGAAAATTGAGACAAATTTAGATTATTCATGTCAGAGGCTTACTATTAATTAAAACTGTTTTTAGAACTTTACTAATTTTTTAAAAACACTAGCTTTTTTTAAATCTAATCATATTGGTCTAGACGCTATGTTGGAATTTTTGAGTTGTTTTTGTGACGTTTACCAGATGAATTGTTAGATCGATGTTTTGAAACCTTGTAAAAGTCTACAACTACTACAATAACAATAATATCCAATCTGTTAAAAACAGTTTGCTTTTCATTTTTGCAAACTTAGAGTTCAAAGACTTCGTGTAATAATTTTTGAACTTGTTTTTGTAACAATTAGCAGATTTGTTGTTAGATTGGTGTTTCTGAGCCTCGTAAAAGTCTACATTTCGAGATATATTGAGACTTCAATCTTGTTTAACACTCGTACAAGATTACAAAGTGATTCTCAATGTTCTCTTCGTCAAAATAGACGTGTCAGTTGCTGTTTTTATTTTTTCAGTTGCGTGTAACTGCTGTCATAAAATGTAAATACGCGTAAAATTAACATTAGAATAACATTACAGACAGTATTTTTTGGAAGTATAATATGACATTACGAGAGTGTATGGAGTTATCTCTAGCACCATTTCCGAGATTTAGAGCGGAGGGTGACTTTAAAGTGTCTTTTTTAAAAAATCTGTTGATTCTGCGTGAAAAATCGATAAATAAAGTTTGTGGTTAGAGACGCGACATTTGTTTAGATTTTCTGGTCTGGTCGCGGCAGAGACGCCAAATTTAACGCCGAAGCTGCGCTGCGCCCTTCCATCGACTGAAATAGCAGCCTGAAAGAGGGCACTCGCCAAGAATAGTATATCTCACGGTTGCAGCACGCGATCCTTGACAAGTTTCGTCCTTTTTTCATCCGTCTGCCATTCTCGGTCGATCCTTTTCTCGGCGCACTCCTTCATAATTGTTTAAACTACAATTTCAGTAAGCATTTCATGATTGGTGCGCCACCGGCGATATTTTTAGGACAACTCGCGTTCCTGTCGCTACTTAATTTTATACATCGGGATCTTACGTTTATGTTTTCTGGCGTCGCGAACTCACCTTCCTTCTTTGATTTACGAACCACACTAATAAACCAAACGACGTGAAGACAATTTCATAGCAAGTGATAAATAGCGTTCTATTCCGGTTCGTTTCTTGTTTACAAATTATTATTAAAATGGATTTATTGCGTTGAAATGGATTTTATACTCAACTAAACGAAATTTTCAAATTACATACTGTTTTAATTTATTAAACAATCTTGACAAACTATCACAATAAATCTAAATTAATTAATTACTTGTTAAAATCTAATTTATCAAATTTTGAAAACTTATCTCTACATTCACTTTCAATTCGCACCTTGCGGCTCCATTCATAATATTTTTTAGATTTACTTGTTTATCATTCATGTCCCCTCAAACTTCAAATTAATTATTTACAAATGAAAGTATTACTACAACTATACAAAAATAGATATTGTTATTGAATCAAAATATAGAAATCTATTTATAAATAAAAAAATGCCCGACTTTACGAAAACATTTTTCGCGCAATTACTTCGAATTTTAACACTTGGTTAATTCAATATTTGACTGTATGCCAGTCCGGTCTTGGAGTAAAATTTTCCAAAGTTTTATCAAAATTATGTATTCCTCTTTTGGCGTCTGAAACTTGCTGAGTGGCTTTCTGCATATGGAGTACTCAGGCAAACAAACAAGCATACATTACACCCCTGTAATTTAAAATTAAAATTTGTCTTTGAAGTCTGAGTTTAACATAAACAGTGATAGGCTATCAATGAGAGCATAAGTAATTCGATGGTCATTTTTAACATATTTTTTTGGTATTTATTCATCAATTTGGGAAACAAAGCATGTTAATCCCGCCAAAATCTGACAAGCGTAAACAAATTGTTATTTTGTAGTTCCTCGCGCCAAATGCTAACTATTAGTTTGGAGATGTTTGTTTGCATGTTTTGTAAATTGTATTTAAATTTTCTACATTTTCTAATGATGTTTCTCAGACTTAATATGATTACTGGAAGACGTGCATTGTGAGAAATCCCACGAATTTTCTACGGCTCGTGATTTTAAAACGTACGTAATTATTAGTTCCACGATACTACCACCACTTTATTTCTTATATCCAGATTTGGGACCCGCTAATTGACAGAAGATAATCACTTAATCGTCTTACTCAATATCGAATTGTCTCAAATCCAATTCCTAACATTCTTCAAACTCTCAATAAATTCAATTCCACTTTGATAATAATCTTCTAAACATTATTTAAAGCTAAGTATATGGAGCAAAACAAATTAAGTCTTCTTTCATTTCTGATCTTTATCTGAAAATAAAGAATGTTCCATCCCTACAAACGTACTTCACTTCATTCAACTACAAATTTTAGGAATTTTCTTATCTTAGTGTTGGTACCTACTCTAAATATTTCAATTGGAAACAATTTTTTGTGAGTTGACACATTACATTAATTTTAAATTAGAATTGATATTTTTTTAAACCAGACAATACTAAAAAGATAGGTAAATAGAGCACCACAAAAAAAGAAAAAACAGAAATGCCGATGGTATAGATACTCTCTATAGATACTGATAAAAGAATCAAAAAGAAACTGAAAAAAAAACTGGAGAAACTGAAAAACGGAAATCAACTACCAAAAAAAGAAAACAATATAATGAAAGAAAAAAAAGTTTGTAATAGACTGATAAAAAAAATTAGATAGAACAGGATAGGATTTAGATACTATCGAGACAAAAACACATACAAAAATTCAAAATAAAAAGTAAAAGAAATTTTGAATTCATAATCTTGCTATGTGGCCGTTATGATGCTGTGCGTGATAATTAGCCAGGGATAATTAATATAGCGTTCGACCACTACTCGCTCGATAATATTTCAAGAGATAAATTTTCAATTTTAAATTTTAACAATCTACAAATACCTACTAATAGACAAAAATTTTTTTTTATATTTTGCAATTTTCCTAAAATCAAGTGTTTAAGCAAACATGCCAACGAGATTTAAGATTATTATTTTTATATTTTAATTTAAGATTAAGAGATTTGCAGTATCGGCATAAGTTTTTTATAGATGTTTTTTACCACTAACGCAATATTATTTGATAAAAGTGATATTATTGACTTCAATTCTGTTACAGAAATCAGTGTCTATCTGATTTCCATCAGATATTTGTAGCATTGATTAATTAGTTTAATAGGGATGATGGATGAAGGTGTTACATCTTACTATCAGGGCGTAAAACAGAGTAGATAAATGTGTGGTAGATTTTAGATGGTGTAGAGCAAAAATGTCAGTAATTTTTACTATACAAAATTGACTTATTCTGCTACCTACTTTTTGAAAAGGTACAATCTATAAAACATATTATTGTAAAGAAAAAAGCTTTAAGATGCTGAAAACCTGTTTGGGTAGATATTATTACAATACATCCAAAAACATTGAATACGCCATGGCTCGGTAGTTTGCAATAGATTTTTTTGACACCCTTGGTGGTAGGGTTTGAAATAAAGGTACTGAAATAAAACTTGCTTTGTCAAATATTTGCGCTACTTTGGCTTTGTTGTTGTGTTAGATAGAGAGAAAAAGAAAGATAATAATTGATTAGAGACAAAGTGGTCTTTACAATGCTTTATTATCTAGAGCTTTTTCATCATTACTTTTACTTGAATCTTTAAGAATAAAAATTGAAATAGAGACGCTAATTTGTCATGTTAAATCATTTTCTACAAAATATTCTTAATACTTCAATTTCTGATTAATTTGTTTAGACTTTTTAATGTACTTCTTTGTTGTAGTGGACAGAGACCAAGATGATAGGATAATACTAGTTACTACATTACTTTTATCTTTCGAGGTTTTTTACTTTTTACGTTTGCTAGTGAACCTTTGAAGAGAGTGAATTGAGATGACCAAATTATTAATAGTAGATAAATTATAAGATTGGTGTTATTTCAAATGATGTACATTCAGTTGTCATCATTACAACAAACTGCATGAAGATTAAGAGATAAGTCGTGCTATTCGAATAAACTGTGGTGCCAAAGCTTTCTCTATCAAATGTTTTTGCTAGCACTTTACAAATGGTTGTGTTGCAGTAATAATTCTAACTACAGAAATTCCATCATCTCGCTTAAAAAAGCGTTTTACACAGAATATTTATTATAAACGCTAAGAAAAATTTGTTACTATTTTTTTTTTCGTAAAATATACTTATATATGCAAGATTAAAACAAAAATGTGAACATAGCAAAATATTTTGCAAAGATACGCGCATTAGAAAAAAAACAGTAATTATTTCAAAACTTCATATTTTATGAATGGTTTGAGATTAAGATTTGCTCTTTACCTAATAAAAAATATTAACGATAAATTTTTATTTAAGTATTGGTTTTTAAAATTTTAACAAGGTAAGTTGTACCTAATATTACAGCAATTATATCAAAAAACAATAAATAAAGTTCAAAGAAATTGTTTTCAAAGTTTGTGTCACATAAATTTAAAATCTTACATTAGTGAGTAAGTCGTATAATCTCAGTTTTTTATTTCTTATTTTATTGTTGATAGTATCCACTTACTGAAATGCAAAAAGAATAATAATTCACTAGAAAATTCTCTTATTTTAGCTTATTTCTTTTATTGTTTCTTGAATTTATTATGTGTTTTGTCTGCAAGATTTGATTAGCAATCAAATTTACTTTTGTAAGTGTGTTTATCTTTTATTATGTTGTGTCAAATGCTGTGTCTATGCGAAATGATGAGATTTCGCTAGCCTTTATTGAAACTGATGCAGATTCCAGCCTGGTAAGTAACTTTGGCCTCGAATAGAGTCTATTCTATAATTTTCTAATAATGGATAAGGATAAATAGTAACCTCAAAAATAAGAAAATAAAAAAGAAAAATTTTATAGAAAATTATGTAAACTTCATTAAGGTAGTTCCACCCAGTGGCGGCCGGTGATTTTTTAATACTCTGTATTTTAAAAATGGGGCATGGGATCTAAATTCTGTTATAAAGCATTACTATTGAGACCAAATTGAAGGCTACTGCCAAAAAAAATTGCGAAATTTGATTTTTAAAAATGGTGTGCCCCCCTTGATTATTTCCGAAACGGCGTATGTTAGAAAGATGGCGATTTTTTTTTCAGTATTATGAGACAAATTAAGTACATACTAGTCTTTTCTTAGTTTTTTTCGAAATTTTAATTATAAAAAAAGTTAAGAAAAATATTCAAAAAATATTCTTTCTCTAAAATTTCATTACCTCATATCTTTTTCTAAAATTTAAAATTTTTAACAAAACTAGTTTAAACTAGTTAACAATTTGGTTCATAATGCTGAATAAAATTGGCACTGCCCTAACATAAGCCGTTTCGAAAATAACCAGGGAGGCACACCATTTTTAAAAATCAAATTTCGCAAATTTTAATCAAATTTTTTTATAGCAGTAGCCTTCAGTTTGGTCTCAATAGTAATCCTTTATAACAAAATTTGGATCCCATGCTCCATTTTCAAAATGTAATGTTTTTAAATTATTTTGTCAGGTTTTCAACAAACTTTAAAAATTATTTATAAAAAATAAATACCGCTTGTTTATGTTATTCTTAAAAAAAATTGTTGTTATATCATCAAATAATTATTCTCAGTTTTAAAAAAAAATCCTAAGAAAAGTACGGTTCCTATCAAATTAAATGCTTATTCTAACTGCGGTCGGGATAGGGGATACATGTTAAATGTACGATTTTCAATTGTTAATATTTCGAAATTTAGTACCGCAAGGACTATTAAAAAAATACCTGCGTATGGAGAACAATTAGAAGTAAGTGTATTTAAAAATTGAAAGATATTGTAAGAAATGTGATTTAAGGTAGTTCCACCCAGTGGCGGCCGGAGATTTTTTAAAACTCTGTATTTTGAAAATGGGGCATGGGATCCAAATTTTGTTATAAAGGATTACTATTGAGACCAAACTGAAGGCTACTGCTAAAAAAAAAATTGCGAAATTTGATTTTTAAAAATGGTGTGCCCTCCCTTGTTATTTCCGAAACGGCTTATGTTAGATCGATGGCGATTTTTTTTTCAGCATTATGAGACAAATTAAGGACTAGTCTTCTCTTGGTTTTTTCCGAAATTTTAATTATAGAAAAAGTTAGAAGAAATATTCGAAAAATATTCTTTCTCTAAAATTTCATTACCTCATATCTTTTGCGGAAAAAATTGGCACTAATCTAACATAAGCCGTTTCGGAAATAACCAGGGGGGCACACCATTTTTAAAAATCAAATTTCGTAAATTTTAATAAAATTTCTTTTTTAGCAGTAGCCTTCAGTTTGGTCTCAATAGTAATCCTTTATAACAAAATCTGGATCTCAATGTAATTAATCAAAATGTAATGTTTTTAAATTATTTTGTCAGGTTTTCAACAAACTTAAAAAATTATTTATAAAAATTGAATACCGTTTGTTTATGTTATTTTTGAATAAAAATTGTTGATATATTTTCAATTAATTATTCTCAGATTAAAAAAAAAAATCCTAAGAAAAGTACGGTTCCTATCAAATTAAATGCTTATTCTAACTACGGTCGGGATAGGGAATACATGTTAAATGTACGATTTTCAATTGTTAATATCTCGAAATTTAGTACCGCAAGGACTATTAAAAAAAACACCTGCGTATGAAGAACAGTTAGAAGTATGTGTATTTAAAAATTGAAAAATATTGTAAGAAAAGTGATTTTTCACGGAACGTCCTTAATTTATATTTATTGTAGAAGATTTAAACAGAAAAGAAAGAATTATTAGCGAAAAAATTATCGATTTCTGCTTAGAAGACTTAGAAGATAGAAAATATATATGTATCGAGGACTAAAACATAGAAACTTGTCTGTCATAAAAAAATCAGGAATCCAAAAAAACAGATAACACCAGTCAAATGATACTTAAAATTGCTAAAAACCGTAGATACAAAAGGAATGTTAGTTACAAAATCTTGCGTTTTGACTCTCGATATAGATAATTCATTATCTTGACATGATGTCAGTGTCATTTTTCAAAATCTTCGCTGTTACGCAAAGTATAGTATTTTTTTTTGGGGTTTTATCCTAACTAGACAAGAAATTGCCAAATAAAGTAACAAACCTCAATAAAAATACGTTTTAAATTACGTACTGTAAAAAAAATGTGAAAAATGACAGTAATTGTACGGATGTCAGATAAATAGATTATATATTTTTAGAAAAAATTATTAAATATATAATCTTATTTTACAATATTTTATTATCGTCAGTCTTAAATTTAGGCTTTTTACATACACAACTCAATAATCGCTTTGTTGGGACAGCCTGTATATCAAAATATTTGCCCATTGAAGCGCTAATCCATTGAGTGTCGTGGTATCAAGTTTTTGTTAGTGTAGTTACTAGTGAAAGATTATAGTCATTCTTATCCAGCAAGTTACGTCTTTTCGATCCAAACTCCATAAAAGCTACTATAAAAATAATCAAAACAACTTGTCTTGTTGTAAATATGAATCGCAGCTTTGGTACTTCTGTTGCACCACACGACACTTACAAGGATGCACCTTACCATAAATGGCTCCTGAAATAAAGCAGCTTTTTCAGGACTGGTTGCTTATTAAGAATAGTCGTAGTACAACCATCTTTGGTCGCCAAAACATTTCTAGATTCTAGCAATATATTATAAAACGTTTATCAAGTGCAGATAGAAATGATTGTAGATCAAGATTCAGCGTTCGTCTAATAATTGTTAAACTTTGTCAGGACTGTATAATTTTTTAGTTACGTAAGATAATTATGTAAGCGTAACAATTGTTTAAAATTAAAATATAGTCTCACAATACAAGAGAAATTGCTAGAAATCGAACAGGAAAGTGCAGGTGAAATTGTAACAGCGCGTATGTCATCTGCAAAAGGAAAGCCGCGTCCGATCTGATACTGAAAATATTCATTTTCATGCTCTTCTTAACAGGATAAGTGTAACACGGCGATCGGATTTTTTTCGTAATTGTTTAGAGAAATTTTCTGCAGTATCACAAATGACTGTAGACAATAAGTGAAAGGGAAAATACTCGCTTCCTGTAAATTAAAAAGTATTCATTACAAACGAAAAAAAATCAATTAGAATGTTCGAAACGAAACAGATCATTTGGTAACTAGTAGTCATTTATTAAACAAAAAATTAATTCCAATTTTTGTTGTAATTACTATAAGTGATTTAAATTACCTTAACATTGGAACTGAAAAAAACGATAATAACGCCTCGTCACCAATTTTCAGTTTTATTCATTATCGTTGACGTAATTCTAAACGTCCTTTATTAGTTTTATAGGTGCAAGTGCGCCACGTGAGTAAATCTTAATTTAATTAGAATTGGCCGTTAAAAATAGTGGAATGGCATAATAAAACTATTTTAAATGTCCTTAAATTTCCGATTTTATGAGTTATTTTCGACATAAATAAGCCCCCCAATAATATTTACATAAATAACCACAAACTAATGGCTAAGCCATAAAGGAGATACTAAACCAGCACAAATTGAATATAAATACTTTTGTTAACAAATGTGTTAATGTTTGAAAAATTTCAGTCTGCGATGATTGGATTTCTCAAAATTTTACTGTGATCTTTCAGGGAACAGGTTAACGATCTGCTGATATAGTGACATGGCTTCCACATGAGCACCCATGGACCATCATAAACACCAAGTATTAATTTATAACTGGGGAGGCACGCGCTGATAGTCCAGAAAAAAAGAAAATTTGAATTTTGCTGTCTAATCATCTTATCTTTATGATTATGACAATTTTATATTAGTTTTGCCATTTTGAACATTCCTGATATAACATTTTTCCTCAATTTTTTGTCTCTTTCAAAAAAATAAAATTTGGTTATCTTCTTATCTTTATTACCTTTTTTATAATTTTGACAAGTCATTACTGAAATTTTTACAAGATCTTTTTTCCTCTTTCTTTTTGACCTTTAGGACAAAAATGTGTCTAGACATTTTTAATCAAAATTATCATCAATTTTTATCAATTTATATGCAAGAATCAAGATCACATGTACTGCATAGTCTAGACTTTTTAATTCCACACTTCGTTTTGTTTCAGTAATCAAAGTTCAAAAATGTGTTCAAGCTTGTGAAACTTTGTATGAGATTTCTTGGAAGGTGCATCAAATCGAAACTTCATTAAGTCTCTTCAAGTCTTTCTATTGACTCATCAAGACCATTTAATGACAAAAACTGTCTACAATCTATCGTTTATAAGTCTATTAAGTGCAGCTTTTAACAAAAACTTTTGCATATAATTTATTCTCAGTGTGAGAGAACACTGAATGCTACTAATCAATAGTTGTAATGATTCAAAGCAAACTGTAGTAGACAACAATATGCTATTATGGGAACTCTATTTAATATTTACAAGCATGCGGACATTGTAGAATTTTATAATAGCTACTTGAAAAAAAATACAACGTGTGAAATAACATTGCAGTGTTAACAACAGATAAAATGCAAAATTTATTCTAATTAATTGTAATTAAAAAACTTAACACCTTGATAAAAAATGTTTTGTTCTGGCGAGGATATTTTATCAATCGTTGGCGTGAATGCATACAGAGTGTACCAAATAAGTCGCATCGAAAACCTTGACAATAATTGTCACTGAGCGACGCAGTTAACTGAAAAATATTGTATTATTATATAAATCAAGGTTGTGTTTAGAAAATACATGACGTATTTTATTTTGCTGATGGTTGCGTGCAATGAAATTGTAACTGATGTTTGGGGGGAATCGAGGTGTTTTAATCTAATCTAGTCCGCCTAGTATTGCGTCAAATCGATCTTAGTGGGGTTTTAGGTCTTGTTTTGTACCCAAAAAATTTGGTCGGTGATTTGTATCACAACGAGTCAATTAGTCATCTGACCCTTATCGGTGACATTTTGGAAATTCCGAGACTTATACGTGTTTGGTATTGGTAATTAGCGATAATCCTTTTTCTGGAAATGGTTGTGGTTAATCTTTGTCTATACCTGAAATGCACTGAAAAATGACTTTATCGGTACAAAAAACTTTGTTTAAAATAGGCGATGCAGTGTGAAATTACGCAATCTGACTTTGTTATCACGAACATAACTTCCTTTTATTATTAAGCTACAAAGATTTAATCATTAATTAAATATTTTTAGAAGCGATTGTAAAATTGAAGCTTGTTGCTCAGGCCCGAATTTTATTTTCAATCAAAAACAAATTAATTACTTGGAATGCTGTTATCAAAAGATTAGTTAATAAAAATAAAGGTTTAAGTATTTACAATAATAGAGTAAAGATGGGGAATGGCGGTTTTTTAAGCTCTTTCAGACCAACGCAAGTATATTTTTTTTGCCTGGAATTGATGGTACGAAATTAAAACATAAGTTGGAGTTGAATACTCAACAAAATATTAATTAAACAAAATCTTTATTGTCGTAATTAAAGTAAAAAAAATAATTAAAAAAGCTACACTAGCCGTTATGACGCACGGCTGATACCAAAACAAAATTTAATTACATAAATTACAAACAAAATAGTCTTTTGCATCACCGCAACAATTTTTTTCACTCTTTATGTGCTTCTTTATTTTCATCTTTTCTTTATTTTTTTTTAAATATGTGTTGTGTACTTTGATTTGTAGCTATACATCCGCTCTATTCGTCATCTATTTTTTTTAACTCTCTTTTCTAACAATAAGACTGATTTTATAGGAGTTGATCTAGATATCTTAGAATGTTGCCTATTCTGCTGTCTATTCTAAGTTAAGAAGTTTACAAATATAAATTTTCAGTAATTAATATAAATTTACTTTTTTATGACCTCGCAAGCACTTCTGGAAGTTTTACAAAAGCCATGAATTTATTTTGTTTTATGGTAATTTGATTAAATTCTTATTTATTTATGTTTTACATGTATTTTTTATTAATAAAATATTAATAATTTAATTTTTTTATTATTTTTACCACATGCGAAACAATTTATAACTTATTTAATTTTCGATATTGACAAGTTTGTTAAAATAAGTTGTTTAAAAACGATTTCTTTAATTTTGTTACATTAATAAAATAAAACTAAAATATCTGTTATTTAAAAAACATTTTTCCTTTTCAAACATTTTTAATTTGAACAATATGTAAACGAGTATTGTAACTTGCTCTTGGAGCTCCTCAAAACAACGGGGAAATTTTATCTCAAACCAAAAGCATATAAAAATGTTCTATGTACTAATAACCTGAAATCGAAATGTAACTGAATCAGAGCAAGCCGTGGAAGTGGATATTAACATTAGGCACATTATTACAGTTACGCTGGCACAGCCTGCTCTGATTTAGTTACATTTTGATCTCACCTTATTTTGGTTTGGTCTTTTGGTTTAGGTAACAACTGCTAATTTTAATGAAACTCAGGTTCTAGAATTGAGCTTACTTACAACAATTTCTCCAATGAACCTCAAACGAAGCAAATAACCATCAACAAAAAAAGTTTTTATAAAAATTTTGACGTAGAATTGCGTTTGACGCGAAAAATTGTTTTAGACTTAAACTTTTTAGATCTAGAATAACCAATAAACCAATAATGTAAAAATTGCTATTATTTTATTTATTTGTTTTATCTTATTTTTACCACAGTGAACTTGATGATGATATTTTAAACCGTTGAGCCTTTCCACGATAGCCTTAGAAGTCAGAGCCAATACAAAAAGATGCAACAAAAAAAATTTACAAAATTTTGAATAAAAGCACTAACAATTATAACTTTTACCAAAATGGTCACTGGCAGTCATTTAGCAACATTTTTATATCTGTGTTGCAAGTATCGCGATGGGACAGTGTTACCAATTTTTTTAATTTGAATTTACAATATCTTTGTGACCAAAGTTTCAATTAGAAAAGAAAACAAAGTTTGGATAATAGAAAATCCTCGTTTTTTGACACACTTGGTATACTACATAAAATTGTAACAAGGCAACTTTGCCGCTTTACCAACAAACTGCACTGATGTCAAAAATTTTTACATAAATTTGGCCATTCCATTTATTAATTATAATTAGACTAATTAGAAATAGTGCAGTTTGCTAAAACATATAGAAATGGCTTAACACTTAAAAAATCTTGTGGACGATATTACCCGCTTTTACCCTACTAAAAATTGTGCGTAAAAATAAAATTGCATTTTGATTTCGCAAGTAAATATTTATTAAGCTGATTTCTTTTCTAAAAGTGCGTTCAACTCGGTAGATTATTTTGTCTTGAATATTTTTTCTGTGGTAGGTCGTGGTTCAAAACAACAATTTTCCCAACATTTGGCATTTGGCCAAATATCCATATGTATAACAATTTCCTAAATGATTGTCCACCACAATAATAATCATTTTCACTTTATTTTGACAAATGAATGAGTCAAAGAAATTTGTAGTTTGCCGAAATAGCCAAAACCACACAGTCGCAGATTAATGCAGCTTTTGTTGCCAACATTAAAAATAAAATCGGTCAGTTTTATTTTCTTCTTTTAGTAAACTTTTTGACCTAAAAAATCAAGCCTTGACCTGAGCAATTTTTTTAATAGCTGATGAACTAATACGAAATACAGCTTTTCTTGTAGAGGACGAGGGCAATAACACAAACCGAATTTTTGCCATAAAACAGGAAATGATAAAGACCGGAAATTAGAATATGTATGCTCACATGAGCAACCCATTGAAGAACGTAATTGTTCAAAGTAAGAAATGTCAAATGAGGTTATCTCATTGACACACTTTTTCGCGGTCGCACACTAAAAAAAATGTTTGTTTTAGCATCGAAATGCAAGAAACTAAGTACACGATTTGTGGAAATCAGGAATTACACAATTCTATTATTAGTAATTATAACAGTTATTTTCGTAAATTTAAAGACGAATCAGTGGCGTTTATGGTCGAAACGTCGATAACAGATGATAACGGCAATAACTCATTTTGTTAAGGTTTTATTAGCAATTAAAGTTCATTTCAATTAAGCCTTGATAAGGCAATGAATAATTAAAATGGTGTTGCTTTGGTATCATAATCGTTCACCGCATGTTCGCGTATTTTTATTGGTACGAATCGACATTTAAAAATGACTTTTTTCCAACAAAATTTATCAAAGTCCGACATTGTTGCGGATTTAACTTGTTACGTAATTGTTAACGTTTGTTATTGGAAAATGATTGTCATTAACATACCGACATTGCAACTCACACGTGCAAGCAAACATCGATTTTTTTCCCAACAAGCTTTCCAAAACATAATCAAATGGGGTTATGATAAGATAATTCGGTCACAAATGGCGTGCAAAAATGATTAATCGATTAAGATTTAGCAGGGGGTATTTCAGATTGAAATTCAAAAGTAATCCTCTTATTCTGATTGATAACTAAACGATGGATTGCGCTTTTTGACTTTGTGATCCCAAAATTTTTATTTATCTTGTTGCAAGGTCACAAAATCAATTCCAATTATTAATATAATGCACATATAATGTCGAATGATAAGCATTATTGATGGTATACTGTTAGCAAAACCTTGCTAAAGTCACGGTGCCTTGAAAAGCGTTTTATACAAGAAAAATTTTAAATTTCGTATCGATGTAACGGTAATTAATGCGCAACATTATTTCCTAGAAACTAAAAATATTAATAATTTTAGATTGAAATGGCACAAATAAAAAATTCATCGCCAATTTCTAATTTAAAACTTTCAAAGTGCTTTTACTTTTAATAAACACAATGATAACGTTTTTCTCTCAAATTAAAGCATGACATAATTTTTATTTAGAATTGGTTTTCAACTATTGATCGAGTTTAAAACGGTCGTTATCATCAATATTTTAATATTACCTTGAGACAATTTTCTTGGTGATTTTTTATTATTAATCAGGATTTCAAGTAGCCTAAATTTCATTATCAAATATTGTAAAACCAGCAAACATGACTTTACCTAAACATTAATATTTTCGTCCTTGACTATTATCACTGATAAAGCAATCAATTTGTACTATGTACTCGTGGATTAGCTTAAAGGTGTGTTATTTTCATTTATGCATTGAATTTTCTCTAAAAACTCTATTGGTTCGTCCTTATTTTGCACATAATTGTCGCTCTTATCTCGGCAATAAAATGCGGCCGGGGCCAGTGGATTTTTTTGGGAAAATTCAAATACGCAAAATAAAATTAATATCGTTTAGATGAGCTTGAGGTGAGTCGATGACTTTGCTCTTAACGGCATCGTAATTCTGTTCCTTATAACGGAGTTAAACAATCGTGTCATTTCACCAGCTCTGCACTGATTCTCTACGTCACCGACTAACGTTGCGAAACAGTACTGTTTTTGTTAATTTACAAGAAGCGATCGGAAATTCAAAATTTTTGATTAGATCCGTTATCTAATCGTCAACATCTCGGTTGTGGCTCAGGTTATCTAAATCCGAATTATTTACATTGTTGGTATTATCATAAACAATTTTGGGCTTAATGATTCTAGTGCAGTTTTATCGCATTGACGTGCGAAATTTTTCTGCTAATCCTCGAGTCCAAAAGTTGCTCTCAAGTGCCTAAAAGTGCAAAACAACTTCAATAAAAATAATCGAATTTATCACGGAATTTTCTATCAAAATATTTACAAATTCATTGTTATAATCTGACTACTTACTAAACAATTATTTAGGTAATTGGTCCGGAAATGAGGTTTTACTAGACAAGTAGGCAAATTATGAATGAAATTTCTGTGCCAAAGCAAAATTATTTAGAAATTGTAATTTATTATATTAAAAATAAAACACTACGTATTCAATATTCGCATCCGAAATTATAACAAACAGTAATTTTGTTATTTAATGTTGGTACCCCTAATGATACAATTGACAACAAGTACGATCTCACTCCTCACAGTTCGATTTCATCTTAATTTTTCTCCAGAATTCATTAAATTTCTAAGTTAGTAGGTATTTTGAAAGCTTTTTTTGGGCTAGAATAAACAGTTCGAGAAAAAATTTGACATTTATTTTAATAATTTTGTAACTATACAAGGTGTTTTTAACTAATGTGAAAGATTTTAACAGGTAATAGCTCTCGTTGAAAGAATGCTAAAAAACCAAATTTGTGTTACACAAATGTTTATAGTTTTTGAGATATACTCGTATGCTGTAAATTTTTTTTTTAAAGATACGATGTATGACAACTTTGTTTTTGAGCATTAGATTTGGAAATATACAATGTAAAAGTTTGTGCTCAAAGTCATACATAGTGTATCTCAAAAATAATGTTTTTGAAAAAAATTATCTACAGCGTATATCTCGAAAACTAAAACCATTTGTATAAGTTAATTTTAGTTTTTTAGCATTCTTTGAACGAAAGCTATCACCTGTTAAAATTTTTAACACTACTTCAAAAACACTTAAATTTCACATTTGCTTCTCTCGGACGTCTATTTTCTTGTAATTATTGTTTTTTATTTGCAATAGCCAGATAATAATTAATTATGTTATACTTTACTTGCCACTGGGAAAAAACCGTTTCAACCCACCATTATTTGCAGTTGTAACTCGAAACAAGTTTATTTTCGTTCGCATGGTATTTAATTAATATAGCAGATATCTAGATAAATTGCTTTTTAAGCGATTAAAAAAAAAATAAAATTATAATTTTTAAAACAAAATTGCACACTTACTAGAACTGCTAATTTGCAACTATAATATCTAATCAAACAACACAAAATTATAGAAAGACTAAGCAATCTAACGCATCAATTGATCTTAAAAATCTTTTTTAAATACTCTAGACACTTTCGAAACTTTTAAATTTACATTGCAATATTAACTGTCAAGGCTGCTAATCATAGATATTTTGTAACAATTATCATTATTGTAAATGCATTTTTAGTGTCCTATTGGGAGTGAAAAGACGAAATATAAAACACAAATATATTTTTTTAAATGGCCTTCAGAATTTACGTAGTGAGTTTTAAATATTGTATTAGTACTATTGATCAATTGAAGTATAGTAAACACGGAAATATTTGGTCACTTTAATATTCATTATTAAATCTAATGGTAAAGTAATTCACAGTGATGATATTAAGCATTTAGATTTATGTTGGTTCCTTCCAGCATCTGTGATAGATAGGATTTCTTAACCTCCGGACCATTATAAAGCAAAATGCCTTATTACAATGTATTGCATTATTTCTTTATTATTACATTACATTATTTAGTTTATTGCGAGCGCTTAAAAAATTAATTACCAAATAATTCCGTGGCTCTGGCTACTATATGTAGTTATTCAACACGTAAAATTCAAGTAACTAATAGAAATTTTGTTATGTTTTTGTTGGTACCTCAAATATGTATTTCTATTTCCAACATAATTACAACTGTCAAAATTCAATATGCAAGTCAATATGTAAGCCTGAAAAAGCGCTGTAAAAGGTTATTGTGTATACATCAAAATTCTTACGCTTTAAAACAATTAAAATCTCTTTACTGAAGTCTACAATTTACATTCACCATATAATCTTTGATAGATCACATCAAAATCTTGTTGGCAATTACGTAAATAATTAAAACTTAGCAATTATTGCTTGTATAAAGAACTTAACCTATTTTAACAAATATGTTAACGTAAGGTGCTATGCAAAAAATTAAACATTGTACAGTCTAATGAACAGGGTTCGGCGGGAGTGAGCTTTTTACAGTGGCGTAATTTTGCATTATTTTTTACATCCTATTTTGCGTTATTCAAACGCGGTATAACTAACAGGCACATAGATAGTCACTCACTTAATCAGTATTTGTTTATATTTGACAATAATAAATTCTTAGATTCAAGTAATGAATGTATTTTGACCACATTTTTTGATTCGGCGCTACTGATTTTCGAGCGCTTTATGTATGACATTGTAGACCGTTTACACCTGTGACGCGAACGACTCAATTCTAAGAAGCGGTGAATCAGAGTATCGAGTATTGTGTTGTGGACCGCTCACTTCTAGGAACTGAATAGAACTTCGAGTATTATTTACGTTTTGAATGGGTTTATTTATTCTTGTTTACGTCGGCATTGTTTGTCGCTATTGTGATTGAATTCCAATCATCTTGCCGAATTGAAATAATTCAGGAGAAACGCGAGAAAATACTCGAAAGTTCTGGAAAGAGTCCATACCCCTATATATATGCGAGACAGCGAGTCAGTCTGGTTTTGGGAGAGCGACATAAAGGCGAACTCCGGCGATATCCAGCGAATTTAGAAAGCGATAAATTAAAGTGTTTTGTGTTCCGTTAGTGATTTAGAATATTAGCTGTGTTAATTAGTTGTAATTAATTTGATTTGTAAATAAACTTGCCGAGAAATTATCTCCAGCTCTTTAAATCAGAAACCCACATATAATAAACGTCACACTGGTGTCAGAAGTGGGATTTAAAGAAGCTTGGTGGACAAAGAAAAGTTTATGTCTCTGGAACCTTCTGGAAGAACAACAAGAAGTCAGACAAGAACCATGGAGGAACAACTTCGTGTATTCTTCGAGAAACTAGAAAAACAACGCTTGGAAGATAAAGAAGAACAGAAGAAATTTCTGGAAGATCAAGAAAAACGAAGAATGCAAGAAAAAGAAGAAGAAGAAAAACGACGACTGCAAGAAAAAGAAGAAGAAGAAAAACGTCGAATGGAAGAGCAAGAAAGAATTTTCGAAAAATTCGATACCTTACAAGATGCTCTTAAGAAAGATGTCGAAGAAGTAAAAAAGGAATTTGAGGAAAAAGTTTTCGAAGTAAAAGAAGAAGTAAAAGAAGAGATAAAAGAAGTTAGGGAAGAATTAGAAAAGAAAGTTTTAGAATTGGAAAGTAAAATGAAGAAACTTGGAACAGGACAAATTTTAGGAAGCGAAGTAACATCGCAACGAGTAAAACCCCCAACTTTCGATGGTCAGTCTTCGTGGTCAATGTATAGGAGGCAGTTTGAAGCAGCGGCGGAGATAAATTGCTGGAATGATGAAGAAAAAGCCACAGCTCTGGTGTTAGCACTGCGAGGACCAGCTCTCCAGCTGCTTCAGAATGTATCTGATCGTGATCAGAAAAACTATCACGCAGTGGTCAACGCCTTGGAATTGCGCTACGGAGACCAGCACATGGACAGAGTATACCAAATGATGCTTAAGTCCCGACATCAGAAAAGCAACGAAAGTTTGCAAGAATATGCCGCGGAAATAGAAAGATTGGTTAATTTAGGTTATCCTTCCGCACCTGCAGACCTTCGCCATGAGATGGAAGCCAGCGCATTTATTGATGGTTTAAGAGATGGCGATTTACGACGTTATCTACGTCTACATAGATATAAAACCTGTGCTGACGCGCTTATCCACGCGTTAGAATATGAGGCGGCAAATGAAGACTTTTCACGACGACCAGCTCAACGCGTGCGATTGATGTCCGCAGAGGAAACTCCAACAAATAATTGCTGCTGCGAAGAACTGAAGAGTATGTTGGAAAAGATGCAGCAGACACCAGCACGCACTGGAGGACGGCCTAAGTGTTATGGTTGTGGTAAGATAGGCCATATAAGAAGGGATTGCCGCCAACGGGGAAGGTCTGAGGGTAAGGAGGGGTCAGGAAGATGTCACAGGCCCCTCAATTTCCCGGCATCAGGAAAACTAATTTCAGCTAGCACTTTGGGGCGTGTGCTAGCTGATACGCCCAAAGCCCCTAGGATCATCTCCGTCTCGCAGCTAGGAAAAGGAAATGATAGTCTGTTGCTGGATGGACGAATCAACGGTCGAGACACCAAGATGACGGTTGACACGGGAGCAACACTTTCTCTAGTGAGACGAGAACAAGCTGACCACCTGTGCAACCTTAGAAGGCTAGTTTTGCAACCTACTGACGGATGGACAGCTGAAGAAATAAGAACAGAGCAACTGCAAGACGATGAGATCGGACCGATTTTACAAAGCAAGGAGAACGGAAATGTGAGACCGCAATGGCATGACATTTCAAATAAGAGTCCTGCTCTGAAGGCGTTGTGGGCACAATGGGACTCCCTGAAAGTCGAAAATGGGCTGCTCAAAAGGGCTTGGGAAAGCGCGGATGGAAAGACGGTAACAATGCAGCTAGTCCTACCGAAGAGTCGTGTAAAGGAAGTCTTAAGGGAAATCCATGATGGAAGATCTGGAGCTCACTTCGGCGTCAACAAAACCTTGGGGAAGGTTCGCGAACGCTTTTATTGGGTCAATAGCCGAGAAGATGTCGCTAATTGGTGCCGGAAATGTACAACATGTGCTGCGAGTAAAGGCCCGAAAACTCGTAGCCGGGGAGCCATGAAGCAATACAACGTTGGGGCTCCGTTTGAGAGGATTGCGTTTGATATTGCGGGTCCATTTCCAGTCACCGACTCGGGCAACAAATACATTATGGTTGTTGCCGACTATTTCAGTAAATGGCCTGAGGCATACGCGTTACCAAACCAAGAAGCTATTACTGTGTCTCGTGCTTTGGTGGATAATTGGATTTCTCGTTATGGGCTTCCCATGGAAATGCATTCGGACCAAGGGCGAAACTTTGAGTCAGGGGTTTTCCAAGGAATTTGTGATCTCTTGGGTATTCGGAAAACCAGGACTACACCGCTGCATCCTCAGTCCGACGGAATGGTCGAGCGCTTTAACAGCACCATGGAAGAGCACCTATCGAAAGTTGTAGAGGCCCATCAAAGAGATTGGGATCGCCATTTACCGTTGTTTTTGTTGGCTTACAGAGCGGCGATCCATGAAACTACAAATCAAACTCCAGCCAAGATTTTGTTTGGACGGGAACTCCGCTTGCCTTGTGACCTTGTGTTTGGGACACCCACTCAAGAACCCAAGGAAGTTAGAAGCTATGTAGAAGAGCTTCAAGAGACGATGTCCCATATCCACGACTTGGCTCGAGACCGAATTGAGATTGCCAGTGACAGGATGAAGACGCGGTACGATTTGAGGGCGAATTCGGTAGGGTTTCAAGAGGGAGATTTGGTCTGGCTATTTAACCCTCAACGGAAGAAAGGGCGATGTCCGAAGCTTCAGCCGAAATGGGAAGGCCCTTATACCGTACTGACCCGACTTAACGACGTGGTGTATAGAATCCAAAAGAACCCCAGGGCTAAGATGAAGGTAGTGCATTTAGACCGTTTAGCCCCCTATGCGGGTTCAAATGACGATGAATGATTGTTCGAGACGAACAATTCTTAAGAGGGGGGTAGTGTGACGCGAACGACTCAATTCTAAGAAGCGGTGAATCAGAGTATCGAGTATTGTGTTGTGGACCGCTCACTTCTAGGAACTGAATAGAACTTCGAGTATTATTTACGTTTTGAATGGGTTTATTTATTCTTGTTTACGTCGGCATTGTTTGTCGCTATTGTGATTGAATTCCAATCATCTTGCCGAATTGAAATAATTCAGGAGAAACGCGAGAAAATACTCGAAAGTTCTGGAAAGAGTCCATACCCCTATATATATGCGAGACAGCGAGTCAGTCTGGTTTTGGGAGAGCGACATAAAGGCGAACTCCGGCGATATCCAGCGAATTTAGAAAGCGATAAATTAAAGTGTTTTGTGTTCCGTTAGTGATTTAGAATATTAGCTGTGTTAATTAGTTGTAATTAATTTGATTTGTAAATAAACTTGCCGAGAAATTATCTCCAGCTCTTTAAATCAGAAACCCACATATAATAAACGTCACACACCGATTAATAACCTGGCCGTTTGTTCGATAGCTTGCTGTGGCCGAAGCTTGCTAATGAAGCTGTATATTTAGCAGTTTATCTCATAAAACTCGACTAAATATTGTAAAGTTAATTTAATTTACGTGATTGTTAATAATGGATAAGTTTTTAGGTTAGTTTTTTAAAAGCCGTTTTTTAAAGAGTATAACAAAATCTTGTTACTTCCAATGGGCGCTAATAATCTATATGTACAATTGAGGATTTAGGTACAGCAAGATAAATCGTAATAGGATGACGGTAAGATAAGCCGCGGAATGCGTATTTGACTAAATCTAATTCAAACGAGGACTTTCCACTTTGGTATCGAGCAAGGTTGGGTCGTCCTTTTACGATTTACCTTGTTGTAGAGAGCTTTATGTAAATAACTGGAAGGAGTAACTGAAAGTAGCGAAACGCACAAAACATTGAAATAGAAAAACAACATTGGCAATTTGACTGGTTTGAGGGTTTGACACTTATTCTTGGTGTCATGTTAGTTATTAACGCAACACACACACTTATTGATTTGCTTTTAAGGAGCTATACTAAAGTTTTGCGAATCTACAGCGCAACTGCAGTTACTCAGTCGTAATAACTGTAATGGTAAAACGTCGTAATAAGCCTCAATTGCAGCTTTAAGTGCTCTTTTAGCCTGTTGTAGGTTTAGGCATCGCAATGATCTCTAACTTGAAAAATAGCGTACTATAATATTTCAATCAAAAGTTATAACTCAAAAATAAAGCAGTCCCGTAGGTTAAGATATAGTTGCGTTTAGCCAAAAGAACACGCTAAAAATTTTTGATATAGCTTTACTAATCATGAACGTCGTAAAAATCCTTTTTAATGTCTTTCTTATAATTGATTTACATTTATTTTTATTAAAATGTAATAAAATAAATTGTTATTTGCAATAAAACAAAAAGCTAGCAACATAAAATTATATCTAATTTATAGATTTTTTTATTTATTAAAATATTCGAAAAAAACCAAAAAACTCTACTTACAAAAAACAGGTTTAACATAGAGAGAAAAAAAAATTGCCATAGTAACGAAAACCGACCACTTTGGCTCATCGTAATTGTATAGTAACAGTCTCCAGAAACCCTAAACGCTCCAGCTACTCCACTATTTCTTCTACCACAGTTCTGCCTATGGTAGGTTTAAGTGCGCCAATTATCCTTAGTGCCTTATATCAATAACCTCTATACATACTAAATTGATTGATCGTATTAGCAAGTCACTCTATAACATGACTGGTAGTGAATAGGGATTTTGGGTGAGAAATAATAATTAACAAAAATTTCACGGACTGCATTTATAAATTATTAATAAACTTTTATTTTAGTTTACAGAGGTCGCCACCAGCAAAACGCACGTACCGAATACTGTACATAAAAATATTTATCCTTGGCCTCTAAAACATTTTTGATGGACATTTTAGATTTATTGAGCGAGTTTTAAACGATTCAATATTGGCCGGTCTGATATCGACACAAAAACAATTTAATTTCGAATAATTTCGAGCATTTACATAACATGAATATATTTACCAGTTCAGCAATAATTTTCACGGACTAGAGACCTGGCAGCATAGTAACATTGAAACTATGATAAATATACGTTCCCTGTAAATTCTCACGCAATAACCGATAAAAATTCACTTCGTTAAAAATTCTAAATAAATTACATATTGTGAAAAAATGCTGTTCAGAGTTATTGCTTTAAATTATTTTTTGTTTGTTAATATTTGATATTCCTTTTTCTACTGTATCTTGTAGTTACAGAATATCTTGTAGATATTCTGCAATGGTCTCAACGTCATATGTAAAATACAATTGTTAGGATTGTAACAAAATAATGTTTCTCGAATGGTGCTATGGAAGCCAACGATAGTTCAAGTTGGGATGTAGAAAATGTCACATAATAAACAAATTAGTAGTTAAAAAATTAACAATAAAACTGCTGAAGGACATTTAAAAAATATTAAAGTAGACAATTAAATTTTATACAATAATAATAGTTTGCATTATTGGCACTATCTTTTTGATATATTATATCGGGTTTAAACAAAATTAGGCTCACCTTTTTTTAAATAGTATTTTTATTTTATATTATAATTGTATTTTTATAATAAGGGCCGATTTCATAATCAACATAAAAGCTACTTTAATTTAAATGACGTTTAGACTGTAACAGTCATTATGACAATATGCATCGAAAAATCATCGACAGTTACAGTCGAAACGTCCTTTAAACTAAAGAAACCTTTAAGTTGATTTTGAAATCGGCCTTTAGTGTTATAGAATCAATACTATTAAAGAAAAGGTAATTTTATTTACACCCGGTATATAAATAATTATGTATTTATTTTTATTATTCTCTACTTATGTTTTCTTTTTTGTTCCTACTATTTTTTCTGATTACAATTGATTAACAGACTCAACTCAATCTCTTTCACTTATTTTTTAATTTGTTATAAATTAAATGTTTTACATCATTTACTACGTTTATATTGAAGACGTTTAATTCGATTGGTTTTAACTTATATCTACGATATACGGCACATGTGTAAAAAATTTTAATTTTAATGTTTATATTATGTGAGTTAAACTAAATTTGGTTAAATTTAATGTAATTGAACTTTGTAGATATAAACAAGGTAATTGTTAAATTTTCAATTGTTGGTCAAATTATTTTATTATTATATTTATTATTTATATAATTATAATTATTAATTTTTTATATTAATTTAAAAAGTTTCTTTCTTGTTTATTATTGAAATAAAAACAAAACAAAAGCTGATTTAAATTACACAAAAAAATGTAGTTTTAAATCGATAATTCACAATTTCATATATACCCAGGACTATCAAAGTTTAATATTAAGTATAAATTTTCTTAATATCATTCTCAACTTTAATCGAAAAATGCACCCAACCACACCAAACACTTAAAGAAGTGCCAAGGCACATGACGGGTGTTTCGGTAACGATGTTACCATTCTCAAGTGAAACTTAGAACTGAAAACAGCAAGAAGACTTCAACTTAAATATAATAGTATTTGAGTTAAGTCTAAACTGTTAGAAATAAAAAAATATGACATCGCAAACTTTATTATACAAAATTTAATTCTTTACAAATTTTGCCTATATTTTTTTTATCTTTAGCCATTTTCGCAGCGTTCTTAAATAAAGTTAGATGTTCAACTTGTTTATTAATTTTTTTAATACTCGTACAAATAATCTAATTTCTTAACACCATTTCTTTTAAACGTTTTGAAACTCCCTTAACTAAGAAATTTCATATTCTTTGCTTTACCACATTGACCACGTTTATGATGTCACAGTGAAGGTCACAAGCTGAATCCGCGTAAGCTTCTATATTGGTGCTTTCTTAGTTCAACGACAATGTTTTTGCAATTGCAATGTTTAACGCCCGATGTAGGAGAGCTTTTAATTTCCCGAGGGCCATTAGTAATGATTACGCCCGTCGTACATACAACGTTTTATTTTATTTTGAATCGTTTTAATTTTTCAAATCAAAAGAATAATATTCAAAATTTTGGTATTTTTTTAAACTGTAAAAAAATCCAGATTAACTAGTTGATTAGTTTGTCGTTGCGAGGATAAGGTATGTAGTTATTTTCTGTTTTGCAATTTTTCAAAATGGAATCTGGTGAAAATCCTGTGTGAAAACGTGTATTCTAGATGATTTTTCATGATAATTGTTATTTAATGTAAAAATTGACGTTTACATAATTGAAGACGTTTATTTGACAGCTAGACGAATGTACAGTTATTTATTTGTAATTGTTGCGTAGCAACTTTAAAAAATTCAGTGCTATAAAAATAAAGATTACGCCCTGATTTGAGGGCGAATAAAATAGATTATGGATCCAAAATAAAATAAAGTTATTAATTTGTTTTTGGAAATTACGAATAATATTAAATGTGTGGTAATAAATAGGTTTGATATTTTTTATAAAAAATAGGTTTTTGGGCCTTTGGAAAAATAAGGGTAAGTTCATCTAAAGATGTTATAAAATATTTTCAAGCCAATGACACCCAGGGCTGACTTCGCTCACTGTGATTTAAGAGAATCAAAGTTTTTCATTGACATACAATTGGTAGATTGTTATTTCTTTTGAGATGTTTTATACACACATACCGTATTTCTAAACAATTTAATTCCGTAATATAATAATAATCTATTAAATAGGTTAAGGAAATATACAGGTGAATGCGGTTTTTCATTTAATCTCACTTGAGTAAAACTGGTTCAGTGTCGGATTACAGATTTCTGTTCCATTTAATATACAAATAACTAATGAAAAAATTGAGGGTGTTACATCTGTTGGAATTTCCTGTAATAATTTCAGAAAGATTTTCAACTGATAGCCCACTGAGAAGATAATGACTTAGTGATAACTCATCTACAGAACGACATGCAGGCACCAATATCGAAACGCTTTTACATAAATGAAACAAGAAAGTGGTGCTAGGAGTCACGTTTGGGAGAGATTTTTTAAAATTTTGTCATATATCACTACTTTCTCTGGTATCTACAAGTCATACTACCAAAAGCTCTGAAAATATTTTTTTAAATGTCTCGTAGGATATTTTTTCATTTCTATTGTCCTCTAATCCAGTTCCTGGTTTTTCGGCTTAGGAGGGCGTTCTCAACTCTCTCTGATAACAATTCAAGGAATTTTTAAAGTGATTATTTAACCGATGTCCTACTGAGAAGGATAATAAGTAAATGTGGTTAAAACATACAGTGTTGCCAACCGAATCTTTCATACATTTCCCGCCCTAAAATTCATACATAATAAAATAGATTTTGAATGTTAGTTGTACTTTTTTTCTTAGGTTGACATCTGGTGTACACAAAGTAGGGTAGGAAAGAGGGAGTGTCGCTCCATTATACAAAAGAAAAAGGGGAAAGTAACGCCGTTTTAGCGATTTACAATATAATATCAATAAAGTTCGACAGGGTTGCCATAGAATATTTGACAGATCTCTGAAATGATGTGCATAAGATCGAAAATGTCTGAAGACGTGTAAGCATCTACGAAACGGGTATACCGGAGTAGATTTCCCGAAGATTGACATTTACGCTGTTAAACCTCGCCTCGTAAAACGTTATTAATGCATGATTACGAGTCATGGTCCCACCTTTAACTCGTACACGTGGTGTTAACCGTCGCAGCATGTGCGTGCCTTGGTCGCTTTAGATAAAGAGGTAAACAATGACGGGTGCCAGGTTTAGAGATGGGCGAGAGTGCCAGCGGGTAGCGTACGTTTGCTGTTTAGCTGATAATTAGGCGGAGTAATTGAACGTGCACCGAACAGAAGCGAACAGACGCGAATTCAACCGACACCGGCCAATTTCCACTATTGTGCCAGGTCGGCGACAAATCACAATGCCTGGGTTTACACGATGTTTACACGGCCTACTGCGAATATATATATATTTTTTCGCTAAAATGGTGAAACCCAGAGGAAGGCTAGAATTGGGAAAAAAAGGCGGAATTTTTGATGGATTCTAGACACGGCGCGGACACAACACACCAATCCATCGGCGCTCTAAAACTAACTCCTTAGCGAGATGCGTGCCGAGGGAACTGGGAGCCACTGGACGACAGGGACGGACTGAAAATTTTTCACCATTATTGGAAACAGCAATAACACAAACTTACAAAAGACAAAAGAACTTTATTCACACTTAGAACCTCAGTTAAACAATAGTTATTTACATTAAAAAACATCAAGGAGATGATTTGCATGACGCCGAGGGTAATTGAAGATTACGAGGACGCGTAGCGTCCGAATATCTCTTTAAAGCCTCCAAGCATGTAAAATATACATTTTTTATGAAACAGCAAAAATGTTAGAAAAAACCAATCTTAGAATATAATAGAATAGAATATCTTTTTAATGTGTTTAAATGAAAAGTAAAACACCCACTAACATCAGACTTCTTGACTTGATACGACGCACGTTTCGACAACAAAGTTGTCTTCCGCAGGTAGGAATTAAAACTGAAACAGTTTTTGGTGTTAGTGGGTGTTTTATACTTTTTATTTTTCAGAAAAAACCAAGTAACATCAAAAATTTAAACTACATATTACAGCTTCAGTGCTATTTATTCTCTAACTCTTAGCATTCTGTTATGCATCTGTTATAGAATGTTTCCTTCATGTAGACAACATATTTCATAATTCTGCAATTCTCTAATGCTCGTTACTAATATTCTGTTGCTTACAGACACTGCAAAATTAAAAGCTGACCGCAAACAGCTAACACTACTGTAAATAGAACGTTTTAAATGTTTTTTTTTATAAATGTGGGATGATTGTATACTCAAAATATCTAAAAGTGGGCTGACTTTTTAAAACCTTTCTATAAACCAAAGAATAACCATTCTTCAATTTATGGAAAGAAAGCCCCGTAAGGATAGATCTTGATTAATGACAGTTCTCTCCGCCAGGTATTTGCGTGCAATTGCGTGGTTTGCCTCTTTATAAATTAAACAATGGCTATTCTTTGGTTTATAGAAAGGTCTTAAAAAGTTAGCCTACTTTTAGATATTTTGAGTATATAAAATACTTTTTAAAATTTCAAAAAGAGAAAATACTGTTGTAACATTTTAAAAAGTAGACGATAGCACAACGTAGAAATTTAAGCAGATAAAACATGTTTTTTTAAACTTGTTAACTACTACAAACATTCAAATTTTGTTTTATTATAATCATTTAAAATATTTATTAATGTTTTATTGCATAAATTAAGAAAATATCTGAAAATTATTTCAGGTAATAATATTCTTGAAGAGGAGTAGGTAAAAAGATATGTATAATAAGGTGGGCCAAAAAAATCGCCTTTTTTTTAGCTTTCGACACTGAAATATTGGTTTCTAGGCGGATTTAAAAAATGTTTTTTAAAAATAAGCTTTAAATTTTAATAGAAAAAACCCCCTCATCTCAGTTTTCTATTTTTTCTTCAGTTCCATATGGCAAAATCCATATCTCGTCATTACTTGATCGTACAGAAAAATTTATTTATTTATTTACATTTTTGTAGGAAATTAAACACTTTAAAAATGGTATCTCACAGTCCTTTTTATAGTTCTAACCGTTTAGAAGATATCAGAAGACAAAGTTTAAAGAATATAACAAAAATTTTTGTTTTACTTCTAAATTTTATAACTCGTACATAAGTAAATATTATAAAATGCGCAATACAAAGTTTTGTAGGAAATTAAACGCTCTACAAACTTTAACCATATAGAAGATATTTGCATTTTAAAAAACAAAATTTGAAAATAAATTCTAATTTTTTTTAAATGATTGGACTAATCGATTAACCACAAAAGACTTTTCTGGTAGAGTGTTTAATTTCCTACAAAACTGTCTGTTGTGTATTTTATAATATTTATTTATCTACGAGTTAAAAATTTTTTAAGTAAAAAAGAATTTTTTGTTAAATTTTTCAAATTTTGACCTCTGATATCTTCTAAACGGTAAGAGTTGTAAGAAAAATGTAAGATATCTTTTTTAGAGCGTTTAATTTCCAACAAAAAATGTAAATAAAATTTCTCTGTACGATCAAGTAATAGCGTAATATGGATTTTGCCATATGGAACTGAAGAAAAAATGAAAAACTAAAATAAGGTGGTCTTTCCTATTAAACTTAAAAGCTCATCTTTAAAAAGCATTATTTAAAGATGCCTAGGAACCAATTTTTCCGTGTAGAAAATTAAAAAAAATACTCGATTTTTTTGGCCCACCTTAATGTATAAACCATTTTTAACTTGCTTAAAGAATAAGAAATAATACCATAAACAATGTATCTATCTATGTAGAACAGTGGTTCAACGTTTTTTGTCTTTAATATAGACATAAAAAACGATTTTTTATTTCAACATAACAGTTTTTCACATTTTTGATTGATATGTTAGCATTATGTATACTTGCCTTCTCAGTAGGTACCAAAGTTTCTTCAGATCTTAAGAAAAATCTTCTGATATTTCTTCTGAATCCATTCATTCATATAATTATATCATCTTATCAGTTCAGAACCACAGAGGTGTCTTTTAAATTCGGTATGAGATGTAGACTTTGATGACTGAAAAGGGTTGCTCATCAAATCAGGTCAAGTACAATATGGTAAGTTGTTTAACCTGTGTTTTGTTTTTCAAAAATCTATTTTACTAAATAAATAACAAGGTTAATTAATTGCTTGTGTAAGAAAAGGTTTTTGTCCTTACCTAAATATCTAAAACTTAAATGTTACACAGTTTAGCACAACAACAATAATAATATTTGTAATGTTACTAGCAATCTGTAAAATAACAGTATAATGAGCTAATTTCACGTTGAGATAATACCAGTAGTATATTCGTTTTTATATAAAATTAAAAAAAAATGGGGCTGTAATTGGTTGTGGCCACGAAAATGTATTAAAATTTGCGATACCACCAGTAGTATTTCAACTTGAAGTTAGCCTATTAGAGAATAGCCTTTTACGGCTTAATAACCGCCGTACAAGAATCTGTACTGTCGCGGAATAACAAACTTTTATTTATCAAATGTGTTCTGGAATCATGACATTATTTGACAGTTTTAAAATAAATTATTTGAAAGTAATCTTCAAAATTTCAATTTGTGGTTTCAAAACCCATCAAAATTCCAAAATTACTCTTGTCTTATAACTTCTGATCTACTTTTTTAGGCTAAACAAAATTTCTTGAAGTATTAAAAAGAAAATGTCTACGGAAGAATTATTGTAAGTAGAAACCCTTCAATTTGATTTTAGCTAGTTTTAGGCTTAGACTTTAAGAACAAATTAACTAAATTTATGAAGCTAAAATGTAAATATGTGTTCAATTGCTTTTTCTATTGGAGTTTTCGACGACATTTGGAGGGTTTTTTTAGTTTCAACCATCTCACACACAAAAAAATCACTGTTATTAAGAGTAAGAGAGAGACAAATTTAGTGATGTACACAATCTTGCATTACCTCCTTTTGTTTTTGAGATACAGCCCTTTATGGTTTAATTTAATTTTAAAAGACAGAAGATATTACTACCATAGATTTATACGTAGAACTGAATGGTGTAATAAACAATTTTTAGTACTGTTTAATTTGTGAGATATAGACCAAAGTTACATTCTTTTAAATTGAAGTTTTAGTTGATTGTGATTTAAAAAAAATATTCTTTTTTTCTCTTGCCAAAAATCTATAGTTTATTAAAGATTTTCTTAAAAATAATTGAAAAATTAAACAATTTTGAAAAATTAGTTAATTTATATAAACAAAAGCATGAAATAATTTTTTTTAGAAAAAAAAATTAGAAAAAAAGTTATTAAAATGTTTTTTTTTATTGCCATAAATTATCTCCATGTACTTGTTTTAAGTTTTTTTTAATTGTATACAATATTTTACAGTAAATAATTTTTTCTAAAAACTTGATCATAAGTGATTAGAAACTTAAAACTTAAGCTTTAAGATTTTTCTGATGGTTATATGGTGTCTATTTGTTGCTTGTCAAAATTTTATTTAATACCATAACGTGTACATTTGCGATATAAAATAAAATAACTTTCGAAAAAGTTTGTTAAATAACTTAGAAAACCCGTTATAAAAAATACCAAAATGTATCCAAATAAGAACCAATAAATTAATGATTTTAAATTTAAATTTGTATTAGTTTTTTTTTATAAATATCTGTCTTTAGTTGCCTTAAGTAATATTGTTTTTTTTTGAGTGGTTATAAAAAACACATTTTTTGTTTTATTTGCAGAGCCAGTTTTGCTTTTTCTTCAAAATTTTCTTAAACTTTAAACTGAATTGTTTTTCAAAAAATTTGATAAAGTGTATATTTGTAAAGATAAAAAACAAAAATTTTTTGACGTTAAGCCAAGTATGTTTTCTAATTTAAAAAATGTTACTTTGATTTATATATCAAAAATTAAAAAGTATAGAAAACATTTAATTACATCATTCGATTTTACGAAAAAAATTGTAGTACAACTAACTGAACTGGTTAAAAATAAAGTACTAACAAAACTTAAAGAAAATGAGCCAAAATAAAAAAGACGCTGTATTTTAAAAACAAAAAAATTGTCTCAAAAAAAATGCACAAGACTGTATTATTCGTTTCTTTATGTGATGGTCGACAGCACAGAATCCATGAATATAGGGTCAAAAATACACTTTAAATTTTGAAACTTGAATAAGTGTGTAAAAGCAGCAGAAATTAATTTTTATTATCTAGATTTTTATTAAAACATTATATAAAATTGGTGTTTCTACAATTTTATTTTTTCTTGGATGTGAAAGTCTTAGAAGTTTTGAGTAAGTATAGTAATCCAGAAACGCTAACATTATATGATCCTGTCTTTTTGTACAAAAGTTTTCAAAATTTCTCCTCAGAGGGTTTACAGTTTAATTCCTTGACACCTGCCAATACTACATATAACTTACTATTTTTTAATGGGAGATTCAAGTTTTTTTTACCCTCAAACAATCATACCCAATGTTTTGACCTATATTTGCGACTGATTTATGGTGGTGTGTTGTTATCCACCAAAGAAACCAGAAGCAGTAATTAATTTGTTCATTATTAAAGTTAAACTATGTTATTGAAGCCCTATAACGTTAGTGTTTTTGGAGTACTATATAAACTGACTCATTTTGTCACTTTTTACGTTATTATTTACTAGAAAATTACAGAAAAATGTGAAAAGTAAGTAAAGATTAAATTTCTATAGATCATGCGATCGTAATGTTACATTGTGTAGCAGTGTAGCTTCTCACAATATGAAAATCTGGATACACTCTGATATTTTTGTTTATTTTTTTCATATAATGAGCTTGAACATTTTTAGCAGAGAAGCCTGGTAATTGCTCATTTTTCAAGATATGGGCAAGAATTTTGACAATTAAAAAAAATACGTATTTTGATATACTAACAATGACGTTTTACAAACATGCGTAGTTTATACATGTTTTTATTTTTTTATTTAATTTAACAATGCATTAAAAAATTAATTAATTTTTGAATCTTCATGATTTAATAACCGCAATAATACATTATGCCCCAACAGAAAAATCCATTAATAGAACAATATATAACTTAAAAATTACAAAATAGTTTGTGTACAAACAAAAATACATATACATATATATATATATATATAAAAATACAAATGTTATATAATATAATGTAAAATATAATTATATACATATGTGCTAATATTTATTAATTCTTGACGTAGACGCGTTGAATTTGAAGCTAATTTACCTTAAAGTGCTCTACACTTGCGGCCACATTTTTTTTAGCGTTACCAATAATGTGCTTGTCTTTGATCTCTAAAATGGATTTCTAATCGCAATGTTGTCAGTTTATTGATTTTTGTGTGAAGTTAGCGATTTTTTCTGGGGCTTGGAAAGTGCGTCAATACGGATCTGTCGTAGCGTTGCGTGCATAGAAAGAGACGGAAAATTATCCACCCACGGTATCGGTCGCAGTGAGCTGGCAACACCGCCCGCTATAACCGATATTGTGGCCGCATGGAATGGAGGAGAATGAGCTCGGGTCAACTTCCCCTGAACCCCTCCATAGCTGACTACGTGCCGTTGTTTCTCTCACAGGCAGACAGTTGAACGTCGCGTTCCGGTCGTGTAGTACGCGCGCGTTAAAACGCTCGTCCTGTACAAAACTGTGTTAACAAAATATTATGATCGTGTAAAAGTGTCTCAAACATTGACTATCTTTATGTTTACCCTCAAATGCTGGGATATACTTCCTACAGGTACATATAATTTTTTTTTGAAAATTTTTTGAAAATTTTACAGGGACACAAATCGCGACTTTTTCCGATTTTTCAGTGACGAAGTGACAAAAGTGAAGTGATTTGAGATTGTGCACATTTTTTGGATTATTTTGCAAAATTGTGTGTGATTTTTTGAGAATTTTTGATTTTTTTTGGAACTTGGAGAAATTTTGCATTTTCAAGTGAAACTCCAAAACTGATTTTTTTTTCTCTTCAAGTCTAATCAAAAAGTGGATTAGGCCCTTGAAGGACAATTTTGAAGCAAGCAAGTCAAAAATAGAAATTTTCGAAAACTGTGCTGGGTGTTTCTCCTGGTGCTGGTGGCCTGTCAAAAAACGGGATTATCGCGTGTGATAGTGCGAATTTATGCAGCCGTCTATCACTTAAGCGCTCTGCAGATTGACTAATCACCACGTGGATGAGGCCTTCAATGTAACCAGCATGGCCTGTTTCAGGGACTGGTCGCCAGCGGGCGCCACGGCCCAGCAGCAGTTGTCAGTCGTGACCACGGTGTGGGGAGTCACCACGTCTACTCAGTCGGGCCCCCACGGAGGCTACTCGGGTGGCCCGACACCTGCAGGAAATCCCAACTACGGAAACACCCTCAAACAGCAGCAGCCTTCCTACCAAACGGCCTACAGGCAAAACGGGCCTGGGTAAGTCCCCCAACTCGAAAAACGCGCCAATTATTAAAAAGCGCGCACGTGTTGTACCATCAAATTATTTAAAACTATTTTTGGGTTTATATAAATTAGTCAAGAAAAATATTGACGGACCGAGTCGGGCTAAATAATAAAACACATCGATTCTGATTAATCTGGGCCAAACAATATTCTTTCCGATAATTCAATAAGAAATAAAAAAAATTGATAGTAATGTTTGTAAACTTAAGTAGGAGGGGTCGTTAAAAGAAAACCGAGATCCATTAATGTTTTAAACGGTTCAACACGTTCCAGTTATTGTTTTCAATAAAAACATATAACACCTCTGTAACCAACAATAGCACCTGTAAAGATAACAGAAATAATGAGCTGATAACATTTCGCACCCTGAATGTTTTCGTAACATTAACGTCTGGTCGGTTATATTTTTCGATGGTTAGGAAATATGGCTGTACATTTAACCGGTGGGTAAAGCTAAACAATGCAACAGAAGGGAGATTGTCGGGGTTACAAGGGGGAGTTGCACGCTATGTGACAAACAATAGCAGAGTTTGGCGATATTGTCAATATTGTAAGAAAATTATTTCCTTTCTATTGTACAAAAACCAATTTTTTTTATTAATTGATTGTATGATTCTGTATCGGAAAAATCAATAAACGAACTGGTTTCGAATTTACTTCTTGTATATACCATTTTTTTACCCACAATTATGTCCTCAGAACATATACAGAGGGGTCAATATTTGTAGGGCAGTGCCGGATTGAGACTTTTTGGGGCCTGGCACCAACCTCAAACAATGACCCGTATAAGCATACATTCCAAATTAAAAAACATTAGGAAAAATTGCTATGTAAATATAATTATGTATAATTTATTATTTTAATTATAAAAAAAATATTTTTTTTATTTAAAAAAATGTTACAAAAAACGTCACACTGACAAAAATCAGGTTTAAGGAAGGAAAAAAAATGCGCTATTAGAAGTGTACAGAATGGTTCAGTTTAGCTGCCGTTTTCTGTAGCTGAATTATTGTTATTACTTAATAACTTGATATTTTGTAGACTTTACTTATAATCTAGGGCGCATTTCAAGAAAATATTTTTGTTTATACAGGTGTCCCAAAGAAGTGTGTCGTCATAATGATACATTTTTTTAAATAGATTATTTTTTCGTGTCTATTAGGATACCTGTTAAGTTACTTACATATTTCCATTTTTTCAAGTCACTTCAAATATTTTTCAAAAAAAAGTAAAACAAAAGAACATCGCGTGTTAATTATTTTAATGACAATTTTAATGAATAAAAGTCGACGATGGTTTTGGTAAACAATAAATAACGATAGAGTTTATCAAAATTATTTTCGATTTTTATTCATTAGAATCGTAATTAAACTAGTTAACAAATGAATTTTTTTTGGTTTTTATTTTTCTTTTTTTTTGCAAAAATTTTTGAATCTATTTGAGAAAAAAATTGGGGACATACATATAAGTAACTAAAAAGGCATTTTACTGGGTAAAAAAATAAGTAAGCTATTTAAAAAAATATATCATAATGTTACATTTTTTAGGACATTCTGTATATGAAAAATATTTTTCTAAAATGCGCACTAGATTATAAGTAATGTCTACAGAATATCTGAAATCCAAGTTAAGTAATATCTGAGCCACAGAAGAGGTGAGGTGAGTTAAACCACCCTCTTGTGGAGAACCAGAATAGCAAGTTTTTCTCTCCGAAAAGATGGAATTTTTGAGGCCTGGGAAACCATTTTCTCGGCGAGGTATATACACACAGTATTTTTTATTTGTCACTTCCGCGGTACTACAGAAGAAACAAGGGTTGGAACAGAGAATCTTTACTTGATAAATTAATCCTGACAAGTACTTAGGCCAGGAGTAATTTTTCACATTTTTTTCCGATTTATTCTTTATTTTTTTAAGTCTCTCTGGGGGGCCAAATCTTTAAACTATAAATATTTCGATAAGACAGTTTTGGTTATTTAGCATTTTTTCAGCAAGGGCTATCACCTGTTAAAATTTGGAAATTATTTTCAAAAACAGCGTGTATATCAATCGATAAAGCATTTTTTTCTCTATTCGGCCATGTATTAAAATACAGGGTGTGCTATTTAAAAAAGTGAGTTATGACCATTTTTATGTTGTCAAAATAAAAAAATACATTTTTTTTATATTAACATTAAAACATTCAAGTTAAAGCGTTGCTCAAATTGTAATTTTTAAAGCGATCGTGTTTTTGTCTAAAAAAGTACTTCAAAAAACTCGCACAAAATACATATAAAAAAGTTACATTACAATATAAAAATTTATTAAAAGTTCTCGTATATAACCCCTTTTAGTGCGCCACTGTTGTAGGGTGGTTAACTGATCAAATACTAATAATCGTTTTAGTCGTTTTATTGAATTTACTCGACCCGAAATACGGCATCTGGAAAAATCTGAGACGTTTCGAAACACGTGTGCTTCAAGCTCGATCTAATTAAAAATCTAGTGGATGTTTCTTGTTTTATGATTCGGCCTTCAAAGAAATATGTGTAGAAAGCTGTTACAACTAGTCCTTGACAGTTTACAATTCTTGAAATTGTTAGGGGATGACGTTTTCGGCAGGTATTGAAAACAGGAACTGTATTTGTGATGGGTAAATACAACCCTCAGATTTCCCCCTAAAACTGGTCGCTTGTCTAGATAAGAATAGAAAAAATGTCGACATGAATACAGCAATAAAGTCTTTTTGAATCATTGCCGTATCAACGAATTTTTCTCAGCGAAGTCATGCAGGCGCTTATCGGTTTTTTCAGCTAATTTATGATAACAGACGAAAGAAAACTTAAAAATGTAGGAGTGCGTCAATTTGATAAAAAAAATTAATTACACCTCTGTATTAATTTTAATTGTATAGGCAACCCAAAAACCGCCTCATTTAATCTAGAAATTAGTCTCGTTTTTATTTCTGTTATCCAATCAAGGTCAAAAACGTGTGCAAACATTAACAACTTTATTATTATTACAAAAATATTATCACTTTTATTATAAACAAAATGCCAGAGCAGAAAAATCATTTATCACAATCTTGATAAACAAAAAATGAAACTCATCAGAGGAAATGAGAAGCAAAACTCATTTATTAGTGCCATAAATTTTTGTTTGACATTCATTGTGAAGATTTGTTCACGTGATAATAGGGCATGGCTTATCTAAAAACTGAAAGATCTCACGCCACGCCACTTTTTTTTCATTGATACGGAAGGATTTTGAGTACAACTTTGGAAAAACAACTCTTGATTCTGACAAAAATTAAGGCTAATTATTAGTTGTATGAAGGATATTATCAGTGTTTCCATAATTATTGTAGAGCTTTTATTAATAAAGATCTGTGACTGTGGTTTTCGTTGTTTGTACTAATTTTTTTTTTTTAAATTGGTACTGGTTGGGCGTCTTAATCTAATCTTATCAGAGTATATTAACGTGATCACCTGCTGTTTTACCACCTGTTTACAATGCAAATAGTATTTATCTACAGTTCACACCAATTTTAGCATACATTACGGTTATTAAAAAGTACAAAGGTTATTATTAATGCAAAAAGAGAAAAAACTTGTAATTAACGAAGGCATTTATCATTGCTTTAAAAAGATGACTTTCTGATTTAAATGTGCTTCCTTTTTGTTTTTTACCAAGAAAATAATTACGCGTTTATTAATTTTTTCCAGAATTGTTCAAAGCCTGAAATATTTTTCCATTAATAAAAGTTATTTATAACTACAATTTTAATTGTTTTTGTATACATAAGAAATTTTTTTAGTTGGAACTACAGAAAATAAAGCGTAAAGTAAAAAAAATTTGGAAATTTTTTAACGAGGGTTTTTTTGCCTAGAAATGTAGAGAAAGGTGCGTCATTTTTCAGTCTAGAAGATTGTTAAATTTACAAGGTGTCCCTGAAATAGTCTCCTACCAATACACAATTATAAAATATACTACATTATGGAACCCAAAATAATCTTTTTTCAATGGCTCAGTGAACTGTCTTAGAGTTTGTTTTTTTTTCAAGCTTTCTATTTTCAATTAGAACAGTAGAAAGTTTTTTAGGTTTACTATTGAGTCCTTGATAAATGATTAAATGCATTTTGTAGATGTAAAATATATCATGCATAATTTTCATTAGCTCATAACTTTTTCTAAAATTTGGATAAAACAAAAAAAAATGTTTATAAATTTATAAAAAGTTATGAAATTAACAAAAAAAATTGGTTATGTTTTTGTTTCTTAATGATGAAAAAAACTGTTCTACTATAAACCGTTTTGGCAATACCAGGTGATTTTTGAAAATGAAATATTTTAAATTTTATTCAAAGTTTGAAAAAAAGCAGATTTGCACTGCAACCTTAATAGTCACCTCTTAAAATATAATTTGGGTTCCAAGCTTCGTCTTGAAAATACAAAGATTCAAAGTTTATCAGCTGCCACTGATATGTGTTTTTATGACTTTTCGGAAAATTTTGTATATTTGTAGCTGGTTTGCCAAAAATCTGGTAATTTTTTTAATGAAGTCGGGTTTACCGGACAGAGAATTTCATTCCAAATCGAACCTGTGACTATCTGGTTTTTTATATCTATAACGATAAATACGAAAATATTGCCTTAAAAGATATATCCAATATGTATATTATTATAATTAACAATCTTCTTGTTTGTATTTGCGAATTGAAAAATTACACTTATTTTTTTCACCTTTTTTTCTATGCAAAAAGACGTGGTTATTTTTTTCCAGATAATTTTTTAATGTTGGCTTTATTTACTGGTACTGTTTTGTTGTAATTTTGTTTTGCATTGTGTATTGTTTTGTTTGTAGGGTTGGTAATTATGGTGGCGGTAATGGCATGAACGGTACTGAAGGAGGGTACGGAGGTGGTAATGCCCTGTCAACAGCTGCAATGGTAGCGGCTGCGACAGCAACGGCCACCGCCACCGCCAGCGTGGTGGCACTACAAGATAACAGTCAATTCAGCAACCAGCAGTATTCTCAGGGTTATCAGCAACGTATGATGCCCATGAACGGAATGAGCAGTATGAACGGCATGAACACCATAAACCCCATGTCGAATATGGCTAACATGGGCATGAGCGGTATGCACAATAATATGATGGGCACCATGGGCCCAAAGATGGGCATGCAAAGTCCTGGGCCTACGAACACTTCTATGTACCCCCGTCGAATGGCCCCTTACCCGTCCCCCTCGATGCACATGACGCAGAAACGGGGACAACAGACCTACTCCAATTCGGGGCCTTGTCCCATCATGAACCCCAATTTTAACCCCAATGGTCAGTACTACGGGACGCGGCAGCCCAACTTCAACCAGTACCCCACCCAACAAACATTAGGACCCAGTGGGAATTTTGGCCCGGCAGGGATGGGGCCGGTGGTCCGGGGGACAGCATCTCTCAGACAAACCACTCCTCCATACACCAATCAAGGCCAGTACTTTACAAACGGACCCATGAATCAATTCTCCAATGATTCGCAATATATGACTCGAAATGGGCAATACGGCAATACTAACCAATTCCAACAAGATGTAGCAATGAGAGGAAATATGAACTATCAACATAGCCCAATTCCGGGCAATCCTACACCACCTCTCACACCTGCTAGTAGTATGCCACCTTATATTAGCCCAAATCCAGATGTCAAACCTAATTTCAACGAAATGAAACCCCCAATTCCCAGTCAAAGTAAGTTTTTCGACAATTTTGAAGTTTTGTACTAACTTGTTTGTTTTAGAAGATGACGAACTCCGGTTAACGTTCCCCGTCCGTGACGGCATTATCCTGCCCCCATTTCGGTTAGAGCACAATCTCGCGGTTAGCAATCACGTTTTTCAGTTAAAACCGACGGTTCATCAGACTTTAATGTGGCGTTCGGACTTAGAATTACAACTCAAGTGCTTCCATCACGAAGATAGACAAATGAATACAAATTGGCCGGCTTCCGTACAAGTTTCAGTAAACGCAACACCTCTCATCATCGATCGAGGCGAAAACAAAACCTCACATAAACCTCTCTACCTTAAAGATGTTTGCCAACCAGGTCGAAACACCATACAAATCACAGTCTCGGCTTGTTGTTGCGTAAGTTTCTAAAACTTTCTTTTAAGAAAAAAGTAATTCTGGAATTTTAGTCGCATCTATTCGTCTTACAACTTGTACATAGACCCAGTGTAAGATCAGTACTTCAAGGCCTACTCAGGAAGAGGCTCCTAACTGCAGATCATTGTATAGCAAAAATTAAAAGAAATTTCAGTAATACCGGATCTGGTCCCAATATGGAACGAGATCGGGATGCTGTTGAACAAACTGCACTCAAAGTTTCTCTCAAATGTCCCATCACCTACAAAAGGATAACACTGCCAGCGAGGGGACATGACTGCAAACACATCCAGTGCTTCGATTTAGAGTCCTACCTTCAAATGAATTGTGAGAGAGGTGCTTGGAGGTGTCCGGTTTGCAAGTAAGCTCAAAAAAAATCTTTTGAAGAAGTTTCTCTAATTTTGTGACACTTTTCAGCAAACCAGCGCAGTTAGAAGGCTTAGAAGTAGATCAGTATATGTGGGGAATTTTGAATACACTTAGTAACAGTGAAGTAGACGAAGTCACGATTGATAGTTCAGCCAACTGGAAGGCGGCCAAAGGTCTAGGTGCAACAATTAAGGTGCGTTTTTACTTTTTTTGACGAAATTTCGAGTAATCTTTGCTTTGTTTAAAGATGGAGGACGAAAATGACTCCTGTGGAGCCAAACGCCTAAACAAAGCAATGTCTCCAGGCAGTATGACCCTGCCAACCATGAACAACTGGGACATGTCCCAAGCCATGTCTCCCTATATACCTCCTGATATGAACAGTATTGCAAGTGGGTCGATGATGAACGGCCCTCCTTCCTATAACAACACCCGGAACGGTCAGTACGACTTTGCAAACAGCAACTCAGGAAACAATGAGTATTCGGCAGGAAACGGTCCCTTGTCTCACCTTAGTGATTCAGTCAACTCTCTAGATCCATTGAACGCAATGGAGAAGAGTTTGAACGAACAGGTATTTAAAATTCTTCCTCTTAAATTTTTTCTCTAAGAAATTTTCATTCCAGATGCCACATACGCCCCACACACCTCACACCCCTCATACGCCCCATACTCCTGGAGGAACGCCCGGATCGGCTCATACTCCAGGAGGAACAGGTCCTCCAAGCGTACCCCCAGCTTCAGATCACCACAACAACAGTAACAGTTCGAGTAGTAGTAATAATAACAATGGAAACAATGAAACGGTTCCGGAAATACCTTCAGATTTAAACTTTGACCCAGCTGCGGTGATCGATGGAGAAGGCACGGGACAGGAAGCACTTAACGTAAGTTTTGACTAACCTCTTTTAACTTTCCCGCCAAAAATAACGACGAATAATTGGCGCGAAATTTGAATCAGAAAAATCGTAATTGAAGAGTCTGCATTAAAATTGCTGTAGTGTCTTAAAGAATGCAAAATATACAATTTGTAACAATAACAGAAAATCGCTTTTGCTGCCTCCGGCAGAAAATAAACATGAACTTCACTCGCATTTAAAGTACTCTTATATGTGGCGTCATCTTACGTTTGTATGGCAAACTAAACGTAGCGCGAAATTTAAATATTTTATTATAATTTTGTATTTTTTAAGAAATATGATTTTAACTTTGGCAGCTTATTTCAATAATAACTAATCAATAATCTTTTTTTTGAACGTTCGAAAAGAAGAATATTTTTCAAACTGTGGTATTGGGTGTTCATTTGAAAAAGTCATCAAGTTAACTATGACTTGTCAAATCTTTCATAAGAGATTTGATGTATCAAAGTTAACTTGATGACTTTTTCAAATGAACACCTTTTAGATATTGGTTAAAGGTATGATTGAATATGTGTTTTTTGTTGCAGTTGTTGCCAGACAGTGTTGATCCGATGGAATTGTTGTCGTATTTGGATCCGCCTGACCTGAATACGCCCCCATCTAGTGGTAGCAGTGCAGGGCATGCCAACACTTCTGCAAGTGATGACCTCCTTGCTCTGTTCGAATAAGATGAGTTCCTGAGCTCACGACCACGTCTCGTGGTGGACATGTGAGTGAACAAAGTGTGATAAAACAATCTAAACGTGTTAAAATTATTGAAGTAAAGGTCTAAATCAAACTATTTTCACTGTATTATTTGTACATAACTACTTAAAAAAATATGAATGGCGTGAGTTTTTATTTCATTGGTTGGATGATAAAGTCTATTGAAGATATATTAAATTATTGAAACGTATATTTTGATTTTTATGCCAAAATTTTATTGTATTATATGAGGATAACCAGTGGAATAAAAAGAAACTCGTGACGGCCAGTTTAGTATAATATTATTAACTACATAAATATACTTATTATAGTATAGAAGTTGGAACCAAACGATCTAGTACTTCTAGAACGACCGTATTGTCGGTCTTTTTGCATCTCGATGTGCATAGGCTTCAAGTATTATCTGCTGTATTCGATTCAGTGAACCTAATATAACAGCAGACAACACGTGTAATGATTCCTCAACATTTAATTTACATGACAGTAGAAATTTCAAATTGTATTTTTGTTTATTGTGTATTATTTGTTTCAGGCTTAAATATCTGCACAAGCATCCACATATAATATTATTATTAATTGAGAACTCTGAGACTGTGATAAAACTTTAATTATAAGTAATTTTAACATATTTGATAATTATATATTTATAATCGTGGTTCTTTAGCGTCATTTGAATTTTGTATTAAACAAAAATATTATGTTATAGTGTGGCTGCTGTTTGTGTGTATTTTCACTAAAGTTAATTTGATGTGATAAAATATATTTTGGTTAAATACAATTTGAGTTTTATTCCCAAATCCTTATACGTGTTTGTCGTTTGCATTACGTATTGATTTAAGTAGGGTCCAAGTTCCTAAACAAAAATGTATTCGCTTGTATTCGTACAGAATTATATCAGGTTCACTAGAATAACGCAATTCTATTGCCAAGAATAACTCATTCTAAAAGGTAGGCAGAATAGATGTCAATAAGTTGTATGTAACTAGCCAAAGTAGAGAATTTTTATCAAATTATTGAAAGTTTACAGGCACATGACAAATTTCAATTTCATTCAATCACACGCGGTGTAAACTTTTAATAAGTTCAGTATAAATTTTGCCAATAATTATTTATTGTTTCGTTTCCATTTTTTTCGGCAAAATTCAAACTTCCAAGTTCATTTTCAGAAAAGGAATTTACTTGAATTTATCACCAAACGTTTTTATTTGCGATAATGGACCAATTACATAATGAAATTATCTAATTCTTTTCTGAAGGTGATATTCCATCTTTTAGACCAATGTTAACATATCATTTTAAAATACTTCTTTTTTTGTACACTTGTTCTTTTTTCATTCGCCGATTTGGACCAATATTGTAAGATAATTTCGTTTCTCGAATACATTTTTTTGAGTGTGATTTGTATTTGCTAAAATAAGATTGTCAATTTTTATAAAGAAGCAATTTTTTTAAAGCAAGCTGATTATTGGCAATTTTATATTTGTTTCTTATGAATGATATAGATCTAAATTATTATGTAGAAAAACAAAAACTGTGTAATATGAATTTTGCTAATTACTGTAAATATATTGTACATTCGTTTAAGGAAATATTATGTCTACGCATAATTGACTATTTGTTTTTCTATTTACGTTCTAGTATTTTATGGGGATTATTATTTACTACACTTATTGTGTTTATTATATTGTTCAGTACAAATGGAAATTTATTTTTAGTATTTTCTAAATTAGTCCTTGTATATTTTATTTCAAATTTTGACTTTGTGTTATCCTATTTTATTATCAGTGTTTTGTGCAATGAATAAAAATGTAGACTGATAGTTTTAATACTTATAATTTTCTTTTTTTTTTTTATTTTTACTTACCTTTCTTTCACTTTTTCTAAAATCTAAGAGCAAATCAAACACAATCTGAAGGTAAGTACAATTATTATTATTATTATTTTTTAAAACAACTCGGTAAAAATTTATTAAAACATTATTAATCAATTTAAAACAAAATGAAAATAAGATCGTGGCATAAAATATTTCTATTTTTTTGTGATTTTTTTGAAACGTCAGAGAAATTTAATTTTATTAAACTGGGTTGTTATAAGTTATAACTAACCTACGCTTTGATGTAAAATTTGGCGGCTGTAAAATACTTTTACAGCCGCTGAAAGTTTATTACCTGCCGCCGAAAATTTATTTTATACCGGTAACAGCGAAAATGATGTTTTGTTATTGCTACAAATTTTGGAGGCAGCGACTTACTGCGTTTATCTGTCAAACTAAATCTGCTACAGATTCCGCACATAAGTATGACTTCTCTGCCTTATAAAGAAAAATATCGACTGTTCAAAAAAATACTTGAATGTTTTGAAATCGTAAAGCAATTGTTTTGAATATCTTTGATAACTTCAAAAACGTACAAGAGCTTTATTTTGTTTGAAAGAGATGTTTAAGAAACCGTGTCAAAAAAACGTTTTGAACATAATGTCCTTAAAAACAAATATTAATCGCATTCACATGACGTCACATTAGCCTTCGGACAACCGTTTTATTGCGTCTTATGGAGAATAATATTTGAGAATTTTTTTCATTTACTTAGCGAACGATACACAAATTAGTTCTTAATGTAGCCTACAGCAATCATAATAGACTATTTATTCATATTGTTAATACCAGATTTGTCTAAACTGTTGTGTGTAAATAAAATATTGAAATCAATAAATTTTAAATTACCCGCATTTTTATTAATATTTGACGCATGAGACGAGTCGCTTCCGTTTGCTGCCCATGGTTTTGGGAACTTTTTGGATGTTTTATTGGAATTTTTTAACATTTGAGTCACTTTTTCGAATTCTTTAAAGTAATTGTAGTTTAGTCCAATTTAGTTTAGTTAATCAACTCCTACATCGAATGTGGAATAGTGATGTTTTTGATATCTAAATATGTTAGAGACAAGTTTAATGTTTATCCGAATGATTATTTGCGTACAGTTGCCATTATAGGGAGAATAGATTTTCACTGCATTGAGAAAAGCCACATTACACTACTTGTTTTGTAATAACTATGGTATAACTTTACAACGCTTACCGGCCGGAACAGAGATCTGGTGGTCTGCTTGGACGTTAAAGACATTGCAAAGGTATGTGTTATGCAAAATTACTGAAGGTTTATTAATTTATTATAAATTATTTTAGGTATTACATTCATAATGACCAAAACTCATCAATACATTGTTGAAATCTAAGTAAAGTAACATGCATCTCTGCGTTACTGAGTCGTAAATATGTCCTTGATGGGCTAATTTCAAGTTAAGATTATACCGGTAGTATATTCATTTCTAGGCAAAATTAAAAGAATTCGGGACTGTGATTCGTTGTTTACTGTTTTTAAAATTAAAATTAAACTTAGCTATTGTAAAGATTATTATTTTAATAAAAGTATTTTATCTCTCTTCTGAAAGTTTTGTTCCTTTGTAATTTTAATAACAACTGTTCATTTGTCAAAACTGCTATGAGATTTTGATAAAAGAAAATGTAGGGAAAAATGGATGTCGGAACTTGATACACTGTAACTATGAAAAACATTATAAATAAATATTTTTTTTATTTTCGAGTGAGTGTTTACAAGATTCTGAGTCATTTTCATTTGGAGTTTTATTTTGTTCCTTTTTTTTCGTGTTCAGTTTTTTTTTCATTGCTGTTCAAGGGCACAGCTGCACTTCTGTGATCAATTAGTAACGAAATGTTGACATAGTTGTCCAGTTGGGCAATAATTAGTTATTTTGCGCTTTGTTACATCGAAAACAAAGCTGGTCGACTATATCAAGAGCAATGCAACGACTGTTTACATAGTTTTTACGATTATTTTTCTTTTACGACTTAATTGGCGAGCCCTATATCTCTTAAATCAAGAATACCGCCATTCGTTAATGACAAATGACAATTTTGTCATGTTATGTAGCTAGCACTAAATGTCGGTGGCATTGTTTTTGTGTCGATAAATATTTGTGAAGAGTTATTCGTAAAGCAGTGAAAACAATATTTGAATTTAAAAGTAAATTTACTTCACCACCGAACAGTATGGACTGTGATTGCTAAAAAATAAAAAAAACTTATTAGTGCACATAACCTATACCCTATTTTTTAATTTAATACCCTTATCAGGTTCTTTTATATCATTTTATATCAATGTATATGTTCAGGCAACATATACATTGTTGTATATGTTGCTATGTCATACAGATTATGTGTTGAACAGAGACAGACAACGGCATATAAATAAAAAACGGAGTATAAACTCTGACATGGGGAAAATGTTATAAAGTTGGTCCGTAAATACAGTTTCTAGGGTGGCACAGTATTGTTTTTTTATGAAATTTTGACATTGACAATTGATTATAAAAGAAAACACTTTATAAACCCGGATCACTTTTGTAATATTAAATTTCAAAATTCATCCCAAAATTTTGGATTTGTGAATTGTGTTTTTTAACAAAAATTCGGGTTTTCTAAATGTAGGTCATGTTATATGACAATATCACGTTGATGTTGTCATTTAACATAATTCACAAAGCCAAAATTTTGGGTTGAATTTTGAAATTTAATATTACAAAAGTGATCCGGGTATAATAAGTAGGTTTGAGTTTTGATATGTTTAAAATTTACAGATTTGCATAGTAAAACTCCCGATCTTTATAAGAAATTGGCGAAATGTGCCAGAAAAAAATAGGAAAATACTGTGATGAACAGGTTTTAAAGATCCCATCTTTCTACTTGAGATAGGGAGGAATTTTAATGATTGCACAATTTTAAGTAATATTTAAAAAAAATTGATAGAATATTGACCAGGAAACAATGATTAGTCATAGGTCCACACGTGTTTCTAAAAGCCATAAATCATGTTGTAAAACAATCGTAAAAATGCAATAAAATAAGCTTGAGAAAGTCAAAAGGTTAAAGATTTCACAACTTACTAAATAGAGCGTGACTAAACACTTAAGTTCGTGCCACTACCGAATTCTACTAATTATTCACGCTCATAAAACTATAATTTACAACTTAAGTTCGTGCTGCTACCGAATTCTACTAATTATTCATGGTTATAAAACCATAATTTAAGACTTAAGTTCGTGCTGCTTCAGAATTTTACTAATCATTCACGGTTATAAAAATATAATTTACGGCTGGTTTGACCTCAATATGCCGGAAAGTTCCTGAACTGAGGGTATAAAAACTCTCTGCTCTTCTTGCAGGAGAGGCATTGTTTTAGCAGAACCTGTTAAGGGTACTATCGCTAAACAACTCGTTGTTATAGTAATAGTAATCAATGGTTGAGTAAAAGTCTTTAAATACTAAGTGTTACCCAAGTGTCAACCAGTGTGTAACCAGTGAAGAGTGAGTATGACTAGGGCATAACCGTAATAATGTGCTTAGTAGACATTTTGTTATACATTCTCATATACGAATTGATTAATAAGAAATAACTTGTTTCGGCTAAATTGGTAAATTAAAACATGGCTATATAAAAAGGTTATTCTAAAATGTAATTAATATAAATTTGGATTTGCATTCTTAAAGATGAACTTTGGAAATTATAGAACCTGTGCTTCATATCTATGAAAGATTTTTGGAAAAAGGAATTTAATTTTAAAGAAATAATCTATTGTTGACCATTTTTGACCCTTGAACTCACTTGTCATTAGATTTGAAAAGATTTTTTTTTTGAGATGTCATTTAGTCATGAAAAGAACATAATTTTATTAGATATCGCCGGTTGTAAAAGATGCTTAAATTTGTGTCGTCAACGCATATAGTTGAAACTCATTCATGTCCTCCCCGACTAAAAGTATTTTGATATTTGTTAAATTAATTATAGAAATAATTTATAATGAAAGAATGATTAAGTTTATAATTAATCTTATTAGTTATCAGACGAGTTCAAGTAATAGAATTCAGTTTTAAGAAAGAATAAAAGAATTTATTGAATAATTAATCATTCTTTCATCAGATTGTAAGCTTATAGTTTCTTATGTAATCACTTTAAGTCTAGAAAACGACTAAATGTGCTTTAGAATAATTTTTGAGTATTTAATTGTTAGATGGAAGAGAATTGGTTAAAATTTTCTAGTTTTAACATTTTTAATTAATCTATTGTTTGAAATATTTAATCAAGTATTTTATTTTAATTTTACTGTATTAAATAACTTTATCTTTATCATTAATCATTTATTAATATATTTATATAATCAATTTTTAAGCTGACTTTGATTTGAAAATAGACTACAAGAATCTTAGACTGCACTCCTTACCCCTAAAGCATTTGATTTCCGATCTCCGGTTTAATATTTTGATAATATCTTAATTCCATATTATGTTATTAAATCGCAGGGAAGTCCTACGTTCAAAATATAAATTTATTAGATCTGTTGGGTAGGAAACCGTTTACGGCCATATTAACTTTTAAATCAAAAATAAGAAAAATTACATTTTTTCTATTCAAAAACAGCCTACCACAATACATAGTCTTGTACCACATCAGATGCTTTTGGAAATGGTTTTATCCAGAATATACAAAATAAATAAACTCTAAATATTTGAAATGTTTTCATATATTTTTGTTACAGTTTTCAGATCAGTATTATTTTGCGTCTGTATATTTTGTTGTGATACTTTAATAAAACATTGTTGTACGTTTTATGTGGTTTTATTGAATACAATGACAAATTTCTATTTCTACTTTACACTTGATATAAAATCATCACTACCAGTATACCGTCAAAGACATTCATTTATTTTTCTATAAAATATCGAGTAAGTTTCTTATATCTATGTGTGGCACTTATTCATTCAGTTCTAGAGACTGGGAATAGTAAAAAAAGTCTTAGCTGTGTAATGATCTAGAATAAGCCATACTCATCGCCAAAAAGTCGTGATCGTCAACTAGTGGAAAGGAGCTCTACGTTGTGTTTGACAAGACAGCGGAAAAGTTTTTTGACATGTGATTGCATGAGGGTTCAAGAGGGAAGTAATCAGCACAATAAACCAACAATGTAAAAGAAAACATTTATATATTTGTTACTTGCAGGAAAGCTTTTATAAAATGTTAAATAAATTATATAAAAGTGAATCAGTTGTAAATAACATTAACAAAAGAAAATCCACATCAGAAAATACCAAAACAAAGCAATCATAGAATAAAATAAGTACATCAAAAAGACATTAATAAACAATAAAGTACATGTAACATTCTGTTATGGTTTTACAATACAATGAATTAATAAACAATTTGATTCTCATTGCAAGAAGAACTCGATAAAACCTTCCTAAACCGTGTCCACAAACAATTTTTAGCACGGTTATTTGTGCAGGTAGCAAAAAGTGTATTCAATAGATTTAGCGCACTATATAAGTATTATTCCATGTTTCACTACCTGTTTTACATACTTTTTGTCATAGAACCATGTTTATGTGTTTGTAAGTGTTTATTGTCTGTGAAAAGTAAAAATTGTTGATATTAATACAATAAGTAGCAAAAAAAAAATATTTATGTAATCTAGAAGATGTTGAAGAGATTTAGATACACAAAATTTATCTGAATAATTAATCTAATAAATTCTTGAAGTAGTATGCTTTTTTTAAACCAATAATATTCACTGAAATAAAATACGATAATAATTACAAAATTTTTTGTAAAATTGTTTTAATAAATATAATTTATAAAGCATGTATCTAATAAGCAAGTAATAACAGGTTCGATACAAGGCGACCAAATATGTTACATTAGAGGGCGCGAATGGAGGGTTAAAAACGACTACTATCTATGCAATCAACAATACAGTAGCTATCAATTGGTTGCATAGCATGCAGCGAGTTTTTTATTAATCGTTTAAACAATCCTTGCACTTACTTGGATGTTTGATGTTATATACATACATATACCGGGTGTTCCAACCAAAAATTTGCATTCCATAAAATCGCCGATTTTATCCAAGTTTCGAGAAAATGCTAAAACAGATTGACTTGTTTTAGCAGTTTTTCGAAACTTGGACGAAATTAGAGACTTTAGGGAGTGAAAAATTTTAGTTGAGACACCCTGTGTATTATCATTAAAGTATTGTTAAAAATGGTATAAAACAATTGTTTTTTTAATTAGGCAATAAAGCATGTTATTTAATACCTTGACTGGCAACTCAAAAGCAAGACGCAGCCTATTCTTTTATTGGTGTATTGTAGGGCTGGGTCACACCTGTTTTAGGTTCTATCGGGTATCGATACCTGCAAAGTATCGATATTTACCAAAGTATCGTAAGTACCGCAAGTATTTAAGGTATTGGAGGTATTGCAAGTATCGGAGGTATCGAAGGTATCGAAAGTATTGGAGGTAACGCGGTATTGAGGTATGGAACGTATCGATGTATTGGAAGTATCGGGTATAAATAAATATTCCATCAAATGGCTTGTGAATTCTTTTGTTTTCATCAAAACAGCTTGTGTTTCCGAAATCCAAAGCACACTAGATGAGATATTCATTTATAGCCACCGTTTATCAAGGTAGCGGACATATCGAAGTACCGGAGGTATTGAGGTATGGGATATATTGGAGGTATTGGATGTATCGGAGGTATCGGAGGAGTCGAGGTATCGGAGGTATCGAAGTATCGGAGGTATCAAGATATCGAAAGTATTGAGGTATTAGAAGTATCGATACTTCGATAACTGATCGCAGTCGGTATCGGTGTACGATACCTGAGCAGGTATCGATACCTTGTGTAAGTATCGATACTTTTGCCCAGTCCTAGTGTATTGAACAATTTGCCACCGACACTACAGTTCATCTTTTTTTTAAAAAATTTGCTGTTTGACTGCAAAATCCTGAACGGCTTTAAAGTGATTGTTTTATGCCTTAGTCCACAAATAAAATATTGCCTGGTCAATAGATATGATAGCTTAGTATGCTTAAAGTGTCACTAAAATATGGTGTTTACTGTCGATTGGCAAAAAAACTTGTTTTTTAAGGCATTACCAGCACTCAGTCTTTATTATTACTTACTAGTACTAAGCAGATAAGGCAGTATTTGTGAGGAAAATTTCTAAATGATCGAAACATTATGCACCCGTGAGCTCTACAAACAGTCATTTTTAGATAAAATTAGTCATTTCGAAATACGTCAACGGCAATTCAAACAGACAAATTTTTCATTATTAAATAAATACGTTTCTATGTTTTGCAATTATGATAAGAAGTTTAGGAAAATAAAATTTAAAATCATTGTTATAACAAAATTACCCAAATAGTTTTTTTTTGACGCTAATAGGTTTACAGAGAAAACTGTTAAGTAACACTAAATTACTAACAATTGCTTAGGTTTGGTTTTTTAGGGTTTAGCCCATAATCCTATAGCCTCTTACAGCTTAAGCAAACTGCCTCAAGAGTCGAATAACTATTCGATTTTTTTATTTTCAGTTAATAGGATTTTGTTTTGCTATATGAACTTTGGAAGCTAATTTGCTGTGTTTAAAGTGGACAATTAATTTTTGTTGAAATTGGTGTAAACACGTAAATTAAAACTGGAAGTGATTGTAGTCATAAAACAAATTAACAATTTAAATTACTAATTATATTTTTTTTAGACTTTAGACAACAGTGTTATTTCAACAGTTAATATGGTAAGTTTTTTTTTACAAAATTTTAAGCATTTTGTATTATTTGATATTTTGATAAAAATAATTAAATTCGGGTCTTATTTTACGGTAGGTTCAAAGCTTTATTTTATTAAAAATTAATAACAAAAAACAAAATGTTATGCTCTAAGAAAAAGTGAGTACCTAATTTACAATTCTAAAAACACAATTTTTTGGTAAATAAATAATAAATCTGGGTGTGTATTACTGAAGCCCTATTTTAACAAAAAAATTATTTGTTAGCTTAATATTTTAACAATTTTTTTCTGCTTTGCGTTTGTAGCAGATACCGATTTGGGTGTCGTATTGGTCAATTCAGCACCTAAATTGCGTACGAAAAGTACTAGTGCAATTTGCTTTTTTTGGGTTGGCAACACACATTTGTGACGTTTCAGCGTTTATGTCAGCGTTATAAGATTATAATAATTTTATTCGATAAAATTTTTTTGTACTTGATGACCAGTATTCCTTACCAAGGTGTTTATGTGTGTGTCGCAATTAACCTACGAAACATCCGAAAATGGGGTGGGCTTGAACAATAAGGTAACTTCATTTTTTTTTGAGGTTAGAGACGCTTTAAAACGCTTTGGAAATTTCCTTATTGTGTTCATGCCAATTAAAGTATTTAATAACCGATACGATAGGTAAAAAAAAACCATTTGTGAGTTACTTACACAAAATTTTGGACAAATTTCAAAACACTTCAAAAAACATTTGACACTTTTATGACATTTATTACCTAATAACTCGTATTAACGCAAAAGTCTCTGAAGATATATACTATTTTTGGTATTTTTTTAACATTCTATGAAGACTACTAGATCAATCTTCTCTATTATTTTGAAAAAATATCTCGATTAATTTTTAGTCAAATCATAGGTACCTATCCTCACTTCTTCTCTCTTCACATTGGTTGAGAAGACTGCAGTGCCGCCCCGTAGGCATATGCTGCCCGTGTGCAATCTTATACTTAAATGCCCCTATAAAAAATTACATTTGTAGAATTCTCGCAATGCCTTTAAAACTAACGTCAGGTACCTATACGTAAAAACAGGGACAAACCTTTAAAATGTACGTACAATATGATAAAATAAATAAATTTATTGAACATAAATAACAACAATAATAGATGAAATAATAAATAATAATAAAACATTTACAGAATAAAAAATATAGGATTATAAGATATATAAAAATAATAAAAAATAAAGTAAAAACAATAATAAAAAGTCAGTTCATTTAGTTAGTTGTAAAGCTAAGTTAAAAGTTAAGTTTTAAAACATTAAACTTACAAAAATTGAACCCGTCTTGCTTTTAATTCTGCAAATTTTTTAATAATATTAGGTAAATCAATTTTTTGTCCTCCCGTATTGTAAAGTAGGCTATCATAGTTGTGCATCCACCAATAGTAAGTCGGCCTTTTGGAAACTGTGCGGTAAAAATGAAAAAAACACCGGGTCTCACATTGTACGGTTACAACTACCACAGGATATGCTTGAGGAAAAAACTAACCTTACAGTAATAAAGTTTATGTATCAAAGTGTACGTACCTAAAATATTACCACAAATAAAGCTATATTTAATAGAAAAATGGTGAATTGAAAAAATCGCTGAAACGTCACAGGTCCATAGACAACGCGTAGTGCAAGAGTTTTATTTAATTACTAACAATACAAAATTATAGGAATAAAAGTATATTTTGGAAAAAGTTACAGTTAATAAACTTAAAAAAATAAAACGTATGTATTTAAAATAATTTTAAAAATAATTTGCAATTTTATATAGAATAAACCGCTACAGCGCCATCTATTCAAAACGTGTGTTCGTGTCTACTTAATAAATGTCATTATTCTATAATTATTCTTTTCTATGGTCATTATTATTGTTAAATTTTGAATCTCTTATAGTAATTATCAATTTAGAATTAAAAGTGTGAATAAAAGTACTGGAAAGACCTTTGAACATGTTTTAAAGAAAATTGTGCAAGCAATGACAGAGTATTTAAGCCGCATTTGGGTACGTTTTATTGGTTTTTAGAATTTATTTGTACCTAACCTAACTTTTGATATGGCGCAAAAAAAGAGAATTTGACTCTTTCGGACAAAAAATATTATACAAATCTTATGCGTTAGTTAATTTTACAGGCTCCAACTAATCAGGCCCTCGCTTTCAGCTCGGGCCTGAAACAAAGCTGTCGCCTGTAAAATTAAGCCTACCACATACGAATGTAAATAGCTATTGTCGGCCAATTCATGTTCTATAGAAACTGTTGCTAAATTTACTAATCTGTCTTGTAACATAGTACTTCTCAAATTTTTTTTTATTATTTTTAACTTGGAAAATGATCTTTCTGCTGATGCAACAGATACAGGAAGTGTTAGCAGAATTTTTATTGTTGTAACGATATTAGGAAAAGAAGAAATCATATCATTTTGAACGATGTACACAAGAGTATCAAAAGCAGTCATTCCAGAATCTATAATATTTTTTAAAATATTGATTTCTTCGTACATATCTATACCGTCAATATCGGAGTTATTTGTTTTATTATCTGTTAATTTAAGATGTAAGTCCTTGCAACATTTCAAAATTTCATCGTTAGGTAATGCTTTTAATGATGCTATGTCATACAAAAAATTAAAAGAGTCGCTGTGTTCTTTTAACAAATTAAATCTAGTTTTTAAAGAAGTAATTGCTGAATCTAAAAGGTCAAAATAAACATTAATTTTATAATGGGTTTTAGGATCTTGTATTGATAAATGACCACTGAACATATAAATTTAAATGACTGCATCTTAGAAAGTAAACAACGGGCTTGATGTTTTGTATTAATATCTTTGTTTGGATCGTCAATGATTTCTAAGAAAGAACTATTTATTTGTGGAAATTCATGTCTAAAGGAACGTACAGCATTGATCCGACTTTCCCATCGGATCTGTGAAACTGCTTTTATTTTTAAGTTTTTGACGTGTTTTTGTAAAACTGACCATCTCAGAGTGGAAGATGAAAAAAATACTTAAATCTCTTGAATAATGTTAAAAAAATCTAATATTTCTAAATTAGTTTTGGCCGAGTCATTTACCACCAAATTTAAACTATGTGAGGCACATGGAACAAAAAAGGCTCTAGGATTAATGTCTAAAATCTTTTTTTGAAGCCCATTATAGACTCCTTTCATGTTGGCCCCATTGTCGTACCCTTGGCCTCTCATATCAAGAATGTCTAAATTATTATTTTTTAATTTATTAATTACAAATTCTGTTATCCATCTCCAGTGGAGTTTGTGGCTGGACAAATACCAATAAAATGTTCATGAATTTCAACTTTTTTTGAAGAGTTTAAATCAGTGTTAAATTTGACAAATCTTACTATTACAGTTATTTGTTCAGTGTGACTGGCATCTGGAGTACAATCTAACAAAAGTATTTTGATTCTTATATCATGTTTAAAATGTTATTTTTTATTTCGGAACCTAATAAATTTAAAATTTCATTTTGTATTTTGTCACCTAAGTAACTTGTAAAATATTTATTTTGATCTTTTGCTGCTTGAATTCTTCTAATATGTTCAAACATTACAGGGTCAAATTTTGAAACTGTTTCAACTAATTGTAGAAAATTACCATTATTATGCGTAAATAATTGATTAGATTCGCCTCTTAATGCAAGATTTTGTTTAGCTAAAAACAATATTAATTGAATAATACGTTCTACGACATTGTACCAATATTTTTTTTTCATTGTCATAAATTTGTTGTTGGTATTTATCTATTGTATTATTTTCTTCAAGAGAATTTTGAAGTTCTATCATTTTTTTGTAATTTTCTATATGCGCAGATCCTTTTTCATGCCTAGACAACAAAAGAGACAAATGTTGCCAATCCCTCAAACCATTTTTAATTAAAGGATTGTCCGACTTGTGTGAATCAAAAATTTTACAGCAAAAACAAAAAACTGAATTTGTGGATACAGAATATAAAAGCCAACTTCTTAATACTTTGTCTCCATTAGAAAGAGTTTTAAAATAATACTGTTCAGAAAATTTTCGATTTTGTTCATCTCTAGGAAAATTAATATTTTTCACTTGTTTAGGCCTATTTTCAATTAACAATTGAATCAGATTTTTTGTTAAAGGTTCTGGCCAACAGCTAGGATCATCATTTAAAATATTTATATCATCAAATGAATCTTGCAAGTCGGGCGTCGGCGTCGTCTCTGTAGGTGAATCATCAGAATGAGATGACGATGAAGATGATAAAGCTAACAAAATGTTTTAATTAATTTTGAAAACAAAATAGTTAAATGTTTACCTTCAACAACACTCACTTTGCTGGTATTGGGCTGAACCTCATCACCAGTTGGCGGTTTTGCCTCTTTAGATGTTAAAAATTTTTGAAACGTTCCCGCATATTTTTCAACTGCTAATCGTTTCTGTTCTTGTTTTTTTAGATTTTGATAGCCAGATGGTTGTTTTCTTTTAGGCATTTTTTTCTTTAATTTGTAAAGCTAAAGACCAAAATTGTTATTTAGTTCTTTAATAAGTGGTATTCAGTTTAATTTTATTTAAAAAAATTCTATTACATTTAATTTGTACTATGTATATAAATAACCAGCTTATTGTATAAAGCCCTGAAATAAACAACTAGACAAATTTTATTTTCAGCACCAAACTTCACTGATTAATTTATTATTAACTTAAGTTATATTGTTGTTGGGGCAATCGCCGGTCTATACATAATACAAAATGGTCATATTTTAAATATAAAAAATAAAAGAAGCAAATTACTTACTTTATTTTAGCATGTAGAGAGTAATAATAAATAAATAAATATAAAAACCAAAGCACCGCTGATTTTTCTTGGCACTGGCACCCTCACACATTTACACGTACTAACGGTTTGATAAAAATTAATAAACTGTGTTGAGATCTTACTCATAAAAAGATTTAATTACCATCCACTTAAAATTGCCCGCCGAAGACAAAACAAACGTTGGATAAGAGGTAGTGCAGTGTGGAATAAGTAAACAAAAAAAATCTGAGAATTGTTGACTAAGATGTAAACAATAATGTTCACTACTAATATGTTATTTTTAATTATTGTTTCTTTTAGTGTCTTTCCTTAATAATTGTTATTTATTTTATAAGAACTAGGGCATTTTTTAAAATTAATTTGTTTATATTACTTTATTTCTGTTCTTTTTAATATTTTGTAAACTTTTTGTTCACTTAAATTTTTTAAAAGTCTTTCAAAAAATTTGATGCCCCTAAAGTTTTGATGCCCGTGTGCCATGCACACTTCGCACACTGGCACGGCGCGGCCCTTGGAGAAGAGGTGGAAGTGAGCGCGATTAGTATATAACCTAAGAATTTTTGTAAATTATTTAGTTTTAATTCCTACCTGAGGACGACAACTTTGTTGTCGAAATGCGCGTCGTATTAAATACAATAATGTTTGGTGTTAGTGGATGTTCTACGTTTTTTTCAATACCTTAATTGTGATCGCGGAATAATAATTCTTGTTTTCCCACAAAACATACGACGTTCAGCAAGCGCTCAACAATTTTCTGATTTTTTGTAACTTTGTCATCTAATTTTTTTGCTTCTACAATAAAGGCTGCTTTTGAGAGTTTTTTATTATAATCTTCTCATTAATAGTAAAAGATAAAAAAAATATTTTTAAGAAAAAATATTTATTGTAGTAGACAATGTACAGGAAAGATTAAAGCATGTTTTATTGAAATACATTCTATTCTTAAAAAAAAACAATCGTAAAAAACAAAATAATTAATACTCAATTTCAAAATTACATCAAATATTTTAAAAACGATGCCTATAGAAACATGTTTTTATTTTTTGTCTTAATAAATTAAAAACTATTTTATATTAAGTGGCTTAGTATGTTTGTAATCTATTTTCTACGAACCCTTTGCACGACGTATTTTCTCCGCAAAACTCATGTTATATTGTGTTGACCTCTTTCAGTTTAACAGATATACAGGGTGTAACATTAAAAACTTCTACCTCTAACAACTTTTAAACAGGTAAAGATAAAAAATAAGTAAAAAATCGTTTCGACAGTATCAAGGAGGAAGTAGGATGGGTATGTTATTTGGTTTGTAAGTGTTAAAGTATTAGCACCCTAACTCTAACTCCTACAAACTTTAATAAGATTATACCTTCTGTGATACATCAAATAAAAGGTAACCACCGGTAAAGTGTGACAAAAAAAACCGCATCAAAATATTCTAAGTGACATAGAAATGTAAACACCTCACCTAGTAATAATTGTTATACTGCAATAATTGTTGGTATACATGTTCAGAGGGCCAATGCAAATATATGATTAGATTTTCAAAGCTTCATTTTATCATGCGTAGAAATAACACCTAATAATGCGTAGACCGACCACGATGTGCTACACACTTATTCACACGTCTAGGCGTGCTTCTTATCATATATTCTATGTCATCCTGGAATATTTAATTCTAGGTTACTTGTACCTTATGTCGAAGTGCTGCTAATGTTTGAGGGGGATGAGGTATACGAGACAGCTTTCTTGCGATCATGTCCTATACATGTTCTATTGGTGATAGATCGGGCAGTCAAGGCGACCAGGGCAAAGAAGGAATTTGAGCAGCTGCTAAAAAGTGTAAAGATCTTCTGGCTTTATGGGGCCGAGCATTGTCTTGATGAAAAATGCCAGTGCGCACGGCTCTAACGTATGGCAGTAAATAGGGCTCTAAAATTTCGTCGATCTAACGTCGGCTTGTCATGTTACCTTTAATGAAGACTATAGGTGATCTGCTGCCATAAGCAATAGCACCACATACCATAACACCAACAGTCCGGTGTATGTACATGTACATAACGCTCTACATCAAATTGTGGATTTTGGCGTTCACCGCGACGTCTTCTCACTCTTGCTCGGCCATCATGCATCGCCAAACAAAATCTTGATTCATCACTGAAGACTACACTATTCTATTCAACATCTCAATTTAACCGTTTCCTGCACCATTGTAGCCGATTTCGTCGATATTCAGGAGTAAGAGATAGCACCAAATGAGGTCGAAAGGAAAAAAGCCCAATACTTCTGACTCTTCGAAAAATTGTCCGCATCCTAATCGGCCGTCCATTTTCTTCAAACCATTGATTGGCAATTCCTCTGGTGAACATGAAACGGTCTCGTCGAGCCAAAAGTCTAAGACGTCGATCTTGGCGTTCGGTAGTTCTTGGACGGCACCCTGTGCCCCTCGCTCTTCGCGTTTACCCTTTTTGAAGCCATGCTTGATAACAACGTGACACAGTGTTTAGACTTTTTTGAGTTCTTTTTGCAATTTCTCTAAATGACAATTCTGCTTCTCGCAGCTATAGAATTCGACTTCGATCAAACTCGGTTAATTGGCGAAAATTTGCTTGTCTTCGAACTCTGGGCATTGTAGTTTCGTTTAGGAAATGTTTACTATGCCTACCTTAAAGACTAATTTTTGTAAAATGACTATCAGCTTTATCTTAACCTTGCAATGTTATTCTGTAAAAAATACTGCAAAGAAAGAACTACTAGACAGATATGGCTGATATTTTAATCATTTTTAATATAATCAAAACAAACCTGTATACCACAAATTGTTGCTGTAAAACAATTATTACTGGGTGTTCATATTTCTATGTCACTTAGTATATCTTTATTATTATTATTAACCCCAATATAGAAAAAACAAGTGATTGACGGATATTTTTGGAGATAATTTTCTGACTATTTTACCGCACGATAATTAACCCCTTAACGAGGAAAAGATACTTAAAGTTGATAGATGATATCACAGATCTTTTCATCGTAGATGCAAGTGAAACATACTTCGGATTAAACCCCGATGAAGTATTTTTCCAGCAAGATGGGACGCCATCTCATTATTTTAAAGCTGTGAGGAAGTATTTACACAGGTATTGTTTTATTGCGCACCGGTTTTATGCTGTAATAGATTTTTTAAAAATTAGAACTATTTTTTTTTCTGAGTATAACATTTAACATTTATAAGGTCTAAAATAAAAATTTTAAGTTACTTAACCAATTTAAATGTTATATTAAATTTTTTAAAATAAACGAAATTATTTTGGTGAATTACGTCCATTCTTTTTACATTCGAAATTTGTTGTTACAAATAAAATGGCCTTATAAAATAGTTTTTTTTTTCTGCTCTGTCCACTTCCCCGTAACAACAAATTTCGAATATAAACGAAATTTTTAACAGAATTACTGAACTAAAGGTTCAAATTGACGTTTTTTCGATTCTTTGCAATATTAAAACAAATTTTCGAACTTGGTTAGCACGTTATTTCTTATTTTTTGACTAATTAAGCGGTACTAATTTGTAATTCTTTTTTAAAACTTTTTAAATTTCTTGATTTTGTTGCAAATACTTTTGATTTTAAGGAGCCCTCTTAGAAAAGCAAACAAAACTATATCTAAATACCTAATCTCTGACACCACATGTGTAGTGTGGAGGTGCATCGTCTTGTTGAAGGCATAGATTAGCTGTTGATATGTTTGGATTCTCTTTATTGGAAAAAAGTTTTTCTAATGCTGATACTAACGTGTTGCAAAAGATATTTAAATAAACCGTTCAGTCAATGAGACGTTAAAAAAATAAGATCTTAGAATGTGATCTGACAAAAGCACACCAAACATTCAATTTTTGTGAATGTTGAGTATGGGTTTCTTTCAACTAGTGCGGATTTTCTATCAACCTATATGAGCAATAATATTTTTTTTAAGCTAAATCCATTTGACTTTTTTTATGGGACTATTTAAAATCAAAAGTATTTTCAACAAAACCAAGAGATTTAGAGAAATTATGAAAAATAATTACAAATAAGTGCCGCTTAATTAGTTAAGAAAATGATAAATAATGTACTAACAGAGTTCGAAAATTGGTTGTATTATTGCCAAAAAACTGAAGAACGTCACTTTGGACATTTAGTTCAGTAATTCTGTTAAAAATTACGTCTAATTTGAAAAATTCAATAAGACACTTAATTGGTTAAATTACTTAAAGTGTTCATTTTAAACCCTATAAATGTTATACTGTTATACTCAGAAAAAAAAAGTAGTTTTGATTTTCAACATCAAAAATAGAAGTTGCTATTTAAAAAAAAATGATTACGTTACAGCAAAAAAACGAGTGTTAAAATTTTTTGGATATAAGTGAAAAAACTAAAAAAATAAAATCGACCTGACTTAAAAAATATGAATTTTATTCCATACTTTTATGTCACCTTGTATATTTCAATGTTGCAATTATTGCCTAAAACAACTACGTAATCAATTAATTACAAAGTGTGTAAATGTGAAGATACCAAGCGACGACGTCCGCACCCTTAAAGATTTATGACAGTCAGGCGAAACTTTCAATTTTAATGTAAAAGCGGATGTTACTCAAAAACTAATGATTTTAAAATTAAAATAAAATTACATATTAATTTCTTACTCAATTTTAGATTGATTCTTATAAAAATTTAAAGATGGATATTTTCACGAAACCGTCTTTATAATTCTACAGTTAATAAAATGATATAACAAAAATATCATACGAATAAAATAGAACTTTATTAGAATACACCCGATTTTTTTTTCGATAAGAAATAACGTAAAAATGCTTATCATTTTAATATTACATAATAAACAAAAATAGAAAAATACATTGAGGAGGCACTAGTGTAGTCAATCGAAAACGCTATGTCATCATAGGACATTGGTGTGTGCCGTTAGTTGATCAACAAAATTTGCAATAAAGTTACCCTAATTAGACTTTAATCTAAAGTTAATAAACGGGTGTTTTTAGCTTTTTACGACATTGTAAATTTCCTAATTTCCTTTTCACTTCAATACTTCGTAACAGTAAAAATCAATAGCAAATTTCTAACAATTCTGATAAGCAGATAATAAAAGATAGCGTTTCATGTTGATCAATGAAATCTGACAAACATTTCTCATAATCACAAGTGCTCAACTGAGATTATAAAAATGTGGGACTTTCCTTATTTACTTAAAAAACTATACTCCGGAATAAGTTTTCAACCGTATTTTAATAACTACAGTCTCATAAAAAATCAGGTAAGTTTATTTTTTAATAAACTGAAAATGATTTTAAGTTCGTGCGATTACACCCTGGCACTAACTTCTGGTGACAGAAGATCGATTGAAAGCGACACAATAATAGCGTGCGTTTTTTTTATATATATATTTAAATTGATACGGCAACCAGTAATACACAACTAGAATTGAAGCCAAACTCCCTCAATAGTGAATAAATAAATAAAAAGCCGTTGCATGTCCTGAACTAATTATTACATCTCTTCTTTTCCGAAACATGAAATTTTAATTTCGACGAGAGTTTTTCCAATGTTCCACATGGGTGGTTTCCTCACCCATCTCGGCATTTATCGACCCATAACAATAAAATTGTCATTGGAATCAAATCTCATTACTAATTTAGGTAAATATTGTCGATGAATGGTCCATTCGTTGAGCGTTGCTCAGTTGATCGATATATTTTCTCCCGCCTCGTTTGGCGTCAGTCTGGGGGAGAATTGTGCGAGCTGTGGTGCTGCAACCTGCAACGACAGAGACAAAAGTGCCTTCAGCTAAAATAGACACCAAGGTAGTTGTTTCCCGAACATCCTTGACATTGTTAAACAATGATTGCAAGGTAGAAAATGTGTGATAAATACCAATGCAATGGGAGCAACGTCTCTTAAACATTCTATATTTCTTGTAAGTATTTTTAGCAAATTATTTTTACTTCAAATCAAGTGCGCGGCACTTTCCTGCACCGGACCCAGTTTTTCCCGCACCCGGTACAATATTGACGCGATTCCGCCTACAGTTCTTCTCCTCTTTTCATGCTTTTTGTCCGTTCACCCTTGACATTCGTGACAGCCTTATCAGGGGCCGCTATAATCGAAATTTGCAAGGGTGAAACAGGAACGTAAAACCCGCTTTTATTCGATTAACTTCCCAAGGAAAAATGCGGTGGAATTTTGCAGAAGCGAATGCTAATATTTGCAATTACTCAACAATTACCCACGTGGCTGTAATAATTGTTTACGTGATTTTTAATTATTGAAATTCAAATCTAAAACACTTGTTGAAAAATTGATAAAACTCTAATTAACACAACACATGTGCTTTATTAGAAGGTCAAGTGATGAAAATGACTGCAGTATTTGATTTCAATTTTGCACCTTACCGAAGGTCAGGGTTATGCAAGATTGTGACGATTCAGGGTTATTAATCAAAATTTTGACAAAACGTCATAAAATTGTCAAATTCATTTTAAGAATTAACAAGTGTTGAATGTGTTAGTTTAGTAATTAAGTAAAGGACGCAAAATCATTGATCTACTTAAATGAAATCGAGTTATTTGAACCGTTTAACCCCTCTTTGTGGCCAGACAAACACGATGGACTACACTTTATTACCGGATTTGGATGTAATTTTACCTAATTTTAGTTTTTGGTACTCTCTTAATGTTCAATTCAAATAATTCCAATGTATATCTGTATATGGCTCTCATATTACCGTGCGGCATATTTAAACAGTTATCAGTCGATATACATATTATTGTTTGACTCTTTTTTACTATTTCTATTTATTGTCAGTGCAAATAAAAAGCAGATGTACATATATTGTGTAACATTAGTTTTACAAAATGCGAAATCTAAACAATTTATCCAAAGGAGAATTTTACTTAACTAACCACACTATTTTTAGAATACGCAGAAACACTTATTTACTCGCAAATATTTTCTAAACGTGAGGGAATTTTTCCTAATAAGATCTTTTTTTCAGGAATGGCCTATAAGAAGAAATGGCGGCGTAAAAAAATGTTTATTAATCTGTGTGGCTGTTAGTTTAGTAATTATCTTTTTTTATTACACTCAATTTAATATTCCAAATTTCGAAGAAGAATATATATTAAATTGTAAATAATATTCTTTTTAAAAGACTTCAAATTAATTGGGAATTTGTAGATTCCCGGCCTAAAACATGGAGTGAAGATAAATATCTGATATATACTTCAAAATGTAGAATCCCTAATGACAATCCTTTTAATGAGGATGTCAAAGGACTATTTCATCGAGAAAACTACGAAGAATGTACCAACAAACCTCTTTTAACTTTTGTAGAAAAATTCGATTCTTTTGCTACTTTGCATATAAATCAAAGTCTGTTATCAACATATAGCATGTTTGACTTTACCTGTTGTTACTCCGCTGTTGATAGGGTAGTATCAACGAACAAATCTGAAGATGAAATTAGGTACCTAGAATCTTCTTTTTAAATATTATCAAATAATTTCTTGCAGTTTTTCAGAATGCATTCCCTTCAAAGAAAGCGTAAACATAACCGACTTTATAGTGATGGTTCGGTGTAAAAACACCTTAAATTCAGAAGTCTACTCGAATGTTCATGTTATAGTATCTTCTCAACATATATCCGCCAAGAAAAAGAAACTAGTCTTAAATTCAACCTCACTTAGTGTTTTATTTGTCGGAATCGACAGTATTTCGAAAATGAATCTAGTTCGTACAATGCCAAAGACGTACAAGTTTTTAGAAACACACAATTATTATAGTTTGAAAGGATACACCAAAATCGGTGACAACACATTTCCTAATTTAATGGCCATTTTGGCGGGAAAAACGTGGACTGATGTTTACAAATTTTGTAATCCTTATAACCACACTATGAATGACTGTGATATAATTTGGGATAAATTTAGTGAATTAGGTTATATAACTGCTTACGCTGAAGACCAAACTAATATAGGAACTTTTAATTATAATAGACGAGGGTTTGGTAAAGCTCCTACAGATTTTTATTTCCGGCCGTATGCAATGGCAGCTGAAAGCTTACCTTCCCACAAAAGATTTGGAATGTACACCTGTGCCGGACCCGAAACTTCTGGTGAACGAATCATGAATGTAGCGAAAGATTTTGCTGCGATTAACCATCCGAAATTCGGATTGTTCTGGATGAATTCGTTTAGTCACGATAATTTAAATCTTCCATCTTCCATGGATGAAAAAGTCGAATCATTTTTAAAGGAAATTCATAGTCATTTAGATAACACTATCTTTATTTTTTTAAGCGATCACGGATTTAGATTCGGCGAAATTCGTTATACACACACCGGATGGCTTGAAGAGCGACTTCCGTTTATCTATATCCACTTACCAAAGAATTTCAAAGAAAGATACCCCATACAGTTCAATAATTTTATAACAAACACTAAGCGTTTAACAACTCCTTACGACCTACACGTGACTCTACAAGAGGTTCTACATTTAGCAAATGATAGTTATAAGATGAAGCCAAGCCTTGCGTGTCCGAAATGTCATTCTTTGTTTCAAGAAATTGAAGAATGGAGAACTTGTAAAGATGGTGCTATTGATCAACACTGGTGCTTGTGTTCTGGTCATTCTTATGTAAACCCCTTGTCTAAAATTGTACAAGATACATCGGAATTTATAGTTTCACAAGTGAATTCGTTGATAAAATCATCGAAAGAGGGGCACAAGTGTGCCCATTATTATTTGAAGAAGGTCGTTTCGTCAGGAATGTCCGAAAAATATTTGAATGATCGCAATGAAAGTGTTAATTTTTTTCTGATTATGCTTGAAACTAGACCGCCGGCGATGTTTGAAGCAACTGTTGAATTTGGACAGCGGAATAATAAGCCAGTGTTTCGTTTGTTAGGTGATATTAGTCGTACAAATAGATATGGAAGCAATAGCAAGTGTGTTGACAACTGGATAAAAAAATATTGTTACTGTGATGGACTATTCACTTCAATTAAAAGTGCCATATGTAATTTTTTGAATTGTGTTTAATTTTATATTTGTTGAATTATACAAGAGTTAAAGTAATATTTTCAATCGTTAATAAATTTGTTTTATATTTTCACTAAATTTGTTTTTATTATTAATATTAATAAAAAATACACCATGAAACAAGAAGAGACCTGAGAATTATAGAAATTTTTTCATAGTGTCCTCTTACAAAAAAAAAAAGAAAAAAATTATAGAATAGTTGAGTGAGTGCAAGTCTATGCTAGGGATAGGGAAGGAACCTACAACAATATTATAACTAAAATCATTGTGAAAAAAAACCGATTAATGAAAGAGCATATAATTAATTTGATTTATCTATGACTTCGTTGATAACTGCATATTACATTGAATATTTGAGTGAAGTAAAATCTACTCTTTGAAATAATTCGTTTTAATTTCAAACTCAATCTTAATTACATGCAATTATTGTTATAAATATTAATAACATAATTTAGACACCTACTTATAATAGGACAAGCCATTTCTGATACATTTTTTTTGATAACTGCTGTTGATGCAGTAGTTCTAACTGTTATAGTATTTTTGTCAGTCAAAATTTTTGAAGCAATTTCTTCTTTATTTTCTTCTGTCATGTATTCGCCACTGTATTCGAGCGCCAGCCTCAATGACGTTTTACTGTTAAAAGATCAGCTTCCGAATTAGCAAGCAACGAAGTAGATGAGCGTCTATAACAGTGTCCCGTAAATCCTGGTGAATTAGGTAACTGAAGAAAAGTAGCAATATTCTTGGGGGAAGCAGCAAATGTGTTTATACCAACAGGTAACTTTATACACCTCTGGTTTCTGTGTTCTAAAAAACCGTCTACTATTGGCGTTAGAGCGAAGTGCAGCATATTTTCGAATTAATTCTAACATGTTGACTATCAATTTTGCCTAACGTAATAAAAAATTTTTTGGTTATTTTTGTTTTAGTGTTTGGTATTAGAATATGGAAGCATTGACCCTGATCTTTGACATCTTCTAAAAGCATGTTGGTAAGTTCTTGGACCCTACAAGCTCTACCAACTCCAATAAGTAAAGCAACTTTAAAATTAACATTACTTAGTTAAAATAATTTATGCATAAAAAGGGTACAGTATCTTCATTAACAAAAATTTATCATTATTTGCTTTTTGTAAAAATTTGCTAATATCTTGTTTAGTGAAAATTTGCAATTTCTTAGTACGATATCCTTCAAATATTTTTTTTCAGTAAGGCGATTAAATGCACGTGATAAAATGATTAAAATATGCCAGTAGAACCTTCTCATGCGTAATATTTTTAACATTTTTCTCGTCGCACTATGAACTGAACCGTTAAAAAGCCATCCCGCACTTTTCTTTGGACTTCTCTCGCACTAAGCAAGAAGCAGCATTTGTCGCCGCTTCTTCCATATCAGAAGGTAAACTTTCTGAGTCACTCATGTTTACAATTTTCTTATTTTTACCACAAAGCACAATTTTTACTGATTATCTCAAAATGGCGAGTTTTGTTTGAAAAATTGTAAGCCGTTGCCATAGTGCTTACTGAACATATCTATAGGTCACCTTATTTTTGATGTAAAAAAATAGGAGTTATCGGCAGCATTAAATTTTTGATTTTTCTAATTTTTTGCAGTCATAGATAAAGTTTTGTATACCCATACGTGGGCTAGAGCACATTACAGTAACTCGTGTGTTACAGATACTCGGGCTAACGCCTCTCGTTATCTGTAATCTACACACTCGTCGTGTAATGATGCTTCTATCCCACTAATAATATTAATAACTGTTATGCTTTTCTGAGTTTTTTAGGTGTGACCTTGGAAACTTCTTTTACTAGAACTTTAAAACATATGGATACTCACATCCTAGTAGGTCGCTCAATGTACGAAAAGTGAAAACTCATTTTTTTCTGTTTATAGTAGAGGCATTTTGGTGTTAATACTCAAAAATTAAGTCTAATAAAAAAGAAATGAACTGAGTTTATGCTTTTATTTTTTGGCTTAGCAGTGAATAATGTGAGCTGTTGGTTTAAATCCCACCTAGCCGCGGAGGTTTGTGACTGTTCTATGGGGTACACATGATCTCAGTGCACGACTCAGAATAAATCATAAATTAAAATTTTGGAATACTAATATTGTGACATGAATTTAGAGTATTTAATTGAGTAGATGCCCGGCTATCAGTCATGTGGATTTAAGCCATTTCAGTTAACCGAAAGTTTTTAATAAACTACACAAATGTTAGAATTTTTTTATTACACAAACACTTATGTATTTAGGCACTTAAAAAAATAACATTTAATCAGTACAGTCTAATCTAATATCGTAAAAAATTATTACTTAAATCATAAGTGTCGATATGTCACCAAATATTAACTGTACAAATTTATTCTGAATCATTAAGATTAAAATCAAAAATTACTGGAATTGAAGGGTCATTATCGAGGAAGTTAATAAAAAAATTTGGTGCTTTTGTTTCTGACGTCATTTGCTAACCAAATGTTTGTTTTCATTGCGAATTGTTCTCGAACTGTTATAGATGATTTGACGTAATTTTATACTTACCAATTGTTTTTAATGGCAGGAGGTAGCTTTTGTTTTCGTCGCGGAATTGAATTCCACTCTAAAGTTACTTCTGACTGAAAGTTACTGTATTATTATTTAGTGAATTATATGCAATATAACGACAGTCTTAAAATCAACTGCCACTTGTTAATTATCTTACATTATGGGGTTCTTAGTACTTAGTCGGCGGTAGTTAGTCATATCGGCTTCAATTCCGAGTCACTAGAGCAAAAGCAATGTGGGTTTACATCTCATCTAACCATGGAGGTTTGTGCAGTGTTGAGAGGGTGTAATAGATACAGAGTTTTACTGTATTGTTGGGTAATACTTTGTAGTGGACTGGAGTCATCTTTATTAAAAAGAAAAATAATTAATGAGGTTGGTACATTATCAAATGTGATAGTGTGAAATTATAGACGCACTCTAAAAGGTTGGTGATTACAGATCTCTCAAGTACAAAATCAAGTTGTCGTTTGGAAAGGATATTACTTTTAAGTGGAAATTGAAAGATCTTTCCATAGATAAAAATTGATTTCATTATATCATTGAAGGATGATAATTCAGACGATAGTTTTCACAAGGTAATTTGCCGTCTTTGTAATTTTATAAAACGCAGTAACCGAACATTTTTTTCATATAGTATGTGGAAAGAAACTTTAGTTGTGAATATAACAAGTCGCCCAAATTTTGTGTCCACGAATTGTCTTTGCCTGTCAGAACGTAGGGCGGATGGGTTGCTTCAAACATCTGTGTCATCTGTGACTTTTAGTGCAAATTTTATAACAATATTGACAACTTGCAACACGTGTATTAGTTAGCTTCATGTTTGTTAATAAACTTAACAATATTTGATAGAAAAAAAGTAATAAATCAAAAATAAAACAAATCAATGTTTAATAAAATTGCAGTAGTTGATTGTTTAAACTGATTTCTTAAAACAAAATATACGTAGTTGTCCAAAATTAGAACAGAAACACCAACTGAATAGCAAAAATTATAGATTCTTTGACTATAAATTTAACATATTTTACGAAAAAATAATAAACAAATTGCAAAGTGCCTAGCTGATGATAGAAGAGTTTCAACATTTTGAAGCCTTAGGTGAAACAAGGGTATAAAATAAATTTTTTTGAAAAATTAAATACAAATTAAAGAAGCATAATTTGACGTTATTAAAATTAAATTAATCAAAAAATTTAGTTTGTTTACTTAAAAAAAAAACACAACAAAAGCGCACCTTACACCTAAAGAACATCAGGCAATATAATGGCACAACTTTTGAAATGAGGTGCAAGAAAATTAACCTAGGTTTGACAGTTTGACAATACTTAGGTAAAACAATAGTCAAAAGTTAAAGAATGTTTTTATTAGATTCAAACTATTTCGACTTTCTGGTCAGTTGCAGACAGAAACACAATTAACAAGATGGTAATTTCCTATCCAGTCATGGTGATGATAACAAAATTTATCGAAGGCGATAAATAGTCTCTCAGTTGACGGTTCTTGTGAGAAGTGTCGATCTCAGCATTAGTGGGCTGCTAAAAAAGCGGGTTCGGAACGGAAGCCGCCAAAAGTCAACGTGAATTTAGAAAATTTCTGAAAAATAATGTGTATTAGTCAAATATTTGTGTTTTACAATTGTAAGTTTTATTACAAAAGTTTTATTTAATAAGATGAGCCATTTTGAAGAAATTATGGATTGTAGAGCATTAAACCGCATTTCGAAAAGGACTAGCAAGAGCAAGTTTCAACAAGATGATCATCAGAACAGCGAAGTAGATTCCACCAACCACCAACCCATTTCCGAGAAAAGCGATAAAAGTGCGAACTCAACCGTCAGCGTCAAAAATCGCACCTTTGATGGAAGTACTAAAAATCGAAGTTCATCGCCAGGGACAATAGTGGTGGAGTATCGAGCTGATGAGCCCATGTGTGGAGATCGTAATGCTGACAACACCTCAGTCACTAAAACTATGAATTTTCAGATAATTTTAAAATTACACGTAAAATAATTTGACAAAAGTCAATAAATAAATAATTTGTTTATTATGGAATACTATGGTCAACTAAAAATAAAGTAAAACTTAGCAAAAACCTACCCAAAAACTGGAGTGGTGTGGTTAAAATTTACAGATCTGGATTTAGTTTTCCTGGTGACAAAAATTATTATTTACTTTGCCATACTAGTATATAATACTTACATATGCCATACTTATTACTGTTTCTTTCTGAGGTTTAAGGCTTGACGCTTGATGTGTTTGAATATATTTTAATTTTGACTTCTCCGAATTTGGAAAAGTACACTAACTTTTTTTGATTTAAAAACATATTGCTGCTAATTCACTTTTGAATTTTCTATTGAATGGAACCTAAAAAGATTTTTTTTAGCATTATATGCTCTACTCAAAAGGAAAGGTTTCTAGAAGTTTTCTTACTTGTGGGTAGTCAAACCTTGCCAACTACTGAGCTACACTGGGGATCACTCATATTGACTTTTCGTAGAGAATTTGGATTTCACATTTTCGTCAAAGTGATAGGGTCCGGAAGTTGCCAAAAGTAAAGTTCAACGTAAATTTAGAATATATCTGAAGAATACTTCCTTTAGTCAGGAATTTGTTGTTTAATTTCTTGAAATTTTGATTTGTAAAAGAATATCTTGTACACGGAAAATAATTTTGCCAAAAGTCAAAAAGTAAATAAATTTTTCACTATGGGATACTATGGCCAACTGACAAAAGAGTAGAGCTTTGCAAAATTATATCCCAAGATATGGAGCGGTGTGGTTAAATCGCACTGATATGGATTTAGTTTTTCTAGTGTGAAAAATTAGTTTTTTTCGCCATACTAGTACATTATACTTACATATGCCATATTTATTCCTGTTTGTTTTGTGGTATGATGCTTGACGCGTCTGAATATATTTTACTTTTGATTTTTCCGGATTCGAAGAAGTACTCTAACTTTTCTTGATTTAAAAACAACTTGCTGCTAATTCGTTTTTGAATTTTTATTGGGTGGGATCTTAAAAAAAATTTTTTTGCGTTATATCTCTTCTCAGAAGGAAAGGTTTCTAGAAGTTATCTTACTTGTTGGTAGTAAAAGCTTGCCAATTACTGAGCTACTCTAGGGATCACCCATGTTGACTTTTTGTAGAGAATGTGGCTTTCAAAGTTTCCTCAAAGTGATGGGGTTCGGAAGTTGCCAAAAGTAAACTCCAACGAAAATTTAGAATATTTTTGAAGAACTCTTGTTTTTAATCAAGGATTTGTTGTTTAACTTCTTGAAATTTTGATTTGTAAAAGAATATCTTGTATACGGAAAATAATTTTGACAAAAGTCAAAAAGTAAATAAATTTTTCACTATGGGATACTATGGCCAACTGACAAAAGAGTAGAGCTTTGCAAAATTATATCCCAAGATATGGAGCGGTGTGGTTAAATCGCACTGATGTGGATTTAGTTTTTCTAGTGTGAAAAATTAGTTTTTTTCGCCATACTAGTACATTATACTTACATATGCCATATTTATTCCTGTTTGTTTTGTGGTTTGATGCTTGACGCGTCTGAATATATTTTACTTTTGATTTTTCCGGATTTGAAGAAGTACTCTAACTTTTCTTGATTTAAAAACAACTTGCTGCTAATTCGTTTTTGAATTTTTATTGGGTGGGATCTTAAAAAAAAAATTTTTGCGTTATATCTCTTCTCAGAAGGAAAGGTTTCTAGAAGTTATCTTACTTGTTGGTAGTAAAAGTTTGCCAATTACTGAGCTACTCTAGGGATCACCCATGTTGACTTTTTGTAGAGAATGTGGGTTTCAAAGTTTCCTCAAAGTGATGGGGTCCGGAAGTTGCCAAAAGTAAACTCCAACGAAAATTTAGAATATTTTTGAAGAACTCTTGTTTTTAATCAAGGATTTGTTGTTTAACTTCTTGAAATTTTGATTTGTAAAAGAATATCTTGTATACGGAAAATAATTTTGACAAAAGTCAAAAAGTAAATAAATTTTTCACTATGGGATACTATGGCCAACTGACAAAAGAGTAGAGCTTGGCAAAATTATATCTCAAGATATGGAGCGGTGTGGTTAAATCGCACTGATATGGATTTGGTTTTTCTAGTGTGAAAAATTAGTTTTTTTCGCCATACTAGTACATTATACTTACATATGCCATATTTATTCCTGTTTGTTTTGTGGTTTGATGCTTGACGCGTCTGAATATATTTTACTTTTGATTTTTCCGGATTCGAAGAAGTACTCTAACTTTTCTTGATTTAAAAACAACTTGCTGCTAATTTGTTTTTGAATTTTTATTGAGTGGGATCTTAAAAAAAAAATTTTTGCGTTATATCTCTTCTCAGAAGGAAAGGTTTCTAGAAGTTATCTTACTTGTTGGTAGTAAAAGCTTGCCAATTACTGAGCTCCACTAGGGATCACTCATGTTGACTTTTTGTAGAGAATGTGGGTTTCAAAGTTTCCTCAAAGTGATGGGGTCCTGAAGTTGCCAAAAGTAAACTCCAACGAAAATTTAGAATATTTTTGAAGAACCCTGGTTTTTAATCAAGGATTTGTTGTTTAACTTCTTGAAATTTTGATTTGTAAAAGAATATCTTGTATACGGAAAATAATTTTGACAAAAGTCAAAAAGTAAATAAATTTTTCACTATGGGATACTATGGCCAACTGACAAAAGAGTAAAGCTTGGCAAAATCATATCCTAAGATATGGAGCGGTGTGGTTAAATCGCACTGATATGGATTTAGTTTTTCTAGTGTGAAAGATTAGTTTTTTTCGCCGTACTAGTACATTATACTTACATATGCCATATTTATTCCTGTTTGTTTTGAGGTTTGAAGCTTGACGCGTCTAAATATATTTTACTTTTGATTTTTCCGGATTCGAAAAAGTACTCTAACTTTTCTTGATTTAAAAACCACTTGCTGCTAATTCGTTTTTGAATTTTCATTGAGTGGGATCTTAAAAATATTTTTTTAGCGTTATATGCTCTACTAAAAAGGAAAGGTTTCTAGAAGTTATCTTACTTGTTCGTAGTAAAAGCTTGCTAATTACTGAGCTACACTAGGGATCACCCATGTTGACTTTTCGTAGAGAATGTGGGTTTCAAAGTTTTCTCAAAGTGATGGGGTCCGGAAGTTGCCAAAAGTAAACTCCAACGTAAATTTAGAATATTTTTGAAGAAGCCTTGTTTTTAATCAAGGATTTGTTGTTTATCTTCTTGAAATTTTGATTTGTAAAAGAATATCTTGTATACGGAAAATAATTTTAACAAAAGTCAAAAAGTAAATAAATTTTTCACTATGGGAAACTGACAAAAGAGTAAAGCTTGGCAAAATTATATCTCAAGATATGGAGCGGTGTGGTTAAATTGCACTGATATGGATTTAGTTTTTCTAGTGTGAAAAATTATTGTTTTTTTCGCCATACTAGTACATAATACTTACATATGCCATATTTATTCCTGTTTGTTTCGAGGATTGAAGCTTGACGCGTCTAAATATATTTTACTTTTGATTTCTCTGGATTTGAAGAAATACTCTAACTTTTCTTGATTTGAAAACATCTTGTTGCTAATTCACTTTTGAATTTTCTATTGAGTGGAACCTAAAAATAAATTTTTTCAGCGTTATATGCTCCAGTCAAAAAGAAAGGTTTCTAGATGTTTTTTTACTTGTTGGTATTAAAACCTTGCCAGTTACTGAGCTACACTAGAGATCACCCATGTTGACTTTTTGTAGAGAATTGGGGTTGCAAATTTTCGTCAAAGTGATGGGGTCCGAAAGTTGCCAAAAGTAATCTCCAATGTAAATTTAGAATATTTCTGAAAAATGCTTGTTTTTAGTCAAGGATTTGTTGTTTAATTTCTTAAAATTTTAATTTGTAAAAAATATCTTGTTTACGGAAAATAATTTTGACAAAAGTCAAAAAGTAAATAAATTTTGCACTATGGGATACGATAGCTAACTGACAAAAAGGTAAAACTTAGCAAAATCATATTTCAGGATATGGAGTGGTGTGGTTAAAACGCACTGATGTGGACTCAGTTTTTATAGTGTTAAAAATTATTGTTCATTTCGTCGTACTTGTATTTAATACTTACATACGCTATACTTGTTCCTGTTTTTTCTTTAGATTTGAGAATTTTTTCGGATTTGAAAAAGTACACTAACTTTTCTAGATTTAAGTATAACTTGCTGCTAATTCGCTTTTAAAATTTTATTGAGTGGGACCTTAAAAGAATTTTTTTTAACGTTACATGTTCTACTCATGGAATAGTTTCTAAAAGTTTTTTTACTTGTTAGTAGTAAAACCTTACCTATTACTGAGCTATATTAGGGATCACCCAAGTTGACTTTTTGTAGAGAATTTGGGTTTCGTTAAATTTTCGTCAATTCGTCAATGTTATTGGGTCCGGAAGTTGCCAAAGGTAAACTTCAATGTAAATTTAGAATATGTTTGGAGAATGCTTGATACTAGACAAGTATTTTTGGTTTATATTTAATAAATTTTGATTTTTAAAAGAATTACATACGTAAAATAATTTTGACAAAAGTCAATAAATAAATAAATTTTTTACTATAGGATACTATGGCCAACTGAAAAAAGGTAAAGATTAGCAAAATTTTGCCTACAGAAATGGTATGGTGTGGTTAAATCGTACTGATGTGGATTTAGTTTTGCTAGCGTTAAAAATGACTGTGTATTTTGCATACTAGTATATAATATTTAACATAATATTTAATATACTTTAATTTTAATTTTTCTGGATTTGAAAACGTACACTAACTTTTCCCGATGTAAAAACAACTTGCTGCTAATTTACTTTTAAATTTATATTGAGTAGGATCTTAAATTTTTTTTAGCGTTATATGCTTTACTCAAAAGGAAAGGTCTCTAGAAGTCTTCTTACTTGTTGGTAGCAAAACATTGCCAACTACTGAGCTTTTCTAGGGATCACCCAAGTTGACTTTTTGTAGAGAATTTAGGTTTTAAATTTTTGTCAAAGTAATGAGGTCCGAAAAGTGCCAAATGTAAACTCCAATGTAAATTTAGAATAATTCTGAAGAATGTTTATTACAAGTTAAAGGTTTTTGGTTTAGGGTCTATAAATTTTAATTTTCAAACGAATTTCTTGTATATGTAAAATAATTTTTACAAACGTGAATAAATAAATATCTTTTTCTTTAAAAGACACTATGGCTAACTGACCAAAAAGGTAAAACTTAGCAAAATCCTATCTCAAGAAATGAAGTTGTGTGGTTAAAACGTGCTGATGTGGATTTAGTTTATCCAGTGTTAAAAATTGTTGTTCATTTTGTCACACTAGTATATAATAACTTACATAAGCTATATTTCTTCCTGTTTTTTCTTGAAGTTTGAGCCCCTCACGTTTGATGTGTCTAAATATACATACTTTAATTTTGATTTCTCCGGATTTGAAAAAGTGCACTAATTTTTCTTGATTTAAAAACAACTTGCTGCTAATTCACTTTTGATTTTATATCGAATGGAACCTTGAAATGAAATTTTTTAGCGTTGTATGCTCTACTCAAAACAAAAGGTCTCCAGAAGTCTTCTTACGTGTTGGTTAAAACATTACCAGTTACTGAGTTACTTTAGGAATGCACTTTGGGTTTTGATAAAATTTGTTAAAATAATGACATTGACAGATATTTTTATATCTGTGCAACAGGAAACATAATAAAATATAAAACTTGCTATCCAATTCTCTGTGGACTAGACCTACTACTTTTTCGGATGGCAACATGCTTTTTCCTGACTAGTTCTTTACGTCACGATTTTTTGGTTCGTGAGTTGTATACTATTATCTATTCAGGATTCTTGTGACCGGTACCCAAAAGTTTTTAAGTTGTTATGTTTTTAATAGGGAATTTAAATTATTTGAAATTTTGCATCAATTGGCATCCCTGACTGAACGTAAAAAGCGAGGAAGCTGCGCAAGCCAAATGTCATGTTGCTGACAACGCTTGCGTCAAACGCTATTTTCGAGTTCAAATTTGAAATAAAATCTGAAATCTTATAAAAATGCCAAGACATCTACTTAAATTGGAAGCAAAACAGTCCGCATTGAAGTGTGTTGAAACATTTACGGAAGCTAATGGGCAACAACTTTCAACAACTAATATAGTTACAAAAGTCGCCAACATTTTTTCGGTAAATTATTTTTGATTGCTCGAATCTGAGTCAAGAATTCGACCAAGCAACCCAACGTCAGATCATTTATTTCTGAACTATCGAAATGGCAAATGCACTAGGCAAGTCACAGGAAAAGGCACAATTGGAGGTTGGCCGTCAAGAATTGCAAAGTATTTAAAGTTGCAAGCCCCTGAAGGTTTTACTGGACACTCGTTTCGACGCACATCGGCTACACTTTTGGCGAATAACGGAGTTGATGTGTTGGGACTAAAAAGACATGGTGGGTGGCGTTCATCAACGGTGGCCGAGAGTTACGTGGAAGATTCCCTCCAAAACAAAATTGAATTTGCTCATAAAATTTTACACAGCGATGTTGGTGGACTATTACAACAACCTGGGACTTCTACGTCGGAAAGTTTGTCTATTAACACTAGAAACTCAAATGCGAGTGGTATTACTACTATTAATTATAATAATTGTGCATTTAATTTTAATAAATAAATCGCAAAATTGTTTTTTTATATTTAATTGCTTACCGTTCACTGAACGGTAAGTGAATTACTTACCGTTTTGTTACACGTAGCAACCAGTAACAGCAACCTACCGTCGTGGAAACAGGCACAGTAAACTGATAAAAACAACCGATCGCGCAAAAACGTAGTATACGTACAAGTTCACACAGGTTTCCGATCGGAAGTTGTTAGCCAAGCGATTTTTAGCCTCTGGAAAGTTTGCATTGTGGTCATATTTGTTTTCTTGTGTCAATCGTGTTGTTACCTGAACAGGTAAAGCGAAAGTTTACCGGCAAAGGTGTAACTTTTGGTGTGTTTTCTGGTACTCCCCGAAATTACCTACGGCAGTTTGGAAGCCATTTTGGGAAGCTTTTATTTTATTTTTTGATTTGTTTATTGTGTTTGTTAGATCTGATTTTTATTTTTACGTTTAAATTGTGTAATTTAGATATCATGGATTGCGGCTGAATTCATGATATACTTTGTAGTTTGTTGGAGACTCTCTTTTCACCTAGAAGTGAATTTGAGCGAAATGATATCTTAATAAGAATAGGGCATCCAACCCCGGCAATCACCATGTGTGCAAGTAATAAAAGACATGGCCAACATTTTTCTTGTGCATTTAAAATTGTATGGTGTGATAACCATAAATGGTTATGTGGCAGTTTTTATAAAAAAAAATTAGACTTAAATCCATTAAACTCTGTACCTATTTTACTGCCTAAATCCCGATTTTTAGTTATATACCTATAACTCAATTTAACTTAGAAAACTATCTGTTTTTTTATAAAAATGGAAATAAAAACTAAATCTACATTATATGGGACGTTCAAAAAAGAGAAGTGACTAGCATTGTTTATAATTCACAGGTATAAAAATTAAAATTAGAGAATAGACTCTGTAATAAAAAATATAGTTTTGTACCAATTAATACAAAACACTTTCATTTGGTGTTAGCGGTTACAAAAATGGTTTTTTGTTCATTTAAAACACTAAGTAAGAAGATCCAAAAGGAGGAGTAAAAACACTATATTATTGACTAATTGTCAAAAAAAAACTCTTTACTTTATGTACTTCGGCTGCCACTAAAATTTAACTTTCAATGTAAAAGAGTAAAAATTATTTAAAGAATATGTAAAATTTAAACGATTTTCGAAAAAACGTAATACAATAAGGGACAAAAAATACGAAACATCAAATTTTGTCACTAGCGTTAAAATTTGATGTCCAAAATTTTTTGGCAAGAATGGTATGTTCAGGTACCTGTCTGTCGTTTACCCTAAAATTGTTTCCACGAGCCGCCTCTGCTGTGATTATACTAAACAACTTTTGTGTTTTGAATGTAGAAAACTTCATTAAATCCCCAAAAAGGACTCTTTTAAATTTTATTTCGTAATTGTAACGAATATAATCTTTAACTTTACCTTGTCGCATTGTTTTATCTGTCAGTCTATCTGTCACTTTTGACTAGACAAAAGCTTGGATCACACGTACTCATAAATTTAGTGGAAAAAGTACGTATTACACAGCTACGCAGAGCCTAGTTGATTTAAGAAACGGTCACAAAGAAAGTGAATAGATTATACGTAACTCTTGGTATTTAAAAATGTGTGACTTTGGTTTATACTTCAAAAATTAAAAAGTTTAAACGAAACAGAGACAAAAACAGGTAGTCCAAAACAAAGTTTAAGGTCAAATTTGTCTCTAAAAACTATAACGATAATGTACGAGTATAATTTGTTTTTCTGTATAACTTCTTTCTTTTCCTGTTCAAATGGCAACATGCCTCTCCCCGTTCAGTCAGGGCCGGATTATAGTTGTTAGCGCCCCTAGGCTAATCTTATTCTGCGCCCCTCCCCTTCTTTTCTTAAAAACTATTTTATTAGAAAAAAGTACCGCTTTTTTATTTCATATAATATGCAAAGTAAACACAAGTATTTATTAAATTAAAAAATTAGAAAATTACAAATATAAACACTATAATTTAATTTTCCGATACTTCATAGAAGCAAAGTCTTTTATGACTTCATCAAAATTACAATTTTCAACCAAATCTGACTCAAAAGCTAAAAGTGAAAGATATTTCAGTTTCTCCTGCTTTAATAGATTGCTAAGAAAATTTTTAAACAATTAAGTATCGAAAATATCTTTCTCCCGAACAATTTGTAACAGAAATGCATAAAAAAATTCGCAGCGCCACATCAACATTAGGAAATGTTGACATAACTTTGTTGTTCCGAATTAATTTAAACATTTAGTCTACACTTAGACTAGTTGAACTAACATTCTTCAAAAAATATTTAAACTGTATTTACACATTCTTAAAAAAAAATATCATCTACATCATTTGAAAAAAGTTTTGCCTAACATTTTTTAGAAAATATTAAAAGTCTCACTCAAATTTTATATTATTCAATTTTAGCAATTTGTTTTTCAGTTAATACAAAATTTTCAAGCACTTTATCATATTAAATCTAAATACGGACTGAGCAAAAAACAAATATAATTTCTTATTTTTTTTAGAACTTTGTTACAGATAATACATGTAAAGTGTTAGCATTAATAAATGAATTCTACTTATATTTTTACGATTTATTTTTGAAGTTTTATGCCGTAACTCAAATTGTGTGTAAATAAAACAATAATAATCTTCAGTAATTGACATTGTCAGTGTATAGTTTCAATAATTTTGTTAATTCTACAGAATGTTGTTGTTATAAGATTTTTATTAAAGTCTGTCTCATGGACTTATCCCCTTTTGTAATAAAATTATTAGGGTATGCCTCAATCTACGACGTATAGCTTCGTGTGAATTTGACATTTGACAGAACACAAACGAAACATTTAATAACAAAAATATTGCAATTTTGGGAATTAAATTTCAGAAAACTTCATTGCTGCAACAGAACTTACTACAAGAAATTATACCCAAAATTTTAATTTCTTAGATATTGAAGAAAAATGTGAAGATAGAAAAAAAACAGAAAATAGAAAAGGACATTCTTAATACAATACATTTTATGTTCGCTGTATTTTAGGCCATAATGTAGAAAGAGATAACAATAAGAACGTGAATCTTTACTTGCGTTGAAAAGTTTTATTACAGGAATAAGACTGTAAGACAGACTGACTTTACTGATTAGTATGAGTGATTTTGTTTGAAACTATTTTTCTAAAAAAAATATTTTATTTTTTATTTATCATATTTTTTTGTTAAATGCGTCCCATTTTTCAGGCGCCCTCTTTTTGCTGGCGCCCCTAGACTGCAGCCTAGATAGCCTATTGGGTAATCCGGCCCTACGTTCAGTAGAATCTCCTTAACAAGAATCAAAAGAGAAATCAAAATTTGTTATTGTTGTATACTCAGTCACACCCACCGCCTAGATTAGATAAAACAATTCTTGATAACACCCAAACACATAAACCAAATAAAATGAAAAATCACGAGTTTTTTTTTGTTTCATTAAAATGGAAGCTAACAAATTTAAAATCTACAGTTTTAGAAAGTAGTTGTGATTGAAATACAAACCAGTTTAGAAATGAATTTCTAGATTTCCTGAGTTAAATCTTAAAAATTATTATAAAAAAATGTCTCTTAAGTTGTTGAAACAATGTGCCATTTACAAAATTTTTTGTAATTATTTAGTAAAGTGGAACAACATAAAGAAATTTACTTTATGGCACATCGTTATGATATATAAAGCTACTAGTAAATGAATGTCCTATGCGTAATAACTTTTAACTTATTGTTTGTAAATGTAATCTAAATATGTGTAAATCGCACGTAAATTTACACGTGTAAATGTGTAAAGTTGTTAATAAAAATCTCTTTGGCTATTAATACAATTTTAATAATAAAAAAGTATGGGAAATATCGTTTATAATCACTATTAATCCTTTCGAAATGATATGGTTTACAGAAATGTATATTAGGTCAGGTACGGTGTAAAAAATGCTTTGTCACCATCCACTTCAAACATAAAGCCTAACTCATGAGAGGTCAGTTATTTGCCATGTGTAGTTTTACATGTTTTTGTAATAAAAATCAGTCAAAATAATTGTGTATATTAGGGGGTAACAGCAGTGATGACCATTTGGACATGATTTCCATATTTGCATATTCTGGTATACACCTATAAAAAATTTATTAACACATTTTAATAATGTACAAATGCACCCGTACAGATGTCAAACCTCCAATTACTCCACATAGCTTATGTAAGTGCTGTAATCAGGGGCGCATTTACAACAGCGGCAGAGCTAAGTGATCTAAGTGCTAAAAATTTATTTTCTGTTTTTTATACATAGTCTTATTGTAACCACCTTTAATTTGATGGTTTTTTTCGAATAAATTTGAATGAAAATTGTGTATTTGTGTAGTTTTTTTTTATTTTCCGAAAATTTGGTTTTTGGCACTTGGATCACTTAGTTCAGCCACTCTACATTTGTGCCGCCTTTAAATAAAAAAAATATTTTTTTTATTTAAGATAGGTTTGCACCATCAGAAAAGCATTGTCATCAAAAATTTGTGATCGACTAAATGCAGTGAAATAATATCTCTATCAGAAAATGTGAATGACGTGACTTTTTGATGATTCAGTTCATTTTTGCTTCTTATCGGCAACTTTAGCAAAGCAGACAAGTTTGTATTTTTACAAAAATAGCTAACACGATAACAAATATTTGCAAATATGTTACTCGTATTTCTATCATTATTTTTATTATTGAAAAGTATAAATATCTTTTTAAATTGTTAAATAAAATTGCCATTCTCTTAAAATTTTTCGCTATAGGCGTTCGCTTACAATGTCTATACATATGTAAATCTGCCCCTGACTGTAATAAATATACTGAATGACATTGGAATGCAACACCTTTAAAAAATGTTTTTTAATTTTATAAAATTTTGTGAACATGTTACTTTTGAGTTAATAAATAAATAATTAAAAATTCAAAGAAAAAATATTACAAATAAGGGACAAAAATTAATAATAGGTCTGACGTCCTCTATTGCGAATACACTCATTAAAGCGTCTTGACATGGAAAAAATCAGATGATTGATGTCTTCTTGGGGTAATTGATCCTAAACTTACTGAATTTCTTGTTGCAACCTGGCCAAAGTTTGAAGTGGTTAGGCTAAATTGCTTATTCTTAGTCTTCTTTCGATCATAGCTCACACATGTTCGATTGGGTTTAGATTTGACGGTCTAGGAGGCCAAGGTGAAACTTTACTTTCAGCTTCTTCTAAGAAGTTTATTGTTCGTCGGGCAATATGTGGACGCGCGTTGTCTTGCTGAAATAACGCATTGGGGAAAAACAAAAATCACGGCAGTTAACTGCAAAATTTACTTTGTATTGATTATTTTTTTAGCGATAAGTAGATAATGAACAGTAAAAAGTATATAAGAAAAAGCTAAAAATTTAATCAAAGTATTCTTTTAGATAACCAAACGTCTCTAAAACACTTTCGCTGTTGTAGGTTCTTTCAGTACTGCCACGGAACGTTTAGGTATGTAGATGTACGTTAATAACCTCCAGATACCTTCAGAATATTTATTTCAGAGTTAATATCTGCAGAACGGTTTTGATTACAAAAAAAGAAGGCTAGTCAGACCCTTCTAGAAACTTTTCTATGACATTTTTTTGGTCTTTAAATATGTATTTTTTTAATATATTATACATCAAAAGACGTGTTTTTTAAATGCCTAGGGCGCTTAACCATTGCCATAAATGAAAAAAAGTACCATTGTTTTATTTAAAAAAAACGTGTTTTAATTTTTTCTATGACATTCTTTTAGGTCTAAATTTTGAGAAAATACTGTAATTTTTTTTCGTAAATAGATAATATAAAAGTAAAGGGCACTTAACTATTTTCAACTATATTAATCAATAATTTATTTAAATATTGTTGCCAATATAAACAAATCAATATCTCATAATTTACAAAATCTTAAAACATCAAATTAGACTTACTTGTCTTGAAAAATATGCCAAATATTATCACCATTTAATAATTTAAAAAAATCTTTTCAGTTTTAAGTTTTTTTAATGTGTATTTACGTTAAAATTATCGCTGAGTTCATTGGGTTTGCCGCCAGAGCGCGCACGCTTTGAAAGTATAGTGGAGGGAAATCATCTCAGATGTCAGGATAAAAATCGTCTATTTTAACTTTTTGATGTAGGACCAGCTGAAATTTTAATTAGATTATCTAAAATGACCAATTAAGACATTTTTTCATGGTTCAGATTATCGAAACTTAAAAAAATATAAATTCAGACTTTTTTAATATTTATATTTTGTTATCTTTACACCGAGCTGTCTCAGAAGCCATAGTAGTTATTGAGTTGATTTTTGTTGCATTCGAATGTAAAGACTTGAGCGCTTTTGGTTGTTTGATTGAAAGTATTTTACTTCCCTTTTTAATATATTTTTTGATAAGCTAAATTCGAACTTCCGGTGTCACGGTAATCAATTATAGACGATGCGAACAAAATTTTTATTATTACGGATAAACCCCTACAGTAAGCGAACGAAATGTAGAGAAATGATCCAGGAAGTTTTTAGTAAAACCAGAATTGCATTATTTTTTGGGGATTACGAGATATAATTTTTTTAACATGGTGACCATCCGCTTTATTAGCGCGCTGTGAGATGGAGGCTTGTTTAGACTTTTGATCGTGTAGGTATATGCCAGGAAAAGGAAAGATTTTCATAATTATAATGGTGATAATAAAAATAATACTGAATTCTGATTCGATAATTTTCTATATGTTGTTTTACGACCATTTTCCTCACCTGACAAATAATTAAATTGATAAATTCATCACCCTGCCATAATACAATAAGCAATCAAGATTTTTAACATTTTGTATTATCAAATAAAATAAGTAAAATTAGAAAAAATGTATATTATCATAAATTTTTAATTAGAAAAAAATTAATAGATTATATTCAAAATTTAACATCTTCTATATCTTTTACAAAATTGAGCCGATTGTCAAAATCTTGATATTTACAATCGTCACAACATTTTAAATTTCTGCACACAAACACATTTTTGATAATGTAGTGAAATAAAATTTAATGAAAGCTGTACAGTTATTGGAAAAAGACATTAGAAAAATTTGTACATACTGTACCGAGCAAAAATAAAACAACTTTTCGATTTTACAATTGTGTTTTATATAATACTTACTTGCATAGTATTTAATGTTTAATACTAACACCCTTAATAAAAAATAGAATTGCATTATAATTGTTAGATACTAGGTAATATCTTTGAATCTATGGATACAAAAATTAAAACATTAAATTTAGGGGAAGCAAAAGTAAAGCAACTGATATTGAAAAGAGTTTATTAATATTTATAAAATGTTTTGATTTTGTTGTATACCCTTTATTTGCAATCACCGTGATATATTGAGTTAATTAATTCATCAATAATGGTTTCTTATAAAATGGAACTCCAAACTTCGTTCAAAACTTGCATAAAATTGTGCGTGAAAAATTTTTTTCACAATTTTTGCCGTGTGCTTTGGGTAGTTGTCATGCTGAAATATCCTTCTCAGAGGCAAATTATCGTCAGCATAAGGTAGCATTGTATTTTTTAGTATTTCTAAATACTTAAATTTATTTATAGTTTCATTTGTACTAATTGTGTTACCGCCTCCGTATTTAATGGTACCGACAGTAAACTTTTCCTAGCAGGTCTCTGAATCTGTACATGCAGATTTAAAAAAAAATTGTTTGGAAAAGAGATAAGATATCAAAAAACTATCAAACATATGGCGAAAAATTATTAAATACTCTTTGTTTTTTGTTTTTATAATTTGTTTTTATAATTCAAGTCATTTGTAGTTTGTTAATAAAATAATGTTTTATTAAAGTTTTTTGTGCTTTAAAATAAAATATTCTATACATTCGTTAGTTAAATTTTTAACACCTATTTACACAAAAAGCTGTCGATAACATATTTTAAGTTTTACAGTTTTTAAAAGAGCAAATAAAATAGATAAGAAAAATACAAAAGTTTGAAATGGGCAATTTTTTCTGAGAATATTTCATTTTGACGAATTGTGCTTCCAGTTTTAGGTCGAGTACTAATAGATCCTCTGTCCCTAAATCTCTTCAACATTTTTGAAATAATGTCCTTTCTCAAATATAGTTGTCTTGCTATTTTTAAAAACCACTTCCTGTTCGAAAACAAATTATTACTAAAGTGTGACAATAAGAATTATTTCGTTGATCGTCAATTATTATTATTTTTCTTCTTCGACTTTTTCTTCTTCTTCTTTTTATTATTATTATTATATTACTAATATTATTATTATAAAAATATTACATTTTTCCGGCATATACGATTCGTAAGAGTCTAAATAAGCTACCAACTCTCAACGCGCAAGTAATGCAGGCGTCATCGTTTAAAAAAAATCATATCTCGAAATCGACAAAAAATAATCTAATTTTGGTTTTACCAAAAACCTCTCGGATTATTTCTCTACATTTCGTTTGCATAATGTATGGGTCTATCTCTAATAATAAAAATTTTGTTCGCATCGTCTATAATTGATTACCGTGATACCGAAAGTTCGACTTTAGGTTATCAAAAAATATATTAAAAATAAAAAAAAAATTTTGAATTAAACGACCAAAATCGCTCATATCTTTACATTCGAACGCAACAAAAATCAACTTGATGGCTATTATGGTTCCTGAGATAGCTCGGTGTAAAGATAAAAAAACACGAATATTAAAAAAGTCCAAATTTTAAGTTTTTTTTAAATTCCCATACTCTGAAACATAAAAAAATTGTTGTAGTTGGTCATTTTGATAGAGGATAATATAATTAATAAAATATATAACGTTTCAGCACGTACTACTCTGAAAAGTTAAAATGGACAATGTTTATTCTGATTTCGCTTCACTATACAATAGGACATTCATCAGATCAAACAAATGTATTTCGGGTTGTCGAAATGATAAAATTCAGCGGGGCAGATTAGAAATCGCAGCTAGGGTCAGACTAGCCTTAAACCCATGTCTATATGAGAGTTGGGTGGTTTCTGTAAATTAATTGTCTAAGCTAAAGATTTGAAGTTTCGTGGAGTTATGAAGCAAACTGGAATGTATCTAATAGTAGCTACAGATTTTCTAAAAAAAATGTTTTTGAGAAAATGGTTTCTAAACAGACTAGTAACGAACATGTGCATAAAAAATTTCACCAAGGTGAGCTGTATTAATTATTACAAATTTGACTATATAATGTACATCTTTGATTACACAAAACTTTAAATCGTACAAATATATATCGTTTAAATCGTTTAAATATATACATATTTTTTAAATTAATTAAATACAACAAGTGGTCTTCGAGATATTATTTTTTTAATAAAGGCTTTCGCCGCGTTTAAACCGTGCTGTGCTAGACCTGAGAGACGTCAAAGCAGTCGAATAAAAAACCAGGAATATCTCTGAAACCGTTGCGTTGACGCGATTCATGTATAACAAAGACTATTTTTTTTATTTACTTAACAAACCTGATTAAATATTTGTTTAAAAATTGAAAATTAATCTGAACTGCTCTTTTAACTGCCAAAACCGAGTTGGATTTTTACACTTTTTTTAATGTTTCTTGGATCCTAGTTGACAACGTATTAACAATTTTGCACGCCATTTTTGAAATATTTTGTATATTAATGTGTATCCTGAAATAATGTCTCAATTTTAATTTATAAACATTTTTATAAATTTTTAATAAGTTTTGTACAGAATGTCTCACCAGTATTCTATATTTTAGTTTATAGAGGTCGCTACCAGCTAAGCACCAAGCTAAGGAGCAAATAACCTGCCAAAAATTTTTCATTAATTTATCTTATTAATTTTTATATTTTTATTGTAACTATTTGCTTGTGAAATGTTACTTTCTTTACTTCTTTTTACAAATAAACTATATAAATAAAAGAATGAGAAAATGAAATTTTTACTTTATCTTTCTTTGTTATTTATTATATTCTACTCATTTCGGCTATTACGGCATTTTTAAGAAATATAAATTTTAGATACTATGCTCTTAACACGAAATTTCTCACAGTGCTACAACTGTTTTTTTGTTACGTTCAATTACCTTCAAAAAAATGTTGTGTCCCAATAAATGATAAATGAAAATGAAAAATAAAAGCTCATATCAAATTTTTAGTTCTAGAACGAAAAATAACACTTTTTGTCACATCTTTATGACTGCTGTGATTTATTTTCGTTAAAGATAGACGTGTGTTAATACTTACTTAGACACAAAAAATTAATATTGTCAAATTTTTTTTGTCTCATGGCATCATGCTGTCGTCTGCTGTTATATCTTGTCTATGTGTTACAAAAAAAAAGCCAAACTCACAAATTTATAACATTTACTCGCTGCACTCGCTTGATTTAGCAAACATCATGTTCAGTAAACAATATCGATCTTCGTTTTTATTATTTAGGTAATTTTTATATATAAACATTATCATACATCAATAATATGTGAAATCCAGTATTATGCAAAATACCTAAATATTAGTTAAAATACGTTTTGAAGAAAAAAGGAGTTTCATAGCGTAGCTCAAGGATAGACAGGAAATGGAGGATGTTTTTTGTAGGGTTAAAGGGCAGAGCCTTCCTGTCTCAAAAAATCAACACAATAAGAATGTTTAAAACAGTGTCGGCTGGTGATTTTTTTAAAACTCTGTATTTTGAAAATGGGTCATGGGATCTAAATTCTGTTATAAAGCATTACTACTGAAACCAGATTAAGAAGAACTGCTACAAAAAAAATTGATCGAAATTTGCGAAATTTGATTTTTAAAATATGGTGGGCCTCACCTGGTATGTCCGAAACGGCTTATATTAGAGCGGTGGCGATTTTTTTTCAGCATTATGAGGCAAATGTATGACTAGGTATTTTGTTTTTTTCCAAAATTTTAATTATTGAAAAAGATATAAGGTAACGAAATTTTAGAGAAGAAATATTTTTCGAAAATTAAATTTTAAATGCTCATAACTTTTTCTATCATTAAAATTTTGGAAAAAACCAAAAAAACCTAGTCATTAATTTGTTTTATAATGTTAAAAAAAAATCGCCACCGCTCTAATATAAGCCGTTTCGGAAATCCCAGGTGAGGCCCACCATTTTTAAAAATCAAATTTCGCAAATTTCGATAATTTTTTTTTTAGCAGTTGCCCTCAGTGTGGTCTCAATAATAATCCTTTATAACAGAATTTGGATCCCATGCTCCATTTTCAAAATACAGAGTATTAAAAAATCACCAGCCGCCACTGGTTTAAAAGGTATCTGGACTTTACTACGCCGACACAAATAAACTGAATGAATTTATATTAACTAGAAAACTGGATTACGTCTATCACCGGTAACATATTTGTACATAAAAATCGCTGGGGTTTATGCATAATACCTAGAAATTTTAGTTAAGTTAGGTATGAACCGGATTGAGAAAAAGAATAAGCCTAACAAATTTGTGTTTTAGGGTAGCATCTAAGAAGAGGACCCAATCATTTTGAAATCAGTTTGGTGTCAAGAACTATAAGATCTACTAAATTATTTCAAGAAATTACTGTGGAAATATTTAGAAATGCGACTCCAATTACAGTAAACACACACACAATACCATTTGCTGATGAGGTAAAAATGATTCGACTTAACAAACCATGACCTAGGAAATGTTCATGACCCTGAAGAAAGAAAACAAACGAAACAGCCGATACAAAAATTGTTAAGTTAAATCAGGAGACCAAGCGAATGTCTGTAAAAAGGAAAAAATCAGAAAAAATAAACAATTTAGGGAAACTACAGTACAGCGTGTTCCAGAATTATTTGACACAAAGCCGTTAAAGTGACTGATCTGCCGCGTTTTTGTAAAAAGTTACAGCTGACCAAAATTAACGATTTTGAGTAGTTTCTTTTTTAATATCTCAAATACCTTTTAGTTATTGCAATGAAATTTGTGCAGCTTACTTATATTAACTTATATTATCAAGAGAGATATTAATAATGTAAACATAGATATTACAGTATGTTTATATTATTATACATATATTGCTTTCTGCTAAAACCTCTGAAGGATTTTTTTAAAACCTTAACAGATGGTATCCGAAAAACATGGGTTTATTATATTTGGATATAGAATTTAATTTAGAAAATTTTTGCCTTTGTAAAATTTTAAATATACGCAACGTTTTCGAATAAAATTAAAAAAGAAAACGAAAGGTTGCACAAAAAGGTTTTCACAATAAAGTAGTTAAAAAAGCGTCCATAAAATAAAAAAAGCGTCATTAATTTTACTACAAACTTGTTACTTTATTTTTTTAAACATTAACAATTTTATAAAAAAATCTTTTATAATTGCTAAATTCTTATCAAAGCTAAAAAATGTTTTTGTTTAAGTATATTAAAAACTTGAAAAAAACACTTAATTATCAACTAGAAGCACAACAATTATAAAAAAGTATAAACAATTTATTTTTTTATTTCATCGCTCATTTTTTAAATGTTGTTTTCTGAGCATCTGTTCGTTTTTTTCACTTTTACTCAAAAACGGTGTGTTTTATCAAAATTTTGCAAAATTTATAAATGACATTCTTTATCAAAAAATAATGCTTTTTGGAAAACATCTGTCAAAATTTTGAAAGAAATTCTTCGGAGGAACTTAAAGAAACTAATGTTCCAGTTAAGGAAATTTAATGAAATTTGGCTCAAATATCTGTCTTTATATTGTAAACATGCTGACTGAACTTTTTTGCGATGGCTGAAAAGTTTTTGAGATAACAAGTGTTCAATTAAAAAAGTTGTTAAAAGTGCAATCACAAAACAAAAATTGTGGTTAAATTTTTGTCAAATAATTTTACAACATCTTGTACAATATTAGAAAAATTTGGTGCCTTTACGACTGTAAAGCTTGTGTGTTGATTTGATCTTTAACATTTTTGATAAAAATTTGTTTTATGTTTTTTATTTGATTTAATTAAGATAGGCGAGAAATACAGGGTGGATCAAATGTATGGAACGGGCCGTTCTTTGGCTAAACTATAAAGAATTTTGAAAAAACAAAATATAGGCATTAAATGGTCAGGAAGAAGCTACCTGAGACAATATATCTAAAAAAAAATATTTGTTTAAATTTTTAAGATAACTATAACAAAATGTTTGTTTTTTTGTGAATTTTTCTCTAGATTTTTTTAAAAAACAAGCTGTTTAAGAGAAATGTCGCTGCATAAATTGTTTTAATTTTAACTTTATAAATTTTTAATAAAAAAATAAAGGTTTGTGTATTTTATCTGTGATTTTCGCCAAACCTACAAAATTTTTGGTTAATTTAATTTAAGCATGTTAAACAGATAATAACAGTTGTTTAAAAAAGTTATATAAAATAATTTATTTAAACAATTAATAACTTAACAATAAAAATAATGTGTTTTTCCTTAATTTTTTATTATTTTGTAGTGCACATTACGAGTATGTTGTAGTACTAAGTATAAATAAATAAAATGTAAATAGTACATATCAAAAACGTCTGGATTTTAATTTGATGACGTTTAAATAAATTGGTAAAAGAAACATTTTGTCAAAACTGTCTTCCACCTTACGCACGCCAGTAGAAAGTCAAGTAGGCGTTCTCTCCCCTGCCCCTGTTCTATTGTTATCTGACTAATTCTAAGTCAGATACTTCGGTCTTCGGTAGTAAAGATACTCCGGTTTAACTTTACCCCGGTGTGTTTTTACTACCGAAGGGTTTGACTAAGAATTAGGTAGCCCGTTAGAGTTAGTATCAATTTTTAAATGAAGATATGTACCTCCGGTGTCCATAAAATGTTAGGACAAATTAAAAATTAGATAATGTTCAAATCTCTACCATTTAATCACTTTTTTTTTCTAGTTTAGCAGTAACTACTAAGTGAAAATGATTTTGTGGAATAAACTGTACCAGCTGATCGTCATTCGTTACAGATTTTCATAATACCGATCTGCTTCTGCTTATTTTCAATTAATCACAAAATTATTTTCAATTCTCAGTATTGGTAAACTAGAAAAAAAACCTGATTTAAACGGTAGAAATTTGATTATTTTTGACATTATCTAATTTTTGATTTGTTTTAATTGAACAGCTCGGTGAGAATGAGAACGCCTACTTGACCTTCTAGGTAACTACAAACGCTCGTACGGTGGAAGACAGTTTTGACAAAATCTTTCTTTTCCTAGATTATTTAAATAAAAATCCTGACGTTTTTGATAGGTAATATTTACATTTTTTTATTTATACTTAGTACTACAACATACTCGTAATGTGCACTACAAATTAATAAAAAATTAAAGAAAAGCACATTAATTTTTATTGTTAAATTATTAATTGTTTAAATAAATTATTTTTTTTAACTTTTTTAAAGAACTTTTCTTTTGCTTTTCAACATGCATTACTTGAATTAACCAAAAATTTTGTAGGTTTGGCGAAAGTTGCAGATAAAATTCACAAATGTTTTTTTTTATTAAAAATTTATAAAGTTAAAATTAAAACAATCTGTACAGCAACATTTCTCTTAAAAAGCTTGTTTTTTAAAAAAATCAAGAAAAAAATTTACAAAAAAACAAAAATGTTGCTGTAGTTATCTTAAAAATTTAAACAAATAAAAAAATTTTAACATTGATTCAGATAGCATCTAGCATCCTAGCCATTTAACGCCTATATTTTGTTTTTTTAAAATTCTTTATAGTTTAGTCAAAAAACCGCCCGTTCCATACATTTGGTCCACCCTGTATACATAATGCAGGGTAATTTTTTTATTTGCTTTTGCTCGAAACTCCAAAAATAGGCAACACATTATACTTTGCTAGTTTTTTCTTAAATTATTTTTAAAATTAAGCCATAGAGGATTGTGAATTAAGGTCAACATTGTTGAGATTACTTTTGACAATGCTTCCAAAGACAGTTTATTTGGACCATTTAGATCACTTGTAGTTTTTTCAAAGTTGCTTATCATTTGTAAAACGTGTTGTCTATTTTTGAAATCACAGGCGGGAGCAAATAAAAAAATCTTTTACTCCCAGGAGATTTTTTACTTTTTTGCCACTAAAATGTATAAAATCAAACCATTATTTTATGTAAAAAAACCTCCTAGAAGTCTTGGTAAAGATAAGTTTGTTGCGTTGAGATATAAACACAAAGCAGGTTTGTGTACATTGTATTACAGACTAGTTGTAATTGCGTTATTTACCTTTCGAGTCGGAGTTGAGTTATTATTAACTTTAGTCATATCCTGCAATGCTTTTTTAAATTGACCCCACCGCACAGATACGCCTGCGTAATCACTGTGATGACTAAACTGATAACACTAATCTCTTATCGATTCTTAATTTCTTATCATGACAATTTGTACTTTTATCAAGCAATATTTAGTTCTATTAGTTTGTTGAAAAAATAAATAATTTAACAATTTAGTAGTTTGTATAAATGCGTCGTTCTACCCAGTTTTTTAAATGGAAGCACATTTATTGTCAAAATATAAATATTTACTGATATGCATCATCCCAAATATTATGATACTTTTTGGTTACTACGAAAACTACATAAAAAACCAGAACGGAATTATACTTTTTAAGAAAGTAGATGGAGCCGATTCAGCATATACAGGTAACATATTTTTCAATTTATTTCAAACAATAAAATAAAATTTAAGACCTATCAAAATATTTGGTGGACACGCTAAATTGTAAAATACCCGATATTGATCCTTTAAACAGCGACGTGTGGCCCTACTACAAAAAACAGGAATATGTCAATTGTAGAACTAAGGATCTCTTAACGTACATTGATAAAATCGAGGCAAACTTTTTTTTGAAAATTGATTACACTCTTTTAGACGTTTATAGCCCTTATCCAATTACTTGCTGTTACTCTAATGTAAGTCGAGGAAACGACGATGAGATAAGGTAAGTATTTGAAATCTTTTGATAACTACAACTGGAAACAGTTTTTCAGATTGCGAGCTTTTCCAAGATAGTGTCGAGATTTTTTCGGATTTAATTAAAGTGACTTGTAAGACTGACTACAATGAGATTTATTCCAACGTCCACAGTATTGTTCGAGAAAACCTAGAAACACAATACAAACGAGAATCTCTTGAAGATTTCAGTGTTTTACTTATTGGTATCGATACAATGTCTCAATTGAATCTAATACGAACAATGCCAAAAACGCAACGTCTCCTTGAGAAAAATAATTGGATCAATATGAGAGGGTATAATAAAATCGACGATAACACATTCCCAAATTTAATGGCAATTCTAAGTGGAATGAATTTATCGCAAGTTCACAGCATATGCAATCCTGAAAAAAATTTTCTTGATGACTGTGATATGATCTGGAAGAAATTCAGACAATTTGATTACGTATCAGCATATGCAGAGGACGAAACACATTTAAACACGTTTAGTTACTTGATGAAAGGTTTTAACAATACTCCCACAAGTTTTTACTTCCGGCCTTATTTCCTCGCGGCTGAAACCTTGACAGTTGTTACACAATATTTATCGTCTTATTGCACCGGTCCTGAAACTTCCGGTGAACGAATCCTTAATCTAATCAAAGATTTCTGCAAACACTTTTCAAACAAACTGAAATTTGGTTTATTCTGGATGAACACTTTCAGTCACAACAACATAAATACAGCTTCAGGAATGGATGACGTCTTTGAAGATTTCCTAACAGATTTAATGGCAAGTTCTGCTGCTGAAAACACGATTATAGTGTTTTTCAGCGATCATGGTTTCAGGTTCGGCAAAATTAGATACACGTATAGTGGTTGGTTGGAAGAAAGACTTCCGTTTAATTATATTTGGGTACCTAAGGCGTTTCAGAAAAAGTACCCAGAGGCCTATAACAATTTAAAACTTAACGCAAATCGATTGACCACTCCTTATGATCTTTATATGACCCTTCAGGATATTTTATACCGTTCAAATAACAATTATATAATTCAGCCGAGTCTTGCATGTCCGAAATGTCGATCTCTATTTCAGAGGATTAATGAGGAGCGTTCGTGTAGTGATGCTTCGATTTCTCAACATTTGTGTACTTGTATGGGACACTCCCCGATTGACCCCAACTCGAAAATTGTTCGTAAAGCGACTTATTTTGCTTTAGATAAATTAAAAAGCACAATTAATTCGTACCCTGATGGTCCAAGTAAATGTGCGAGTTATGATTTAAAAAATATCATGTCGTCAGGAATAACTGACACTTTCTACAACAAGAAACACGAATCTTTTAATTATCTACTTATAGTTTTTGAGACTTATCCCAAAGCTGTGTTTGAAGCAACTGTGAGTGTTTCGTACCAGAATTTTATTCCGCTATTTACGTTACAAGGAATCATCAGTCGTGTGGATAGATACGGAAATACAAGTGCCTGTGTTAAAAATCCGATATTAAGGAAATATTGCCACTGTAATGGTTTTTATACTTCTGTGAAGAAAACTATAGATATATTATTTAATAGTTAAAAATTTATTTTTTTAAATGTTTATTTTTTACACTGTGATTGGGGAATACACACACCGTTTGAATCACGAGCGTACTTATCATCACAATAACAAGCATCATTACATCTGAAATTAGCAATAAGACAAGGTTGACCAAGAGTTGCACATTCTGTTTGACAGGCGCTCCCACAAGCGTAGTGTTCATGGGGTCGGTCACAAACGATAGGTTTTGAGCCTAAATTAAGAGTATTAAGTCTGAGATTTGTTTAAAAAATGTTTGACTTACCAAGGGTGGCTGCAAAAGCTAATGGTAAGAAAAGGGTTAAAATCAAGTAGAACTTCATGGTGTTCACTGACAAGTGAAGATTCTACATAATTGAAATCTTTTATAAATATAGTGACAACACGGTAATTCCCAGTTGGATGTAAAACTGACCTTGGAGACCATGTTTTATCTGCTGAATGTTAAAAAGTTGTTAAAAGTTAAATAATTATTGTAAATAACTGGTGACTCAATCTGATATAAGAAATAATTATTATAGTTGCGTCAAATAAGAGCTGCTATGTAAAGAATCACGAATTTTAGGGCTTATTGGATTAGATAGATTTATATTTTTTAAACGTGTTATAAGGTTTAACCATCAAGGTGACCAAAAAGATCTTACAGCTGAACAATTTTTAGATTTGTTACTAGCAAAACTAACAAATTTTACAAAGAATTTAGAAAAATCAAAATATCGCATCAAAACGAGCATTCGAAAGGCTTATAAGGTCACTTATTGTGATAAGGTTAAAAATATCAAATGTAATGTAACTGACCCATTTGGTTCAACTGCCTATCGGACTCGTCTCTAGGTGGAGCATAGAAAAATGACAATGGTATAGTGAATACGGAAATATTTGGCCACTGACTTTTTAAGCTTGCAATAAACTAAATAATGGGCATTGTTAAATCTAATGTTAAAGTCACAGTATAGATACAAAACTAGTTATACGGTGGTAAGGTAATACTCAGTGATAAATTTTGATTTATGATGGTTTGGTGTTAAAGTAATTCCGTCACAGATGTTGCAAGGGATCATCATAAATTAAAATATCTCATCAGTCATCACTATGTATTACCTTATCATTAGACTCAATACTGGTCATTATTGGGTTTATGCGAGCTTCAGAGTCAGTGGTCACATAATTCCGTAAGCACTAGAATTTCAACTTATTAATTATTCGACATATTTTTTCAAAATAATGGAAAGGTTTGATGACATAAATGACTAATTATAGTTTTCCTATTTTACTTCTTTGTGCGCTTTGATAGATTCATTTACAAGTACCTTCTTTAGATCTTTGTACGGAAAGAATACACAGGTAAAATAAATTTTAAAATTTTACAAATTAACAACACAATAACTACTAAAAAATTTTATATTTGTAACTGAAAACCTCACACAACTGGAGAAAATATTTTTTTTTCTATTACTATTTCTATTCTATTTCTATTAGCTATGAAGTTGAACATTTTTGCGTCTCCTAGCCAATTGAAAAGTTGAATTTCTCAGCTAGTGGTTAATAATTTTTTCTATTGTTGACCTAGGTTAATAATGGACAAATTCAAATTTTTTGAAAATCTAGGGATTGTTGCTTAACAAAAACTTATGCAACATGATTTTGTATACCCAGGAGATTGTCTTTAACGTATTTGCGAATGTATTTAATTTAATTTACGACAAAATTATTTGAATAAAAATGCCATTAGTTTAAAATTTGCGTTCGACCAATAATGACATCTGTGAATTTGACAGATGAGATCCAGAGCCGAAACTAGGTTATGTTAGAAAACTATCTACTAAACAACAGAAATTTAGTTAAACAAGTACAGTGAATAAAAATCATTTATTATCTGTGGGAATTGAGTTTAATTATTGTTTTCCAAAGTTATAATTAATTGTGCAATTGTGGCAAGTCGAAGATGTAGAAGGCCCTTGGAGCATATCTGCGATTAACCTTTTGAGTACCAGTGATTTCTTAATGTAACCTTCTGCTACTATTGCAGATTTCCAACTCCCAAGTTGTTTTAGTTGCAGTGTGTTACCGCCACTAGCCGCTAAAATAGTGGCTGAAGTTCGTTTTTGTCAAACTCAATAAAACTGTTTTTATCAGTGTCATTATCTTACTGTTCCCTTCCTGAAGTCGGCACGCACGCCCCTTCTAATATTTTATTATGCGTACTACTTCAATAATTCTCTGCCGTAAACAAATCTTTTTTAACACTTCTTTGACATATTCACATCTACACTGCATATAAGTCGAAAGCAGGATTAAAATAAAGGACAATAATTGATACCAGAGATGGTGTCAAGAGGCAGAGCTGTCGTTTTTTAGTTACGAAACTAGCTTTTGCGTGGTGTTCTTCAGCCCTTCGAACAATCTTTTTTTTTCTTGTTTGTTTTTCCAATTAGATATGAAAACAGAAGAATATAATTGTAACTTCCTGTCTCACCGAAATAACGAAGGTTAGTTCTTGCTCGACATTTAGGATGTCTAGGCCTGACGCTGCACTATATCTTAGAAGCTTTTCCTCTCGGACATTGACGTCTGAGCTCTCCCGTACAGTGTGGCGCAAGTTTACGTCGCAGCCTATGATAAGGAAACAACCTTTGGAGGTTTTTTTTTATCAAAGGCTGCGACGTACGTTGAGCACACAACGATTGTTCTCAGACGTCTCTTCTCCTTCTTCTTGCAGGCTGCTACAACATCTCTAGAGCAGTGTTTTCTTAATAGCAAAGTCTCCAATCTGTTTAAGATGAAAAGACAAACTCTCGGTCTGCAGCCCGACGGACCCGTAAAAACTGAGCTCTCTCGGGCATGTAAACTCCCTACTCGCTTCCCTGAAATCCAAGGTTTTTGGAGGAGACCAATAAAATACACCAAGCATTTGCTTTTCTGGTAAAACAACCGGAGGCTTCAATGCTATGATGCAAATTGATCTTAACAATAAAGAGTCTGTCACTAATTATGACTAGATTATCCTGCTCTATCTGTCCTCTCTTCGCTTGGCCCAGAAGATAATATGGATGGAATTGTAGTGTTCTGAAAGGCTCGAGTGAGCACTCAGAGAGCTCTACAACTAAGCGGGTTGTCGTAAATCTGATCCACTCTGACCAGTAGACAAGCTAAGATTGACTGCCCAGGCTAGGGTTTTGTCTTTCTAGACGAGCCAAAGCTACTTCCGGGGTTATTTCTGACCCCGAAATGTAGACGATAGCCCGTCTAAGTCTAAGAATGTTTCCTGCCAGTGTAATCCGGAGAGACATTACCTTGAGCTGAAGGTGAAGTATCAGCTTGTTTAACCAGTTTCTGGAGCTCTTGTCGAGACAATTCACAAAGAGTTTTCCGTGCCGAAACTGGAAGCCTTGAAACTTTGGAATGTGCCCGTTTTTTTCGAGCCCTTTCATGATTCTGTTCATTGCTTCTCTGACCCTATCGTGGATTGCGTTAACTTCTGCACTTGTGAGAAGCCTCTGTAGAAAGCCACCTTCATAGATGCAGACGTAAAGATGCGGGACCACTTTTGACAAAATATTGTTAGAGGGTCTCGGCTTCTTCGCCTTGTGTTTAACACTAGGGGGCGTCCGGCCGAGCACGCGGTTACGTTTACGTAAGCCCGCGCCTTTACCGGAACAGCCCAGAGCATTAGTTGCTACGCTACCTGTACCCCTAGGCCCCCGTGAACGGAGCCCCGGGGGCAAGTTCAGAGTTTGAGGCCATGTGCGAGCTGACCTCTGGGATGAGGTTCTGACCGCAGAGAGTCAAGCCCGGCGAGCCTTGGTGGGTTTTTTAGTTGGATCTACTTCTTCTTCTATAAGAGCCTCACGAGTAGCGGGGAAATATATGTCGCTATATGCAGAGCCTCATACACATAGAAGTGAATATTCACGAATAATGACAAAAGATTTATGTAACCCATCTTACATTTTCGCATGAGACTCTGATAGAATTTAATTTAAAAAAATTTTTGCGATTATAGTTACTGTATATTATTTTATGTTAGTTTGACCGTTTTTGATCAAATTTGGTCAAAATATTCACTGATAATGAGAAGACTGACATGATCCTGATATATGGGAAATATAGAAAAAAGTTTCAGCTGCAGTAACCGTTCCGACTGACAAAAATTTTCGAAGACTTGAAGCAAAATCACGTCAATACTGTCGTCTCTCAAAAAGAAAAAAAAACAAGAAACACAACTGCGACAGGAGAAAATAATGAAATTGTTAAAATTTCGGAAATAGCCAAAGTTCTGTTTCTAGAATAATACGCGGTAATAAATTCCATCTCTACCATGTTACACTGGTACAGAAACTAAAAATTATGGAGTATTCGAAAAGACTAAGGATTTTTATTCAATTTCACCAGTTATAAAAAAACTGACAGAAATCAATAATCTCTGGGTAACTGATTCAATATTCTAACTAAAATAAAAATTTTATCTAAAAAGTTGCTTACTAAGTTAATTTGATTGCATATGAATTCGTCATCATTCGTGAATAAGCCTGTACTACCAACAATAAATACCTTTATATCCGTTGCAGAACTCTATCACAAAATGACTGTGGTCTAAGTAATTACTTGTTTTTCATGTTTTTAAAAGTACTTTTACCTTAATGTCGTGAAGACAATATTTTACGATGCACAAAACTGGTTTTCTATCGTAAAAATTTTGTTGTGCAAAAATTCTTTTGTTAAATGTTAAAATATTTTTTTTATATTAATATTGTCACTGTAATGGATTTTATTCTTCAGTAAAGAAATCTATAGATAGATTGGTTAATAATTAAAACTCTGTTTTGTAAAAATGTTTATTTTTTATACTGGAATTGAGAAATACAAACACCACTCAAGTCACGAGCGTAATTTTCATCGCAGTAACAAGCATCGTTACATCTCATATTAACAATACGACAAGGTTGACCAAGAGTGGCACATTCTGTTTGGCAGGCGCCACCACAAGCGTAGTGTTCGTGAAGGCGGTCACAAACGACAGGTTTTCATCCTAAATTACAATGATTAAGTCTGAAATTTGTTTAAGAAATGCTCGACTTACCAGAGACGTCTGCAGAAGCTAATGGTAGAAAAAGTGTCAAAACCAAGTAGAACTTTATGGTGTTAGCTGGTAACTGACAAAGATTCTACATAACTGAAATCTTTTATAAATGTAGCGTCGATATGAGAATTCCCAGTTGAATAAACTTGATAATTATGTTAATCAGAACTGTTCTGAGATGCAAAACTGACCGTGGGGACTTTGTTATACCGACAGAATATTAATACGTTATACAGAGATTGTCCAAAAAACAACGAAAACAAAAAGAACGAAAAAGAGAAAAGAAGAATTCAGTTGTCTACCTTATTGTTCCACAACAATGTTCTGAAGTTTTCAACAATTGCAACGTCGCATAAATAGTCAGAATTCCAAGTGACAAATGTAGTGCATCCTCATTTGCTTTAATCTACGGATAGATGACTGACGATCAGCAGTCTTAAAGAAAACTGACATAATTACATGTAACAGACATTTTTAAATTTTGAATGATATTAAAGCAGCAGTGTTGGGCGGTTGTGTATAATATCAAAATACATATTTAAAAAAATGACTGCATTCCACATTTATATCCAAGCTAAACATAAAAATGTCAAGGAATTCCAGAAATTAATGGTCCCACGAATTCAAAATTTCTTTCTGGTTTTTATAGCCAGTTTTCAGAATTGACTAGAGGTAGAATGCAAAGATGTGATTAATTTCATATGCACAGACTATACTAAAATAAATTGCAAACTGGAAATTTTTATAAAAGCAATTTGATGACTGAAATTTGACGGAAAAACAGAAAAATTCTGAAATTGAAAATTTTGAGTTTTGCAAAATTTAGAAATTTTGTGTAAAAGCTGACCCGCAAATCGTTGTTGGAAAAGTTATGAAAATAAAAAAAAGTGAAGAATTACTAAAAATAGAACAAAGCGGAGAGATTGAACAAGAGAAGATTTTATCAAAGTACAAGACATTAGAATTTGGTGGCAGGCAAACAACCAAAATAGTGGTAAATCATTTACAAAAATTGACCTTAGAAGACTACTAACTTGGATTACGCAGAAGGGTCTACACATGAGAACAGGTTCCCTTTGAAGTTATTCAACCACTGCAATTTTTCAGAACATATTATAGCATAATCGTTTTGCGTGTAATTCGAAGGTGCAAGATATAATTCAAAGTCCAATTTTCAGTTTTTTGCTGTTATACTCTGATAAGGTGGTACTTGGAGTGTATTCTGTTATCAAATTTCCGAATTCCTAAATAGCATAAACTGGCGTTTCTCTCTGAATTTCTTCTGATTGTAGATGTTATTCTGTACTCCTGATGTTCTCTGATTTCTCGACCGGTGAGTCTGAGTATAGTTTATAACCTCACAAATTTGAGTTAAACCTAAAAAGAAAATTGTCAGCGTTACTTGCGCTATTTTTAAGAAGAAAGGTTTCTAGAAGTTGACTTACGTTGGAGGTAAAAGATTTTTAACTTCTGGATGATTTAAAGGCGGATTCAATAGCGAAAGAATTGTACTTAAATTCACGAAAAATTTTTCTTTTTAATAAAATTGTTTACTCATTTCCATAACAACTGTAGTAATACCTACCACAGAGACCTAGATGCAGAGACAGCGACGACACTACATAACAGTGATCTAGACGCAATGCGCAGTGGTACCAATAGAAAACACTCAACGATAATTTCGCATTGCGGAACCATAAAAATTGGCTATATTATTGCGACGAAAGCTCTGGTGGAGTTTACAGAAGTAATTGCTGATTCAGGACTTATTAACTATAAAAAAAATTAAGAGAAAACATCGTTAAACGATGTGTAATGCATTTTACAAACACGTAAATATGTAAGTAGATAGATAAGTCTGAGTATAGCTTGGTTTGGCCTCGCCCTGCAGATTTGAGTTGAGCGTTTTTTCTTAAATTTTTTCTGATTACAGATCTTCTTCTGAACACCGGTATCTGGTTTCTCGATGGGTGAGTCTGCGTATAGTTTTGTTTTGCCTCGCTTCACAAATTTGACTTGAACTTCAAATAAATTGTCAGCGTTACTTCCACTACTTTTAAGAAGAAAGGTTTCTAGAAATTGACTTACATGTTAGGGGTAAAAGATTTCCAAGTACTGGATGATTTAAGCGCGAATATTCAATAACAAAAATGTCGTGCTTGAACTCACAGAAAATTTTTCTTTTTAAAAAAATTGTTTACTTATTGCCATAGAAACTGTAATAATACAGAGACCTAGACGCGATAAGCAGCGGCGATAATATATTACAGTGATCTAGACGCAATGCGCGGTGGTACCAATAGAGAGCACTGTGGCTAACAATAATTTTGTCACTTTATTATAGTGAAGTAAAACCGGGCTAAAATAACGCCTATTTTTGAAATGGGGGTATAACCAGATGAGACCTTTACAGTCTTGTACAGCATCATTTTGGCCATCTGAAATCGCTATCTACAACTTTTTTTAGTAGGACACAACTTTGTAAAATTATGTTTTTTATGTCGGAGCAACAATTTCTAAAATCGTGTTTTTTAAAACATACATCACGCTTATAAATTAATTATTTAAGCTAAAATATTGAAACTTTGTCCACTTATAGAGAAAACCAGAGCGCATCTAACAGTAATAAGAAATTTTAGAAAAAGTTTTTGTTTTTGAGAAAGGGCTCTTCAAAGTCACTTGTTGCGAAATTGTGCATTGACAATTTCACCCTGCGGGAAGCTATGTGAATTATTAAAAATTTTACCATATAATGTACATTTTCGGATTTACAAAACTTTAAATAAGTTTTTTAAAACAAAATTAGAATAATAAACTTAATGGTTTCTAAAATATATTTTTTTTAAAACAAGGCTTTGCCGCGCTGCTCCGCGCAACACATCTTCAATATACATTTTCGCGCAGTAGTTCTTCGTTTGTACTCCTAACATTCTAACTATACGAGTATTATGAGTTATTTATGACTTACTTGAAGGTAATTTGATAGATATAATTATAAACCACAAATGATAATTAATAAAATTTTATTAAAACAAAAATATTTTGATTAAAAAAAATAAAGGCCAAATTTCTTCTTTGTCTTCATTTGATTTGTCGTTGGTCTCTTCAGCATTGTTGCAATGCTGGCAGGATCAATCAATACAAAAATTTGTAGATACGGATATTTTAATTATCCTGATTTACCATTATAATTGTAATTTACTAAAGGCAAATCCAAAATGAAATTTGTCTCTTTTTATTGATTTAGGCCATGAATTAAAAACAAAATTTATTTCAATACCAAAATTAGTAAACCATTTTCAAAACAAAATTTGTAGAAATTTTTTGGCGCTTTATGCTTTAACCAGATGTGACAACAATTTTTTTCTTTTTATAAAATTGGGAAAAAAACAGAATTTGATATTTTTGTTAAAAGTGTAGTAGACGCTTTTAATTTGCACGAGATGTCTACATTGCCTGATGCAGACAAAAGCAGTGAAGAAATCACAAAAATTTTTTGGCATTATTTAGAAATAAAATAAAAATATGAGGTATATACCATTTAAGTCTAAAATCGCAAAAATCAGCTTAACAATTACTATCAACTAACGATTTCTTTCAACAGCATGTTTTAATAAGGTAATTATACATATAAAAAATATATAATTTTTGAAGTTTTACCGAGTGTTTAATATTCTAGAAATATATATTAATTAAAAATTTGGATGGCAAGCCATATGCAAAATATGCCGACATTAAACGCAAAAATATGACTGGTCAATAAATGACAGTGGCGAGTTTAATCCGACTTACACTAAACAACCCTCTGAACATGCAGAGCTTAGAAGACTCCTAACTAATTAATAATTAATAAATTAAAAAGACTAAGTCTGGAAATTTTTGGCGAAAATTTTCTAAATATAAGGGAATAGAATATTGTCATTCGCCCTCCTCTCTGTACATTACGGAAATACGATTCAATCATAAATGTTTTGTGAACTTGTGCAAATATTTCTAGTTAAATTTGAAAAAATAAAAACAGGTAATTGACAATTCACAAACTAATAATGTCACAATGGGCGTCAAGCTAAATACTACGTTGGCAGGTCCACAGCACACTACAACATTTATTTCTAGACGCTCGTTATAAATTGCTGTGATAAATTATGTAATACTTCAAAACGTATCTGTTTGAAAGAAGGACTAAAATGTTGTATTGATTGATTCCAGCATTGCAACAATGTTGAAGAGATCAACGACAAATCAGATGAACACAAAGAAGAAATTTGGCCATTATTTTTTTTACATCAACATATTTTTGTTTTAATTTAATTATTTGTTTTGTTTTAATAAAATTTTATTAATTATCATTTGTGGTTTATAATTATATCTATCAAATTACCTTCAAGTAAGTCATAAATAACTCATAATACTCGTATAGTTAGAATGTTAGGAGTACAAACGAAGAACTACTGCGCGAAAATGTATATTGAAGGTGTGTTGCGCGGGGCAGCGCGGCAAAGCCTTGTTTTAAAAAAATTATATTTTAGAAACCATTAGGTTTATTATTCTAATTTTTTTTAGAAAACTTATTTAAAGTTTTGTAAATCCGAAAATGTACATTATATGGTAAAATTTTTAATAATTCACATAGCTTCCCGCAGGGTGAAATTGTCAATGCACAATTTCGCAACAAGTGACTTTGAAGAGCCCTTTATCAAAAACAAAAAACTTTTTCTAAAATTTCTTATCACTGTTAGATGCGCTCTGGTTTTCTCTATAAGTGAACGAAGTTTCAAAATTATAGTTAATTATGGTTAAATAGTTAATTTATAAGCGTGATGTATGTTTTAAAAAACACGATTTTAGAAATTGTTGCTCCGACATAAAAAACATAATTTTACAAAGTTGTGTCCTACTAAAAAAAGTTGTAGATAGCGATTTCAGATGACCAAAATGATACTTTATAGGACTGTAAAGGTCCCGTCTGGTTATACCTTAAAAAAAATTTTTGCAAGAAAGAAGCCTCGTAGGACGACGATTTTACTCCACTATTACTTACATTACCGCAAACAGGTTGCCATATTGGGTCAAAATTTGGGCGAAAAATTTAAAAACCAATGCACTTGACTGCAGATTAACGTAACAACGTATATAACTAAAGACGTTTGTTGGTCTTCAAATCCAAATTAAAAAAAAATTAAGCTTTGGTTTGTAATGACCCAAACTGTTCAAAGTTCAAATTCAAATAAAAGTGGACAAAGTCGTGATCGTCGCCTAGTGGAAAGGACCGCTTTCCACTAGTTGTGTTTGACAAAAGAGCGGTAAAGGTCTTTGAGATGTGACTGCATTTTCAAGAGGTTTCAAGTTGGGAGAGTACAATAAAACTACAATTTGGGTGGAGGCATTTATTAGTTTGTTTCTTGCAGTAAATCATTTAAAAAATGTAAAATTAAAAAATAAAAGTAAATCAATGGACAAGAATGACAACAAAACAAAATGCACATCACAAAAAAACAACAACAAATAAACAAAACAATCATACAATAGGCACATCAAAAACACACATAAATAAACAATAAAAGTCATGTAACATTCTGTTAGAGCATTTTACAAACAATTAGATTTTTACTGCAAGAAAAACCGAATAAAACCTTCCTAAACCGTGTCCACAAACAAAATTTAATTATGTTTTCAAATAAAAGTTACATAACATAAATGTTAAACAGAAACATTGCAAAAATTTTAATACATTTTACATTTAAATTTGGGGAAAGCATATCAAGTCAGGTTACTAAATTTTACAAAAGTTAAAAAATAATTACAAAGGTGTGACGGGTGGGAACAAAAGTGGTTAAAATTAAATTCAACTACTTGAAATAATAGCAAATTAATTGGTATGCGAATATTTTGGCACGAGAATTAGTCATGAAATGCTATCATCCCTTCCCCTTGTCGATTGAGCCTCAAAGGATTATTATCAAGTGCGTTTGAATAGCATATAAAACCAATGACCAACATCATTCCAACCCACTCTCTCTTTCTAAACAAGACCTCTAAAAATTTTAGTGGGAAAACACCTAGGCAAAGGGCGTAGTAGACATGAGGATCTGTTTCAATGGCCTACCACTTGACACTCCTATCTCGACTCTTACCCCTCCAAACATTTACTAATAAACATAATAGTGATTAGTCACCATTTGATGGACTGTTATGGCAACCCACCACTTTGGTCCTATCAGTACTGTCGGTCACTACTATAAATGGACACTTTTGAAACAATTAATGATTTAAATATTGACTCAAAAACACAAAAAATGATGTTAAAATATTAATTTTATCAAATAATTTAGTTCAGAATTTAATCTATGAAGTTATAAAATTCAAAATTTTGATGTCACAAAATTGTTATTCAAACTGTCAATTTAATAAAACAAGTTTTGACCTGTCGCCTCCACTTCAAAAGCAAAAACCACATTTTAACAAATTATGGTTAAACAACAATTTTAAACAATATTTAAAAATGATAAAAAGGGTTTAGATTACCTGTAAAACAGTTAAAAACTACATAAAATTCCACTTTTTTTAGTAGAACGTTTTTCACGCCACGTGGTTTCCGATTTATCGACAAAAATCTCTGTTTTCCAAAGTCATCTAAGTAAAACACTCTCAGCAAAAGTTTTCTTAATAGTTTTACAGTATTTTTACGTGGTTATTTTGTTAAAATTTTAATAAAATGGCTTTTGTAAATTTTCAAGGAGAAAAAACGTGCTAAATTTTTTATGCGCTTCGATGATCGCGCCCGGCGACGGCGGCCACCACCCTGATTTATGACTACGAGCGCATCTCTCGCTGGTTTTGCAATACCAGCATAAACTTTAGAGTGGTTGGCAATCGTGGTAATATTTTGAATTTTTGAAACGGGTTACTTCAGGCTTGTACTTAATTAATATGGCTGAAAAGTAGTTGAAGTAATCTGAAGACATAAGTTAAATCGTTCTATCTAAATTTTTTTCTTAATTAAGTTAATTAATTAATTTAATTAAGTCTTGAATTTGATTAAATATATTTAATTATTTTCTACCAAATAATTACTTTGAAATAAAATAAGAAAAAATAAATTTTATCTATCAAAACTAAAAAATCGTCATACTTAATAGAGTTACTAATGCGATGAAATTTATTGTTACGAAATTCACTTACAATTAAACTATTATAATTAATAGAAGTTGATTATCTTCATTGTAAGAGTTGTTGATTAAGAAGAAATTATAATTAAATAATAAAAGAATAATTTTTCAGTTGGGAGACAAGCATGAGGTACACTATTTACAATTGACCTATCCCATATAAACCACCAAACCAATTAACGAGAGAAAAATAGAAAATTAGGTGAGAACAAGCGAGACAAAACTATGCGGCGCGCGCATAGGTTGGTCTTTGGTATGAAGTTAGTTGCCAGATGAGCAAATTTTAAAAACCATCCAAAAATAACAAGACGAAAAGGTAACATGTTAATCGAGTAAAATAAATGTTCCGCACTATTATTAGAATTTTTTTACGTAAAAGGTTTTTAAAATTCACCGAAAGACGGCTAAGCGGGTGGCGCTAACTTCACACTTCACAGTGACAGATCATTGACAGATGACAGGGCCTTACGTTAGATACCAACTAATGAACCGATTCGATAAATATTGGATAAATAAACATTCGTTGTGGTGTGGCTATTTTGTATTTTCTCGTCTTTGTGTGTGGTTGCGTTGTGTTTTGTGATTTAAGTGCTTTAAGTTTTTAGACTATTGAGACTTTATTTATTTTATAATAATAAAATAATATAATAAATAATAATAATATATTTTATTTGAGGTTTATCAATGACATGGTGCATTATTACGAGGTCGTCTACCACCACTGTAATAGTTTCCTAAAACACAACTATTTAATGCTCTTTTTTTTAGTTTTGCTCCCAGTCTTCCAGGATATTTATGTTTCTTTATGTATTATTTTTATCTCTTCCGCCTCCTTATCAACTTGACTTGGCGTAGCGTTAATGACGTCTAACGTACTGACAAGTTCTACACTACTTTTCTACAAAATAAGACATTTCTTCAGTGGCTCATTCTATTATAATAATAATACTACAAATGTAACATAGAGTTATATCTTGCGTTTGAGCCCTTTTGTGATTACACATGGTGTTCCCAACTCTCTAGACGGTCCGGCCCTTTTTTTTAGTTTTTTTTATCAGGGTACCCACCAGAAAACCATCATTATTGAAATGGTTGGAGCAAATCTACAAATAAATGTTCTGTATAGTTGATACACACGGATAAACAATGAAAACATTACTTTACTTGTCTTTCCCACAAATTCATGTGAGTTCCAATGGCACTACACCACTGTTGGCAAATAACCTCGTTTTTCGGTAAAGAAAAGAACGGTATTTCCGCCTTACTACTACTCTTGCTTCGATACATTGGAACACACCACACTTGTGGCATGATAGTACAAAACGCAAAAAAACAACTCCCAAAAGCACATGTATCACAAAGTGAGGTTATGTATGTTTTTACCCATTTGGAGTACTACCAACGTTTAGTTATATCACCAAATTTTTGGCAAGGTAAGAAATAAGAATTAAAAAATGTAAATGTACATAAACAGTATTTTTTATTATAAAAATTTAAAATAACAATACCTTTTCGTTAAGTTAATTAATCATTGTTATAAAATTTTAAACTTTTCTTATAGGCCACCAACAAAACTTGTAATTTTTTTACCTTAGTAGTACTCCAAAATTGCGGAATTTTTCGCCAATCTGCCAGTGAGCCGAACTACCGGTTCTCCCCGATCGGTAGAACCCCCATTCTTTGCGGTTCATGCCAAACAATGACAGAAATTTACCTGACCACTTTGACCAATCAGGCCATCACAGTATATGTGCGCACGCATAGGTTGGTCTAAAAGCCTTGAATCTACAGGTAATATGGGATAGGTGAATTACAACGTGAGATCGAAATGTAACTGAAACAGAGCAGGCTGTTCTAGCGTTACTGTAATGTTAATACCCACTTTCACGGTTTGCTCTGATTCAGTTACATTTCGATCTCACGTTATTATAAGAGCAAGTTATGTATGACAGACGACAGAGTCGACTCGTTAACTGTCATTCACGTTTGATGTAAGTACTTTTAACCTCGTGTTTGAGCGCTTTTTTAAAGTTTGGTGGTTATTTTTTGTAATTTAGCTTTGTTTTGTTGGTTATTGAAGTTATTTTGTATTGTTTATTTATTCATTTGGTGTAAATTCATTTTCCTAGTTGACAAATTTTGGCTAATTTACAGATTTGTGTTAAGCCACTGGTATTATAGTTATGGCGCAGCTTAAACTCTGCCCTTGTCTTTTTCGGATTTAACTTATGCTCTACTATAACACTTTTATCATTAATTCGATCGGTTGGCAAACGTAAAAAATTTTGAATTTAAAACGGGTTACTTCAGTACTCAAGCAAAGTATCCAATTTAGTATTATCACTTACTGCATTGGTAGCTGGGTTTTTTTCTGTCTTACATGTCCATGCTCGCGAAACTGCTTTCTTATTTTACTAATTGTTCCTTGGGTTACAGGCAATAAAGGAGATAGTTCCCATCTTATGGAAATCTAATGACCACTCAAATCGAGTTTTTTTTTGTATCACTCGATAGTCCCTGAAGTAAGGAGCAATTGCGCCAACTTTGTAGCTCTTCAAATAAAGGCTAAATTAAAGATTAAAAAATTAAAAGCGGCAATGCAAAATGCATTGGTAAGAGTAAGACCAAGTAAAGCCAGACAAATTGCGACGTAGGAATGTTTAGAAATCTATAAATGATCAAGGGTGCCGGTAAACTGCGTACACTTTAAGTACGGCATATTAATCCCTACGGTGAATTGCGTACAGAAAATTTTTACCTACTTGCGCTGCCTTAATCTCTAAGTGAACTGCGTACACTCGTATAGATCGGTAGGTACGTTTCAGCAGGGTAGTGAAAGTAATGTAAAGAATTATATTGTTATTAGTAGTTATTGAAAGGAAGTTACTTCCTGCACTACCAAAAATGCATTATCAATTCCAAGAACGAGTATTTTGAAATGTAAAACAAAAATTATTATATTAATTTAAATATCACAAGATAGTGTTTTAAAAAATGGTATTAAATTTATACGAGACACATTTTACTAAAGCGGTTTTACTTATTTGTTTTTCTTTCAATTATATTATTTTTATTTTAATAAATTTTTGCTTTATTATTACTTTTTTAATGCAACGATTTTCATTTTTTAAAACTGAATCAAGAGTTTCAAGAGTTTCAAAGAATCACCTATAAACCAAATCACCAAATTTTCGAGAAGTGCTTAATTCTCAATCCCTGGATGGATACCCCGTTGTGACGGTACTGTACGCAGTTTACCTTGAGGATTAGCAACCCCCATTTGTCTCGATGTACCTGTTTCCGCAACTGTACGCAATTCACCTTGCCTCAATGATCAAAGCTATGTTTTGACCGTAATAATCCGGTAGTTTTAACAATAGGCTCAACGCCATGGGAGGTGCATTACGGTTTGGTACCTTTCAGATAATATTCAGAAAAGAAATCCTGCAACAATTATTTACCAATTGTTTTACGCAATTGTAAACAAAAGTAGTTTTACTTTATTTTATTAAAAAGTAACACTAAAATGGTTTTTGCTTACTTTATTCTTATCGAGAACTACATATGTATGTAGGAAATAAGTATTGAGCGAATTTCTGTAATCAAATAATTTTCTTTTGTTAATGTTAATTTTGGCAATCGAAAATACTTAATATGTCCGAAGCAGTTGAAGTTAGGTATAGGACATTGTACATGAAATATGTCTAGAATTTTAAGAAAAATCTAAAAATTAAATAATATGTAGCGTGTTGCATTTAAAATAAGAAAGTTGACATTGAGAAGTGTCACATGGCATACCCTGTATACAAAATTTTTGTAGAAAAAAATGCGCAACTAAAAATACTAATAGACGTGTTCGAGTATTTTCTCGAACACGCGCTTGTTTATTTATTATTGAATTTATTCCAGTTGGGTGAAACACACTGCATATTGTAATGACTAATGACTAAAATTCTGTTTTAATTTTTTTTTTATTTTTTACACTGGGATTGAGGAATACACACACCGTTTAAGTCACGTGCGTAATTGTCATCGCAGTAACAAGCATCATTACATCTGATATTAACAATACGACAAGGTTGATCAAGAGTTGCACATTCTCTTTGACAGGCACTACCACAAGCGTAGTGTTCATGGGGTCGGTCACAAACGATAGGTTTTGAGCCTAAATTAAGAGTATTAGGTCCGAAATTTATTTAAAAAATGTCTGACTCACCAGGAGCGCCTGCAAAAGCTAATTGTAGGAAAAGTGTTAAAATCAAGTAGAACTTCATGGTGTCAGCTGTGAACTGAACTGACAAAGATTGTACATAATTGATAACTTTTGTAAATATAGCGTCAACACGGTAATTCCCAATTGGATAAACTCGATAAATATATTTATTAAGTGTGCTCTGAAATGCAAAATTGACATTGGAGTGTGATAGGTTGTTTTTGTTAGGCTTAAGAAAAATGTAAAATGTATTCAAATTATTAAACCGGAGATCGGGAATCAAATGCTTTAGGGGTAAGGGGTGCAGTCTAAGATCTTTAACTGTCTTAAAATTGAAAACACTGATTAAATTTAAAGATAAAATATATTAAAAGAAAATGCTTAGATAGAATAACAATTACTTATATAATATGAAATTATTACTTATACTTAAAAAATACGTTAAACAGTGTAAAACAGACAATATTACTTTAATTAGTCCAAACCAGATATTTCAATAACATGCTTATTAACGAAACAATTTAAACTTGACATTTTCAACCTACTGATAGCGTATGATTTTTTCAAACAACGATACTAAAGCTCTTTTTAAAAAAATATTCTGATAAGCTAAAGCACACACAGTTATCTTAAACTTAAAATTACATATAGGGATTGCAAATGGATAAAAATATACGTCTATATTTGTGGAAAGAAAGACTAATAGGTAAGCAACCACAAATATCTACTCCTTACGCGTTTACAATAAAGCCTTTCTTTCAAGGTACATTAAGAACCAATCTCTACTTCTTATATTAGTCGTTCTTTCTCACAATTAAATATTAAACTACTTAACAATGAAAACTTGAGTGAAGGGGAGGATTCTATGATACCGAATGACGCTCGACTTTTCCAAACACTTGTCAAAAATCGTCCTGACGTCGACTACCCAACCCTTTATCGTCTTGACAAAGGTCACAATTTAACCCCATAAAGGTTTCAAACACTCAAAGTCGACAATAGCAAAATAAATTCTAAAATGTCCGGACTATCGGCAACAACAACCAATTTTCATTAAAAAGCGTGATTTGTTCAAGACTGTCAAGTACATTCAAATGGCCTCACCAATTCGATAAATGACTAAACACGATTTGAGTACAATAAATCTTTTAATTTCTGCGAAATTAAACCATTACCTAATAAAAACCATTTTAAAAACAATTAAAACATTCTTTTACGATATACTAAGAAAATATTTATTTTTCTTCGAGCTAAAATATCATTCTTCAATAAATTTCAACGAGGTCAACACTCAGATGCGAATTTAACAATTAAAGCAATTTAAATACTCTATAACCCTTTTCGAATAGCTAAGATTGTCAACGGAATAAATTCTACCCAAATAATCTCTTAATGACTTATTTCATAGAGAAGTAAAATAAAAATAAGAATTTTTATCGATGACATCGCGTAATTGAACGTAATTGAACTGAGTTACACTTACTGCTTTTCTGCCAAGGGACACTAAGACACTTTCTGGACACTTGAATAATTAACTTAAAATACTTCACTAGTTTTACGCTCATTATAAGCTTCGACACTTGTCGATATTCCAATGAATTGTCATCTCTCATTTAGAGCAATATATACTCCGATTGAAGGGCAACTCTTTGCCACTAGACGAAAACAAAGCTATTAAACAATTCGCCATGGTAATTAAATCATCAAGTTCCGTGTCACCCCACGCAGCTTTGTGTGAGAACAATAATTTTTTCTTTGTCACATTACGTTCTTCCGTACACTTGCTCCTTATGATTCACAAAAATTTGCCAATATTACATATGCGACCTCGTTTTTATTTGATGGAAGAATTCTTTAAAATTTTTTCTTTAATTTTTAAAACAACAAAACTATAAATCATGCTTTTATAGTCTTCTCACTCTTCATGCTTCATTAACAAAATTTAGTTGTTTTATGATTCAGTTCTTTTTGTAAAAATTCTCACGGATCTTATCATGAATAAATAAAGTTTAAACTAATTGACAATTAATTTCCAAATATCAAAATCTACCCTTCACATATCCTCCCTATCTCAAGTAAAAACAAGTGCCTTACTTATGGCACTTGGCTTTTCTAAACCCTAAAAAAAATCCTTAAACTTAAATTTCTATCCTTTTGGAACTTGCATTTCTTATTTTATCATCAAAACTTTCAACTCTAATTAATCTTTCCAATAGCATAGAATTTTCCTTAAAACTAAACAAGAGGCTTTTATTTTCGACACTATGGTTACGCGCACTGGCACTTGCACTGGACATAAGTACTCACTGTGTTTGATGAAATTTCACAAGTCCATTTCCTGATAGAACTGCTAACTGGTGATGTTAGGTGCCCCAATCCTCTGGTGCTGCATGGTTCCCTCCCTATCTCAAGTAATGACATGAGATACAAATGTTTTGGACCAACTGTTGTCTAGTGGACGACCTCGAACCATATCTTCGCTGGAACTTGGGTGCTAACATCTTGGTTGATACGACTTGTTTCTCTTTTGTGTCATGTGAAAAATAGTTAATTTTTACATTATTACTTTTCAATTAACTAGTGAAACAGATCACTTGGATCTCCCCCTTATGTCTTTATCTTGACAGAAAAACTTTCAATGTCCCCAGTTCAATTTATTTCGCGCAACTTTAATGTTTTTACTACTGAATTTAATCTATGAACTAAATCTCAAGAATAATCACTTGTTTAGTTTTGCTTAAATGCTACTATAAACAAAAACTTTTCATTAAATTTGCATCTTTCGTGTCAACCTTAAATTTTTATCAACTTTACTAGACCTTTTCAAATAAACTTTAACTCTAACGATTTCTAAAAGCGAAAAATTACTTTAAATATGTTTTCTTAAAACCCAAGGATAATCAGGAACTGGCCCTTTACTTCTTGTCAAGTAAGGGTGAGCACTTTCTTCTTGTTTATCAATGATTTCTTCTTCTTCGTCTTCTTCTATTGACTTATTTCTTTCTTCTGATATCTCATTTAACTTTTCTTCTTTAATTTCTTCTAATTCTAGGGGTAAAAATTCTCTATCCAGTGGTTCAGCAAGTATTTCGGGTAATCCTTCCAAGTCTACTTCTTCTTCTGAAGCATATTCAGACTCAAAATCAGATTCATGTAACGAGCTCTCTGGCGACTGAATTGGAACTTGTACTACTACATCTTCAGATCTTTCACGATCTTCACATTCATCATGAGCTTGAGCTCTACTAAAAGCATAATTATTTTCAATAAAATCTTCATCACCATCTTCTTGTTGTACCAATTCTTGTTGATATCCTGGTTCTTCTTGCATAAGATCTTCATTTGAACCTTCTTCCTGATTTGTCTTCCATAATTTCAATCTGTCAGCATGAACTAAAAGTTCTTTTTCTTTTCCAATTTCCATTTAAAGTTTCAATTTCCTTCTCCAAAATTTCCTTTCTCTGATATGGTACACGATGAAGTCCTTTAGTAAGTGGTGGTACATCTTTGGTAATTATTCTATGCTTCACTTCTGTAGTACAAGCCAATTTTTGATCTGGAGCTCGAAAGACATCTACAAATTTCGCAATGAGTCTCTCAAAATCTTCAACCACTTTCTTATCTTCTTTAGGGTAGGTTAGATTTTCTAAAATTTTCTTTAATTCTTCGCTATTAGGGTTATCACTGACAATCTTCGAGTTGTTATCTCCTTCCACTAACTCAACAGTTCGTACTGTTCCTAGGACCCTTTCTCTTTCTAATTTAATCGGTGTTTCCGTTACATTCATAATTTGTATGGGCACTTCGGTAGTATTTTTATTTAGGGAATAAGCTGTTAAAATTCCTGAAAATTGTTCCCTATTCGGTTCCACAACCAACCAATCTGTGTCCAGACAGTCGTCTATCCTCCCCATACAAATCATTTTACTCCTTGCTGGTAAAAGTATCTCTTCCGTTAACCGAAGTTTACTTTCTTCTCTAATATAATCTTTAATTAGCTCTGACGGCTCAATATTTTTTAACGTTGGGCCCTTGTTGAGAAACATTGAGTTATCTGGGATTATTAAATCAATCGGGTTTCCTTCTAGGGTGCGCACCCACGCTTCATCATCCTGCGGATGACAGCTTCCAAAATAATTTTCACCAGGCTGATGAAAATTTCCCCACTCATTATCATTTAGATAATGCGGAACATGCCGGCTCTCCAACACAGTCATCAAATTGCCGTCTTGGCATTGACCTCCCAGCACATGTTCGTCTTGACCATGTCTGCGTTCTAACACTTCTAACTTCCTTGTCACATCGTCGTCTTGACGTTGACACATTAAAACATTATCGTCTTGACAATGCTTATTTTCTAAACCGTCTGTCACATCGCCGTCTTGGCGTTGACAATCTAGCACATAATCATCGTGATAATGGCTATCCTTCAAAATACAAGTTTGTAAACCCCTTCGTTCGAATTTTTTCAAATTATTTGACGCGTCTTCACTCCAATCCCATTCGCTAATAAAATTTCCATTTAACACATCATTCGTAGTTTTATTCATTATTTTGACTCCTGGTCCTAATTCAGTTTCTAGTGGAAAGATAACCCCATAAATTAGTAATTCACATTTTCTCCAACAAATGTTGGCCTTGACCTTCAATAAGAAATCCAACCCTATCAAAACCGTTCCCCTGAATTTAATTTCATCCTCTACAACAATAAACTGATGTTTAACATTTTGATGCCTCCTTATTTTTATATGAAGTTCAATTACTCCATGCATCGGAATAATTATTCCCTGTACATCGCGCATTTCTAAATCATGATTAACACGTAAATCTTTCAATTGTTTAGAATTTAAGTGAGATAACTTAACTAATGATACATCGGATCCCGTATCAATGAGAGCTTTTACTAATTGATTGTTTATTTTCAGCGATACCGTATTTAACTTATTATTATTTTCGATAAACTTACAAATAAAAGTCCCCTTAAGAGGTGGTTGTGAGCTCGGTTCCGTGTTTTTATGGGATCCCTCATGCGGTGTTGATGACCCCTGGCCCTGCGATTTATTTTTAGCTTCTTGCTTAGCCTTGAAACAGTATTGTTTTATGTGGCCCTGGCGTTTACAAAAGTAGCAGTTTTTACATTCCCTTTTTATATGGCCTTTTTGACCACATCCATAACAAACCAAATTCTTCTTCCCAGACCCTTTTGCTTTATCCCCTTTTTCCTTCTTGTATTGTTCCGGATTTTCGCGCATTGTTTGTTTGTTCCGTTTAATTTCGGTTTCGACCGCTCGAGTAGTTGATTTTGTTTTTATTCTCTCCTCGATCTGCTCCTCTCGGATGGCGATTTCGACGGCGGAGTCAAAATCCAATGGATTAGCTGATAATACGCTACGCTGTAAAGGCATTATTAACCCTTCCAAAAATTGTTGCAAATAATCATCTTTCAATTTTTGTTTTGCCCACTGATCATGTTGATAGTTGCCGGTCGGACGAAGAGTTGACATTCCGCTTATTTGTATCCTTTCCGAGAATTCTATTACTGATTCGCCGACTCGTTGCTTGCAGTTTCGGAATTTATTTGAGGCCTCCGATGGTAACATCGGTTTCTCGAAGCGATTCAAAAGAGCCTTTTTGAACGTATTCCACGTGCATGTGGGACTTTTTAAATCGTCGTTCCACTCGAATATTTTTCTCGCGGACTTTTGTAGTTTCAACCGGGCTATACGGACTTTTTGAATGTCCGTCCAACCTTCCATTTCCGCAATATCTTCGACCATTGCCAAAAATGTGCGAACCGAACCTGTTCCATCAAACGTTGGGACAAGGGGCGCAACCATTGCTAATGTGCTGTTGGTGCTTTGATTGGAACTTCCCCCTGTAGAGGCAGGTGTTTGTCCAGCGGTTGCTGCATTAGCTTGCGCTTGTCGCGTTCTTGTCGGTGTCAATAAATCATCAATGGGCGTACGCGGTAAATTTGGGTCGTCGTTTTCCACGAAAGACATTTTTCCGTTCTTTTAAAAGTTTTCCTTTTATGATGAAAATTTTTAACGCGTCTAATTATTGCGATTTGAATTTTCTGCTCGACTTTCTTTATTTCGGCTCCTTTTTGTAGGTACAGCGGTTCTCACAATTGGAGACTTCTCAGGCCGTATCTACAACCAAAATTTCTATTGTACATGCCGTTTATTAGGGAATATCGCATTTATTTAATATTTGGTTGACTCACAACTTCTCTTTTAGGAACGAACCTATGTATTTATTTATTTTACGACTTATCGCCTCGAATATAGTTCGGAATTCATCTCCTTCAGCTGCGTTTTCAATTTTTCACGGATGTTTAGTTATTTAGTTTTGACTTAATTACAAGATTTACAACCACTTCTAGACCACTTGAATTTTTCTTAAATGACCATAACTTGAGTTTACGATGGTTTTGGAACTCAATTTTTCTTGAGATTATTAGTATTAGTTGAACCGATCGCGTGGCGGTGTCTAGTTGCTCCAGAAAATCTTTGCCTTTTTATTTTTTTATTTTTGTTACTTTATATAACCTGTTTTATGTTGAATTATATGTATATATATATTTTTTTTTTATATAGATCCTATCAATCCAACCACGACATATATTCATAACGCTAATGGACTCCCGGAGGCACTTATTTGGCTAATCAATCAGCGGATTCCGCCTCCTTTGTTGGACAGACGGCCTCTGTCCTACCAATTGGCGGGGAGGCACGTACCCCTGCCACCATTCCGCCCTTCCCAGGTGGAGGAAAATTTTATAACCCTCTGGGAGCATGATGGTTTTGGGGGGTTTCGAGTTACCGTTTGGCTACCCCTTTTTGGAAGAATCAATCACTACCCGGCCTACGCTCCCATGCCGCCTTCACCACCAGTACCGTCCCCACACCGGGCTGGGGCCCCTTATAGATTTAATCAACGTAACCCCCCTGCCTCCGCAAATGGATGGCGGAATGTAGCCAACCCCCTCCGACCGAACTCTTTTGCTGGCGGGCGGCGCGCCGTTAGCCCCATTCGGCCGAATCCTTTTTCTGAGGGCAACGCACTGTTAGTCCCATGCAGCTAAACCCGTTTGCTGGCGGCCGGCGTACCGTCAGTCCCATTCGGCCAGACCCTATTGCCGGCGGGCGGCGTATCAACAGCCCCAACCAGCCGAACCCTCCTATGAATTTACGTCGTGTGGTCAGCCCCATTATAGTACGTCAGGTTGCCGATTCCCGTATGGGGCATGACATTTACAGTGAGGATTCAACAAGCACCGGAATGTCGCAATAATGAGCGTTTTCGTTCCTAAATTTTGTTTCTCAGAGTTAATTTACTATATTGTTATTGTTACACCTAGACCTAATTTCTATTATATATTACTATGTACTTTTTTTTTTTATAAATAAAATATATTTTTTTTTTTAACCTTTGATCAAGCTTTCTTTTTAAACTGGTCTATATTCGAAACTTTATTCGGAACTGTTAGTTAAAATTGTGCAATTAACGTGATTTTCTCCGATATTCTAAATTACAATTTATTGCCACACAAATTCAATTTTATTTGCCTTTTCTAATCAAATTTTTCTCCTTTAATCATACATATCCAACAATTATTTACAAATTTTTGACATCGAATCACAAAAAAAAATTACTGATTTTTATTTTATATTTTAACGTCGCCTCTTAATACGCGAGTTTAAAAATCCGACCTCGATGTTACATATTTTCTCAGCGTTCGCAGTGTTCGCACTCCGGTTTACGATAAATCAGGTCGAGCTCCTTCCTTGTTCTAATACGAGGCGCGCTCGAAACATTTTCCTCCCTTCACGTTTTTTCATTGTTTTTCAACACAATTAGACTAAACAAAAATTATGTAACCCCTTTTTACTGTGCTTTAGTGCTTCTCAAGTGCTTCCTACTACAAAATTTTGCATTTTCAAAATTTTTCACAAAAAAATTTTTTTTTCAAAATTTTTTTTTTAATTTTTAAAAATTACCCCCAAAGGCACTTGAGAATCCTACTGACTGCGCCAAATTAGATTTGTGATAGGTTGTTTTTGTTAGGCTTAAGAAAAATGTAATTTTTCTTATCTTAGATGTAACAGTTAATAAGGCCGTGAACGGTTTCCTATCCAACAGATCCAATTAAATTTATATTTTTGAACATAGGTCTTCCCTGCGATTTAACAACAAAAGGAATATAAAAATATTCAAATTATTAAACCGGAGATCGGGAATCAAATGCTTTAGGGGTAAGGGGTGCAGTCTAAGATCTTTAACTGTCTTAAAATTGAAAACACTGATTAAATTTAAAGATAAAATATATTAAAAGAAAATGCTTAGATAGAATAACAATTATTTATATAATATGAAATTATTACTTATACTTAAAAAATACGTTAAACAGTGTAAAACAGACAATATTACTTTAATTAGTCCAAAACTTTTCCAGATATTTCAATAACTTGCTTATTAACGAAACAATTTAAACTTGACATTTTCAACCTACTGATAGCGTATGATTTTTCCAAACAACGATACTAAAGCTCTTTTTAAAAAAATATTCTGATAAGCTAAAGCACACACAGTTATCTTAAACTTAAAATTACATATAGGGATTGCAAATGGATAAAAATATACGTCTATATTTGTGGAAAGAAAGACTAATAGGTAAGCAACCACAAATATCTACTCCTTACGCGTTTACAATAAAGCCTTTCTTTCAAGGTACATTAAGAACCAATCTCTACTTCTTATATTAGTCGTTCTTTCTCACAATTAAATATTAAACTACTTAACAATGAAAACTTGAGTGAAGGGGAGGATTCTATGATACCGAATGACGCTCGACTTTTCCAAACACTTGTCAAAAATCGTCCTGACGTCGACTACCCAACCCTTTATCGTCTTGACAAAGGTCACAATTTAACCCCATAAAGGTTTCAAACACTCAAAGTCGACAATAGCAAAATAAATTCTAAAATGTCCGGACTATCGGCAACAACAACCAATTTTCATTAAAAAGCGTGATTTGTTCAAGACTGTCAAGTACATTCAAATGGCCTCACCAATTCGATAAATGACTAAACACGATTTGAGTACAATAAATCTTTTAATTTCTGCGAAATTAAACCATTACCTAATAAAAACCATTTTAAAAACAATTAAAACATTCTTTTACGATATACTAAGAAAATATTTATTTTTCTTCGAGCTAAAATATCATTCTTCAATAAATTTCAACGAGGTCAACACTCAGATGCGAATTTAACAATTAAAGCAATTTAAATACTCTATAACCCTTTTCGAATAGCTAAGATTGTCAACGGAATAAATTCTACCCAAATAATCTCTTAATGACTTATTTCATAGAGAAGTAAAATAAAAATAAGAATTTTTATCGATGACATCGCGTAATTGAACGTAATTGAACTGAGTTACACTTACTGCTTTTCTGCCAAGGGACACTAAGACACTTTCTGGACACTTGAATAATTAACTTAAAATACTTCACTAGTTTTACGCTCATTATAAGCTTCGACACTTGTCGATATTCCAATGAATTGTCATCTCTCATTTAGAGCAATATATACTCCGATTGAAGGGCAACTCTTTGCCACTAGACGAAAACAAAGCTATTAAACAATTCGCCATGGTAATTAAATCATCAAGTTCCGTGTCACCCCACGCAGCTTTGTGTGAGAACAATAATTTTTTCTTTGTCACATTACGTTCTTCCGTACACTTGCTCCTTATGATTCACAAAAATTTGCCAATATTACATATGCGACCTCGTTTTTATTTGATGGAAGAATTCTTTAAAATTTTTTCTTTAATTTTTAAAACAACAAAACTATAAATCATGCTTTTATAGTCTTCTCACTCTTCATGCTTCATTAACAAAATTTAGTTGTTTTATGATTCAGTTCTTTTTGTAAAAATTCTCACGGATCTTATCATGAATAAATAAAATTTAAACTAATTGACAATTAATTTCCAAATATCAAAATCTACCCTTCACAGGAGAACGTCGGTGAAGATAGCAATACCAATAACACTGCGGAACAAAAAAAAATAAAAGATAAAGAATCTGCGGCATTTATTTTGTTAACGGTTTTTGTAAACACTTGTATTAGACACACACAGTATGCATTTACTTTTTTTTTTTGGATTGACTCTGGTTTTTGAGATAAACGGAATACAAGAAATTTTTCGTGTATTATTATTTGAAATATTAGTCAGCCCTGTTGCGCTTTTGACTACAACTGAACACAAAAAATTTACAACAATTTTACTAATCAGCTATTAGGTCTTGAAATTATCAGTTCGTGTCTTATTTTAAGTTTAAAAGTGCTTTTTGTCTGGAAAAATATGAGTTCGTTACGAAAATCTTGTGTTATCAACCTCAACAGCTTTTGTTATATATATGGTAAATTTTGTTTACAAAATCAGAGAAAAAAAAATCAGGGAATTTGTAATAAAAACCTACCAAAATATAAAATATGGAAAAGCAAACGTGATTCATGAACCACTGATACACCAAGAAAATATCTTTCTTCCACCACTTTACATCAAGCTTGGACTCATGAAACAGTTCTCCAAAGCCCTTGATAAGACTGGTGACTGTTTTAAATACATTATGTGTGTCAAAAATTTCTAGCTTTAAGTATGAAAAATTTAAAATCAGGGATCTTCGGTGGGCCAAAAATCCGTACTCTTATAAAAGACACTGTATTTGTAAACCATATGACACAAATTGAATCTGAAGCATGGCTAAGTCTTGTTTTAGTACTCAAACATTTTTTGGGGAATCATAGAGCATCAGACTATTCAGAATTGGTTATTAAAATGCTTCAAAATTTTCACACATTAGGAGCTAATATGAGCATTAGATTGCATTTTTTACATAGCCACAGATTCCCGGATGATCTGGGCAAATCTAGTGAGGAATAAGGAGAACATTTCCACCAGGAGATCAGGATAATGCAAGAACGATATCAATGTCGATGGGACCGCCACATGATAGCAGAGTTGGCAGACTACTGTTGGACTTTAACCCTCCAGTTCCAGTGATAAGTGATAACGTTCGGTCTCACAGACGACGCTTTTTGTTATCTTAAATAATTTGCTGTATGTGTAGTTTAACGCCTCATGCGTTATGTTACCTTTCGGTCAGATCCTTATGCACATTAGCATAGACATTAGTATGAAATTCCAGCTCGAGACGTTTAAATAGATATGAGTTACGAGGAAGAAAAAGTTAAAAAAATAACTTCTTGTTTGTTATAAATTTAATTTTTACTTTAACAATGTTAAATTTTTGGTTGGCTTTTTAGTCAAAAATAAAGTTATATAAATTTATATTTCGATGATTGATTTTGTTATTTTAATCTGAATGGGTTTACAGATAGCAATACAGCATATGAAGTAGCCCACAAAAGTTTTTGAAAAACTTACGCAATTCTCGTAACTTTGATCTCGGTCTCATAGACCGACATTATCACTAATGCAAAACAGTGGCACGTTATCACCAAATGGATAATAATAAGGGATTGTCCTGAGCAAAATCATGACAGAAAAGCTTAGAGAAAAAGTTTTTTGTATTTGTTTTTTTTTAATTATTTGATGCACAGCATACATATGTTTTGTTTTTATTATCGTTCTTATTATAAAGGATCTTGATAAAAATATTTTTTCAATACATAGATATTAATAGTTTTATTTAGGTTTTTTTAGTGAAATATTCTTTATCTCAAAAACTAGAGCCAATTTGACAAATCTTATAATTTTCTAGTTTCAGCACACTAGTCTTATACAAAATTGACTTTAAGCTACCAGGCCGCAAAATGACTGTTTCACAGTGTAATAGTTATTTACACGATAAGTGCGGGAACATACAGGCTGTCCCAACGATCCGAAAAAGCTGTATAACTTGTTTATTTTAAGAGATATTGATTTTTTCTTTTTTTTTAGATTATACCTGCCTTTTTAATGCACATTTTAAAAATATTGCGGTTTATGTACAGAGTGTCCCAATAATTAAAAACACTAAAGTTATGTTCTTTGAAATAGAATCTACTTAGTTTGATTTTATTTTTGGATTTTATGCTAAATTACAAATAACTTTTATAAAGGTTGTTTTTATTTATCTGTTATTAATTTTTATTTGTGGCGCTTTTTTTACCAGAATTTTTGAAATGCAGGGATCTGTCTATAAATTCGTACCTTCTAAATGCTTGCACACAAGTTAAAGTAAGTAACGCCGTTTGATTCCTGAATGTTTGCTTTATCTTATAAGTGTTTACTCAATAACCTACTCATGTGCCTACTGCGATTTTTTAAACATGACAATCTAAAAATGTCAAAAACTTATTTTTTTTTAATGACACCTTCTATTTATTATTGTACCAATCAAAAGATCTTTGGACAAGCTTTCCATTAATATACGGTTTATATAGTCTAGTGTAAAATTCTAAGTTGCTATCCTAAATTAACTAAATTTTGATAAACTTTTCTGTTTTGGACAATAAAAATCGAGTGGGCTTCTGTCATTGTTACAATCTGTTAATTTTATTGTGAGGATTGTAAGTCCCAAAATAAATTTTACTCGTCAAGAACTCATTAACATGGTATACAGTCTTGGTGAAGCGGATCGTAATATTTTATTGGCTCAAAGACTCTACAAACAAAAATACCCAAATGCAAGACTGCCGCAAAATGCTGCATTTAAAAAATTGAAGGATAGATTTAATGCCACAGGAAGCGTTATGTACCAGAAAAAAGAGGTATTAGCTCGAAAAATAGACGAAAACGTGGAATTAGAAGTTCTTTTAATGTTACAAGAAAATCCAGAATTGAGTTGAGTTGAGAAATTGAGGCACAAACTGACATATTGCGAACCAGTATTAATCGAATTACCTTAAAACACAAGTTTTATTCCTACCACCTTAAGCTACATCAGCAACTTTTTAGAGATAATATTTAAAATCGAGTAAATTTTTGTGAATCCATGGATAATTTGATTAATAACGACTAGAACTTTATGCACACAGTTTTATTTAGTGATGAAGCAACATTTAAGAGTAACGGGTTGTTAATCGACACAACATGCATGACTATGCGACTGAAAACCCTCATTGGATGCAGACAATTGATTATCAAAATAGATAGTCATTGAATGTCTGGGACGGAATTCTTGGAGACCACGTGATCGGATTGTTTTTCTTTTTTTGGTGATGTTTTAAATGGGGTAAGATATCAAAAATTCTTTGAAAATAATCTGCCACTTCTGATGGGAAATCTGGATTTGCATACGCGAAGGATCATGTGGCTACAGCAGGATGGAGCTCCTATATCATCGAGTAGTTCGACAATTTTTAAACAAAACTTTTCCAAATCGTTGGATATATGTTTAAGCTATAGTTGGGGTAAAAGTTAAAACTGACAAACAATAATGAAAAAAAAACAAAGAAAATAGTGAATTTACTAATAATAATTTGAAATTATCTACCTTTAATTGACTGTTAATTCACTGTTAATTGTTTAATTGTTTCACTTTTACCCATACGTTAATAAATAAAAAAATGTTTTTTACAATAAAGCTGTGCAGAAATATGAATGAAATTTGTAATCAACATAAGTACATAGCAGCTATTTACCATACTTCAAAAATCGTCGTAGGACAAAATGGTGTTTAAGAATCAGGAATGTTTTTTAATTTTTAAATTTTATTACAATAAGTTATACAAACAATTTTTTGTAAATCTGTTTTAGAAAAAAAAAATATTGATAAAATTAATACAAGACATAGGCATATGGTAGCTACTTAACATACTCAAAAATGGTCGAAGGACAAAGTGGCGCCACGGCGTACTTTTAATTTGCCCTGAGAATCCGAAAATATATATTGCTAACATCGCCGACGTTCTTGGAGACTTTGATATATCTTCAAAAAATAATAAAAGAAAAGAGTTGAAAGAAAATAGAAAACCCATCAAGTTTTTGCTCTAAAGATTTTTATCCAAAAAATAAAAAAATCGAATTTTTTCTTTCTCTTTTCTGTCGACTTAGATTTTTTAGAACATACTGTACAGTCGCGTCAAATTTTAGGAATTAGGTCGATTAATTTTTATACTAAGTGACACTAGAAGAGTTACACCCAGAAGAAATAATTTTTGAACGTGATTTTTGACAATTTGGTAAACTTACATCAAAAGTGAAACGATAAGATTTGCAAGATATTTTAGTAACATTAACTTGAAAAAAAAAATCAATAATGGGTAAAATGAATAAAAATTTGTCAAATGCTGTTGCTTGATTAAAACTAGACAATCTTATGCAATTAACATGAGCTTGGAGGAGATAACTAGCTAGTAAAAACTGTTGCTACTCTTTATGCATATCACCCATTGTGTTTGGCGACTCCGTAACTCAGTACACTCTTGTACACGTCTAGGCATCGACAAAATAAGCTGGTCGATATCTCCTTGTAGTACCTCGTTCTAAGAAACTTGAACCTTATAGATTAACTGTGTCAGAGTTTGTGGAGGACGGTGCAAAGCGGACAGTTTTCTATCTGTTATATCTCACATATGCTCGATGAGATTTAAATCCGGTGAACGAAGTAGTCACGGCAAAACATTATCGCCAGCTTTTTGCAAGAAAGCTATAGTTTGACAAGCAATATGTGGACGTACATTATCTTACTAAAAATAGACATGTTGACGGCCATCTAGATAAGGTAGTAAAGTGGTTCGTAGGGCGTCATTAACGTAACACATACTGCATCGAATAAACACAGAAGATGATCGGCTTGCATAGGCAATGGCCTTCCAAACTATTACTCTAACAATCCTGTGCACATGCCTCGCAACAGCACATCTAATACCACGTCGCTCTTCACGACGGCGTCTTACCTTCCGACGGCTATCGTACATGCTTAGGAAGAATTGCAATTCGTCGCTTAATATCACATTATGCCATTCTGCCTCGCAAACCTGTTGTTTTCTGCATCAGTCCAAAGGCTGAGGACAGTATTCTGCAGTTAAAGGAAGCACCAACCGTAGACGGTAAGAAAAAAGTCTAGAAGTTTGAATTCGGCGATATAACCTTTAACCTTCTTCTTCAAACCATTAGTCACCTAGTTGTCGGGTAGTAGCAAAACGGTCTTAATGAGCTAGTTGTCTGAAGCACACCAGTTTTGACGCTTTGTAGTACATCTCAGAAGACCTGATGTTTTGTTTTATGTTTCTCTACATTTTTCTGTCTAAACCCGAAATACATGCATTACCGTTATTGCAAGAACTGTCAAAAATAAAACGTTGCAGTGGTCACTACGACCATAACTAGGTTTAAATTTACTCATTTTGTTCTAATATACTGTTTTTTGATATACTGTTAAAAATGTTAATATTTCACATAGTTATGGATAAAATATAACATGAACCTGTACACTTGAATGTTTTTCAGATGTCATAAAAAACGTAAACATCAACATGGACAACTGTAAACATAAAAATGTTAAAGGAACAGTTAGTTTTCGATTTTTAATAAAAATTTAATCATGTTCGCTAACAAAATATTTTTTTTTTAAATAGATATTGTCACGGGCTCTACCTCGTGAGGTGGGGTTGAGATTAAAACAAGGTTTTATTACAAAAGATAATTTAATGGTGATCGCAAAAAATGGTACATGATCCAATAATGCTACTTACATCGACATCGTTCACACCTGAAGGGTCTGGGCACACGTCACTCGTTACCTAGTCGACTCGCCTCTTCCACTGCTACCACCGAACTCTCCATTAACGCAACCCACTAGTTCGCCAACCTCTTAAATGCTCAGTCAGCTATTGCTTCAACCGGCGGTGATTTGGTCAATATCAGCAATAGCCCATACGCATCGAGGGGTTCACGACCTAGCAGGCCAACGAACTTCCGCTTCGTGACATATGCCCGGCCCTTCAAGATTGTCGACCCGACAATCTGCTCTTAACCTAACCTAACTAATTACAATTCTAAATTTTCGTCCAACGCTGCCACTCATCTGTTGTCTATACTAGGAAAACACCTGTTTGTCACTGCACTACTGTTCACTGTCACTAGCTTCGATCAGAAGGATGCTTCTAGAACTTCTCTTGTCAGTACTGCTTTGTTTGTACATTTATCCTCATTGAACGGTACTCCTAACTTCTACGTTCTCTCCTTGGTCGAGGTTCGATACTTGTTGTATACCGGTATTGCGACCGGTAGTCGGACATATGCCCATGTACTGCTACCGAAGCCAGCTTGCTGCTGCTGTTACCTCTGATAACTCAAGACTCATGCAACTTATTCTTGATTGTATCTCAAAACTTTTGCTTGTGGATAATAACTTTTCCTTCGGCCTGCTTTCCTTCCACACCCTTCAGTCTACCACTAGGACAGCTGTTGATTCCTGGTTGGTCACCTTTTCAGCTTTTTGGTTTTCCTAGTTTTTCTCTTCGTGTGGGCGTTGGGCGTCAAATAAAACAAACATTTATTAGTAACTAACCTAACTTAATCTAACAACAATTATGAAATAAGAGCTCTATGCTCTTTCATTCATTTTACACTTATTTACTACTTACTTTACTATGTTGCTGACAGAATGAATTTTTCTCGACGCGTCATTCGTTCTGTCGAGCAACCTTGATTGGTTTACATTTTGCCACCAACCACATACGATATAACCTTGACCGCGTTCGCGATTATCTTTTCATTTTTTCATGATAAACTTAAATTAAAAAAATTAAAATAAAAAAAATTAACTAACCTATGCGTTTTCCTTTACTCCTTGACATTTCTCAATCTGCATTTATTTTTTTTTCTATTTGTATCTCCTGGGTCCTAGTTCTTAACTGACTTTTTTTTTTCTTTTTTACCTGAAAGCAAACTTAAACAAACACAAAAATTTAGTTATCACGCAGCACATCAGCTTTTTTTTTCTTCAAACTCATTTTCATTGGGGTCTCAGTTTTCCCTCACTTTAAACAGGAATTTTCTTCAATACATCATGCCCTCTTGGCATGAAACCCTTAATTTGTGACCACCTCATGTGATCCGTCTTCTCCCGTAGTCTCTTTACCACGTCTCTATTTTTTATTTACCCCCAATATTCACTAAGTTTCCTCCGTCCCCTACTAGGCTCAGCTTCGTGTCCCACTTCTAGTCATTCATTGATACAGCAAATTTTTCCTTACAAGACCCAAATTTTTCTTATTACTTCAATTTTGTTCGCCCATTTTGTTCTTTTACGTCAGCATACCTGTTAAATCTACGACGTACATAAACGTGCATAATCTGAAACATACCAAAGTTAGTTTCTTTCCACAATTTTTTATTTTATACCTTTTATTCTATTTTTCCCTACAGAACTAATTAATAACTAAGCTACTTAATGGTTAACTTAAATTTTACCTATTAATCTTCCACAGGCGAAGTCCAGGGATCATTATATCTTAAAATTCTACTTACGTGTACTATTTCTGTCTTGTTCCCTTTCGAACCTGTTTTTATTTCGTAATCTACTTCTCCCACTTTTTTAGTTATTACGTAAGGGCCAAACCACCTACACATAAGTTTTGGGCTTTTGCCCCGTCTTATTTTGGTTTAATCCGTTTCCTACATAACTATTGTACCAATGTACAGCGGCTTTTTCTAAAAATATCGGTAGATATGCAATTTTTAATGTGTCATCCCATGAGTTCGTTAAAGCCACTCTGTTGTATGTTCCGATGAATGACGCTGGATCTACCGTAGCAGGATTGAACGTGGGGGGTGCCAAAAATTTTGGCACTGCCGGGGTTTTTGTCGCAGTAAGGGCCTCTCGTAACGTCGTATTCGCAATCTTTGTTGTTATTTTTGTAACTTTTCGGTCGTCGTTACTTCCGTCGTTTTTTGTTGCGTCAGCTTTTTCAAAACCGTCGACCAGATTTCTTATTGAACCGCTGCCGTCAGCAATTTCGTCGTCGCCGTTGTTTTTCTCTGTCTGTTCTTTTTCGGAAATTTTTCTCTCTAAAATCCTCTCTATCTCCTGCCTCGTTTCTTTAGAAACCTGACTTTTTGGCTCGACCGTAATTTGCACCCGACTATCACTTGAACCCGACCCGATTTCCGTACTTCTATGCTGCGGTTTGAACTGCTTATCTTCCTCTTCAATTTCTTTTTGTTTTCTTCTAGTTACGTACTGTTTTGACCCCGACATTCACGCCACGTTTTTATTTATCTTATACCATGTTCTTAGCCTCAACCCCCTTACTCATTTTTGTACTCGCATTCTACTCTGTTACTGAGGTAAATGTGACGATTTACCTCACCGAAAACTTAAGGGCGCCTCCACCGTATGTCACGGGCTCTACCTCGTGAGGTGGGGTTGAGATTAAAACAAGGTTTTATTACAAAAGATAATTTAATGGTGATCGCAAAAAATGGTACATGATCCAATAATGACATCGTTCACACCTGAAGGGTCTGGGCACACGTCACTCGTTACCTAGTCGACTCGCCTCTTCCACTGCTACCAACGAACTCTCCATTAACGCAACCCACTAGTTCGCCAACCCCTTAAATGCTCAGTCAGCTATTGCTTCAACCGGCGGTGATTTGGTCAATATCAGCAATAGCCCATACGCATCGAGGGGTTCACGACCTAGCAGGCCAACGAACTTCCGCTTCGTGACAATATGTTATTCTGGTTTGAAAAAATGTTGTACTTTTTACAAAATTGGGTTTATCATTGAGCTATATTTGTTTTAAAAGTTGATATTTTAACAAAAATGCTGCAGATACTTTGGGTTTTCTTAAATTTTCGTCAAACTGATTGGGTTCAAGTCGCCCAAAGTTAACTTCAAGCGTAAATTTAGAATATTTCTGAATAATAATGTTTGTTATTAGTCAAAGATTTGTAGATTAATTTTTATAAATTTTTATTTTTAAAAGAATTTCTTGTATTCGTACAATTATTGTAAGTTTTTATTACAAATTATTTACTTGATAAGATGAGCCATTTGAAAGAAATTATTGATTGTAGAACATTAAATCGCGTCTCAAACAGGAGTAGCAAGAGCAAAATTCAGCAAAGCAATCATCAGAACAGCGAAGTAGATTCCACCAATAACATTTCGGAGTGTAGCGGTAAAGGGGCGATCCAGTGGAGAAAAATCGCACCTTTGATGGAAGTATTGCAAGTCAAAGTTTATCGCCAAGGACAATCATAGTAGAGTATCGAACAGATGAGCCAAATGTGAAGATTGTAATGTTGACAACACCACAGTCACTAAAACTATGAGTTTTAAAATAATTTTAAAATTATACATTTATTATGGGATACTATGGTCAACTAAATATAAGGTAAAGCTTAGTAGAAACCTACCCAAGAAATGGACTGGTGTAGTTAAAACCTACTGATCTGGATTTAGTTTTTCTGGTAATAAAAATTATTGTTTATTTTGTCATACTAGTATATAGTACTTACATACGCCATACTTGTTCCTGTTTCTTCTTGAGGTTTTATACTTAAAGCTTGATGCGTTTGAATATAATTTGATTTAAATTTTTCTAAATTTGAAAAGTACACTAACTTTTTTCGATACAAAAATAACTTGTTGCTAATTCACTTTTGAATTTTCCATCGGGTGGGATCTTAAAAAAAAATTCTATTGTTATACGCTCTATTTAAAAGAAAATGTTTTTAAAAGTCTTCTTACTTGTTGGTAGTAAAACATAGCCAGTTACTGAGCTATTCCAGGGATCACCCAAGTTGACTTCTCGTAGAGAATTTAGGTTTTAAATTTTCGTCAAGGTGATGAGGTCCGGAAGTTGCTGAAAATAAATTCCTACTTTAATTTAGAATATTTTTGAGGTATGCTTGTTACTGATCAAAGATTCGTGGTTTAAGTACTTTAAATTTTGATTTTTAAAAAAATTTCTTGTATACGTAAAATAGTTTTGACAAACGTCAATAAATAAATAAACTGTTAACTTTGGGATACCATAGCCAACTAACAAAATGTAAAGATTAGCAAAATTATATCACAGGAAATGGAGTGGTGTGGTTAAATGGTACTGATGTGGATTTAGTTTTTCTAGTGTTAAAAATTATTGTTTATTTTGTCATACTAGTATATAATACTTACAAGCGCTATATTTCTTTCTGATTTTTTTTGAAATTTGAGACTTGAAGCGCTTGAATGTACTCTAATGAAAATTTTTCTCTATTCTTGGTTTAAAAATAACTAGTTGCTAATTCACTTTTGAATTTTTCATCGAGTGGGTCTTAGAAAAAACTTTTCTATTGTTATATGTTCCTCTCAAAAGGAAAAGTCTCTAGAAGTCTTCTTGCTTGTTGGTAGTAAAAGCAATTACTTGCCGATTACTGAGCTACTCTAGGGATCACCCAAGTTGACTTCTCGTAGAGAATTTGGGTTCTAAATTCTCGTCAAAGTGATGAGGTCCTAGTAAATTTCCACGTTAATTTAGAATGTTTTTGAAGTATGCTTGATACTAATCAAAGATTCGTGGTTTAAGTACTTCAAATTTTGATTTACAAAAGAATTTTTTGTATACGTGAAATAGTTTTAACAAACGTCAATAAATAAATAAACTGTTCACTATGAGATACCATAGCCAACTGACAAAAAGGTAAAGCTTAGCCAAATTATATCCTAGGAAATGGAGTAGTGTGGTTAAAACATACTGATGTGGATTTAGTTTTTCTAGTGTTAAAAATTATTGTTTATTCTGTCATACTACTATATAATACTTACAAACGCTATATTTCTTCTTAGTTTGTTTTAAAGTTTGAGACTTGAAGCTTAATGCGCCTGAATATACTTTAATTTAGATTTTTATTTTCTTTCGATTTAAAAATAACTAGCTGCTAATTCACTTTTGAATTTTTTATCGAGTAGGACCTTAAAAGAAAATTTTCTATTGTTATATGCTCAACTCAAATGGAAAAGTCTCTAGAAGTCTTCTTGCTTGTTGGTAGTAAAACCAATTACTTGCCAATTACTGAGCTACCCTAGGGATCTACCAAGTTGACTTCTCGTAAAGAATTTGGGCTTTAAATTTTCGTCAAAGTTATGGAATCTGAAAGTTGCTAAAAGTAAACACCCACGTTAATTTAGAATATTTTTGAAGTATGCTTGTTACTAGTCAAGAATTCGTAGTTTCATTACTTTAAATTTTGATTCTTAAAAAAATTTCTTGTGAACATAAAATGTTTTTGACAAAAGTCAATAAATAAATAAATTTTTTACTATGGGATACCATGGCCAACTGAGCAAAAGGTAAAGCCTAACAAAATTATATCCTAAGGCATGAAGCGGTGTGACTAAAATGTACTGATCTTAATTTAGTTTTTCTTGTGTTAAAAATTATTGTTTATTTCGCCAAACTATTATAGAATACTATTATAGAATAAACTTTTTGCTGTTTTATTATGTTTGAGGCTTGACGGTTGAAGTGTTAGAATATACTTTAATTTTGCTTTCTCCGAATTTAAAAAAGTACACTAACTTTTCTTAATTAAAAAACAACTTGCTTGAATTTGCAATGAGTGGAATCTTAAAAAATAATTTTTTAGTGATATATACCCTGCCTAAAAAGAAATGATTCTAGAACTCTTCTTACTTGTTGGTACGTATAATACCTATAACATTGTCATTTACTGAGCTTCTCTAGGAATGTCCAAAAAATTATGAGATGTTATTCAAATTTGATACTGGCCTGTAAGCAGTTATCAATTAAATGTTTATGTTTTTCTTAAATAATAATGTTAAGATGTTTTCTTTGAGTTTTAAGGAAAAAATATCTTGTGAAAAGCATAGATAATGCAGATGTGCTTAAGTGGAGCTGAAATACATTCATTCACATTTTGTAGGAGTTTTGTTGGAACACTGTACCAACTGCATTTTTGTTTTTTGTCTTTTGTGTTTATTATTTTATTTTTGTATTGCACATAATTTTAACGACTTATGACCACTTCTAAAAAACATAAAATACCCTTGTCAGACAGTTAAGCATCTTGGAGCTGTTTTTGCCAGGAACTGATGAATATCTAACATTTAGAACAAGAACAAATAAATGTTTAACGTTTCTTCACAGTGTTAAACAATCTTAAAAAATAAAACAAACCTTAACCTTATATTAACATTTATCACAGCCCTTATTCAGAAAGTAAATTAGTAATTACTATAAAAAAATATATGTAATAAAAATATATTTAATGGAAAGTAAACTTTTAATATTATTTTATTATCTATACTATTTTGATAATGACCAAATAATAATTGTCTGGTTTTTAAAGTTTATACGGCATTCAAACTGCAAATTATAAAATAAAAGGCACAAAAAAGTGTTAGAGTCGGTATCCGAAATCTTTGCAACGGTATAATTCAAAATAGTGCTGTTCAAGTGTCTACCCGCTATCTTATTTACCACCAAATTTATATTTTCTATCATAAAACTAAAGAAAGCCCTCTTTGATAGCCACCGACTAGTATAATAGATATACCTATTAATCAAACTGTTGTTTACTTTTTATAAAATTAGCAAATTATTCGTCGAAATGTAATTAGCAATATGTATGTATTTGTACATACATTTTTGTATGTATGTACTTTGGCATATTTTGGGTTGTATTTCTACGTGTCTAGGTACATAATTAGGTACTTAGTAATTTAATTGTAAAATTTTCCTATAAACTGCTTAATTTTGGGGCAGCCTATAAACAATTTATAAATTGCACTACCTTTTCTTGTCGAAATTTAATTAGATACTCGTAAAGTGTATGTTTGAATAAAGTATAGAACCAGAGATATTAGAAAGAATATGATTAAGAAAGAATATGTAGTTTAAAAATCAAGCACGACTATGGTTCTGTTGGTTGTTGTTTTACTGCGAAAAGGGATGGGTGCTCAATTAACCGATCTAAACGTAGAAGTCGTAAAAACCATTTGCCTTGAGTCGAAGTATATAAATATAATACTTACATACCCCATACTTTTCACTGTTTTTTCTTGAGGTTTGAGCGTTTGAGGCTTGACACTTGATGCGTTTCAATATATCTTAATTTTGATTTTTCAAAACTTGAAAAAGTACACTAACTTTAGTACACTAACTTTTCTCGATGTAACAACAACTTGCTGGTAATTTACTTTTGAATTTCTATTAAGTGAAACCTTAAAAAAAATTTCAGCGTTATATGCTCTACTCAAAAGGAAAGGTTTCTAGAAGTTTTCTTACTTATTGGTAGTAAAACCTTGCCAATTACTGGGCTACACTAGTGATCACCTAAGCTGTCTTTTTGTATAGAATTTGGGTTTCAAATTTTTGTCAAAGTGATAGAGTTTGGAAGTTGCCAAAAATAAAGTCCAACGTAAATTTAGAATATTTCTGAAAAATGCTTGTTATTAGTCAAAAATTTGTTGTTTAATTTCTTATAATTTTGATTGGTAAAAGAATATCTTGTATACGGAAAATAATTTTGACAAAAGTCAAAAAGTACCTAAATAAATTTTTTACTATGGGATACTATGGTCAGCGGGCAAAAAGGTAAAGGTTAGCAAAATTATATTCTAAGATATGGAGAGGTAAGGTTAAAGCGATGTAGATTTAGTTTTTCTAGTGTGAAAAATTATTGTTTATTTCGCCATACTAGTACATAATACTTACATATGTCATATTTATTCCTGTTTTTTTTAGATTTAAGGTTTAACGCTTGCTGTGTCTATATATAGCTTAATTTTAATTTCTTCGAATTCAAAAAAGTACACTAAGTTTTCTTGGTTTAAAAACAACTTGCTGCTAATTCACTTTAGATTTTTTCATTGAGTAAAACCTTAAAGAAATTTTTTTAACGTTATTTGTTATAATTAAAAGGAAAGGTCTCTAGAAGTCTTCTTACTTTTAGGTAGTACAACATTTTACCAAATACTGAACTGCTCTAGGAATCACCAAAGTTGTCATTTCGTAGAAAATTTGGGTTTTAAATTTTCGTCAAAGTGATGAAATCCAGGAGTTGCCAAAATTAAATTCTAACGTTAATTTAGTATATTATATTAAATACTTAAAATTTTAATTTTGAAAAAAACTTCGACAAATAATTTTGACAAACGTCAATAAATAAATAAACTTTTCACTGTGGGATACTATGGCCAACTGACAAAAGTTAGCAAAATACTTAGCAAAATTCTATTTCAAAAATGGAGTGGTGTGGTTAAAACGAACTGATGTAAATTTAGTTTTCTAGTGTTAAAAATTATTGTTCATTTTGCCATACTAATATATAATACTTACATATGCTATATTTCTTACTGATTTTTCTTGAGGTTTGATACTTGAAGCTTGATACGTCTGAAGATACCTATTTTAATTTAGATTTTTTCGAATTTGAATAAAAACATTAACTTTTCTTGATTTAAAAATAACTTGCTGCTAATTTACTTTTAAGTTTTCTATTAAGTGAAACTTTAAAAGAAGATTTTCTAGCTTTATACGCTCTACTCAAAAGGAAAAGGTCTCTAGAAGTCTTCTCACTTGTTGGTAGTAAAACAAAGCCAATTACTGAACTACCTCAGGAATCACATAAATTGATTCCTTAACTTTTTTCGATATAAAAATAACTTGTTGCTAATTCATTTTTGAATTTTCCATCGGGTGGGATCTTAAAAAAAATTCTATTGTTATATGCTCTATTTAAAAAAAAATGTTTTTAAAAGTCTTCTTACTTGTTGGTAGTAAAACATAGCCAGTTACTGAGCTACCCCAGAGATCACCCAAGTTGACTTCATGTAGAAAATTTGGGTTTTAAATTTTCGTCAAAGTGATGGGAGCCGGAAGTTGCTAAAAGTAAACACCCACGTTAATTTAGAATACTTCTAAAGTATGCTTGTTACTAGTCAAAAATTTGAGGTTAAATTTCTTTAAATTTTAATTCTCAAAAAAATTTCTTGTAAACGTAAAATGATTTTGACAAACGTCAATAAGTAAATAATTTTTTTACTATGGGATACTCTGGCCAACTAAGAAAAAGATAAAGCTTGGCAAAATCATATTCCAAGAAATGGAGTGGTGTGGTTAAAACGTACTCATGTAGATTTAGATTTTCTGGTGTTAAAAATTATTGTTCATTTCGCCAAACTATTATATAATACTTTTATAGACTTTTTCTGTTTTTGTTATAATTCGTTTTTCTTTTTAATGCGCTTGTCTGTTTCTTTTTAACACATTATCTATATGACATAGCAACATATACAACAATGTGTTGAAAAAAGACAGACAAGCACATTAAAAAGAAAAACAAACTATACTTTAATTTTAACTTCTCCGAATTTAAAGATGTACGTACCTACACTAACTTTTTTCAATTTAAGAACAACTTGGCGTTAGTTCATTTTTGAATTTGCATTGGAGTGGAATCTTAAAAAATAATTTTTTAGTGTTATATACTCTACTTAAAAGGAAAGGTCTCTAGAAGTTTTTTTACTTGTTGGTAGTACCCACTCGTATAATATTGTCAATTACTGAGCTTGTCTAGGAATTACCTAAAATTATGAGATGTTGTTTAAATTTGATATTGGCCTGTATAATTGAACCTTTATTTTTTTTTAAATAATAATGCTAAGATGCTTTCTTTGAGTTTTAAAGTAAAAATATTTTGTGAAGAGCATAGATATTGCAAATGTGTGTAAATAGCGCTGCAATATATTCATTCAGAATTTTGAGGAATTATGTTGCAACACAGTACAAACTGCACTTTTATTTTTTGTCTTTTGTGTTAATTATTTTATTTTTATGTGTTGCAAATAGATAGGTACGTAGTTTTAGTTAAATTTAGAACCAAAATAGTACTACTGTTTCGTTTATTTTCATTTCCTAATAAATTCATAAAAAACCTGACTATCTTTTTATTGCTTCAACATTACCTTTCGCGTTTTGTTATCAATTTTTAGTTTTTTTAGTAATATTTTTTGTGCATTTCTAAGTATTATTATTATCATTTGGTTGCATTAGTTTTGTTTTTAGTCTTATTGTTTTGATCATTTTTAAAATTTTTGCAAACTTACGAAAGTGTTTGTACCAAAGACTACCAAAAGTTCATCAACTCGTAAATAAAAATGTAAATAGATATACCAAGTAAAAGCGAAATTAGAATCACCCCCTTTTTTAATAGAACGTGATTACCAAATACTGATTGAGTTGGCTAAAAGTTTTTTACGCAATTTATTTCAAGAAAGTGGGTGGGACAAAGAAGCTAAAGGATAGGTTGCCTAGTTCATTGTCGAGCAACGGCAATGCTGCACTAAAATAGGTCGTACAAAACGAATAAACTATATGATGTTTTGCGGTTATCTACAATTTTTTTTAAATACTTTTTTTACAAAACTGTACTCTAACATCGTTCTATTTAGAATGACATTAAAAATAATGTAAATTTTACATTTTTTTGACAAATTAATATTAATTAATTAATATTTATTAGAAAGAATATCAGAAAAATTCTAAAAAAATTTACATGCGTAGAGAAAAAAACAAAGTTTTTAATAATAAACCCTGAAGTCGTTGTGATAGCTAGTTTTTTTAAAAAAGTTAAGATATACTTTTAACTGACTCACTCTGTATAGGGTATGTCTTACATATTACACATGTCAAGAATATACTAAATAAAATTTTAAGATTAATCCATTTTTGACAACAATAAAAATTATACTAAATAATACAACAGAAAGTAAAGCAAATAGAAAAACAGAAACTAACTTTAAAGGTAAAGTTTAAAGTGTGTACTGTCATATTTAATCCATAACCTAAAGTAAAGTTCTCGGTTTAAGGTATTATATTAGTAATGAGTGTATTTGGAGTTAATAGAAAGTAAAACCTGTTTGCAATAAGAGCTTCGTTACAGATTTTTACGAGTTTTGCTCTATTCGAAAGCAAATAACTTTTACAACATTTTTAGTAAGAGTGAAAGATCGATCAGATTTTATATTTGCAACATTATCTGTATTTAAAAAACGTTTTAAATCCCGCATGCAGTGTTGTTTAAACATAATGAAATCTACAAAAACTTCTGAGTAAACTTGTTAAAATGGACCGTACGTTGAGTCCAACTATACTGCCAAACATTAATTTCATTGTATACTCCACGTTGTAGTATTTTTTAAACAGAAAAACAAAATTTGGGTAAGGTGTTTTAGTAGATAATCAACATTAATTTAGTGACAAATCAATTTTCTAGCACTTTCGGTTTTACCGGCAATTACTATAACTTTAAATTTTCAATAACACACTATGTATAGTTTTAGAATCTACATTAAATTTTAAGTCAAACACACTATTTTTTATTACTTTTGGTAAAATCAAAAATCTTCTCACTATTTTTTTTATCTACATCGCCGTGATGACGGCTAAAAACATTTCTAAATGATGTAAGCTTCAATAAAAAAAAACACAATTTTGAAAGTTTACTTAATAGTTTTTGTAGTAGTCTTTACAAAAATAATAAATAAAAAATCTCAAAAATGTACACTAAAAATAAATTCGAGCAATTTTAAGTAAATTTTTAATATTTTGGTATTTTTAGATTTACTAAAAAAATGTTAATTTAAAAAATCGAATAAGCCACTATTCTTCTATTTGAAAAAAATTAGTCAAAACTAAAGTATTTGAGTTTAAACGGCTCATTTTCTAAATTAGAGCAAGTTTCGTTATCTATTTAAAAAAATACCATTAAAAAAAGAGGTGATTCTAATTTTGTTTACACCCGGTATAAAAATGAAAAAACATTAATTACCCTATTAACAAAAATAAGCTTTAGTTAAAAAAAAAACTAATAAGTATAAACTGTAAACACAAAACTGATAAACTTGAATGAGAATAATTTCCACCCAAAAACGTCTAACTCTGTCAGAACTCAAAATGACTGCATTTTGGGCCTTTTAATAAACTTTTATCACTCTGTTACTGATTAAAATTATGTACAATTAATAAATAAATGCAAACAGTTGCAAAAAGAGAGTCTTTTAAGCACGCGACGTGAATCTCCAACACGTCAGGAGCTTAACAGACATCGATTTTGCAGCGTATTGCATTCAAGATTTTTTGTTACAGCGTTTTATAACAGATTTTTCTTTCAAAAATAATGATTTTAATCAAACATTTACATTGTACAGTAGGCAGATGGCAGGTTGCTATGGATATTTTTTTTTATCAATCCTGAACATTTACGTAATTATATTATATATAATATAATATACCGGGTGTAAACGAAATTAGGCTCACCCCTTTTTTAAATAGTATTTTTTAAATTGAAAAAATGAAACTTGGAAAACTTATTATATTAAAAAATTCCCATTAACTAAATAAAAAATAAACTTTCTGTCACTTCCGGATTTACCGGAAATAACCATAACTTGGGATTTTCAAATAAAACACTATGTATATTTTTATATTTTTGGAATTTACATTTAATTCTGAGTCTAAAATACTACTTTTTATAATATTTTATAAAATAAATATTTTTTTTGCAATTTTTGTTTTTGTTATCTAGAGGGCTGTGACAGCAAAAAAAGTATTTCTAAACAATAGAGGCAACCATTAAAAAATAAAAACAGTTTCACAAATAATCTAATTTAGAAAATACACGAGTTTAAATTATATTAAATTAGTTTTTCCTATTTAACTCGATTTTTTCAAATGGAACAATACTGCTTTACTTGACATTTTAAAATAACGTTTTCTTTGCCAATCCAATGAGATTAAAATTTTAAAAATCTACTCAGTAGTTTTTGTAGTATTGACAAAAAAATATTTTAATGGTAGCATTTTAACAAAAAAATTAAATAGAGAGTTATTAAATATAATTTGTAACCTTTTTTGTAGTTTACAGCCTGCTTGAAGTTTAGTTAACTTTTAGGGATTTTTCCAAAATATTTTTCTCAATATTACAAAAACTACTGAAAAGATTTAAAAAAATTTGGTATTTTTAGAATAACAAAAAAAAGTTAATTTAAAATGTCAAGTGAGCCACTAATGTTCTATTTGGAAAAAATGAGTTAAACCAGAAAAACTAACTTCATCTAATTTAAACTCGTCTATTTTCTAAATTAGATTATTTATGGAACTGTTTTTATTTTTTAGTGGTTGCCTACATTGTTTAGAAATATTTTTTTGCTATCACAGCCATCAAGATATAAAAAACAAAAATTGCAAAAAAAATATTTTATTTCACAAAAAGTTATAAAAAGTAGTGTTTTAGACTCAGAATAATGTAGATTCCAAAATTATAAAAATATACATAAAGTTCTATTTAAAAATCTAAAGTTATAGTCATTTTCGGTAAAACCGGAAGTGATAGAAAATTTATTTTTTACTTAATTAATGGGGATTTTCTAATATAATAAGCTTTCCGAGTTTCATTTTTTTAATTTAAAAAATACTATATAAAAAAGGGGTGAGCCTAATTTTATATACACCCGGTATATAGTAAAATAATAATTTACTGTGAATAAAAATTTAATTTAAATATTACGTAAAAGTGTAGGATTTATAAAAAAAGGTTTCCTCGTTTTTAGAACCTTGATGTTTGTGGTACCAAAGTCATATTTGGATCTTTAGTAATAGCAACGGCATCATAGGTTGAGAGTGTGATATGTAATTCAGAGGTCAAAATTTGTGAGAACGAAGAAGACTCCGATATTTGTGATGATGAAAGTGATAGCTACGATAAAAGTGAACGTAGGGAAAAATCTGAGTATGAATAAGTGACAACGATAAACTTTTATAATTTTTTCATAATAGCATACAATTATGTAAACAATTTTCTTTGATGTAAATAACTAAAATATTATTTTTTATAAATAGTCTCTTTTGGTTTAACTTTATAAACAAATTTGACTTTTTACTTTAAAATACATGTTTTGTTATATTGTTTTAAATATTATTAAATAAAAATTAATAAAATATATATATATTTTTTAGTATGTATGTTTTTTTATATATGAAATCGTTCTTATATGCGTGCACTGGTGGTTGAGAACCCCATTAATCGAGACATGTGCAACAGCTTTACTAACTCGTACAGCAGTGGTTTCCAACATTTTGTACCTGCGCCCCCCTTAAAAAAAATTGTTGCGCTCTCTTAATTTTTCTGACAATCTAATTTCATAAATACTCAACTGATATTATAATTTATTTAATAGGCTACAAAATAATATACAATATTATGTAAAAATATACATAAAAAAATAATTATTTGTTACAAGAAATAATAATTTTAAATGTAATAGTTTTAGCATTTGTACACAAAAAATTCGCGGCGAGGATTGTGGATTACGTATTTTGCTGATTTATTTTTTTGTCATCTAATCGACTTTTTTGGTTTGTATTCAAAAATGATATTTTGGAAACAGCTGCATGTCCCCCTTGCCACAGTTTTGTGCCTCCCTAGGGGGACGCGCCCTATAGGTTGGAAACCACTGTCGTACAGTTAACATTCGCCATCTTTGTCTGACAAGTGGCGTTGCGCGCTAACTCTCTTTCATTTTATCTCCAATACCTAGCATCTTTATTGGCGAGCAACTCTTATTTGCGAACACTTTTTGATAGGCAGCCTTATTACATCACACAGAAAAAAATATTATCTATAATTTGATATAAACGACATTAATATACGTCATGAACGAAATTTTATTCCAAAAGCTAATTAATAATGTTTTAATTAATAGCACTGGAGGGCATTTTTTGAAAGGCACCTTATTAAAAATGTATTCCAACATTTATAGATATACGGAAAAATTAGATGTTTATCAACTACATTATCAATGTACAACGTCCCAAAAAAAGATTTTCATCTAGTTACCTTTGAAATTATTTTACATGTTAATTTTTTTGTGCCGCTCTACTCTTTAAGTTTGAACTAATTTATTCTCCTATCACCTATCAATCAAATGTCAATTCAGATTTGAAGTTTGGCAAGGGGACTTTGACCTTTAATGAACATCCAAAGCAGGAAAACTTTTTCTTTAAAAATTGCCGCTTGTAGAGAGACCGAATATATGGGGTTTTTTATTTTTCTTGTTACAACCTTAGTGACATTACTAGGTTTACTCGTTACCCCTATTTGCTAAAGCGGCATTTTTTATTTTACATGGGAAATTCACAGGCGACTAGATGAAAATCTTTTTTTGGGGCCCTGTAGTTTTGTAACGTTGATGGATTACCGTCACTGCGCATTTTTTTTTTAGAATTGTACAGATAAGACAGACAAGACATGTCTGGAATGTCATTTAAGGTCTCCTTTCTTCGATTTTAAGTTTAAAGGTTAAAATTTATTTTTAATTTTTTTTGTTTTTAATTTTTTTTTATGTTTCTTTATAAATAAAGTAATTTTTTTAAGTAATAGGTATGGGACCTCATAAAATACCCTTATAAAAAAACCGCATCATTCTAGCTTCATTTAAAAATTTTCAAAAACTTTAGAGGCGGCTGGGGGCAGTAGGGGGAGTGGTACAAAGCAACTGATATTTTACTTCTATATTGTACGTTCATGTGTATAAGATACAAAAAAAAAAATTAAAAATCTGAGAAATTTTTTGACCTCACATCCATCTCAAGATCCATATTAGAGATCGGGGAAAGAGACGAAAACTTTGTTATTTATGACTTTAAAAATTTGACATTCTGAGGTTACAAAACATAGATTTTTTAAACATACTGGCTCTATCAGAATTTTTATACGGTATCTAGTTACTGAGATCTATAGACGTTTATTGGGGAATCTGGGGAGCCCAAACGGCATTGCTCACGCGCAAAATTTTTGTAGAATATCAAAGCCAGTATATGTCCGAGATTTTATTTGAGAGTCTGCGATCTTCCATTTTAATTTTAGAGATAAAAAAAAATTTTGAATTTTAAGAATGTAAAATTTACCAATTTTTAACCCAATTTGATTGGGTAGGATTAAATTTGAAGAAATGAAATTGTCAAATTTGTATTTCCAGATCAAAATACGTCGAGACTGTCAAACTTACCAGCCTGAAGTTCGGTCTAGTACCCATTTTTCATCTCTAGTTATTGACATACCTATAAAAAACATACTCTGACAGCCTTCCGTAGTTCATATTTTGCCTGGCGCTGGAGTCACGCTCGGAGCGAATATGCAAAGCCTCATATACATAGAAGCAAATATTTACGAATAATGACGATAAATTTATGCAACCCATCTTACATTTTGCACGAAATTTTGATAGAATTTAATTTAAAAAATATTTTTGCGATTATAGTCATTGTATATCATTTTATGTTAATTTGACTGTTTTTGATCAAATTTGGTCAAAATATTCACTGATAACGAGAACGAAAAGACTGACATGATCGTGATATATAGGAAATATACATAAACGTTTCAGCTGCAGCAACTGTTCCGACTAACAAAAATTTTCGAAGACCTGAAGCAAAATTACGTCAATACTGTCCTCTCTTAAAAAAGCCAAGAAACACAACTGCGACAGGAGGAAATAATGAGATTGCTAGAATTTCGAAATTAGCCAAAGTTCTGTTTCTAGAATAATACGCGGTAATAAATTCTATCCTTACCATGTTACACTAGTACAGGAACTAAAAATTACGGAGTATTCGATAAAACTCGGATTTTTTTTAAATTTTACCAGTTATATAAAAAAACTGACAGAAATCAATAATCTCTGAGTAAATGATTCAATATTTTCACTGAAATAGAAATTTTATCAAAAAAGTTGCTTAATAAGTAAATTTGGTTGCATATGAATTCATCATCATTCGTGAATAAGCCTATACTACCAACAATACCTTTATATACGTTGCAGAAATCTATCACAAAATGACTGTAGTCTAAGTAATTACTTGTTTTTCATGTTTTTAAAAGTACTTTTACCTTAATGTCGTAAAATCTTTAATGATGCGCAAAATTGGTTTTGTATCGTAAAAATATTGTTGTGCGCAAATTCTTTTGTCAAATTTTAAAATAATTTTTTTTATATTAACATTGTCACTGTAATGGATTTTATTCTTCTGTAAAGAAATCTATAGATATATTGGTTAATAATTAAAACTCTGTTTTGTAAAAATGTTTATTTTTTACACTGGGATTGAGAAATACACACACCATATAAGTCACGAGCGCAATTTTCATCGCAGTAACAAGCATCGTTACATCTCATATTAAGAGGAATCCGTACGGCAACATTATAGGTGCTGTGCAGAGGTGCCGAATTCCTCATAAAATTGGGCTTAAATATTAACTTAAAAAAATAATAAATATATCATCGGAAAGCTCATTTAATACTCTATGCTTCTCTAGTGTTAGATTTTTAAAAATTTATCTCATTTTTAACTACTGAGGTAAGAACTTTGCTGTTTTTTGGTCATTTTCAACAGCAATTCTAATAGGTAAATATATAAAAAAATAAAAAAACAACACTAGAGAGGCATAGCCTGATCTTTTTTCTTTAAAAAACTGCAAAATTTTTTTTAAAAAAGTTAATTTTACTTTTAATTTTAAGGGGAATTCGAAACCCTTGCAAAGCATTATTTTGTTGTAGTAAAGTGCTGCCTCTGGTGAAAATTTGTTAAAAACCTGAGTCTCCTCCTACCGGTACACTCAAGTAAAAAGCATTCAAAAATTAGGTACTAGTAGAAATAATTTTTACGAATTTTTGCTTCACATTCGTTTAAGACCCATAACGTATACTGAAAAAGCAACCTCTCAAACTGAAATAAAAATTTAAGAAACGTAAAATGTTTTATACGATTTCATTAAAAACTTCTAAAACAAATTATATTTAAATTAATTATATCTCTGTAATTTATTATTAATACTACATTATGTCACTACTGAAATAAAAATATTACGCGAAAATAACATGCTAGATAAACCTTTTAATTTTTCTATGACACTTCATAATTTACGCCCTAATATGAACAAAATATAAATCCTTACACTAGATGACTACTGTTTTTTTAAGAAAAGGTGTAACAAATGGTAATAATATTTTATAAATGCCGCCAAAACGATATTTACGTTTGTTTTTCCTGGAAATACTCGGTCTATTATGTCTTAGATAGGTTCCAGATGTGGCCAGCGACCCTTATATGGTAGTGTTTTCTGAAGAGCCAAATTTTGGTAATAAGGTTTACTGCGACAAAGTGACATTTTTCTATTTAGTAAATAAACAATTTGTTACACTGAATTAGTTTATAGTTGTGGTTAATAGAAGTTATTATTAGTTTAGTTTTACGTGTGATTTGTTGCAAAAACTACATTAAAATAAGTGAATTCTCATTAACTTTATACAATAAATAAAACATGGCAAAAAGAAAAAGCAAAACAAGATTACATCTTTCAACGAAACGTCGAAGAAATAATAATTTGTTAGAATACAACAGGTAAGTTTTATAAATTAAAACACATTTTATTTTTAATTGTCACAAAATTTGTGGATTGAAAACGACATAAATATATGTACAGTGTGGAAACTACTTATCGAATAAATTCAGTAATTTCAAAACCAATAACATTTGTCGAAAACGCTATAACAAGTCAATTTTTATTTTTCATAATGCTTAAAAACAATCGGTAAACTTTGATGTTTTTCTAATTGTTTTTGATGTCGTGGTGGAAACGTAAAAATCTAAAAATCTCAAGATGTGTTGAAATTAGAGTTGTTCTAACTAGTGTGAGTTTATTGAAAATGGATTTAATAGTGATACCTTCAAATTTATAAAAAAATGTAGCATGCTATTTAAAAAAATGCGTGTGACGTCATAGCTCTGAAGGAGATGACGTCACAAATGAGTTAAATAATTTAAAACCAGCGCAATTTAAAATAAAAGTTGACCTGTCTTAACGTTTTACAAAAATATCATTCATTTTGAAAATGATGAATTTATTCTATAAGTAATTTCCATACTGTATAAGTGTATATATGTATTTTAAAAATCGTTTCTAAACTAAATATAATAAAATAAAATTAAAACTTTTTTTTAGATGTAAAAAAGCTGATTTGCCTTTTAAACTTGCTGTTGAAAAAAATAACGAGACTTATGAAGGGTATGTACAACCTAACCACTCCTTTAACATTTAAATTAATAGCCTAACTTCTAGTTCATCACAACAAAGTTCAGATAATGTTGAACAAGATATGAACGTAGAAATCAACAACTTTGTGGTTGGTTACACTAAACCTGCAATACCTCAACAAAACAAAGAAGAGAATAATTCGTCAAAAAATAGTAATTCAGATTATAGTGTTGTGGGAAGACGTATTATTCAGTTCCAACATTTTTTTGAATCTTTACAAAAAATCAGTGATCACAATAGAAACCTGGGTTGTAATTTAATTAATATGGAAATAATAGACGAAGTTAAATATGGCATTAATTCCATATTTACAATAAGTTGCAGAATGTGTAATACCAGCTTTAAAATCTCTACAAACGAAACTTCAAGCGACAATATGGAAACAATGGAAGTAAACACTTCGTCAATCGAAGGAATAATGTCTATAGGAGGTGGTTATTACAATTTAGAAGAATTTTTATCATGTATGGAAATACCATGTATGAGCGAAAAAACTTACACTAAGTATCATACCATAGTTTGTGATACGTGGGAAAAAGCTGCTGCAAAACAGATGCAAGAGTCTGTCAAAAAAGAAGCTGCTATCGCAATACAAAATCAAGATGTTGATGAAAATGGTATTCCTTGCATTACTGTTGTGGTTGATGGATGTTGGTCTAAACGCAGTTACAAAACAAAATATAATGCACTTTCCGGAGCCGGTGCCATTGTTGGTTTTCGGACAGGCGAAGTTTTATATTTAGCTGTTAAAAATAAGTTTTGTTTAAAATGTTTGAATACAAAAGAAGATGAACAACCAAGTGAACATTTATGCTGGAAGAATTTTAACGGAAGCTCAACAAGCATGGAATCTACTATTATTGTAGAAGGTTTTAAACAAAGCTTAGAATTATATGGGTTAAAGTACGTTAGGCTTGTAGCGGATGGAGATAGCAGCACCTATAAAAAAATTTTAGATGCCAGACCCTATAAAGACACAACAGTTGAGAAGATAGAATGCAGAAATCATCTTCTGAGAAATTATTGCAATAAAATAAAAGCTCTTGGAACCGACACAAAATTTCCACTAGTTCTAAGGAAGTTATTAAATGAAAGAATAATGAGGCTAAGAACAGCAGTCACAAGTGCCTTAAAACACAGGAAAAATGAAACAAATGCAACTGTCTTTGAGAAAATAAAAAAATTAAAAGAGGATATAGATAACAGCATATATCACGTTTTTGGCTGTCACACTAATTGTGACAAGTATTTTTGTAAAAGTCCGGAAGAAATAAATTACATAAATACACTAAAAACAACAGATTCTAACATTTTTAATAAATTGAGTTTAATCGTAAAGAGTTTATCTCAACATTCGAGAAGCTTACTGCATGATTTAGACACTAATATTGTAGAACAGTTTCATGCTATAGTTGCTAAGTTTGTTGGGAGCAAAAGAATCAACTATGTAAAAGGACGATCTTATCAGTCAAGGTGTCATGCAGCAGTAGTTTCATTTAATTCCAAAAGCCCACATTATATCTTGCATAAAACATTAACCGGAAAAAGTCCTTCGAAAGTAAAAACCAAATTTGAAATTAGAAGAAAAATGAAATGCCAACGTAGATTAAATTTTTCTAAAAAATATAGAAAAGTAACAAGAAAAGAAAATGATAAAGATTATGGCATTTATTGTCAACGCCCCGACATGGATCCGCAAATTTATGAAGATGAAAAAATATCTTTTCTGAAAGCAATTGAAAAAAATGAACAAGAAAGAAGATTATTTGAAAAAAATACAAATTTGCAATCGGGTAGCAGTCTTTGGATGGAGGAAAGGCGAAAGATTTTAACAGCTTCAAACTTTCATCGCGTTTGCAGACGTCGCAAAAATAAAAGCTGTGTTAACATTATTAAACATGTAATATATCCAAAACAATTAAAAAACATTATAGCCATAGATCATGGCAAAACTTTTGAAGAAAAAGCACGGCAACAATTAGAAGAACAATTGGCTGTAAATATATCTAAATGTGGCATGTTTATTGACGAAGAGTTTAGTTTTCTCGGAGCATCTAGAGACGGCTTGGTGGACGAAGACAAATTAGTAGAAATTAAGTGCCCTTTTTCTGCTTATAATATGCCTCTAGAAGAAGCAATTAGAAAACGAAAAATAACTTTTTGGAAGAAGGACGGAACTATAAATAAAAATCATCAGTGGTTCTATCAAGTTCAAGGTCAGCTAAGGATAACAAAAAGAACAACAGGGATATTAGCAGTCTGGACTTCTGACACTGAACCATTAAAAATTGAAATTATAAAAAATGATCCCATATTTTGGAAAAACAATATGGAATCAGAACTTATAAACTTTTACATGAAGGGCATGCTACCAGAACTTATTGACCCAAGACATATTCGTAACATGCAAATAAGAGATTTCCAAGAGGACGTGTAAATTACACTGTGCGATAAAAAAGTGTTAACTAATTTTCTGGTATTTCTCGTTTCTATTAGTCAAAAAAATACCAGTTCACGGATTTGCCTTAGGTACTAGCTTTTTTGTATGTACCTATTTTTTTTATCTGTAAGATTTTAAAAACTAGTGTTTTTTGCATCATTTACAGCAGGGGTCGGCAACCTTTTTCGAACGGCGGGCCATTTCCAAAATAATTTTTTTTATGCGGCCCACACATTCAAATGTAACTTAAATATTTTTTTTTAAATAGTGCTTTTATATCATATACGGGTATAAATATTATTAAAAATAAATTATATTGATGCTGTGACGAGCCGCATAAAAAGTTGCAAAGGGCCGCAGGTTGCCGACCCCTGATTTACAGTGTTATAATCTAGTAATCTAATAAATCTTTTGTTTTATTTTTAAATGCTTATTACTCTGTATATCTACCCAAGTATTCTTTTTTTTTTAATTGTAAGCAACTTATATTTTATTTTAAAATTACTTACGTATACATATTATGGTGGGCCAAAAAAATCGACTATTTTTTTTAACTTCCGACACTGAAAAATTGATTTCTAGGTACCTTTAAAAAATGCTTTTTCAAGATGAGCTCTTAATTTTGATAGGAAAGACTCCCTCATCGCTGTTTTCCATTTTTTTTTGCAGTACCATATAATAAAATCCATATCTCGTTATTGCTTGATTGTACAGAAAATTTGTATATACATTTTTTTGTACAAAATTAAGCGCTATACAAAAAAGTTATCTTACATTTTTTTATATCTCTTACCGTTTAGGAGATATCGGAGGTCAAAGTTTAAAGAATTTAACAAAAAATTCCTTTCTACTTCTAAATTTTATAACTCAAAGATAAATAAATATTATAAAATGCGCAACATATAAACTTGTAGAAAATTAAACGCTCTATAAAAAAGGTCTCTTGTAGTTAATTCATTATTCTAACCATTTAAAAATATTCGCATTTTAAAAACCAAAATTTGATACTAAATCCCCATATTTCTTTTAAATGGTTGAAGTAATCGATTAACCACAATCGACTTTTTTATAGAGCGTTTAATTTCCTACAAAACCGTATGTTGCACACTTTATAATATTTACTTATCCACGAGTTATAAAATTTAGAAGTAAAAAAAATTTTTTTGCTGAATTCTTCAAACTTTGACCTCTGATATCTTCTAAACGGTAAGAGTTATAAAAAAAATTGTAAGATACCTTTTTTAGAGCGTTCAATTTCCTACAAAAAATGTAAATAAAGTTTTTCAGTGTCGGAAGTTAAAAAAACCATATTTGATTTTTTGGCCCACCCTAATACATATACAAAAATTGTTGTGTTAATAAATTAATAAATATATTACTCATCCATAAAGAAAAATCGTATTTATTATTACCTATTTTTTTTCTAATTACCTAATCTTTGTTTTTGCCTTAAATACGAAATAAGCATTTAACTTGGCGAAATTTAATTTGACGAGGGTTGCTGGAAGACGATACTTCTTTCTGCACGCATACTAGCTCCTCCAGTCTTTGACATGTGTTTCGGACTGTACCTGATTTCGATTGATGTACGACCAAGTGACTCCACCTCCAGCATTTCCCCTCTCACACCCGACCCGTCCCGCAAAATTTGGACACATACGTACGGAGCGCAATTTTCATCGCAGTAACAAGCATCGTTACATCTTATATTAACAATACGACAAGGTTGACCAAGAGTGGCACATTCTGTTTGGCAGGCGCCACCACAAGCGTAGTGTTTGTGAAAGAGGTCACAAACGACCGGTTTTCATCCTAAATTAGAATGATTAAGTCTGAAATTTGTTTAAAAAATGCTCGACTTACCAGCGACGTCTGCAGAAGCTAATGGTAGAAAACGTGTCAAAACCAAGTAGAACTTCATGGTGTTAGCTGGTAACTGACAAAGATTCTACATAACTGAATTCTTTTATAAATGTAGCGTCGATATGAGAATTCCCAGTTGAATAAACTTGATAATTATGGTAATCAGAAGTGTTCTGAGATGCAAAACTGACCGTGGGGACTTTGTTATACCGACAGAATATTAATACGTTATACAGAGATTGTCCAAAAAACAACGAAAACAAAAAGAACGAAAAAGAGAAAAGAAGAATTCAATTGTCTATCTTATTGTTCCACAACAATGTTCTGAAGTTTTCAACAATTGCAACGTCGCATAAATAGTCAGAATTCCAAGTGACAAATGTAGTGCATCCTCATTTGCTTTAATCTACGGATAGATGACTGACGATCAGCAGTCTTAAAGAAAACTGACATAATTACATGTAACAGACATTTTTAAATTTTGAATGATATTAAAGCAGCAGTGTTGGGCGGTTGTGTATAATATCAAAATATTTAAAAAAGTGACTGCATTCCACCTTTATATCCAAGCTAAACCTAAAAATGTCAAGGAATTCCAGAAATTAATGGTCCCACGAATTCAAAATTTCTTTCTGGTTTTTATAGTCAGTTTTCAGAATTGACTAGAGTTAGAATGCAAAGATGTGATTAATTTCTTAAGCACAAACTATACTAAAATGAATTGCAAACTGGAAATTTTTATAAAAGCAATTTGATGACTGAAATTTGACGGAAAAACAGAAAAAATCTGAAATTAAAAATTTTGAGTTTTGCAAAATTTAGAAATTTTGTGTAAAAGCTGACCCAAAATTCGTTGTTGGAAAAGTTATGAGAATAAAGAAAAGTGAAGAATTACCAAAAATAGAACAATACGGAGAGAACAAGAGAAGATTTTATCAAAGTACAAGACATTAGAATTTGGTGGCAGGCAAATAACCAAATAGTGATAAATCATTTACAAAAATTGACCTTAGAAGACTACTACCTTGGATTACGCAGAAGTGTCTACACATGGTAACAGGTTGCCATTGTAGTTATTCAGCCACTGCAATTTTTCAGAAAATATTATAGCATAATCGTTTTGCGTGTAATTCGAAGGTGCAAGATATAATTCAAAGTCCAATTTTCAGTGTTTTGCTGTTATACTCTGATAAGATGGTACTTGGAGTGTCGTCTGTTATTTAATTTTCGGATTCCTAAATAGCATAAACTGGCGTTTCTCTCTAAATTTCTTTTGATTGTAGATGTTATTCTGTACTCCTGTTCTCTGATTTCTCGACCGGTGAGTCTGAGTATAGTTTATATTCTATGCAAAATTACAAATAACTTTTAAAAAAGTTGTTTTTAATTATCTGTTATCAATTTTAATTTGTGGCTCTTTCTTTACCAAAATTTTTGAAATGCAGGCGTCTGTCTAAAAATTTCTATCTTCTAAATGTTTGCACACAAATTAAAGTAAGTAACGCCGTTTGATTTCTAAGGCGGGCGTTTAGCTACGTTACCGCTTATGGGAAAAAATAAGCGTATTTAAAACATACGTCATTTGAGTTTACTAATACCAATTTAAATAAACTTGGTCGCATATGAAAGCCAACACTTTTCTTATAGGGCTGGTAAATTTTTGAATTTCTAAAAAGATTTATAAACAAAAGATAATTAAGTTTGAAAAATATTTCCAAATTAAACCTAAAGTTTGGCAATTATTTTCTCAAAAGTACGTGAATAGATTTATACTAAAATACCCTTAGCTCTATCTCCAAGGTCTTACAAACGTATCACCAAAAAACCAAATGCGTCAGTTAAGCCGTTTGACTGTGTTGTATGTTTTAATATTATAATCGTCAATTTCATTTGTTTTGCGTCATTTATTAATGAGTTAGAGCAAGATAGATTGAAAAGTATGACAGAATTTTACAGTTTTTTCAAAGAGCTAGTTTGGCTCGAGGTTTGGCAATTGCCTAAGAGAGTCGCTCTAATCGCATAACTTTATGTGACATGAGTGTAAATTAATGAGGTGGGCTTATGCATAGATATTGTTGCTAAGCAAGAGGTAAGGAGTCCGGACGGAATTGATACAGATTCAATGTCAACACTTGACTCGGCAAAAGCGACGACAATACGTCTGGAGATTGATTCGAAAAATTGATTTGATTTTTATTTTATTCATTTATCAATTACATTAAATTGTAAATAAATTTTTTAAATACAAAAAGTAACAGTAATTATTTATTTAAGTAATACAACTACTTAATTATTTCAAAGCTTTATTTGTCAAAAATTCTTTTAATAATTGTACCATCTTTTTTAAAACAGTAGCGTAAACATCTTAATCTTAAATTATTTGTAAAAAAAAAAAAATGAGTAAGGCAGCAAGTTGTCCTTTAAATTTGTATTTTCCAGTTACGGCCCTTTAACCACTTTATGTATTTTTATTAATTGGAGACCTATCATAGAGTGATGACACATATATACAATTATACATCTGTAATTGAATAAGGAATCGAAACGAATTAAATAATCAGTATTTAAATTTTATGAGCAGTACACGCTTTCAGTTTTTTATTACAGATGGTCAGTGTGATAGTAGATGGCCAGTCAAATAAAAAAGGATCAGTAAAATTTAAAAATGACCACCCATATTAATAAATCATTAGAAAATTATTATTGACAACCCATAATTATTATTAACATTTGATTTACAATTAATGTGTGTTTTGGGATGGCAAAAAGCAGTTAATAGCGTTAGCCCGAATTCGGTTAGATTCTGAGCTATGTTTGTAATAAGTTTTAAGTCTGTTATTTCATGATAAGCAGACTAGTAAGCGTTGAAAATTTGTAGTACCTATTTGTGATTATTGTATTTCTATAATTATTCAATCACAACTAAATATTTCAAATTTTTAGTGCTTACTAATTTGCCTATTGTAAAAAAAACAGATTTTAGACGCGAAGCGTCTTGCATCATAAAGGCACTGCCTACAAAAAATAATACAATTTGTGCATATAAGTACTGCATATTTTTTATTTTACTTATTGCCGACTATTGCATACTGACTATTTATTAATTTTTACTGCTCTTTTATCACTATAATACTAAACATAGAAATACTGGTTAAATAGTTTTTTTACTGCTTTGAAATGTCGTTCTTACTTATCACGTTTTATAAATATATGGAGCTTTAACAATATTTTGCTGATTGTTTATAATATTATACTGTGCATTATAAATACTGTTTACTTTATTACGACCTATAATGAATTATCAAAGACAAATATAAAACAAATAAAATATATAATAAGTCAGAATCATAGCCAATCGCTGATTAACTTACGGGATTTTTCACTCCTGGTGCTACGCTGGCTAATTCGTCTTATTAATCGTAGAAAAGTTAAACAATGTGTTTGTCAATTTGCTTTTTAACAGTTAGCAATTAGCAAACAGGTAAAAATCCAAACAACAGATAAAAAAATTGTAACAAGAAAATTATATAAAAAAATTTTTGATATAAAAGAACTCGATGTACGGTGAGAACGAGACTATGGTGAATTAGAGTTGGCCTTGCGTCTTTTGACTGATCGAACAAAACCATCAAAATATTACAAACCATAGCACGCTCTTATTCAGTAAATTTTTGTTCTCACGGTAGCATGGAACAGACAAAACAAAATTATTCATTATAATTACATGTTTTTTTGGCAACTATATAGATATTGAAAAAAAAACAAATTAAAACACAAAGTGGAATAGAAACTTGTGTCTAGCATAATTAAACAAAATAGTGCATTTTACGAACTCTGTATAACTATTTTTTCTTGCATACAGTGTGCTTATTATAAGCGTGGGCATAGTTGTCACAGTGAGTAATATTACTATACTCTCTATAGAAGAAAAATTTCCATTTCTTAACTCATTTTAACAAACGCACTCTTTACTCAATGAATTTGTTAGAGTTCTAGTCTACTGTTGAATAGGGCAGCAGAGAAAAATGTTTTTATACTCAATTGATAGTTAGTATAGATTTAACTAGGGGTACATCACATGATGTTGTTGCTCGTCTTTTAACAACTGCATCAAATTTTGAAGCAGTTAATCGATGTCGTCTTTCATTGACATATCGTAAATTATTCAACTGGCCAATAATTGACTGGAATATCTCTAACTGTAACTCACGGGTAACCTTAAAAATGGTTATAATATAGGTACTTAAAATTCGGAAGCGACCATTGAAAAGTGTGACACTAAAATAATGTGGTAATATGTGCTATACGTAAAAATGTAGCAGTTTAAAAATAAATTCACAAAGTCACAATTATGAATGCCTTTCGCTCCTTTCAATCATTTTTTTTACAGTTTTAACACGTCTTTTTTTTAAAAAAATAATTTTTGTAGCACACACTCACTGCTTTTACTGGTAAGCTAAGAAAAATTACAGATATAGGGATGATATAACGATGATTAATTAATTTATTATATTTTAATACCTATTCTATAAGCAGATTATCCAAAAATATAAATTATTCAAATACTGCCTAATTCCACACACCGCAAATTTGCGACGCAAGAAATTTAAGAATATTAGCAAATTTGATAGCTTTCTGTTAAAAGTTAAAAAATAAACATCACTTCAATTCTCGGAATAAAAAACAAAGGAAGTGGCACTTCTAGCATTGCACAGATTCAAGGTTGTTAGTGTTAGGGAATAAATAGTTATTTTCACTACGATTTCGTATTTGCACTCCTGATTTACAATGTCTAAAATGCATTACGACTTTAAATTTTAATAAAATTATTCTTCTCTACAATTGTTATAAAAAGAGTATTTAATTTTTTTTCGTCTTATTAATATACGAAGCTAATTTACCCTCTATTTAAAACAATATATTGCAAATTTAATCCTATAATAAACGTTGTTTATATTAATCGTGAAGCTGTTTTTAGTTAGAATAGTTAGTCACTTCACGCCCTTAATATAAAAAATCTATTTTTTTATTCAATATTATCGATTAATTTAATCTTCACATTAATACACTTGAACTGGTAAATAGCTTTCATCAGGAAATCTTTATTTTTTTGCCTCCCTTCTCCACCTCGTCTCTGGCCCTAGCAAAAAAGCGAGACGCCCGTCTACCTGCTCAATGGCATGTGCCTACTGCGATTTTTTAAACATGACAAACTAAAAATGTCAAAAACTCATTTTTTTAAATGGCATCCTCTATTTATTATTGTACCAATCCAAAGACCTTGGACAAGCTTTTTATTAATATAAGGTTTATATAGTCTAGTGCAAAATTCTAAGTTGCTATCCTAAATTAACTAAATTTCAATAAACTTTTCTGTTTTGGACAATAAAAATCGAGTAGGCTTCTGTCATTGTTACAATTTGTCAATTTTATTGTTAAGATTATGAGTCCCAAAATGAATTTTACTCGTCACAAACTCATTAACATGGTATACAGTCTTGATGAAGCGGATCGTAATATTTTATTGGCTCAAAGACTCTACAAACAAAAATACCCAAATGCAAAACTGCCGCAAAGTGCTCTGTATTTAAAAAATTGAAGGATAGATTTGATACTACAGGAAGCGTTACCTACTAGAAAAAAAAAGTATTAGTACGAAAAATAGACGAAAACCTGGAATTGGAAGTTCTTTTAATGTTACCTTGTAATTCTTATGATGAGAATTCTTTCAAAATGATCTGTCACTTCTGATGGAAAATCTGGATTTGCATACGCGAAAGATCATGTTGCTACAGCAGAATTGAGCTCCTGTATCATCGAGTAGTTCGACAATTTTTAAACAAAACTTTTCCAAATCGTCGGATAGGCAGAGGACAAGCAATCAGTTGGCCTGCTCGTTCTTCCGATGTTACTCCGATTGATTTCTTTCTTTGGAGATTTTTGAAAAATAAGGTGCATCAACTGAGACCAACAACTGCGGAGGATATAAAACAAAGAATTCGCGATACATTTTATTTAATAAATGTACGAGTAGATATGCTAAGTCGTGTTAGACTATATCTGGACGAAGACTACTTGTATTGAAAATGGTAATATTTTTGAGCACCAGTTATAAAAAAAATTGTAAAATTGCTTTAATGTTTTCTTTATTTATTAATGTTTTTACATTTTTTTACTAAACTGGGTTAATACTGCTTTGCGATATGTTAGAGTTTGCCTAATTTTTTCTGTAACTCAATTGCGCACAATTTGTACATTTTCTTGCAACAAAGAATTTTCAATTTTATACTTTTGTTTATTTTCTGTGCTAATTTTTTTTGTACATAAAGTTCACTTCGATTTTTATTGTTCAAAACAGAAAAGTTTTTTAAAATTTAGTTAATGAAGGATAGCAACTTAGAATTTTACACAAGACTATACAAACCTCATATTGATGAAAAGCTTGTTAAAAGATCTTATAATTGGTACAATAATAAATAGAGGGTGGCATTTAAAAAAAATGTGTTTTTGATATTTTTAATTTGTCATGTTTAAAAAATCGCAGTAGGCACATTCTACTAATCAGGTTATTGAGTAAACATTTAAAAGATGCGGCAAATATTTGGAAATCATACGGCGGTACCTACTTTAACTGGTGTGCAAGCATTTAGAAGGTAGGCATTTTTAGACAGATCTCTGCATTTCAAAAATATTGGTAAAGAAAGAGCCACAAATTAAAATTGATAACAGATAATTAAAAACAACTTTTTTAAAAGTTATTTGTAATTTAGCATAGAATCTAAAAATAAAATCAAAGTCAGTAGATTCTATTTAAAAAAACATAACTTTAGTGTTTTTTTAAATATTGGAACAGCTGTATATAAACCGCAATATTTTTAAAATGTGCAGTAAAAACTCAACTATAATCTAAAAAAAAAGAAAAAGTTTGTATCTCCTAATATAAGCAAGTTATAGAGCTTTTTCGGACCCGTGGGACAGCCTGTATATTTTGTATACAAGTGCGCTTTGCGCACGAGTGATAAATGTCGCACGAATAAAGCAAAACAGTTCCCGCACGTTTCTTGTATATTATATTTTGCATGAATCCTCCACAAAGTTGAAAAACGATCATTTTAAAATTTATCTTTAATTTGTCGAAAAAATCAAGTGCGTTGATGTCGATAATGTAGGTAACTAACTGTCAGATTTTTTTCAAGTTACTGAAATTTACTGTTGCAATTTGACATTTTAATGTCTTACACAATTTCTCACAGATGGCGCTGCTTAATCTTAAACTTTAAATATATATTCAATATTATATATATATGTTATATATTATATATATAAGACTTTGTTATACAGACATAATATTAATACGTTGTACAGAGGTTGTTTAAAAAATAATAAAAAGAATAGAGTTAAAAGAGGATGGAAAACCCATAAAGTTTTTGCTTTAAAGATTTTTATCCAGAAAATAAAAAATCGAATTTTTTTTTTCTCTTTTCTGTCGACTTATAATTTTTAGAACATACTGTACAGTTGCGTCAAATTTTAGGAATTAGGTCAATTAATTTCTATACTCAGTGTTAGTAGAAGAGTTACACCTAGAAGAAATAATTTTTGGACGTGATTTTTGACAATTTAGTAGACTTACATCAAAAATGAAACGATTTGCAAGATATTTTAGTAACATTAACTTAAAAAAAATTGTAATGAATAAAATGCATAAAAATTTGACAAATGCTTTTGCTTGATTAAAACAAGACAAACTTATGCAATAAGCAGAAGCTTGAAGGAGATAACTAGCTAGTAAAAGCTTTTGCTTCTCTTTATGCATTTCACTCATTGTGTTTGGCGACTTCGTAACTCAGTACACTTTTGTACATTTGCTTAATTGCTTGTCGTTCCAAACAACTTGAACCTCATAGATTAACTGTGTCAGAGTCTGTGGAAGACGGTCCAAAGCGAACAGTCTTCTCTCTATTATATCCCACATATGCTTGATAAGATTTACATCTGGTAAACGAGGTAGCAACGGTAGCAAAAAGAAGTTTATAGTTTGACGAGCAATATGTGGACGTGCGTTATTTTGCTAAAAATAACGGCCATCTAGATAAACTAGTAAAGTGGTTGGTAGGGTGTCATTAACATAACGCACAGCTGTCATACTGTATCGAATAAACACAGAAGGTGATGGGCTTGCATAGGCAATGGCCCTCTAAACTATTACTTTAACAATCCTGTACACATGCTTCTCAACAGCAAATCTGATATCAGCTGTTTTCCTTTTGCACCTAATCTCAGATATTCTCAGCTCAGTTCGTGTAGCTCACTTATTTGCTCGTTCCATTTGTCTTTACTCAGATGAATTGATCTGAGATTCTCACTTCCCTCCTTACCGCCGAAGCATCACCCTCAGCGGTGATGCAGTTTAGTGAGATTGTCTCAGTTGGGTGGTGGGGGTAAAAATAAACGCGGTAAAGTTCAAAAATTCTACAATTTTAGTTTATAGTTATAGTCTTGTAATAAATTTCGGTATATTAATGAGACACTTTTGGATGTAGTACTGTATTTTCACATGAAAATCATTTAGTCTATTTTAAGTTTGTCTATATCAAACGAATAGGTGTTGCATTTAAAATTTGTTGTGTGTTTTATAACGGCGCTTGAAAACTACAACATAATCTCATAATACAGTAAGATTCACGTATAACAATAGGCAAAAAAGAATTAGGTGTGTATTTTTTTTTAATTTAAGGAATTGACCGGTAATTTAAGCAAAATAAATAAAAGACATTCATTTAGAGGAATAGTGTTCTCAATATCATTCATTTTATGTATAGGCACTCTACTAAACACAAGTCTTTTATAAAATTAGATTTTACTAAGTTATATAGATCACGATATAGCCTTTCACACTTCTGCACCAAATTTTACATTACACTGCCTATATGGATAAAAAACTTTCAAAGTGTTCAAAAAAACTATTAAGAAGTTCCTAGTTAATAAAGCCTTCTACAGTTTTTAGGTATATATTGAATCTGTATCAAATTATTTTAGAGGAGTGTAAATTTATTTTGTAAATTCTAACACAATAAATTATTATTATTACTATTATTATAGTAACAAATAGCTAAATACTTCACTGACAGTTGAATCGTTGAACTGAGGTTAACTGAGACGAGAAACTCAGATGTGAGTTCCTTTTAACCACTGTACTGAGATGATTTAAAGTGAGCTGATCATATCAGTTCAGCTGATCTCAGCTCAGAAGCGTTTGCAAAAGGAAAGCTACGATCATGTCGCTCTTCACGACGGCGTCTTACCTTCCGACGGTTATCGTACATGTCTAGGCAGAATGGCAATTCGTCGCTGAATATCACATTATGCCATTCTGCCTATCAAACCTGCTGTTTTCTGCATCAGTTCAAAGGCTGAGGACAGCATTCTGCTTACTAACCGTAGACGGTAAGAAAAAAGTCTAAAAGTTTAAATTCGGCGATATAACTTTTAACCTTCTTCTTCAAACCACTAGTCACCTAGTTGTTGCGTAGTAGCAAAACGGTCTTAAAGAGCTAGTTGTCTGAAGCACACCAGTTTTGACGCTTTGTAGTACATCTTAGAAGACCTGATGTTTTGTTTTGTGTTTCTCTACATTTTTCTGTTTAAACCCGAAATATATGCATTACCGTTATTGCAAGAACTGTCAAAAATAAAACGTTGCAGTGGTCACTATACGACTATAACTAGGCTTAAATTTACTTATTTTGTTCTGATATAGTGTTTTTTAATATACTGTTAAAAATGTTAGTATTTCACACAATTATGGATAAAATATAACATGAAACTGTACACTTGAATGTTTTTCAGATGTCATAAAAAACGTAAACATTAACATGGACAACTGAAAACATAAAAATGTTAAAGGAACAGTTAGTTTTCGATTTTTAATAAAAATTTAATCATGTTCGCTAACAAAATAATTTTTTTTGAATATGTTATTCTGGTTTGAAAAAATGTTGTACTTAAAAATGTTGTACAAAAATGCTGTAAATACTTTGGGTTTTCTTAAATTTTCGTCAAACTGATTGGGTTCAGAAGTCGCCAAAAGTAAACTTCAAGCGTAAATTTAGAATATTTCTGAATAATAATGTTCGCTATTAGTCAAAGATTTGTAGATTAATTTCCGTAATTTTTTATTTTTAAAAAAATTTCTTGTATTTGTACAATTATTGTAAGTTTTATTACAAATTTTTTACTTAATAAGATGAGCCATTTGAAAGAAATTATTGATTGTAGAACATCAAATCGCGTCTCAAACAGGAGTAGCAAGAGCAAAATTCAGCAAAGCAATCATCAGAACAGCGAAGTAGATTCCACCAATAACATTTCGGAGTGTAGCGGTAAAGGGGCGATCCAGTGGAGAAAAATCGCACCTTTGATGGAAGTATTGCAAGTCAAAGTTTATCGCCAAGGACAATTATAGTAGAGTATCGAACAGATGAGCCAAATGTGAAGATTGTAATGTTGACAACACCACAGTCACTAAAACTATGAGTATTAAAATAATTTTAAAATTATACATTTATTATGGGATACTATGGTCAACTAAATATAAGGTAAAGCTTAGCAAAAACCTACCCAAGAAATGGACTGGTGTAGTTAAAACCTACTGATCTGGATTTAGTTTTTCTGGTGATAAAAATTATTGTTTATTTTGCCATATTAGTATATAATACTTACATACGCCATACTTGTTCCTGTTTCTACTTGAGGTTTTATACTTGAAGCTTGATGCGTTTGAATATACTTTGATTTAAATTTTTCTAAATTTAAAAAGTACACTAACTTTTTTCGATATAAAAATAACTTGTTGCTAATTAACTTTTAAATTTTCCATCGGGTGGGATCTTAAAAAAAAATTCTATTGTTATATGCTCTATTTAAAAGAAAATGTTTTTAAAAGTTTTCTTACTTGTTGGTAGTAAAACATAGCTAGTTACTAAGCTACCCCAGGGATCACCCAAGTTGACTTCTCGTAGAGAATTTAGGTTTTAAATTTTCGTCAAAGTGATGAGGTCCGGAAGTTGCTGAAAATAAATTCCTACTTTAATTTAGAATATGTTTGAGGTATGCTTGTTACTGATCAAAGATTCGTGGTTTAAGTACTTTAAATTTTGATTTTTAAAAGAATTTCTTGTATACGTAAAATAGTTTTGACAAACGACAATAAATAAATAAACTGTTAACTATGGGATACCATAGCCAACTGACAAAATGTAAAGATTAGCAAAATCATATCACAGGAAATGGAGTGGTGTGGTTAAATGGTACTGATGTGGATTTAGTTTTTCTAGTGTTAAAAAGTATTGTTTATTTTGTCATACTAGTATATAATACTTACAAACGCTATATTTCTTTCTGATTTTTTTTGAAATTTGAGACTTGAAGCGCCTGAATGTATTCTAGTTAAAATTTTTCTCTTTTCTCGGTTTAAAAATAACTAGTTGCTAATTCACTTTTGAATTTTCCATCGAGTGGGCCTTAGAAAAAACTTTTCTATTGTTATATGCTTCTCTCAAAAAGAAAAGTCTCTAGAAGTCTTCTTGCTTGTTGGTAGTGAAACCAATTACTTGCCGATTACTGAGCTACCCTAGGGATCACCCAAGTTGACTTCTCGTAGAGAATTTGGATTCTAAATTCTTGTCAAAGTGATGAGGTCCGGATGTTGCTAATAGTAAATTTCCACGTTAATTTAGAATGTTTTTGAAGTATGCTTGATACTAATCAAAGATTCGTGGTCTAAGTACTTCAAATTTTGATTTGCCAAAGAACTTTTCGTATACGTGAAATAGTTTTAACAAACGTCAATAAATAAATAAACTGTTCACTATGGGACACCATAGCCAACTGACAAAAAGGTAAAGCTTAGCCAAATCATATCCTAAGAAATGGAGTAGTGTGGTTAAAACATACTGGTGTGGATTTAGTTTTTCTAGTGTTAAAAATTATTGTTTATTCTGTCATACTACTATATAGTACTTACAAACGCTATAATTCTTCCTAATTTGTTTTAAAGTTTGAGACTTGAAGCTTAATGCGCCAAATATACTTTAATTTAGATTTTTTTTTCTTCGATTTAAAAATAAGTAACTGCTAATTGACTTTTAAATTTTTCATAGAGTAGAACTTAAAAAAAAAATTGTTATATGCTCTACTCAAAAGGAAAATTTTCTAAAAGTCTTTTTACTTGTTAGTAGTAAAACATAGCCAATTACTGAGCCACCCCAAGAATCACCCAAGTTGACTTCTTGTAGAAAATTTGGATTTTAAATTTTCGTCAAAGTGATGGGATCCGGAAGTTGCTGAAAATAAATTTCCACTTTAATTTAGAATATTTTTGAAATATGCTTGTTACTTATCAAAGAGTCGTGGTTTAAGTACCTTAAATTTTGATTTACAAAAGAATTTCTTGTATACGTAAAATAGTTTTGACAAACGTCAATAAATAAATAAACTGTTAACTATGGGATACCATAGCCAACTGACAAAAAGGTAAAGATTAGCAAAATCATATCAAGAAATGGAGTGATGTGGTTAAAACGTACTGATGTTGATTTAATTTTTCATGTGTTAAAAATTATTGTTTATTTAGTCATACTAGTATACCGGGTGAGTCTGCTAAAAGTGTTTCTTAACTTTTTTCAAAAACTAGTTATCCCATTAACTAGTGGGTGGGATCTTGGTGGAATTAAGACAAGGAGTAGGTATTGTCGAGTTACGCCAGGTTCAGCTTGGCAATGCTGCACTAAAACGCGTCTTACGGATCAAATAAATGATATTATTTTTTGGGGTTATCTACATTTTTTTTAAAATATTTTTTGCACAAAATAATACTTTGACATCTTTTCTTTTAGAATAATGTTAAAAATTGGAAATATTGTGTAGTGCAAAAAACAAATTTTTTAATGCTAAACTTTGAAGTTGATGTGATAACTAGTTTTTGAGAAAAGTTAAGGAACACTTTTAGAAGACTCACCGGGTATAATACTTACAGACGCTATATTTCTTTCTGATTCTTTTGAGACTTGAGACTTAAAGCTTGATGCGCCTGAATATACTCTAATTTAATTTTTTTTCTTTTTTCGATTTAAAAATAACTAGCCGCTAACCCAATTTTGAATTATTTATTCTGTAGGACCTTAGAAGAAAATTTTCTATTGTTATATGCTTCACTCAAAAGGAAATGTCTCTAGAAGTCTTTTTGCTTGTTGGTAGTAAAACCAATTAATAATAATAATACTTTATTAACGGCATCATCATTTACAGCCTTTACAATAAACAAAACAATTAAAGATTACAAGATTCATGTTATAAATTTGTTGAGATTATTCTTAAAGTTATTAAAAGATGGTGCAAAAAAATCAATTTCACTACAGACACTATTGCATATTGATAAAATTGAATTTAAAGGTGAAAATAATGCATAATTAGTGCTGCAGTGAGAGAGATTAAATAGGGGACTATTCCTGAGATGGTATTGAGGCACATTAAAACCAATTTTTCCGAGAATGTCCGGAGCATCACACAGATTATTTAATACCTTATATACAAAACAAGCACAGTGGAATTTACGTCGAGAGTCTAACGTTTTCAGAGCAAGATAACTCAAACACATATTATACGAGCATCCCACAGTTCTCGGCAATCTATATTTAACACAATTAATAAATTTTACTTGAACCTTCTCAATTCGTCCAATGTGTGTAGCATAAAAAGGAGCCCAAACTACACAATCATACTCTAAGATAGATCTAACAAATGTAACATACAAAATAACAATAGTTCGAATATTGGTAAATTCATTAGTAAACCTCCTTATACAACCCAAGACTTTATTTGCTTTTGCTATTATATATTCATAGTGATAATTAAAAGATAACTTGCAATCAAGTATGACTCCCAGATCTTTGATTGTAGACACTATTTTCAAATCTTTACCACCGATTTTGTATTGGGGGCTAGAAGGTTTTAGCTTCCTACTAAAGTTAATTACTTGACATTTGCCAATTACTGAGCTGGAGCTACCCTACGGATCTACCAAGTTGACTTCTCGTAGAGAATTTGGGCTTTAAATTTTCGTCAAAGTTATGGAATTCAAAAGTTGCTAAAAGTAAACACCCACGTTAATTTAGAATATTTTTGAAGTTTGCATGTTACTAGTCAAGAATTCGTGGTTTCATTACTTTAAATTTTGATTCTTAAAGAAATTTTTTGGGAACATAAAATGATTTTGACAAAAGTCAATAAATAAATAATTTTTTTACTATGGGATACCATGGCCAACTGAGCAAAAGGTAAAGCTTAACAAAATTATATTCTAAGGAATGAAGCGGTGTGACTAAAACGTACTAATCTTAATTTAGTTTTTCTTGTGTTAAAAATTATTGTTTATTCCGCCAAACTATTATATAATACTTTTATAAACTTTTTGCTGGTTTTTTTATGTTTGAGGCTTGACGGTTGAAGTCTTAGAATATATTTTAATTTTGATTTCTCCGAATTTGAAAAAGTACATTAACTTTTCTTAATTAAAAAACAACTTGCTTGAATTTGCATTGAGTAAAATCTTAAAAAATAATTTTTGTAGTGTTATATACCCTACCTAAAAAAAATGTTTCTAGAACTCTTTTTACTTGTTGGTAATACCTATAACATTATCAATTACTGAGCTTCTCTAGGAATCTCCCAAAAATTATGAGATGTTATTTAAATTTGATACTGGCCTGTAAGCAGTTATCAATTAAATGTTTATGTTTTTTTAAAATAATAATGTTAAGATGTTTTCTTTGAGTTTTAAGGAAAAAATATCTTGTGAAAAGTATAGATAATGCAGATGTGTTTAAGTGGAGCTGAAATACATTCATTCACATTTTGTAGGAGTTTTGTTGGAACACTGTACCAACTGCATTTTTGTTTTTTGTCTTTTGTTTTTATTATTTTATTTTTGTGTTACACATAATTTTAACGACATATGACCACTTCTAAATAACATAAAATACCATTGTCAGACAGTTGAGGATTTTGGAGCTGTTTTTGCCAGGAACTGATGATTATCTAACATTCAGAACATGAACCAATAAATGTTTAACGTGTTACTGTACACACGTGTAATTCTTCACAGTGTCAAACAATCTTAAAAAATAAAACCTTAACCTTATATTAACATTTATCACAGCCCTTATTCAGAAAGTAAATTAGTAATTACTATAAAAAAAATATATGTAATCGAAAGTAAACTTGTAATATTATGTTATTATCTATACTATTGTGATAATGACCAAATAATAATTGTCTGGTTTTTAAAGATTATACGGCGTTCAAACTGCAAATTATAAAATAAAAGGCACTAAACAGTGTTAGAGTCGGTATCCGAAATCTTTGCAACGGTATAATTCAAAATAGTGCTGTCCAAGTGTCTACCCGCTGTCTTACTTACCACCAAATTTATGTTTTCTATCATAAAACTAAAGAAAACCGCTCTTGATGGCCACCGACTAGTATAATATGATATACCTATTAATCAAACTGTTGTTTACTTTTTATAAAATTTAGCAAATTATTCGTCGAAATGTAATTAGCAATATGTATGAATTTGTACATACATTTTTGTATGTATGTACTTTGGCATATTTTGGGATGTATTTCTACGTGTCTAGGTACTTACAAGCTGACCTCCGTCCCAGACCTCTGGGATGAGGTTCCGACCGCAGAGAGTCGAGCCCGGCGAGTCTTCCTTCTTTCAGCTCCGCTGCGGTTTTTTCGCTTGGGGAGATTTTTCACGGTCTTAGTGATTGAACTCGTGGGTTTTTTAGCTGGGTCTACTTCTTCTTCCATAAGAGTCCCACGAGTGGTGGGGAAATAAATGTCGCTATATGCAAAGCCTCATATACATAGAAGCAAATATTTACGAATGACGATAAATTTATGCAACCCATCTTACATTTTGCACGAGACTTTGATAAAATTTAATTTAAAAAATATTTTTGCGATTATAGTCACTGTATATCATTTTATGTTAATTTGACTATTTTTGATCAAATTTGGTCAAAACATTCACTGATAACGAGAACGAAAAACTGACATGATCCTGATATATGGGAAATATAGAAAAACGTTTCAGCTGCAGCAACTGTTCCGACTGACAAAAATTTTCGAAGACCTGAAGCAAAATTACGTCAATACTGTCCTCTCTTCAAAAAGCCAAGAAACACAACTGCGACAGGAGGAAATAATGAGATTGCTAGAATTTCGAAATTAGCCAAAGTTCTGTTTCTAGAATAATACGCGGTAATAAATTCCATCCTTACCATGTTACACTAGTACAGGAACTAAAAATTACAGAGTATTCGATAAAACTCGGATTTTTATTCAATTTTCACAGTTATATAAAAAAACTGACAGAAATCAATAATCTCTGAGTAAATGATTCAATATTTTCACTGAAATAGAAATTTTATAAAAAAAGTTGCTTAATAACTAAATTTGGTTGCATATGAATTCATCATCATTCGTGAATAAGCCTATACTACCAACAATACCTTTATATATGTTGCAGAAATCTATCACAAAATGACTATAGTCTAAGTAATTACTTGTTTTTCATGTTTTTAAAAGTACTTTTACCTTAATGTCGTGAAGACAATCTTTAATGATGCGCAAAATTGGTTTTGTATCGTAAAAATATTGTTGTGCGCCAATTCTTTTGTCAAATTTTAAAATAATTTTTTTTATATTAACATTGTCACTGTAATGGATATTATTCTTCTGTAAAGAAATCTATAGATATATTGGTTAATAATTAAAACTCTGTTTTGTAAAAATGTTTATTTTTTACACTGGGATTGAGAAATACACACACCATATAAGTCACGAGCGCAATTTTCATCGCAGTAACAAGCATCGTTACATCATATGTTAACAATACGACAAGGTTGACCAAGAGTGGCACATTCTGTTTGGCACGAGCCACCACAAGCGTAGTGTTTGTGGAAGGGGTCACAAACGACCGGTTTTCATCCTAAATTAAAATGATTAAGTCTGAAATTTGTTTAAAAAATGCTCGACTTACCAGAGACTTCTACAGAAGCTAATGGTAGAAAAAGTGTCAAAACCAAGTAGAACTTCATGGTGTTAGCTGGTAACTGACAAAGATTCTACATAACTGAAATCTTTTATAATTGTAGCGTCGATATGAGAATTCCCAGTTAAATAAACTTGATAATTATGGTAATCAGAAGTGTTCTGAGATGCAAAACTGACCGTGGGGACTTTGTTATACCGACAGAATATTAATACGTTATACAGAGATTGTCCAAAAAACAACGAAAACAAAAAGAACGAAAAAGAGAAAAGAAGAATTCAATTGTCTATCTTATTGTTCCACAACAATGTTCTGAAGTTTTCAACAATTGCAACGTCGCATAAATAGTCAGAATTCCAAGTGACAAATGTAGTGCATCCTCATTTGCTTTAATCTACGGATAGATGACTGACGATCAGCAGTCTTAAAGAAAACTGACATAATTACATGTAACAGACATTTTTAAATTTTGAATGATATTAAAGCAGCAGTGTTGGGCGGTTGTGTATAATATCAAAATATTTAAAAAAGTGACTGCATTCCACCTTTATATCCAAGCTAAACCTAAAAATGTCAAGGAATTCCAGAAATTAATGGTCCTACGAATTCAAAATTTCTTTCTGGTTTTTATAGTCAGTTTTCAAAATTGACTAGAGTTAGAATGCAAAGATGTGATTAATTTCTTAAGCACAAACTATACTAAAATGAACTGCAAACTGGAAATTTTTATAAAAGCAATTTGATGACTGAATTTTGACGGAAAAACAGAAAAAATCTGAAATTGAAAATTTTGAGTTTTGCAAAATTTAGAAATTTTGTGTAAAAGCTCACCCAAAAATCGTTGTTGAAAAAGTTATGAAAATAAAGAAAAGTGAAGAATTACCAAAAGTAGAACAAAGCGGAGAGATTGAACAAGAGAAGATTTTATCAAAGTACAAGTGGTAAATCATTTACAAAAATTGACCTTAGAAGACTACTACCTTGGATTACGTAGAAGGGTCTACACATGAGAACAAAGGTTGCCTTTGAAGTTATTCAACCACTGCAATTTTTCAGAAAATATTATAGCATAATCGTTTTGCGTGTAATTCGAAGGTGCAAGATATAATTCAAAGTCCAATTTTCAGCGTTTTGCTGTTATACTCTGATAAGATGGTACTTGGAGTGTCGTCTGTTATTTAATTTCCGGATTCCTAAATAGCATAAACTGGCGTTTCTCTCTGATTTTTTCTGATTGTAGATGTTATTCTGTACTCCTCTTCTCTGATTTCTCGACCGGTGAGTCTGAGTATATTTTAGTTGAACTTAACCTCACAAATTTGAGTTAAACCTAAAAAGAAAATTGTCAGCGTTTCTTGCGCTATTTTTAAGAAGAAAGGTTTCTAGAAGTTGTCTTACATGTTGAAAGTAAAAATTTTTAACTTCTGGATGATTTAGATGCGGATATTCAATAGCAAAAGAATTATACTTGAACTCACGAAAAATTTTTCTTTTTAATAAAATTGTTTACTCATTTCCATAACAACTGTAGTAATACGTACTTACCACAGAGACCTAGATGCAGAACCAGCGACGACACTACATAACAGTGATCTAGACGCAATGCGCAGTGGTACCAATAGAAAACACACTCAACGAAAATTTCGCATTGCGGAACCATAAAAATCGGCTATATTATTGCGACGAAAGCTCTGGTGGAGTTTACAGAAGTAATTGCTGATTCAGGACTTATTAACTATAAAAAAATTAAGAGAAAACATCGTTAAACGATGTGTAATGCATTGTACAAACACGTAAATATGTAAAATGTGATTGCTGATGTTTTTCTAAACTTTTGTTTTTTGATTTCTCGATAGATAAGTCTGAGTATAGCTTGGTTTGGCCTCGCCCTGCAGATTTGAGTTGAGCGTTTCTATAGTTTTGTTTTGCCTCGCTTCACAAATTTGACTTGAACTTCAAATAAATTGTCAGCGTTACTTCCACTACTTTTAAGAAGAAAGGTTTCTAGAAATTGACTTACATGTTAGGGGTAAAAGATTTCCAAGTACTGGATGATTTAAGCGCGAATATTCAATAACAAAAATGTCGTGCTTGAACTCACAGAAAATTTTCCTTTTTAAAAAAATTGTTTACTTATTGCCATAGAAACTGTAATAATACAGAGACCTAGACGCGATAAGCAGCGGCGATAATATATTACAGTGATCTAGACGCAATGCGCGGTAGTACCAATAGAGAGCACTGTGGCTAACTATAATCACGGCCAACTGTATCAATCTCCACTTCGTTCCGATACGGCCGCAACGCTCCTCGATTTGGCCATAAGGAATAAAATTCCTGACCTTGAAAACGAACGGTCCGCAAGTGGCGCACCCAAGTGACAAGTGTCCGAATGAAACTGACGAGTGACGTGTTCCGAACCATTTTGAGGTTAATGCCGCTGTCTCGTTCCTGTCAACTAGTCAAAAAACAAGCGTTCGTTAAGCTCACTAACAGCTACTTTGTTTACAGAAATACAAAAACAATAATTAAGGTTTAATTCAATTTAACTGTTTAATTTGAAAACCACATAGATTATTATTGACAAACTATAATTTTAAAATTTTTCGACTGGTGGGTTTGTTGTGACTAACAGTTTTTTTCAACAAATCTGTTCGTTCTAAGCAAATACAAGTGTTTTCATATTCCAAGAAAGATAGAATATTTTGTATAATGTCTGCTAAATCCATTATGACACAGACAAATTGAGACTTGGGATAGGTTAGAGCACCGTGATCTTGCAGACTTATAAGTTGCATCAGAGGTCCTGGAGTAGTGGCGGCTTGCAATGATGAAAGACATTCATTGCAATAAAATTTGTCGTCAAATTTTTTTAAAATGTATCCTGCCAGGAAAGCTACAGATGCAGAGTATATATTGGTGTCAGGTATTGCATTATCTTTATGTAATTTTTGAATCTTGACTCTTATATTAATTGGTAATATCAAGTCTTCTTTAATCTCAGTTTCAGAGGAATGTCCTTCAGCTCTCTCTGTCTGTATATTAGCATTGCTAATATACTCAATTTTGTCAGCAATATTGGCCGATTTTGAACTTTTAACGATGCCACATCTTAAAATCTGACGCATTGCGTATTCGGCGGTTCTGGCGTCTGTGGCATCGTTGGATCCGCCTCGAAGACGTACTTGGGAAAACATTCCTTCAACTGCGTCAGAACTGAAAGACCTGGTATGTACATAATAGAATCCTGCTTCTTGCAATAGAAATTTGATACACAAAAATGTACTTATTGCTGTAAACTGTAGAGCATGGGCAGTTTGTTCTGAAAAACCTTTCAAACCAACATTAGCTGATACAATTTGTACTTCATCAATGTATTTTGTAAATGTTTCTTTTAGCCATTGGAGTCGTTCATCAGAAACATCAACGGAAGGAGCAATATGACTATCTAAGGTACGAATGTACTGGGATCTACTTGAGACATTGTAAAACTGAAAGAAAAAGTACATGTTTTCCATGAAAGATACAGTGCTACTTGCATCTTTGAACTGCTCATGTCCATTTTCTTTCAAAAATTTTAAAGATGAAGTCACTGCAGGCGAAAAAACTTAAACAGCTCTGAGAACATTCATCTTCTCAAAATTTGTCGGATAAAGGTGTTTTCTGGTTAAATATCTGACTGGTTTAATTGGTAATCCTTTTTGTAGACTATACAGCTGTTTCAGATATGATGAACTAATAGTGCCTTCAGAAGAACACATGTCGTGGTCTAAAAATAGGTTTCTTGCATTTTTAATCGCATGACAGTAATCGAAGCTAAGAAATAGTGGCATGTTTGACAACAGAGGATGGTCGATTACGTTTTTGAGAGCTCCACTGGCGTTAGATAGTTTCTTGAAGAGTGCTACATTTCCAGAAAAATTGTCAGTCACAAGCCTTAACACAATAAACCCACAGTCAGTCAACATTTGTATCACTTGCATAGTCAAGGTATAGAAGCTATCAGTTGTCAGTGTTGAATGGAAGAAATATCCAGCAAGTATGCAATATCGTGTTGATAACCCGTATATAACAAAACAAAGCATTTTGCTCGCAATTTTGGGCTTCTCTTGAATAGTTTTATTAGAATGACAGTCATCAAACCCGAAAAAACAATCTTCAGGTCGACTATAGTACATTTTTTCTTTTATAGCCATATCATCCACAACTAACGAACAAATTCGCTCTACTGGAACTTTAAGTGCAGCTATTTCGGATTGTAAACGCTGTTTACACAACTCTTTTGACCTTCTATATTCACAAAGATGTCTGGATATGGTAGTTTTAGATGGAAGTTTGGCTAAATTGATTCGACAATACTCGTATCCTTTTGGCGAGCAAAAACGCCAAAGAGTACACATACGAATTGTCATTTCAGACTACCTAGGTGACTTTTTTGCATAATTGTTAATAAGATCCATTAAAAAAAGAGCTTTGTCATCAGATTCTTCAGCATCCTGGGATATTTTTGTGATTAATTTAGAGTTATGGCTTTGTCTTTGAAGTTCCACTTCGAGAGATTGAACTCGTGACAGGCACTTTAAATACTTATTAGTCATACGCTTTAGTTTATGATTTAATATTTTACAGTGGTAACGTAAATTCTCAAGCTCAACAGATAGAATGGAGACTTGGATTAATTTAGAATTTGTGTTTTCTTTGCCATAAACATTAGGAGGAGTTTCGACAGGATATTCGGGTCTGACAGGAATATAAATATTTGATTGGACAATTCTCATTTATCCTTACAAATATTGAAGGTACAACTCTTTTTATTAAGCGACAAGAATTTTTTGTGAAAGTAAAGGAATTTTCTTCAAAGTGATCTTTACATATAACTGATTGATCTTTTTTACTTGCAACATCTGTAAAAACCAAATAAAAATTGATAAAATCGATACTATTTTGTTAGGGTTTGTGTAAAATTACCACAAAATTCTTCAATTATTTCAAGCCATTTAGTGCGTTGATGAAAATCACTAGGGAATTCAAAGAGCTGTGTATTGCGCTTGCCACAAATCAAACATTTCTTTCCCATTATGCAATGAGAACGTACGTTTCAAATTATAATTTGACAAGATACAGCAAAAATTTTGAATCTGTCAACTTATAAAGTTCACCGTTCAATCGTTTGAGGCAGCACTTGCGTAACGCAATTGGCGACTAGACCAGAACAGTTTTATAAACGGAGCGTTATGGCCGTATCGGAACGAAGTCTGTGACGAAGTGGAGATTGATACAGTAGGCCATGCTATAATTTAGGATCACTTGATATACGGGTAACGCCAATGGAAATCACTAGACGGGTTCAAATTAAAAGAGATAGCTATATACACGCATGAGTGAAACAAAGATAGAAATACTTTTAAATGCATTTCTAGGGATTTTGGATTATTATGTTGCCTACATTAGTAATTAGTTTAGTATAGCTTGAGTTCAAATTAAAAGAGAGGTCCAAGAGAGAGATAGAGAGTTGGCGCTACCCTTAATTACATCAAGTGACCCTACTATAATTTCGCCACTTTACTTACAGTACCGCAAACAGATTGCCATATTGGGTCAAAATTTGGGCGAAAAATTTAAAAACCAATGCACTTGACTGCAGATTAACGTAACAACGTATATAACTAAAGATGTTTGTTAGTCTTCAAATCCAAATTTAAAAAAAAAATTAAGCTTTGGCTTGTAATGACCCAAACTGTTCAAAGTTCAAATTCAAATAAATAAAAGTGGACAAAGTCGTGATCGTCGCCTAGTGGAAAGGACCTCTTTCCACTAGTTGTGTTTGACAAAAGAGCGGTAAAGGTCTTTGAGATGTGACTGCATGAGGTTTCAAGTTGGGGGAGTACAATAAAACTACAATTTGGATGGAGGCATTTATTAGTTTGTTTCTTGCAGTAAATCATTTAAGAAATGTAAAATAAAAAAATAAAAGTAAATCAATGGATAAGAATGACAACAAAACAAACTGCACATCATAAAAAAACAACAACAAATAAACAAAACAATCATACAATAGGCACATCAAAAACACACATAAATAAACAATAAAAGTCATGTAACATTCTGTTAGGGCATTTTACAAACAATTAGATTTTTACTGCAAGAAAAACCGAATAAAACCTTCCTAAACCGTGTCCACAAACGAAACTTAATTATGTTTTCAAATAAAAGTTACATAACATAAATGTTAAACAGATACATTTGCAAAAATATTGAAACATTTTACATTTAAATTTGGGGAAAGCATGTCAAGTCAGGTTACTAAATTTTATAAAAGTTAAAAAATAATTACAAAGGTGTGACTGGTGGTAACAAAAGTGGTTAAAATTAAATTCAACTACTTGAAATAATAGCAAATTAATTGGTAGCGAATATTTTGGCACGAGAATTAGTCATGAAATGCTATCATCCCTTCCCCTTGTCGATTGAGCCTCAAAGGATTATTCATAAGTACGTTTGAATAGCATATAAAACTAATGACCAACATCATTCCAACCCACTCTCTCTTTCTAAACAAGACCACTAAAAATTTTAGTGGGAGAACACCTAGGCAAAGGGCGTAGTGGACATGAGAAACTGTTTCAATGACTTACCATTTGACGCCCTTATGTCAACTCTCACTCCTCCAAACATTTACTAATAAACATAACAGTGATTAGTCACCATTTGATGGACCGTTATGGCAACCCACCACTTCGGTCTTATTAGTAATGTTGGTCACTACTATAAATGGACACTTTTGAAACAATTAATAATTTAAATATTGACTCAGAAACACAAAAAATGATGTTAAAATATTAATTTTATCAAATAATTTAGTTCAGAATTTAATTTATAAAGTTAACACAATAAAATTTAAAATTTTGATGTCACGAAATTGTTATTTATACTGTCAATTAAATAAAACAAGTCTTGACCTGTCCCCTCCACTTCAAAAGCAAAATCCACATTTTAACAAATTATGGTTAAACAACAATTTTAAACAATATTTAATAATGATAAAAAGGGTTTAAATTACTTGTAAAACAGCTAAAAACCACATAAAAGTCCACTTTTTTTAGTAGAACGTTTTTCCCGCCACGTGGTTTCCGATTTATCGACAAAAATCTCTGTTTTTCAAAGTCATCCAAGTAAAACACTCTCAGCAAAAGTTTTCTTAATAGTTTTACAGTCTTTTTACGTGGTTATTTTGTTAAAATTTTAATAAAATAGCTTTTGTAAATTTTCAAGGAAAAAAAGTGTGCTAAATTTTTTATGCTCTTCGAGGAACTACTCACCACCCTGATTCATGACTGCGCGCATCTCTCGCTGGTTTTGCAATACCAACATAAACTTTAGAGTGGTTGGCAATCGTGGAAATATTTTGAAACGAGTTACTTCAGGCTTGTACTTAATTAATATGACTGAAAAGTAGTTGAAGTAATCTGAAGACATAAGTTAAATCATCCTATCTAATTTTTTTTTTTAATTATGACTTGAATTTGATTAAATATATTTAATTATTTTATACCAAATAATTACATTGAAATAAAATAAGAAAAAATAAATTTTATCTATCAAAACTAAAAAATCTTAATTAATAAAAAACGTAAACATCAACATGGACAACTGTAAACATAAAAATGTTAAAGGAACAGTTAGTTTTTGATTTTTAATAAAAATTTAATCATGTTCGCTAACAAAATAATTTTTTTTTGAATATGTTATTCTGGTTTGAAAAAATGTTGTACTTTTTAGAAAATAGCTGTAATATCTAATCTTAAAAAAAATGCTGTAAATACTTTGGGTTTTCTTAAATTTTCGTCAAACTGATTGGGTTCAGAAGTCGCCAAAAGTAAACTTCAAGCGTAAATTTAGAATATTTCTGAATAATAATGTTTGTTATTAGTCAAAGATTTGTAGATTAATTTCCGTAATTTTTTATTTTTAAAAAAATTTCTTGTATTCGTACAATTATTGTAAGTTTTATTACAAATTTTTTACTTAATAAGATGAGCCATTTGAAAGAAATTATTGATTGTAGAACATCAAATCGCGTCTCAAACAGGAGTAGCAAGAGCAAAATTCAGCAAAGCAATCATCAGAACAGCGAAGTAGATTCCACCAATAACATTTCGGAGTGTAGCGGTAAAGGGGCGATCCAGTGGAGAAAAATCGCACCTTTGATGGAAGTATTGCAAGTCAAAGTTTATCGCCAAGGACAATTATAGTAGAGTATCGAACAGATGAGCCAAATGTGAAGATTGTAATGTTGACAACACCACAGTCACTAAAACTATGAGTTTTAAAATAATTTTAAAATTATACATTTATTATAAGATACTATGGCCAACTAAATATAAGGTAAAGCTTAGCAGAAACCTACCCAAGAAATGGACTGGTGTAGTTAAAACCTACTGATCTGGATTTAGTTTTTCTGGTGATAAAAATTATTGTTTATTTTGCCATATTAGTATATAATACTTACATACGCCATACTTGTTCCTGTTTCTTCTTGAGGTTTTATACTTGAAGCTTGATGCGTTTGAATATACTTTGATTTAAATTTTTCTAAATTTGAAAAGTGCACCAACTTTTTTCGATATAAAAATAACTTGTTGCTAATTCACTTTTGAATTTTCCATCGGGTGGGATCTTAAAAAAAATTCTATTGTTATATGCTCTATTTAAAAGAAAATGTTTTTAAAAGTCTTCTTACTTGTTCGTAGTAAAACATAGCCAGTTACTGAGCTACCTAAGGGATCACCCAAGTTGACTTCTTGTAGAGAATTTAGGTTTTAAATTTTCGTCAAAGTGATGAGGTCCGGAAGTTGCTGAAAATAAATTCCTACTTTAATTTAGAATATTTTTGAGGTATGCTTGTTACTGATCAAAGATTCGTGGTTTAAGTACTTTAAATTTTGATTTTTAAAAGAATTTCTTGTATACGTAAAATAGTTTTGACAAACGACAATAAATAAATAAACTGTTAACTATGGGATACCATAGCCAACTGACAAAATGTAAAGATTAGCAAAATCATATCACAGGAAATGGAGAGGTGTGGTTAAATGGTACTGATCTGGATTTAGTTTTTCTAGTGTTAAAAATTATTGTTTATTTTGTCATACTAGTATATAATACTTACAAACGTTATATTTCTTTCTAATTTTTTTTGAAATTTGAGACTTGAAGCGCTTGAATGTACTCTAATTAAAATTTTTCTCTTTTCTCGGTTTAAAAATAACTAGTTGCTAATTTACTTTCAAATTTTCCATCGAGTGGGCCTTAGAAAAAACATTTCTATTGTTATATGCTTCTCTCAAAAAGAAAAGTCTCTAGAAGTCTTCTTGCTTGTTGGTAGTAAAACCAATTACTTGCCGATTACTGAGCTACCCTAGGGATCACCCAAGTTGACTTCTCGTAGAGAATTTGGGTTCTAAATTCTCGTCAAAGTGATGAGGTCCGGATGGTGCTAATAGTAAATTTCATCGTTAATTTAAAATGTTTTTGAAGTATGCTTGATACTAATCAAAGATTCGTGGTTTAAGTACTTCAAATTTTGATTTACAAAAGAATTTTTTGTATACGTGAAATAATTTTAACAAACGTCAATAAATAAATAAATAAACTGTTCACTATGGGATACCATAGCCAACAGACAAAAAGGTAAAGCTTAGCCAAATCATATCCTAAGAAATGGAGTAGTGTGGTTAAAACATACTGATGTGGATTTAGTTTTTCTAGTGTTAAAAATTATTGTTTATTCTGTCATACTACTATATAATACTTACAAACGCTATAATTCTTCCTAATTTGTTTTAAAGTTTGAGACTTGAAGCTTAATGCGCCTGAATATACTTTAATTTAGATTTTCCTTTTTTTTCGATTTAAAAATAACTAGCTGCTAATTGACTTTTAAATTTTTCATAGAGTAAAACTTTTAAAAAAAAATATTGTTATATGCTCTACTCAAAAAGAAAAGTTTCCAAAAGTGTTCTTACTTGTTAGTAGTAAAAGGAATCACCCAAGTTGACTTCTTGTAGAAAATTTGGGTTTTAAATTTTCGTCAAAGTGATGGGGTCCGGAAGTTGCTGAAAGTAAATTCCCACTTTAATTTAGAATATTTTTGAAATATGCTTGTTACTAATCAAAGAGTCGTGGTTTAAGTACTTCAAATTTTGATTTACAAAAGAATTTCTTGTATACGTAAAATAGTTTTGACAAACATCAATAAATAAATAAACTGTTAACTATGGGATACCACAGCCAACTGACAAAAAGGTGAAGATTAGCAAAATCATATCAAGAAATGGAGTGGTGTGGTTAATACAAACTGATGTGGATTTAGTTTTTCTTGTGTTAAAAATTATTGTTTATTTAGTCATACTAGTATATAATACTTACAAACGCTATATTACTTTCTGATTTTTTTGAGACTTGAGACTTAAAGCTTGATGCGCTTGAATATACTCTAATTTAAATTTTTCTCTTTTCTCGATTTAATAATAACTAGCCGCTAATTCACTTTTGAATGTTTCATCGAGTAGGACCTTAGAAGAAAATTTTCTATTGTTATATGCTCAACTCAAATGGAGAAGTCTCTAGAACTCTTCTTGCTTGTTGGTAGTAAAACCAATTACTTGCCAATTACTGAGCTACCCTAGGGATCTACCAAGTTAACTTCTCGTAAAGAATTGGGGCTTTAAATTTTCGTCAAAGTTATGGAATCCGAAAGTTGCTAAAAGTAAACACCTACGTTAATTTAGAATATTTCTGAAGTATGCTTGTTACTAGTCAAGAATTCGTGGTTTCATTACTTTAAATTTTGATTCTTAAAGAAATTTTTTGTGAACATAAAATGTTTTTGACAAAAGTCAATAAATAAATAAATTTTTTACTATGGGATACCATGGCCAACTGAGCAAAAGGTAAAGCCTAACAAAATTATATCCTAAGGAATGAAGCGGTGTGACTAAAATGTACTGATCTTGATTTAGTTTTTCTTGTGTTAAAAATTATTGTTTATTCCGCCAAACTATTATAGAATACTATTATAGAATAAACTTTTTGCTGTTTTGTTATGTTTGAGGCTTGACGGTTGAAGTCTTAGAATATACTTTAATTTTGATTCCTCCGAATTTAAAAAAGTACACTAACTTTTCTTAATTAAAAAACTACTTGCTTGAATTTGCAATGAGTGGAATCTTAAAAAATAATTTTTTAGTGTCATATACCCTGCCTAAAAAGAAATGTTTCTAGAACTCTTCTTACTTGTTGGTACGTATAATACCTATAACATTGTCATTTACTGAGCTTCTCTAGGAATGTCCAAAAAATTATGAGATGTTATTTAAATTTGATACTGGCCTGTAAGCAGATATCAATTAAATGTTTATGTTTTTCTTAAATAATAATGTTAAGATGTTTTCTTTGAGTTTTAGGGAAAAAATATCTTGTGAAGAGCATAATGCAGATGTGTTTAAGTGGAGCTGAAATACATTCATTCACATTTTGTAGGAGTTTTGTTGGAACACTGTACCAACTGCATTTTTGTTTTTTGTCTTTTGTGTTTATTATTTTATTTTTGTATTGCACATAATTTTAACGACTTATGACCACTTCTAAAAAACATAAAATACCCTTGTCAGACAGTTAAGGATCTTGGAGCTGTTTTTGCCAGGAACTGATGGATATCTAACATTTAGAACAAGAACAAATAAATGTTTAACGTTCCTTCACAGTGTCAAACAATCTTAAAAAATAAAACAAACCTTAACCTTATATTAACATTTATTACAGCCCTTATTCAGAAAGTAAATTAGTAATTACTATAAAAAAATATATATGTAATCGAAAGTAAACTTTTAATATTATTTTATTATCTATACTATTTTGATAATGACCAAATAATAATTGTCGGGTTTTTAAAGTTTATACGGCATTCAAACTGCAAATTATAAAATAAAAGGCACAAAACAGTGTTAGAGTTGGTATCCGAAATCTTTGCAACGGTATAATTCAAAATAGTGCTGTTCAAGTGTCTACCCGCTATCTTATTTACCTCCAAATTTATGTTTTCTATCATAAAACTAAAGAAAGCCCCCTTTGATAGCCACCGACTAGTATAATATGATATACCTATTAATCAAACTGTTGTTTACTTTTTATAAAATTTAGCAAATTATTCGTCGAAATGTAATTAGCAATATGTATGAATTTGTACATACATTTTTGTATGTATGTACTTTGGCGTATTTTGGGTTGTATTTCTACGTGTCTAGGTACATAATTAGGTACGTAGTAATTTAATTGTAAAATTTTCCCATTTTCCTATAAACTGCTTAATTTTGGGGCAGCCTATAAACAATTTATAAATTGCACTATCTTTTGTTGTCGAAATTTAATTAGATACTCGTAAAGTGTATGTTCGAATAAAGTATAGAACCAGAGATATTAGAAAGAATATGTAGTTTAAAAAGCAAGCACGACTCTGGTTTTGTTGGTTGTTGTTTTACTGCAAAAAGGAAGGGGTGCTCAGTTAACCGATTTAAACGTAGAAGTCGTAAAAACCATTTGTCTTGAGTCGAAGTATATAAGTATAATACTTACATACGCCATACTTTTCACTGTTTTTTCTTGAGGTTTGAGCGTTTGAGGCTTGACACTTGATGCGTTTCAATATATCTTAATTTTGATTTTTCAAGACTTGAAAAAGTACACTAACTTTTCTCGATGTAACAACAACTTGCTGGTAATTTACTTTTGAATTTCTATTAAGTGAAACCTTAAAAAAAAATTCAGCGTTATATGCTCTACTCAAAAGGAAAGGTTTTAGAAGTTTTCTTACTTATTGGTAGTAAAACCTTGCCAATTACTGGGCTACACTTGATCACTAGTGTCTAAGTGACCTAAGCTGTCTTTTCGTATAGAATTTGGGTTTCAAATTTTCATCAAAGTGACGGAGTTTGGAAGTTGCTAAAAGTAAACTCCAACGTAAATTTAGAATATTTATGAAAAATGCTTGTTATTAGTCAAGAATTTGTGGTTTAATTTCTTAAAATTCTGATTAGTAAAAGAATATCTTGTATACGGAAAATAATTTTGACAAAAGTCAAAAAGTACCTAAATAAATTTTTTACTATGGGATACTATGGCCAACTGAGAAAAAGATAAAGCTTGGCAAAAGCATATTCCAAGAAATGGAGTGGTGTGGTTAAAACGTACTCATGTAGATTTAGATTTTCTGGTGTTAAAAATTATTGTTCATTTCGCCAAACTATTATATAATACTTTTATAGTCTTTTTCTGTTTTTGTTAAAATTCGTTTTTTTTTAATGCGCTTGTTTGTTTCTTTTCAACACATTATCTATATGACATAGCAACATATACAACAATGTGTTGAAAAGGACAGACAAGCGCATTAAAAAGAAAACAAACTATACTTTAATTTTAATTTCTCCGAATTTGAAGAAGTACCTACACTAACTTTTTTCAATTCAAGAACAACTTGGCGCTAGTTCATTTTTGAATTTGCATTGGAGTAGAATCTTAAAAAATAATTTTTTAGTGTTATATACTCTACTTAAAAGGAAAGGTCTCTAGAAGTTTTTCTACTTGTTGGTAGTACCTATAATATTGTCAATTACTGAGCTTGTCTAGGAATTACTTAAAATTATGAGATGTTGTTTAAATTTGATATTGGCCTGTATAATTAAACGTTTATTTTCTTTTTGAAATAATAATGCTAAGATGCTTTCTTTGAGTTTTAAAGTAAAAATATTTTGTGAAGAGCATAGATATTGCAAATGTGTGTAAATAGCGCTGCAATATATTCATTCAAAATTTTTAGGAATTTTGTTGCAACACACAGTACGAACTGCACTTTTATTTTTTGTCTTTTGTGTTAATTATTTTATTTTTATGTGTTGTAAATAAGTATTATCATTACTATTATTATCATTTGGTTGCTTTAGTTTTGTTTTTAGTCTTACTGTTTTGATCATTTTCAAAATTTTTGCAAACTCACCAAAGTGTTTTTTTTTGGTATAACACCATGTTTATATTTTCTACTTATAATGTTTTTTCGAAGGGTAAGTCACAAGCATAAATAAGGAACACTAGACTACCAGACTGCCAAAGAATATCAAAATTTTTAAGATTAGTTAAGGATGCTAAGAATTCCAGACTCTACCAAAGATTTCCACTGAATACTAATAAATTCCAAAAAATACCTTCCAAATGCTTTGAATTCCTAGAACCACCAAGAAATATTCATACGTTAGCTAAGATTACTTAATCTGTCAAAGACTACCAAAAGTTTACCAACTCGTAAATAAAAATATAAATATAGGTATACCAAGTAAAAGCGAAATTAGAATCACCCCCTTTTTTAATAGAACGTGATTACCAAATACTGATTGAGTTGGCTAGAAGTTTTTTACGCAATTTTTTTCAAGAAAGTGGGTGGGACAAAGAAGCTAAAGGATAGGTTATCTAGTTCATTGTCGAGTAACGGCAATGCTGCACTAAAATAGGTCTTACAAAACGAATAAACTATATAATTTTTTGCGGTTATCTACATTTTTTTTTAAATACTTTTTTTACAAAACTGTACTCTAACATCGTTCTATTTAGAATGACATTAAAAATAATGTAAATTTTACATTTTTTTGACAAATTAATATTGATTAATTAATATTTATTAGAAAGAATATCAGAAAAATTCTAAAAAAATTTACATGCGTAGAGTATGTAAAAACAAAATTTTTAATAATAAACTCTGAAGTCGTTGTGATAGCTAGTTTTTAAGAAAAGTTAAGATATACTTTTAACTGAATAACTCTGTATAGGGGTATGTCTTACATCTTACACATGTCAAGAATATACTAAATAAAATTTTATAATTAATCTATTTTTTACAACAATAAAAATTATACTAAATAATATAATTGAAAGTAAAGCAAATAGAAAAAGAGAAACTAAATTTAAAGCTATAAAGTTTAAAGTGTGCACTGTCATATTTAATCCATAACTTAAAGTTCTCGGTTTAGGGTATTATAATTAGTGTATTTGGAGTTAATAGAAAGTAAAACTTGCTTGCAATAAAAGCTTTGTCACAGATTTTTGCGAGTTTTGCTCTATTCGAAAGCAAATAACTTCCACAACATTTTTAGTAAGAGTGAAAGATCGATCAGATTTTATATTTGCAACATTATTTGTATTTAAAAGACGTTTTAAAACCCGCATGCAGTGTTGTTTAAACATAATGAAGTCTACAAAAACTTATGAGTAAACTTGTTAAAATTGGCCGTACGTTGAGATCAACTATACTGCCAATCATTAATTTCATTGTAGACTCCACGTTGTAGTATTTTTTAAACAGAAAACAAAATTTGGGTACGGTGTTTTAGTAGATAATCAACATTAATTTAGGGACAAATCAATTTTCTAGCACTTTCGGTTTTACGGGCAATTACTATAACTTTAAATTTTCAATAACACACTATGTATAGTTTTAGAATCTACATTAAATTTTAAGTCAAACACACTATTTTTTATTACTTTTGGTAAAATCAAAAATCTTTTGACTATTTTTTTATCTACATCGCCGTGATGATGGCTAAAAACATTTCTGTATGATGTAAGCTTCAATAAAAAAAAACACAATTTTGAAAGTTTACTTAGTAGTTTTTGTAGTCTTTACAAAAATAATATAAATAAAAAATCTCAAAAATGTACACTAAAAATAAATTTGAGCAATTTTAAGTAAATTTTTTATATTTTGGTATTTTTAGATTTACTAAAAAAATGTAAATTTATAAAATCGAATAAGCCACTATTCTTCTATTTAAAAAAAATAGTCAAATTTAAATTATTTGAGTTTAAACGGCTCATTTTCTAAATTAGAGCAAGTTTCGTTTTTCTATTTAAAAAAATACTATTAAAAAAAGAGGTGAGCCTAATTTTGTTTACACCCGGTATAAAAATGAAAAAACATTAATTACCCTATTAACAAAAATAAGCTTTAGTTCAAAAAAAACAACTAATATGTATAAACTGTAAACACAAAACTGATAAACTTGAATGAGAATAATTTCCACCCAAAAACGTCTAACTCTGTCAGAACTCAAAATGACTGCATTTTGGGCCTTTTAATAAACTTTTATCACTCTGTTACTGATTAAAATTAAGTACAATTAATAAATAAATGCAATCAGTTGCAAAAAGAGAGTCTTTTAAGCACGCGACGTGAATCTCCAACACGTCAGGAGCTTAAAAGACATCGATTTTGCAGCGTATTGCATTCAAGATTTTTTGTTACAGCGTTTTATAACAGATTTTTTTTTTAAAAATAATGATTTCAATCAAACATTTACATTGTACAGTAGGCAGACGGCATGTTGCTATGGATGTAAATTTTGTTATTTACTGTTTTTATAAAATTACAGAATGCCAACTTAGGATTTGTGTTCAAGGAACAAAAAATGAGCGATTCTGAATTTGATTCCGTCATTAAAAATGCTGCGGAAGCTGCACTAGTCACGCTAGTGCTTGAAAAATCTAAGAAAATTTACAAGAAAACATACAGAAAATTTGGTAGTTGGTGTGAGGAAAAAAATATAACAAGTCTTGAAGAGAGGATACTTTTGGCCTATTTTTGGAAATTATTTTCTATGTATAAGCCGTCTACTTTATGGAGTACCTACTCAATACTAAGAACCATGATATATCTTAACAAGAATGTAGATATCACAAAATTTACAAACTTGATTGCATTTCTAAAAAGAAATGCTATTGGTACAGAACTCAAAAATTTAAAATATTTACCAAGTAAGAGATAGAACGTTTTATAAAAACAGCTGATGACAAAGACTATTTATTGGCAAAAGTTGTGCTAATTACTGGGATTTTTGGCGCCTTACGCAGAGAAGAAATTATGTTTCTGAAGGTGAAAGATATAGAAGCTTGTACAAGTTTTATTAAAGTGAAGATACCGAACACCAAGACTAAAATTTCACGAATGTTTACAATAACTTAAGGATTTGTAGATGAAATTAGTTTCTTAGAATATTTCCGCAAATACGCACAGCTTCGACCTCCTCATACTGAACATCAGAAATTCTTTTTAACCTAGGTGCTGTACGCTACCTGTTGGTATAAATACTATTAGAGACATGTCTAAAAAATTGCAGAATGTCTCGGCCTTCTAAATGCAAAAGAATATACCGGGCACTGCTTTCGCCGTTGTTTAGCAACACTCTTAGCAGATTTAGAAGCAAATATTACATTACTCAAAAGACATGGAGGATGTCAATCGAGTTCTGTTGCATAAAGTTACATAGAAAACTCTGTTGAAAGCAAAAACACAATTTCGATAAAAATTATGGGAAATAAGAAACTGTATCAAAGAAAAGAAAAATCTGTGACGAAAGTAGCAAATCTGAAATGGCGTCTACAAGTACCGTTTCCACTTGTATTGAAATTCAGGAAAGAAATCTGAAATCTTCGAATCTTTAGTTTAATCACTTAAGTAATTGTACTTTTCATGTTTATAAATAAAATAAAAAATGTATTTATTATTTTTGAGCAGTAGTGCTTAAAAGTATGTCACTTTTACGCAGTAGTGCTTAAAAGTACGTCATTTACTCATTTAGCAATCAGAATGACAATCAAAAAGTTACTGTTATAAAACACTGTCTCAAAAAGTTATTTTTTACAAGGATTATCTATCTATTTATTATCATAACACTTTCATCCGATTACTAAATATTTTTTAAGATTATCAAAAAAATTAAGATTATCCAGTGATTACCATTACATTATTCTGATTACCAGCGATTACAAAGATTACCGACGATTACCAAAAGTGAATTACCCCCCCGGTTTTTTTTTGTTTGGTAGATAAATGGTTACAACGTTATCACTTGTACCATTAATAAATTAAAAATAATTGGAGGTATATTTGGTTGCATATACTTCAGCAACTATTATTTTCGTTACTAGATTGTGGTAAGATCAAGTCAGTCGGTAAAACAGATCTCTAGTCAGATTTCAGCATAATTTCTGTTTTCAGCAGCCAGAAAAATAAACAAAAATATATTTTGCAAGAATAAATGTAAGATTGGTATAATTTAAAACCACGAATGTTCTTTCCTCAGAAGCTTTTTATATCAACGTTAATTTTAGGGTGAGTTACATTTTGTCCTAGCCTACTTAACCTCTCCTCTATCAGTGAAAACCCACCGCCTTTTTGATTTTGAAATTCTTTTTCATTTTGAAAATCATCTGTCACCGCATTTTTAGTATCAGCAGAAGATATTCAGTTTTGAGCGAAATGTCCGGCGAAGTGAACTCCCAGAAGAGTTTTTATACTCCTGGTGCCCACTCAGTGGCGTACGTTACAACCCCCACTGAAGAACTCGCAAAGAAAATTGCCCGTGGCTTAGTCAAAGAAAAGCTTGCAGCTTGTGTGAACATAATTCCGAAAATTACTTCAGTTTACGAATGGGAGAATGAGGTTAGTGAGGACTCGGAAGTTTTGATGATGATTAAGACCAGAACTTCCAAAATTGATGCTCTTACTCAGTATGTCAGGGCAAAGCATCCTTACACAGTTTGTGAGGTTATTTCCTTGCCTATTGAGAATGGAAATGAACCCTACTTGAAATGGATTGGGGATGTTGTCCCAATTAAATAATTTGAAATGGATTGATGATGCCTGATGTTCCAGTTAATTATTTTGTAGTTGTGTTTTGTATTATGTTATAGAGTTCAGTTTTTGTGTTATAGAAGAGTTAAAGTCTGATGTTTCTTAAATAAAGAGAGTTTCAGTATATAGTCTTTTATTTTCCTTACATTAAATTCTATTTACAGTCTCTAACAATATGGAGCCAGCCACTACATCCATCTTTTCAATCTACTAGAAATTTTATCCCATGAACCTTTCATGCAAATCTGAGCAAAATAGCCAGAAAATAATTATACAGTTTTTGTTGGTCCTTACAGATTTTGTTGTAAATAAAAAATATATTTTTCACTTACATACTCAACATTCCTTCATTCCCCCTACTTACGATTATAGTCACTATATCCCAGACTTTTCGCTTTTATCGTAGAACGACGATTTCTTAGAGAAAACTAAATTAAGATTATATATATTATACTTGAAGGCAAAAAGCTAACAAAAATCACAAACTAAATATTCTTCATTCACGTTTGATAAAAGTAACTAATAAAGGACTCTATTACCTTAATGTTGGTACCCCAAAACCGAAGAATTAATCTCACAGGACTCACTTAACGAAATAATTTTAGAATACAATTGTAATTATTGTGATAGTGTTGAGTCTTCAAAATTTCAAGATACTTACTTTGAAAAATTTCGTTATTTTCTAGTTTTACCCAAATTTTTTCAGATACCTATCAATTTTTTCCAATTGATGTAAATAATCGTGTATAAAGCATCCTTTTCTTTTGTCTGTGCTTCCATTATACACATTCCATTATACACATTTTTTTTTTGTTACAAAGCAGTACTGTACAGTACTTTTATTATCAGTAGGTACTGTTCTTGGTATTTTTGATTTCTCTGTTTATAAGTGAAATTATGTAAAATTATGTTGCTTGTTTGTCGGTTTTGGTTTTTGACAAATTTACAATTTATATGAAATTTTCAAAAAATTTTTCAAAATTTTATAAAAATTAAAGTGTTTCCACACAAGAAGATAATAAATAAACTTAGTTACTTCTATGAGACGTGAATATACTATAAATAATATTGTATATTAGTTGCATAATTTTGATTTTTGTTGAAATCTTGCAAAAAAATCATCTTGTGCTACGTCAAAATTACCGAAATTTTAATTTGTAAAACATAGGATTACAAAAATTATTTTCAAAAGTAAATATTTGATAATATAATCTATTTGGAGGTACATTGATAGGAACTATAGATAAGGAATTAAAATTTCAGTATGACGTAACAATTTGAAATAAATCCATTACTTGTACTGTGTTGGTATGAGCTCGTTAAAATATTTAAAATAATTAACTTTTGTTTATGTAATATGGCGTTAATTAGAAAATAAATGGAGAACCCTGTATTTTTGATTCTGAGCAAAATTAAATAAAAATTTGATTGTATTTGTGCCATATTTCATAAACAACGAAATGACTCTTACCATATGAAACATATAGGTACACTTTATTTAAATATATATTTATTATACATAAATTTATGGATTTTTGTATTTGCCAAGTCCCAAAGGAACATGATTAATTTTCATTTCCTTAATTTGCTGTGGAATATTCCGTTCGGTTTGTCCTTTGTACGGAGCTAAAGCAGCTCTAACTGCAGCTTTATCGTCAGGACTAATTTCCAGGATTTGTCTCAGGAAATGCTGTCCATCTGAATTAGTGGAAGTCGTCCCTAAACTTTCTCTAGCTGCCGACAGAAGTTCAGGATGTTCACTGAGTGTATCTGACAAAGAAGCAATCAGGACGTCTGCAAACAAAATTTAATATAAATTTCTAACGTAAGACTAGAAGCTTAGATGAGGCAAGGCTTGAATTTCGCGATTAATTGCGGAACATGATAGAAGATAGTTTAATCAGGGTAAAATTTGTTACGAAAATAGCGTTTTTGTGTGTAACAGGTGTTTTCGGTGGCAATTAAACCGAACGTGGCAAATTGCACCGAATCAATAACCAATCAATAACAAGCGCAAGCTTTAGATTTTTGTTGACTGAATTTATTTTAGGGAAGTCGTCAGATAATTGGGATCAAAGTGAATTTACCTAAAACTTTTTTCTCGAGTGTTCTTGAAATGTGTCCTTGTTCGGCCTCAACTTCAAGAAAGTTGGTGAATTTCTGGAGTGCCTGTTGAGCTTCGGCACTGCCTCGTGTGAGAGATTGTGTAAACATGACTTTAGCTAGCTGATAGATCACTTCTTCTAACGAATATTCGGTGTATAAGAAGTCAGCAACTCGGAGTCTTTCAAGGAGTTCGTCGTAGTCTTCGTCTTTTTCACCTTCTGCGAAAACAAACAGTTATATTTGGCGACAGTTTAATATGACACGTTTCTTCGATGTTGCGCTGAAATTACATTCCTGATGTCTTTCCGACGCTTGAAATTCGCTGTACAATCAATCACATGAAATGACATAGAAATATTTAGGGTCTGACAGTGAGAAGGGTGCAACTGCAAAGGATTACAAAGCTCCTGTTTGGTTTTTGCCGAATTATAGAAATGTTAGTATTCAATTAAAAGCTGAGTGTGTTTTCGGCATTATTTAATTGGGAACGACAAATTTACGGTCTCTCGAAATTTCCACTCAATTATGTCTAACATCAGCTCAATATTGTAATTTCCCAAGAGTTCGCTCAAGACACGATTGATATTATTATTACGACATGATATTATTGTCTCGGGGGTGGTAATTCCTCACTTACATTTTCGCTTGATTATATGCTTACCTAACAATTTCCTCATTTACATATTTACTTACTCCTATACTAAAATTTTATTCCACTAGGTTTTGCTGAATTCGGAATTTTTTATGTTATTTGAAGAATGGACGTAATTCAATTCAAAGCTTTTCGGACAGTGTAAAATGGGGAAAAAAACCAAGAGAAAATATTTCAGTAGCGGAAAGACATTCTCTTTGACAACCATTTGTAATTTAAAAAGAAACCAAACCACCAGAATTACTTTTAATCTTATTACAACATTGTAAGAGTTACGAGAATAACGTGTAATGCAAACTAAGACTACTTAATATTTTAAACACTCTGCCTCATAATAATTAAATCGTAATTAATTGCACTTTAACTAATTAAAATTTCGTACATTTATTTTATTTATGGGAATAGTGGCACACCTCACCCATTATCATACATTTTCATTTTCCATTAAAATTAAATTAATGGACACAAATGTAATCAACGGAATATAAACCAGAAACTTGCGTTATTTACCGAAACAATTATTCACAAATTACCCTGTAAGTAATCAAACTACGTTATTTGATCCCCAAACACGTTTCAAGTCATTTTTCGTTATAAATCTCAAGCGTCGTAAAAAATAGCACAGCTGTTAGAAATTGACAGGATTTTGATTTGATAGGCAAAGATAAGTTTCTATACTATGTATAAAATTAAAACAGTTGAGTTAAATATAGCTTACAGCATTTTTTGCGCATTATTCAAATATAAAATTGGTCCTTCGAAAGCAATAGTTCAGACGAAAGCAGTATTAAAAAGCATTATCATCATCAGCAGGAACAAACCGCAACACAACAACAAATTATAGCAGCACAAAGCATCAGTTTTCAGTGTCCTTGACAAGTCCTTTTTAATAAAAGTCAGTGACTTTGAATCATTTATCTTTAATAGGATGACTCCTTGAATTGTAATACTCCTGACGGAAAAAATTTCAAAGACAAGTATTTTGGCGGAAAATTTGTTGCGGCGACTAAATCTAATAAAAGTAGAATTTATTGCTGTGCACCTCAATGTAATCTTTTATTGCACAAACGGTGCTTCGTCTCATAGATCTGTTTGATGAATTTAGAAGTATAAAACTGCTGTTTGAAAAACTTCATAATTTCAAGAAAAACGAGTAGCTGGTGAACACCAAAAAACATAATAAACAATGATTTTAAGTTTAAAGTTAAAATAACTACTTGTTGAAACAAATAATCTAAAAAGAAAATACGAAAACACAGTTTGGATACTAAAAAATGCTGAACTGTCACTACTTTACCACTATCAGTGATTAGGTACCTATTGACATTCACTCAGCCGCCATTTTGAATTACACAGCAGATAGAACCAAGGAGTTATAAAAAAAAACAGGAAAAAGAAGTAATCATCAGGTCAGTGTAAAGGCTTTTAATAGTTAATTAATAACCAAGCATGTTAATGCAGACGGTTGATAATCGAAACTTTTTAGAGGAAAGACGAGCGTTTGCGAGTGAGTGTTTTTAATTACTGAGATTATTAATCGTTCACTAAAGTATAAGTTAATTAGAATAATTTTTTGTTGAGCGCAAACTGTTTTATCTTAGGATGAAAATATCTTTTTAGAATTTTAATATCATTTATTACTGTAAAATTGTACATTAATATTCATATTAATGAACGATTTTAAAGAAATCATTCATTGATATAAAATCATCCATTAATGTTGATAATCAATATCATTTAGAAACTGTCAACAAAAAGTGTATGTAAATTAATGTTCATACGTAGTTTGATGTCTGATAAACAAACTCCTGATACTTTAAAAGCTTAATTTTAGAACACTACTATATTTGTATTATAATTATATATGTATCAAATATAAAATAAAACAAATAGTTTATTTTACAAGACATCAAAATAAGGTTTTTTTGTGAGATGATGTTTTGTTGACGAGTTGTTAGCGTGGAGTGAGACATCTCTTGTCGAGTAGTAAATGCTATTTATTCTGCAATATTAAAATACAAATTTTATTTTTGGAATTTATAATTCTATTTGTAGTTAATTAAACTGTCAATACCTTGTCACTGCAAATTTATTTGGCTTTTTACCCATTTTCTTATCAGGTAACAGTTATTTAACTAACAAGTTGGTTAATGAGGGCCATTAATAATTGAGACATTTTAACGCATAAGCGAAGCGAGTGCGCTTAATAATGTAGGGATTATCAATTGCTAGTTAACAAACAAGTTGATTACAAAACTTTTCCGATGATCGTAATATAGCTAATTGAAAAAAATAAACAATTATACAAAGCACCATCGCCACCGCCACAGACAAATCAAAACAATATTTGGTTGCCCATTTTCCAAATAATTTTAGACAGTATTTTAACATTTTAGGTTAGTTTGAAGCAAAATGGTAGTATTTCACATTAAAATTTTAAATTAATTTGATAATTTTATTTTGCTTCACCTTCGCTGCGCCTTGTAATCACTCTTGAAATTTTTATTATTTTTATTTATTTAACAGTTGTACGCATGCGCAAAGTGTTGAAAAACCCCTTTTCCACAACGATTTTTCAGAAAAAATCATGCATTAATAAACTTTGCTCTAAACCACCAACGGACAAAATTACAAATGTAGACAAGATTTTTTTTATTTTATTTAATATAATAAAGATTTATATAGAAACAATTAAACGAAACTGCTAACAATTACGTTTTCTTGTAACTCGTGCCTGTCCAAAGTGGCCAACGCACATAATAAGCTTCTGTACATTGCAATATTGTTAGCTGAGAGGATTTCAGAAAAATTGTGGTGGTCTAAATTAGCTCGCAAAAATTTGTAGAAGTAGATTTGTTTTGTCTCGTGACAAGTTCAGCCAATTCCTTTGAACTTTTTAGTTTGCTTACTATGACCTGATTGGAGGCGTATGGCTGGGTTTCTGTGAAGCCAGAAGTGCTTTCAGCTAAAGACAAAATTTAAGTATTTTTTAAGTCTTTAAAAATTTTTTGAATACCTCCTAACTAATAGTGATGGATGTGTCTGTCCAAAGTAGGCAAAGCACACTTTGCAATATTATTAGGTGAGCAGGATTCACGCAAATTGCGCAGGAAGTGTTTAGGAAAAGATTTGTATTGTCTGGTATTGTCCCGTATTCTCGCGATTTCAGCTAATCTCTCCACACATTTCACTTTGGCCACTATGATCTGATTGAGGGCATATGCCTGAGTTTTTGTGAAACCAGAAGTGCTTTCAGCTAAAGACACAATACTTAAAACAAGTGGCCAGTCTTACAATCTCACCGAAACTTTAAGCACGTTCAGACGCATACTAATGTCCATATGTTTGCCACTAGTGCAGTAATCTTCAGCATGTGAGAAGAATTTCAAAGCGTGTGAGTCTTAAAAATCAAAGTTTCAATATATTGGCAAAACAGGGTGAATGTTTTAAGTTAAGTTTCAAAGGTGAAAGCATTCCTGAATTAACACGAACCCGGACAAGAACCTCCCAATCAGCTCAGAGGGACGAAATTGAAATGCGCACAGATTGGCAAAATTCTCTAAATTACTGTAAAAATCTGCTGATAAACACTTTCTGCAGACCCATACATATAGACCACATATTTTTTTTAAATAACTCTTAACTAATAATAATGCATTGTATGAGGCTTTATGTCTTAAACTTTAAGAAGTGATTGCAGTCTAAATAGTGCTTTCCTAAGTCACCGTATTTCCTTCTAATGTTTTCTTTGATTTCGTTAGATATATAGCTGTTTAAATCATTGTCCAGTCTTTCTTGTTTGAAGGCTGCTTTCTTTGACTTTGTTTTCATCCAGCAATTATCGATAACTGAGATATCTTGAGAAATGGAAGTAGCAGCAACGTTAGACCCAACCATCAGGATTTTTACTTTCGCTATATTTTGGTGCAGGACTTGGCACAAAAGCACGTTGAGAGTTACCATAACATAGCAATTTACACTTTTTAAAGCCTCCAAACGCAGAAAAGAACAGTGGTCTATCAGGAAGATCAACCGGTATAAATTAATGATAAGTGTTGTCATAACTTACAAGATTACCATTTTTGCGGTCTCCAAACGCAGAGAAGTGGTCACAAAGATTAACTCGTACAGGTTTTTCAAGACAAGTAGCTGTTGGCGGTGTTGGCATACACAGAAACAAATCTCCGACAATGTTGTCCATGTCTTCTAGAAGAGCCTTCTTTTACATCGACTTCTCGGCGTTCAGTGACACTCTGGTTTGCATTTGGGGCGACATTTGCGTATTATTTACGCATTTTTTCTTCATTAAAATTTTGATTAATTTTTCTCTTCTTAAAATGACAGTAAAAAACTTGCCGCCTTGATCTAATTTCGCTTATAGAAAATGATATCTCACAGCAACAGTAAAAAAATTACATTTATTGTATGAGGCTTTATGTCTTAAATTTTTGAGAAGTCATTGCAGTCTACATAGTGCTCTTCTAAGTCATCGTAACTCCTTCTGATGTTTTCTTCGATTTTGTTAGATGTACAGCTCTTTAAGTCATTGTCCAGTTTATCTAAATTAAAGGCTGCTTTTTTTGACCTTGTTTTCATTCAAAGATTAACAATAATTGAGACATCTTGACAAAAGGAAGTGGCAGCAACATTAGAGCCAATCATTAGGATTTTCACGTTTGCTATATTCTGGTGCAGGACTTGGTACAAATGCACGTTGAGAGCTACCATAACGTAGTAACTCGCAATTTTTAAAGCCTCCAAACGCGAACAAGGGCAGTGGTCTATCAAAAAGATCAACCGGTACAAATTAACGCTAAGTGTTGTCATATCTTACAAGATTACCATTTTTGCGGTTTCCAAGCGCCGATAAAGGCAGTAGTCATAGAAATCAACTCATAGAAGTTTTTCAAGCCAAATAGCTGTCGGCAGTGTTAGCATACACTTCAAGATACAGAAACGAATTTTCGACAATGTTTGTCTATGTCTTCGAAGAGAGCCTTCTTTTACATCAACTTCTCAGCGTTCAGTGACACTCTGGTTTGCATTTTGGGCAACACTTGCGTATTATTTACGCATTTTTTACTGATTAAAATTTTGACTAATTTTTTTTTTTTCTTAAAATGACAGTAAAAAAACTCGCCGCCTTGATCTCATTTCGCCCATAGAAAATGATATCTTACCGCAACAGTAAAAAAATTACATGCATTGTATGAGGCTTTATGTCTTAAACTTTGATAGGTCATCGCAGTCTAAATAGTGCTCTTCTAGGTCATTGTAACTTCTGTTGTTTTCTTTGATTTTGTTGGATGTACTTATAGCTCTTTAGGTCATTGTCCAGTTTTTCTAATTTAACGGCTGCTTTCTTTGACCTTGTTTTCATCCCAACTTTATCAATAATTGGTATATCTTGGGAAGTGGAAGTGGCAGCAATATTAAAGTTAATCAGTAGGATTTTCACTTTTGCTAGCTTTTGGTGGAGGACTTGGTACAAATGCTCGTGGAGTGTCGTGATAACGTAGCAGAGTGCCATTGTTAAAAGCTCTGAACGCAAACAAGGACTGTGGTCTATCAGGAAAATCAACCGGTACAAATTAACGTTGAATATTGTCATAACTTACAAGATTATTATTTTTGCGGCCTCCAAACGCAGAAACAGACATTGGTTATAAAGATCATTAACTCGTACACTTTTTCAAGCCAAACAACTGTCGACAGTGTTGACACACTTCAAAATACAGAAACAGATCGCCGACAATGTTGTCCATGTCTTCGAGAAGAGCCTTCTCTTACATCGACTTTCCAGCGTTCAGTTAGACTCTGGTTTGCATTTGGAGCAACATTCACGTATTATTGATACATTTTTGGTCATTAAAATTTTGATTGATTTTTCTCTTCTTAAAATGACAATAGAAAAACTCGCCGCCATTGATTTCATTTCTCCTATAGAAAATGATGTCTCACCGCAACAGTAAAAAAATTACATACATTGTATGTGGCTTTATGTCTTAAATTTTTGAGAGGTTACCGCAGTTTAAATTGTGCTCTTATATTTCATCGTAACTCCATTAGATGTTTTCTTTGATTTTGTTATATGTATAGCTTTTTATGTCATTGTTCAGTTTTCTAATTTAAAGACTGCTTTCTTTGACCTTGCCTTCATTCAGACATTAGGTATCAATAACTGAGATATCTTGAAAAGTGGAAGTGGCAGCAACATTAAAGTCAATCATTACGATTTTTACTTTTGCTAGCTTTTGGTGGAGAACTTGGTGCAAATGCTTGTGGAGTGTTGTCATAACGTAGCTGATTGTCATTTTTGATGTCCCCAAACGCAAACAAGAGCAGTTGTCTATCAGGAAAATTAACCGATACAAATTAACAATAAATGTTATCATAACTTACAAGATTACTATTTTTGCGGCTTCCAAACGCAGAAAAAGTTATTGGTCATGAAGATCAACTCGTATAGATTTGTATAGAAATGTTGTTCGTATCTTCGGGAAGTGGCTTCTATTGCATAAACTTCACAGCAGTCAGTCACTGTCTGGTCTGCATTTGGAGCAACATTTGCGTATTATTGATACATTTTTTAGTTATTAAAATTTTTATTAATTTTTTTCTTCTTAAAGTGACAGTGAAAAACTTGCCGCCATTGATCTCATTTCGCCCATAGAAAATGATATCTTACCGCAACAGTAAAAAATTACATGCATTGTGTGAAACTTTATGTTTTAAACTTTGAAAGATCATCGCAGTCTAAATAGTGCTCTTCTAGGTCTTCGTAACTTTTTCTTATGTTTTCTTTGATTTTTTTAGATAAAGCTCTTGAGGTCATTGTCTAATTTTTCTAATTTAAATGCTGTTTTCTCTGACTTTGTTTTTATCCAGACGTTATCAATAACTGGAATATTTTGAGAAGTAGAAGTAGCAGCAACATTAAGGGCAATCATTAGTATTTTTCTTTTGCTAGCTTTTGGTAGAGAACTTGGTACAAATGCTCATGGAGTGTTGTTATATCGTAACAGATTGCCATTTTTAAGACCTCCAAATGCAAAGAAGGGTAGTGGTCATAAAAATCAATCAGTATGATTTTTTCAAGCCAGGTAGCTGTTGGCAGTGTTGAGTTACACTTCAAGTGCCAGAGACGAATTTCCGACAATGTTTTCTGTATCTTCGAGAAGAGCGTTCACTTGCATGTATTTCACAGGAGTCAGTGCCAGTCTTGTTTGTATTTAAAAAAATATTTGCGTTTTATTGATGCACTCATTAAAATTTCGATTTATTTTTGTTTTCTGAAAATGACAGTAAAAAACTCGTCGCCTTGATTTTATTTCACCCGTAAAAAATCATATCTGGCCGTGGGGGTGCGTTCAGAAAAAGGGCGTTAGGTAAGGGTACGGGTAAGGCGTTACCTTAAGAAAGGTATAAAAATGATCCTGCCAGTGTGACATGATTTCTGAATTAATTTAAATTTTTATTAATTTTTAATTTAAATGCTCTGTCTCGAGCAGGTTAAAAATAAACACACCGAGTCAACGCCCAATTCATTTCTGAACGAAGGTAAAATCGACGCCCGGGACAATTACTGAACGATTTTAGGTAAGCTTTTTACCCCGGACGATATTTCTGAACGCAATCCTGAATTAAAAAATTAAACGATTATGAATTTTAACGTAAATGGTTTTTGAAGTTAGAAAAAATAAATGCTCTAAAATCAACATTTAAGAAGTCACCCCCTTCAAAAGTCCCCTATACTTCAATAACCTAGTTTTTTACAATTTTTACCAATTTGCTTTGAAAATATGAGCTAAATCAAAATATAGTTTATTTATAAGCTGTAGCTAATAAAATATTTTACAATTTACTTGTTAAAATTTTTTTCTAGCGTAAAAATTGATCGCTTTACAGTCCAAGTTCTCGCAGTTTAAAATTTTGTAAAATCTGTGGATATATTGATTAGCGTTATAGCTGATAAAATTTCCAACACTTTCAATGTTTTCACAGTAGTGTGTCTATATTAAAAGTTGGTCGAGTTATGTTATGACGCATTAAATTTTGATGAAAATCTCTGCTTAATACAATTTACCAAAAATTTGAGCATAATGCTTTTTTTCTGTAATTGGTTCACTATTATGGATTAACAAAGCCCGACTGGCACATTGTCAGTTTTAGTAAAATATCCATAATGATAATGTGGGTCAAAAGATTTAAATATGAATTGGAAATAATGCCTAGAATCTACTAATTGTAAATTCGTTAAAACGGATTTTGATTAAAATTGTAGACTAGTTATTATTCTCAATGTGAATAAAATTTAAACTGATAAAATAAAAATTTATTTAAGAAGTTGTATGTTGAAATAGATCAAGTAAGTATTGTTCATCAGTAGCAACAACTGTTCATTATGCAAGAAAACGCATTAAATTTACAACTGCGTCAAATTTCTTAATTTAAACATCAAAAGGAAGAAACGAGAAAAAATGAAGCTGTGCTAAGTTTGGATAACTTTGAATAACAGAATACATTGTTGCTTCAAGAAAAAATCTGGACCAACTCCACGCATTGTAATCAAAGTCATTAACTAACAATTTTATTAGCCTTTACAGGGCTATCCTTGAGTCTGACTTACGAGTAAACATCTTCAGACAGGAATTTTTGAATTAGTTAAATCCCAAACCAAAGAACGTTACGTTGCCGTTTAACAAAATCAGCAATATTATTATTATTTAAAAAAGTTATGATAAATACCAAGTTAAATTAGAACAAGTACATACCAATTTTACAAATGAAACCAACAGAAGTAATCAACTTTAAAGCAAGTTAAATGATATTACAAAAAACTGAATTAGGTTGTGTAAAACAATACGTGAGATAGGTACTTTATATTACGACCAATATAGAAGATCAGTTCTAAAAGCAGTTAGAAAGCTTTTTGCAAACAGAAGAAATTTGCATTGTAGAACTAATTTTGTGTTTTTAAAAGCTACGAAAAATGCTGTGAACTATATTTACATTTATTTATATGATTTGTAATAATGTACAATAATTTATAATTATTATAACTGTAATTTTAACATTGTTTATTAATGTGAAATCATACATTAATATCTCTTTAATAATGAACGATTTCGATGAAATCGTTTAACTAAAAATAATCAAAAAAGTTTTCTAAATAATTAATAATGTGACGCGAACGACTCAATTCTAAGAAGCGGTGAATCAGAGTATCGAGTATTGTGTTGTGGACCGCTCACTTCTAGGAACTGAATAGAACTTCGAGTATTATTTACGTTTTGAATGGGTTTATTTATTCTTGTTTACGTCGGCATTGTTTGTCGCTATTGTGATTGAATTCCAATCATCTTGCCGAATTGAAATAATTCAGGAGAAACGCGAGAAAATACTCGAAAGTTCTGGAAAGAGTCCATACCCCTATATATATGCGAGACAGCGAGTCAGTCAGTCAGTCTGGTTTTGGGAGAGCGACATAAAGGCGAACTCCGGCGATATCCAGCGAATTTAGAAAGCGATAAATTAAAGTGTTTTGTGTTCCGTTAGTGATTTAGAATATTAGCTGTGTTAATTAGTTGTAATTAATTTGATTTGTAAATAAACTTGCCGAGAAATTATCTCCAGCTCTTTAAATCAGAAACCCACATATAATAAACGTCACACTGGTGTCAGAAGTGGGATTTAAAGAAGCTTGGTGGACAAAGAAAAGTTTATGTCTCTGGAACCTTCTGGAAGAACAACAAGAAGTCAGACAAGAACCATGGAGGAACAACTTCGTGTATTCTTCGAGAAACTAGAAAAACAACGCTTGGAAGAAGTAAAAGAAGAGATAAATGAAGTTAGGGAAGAATTAGAAAAGAAAGTTTTAGAATTGGAAAGTAAAATGAAGAAACTTGGAACAGGACAAATTTTAGGAAGCGAAGTAACATCGCAACGAGTAAAACCCCCAACTTTCGATGGTCAGTCTTCGTGGTCAATGTATAGGAGGCAGTTTGAAGCAGCGGCGGAGATAAATTGCTGGAATGATGAAGAAAAAGCCACAGCTCTGGTGTTAGCACTGCGAGGACCAGCTCTCCAGCTGCTTCAGAATGTATCTGATCGTGATCAGAAAAACTATCACGCAGTGGTCAACGCCTTGGAATTGCGCTACGGAGACCAGCACATGGACAGAGTATACCAAATGATGCTTAAGTCCCGACATCAGAAAAGCAACGAAAGTTTGCAAGAATATGCCGCGGAAATAGAAAGATTGGTTAATTTAGGTTATCCTTCCGCACCTGCAGACCTTCGCCATGAGATGGAAGCCAGCGCATTTATTGATGGTTTAAGAGATGGCGATTTACGACGTTATCTACGTCTACATAGATATAAAACCTGTGCTGACGCGCTTATCCACGCGTTAGAATATGAGGCGGCAAATGAAGACTTTTCACGACGACCAGCTCAACGCGTGCGATTGATGTCTGCAGAGGAAACTCCAACAAATAATTGCTGCTGCGAAGAACTGAAGAGTATGTTGGAAAAGATGCAGCAGACACCAGCACGCACTGGAGGACGGCCTAAGTGTTATGGTTGTGGTAAGATAGGCCATATAAGAAGGGATTGCCGCCAACGGGGAAGGTCTGAGGATGTAAGGAGGGGTCAGGATTGTCACAGGCCCCTCAATTTCCCGGCATCAGGAAAACTAATTTCAGCTAGCACTTTGGGGCGTGTGCTAGCTGATACGCCCAAAGCCCCTAGGATCATCTCCGTCTCGCAGCTAGGAAAAGGAAATGATAGTCTGTTGCTGGATGGACGAATCAACGGTCGAGACACCAAGATGACGGTTGACACGGGAGCAACACTTTCTCTAGTGAGACGGGACATGCTGGAAACATCTCAAAATATCTACATGACAAGATGTAACTTCGTTTTGAAAACCGCTACTGGTGAAACAGCACAAGTACATGGAGAAGCTAATGTCAAACTTGAGATAGGACCATTCAATATTGTACACCGAATGGTTGTAGCTGAGATAGTTGATGAAGTGATCTTGGGTTTGGACATTATGGACAAATATGGATTTGTGCTGGATATTAAGAACAGGATGTTACAAATGGGAAACGAAGAAATCTTGTTACATTCTGCGACCGCTTCATCTGACCATGTAAACATCATCGTCTCAGAATCAGTTCGTGTCCCCGGCAATTCTGAGAAAATTGTGCTGGCAGAGTTGGAAAAAGATCCTGGGGGATACCGAACGGGAGTTGTTGAACCGGACATGACGAAATTCACGAATGCGACACACAATAAACAGATCTTGGTAGCTAGAGCACTCGTTGAGGCTGGTGGAAAGATTCCTATTCGCATAGCCAATCTCAGCGAAAATCGAGTTACGTTGCAGAAAGGGGAACAGATTGGCTTCTTTCAGCCTGCATTACGAGTTGTTCGTTGTGAAGAAAAGGACAACAAGAGTTACCAGGAAGGAGAAGGTAAAAATAACCCGGAATTGGAAAATTATTTTCTGGAAGAATGGCAACACTTATCAGAAGATCAGAGGAAAGCAGCCACTGCTTTTATTCGAAAGGAACAAGACATTTTTGCAATAGGGGACAAGATTACGGGAAGAACTAATTTGGTACAGCATCGAATTAATACGGGATCAGTACAACCTATTCGTCAGCCCCCGAGAAGACTCCCCTTTGCGAAACAGGAAGAAGTGGCTCGAATGATCGAAAAAATGAAAGAAGATGGCGTCATTGAAGATTCGTCAAGTCCCTGGTCTTCACCAGTTGTACTAGTAACAAAGAAAGATGGGTCAACTCGTTTCTGCGTTGACTATAGACGGCTCAACGAAGTAACGAAGAAAGATAGTTACCCACTTCCACGCATCGACGATACACTGAGCATGTTAGCTGGTTCCCAATGGTTTTCTACTTTAGACTTGAAGAGTGGGTATTGGCAGGTTGGAATTCACCCTGAGGATAAGGAGAAAACTGCCTTCTCGACTGGAACTGGGCTCTACCAGTTTAATGTTATGCCTTTTGGACTTTGTAATGCGCCAGCTACGTTCGAGCGGCTAATGGAACTTGTCCTTCGAGGGTTGACTTGGAGAACTTGCCTTGTGTACCTTGATGATGTGATGGTTATTGGGAAAACTTTCGAAGAACATCAAAGTAACCTGCAAGAAATTTTCAGCCGATTGCGAAACGCTCGTCTTCAACTTAACCCTAAAAAGTGTTGCCTTTTCCAAAGAAAAGTCAAGTTTTTGGGACACGTTGTTTCATCGAATGGGATACAAACTGACCCTGAGAAGACTGCAGCCGTACGGGAATGGCCCCGACCTAATGATAAGCACCAACTACGAAGCTTTTTGGGTCTTTGCACCTACTATCGCCGTTTTGTCAAAGGATTCGCCGATATTGCCAAACCTCTTCATAAACTGACCGAAAAGAAGACGCCTTTTATTTGGGACAAAGAGTGTGAATCGGCCTTCAAAACATTAAAAGTTACACTCTGTACGGGACCAATACTTGCTTACCCAAGGGCAAAAGGTCAGTTTATTTTAGATACGGACGCCAGTAATAATGGAGTTGGCGCAGTATTAACTCAAGTACAGGATGGCGAAGAGAGGGTTATCGAATATTATAGTAAGGTTCTTTCTAAACCTGAAAGGAATTACTGTGTCACCCGAAGAGAACTGTTGGCTATCGTGAACGCGGTAAGCCATTTCCACAAATATTTATACGGCCAACATTTTACAATAAGGACAGATCATGCCGCTTTAAAGTGGCTGTTAAATTTGAAGAATGCTGAAGGTCAAACAGCGAGATGGATTGAGAGACTTCAGCAGTATGATTTTGAAATCAAGCATCGCTCGGGAAGGTCTCATCAAAATGCAGACGCCTTGTCCAGAAGACCGTGCAGAGCCGACTGCAAACATTGTAGCCAACGAGAACAAGCTGACCACCTGTGCAACCTTAGAAGGCTAGTTTTGCAACCTACTGACGGATGGACAGCTGAAGAAATAAGAACAGAGCAACTGCAAGACGATGAGATCGGACCGATTTTACAAAGCAAGGAGAACGGAAATGTAAGACCGCAATGGCATGACATTTCAAATAAGAGTCCTGCTCTGAAGGCGTTGTGGGCACAATGGGACTCCCTGAAAGTCGAAAATGGGCTGCTCAAAAGGGCTTGGGAAAGCGCGGATGGAAAGACGGTAACAATGCAGCTAGTCCTACCGAAGAGTCGTGTAAAGGAAGTCTTAAGGGAAATCCATGATGGAAGATCTGGAGCTCACTTCGGCGTCAACAAAACCTTGGGGAAGGTTCGCGAACGCTTTTATTGGGTCAATAGCCGAGAAGATGTCGCTAATTGGTGCCGGAAATGTACAACATGTGCTGCGAGTAAAGGCCCGAAAACTCGTAGCCGGGGAGCCATGAAGCAATACAACGTTGGGGCTCCGTTTGAGAGGATTGCGTTTGATATTGCGGGTCCATTTCCAGTCACCGACTCGGGCAACAAATACATTATGGTTGTTGCCGACTATTTCAGTAAATGGCCTGAGGCATACGCGTTACCAAACCAAGAAGCTATTACTGTGTCTCGTGCTTTGGTGGATAATTGGATTTCTCGTTATGGGCTTCCCATGGAAATGCATTCGGACCAAGGGCGAAACTTTGAGTCAGGGGTTTTCCAAGGAATTTGTGATCTCTTGGGTATTCGGAAAACCAGGACTACACCGCTGCATCCTCAGTCCGACGGAATGGTCGAGCGCTTTAACAGCACCATGGAAGAGCACCTATCGAAAGTTGTAGAGGCCCATCAAAGAGATTGGGATCGCCATTTACCGTTGTTTTTGTTGGCTTACAGAGCGGCGATCCATGAAACTACAAATCAAACTCCAGCCAAGATTTTGTTTGGACGGGAACTCCGCTTGCCTTGTGACCTTGTGTTTGGGACACCCACTCAAGAACCCAAGGAAGTTAGAAGCTATGTAGAAGAGCTTCAAGAGACGATGTCCCATATCCACGACTTGGCTCGAGACCGAATTGAGATTGCCAGTGACAGGATGAAGACGCGGTACGATTTGAGGGCGAATTCGGTAGGGTTTCAAGAGGGAGATTTGGTCTGGCTATTTAACCCTCAACGGAAGAAAGGGCGATGTCCGAAGCTTCAGCCGAAATGGGAAGGCCCTTATACCGTACTGACCCGACTTAACGACGTGGTGTATAGAATCCAAAAGAACCCCAGGGCTAAGATGAAGGTAGTGCATTTAGACCGTTTAGCCCCCTATGCGGGTTCAAATGACGATGAATGATTGTTCGAGACGAACAATTCTTAAGAGGGGGGTAGTGTGACGCGAACGACTCAATTCTAAGAAGCGGTGAATCAGAGTATCGAGTATTGTGTTGTGGACCGCTCACTTCTAGGAACTGAATAGAACTTCGAGTATTATTTACGTTTTGAATGGGTTTATTTATTCTTGTTTACGTCGGCATTGTTTGTCGCTATTGTGATTGAATTCCAATCATCTTGCCGAATTGAAATAATTCAGGAGAAACGCGAGAAAATACTCGAAAGTTCTGGAAAGAGTCCATACCCCTATATATATGCGAGACAGCGAGTCAGTCAGTCAGTCTGGTTTTGGGAGAGCGACATAAAGGCGAACTCCGGCGATATCCAGCGAATTTAGAAAGCGATAAATTAAAGTGTTTTGTGTTCCGTTAGTGATTTAGAATATTAGCTGTGTTAATTAGTTGTAATTAATTTGATTTGTAAATAAACTTGCCGAGAAATTATCTCCAGCTCTTTAAATCAGAAACCCACATATAATAAACGTCACAATAACATTCTTCTTTCTCAGTTATACCGCGTGTTCAATTGAAAAGTTCAACAAGTTACCTTTAGATTTGTTAATTATTTTTGAAGTATTTCTGATATTACCTAACCGCCCCAAGAAAATAATTTTTACTGTTATCAACAAGAGTTTTTTTGTTCCAAATCCAAATTACACGAAAATGACTCAAAATTTTTGAAAAAGACTGATGACTGGTTTTAACTTGCCACTAATAAAAATGTGGACCCTGAAGATAATAATCACAACGAAAAACGCTAATAAATCTCACAATTGACACTTGTCAAAACATTCACAGTCAGGTTATTATTACATTCCCTTTTACTTTTTTTTTTCTGACATTATTCTAAAGGTAGCTTGACAAATTTTTCAATGGAGGACGCCTTATATCTAAAATTTTGGTGTGTGTTAATGTTGATTATTTAAAAAACCAAACCTAAAATCAAATTTTTTTCTGATAAAATGTTTTCGAAATTTTACATTAATAACCAGTTTTTTTGACAAAAATTATATACTAATGTTGTTGTTAATAAACAGTTAATGGAAATAGTATATTGTACGTCACGGTTAAAAACACATTTTGTTTAAAGCCTAGTGAAAGCAACTAGGGTAATAATAAATGCGAGGAGACAATAAATTTCTCAATCATAGTTTAAATAATACTTTTTTTACAATGTACTATTTTTGTCATTAAAAAAATGTGGACATATTGTTATCAGGCAAATCAGGCAATACCGTTAGATATTTGTATTCAGTCAAGTGTAGTATTTTAGTTTCTTTGGTTAATAGTCAATATTAATTACTAGGAGAAAAAAATCAATATCACACTTTTTAGACAAATTAAATAATGATACTTTTTAAAACTAATTGTGAAATTTTTTTGTTTATTTGTGTAAAATTGCGACAAAGTTACTTACCATTTGATTTCATTACAGGAATTGAATGTGGTACTTCCGGTTCTCGTTTTTTTGTTGCTTCCTGTCTCAGTTGATTTAAATCAAAAGAACTTCTCAATTCCGGTTTATCACCGGAATATTTTAATTGCGAGTCTTGATTCTAAAAAACAAGTTTTTTGATTTATTTCGTGTAGAGTAACTTTTAAAGCAGCTCAAATTGAGTAGAATAATTGGTCACTTAAATTAATAGAGTGCTTACCCTCGACCGTTCCTTAGCGTTTAGCCCAAGTTGAGTATAATGATTCTTGAGATAGTCCAAGTTATATTTGATTTCTTGTAAGAAAGAAATTGCCTCTTCCCGACTCATCTAAAACACGCAAGTTTGCGGAAACATCTTATGAAATGTTTTATGTTTTACTAAGCCTTCCTGTAGGAATTCTTCAATAGCGAGTGTAACTCCTTTTTCATCGCCGGTCCAAAACACGTATTCAGCCATATCTAGTGGTGAATATTGTATTCCTGAAAAGGTGTTAAACTTGTCTAGCTATAAAAAGAGGGTACATTTTAAAATTCCAGTCACTGAAGCAACTAAAGGTTCTTCTTACGCCATTTCCAGGCTCTGGGAACGACTCAGTGCGTCTGTTTCCATTTTCAGTCAGCGTTTGATATTCTGGCAGTTGTTGGACGACACTTTTGTGAATTCCTTTAGCTGGCACATCAATTTCAGTTTGTACTTTTCCTTGAGGCTTGCCTCCGTTTGATTCAATGTCGATATGTTGATCAATTTTCGATACCACCTTACCATTTTCATTTACTGAAAGATAAATGAATCGTCGAGAGAGAAAATAACCCAGTTTTATTTGATTTCAACATGATTGATATGCTCGAGGAAGATTAATGTGCTGGGGAATAATTACACATTAGGTGTTCAATGATAATTTTGTTTCCTTGCAATTTAGGTCGGGAAAAAATTAAACTCATGACAGCAGAATCGTGCCTTACATTTTAACAGCCGCCGAAACAAATTCAATTTTATTCAGCGCTTATGTCTTGAAAACTTAATTATAAAAGACGTGCTAACTTTGAATTCATTTAAGGATCATGAATGCAGCCGAAATCTTAGTTTAATGACATTGATTAGTAGCGCCAGTTACAATATTATGAAAAAAATATTTTGGATCGTTAAAAAAAAATTATGCAAGGGACTGTACTGGAAGACTTGAGGCAATACCAAAACCTTATAAAAGAGTTTTAAAGGCATCTAATAATCAATTTTATTCGGTTCTGTCCAATTTCAGAGGGAGTTACAGACGAAGGTACAGTTGGGTAGTGCTCATTCAACTGTTTTACGAACTTCTATAAAAAGAATTGATTCGTCTTCTTAAAAAATATACAATCTAAACTGTTTATTTCAAATTATTTAGTTTAATTATAACAAAAATATAAAATATATTCAAATACTAGGAATTATTTACTGGTATTTTGAATAATAAATAACATTTTAATCTGCATATGAAACAATAAATACAATTTTTAAATATTTTAGTTAATAAAAATAAATAGTTTTGTTGTGTAAATAGCGTTTGAATAAATATTAAATAAAATTAATTTTAAATATTAAATACTTTTAACAAAATGGAATTTCAATAAATTTGGTGGATGTGCCGGAAAATACTTTTTATATCTATACGTATACCGTAGAGTAATAGAGATAAAGAAAAAAATATTTGATTAAAAATTAGTACAGCTGATAAAAGCATCTCTAATACAAATTACAATAAAAATTAAAACAGTTCACAAAAAGTAAAAAAAATATTATTAATTGTAGAAAAAAATAAAAACTAAACAAGTGACTTATTTATCGGCAACAGAGGGCTGAAGTCGTGGCAATAGGGCTAGTTAGTGACTTCATAATGTGACTTTTTTTAGTAACTAGCCGTACGTGTATTCTTATATCAGAAAAGTACGTTACCATAGCTATCCTAATTTTTTTTATAAATAAAAATTTTAATATCGCACTGTAAGCAAAGAACAAGCACAATCAAATAATGAAATCTGTAATAGAAGTAAGGAATAAGTCACTCTTTCACTTGCCTCAAGCTGTAAATGCGATAAAAACTGGTAAATTAACTTATATTTGTTGACACATTTGACAGCCAAATTTGAAGTTTTAAAACTGTGGCATTAAAAAATCTGAGAATCTTTATTTCATCCAGTTATCACTAGTTAAAAAAAGATAAAAGACTGACCTGGGGTAATTTCCATACTATAAATAATTGCCGTCAACAGCAGATCAAATTACTGCAATTACTACGAGTTTTATTGCCTACTCAGTAATCTTATGTTAAAAATCACAAAACAAGTTTTACATTTTAGAAGTGACTTCTTTGCCAGCAGAAACAAAACGTCGACTGACGGCAAACCGGCGACCTACCTAAATTTTTCTCACTACTGATTTGGTCACCATAAATTATATCCTAAAAAGTCAAAAAAACCTTTTTGGTTTATCTTTTTCTTGCTTTTTTTATTTACAACTTTTATGATTCTAAGGTTTAGAGGTAATAGAGCAAGATCCCTGAGGCCCCAGAACTGCCTTATTTTCTGATAAACAAAATGTGTACGATAGAATAGTGTTAGTAGTGAGCCAATTCTCAGGTACCAGGTGTACAAGTAAGTAAAATATTACTCACTTTACGTAAAGTCTGAAGGCTGATTTTCCCATATGTTTTATAACATATTGATAAAAATTAATAATCAATACTGCCAGACACTTTCTGTCGGCAGTAATTATTGCCAGACGCTTTAAAGATTCACAAAAAAAAAAGAATATTACTTGTAGTCTAAGATTTGATTTTTATACATTATACTTATAGGAGCATTTTACTTTATTTTATAAACAGCCAGACTAGTCGTAGAAACCAAACATTTTTAATACAAATTCATTAAGATTATGTTGTTAATAAATAATCTAATAAGAGTCTTGTGTTTGATCCACAAAGAAGTAAAATAGTCTTTTAAGTATCATATTTATAAATCAAGTCTAATGGACTGTTTTCAAGTTAAGATTAATACTGGTAGTATCTTTGTTTCTAGGTAAAATTAAAAGAATTCGGGACTGTGATTAGTTGTTGCCATGGAAAAATAATAAAATTTGCGGTACTACCGGAATATCTCAACTTGAGATCAGCCCATTAGACTATAAGAATGATTGAGTTTTTAGCGTTATTTTTGATTCGGTCAAGCAATCTCTAGTCACATCTATTTCGGTGGATTTGAAATCTTTCAACTCCGGTAATAAGAAAAAGCCACTTTAAGCTATGCTTATTTTAAAAAGACAAAAAAGCAATTTTTGAACGCCTGAAGATACACAATTTTTATTGCATTTAATATGATACAGGTTTACATCACAATTTAAAAAAAATATTACGTTTTCTTGCAATTCATGTCTGTTTACAGTAGCCAAAGCACATTTTGCAATATTATAGGTGAGCACGATTCATAAAATGTGCAGTAGTTTAAATAAGCCCGCAGGAAGTGTTTAGAAAAAGATATGTATTGTCTGGTATTGTCCCGTACTCGCGAATTTAGCTAATCCCTCTACACATTTCATTTTGATCACTTTAACCTGATTGAAGGTGTTAGCCTGGGTTCTTGTGAAGCCAGAGGTGCTTTCAACTGAAGACACAATAACTAAAACAAGTGGCCAGTCTTGCAACTGCACTGAAACTTTGAGCACGTTCAGACACATACTAATGCCCATATGTTTGCCACTAGTGCAGTAATCTTCAACATGTGAGAAGAATTTCAAAGCGTTTGAGTCTGAAAAATCAAAGTTTAAGTATATGGGCAAAACAGGGGGTATGTTTTAAGTTAAGTGCCAAAAGTTAAAAGCATTCCTGGATTGACACGAAACCAGACCAAAACTTCCAATAAGCTCACGTGGACAAACTCTCTACATTATCTACTTTGAAAATCTGCTGCTAAACATTTTCTGCAGACCTATATAAACCACATATTTTTTTTAAATACCTCATAACTAATAATAAGGTATTGTTATTGTTATTGAGGTTTTATGTCTTAAACTTTGAGAGGTGATTGCAGTTTAAATAGTGCTCTTCTAGGTCACCGTATCTCCTTCTGAACGTTTTCTTTGATTTTGTTAGATGTACAGCTCTTTAGGTCATTGTCGAGTTTTTTTAATTTGAAGGCTGATTTTTTTGACCTTGTTTTCATCCAGGGATTAACAATAACTGAGATATCTTGAGAAAAAGAGTGGCAGGAACATTAGAGCCAATCATTAGGATTTTCACCTTTGCTGTATTCTGGTGCAAGACTTGGTACAAATGCACGTTGCGAGTTACCATAATGCAGTCTCGCAATTTTTGAAGTCTCCAAACGCAAACAAGGGCAGTGGTCTATCAGGAAAATCAACCGGTACAAATTAACGTTAAGTGTTAGTTTTGTTATAACTTACAAGATTACCATTTTTGCGGCCTCCAAACCTCGATAAAGGCAGTGGTCATGAAAATCAACCCGTAAAGGTTTTTAAAGCCAAATAGCTGTCGGCAGTGTTAGCGCAGACTTCAAGATACAGAAACAGATTTCCGATTGTTGTCCATGTTTTCGAGAACAGCCTTCTTTTACATCGACTTCTCAGCGTTTAGCGACACTCTGGTTTGCATTCGGGGCGACATTTGCGTATTATTTACGCATTTTCTGCTCACTAAAATTTTGATTGATTTTTTTCTTCTTGAATGACAGTAAAAAAACTCGCCGCCTTGATTTTGCTTATAGGAAATGATATCTCACAGCAACGGTGAAAACAATACATGCATTGTATAAGGCTTTTTGCCGTAAATTTTTGAGACGTCATTGCAGGCTAAATAGTGTTCTTCTAGGTCATCGGAAGTTTTTCTGATGTTTTCTATAATTTTGTAGCTCTTCAGGTCATTGTCCAGTTTTTCTTATTTAACGGCTGCTTTCTTTGACCTTGTTTTCATCCAGATGTTATCAATAATTAGGATATCTTGAGAAGTGGCAGCAATATTAAAGTCAGTCATTAAGATTTTTAGCTTTGCTAGCTTTTGATGGAGGACTTGGTACAAATGCATGTGGAGTGTTGTGATAACATGGCAGATTGCCATTGTTAAAACCTCCAAACCCAAACAAAGGCTGTAGTCTATCAGGAAGATCAACCGGTACAAATTAACGTTAAATATTATCATAACTTACAAGATTACCATTTTTGCGGCTTCCGAACGCAGAAAAAGCCATTGGTCATAAAGATTATCAACTCGTGCAGGTTTTTTTCAAGCCAAAGAGTTTTGCGACAATGTTGACACACTTCAAGATACAGAAACAGATTTCCGATTGTTGTCCATGTCTTCGAGACGAGCCTTCTTATACATCGACTTCTCAGCGTTTAGCGACACTCTGGTTTTCATTCGGGGCGACATTTGCGTATTATTTATGCATTTTTTACCCACTAAAATTTTGATAGATTTTTTCTTTTTAAAATGACAGTTAAAAAACTCGCCGCCTTGATCTCATTTTACCTATAGAAAATGATATCTCACAGCAACAGTAAAAAAATTACATGCTTTATATGATTCTTTATGTCCTTAATTTTTGAGAGGTCATTGCAGTCTACATAGTGCTCTTCTATGTCATCATCACTCTTTCTGATGTTTTCTTTGGTTTTGTTAGATGTATAGCTCTTTAAGTCATTGTCCAGTTTTTCTAAATTAAAGGCTGCTTTCTTTGACCTTGTATTCATCCAGATGTTTTTAATAACTGGGATATCTTGAAAAGTGAAAGTGGCAGCAACATAAAAGTCAATCATTAGGATTTTCACTTTTGCTAGCTTTTGGTGGAGAACTTGGTACAAATGCTCGTGGACTGTTGTCATAACGTAGCAGATTGCCATTGTTAAAGCCTCCAAACGCAAACAAGAGCTGTGGCCTATCAGGAAGAACAACCAGTACAAATTAACGTTGGATGTTGTCATTACTTACAAGATTACCATTTTTGCGGCCTCCAAACGCCGATAAAAGCAGTAGTCATGAACATCAACTCGTAGAGTTTTCAAGCCAAATAGCTGTCGGCAATGTTGACATACACTTCAAGATACAGAAACGGATTTCCGACTGTTGTCCATGTCTTCGAAAATAGCCTACTCTTACATCGACTTCCCAGCGTTCAATGACACTCTGGTTTGCATTTGGAGCCACATTTGCGCATTATTTACGCATTTTCTGCTCATTAAAATTTTGATTGATTTTTTTTCTTCTTCAATGACAGTAAAAAAACTCACCGCCTTGATTTTGCTTATAGGAAATGATATCTCACAGCAACAGTAAAAACAATACATGCATTGTATGAGGCTTTTTGCCGTAAATTTTTGAGACGTCATTGCAGGCTCAATAGTGCTCTTCTAGGTCATCGGAAGTTTTTCTGATGTTTTCTTTAATTTTGTTGGATGTACCTATAGCTCTTCAGGTCATTGTCCAGTTTTTCTTATTTAACGGCTGCTTTCTTTGATTTTGTTTTCATCCAGATGTTATCAATAATTAGGATATCTTGAGAAGTGGCAGCAACATTAAAGTCAGTCATTAAGATTTTTAGCTTTGCTAGCTTTTGATGAAGGATTTGGTACAAATGCATGTGGAGTGTTGTGATAACATGGCAGATTGCCAATGTTAAAACCTCCAAACCCAAACAACGGCTGTAGTCTATCAGGAAGATCAACCGGTACAAATTAACGTTAAATATTATCATAACTTACAAGATTACCATTTTTGCGGCTTCCAAACGCAGAAAAAGCTATTGGTCATAAAGATTATCAACTCGTGCAGGTTTTTTTCAAGCCAAAGAGTTTTGCGACAATGTTGACACACTTCAAGATACAGAAACAGATTTCCGATTGTTGTCCATGTCTTCGAGACGAGCCTTCTTTTACATCGACTTCTCAGCGTTTAGCGACACTCTGGTTTGCATTCGGGGCGACATTTGCGTATTATTTATGCATTTTTTACCCACTAAAATTTTGATAGATTTTTTCTTTTTATAATGAGTTAAAAAACTCGCCGCCTTGATCTCATTTTACCTATAGAAAATGATATCTCACAGCAACAGTAAAAAAATTACATGCTTTATATGATTCTTTATGTCCTTAATTTTTGAGAGGTCATTGCAGTCTACATAGTGCTCTTCTATGTCATCATCACTCTTTCTGATGTTTTCTTTGATTTTGTTAGATGTATAGCTCTTTAAGTCATTGTCCAGTTTTTCTAAATTAAAGGCTGCTTTCTTTGACCTTGTATTCATCCAGATGTTTTTAATAACTGGGATATCTTGAAAAGTGAAAGTGGCAGCAACATTAAAGTCAATCATTAGGATTTTCACTTTTGCTAGCTTTTGGTGGAGAACTTGGTACAAATGCTCGTGGACTGTTGTCATAACGTAGCAGATTGCCATTGTTAAAGCCTCCAAACTCAAACAAGAGCTGTGGCCTATCAGGAAGAACAACCAGTACAAATTAACGTTGGATGTTGTCATTACTTACAAGATTACCATTTGTGCGGCCTAAAAACGCCGATGAAAGCAGTAGTCATGAACATCAACTCGTAGAGTTTTCAAGCCAAACAGCTGTCGGCAATGTTGGCATACACTTCAAGATACAGAAACGGATTTCCGACTGTTGTCCATGTCTTCAAGAATAGCCTACTTTTACATCGACTTCCCAGCGTTCAATGACACTCTGGTTTGCATTTGGAGCCACATTTGCGCATTATTTACGCATTTTCTGCTCATTAAAATTTTGATTGATTTTTTTCTTCTTCAATGACAGTAAAAAACTCACCGCCTTGATTTTGCTTATAGGAAATGATATCTCACAGCAACAGTAAAAACTATACATGCATTGATGCCGTAAATTTTTGAGACGTCATTGCAGGCTAAATAGTGCTCTTCTAGGTCATCGGAAGTTTTTCTGATGTTTTCTATGATTTTGTTGGATGTACCTATAGCTCTTAAGGTCATTGTCCAGTGTTTCTTATTTAACGGCTGCTTTCTTTGACTTTGTTTTCATCCAGATGTTATCAATAATTAGGATATCTTGAGAAGTGGCAGCAACATTAAAATCAGTCATTAAGATTTTTAGCTTTGCTAGCTTTTGATGGAGGACTTGGTACAAATGCATGTGAAGTGTTGTGATAACATGGCAGATTGCCATTGTTAAAACCTCCAAACCCAAACAACGGCTGTAGTCTATCAGGAAGATCAACCGGTACAAATTAACTTTGAATGTTATCAAAACTTACATGATTACCATTTTTGCGGCCTCCAAACGCAGAAAAAGCCATTGGTCATAAAGATCATCAACTCGTGCAGGTTTTTCAAGCCAAAGAGTTGTCGACAATGTTGACACACTTCAAGATACAGAAATAGATTTCCGACAATGTTGTCCATGTCTTTGAAAAGAGCCTTCTTTTACATCGACTTCTCAGCGTTTAGCGGCACTATGGGTTGCATTTGGGGCGACATTTGCGTATTATTTACTCATTTTTTACTCATTAAAATTTTGATTGATTTTTTTCTTCTTAAAATGACAGTAAAAAAACTCGCCGCCTTGCTCCGCCTTTAGAAAATGATATCTCACAGCAACAGTAAAAAAATTACATGCATTGTATAATTCTTTATGTCTTAAATTTTTGAGAGGTTATTGCAGTCTAAATAGTGCTCTTCTAAGTCACCGTATCTCCTTCTGATGATTTCTTTGATTTTGTTGAATGTACCTATAGTTCTTTAGATCATTGTCTAATTTTTTTAATTTAACGGCTGCTTTCTTTGACCTTGTTTTCATCCAGACGTTATCAATAATTGGAATACCTTGAGAAGTAGATATGACAGCAACATTAATGTCAATTATTAGGATTTTTACTTTTGCTTGTTTTTGGTGGAGGACTTGGTACAAATGCTCGTGGAGTGTTGTGATAACGTAGCAGATTGTCATTGTTAAAGCTTCCAAACGCAAACAAGGGCTGTGGTCTATCAGGAAGATCAACAGTTACAAACTTACGTTAAATGTTGTCATAACTTACAAGGTTACCAATTTTGCGGTCTCCAAACGCAGAAAAAGCCATTGGTCATAAAGGTCATCAAGTCGTGACGGTTTTTTTAAGCCAAAGAGCTGTCGAAAGTGTTGACACACTTTAAGATACAGAAACAGATTTCCGACAACATTGTTCATGTCTTCGAGAAGAGCCTTCTTTTACATCAACTTCTCAGCGTTCAGTGACACTCTGGTTTGCATTTGGGACAACATTTGCGTATTATTGTCGCATTTTTTACTCACTAAAATTTTAAGTGATTTTTTTTTCTTAAAATGACAGTAAAAAAACTCGCCGCCTTGATCTTATTTCGCCTATAAAAAATGATATCTCACAGCAACAGTAAAAAGATTAAATGGAAAGATAAAATTAAAAGCAGTCTAAATAGTGCTCTTCTAGGTCATCGTAACTCCTTTTGATGTATTCTTTGATTTTGTTAGATGTACAGCTTTTTAGGTCATTGTCCAGTTGTTCTAATATAAAGACTGCTTTTTTTGACCTTGTTTTCATCCAGATGTTATCAATAATTAGGATATCTTGAGAAGTGGCAGCAACATTAAAGTCATTCATTAAGATTTTCACTTTTGTTAGCTTTTGGTGGAGGACTTGGTACAAATGCTCGTGGAGTGTTGTCATAGCGTAGCAGATTAAACGCAAACAAGAGTAGTGGTCTATCAGAAAGATCAACCGGTACAAATTAACGTTGAATGTTGTTATAACTTACAAGATTACCATTTTTGCGGCCTCCAAAGGCAAAAAAAGCTGTGGTCATAAAGATCAACTTGTACAGGTTTTTCTAGCCAAATAGCTGTCGGCAGTGTTGACATACACTTCAAGATAGGTACATAGACGGATTTCCGACAATGTTGTCCGTGTCTTGAGAAAAGTCTTTTCTTGTATGGACTTCATAGCGTTTAAGTGCTACTCTTGTTTGTATTTGGGAGTGGCATTTGCATATTATCGTGATATTTGTCTTTCACTAAAATTTTGATTTATTTTTGTTTTCTTAAAATGACAGTAAAAAAAATCGTCGCTTTGGTCTCATTTCACCCATAGAAAGTGATATTTTGCTGTAGAAAATTAAAACGATTTCAAATTTTAGCACCAATTGTCGTTAAAGTATAAGAAAACAAAATGCTTTAAAATCAACATCTTAAAAAAAAATGTTTAAATTTATTGTGGTAGAACCCGTATCATTATGTTGACATCTACAAAAATTTTTAAGTTATTCAAAAAGTTGCTGTTTGATAAACTATAAAAACTTTTGAGACTAAAAGTCGTACATATGCTAGCAGTAAACATTATGTTGTTATATTATTACAAAAAATATATAATAGAATTTTTTGCACGTCTGGCAGTAAAAGTAAAAAGAGTAATAATTTGCTCTTGTGCTAAAAATATTTGCATTATTAAATATTTTGATATAAATTTTTGTACATGTGCCTCACACATTTATACATGTATTGGTGCCCATTATTTTCAATTTTGTGGCACTTTTGGTTAGACGGAAAACAACTTCGTTATTTTAAATAATAACATACGTTTTTTTATATTTAAATTTGTTTTAAAAAAATTACATGACTATGTTTTAGAATGATACCTTTATATCCAACAATGTTAAATACACTATTTTTCCAAAAAATTATTAAGAATGAAAATCGAATTTTTGGTAAGACTAATTTATAACGTGTATCTTATTTTTAAAACATAAATTTTGTTTTAATCTATAATGTCAGCACTATTTTTTTTTTAAATCCGAGTGTTTTTCTTAAAAACGTTTAAAATTTTTAAGGTATTTATGCCGTAATTTTGTAATTTTGACGCACATTGTATACTTTTTGTAAATATTTTTTATTTTATTTGCGTACATGTAGTTAACATTTAATTGTTTTGCCAATATTAGTTATTTAATTATATTCATACAAAATTGTTTAAAATTAATTTTGCTTTAGAATAATATAAACCTAAAATACAGCGCAAATATGGTGGATGCGCCGGGCGAGTTACTTTATAAATGGGAAAATATGCATTGTATTAATAAAAACCGTGCGCTTTAATGTAAATTTTTAATAAATTATATTATAAAATAGGAAATGCGCCGGTCTAAAAATCTTGGTAGTCTAAAAGCTTTAATAAAATATTAATTTGAGTTTTATTAGTAGCTCTGCAAACAAATATCTGAACCGAATCGGCACTAGCGCTCTATAAAATCTCTTTCTCAACATAAACAGCGATAAAGTCTAATTTACAACCGTAAGTTAGAGAGAAACATGCATTGGGCAATTTATATAACGCTGTAGATGACATTTATTTTGCGCTTATCTAAGTGACATGTAAGGCTGGATAACTAACAACAGGCAAGAGAGGCTTTGTGGAGAAAGATCTATTTGTATTTCGTGACATTGTTTATTTTTCTTTTGATATAAAGTTTCAATAATTCTTAACATCTCGCAAAGTTTGTTTAATTAATTAATAAAGAGTTGTGATAATTAATCCTCGTTTTATGTTTGCTATTTAATTATTTGTGTTTGCATCAATCATTCGTGTTATTTAGTTGAGCGGAAGCCGGGTTTTATGACTCACTTTCGAAACGGAAACAAATTTAAGTCCAATATCTATTCAAATCGGAATGATGTATGTGCACGATTTTTATTGAAAGGAGATTCGAACAAGAGTTTTTATAAATGATAACAAAATGGAAAGTTTTTACGAATTTTAAAAAACCCAAACTAATTCTGTATTTGGAAAGAAATCTTACGGGATTTGTGCAAAGACTTCAAAGAAAACTTGTTTGTAGTCAAAGTAGTTTTAGGGAAAAATTACCTTCTTCTTTTCTCTCAGCGTGTCCTTGCTTTTGTCCATTACTGTTTGTATAGACAGAAGACTGACTTTTTATCATTTCCAAAGTTTTACCTAAAATTAATAATTTCGAAGGGTAAACAGACAAAAACAGTTTTTACCTATTGAATGTTTAAGGCTTTCAAGCTCTCTAACACTCGCATCCTGAAACATATAAAATTTAAAAACGGTTGCTAGCAAAAAAACTAATCTTCTGGTAAATTTACCACAGATTGAAATTACTTTAATTATCATTTTATTCCCGACTTGCCTTAATAATTCAAAGTAAATTACCTGAGTTGCAGAATCTCCTGGAGTCCCTGCAATACAAAAACTAACTGTAAAAACTGAGATAGCGTGTCTAACAATAGAGTTTGTTTAGGTTTATCATTTTAGAGCAGATAAAAAGATTTAACAACTTTCTAAGTGGGTTTTAACAGGCGATCTGCCACACCTGCATATGAATTTATGATATTTCCCAATACAAAGGTGAGGTGACGTGTGTTAAATTCTCATCGAGTTGGGAAACTTTGAAAGTGGTTTCAGTTTGGCCAAGAACTTTTCCAATATGCGACATATTAGAGATTATATTGAAACGGAATCTCATACGAAAAATATATTTAGATTACATGACCCTTTATAAAGTACGCCTCTGTTTAACAAATATTCGAGATGGGGTTTGAGATAATTGAATTCTCGCAACGAAACATAATAGAATATTTGATAAGTAGAAAGGTCATGGCAAAATATTATCATTTAGGGTGCAACTAAGTCGGATTTATGTGCTTCGGGCAACTATAACGTATTATTATTGAATTAGGCCGGAATTAGCCAATTTAGAATTAATAACAGATGGGAAATTAAACAGCTATGTTTCACCTAAAAGCCAAGATTAGCTTATCAATAGCTCTAAATTGTATATTAAAGAGTAATTAAACTTAAAGCACAAGATTCTAATTATAAAAACTTTTATAAAGTTTGATCGGAATGGCAAAGCAGAATATACAAAATTCAAGCGAGATTTATTGTTTCTGAAATTGTAAAACATATTTTTCCAATTTGATTTTGTACATGCCAAGTTCAAAAAACAAATATCAGAAAAGATTTTTGATGTTTCACTGCCAAAACTCATTTCGTTTATTTTTAATTTAACTGAGAATATATTAAAAAATATATATTTTAATTTTACAAAGCTTTGACAAGGGAAAACCTTTTAATCTGCAAAATCAATTACAAACCAGACATTTTTTTAAAAACGTATAAAATGCATTTATTTTATATCTATGTAAATAATAAAATTCTATTACATAAAAAAGCTGGAGGCTATTTCTTAATTACATTTCAATTGTATTTTTCCAAATGCAACTTTAGTTCTGTTTGATGAGAAAACTTTTGATCAGTGTCTAGAAATCCTCTGTAATCAGCCTCCGTTCACTCATGTCTATTTTGTGCACTTTTTCCATTCTCCCTTTGTGCTTTTAGAGGTACGTCTTGAACCCTAATTACTTCCTGCGGTTGATAACATACGACCACGTACATGAACTTTGCAGCAGGAATGTGTACACTTTATCGATTTGACAGTTAGGTAGTGAACCAAGATTCCACAGTTAAGACTAAGTTTATTGCATGAAAGCTCTTATGTTTTATCCTCAAGGCATAAGATCACAAGCTCTGCATATCATCAAAAAGGAAATTTAATGTAACTTTCCAAAGGTCGATATTTCGCGACCTCAATGACATTTATTGCGGTGGTCAAGCGTTGCGTGGGACATTATTTATCTGTTTCGTGCTTAAAAGAGTTAGCACGATATTTTTACTTTCTTTAGGTTAGTTTTTGGTAAATATAAAAGGACACAAAGGAAAAATATTTTATCAAATGAAAGATTTATAAGAAGCAAACCCAACAAAAATTGATGATTTTCATAGGAATAAGGGTTTCCAATTGATTTATTTTTATAAGGTTTATAGGATCGTATTCATAGCCAAGTCTTAAACAACTGCTTAAAAACGTTTTATTTTAAAAAAAGATAAATAAGCAATTGTTTAAAAAAAACAAATAAAACCGTCTTAAATTACGGTAAGCGGCAAAATTATAGAAGAGCTTATTAAAACTAAAAATCTTTTGTTTTGACAAAATCCACGAACAGATCCATTTTCTTTAAAAAAAAATACATTATTTTCAACTTGATATGAAATTTTACACATATTAAATTTTTGAGTAATGACATCATCGAATTTTGGAAAATGGAAATCTTTAAATATTTTTAGCCTTTTTGGTAGATTTTTTCATTGTTGAAAGACAATACCAAAATTTTAAATGCTACGTAATTAAGTTTCTGAATAAAATTAATTCAAAAGTAAAAAACATAAATTTTAATACCAATAAAACACAAGCATAAAATTTGGTAACAATGAAAAGAGATTGTGTTTTAAATCAAATTTTCAAAGTGCCATTTTCTAGCAGCTTGACAATGAACATATCTGTGGACACATTCTTCTTGTACATTACAAAAAACTTCTGGAGTAATATTTAGCATTTCAATAAATTGTTTAGAAATTCACGAACAGGAAGAGGAAAATGCAGAGGTGTCCCATCTTGTTGAAACCAAGCTGCACACCGAAATAGAAACTACTGCAGCAGCCCTGTGCTTTTGATATCGGGAGCCCAAGTGTAGATCTCTGACGTCTGCAAATGCAGGACAGTAACAGAGAATGTGAAGGAAAGTTTTTTCATCTTAGTTCCAGCCCAATCAAATGTGGCTTGAAAATGTCGGGGGATGACTGTTTGTAAAGCCTAATGTAATAGTGGTGTTATAGGTCACAAATTAGCATGTAGAAAAATATAAAAGGGTTAAAACTTGTAGGGAGGTAAATGTCGAGTGGAACTAAAAAGAAAAATACGACTTGTACTTTTTAAAAGTTCTTTTAAAACTTTGAAATCAAACATGCGTGATTTAGAGATTATTTAAATCTGCAATTTTTATTGCAACTGCACTGGTAAAAGAGTGCACGCACATTTTGGAAAAAAAATTACGAGCTAATTTCAAGTAGAGATAAAACCGGTAGTATCTTTGTTTCCATAGAAAATTATAAAAAATTGGGACATTAATTGGTTGTTGTCATAGAAACGTATTAAAATTTGCAATACTACCGGTAATATCTCAACTTGAAATTAGACCATAAGTTTGTAATTTATCAAATTTTAATTTCAATATTTGTTGCATAAATAAACCCGAATGTAAAGAGTTAGGCCCAATTTTTGTTACTAACCATGGTTTTTAATTTTTATTTTTTAGCAAGTGTAATGTACATGGTGAGTCATTATATGGGGCCACCCCTTTTTTGAGCGTTAATAATTACAGAAGTTTTATAAAATTTACACATAACAAAGACATGGTACTAGACCATCTTTTAGGAGTATTAGATCTTTAATATCACTTTAATTGTGCTCGTAAAATAATAAAATAGTATATTAAAGAACGCTTTTCGAAAAGTCAACTTTGTGGCACAAATTCAAGTTTATAAATCGAGCGCAAGTTTTTATAAAAAATGAGTGCATACAGTGACTTTAGAAACGAGTCCTTTATGCTATTTTCTCTATTTTGCGCGTTTTACGTGCTTTTTAAGTATAAAAGTTAATTCATCAATCTTTAGGAACTTTTGCGTTAATACAAGATAGTTGGTGATAAATGTCATCAAAGTGTTAAATCTTTTTTGAAGTGTTTTTAAATTTGTCTAAAATTTTGTATAAGTAACTTATAAATAGTTCTTTTTTACCTACCGTATCGGTTCTTGGTAAAATACTCTAATTGGCATAAACACAATAAAGAAAATCTCCAAAAACATAGCAATATTTTCTAAATTACCAAATTGTGAAATTTATACGAATCCTCTCATTGTTATTTCAGACCAAGCAGTGCTTTATATATGAGTATACAGCGTGTAACATTCATTACTTCTACCTCTAATAACTTTTAAACAGATGAAAATAAAAAAAAATAAGAAAAAAACCGTGTTGATAGTATTAAGAGGGAAGTAAGAAGAGTATGTTATTTTGTTTGTAAGTATTAAAATATTAGCCCCTAACCCCAACTCCTAAAACCCTAAATAGGACTATACTATTTTTGATACATCAAATGAAAGGTAAGGACTGAAAGAATGCGACACAAAAAATTTAACAATATATGTATTTTTATTATTAACAGAGGTACGAAGTAAAATAATTAATAAATGGATGTTTTGGTATAAAATTTATTGACTTAAATTAACTGTAAAATCTGGCGTTGTGGCCAGCCATTTGATGCTATTTGTACGACCTATCTATTTGTTTGAGTACCTGTTGTTTAAATAATCCCTCAAAGGTCTAAAATAATAAGGTGGTGCGCCATTCTGCTGATAATGAATACTTCATCGGGGTTTAACGTAGGTTTTGTTTCACTTACATTTACGATAAGAAGATTTATAATAACATCTAGCAACTTCAAGTACTTTTGTCACGTTAGGGGATTAATTATTGTGCGGAAAAAAATTTCCGGTCATCACTTGTTTTCTTTATATCGGGTTTTAATAATAAAGATATTTTGATACGTTTTTTTTTGTCACATTCTATTGATCCTTAGCTTTCATTTGATGTATTACAAATAGTATATTCCTATTAAAATTTTTAGGGTTTGGGATTAGGGTGCTAATACTTTAATATTTACCGACCAAATAACATACCCATCCTACTTTCTTTTTTATATTGTCGGAACGTTTTTTTTTATTTTTTTAACTTTATCTGTTTAAAGGTTATTAGAGGTAGAAGTTTTCAATGTTACACCCTGTATATAGCTTAGTAGTATTATATACTCATCTAGCAAATAATTTGTAAATTACCAAATGTTATGGGGGTTGCAAGTAATAGCTAAAAGCTGTTTTAAAGCGTCTTACCTCAAAAAGAAAGTTGAAGTTACCTCATAGTTTAAGCAGCTTGTCCACCCCTTTATTTGAGTGTTTTATAGGTTAATAGCGACACATACAAAAATACCTTGGTGAGGGAATTACTGGTCATCATGTGCAACAAAATTTGTTCAAATAAAATTATAATCTCATAACGTTAACATATAAACGCTAAAACGTCACAAATGTTCTTAGAGATTTATCACGTTTCATTCATTATTTTAGAAGTCCGATACCAGCAAAAGCGTTACCAACCTAAAAAAAATAAATTGCACTAGTACTTTTTAATACACAAATGGGTGCTCAATTAGCTAGCACAACACCCAAATCGGTATCGTATTAGGTTTTACGGACGTTACAAGCGTTACAAACGCAATGTAGAAAAACCATTTTATATAACAGAAAATTTATAAAATCAAGTTTGTAGGTTTTTATACTGACATAAAGCAAAAAATTAAAAAATTTAACATTAAAAAGCAACAAAAAACAATTACTTTTTTAATAAATTTAAACAAGTTAAAAATATGTTTAAATTAAATGGATAAATAACGATTTAATATAGGAACTAACAGCCCTAAACATGGTCTAGTACCTACCATATCTTTGTGATGTGTAAATTTCATATAATTTCTTTAATTATTAACGTTACACAAGAGGGGTGGCCATATACGATGACTCACCCTGTATAAGAAAAATGTTTATTTAAAAAAGTTGTCAAGAGTGCTATGAAATTTTGATAAAAAAAATATAGCGAGAAATAAATGTTGAAACGTGATACACTATAACTATGTATGAACATGAATAATTATTTACAAAACATTATAAATAAATAAATAAATTTGATTATTTTTAAGTGCGTATTTACAAGATTTCAAGTCATTTTTAGTTTCATTTTTCATGATCAGTTTTTGTTCGTTTTAAGTTTCAGTTTCAGTTTTGTTTGTTATTGGGTTTAGTTAATTGTTATTTTGACGCAATGACTAATTACACTTTAAAGCACCAAAAATTTTTAGTCAAAAGTTACTTTCGAAATGGTAGACAGGTTGAAGGCGAGTGGATCTATTTGATGGAACACAAAACAAGGTCATTGCAGTCAGTAATTTTGTTCACAAAATGTTAATACTTTGAAATCGGCGAATATTGCTCTAGGAATGTTTCTCTATATGAGTTAATGAAAAATTATTTACAAAAAGCTTTAGAAAAAACTGATTTTATAAAATATTCCGTGAAACAGATTTCAGGTCATTAATCCGACATAATATGACAATTCCGACATTTCTGACAACTATCACTGACAGTATAAAAGCCGAATTTAACTAAGAAATACTTCAAAATGATTTTGTTTTGTCCTGGCACTCTTGCCAACTTTTTTGAATAAACACTTGTTATTTTATCTACATTATTGTTTGCAACGTTTAAAAAATCTGAACGTCATCTTAAGATTGTGCTTTAAATTTTGAAATAAGACTTGACTATGAACTTACTTTTAAGTAGGTTTTGAGTAATAAAATTTTAGTACAATAAAAAGTTTTACAAGTCTATTTTTTGGCCTTGTGTTTTGATAGGTGTCTGTTATTGCAAAACTTGCTGAAGCGTTTATTTTCAGTGGAACTAAACTGTAATAAACTTCTAGGTGTCTTGTTAACAAACTTCCCCAACTTGATAGTGAGATCTTCGATTTTAACTTTTCAATTAAATAAATAGATAAACTTGGCACTCCTATTTCTAATTCTGAAATTTCTGTTAGTATTTTATCTTATAAAAAATTTAGAGACATATTTTGGGTCCTTTGATGCGTAACATCGTTCCCTAAAGAACTATGCCATCTGAATTCGTAATGACTTTCAGAGCGAGAAACGATGCTCCCTATCAGCACTTGATTTAGTAATTCCAAGTCGCTTTATTTTGTTGTAGACGATTTTTCAGGTAAAAAATATTTAATTAAAATTGGTAGAGGCGCCGGGCAAAATAATTTAATTAGACTTCGTGTAATTGTTTTTGTGGGCCCAACAAATCGGCAAAAATTTCACGAAAGTTTAATAAAGTTAGTGGTCGTAAAACAAGCTTTTATTTATTTTTTGGTTCAACGCTGTGTTATTATTTTCTCAGTTGTCAGTTTTCAACAAAACGAGCTTATTTTTCTTTGAAATTCACCAAGAGTTAAAGTTACGAACGATGTATTTTTACTTCAGAAACTTTATTAATATTTTTAGAACAGTATTGAATTCAATTTTGCTTCAAATAGATTTTAATTAATAGATGCGGGTACACTGTTAGATCACGTTGCAGCATTTGGTAATCTTCTCAAGTAGATTTTAGTGAAATAGGAGACAAATTACAATACGAGCTTTAATTATATGAGCTTTTGTAATTTGATTACACACTGAAAAAAATTAACGTGTATTTTCCGGCTGAAATCTGAATTGATGTAAAAAAACTTCTGGATTTCATTATGAGATTACATTTTTTACAAAGTAGATGCAAATGTGCCAACTGCACTGTTATTAGTGCAAGCTGCATACTAATACAGGTCGGGCTATTTGATGAATACTAATGAAATACAGGTGCATTAGACTGATATTGATATAAACAGGATTTCAAGCTGATGCCACAGAAAAAACTGTGGAAGGATTTATGTGAATTTTTTGCTTTAGGGCAAACCGGAAGTGTCTGCAAACCCTGATGTAAGAAAAAGAAAAAATCGCTGAATAATATTGGTCATGAGATAATCCCATAAGCATATGTCACCAGAAAAAAGCTTTTAGAAAATAGAAAGCTTTTTATTAAGCTAAAACTAAAACTAAAAATCACTTCTAGAATGTAAAATGCAGCAATTTAAGTAAAGCTTATACAAATTCTCACGATTTTCAGACTAAATCCGGAACTAAGCTGACCCACAAATCTCTGACTTTGTATATACACATTAGGACTTTCGCATTTTGAAAAATGAAAGCAGCTTCTGTTAAAAATAAGGCGCGATAAGATTTCGTGATAGGAACGCGACCGAAAATTAACAAAAAGCAAGTGAATGCAAAAAAGTATAAAAAGAGAAAAATTGATCGCGACGAATATTTGTCAGAAGAAACAAGGAGTGTCAAATAAAGAGCTCAAGACGGCATTTTTAAAAGAAGAGTAAGAAGATTATCAGATCACCACAAAAAAGTAAGAAATGGATGCTTTACATTAGATACGATGAAGAAACTAATGAAAGACATAACTTCCACAAAATCTGGAAGTATCAAAATAAATTATCTACAGAACTGAAAGAAGAAAATAAAATAGTATTCTTGATTAAGAGATATAGGACTCGCCAATTAAGACGTAAATGTAAAATAGACGTAAAAACTATGTAAACAGTCATTATATTCAGTAGTCGTGGCCTTAATACAGTCGACCAGCTTTGTTTTGAATGTAACAAAGAGTAAAATAACTAATCATTGTCCAACTAGACAATTATGTCAACATTTCGGTACTAGTTGATTACAGAACAGAGTTCAAGAGCACAGCTGCACTTCTGTGATTAATTAGTAACAAAATGTTGACATAGTTGTCCAGTTGGACAACGATTAGTTATTTTACGCATTGTTACATCAAAAACAATGCTGGTTGACTGTATCAAGACTACGGCTACTTAATTTAATTACTGTTTACATAGTTTTTAAAACTATTTTACTTTTACGATTTTTTAATTGGCGAGCCCTATATCTCTTGAATCAAGAATAAAAAAGTTTGTGAAAGATAAGGTGAAAAAATTGTTATGACCGGCTTAAAAATAATGATTAATAACAAAAACATTTATGCTGCGTGTTTATTAAAAAAAACTTGATGACTGATAATTTTATTTACCTAACATGCCACTTTTCCACATCAAAGCACACTAATATTAAAAAATAGGTATTAGTTACTTAAAAAATGTTGAAAATGCTTTACTTTTTGTCAGGATTTTCTTAAAACCCGTAAATTTCTGTTAATTGTAAAAAGCTGATTTCAAGTTGACATACTACGGGTAGTATCGCAAGTTTTAATACGTTTTCACAGCAACAACCAATAACAACAGCGAATTTTATTAATTTTCTATGGAAACAAAGATACTACAGGTATTATCTCAACTTGAAATCAGCCTATTGGTCTCTAACCAAGAGTAACATAAATTGAATTTATTAATTATCAAGTTGTGAATTATTCGACCGATTTATTATTAGTAGCAGTTGACCGACTAGTCAGTATTCATAAACGTCTGCTAATCGCCATACTTTTTTTCTCATGGATAGCTGACAGTTTTTTTTAATAAACAGTCTGTACATTGATACAACCAATGTGTTAAAAAAACAGGTGCAAAAAAACAAATTAAACATGCTTTGAACAAAAAAACAAAACAATGTATAAACTTGAACTAAATAATTTGCTAGAGAAAAAGGAAAACGTAAAATAAAATACATTAAAACAATTTTCAGAAAGAATAAAAAAAAGAGAATAAAATCAAATAGCGGATTATAAAAACCATTAACAGAAAACTCACTAAAAAAAATGTCAGAAATAACTATCCAAGTATAATAAAACAGATACGAGAAAGAAAATAAACGCAAAAAGTAATAAATAAGGGCGTACTCAAAATTGATTTTCGGAGGAAACTCGATGCCACACTGACTCTGTACAACCACACAGAAGTAGAAAGGGTAGAGTATATATTCCTATTGTAAATTATCCAATATTATATTTTTGTTTAAAGTTATATAAAATAAACAAAAATATTTAAGTTTAGAAGGAGGGAGAAGGGTTAAGCTCTAACAGCAGCTCTAAGTACTCTTTTGATCATAAGTAAAATATGAAATAAACGAGATAGAAATGGGCACATGGAACGTAATAAATACTACGAAAAATGTACTAAGAGAAAAATTGATGTAACATAGAGATCTTTAAAATCACGTAAACAAAATTGATAAATAATATTAGACAATTTGGTTGCAAGTGAAAGACAAAAAGAGAGCAGATAAACAAGTTGGACTAGTAAATGTTCTGAAAAAATGTAGAGCTTGTAAATGAGACAGTAAAAAAATAAAAATAAAAAATATAATATTAATTTGAGCACTTTCAAAAAATTAAATTTTACTCCCAATTACCTATTTCTTTATTTTTTGTATCAGAATACCGGTTTCGGCCTTATTTGGCCTTTTTTAGCCCTAAGTCATTGGTTACATAAAATGTTTTAGCAAAAATTTGATAAAAATTATGTAATCAATCATGTAGGGCTGAAGAAGGCTAAATAAAGCCGAAACTGATGCCTTGATATAAAAACTATAGAAAATGAGAGTAAATTTAGTTTTCTGAACGTGCTCAAATAATTAATAAAAAAAATTGAAGTTGTATCACTTATACGGTTAAAAAAATGTAGCTGCAGATGACATATAGTTAAACGAAAAATTTTCCATATAAAAACAATAACAAATAAATTTGCAAGTATACTTACATTATCTACCGATAATGGAGAAAAAAATATAATAATAATAATCGGTAATTTAAATAGGGGGGGGGGAATATATACAGTGCCACCTGAAATAACTACAAGCAACTTGACCAAATAAAGACAAAAAGGGTAGTAAAACGTTTGTGTAGCACATTTTTCTGATGTTAGACTATATTAACTATATTTATATTAACTAATATTAATTGTGTGGTGAGATCTTATATGCAAATTAATAGATCAGGTAGTTTAAAATTATTTGTGAAGGCACTGTATAAAGCAAAAAAAAGATGTTTTAAAGAAAATTAATGAAGAAATAATTTTGTTTTATACATTAATGCAGGAAAGTGTCTAAAAGCATGAAAAAAAGATCAACTAAACATAACTTTCCAAAAAACAAAATTTTGCAAGAGCAAGAAAAAGCAGAAACAGATGACCGCTACTTAAAGTTACAACATCTTTTAAAAATAAAAACAATACGTAGAGAAAAAAAGGAAAAAATCATTAATATTAAAAAATACTAAAAAATAAGTTGAAAGCTAAAGGAGAAAATTTAGGCATTGATAAAAAATAGAAGCTTTTTAAAACCAACATAAAGCTAGGTTAAAAAAAATAATAAAAGACAAAATAAAAAAAACTAAAACATAAAAAATGTGCAAGTAGGAATTTATGGGCTGATTTCAAGTTGAGATAATACTGGTAGTATCTTTGTTTTTAGGCAAAATTAAATGAATTCGAGGCTGTGATTGGTTGTTGCCATGGAAAAATAATAAAATTTGCGGTACTACCGGTATTATCTCAACTTGAGATCAGCCCATTAGACTATAAGAATGATTGCTTTTTTAGCCTTATTTTTGATTCGGTCAAGCAAACTATACAGCCGAATTTTTGAATTGGTGCCGGTAAGTCATAAAACTTTATTGCTGGGGTAAGGACCGAGCGGTTGAAGTGACAGGTTCAGGCATAGTTCAGCGCTTCTCAAACAGTTCTCTAATACTAGCGCAACAGAAATTGATACGGTGTAGTAATAGCTAAAAATCATTGTATTTAAAAAGCAGAACATTTTTATTGTTTCCACAGCCTCCTACGACCTTACAACCATTTATAAACATCTTGTATTATTTGTAACCATTTGACATCAATCAACTACATTTTTGGGTACGCTGGAAAAAATAAATGCGCTTTCACTATGCAAATATTTTTCTTACTAGCCACTGTTTGTGTCTTTGTTCAACACACTTGTTGGACGTAAACATCTTGCTTTGTGGGCATAAAACTCATCTACCTATCCTGATATCTCCCAACAAAAGACACCCCCTTTAGCTTCCAAATAGTGTGGTTTGGTGTCAATTATCCGTCTATGTTAAGAAAAATTTATGACTTAAACGATTTACAACTTACCGGCACCATTTCAAAAATTCGGCTGTAGTCACATCTATTTCGGTGGATTTGAAATATTTCAACTACGGTAATAAGAAAAAGCTATTTTAAGCTATGTTTTTTATAAAAAGACAAAAAATCCATTTTTGAACGCCTGAAGATACACAATTTTTATTGGATTTAATATGATACAGGTTTACATCACAATTTAAAAAAAATATTACGTTTTCTTGCAATTCATGTCTGTTCAAAGTAGCCAAAGCACATTTTGCAATATTATAGGTGAGCACGATTCATAAAAAGTGCAGTAGTTTAAATAAGCCCGCAGGAAGTGTTTAGAAAAAGATATGTATTGTCTGGTATTGTCCCGTACTCGCGAATTCAGCTAATCCCTCTACACATTTCATTTTGATCACTTTAACCTGATTGAAGGTGTTAGCCTGGGTTCTTGTGAAGCCAGAGGTGCTTTCAACTGAAGACACAATAACTAAAACAAGTGGCCAGTCTTGCAACTGCACTGAAACTTTGAGCACGTTCAGACACATACTAATGCCCATATGTTTGCCACTAGTGCAGTAGTCTTCAACATGTGAGAAGAATTTCAAAGCGTTTGAGTCTGAAAAATCAAAGTTTAAGTATATGGGCAAAACAGGGGGTATGTTTTAAGTTAAGTGCCAAAAGTTAAAAGCATTCCTGGATTGACACGAAACCAGACCAAAACTTCCAATAAGCTCACGTGGACAAACTCTCTACATTATCTACTTTGAAAATCTGCTGCTAAACATTTTCTGCAGACCTATATAAACCACATATTTTTTTAAATACCTCATAACTAATAATAAGGTATTGTTATTGTTATTGAGGTTTTATGTCTTAAACTTTGAGAGGTGATTGCAGTTTAAATAGTGCTCTTCTAGGTCACCGTATCTCCTTCTGAACGTTTTCTTTGATTTTGTTAGATGTACAGCTCTTTAGGTCATTGTCGAGTTTTTTTAATTTGAAGGCTGATTTTTTTGACCTTGTTTTCATCCAGGGATTAACAATAACTGAGATATCTTGAGAAAAAGAGTGGCAGGAACATTAGAGCCAATCATTAGGATTTTCACCTTTGCTGTATTCTGGTGCAAGACTTGGTACAAATGCACGTTGCGAGTTACCATAATGCAGTCTCGCAATTTTTGAAGTCTCCAAACGCAAACAAGGGCAGTGGTCTATCAGGAAAATCAACCGGTACAAATTAACGTTAAGTGTTAGTTTTGTTACAACTTACAAGATTACCATTTTTGCGGCCTCCAAACCTCGATAAAAGCAGTGGTCATGAAAATCAACCCGTAAAGGTTTTTAAAGCCAAATAGCTGTCGGCAGTGTTGGCGCAGACTTCAAGATACAGAAACAGATTTCCGATTGTTGTCCATGTTTTCGAGAACAGCCTTCTTTTACATCGACTTCTCAGCGTTTAGCGACACTCTGGTTTGCATTCGGGGCGACATTTGCGTATTATTTACGCATTTTCTGCTCACTAAAATTTTGATTGATTTTTTTCTTCTTGAATGACAGTAAAAAAACTCGCCGCCTTGATTTTGCTTATAGGAAATGATATCTCACAGCAACGGTGAAAACAATACATGCATTGTATGAGGCTTTTTGCCGTAAATTTTTGAGACGTCATTGCAGGCTAAATTATGCTCTTCTAGGTCATCGGAAGTTTTTCTGATGTTTTCTATGATTTTGTAGGATGTACCTATAGCTCTTCAGGTCATTGTCCAGTTTTTCTTATTTAACGGCTGCTTTCTTTGACCTTGTTTTCATCCAGATGTTATCAATAATTAGGATATCTTGAGAAGTGGCAGCAACATTAAAGTCAGTCATTAAGATTTTTAGCTTTGCTAGCTTTTGATGGAGGACTTGGTACAAATGCATGTGGAGTGTTGTGATAACATGGCAGATTGCCGTTGTTAAAACCTCCAAACCCAAACAAAGGCTGTAGTCTATCAGGAAGATCAACCGGTACAAATTAACGTTAAATATTATCATAACTTACAAGATTACCATTTGCGCGGCTTCCAAACGCAGAAAAAGCCATTGGTCATAAAGATTATCAACTCGTGCAGGTTTTTTTCAAGCCAAAGAGTTTTGCGACAATGTTGACACACTTCAAGATACAGAAACAGATTTCCGATTGTTGTCCATGTCTTCGAGACGAGCCTTCTTTTACATCGACTTCTCAGCGTTTAGCGACACTCTGGTTTGCATTTGGGGCGACATTTGCGTATTATTTATGCATTTTCTACCCATTAAAATTTTGATAAATTTTTTCTTCTTAAAATGACAGTAAAAAACTCGCCGCCTTGATCTCATTTTACCTATTGAAAATGAAATCTCACAGCAACAGTAAAAAAATTACATGCTTTATATGATTCTTTATGTCTTAAATTTTTGAGAGGTCATTGCAGTCTATATAGTGCTCTTCTAGGTCATCGTCACTCTTTCTGATGTTTTCTTTAATTTTGTTAGATGTATAGCTCTTTAAGTCATTGTCCAGTTTTTCTAAATTAAAGACTGCTTTCTTTGACCTTGTATTCATCCAGATGTTTCCAGTAACTGGGATATCTTGAAAAGTAAAAGTGGCAGCAACATTAAAGTCAATCATTAGGATTTTCACTTTTGTTAGCTTTTGGTGGAGAACTTGGTACAAATGCTCGTGGACTGTTGTCATAACGTAGCAGATTGTCATTGTTAAAGCCTCCAAACGCAAACAAGAGCTGTGGCCTATCAGGAAGAACAACGAGTACAAATTAACGTTGGATGTTGTCATTACTTACAAGATTACCATTTTTGCGGCCTCCAAACGCCGATAAAAGCAGTAGTCATGAACATCAACTCGTAAAGTTTTCAAGCTAAATAGCTGTCGGCAATGTTGGCATACACTTCAAGATACAGAAACGGATTTCCGACTGATGTCCATGTCTTCGAGAATAGCCTACTCTTACACAGACTTCCCAGCGTTCAATGACACTCTGGTTTGCATTTGGAGCCACATTTGCGCATTATTTACGCATTTTCTGCTCATTAGAATTTTGATTGATTTTTTTCTTCTTCAATGACAGAAAAAAAACTCACCGCCTTGATTTTGCTTATAGAAAATGATATCTCACAGCAACAGTAAAAACAATACATGCATTGTATGAGGCTTTATGCCGTAAATTTTTGAGACGTCATTGCAGGCCAAATAGTGCTCTTCTAGGTCATCGGAAGTTTTTCTGATGTTTTCTATGATTTTGTTGGATATACCTATAGCTCTTCAGGTCATTGTCCAGTTTTTCTTATTTAACGGCTGCTTTCTTTGACCTTGTTTTCATCCAGATGTTATCAATAATTAGGATATCTTGAGAAGTGGCAGCAACATTAAAGTCAGTCATTAAGATTTTTAGCTTTGCTAGCCTTTGATGGAGAACTTGGTACAAATGCATGTGGAGCGTTGTGATAACATGGCAGATTGCCATTGTTAAAACCTCCAAACCCAAACAAAGGCTGTAGTCTATCAGGAAGATCAACCGGTACAAATTAACGTTAAATATTATCATAACTTACAAGATTACCATTTTTGCGGCTTCCAAACGCAGAAAAAGCCATTGGTCATAAAGATTATCAACTCGTGCAGGTTTTTTTCAAACCAAAGAGTTTTGCGACAATGTTGACACACTTCAAGATACAGAAACAGATTTCCGATTGTTGTCCATGTCTTCGAGACGAGCCTTCTTTTACATCGACTTCTCAGCGTTTAGCGACACTCTGGTTTGCATTCGGGGCGACATTTGCGTATTATTTATGCATTTTTTACCCACTAAAATTTTGATAGATTTTTTCTTTTTAAAATGACAGTTAAAAAACTCGCCGTCTTGATCTCATTTTACCTATAGAAAATGATATCTCACAGCAACAGTAAAAAAATTACATGCTTTATATGATTCTTTATGTCCTTAATTTTTGAGAGGTCATTGCAGTCTACATAGTGCTCTTCTATGTCATCATCACTCTTTCTGATGTTTTCTTTGATTTTGTTAGATGTATAGCTCTTTAAGTCATTGTCCAGTTTTTCCAAATTAAAGGCTGCTTTCTTTGACCTTGTATTCATCCAGATGTTTTTAATAACTGGGATATCTTGAAAAGTGAAAGTGGCAGCAACATAAAAGTCAATCATTAGGATTTTCACTTTTGCTAGCTTTTGGTGGAGAACTTGGTACAAATGCTCGTGGACTGTTGTCATAACGTAGCAGATTGCCATTGTTAAAGCCTCCAAACGCAAACAAGAGCTGTGGCCTATCAGGAAGAACAACCAGTACAAATTAACGTTGGATGTTGTCATTACTTACAAGATTACCTTTTTTGCGGCCTCCAAACGCCGATAAAAGCAGTAGTCATGAACATCAACTCGTAGAGTTTTCAAGCCAAATAGCTGTCTGTTAGAATTAGCACTATTATAGTATAGGACTAGAAAATGTATCGATACTTACAGAAGGTATCGATACCTGCTCAGGGATCGTAAACCAATACCGACTGAAATCAGGTATCGAAGTATTAATACTTCCGATACATCAATACTTTTTATACCTCAATATCTCCGATACTTCGATACCTCCGATAGCTCGATACCTTCGACACCTTGATACCCCCGATACCTCTGATACTCCCGATACTTCGATACCTCCAAGATCTTGATAAAAGGTGGCTATAAATAAATGTCCCATCTAGAATGCTTTGGATTTGGAAAACACAAGCTATTTTGATAAAAACAAAAAAATTCACAAGGTATTTGATAGGATATTTATTTATCGTCACCCTACAGTCTCGATATCTCAATACCTTAACACCTCCGATACTTCCTATATCTTCGATACCTCCGATACCTTTGATACCACCGATACTTGTAATACCTCCGATATCTTCGATACTTGCGACACCTCGATACTTACGATACTTTGGTAAGTACTGATACTTTGAAGGTACCGATATCCGATACCTAAAAACAAGTATCGCTCAGCCCTAGTATAGTATACTTACTAAAAAAAAAATATTTAGACGGTCTTAATAATTCAAATTTTAGTTTAACGAAATTTTCATTATCATTTTCATTTTCAGCAGTAGTTGATTTTAACTAAATGTAGTTTTTTGGCAACAAGTATAAGTGTTTTTATTTAATTTATTTTCCGTATATCTCATTTTTCATTGGTTACACGGATTTTCATTTGGTATTATTCATAAACTGTTTTTATTGCTATAATTTAGTATGGTAAAATATATAATAATATTATAATTTGTTATAACCTTAATATTTTTTTTGACTTTGACAAATTAATGGGGTTGATTTTCTGTAAAGCTGCGTTTACAGTGCAACGTATTGTTTAGATAGTCATAGTCTACTGATATCATTTATTCTAAAATAAACTTTAATTTGTTAAATATTGATTCGTGTTGAGATTCGTGTACCTAATCATTTTGAAAAAAGTTCTTGCGAAAAAATTCTGTGCTGCGAACTAATGCATTGTTTTACGACCTCGCAGCAAAAATAAGAAGAGCATTGTTTCACTTAGTGGCCTGGAAAAATAGCTCGGCGTGTGTAATTTCAGCTTTAGACAAAAGCTGGTCGAGAGGTAATTGACAGTGGAGGTTATTAAGTTGCGGAAAGGACTTTGGACAAAATATATCCATTAAAAGTTAAAACTGTGTTGTAAATTCATGCACTTAATTTCACAGTTTGCGCCTCCGACACCGTTTCGTGGTTGCTTTCTAAAGAGTTTGAAATATAATTCCCAAAGGGGAAACGCTGCCATCTGAAGATGACATCTCAAAATTTGAGATTATTTATAACCGAGGACTAAGTTTTAATCCTTAAGCTATATTATTGATTAAAGGATTTTTCATTAGAAGTTTTAGCCGAGCGGAGAAAATCAATTTAAAAAAACACTCGGGAAAAGTTTCGAGATTTTAATAAGAATATCAAAGTGGATTTGCATGAGAAAATTGCTACAGATTAGAACCAAGGTGTGAAGGGATTAAAACTTGGGTGTTTATTTTCGACATGACTCGCAAACAATTCCATGTTTGTCTAGTTTCAATAGAAAATAAACTCTAATTCAACACAAACTTCTAACATTAACTATGTAAATTAGAACTGTTATGTTTATAGCTGGACAAAATTTAGCATTGCAATGTTTAGATTACAGTTTCAGAATTAATTCGCGTCCATTTTCAAGAAAACTCGTGATGTAATTACCTTCTTTAGCTCTACTTTACAAGCAATAAACTAGCTGGAATTTAGTTCATTTTGCGAGTGGATCTATGAATTTTTCAAGACACTTAAAATTAATGTTCGTGTTATTTTAGAACAAATTTATTCTCAGTTTTCTCCTGTACTACAATAAATTATTTCTTGGGTTTTATACGACTCCATCAATCTAAAAAATTTACATCTAACCCTACATTTATTTTGATTATTTTTCTCGCTGGCAAAAGCCATAACAATCCGATCCAATTTCATGAAATCTTTTAAACCAATTACGTGCATAAGCTTTTAACGATTTTCGCATCGTTATACAAGGCCAACATTTTAGATCCTGCTGGGGAAAATCTCAAACATAACATTTATATAAACAGCGTTTCGCGGTTACCGCACTCATTTATATTGTATCGCGTGACTAAAAAACCCCAATTTTTCAAATTAGTTGGCAAACCACACTATTGTGTACTAAAATCGACTGAAACTAAATTATTGAAATTTGCGTTAATGGAGAGGTAAGTAATGGCAGGGTTGTTAATGTAAGACGTTTCCTATTTGCCGTCAGTTCAATTAAAACGTTCGGGTGTCAACGAACTTTCGGGAAAATCATGGCAAAATCGTCATTAGTTCACCCCAAGTCGGAAGTTTGACTCGGGGTAACTTTATCCCCAGATAGGATTACCAAAATTGCTAATTTATTATTATAACGCTCGTAAAAGTTTCTAATAATCTCTTTTATTGGAAATTTGACGAGTCAATTTCCAGAGCTTTTATTTATTTAAAAAACGATTTCGAATCGTCAATTCAGCTAACTGCGCTCTTTTGAAACGAAATAAGAATGTGATCGCAGTGTGACTTCACTTTCGTTCAATTCAAGGAAAGTTATAAAACGGCATTTGTCATAGTTGAACCACTCTCAAAGCTTCGGCCACAAATTGATGTTTCCTCTTAATTAAAGACATAAATAACTAATTGTGGCAGAGGAGAACTCGATAGTGATAATTTACGGTTCGGATCTGACACGTGAAAACCATTGAACACAATTTTTAAATTACCTTCGTTTACAGGGGCTGTATCAACGAAACTTTGACGAGTTGCCACTGATAAACACAGAGCCAGAATCACAATCACAGCCGGCATGTTGCAATCTGAAAAAAAAGTTCACATACAGATTTTTGTATTATCAGCACTCAACTAAAGCTTGTTGTGGTAAAGCTCGCTAATTTATAAAAAAATGCTATTAAAAACTGTCTCTGCGGATTTGCTTTTGGAATGTTTTATGTGAGTCAGTGCCTCGCATTATACTTGTAAAAATGTGTATCATAAAGCTCAGGATTTGAGGAAGTTTAACACTTAAATATTTATGGCGAGGAAAACAGAGTTGATATTTAAGTTAGGCGAGTGTTTTTTGTATGTTGAATAAAATTCCAAGTTGATTGTTTTTGTCTCAGGAAAGCTCCATTAAAACTTAATTTACTGCAAAGCAGGTGTTTACTACAGAATTCAAAATGATCTTTTCGGCTTTATAGATTTATGTCCGAAGCAAGTTTGACTCAATTAAACACGCATAATAGTCGTAGTAATGGTCTCTATAGAAATTGAGAGTTTAGGGATTATATAAATCAAAGTTTAAACTCTGAACCCAGAACAATTTTTTTGGAGAGTAAGTTTTAATTAATATCACGTACTGTCACTTTAAAAATTCTAACTCACGTTTGAGTAAACCGTAAAATTAAATTAGTTTTATGAGTCATAAATTTGTGTGGTGGAAAGCTGCTGTACTTTGTTAAAAAATTGTGAAATTTTCAGTTTTAAGTTTGTTTTATACAGACAACCATCATTTGCAGGCTGAAAAAATTAAAACCTTAATGGAAACGACATCTTGAGAAAAAGTACATAGTTATTTACATTAAAGTACGGAAAATGACAGTGCAATAACCCGAGCCAATAGCGAGAGTTAGTTGAGTTGGAGCGCTGTAAAATACCAAACGCACGACATTTGGGTTAATTTATTGGCTGGCCAAAATACTAAAAGTCAATATTATTACTCTGACAACCTCTGACAGTAATCGATAACTAACTTTATATTAGCAACATTTTATTTTGTAAAAAGACGAATGGCCAAAAATTTGTTTTTATACAGAAAAGTAATTATTTTACTGTTAATAAAATATTATCTCTATTTTGTTTTGTAATATCTCGACAGCTGTTTACGTAAAATAATGATCTAGATTTTCTAAAAATGTAACACAATTAGTTATTTCATAAACAAAGACGATAATAAAGATTAGCGAGTGAGTGTTATTTTTTATCGAGATTATTAGTTTAAAAAATCGGGGCTTTTATCTATCGTACATTACTTATAAAATAATTTTAACAATAAAGTAATAACAATTTAATAACTTATGATGCTTGGGTTAAAGCGCACCATTTATAAAATTCTAGAGAAGTTTTTCGGTCCCTTATCTCTTTAGTTGCAGTGGCTATTACCCAAAATTATTCCAAATAAGTTATTGTTGTTAAAATGATTTACATTTAAACTCAATATTCCTTGAGTGAATGTATAGGTATTTTTTTGTAATATCTATAGTTGTTAAAAGTTTTTTTTACAGACTGTTTGTTGCTATGTTAACAACATTTTTATAGTTAAGCAACGATGATAGTAAATTTTGAATTAAATCACAAATTTAACAACAATGCCGATTGGAAGAAAAGTTGTTTGCTCTACAATAAACTATATATATTTATCTCTTTACCCGGTAGGATAAGAAAATCCTTGCATCAAACCGCTCACTTGAACATCTGTTTTGAAGAGACAAAACCAGCAATAACCAACTATAGTACTTTATTGCAATAAAATCAATTTTTGTCCCAATCGGCATTGTAGTTGATTTTATGACTTAAATCGAAATTCACTATTATCGTTGCTCAAGTATACAAAGACGTGGACAAAGACTAAAATTACTATAACGACAACACTTGACAATAGCAAGCAGAACAGTGTGTTTTATATGAAAAATTTAAATTTGAGAAATGTTATGAAAGAATTATCGAGATTACAAGATAAGATTACAAAAATATTGTTTTGTATTCTTCCGTTAGGACCATTATGGCCTCGTCAATATTATTCGACTCGCTTTTTAAATTCATTTTACAAACTCTCTGGTTCTGACTGTGAAGACTACCCTAACGGACTTCTAATGTAAAATAGCATAATTTTGAAAAAATCTATATTTTTATAAATAAGCAGGATTTTAAAATAATATTGCACAGTACAAGTCCACTTTACCGTCGAGTCTAAAAGTTGATAAGACGAGCCCCAAGAGCGAGTCAAATAATCGAATATATATATTTTGTAATATCTCTATTAGTTATTAATTATACTTTAATTTTTTGACACACAATAATAAGGAAAGTTCAAGGATTTCCAGTGTTCTGTTGCATTCTTAAAAAAAAGTATTAAAAAAATTTTAAGTTTAGGTTTGTGTTACTATAGAGATTTAATCACTTTCTTTTTTTTTTTGTTCGCAAAAAAGTCTTTACTGCCTGTCGTCCGTTAGAGGTTTTTTAATTGGTAACAGCGAATTTTAAAGCAACTTAACTAGATATTACACTAATTATTTACATTAAAGTGTGGTAAAGACATATTTTACAGCGCGACAGCTTCGTTTGGGAAACGAGCCCATAGGGCAAGTTTCTCATTAGCTGGAGTGCTGTAAAATGACTTAACATACGAAATTTGTATAACATTTTTTGTCCGACAGTTTTTTTAATTTTAATAAGTCTAATAAACATACATAACCTCAAATTTTAGAGCAAAATGGGAAATCTTTCATATTTTTCTAAAAATTATCAAAATACTACAAAGAAAAATGAGTAAATTATCAATACAAATAATTCAGTCCCCAGAAAAATTACCACTTTTGTAAAATTGAAAAATCACGATCAGGTCTTCGTCACGTCACTTTGAATTGAGAAGAAGTAATAAGACATCATTGATTCATGCTGGGTGCTGGGTGGATTTGGAAGCAATAGAATGAAACGGTTTTAAATTTTTCTTAAATGTGTTAGATTTATAAACTGGTCATTACTATAATTTAAAACAGTCCTACAAAATAAACAACAACTTTTAAGGTTAGGTAGGTACCTAGAAACTACAAGCACAAACCAAGACCCAGTCATTGTAAATTGTTTTTCTTTATACAGCAGTGTTTCTTATAACTATAACTATTATAGTTAATAAACTGAATAAACTAAACAATACTTCACGTGTAACTGTGTTTTTTTTACTCTAAAAAATATTTGACATTTGGTCGTTATGTCTCTATGTCGATAATACAGGTAATTATAAACTTACTTAAAATCCCATAAATGTCGCCACAATTTTATAAAATAAAAAATAGTATAATACATTTATTTTCTTTTTTTATTTGTTGCTTATTATGTAAAGTTAAGTTTTGTGTAATTAACTTTATCATCATATACTTATCTCATTTTTTAAACATCTTTTAAAGCTTAAAATTTACTGCAGTTTGTGTCGCACTAGTGCGTAAAGTGACACTTTGAGTTAACGTTTACAATACGTCAAAGTTAACTTTGCAATTCAGGAGGACAAAAAATATGTTTTTTAATTCCAACTTTATGAAACGGCGTGCAATATATGTTTGCCTAGGCCACAACAAAATATAAATTATTGACAATAATACTAATCTGACGTTAATAAATTATTTTTTAAAGTAAATTATTTTTATTTTGGCATTAATAAACATCACTTTATAAAATTTTTAATTTATTTTAAATAAAGATTAAAAGTGTAACTTGGACCGACATAGTGGAGGCGTTATAAAAAAAAAACGATGATACTTGTTTATATATAAGTATGCTTTAATTCACTTATGTTTTCAAAAGCACTCACAAACTCGTGCATTTAACTCATCACATTACTTATATCTTAATTATATAAACCAATATCATAATACCTATACCACTTACAAAATTTATACCTCGTTTATAATTTAAAAATTTTTCCAAATCTAGTTGATAAATATATCTTGCCGCTTTAGTTGTAAACTTTATTTGATTATACAATAATACCATAGATTCAAGAGTTTTGCATCATTTCATTTCTTGTATATTAGACTAATTTATCTCGACAAAAAATAACAAAGAATTTATGATAATCTTTTTTAATTATAAGAAGAGTTTTAAACATGTTTTTTTTCTGAAGTTATTTTAGTTATGATTTTTCATAACTAAATATTTTTATTCTGAAAGAAAACCGACGTTTAAAATTTATAAAATAAAATTAAAAACTAATTATTAATAGAAAGTATTTCATTCTTTTGCATAAATACACTCTTGTAGACTCCTTTGCATGCTCATAACTAGAGCAGATAAGTGTTTAATTTTGATGAAAAAGATTTTGCCACTCTTCCCTTACCGCCATGACGAGCTCCGAGATCGTTCGAGAAGATTTTCTTTTAGAGCTAGCTGCTCTGGAAAGCATATCCCAAGCCTGGTCTATCGAATTTATATTAGAAGACTTTGCAAGCCAGGCCAAATAGATGATTTCCTCACTCTCAAGGTATACTCATAAAGACTCATAAGACAAATACTCATAAAAACAACCTCTCTCCAAAGTCGCACATGAGGGTGGACAATGGTTGTAATGTACCTAGCTCCAGTGATTGTGCTCTCCGCATGCACTAACTCGTTTATTCGTCTGCCATAATGTCTGCCCAAAACATAACACTTCCATCTTAAAAGACAGGTATGGGGTGAGCATGAGCAACTTGAGCAGCTCTTGTTGGCTCTCTTTACACACGAATTCGGCAAAATCACTTACTAAGAAAATCTAGTTTTATCTCAAAATAAGACAGAATGCCAGAATTTATCATGTAAGCGAATGTGTTCTTCAGCCCACTGTAGTCGACAAACTGGGTGCTCATGTTATAGCCTAGGAACTCTAATTGGTTGTTCACATCTTAACCCTGACTAAATAATTCGTCTTCGAAGTGCGGAAACAGAAATGTTAACTCCAAGTGCATGTCGCTTCTCTCTTCACACTCAATCTTACAAAACGATTCTGTTGACGATTAGTGAACCTCCTTCTACCACTTCGTAGACGATCTCGCTCAGAGTTGGTCGCCAAATTGCGATCTCAAATGCGAGAGACATCACTTTGTAAAACGCCAGTTCTATGAGCTACCCAGCGTTATGAGTGGCCTTTTTCTACTAAGGCCACTATTCTCATGTGATCTAATTTAGAAATAAGGTTTCGGGGCATGATGGCTCTTTAAAACTTAAAATTACAACAAACAGGCACCAGCAAAATACGACACTAAAGAGATAAATAAAAATTAGAAGAAACCATTTCTATCGCTGCAAAAACAATATCATTCTAAAAGATAAGCATCAGTAAAGACCCTGGCCAAAATATACTCTCCTGCAACTTTTATAACATACCAAAATCGGGTGATGCAAAACTTTTGAATCTATATGTATAAGTAGTGTCATGATTATTTATCGATGACGATGATATTAAGATATTTTGTATTCTACGTGTTTGCAGGACAAGTAGAATATACACCTTCAACTTCACAAATTAATGTTATCTTCGATATTTAATCGCACTATTTGTTATACTCAATGACACAATATACGAGATGTTTATAAATGATTGTAGGGTCGTAGGAGACTTTGGAAACAATAAAAGCTGCATTTGGTTTCGCCATTCCGAGTGGACCGCTTCTTTCCTTATGTACCTCATTGAGTCCATATATTGCTAACTCTATCCGGTGACCAGAACTTGATGCTTTTTGACACTGTATCCAAAACAACACAAGCTCTTTGTGCATCCAGTTATTAGATGGAGAAGAAAGAGCATACGTTGTAATAAAAACAGTCTTTAAATTAGTAAATTCTGAATTCAAACAATGCGATAGATTTATCTACCTTGAATGAGACAAACAAAGACAGAATAGGTGCACTCAGAGTGGCAATGTCTAATGCAGGTAAAAAATATTTCACCTTTTAAAACAATAATTTTAGCTATTATTATAATTATTATTAAACAATCGAGTAACTTCAGGAACCATTCTCTAATATTCCGTTGCAGAAATAAGACATTACAATGAATGTTCGTGATATCGAAAATTTCCACACCTCCTACAACCCCACAATCATTTATAAACACCTTGTAGTAAATAGGTAGTACTTTTTCTTCTATAAAATTATTAAAACGAAAGCAAATAAGTTTATAATTATTTTTGTTTTTTAACACCGCTTTGACAACATGTAACTGAGAACATTATGCGATTAATTGGGTCATCTATGACCATGTTGTGATACATGAATTAGGTATCTTGTCATAACAATAGCATAATCTGCATCAAGTTAACTTTGCTATATGATGTAAATTACATGGAATTTTTATCTCGTCAGTATCATCATCTTATGTGAATTAAATTTTACGTACTACTGTTTATTTGACATCCGCACGACCATTATATTGCATTTAATACATATTTAAGTAAAATTGAAATGTTTATTTGGTAATTTTTCTATACATTTAGATAAAACTCGTGAGAAATCGCTTGGAATGGCTGAGATTTTTTGTTAAAAATGACACTAATATTGCGGATGTCAAGTGAACAAATAATATATAAGTGTGTGATCCGATTTTTTGTCAATCACTGCAGATATTCTGCGGCTGTTTCTATTTAACACAAAATTGTATCGATTGGAACAATATCGTAGAAATATTTTTACGGTCGTTTGATTGTCGTGACCACAGATGGAAAAATATAAAACTGAAGAGCAAACAAATAAAACCGGATAAAAACGTGATGTTATTCGAAAATTAATTTTAGTAATAATAATTGTAAAATACGTGCTTTTGGATCGATTTACATTTGTGATTATTTTCATTTTGGTCAGTAATAACCTGAAAGCTTTGTTGTGAAATTGGAAACTAAATTGAAGCGATTATTTGAGGTTTTCGATTGGATTAAGCTGTAAATTTGCCTCTTCTTAAATAATACTCCCTTTCAAAACTTGACTCAGTGGAGTCTTAAATTAGTCGCAAGCGTATGCAGTAGTGCGTTCTATTTGAAAGTTTAATGTTTGGCAAAGCTGCGGGATCAAATCTATTCCGCTGACTCGACTCTAAGTACAAAGTAAAGTTCGGATTTGCAAGATTTAGCAAAAGCTCTTCATAACAGCACAAAGCACATGTGTTGTAAATATTTAAGACACGACTTTTTCAAGCAATTAACTTTGCCACTCACAAATTAAAGCTGCCATGGAGTAATTTACCCCCAGGAGGGTCGAATAACGAATCAAAACCCTCCGGGGTTAACTGCCGGGAAGAAATGCTCTCTCACGTGTAAAAAAGTGTTAATTGCGTTAAAGTTTCTCAACGAGCAATAATTAGAATATTCAAGGGAGGGTAATTAGCGAGTTCCTATTCTTTGTTGGTTTTATTTAGAGTTTCGCTAACAATTCGATACTCGTGCATAATCCTCCCGGATAATAAAATTTCGATGAAGTGGGATTAAAAGGAAAATTTAATATTGTAATATATTTTGAAACTTTACGGAGGTAAAACCTGTAATAAATTTCCTAAGATGGAGTAATAAACTTTAAGTGTTTGTTAAGTATTTTAAAAAGTTAGCTCGTAATTCTTGCAACTATTGTTCAAGGGTTTAACGTGACTCTGATTTAATAACCAATTTGAACCTATTTCACCCTACGTACAATAAACGTAGAGCAATTCTAAGGTTGGCGGAACTGCGGTCTACTTAGAGGACATTTGTATGCACAGCATTCGCGCATGAAATATCCTATATCTAGTAAAGGTTTTGGGCGACGACTTTCCTGCTTTCCAATGTCTGAATAACCGATTTTACGTAAAAAACTTGATTGTAATTTTTACATGGGGGTTTGTTGCTCAAAATCAAGAGAAATTTGATTAAGGTGCTGAATAGCTTCTCCCTGATTTCATTTACATTTCGTTCCTTCAACTTGTCAATTCCAGTTTCAATCAAGCCTGCAAGTGCTAATGAACTTGTCAGTTGAGATGATAGCCTGTGGCTTACTTAACTCACTCGAGAAATGCTATCGCAATCGAGCGAAAAATGTTTGCTTTTGTTGGCCACTAATCGAAAAATAACAAATCAAAATTTGCAAACGCAAGTCTTGTATTCAATGGAAAACTAACATAAAAGCACTACAATTTGGAAATATTGTAATCGGTTTTTGAAGCAGAAAAAGTCTTTTTTATTATTAAATAATAAGCTTTACACAAATTTTAGAATAGGAATAGGAAAGCGATTTTAAAAGTTTCCACAGTTTTAGCTTATACTGCTTAGTGTTAAGTCAATAATGAACATAACTTTAAAAAAAGAATTAAGTCAAATTTACAAGTTTGACTAGACAACTGGACGATTGCACCTAGGTCAAAACAGTCTCTGGGCTGGCCAGTTTATACACCCATAGAAAGCGTACAGAATTCATACTTACAAATTTTAATGTGTAATAAAATTGTGCAAAGTTGCTCTTCAGATAGAAGTAAGTGTACCAAATTGTTTAGTCTTGCATTAAATAATAACAGCTTTATAAGCAAATTGATCACGTGAGTTAAGATTATTTTTAAAGACCTTTTATAAAAAGCAATTAATAGTCTATAAATGTTAATCTAAAACTGCGCATTTATTAGTAGTGCCAACCTCTCAATTCATACAAGAACAAAACTTTTTCAAAGTGTGAGAAGTGAGTTTTGAGGTAGGTAACATGTTTAGTTAATTTGATATAATACACAATAAAGTTTCAACTCTTCTCTAAACAGAAAACTTGCAAAGTAAATTAACAAAAGACAATAAAAAGACTTTTGGTGAAAAAAAACAGTATAGTACTGTAGTATAAAAACTAGTGTAAATAGGTATTTACTAGAGAGACTTTATTCAGTCTTGAGCACTTCTCTAAAAATTAGTTCCAGTGCCACAGTTGAGAACAAAAACCAGCTTTAACTAAAAGTCCTTGCTCACTCTGAAGTTGCTAGCCAGTTTACATTTCTTGAATATGATAGTTTAGCAGTAAGTGTCCTTTTATGTCTTAATTTTGCAAACATTTTGATTTGAAGTCATTTAAGAGATAAATTATTATTATTAATAACTCAGTTTTGTTTTAAAAAATGTGAAGTAGAACTCATTTCTAAATTACACTTGGTCAAAAAATTCCTGGTAAAAAATAGTTATTTCCTGATGTAAGTAAATTCACATTATTTTTCTATCACACTACAAAAAAAAATTAAAATCCTTGTTGTTTTAAAGTACTCATGTAACTTCATACCTCCTAAATGCTTTACATTATAAACGTATTAAATATTAGTTTCAGATTTTTAAAGTTAAATCGAATAATAATTTATTAATTAAGGTTACAAGCGGTGACGTCAAATCGCATTTTGAACAAAACAGAAAACAGTGGTTGTGGTGTCATGACGAGATTCACTCGATTAGTCTTACCAATTAAGGTTTATGAAATAGAATGTTGAGACTAGGAAATTTGTGCGACAAGCTTGAATTTAAGTGATTTTCTTAAAGCACATATTATAATCAATTTGGTATGTTCCATCCTTTGTTGTGTATAGTTCTCTCATATACATATTACAAACATCATATAGAAGAGAGAGAGAGAAAAAATGAAGGATAGAACACACTACGGTTATATCATGTGTTTTTTTAAATTTGACGTCAAAGTTGGCTGTGCATTGTCGTTTGTGAACGCACCATAAAATAAGATCTAACCTCACTTTTGTAATTATTTGCAAAGTAGCAAAAGTCAATCGTCAAGGTTAAAACGGTGAAGGCTCTAGTAGAGCTAAACTGTCTTTTTCAAGACAACTTTTTGTAACTGATTTGTTTGTGGAGGTAAGTAATGTGAAATTAGTGAAAACAAAATCATAGCCTAACATTTTGAACTTTTGTCGGCTTGTTGTAGGTTCTTACTTGAAACAAAATGGTTTTGCTGCAAGAACATAAGATTTTTATTGTCGAATCTTACTATCGCAATGGGCGGCGCGTATAAGGTGTTTGGCAATACTCAATTCAAGACTGTTATGAGGAATTTCAGGAGCAGTTTCCAGACATTGCTATTGATTATAACACTTTTCGATGCTCGTTGAATCACTGCATTAATAATTTTCGTGAGATTGGGTCTGTTTCACGAAAGGAAGGTAGTGGTCGCCTTCCGAAACGAACTGATGAAGTTGTTGAAAATGTAAGGCAAATTATGGAAGAAACACCTCAAACTTCATTACGTCGGCTGTCTCAACAAGTTCAGTTATCAGTCACAACTTGCCATAAAATATTGAAAACGGATATTCATTTATATCCTTATCGTTTGCAAAGTGTACAGCAGTTACATGAAGCTGATTTTGCTGCACGTGTGGAATATTCTCAGTGGTTTCAAAACACCCTCAACGTCGACTTACTGGATTGGAGTTTTTTCACAGATGAAGCGTGGTTTTATTTAGATGGATATGTCAATTCACAAAACATGAGGCTGTGGAGTTCTGAGAAGCCCAATTTCTTTGTCGAGGCAGCCATTTCAAGACGGAGAATTATTGGCCCATATTTTTTTGACGGTATGAGAAAGGTTACCAAGTGTTGTTTTAAAAAAATATATGTTGTGGTTTTAGGCACACTAACGGCAGCAAGATACCGAGAAAAAATTTTGCAACCCTTTTTTGAAGATCTTCATGATGACGAACTGAGATTGGTTACTTTCAGATAAATGGGGCTACTCCGCACACAACAAATGAAACTTTAAATTTGATAGAAGAATTTTTTGACAGACGAATTATTAGTCGTAACACCCCGACACCTTACCCTTCAAGGTCTCCTGATCTCACACCTTGTGATTTCTTTTTATGGCCGTATTTGAAAAACTCCATCTTCAAACGGCCAATACATAACTTGGATGAGTTACGACATCGAATTGTTGGAAGAATTAATGACATTAATGAACATCCTAACATGCTGATGAACGTTGCTAATGGAATGTGTCGACGAATCCAAATGAGCCTAGATGAAGGTGGTGGACATTTCGATTATTTGTTATAATTTTTTTCGATTAAATTGTAATTATAAACCGTAAGTAGAGCAGTTTTAATTTTAATCACAAAAGTGAGGTTAGATATCATTTTCTGGTTTGTTCACAAACGACCATGCACAGTCGACTTTGACGTCAAATTTAAAAAAACACATGATAGTATGTTGCTTTGAGAAAATTACTTTAGTCTTAAACGTGGCACCTGTTTCATTAAAAATTGATTTCTTATGATTATTGCCGGCCAACTAGTGCTAACAAATGATCACAAGCAACGTAACCTCACTTTACTTTACAGTTTATAACAAAAATAATTAAAATTGCCACAAAATATTATTGAAATTAGTAGATATATACTTCATACCTGTACAAATAGTTGAGAGTCCGTCTTTACCACATAAATTATTTTTTTTTATAATGTAATGTGTTCTTAACTTTTGCAAACTTGTAACGAAAATTCAGAAAGGCCTGCGCCATGACGACACGTTTTTTTTAATTAACAATCTGTCCATCTTTAACCCATAAACAAAGTAACAAAGTAAGTAAGAAAGTACCAGCTAATTACATAACTAAATTTTTATTACATTTTATATTATTTAGCACGTGAAAGACGAAAAATGTACAACGCCATTTTCAGGTTCAAAGATATGCGTGAGATGATAGAATAAGGCTTAAAATGCGGCGCTGCTTGTGCATTTGCTGTACAAGAAAGAAACTCTGGTTGTGCGTAATATTTAATGAACTTCAAAAGCTCTGACGTCACTAAAGTGCAAAATTTTAAAACACTAGCATTTGATACAAATACCTTAAAAAAGTCGATTTTATCGCACATGTAAATAAGATTGAATTTACAAAGATCAAATCCACCGATGAATTAATTCAAAAATAAATAAGACCTAAAAATGACGACATTCGATACTTTAACATTGTATTTATTGATGAGTTACGAAGCGCAATATACTTACACTTAAAATAAATTAAAGGTACCTAATTATACATTAAAAACAGCAAAACATTTAAAATTTATTTATAATGCTACTAGTGCTTATGTTGCGATAAATATAAAGGGTAGTAAAATAATTTATGTAATTTGTTTTATTCGATTAAATTTTTCAAATAAAATTTAGGTTTTGGGGGGAGGGAATTCTTTGGCTCCTCTCCTCAATGTGCCACTGAGGAGAAAGTTGGGATTGTTCTGAAATTATTAGTGATGTGATGTATTTGTTATATAACAATTATTTAGTTTTTTGGTTGTGGTTGTGCAAGTGGATGATTCTAAGTGATACTTAGAATCAAGTTTATGTATGTATGTATGTCTGTGTGTGTATGTCCCTTGGCAGATAAGATAACATCATAATACATATTGTGTTTCTCAGTATTAGTTGTAATAAAATTATACATATATTCTCGGATTATATATTTTCGGATTTAGTATAGAATAAAAAAAGTCTATAAAACAACCCATAGAAAGCAGCTAATTTTACCTCTATTTGTAGACAATTTATTAGATTACGATGGTTAATTTAAATTTGAAAAAATAATAATGATTAAGTATTATTTAGTTAATTAAATACTGTACTTGTTTAGAACCAACGTTAATAAATAAATATTATATTCAACTGTCATCGATATTTATTCGTTTTTTGTAACTATTTACTGCAATGAAAATCTTGTTTGTAACTCTTTTTTTAGAAAAATATTTTTTTAATTATTTTAAACAGTTAGTATTTAGCTTTAATAATAAACAAAAAACGTTTTAAATAAGCAAATATAAATTGAAAAGCAATTATTAAATTTGTTTTAAATGTTAAATAGAAATATTAAGCATTTGAAAATATTAATTTTAGTATATCATATTTAATCTTTGCACTTATTTAAATTTTAATTAATTATTATTTGAAATTTGTTTATGCATGATTAAATTCAATTAAAAATTGTGATTTATTTACTTCTATTATTTAGACTGCAACTTATTTCTCAAAGATTAATTGTTTTTCGCTATCTACTTTTGGGAAACATATACACTTAAAAATAAATTTATTTGTCAGTGGCAACACTGCTAAGCATTTTAAAAATATTTATTTTGTTATTAAAAACCCACAAATTAACAAATTAATGTTTTATACGAATTAATAAACTTCAGAATTTAGTTGAGACAATTAATAAAAAAATAATTGGAAAGTCTTAAAGTGGTTTTTGAAGTCAGTAAACAGTTATACAAAATGTTCTAGAAAAACGTTGCTATAAGCTAATCTTTTACATTTTTGAAGCCAAAAATTTTACTCGTAATTCAACTCACTAATAAGTTGCACCGCACTGGTTAGGAGCTAGAGAGTGCTAAAATAAAATATTTAAAGTCATTTTTTAATCATAACTTTTTTACCATTTTAGGGATTTTGTAGTATTTATAATAGTATAAATATGTAAAACTGTTAAAACTGCATATTCTGATGTTACTTTTTTTATTTTAAAGTACTAAATTATTACTATTAAAATTTATATACGTTTATGCATAACATTTTTATGTGTTATCCGCTTGGTTCAAATATTTTTTATTATAAAGCCGTATTGATTTTAAATAAGTTTTATGTTTCATAAAATTTTTGTTATCAGCTCTCGTTTTTAACAAAAAATTTGTTTAGGTAATCATGATAAAATTAAAATCAACAATTTTAATCTATTACCATGGTAATTCAGTAATATTTGATGATTCTTGTTAATAATAGTTATTTAAGTAATCAGAAATGTAAAGACGTTTCGAGGTAAGCGAGTACGAGCCAAACCGAAGGCAAGGATTGTCACTAGCTGAGGGTGATAACAATCAACACATTCCATGTTACTTATTAATTTTTTTCTGACAATAGTCTTAATTTGATACTTGTCATTAAAATTATGTTTAATTTTCATTCTGTTTAATAGTTTAATGTAATGTAAATTATATTTCTTAATTTAATTAAATTGAATTGAATTATTTTTATTTAAAAAACCGACTAGACAATGTCAAATTTTTATAGCAACTAGCAACTTTTACTCAAAAACTAAGGAAATAAATACGAACAATGAAAAGACAAAAACAATTTAAAATAACCCAAACTTAAAATAAAACATAAATCAAGTCTTACTGACTTATCAAGTCTTATTTTATTAATAACAAAAACAGATACAAACCAAAATTTAGAAGATTTACATTACTTCAAACCTACAATAACATATTTCTTTGCTCCTACTTTTCGATAAAATACAAATTATTTTTCCTACCATTTTTTTTATAATTTTGTCTACTGACTTACTAAATTCTTTCATATTATTATGTGGCATTTTACAAAATTCAAAATTTTTAGCATATGTTGCAAAAATATTTAGAAAAGTTGTTTGTTTTGATGAGATCTATTACTGGTTAAAATTTTTGTATTCTTTTTTGAAACATCTGGTATATTCTGAAAAACGTATGCTTTTGCAACAGTTTTGCTACAACTATTTTAATGTGATCAAATTAGCAATACAACATTAATTTAAAATTAAGATGTACTTGAATTTAGTAGATGAAATTAAACTATTGCAATTCTAAAAGTAAGAAAAGTTTTTTCTGTGTGTTGAATAAAACAAAACCACCCGCTAACACCAAACACCTCGGTTAACACGACGCGCGTATTCTCAGGCAAGGATTAAAACTATTTGATCAAAACTCGCGTCTGTCGTGTTAAATAAAGTGTTTGGTGTTAGTGGGTGCGTTTTTGTTTCACCAAAGAAAGTATCAGACAAAAATAAACAAATAAGAGATAAAAAATCAAGTGCTTACGACTGATTTAATAACCTTTTGCTAAAATTTTAAAATTTTTCAGTAAAGCTTGCTGCTCTTTAATCTAAATTGAAAATTTTGTCGATCGCTTGTTAGTATGGAACTGTTCGTGGAAATATTAAATTTTGTTGGATTAAAGTCTATCAATGCTGAAATTGTGTCAGCAACAAGTGCATTTATTAGCAAAGTAATTATAAATGTGAGTCAAGGAAGTTGCAAACTAATTTAAAATAGAATAATAATTTGATGGTGTTGGATTTTTTGCTGAACGGAAATTAAATCGCCATCTAGTTCGATACAAAATAAATGAGTGAACTGGCCGAGCTTCTATCTTGATTTTTCGCAAACATTACTCAGTATCATCAATCAATATTTGTAATTTGTACAATTTTCTAGATTAAATTCTCTTCGAAAACTACTGTCAGATGTCTCAAAATCCAGTTATATCATCTATCAATGTCAGTAAGTTTGAATTAGAATAAATCAAAACATGAGGGTTAAACACGTGCTGCAGGTAGATGTTTACTCCCCGGAAATAAAACCTGTTAGCTCAGGATATTTGCATATTAAAGGACAAGGACAAAGGACAATAAATTTATCTAGTGGATAAATATTTTTTTGTATCTTGGTTTAAGATGTTCCAAATAATTTATATAGGGTTAAATGTAGTCTTTACAAGGCACAGCTGTGCCAGAAACTGCAGGTGTTATCGATTTCGTTGAAAGTTTCCCAATAACAAAAGTGGTTTGATTTAATTCAGTGGGCAAATAAAATCTTGTGACACAATTTCAGAGGCGTCTAAGTGATATTAATGAAAGAAACTCCTGAAATCTTTCATAACGATTTCTGGAGTAATCCGGGTATTCAGCAAACCCACCCCATTCATCAAGATCAACAAAAACAAGTTGACTATGAAAAAGCAGTAATAAATTCTCTTGTGTGATCGTCTTCGCGGCGACCCAACCGGAACCGACCGAGAGGACGTAACTACCAAAAACTTCGGGTCTTTGTGTTGCCAATTTTTACGTGAGGATAAGCCTGTTTTTTGATTTTTTAAACAAAATCGATAAACAGTCGGGGGCTTTACACAGTTCTCGTGTTTTGTCCTTTATTTAGCGGCAATTAATTGGAAAAAGCCGCTTTGTAGTTGTATTTCGTTTGGGGGTGACAGAAATCGAAACTGCTACTTTTCGTAAAATATTCCGCAATAAATCATCGCCATTGGCACATTTCACCCAACGAAAATAACAAAAACTAAACATCAATAAGGAGCTTTGATGAGGCTCTTAAAAGTTTAGTTACTCCTAAAAGCACAACCACAATAACATTCCCATATTTTAGCTCTCTTTATATATTATGTGTTGAAACATCGAGATTTAATTATGATAGCAGTTTTAAATTCACTTTATAACCGAAAACATAAAAATGTTATTTTTCTAAAGTTGAAAACAGATTTCTTGAAACAAATAACAAGCTGAAAAGTTTATTTTGAGGTTGAAAATTTGACTCGTTCCAATTTGCCACAAGGTTAAATAGTCGCGAAACAATTTCCTTGCCGAATTTCGGCTTAATGTTGCATAGAAACGGTAAGACAAGGGCAGGAAATTTCAGTGATAAATTGTACCACTTTAATCCTTTGACCCGTAGAGAAAATCATTTATAAAACTTAAATGCCCACATCTTATTTATTGACCACACCCTCTTTATTTCCGGGTCTGAAAAATGAAACACAGATGCTGTATATTGCTCTGCAAAATGATCTTTGAGATTGTTGGCAATTTTAAAGTACATAGTTAATTTAGTATAAATTATTTTTTAACGTTTTTAATACTGTAAAAAAGTACAAGCTTTAATTTTGTTTGGACTTAGACTGACACAGGAAGCGTCATATGAAGCAAATTTATTTAGCTACAGAATTGCTAACAGATTTAAGAATTTATTGCAATTATCACAGAATATTAGCATTTTATAAAATTACAAAAATTACTATTACAAAAATTAACTAGATTTTTTATAAAATGACAGATAAGAATCAAACATTTTTGTATTAATTTTTTTGAAATACAATGTTTGTTTCAGCAACAGTTTAGAACGTGTTAAAATTAGAGTGCATAGGTGCAGTAGCGTTAATTTTGAACCGTTCTGTACTGGTTCTAAATTGTTGTTAGAACAAACCTAATATTAATTAAAGTAGAACAGCATACGAAGAAAAATTTAAGTAAATTTTTAATAAATTATTCTACATATGTTACAGGTAGTCTAAGAAGACAAGTAACATTACTTTGAACTTAATACTTAGAATTACCTACTATGTCCAACAATAAATTATTTGGGTCCAGGCCCGTTTCTAGCGGGGGTGCAGCGCGTGCACCGCACGCGGGCGGCCAAACGAGGGGGCGGCCGCGCAACAGCGCGGCTTCAAGATTTAAACATTTTAAATTTTTGTATTAGTAGAAAAGCAAAAAGTAATGTGGAAAAAATACCGTTCTTTGCCGGAGGGAGAATATATTTTGTCTATGGTCTGTTTGCCAGATGGTAGAGCGGCTTGGGATTTTTATTAGATACAAATTGGTACAGGGTGGGAGGTTGGGGGTTGGGGTGATGGTCAAACGATACCGAAGATGATACCGAACACAATCCATAGGCGTAGCTTTAATTATTCGATCTTTTCATGTATTTTTTTTTCTTCTAACAAGCGTTGTCTATTTATTCTTACAAACTTTTTATGTTAAATTTTTGTATTAATGACAAACTGGACAACTGATTCAATTTATTATACGCAATTAAAAATTTTAAATTTTAGTTGTTTTAGTACGTCTATGAACTGAGCAAATTTTACTGAAATTCTCCGAATTTAGTGCCTTTCCGCTCCAGTCTTATTAAATTATGGCAACTAGACAGTGGTTCATTGCGATTTGCATTTGCTGATTTGTGTCCAAATATTACCTCACGAGAGTGTTTTGTGTGCTTCAATCGTTACAAATATAAATAAATAAATCTTTTCACTTGATAATTATTTTGTGTAGATATAAGGCAAGTATAACGTAAGAGTTTGAAAACAATATTTGGTAAATATTGACGGCATTGTTCAGAATATCTAACTCGACACGAAAATAGTTTACAACATATTATTAGAGCAACTGAAAGATGGTGTGAACTAAAGGTAAGATTGCAAGAAAATGTCACTATTGACAAAGATATACAAATGTTTTACAACCGTGAAAAAAATCGTTGGCGTGCTATCAATTATTAGAAAGAATATTTTTTTATTTAGTTACGTTGTTTTTGTTTTTATTACATTACAATAATTTAAAAGGAATAACTTCGATAAAAATTCAGAGATTTATTTTTCAGGCAAAGGCTTGGACACGTATCTTGTTCTTTTTAACGCGCATTTTTTGACAAAAAAATAAATATACAGGATATCCTAAAATCGAGATACGACTTTCAACTTTAAAATTTCAAATAAAAACTCAAATTTTTTTTAGCATATCTAGATTCTACGTATAATTTTGCGTATTTTTTATGTAGCACACACTATATCGATTTTTAGTTGTTTTTGAAAAAGAGGCGTGATCTATTTGAAATAAATAAATTCGACAAAAATTCAGGCATTTATACGTAGAATTCAAATATGCTAAAAAAAATTGGGGTTTTCATTTGAAATTTTAAAGTTGCGGGTCGTATCTTGATTTTGGGACACCTGTATATCCTTTTTTTTGTCAAAAAATGAGTGTTGAAAAATGACAGGATAAGTATCCAAGCATTTTCCTGAAAAACAGATTCCTGAATTTTTATCATATTTATTCGTTTCAAATGGTTCACACTGTACATATAAAATATGTAAATATTTTTTTTTTTTAATTATAAAGGGCGGCAAAATATAAGTAAGCACGCGGGCGGCCATGAAGCTAGAAACGGCTCTGTTTGGGTCAGCAAATTTTGAAACTGACATAAAAAAATGTGTAAAGCATTGTTTTATTTGTTATTTAGCTCATCACTTAATAAATCAATCTATACAAAGAAATTTTTTTGACAAAAGAAAATCTTCAAAAATCTTTAGGAAATTTTCTCGAAATATCTTGAAATTTCATAATTAGTTTTTAAAAAACTAATTATTGATATTAACATTATTTTTATGTATTACTACTTTATAGCTTTTTCGTGAAAATTTCTTATAATTTTTTATTATATATTATTTATTTACTTGAAAATCTTACTCTCATTGTCAACTAACCATATAAAAATTGTCAATAAGTTAAGAAGATTCAATAAAAATAACGCTTCTGTTTTTTTGAACTGTTCAAAAAGTTAAATTGATTTTTTTTTAAATAAAGTTAGTTTTTTTATTTTTTATTATATTTCAATCATTTTTCAAGCTTCTTTAAAATTCAACCTCTTTGTTGTATCTTTTTGGCGTCTCGAATGAAACGTAAAATATGCCTACTAACTAAAGTGCGACTATCGATGTTTTATTAAAACGACTTTTTAATTACTAATTAATCTTGATTTAGTTCAAGACGGTTTGAAGCTTGTACCTGTGCATTATTGAGAATCCTTTAATTACCACTTTTACGACAACTCGCGTTAAAGTTGGTTTAAAAAATAGGTAAACGCACTTTACCATTAATCACTTCTCTATTTTTTTTACTATGCATACATTATGACACATCCTGTAGTGTTTGGTGTTAGTGGGTACATTTTTCGTTTTTTTCAAAATTTATTTTTGTTTTTCTAATAGTCGTTCAAGCTTTTCCAAATTTGTTTTTTGTTCTTTTAGAATTTATTTCAATTTTTAGCCTCTCTTTTTCTAATCGTCTTTTTTAAGCGTTTTAAAAACTTCTTTAGTTTATAGAATTTTATTGCTTTTGATTTTTTTACAAAAATACAAGCAAACAACGACAGCAGTTTATCGTTTTTTTTATAAAAAGTCAAAGTGGGGCTCGCAACTTTTCTTAAAACTACGCGTCATTAATGATAAATCAGTGCTGCCACTTCTAGAAAGCCTAAGAATAGAATTAGCTTCTAAAATTTACAAGCTCATACCGCAACAATATAAAGCACCTGCGCATTATACCGGGTGTACCTATCAAGTTCTACCCCCAGCCTCAAAATGATACCTACTTTCTATTTGAATAAAAATTTACATATAATTATTTGTTATTGAGGTACATGCTGTGTAAATTTAAAATTATTTTATAAAATAAACAATTTTTTAGATTTTACTATTTAATAATTGTTAATGAAATTTAAATATTTATTTTACAAAAAATTACAGACTCTTTCGTTTATTGTAGGCTGTATTGCGGGTCGGGACTGGTACATTTAGCCGTCGTATTACATTCTTATAGTTTTTCTAGAATCTTAGTTTTTTTCGTTAAAAAATTTTAAATTTACTCTCAAGAGTGTCAAGCGATAAGAAAAGTTGCGGCTCTTTTTATTGTGTGTTGCAGGTAAGTTTTATCTTAATGATTTACAACGCTCTCAATTGTCATAAATATTTTATAATATAAAATTCAAATATATTTAAAAGATAAGGATTATAAAAACATAATAAAAGACACCCTCTTTAGCTTCCAAATAGTGTGGTTTAGTGTCAATTATCCGTCTTTGTTAAGAAAAATTTATGACTTAAACGATTTACAACTTACCGGCACCATTTCGAAAATTCGGCTGTAGATGTTTTATAAAATACCACTTATTTACATCCTGCCGGTGATATAGATTATACATCCGCATATTTACCGTTATTTATTTGACCCAACATTATTCACCAACAGTTTTCTTATTGGTCCTTTTTATTAATCTATTTGTTAAGCTTTTTTATTTATTTATTTTTATCTAAATAGTATAAATTGGGAAATGCACCCAATTACACCAAACACTTTTTGCACACGACACCTATTTCGATGCTTCACAAGTTTCACTTGAGAATGGTTACATCGTTACCAAAACGCGCGTCTTGTGCAAAAAAGTGTTTTTTTGTGGTTGGGTGTATTTTTTGATTTATTTGGCATGCCAAGGAAGTCCAGCAAGAAGTTTCAAATAATGTAGAAAAGTCAAAATTTTTCTTCAAAAATGACATTGACAGTGCGGATGTCAGGTGAACAAATAATATGTAGGTACAATTGAAGCGTTGGGAATAAATCGCTTTGCGATAAATTCATTATTTATTACATATTATTAAAATAGAGCGAAAATTTTACGAGATAAATTTCCTCTTTTATTGCTTTTTCTGGGCTTTAAAGTTGGAGGTCGTTACTCCTTATCAGATTTTTTTCCTGCTGCCATTAACATACTCTCGGAATATAATGACTGTCATCTGATCCTGCCTTTGTTAGCATATTTTTTAACAATTGCAAGCTCTTAAGAAGTGTTTAATTAAACCACCGGTAAATAATGAACTGAAAATACCTGACATCAACACGTGTCCTGAAATTCCCTATTTTTCCAGCAGAACTAACTTTTTCCATATTTTGAATAAATGACTGACACGTGCCCTACTTTATATTTAAACTCTGGAAATGACACGAATAGGACACTATTCATACAGATAGCTCGGTTATAGTGTGTAACCAAGTGTACTGCCACTATCGATCTGTTGCATTTTCGTCTCGGAGAAAATTTTTCAGACATCACAATATTAGATCCGGCTACATTGTAATCCTTTCCAAAACCCATTACTGGAAGCCTCCACTCAAGATTTAAATTATTACAAAACACTAAATATATTATTTAGTTGCCACCAAATTATCGATGTTTTGGTAATCAGAACGGGGTGTTTGATTTATGAATTGAAGCAACGCAGTCCGCAAAGACATTAATCATGATTTGGAAATTTGTGGGCGGAGATTTTTACAATCACTCGTAACTTATTTAACTGCAAACTAGTTTGTAGTGTAAAATTTTGTCATGTATTCACATACAAGAGCGGACATACATTACAATCCACTACATTTATTTGCAATTTACAGGCAATTGAGATAAAATTTATTACAAGCCCAGTTTAGTTTTTGCATCAATATTTTTAAAATCAGGGCCGGTTTTAGTCGAAATTTTGGTAAAGTTAAATTCGAACATTGCGCCCCGAATTTTTTTTTGTGTAGAAAAAAAATTGTAGCTAGTTTTTTGCTCTCTGTACTTCGGCAACCTAAAGGCGACTTCTTTTTCTTGGTGAGCCATGCACTACTAAAACTCTTTTTGTTTGAGGAAAACTAACCCATGAATGGAAAACGCGGAACAATTAAATTTGGGAAACAAGTTAAAGTCTAGGTAATAAAAGGAAAATTTAAGACTTTATAACTAAATATTTTTAATAGAAGTTGATGATCTTAATTGTAAGAGTTGTTTGATTAAGAAGAAAATTGAGAATTGGTTCTTTTAACTCTTAAAATTTATTCAAAATTGATTACAGCTGTTTCGGTATCTGTGCCATCATCAGATCGAGAATTGCACGTGGTTCACTAGAGATAACCTTTCCCTAGAGATTAACCGATTCTTAATCTTTTCTAAAACTAACTGTTAAATTAAGAAAGAATATTTATAATTAAGCCAAATTTACAGGGCTACGTAATTTAAAAAAAATGGTTATTTTTTTTGGTTACATTACAATAAACAAATTACAGTAAATTATAGAAATTTTTGCTTAATTGCAACCATTGATCACTTTATCTCTAATTATTTGTCTGATATAATTTTACAATTAAAAATAAATCTTCAAAAATATATTTTTAACTTATTGTTAATGTGAAATTCTTAATCTAAAGTTTAACATGCTTAGTACCTAATATATAGGTACATTTTTAGAAAATGTGGTGTTATATACGCATTTAAACAAAAAAATTATTATTATTGTTTTAAAGGAATGTAAATGCCGTAACAAAATAGTATAGTCATTTTAAAGGTTTAAAAATTTAAAGTAATTACTAAATTAGTTTTCACAATATTTAGCAGAGCCAATTTAGTCCAATTTAATCAATAATTACCATCGTTTAAATTACATTTTACTTTACCTCAAATAAAACTAAACTTCTAATAATTTATTTTTCAAAATTTTTAAGTAATACATTCAAATGGTTAATATCTTTAAAACCCGCATTTTTAGCAAATTATTGGTCACAAAACCGAGCTATTAGAAGGCCAGAAAACAATTTTAGGGGTAGTTCGCACAACATGGCAATAGCTCTTCAGAAAAGACAGAATTTGATCATTGAGGTTGGTAGTTTAAAACTTTTTTACTTAAATTCAGTGCATTTCTGTAAGAAAACTGACTTAGATTGTAAATAAACATAATAATAGTATTACTTAAGGTAATCCTAACTATTGTGATTTATTGAACGGTCCGCTATAAACTTATCACAATAAATCACAATAGTTAGGATTACCCTAGGTAATACTATTGTTATGATTGAGGATATGTTTGATGTTCAAAATTTCAAATTTGTAATTAAAGGTTAACAGGGGATGGACAATAAAGCAATAAATTGTAATAATCAGTCGACGTTTCACCGCTAATTGCGGCTTCTTCAGGACTTTATTACCTATTACAATGAGCTGTGTTACACAACAGGAAAAATGAATTCCATGCAGCTTACTGATTTACTGGTTTAGATCTAACAAATAATGCAGTTTTTAACTTTGTTAGATCTAAACTAGTAAATGGATAAGCTGAATGGATCTCCCTCTTCCTGTTGTGTAACACAGTTTTTTGCAATAGATAATAAAGTCCTGAAGAAGCCGCAATTAGCGGTGAAACGTCGACTAATTATTACAATTTATTGCTTTATTGACCATCCCCTGTTAACCTTCAATCACCTACAAACTATTGCTATGTTTATTTACAACTTAATGGCTTGGGTTGTAAATAAACATAACAGTTTCTTTACAGAAATGCACCAGGAATAACACATTGGTTAATACTGATTTAACTAAATTTTACAAAATCAAAACTCAAGTTAAAATCTGAACTTAGGCTGTCTTTTGAGTCACACTCTTTCTTCTAAATTCCGTCAAGTCTTGCTTCGTCAACAAAACAAAGCCTTGCGTTGATTTGTTTACGTCTCTGCTTTTTACTCCACCCTTTTGTTTAACAACAAAGTTTTGTTACTTTGTTTAACATTTCTACATAAGAATAAACCGCAAAAAAGTTTTTTTTTGTAATTTTTTTTGGGACACACTTAAACTTCGGATTTAATGCGTTTTGAATTTAATCTCAAATTTTACAATTTTTTGTGCTCGTTACATCGGAGAATCAATTTTAAATATTTATTTCGGTTACACGATCTGTTTAAATTTTATTAATTCGAAGAATTGTATTTTGCATGTGTTTAATTTTGTGCTAACTTATTTAATATTGAATATTTCCAGAAATTAATATTCGGAATCAATTTGTTTAGGTCAGGCTGCGCATATTTTATACTTTTAATATACATATTTTGTAATATGTTCTAATAATTTTGTGTTACATTTTTAATATAAATAATAATAGCATAGTAATAATATAAAAATTAATAAATGTAAAAGTTTAATCTTTTATATGACAGTAATTTTTGTGTAATTAGTTCTTCAATTTATAATTCCAAACATTTCGAAATGTTAACCAGCTAGGTAATGGTGTCTCTCTCGATATGTTTATGTGAGCAAGTAAATATTTCTTTCTATTATTTAACTTGGTGATTTTGCCTAAGACCGGCCCTGTTAAAAATCCTCCCATAGCCCCTCAGAATGCAATAAACCCTCTATCTCTGTCTCCCTATCTATCTTGTCGGATTTTAGCGCGAAATAATCTTTCGACTTTATGCTCCTTCTTTACCTGCGACTTGTAGTGAGTCGATATTTAATTAAAGAAATGCGAAAATTCTTTCACAAATCGTTAATTTAAATTTGTTCCAAAACACTGAAACAAGCCGTCGTAATTTTCAAGTTCTTATGAGAGTCGAGGGATATCTGCGTTGATTAAAGGAGGTTGTGTATGTATACAGAAGGTCTAACAAAGGGACCAATTTGTGAGGCTTGTGCAAAATATCTCGTTGAAGCTCTAAAGAGTTGAAATTTTAGTTATTTTAATGCATCTGGTTGGTGGAAGAAAAAACTAGAAGAGTTCATTAAAAAGACAAGATTTCATAATAAGGCTTAGTTAGTTTTAATGAGCTTTAGTCTGACTTTTTGTCGCTGATATAATGGAAATTAATTACTTATTTATTGCAGAATGTTTTATTTTTTTATTTGCTTTACACTTTTCTCGAGCTTCCTAATGAGAGGGTGATTAAATTCGAATAGGATAAGTAATTTATAAAAAATTTCTTTTTAATTTAGCTTCGCTTTTGCTAATAAGAGACATGAACATGCAATGGCAATTAGAGGTCTCTCCATTTTAAAAATGGCCGTACGTTTCAATTTTTAATGCTCTTTGAATCCGTGAGTCTTTCAGAATGTGTCGAGTTTTATTGAATTTGCTCGAAATTGTGTTATTTGAAGTGCACTAACAGGAGTGTGACAGACAATAATAGGATGAAAAGGGCTTTGAAAACATAATATACCTAAACTTATAAGTGCTTACATTTTATGAAATATTATTTGTGTTGCATTCTTGAAATTGAGGGCATTTGTGTCATAAAGACTCGAGGAGTGGATCAATGCGACGAGATACGTGCCAAGACAATAAATAAGAATCTATTTTTATTTCTATTATATTGACTGATTAGAAAAGTCGCTGTCTGCACGATTCAATTCCGGAAGAGTTTTTCTACATTTTCTTTTATTTCCCTAAGTTCTTAGGTCCTCCTTTCAGCACCTCTTCAGACACTTTGCTAGGTCAACTTTTTCTCTCTACCACAATTCCCTTTTAACAATATTTACTCACTCGAATACACTCCAAGCAATTAATCTCGGCTTTGGGTAATTACACAAAATAGTCAAATGTTTTCAAAATTAAACTTTGTTCTCAGGAGATCAATTTCCAGTCACTGGTTTTAATGCTATAACAACTTTGACAAATCAAAATTGTGTAAAAATAGCAATTTTGTGAAACAGGGAAATTATTTTCAGACTAAATTTCATTTCTCTAACGTCGTCATGTGTCAATTTTGCAAAAAAGGAGCGACGTAAACAACAAGTGTTTAACAAACAAAAGCATAAAAATAGATAAATCTTATCACTACACACAATATGGCACCATTTTAAGTGGGCGATGTATTAAAACTTGGGATCTATAATTCCATTCAAGTGTCATGATCAATTCACACCCATGTTTTAATTTTAACATGCCATGGTCTGGTATCAAGAGGACAATATTAACTTGTCTCCTGTCAAATTGCTGGAAAATTACACAATAGGTTATAGAAGACCACCCCCATAGACACGATTCAATTATGCAAGAGTGCCCAGACACGACATTTTTTTTTTAAACTTGATTATTCGTAAATCCTGCAGTGACAGTTGTTAAAGCTGATATTTCAACCAATATTACCTATATTTCAGCTGGAATCTATATTTTATTGACGATTTTTATTACAGTTGTTGACAACACAAAACAAAATAAATTGTACATTAATTGAAGAAAAACATACGTTTTTAATCAAAATTCTATTCGAAATAAACAAATGTTAAACCTTCCACTTAAAAAAATAAAGCTTAAATTTAGTGCATAACTATTTCACTAAATATAGTTTTTAATAATATTTTAAAATAAATAAATAGAGAAATCTAATTTATTAAACAACAATAGCTTTTGTGTAGTTACTTAACAATTTTCGAGCTTTATTTAAGCTTTAGCTAGTCTTGCAGCTTTGGTAAAATAAACACTGTCTTATTTTTTATATTTGAATTTTGATTAAAATTTTTGAAAAAAAAATTGTTTCTTTTACTTACCAGTATTTAACAGCTGTTGCAAAACACGCGCCTTGAACTACGTACGAATCCTGAAGGACCGCGTACAACTGCACAGGACTACACACGGATTGAAAGTGGAGCGTCGCGACGCTTACGCCCCCGCGTCGATTGTGGAAAATTCTTTTAACCCCATCTTGTGGTCACCCAAATAATACTCTTATCATAAATAATGCAAAAGGGTTTTCACGCATTTCAAAAATTCACGATTTTTTCGTGCAGCTTTTTATTTAAAATTATTACAAATAAATTATAATTAATTCAGATGAGGGAAATTAGGGATGGTGAAAAAATTTTTTGCATAAAATTTAACACTGATTTTAACTTCCTGGTTTATAATTAGGAGTAATTTGAATTTGAAATTGTAGACTTATTGTTATTAAAGGAGAGTTAACAAAAATACCGTGCGAACAGAAATGAACTGAGCAAGCTGTGTATAGTTTTCCTCCATCAAGCAAAGCGCCCACAGTCTACCCTACTGCAGTTTTATTCTTGTTCTCGCCCTATTTTTGCAGTTTGTTTGTGGAAGGCGAGTGCCGTATCACTGTTATTTTTTCCCTCTAAACAGACAAATTAATCATCACATCGTTTATTGGTTATTAAAGCAATCATGTGACACTACATAAACGTCAATTAAAGTTGATGAGAGATTAAACTCTGATTAATTCAAAATAAGGTGCACCTTATTTTGAATTAATCAGAGTTTAAGCTCTCATCAATTTTGATTGACGTTTATGCAATCGGCCCTAAGAGCAAATGTTTTGATTTTTAGAATATTACAAAAATCCATAATAGTTTTAATTGTCACATTCAATCCGTTTGTACTTCTTTTTATACAAAAAATAGTTGTTCACTTTGCGAATAAACAAAGGAAGTTCCCAGATGATAAGACGTTGTCGTGACTACTTTCTACGTATTTTCTTTTTTTTCTTTTTTTGACACATATAATTTGCTGCTTTCAAAAGAACAAAGTTGTGGTAGCGTGAATATTTGACAAAGTAGACTTTTTCGTAACGATGTTTCTTTGCAAGCTTTCTACTAATTTGCTTTGAGTTTTTAAATTGTTTAAGGTTTTGCTAATACATGGTGTCTCAGAACTGGCGGATCAGTTGTAAATTACAAGTTTGCAGTTAATTGGTTAAAATAAAATTTGTTGCAATTCGAAAACGATAGAGTTTAAAAAAAAATTTCGGAATTTGGTATTAGGTTGAAGAGATGAACTTATAGTTTACGGCTGATCTGCCAGTTCTAGGACACCCAGTAGATGTAAATCTATTAATGTATAAAAAAAAAAAAAAATTAACCACGTAGGAAGTGAGAATGTAAGATATTTACGTTGTACGAGTATGTTAACCATGATCAAGAAATAATTTATTTATTTAGCATTTTCGGGTAGTCTAGTTAGTGAAAGCCTTTTGAGAACAAAATTATTCGTTAATGTTAAAAAAGACTAGGTACATTACTAAAAAGATTAATATTAATTTTTTTAAGCTTTTTTGCGTTTATCACTAATTTAAAACCAAATGACTTAAATAAGTATCTTAAACCAATTAAAAAGTTAGAAATTTGTACTAAATTTATGTGAAGAAGAGATTTGGTATTAATTTATCGTATTTAATGTTTAATTAACATATTAGCATATTACCTATTTGACAGTAATGTACTCTATTCTAGTAAGTACATTAGATAAGAAATAATGCTCAAAAGCACAGTTTTTGAAAATAATGTTTTAAGATATTTAAAAATAAGTTTCTAAATGAAATGGCAACTAAATCGTAATTTTGTTGTTGATATCTGCAGTAACGAGAATTGAAAATTACTTGATTTGTCGTATTAGAAAAACAGTAAATATTATCTAAAAATATTTTCAGTAAAATAATAAACCAAAATTGACTATTAAACGTCAAAGACACCACATTTTTGGTCAACAAAGTTTTTTCGGGTCTACGGCTTTCGTGTAGCACATCACCAACCTTAAGTGTTATTATTTCTATAATGTTTTTAGTAGGTACCTTAATTAAACTTTTTTCATAAGAAAAAAAATAGTGATTTAAATTATAATTGTTACCTACTAACAAAGTCCTTCTACTTGAGCTATTAGCATTATTGCGACTTATAGCGTCTTTAATTTTGCTCTGGTAATTTTGGTAAAACCAATAACAAACACTCTGTTGGCATCAGATCTTTTTTAGTTTTGCCAATGCAAGATTAGAAACGTCGTGAGGCATAATAATGGTAATAGCTCAAGTCGAAGGTCTTTGTTTATAACATTTACAATTTCAGTCACTATTTCTATTTTTTACAATAGAGGTATACTGATACAATTTTGAATAAATAATAATAATCAAATAAATATCGTAATAATTAAGTTAAATTTGAAGTGATTAGATAAATTTCATTTGTAAAAATATTTTTTAATTTTTTAGACTGATGAGCTAATTTCAAGTTGATATAATACCGGTAGTATCTTCATACCATAAAAAATTAATAAAATTTGAGGTTGTGGTTGGTTGTTGCTACAGAAAAACATTAAGATTTGCGATACAACCGGTAGTATGTCAACTTGAAATTAGCCTATAAAACATTTTTTTTGTTGGGTAAAATTGTGACAAGCAAAAATCGGTTTTATTTTTTGAAATAAATTTGATTACAACGTTTTTAGTGCAGTTTTTTAGAACCTACATAGAAATGTGCCTGAGAGAGACAGCATCAATGCTTAACTTTGCAGTGTGTTTTGAATTACAAACTGCAAAACTAATTGCACAAAAACACTGATGACATATAAAAATACTATCTTATGTATAGAGAATTAAATTCCTATATTTGTAACAAAGAAAATAACAAAATAGTTACTGATATATATTTAAAAAAATAATTTAAGTTTATTAAAATTTGTGCAAGGCTATATTTATTTGAAAACACCGGCGCCACCTAAATTCAAACGTATAAAACAAACAAAAGAAAAAAATATACAAAATTAAATTTTGTATAAAAAAGTCTGTAAGGTGATATGTTTGTTTTTAATAACTTAAGTTTGTGGTAACTAACTTACGTCTAAAAGTGAGAAAGCATTAAACAACCCGGATTGTTTCACTTTTCTCGTCACTGGTGCCTAAATTGAAAAGGATAAATCTATTGCCAGGATTCAAGAACATTACGGGAATTCGGATTAAAATTAGGTCTGAAAGAGGAGAGTCGGCACATGGTTGAGAACGTGTTGGTTCCCGTTAATCTCTATAAATATATTGGTCAAAAACTAATAGGTTACGTAGATGTGTTTCTTTGGTTACATCGAGTTAGTTTCCAGGTGAGCTGGTAGATTAAAAAGATTAAGATACAGTCTTTTAGGTAATTTTTTTTATTTGTAGTTTAAATGAGTATAGTATACTTAAATGACAATTTAAAATCTATTCGACTTAAAAAAAAATATGTACAAAAAACACAAGTATTTGTAACAAATTACAAATTGTAAAGGTTTTACAGTATATAAGCTTACTCTCGGCATACTTTGTCTTGTTAGATCATATTTTTGGATATTTTTAACATTTTTGAACAATTGATAAATAAAAAATTTAAAATCTACACAGAAAAATTTTTCGGGTTTAATTTTTCAACAACATTAAGGTTAAATTTAAGTCTTGCTTTCGGGCATTATTTTATGTAAAACTCAGGCTTTTTTTAGTGTGCAGTTATAAATAAAATGGGCAGGTTTAAATCAATTTGTGCAGTTTTAAATTTTATTTTGTGCAGTTGTAATGATCTAAAAATTACATTGTGGCAAACAGAGGCGGAAAGAGTAGGTAAAGCCAGCCCGGGAAAATATACAGAGCGGCCTCCAATATAATATTTTTAATAGAAATGTAAGAAAGTGTGTGTTTTTCAGCTGATATAAAATTATTTAATGTATATTGCCACAGAAAAAAATTATTTTAATAACAGGAATAAAATTTTGAAAATTGAAAATAGTTATACATATGTATAGGTGTACTCGTATATTTCTCTACAGTAAAATTGGCCACTGTCACTAAAATTATTGACCTTGTTACAATAAATCTTCGGCTACTCAAAATTTGGAAAAAAACAAATTTTTCACTTAGTTATCTACATAAGATTTATCAGGTCGTTTGTAATCTATTCAGCACAAGTAACAAACAAGATTATGGTAATTAGAATATCTGTTGTTTAGTTTAGAAATTTATGATTTATTTTAGTCACAATAGCTAAATTTAATACAATAAATAAGCGATTGTATAATTTATGCCATAACGCTTTGAAAATTTAGCTTTGTTACCTTAATATCTTAATAACAATTGTTAATATTTTTTGCTACCTTATTTTTTAAATAACAATTATTATAATATTGTATTAGTTTATTGACAAATTTTATGTGTTTTAACTTTCAGAGCTGTCATTTGGCAAAACGATAGGAAGCTCAAAATAAATGTTTTAATATTTACTATAATTTGGGTATAACAATTTTTTTTTGACTATATTAGTTACACTTGCACTTGTGCACTTAACAAACACTCAACCCACTCTTTGAAGGCACAAGTGTATTTTTAGTTTTCTTTCACATATAATAAGTTGTTTTCTGATCTGAATTACTCAGATTTTTTTTTTAATTTAAGTTTTATTAAGCGATAATTTGTTAAAATCGCATCAGCGCGAGAATACACTGCACTGAAAAAGAAGTAATAACTTTGAAACCGGTCTGCAGTTGCTGTATTTGACTTCAACGCTTTTTATTTTAGTAAATGTGTTTTTTTTATTTATTTTGGAAATTAGTTTAAACCGTCTCTCTTAAAAAATTTCTTAGTTTTTATGTCTAGCCCTGGTGGCAAATATGGTTAAAAATACTGTTGCTTAATTTTAATACGTCAATCTAACACTATCTGTTATTTCAGATGCGATATATTATATCTTCATGTTAATCCAAAATATTAATAGCTCCAATGCTCTAAAATAAGCATAAAAATCTTTTTATTTACCATTCGTAATCAGCTGACTTTGTCATTTCTCTAAACAGATTATAAAAAATTAGAGTGACTACCACAGTAGTTTTCTAAAATTTTATTTTTTTTATAACAGGAGGTAAAACTCCAGACAAAATAGAGTTTTATAAAATGTTTAGTTATTTGAAAATATATATGTATATTTAATAAAATTTGAAACAAAAAAATTATTAAAAGCTAAAATAAAATAATTAATAAAATAATAACGACGTTAAATACAACATCAAACTTTTAAACCAAAAATATAGAAGTTGAAATCGAAATTAACAATTTTTAATATAACTGTAATTTTATGTACTTATAGAAAGTTCTAATTAAAAACTAATCTTTTTGAGATTATTTTCTGCCACAATTGTTGGGTGGCAAATTCCCTCTATCTGCTTTTTTTAGATCTACTTTGATGCTTCTAATTCTACTATTTTTAATGCAGATTTTTAGCGATGTTGTTGCTTTTCTCCCAACCCCAATAAAGCAAAAGTAATATTTTTAATATGGTTATTTATTTTTTTAAGAAGAGCGGAAACCGACTTTAATTACAAAGCAAATAAGTTTATTGATATAAAAGTAATGACGGTAAAATTATTTATTGTTGAGTAGTATTTTGTAATGTAAAAATATTGTTTACATGTACGTTTAAAAATGTAAAAATAAAATAATCAAAAAATTATTATCTTTATTAAAGTAGATATGGCTGTTGTTGCTTCTTTTCTGGTTCAACCTGATTGAAACAAAAAAAACGATAAGTACGTTTGCCAAATAAAAGAACACACAAAAAGTGTTCTGAGCTATATCACAATAACATTAAACCAACTTTTTTTTTGATAAAAAAAGTAAAAGTTAATGTTATAAATAAATCATTTTATTGTGTAAATTATTAAATATTTGAAGTATTATTTTATTTTTAAAAAATAGTTATTTAGAATATAAGCAACAGAGATGTCAAAATTCGACTAATAATTTAAATTAGTAGACTTTTATTTAAAATAGATTTACGATGAGAAAACGTTTATTACACTACTTGGGAATAAATCATTATGTTTATTTTATTGAATTATACAAAATTATATAAATTTGATAGTTTGAAAAACTAACTCAAAATCAGTTTTACATATTTTTTTTAATAAACAATTGTACAAAATCGATAATTTTGACGAATTAAAAATCGATTTATATTAAAATTGCAGTTTTTTCAACTTTTTTGTTATTTTGCATTATATTTTATACATTTTCTAAATTTTTAATAAATGTTAGCATTTTTGACTTAGACGCTCTATAGTTTTGTGGACTATTTTTTTCTGCTCTTTTATGTTTTTTGTTTTTTTTTCCCTAATTTTTAATTTATTTACTTTAAATTTTCTTCTAACTTCTTTTATTTTGTTCAGGGTTTATTTCTTTCTCTAATATTTCAGCCTAGCACTTTTCTGTAGTCTTTTTGCCTCTATTTTTTAAACGTGTCTCAGCTATAAAACTTTTTTTAGCTTTAGTTTTTATCACTGCAACAACATCAGTTCATTATAAAGCCTTTTAGTATAATCTCTTTTTCTCTGTCTTAAATCATTTTATGTATTTTTTTTTTGTTTATTGATAACTCACTATTCTTTACTATTTCTTTTAAACTATTTACTTTTTAGCTTTTTGTGCTACTTGTAAATATTACGAATTAATTAATTTTTTCTTCTATTTTTAAAACATTTTACGTCGCGATTATTAATAATAAAATTCTTTAAAATAACATTTCTTGCACTTGTAGCAGTCAGTACCTAAGAAATTGCCTTTTCTTTAAGACACATTTGTATATTATTATATAGATCAAGTCGGGATGGAATTAAGTGAGCTAACTTTATAAGAAGCTGCAATAAATCGACTAATGCTCATTGTTGAAGTTATGGTCTAAACCACTTCGATAATGGATTTAGATTTATTCTAGTTTTATATGCATAACAGATGTTTTGCACCAAGAAATACCTATAATTATGCAAAAAACTATCATAAATTGAATTCCATCTTCAGTGTGGTTTTTGACTCCCATAACTTTAACAATGGGTATTATTCGGATTATTTCAGCTTCTTATAAAGTCACCCCACCTAACTCTGCCTTGACGTTACCGTTGCGTTGAAAACCACGCTAGTCAAAGCGCTTAAAATATATAAAAAAAAAATGTTGTTTTTTTATTAATTTAGGAATTTATCGAAAATTCCTGAGGGTATAAAATTTTTAATAAATTATTTTTTAAACACCAATACAGTTTAATAATGAAATGTGTTTAATTTTTAATTTATAACTCGTTTTAGCGCCTAAAATCAACAAGCGTTTAATTAGGCCACACTTTTAAAAAATTTACAGAGTAATTTTTATACTCCACTTCTGAAAAGTTAAATAATATGCTATATAAAATTTGTTATACATTCCCTTGAATCGATAGATTTTATCACTAACATGCCACCCTCATAAATAATTCTACCCTTTTTAAATAAAACACAAAATTCGAGTTAATCTTATATTTAAAAAAATACTGAAAAAAATATAAATAAAATTACTGCGCCACTTGAGACACGATATTCGACCAGAAAGTGGTATATTCCTTCAGAACCGTTCCCCTGAAACAAATCAAATCACATTTGCTGAAAACACTCAATTTTCCAGCTTTTACGTAAAATAGACTTGTCCTGGTTGAACATTGGGGGGTGCTTGCCACACAAAAACTGCTTGTTGTTTCGGTTTAGGGTCAGCATGTGTGATGGCGCTACATTCTGGATGGATTTTTGTGTTAGGGGTTTCTACCCAACCACCTAACCAACCGTTAGAAGCGACATCTCGAGCCTGGATGAAGAAACCCTTGAAGTAATCAGCGCCCTGGATCGTTACTGAAATTGTGAGGTTTCTTTTGTATAACATAAATTACAGAACTTATTACAAAGAAATCAATTAATAAAGAGGGTAATAGCAATACAGCAAAATTGATTTACATTTTATGTCGATAAAATAACGAATAAAGAAAATATCAAAGAGTGATGGCTTCATTCTTCCACATTTTAAATTACAAAAGATTTAAACGAAGTCAATTTTGTAACTATTGAAGTTTTAATTGGAAAAAACAAGTTACAAAACTTAAAGAGGTCAAAGCAAACTTGTTACTAACAAAATTAATTAATTTTTGGAATTCGTCTAATTAATAAATTGTGGTTAGTGATGACACTTAAATGCCGTTATGCAGCGCCCCCTAGTTTTTGAAAATTTATATTTTGCCGCCTTAAGAATTTTTTATTACCTGTAATTTGGGTACCAGGTCCGTACTGGGCACCGCTTTGGAGAATTTGAAAAGGGTTGGTTTGTGGTGGTTGGGGTTTGGCTTGGCCATGGTTGGGTTGATTGGGTGGTGTTCTCACACAGGCATCTACCGGTGCTCCATCAGGAAAGCCGGCTACAGTGAAAACTCCGATCACCAGCACTACTAAAAGTGATTTGACTGAAGATTTCATCTCCAAGTGCCTACTTTAAGAATTGCACTTTGCAAATGTTGATACAGTACTGGTAAAATCAAGACTTAGGACCAGGAAATGTAGGTTGGGCTAAATCTCCGATCCACTTTCACTTAGTCTTGCTTGCCTAGATTATAGTGATGTAATGAGTGGTTCCAACTTCTTTGTAATGACTAATGGGTGGCATGTGATGTGGTGTGTGTCATCGCGACATTTGATCTCTGGCGTAATCGATTTTGCTCAATCAAATTGGTAATTAAGTTTTTAGGGTTTCTTGACATCTGATTTTTTATGAAAAGATGCTAAAATCGGGAAAAGGAAAAACAGTTTTTGCGCACCAACCCCAGACCAATAAAAATAAAAATTCTAATAACAGTCTGCCGTCTACATAACACCGCGAAAGCACATTTTTACCCTAGCAGACAAAAAACATAAATGAATTGGGCTTAATTAAAATTTTAATTAGGCTTTTCAACTTGGTTAAAGTTTTTTAAAAAGTGTTGTGGTCACGACGTATATTACTTTTCATAAAAATTCAATTAAGTAAATTTTTATGTGTGAACTGTGTATGAAATTATATTTGGTGTATGAAAATGTGACTAAAATAACAAAAGAATTACTTGGAGTTACAACAAGCTTTGTGTTTTTTGTGTTTATGACAAAACGCTCGCAATAAGCTTTGATAATAGTGATAATACCCACCTGTTCTTGAAGGATGGTGGGTTTTTTCTCTTTACCTAGTATTTTGTACTTAAATATTAATTAAAAAATTATGCACAGAGTTATTTACAAACAATGATAAATCCATATGCAACCAAATTTACATATTAAGCAACTTTTTTGATAAAATTTTTATTTCAGTGGGAATATTGAATCAAAGCTACCCAGAGATTATGAATTTCTGTCAGTTTTTTCATAACTTGTCATAACTTTTCATAACAAATTGAATGACTACTTAATAATAATTAGAGGAAACGCATTTATTAAAAAAAAATAATAAACGAAAAAAATAGACCTAAAACTACAGCAAAAACAGAACAAAAGCTTTAAACCAAAATATTAATGTAGTAAGTGCTCAAACTGTGCACCATCTCAAACACGTCTCAACGTGTAAATAGGGTGTTTGTATACTTTTTGTTTTATTGTCCCCTATAATGGCGTCAAATTTGAAACCACTGGATGGAGATATATCTTTTTGCATGATTAAGACTTTATGCAGAAAGATATTCTCATCGAGTGGCTCCATATTTGACGCTATTAGAGGGCACAATAAAACAAAATGCAGCTGAAGCGTTTTTTCCACATTCTCCATGTATCAAAATCGTGTCAGTTTTCTCGTTATCAGTGAACAATTTGACTAAATTTGCTCAAAAACAGTCAAATTAACATAAAATGAAATACAGTAACTATGATCGCAAAAATTTTTATTGAATTAAATTTTATCAAAGCCTCATGCAAAAATGTAAGATTGGTTGTTTAAGTTTTTTGTCGTCATTCGTGAATAACTTTGTATATATATATTTTATTTGCGCTTAAACTTTAAATAAACGCTTCTTTTGCTTTTTCATGTTTAAAAGAATTTTTTCTGTTTAAAAATAATTTATATTTGTTTCTTTAGATAATAAATAACTAATTTAATAAAAAAGATAAATACAAAGCTTTGTAGAAACTGTTTTTGGCATGTGATAACTGTGTTTATATCAAATCGGTATATGTCTCACAAAACATCATAACCGACATAAACCAATTTAAAAAAAAAACAACTTTTTTTTTAAATACATAGAAAATACTATCCAAACTAATTATTTTTTTGAAGACAATTTTAATTTGATTCAAACATTTTACAAAATAGTGTTACATCAGTTAATTTCAAAATGTAGCTTTCTGGCGTTTACGTTGTTTTGTCAAGAATATATTTTACAAACATGTTCTATTACAGAAATTGGCGCTTACGATATAAATTAGGAATAACCTTATAATACTTTTAAGCAGATAAAAATTGACACTACTTTGACAGAGGTCTAATCGAATAAAACAATAATAGTTATTTACGTAACAATTAATTAAAGTACTACTTTTTTTAGGATTATGGACAAACCTCTTCGCTTGCAAAAATTTTTTCATTTTTAAACGCAAAAATGGAATTTTAAAATCTTGTATCAAAAATAACTATTTTATCTTGTCTAGTTAACATTATTGAAAAAAGATAAAAAAAAGAAACAATATAAAAAAATAAAGAAGAAATTCGGAGTATTTTTGACTATGTATTTAATGTAATTAAAAAAAACTTTTTATTGAAATTGGCTTAAATTTAAAAATTTCTCTAAATAGAACTTTAAAAACAAGTTTCACAATAAATAAAAATTTCTTAAAAATAAAAATATCAAAAAAATATTAAAATATCAATTTTAATAACTAAAAATTTTTTTAATGTGTCAAAAATATACACATTATTAGTTAAACTATAATCTTATGTATACAAGGTGTAACATTGAAAATTTTTATTTCTAGTAACATTTAAACAAGTGAAGATAAAAAAATAATGAAAAAACCATCTCGACAGTATTAAGGGAAAAAAAATAAGTACGTTATTTGGCATGTAAGTGTTAAAGTATTAGTACTCCAACTTCAACTTTCACAAACTTTAATAGGACCATACCATTTATGATACATCAAATGAAAGATAAAGACCGGTAGAGTGTGACAAAAAAAACCTTATCAAAATATTCTTATTGTTGACCCCGATATAAAAAAAACAAGTGATAAAAGAATATTTTTGGGGATAATTTTCTGACTTATAATTAACCCTCTAACGAGAGAAAGATACTTAGAGTTGCTAAATAATATCATAAATCCTATTATCGTAGATGTAAATAAAACAAACTCAACATTAAACCTTGATGAAGAATTCTTCTAGCAGGATGGCGCACCACCTCATTATTTTAGACGAGAGTATTTAAACAACAGGTACTCAAACAAATGTATAGGTCGGAGAGGTAGCATCGAATAGCCGGCCGAATTCTCACCAGATTTGAACACTTAATTTAAGTTAACAAATATTGCAACAAAACATCCGTTCATCAATTATTTTACTTCGTACCTCTATTAATAATGAAAATATTTTGTTAAATTTTTGTGGCGCATTCTCTCGTTCTTTATCTTTTATTTGATGTATCACAAATGTTATGGTTCTATTAAAAGTTGTAGGGGTTGGAGTTAGGATGCTAATACTTACAGACTAAATAACATGCCCATCCTACTTCTCCTTGATACTGTCAAAACGGTTTTTTAATTTTTTTTATCTTTACCTGTTTAAAAGTTATTAGAAGTAGAAGTTTTTTTTAATGTTACACTTTGTATATGAATATATACACTTATTTATCTTTGTCATCAAGTAGAAATAAATATTTCAATTTCATCTGAAATGGGATCTGATACGAGGAAGTCTTTTTTATCTGAAATAACAGTATCAACAGCGAATTCTAAAACGTCAATATTTCTTTCAAGCTCATTTTGTTTTTCGATAAAAAAAATTTCAGTCTTTTTTGCATAAAGCACATGTATTGGCTGAAACCTCTGAAGTAATTTCAGCAAAAATTTTTCTAACCCTTTTTTTCACTTTTTTTTGTTGTAACATTATAGGTTTTTACACAGTTTTCCGATGGGGTTAAATTTGGTGCTGTATAACGGCAACCTCAAATCATCATGAAACGTTCTTTCAATATTTTATCCATTCGGCAGTCGGAAAAAATATTCTTGTATTTTTTTAAAAATTTTGTTCAATTTTGGCTTGGTTTTGTTTGCATCATGAGCTATTTTTTTTTGGTAAGTCACTCAACAATGGCAGATTTTTTACTGTTGCTCAAGGTTTATTTTTTCGCCGACAATATTGTGGTAGGATGCGTTGTCTAAGACAAGTACAAAATTTGGCGGTAAATTTACTATGAGTTGTAGTCAAATCTATTTCTCAAAATTTTAACTATTTATGTCGTGATAGTCGCCTGTTTTTAACGCTTAAACCAAAACAATTTAATTTGTATTACAAAATAAAATTTATCAATGTTAATGTTTTAAAATTGTTATACTGTACCTGATTTAAATATAACCAGACCATTTTCTACAAAACTTATTTTTCCACTTGCATAAACAATAATTAATCATTAACCTTTGTCCTTTTTAAGACGTTTAAAAATTAGAATTAAGGTTTTGCGGTTATAGAGGCATTAAATGTCAACTGACACTCTTCTATTTTTTGTAATATGCCTATAAATTGTAATTAACGTATTAAAAATTACATTATTAAACAGTAATTTACTTAAATTTTAGCGATGATCTCATTTTTTCGATTACATAAAAAAATATAAATTATATTTTTTATTATTTCAAGTTCACTATCAGGCCAAGTATCTGGAAAGTTTATCGGTGAATTTCTCTTTTGCCACAAAAATGAACAACTGGGTTCTATTTGCACCCGTTCATTTTCCCTGCGGTTTGATAGCTTTTTTCTGAAATTGTGGTGACTCAAATTAGCTTCGGTTTAAATTAGCCAGAGAAATAACCGATGAAAAAAAATTGACACCTTTTTTGATAAATTTTAGCACGGTGGTTATAATTTCTTTTGTTTAAATCAAAAATTGCATTTGCTAGTGAAATAATAAAAAACAAAAACAGCTACAGTTACAAGACTTGCACACAAGTCTTACATTTATTATAAAATTTAATACAAACAACTTTCAAATTAGTGTAATTAGAACAAATTTTTCGACACTCTACAAGCAGAAACTGGAGGCATTCTAAGAACTGCTAGGCTTCTGGTCAGGTAGTGGAGGGGACTCCATTCGGGGTTTCTTTGACGATGTTGGAGAAAATTCATCGGCTTCACCTTCATGGCTAGCGGAAGGTGTTGAAGAGAGCGATGACGACGGTACGCAGTTCTCCTGGTTTTGCAAGGTCTGAGGAAAATCCTGAGGGGACTCCTCCAACGATCTCAACTGCGATAGGAGAAACAAATCCATCTGACGAAGGATAGCCATTTCGTGACGTAAAATTGCCAATTTTCTTTCTAATCTTGTCTTGCCGTTGTTTTTCGGCTGTGAATGATCTTGAGACATTGATGTTGCTTAAATGGAGATTGAAGGTTTTGTTTGGTTGTCTAATAAGTTAGAACCACTCAAACTTTTTGGTACTGAAAGTAAACTGTCAAGAGAAGACACTGTTTATGCTAGTTGTTAAGGTGACGCAAATAAATAACATAATTTCAACTAAACTCGGTTTTTTTTATAATCAATTGTCAATGTCAAAAATTTTTTAAAAACCATACTGTACCTCTTTAAAACCAGTATTTACGGACCGACTTTATGATATTTTCCCCATGTCAGACTTTATTAGATTAAGCACACTAATGATTTTTTTACCGTTTAGCAATAACGGTCTAGTACTGTTCGATAGTAAAGTAAATTTTGTTTTAAATCCAAATATTATTTTCAGTGCTTTAACTATTCACAAATATTTATTGACACAAATGCGTTGACATTAACATTTAGTGACAGCAACATAACATGGCAAAATTACCATTTGTCATTAACAAATGGCAGTACCAACCTGACCACACTTTGACAATTGATTATAAAAAAAACACCGACTTTATATTCAGATTATTTTTGTAAAAGTGGCTGTAAAAATGGCTGTCACTAAGCAGTGATGCCCGCACCAATATATCTTGTCCATATTTTTAGAATTAGGCCAGTATTGTAGATATTTAATATAAAAATACGCATGTAATTGTTTTTTACACTCGATTAATTTTATAGTTGTACTGTGATACATAAACGCTTATCTACCTAATTTATAAAAATTAAACCTTGTTTTGCGTTAATGAACCAATTATCGAAACATATCACTTTAGAGACTGTAGCGTAAATGTTATATTGTGATATACATATTTTTGTAACGGTAAATAAAAACGTAAAACATTTTCAAATTTTTATTTGATTTCATCTGTATTTCTCGATTTAGAGTCAAAGAACCCATGCTCAAAAATTATAAGAGATTTCTGAGCTCTATATTTAGTGTGTAAATATACTTGGGAAACAATAATAGTGAATTTTGACTTAACTTGTAAATCTTGTAACAATACCATTTGAGGCAGACATACATAAAGTTCTTGAGCTGTTTATTTTTGGTTTGCTCACTTTAAAACAGATGTTTAAAAAAACAGCATGTGCAAAGATTGCATAATTCTAGCAGGTAAAGAAACACATGAATAGTTTATTCTAGGACAATCAACCTTTGCCCTAAAACGTATTGCTGTTAAATTTATTACTTAAGTCAAAATTTACTATTATCGTTTTTTAACTATAAGTGTACTATAGTCAGTAGTCTGGAACACAAGACATCTAGGAATCAGTTGTTGTTTGTCCGGTTTTTTTACTTTAAACAATTAAAAATAAAATTTACATCTAATTCACGGTTCACATCAACATTTTAATTTTCGTTAAATTTAAGGCTGAAGAAAGCATAAGGCCAAAACTGGTACCCTAAAATAAAGCATTTAAAAATTAGGAGTAGATTTATTTGCAATTTAATAATTATATAAAAAAAACTCCAATTGAAGGTAAGTAATTTATATTCTTCAAAAACAATATTGCCATACGTTGTACATTTTTGATTTTGCAAAATCACTTCCTGACATGTTACCTTTTACCAGATCAAAAAATAAATTAATAAAAATAAAATTTTATTGCAAAAATTGCTATTTTTCTCTTCAACAAACTAACAAATCGCTAATATTTTTTAGGATTATTGTAGCGCCTGATAAGTAAATGGTTAGTTAACAAATTTAATTTTTTTTTTATTTATTCTAAGGGTTCAAAATTCCACTTGCATATACGATGGAACACTCTGTACATCTCAAAAATAATGTTTAAAAAAAAATGTTTATAGCGTATATCTTAAAAACAATAAACATTTCATCGGCTCAAAGTGTAAACTTGCTAACCGACTTGCTAACCACTTTCTTAAATTTTTCAGGAAAGTCAAAAAATCGTCTTATTATTGTTATACGCAAATCTAATCAAAAACAAAAATCCCGATTCTCATTCTAGTTCTTAAGTGTGTATTAACACTAATAAAAACAAAATACGTTTGCAGGTTCTAATAAATAATAATACGAGTTTTTTTACCAATTTTTTGGAGTTAGCAGGTTTTCTGTAATATTATTGACATCCTAATGTGAAGTTAGCTGACTTTCTAAATTTTGAACTAACCAATGCAAATAGAAATCAAGCAGTTTCTTAACAAATACATGTTTTACAGTATGCGAGTACTATTTTGTACAAAATACGAGTGAACTATACCTTGTCCGCCGAACAGTTAGAGTAATAAAAACGCCCACTTAAACCGCGCTGTTTGAATAACGGCACTTCATTGGTTAGTTTTAAATAAAGCGCCTAAAGTAAAAGTCCTTATCACACTAGAGCATATTTTTAGAAAGTAAGAATTTCTAGGCTTGCGCCTAAAATAAAAGCTAAACGTATAGTGTATTTGTTTACCCTTTTTTGTTTTGTTTGTCTAAGTGAGCGTTTTTAAAACCAAGAATTTAATATTTTAAGCACCTACATTCGCACTTCAAATAATGATACTGTGTAAATCTGACTTCACCGCAGAACGTTCTACGCTGCTTGTCTCCTCCCACTAAGTTTTATTACTTTATCTGTTGGGCGGACAGGGTATAGCAAGGAAATTTTAACTTTTTGGAATTAGCAAGTTGTCCTGCCAGCGATTTAACCTATTTCAACTAAGTTTTAAATTCCATATTTTGTAGATGTTTAGACGTTTATCTGTTTATCTAATTTTATGAAATCTCATTTTAGGCAAAAAGTGGAGTTAGCAGGTTTACACTTTAAGCCGACGATGTGTTTCTATAATTTTTAAATGTAGGAATATTTGTGATAAATGGTTGCTGTCTATTTATTTATAACTGCATAATACCCTTTTAACATTATTCAGAATACTACTGTCAAATATCTGTTCTCTGCTTGTAAAATATTAATTCAGTTGGCATAAAACTCAACATAAGTTTATTCTGTAAGTGATATTAAATATGTATTTTTTTCGTAATTATTTTTTTTAGTTTATTTACATTTTTAATGAAGTTATATGCAGAGTGACCCAAAACAGACGTGTCAAATTTTTGTAGATTTGTTTTAATTAAGGTCTAAGAAGCACAAACAGTTTAAAATAATCATTTGTGTTTTGATAACCACAATAATGACGCAGTCAGAATATGTTTTACGTAAAATGGACAATAAAAACAACAACAAAATCGTCTCCTAAAATGTTTTTTTAATAATACAATTTATATCAGGTGATAATGTAATTACATTCAATGTGTTAGTTTAGGTACATTACAAAAAATTAATTATTTTTTAAAATTCTTTTCTTGGTCTTCCACAATACCCATGTTCCCTTTATATTTTTTAATCACCTTATGTTTTGTTTCGGGTAAGCACGGCAAATATTTGCAGCACTCCATTGAATACTCTTCTTTTCCTTGCGTACTTGCCTTTAAATCTTGCCCAAATCCGAACATTGCATCCAAAGGAACTTCAGCATACAACGTAAAGCAAAGTTCGTCTTTGTCAATCCATGTTACATTCCCATTTCTTTTCTTTAACTGCGTTACAATCAGTTCTTGAAACTCAACCGGCGCAGTCGCTTCAACTCGCATGATGGGTTCCAGGCTTTGCCACGTGCTATTCTTAAACACTTCCCTGACTGCACCTTGGGCTGCTAAGTAGAATGCCATTTCATTTGAATCTACGTCATGATGTGCACCATCTTGAAGTCGGAACAGTAAACCGGACGACTGGTATCCACAGAGATGTCCCATTTTAGTCATGGCGAGAAAACCTCTTTTGATAGCAGGAATAAACTGTTTAGACACATTAGTTCCAACTGTTTCATCTTTAAATACAAGCCGAGTGTTTTTCTGGGTTGGCAAGGGTTCTAACACTCCGGTGACTCGAGCATACTGGTCTTGGCCTTCAGATTGTTTCTTGTAGAGGTAATCGAAAGTGCATGGTGAGACAAGAGTTTCTCGAAACGCAACTTTGGGTTTGCCCAAAACCGCTGGACACTTATATTCGCATTCTATACGTTGCGCGTAAATCTCCAAATGCATTTCACCCATGCCAGATACTATAGTTTTCTTAGTGTTATTGTTAAAAAAAAACGTAACATGGGGTTTTCTTTAGTGAAGCTAGCTATAGCTTTCAAAAACTTATCCTGATCTTTGTTATTTACCGGAGTAATGGACATTGAGATTACTGGCTCGAGAAAAAAGATTGATTCCAGTGAAAGACTCATTTTAGGGTCTACTAGAAAGGTATCACCACTGGCACAATCGACATCAAATAAAGCAAAAATGTCTCCGGCGTGTACTTCATTTACATCTTCTGTATTGTTAGAGTGGAGGCGTACCAAACGTGACACTCGGACACTATTTTGAGTTCTGGCGTTGTAGGTAGTTTCACCTTTCTGAATCATCTCTTGGTAACATCTCATGTAGGTCAGCTGACCGAATTTGTCAGTTTCTAGTTTGAAAGCCAAAGCAATAAAACTCTTATCATTTTTGCGATCAGGGTTTAGAAGAACTTTCTCTGGTTCACTGCCTTCTTTCTCCTAGAAAGCGTATTTTTTTACTTCGCCTGGATTTGGGAGGTACTCCAATACGGCATCTAAGAGCGGCTGAACTTCTTTTATTTTTCAACGTAGTGCCTACTAAAACCGGAGTAAATGTACGTCTTAAGCAAGTTCGTCTGATAGCCCCCTTAATGTCATTTTCAGTAATCTTCTGTTGCAGTGAGCGCATTTTTTCTAGAAGTTTATCAACACTTGAAAGCTGTTTTATTAATTCTCGTCTCATTTGCTCACTTTGGGCTATCATGTTATTGGGAATTGAATCATATCTGATTTTGTCTCCAAACTCACCCTCAAAATAAATCGCTTTTTGATGGATCAAGTCGATTACGCCTTTACAATTAGTCTCGAGACCTATTGGAAGCTGTAAAAGCGCTGCATTAAAATTCATTTTGGTCTTCATTTGATTTAAAGTTCGGTATGGATCAGCTCCCGTACGGTCCAACTTCGGTCCAGACTCGTTCTGGACGCCTCGCACATCACATAGTACAAGTATAGCCCCATCAAGCACCCGTAAAGCGCGTTCGACCTCCACGGTGAATACCTCATATGTTTTAGTGTGTTTTGTTATCTGCTTACCTCTTAGTATCGAACTCAAGACATTTTAATAAGTAATATTTAGTAGAAGATCAAAGCTAATTTCCTATCTTCTTCTCCATCGCGAAATCTGCCGTAACGCCAGTAAAAAAAAACAAAACACTATAATCTAAAAAAATTGTTCAAACTCGACTGAGTTATCTAACAAATTTAAAACAAAATATTTAAAGAAATTGTTCAAATTGTGCCTCTCCGTGTTCCTGACATAAAATGATTCTTCTTTTTAAACTTTCTAAAAAAACATTTATTAGCATTTGCTGTATTATGCTGTTCTTGTAGTTCTTTTAAAGTATGCAATGCCCTACTGAATATTTTGTTTTTCAAATGACCAAAGACAAAAAAAAAGAGTGTCAGATTCGATGATCTGGGAGGCCAAATGTCTCTACTTATTAAACGATTTCCAAAAACTTTTCTTAAAGATCAAAGCGCTACTCCGACGGTGTGTGCTCGAGAACTATCTTGCTGGAAAAACCCTTGATTTCGTTTTTGATCATTTAGTTGGTTAATAAAGTGATTAATCTGATTAATGTAATGTTCAGCATTGATTGTAAAGTAAAAAAAGATTAGGCAAATAATTCTTTGTCTAGAAATTGCTAACCAAAGACCAATTTTTTGAAGATGTAAAGTTCTATTTCTCCTAACATGCGGATTTTCGGCGGACAATATACGATAATTTTGAGAATTTATAAAATCATCATGATAAAACCAAGACTCGTCGGAAAAAAAAGTATTGTCCAAAATTTCGTTGTCATTTAAACTTCCCATAAACCATTGACAAAAATTTAATTGCAGTCCTAGATCTAGTAGATTTACAGTTTGAACGCTTAAAACTTTCTAGAGATAATTTTTTCTTTCAAAATCTTGGAACAAGTGGCTTTTGCTAAACCTACAATAAAGATGAGGAATATTGAGACTAAGGATGCGTACCTACATTATTACAATAGAAGGTGTTCTATTTATACATATACATTAAAGAATTCTAACCTGTGTGATGAGTAGGGCTCGGTGGAAATATGGGAACAAAAACGCTATGCAGTCGTGATGAGAAAGCTTTGTAACAGATTTGTTAGAACTTCTTTCAATTCTTTCTCTTACATCCTCAACAAGATCTTGGGTTATAATTGAAAGACGACCAAAAAATTTTCCTTTTTTTACAGCTTCTGTTGTAAAGTAACAGTCTACCAGACGCAAACAGTGCTGTTTAAAAAAAGACAACAGAAAATTATGTTCTGGGTACGTTTCTTGAAATTGTCGATATGTTTCTTCTAAGGAATACTTCTAAACATTTTGGGGATTCCTCGTACCTGTTCTAAAAAATACCATGCATATAAAAATATCATAATCTTCTGAAAACATAGTTTAAAGAAACCGTAAAATTTTTAAACTTCAGAAAATGTCAGCTAATGGCAGCAGAAAACGAGTTGAAATTTAATACCAATTGCTATCAAATTTCAGGGCTGCCAACAGATTCAACCATTTACAGCCCTTTTGTATGTAGACAATAGAGAATTTTATTTTATCATGATACTAACAGGTCAAGCTTTTCGGTAAATTCCTCTTCTCTAGCGAAGAAAATAAACAACCCGGTTCTAATTACACCCGTTCACTATCCCTACATTTCGGTAGATTTTTCCAAATTTCCAAAAGAAGAATAAAAAGAAGAATTGGTCTCTTTTTTGATAAATTTTCTTTAACATATTGGCTATAAATTTTTTTGTTTGACTGTAGGTAAAGAGCCTTTTCTCGTACACTGATTTTTTTTGTTGGACGGCATTTTGCAGCAACCAACAACTGTAAACACAACCTAACCTCAAAATATTGCCGATAATACTATTAGATGCTTATTATATCTACCTTGCCCAGATGATCATAATTGGTAGATTAATTTTGTCTTTAAAAACACTGTTGTTAAGGAAAAACAGTGTTTTAGACGATAAAACGAAAACGAAGAAACCAAACAACACTTCGCCGGATACTACTAATCAAAGAAGACGTGAAGACGTGAATTCGAGAAGAGGGATATTAGAAATGGTTACCGAATACTAATTGGTGGACAACAAACTTCAGCGCTCTCAAACAGTCTCGTGGCCTATTAATATACAACCGGGAATTTTAAACATTAAAATGGCAAGTTTTTTAAAATATTTCAGAAGCTTCTGGATTTTTTTCTTTCTCTTCCTCCTGTTTATTTCATTTGTGGCTCATGCTCAAGAAAATAGATAACACTTTCTTCATCTTCTATCTGACAAGTAATTGACACATCTTTGCTGTAGTTAATACTTACATCTTACAAATATTAAAAACTTTTTTGGAGTTAAACAGTTTTGCACATTTATTACGATTGATTTGATTCAAAGTAGGATTGGCAGTTCTTTTATTTCTTGAAGTGCCACCATCATTTTTAAACCTAATTATGCAATTACAATTCTATTTGGCTACTCCCAAATTTAATCGGAAGCTTCTTTTAAAAATCTGCGCGGTTGCATATCAGTACTCTGATTGGAAAAACACAAAGCAAATCACTATATGCAGAGGCAGCTTTTCAAACAAATATCACCATGTATAAAGTCTTAGAAATTTTTCTAAATTGTTGAAATAAAAAAAATGGTTTTGCATGCTAGGAATTTGAAATGTTTGTGCAAGTTTATCAATCGTCTCTTTTAATTCAAAATATTCTTTCGCTTTTATATTATCTAAGCATTTTACACCAGTTAATAAATTCATGGCTTATTTATGAACAGACATCCATATTTTTTTTTTAGTATTTCTTTAAAAAATATAGCAACTTTCATGGGCTCTTTCTCTTGCATGTCGCTCAGCATATTCTTTTCCAAAGTGTCTGTCTCTTCTTTTTCTTCTGCCACAACTAATGTTTTCTTAATTTTAACTACAAACAACTTGTTTTCTTGCAACCCAAACGCCAAAATAACGACAGAATCGTATTTATCTTCCAAAAAAATAAATCTGTTTGTCATAGTATACTTTTAAATACAGGGTGACCAAACAAAAACGAAACAGAGGCTGTAACTCTCAGACAAAAAAGTTTTACAAAAAACGCAAAAATAGGTTTATTTTGTTTAGACGGGGAAGAGCTTTTGGCATGAATTTAACAATTTTGTGTGCAAACCATTAAACAGGTGATGCATCTTTTCAAAAATTTTAAATCGGAAATGGGACCAAGTTGCACATCTTTCAAAATTCAAAAGTAAACAAACCATCACTGTGTACAGAATTGAAAAGGCTTTCCAACAATGTGCAATTTGATCCCCCTTACTATTTACAATTTTTGAAGGGATGCATTCCTTGCTTATAGGTTTGCACACGAAATTGTTAAATTTATGCCAAAAACTGCCTCCTTCCAAACAAAATAAACCTGTTTCTGAATTTTTTTAAAAATTTATTTTTTTGAGAGTTGTAGCCTCTGTCTCGTTTTCGTTTGGCCACCCTGTATTTAGATAATAGTCTGAGACCTAGCGACAGTTTTTATTGTATTATTTGGCCACATTTGGAAGTATGTTTAAATTATTAATAAAGGTGTATAAGTTACAAAAACAGATCGCTTACAACCAGGTAGCGGGACAACACTTATCAGGAATATTTCTAAGATGTAACATTTTGACATTTTGTATGTTGTTTAAAATTTTTATGTTTCATATAGAGAAACAATATTTTAAATGCAATGACTTGTGCTTACAACTTAATTGCGAAATAAAATAACTTTTTTGCAACTACGGCAGTTTTAAAAAAACATTTAAAAACTAATAACGAAAAACCTAATCAAGATTGTTGCTGTCGTATCCGTCTGAACTGTAATCACTATCTGAGTCTGTTCAGAGAAAATAAAAAGAAAACATTTGAGACTTTTTAACTACAAAATCATTTACGAAGGGAACAACTTTTTTAAAAGCTACGTTTGCAATTCTTGATGTCTACCACGAAGATTTGGGTTGTTTTTTAATTGAGATAGATCGTTTTTATTGTTTTTATTATACAAATCTGATGATATCGCATGGTTTCTTCAAGAGTTTGCAAAGAATCCACTCTAGTAATTGAAAGAATGTCACCGAATCCTAATGTGCTTGTTTTGATATCATTAATAGCTTTTTTCTTGTGTATAAGTATGTCTTATGTCTTCAAGACCTCTTATGGTTCTTGAGTTTTTTCTATCAGATTGAGAAAAAAATGCAAATTTTACCATCAGTGTAGGGAGTTTGTCCAATAGATTATCCTCATTTTTTCTTGGGATATCAAAATATCTTCTCTATAAAACAGAGAACTGAATAGAAATGATAACATCAAAAAAACAAAAAATTCACAATTCACAATTATTTTTTTACTTTCATATTTTGTACTTCTTTCGGTAGACACTGATAATACAGTTATCGGGTCAGTATTTGAAGAATCAACAATAATCGATTTATCATTTTGGTAGTACTTTGAGAGCACTAAAGCACCTTGAATAATAGTCTTCGTATTTGTTTACAGTCGTGGGTAAAAATACATCGCTTCCTTTAAAACATTTGTTCACACGAATTTTCAAAATGTCTAAAGATTTTCTAAGATTATCTTGCGTAAACATGTTAGTGGTCCTATCTTTGCTATCATATTAAACACATTTTACTTTCTTCATTATTTCTATGAGACTGAACGTGAGTGAAGATCTGAAAATTTTTTGACTTTTAAATCTCTGGAGACTTGGACTCAGATAGCAATTCCAACTTAGTAACGTTTTTAAGCCTTTTTTAAAGTTTTCTCTGTATCAATAATATTGTTCTACTCAGAAACGTTTGTAAAGCAGTTCTTCTTGGTACACAGGTATCACAATTTACAATAATAAGTAACTATTTAAACAATAACTGCCACGGTTTGCCGCGAGATACAAAGCAACGTTTGGGATTGTCTAAAGTTACTTTGTTTAGCAATTAGGTTGTAAGCACCAGTAATTGCATTTAAATTATATTTTTTTAAATAATTCATGACAATTTCAAACGTCATACAAAATGTCAAATTTACAACTTTAAATGCTTTTAGCAGTTTATTGTCCTAGAGGTGCGTTATAAGCGAATTATTTTTGTAATGTACATAATCAAATAAAAAGAATAAAAAGTGTTTGAACCGTGATCAAATTGTCTGATTTTTTATGTCTCCAGCTCCAAGACTTTAAACATTTTAAGTCATTAATCATATTTGTTATCTCTGCTACTGTCACACTTTCAATAGTTTTAGGTGGCGTCAAACCACCCACTTTAAAATTCTGTTCAACTCTCCAGTCTTAGGAGTCAATTTTATTCACAATAGCTCTTCTGCTTATACCTAATAATAATAACAAACACCAGCAATCCTTCTCATCAAACAAATCAAGAACTACTAATTTAAGTAACAAAATTTATTTGTTATATTGATATAACAATTTTATGAAAAAAGTTTTGATTAAAGTTTAAAACAACCGCAACATGTGAACATGTGGCCCGCTACTGGAGAAGATGGTGCCGGAAGACTTATTGGCGACGTTGACATGTCGGCTTTATCGCCAGTGGGAGGCAATACAGGCAACGATGGCGATGACGATATGTAGTCCTCCTCGTTCTCCTCCTCCAAGAACTCACGAAATTCTTGAATGGATTTGTCCAATGTTCTCAACTGTGATAGCAGTGACATGTCCATTTCACGAAGGCTATTTAGTTCCCGCCGCAGAATTGTCATCTGCATGTCAAAGTTAGATTTTTCGTTTGTTTTCGGTTCTGCATGGCCTTGGTGCACTGATATTTCTCTAACAGATGTTAGAGGCTTTGTCTTACCATTTAATAGCGTCGAATTGCTCAAACATTTTGGTAAAGGAAGTGAATCTTTAAAGGATGACATTGTTTATGCTTGTTGGTAAGGTGACGCAAATAAATAACAAAATTTTAATTATACTTTTTATAGAAAATGCACACATGGAAATACCATGTTAATTTAGGGATATGAGAATATAGACTTTAAAATACTCAAACTGCTCAAATTTTCGTATTATAAAATAAAAAGTCAATGTTGTCTAAGCATTTTATTCAGTATTTGGTTGTAATTGGTATAACCATCTTAAAAAGAATTAAAGTGATGTTAAATAAAAAAAATAGCAAAAGAATCACTAATTACTTTATTAGTAGGTGGAGTGTGGAGTGGTCTCCTCGATTACTAATAACCTCTCTATAACGTCCAGGCATGCTTAGGACAAGGTTATCGAGATCTTGTTGGAAATTTTCTACCAAGTGTCTTCTAGTGCACTCAATAATTCGTGATTATTTTTAAACTCATTTGGTGTACAACACCAAACACGGTAAAACACAAATTTCTTTTTCAGAATTTTTTTTTAGATTGTTGCTACTACATACGGACGAGCATTGTCATGCATATATACAGGCTGTTTCACAAGTGATAATAAGCCTGCAAAACTGAAAATAACGTAGTTATTTATTTGTTTACAAATACATTAAATAAAAAATCATTCAATCTCTCGGTTAACTGAAGACAAACTAATGCCATTTGCTTGTGAAATCATTCTTTGGCTTACATATGAACAGGGCCAGTAGCTGTTCTTGCTTTTGGCTTTTTCAAAGGTAATTTTTTCTTAAGGTAGTTTCAAGTCGTTTGAATATGGTGTGAGCAGAAGTTCTTCTACCCGGAAAACGTTGTCTGTACAATCGCACCGCGGCATAGGCATTTTTTTCCCATATATTAACATCATGTCGGTTTTTTTATCGTTTGAATACATTTTTTTTATCGGTTACACATTTGACAAATAAAATTTGAAAACAATATAATCTACTCTGGAATTGTATTGCTGGTTGTAATTTTAGCTTCGCAAGCTCATTATCACTTATGAAACAGCTTGTATAGAAAATTTTTATCAACAGCTTGTGCGTATAGATCAACTACTAATCGGAGTACCTGATTTACGTACCTATTGACCTATTGGCATTTACAAACTGTTCCAACTAAACGAGATTTGTTTTTTGTTTAACGCTTATTCCACTCCAAACTATTATTGTGTCTCCTCTATGCAAATGAACTTCCTAAACGTTTCTTAATCGTTCTGCATGACCTGGTTTTTTTCACACCCTTAGCAGCCTTGAGTCCGTATAGAGGCCGAATCGACATTCATCAGTGAACAGAACAGTACTCCACTAATTGTTGTCTTAAAAAACCTGGCTTTGAGCTCATACTAAACAAGCAGTGCGATTTCCTCTGTTTAAAGATAGACAACGCAGCGGTTTTGGAGCTTTTAAATAAGCTTTATGTAATCTATTTATGACAGTTTTTGAGAAAATTGTTACCTCGTGTGCGTGTAGCAGGTTTATTCTCAAATCGGAAGCTGTCGCATTAGGATTTCTTCTTGCGTATAACTGTATGTAGCGGTCTTGATTTGGAGTTGTCTTACGACGAGGTCTTTTATGTCTTTCAGCCAAGTCCCCTGTGTTAAGATAATGTGCGTAAAGTCTTGAAATAACGTTTTGCGTGGTACCAATTGAAGGGTACAGGAATAAAACGATAAAAGTCCAAAAATTTGTTTTCTTACAGAAGTGGGACTTCTATGGTTTTTTATAGTTACGGCATTTTTTTTATTTGATATAGCTCTTGAGTGGACCCAGGAGTCTTGACAGTTATTGTTTTTAACTGTTTTTTGTCAGTATTGGATTTAATATTGGTGAAAAACGATGGAAATCTCAGTTCTATAATAAATCGAATTTTTGAACATTCCTCTTTTTATTCCTGTACCCTTCAATTATGCCCGCTACATTAATTTGACGCAAATCGGCATTCCGACTGCCCTGAGATCTGTTCTCAAGTTAAATAATGCCTTACCATAGTTTATTTGTCAAGAAATTCTCAGTTTATACAGTAATTAAAAAATACTAAACCTCTCTGCATTTGTCTTTAAAGCAACTAAAACGTAGAAGTTGATAAAAAACAAAAGAAGATGTTTTTTAGACCTAAACAGTAACTAATAGTGTAATCATTTTTTCTTAAAAATACACTTTTAACTTTAGTTATTACCAATAGATATGTAATAAAGTTATATAGAAAACTAATAATATTTTTAGACTGTTTCCTTCTGTGTATATGGCTAACGCCTTTTTAATAACACTTTATTGGTACAGTGTTTACCAATAAACACAAAATTTACCTCAAAAGTTTCACAAAGCTTAAATTCTTTAACTCATAAAAAATGTATTATTTGGCATGCTTTTTTTTGGTAGCTTATTTCGTACACTTAAAAGTGTTTAGTTAAGTGTTTTCCGAAATTTTGTTATTTAAGTTATACAGGGTGCCATAGATAAACACCACCAAAAATAAAATGTTTACTATTTCCATTTTATTGAAAAAAAATCTCTAAAATGTTTTAATAAGCTTTGGAAAGGCAGTGGTCTAAGCTTTCAAAACGCTTTTTTAGCTTTTAAACTAAGTTTATTATTTAAAACAAAATTTAAAAAAATTTACGCTATAAGCAATAACTTTGTTAGAAAGCCAACGCACTTATGACCGGTTGCACAAACGTTTATCAAAATTGATGAGTCATTAAACTCTAATTAATTAAAATTAATTTATCAGTTTTGCTAAACGTTTATACAAACAGGCATTGTTGTTTTCTACCTATTTTAGGTGCGAACTTTAGCGACTTTCTGTTTTGGAACAGTTTGCAGGTTGTAAACTACAGAAATCATGTTTTCTAATATTTATTTTAGTTTAAGTTAGTAAATATTGCGCCAACCAAGAAGATCTACTTATAAGAGTCTGTTTTTTTTACCAAAGGTGAACTAGTAAGCGTTGGATATTTAAAGTTTTGTATTTTGAAAATTACAAGTAAACCAATCACAAGTATTTCAAATTTCCAACGCTTATTACTGACTTTTTTTAGACAATAGTACATTACCTACATCGTAAACGCAGCAAGTAGGCATTAAATGCCTAGGTCCGAGGCTGTGTTTGATGTCTGTGCGAGGCGAGAAAAGCTGCGAACTAATGCCTTTATGCCTGTGTGACGTAAAACGGTTTTTTTGTATTAAATTAAATAAAAAACATATCTTCAAGCCAAAAGTGTTAAATTAAAGTTTGAATTAACAATTCTCATATAAATAACAAATTAAAATAATAAATACAAACTGTTTCTTTTGTGTTGAAAATGATAGATACTTTTTGTCACATTTTTAAGAATGCTGATTTATTTTGACTAAAAGTAGGCGTAAGTTACGTAAATTATATCAATTACAAGTTGCTTTTAATTTTAAAGGTAGGGTAGTTTTTTGACTTGCTGATACGCAATAAGGATCAAATTTCTCTTTTAAAATGAATGACGACAAGAATACATAAACATGTAAAGACCATAAAAATGTACAAAAATACAGACATAATCTTTTGCTATTTTTATTTTTTGATTTCTTATTTCTAAGATTATTCTTTAAATTTTTAAAAAAATTTAAATTTGTAAATCTACCCTCAAACCTTTTCAACAAGTTCGTGTAGACAGACACAATGTTCCATCTAACGGAGATTGCTAGAATGCAGCAAGTATTGGTATAATAATTGTGTTTGATTAGAATACTTTTGCAAGTTTTAAACAATCAAATCACATTTGAATGTCTAATTTTTACTTCAGTAGTTCAATTTTAATTTATTGGTGAATTCTACGTTTTTTCAATTTTGTTTCTTACTTTTTTTAAATTATTTTTATTTACTTTATAAATTATAGATTAAACCTTAATGTTTTAGCTGCTGCAATTTACCTTTCTTGTAATTTCTTTCAACAACCGGTTATTTTCATGGGTCAGATCGATCAACATATTTTTTTATTAAAAATAACTATTTATACTATTTTTATTTTAGTATACATTTTAATTATTAGTTTTAATTTATTAGTGATAAAAGTTTAGTTGAAAAGTTGTTTTATAATATTTTCTAACTTTTTATAATTTTTTTTACAATATTATTTAGGTACTGATAATAAAACATAGCTTTTATTTCAAACATAGCTTTGCAAGTTTTATACACGAATGTATTTTGAATAAACTTGTAAGATTAACTTTAATTTTTTTGAGAAAATAAGATATAGTTCAACGAAAGATGACGACTTTCGAAGTGAGCTCACTTTTTAAGCTCTCCTAATAAACAGAGGCATAAAAATTATTGCATTTACCGCAAACCTTAAATAAACCATAAAACTTGATTTATAAAAGTTTCTATTTCTCAGAACCATTAAAAAATGTAAGCAAACAAGTCAAGATCGTTGTTAAATGTGCAAATGTGCACCCTCACAAATAAAGTTTTATGAGTAGTGTTTAACCATCGTCAAACAGATTATTTCCTTTTTTTCTGTAAAACACAAATGTATGGCAAGATGCAATAGGTCATTAACTGGATCTATGGCTCAAGGAAATTGCAACAAAATATTTCCGCATGTTGAAACAATTTAAACAACAAGTGTGTAAGCACAGACTTGCTTACTTCAGCGGGGGCAAAGTACTATGACAGTTGCACGGTTTTCCAGCGACCGACAAAATGTAATTTATTGTACCATTTAAATATACACAGTATCAATTTATTATAAGTTCTATTTTTGTTTTATATTCACTGTAGGTTAGGTTTATATTGTTATGTTTTTGTTTTAATAAATTAGTATTGATCGAAGCTTTGTCTTGTTCTTTACTCACCCCTTAACATGGTCCTTCGAGCGAAAGAAGTTTAAGTCGTGGACGTGTGAAAATACTTTGCGAAATTCAGAAGGAATTTTGGCAAAAATAGTACGTGGTTTCGGTAAATTTGAGTGTGGTTTACGCGAAACGGGAACTAAAAAACGTACAGTGGCGTTTTTTATTTCTACAAACGAACGTCCGAACAGTGATCGCGACGTGTACAACATAATTTCGAAAGTGTAGAAAGTATTTAGTGTAGCATCATCATCAGGCATGGATACTCTAAATGACTTCGCTCTACAGCAGGAAAACGACGGCAAAGAAATTGTCAGACTACTAGGTAACTTACGAAAAGATTCCGCAACGAGAAAAACGAAAAAGTACTTAGAAGAAAGAAAAAACCGAATACAAGAAGTTTACAAACGGATACAAGAAACCCATAATCGTATGGTAGCTATAAAAATTGACACTCACAATTACTTCCAAACAAACTACATTGAACAATTAAACAAAGTTTACCACGATACATTAAAATACATAAACGAATGCGTTGATCAAACTACTGTTGAAGATAAATTAGCAAACAAACCGGAAGAAAACATGGCTAAAGATTATTTGACATACAAAACGGAACAAGAAGTTCGCACTCAAGAATTGGAAGAGATTTTGGACGAAGTGGAGAGTGAACTTGGACTAAACAGTTCAGATAAACACGCATTTTATGTTAAAGAAATACAAGAAAAATGGACGGAAATTAACAAAATCAACATCAAAATTAAAATAATCGAAAAAGAGCAAAAAACCCCATATTCAAATAACAACTATCAACAATTAAGAGCGAGATACATAACAGTAATAGGGGCATTAGAAAACAAAATTCAAGAAAAAACACGCCAGTCCACCAGCTTAAGTAATGTAAAATTACCAAATATTAGAATTCCAGTGTTTGACGGAAAATATGAGGAATGGCCAACGTTCCAAGATATTTTCAGAAAAGTTATTCACGACAATAGATCGATGAGTAATGTCGAAAAACTACACTATTTAAAAACGTATGTACAAGGTGAAGCTCAAAAAACGATCCAACATTTTGAAATAACCGAAAGTAACTACGAGAGTGCGTGGAGAGAGCTAAAAGAACGCTATGAGAATAAAAGACGAACAGTGAACAAATTAATCAATAAAATTTTACAATTACCTACAATGTCAAAGGAGTCGGCAGAAGAACTTAAAAACATTTATAACACTGTAAAAGAGTGTGTGGAAGCAATAAAAATGCAAGGAATCGACACGGGAACCTGGGATCCAATAATTGTGTGTGCAGTGTCGAATAAATGGGACGCCAAGACCAATGAACAGTTTGAGGGTTCCTTGGACAACAATTTCGAAATGCAGTCATTCGATAGTGTAATGAAGTTTATCCTTCGGAGGTTTCAGGCATTGGAAGCTGCGGCGGACACGTCAATGAAAAGTGGGCACATAGCAACAAGAAAGGGAACTGAACAACATCAGCAGGGCAAATCAAACTGTAAGTACTGCAATTTGGCTCATAATATTTATGCGTGTACCGAATTTAAAAAATTATCAGTAGAACAACGCTATAATTTTGCAAAAGAACGGAAATTATGTTTCAATTGCTTAAATCATAGCTATGAGAAGAAATGTTTCTCCCAATATAAATGTAAAATTTGCGGGAGAAACCACAATACCATCCTTCATAATGATGAAAAGAAAACTCCAGCAGTAAGCACCAAAAAACAGGTTCAAAATGTATCTGAAAAGAATAAAAGCCAAGAGAAATCACAAAAATTTGTAAGTCACGCAGCATACCAGGATGGAACAGTAGTACTTGCAACAGCGTTAATCAAGGTTAAAAACGCCAGCAATCAAATAGAGTTTTTGAGAGCTTTAATTGACCAGGGTTCTCAAGCATCATTTATAACAGAAGAAGGAGCAAGTTTGCTAAACCTTCCGCGAGAAAAAATTAGAGCTGAAATTACCGGTTTAGGTGACACAAAACCAAAAATGAGCAAGCAAAAGATTCAAGTGTGTTGCAGGCCTCGTACGTCCAGCACTTACCAATTGACAACAAATCTCTTAATCTTACCAAAATTAACAAAAAATACACCAGAGCATCAAATTTGTTATAATGAGAAAGATTGGCAAAATATAGTACTTGCTGATCCCACATATTATAAACCTGGTCCAATTGACTTAATACTTGGAGCACGCGAATATTCAGAAATCCTGGTAGACGGGATGAAAAAATTTGACAATGGGTTAATAGCACAAAACACACAATTTGGATGGATTATATTTGGAGCAAGTCCATTTGTAAAAGTCAATGAGATAAAATTGATTAGTATGATGACGCGTACAGAAGACGAAGAAGAAATTAGCAAGTTTTGGGAAATGGAAGAGGTCACCACGCAGCGAAATCTAAGCAAAGAAGAAGAAGAATGTGAACGATGGTATGAAACCACAACAAAAAGAAACAGTGATGGAACGTACACGGTCAGAATTCCATTTAAAAACGACATTGATCTAGGCCAATCTAGGTCAAGAGCAATGGCAAGGTTGTTACAAACAGAAAACCGACTAAGTAAGCAGAAAAACAATAACACCGAGTACAAAGACTTTATGCAAACATACGCTGATTTAGGTCATATGAAAGAAGTTGCAGCGTCAGATGAAGGTCAAGGCAGATATTATATTCCTCATCAAGCTGTAATTCGAGAAGAGAGTACCACTACGAAATTGAGAGTGGTGTTTGATGCCTCTTGCAAAACTACAAATGGGAAGAGTTTAAACGAAATTATGTGTGTTGGCCCACGTATTCAACAGGAGCTCTGTGATATTTTGTTGAGATGGCGTGAGAACAAAATTGCATTTTCTGCAGATATTGAAAAAATGTATAGACAAATAAAAATTCATGAAGAAGATCAACAATTTCATCGGATTTTGTGGAGATGTTCAACAAGCGATCCAATAAAAGAATATCAACTGCAAACGGTGACGTATGGTACAGCTGCTGCACCATATTTAGCAATAAAAACTATTCAAACGTTGGCAAAGGATGAACAGCATCGATTCCCAGAAGCAGCAAAGATAGCAATGACAAACTGTTATGTAGATGATGTATTGGCAGGAGCCAATACAGTTGATGAGGCAATCAAAATACAAAATGAATTAATCCAAATGTTTAAATCAGGAGGATTTAATCTGCGAAAATGGAGTGCAAACAATGAAACAATACTAGCAAATGTATCTCAAGAAATGCGCGATCAACAAGGAGTAAAACTGAATGAAAGTGATGTAAAAAAATCGTTAGGAATACATTGGACCCCATATGATGATAAAATTCGATTCAAGATAAACATTGTGACTGAAAAGAAATTGACAAAACGAACAATTTTATCAAATGCAGCGAAATTATTCGATCCTTTGGGGTTACTATCACCGATCATAATAACAGCAAAAATTATAATCCAAGAATTATGGTTAAATAAATTGGCTTGGGATGAACCCATACCGAAAAATCTCGCAGATAAATGGACAAAATTTTATGGCCAGTTAAAATCCGTAGAAGACATTACGATTCCACGATGGACAGGCCAAAGGAAAAACACAACAGAAATACATGGATTTTGTGATGCTTCCGAAAAGGCAATCGGCGCGGTTGTATACTTGAAAACCAAAAATGAACACGGAAAAACAATCATAAGATTACTAGCAGCAAAATCTAAAGTAGCACCAATTAAAGCCAAAACTACGTTACCTAGATTAGAATTGTGTGCAGCGGTTCTATTAGCAAAGTTATTAAATAGAATACTAACAGCGTTAGAAATTACAAACACAAGATGTTATGCATGGTCAGATTCAATGATAACATTAGCTTGGATAACAGGTGATGCATCAAGATGGAAAACATTTGTATCAAACCGAGTCATCGAAATTCAACAGTTAATACAACAAACTAAGTGGCAATATGTAAATACAAAAGACAATCCAGCTGATGCCATATCAAGAGGAGTTGAACCTGAAAAATTAAAAAAGGATTCTTTGTGGTGGGAAGGTCCAAACTGGTTGATTAAAAAAGAAAATGAGTGGCCAAATAAACAGAACATTGAAGAAACGAAGATAGAAGCCAAGCGATGTCTTCACACGCAAATAAAGAAACATCAAGAAAAAATATTTGAAAAATTTTCATCGTTAACGAAGGCCACGCGAGTAATAGCATATTGCAAAAGATTCATTCTGAACTGCAAAAAACAAGCCAAATATGGACCATTAACAGTAAAAGAGATAGAAGACGCATTAAATACCATTATCGTCTGCGAACAAAATGATTCATTTCCTGACGAGATAAAGAACCTGTTACACCGAACAAAACAATTACCCAAACAGAATGTACTTGCAAGTTTACACCCCTTTATAGACGATAAGGGTGTCTTACGGGTAGGCGGAAGACTGAAACACGCACTACTGAAATACGATGAAAAACATCCAATAATCATATCAGGAAAAAGTATATTAGCAGAAATGATAATTAGACAAGCTCACGACCGCACTATACATGGAGGAAATCAGCAGACGTTGGCATATATTAGAAGAAAATTTTGGTTAACAAATGGAAAAAAAGCCGTCAAGAGAGTAATAAATCAATGTACAACGTGCATAAGATATAAAGCAAAGACAGCTGAGCAGCTTATGGGTCAATTACCGGCAATACGAGTAACACCAGCGTCAGCATTTGTAAACACAGGACTTGATTATGCAGGACCGATGATGATCAGAACCACAAAAGGAAGAGGACACAAAGCATATAAAGGGTACATAGCATTGTTTGTGTGCTTCACCACAAAGGCAATACATCTAGAGGTAGTGAGTGATATGACCTCAGAAACTTTTATAGCTGCACTTAAAAGGTTCATGGCAAGAAGAGGAACTTGCGCAAATTTGTATTCAGACAATGGTACAACATTTGTAGGTGCAAATAAACTATTACACAATGAAATCAATGAGATGATACGAAAATCTGAGATACAAGATGAATTATCAACATTAGGCACCCAGTGGCATTTTACACCTCCATCAGCTCCTCATTTTGGTGGAATCTGGGAAGCTGGGGTTAAGTCAGCAAAATATCACCTCAAACGAATAATTGGAGACACAACACTAACATTTGAAGAAATCACAACGTTAGTATATCAAGTTGAAGCTTGCTTAAATTCGCGGCCCTTATGCAAATTAACAGAAGAGATTAATGATGTATCGATTCTCACACCTGGGCATTTCTTGGTAGGAAGAGAATTAGTAACACCAACTAGTCCAGTGGTGGCGGATGATAATATGGGACTCACTGGTCGATGGAAACTCATACAAAAAATGAAGAAAGATTTTTGGAACAGTTGGTCAACAGAATATTTAAATCAATTACAACAAATAAACAAGTGGAAATTGGAAAAACAAAATTTAAGTGTAGGAGATGTTGTAATAATAAAAGAAGACAACATTTCTGTAAGCAAATGGCCGTTAGCAAAAATAACTGATGTTCACAAAGATAAGGAAGACTTGGTTCGAGTTGTGTCACTAAGAAAAGCAGAAGGTACAATGTTAAAAAGGCCAATTCATAAACTAATACCGTTAGTGTCAGAAAAAGAAGTTCAAGAAAATGTTCAAAATAAAAAAGTGAATAAGCTTCGCTTTAAGTCTACGCACACAAGAAGAAGTTCATCATCCACATGGAGAAAAGTTATCATTGCATTACTGTTTATCCTTCAGTTAAACAAAAAAGTGTCGGGTCAAAGTTATCACATAGAGCACCCAAAACCAGGTCTTTACATTGAACATTTAGGACAAGCAAGAATTGATAGAGGAAGTTTTAGAATCGAATTGAAATTTAAAAACTCACAATTACAAGCAGACGTCGAGGGAGTGCACAAAGTAATTAATCAAACCGAAGAATTATGCTACAGTACACGAGATTTAGCAGAAGAAATAGAATGGAAATCACTAATTGATCATCTGAAACAAGAAGAAAAGAAACTGGAATGGATCAAAAAAGGAGTTGAAAAAATAGTTCACAAAAGAGAAAAAAGAGGATTATGGGGCACCTTTCTGACATCAGTATTTGGAGTCAATGATGAGGTATACCGACAAATTGACGAATTAGACAAAAATCAACGAGAATTAATACAAGCATCTAGTCATCAAACAAAATTCATGTTACAAGCTATATCGAGATTCAATGATACAGAAATCAGAGTTGTTAACAAACTAAACCAATTTCAAATAAGGTTAAAAGAGGCCACTAGAGTAGTGAACAATATGCAAGCCTGGTACAGCAGAGTGGACAGGAACAAATTGGAAATTCACTTGTTACGCGTGTACGAAATTGCAAAAAATTACATCGAAGAAATCACTCATCAGTACCACACGTTGCTCAATGTCCAGTTAGAAAAAGAAAGCATCTATGAGATCATTTCAGCTGCACATATAGAAGAGATAATAAAAACTGAAGCAACCTCAAGACTGCCACAACATATAGAAGTATTGTCTCGTCCAATCATAAAAACGGAGATTACTCAAAGAAACGGTAGTACATTTATCTATGTGTACTTTGTGATGGCAGAAATTACTCAATTTGAACTAGTCAAAGCCAATCCAGTACCTCTAAAAATTGAAAAAAGTCAATATTGGATCTTTGATGTGGGAACGGATATTATTGCAGTTGATTATAACAATCAACGATATTTCAAATTGAGTGACTGGGACCTTAAGAACAGCGTAAAAATTGAAAAACACGCATATGTATGTTCTCCAACTGTGTTAAGAAGTGTGGAGAACAACCCGAACTGCGTAATTGATGAACTCTATCACCGTTCAGAAAATACATCTTGTCCAGTAGTGGCAAACAAAATGACGGGACTTATCTGGAAGAAACTGTACACAAACAATGCATGGATGTTTATCGCCCAGAAGAAAACAAAAATTGCGATAACATGCAACGGAGTACGCGAAGAGACGACAGTCAATACAACAGGCATTATTGTGATATCACAAAATTGTGTGATATCTACAAAAAGAACAATACTGACTCCAAAGAGATTGCAGAGCCTACCAGTAATGGCAGGGTACGCAAGACCCGTGGCGGTAAACTTGACAATGTCAGAGAAGTCTTCGCCGCGTGGAAACATCCGAGATGAAGTGGAAATCGAACCCTTTGACGATTTAAAGGATTTGAAACTACAAGAAGAAACGCTACAAGAAGAACTAGATGTGACCCAATGGAGGCACATTACACATCAATCTACACTAACAAGTGGAATAACGACAATCATAATCATTGCCATAATAGTATTGGTTGGAATGATAGTGAAGTGGATACTGCAACGCTGCAAGTCCAAATCACAGAAAAGACAACGTCCAGCAGCACAAGAGACAGAACAGGGCATCGAATTGACGCCACTAAATTGCATTCCTGAAGAGGCAAGCAGCTTCAACATCGAGTGACTGCCAAAGCCGCAAGTTAGTTTACATTTTTTTTAATTTTTTTTTGTACTAAGTTTTTGGGATTATGGGAGTTGTAATTATTAATTGGGAAAAAGTAGATTTATTGGTTTGTTATTTTTTCTGTTGTTTAATTAGATACGATTATGAAATTAGCTATGTCAGATTGTAGGTCAGGTTACTTTGTTTATTTATGTTTATAAATCACCTGACCTACCACACGCAAACGATGAACGAATTACTGGTGTCAGCAAATTGTTTCAGGAGGTCACAACCAGTCGCTGATACCAGTGAGACACATCCACGACGCTGGTGCCGCCGCTGAAAGATCCACCGAAAACAGAAGCCTATCTTGTTGAGGCGCCAATATGTTTAACCATCGTCAAACAGATTATTTCCTTTTTTTCTGTAAAACACAAATGTATGGCAAGATGCAATAGGTCATTAACTGGATCTATGGCTCAAGGAAATTGCAACAAAATATTTCCGCATGTTGAAACAATTTAAACAACAAGTGTGTAAGCACAGACTTGCTTACTTCAGCGGGGGCAAAGTACTATGACAGTTGCACGGTTTTCCAGCGACCGACAAAATGTAATTTATTGTACCATTTAAATATACACAGTATCAATTTATTATAAGTTCTATTTTTGTTTTATATTCACTGTAGGTTAGGTTTATATTGTTATGTTTTTGTTTTAATAAATTAGTATTGATCGAAGCTTTGTCTTGTTCTTTACTCACCCCTTAACAAGTAGTTTTTTGGTTTATTTAACTGCAATAATTTTTATGCTTCTGTTTATTGAAAGAGCTTAAACAGTCAGGTCGTTTATCTTCGTTGAACTATATCTCTATCAGATTTAAATAGGATGGTATTTTTTGCTTTGTTTATATCATCACTGAGATATTCATGTAACGAAGAACATTATGTATTTCCATTGGATCATTTACGATTACCATATGTCATAGATGAATTTTATTGTTACTGTAAAACAACTCGTATTCTACAAATACGTATATTTGTGGCGTTGTTGTTAACACGTTGACGAAACTTTTAGAAAGCCATGTCGATTTTCTCAGCATTTATTACGTTAGTTTTTGGCATACAAAGCAAGAACAGTCACGTTTTTGTAAAAACGATCTGAAAAATGTGATCTAACTTAGTATATTCTATTTTATTTTCAGTAGTTTAATTTTTATTAGTTAATTAAACGTTTGCTTATAATCTTGTTTTCTTATTCTTTATATTAGTATTTATAACTTTCAAAAATTACATTTCAAATCTAGTGTCAAGTCTTTAAAAAAATACTCATGGTTAGGTGACTAAAACTTATCTTTTTTTTGTCAATTTTTGCAAATAGCGAACGTTTATTTTGATGTGCCAAATCGATCAATATATTTTCTACTAAAAATAACAACTTATTTTATTTTTAGTATACATTTCTATTTTTTATTCATTATTTAATTTTTTTTTGCTTTTAACATTATTATTTATGCACTGAGATTGAGAAATAACTCTCAAAAGCGCTTTGTCAACAACTCACTAGATATCTACTCTTCTTATAGATCCTAATAGTAATAAATAACACCGTCAATCACTCTTATCAATCTAATCACGAACTACTGATTTTAGTAACAAACCTGAAGCCAATAATATTAATTTTATAAAAAAAAATCGATTAAAGTCTAATACAACTGCAACATTCTAAAGAAATATTAAATTATTTTACATTTTTTACTCTATTTGTAAAGCGCCATAATTCTACAGTACTTGCGTAGTTGATATCTATAACAAGAATTTTTGACATTTAATAAAAAATAAATTTAAATACTTAATATATAATTTCTGACTTTTAAATAAAAATTATCAGCCAAAAAGTTTAATGCAAATTGTGTGTTAAACAGTTTTCAGCAATCGATTATAAAAACACTGCTAAGCGCCGTGTTTCAAATTAAATTTTCGTTGTGATTTGTAAGTCATTAGACGCGAATGTAAATAACTCTTTTAACTTTGGTCACAATTTCTCGAATAAATGCATCAACTATACTCTAAATAAAAAAATCTGTTTTTGATTTGATTTATAACCTTTGAATACACGATAGCAGCAGAAAATTGTCATAAATAGTCACTTGGCTATATTTTAGTGATAATATTTGATTTACCGCCTTCGATGTGGGGCGCTACTAGTAATGATTTGAAATTCCTGAATGAACGAGTTCACTGCGGCAGTGACACGGTGGCGCATATTGATCGAACACCTGCTATACAACAAATGCACTGAAAGTGTACCCTTCAATCAAACACACAATATATTTTCTTATTAAAAAAAATAAACAAAAGAACTTTTCAAGTACGCACTTTCGTTCTAAATAGAAAATATCTTAATTTCCACCAAAATCAATTTATTTGCTTCAATTTAGTTAAGTTATTTATTTAAAATATTTCATTTAAATTATTTTTTTGAAAGCCTTTTGAGACTCATAAATAAATACTTAAATTTTCTGTAGTTCTTAACCCTGTAAATATTTTACAGAGACTAAAATTACGAAGTTTTAACTTTTAATGACCAAAGTCTGTCAAAACTTGGCTGAAATATTTTTTGCAAGTTTTCTTATCACTTTCTTAATAATATTGCGATATACAATCAAACTCGTTTAATACCTCATCGGATAGAGAGATAATCCGGTTAGTACGCAACATTCAAGAGATCCCTGCAACATTAGACTTTGAATTTTACCTCGGATTTTGCGTCAGTCTGCTTAGAGCATCAAAATGCCGCTGGTCCGATAATTGACGTTATATCCGAGTTTGACAGTATTTTTTCTTTCATTAATATTACTTTTTAGAATGATAAATTAGTAACAGCTTAACTAAGTTAAATAGATAAATAGAAAACCGGAACAATAAAAACCAAAAACTTTTGGCATTTCTGCTGCCAAATTTTTTCCTGCTGCCTCATCAAGCTGCAAATCGGACTAGTGTCTCAAAGCTTGCATCTGTGCCTTGCGCGCCGCACCCCTGCAGAAAGGCGGCGGCGGCGGCAGCAGGAATCGGCTACTCGTTGTCGGCGGCAGTGCGTTGCTGCATGATGAGCGTGAGGGCCGCGTACGCGCCATGTGAAAGTGTTGAGTGACCATGAGGCAGGGCTGGCAGGAGACGCTCCTGCGGGGGCTACTCCTGCTCCTGCTACTCCTCGGATCCCGGAGCTCCGTCGCATCGGATTCCGGTGAGTTCCAGAAATCTAACTTGCGAATTAATTATTTTGTAGACCTAAAAGCAGAGAAAACTTTATCGTCGCTCTTTATCACAAGTTCAAGATACTTTTAAGTTGTTTTGTTGACATGTCAAACGCATTTGCTGCTCCCAATAGAAAGAAAGATTGTGTGGTTTCCGAATAAAATGTTCCTTTTCGAAGATTTTATCTCAGTTTCGTTCTACATTGATCTTTCGTTATCTTCTTTCAGCACTCGTTACTTTAAATTTAACTTTTCTCATTTGAATAACACAATGAATTTTTCGGTAAAAAAAATCAAATGCCATCACAACAGAGTATAAATTACTAATTGAAATCCCATTCGGGATTAGCATTTCACAGTCAGAACTAACTTCTCTAATTAATGAATGAATCACTTAACTAACTTTACCAGCAAACGTATGAAGGTAATTTAATTTGATACTACCCTTGATAAGCTTGTATTCTACGACAAAATAGAGATTTTGTCACTCGACAAACCTAATTTTGAATTATAGAAGTTAACATAAAATTTTTAAACGTTCAGCCTTTGGCAAGTATCGCACCATAATAGTGTCAAACTTTTCAAAACCCTCCAACCATTTGTACTAAATATTGAATTGCGAGGGATGAATAGAATCGCACAGAGGTTCCCGGAAAACAGATAAAAAACGGTAGAATAAAAGCAGGACTTTAATGAAACCCTTCACTATCTAATATTTGAGGCTGATGAATTATTCTTCGTATTTGTTCTAGTTCAGCTGGCGTAGCGTTGTGTAACAAAAGTTGAGCAAAGTTTCATGAATGCGAATTGCGAATGCTTGAATAATCCTAGTTAAAAAGTATTTTATCCCGAAATATACAAGATACGGAATAAAATGACTTTCTTGAAGAAAAACAAACTTTTTGGATACAAAAGGATTGTGAAACATCATGATTTACAACTGTTGCATGTCAATTAACGTTTGGATTGGAAAAGTTTTCTTATTTCAGAGATTTTGCATCAACTCCACTCAATGAAAAAGTTTTTAATAACTTGTAACAAGTCACCACGTTTTTATTACTTTAATCAAAAATTGTTGAAGATCTGTAAGTGACAATGACGTGGTGGTTTTGCTTTTAACTTTCCAAGTTGACAAGTTTATAATGAGCACATTGTTAGTAAAGATCACACGTTGCTTAAAGGATTTTTTCTGAGGAAGATAATGAAGGTTTCATCTTTTCAATTACTTCAAAAAGGTCAAAGTTAAAGTCACAGTCTGGAATTTTTTTTTAATTTTGCGTGGAACTACTATTGTTTCATTTTCTCCCCATCTGAAAGCAAAATCTGTTCATTTTAAACATAAATCACGCCTGAAGACTGAAACGCCATTATTTCTCACAATGGTGCTATGAACATAGAGAGTTCTTATTATACTACAACGTATTATTTTGTCCAAAATAAATCTGGACGAGTTTCTGGTTGTCTAAAAGCTTTCGGAGTTAATTGTGCTTGGTAAGCTGGCCTTTTTCTCTTCCACGCTATGTCCGATAGCCATAAAAGTAACATCGAAGCTCTCTATCCAAGTAAATAGCTTGTAACCGGTCTAATTTACCCGATCAAGACAGACAAGAAATTTGTCGAATCTTAAAAATCTTATCTTACCTCCGAACTCATCGCATTTCTGAACTTTATAATTTTTAAAACAAAGAAATACTTCAATAATTCTCTTAAATTAAAAAATTAAGTAAATATTATCTTAAAATTTTGTAATTATTTGCTGGAACTAAAAATGAAAACTTATTATTAAGTATACCAAAAAACGCCTTTGTGCAAATGAAACTTCTCGTAAGAGCTGACGCACTATTTTAACGGGACTATGACAGACTCAAACAAAGAACCACTAGAATCCAGCTTATAATTTTCACTGTCACGTCGTAACATTTATAAAGTGGTAAATTCAAGAAAATAGAAAATTTTGGTTATAATTTTTTTTAAAACAAATAAAAAATTTGGTATGTATTTCTAACTTAATTTAAAATTGTTAATATTTGCATTAAAATAACTAAAAAATATTGAAACATATTTAAAAAGAAACAAAAAGTATAACATTTAAAATTATGTGCAAACAGCTAAAGATGCAATAAAAAGTTATAGGAAAAAGTTGTAGAAAATTTATATTTTGTACAATAAAATTTTCAAGTTGATGTTATTTCTAATAGTTCAAGGCTTTAGAAACGTCTAAAGATAAAAAAGAGTTAAACGACTCAGTTAATTTTTTGACTTTACTTGTTTGAAGTTTCTGTTATTTATTGTTTTTTGATTATGTTTTGACTGAGTAGGCGCACCCTAGATCAATTTAGGTTTGCACTTTTCAAAAAAAAATACCTAACTATGGCTGGAGTAGACCGGTTTCAAATTAATAGTAGATCGGCAGAGACTTTACTGAATAGGGACTCGAGGCGTGCCTGCGTTAAAGCGAAGAGTCTTTTTATCACTTTTTTCTTTATTTCAGAGAATGCAGTCTTAATGTTTTTAACTTCTCATCGCTCTCTAATGTTGCTTTATATCTTAAATACACATTTATTTATTGTAAATATTGTGTATATGTCAGTGAATAAATTGTAATTGTTCAATTTGAGCCATAATTTATTATTTCTAAGTTGCTCAGTGTTTTGAACAAACAACTCAAAAATACAATAACTTAAAGCCAATTTTAAAATTTTGCAAAATCCGGGAAATTTGAATTGAAAGGTTGCACAACTTTAATCAAAGTTAACGAGTTCGTTGTTTTAATGAAATCTGTATGAAGATAGCGCTCAAGCTTCCTAAATCTGTAATTTATTCATTTGCAAGTTGGGTTTAGTTAATCTGCTTGTACAGGATGTGCTGATATGAAAATTGGAACGTAGAGACAGTTATTATATTGATTGTTTGAAAGTATGAACTGTTACATCTCAAGCGATTTCCAATCAGGTCAACGGTCGAGAAAGTACCGAAATTACGTAAGAAAAAATCATAATTTGAGTTCATCATAAATCGTGTTAAAATTTCAGCTTCAGGAAGCTGGAATTAAATTAATTAATAAAACAAAGGATTCTTTATGGACTCAACACGCATGAAATTACTCTTTTCATTAATCCACATTTAATTAAAATTAAGCTAAAATACTCAACCGTTAAAAATCTCTCACTAATGCACTGTAAAAATCGTTCAGATCCTGTTGCAAAATCCTGCAATTTACACCATGCGCCGCTTTGAAATAAATTGACACGACGTGTCTGAAATTCCAGAGTGGTTTATCTCAATTTTATTTTTCTAAAAATATTATTACGATTTTGTGTACACATGAGGACAGTATGAATCAGCAATTCTGTCATTTTGATAAATGAGGAATGACGGGCTCTATTTGCAACCGACTCCATAAAGGATAACTAATATGCGGTCGATGTTTGACATGACCGAGCCTTGTTCAATTTAATGCTCAATTTCAACGAGAAACAAGAATAAATTTTTAATATCTCTATTTGCAAAACAATCAAATAATAATTTTACAACTGATAAAACACATTGCAAAACTGATTTTTCAGAGCTTAGTGTGCCAGTTTACTATTATTTCATATTTCCTGAAAACTGAAATATTCCACCTTACAGAAAAAATTTCTGAATTATTTATTTCTAACTGTAAGGTAGCTTGTTACTTTCGACGTAATTATAGTTGCTCTAAATTAATAAAATAATAAAAATAAATGGCAGTTTTATTGACTGATGACTACAATTCTCAAACTAATTAAATAAAATTAAAATAATTGACAAATTTAATTTTAAATAATAACCAAAGGGAATATATTTTTATTTCCCTAATGTATGTACATCGTGTTTTCATGTCTGCAATGTTATAGTTTTATTTTTTGCATGCACATTCAGGTAATGTAGCGTGACACCCTTCGATCAAATTATCACCCGGAAAGTCAAAAATCAATAATTATATTTGTGAAAAATTACTTCTTAAATAGATGGCTTCAAGCTATAAAAATCCGTCCAAACTGATGGTAGATGCAAGGAGAATACGTAATTACATCGATTCAACAAGACTGAAAGTTAATATACACATGTTGTAATTTCAGCAAATATACCAAGGATGATGTAAGACACTAAAAGTTTTCATCCGTTTCAGCAACTTCTGAAAACGGTTCATAACTACCTAACATATTAAATTCTGCTCCCTGGGGATTTAATATTGCAAGAGAAACAGAAAGGAAATGTTTTTGTATCTTAATAGTTCGACAATAACAATTAAAATGTTTAATTTAAGACTGGACGAAAATCAATAAAGAAAATTGTTTCGTAGAACTACTCCGAATTGCCACAATTAGGGACAATTATTTTCTGAGCCTGCGCGTCTTGGTTTTTGTGTGTAACTGGGAGTATTAGATTTTTAAAAATCGTGTCAGGGTGTTTGGTCATTATTGCATTAACGGGAGCGCATTTCTCCCCTTTTATGATCGTCTGGAGTGCTTTGGTTGGCGCCGCGACGCCCTCGTGCAATGCTTGGGATCTCCTCCCGTTCGATATGTTGCGGCACATGCCAGGTCATTGTGCCAACACGCAATGTCGTTGCTTTCAATGGTTTAACAATGACTCTCATGAGTTCTCAAGACAACAACAGTTTTTCAGCGACTTGTTGGGTCATCTTGTTCATTTCTGAGCAAATATTTAAATTTCGTCTCAGAGGAGCCCGCTTGGAGGCTCCAATTTCTATCGCATTACAAAAACATTGAGAAATCCGAGATCTAGAGGTTCAATTCTTTTTCCAATTATTCCTAAAAGACTACTAAACCGGTACGTTATCTTATTTAGTGTTGTGAAAGCGAGGCTTATTTTGAAATTCTACCACACACTATAAATTATTGATGAAATTGCTCAAATTTTCTTCTGAATTATTTAAATGGGTTCATACGCAGTCGTCATTTTTTACTCAATTTATAACCCAACAAACGATCTAATCTGGTTAAATCAAGCACGGTTATACACTGGAGAAATTACCACTAAATCGGCTAACGAATCGAGAGGGATGGAATTTTGTACATTGAAAATAAATTTGTAATGACGTAAGAGGTCTCTATGGAAGAGAATAGACTGATAAAACAACACCAATGTTTTTTATTTTCATGTTTACATTGTCCGTTTTGAACTTTTCACACAAACTAAATATAAGCTTTTCTCGACTTTGCAGGAATTAGGTTAATCAATATAAACTGGTGTACGTATTTAGTTATCTAATAAAACAAAATAAGATAAAAGAAAAAGACTAAAAATAGATTATCAGAAATTGACTGTAGAAGAAATTGTCTATAAATGGGACAAAAAGAAGTACTTGCACTAAGAAATTAGATACGATACATCACGACAAACACTGCAATAAAAAAAATAGTCAAGAAAAAGGAAAATAAAGAAAAATCAACGTAATAATAAAAGTAATGAAAAAGTATAGCTAGTTTAAGGAACTAAGCAGGCAAACATTAATAACACATGTTTAAATAAATTTCTAATTCAGGAGTATTTTGGGAGAGTATAAGAGGATATTTCACTCACCATCGACCTACAAAGTACCTTGAGGTCTGAGATTTATTACTATCTATTTAAAGAAATTTTTATGCAGGCTTATTTAACAATAATGACGAAAGATTTATGCAACCAATCTTACATTTTCGCATAAGATCCTGATATAATTAAATTTAAAAATTGTTTTTGCGATCATAGTTACTGTATATCATTTTATGTTAATTTGGCGGTCTATGAGCTAATTTAGTCAAAATATTCACTGATAACGGGATGACTGACATGATTTCGATAGATGGGAAATGTTAAAAAAACGCTTCAGCTGCAGTAAAACTTTATGCAGAAAGATATCTCTATCGAGTGGTTCAACGTTCAACTGCCAAAATTTTTTGAGGACATGAAGCAAAATTGCGTCAAGGCTAGCCACCTTTGAAAAAACCACGAAACAAAACTGCGACAGAAGAAAGTAATGAGACTGCTGTAATTCAGGCGATTACAGAAAATTTACATATTGGGCAAAATGCTGTGGCACAAAATTTTGAAAGTAGCCAAAGTTTTGTTTCTAGGACAATACGCGCTAATACATTCCATCCCTACTATGTTACACTGGTACAAAAACTAAAAATAACAGATTCTTAAGTAAGCATTTAACTTGACAAGTTATGAACAAACTCACAGAAATCAATAATTTTTGGGTAATTTTGATTCGATATTTTCACTTATGATATTATAAGAGTTGCCGAAAAAATTTCTCGATTGTTACGAGAGTTTGCCTAACAACTTTGCGAGTAACATTGTCAAAAAAATTTGATCAATGATTGATCATAGAACAATTGATAAATGTCATGGGCATAAGCAAAATTGTTGAACGCAAGTTTACACTCGGTAAATTTTTTCAGGCAAAATTTGAACTCGATTGGTATGCGTCAAGACTATTTTTCTTATGAAATTATAACTGACTATTTCTTGAAACAACTTGCGTGACTTTTCTCTTTACAATTTTTGCAAATTAATTTGTTTGTTTATTATGTAACTAAGGCAACACTACTACTGTCAAAATTTTTTGTTAAAAAACAAGGTACGTTGTGTTTTTCGGATTGCCTATTAGCTAAGAACCCCAGAAAAAAAACTGACAGTTTATTTTTTTAATGGTAACTGTCGTTTTCATTGTTAAATGAGTGTGTCTGATTGGTTAAAAAATCCATAAGTGAAATAGTGACTGAAATGAAAATTTTATCAAGAAAGTTGCTTAATATGTAAATTTGGTTGCATATGAATTCGTCATCATTTATAATTTTAAAAGTGTATCTAAGATTGAGAAAAGGTTTTTTCGTCACAAATGCGAATGGCTAAAGGAAGGCTGACAAAACAAGTAATGGCTAATAGAACAACAACAAAAAAAGAAGAAAACCAATAAAAAAGTGACTGGCAGTTGCAGAATAGTCTTGAAGAAATTAATAGTAAAAAACTAAACTGGAAAAGTCTGGTACAACATAATATAGTATAGAGAAGGCTACTATGAGCCTACCAAGCTTGACGAGCTGAATTTAGTTTTACCTACTTACATGTTACTGTAAAAAGTTAACTTTAATGTTAACAATTTATTGTGAATGCCAACAGTTACTAGCAAATATGACTTCTGTCTAGGTCTGGCGACAGAAAGTTACAATTCTTAACATCGTGCATGCTGCAAATTTTTTTTTTTTATTTTTAGTTGTCAACAGAAATCAGCAATTTAAAAGCGCTTTGCACCTTCTACACTTACTAAATCATACCCTACTTTAAAAGCAAACTTTGGCTGGCGCTATAGACCGCCTTTTTTTTCACAATACTGTTTTTTATTAACACTTACAAAAAAAATGTAAGGAAAAACATAATAATAACGAGGTAAATTTGGCTTTTTTACTTTCATTGTAAACGCCTGCATATAAACTTGTTACAGACTAAAATTCTAATATAATTGTGCGTAACAGAAGTTAAAAAGTGTGAGTTACGCATTACTAGGAGTTTTGATTGATGTACTATAATTATAAGATGTTTTCAATGATATAAGAACAAAAGTTGTTACGAATGTTTGAGAGGGCTGGAATGCATTGCTCAGACAAATTAACGTGATTATACCGTATATTAATAAAACACAGTCGTTTATAAAAAAATTGACTTGAAAACACTCGTACTGAAACACAAAAAAATTAAATAATTCTTGTTCCAATTAAAGCACAAGTTTTATTTCTTAGATTAGAACAAAGCTGATTAAACCTTTTTGTAGACCGGCAGTAAACAGTCTAATTTATGATCTTTAAAATAAAAAAAAGATTTATCGCGTCACTTGCACGATATCTCTAGTTTTTAAAACAACAATCTATCAACTCAACAAGTAAACCTACAATTATTGAATTTTGCAAAAATATAAAACTGGATTAGATTGAGTTATTCGATTAATGCAGCAATTTTTCCTTTCTGATTCACATTTCTGATACTGTCAAATCCTGTTTATTATCCTTTGGCCTAAATAAGGTAATAGTGAGTGATTTTCCTCAAATATTTGTCACGGAATTAACCACAAACATTTAACTGCAAATCCTGGAATTTATTTTATTGTTCCAGGAATTAGGTCAGCAAGTAAATAGAGATATATTTCATAAATTGGTTCGGAATTTTAGCGCACAAAAGTCATAGAGAAATTTAATTGCTTTTTCGCATGAAGCCGAGTTATCAGATGTAATTTTATGAATTGTTTGAAAAATAATACTTATGCAGAAAAATTAAAGGTTTTGTGAACTAAGCACAAATCGATAAGTCCGGCAATTGTCAGAGAAATGTGTAAACGCAAGTGTTATTGATTAAAACCGAGGGAAAGCTTTATTGCATTGTATGAATATTCCGGAACTAACAAATCTACATTTTACTGCATTTAACAGTTTAAAAATAAAATTTTCTTGCTTGTTTTGATGATTATTTTTGACGCAAACTTGCACGAAAATCGTGAAAAATTCATACAGGTTTTAACCTCATGAATGTTAATTTGTCATCACGTGAATAAGGAATTGCTTGATTCATGGCCTTTGGAGATGTCGGATCTCATTTGAGGGGCTCATTGACGCACTTGACGGCTCTATTTGTATTCATGAATTCGTGTGTTTGTGACGGATCTCATATAAAATTAACATCACCTGTTGGTACACTAACCCTACTCTTTAATTGTTTCAGGTAACAAGGATAAGAATTTGTTTGGGGATAAGTGCACTGTGGATGATGACTGCGAGTTTAAGGGAGCTGTTTGCGAAGTTCACGGAAATGGAAACGGCAAATGTCAGTGCCACCGGGATCTTCCGGTTACCAACCATATAGATAAATGCGGGGAAGGTAAAGACCTTGGCTCTTATAAGGGTCTAATCTGATTTTTTTAATTTCGATGTAAATGCTCCCTTGATCCTACACTGTTTAGGAAAATTACAGAAGTGGGAATTTTTGTTTGCGTGTGTTACTCTATGCAAATTGTGTTAATTTAAGGATAAAGCTTGTACAGGATGGTCAGCTTTATCAGATTATGTGTCACTTTGTTACACCGATATTGCTAAAAGCTCCAATCGGTCCCTGTAATTCTGTTACTCTTAACTCTATTACCAAATAAATTACTCCCTTTCTGAATAATTTACAAAGAAGGTTGCAATTCTTAAAATACTTTCTACAGCTTCAAGGCAAGTATTTCTGTAATGCAATATATTTGTAAAGATAACAGGAAAATCAAATTATCTCGACACATTCAAAGCTCTAGCTTGCCTGTTGTAATTTAATTGAGTGCCATTACCGATGATGATAAAAGGATTGTTTGTCTGTTTTCGAATGGCGAGACTGAATGGACCAAATCATCTCATTTTATTGCGTTCTATAATCTTCAGACAGTTCAGTTTTCTCGTCTACCACTAGAAAAAAAATTAGAAAACTAAAAAATGTTTTTTGATGTACAATAAGAAAAAAGAAAAGGCACAAATAACAAATTTTTATTTTATCTTATTTTCTGTCTATGCATTTTGGAAAAATGTTCTAGCATCAGGACATTTAAAGAAAGAAACTACTTATAAACAATCTTTGCTGGGCTTTGAATATAAAATTTTGTTTCCGAATCAGTAAAAATTATTTTTGTTTTCTAATAAAGTAGTTATAATAACCTGAGATCGAAATGCAACTGAACAGAGGAAGCCGTATTAACATTAGATGCATCATTACAGTTACGCTGGCACAGCCTGCTCTGATTCAGTTTTATTTCGATCTCATCTTACAATATAGTCAAAAAACATTATTCTATACAATTTCACAGCTTTCTAGTATTTTTTTATAATAATATAGTATATCGAGCAACTATGGAAACATGTATTTAGAGAAAGCTATAATTCTGTGCCTAAAAGCAGTATAATGTTCAGCATACAGATGTAACAGTTAGTAAAGTATAAGCTAAAAGCTACTGTGGGCGACAAAAAATTGGGACGTTTTGTTTATGTTTCTATTAAGCATAATCACAGTATCAGTTGCTATAACTAATATCAAAATTGATAAGAAAGGTTTGCTTACATGATTTCTCTTATTGTTAGCAGTGTTAAAATAGTATATTCAATTTTTTTGTCGCAAACTGTATTGCAGGTTTATTAAAAAACGACGTCTTATAAAATTGCAAAACAATTGTTTTGAATATCTTTAATAAATTCATCTATCTGCTACTTTTTTAAAACAGTTTCTGTCGTTTGTTATTATAACAAATTATTTTAATATAGATACGATAAAAATTTTATATTTCAGTACCAATAATAATATACAGGGTGATTTTTTTATTTGCTCTCGCCCGAAACTCTAAAAGTAGGCAACACATTATACTTTGCTGGTTTTGTAAAATTTAATTTTTAAAATTAAGGCATAGAACGTTGTGAATTAATTTTAACATTGTTGATTTAACATACTTTTGACAGTGCTTTCAGAGTCAGTTCATTAGGATCATTTGTAGTTTTCTCAAAGTTGCTTATCGTTTGTATAACGTGTCGTCTATTTTTGAAATCTCGGGCGGGAGCAAATAAAAAAATCATCTCGTATAAAGCTAGAATGACTAAAAAATAGTTTTTTGCTTGATGACTATGACGTCATATCATAACTCTATTGCTTGCTCCTTATTTTGTTTTCCACCCAATTACTCTAATAAGTCTAATGACTTCTAAAAAAAATTATTTTTTTGTTTTTTGGTCATTTGTTACCATAATTTTACTAAACAAGTTTTCTTGCTGTTTTATAAAAAGAGAAAAAGTAGAACGGTGTTATTTAATCCTTTTTGAGAATATTGCCTTTTGAATATTATCAATAAGTAATTTTAACAAAATTTGTTAATTAACTTTGCGTTGACAAATAGAAAAGGAGCTGGATTTTTCTAACAAAAAAATACAAAACAATGAATTAATTTACACAGTTTTTTACAGAATTGTTTTTCGATTTTTGTTCTTTTCTAAAAATTGTTTTTCAATTTTTTTGTTCGTCTACAACTTTTTTTGTTCTGAATTTTTTGCTACATAGAGTTTTTTAGTTTATTTAGGAATTTTATACTCTTTTTTATTAATTGAAAGGTACAGAAATAAAAAGAAGAATGCTTAAAAATAATGTTTTCTTACAGAGGTGGGATTCCTATAATTTTTTATAAATACGGCAGATTTTTTTATTCGATATAACTCTTGAGTAGCCTTAGGACTCTTAGGAGTGGTTTTTGTTTGTATTGCATTTAATATTGGTGAAAAAATGATGGAAATTTCAGTTCGATAAGAATCGAATTTTTAGACATTTCTCTTTTTATTCCTGTACCCTTCAATTGGTCTTCTCAAATTTTGCTAAAATTTTTTTTGTTGATTTAGGTTATTTTTTTAAAGATATTTTGTTATTTTAATAAAAGTCACTTTATTTTCTTCCAGCTGGCATCTTTTAATTTCTAGAATATTTTATTCTATTTTTTACATCAATTATTATTTCTCAAACTTTTTTTTCAAAACATTTGCTTTTGTTCAAACTGATGTACAATTTTCTTGTGTTCTTGTAGATCTTTATTGTTTGAAAATTTTTTTTTTTGATATTTTATGTTTAGCTTATAACTTTTTTAATTTTATTTAGTTTTTTTCTTTCGTCAGACATCGTTTCCTAAATTGTTTTTGGTTTTTCAAACGTCGTTCTTAAACTCTTCTAAAGTTTGTTTGTTTCTTTTTTCTTTTTATCTGACCCTCTGTAGATACAAGAATATAAGTTATTTAGATTTTTGTCCAAACTTCTTTGAATTCCACTTCTGACACTAGTGGGATGAGACACTCAACTCGGGTTTTTTGTAAGCAAAAAAAAAGCGTTAAAGCTGGTGAAGCAGCTATATTAAATAATGTTATTTAATGCCGGTGGAGACTTGTCTGCCGAGTATTTTGTTTTCACCTAGTCGTTGTAGGTGGTCTGTTGGTTGCAAGTGGCAGGTAAATGAATTTATCAAAGATATTTGAAATAATCGTTTGGCAATTTTATAGCATTCTAAAAGCTGATGTTTAAAGAACAGCATGTAGTATTAGTAATAAAAAATTGTTGAGGGTGTAAAAATGCCGTAAAAAATATTCCAAGTAATGACAAAAGTCTTGCCTATTGAATATTTTTTTAAAAATTTGCCGTTTTAATAACGTTATTGCTTAAAATTTAAGGTTGTCAAAAATTGTCAGGTTACATTTTATTGACAGTTTACAAATAGTTACAGTATTGAGCCCTTGCCAGTGATAAACACATAGATACATGACGTATTTTGAATAAATTTTATGAAAATTAGTCGACGTAAAAAAAATGTAACCCAAAAAATATACAATTTCTCAATTTTTGTAAAAATGTTCCGTAATTACAACCTCGTGCTTCTGCTACATTTTCCTCAATTTTTTCTGATTACTGCCTACATTTTTTGACACAGACAAATTGTCCCTACTTTGTATCACTTTACTAAATCATCTAACTCTCCCAAAATGATTTCTTTCTGATCAGAAAAGCAAATATTACACATAAATTTTCTTTTGTGCACCTTCTTGATGAAAATATAATGCCATAAAATGTTTTTCTTGTGGGTTGCGTGTTTTGAAAACTGATACAAGTAATAAATTTCACTTTGTTTTAGAATTTATTATCAAAAATCAAATAGAGTCATTTCTAATTCCGACTAAATCCTTTCGAATTCCCTTCAGGCGTCTCTAATTCCTCTTAACGCAATATCTCCAGGATAATCAAACTAAAATTCCTGAACGTTTCCAGCTGTTCGAGTAAATTACTCCTGTTTTTTCAACGAACAATGCGAGGCTAAAACACCCGAGACGGAATGCAAGGACGACGTTTGCAAATGCAGATTTGAAAAGGAACCAAATGAGAAGCCAGATGGGTCAATAGAATGCATCGGTGAGTGTAACACAATTGTTATTTTTTTTTTAATTTTTAGTGTTTCAGTTGTTCAGAATGTATACTATCCAAAAAAGTACGTCGATCCAGCTATGATTGGGATTCTGGTGGCTATGTTTCTCATGTTTATAACAATCTGTGTCGTCTTGCGATTATTTAGTAGGTAAGGAGAGGTTTTACCCCTTATCAGTACAGCGCATTGTGCTTGATAAGGGGCGCGGGGTAAAATCCGATCAAGCAAATTTTTTAATCAATATCGTCCGGATTTTGGTAGTAAAGTCCGCAGTAAAATTTTATACGCAATCTCTAAATTTTATTACTGGAGTAATGAAAACGATAAAAATTATGTATGCACCCTTTTATATTTTCTTGAATTTCATGATTTTGTCACAGTTATTTATTGAGACCAGAAATTTATAAAAAAAATTTAAGCTTTGCCTGACTTCACGAAAATTCGAGGAAATTACAAGTTAAGTCTTTCATTGAAGCTAATTTGTGAAAAGTACTAGTAAGTTGACCTAAGCGTGTAAAACCACACGCACATACGTTGATAATGATTTTTCTTTTAATTTCTTTGTTCTGTGTCATGCTATAATAGTCATCAATTCTCGACGAAATAAGTCATAAATTTCTAAACAAACTTAATACAACAAATCAATAATTTATGATTAGTACTTATAGTAAGTATTCAAATTTATTGATCTCGGTAATATTTTATATAAAATAAAGGTGAAACAGTTATCACGGAAGGAAAAGGTGTATACAGGTAGGTTTCCATAGGAGATAACAATAAAATGAAAAAGTCATAAAACGAATTTATTTTCTCTTTTAACTAGAAAAGTTTTTGCCTCACAAAAGACTTATACGTTCATAATGTCTAAATAGGAATCACTTGATTTAATAAGACTTTCATTTACTACCATTTTTTTTAAGCAATTATTATTTCTTTGATAAACTAGTTTTCTGAAGAGAAATGACTTAATCAATCAATATTTGAAGTGCAGGTTGTAAAATCAATATCCGACCTGCATGTTGATTCACCGAAAAAAAATATTTTGATTCATACAAAATATAAAATGTTTAAAAAAAAAAAATTTAAAAAAAAATTACTAAAATTAAAAAAAACAAAGAATAGTTTGTTTCTTGTATATATGTTATATGATCGCTTTCAAAGGCTTTTACTTTTCATATGTATAAATCTAAAAATCTTATTAAAATTTGTGAGAAAACATTTTCTGCGACGTTTCATTTCTGTTCAACAAAAAAAAAGTGCTACTAACACTTTTACACAATATGTAAATTGATGATGACAAGATGACAAGATTTAGGAAGTCTTTTGGTTAGTGCATCAGCTATCATATCGGAAGTAGAAACGTGTTTTAAAGTCAATATCTTTTTGTGCTCTTGAACAGCTGCACTTCTGTAATCAATTAGTAACGAAATGTTGTCATAGTTGTCGAGTTGGACAATAATTAGTTATTTCACGCTTTGTTACATCGAAAGCAAAGCTGGTCGACTGTATGAAATGCACGGCTACTTAATTTACTGACTGTTTACATAGTTTTTACCACTATTCTACTTTTTCGACTTTTTAATTGGCGAGTCCTATATCTCTTGAATCAAGAATACGTAGCGTCCTTAGTAGCTTTAGGCATTCTGTAGTCTGCCTGGGTCTTGAACAAAACAATTCTATTGGTTTTGAGGATCTCATAGCATTGTTCCCTTCAAGTATTAGAGCAAATGCTTGAGCATTGTTTTGCGGCTGTTTAATGCTATTTCACGTAACAATTATTAAAATGACCTAAATAACTCGCAATAAAATTGATATAGAATTTAATAGCAGTGACCTAATAGGTCAAATAACCTACCAATTGTCGGTACGACAAACCAACGTGGGCAAAATTTTCGTTCTTTCTCAGTTTTGTTATTGATCTCAATTGGAGATTTAACTGATTTAGCATTGGTTATTCAAAATCTGTTTAAAATCTTTAAAAAATAACTAGTTTGATGCATTTTTAAACTTGGTAAACCGTAACCGATGTCTTTAAGATATTTGGTTCTAAATTTCTGAGAATCATATGTCCTGCTCTAAAAACTGTGCTTTTCTCTCATAAGTGTTCCGTCAGAAGTGTCTTATTTTTTCGTATAATTTGATTACCAATAACTTTACAATTATTTGGTCGCTTAACTAATGCTCAAGTATTATTCTAAACATCAAATTTAAATTTGGCAGCGATTGCGTTAAGACAGTCTAGAGAAATTAAATATTGCTTTTTCTATAGCATTGAATAATCTAGCTTCAGCTACTGTGCATCTACGAGTATATTGAACACGAGGACTTTGCTCTAGTTCTAATACTGTTCTTGATCTACCTCTTTGTTTTTTTGCGACGATTTTTCCTGACTTTCTTACTCTAACTCTACTTCGTACAATTCTGCTATAAATGAGTTTATTTTGGTTTTCATGAACCGAAAATGTAGTGATTTTAATGACATTTCTGTTGAAAACAAGTTTTCAAGAATAAATTTGTCGTTTTTGTTTAATTGTTCAAAGAAATTGACGTCACGAGTAATGATGACTTCGCTTTTTTAAGACAATTATGTACAACACACGCAAGGTAAATTGGGTGTTATAAGATAAGGTGATCGTCAAACCTAGCATCCAATCAACGTAAAGTTGCAACTATAGCGCTATCTTTATCATGTTTCTCTTTCTAATGCATACAAACAATATGGTATAGTATAGCGAGTTGCATATAATCGCTTGCAAATCTTTTAAAGCCTTGCTCATTTTAGATAGCAGGTCTATTGACCTGTAATAGTCAATATACTTTGCAACACACGCACATCAGGTTGAGAGTCGAATTTTCCTCAGTTTAGATGTCAATTGAAACAAAACGCAACAAACTCGCTGAAGATTAGTTTATGACGAGTTTTCCCACCGAGAGTATCAGAAAGAAGATGGTTTCGAATATAATTTATAGTATTTACTACTTTGGGTCAAAAACAAAGAAAAAGAGAGGCTTGAATTAATATGCAACTTTTACCACGACTAACAAATTACAATTTTTTTAGCACTGCTTTTTTATTATTATTCAGTTACCTACTTGATTTGATTATTTTAAAAATAGAGTACTTTTTCTCTAAAGACATATTTTGCAATTAGATGAATCTCTTGTTAACTTTGTTAATTTACTTTTTGTTAAAAAGTTTACTGGATTTTTGTCGTTCAAATGTTCTAAACGTTTCGAATATTTTTTTTGATACGGTACATGTAAACCCAAGAAGATACTAAAGAGTTTATTTTTAACTTGTCAATCTTGCGTACCCTATAGATCACTGGAAATAAGACAATCAAACGGAACGTCTTGAAATAATAAGGTTCCATTCTGCATTTTTATGTAATTTAAAAAATTTAACAAAATGAGGCATATTTACTTTATTTAAAACACTGAGTAATCTATATTTTTTGTAATATTACCGATTATTACACAAGCGTAGGCAGCTCGACTGTCTCATTTCCAGTTATCAAGGGTGTACGTAATGCAGTTTACCAATCCTATTAGTCACAAGTTTTACGATTTTCCTTATATGGATAATATAAGTATAATTTTGCTCAGAAAGTACGTCGAGACCATATTTGGTTATATTATTTACAAATAAAAAGGCCGTTTGTAAATCTATTATGTACAACGTGCTCTTAAGATGTATGTTTTTTATCTCACCAAAATGTTAGTAGTAAATATTGTTCTTTACTGAACTGGGATAAATATACATATGTTAGTCGCAAAATTAAAATTTTTACGTTTAGATGTAAAATAGTACTTTTTATTACTTTAATTCGTTGCTTGCAAAAACAAATACGTATATTTCTCACTTCTGCAAAAGTAAAAACAAACATTATTGGTACTTTTTGCGGAAGTGCATCGGCGACGTAGGTTTTTGTTTTTACAGTCAACAGCTTTGTAAAACTATCTTGCATTTGTACCATTTCAGTTTGAAACGTTGACGATTAGATTTCTTCTTTTTTAAGTTTTTGCTACACACATTAAAATTATTTAGGATTAAAATATTCTGTAAATTTTGAAGTAAATCTACGTCTCTGGTATCATTCCCTTTGATTACTCTCACGTGAAAATCTTCTGGAAAATGGTAATTGTTACTTACATTCGCGTGAAGTAACTCCAATTTTACAGCGCGAAATGAATTTGAAACACAACCCACCAGCAGAGTATTTTAATAATTGAGCGCTGTAAAATTGTTAACACACAAGATAAATATTAATATTTTTGGCCAACAAATATTACGAACGCCGATAGAAGGTCAAGTAGGCGGTCTTACTCACCTCCGAACTGTTCTATTGCAATTGTTATTTCATCTAGTAAGTATCAAATACCGGCGTTCGTAAGGTGAAAGACAGTTTTATAACTTTTTTTTATCAATTTATTTAAATAAAAATACGTGCGTTTTTAAAGAATTATTATTAGCTTTTTAACATGCATTACTTGAATTAACCAAACATTTTGTAGGTTTGGCAAAAATTAAAGTTAATATTCGGTCATGTTTAATTTTTTTATTGAAAATTTATCAGATCAATTTAAAATAATTAATACAGCAACATTTTTTTAAAGGTTTATTTTAAAAAAAAATTAAAGTTAAATTTTACGATAGACAAAAGTGTTGCTATAGTTATCTTAAAAATTAAAAAAAAATAAAAAAATTTAAACTTACTCTCGGGTAGCATTTTTATAACTATTTAATGCTTATAATATTTTGTTTTTTCAAAATTCTCTATAGTTTAGTCAAAAAACGCTCCGATCTATACATTTCCACCCGGTATATAGGTAAACAGAAAGAAAACAAAGCAAGTTAAATAAAAAGTCTATAATAAGTAGAAGAAAAAATTGTTTGTTGAAGTCATTATCTCGGCTTAAACGTTGACAAAATTCTTTCCTAAACATGAATCTTAATGAGCTTTTGCATTTTAGAAGGCTTAAAAAAATTATTCAGTACGTTGTGCAAATACCGAGTTTATTTTTGTTGTCTCAATTAATATTAATATAAAGCTGTGACCTGCAATGGTTAACCGCAACAAATTGATTTTTACTTAAAATTAATGAAACACGTTTGTAAGCAAAGAGAAATTAAATATCATAATGGAGTGTCCATTAGTAAAATGTATCCGTTTAGTGATTCCGGATTTGTTATTAGGGCACGTTGGAGAGAAAATCGAACGATATTTAACACCCCAAATCCAAGATTGATGAACGTGTCGTTGCTTCGAGAAAACAAGCTTTTACATACTGATCGGAGAGGATCTAGAAGCAGTGCTCGAGGACCCAGCAGGCAGCCAAGTATGGCATCTCTAAGAGCTCACTCCCCAAACTCTCAAGGTATCTTCTCTTCTTTCTCTTCCTCTCTTTTCAAAATCTTCAAATCACGTAAACTGCCTCACTTAAAATTTGAGATTTTTACCGTCGGTTGACTTTGTTTAATGCCTTCTGGGACTTGATAGAAGGTTACTAATTTTGCCTACTTTTGCACTTGACTTGCTTTTGCAAATTGCATTGATGTTGAACGCACGCAAAACTTTGTTAGAGTAGTTCCAACACCTGCTGCACTGCCCAATCAATCATAGTGACCCTACGACAGGGCGTTTGTTTCTAGGATCTCGGAGAGGATCTCGAGGAAGTAGCAACGCATCGGCGACTTCGAATAGGTCGAATAAGAGTCCGCCCCAAGCGGCTAATCTCAGTTCGGCGACCACTCCCATGCTGGAAAGCGTTACCGTCGAGGTTCAAGAGCCAAAGGCGTAATCAGCTTCTGCGCTAAATGCTGCTCTTTTCACGTTCACCGGGTATGGTCTATCATACGCGTTTTGAAAATCTACAATCTCTTTACTTACTTCGGTAGTAATAGTGATGTTAGGGACCAGGAAAGGTTAAATTTGTCCATTCATCACGTTCAATTCACTAGTCAGGTTATTTGTAAGATATTTTCTGTAAAGTTTTTTTTTGGTTTGACGTACAAAAAGCACAGGTTTCTGAAACGTTTAAGCACACATCGTAGATTATATTATTATAGAAAGAATTATAGCGTTTAAGGTTGATAAATATCTAAAAATTATCTGCTTTAACTTAATTTTTCACTAAATTAAGTTTGGTGGTACAAAAAATACTGGGAATATTTTGTGATACTACCAAAATCAAAGCTGTGATTGTATGTTGGTAGCTTTTAGGAACTGCGCTTGACAAAAAGTAGTGGGAAAACTTTTTGCCAATTGCAGACATACTGTCATCGAATTAGATTTTAAACATTCTTGTACAGATGAAAGCAGACATACAGTACAGTTCATGCTCATTCAAAAAAATATACCTCTAATAGGTTTTCTTCTAGATCAATTTTTAGATTTTGTTATTTTAGGAGAATGTAGATTTAGGTTTCAAATTAGATGTGAAGCTATTCGGTTGTAATCATAGGTTTAAGATTTATTCATTGACGATATGATATTACACACGAGCTTAGCTCTGCTTGCTTTATAATATACGAGTTATATTATTATAATGTATATTAAAGCATTTTTATCAATCTATTATAGCTTATATCTTTATACTCTTGTACTGTATACTGTATTTTCACAACTATATCCTATATACTTGCCAATACTTTTAATAAAATGCTATTAAAGACTTGTGTACATTTATTATTCTTTTAAAATAATACATATACAGTAATACCTCGACTTACGCTACCCCGTTTTACGCGAATTCGGAGATACGCGGTTTTTATTTTTGATCACCACGCGCGTTGCCGCGGCAGCGTGTTCGCTTTACAAACAAGTTTGAATGTGTTTTGCGTGGTATTGTTTTATATACGCAGTGCAAATTATTGATTTATCTTTAATTATCAATATATTATCTAAATATATAAATATATAAATATTATCTAAAAGACCAAAAAATTAGTCATTTAAACCTAACAAGAAACGAAAAATTCTGTCTGTGAAGTGTAAACTAAATATTATCAAAGACTTTAAATCGAAAATAAAAAAATTGTAAATTAGCACGAAAAACTTAACTCGTCAGATGACATTATTAGAATATATGAAGTTTTCGACATCAAAGTAACTTCGGTTTACGTTGTACATATAGTAATGTAAATTGTTTTGATTATCTAACAATTTATTAAACATGTTTCTTCTAAATTATGGTTTTCTTTAGATTCTGGTACCGATTACACAAACTTTATATGTAGTTGTATACAAAGTTGAACCCCGACTTACGCGAATTCTACTTTTACACGGCTATCGCTTGGTCCCACCTATCGCGTAAGTCCGGGGTATTACTGTATATATATATCGCCAATTCTACTTCTTGCTCACTGAATGTGTTTTATCAGAGGTTTGGTATAGCTTGTGTTATGGACTTATTTCTTTTTGTAATAAAATTTTTAGAGTATGCTTCAATCTACAACATATAGCTTCGGGTGAAATTGACATTTGACAAAACACAAATAAACGAAACATTTAAATAACAAAAATATTGTTATTTTAGAAAACTTTGTAAATTTTGGTAACTTTTTATTTAGGATGTTGATGGCCATCTGGTGGTCATTTTTGAGTTTATAATACAACGACAAAACACTCATCTTATAAGCTTTGTCTTTGTTGTCGCGTTAAGCTGAAAGAAGATAGAAAGTGTGACATTCTTAATTCAATATGTTTTGTATTTGTTGCATTTTAAGCCATGATATTGAAAGAGATAGCAAAAATAACGTAAATCTTTAAGTGCATTGTAAGGTTTTATTACAAAAAAGGAGAAGTTTGTGACACAAGCTGTAGTACTCGTTTCGTTTTATATTTTCACTCTTGGCTTGCCGATTCTGTTTCCGTCAGAAAAAAAGTTTGGTTATAATAGTTTTTCATGGGCTGGCTTAACAGACTAGTAGGGTAAAGTCACTGTATACCTAGCCACAGTATACCCTACTATGAACTAGAGCCAGCGTTTCCCAATTAATTTTAGCCGCGGAACCCTTTTAGATTTTGAACATCAAGACGGAACCCGGTATATTAGATTTTGTTTCTTAGAATTAAGATAAGGCGGTACTTGTGACGTGACATATTCTCAATCCCGACCAAACGTTGGCCCTCGTCATGGAGTAATTTAATTTATACATTTATTTATTTTATATTTTCTATTTGTGTGTTTTTTTAATCGAGGTTTTGTCTTTTCGCTGAACCCCTGCTTTTATCTCACGGAACCCCAGGGTTCCGCGGAACCTAATTTGGGAAACGTTGAACTAGACAGACACGGCTCTTCTTTAAATTAGTTAACGCCACATAAAGATGTGGATGTGGTGATTAACCCTACGCACCAATCGCTTATTGTTGGAATTATTTAGTATTTATTTAATTAGACTGAATTGATTTAAAAAAAAAAAATAACTTTTGAAATATTGCCCAGACCACTGACAATTTAATCCAGTATTTTGTAACAATTTAATTCACATTTTTTTATAAACTGCAAACTAAAGTATGGTTGGGTTGCTTGTTATTTTTTGTCAAAATAAGTTTGCCGGCGATAACCATAAACAGATCAATTTTTAATGAAAAGGTCATTTTTAGGACTGAGACCCAAAATATTCACAAGTGCTTTGGCTTTCAATTCCTATGTAACTAGATTTTTCTACAGCAAAAGCGACAAATTTATACCTTCCCTTAAGGGGATTCTTACACAGCCATCAACTAATGGGAATTTGTGGGATTTTCGTCAAAAAACTGTGACTTACCTATTCGATATTTTTCTACGAAAAAAATATATATAACACAACTCATTATGACTTAGATGTCTTGAACCAAAAAACCCTTCAAAAATTATTAGATTTTTTTAAAAAAAATAGAGAAATTCAGAAAAAAGAAATGTCATCTTTGTAACGATATTTTGCATAGATAATCATTTATTTTCACAAAAAAAATATTCAAGGCAATAAATTCAAGATGTTTTCTATATACTATTAAAATTTGAGGTTCGTCAGTTAATTAGCGGCTCTGTACTTTTTTGAGGAAATTTTCCTGTATAACGGATAAGAATTAAAATCATCGAACTCTCTATCCTCTTTCGTCGTCTCTCTTCACATTTACAGCTAGGTATCGGAACGCTCCCTTTGTAGTTCCTGTAAGTACTTATGGTTTCCAAGAAATGTTAATATAAAGAAATTGGCTAATTCGTCTACTTAACGTTTAGTTGTAATTTGTACTTTGTGACAAAATGAGTGAAAAAAGAAAATTGGGACTGTGGGACGTTCGTAAAAGCAAAAAACTATTAAATAAAAATTTTGGTTGTCAATACCAATTTGTGGTATTATCAAAAATGTTATGTAATTAGGGCATAAAGGTGCTATATAATGGTAATGTGTACTTAGTGATACCACAAATCTTTAGAAAACCAGATAATTTTTTTCATGGCATTGACGATTTTAAAAGGAACAGTAGTATAAAGGATGTAAACGAAATTAGACTTATTCATTTTTTAATAATATTTTTGCTAAATAGTAACGCACTGGTTTTACTGGAAATGACTATAACTTTTGATTTTTAAATAAAACACTATATATTTAAATTACCTACATGTTACATTACACAAAATGTGTATAAGGCTTTAGTTTTAATTTTATAAGCAAAAAACTTTGGAGAAAAACAATTTTTTGGCTTTAAATGTTAATAAAAATATTTTTTTAATTACATACATGTTTTTTCTTTACCTAAAATATTTTCTTTTCGATATTTTTAATTACTGATTATTATTGTTATTGTCCATTATTTTGTATTACGTATTCGATGATTATCGGGTATTTTGGACGTGCAAAAAAACAAATTACCTTTAATTTCTTGGTTACGTTTCGTGGCCTTTATTACCACTTCTTCAGACCTTGGATTATAATTTTAATTTTATATGTTTATTTGAATATGATTTTATGTTTGGCCGGAAAGTATTAAGTGGTTCTTCATTTTGTTTTGAATTTCAACAAAATGGGGGACTACTTAATACTTTCCGGCCCAAAATAAAATTATATTCAAATACACATCTAAATTTAAAATTATAATCCAATGTCTGAAGAAGTGGTAATAAAGGCCACGAAACGTAACCAAGAGATTAAAAGTTTTTTATTTTTTTGCACGTCCAAAACACCCGATAATCATCGTAATTTCTAATTACGATGTGTCAGTTTGATTTTTTAATACTGAGTGATAAAAATGATAAAAAATGATAATCAAAAATGTAATTAGTGATACCTCTCGTCAAAAAAAACATCATTTTTTTTATAACATTTTTGCGACAAATGCTAATAATTTTGAATTTTGTTCTCCCCATAAAATCACGATAGGCTTATTTATGATCACTTCTCAAATAGGTCAGGTCTACCTAGTTACCATTATAATACTACATAGACTAGTTGCGGGTATGGTATTTTGTACTAAATTTTTAAATAATTTCATCTTAATAACGGTTTTACCTATCACTGAGAGATCTATCACTGGCTAAATTTTTGACCATCATTTGTGATACACCCTGTATAATTGTAATATTGTTCAAAAATTTTGTTTACTGTTGTAGGTCTGATTATTTTTTTTTAAAGATAGTCTATTTTTCTTAAATATTTGTACAGGATTACGTACTGCTTCTGAATATCTTGCGAAAGAACTCTTTACACAAGCAATTTCTTCAGTTTTTGTATATGTACTTTTTTAAATATTTGAAAGTGTTTATAATTTTTATCAGTACTTAAATGCATCAAATAAAAAATGCATAGTCGGCATCAGCTCTATCAATTTCTATATTGCGTTTTCATCACTATAAATTCTTCGAAATTCGGTTATAAATGATCACCACATGTTTTGAAAAGTTATGTATAGTCTACAGTGCGTAAAGAATGTCACCTTTCTCAATTAACAAATCATTCATGATAAAAATGTAAAGGTCCTAATACATACAAGTAAAAATTTTTGAGAAAATGTTTATTGATATTTATGAGCCAAAATAATTCATGTTTGCGGCTTCAGCACAGTCTTTTATGATCCGAAGTGGACTTTACACACCTGACTGTACATACATGTATAGGTTGTGTTGTTGTGTATCAATTTTTTTATGAAAATAATAAAATCATTGCTTACTATGCAGACTGTAACGTAAGGTACCTAAAAGCTAATAAAATTTTGCTATTATTAATTTGTCGGTTTTTTATTTTGTTTATAAAAGTCTATGTAATATTGTATGTACATAACAGTAATTAGGAGCATGTGATAATTTAGTTTCCCACATTTGTTCCATGGCTTTAAAAATATGTAATTATTGCAAATAGAACGATTTCGGTAAATGTGCTTTATGTCTTGTTTATTTATTTTTTACCCGAATTCAGTCATTTTATTGCCTAGCAGCGCAAGAGACCACTACAAATTGTGAACAACTGTAGCCGTGATTATTGTGCGTTACTTGAGAGGGCCGCTAGTAACCCTATTTCGCATAAAAGCTTGCTCACATAGTAAACATGCAGACCAATTAAATAGAATATAGAGAAATTCTGACTTCGCTCAAAATGTAAGAATCCTCTTAATCATCACATATTATGTGTACTTGAGAAACTCCGCAGAAGCAGGAGCAGAACCAGCATTAAAACAGCTCTCTTAAAGATTGCGTTGTGGTTACAGTGTCTGTCTAATAATTAGTAACATCCTCTACCAAAAAACAACCATTTTTCTAAAGCGTAATAGTCATGTCGTTAGGACGTTTTCGCCGCATCTTAATAAATTAGATGATTTTAACGTACATGTTGTGGCTCGAGCAATAAAATTGAGTACCGATCGTTTTAAAATTTATTAATTTACACTACACTAAACTATACAATTTGGAACGTTAACGACGTGATGAAAATAATAGTTGGCATGATAATGATGTGAGGGCTTTATATGTGAAATGATTATCGGGACTTAGAACAAACAGTACAAAGGCAATTTTGAATAAGTGATGGATGGAATGAAGCGCTTATTTGTATTTGAAGAAGATGATAAAGTCTAAGAATAGAATTATGAGAATTTGAATTAATATAAGTAAATAAAATATAGATGGTAGGTAGTAGATGGCGGTACCTAACAGGTGGTACATAACATACACAAAATATCAACCGAAGAAAACGTACACTTTAAGATCATATTTATTTTGTTGTGCCAAAAAAATCATTTACTGCTTTTGATACAAGATAAACCGCAATCGACAATTTCAGCAATCGACAAACACAAGAATAAAGCTAACAAGTTTCAGAAAAGATGCGTCAGTAAACAGAAATTTGTAGTACATGCTTGTCCAAAAAGTGTGGCATGTTCTTGAGAAGATAAAGTTTCTAACTATGTTTGAGATTTGTATTGAAAAGCAGCTAATAAAGATGCTCATAATTGGAGCTGTGAGATTCCAACAAAACATTAAATTTCCTTCTCACTGCCAAATTGTTCTAATTAAATTATTTATCTTAATTAAATCTTTTAGAGTTATAGTAAAAAACGTTTTGTTTATAAAGTGAAAGCTTTGTTTTTGTATTCAAATTTACAGGTATCTACAGTCAGCGACAAAAAAAGCATAGAGCCTACAAAATCAAGAGTGAAAGAAACCGAAATAAGAAAAACAGACAATGACACATCTATAACAGAACAAACACTTAGACTACCAAAAGCCACAGTAAATGAAGCCTGAGACTAAGATGGTTCAAAAAGATAAATATTTAAAAGTATTTGTAGTATAGTTTTAACTTCGTTATCAAAAGCTTTGCATATGTATGACTTTGTGTTTCCAGAATATATATGATTTTAAATAATAATTAAATTTGGGCATCCATAAGCGATTCCGGAGAAAAAAAAACTATATGAAAATTTATTTTGTAAAGATTTTTTAGAAAAAATTAAATTTTATTGAAAAGTTTTGTGACAACAAAAAAATGTATTTTTATGTAATAAAAAACCAATAAAATGCAAATTTTTAAATTCAACTAAATTAATGTCATAGGCAAGGGATTAAAACTGCTTTAAAAAGAAAGTGACAGTTTTATTTAAAATGACTCTAGAAAAACCAAGTTTCTATTTGAAAAAATTTAGCCATAATCCAAGAGGTTTAAATTGATAAGTGTTTGAAAGTCTGCAAAAACTTTATCAAAACAACCTGCCACAACCAAAGATTATTGTCATTATCCAAGTATCAAATGTTGAGTTTAGAGTTCAGTTTTATTGACGAGCTGAATCGAGAAACTGAAGATTGCTGGACTAAGCAGATCTTTTTTGCAAGAGCTGTTAAAGATAAGCCGTTAGAATGATTTTTATAACAGTTTTAAATTTTGTTATTCAGCAAAGAATATAGATATGATTATATGCATTTCATGACAAAAGTGGAACCCAAGTCTGACATTTGGTGCTTGTGCTTTTGATTTCAGCGATAATATGACATTACTTAATATGAATTTGATACAGGTGTTTTTAAAATAATGTAAAAGATCTAAACAGGTGATAGCTTTTGTTGAAGAGATGCTAAAAAATTTAAATTGTTTTTTACAAATGTTTATACTTTTCAAAATACACCTTGTAAAATTTTTAAAAATTTTTTTTTAACGAGATACAATATGTTATGGCACTTTTTTTGATATACAGTCTGTGATTGCAATATATGCATCAATTCTTTCTGGTGATAGTTCTAATTTTAATGTTAAATCAGATATACAGGGTACTTTTTTACAAATTTTACCAGGTGGTAGTCCTTGTTGAAAAGACGCTAAAAATCGGCAATATTAGCAGTACATTAGATTCTATTAACTTAAGTAACACATTAATTAAAAATAATCCTTGCAGCTGCAATATTTCTGTTGATAAACCAGCGATCATCAAGAAACTTTTAATTTTAATAATTCAATAGTACAGTGATTTCTGTGCCACTGCACATCCATCACTCAGTTAACTGTACTTTTAAAGTATTTTTTTCCATTATTTTTTTTGTAATACCTAGTTGTGAAGAGTTGCTTTAAGGATTGTTTGTTACTTAGTAAACACACTTTTAACGACCACGGTCTGCTGTCAAAATGTAAAAGGCACCTCCACTGTTAAGAGGTCTTTTACATCTTGACATCAGAGTTTGTTTATATAGTAACAAACAATCCTTAAATTAACTCTAGAATTATTATTTAATTAAAAAGATATTACAAAAAATATTGTACAATATACGTTCGTTGGGGCCTTTACTGCTTCGCTAATTTATTCGACTCGCTCTTAGAGCTCGCCTCAGGAATTTTCTGACTTGGCCGTAAAGACTACCTTGATGGACTTGTACTGTAGAATACTATTATGGTAACTCCTGAAATAAAAAACGTAGAAATTTTTTGTATGCAAGTCGTTTAATCACGAAAAATATACAAAATATGTGGTATAATTCCCATCTGTCTAATATGTGTTAACAGCTCCATAACCCTAGAATGTAATTTGATTTAATAATTATTCTAAAATAAATTTGCTGCTTTTAGATATCTTTTTTTTTACTTACTTATGCTGCAGAATAAATGAAAATTAAAAGCAATTGTACAAGGTACAATAAAAAATAGACTACATTTGGTACCTAAAAAAGCATCAATAATTTAAAGAAGAATTTAAATTAACATACAATTATAAATATTTTTTCAAAATAAGTCCATACAAAATCCATGATAAAGTCACTAGTGAGCTCATCAAGGTGAAAAATAATGGAAGTTCAGAAGCGTTATTTTCCCTAATAATCTCTGGCTACAATCAATAGTTATTAATTTTCTTGAAATTCTTTTTCTAAACTACATACAATTCTAGCTACTGGTTTTTTTAACATGAGTAGCAGTAAAACTGTGAGTATCAGGCCATAGTTAAATTCAAGGTGTAAAGGATCCAGGCAATGACAATAACACCACAAGAGATCCACCAAGGCCACAGATCTGAAAAGTGGTTTTAACAATTCATCCCATTTATTTCTACAATATATGTAGAAAAAAACACAATAAATGATATTAAGGTAAATTGCTAACGAATTTGCTGTTAGCATTACATTATCTTTTAGTATGAATCCATATTTGAATAATGCGAGACCTCTAAAATTTTTAATTAAAAATTTTTTTTGCAGAAATACAACAGCTTACGTCATGATATGACTAATAAATAGATTTGAATCAATTCCTTCTGTATGGCCGTTATTGTAAATGTCGGAACATATAGCGCCGCCAGGAAAAAATTGCGCTAGGGTGAGATGGACGATCATTGCTCCTACAAAGTCTTCGTAAGGTGATAGTTTCTCTGAAAGAAATTTATTTACACTATTTCCATTATTCCGAAATGCTGATAGACAGATTGAGCTAAAATGAGTATAAAAGTTTAGATTGGAATAACTGAGTATATACAGAGTGATTTTTTTATTTGCTCCCGCCCGAAATTTTAAAAATAGGCAACACATTATACTTTGCATAGATTACGTAGTTTTTTAAAATTTAATTTTCAAAATTAAGACATAGAGGGTTGTGAATTATTGTCAACATTGTTGACAATACTTTTGACAGTGCTTCTAAAATCAATTTATTCGGGTCATTTGTAGCCGCATTTTTTTAAGTAGAAACATGTTTTCAAATTCGGAAAAAACGGATATGTTATTGGTACTGGGAGAGTGCCAGAAAAACTACGAAGCAGCAGTTCGACTCTACGCTAGACGTTATATCGATAGAAGGACACCATGTAATCATGTGTTAAGAAAAATTGAAAAGTATTTAAGAGAAAATGGAGTGTTTAAAAAGAAGAGCAACAGACGTCATACAGTAACACATGCAGAAAACGAAGCGGCGGTAATAAAAGCTGTAACTAATAACCCCCCGATAAGTCAAAGACAAATTTCACGGCAGCTACAGATTAGTCAAACCCCTGTATTTAGTATTTTAAAAGCTAACCAATTTTTTCCTTACCATGTAACTATAGTTCAGGGTTTGAGAGGAATCAATCAGGAATCAGGTTTATCAGGAATCAATTAGAACAGGACCCTAACTTTTTATTTTACGTTTTGTTTACTGATGAGGTTACCTTCACCAACAATGGTTGCATGAACAGACACAATTCACATTATTACTCTCAACAAAATCCTCATTGAGATGCTAGCCAGAGTTCGCAGAAATTATGAACGGAGAATAATATTGTGCCAAGAAAAAGAAGGGAGACAATTTGAACACATTTTATAACAATTACTAAATGTAGTTATTGTATTTTAATTAAATGTTAAAACTGACTTTGATTTTTGAACTTATAACGTCTAGCGTACAGGCGAACTGCTGCTTCGTAGTTTTTCTGGGACTCTTTCAGTACTAATAACATATCTGTTTTTTCCGAATTAGAAACCATGTTTTACTTAACAAAATGTGGCTACAAATGATCCAAATGAACTGACTCTGGAAGTACTGTCAAAAGTATTGTCAACAATGTTTACATTAATTCATAACCCTCTATGTCTTAACTTTGAAAATTAATTTTTAAAAAACTACGTAATCTATGCAAAGTATAATGTGTTGCCTATTTTGAGAGTTTCAGGCGGGAGCAAATAAAAAAATCACCCTGTACGTAACTGAACTGGAAAAAAGTGCAAATATAAAAATGCCAATCGAAATAAATATAAAAAAATATGACACTGACAAAAGTCGACATGATTTTTGTTCTTTCAAATAAAATTAAAAATAAAAATGTTTTGAAAATATGTACAAGAAATAATTCTGGAAAAAGCAAAAAAACTTTTTAAAAGTCAAAAAACAGCGTTTAGAAGAAAGAGGAAATCAGTAGCAAATAGTAGAATAAAAAAGTTAAATAATCCTAAAAAAAGTTGAAAGACGGCAGCTAGAAGAAAGAGAAGAACAAAAAGAGATTCTAGAAAAGCAAAATAAAAATCTAGAACAAAATTGTTTCTAAAACAATAAAAAGAAGAGTTAAAGAAAACTTCAAACAAAACAAAAATTTTTGAAAGAGCTTGAAAAACCACGATTGGAAGAAATAAAATGACTAAAAATTTTTTACAAGAACAAAAAACAATTTTAAAAGAGCTTGAAATGCAACGATTGGAAAGGAAAGAAACACAATAGATGTAGCTGAAAAAAAAATTAAAGAAAAGGAAGAAATAAATGGAAAATTACGACTGGAAATGATTAATAAGCCAAATAAACTTCTAGAATAGTTTAGCCATCAAAAAAACAGAAAAATATTTTCTAAAAATTTGACACTTCGCAAGATGCTTTTCGGAGGAACATTCTAGAAGCAAAAAATAAATTTGAAAAGGTTTTATAAGTTTAAGAAAATGTAGAAAATAAGCTTAATAAAATAGAAACAAAAGTTAAAAAAAACTTAGAAAAAAAGTCAATAAGATAGAAACAAAAATTAAGAAATTAGGAAAAAAACTAACTAGGAAATAGCATTTCCGTACTACACTACTTTTGTAAAGCCTTCACTACTTTTGTCAGTTTTTGTGAAACCGATTATTGTAAAAACTTGAAAGGTAAGGCAGCTGGTAACAAGTTTCCAGGACCAGATTGTCTATTTATTTTTAAAAGATCTCTATTGCAGATAAACACATGTACATATTTTGCTAAAAACGTCGATTCTAAAATAGTATTATTCAAAGTCGACTATAAAAATGCTTTTAAAACAGTGGGAATAGAAGTGCTTCGTAAATTATTCTCTTATCTTTTTCAGTTTATACTTGTCTTTCAAATTTATTCTAAAGAAAAGCTTTGTTTTAATCAGATCTTTGCTCTAGTAGGTTGCTAACAAGAAAATCCATTTCGTCTAACAATTGTTAGTATCTCAATTCCGCCCGTCAAACTGGCCTCTAAACTCAACATTTGGTACTTTTATAATAGCACCTTTGCTTTTTTTTTTTTTTTTTTTTTTGATAAAGTTCTTGCAGACTTTCAAACACTCTCAATGAATTTACTTTATCTAAAGAGATTCGAGCTACTACAATTGTCGTTTCCTGATTTGGCATGCTATGCTATGCTTCTGGTCATATGCTAAAGTGGCCTATAGCAACTAGAATGTATTTGTTGTAGGAAATGATAATGTGAAGTTAATTGTAATTTTCCCAAATGGTGCTTTTAGGTTATACTGTTTTATGGCATCTTTGGATTTTATCATTGGTTTCTTGGTTCTACATTTCTACGTTTTTCATTTTGGCGTTGGACCCAATAAAAACGCTTCCTAACTTTGGCCAATGTTTTATTTACACTAAATTGCGCTCTCGATGACCTATTGCGCACCTCTCTCAGAACTAAAGGAATCTTGACTTTTCGCACAACCAGCTGCATAGTGACATGTTTTTTGTCAGCACTTTTCCAGGTCAAGTCTTATTGAACTCACAGTACTTTTACCTCCGCGCTTGTGTCTGAAGTAACTTCCTAACAAGGTCTTGCCTGGTGGTTTTTGTTCCAGTTTAGGATAGATCTCAAATAATCATCTTGTTCTTGGTTTTGTCAATTTCATTCTTGTGTGGGCAACGTCCAGATTGTTTTTATGTTCTTCGTTACGCTCACACTGTATACAATTTTCACATGGTCTTCTGGAGAGCGCATCGACACTATTGTTGTTTTTGTGGCCAAGGGTTTATTTTAAAGTAGTACTGCTGCAACTTTTCAAGTCATTTTGCTACTTGTTCTTGTGGCGTCTTTATCTAGAAGAGCCAAGTGAGTGCAGCTTCATACATTCTGATTAAAATCTCCTTTTCAAAAAGACATCTATGAAAGTTGTTTACCAATTTTACGATGGCGAGAAACTTTTTTTATGTGGTACAATAGTTATTTTCTAGCTTTGTCAGAGTTTTGCTGTAATTTTCAATCACTTTCTTTTCGCCGTTCTGTATCTGCGACAGCATGGCTCTAATCTCTGTGTTGTTGCCGTCCGTGTCCAAGATAAAAAGTCTCTCTAGCTTAAGGTATTCCAAAATAGAGTTTGTGCATAAGGCAGCTTTCAGTCTTGTGAAAGCAGTCTGACAGTCTGCTGCTTACTGAAACGGTGTTCTAGGTTTTGTAAGTTTGTACAAAGAAGCTGCTATAGTCGCAAATTCATAAACAAATCTCTGGTAGTACGTGAATTGTCTTACGAAACCTCTAACTTCATGTTTATCTCGACCTAAAGACTAGTCGCGGAAATTTGGTCTAAATTCTCGCTTCCCAAATTTGTTGTAAAATCTGAAGTATCAATTTGGGTGAAAACCGAAATTGTATAATTGTTATAATAAATTAAATTTAAAATTGAAATTTAATGAAACGTAATAGTTCTCACTATTTTTTAGTTTTTAAGTTCCACCGTTTAAGCTTTATTGTTAATACTTTTCTCATCAAAATGCACAGTTTTAAAATTCAATTAATTTTTCATAATTGTTTAATTATACCCATTGTAGATCAATGTTTGTACAGTTTACATATTATTTTGTTTATGTTTTATTAGTTACTTGAACGTAATTATTACTACGTACTTTGTTTTTTTGTTTTGTTTTTGTATGATTGATTTTACGTTAATAGTAAATATTTTTATTAAGTTTAAGGTCGTTTTATAAAAGGTAAAATAAATCTTTAATTTTTCCGACATTTTATAAACCGACTCTTATTTCTTTTATGTATTAATCTTCATCTTGTACCCTGCTAAAAGTACGTTCATGACAATCTAATTTTAAATTTGACTTATTACATTTTATGCTAGTTTTGAAAAAAAAGAAATTGGTCCAAAACCAGTTAAATTTTTCACAGATGCTAAAGCAACTACTCTTAGAGGAAGCTTATTACACATAAACATCGCATGACACTAACTTTGGCAATGTTTTAAAATTCGAAGCAACTGGAATGTTTGCAAGCTTCTAGTAGTTTCACATGTTACGAGAATGATTAAGTTTGCTGTTGTTAACTTATATGTATTAAATTCGACCATTTTCCAAGATATAACGCGCAGAGTTCGAAAATTTTTGAACAAGTTTTCAATAACTAAACGTGTCCTCAGCATTCAGATGCTAAGACCGTTCAAATCTGATTGGTGTGTAAATTAGTAGTGTAATAAGAAAGTTGTAATTTTTTAAACTAATTATTGTTTGTTAATGTATTTTGTTAAATAAATGTATTTTAATAAGAAAGACAGATTTTATTTAAACCATAATTAGTACATTGTAAATTAAAAAACGCAGTGGCGGCTGGTGATTTTTTTAAAACTCTGTATTTTGAAAATGGGTCATGGGATCCAAATTCTGTTCTAAAGCATTACTACTGAAACCAGATTAAGAAGAACTGCTACAAAAAAAAATTGATCGAAATTTGCGAAATTTGATTTTTAAAATATGGTGGGCCTCACCTGGTATGTCCGAAACGGCTTATATTAGAGCGGTGGCAATTTTTTTTCAGCATTATGAGACAAATGTATGACTAGGTATTTTGTTTTTTTCCAAAATTTTAATTATTAAAAAAGATATAAGGTAATGAAATTTTAGAGAAGAAATATTTTTCGAAAATTAAATTTTAAATGCTCATAACTTTTTCTATCATTAAAATTTTGGAAAAAACCAAAAAAACCTAGTCATTAATTTGTTTCATAATGCTGAAAAAAAAAATCGCCACCGCTCTAATATAAGCCGTTTCGAAAATCCCAGGTGAGGCCCACCATTTTTAAAAATCAAATTTCGCAAATTTCGATAATATTTTTTTTTAGCAGTTGCCCTCAGTGTGGTCTCAATAATAATCCTTTATAACAGAATTTAGATCCCATGCTCCATTTTCAAAATACAGAGTATTAAAAAATCACCAGCCGCCACTGAAAAAACGGCAATTAATTTAATAAAAGACATAATTTGATCAACTATTATGATGTAACAAATACAAAATTATTATCAACGATAACCTTATTATACTCAGTGACAGAAGTGTTTCACCCAGAAGAAATAATTTTTTGGACGTGATTTTTTGGCAATGTGCCTACAGGTGTAAAGAAATGTACTTGAGTTACGAGGTCGCCACATTGACTTTTTTTATGTTAACGTTACTAAACTTTCTTGCAAATCTCATCGTTTTATTCTTGATGTCAGTCCACCACATTGCCAAAACAGAGTCAGCTAAAAGATTTTAAATTTATGTATAAAAAAACCTACAATAACTTCTGGTTTATGCCAAACTAAAAACCACACTAGAAGCTAATACCACAATAATCAAAATTTTCAAAATTGAGACACGTCAGTGACGGAATCAACTAAAATCAACAAAGCTGCTTTGTAGTTATGTCCATGTTATGTCATATTGTCGCTGATGCCAGTCAACTACCTAAGTTCACTTTCTTTGTCCTCCAGAGTGTTGGAAATTGCATATAAAATACTCGCACCTACCTTGAATGCTGTAGTACTTAAAACCACATGGTACCTTGAGGACCAATACCTCGAATACTGCCGCATTAACCTTTTAGCCAATCAACGCCAGCCTGTAAATACACCTATTCTTTATTATGCCTCCCATTCTAATGCATAAAGTTTATATGATACGGTACACCTAATTGCATTTTACTGATTTCAGTCGGAGCATATTTTAAGTGGTGAAATGCAGCTATTGTTTTATACAAGGTACCGTGCTTCGTGCTACAGCACCAGGGTAATAAATATGCAGTTTGGCGTTGATGCGGACAACAAATACTGGTCAAAATACTCAAAATATCGTGATTATTTGTCATGCGTCTCACTATAATGCATACAGTTTATAAGGTATGCTATAACTAACTGATTGTATATCACCGATTGCAGTTTGCGCTTATTTTAAGTTAGGAATGCGGCTACCGTATATTCTATTTACCGTGAAAAACTCTTATCTATGGTGAAAAACTAAGGCGTCAATCTTACCTAGTTAGCCATGGTGCTAAAATTCAAAATTGTTTTAATGTTTTATGAGATCAATGGCGGCGTGTTTTTTTACTGTCACTTTGGGAAAATCAAAATTAATCAAAATTTTAATAAATGAAACATGTATTAATAGACGCAAATCTAGCACTTCTAACACTGACGCTGCGATCTCTGAAGTCCACGCAAGTGAGTGCTCTTCTTAAAGAAAAGAACAATATTGTCAAAAATCTGTTTCTGAACCTACTCTATCTACGCAGACTTGGCAAAGCAGTACCAGTTAATTTCCACCTTAGACCATTACCCTTCTCAGCGTTTGGAGCCCTTAGAAATTACAATTTCCTAAGTTGCAACTCTTGACTTGAATTCGTACCAAGTTCTACATCAAGAATTCTGAAAACTGAAAATTTCAATGAGTGTCCTAGATGTTGCTGCTACTTTGACTTTTCAAGATATCCTACACATTGATAACCTCTGGTTGGAGACAAATTTAAAGAAAGCAGCCCTCAAATTAGAAAAATTGAACAGTGATCTACCGAGCCATAAATCAAACACAATCAAAGCTAAAGCATCAAAAGAAGTTACGATGACCTTGAAGAGCACTATTCAGACTGCAGTCATTTTACAAAGAGTTTGAGTTTTCGTAAAGTCAGGTATGCTTTCATCTTTAGACATAACATAAGACACGTATCCAGTTTTGCTAATACACTAGAACTTTTATCATTTTCAGAAACACATTTCCCACATATTGGCACTAGTGCAGCATGTGATATCTCAAAGCATTAGACTCTCAAACACTTTAAAATGCTTGTACACGTGCTCAAGCTTACTGCACTAGTGATAAACATGTCGGCATTAATGTGTCTTAACGTGTCTTCATCTGAACATAATCTAATTTTCAGTACATTTGTAGAACTGGTTACTTGTTTTAAGTATTCTGTCTATAGTTGAAATCGCACCTGATTTTATAAAACCCGAATTAAATGTGCACGGCGTTTTTTCTGAAGTTCAACTCTGTGTAATATATACAAGAAGACGGCTGGGTTGCCTGACCCATTGTCATGTGTTTTCAAAAACCCTATTATTCTTTTGGTAAAAATTTAATATTTTTTATTTATAATTTATATAAAAAAATAAACAATTTATTATTTAAATGCTTTTTTACACCTCCAGTCTAAATATTTATCAATACCGTCATTATCTTCTTTATTAGAATCCCCTCTTTAATCTATAAATTTACTATTACTTAACGATAATATGACAGTTTTCTTTTTCCGGTCTAAATCCAAAACTCGAAAAAACCATTTAAATACAATAATCAAAAATATCATTTATAACAATACCATGATAATTTTTTTATTTGTTCTTCTATTTGACCAATTTGCCTTTCATTTGTGACCTCTTCCTGAGCCTCAGCTATAATAGCACCACTTTTATTATCAGCATCGCAAATTTTCCTCTGGAATCTCTACCATTCTTCCCCAACAGAATCTTTATATTCCTAGTTTTTAGCTTTAGCATCTAATTTCGGATCATCAAAAAATCGTTTTGGTATCTTATTGACATCTTTTTCCCCATTAACTTCCATTTTTTCATTTGGATTTTGTTTTCACGGGTAAAATGGGTAGCCTACTTTTCAATTTTGAGTCAAAAAAATTATCTGCTAGATCCTCTTTGGTGTCTTCGGTTTTGTTGTTTAAGTTTTTTAAAAGTTCTTTTAACTTTTTTTTTAGATTCTTTTATAGGGAGTGTTAACGGCTGTTTTAAGAAAATGGTAAAATTGTTGAATTTTTTTTTTTCGGCTAATTCTACATTTTCTCTGTGTTGTTTTGTATTGACGTAGACATTCCAAATATTTTCTGATTTTACAACCTTGCACAAGACACAGGTTAGTGTCCTGCAAGGAGTAACTCTATTTTCTTCACATCTTTGTAAGTTTTATTTTTTGTATTTATAAGACTTCGAAAGTCGCTCTTAACAAGTCTCTTTTTCAGATTTTTAAAAATTGTAGATATTTTTTTGTTTAACATTCAGCAGAAGGCATATCCCTACCGACATTAAAAATTTATTTTATTTATATGTAAAATTTTTGAAGACTTCTTACTTTTATTATTACATACATAAACATATTTCTAAAATCGCTAAACTTTACTAAAAAGTTGATAACTCTACTGTGTTTTAGCACCAAGTTACTTCATTATAGAAAGATATCATTGCAGCAGCTTCCTTTTACTGTATTACTAATCGAGTAATCGGTAAAGTACAATTTACGTTGTAGAAGAGATTAATACTCAAAACTCAATAAAAAAGTATGAAGTTTATTACGATACTGGTGCAAGAACAGACTTTTAATTGCCTTCTGCTTTAAGTTAACCTAATTTGTTTTGTTACTGAAACCATGCGAGTGTATCGTTTGACAAAATTACGATAATATCACATTAATCTGGTAAAGCTAAAGATACTGTTACTGCTGACTTCTGTCTTATTTTGAAACTGCTGTAGTGAAACAAACATATAATTGCTTTCTGCTTAAGGTTAACCAAATTGGTTTCATCACTAAAGCTATATCATGACCAGCTTCATTAAACTAACTCATAATTTAATAAAGCTGGCCAAATCAGGAAAACCCTGTAGTTGGTAGTTTCCACCAAGAGGACACAGACAGAACCGTGGAGGGAAGAATAACAGAAGTGGGCATAAGCATTAAAATCGTGGTCGTTGCATAAACACCTTTTATGGCCCAACTATAAATTTGTAAACGGTGATTTTGACAATAGAATAATACCATAGATGTTGTTCGTATCTCGACCAAGAACCTAACATTGCCGGTATAGAGCATGCCCAATCTTCTTATGTCTTTCTCCACCAGATGGACGAACAGCAAACAAAACACAAACCCGTCAAAATCTGTCAGCTACGGACTTATGCCGCCATTTTGTTCCTTAAATGCCTGCAATTAGTATGTACACTGTCCACTGTCCGCAACCAGGTACAAAAGGACAGTTTCAATTTTGTTTGTTATGCAGGGTGTTATGAAAATAAGTGCAAATATTTTAACCTGAAATACAGCACCACAAATAATAAAAATCTGTAAAAAAAAATTTGTCCTATCTCAACTAACAACAAAATTACAGGCCGTCAAAGTTGGGTATAAAAAAACATCTTTTTGTTATATCTGGAAAACCGCTTAACCAATTAATACCAAATTTGGTACACAAATGAAGTTGACTGTGCTCTTTTTATTTCTACTAGCAAAATTTTGCTGCACATCTCAATTTCAAGTTACGGCACTTTTTTTTCACATTTTGGGTAATTAACCAATTTTCTTCTTATTAATTTCCAATTTTTGTAGCAAAAATGAATATGCCAGTAGATTCTACATAAAACTGCAAGAATGCAATATTTTGCTAAAACGTATCGTTTTCGAGATATTTACGTTTAAAGTATAAAACTGACTTTTCATCTTTAACCTTGGCGTCCTCTAGCTCCTAAACGGTGCAACTTAGTATAGAGGTAAATTGTGTTAAATCGCTTTATTTTGACATGAAAAACCTATGATTGCCCTATGTTAAAAAAAAGTTATACGTTGTAATAATTAATTTTTAGGTTATAATTTTGTTATCAGTTGAGAAAAGACAAAAATTTTTTTATAGATTTTTATTATTTGTGGTGCTGTATTTCAGGTTAAAATATTTGCACTCATTTCCATAACACCCTGTATATCCGTTTGGTGTAGGTAGATCCAGAATTCGATTTAAAATGCAGTCTGTAATGTGTGCAGTTTTAATTTTTTATTAAAAGAATTTTAATGGTTTACATTCAGTTATTTTTATTAACAGTCTCCCTATTTCGGCCCAGAAATCCGCCTCGACGATGAGCGCTATATATGAGGAACTTGAGGAACTGTAGGTGACCCAGCTGCGTTCAAAGAGACGGCCGTCAAAAAATGGACTGCATATTTGAACGCAGTGGAAACTCGTATGCGCGAACCACAGAATTTGTTGTAGGACAACAGGTATGGCAACACAATTTTCAGTAGTGAAATGCCAAGCATTTGACTGCTAAATATGCGTTTTCATACTTTCTGTCCCAACAACAAACTTTATACCCCGGTGATGGAAATTGAACGCTTTTCCATTGCGTTCAGAAGACCCCAGTCTATTTTTTACATACATCTGGTGAAACTAAAGGCACTTCATTTGTTGATTTCATAGTAAGTCTGTCGACTGGTTGAAGTAAGACAAAATTATAGGGACAGGCCATAGATCATGGCTATAAATTTCAAACATGTCAAATGTTGTCTTTTTTCTTCAAAATACTGTTTTTGTAGGTAAAAAACAAACATCAATTTCACCCAACAAATCAGAAAAAACTCTTCAACAGGAAGGACGGTTTCCATCAAAGTGCTCCAACCTTAAATTATATAATCTAATAAAAGTAAAATAAAAGTATTTACTTACTTACAGATGTTAGTGCTTCATATAGTATATTAAGTATGGAGAACGGTAAGGAATGCTTACCGTTCGAAGACAATTGTTTGGAGGAGGAGCGAAGCGACGACTCCAATTATTGTCTGAGAACGGTAATCCTTAACGTTCGACATGCTTATAACGTTTTTTGCGCGATTGGAGTTTCTAGAATAATAATAATAATAATTTATATCAATACATTTGTGATAATCGGGAAGATTGAAACTGAAAACTTTGGGTGGCTGTTCCATGGTTGCTATGGTTTTGTTCCAAACAAGTAAAATTATCTTTTTGATACAATCATTCCTACATAGTTCTGTTTTGTGGTTCCGTTTTTGAAGCAAATATGAGCGATAGTGATGATCTACCGGATGATTTAGAAGACGCTTGGCAAGAAGAATGTTCGGCAATAATTCCAGAAAAGTCTAAAGCCCGATATGAACACGCATACAAGTTGTTTAAGGAATGGCGTGAAGCAAAGAAGATTTCTGTAAATGAAAAGAGCTTGTTAGCGTATTTTGTGGTGAGAAGTGAACACTTGAAGGCCGCAGGCAGTTTATGGGCGGAGTATTCTATGCTGAAGAGTACAATTTTTCTCCATGATGCTATCGATATTTCTAAGTTTGCTACATTAATTGCTTATCTTAAGAGAAAAAATATTGGATCTCGGCCTAAGAAGGCTAAAATTTTTACTAAAGAAGACATGGAAAAATTCTTGAATAAAGCACTAGACGAACAATTTTTAATTCAAAAGGTATGTTGTAGATGATGAGGTGGTACATCTGAGTTTTAAGGAAACAATATATTTGCAGGTAGCAATGATATTGGGAGTATCGGGCGCTTGTAGACGAGAGGAATTGTACAATATTAAAATGAGTGTCATAGAAGAACGTGAAGAAATGTTTATAGTAAATATTCCAAATACAAAAACGAATATTCAGCGAACGTTCACAGTTATTAATAAAGAAAATGAAGCAGTTCTTTATTTGGAAATACTTCGGAAATACATAAGAATTCGACCAAGCAACCCAACGTCAGATCATTTATTCCTGAACTATCGAAATGGCAAATGCACTAGGCAAGTCACAGGAAAAGGCACAATTGGAGGCTGGCCGTCAAAAATTGCAAAGTATTTAAAGTTGCAAGCCCCTGAAGGTTTTACTGGACACTCGTTTCGACGCACATCGGCTACACTTTTGGCGAATAACGGAGTTGATGTGTTGGGACTAAAAAGACATGGTGGGTGGCGTTCATCAACGGTGGCCGAGAGTTACGTGGAAGATTCCCTCCAAAACAAAATTGAATTTGCTCATAAAATTTTACACAGCGATGTTGGTGGACTATTACAACTACCTGGGACTTCTACGTCGGAAAGTTTGTCTATTAACACTGGAAACTCAAATGCGAGTGGTATTACTACTATTAATTATAATAATTGTACATTTAATTTTAATAAATAAATTGCAAAATTGTTTTTTTTAGATTTAATTGCTTACCGTTCACTGAACAGTAAGTGAACTACTTACTGTTTTGTTACACGTAGCAACCAGTAACAGCAACCTACCGTCGTGGAAACAGGCACAGTAAACTGATAAAAACGACCAATCGCGCAAAAACGTACATTAAATTCTATTTAATATTAAACTTCGGTTTGATTTTGTACTGAAATTTAGACGCATTTAGCTTGATTTATTACACGAGAAATGTCATCACATTTCTATAGTAACATTTTAAACTGTTTATTAACACGTACTTTTTTTGAAAAAAATTAGAACTGTTTGCAATCCTAATATTTTTTTATTAACTAATGTGCTGGAATAACAACAATTCGAAGCAACAATTCCAAAAAAAATTATTTTTCAAAAAGATCTAGAAAAAACAGTGTTCCTAAATTATTATGACGGCCACCCTATACCCTATATACCGCGAAAAACTAGTGTGTCATTCTTAGTTACCCATGGTGCTAAAATTCAAAATTGTTTTAATGTTTTATGAAATCAATGGCGGCGTGTTTTTTTACTGTCACTTTAAAAGAACGAAAATAAATCAAAATTTTAATGAATAAAACATGTATATACGCTCTGAATGAAGACTCTTGTGGCACTGACGCTGTGATCTCTGAAGTCTACGCAAGTAAGCGCTCTTCTTGAAGAAAAGAACAATATTGTCAAAAATCCGTTTCAGAACCCACTCCTAGCTACGCAAACTTAGTTAATCTCCACCTTAGACCATTACCCTTCTCAGCGTTTGGTGCCCTTAGAAATTACAATTTCCTAAGTTACAATTCTCAATTTGAATTTGTACCAGGTCCTGCATCAGAATTTCGGAAAACTGAAAATTTCAAAAAGTGTCTTAGATGTTGCTGCCATTTTCACTTTTCAAGATATTCTACTCATTGATAACCTCTGGATGAAGACAAGTTTAAAGAAAGCAGCACTCAAATTAAAAAAATTGAACAGTGATCTACCGAGCCATAAATCAAACACAATCAAAGCTAAAGCATCAAGAAAAGTTACGATGACGTTGAAGAGCACTATTCAGACTGCAGTGATTTTACAAAGAGTATGAGTTTTCGTAAAATCAGGTGTGCTTTCATCTTTAGACGTAACTCAAGACACGTGACAGTAGAACTGGTCAGTTGTCTTAACTGTTCTGTCTATAGTTGAAATCGCACCTGATTTTATAAAACTCGAATTAAATGTGCACCGCGATTTTCCTGAAATTCAACTCTGTGTAATATTTGCAAGGAGACGGCTGGATTGCCTGACCCATTGTCACGTGTTTAAAAACGCCCCATTATTTTTTTAGTAATTTCATATTTTATATTTATAATTTATAGAAAAAATAAACAATTTATTATTTAAACGCCTTTTTACACCTCCAGTCTAAATATTCATCAAAATCTTCGTTATCTTCCTCATTAGAATCCTCTCCTTGATCCATAAATTTACTATTACCTAACGATGATATAACAGTTTCCTTTTTCCGCTCTAAATCCAAAACTCTATAAAAAACCATTTAAATACCGTAATCAAAAATATTATCTATAACAATACCGTGATAATTTTTTCATTTGTTCTTCAATTTCATCAATTTGCCTTTCATTTGTGGCCTCTTCCTGATCCTCAGCTATAATAGCAGCACTTTTATTATCAGCATCGCGAATTTCCCTCTGGAACCTCTCCCATTCTTCCTCAACAGGATCCTTATATTCCTGGTTTCTGGCTTTCGCATCCAATTTCGGATCATCAAAAAATCCTTCAGGTAAAACCTCATTGACATCTTTTCCCTCATCAACTTCCATTTTCGGATCTGGATTTTTTTTCACGGGTAAAATGGGAAGTCTACTTTTTAATTTAGAGTCAAAGAAATCATCTGGTAGGTCCTCTTTGGTGTCTTCATTTTTGTTGTTTGAGTTTTTTAAAATTCCCTTTAACTTTTTTTCAGGCACTTCCATAGGGGGTGTTAACGGCCGTTTTAAGGGAGTGGTAAAATTGTTGGTCTTTTGTTTGAGTTTCTTGGCTAATTCTACATTTTCTCTGTGCTGTTTCGCATTGATGTGGACATTCCAAACATTTTCTGATTTTACAACCGACTTGCACAGGACACAGGTAAGTTGACCTAAATCGTTATATTTAAGCTGTTATTAAAGAAAATAAACAGAAAATAGGAAAATCAGAGTTTGTTTTCACTATGAAAGGATATTTTGCAAGGGGTGACTCTATTTTCTTCACATCTTTCTGGATTTTATTTTTTTCATTTATAAGACGACGAAATTCGGTTTGAACGAGCTTCTTTTTCGAATTTTTAAAAGTTGCAGACATTATTTGTTTAACATTTAGCAAAAGACATAACCTCAACGACACTAAACATTTATTTTAGCTATATGGAGACAGGTAAATTAGCAACACAAATATGGTTTACTGATAGATGCGCCACCTAGTGTGAAGTTCTAGATACTAATATTTATTGCGTGCATTTTTGAATCTTTTCAAATCTTATATTTGCTTCTTATTTTAAAATAAAATTTCTTTTTTGTTACAACTATATTATTTTAAATTGTTATTAAATTGAAAACGTACATGTATTACTAAAATAACTTAAAACAGTTAATTTAAATAATTAAAAATTATTTTATTTTAGTTAACATAATTTTTGTGGCATTAATTGAAATTAAAACACAAATTTTAATATTTTTTCTAATAACACCATAGCATCTAATACTAAAAAAAGTCTTTAATCTTTAGTCTATTTAATCTGTTATAAAAAAAGGGGATTGCCTCGCATGTAATGGAGTAGTACTGATTTGTAAATAATTGTGTTTTATTTAGTTAAAATGTAATAAAAAAATTTTTTTCAGTTTAAGTTTGTGTCTATTTTATGCGCTTTGAACGCCAACAAAATACTAAAAATGTTAATAAAGCATTCACAGTTTTCAAAACACAGCTTTTTTATTTTTACAATTTTGCAAAACAACAAATTTATATTTAAGATTAAAATACTTTCAATCATTCAAATAACAAATAAGATAACTGTAAAGCTCTGGATGCAATATGTTTTCACGAACTTTAATAAAGCAATTTATTAATGCAAAAAACAAGAAAAACAAGGCTATAACTATAAATCTCAAAATGTTTCAAAAAAAAATTGGTTGCTATTTTCCTACATCCACACAACAGATCACCTCTTCTATTTGCAAGTTATAATGGAATTAGAAGAAAGAATGAACCCCATCAAATACTACAGGCTTACGTCTAAAATATATTGCACAATCAACGTACAAATAAGTTCTACTCTAATTTGTGATCAGACATGAACATAGAACATTAATAAAGAAAATCAAAAGCTCTGGAGGATTGAGCAAAAGGGAATGTACAATCTCTATAACTAAAAACAAAATTGATCATGTCAATAAATGGGCTTATTAGAGATGAAAGTGTGAACATAGCTCTAGTTATCGAGATCTTGAATCATCATGGGAATATTTCTTTTCTACCTAAATTAGAAATGGTTAATTTCTACAAATTAACTTTTAAATAGACTTACCGGCATAAGTAATAGTTTATCAAGGTAGGAAATACTTCATCAAAATCACCCAAACGATGAGCAATTGTGTCGTGATTAAAACCTCAGTTGTCTTATTGTAGATATGCACTTATTGCTTTGATTTCTTATGATTTGTTCAAAATAACACACTTAGGATTCCAACTTATCTCAAGATTTCCTCTAAGTAAATCAACGTTTCTCCTAATAATTATCCTCAGAATTTCCATTCCTTAATTTTCCAATTTTTTTTTAATTTTACTTAATTTTGTACATTTTGGAATAATTTGTTATTGCAGATATTATTATAAATACAATAAACTCTTTTCATGTTGCTTCGTTAAGGCAGTTTCTTTACAAAACTCATTGAGCATGCGAATTTCAGCAAGTTCCCATGATTTCCTCAATTTCCATAATTTACTCAACTTAGTACTCCGATTTCTCTATGGTAAACCTTTTCTTTCTCTTCTTTTTAGATAAGTCACTTGTTTCGGATTACTTTTAGACGTGAGCAAAAGACCTAGAAGTACATAATAGTGTTTTCTGTCTCTAGAGCAGAAAATAGACATTTGCAACCCCCGGATGCATTATTGATAGCAAGAAGCATGTGAGGGCTGCAAATACCTTTCTGTCAGAGTAACATACAAAAGTTTTCGCCTACCTATTATTTAGCGTAAAATTATTTGTTTTAAAATTTGGCCAATAAATAGAAAAGTATTTGAAAACTAGATGATAATAAAATGACAATATTTTTATTTATTATAATGCGCCACTAAAATTTTTTATGAGATAAAAAATTGTTTAAATTATTTGTTTTAAAATTCGGCCGGTAAAGTAGAAAGTTATGTTATTATTTAATTTAAAATGTGTTTTATTTGAAATTTCATTTTATTTTTGTCATTTGTCAACGAAATTTTTATAATAGATGTGAATTTAATTGGCTTTTTTTTGTAACATTATAATGGGAGCATATTGTGACCACAAAATTGTGACTTATGACAAAAAAGGCAAACAAAACAGTTTTGACATAAGAAAGAGGCCAACAAAAACCAATTTTCTGCCCTCAAAAGAAGTCATTACTGATACATTTTCTGTTTAGCTAGACGAAAAAACTATTTTATGTATAAATAAAGTGGCCTGTTCTTACCTCAAGTAGTGAAATATTATTCTCTAGGTAAAAAATTCGATTACAACGCCTCTGGTGTAATGTTCTCAATACTACAAACGCAAACCAGGGTAACATCAAGATTATTGTGACCTAACTTTCCATCCCCGAACATAACCTAAAAAAGAAAAAAATTCTGTAACATTCGAGCATTCGACCTTTTTACTTTATACTAGTAAAGTGACCGAATGATTTGATTGAGATTAATCAACATTTTAAAAAAATAATCCGTCAAAATCAGATATCAAGCATGTCAAACATTATTCATGTACACCAACCTAATAAAAAATCGAAAAAATTAATAAATTTACTTTTAGCAAAATTCATTGCGTTAAATTAAATTTTGATAACAAAATCTTAAATATACGTTGAAATATGGCAGCAAAACTGTGAATTAATACCATTTTAAATTATTTTAGTGATGTGAAGACATAAATTATTTAGGGAATTTGTGAGAGGAGGTTGGTAGTATGAAATAACAAACCGTAAGCGTAAGCAGTGCTCTACCTCTAACCTAACTTTTGGGTGATCGAAAATGGTAAAATTTTATTTAAAATTTTGGGCTTTTCTAAATTAAAGTGTGAATTTTTAGTATTCAGTGCTACATAAAGAAGAAAATGCTCACGAGGAGAGTATTTGGAGTTGTGCTTGGGGCCGCTACTCCACTGAGAAGAAAAAGATAAAAGACCGAAACGATGATGAAAAATCTCGGTGTTTTTCTAATTTCTTTAAAACCTTAATACAACAATCTTTTTAGGGACTCGATAATGTCTGACGAAGCTCCTATTGATTACATTATTACCGGAGGAGTGGACGATTTAGTAAAAGTTTGGGAATTACAAGATGATCGACTTGTTTTAAAACACAATCTTGAAGGGCACTCACTTGGCGTTGTTTCTGTCGCAGTTAGTAACAATGGAAAATGTTTGTTTTTATTATTTCGGATTGATCACGCTTTGATTAGTGTGTGCTTCCAGTTCGTTGGATTCAAGTATGAGAATTTGGGATTTGGAAAGGGGAGAGAAAATTGCACATGTTGATGTGGGACCTGTAGAACTCTGGACCTTAGCTTTTAGTCCAGATGATAAATACATAATATCAGGTTCACATGCTGGGAAAATTACAGTTTATAATGTTGAAACTGCAAGAGCTGAACAGACTTTAGATACCAGAGGCAAATTTATCTTGAGCATAGCTTATGTAACTTTTAACAATTTTTAATTGTGTATTATAAAGTTTTTTTTTTCAGAGTCCTGATGGTAAATACATAGCAAGTGGAGCAATTGACGGAATTGTAAATATTTTTGATGTTGCTGGAAATAAATTATGGCACACTTTGGAAGGTCATGCTATGCCAATTAGGTCTTTATGTTTTTCACCTGATTCTCAGTTATTGTTAACTGCATCAGATGATGGTCATATGAAACTGTATGATGTGTATGTTTTATTTTTTGTTGGAAATGTATTTAACAATTAATTGTAGGCTAAATAGTACATAGGAAATGGTTATTTAGGACTGGGAAAGTAGTCTTTCAAATACGTTGTGAAGTTTCGACGATGTATTTCGTCTTCTTCAGGTTACACTTATTTCTTTTTTATATAACTTAGAGATTAAACTTAGCGAAGAATTTTAGTTATAGTGGTCCTATAGAAAAGTGGACAGACTTATTAAGCTCTCCCAATAAACAGATCACAAAAATAATTGCAGTTACCGCAAACATCAAATAAACTATAAAACCACTCATAAAACTTTATTTATGAGGGTTTCCATATCTCGGAACCATTAAAATTTGTAATCAAACCCTGCCAAGGTCGTTGTTAAATGTGAAAGAGTTATTTTATGATTTATTTTATGTTTGCGGTAACTGCAATTATTTTTATGATCTGTTTATTGGGAGGGCTTAATAAGTCTGCCCAGTTTTCTATAGGACCACTATACTACATGTAATAAGTAAAATTCTTCTGTAAGGTTTAAATAACCATTTCCTACATACCATTTACCTAACTTACAAGGACGTCAAAAAATGGCAAACATTAATTGTGTTTTAGCAAACATACAAATGTTGTTGGAACCTTATCGGGCCATGCTTCTTGGGTTTTGAGTGTTGCTTTTTCTTCTGATGGTAAACATTTTGTATCTGGAAGTTCTGATAAAACTGTAAAAATTTGGGAGTTTGCTTCTAAGCGATGTGTTTATACTTTCAAGGAACATAGTGATCAAGTAATTATTTTGAGTGATTATATTGTGCTTTCATTGCTTTAATTTTAGGTTTGGGGTGTGAAGTTTAGTCCAGATAATAATAAGATAGTGTCAGTATCTGAAGACAAAAGTATAAATGTTTATACTTTGCCAATATAGAAAGATCACTTAGACAATTTGTATTTTTTATTTGAACGTAACCTTTGTAATTGTATTAACCATTGATGCAACATGCAGCTTTGGCGGACAAACAATCTAAAGTTAGGTAAAATTTGACTGGACGCAAGTAACCATTCTAACAGGTAGACAAAATCAAACAACACATAAGGTTTGTTGAGTCTCTTTATGAAAAATGAAACGTAAACAAACTAATATCATGGTCAGTCTGGTTATGTATAGTCACTGCTTAGGGCTACACACACGAACTGGCATACAAAACTTTATTCAACAACACCAAAAAGCCACCAAATTCTTAAAAAATTAAATTTGATTTAAATTAATTTTATTGAAAATCAAATATTCCGTCACGTTCTGGTAACATTTTAGACGACAATATCAAAATTAAAGCTGCAAGTTTCTATTAGTAAAGAAAGACAAAATACAAAAGAAAGAGCTTTCTCCACTAAAGGCAGCAACTGTAAGTTTAAATCCTTAAAATATTAAAATTTTAGTATTTTCCTGGATAATTTTTCAAAAAAAATCAACAACAAACTTAAAAACCTTATACAGTAGAAGCTCATTAACGTAAACACAAAAATCACAAGGCAGTTCATGTTAGCGCAAGTGTTCATGATACCAAAGGTGCTGAAAAAGGTGAATTTTCGAGTCTAAATTTACATAGATTTTGAGTACAGTAAAACATAAAAACCTGGGTGCTGATCAACACATTTTATTTATTCTATTCATACACGAAAAAGTTAATAACAATTTTGATTTTTTGTCTTACATATTATGTTCTCTTAAAAAACAAGGTGATCTTCCTTTGTTTCAGTTTTTTTGTAAAAATGTGTTTGTTTACGTTATTGAGACGTTCACGGTAACGAATGTTCACGTTAACGAGCTTCTACTGTATCTCACTAGTGACTAATAGGGATTTTACTTATCTAAAATGAACATAGTTATGGGCTTATTATGTAGAGCTCTACCTAAATATCAAACGTGCCGCACATGCGCATTTATAAAAACGTCAAATATTAGACAGAACTGTCAAAAAGATTGAGTCGGTTGAGTTAACCTCTAAAACTAAAACAAGTGTATAAACGACAAAAGGAGGAAAAACATTTTATTGTGATTACATCGGCACAACGTCAGAACATCACTGGAACAAAACAGTTATTTTGTTGTCGGAAAAAACGTTTGTTTTTCTATTTTCCGTTTTGTAACCTGGCTTTTAGGTAAGTCTGTTTTGTTAATGTGTGAATTAACTTCTAACAGTTTTGTACGTAAGTACACAAAATCATCTGTACTTGTACACTGATCAATAATCGAATTGAAAATGTTTTTGCACTGTTGTAGCAAATTACTGGAATCTACTATGTCTCTTTTACAGATTTCATCCATTCGTAAATCAAGTTCTTGTTCCAAATTTGTCTCGGAAGTAGAAGGCTGATCAAATTTCTGTTCCAAATTTTTGTCTGAAGTTGAAGGCTCATCGAGAAACGGGCTTTTTACATCTTTTTCACTTCCATTTTCAACTTTCTGGGTAATATACATGGCAACTAAATGCATATGTTTACAAAAGTTATTTTTTACAGAAGCCTCGTAGCAGGAACATCTGAAACGATGAATGCAGCTGTTACAACTTCTGCAACGAAGAGTTCGACAGTTGCAATTTTCATTGACCATATCCACTTCGTAAAAGTCAATTTTAGATTGAGAGTGAACAAGAAATTTTTTTGAGTCTTTTTTTGCAACTGCTTTAAAACTCATCTCCATTGCACGTTTGTGAAATTTATTTACAAGAAGATCGCGATGAGTAGCAGTGGGTCTTAAAACCGAAGCAACTCTTTTCCAAGACTTGTCCAAGATGAGTTTATCCAGAGCATCAAGGCACGTTTCTAAACGTCTCACTGTTTTGCCCGAAAAGTAATTATATTTCAAATTTTGGTGAAGGGCTTCTAAGTGCATGTTAGTGTTAATACCAGCATTGGTTCTATAACAATGAGCCCAGGAAGCTACTCGTTGTTCATTTTGAAAGTAATTTTTTTCCAAATAATTTAAAAATACATTTTCATTGTTAGATACTAAGTAGTGAATTATATTATTTTTTAACCGTAAAAATTCGTTTTTTTCTGTTTCTTTTAGCAATGTATTAAGATCCTCTTGGACCTTATGTCTTTTTTCTGTATCTGATATTTTTGCTTTAGCTTGAGTAACCCAGTTCTTCTTGATATGCCACGTGCATAAAAGTCGTTGTCCCACAGAGCCCATTACATTTTGCCAAGCATTAAAATATACAGCTGTATCGTCAGTCATAAGATATTGTGGAATCAAAACGCCGATTAACTTTTTTAATTCCTGTAGTAACAGTTCTACGATTATAGTGTCTCTTCTGTTGCTTATTAAGAAAACAGCAGGGTGTCCAATGTGTTGATCATCCAGTACAAGAATTGTAGTTAACTCAAAATTGTATGGATTAGTCCCATGTGTTCCATCAATGCATATGATCCGGGGTCCATATGTGACAAGCATGTACTTCATTTCATTGTTCATATAAGCTAAGGCAAAATCGTCAACTTCTAGTATGTCGTGTTTGTCCCCAATTTTTTTAAAAATAAAAACATTGTTGTGATTTGCATTCCACTCTGCCACTTTCATTTCAACTGCAATAAAGTCCGCTTTATTTCGTTTGCCAGTGAGATTATTTTTTTCGGCCAAATACTGAATGTCTTTTAGATTTAATAAATTTAGTCTGCTACAGTCATTGCCTTTCATTTCTCTAGTTTTTTTTAAAATGCTATTATAAGAGACTCCTAGACGAATTTGTTCAACAATGTCGTTTTTTTCAGTTTCAGTTAAAGGTTGGCAACGGAGTTCTAGTTTATGGCCAACATGAGTGGGTACAAATTCTACAAAAACTTTACCACTGTCACGGTGCACTTCTGCTCTAATTCTAGAAGTACAAACCCCAGGAAGTTTAATACTTCCGCTGATTTTTGAACTACGAACTAAGCACCGGGATTGAAATTTTCCGAGATTGCTTCGATGGCATTCGTAATAAAACACTTTTCCAATAGTACTTTCCATGCTTCTTGTTGCATTAAGCATATAGAAAGACTTGGTTTCCTTTTCTACTCTTTCTTTCCACGTTTGAAATGTAGTCTCTGTATTAAATTCAAGACGTTTATTTTCAAATTTAATATTGTGGATGTCCGTGTGATGTTTCGTTAAAGTAGAAAATGATGGAAAACTTAGTTTAGGTGGAGTACATAGAGGACAAATAATATTCGAAGACCTTTTGCAGTTTTCTGAATTGTCTTTATGTTTTGTCCTCAAATGTCTATTTCTGCTGGACACACTTTGAAATTCTTTCATGCAGTGATCGCATTTGATCGTTGCTTTGTTACTACTTAAGCTAAAAAATGTACAGGTATTTAATTAAAATACTTTTTACAAAAAATATTTACTTACCTAGACATTGTAATTTACAATAAACTACCACAGAAACTAGTATAAGTCTTTAAACAACAGCACAATAATTAATGATATGAACACTAGAGAAATTACAGAGATTCAAGAGGCGGAAATGCTAAAGCGAAATTGGAGGGAAACTGGGAAACATCTGGAAAAATAGTCCGGTCAGTTTACCCAACATACCTTCCGATGAATCACTCAAACCGGATGTAAAGCGGAAGATGTCTTTTTTGAAATGTCTTAAATTTAATCATGATTTTTTAAATCTGATGGCAACTCAATCTCTGTTAATTATTGTTAATAAAGATAAAAAAAAATGTATGAAGATGTTACTGTTTCACTGTAGCAGAAAAAAATTCCCCGAAACCATGGAAATTACTATGATTAAATATGATAATAATAATAAACTTTATTATGCTGAGATTTACAAAAAATTTACACTCGTAAATGAAATAAATTTCTCAAAAGTTTAAAAAGGATTATGAACTAATAATGAATTTACAACAGATTGAATTTATTGAAATCAAGGTTTTTAGTGTTGTCAGGCAATATGATGTAAAATTGTATACAGCAATAATTTGAAGTTTGAACTGTTTCTAGTTCTAGCAAGTCTGAGAATGCTTTAATTAAATGGCGGTTTCTGGTAGCGTAAGTGTGATTAAATCGTTCATAAATATTAACATTGTGTTATGCAAAAATAAAAGACACTCTGTAGTACATACCAAGCTGTTAAAATTTTGAAAGTTTTAAAAATTCACTAAAATCATCTCTAAAGCCAATTCCAGCAATAAGTCTAACACAATTTCTTTATACTTAAATACTTTTTTTGCATGAGGAGAGTGCTGCCATGTAATAATTGCATATGAAATTATTTGGCCATGTACTAAAGCATGGTAACCAGTAATCACCGTCGCATTTAGTTGACGACAAGACAAATAAATAGTTTAGTTGAAAGTTTATAGAGACTAAATGGTCTGTATTCTGTATGAATTTCCCATTTCATAGAAGAGTCATGAAAAACGCCTCGTAGTTTTATAGGTTCATTGTAAGGCACATTTTTAATTGTTGAAAATACGATATTTTGTGTTTTATTATGATTTGCTAATAAACAGTTTATAGAAAACCAATTCGTTACTTTTTCCGATAATAAAACTCATAGCGATAAGTGGACGGAAACATGGATTTATCTCATCCCTATTTTTTAAATTTGCCGCTTAATTTTACTTTTTGAAATAAATTTGGAACTGCGCAAGTGCGGCACGTTTGAGATTTAGGTAAAGCTATTATGTAGTGACGTTGGATAAAAGGCGTTAAGTAACAATCTAAAAGTTACAATTTTTTTTGGGTAACGTTTTAGGACAACTAAAAAGATAAGTACACAATTCCAGATAATTTAAAAGTTGTAAAAATTTATATGCTTTTTAAGAGTTACTTGTTCTGTAGATATTGAAACAAACTGCTCAAAAATTTTGAAAAAAAATTACAAGATAGAAAATGTTTAGATCTTTGGATTGGTCTAATTTATTAAAATAGGACTAATAGCAGGTCGGAAAAAATTTTGAAATAGTTATTTACAGTAGAGTGTTGTAAATACTTTGGTATTTTGCAACATGAAAGCCGTCTGATGCACAATACCTGTATGGATAGTACCAACTACATTTCTAGCATAACAAAATAAACACTTTACCTCATTTTTGTCTTAACTTGCTTTGATACTAGGACTTTCTTTATAATAAAATACAATGACTGTTTAGCTAACAATAAACAAAGAGACTCCCGAAATGGGACATATTAGGGAAAGAGTACGCAGTAGTTGTTTCTCTCGTGAGGCTTCTACGCACTCTCATCAGATAACTTTCTGAGTCGGAGGTGTTTAATTAATTCTACATTTAATTCAGTGTTTTAACACTTTTGAGCTCGATACCTGAATAGTGTGTTGCGTACTTTACTGTTCTTAAGGTATAAGCTAAGGCTTGATCTGTATAATGAGTTGCCTAATCTTTTGGCTAAAAAGTACTCTTTTAACATATTTGAACAAATAGGTATATTTGTTCTATTTCAGCTTCTTTACTCTTTTTGATACATGGTGCTTAAGCAACGAACAATTACAAAACTCAACATAGAGTCCAAATAACTCAATTCTTAAATGAGCATTCAAAAATCTGAATTTGTGAACTGTTGTGAATAAATAGACTTTTAATTGTAATAACCCTGGCCAGCCTCAATAAACTAACGTTTGATGTGTTCGTCAAAAACCGTCTGCCGTTGAATGAGTTATTCATTCATATTAGTATGAGTATTAGTATTAGTATGAGTTATTCATATATATATTCATTCAACGCGTCTGCTAAAGACTCATAGCGTTATTTTGTTCTTTTAATGTCTCTGGACTGTCTGCGACCAGTCACAAAAAGACAGAGTTTGTGATTTGTTTGTCTAATGTCCGTTTGGTATAGAACTGGAATTTAATATGTACCTACTAAAGTCTGCATTTTATTCCTAGGAGTCCATGTCTATGATAGATCAGATTATTTTTGTTGCTGGGGCAGTTCGTGCTTGGTTTCTTGCATCCCTTTGGTGTCAACGATTAGGTGGTGTTGATGAAATTATGTCAAATTAAATATCTATTTGTCAAATTTTTTATTAAAAAAATTTTCAGTTTTAAATTTAATTAGATTTGATCAATTTCGTCCGGGAAACTTGTCTTAACGATGATTGGAACACGAAGAACTTGGAGACTGAAGATCGCTCAGCAGTATTCCAGGAGACATCCACCAGGAAATGACAGCTCGTGGGAAGGCAATGGAATGCTTTTCTATTGCGTTCAGATGAGCGGTCCATTCCTTGGCGGGCGTCTCTTGTAACGCTGCGAGTGAATGCACACTTTTCGGTCGAAATTTAGAAGAAATTTAGATAAGGAAAAGCTTCTTAGCAGAAGAGCAGTTCCCGTTAATGTGCTTCAGCCTTAAATCATATAATCTAATAAATGTAAAATAAATGTATCTACTTACTTACCAGATGTTAAGTGTTTCATCATATAGTTCATTATCAACATTTATTAATACATATTTCTTTTGCAGGATTTGTTGGACAGGTTTTGCAGGACATGTTGACAAGAAATGTCATCACATTTCTATGGTTACATTTTAAATTGTTTATTTGTGTTGATTTGTTTTTCAAAAAAAAAACTGGAAGACCTGATTGTAATTATAATATTTGTTTATTGAAACAAATATTACTCTCACTTTTTTTGCAGTCAGTTTCTCTAAATATATAATGGTTAGTCCGCATATTGTGCCGAATGTGTATGCACATAGTTCATTAGTTCTATAATGTTTAGTTACGGAAAGGTACTGATACAAATTTTTAATTATTTTGAGACTGGTAAGGATGGGAAACATTTTGTATCTGGAAGTTCTGATAAAACTGTTAAAATTTGGTAGTTTGCTTCTAAGCGATATGTTTATACTTTCAAGGAACATAATGATCAAGTAGTTATTTTGAGTTATTATATTGTGTTTTCATTGCTTTAATTTTAGGTTTGGGGTGTGAAGATAAGTCCAGATAATAATAAAATAGTGTCAGTATCCGAATACAAAAGTATAAATGTTTATACTCTGCCAATATACCTAGAAAGATCATTTAGACAATTTGTATTTTTTATTTGAACGTAACGTTTGTAATTGTATTAACCATTGATGCAACATGCAGCTTTGACGGACAAACAATCTAAGGTTAGGTAAAATTTGACTGGACGTAAGTAACCATTCTAACAGGTAGACAAAATCAAACAACACATAAGGTTTGTTGAGTCTCTTTATGAAAAACGAAACGTAAACCACCCACTAACACCAAACATTTTATTTGATACGACACACGTTCTGACAACAAAGTTGTCATCCTCAGGTAGGAATTTTAAAGAACAGGTTTTTTTCAGTTTTTTTTTTAATTCCCACCTGAGGACAACTTTGTTGTCGAAACGTGCGTTGTATCAAGTAAAAAGTTTGGCGTTAGTGGGTGGTTTACGTTTTATTTTTCATTTAAACACACCAACAAGATTAAGTTTCTGTATGTTTTTAGCTGTTTGGAAGTTAGCAAATCGTTTTATTTATCTACCAGATTGGGTAGTTGTTTATAAAATGCTCGCAATTTTACCTAATTTCAGGTTGTTTGTTCTCCAGAACTGGGGGTAGAATATAAAAGAAATCTGATCTTAACTTCATAAATATCAGATGATTCAAAAGTGTGAAGTAATATGTTAACCGGAAACATAGCACCACAAATGATGAAAATCTGCAAAAATGTTTTGTCTTATCTTAACTGAACACAAGATTATAAAACCCAAAAATTAATTATAAAACATTATAACAAAAAAAAAAAATGTGAACATAAGACAACTATAAGTTTTTAAACTCAAAATAAAGCCATTTAACACAATTTACTTTTATACCAAGTTGCATCATTTAGGGATTAGAAGGCGTTAAAGTTGGAAATTAAAATTCTTTTTTATAGTTAAACGAAAATATCTTGAAAACGGTATGATTTAGCGAAATCTTGCGTTATTACTTTCTATTATTTAAAATCTATTGTTATATTTATTTTTATAATTAAAATAGGAGTTGGTAGGGCAAAAATTTGATAATTACCAAAAATATGCGATGGAAGTGCTCGACAGGATTTGCTACATAATTTTGAATCATCTCATTTAGTATTTTTATTTATGGCAGAAAAGTCATACTTTTTGTGCCGAATTATGTTTGATTATGTAATATAGATACCTACATTTTTTTAGATGTTCGGTTGCATAACCACAACGTGTTTAAAGAACAAAGTTTACTGTTGTACTAAAATAGACTCCAGAAGTGTGACTTCATTTACGGACGAAAGTTTAAAACACCGTCATTTTAAAAATATACCTTAAAAAGTCACCTTCATTGCACTAGTACAGAAGGTTGAAATTATAATGGTTAAATTTTGATCGATGAAATATCACATATAGAAACGGAAATAAGGAATAAATACACTCTCTTTCAATACTCATACTATTTTTGTTGTATATTGTGTTGCATATTGCATATACACAGAGAACACACACTACCCCGCGAACCTATGTAAGTGATTACTCATTAAAGTGTTAATTAATAAAAGTGCCTATTTATTACCACCTTCCAATCAAATATATAACATGGTGACAGCGGTGATGACAGCGGTAGTGACAGCCGTATACCTAAAGTGCTAACTCTGATTGAAAAGAAGTAATATAGAAAAAATCAGCGAAATTAACGAAAGCACGTGGCAACATAACCTCAAAATGGCGGATTATTACAATAAACCGAGCAAGTTAACGATAAAAGGCATTACAAAAGTTGATTGGGACACCTGGAAACAAGGTTTTGAGAATTATTTACTGGCGTCTGGATTAAATTCTGTCGAAGACAAAAGAAAAATTGCTATTTTAATCAATCTTATCGGAGAAGATGGGCAAGAGCTTTATAATAATTTCACGTTTACAGAACCTGATCAGAAAAACGATTACAAGATAGTGTTGGGAAAGTTCGAAGAATTCTGCAAACCAAGAGTTAACGTAGCAGTAGAACGGTTTAATTTTTTTAACACAGTTCAAAGTGAAGGGGAACCGTTTGAATCTTTTTTGACCAATTTACGAAGCAAATCATCTTCATGTGATTTTGGAGATCAAAGAGATAGCCTAATTAGAGACAAAATTGTGTGTGGTATCAGTGAGAAGGCACTTCAGAAACGTCTTCTGCGAGTACAAGAACTTACATTGGATAAAGTGATCCAATATTGTTTAGCCAATGAGATGAGTGAGAGACAGGCCAAGGCGATCCAAGATCAATTCAAAGTGGATGTGATTCAAAACAAGAAATCGACATCGATGGAGTCGAGGACCAGAAGCAAATCGAAAACTAGAGCTTCAGTAAATAGTGTAGTGCAGTGTTCTAAGTGCAATAGAAGCCATGAAATTAGAAAATGTCCTGCGTTTGGAAAAGAATGTTATAAGTGTAAGGGTCGTAATCATTTTGCTTCAGCTTGTAAGAAAACATCACAAGGTAACAGTAGTAATCGACAGAATAATAGTCATAATAATAAATACCAAAGTTCAAGACGGGTACAGTCACTTCAATGTAATGAAAACTATGATGAATTTTTTATTTCTGAATTGCATGTTAATCAAAACAATCACGAAGATGCTTGGTATGCTCATATTAATGTTGAAAACAATTTAGTAAAATTTAAGCTTGATTGTGGAGCAGATTGTAATATTATACCTACAAATATTTTTTACAGTTTAACGTTAAAGGATAAGGATAAGAGAATTTCAAAATGTAATGTCACATTTTTAACGTTTGGTGGTTTCAAAATAAAAGCATCTGGTAAAATTAATTTAATTTGTGTGGTTAACAATAAATCTGTAGAAATATTATTTTATATTGCAAATGTTAAATCAAATTGTATATTAGGGTTAAAGGCTTGCACTATTTTAAACCTAATTCAAAGAGTTAATGTCATTACAAATCCATCTATTGAAAATAAACAAGGGATCATTAATATGTTTCCCGAAGTTTTCAATAGTTTGGGATATATACAAGGTGAGCATCATATTGAAATTGATAAAAATGTAAAACCTGTTGTACATCCTCCTAGAAAAATCCCTCTTTCCCTCCAAGCTAAACTTAAAGATACTCTAGATATTTTAGAAAAGAAAGAAGTCATACAGAAGGTAGAACATCCAACGGAATGGGTGAATAGTTTAGTCATCGTAGAAAAGAAAGATGGATCTTTAAGATTGTGTCTGGATCCGAAGGAATTGAACAAGGCTATTAAAAGAGAGCATTATGGGTTTCCTAGTGTAGAAGATGTATTAGCAAGATTAAATGGAAAGAAAATATTTTCAGTGATTGACATGAGTGAAGGCTTTTGGCATATTAAACTGGATAAGCAGAGTTCAGATTTGTGTTGTTTCAATACTCCCTTTGGTAGATACAAATTTTTGAGAATGCCTTTCGGCATAAAGTCGGCTCCAGAAGTTTTTCAAAAGAGAGTGGTGGAAATTTTTGGAAACATTGAAGGTGTTCAAGTTATATTTGATGATATAATAATCGCTGGAAAGGATGTGGAAGAGCATGACAAGATTTTGTTGAAAGTTTTGCAAAGAGCATTAGAGCACAATGTGGTTTTTAATAAGAATAAACTACAATTTAGAGTTAAATCAGTTAAATTTATGGGTCATATTGTTCAAGAAAATGGAGTAGCTGCAGACCCTGATAAAATAAAAGCGATTTTGGAAATGGAAACTCCTAAATCAAAAGATGAATTGAAACGATTTTTGGGGATGGTTAATTATTTATCCCAATTTATTCCAAATTTGTCAGAAATAAACAGTCCATTAAGAGCACTTTTAAAGCAAGATGTTATGTGGCAATGGAATGAAAATCATGAAAAACATTTCGAAATATTAAAACAGCTATTATGTCGAACTCCTATTTTAAAATATTTTGATCAAAAAGAAACGGTGTGTATACAAACTGATGCATCAAAAGATGGTCTAGGCGCATGTTTGCTACAAGGAAAAAATCCTATCGCCTACGCTTCACGTTCGCTAACAGAAAGTGAGAAAAATTACGCACAAATCGAAAAGGAGCTTTTAGCTATTGTGTTCGCATTAGAGAAATTTCATCATTAGACTTATGGAAGAACTGTCACAGTTTTCAGTGATCATAAACCGTTAGAGACAATTTTAAAGAAAGAAATTAACAAAATAAGTCATCGCTTACAAAGAATGGTTTTGAAATTATTAAGATATGACTTTAAAGTTACTTACATGCCAGGAAAGAACATGTTTTTAGCTGATACATTATCCAGAGCTTATTTAAAGGATTCCGTGAAAGATGATCCTGAGTTAGAAATGATAGTTCACTCACTTTCGAAGCATTTAGCTATCACACCTGAGAAACGCAAAGAAATACAGCAAGCTACACATGAGGATTCACAACTGCAATCGATTATAAAATACCACATGGAAGGTTGGCCAAAACAGAAAAATGAACTAGAATTAGAGATAAGAGAATTCTGGAAATTTAAGGATGTCATTGATGTTTACGAAGGATTAGTGTTCATAGGGGATAAACTACTAATTCCTAAGAAACTTAGAAAAGATATTTTGATAAAATTACATGAAGGTCACTTAGGTGTTGATAAATGTAAAGCGCGAGCTAGGTCAACTGTATTTTGGCCAAGAATTACATCGGAAATAGAACAAATGGTTTTAAAATGCAAGATATGTGAAAAATATCAAAATAAAAATAGAAAAGAAACATTACTGCCACATCCAGTACCTAATAGAGCATGGGAAAAAATTGCTTCGGACATTTTGACGTTCGCAGGAATTGATTATTTAGTAGTTATGGATTACTACTCAAACTGGTTAGAGCTAGTTAGACTGAACGGAAAGACAGCAATACACATAATTCTGAAATTAAAAGAAATATTTTCTCGATATGGAATACCCGAAGTTATGATTTCAGACAATATGCCTTATAACAGTTATCTTTTCAAAAAGTTTGCAAAGGAATGGGATCTCAGAAGTGTAACGTCAAGTCCAAAGTATCCACAATCGAACGGATTAGCGGAACGTGCAGTTCAAATTGCAAAAAATATGTTGAGAAAAGCATACGAGGAGAAAAGTGATGTATATACATTTTTAATGGAGTACAGAAACACACATATCAAGAAATTGAACCTATCACCAGCACAATTAATGTTAAATAGAAGACTTCGAACCAAATTACCTACATTGACAAGACTATTAAATCCAAAGATTGAAGAAAATGTAAAAGAAAAAAGAGAAGAGATGAAAGAAATGGAATCTAGGTATTATAACAGAAATGCCAAAGTTTTGAAACCTTTTCTATTAGGAGATAGTGTAACAGTAAAAAAAGGAAGAGAATGGGAACCAGCACAAGTAACAAAAATAGAGGAAACGCCAAGATCTTATGTGGTCAGAACAGCTGACAACGAATATAGAAGAAATCGTAGACACCTGAGAAAGTCTTATAATAAACCGCCCACTTATAGACCAGAAACAGAAATTGAGATTGCTGAACCAAGTACGTTAAAACAAGACATTCCAAGAACCCCACCAAGTGAACCAATTTCATCAAGTTCTAACCTCTCAGAACCTCAGTTACAAATGACTCAACCTACAGATCCGCAACCTAATCCTAAATCCCAACCCAATATTAAACCTCAGAGACAGAGGAAACTTCCTGTAAGATTTAAAGATTACGTGCTCACCCATAAGTAAGGAACATCTTAATTTTGTTTAATTGTAAACCTATATATTTGTTTTTTATATATATTAAAAAAGGGGAGATGTTGTATATTGTGTTGCATATACACAGAGAACACACACTACCCCGCGAACCTATGTAAGTGATTACTCATTAAAGTGTTAATTAATAAAAGTGCCTATTTATTACCACCTTCCAATCAAATATATAACAATTTTAGTTTTAATCCAGTCACAAGTTACAAATAAGTTTTACATAATTAAAAAATTGATCGATAATAAAAAAATTATCATGCAAGCTTGTAAAGCAACTGCCGAAGATGGTCGTGTACATAAAATTGAAAATCTGGCCGTAGAAATGAAAGGAACTTCGTTCATATTCGGCATAGTTTCCTGGAATTCGCTCGTGGTAGTCTTTAGAAATGGAAGAAATCTGTGCATCGAACGTTTTATTTTCGAGTAATTTTTTTATTAGCTGTAAGTTTGTTGAAATTTGTGACTTATCGATAAAGAAAATGTTTAGAGTATCGACTGTAAGTATTTTTAGGTCTTATTTGCTTTAATTAGGTATTTTTTTATCGGTTGAAATTTGATCTTTGTAAATTCAATCTTATTTACAGGAATTTTTATCAAATGAAACTTAGAGTACGATTTCCAGACAAAACAATGTAAACTCTTGTAGACTTTGTTTTACTTTTTTGTTAATAACAGTTATTTATACTACAGTGTGTGGGTCAAATAAGTCACCAGAAAAACTGTTAACCCAAGAGTCACGAAGTAGCAATTGGGTTATTGTTTTTTGAGTGACTTAGGGCTACACACATGAGCTGGCATACAAAACTTTATTCAACAACTCCAAAAAACCACCAAATTTTTAAAAAATTAAATTTGATTTAAATTAATTTTATTGAAAAGCAAGTATTCCGTCACGTTCTGATAACATTTTAGACGACAATATCAAAATTAAAGCTGCAAGTTTCTATTAGTAAAAAAAGACAAAATACAAAAGAAAGAGCTTTCTCCACTAAAGGCAGCAACTGTAAGTTTAAATCCTTAAAATATTAAAATTTTAGTATTTTCCTGGATAATTTTTCAAAGAAAATTAACAACAAACTTAAAACCTTATACAGTAGAAGCTCATTAACGTAAACACAAAAATTACAAGGCAGTTCATGTTAGCGTAAGTGTTCATGATACCGAAGGTGCTGAAAAAGTTGAATTTTCGAGTCCAAATTTACATAGATTTTGAGTACAGTAAAACATAAAAACCTGGGTGTTGATTAACACATTTTATTTATTCTATTCATACACGAAAAAGTTAATAATAATTTTAATTTTTTGTCTTACATATTATGTTCTCTTAAAAAACGAGGTGATCTTCCTTTGTTTCAGTTTTTTTGCAAAAATATGTTTGTTTACGTTATTGAGACGTTCACGGTAACGAATGTTCACGTTAACGAGCTTCTACTGTATCTCACTAGTGACTACTAGGGATTTTACTTATCTAAAATAAACATAGTAATGGGCTTATTATGTAGTGACGTTGGATAAAAGGTGTTAAGTAAGAATCTAAAAGTTACAATTTTTTTTTGGGTAACGTTTTAGGACAACTAAAAAGATAAGTACACAATTCCAGATAATTTAAAAGTTGTGAAAATATATAAGCTTTTTAAGAGTTACTTGTTCTGTAGATATTGAAACAACCTGCTCAAAAATTTTGAAAAAAAAATTACAAGATAGAAAATGTTTAGATCGTTAGATTGGTCTAATTTATAAAAATAGGACTAATAGCAGGTCGGGAAAAATTTTGAAATAGTTATTTACAGATGAGTGTTGTAAATACTTTGGTATTTTGCAACATCAAAGCCGTCTGAAGCACAATACCTGTATGGATAGTACCAACTACATTTCTAGCATAACATAAAATAAACACTTCTCTTATTTTATAACACAATTTTGTAGAACAATTTCTACCACTTAAGGTGACAATAATGGTTAATTTAAGATAGACAAACCTCATTTTTGTCTTAACTTACTTTGATACTACGACTTTCTTTATAATAAAATACAATGACTGTTTAGCTAACAATAAACAAAGAGACTCCCGAAATGGGACATATTAGGGAAAGAGTACGCAGTAGTTGTTTCTCTCGTGAGGCTTCTACGCACTCTTATCAGATAACTTTCTGAGTCGGAGGTGTTTAATTAATTCTACATTTAATTCAGTGTTTTAACACTTTCGAGCTCGCAGTGGTGTTCGATACCTAAATAGTGTGTTGCATACTTTACTATTCTTAAGGTATAAGCTAAGGCTTGATCTGTATAATGAGTTGCCTAATCTTTTGGCTAAAAAGTACTCTTGTAACATATTTGAACTAATTGGTATATTTGTTCTATTTCAGCTTCTTTACTCTTTTTGATACATGGTGCTTAAGCAACGAACAATTACAAAACTCAACATAGAGTCCAAATAACTCAATTCTTAAATGAGCATTCAAAAATCTGAATTTGTGAACTGTTGTGAATAAATAGACTTTTAATTGTAATAACCCTGGCCAGCCTCAATAAACTAACGTTTGATGTGTTCGTCAAAAACCGTCTGCTAAAGACTCATAGCGTCATTTTGTTCTTTTAATGTCTGCCTGTCTCTGGACTGTCTGCGACCAGTCACAAAAAGACAGAGTTTGTGATTTGTTTGTCTAATGTCCGTTTGGTATAGAACTGGAATTCAATATGTACCTACTAAAGTCTGCATTTTATTCCTAGGAGTCCATGTCTACGATAGATCAGATTATTTTTGTTGCTGGGGCAGTTCGTGCTTGGTTTCTTGCATCCCTTTGGTGTCAACGATTAGGTGGTGCTGATGAAATTATGTCAAATTAAATATCTATTTGTCAAATTTTTTATTAAAAAAAATTTTAGTTTAAAATTTAATTAGATTTGATCAATTTCGTCCGGGAAACTTGTCTTAACGATGATTGGAACACGAGGAACTTGGAGACTGAAGATCTCTCAGCAGTATTCCAGGAGACATCCACCAGGAAATGACAGCTCGTGGGAAGGCAATGGAATGCTTTTCCATTGCGTTCAGATGAGCGGTCCATTTTTTGGCGAGCGTCTCTTGTAACGCTGCGAGTGAATGCACACTTTTCGGCCGAAATTTAAAAGACCCTCAGTTTCTTAGCAGATGAGTAGTTCCCGTTAAAGTGCTTCAGTCCTAAATTATATAATCTAATAAATGTAAAATAAATGTATCTACTTACTTACCAGATGTTAAGTGTTTCATCATATCGTTCATTACCAACATTTATTAATACATATTTCTTTTGCAAGATTTGTTGGACAGGTTTTGCAGGACATGTTGACAAGAAATGTCATCACATTTCTATGGTTACATTTTAAATTGTTTATTTGTGTTGATTTGTTTTTCAAAAAAAATCTGGAAGACCTGATTGTAAATATATAATGGTTAGTCCGCATATTGTGCCGAATGTGTATGCACATATTTTATTAGTTCTATAATGTTTAGTTACGGAAAGGTACTGTTACAAATTTTTAATTATTTTTGAGACTTGTAAAGATTGCAACTAAAATTGGCAAGATTGAAAAAATTTGAACACTGGTTAAATATAAAAAATATAAGGTATGGCATCCGTACCTATAAAATTACACGACGTAATCTGCTGAAGACGTAAAAATGGGTAGTCAATCTTGTACGCTAGACAATAACTATAGTAATTTAAAATGTTTTTTAAAATAACAGAATAATATTACGACTATCGGTAATTTAAACTCGTGGTCTAAATATCAAAACTTAAACTTTATTTTCCAGGACTAATAATTGGTATTATTAGGGGGTATTAGTAAAATTATGTGATATTAAATATTTAGTTATCAAATTTTTTAATGAATATTTTTTTTAAATTTTACATTCAATTTGATTTCATTCATATCGGCCAAAAAATCTGTCTTGACAATGAGCGCTACAAGAGAAACTTGTTGGAACAAAGATCGGCCGGCAGCGTTTCAGGAGAAGACCGCCAAATATGGACAGCTTGTCTGGAACGCAATGGAACAATGTACAATTTAGGTCATCGGAGTGTACAACCATTTGATTGCCAAAATGCCATTTCCAGATTTTACTCCACAACAAACATTACAGTCCGATGACGTAAAGTGTACGTTTGCGTTCAGATGAGCGGTTAATTCTTTGGCGGGCGTTTCGTGGAACGCTGCTGGGCTGCGTTCAGGAAGTTCACCCGGGTGAAAAAGTTATACTAAAGGTAACCCCGTGTCGTTCATAAACTTTATAGGGGAACTGTTTTACCCAAACGTCAATCGTTCAGAAAGATAAATAGTAATCACCCAAGGGTTACCCAAATCACCTTGCTGAGAAACATGGTTAAAAATTACCCGACCTGCGCAAAACGAATTTTCAACAAGAGTGATCATATGAATTATGTATACAAAATTATTTTGTCATTAAATGAATAAAGCAAAATAAAAATAAAGCTAAATAAAGCAAAGCTAAATTTTATTTTAAGATCATTTCAACAATTAATTTTTTTATGTGAGTTGAAATTATAATTGACTAATTTTTTATACAAAAATTAATTGATAAATAATCCCTACGTCTTTTACACACCACTGACCCGGCAGTATAAACTTATAGTCAGGCAAGAAATCATTACGGATAAAATTATCAAGTAATGATGCTAAAAAAATAAATGAAATGAAATAAAAAAGATGTAAGGAACAAATTTCTTTACTTGACGTCAAGCGTGACTACAAATCGTCTGCCACGCAACTTTGTTCTTGCTGTGTTAGTGTAGTGTCATTAATGTTAAAAAATTTTCGGACGATGTTGCATGTATTTAAAAGTATTGATTTTTGAATTTCAATTATTAAGTTTAAATATAATTTTAATAATTTTAAATTTTTATTAAGAGTTTTTGGCACAATTCCAGTGGCCGACATAATCATTGGAAGTATTTTAACTGTCTGCAGGTTCTATAAATTTTTGATTTCGCCAGCAAGTAACATGTATTTTGACATTTTTGTGGTGTATGTTGTGTGTATATTGTGTGAATTGGGAACCGCAATGTCAATCAAGTATGCCTGTTTGTCGATCTTTGAAATTAAGATTATGTCTAGACGGTTAGCAGTTATGTTTAAGTCAGTCAGTATAGTTCGATCCAACTATAATTTATAGTTATTATTTTCAAGATATGGCTTTGGTTCGTATTTGAAATAAGGTGACTTGTTTTCAGTTAAACCTGAATTAAACGCCAATTCTCAATGTATGATTTTAGCCATATTATCATGTTTTTTTTATATTCTGTTTGTGTTAATACAGGACAAGATAAAATAATGTGTTGAATAGTTTCTGGCTGAGATGAACAAATTCTACATGAATCATCGTTTTCATTTTTGATTATAAATTTATTATAATTTTTTGTTTTAATCACCTGTTCTTGAATTGCAAAAATAAATCCTTCTGTCTCAGGGTGAATGTTAGACTTTGTCAGCCAAATGTGTGATGCCTCTTTATCAATGAGAGGATCATCAAGCTCTTTGTAAAATCTACCATGAAGTGACTTTTCCTTTGTAGTATTGATTAATAATTTTTCATCAAAATTAATTTCTTGTAACCTAAAGTCACTAAGGTTTAAGGGTGTATAATTATAGTCACTTAAGCATATTGCTATAAACAAAAGGTTTTTCTGGCTACGTTCAAGAAAATATTTCTTTAGTAAATTAATCTGTTTGTCATGAAGATTTTGTAAGTGTAAAAAACTACGGCCACCATTTTGCCGTGATAAAGAAAATCTTTCAATAGCTGATTTTGGATGGTGTTTTCGAAATTTGGTACATAAAGTTCGAGTTTTTATATTTAAATTACTAATATCTGTTTTTGACCATTTAATAATACCAAAGGAATAAGTCAATACTGGTACAGCAAATGTATTTATAGCTTTCATAATAATTTTACCATTTACATGTGTATTTATTATTATGTGTTAAACCCGGCAAAAGAATAAGAATCATTTCAACAATTAATTTTTTTTATGTGAGTTGATATTATAATTGACTAATTTATTATTATTATTATTATTATTATTGGCAATATTGTAAGTTGACTCAAAGTGATATGCAATTAAATTGGAACTATCCAGGAACATATTATGAGGAATACCTTTAGTTTTTCGTTTTGAATTAACAAATTTCCAAAAAATTTTATTGTCTGTTATAACATTCTGTTCTATAGTATAAATATATTGTTTTTTATTACAAGAATTTATTGCTTCCTTACATTGCGTTTTGAGATACTTGAAATTGTTATAATCAGAAATAAAATTAGTGTTTTTAAATTGTTTATGTGCATTTTTTTTTTCATTTTAATAAGTGATTTAGTGTGACTATTGACCCAAGATGGAAAATTATCGGATGGTTTTTTAACTTTATACTCAATAAAAGTTTCAATAATGGGGTTAATAATTGAATAAAAAGAATAGATGCATTCATTAAGATCATATATATTATTTAAAAATTGCTAGTCCATTTCTTTTAAGTATGTGTTTATAATATCATAAGGTGCATTCCGAAAATCTAGATAAAAATGATCCTTTATATCACTGAGTGTAAGTAAATTAATATCACAGATATGAATATTCAGTGCCGGATGATGCCCATCCTCAGGTACAAGAGATTTAATTAAACGAGTATTGCTAAAATCTAAATCTAAGATAACATAATTGTTGTTTAACATATTATTATACTGAAATAAACTATTTAAAGCAAAGGTATCACATACAGTTTCTTCAATCATTCAATCACAGACGTTACATTATATGGGATTAAATAATCACAGTCTTCATCACAATTCCATGTTAAATTAGGTAAATTGTAATCACCCAAAATACAAATTTTTGCGTCGGGATAATCCGCAACTAAAGAAGTAACTAAACTTACATGATTTTGATAAACTTCTAAACTAGAGTTTGGTGGAAAATATACACTCTCAAAAATAAATTGAAGATTGTTAACAGTTGAAAGAACTCACACCTCTTCTCTTTGTTGGATGTCTAGTTGTAATTGAAAAGACGGAATATTATTTATTACCGGAATTAACACGCCACCACCTCTTGTCTTTTTGGTATCTTCAAATGATTTGTCTTTTCTGTAGGTTACGTATCTGCCGTCAATTACTTTACTATTATAAAAATCATCTACAAGCCAAGTTTCAGTTAACATTATCACTTTATAGTTTTCACAAAGTACACACGAATAAAATTCCCTTAGTTTAGTTCTCAAACCGCGCACATTTTGATAGTAAATTGAGGGAACATGATGTCTAAGATTAAAGAAGGCTTTTTTTATTGTTCTGCAACTTCTCCATTTTGCTTTTTTCGTAAAAAATATTTTTTTTTACTTTAACACCAGCGGCCCAAAAAGTCTCATCCATCATCAAATCAAATGAATTGCTGTTAACTGTAATTTTAAAAGCGACTCTTTTAGCATTATCTTGTTTTGGTAAAATTTCTACGGAAAACTCTTCATTGGGCATTTTGCTTTTGAGACAGCCAAGCAATTTTTCTGCCGTAGTTTCTACATCTAAGTTGCCGGCATAAATGTAACTCTTCCGAGTTGCCGCTCTGATCGTAGCATTTTCTTCTGTCCCTCTGATGTATTTTCTTTTTCGATATGACACGTTCTTAAAGTCCTCTATGTCTTCTTGAGTCTTGTGTGAGACATCTGTAGAGTCGTCCCTGTTGCGATAAACTTTTTGCGAAGCACCCACTCGTTACAACGCCATGTGGCCTTCTTCATGTGATGTTAACGCACCTCTTATGATACGATTTAGAACACACAGTATAGATGACAACATTTTTCTGATCATCTAACTGGGATAAACACAGAGCACACAAATTCACGTCCGTTCCCATTAATAGCGAACGACGATTTCAAATTTTTAAATTTTCGCGCTTTCTGAAAAGTACGTTTTTTTGAAGAGAGGTACACTTTTCTCTGGTTTTAATTAACATATCGGCACAATTTTTTTTTAGTATGTACAGTAATGAACTGATGGAAAATACGATAGGTAACTTTACAATATTTCGATTGGAACATATAAAAAATAAATTGTCAGACTAAAAAGAAGTTAATTTTTGCAACATCATAAGCTTTTTTGGTTAAGATTTTTTAAATTTTTTACTATAGCATATCACGTATCCTTCATCACAAAAAAATGTGCAAAGCCTCATTAAAAGCCGTTCAGTGGTTCCTGAGTATATTGTGTACAGGATAAACACAGGCACTGACTGTCTTAAAAATTTATTAGATTTACTTAGATAAATCTTGTGTAACTAAATTTCTTTAATATCTTTTGGACTACATAAATCAAAACTTTCTTTGGTACTCAATGTAATAAAATTAAATAATTACATTTTTCACAGATAATAAACACTTACAAAAACATGATCACGGTCTGTGTGACAGAGAATAAGTAATGCAGTTAGTAAAACACGGGATAATGTTGAATATGTCAAGAGCGATTTTTTGGCATCTGCACAAATAAACATGCTAAAAATTAAAATTTTAGCTTTTTTCAGGAACATAAGTAAAATACATTAACCAAGGAATACTCTATGCTTCAAGTTTAGGAGATTGGCACTTTTGAAAATATCTTCAAAAAAATGAAGCATGTATCTGTGAGACTAACTAAGGGTTAATAACTAAAGGTAATTTTACGCAACTCCACAATATTTCTTAGCTTCATTAAACTATCGTTTTATGTGTTCGTCATAAACTGTCTGCTACGGTTTGTGGATTGTTTGTGGCATGTTCGTTTAGCATAGGTCCAGAATTTTATATGTACTAGAGTCTGCATTTAGTCTCTAGGAGTCCATGTCTACGATAGGTCAGATTTTTATTTCTTGTGTTTTGCTTTCTTTTTTGCTTCCGTTTGGTGTCAAAGATTAGGTAGTGTTGATGAAATTATGTCAAATTAAATATCTATTTGTCAAATTTTTTATTAGAAATTTTTTGAAATTTATATTTAATTAGATTTAATTAATTTTGGCTGAGAAACTTGTCTTAACGATGATTGGAACACGAGGAACTTGGAGACTGAAGATCGCTCAGCAGTATTCCAGGAGACACCTTCCAGGGAATGACAGCTCGTGGGAGGCAATGGAATGCTTTTCCATTGCGGTCAGATAAGCGGTCCATTCCTTGACGGGCGTCTCTTGTAACGCTGGGAGTGAAGGCACACTTTTCGGCCGAAATTTAGAAGACCTCCAGTTCATTATTTTACATTATTTCTGTCTACTGGTCGAAAGAAATAAGGAAAAGCTTCTTAGCAGAAGAGCAGTTCCCGTTAAAGTGCTTCAGCCTTAAACTATATAATCTAATAAATGTAAAATAAATGTATCTACTTACTTACCAGATGTTAAGTGTTTCATCATATCGTTCATTATTAACATTTAATAATACATATTTCTTTTGCAGGATTTGTTAGACAGGTTTTGCAGGACATGTTGACAAGAAATGTCATCACATTTCTATGGTTACATTTTTAATTGTTTATTTGTGTTGATTTGTTTTTCAAAAAAAAATTGGAAGACCTGATTGTGATTACAATATTTGTTTATTAAAACAAATATTACTCTCACTTTTTTGCAGTCAGTTTCTCTAAATATATAATGGTTAGTCCGCATATTGTGCCGAATGTGTATGCACATAGTTCATTAGTTCTATAATGTTTAGTTACGGAAAGGTACTGATACAAATTTTTAATTATTTTGAGACTGGTAAGGATGGGAAACATTTTGTATCTGGAAGTTCTGATAAAACTGTTAAAATTTGGTAGTTTGCTTCTAAGCGATATGTTTATACTTTCAAGGAACATAATGATCAAGTAATTATTTTGAGTTATTATATTGTGTTTTCATTGCTTTAATTTTAGGTTTGGGGTGTGAAGATAAGTCCAGATAATAATAAAATAGTGTCAGTATCCGAAGACAAAAGTATAAATGTTTATAATCTGCCAATATACCTAGAAAGATCATTTAAACAATTTGTATTTTTTATTTGAACGTAACTTTTGTAATTGTATTAACCATTGATGCAACATGCAGCTTTGACGGACAAACAATCTAAGGTTAGGTAAAATTTGACTGGACGTAAGTAACCATTCTAACAGGTAGACAAAATCAAACAACACATAAGGTTTGTTGAGTCTCTTTATAAAAAACGAAACGTAAACCACCCACTAACACCAAACATTTCACTTGATACGACACACGTTCTGACAACAAAGTTGTCATCCTCAGGTAGGAATTTTAAAAAACAGGTTTTTTTTTAGTTTTTTTTTAATTCCCACCTCAGGACAACAACTTTGTTATCGAAACGTGCGTTGTATCAAGTATAAAGTTTGGCATTAGTGGGTGGTTTACGTTTTATTTCTTATTTAAACACACCAATAAGATTGAGTTTCTGTATGTTTTTAGCTGTTTGGAAGTTAGCAAATCGTTTTATTTATCTACCAGATTGGGTAGTTGTTTATAAAATGCTCGCAATTTAACCTAATTTCAGGTTGTTTGTTCTCCAGAACTGGGGGTTGAATATAAAAGAAATTTGATCTTAACTTCATAAATATCAGGTGATTTAAATGTGTGAAGTAATACGTTAACCGTAAACACAGCACCACAAATGATGAAAATCTGCAAAAATGTTTTGTCTTATCTTAACTGATAACAAGATTATAACCCAAAAATTAATTATAAAATATTATAACAAAAAAAATGTGAACATAAGACAACTATAAGCTTTTAAACTCAAAATAAAGCCAATTAACACAACTTACTTTTATACAAAGTTGCATCATTTAGGGATTAGAAGGCGTCAAAGTTGGAGATTAAAATTCTTTTTTATACTTAAACGAAATCATCTTGAAAACGGTATGTTTTAGCGAAATCTTGCGTTATTACTTTCTATTATTTAAAATCTATTGGTATATTCATTTTTATAATAAAAATTCAAAATTATAATAAAAATAGGAGTTGGTAGGGCAAAAATTTGATAATTACCAAAAATATGCGATGGAAGTGCTCAACCGGAAATTGACAGGATTTGCTACATAATTTTGAATCATCTCATTTAGTATTTTTATTTATGGCAGAAAAGTCATACTTTTTGTGCCGAATTATGTTTGATTATGTAATATAGATACCTACATTTTTTTAGATGTTCGGTTGCATAACCACAACGTGTTTAAAGAACAAAGTTTACTGTTGTACTAAAATAGACTCCAGAAGTGTGACTTCATTTACGGACGAAAGTTTAAAACACCGTCATTTTAAAAATATACCTTAAAAAGTCACCTTCATTGCACTAGTACAGAAGGTTGAAATTATAATGGTTAAATTTTGATCGATGAAATATCACATATAGAAACGGAAATAAGGAATAAATACACTCTCTTTCAATACTCATACTATTTTAGTTTTAATCCAGTCACAAGTTACAAATAAGTTTTACATAATTAAAAAATTGATCGATAATAAAAAAATTATCATGCAAGCTTGTAAAGCAACTGCCGAAGATGGTCGAGTACATAAAATTGAAAATCTGGCCGTAGAAATGAAAGGAACTTCGTTCATATTCGGCATAGTTCCCTGGAATTCGCTCGTGGTAGTCTTTAGAAATGGAAGAAATCTGTGCATCAAACGTTTTATTTTCGAGTAATTTTTTTATTAGCTGTAAGTTTGTTGAAATTTGTGACTTATCGATAAAGAAAATGTTTAGAGTATCGACTGTCACTATTTTTAGGTCTTATTTGCTTTAATTAGGTATTTTTTTATCGGTTGAAATTTGATCTTTGTAAATTCAATCTTATTTACAGGAATTTTTATCAAATGAAACTTAGAGTACGATTTCCAGACAAAACAATGTGAACTCTTGTAAACTTTGTTTTACTTTTTTGTTAATAACAATTATTTATACTACAGTGTGTGGGTCAAATAAGTCACAAGAAAAACTGTTAACCCAAGAGTCACAAAGTAGCGAGTGGGTTATTGTTTTTTGAGTGACTTAGGGCTACACACATAAGCTGGCATACAAAACTTTATTCAACAACTCCAAAAAGCCACCAAATTCTTAAATAATTAAATTTGATTTAAATTAATTTTATTGAAAAGCAAGTATTTCGTCACGTTCTGATAACATTTTATACGACAAAATCAAAATTAAAGCTGCAAGTTTCTATTAGTAAAGAAAGACAAAATAAAAAAGGAAAAGCTTTCTCCACTAAAGGCAGCAACTGTAAGTTTAAATTCTTAAAATATTAAAATTTTAGTATTTTCCTGGATAATTTTAAAAAAAAAATCAACAACAAACTTAAAAACCTTATACAATAGAAGCTCATTAACGTAAACACAAAAATTACAAGGCAGTTCATGTTAGCGCAAGTGTTCATGATGCCGAAGGTGCTGAAAAAGTTGAATTTTCGAGTCTAAATTTACATAGATTTTGAGTACAGTAAAACATAAATAACTGGGTGCTGATTAACACAATTTATTTATTCTATTCATACACGAAAAAGTTAATAATAATTTTGATTTTTTGTCTTACATATTATGTTCTCTTAAAAAACAAGGTGATTTTCTTTTGTTTCAGTTTTTTTGTAAAAATGTGTTTGTTTACGTTATTTAGACGTTCACGGTAACGAATGTTTACGTTAACGAGCTTCTACTGTATTTCACTAGTGACTAATAGGGATTTTACTTATCTAAAATGAACATAGTTATGGGCTTATTATGTAGTGACGTTAGATAAAAGGCGTTAAGTAACAATCTAAAAGTTACAATTTTTCTTTTGGGTAACGTTTTAGGACAACTAAAAAAATAAGTACACAATTCCAGATAATTTAAAAGTTGTAAAAATTTATATGCTTTTTAAGAGTTACTTGTTCTGTAGATATTGAAACAAACTGCTCAAAAATTTTGAAAAAAAATTACAAGATAGAAAATGTTTAGATCTTTGGATTGGTCTAATTTATAAAAATAAGACTATTAGCAGGTCGGGAAAAATTTTGAAATAGTTATTTACAGTAGAGTGTTGTAAATACTTTGCTATTTTGCAACATGAAAGCCGTCTGAAACACAATACATGTATGGATAGTACCAACTACAATTCTAGCATAACATAAAATAAACACTTCTCTTATTTTATAACACAATTTTGTAGAACAATTTCTACCACTTAAGGTGACAATAATGGTTAATTTAAGATAGACAAACCTCATTTTTGTTTTAACTTGCTTTGATACTACGACTTTCTTTATAATAAAATTCAATGACTGTTTAGCTAACAATAAACAAATCAATAAACAAATCAATAAACAATAAAGACTCCCGAAATGGGACATATTAGGGAAAGAGTACGCAGTAGTTGTTTCTCTCGTGAGGCTTCTACGCACTCTTATCAGATAACTTTCTGAGTCGGAGGTGTTTAATTAATTCTACATTTAATTCAGTGTTTTAACACTTTCGAGCTCGCAGTGGTGTTCGATACCTAAATAGTGTGTTTCATACTTTACTATTCTTAAGGTATAAGCTAAGGCTTGATCTGTATAATGAGTTGCCTAATCTTTTGGCTAAAAGTACTCTTGTAACTTATTTGAACAAATAGGTATATTTGTTCTATTTCAGCTTGTTTACTCTTTTTGATACATAGCGCTTAAGCAACGAACAAATACAAAACTCAACATAGAGTCCAAATAACTCAATTCTTAAATGAGCATTTAAAAATCTGAATTTGTGAACTGTTGTGAATAAATAGACTTTTAATTGCCATAACCCTGGCCAGCCTCATTAAACTAACGTTTGATGTGTTCGTCAAAAACCGTCTGCTAAAGACTCATAGCGTCATTTTGGTCTTTTAAAGAGGTTCGGTAGTTACTTACGCAAAATAAATCCGCTATAGGGGCGCTAGTAGCTCCAAATAGAATATTTTTGCTTGTACCGCCTACCGGTTGAACGGTAGAGAGGGTCACATAAAGAAGTGGACATTAATCGAGTGAAATATTAGCAACACTTAGCTGAGCGGATTCGTCGCACATTTGCGATTGTTTTGACTACAGGTTTTGACTACCCCACTCTAGAGACTGTTTTACTTAGAATCTGAACCAAGCGAATTTCGATGAAATTGCATAAAAACATTTTATGCATTTATTTGCTAATTTATTATCTAAGGTCTAGGGTAATAATCATGCCGAAAGCCAGAAAATGCTTTTCACGATTAAGAAAGAATTCGAAACGAACTTCTCAGATTCAAAATTTAAAAAAAAAATAAGACAAGGTCCAGATTATTTGATCATTTTTATTGTTTACATTTTTTATTCAATTTATTGAAATGAAAACAGAATTTATTGAAAGTGTATCAGGTATACAGTGTGGTGCTAAAGTAAGGAACAAAAATCATAATTCTTTACTTGAATGTTTTTTAGCAAAACACTCGCACAGGTCAATTTTATTTTTTAATTTACCACTTTATGACATAAAAATTTGACTTATGACGTCATGTATTATTGCGCAATGACGTCATCATTAGTTTTTTTAAATGACATCCCCATTTTTTTTGTGTGTTTTTTTGTAGGAGGTGCAACTACTTAAATGATGGTGTAAAAAAATTGGTACCTTAGATAACAATTTTTTTGAGAAAGTAACCTATTTACGTTGACTACCTAAATTTACAAAAACTAATTTTTTACACTCAAATTTGACACGCAATTACTGTTTACATTTTTATTTACAAAAATTGTCAAAATGACAGTAAAAATTAGGATTCTGTGCTAAGACTTTTAATTTTCAGATAATAATTCAATCACGAAATAAAGTCGTTGTTTCTTTAACGATAATAATATTATTTTAATTGTGCATAAATAAGACATAAATTAATGGTTGATTTATACACTTTTTTAAAGTCAGTGACAAAATGTGATGTCCACTTTTTTTTACCGCAAATTGTATACCTAACGTTTCTGTAATGTTTTAAGGGCATCAGTATAACATATTTGTAGTAGAAATAGAAAACGTATAAATCTTAACAATGTAGGTATAGTGTTTGCAACTTAATAAAGTGAAATTTCCATTTGTTATATTTACGAATGGGAGAACAAATCCAATAGCACTTAAACAATTGATTATTAAAAAGAAAACAAAGTTCAGGTATCTACAAATATTTTACGCACAACTGAAAGCAAAAACTTAAATTTCCAAACTTTTGTTAAAAAATTCTGTGCCAGTTGATTGTCAAAAGTAACCGACATTTTCTAGGATATTATGCTCATGTTGCAAGACAACGATCGTTTTAATATCTTTTCGGCCCACGGGCTTACTGTTTTATTTTTTCGTATAGTCACTACAAGGTCATGGTAGAAAAACAATTTCGTCTGAGTGACATTTTTTATATTTACACCAATAAACAAAGCGAAATCCCATCTCTGAGTGACGTCTGACAACGTTGACAATGGGCGCAATATCATATCTCGTACAAACCATAATTATTTTTCTTTCCAAAGTATAGGTAATTTTTAATTTAGACACTTTTTTGAGATTACAATACAATTTAGTAAAATTGAAATAATTAATAATAATTATTTAGTTACAATTCCAGTTAATTTATTGCCTATATACCAACTACATATTCGTATTTATAAAAAAGACGATTATTATTAATTTTTATTATTACGTTAATTTTCCATAACCGTAATTTAATTTAATTGTAACTACTATATTTAATAAAACATTGTAAACCATATAGCAACTATGTTTTTACCTATATTTTCTAGCTTTTATTTTTAAAAATGATATTTCCTTCGTTTCCAAGTATTCCTATTGGTAAGAATCAATGTAAAATTTGACATAACATAAAATAACACTAATTTTGGTTGACGCTACATAAAAGAACTTGCTCTTTTTTGGGTAAAATTTATTAAAAAATATTATGAAAATTTCTGTAATGTTTTTTTCTGAAAATTTACACAATGTTTTATCAATTAGTTGTCTGTTTGATTAGAAAAACAAAATTTTACCTTTATTCTTTACATTAAACAATGTGGTCATAATTTATAAATTTACTTCTTTCTGTTTTACATTTTCCGATTTATAATTTGGTAGTTATTATTTATTTATTTGATAAATATAAAAATAAAGAACGGAAGCTCTAAAAACCGATCCTGCAGAAGAGAATCTGTGCATGAAACCTGTGCCGAGCGGTTACCTACTTTTATTACTTTATACCTGTATTATTTGTTTATGACTTGCGAACCACTTTTTCTCTGAAGCTTGGTGCAAATGTATTCTAGTTACGTCCTCTCTAGTTTTGCTACACGATAGTTCCAAATTTTAAATTTACCGCTAATATTTAGGTATTTCCCCCTTACCCACTGGCGCGTCGTGATCCTAATTAATTTTGCACTTTAAAATTGAAAAAGTTGCAAAGTTGTAAAAGTTACCTCACGCGAATGTAAATAACTGCTGCTTGTTTTTCTTTGTTTTTCTCTCTTTTGTTTTTCTATAATGGTATTACAATTTTTTTTACCTATTTCTTTAAAAACTTTTATTTTCCTTACAAAATAAACCCGTCCTTATGCTTCTCTTATTTACAGTATACGTTAGCTTTATTAGCTGCTCTCACTACCTGCATATGCATACCTATAATAAAAATATTGCCCCAAAACAATAAATGTAAGTCATACAGATATTACAACATAATAGAGTGCCAAATGCCCTAAAATGTGTCACTCTGTGGGGGTTTTAAGACTAAAAGTTGACTTTTCAGAAATGATGGTTGATGCCCTAAATATAATATAAACGAAGTTGTCCAAAAATTGTCCTGTGCAAAAAGGCACTATTCAAAATTTTCTAGATATTTATACAGTGTGGTTCTTCAAAACATAGGCTTTCTTCTACTAAAAGTTCAATTTAATCTGTGCAGCCGTTTTTCCACAAAAAATGCATTGGCTCTTATGGAAGTTTGCAAATTCAAAGCTGAATATCTCCGTTCAAAATCTTATTTATTATTTTTGAAAAAACGACATAAGAAAAAATCTAATTGTGTTACGATTCTAATCACAAATGATGGGACAAAAACTTCTTAAAAGACATAATTTTTAAATTAAGGCTTAGTTTTTGAGATAATCGTGAAAAGCCGTAAAATCAATTACATTTTTCGGGATTTTTAACGGAGATATTCAGCTTTGAAGTTGCAAACTTCCATAAGAGCCAATGCATTTTCAAAATATTTTATTTTTTTGTGGGAAAAACCACATTGTATAAATATCTAGAAAATTTTGAATAGTGCCTTTTTGCACAGGACAATTTTTGGACAACTTCGTATATAATATATCTAAGGCATAAGTCATCATTTCTGAAAAAATCAACCTTTAGTTTTGAAACCCCCACAGAATTACTATTTAAAGGGTTTCTTGTGCTCCGTGCACCGTACTAACATTTATTAATATAATAATTACAATAATAAACAAAAAGATCAACTAATGAAAAGTTTACATAGTTACATTAAATAGGTTCATTGATATAAAGAACCGTTCATTAATTTGATTTCATACATACAATGAACCTATTATTCATTTAATAAATTTTTATTCATAGATCGATGTTTATAAATTCAGTTAAATAATAAGTACTGTAGTTCTTTAGACCAATTGTAATAACTTCATCATTCGATCAGTGTACCCTTTTTTATATGTATGCTACAGTTTGGTTGAGTGTAATTAAATTACAGAGTGCAAAAATTTGGAAAATTACTCAATCACCAATTTGTAATAAAAGTTAAAAATCAGTGTAACATTTGTAATAAAATACATTTTATTAAATTCAAGTATTATTGGATACAAGCTTATAACTCCATTTTCTTTTTCTAGGAATTGTTTTGTTTTGTTTTCAAAACATTTAACAAGTAGGGCGGGCATGGCCTTTATCTAACAACAGAAAGAGGCGTTACCAAATATTAGGCGGTGACCTAAGGTATTATCCACAGTTTTACAGTTCTAATTTTGTTAATATATGTAAAAAAAATAATATTTTAGAAGAAAAAATGTATAATTTACAATTACAAAAGCAGAATTCAATGGGTAAATAAATAACTGGTGTAGGCGTGTAATGATAAAGCCTTGTTTTTTAAGTAAATTTTTTTTTACAGCTTGTATTTCAAAAAAATTTTTTTTATTATTTTTTTATCATTTTATGAACACTACTGGAGCTAACGCTTTAAACATTTTGGAAAAAAATCTTCATTAATTTTTGGTACTGAACCCCTTTAATGTCTGCCTGTCTCTGGACTGTCTGCGACCAGTCACAAAAGGACAGAGTTTGTGATTTGTTTGACTAATGTCCGTTTGGTATAGAACTGGAATTTAACATGTACCTACTAAAGTCTGCATTTTATTCCTAGGAGTCCATGTCTACGATAGATCAGATTGTTTTTGTTTCTGGGGCAGTTCGTGCTTGGTTTCTTGCATCCCTTTGGTGTCAACGATTAGGTGGTGTTGATGAAATTATGTCAAATTAAATATCTATTTGTCAAATTTTTTATTAAAAAAATTTTCAGTTTTAAATTTAATTAGATTTGATAAATTTCGGCCTGGAAACTTGTCCTGACGATGATTGGAACACGAGGAACTTGGAGACTGAAGATCTCTCAGCAGTATTCCAGGAGACATCCACCAGGAAATGACAGCTCGTGGGAAGGCAATGGAATGCTTTTCCATTGCGTTCAGATGAGCGGTCCATTTTTTGGCGAGCGTCTCTTGTAACGCTGCGAGTGAATGCACACTTTTCGGCCGAAATTTAAAAGACCCTCAGTTCATTATTTTACATTATTTCTCTCTACTGGTCGAAAGAATTAAGAAAAAGCTTCTTAGCAGATGAGTAGTTCCCGTTAAAGTGCTTCAGTCCTAAATTATATAATCTAATAAATGTAAAATAAATGTATCTACTTACTTACCAGATGTTAAGTGTTTCATCATATCGTTCATTACCAACATTTATTAATACATATTTCTTTTGCAGGATTTGTTGGACAGGTTTTGCAGGACATGTTGACAAGAAATGTCATCACATTTCTATGGTTACATTTTAAATTGTTTATTTGTGTTGATTTGTTTTTCAAAAAAAACTGGAAGACCTGATTGTAATTATAATATTTGTTTATTGAAACAAATATTACTCTCACTTTTTTGCAGTCAGTTTCTCTAAATATATAATGGTTAGTCCGCATATTGTGCCGAATGTGTATGCACATATTTTATTAGTTCTATAATGTTTAGTTACGGAAAGGTACTGTTACAAATTTTTAATTATTTTTGAGACTTGTAAAGATTGCAACTAAAATTGGCAAGATTGAAAAAATTTGAACACTGGTTAAATATAAAAAATATAAAGTATGGCATCCGTACCTATAAAATTACACGACGTAATCTGCTGAAGACGTAAAAATGGGTAGTCAATCTTGTACGCTAAACAATAACTATAGTAATTTAAAATGTTTTTTAAAATAACAGAATAATAATACGACTATGGGTAATTTAAACTCGTGGTCTAAATATCAAAACTTAAACTTTATTTTCCAGGACTAATAATTGGTATTATTAGGGGGTATTAGTAAAATTATGTGATATTAAATATTTAGTTATCAAATTTTTTAATGAATATTTTTTTTAAATTTTACATTCAATTTGATTTCATTCATATCGGCCAAAAAATCTGTCTTGACCAAGGAGGTTAGATAGAAAGGAGAGAGTACGCCCTATACTTCCCGTGTAAACTATTTGGTACCAGCTTGGTACCAGTTTATGACATGTTTCAAATGAAGCGCAGAATCGACAGATCCTGTTTAGCTATGTCTGGTCTTGCACAGTAGCGTAGCTGACACAGGATGCTAGTTTTTGTTTGGTTGTTTACAAACAAACGTTGTTTTGTTTTTTTTTACTGATTTTTTTTGGTCTGTGTGAATTGATTGTTAATATTTTTTGTTATTGTTGTTGTCATTTTGTTGTGTTTTTATCCTTTGTTTAAACTTTTTACACTACATTGTGTAACGCTACTGACTTCAACCTCGTGATGCGCCTGCTTTCAGTACCAGTTTATAGCTTTGTGCAGTGAAGGCGGCAAGTCCATTTATTTCAATTTGTACTCTCTCCGTCCTATCTAACCTCCTTGGTCTTGACAATGAGCGCTACAAGAGAAACTTGGAGGAATAAAGATCGGCCGGCAGCGTTTCAGGAGAAGACCACCAAATATGAACAGCTTGTCTGGAACGCAATGGAACAATGTACAATTTAGGTCATCGGAGTGTACAACCATTTGATTGCCCAAATGCCATTTCCAGACTTTACTCCACAACCAACTTTACAGTCCGATGACTTAAATTGTACGTTTCTACGTTTGCATTCAGATGAGCGGTCCATTCTTTGGCGGGCGTTTCGTGGAACGCTGCTGGTCAATCAGTCCTACAAAGCTAATCTTGCAACGCTCAACGTCAAGACTCTCTCTTCGGCCGAAATTATGTGCTAGAAATTGTACAATTTTACACTGCGTTTAGAAGACTTTAGTCTATTATTTCAGATGCATCTACTGAAAACTGAAGATACTTCATTACTGATTTCTTAGTGAGTCTGTCGACTAGTCGAAATAAGTCAAAAATAATAGAAATAAATGGTAGGCGATGACAATAAACTTCACATTTGCCAAATGTTGCTTTTTTTAGAAATTTTGTTTTTGTGGGTGAAGAACAGAAAAAAAGGCTTTAATTGCACTAAACAAATCAGGAAACCCTCCTTAACAGAAGGAGCAGTTCCCGTTAAAGTGCTCCAACCTTAAATTATATAATCTAATACATGTAAAATAAAAGTATCTACTTACTTATAGATGTTAGTGTTTTATGTTATACATAATCAACATCTATTAATGTAGATTATTAAATACTGTTCAATATTAAACCACTGTTTGGTCTTGCACTAAAATTTAGACGAATTTAGCTTGATTTAGCAAGACATAACAAAAAGAAATGTTGTCACATTTCTATGGTTACATTTTTAATTTTTTATTGTGCATTAATGCTAAATTGTTTTTCAAAAAAATTGGAAGAACTAATTCTAATCATATTTGTTTATTAACTTGTTAGTGACAATGTTGTGCCGAATGTGTAGGTACGCATATGACTGTATAGTAGATTTCACTGACTCTGAGGTCCCAACAAATAAACATTATAATATTCGCCAATTGCAGAGAGCGACATTCTGTAGTTGCACTTTTATAAATGTAAAGCTTAAATCTCAATTTACTAATGGGCTGATTTTAAGCTAAGATAATAACGCTAGTATCTTTGTTTCTAGGCAAAATTAAAAGAATTCAGGGCTGCGATTGGTTGTTGCTATGGAAAAGTAATAAAAGTATTAAAATTTGCGATAATACCTTAAGGGGGTTCGGTAGTTAGTTACGCAAACTAAATCCGCTATAGGGGCGCTAGTAGCTCCAAATAGAATATTTTTGCTTGTACCGCCTACCGGTTGAACGGTAGAGAGGGTCACATTAAGAAGTCGACATTAATTGCGTGAAATATTGGCAACACTTAGATGAGCGGATTCGTCGCACATTTGCGATTGTTTTGACTACCCCACTCTAAAGATTGTTTTACTTAGAATCTGAACCAAGCGAATTTCGATGAAATTGCATAAAAACATTTTATGCATTTATTTGCTTGCATCTAAGGTGTAGGATAATAATTCATGCCGAAAGCCAGAAAATGCTTTTCACGATTAAGAAAGAATTTGAAACGATCTACCCAGAATCAAAATTAAAAAAAAAAAGAATAAGACAAGGTACAGATTATTTGATCATTTTTATTGTTTACATTTTTTAATCAATTTATTGAAATGAAAACAGAGAATTTATTGAAAGTGTATTAGGTACTAGATCACCAGGATTTTCTGTTCGGCGTTGCCAAATGAGTAAATATTAGCAAACATTATTTTTTTTAACAATGTAGCACTATAGATTTAGAGAATACACATATGTATTTTGACAAATGATTATAATATGGATTTATCAAATGAAGATCTGTTGATACCAGAAAATATTAAATTGTACGTAAGCATTTTGTAAAATTTTGCTTTTACAGCCATTTTGTTAATTTATATATAATTATATAGCTATTAAATCTTAATTCAAAGTTTTTAGAACCAAAAGGTTCAAATTTTTGTACCTCCTCACGAGAAACGCCATTCGTTAGTAACATGTAAGCTTGGCCACTCTTTATAATTTTATAAAGTAACAATTATTAAAAATATAAATTCTTAAATTAATACTTATTTTAGCGATCCTAAAATGCAGGAAACTTGTATAGTTGCATGTACTTTTTAAAAAAGAACACACTCACCTCTACCCAGGTAATTTGTAAAATCACCGAAGTACAGTAGAACCTAATTATTTGAACGAGTAATTATGATCAACATAATAAATGTTACTCCATTAGCTACTGTTGCAGCAACTACAATTCGCAAAAAAACTGACGTCAGACCTTGACTGACAACTAAAAAAGTGTAAACCATCTTTTCTTGTTACTTTTGAGGTTAGTTATTGTCATTGTAACCGATAATGATATTATTTTAATTGTGCATAAACAAGATATAAATTAATGGTTGATTTATACAGTTTTTTAAAGTCAGTGACAAAATGTGAAGTCCATTTTTTTTTACCGCAAATTGTATAACCTTTCTGTAATGTTTTAACTGCATCTGTGTAACATATTTGTAGTAGAAAACGTATAAATCTTAACGATGTTTAGTGTTTGCAACTTTAGAAAGTGAAATTTCCATTTGTTATATTTACGAATGGGAGAACAAATCCAATAACACTTAAACAATTGATTATTGAAAAGAAAACAAAATTCAGGTATCTACAAATAATTTTACGCACAACTGAAAGCAAAAACTTAAATTTCCAAACTTTTGTTAAAAAATTCTGTGCCAGTTGATTGTCAAAAGTAACCGAGTTTTTCTAGGATATTATGCTCATATGTTGCAAGACAACGGTCGTTTTAATATCTTTTCGGCCCACGGGCTTACTGTTTTATTTTTTCGTATAGTCACTACAAGGACATGGTAGAAAAACTGTTACACAATTTAATATTGTGCACATTGGCTACGCTCTTTTTCGTCTGAGTGACATTTTTTATATTTACACCAATAAACAAAGCGAAATCCCATCTCTGAGTGACGTGTGATAACGTTGACAATGGGCGCAATATTATATCTCGTACAAACCACAATTATTTTTCTTTCCAAAGTATAGGTAATTTTTAATTTAGACACTTTTATGAGATTACAATACAATTTAGTAAGATTGAAATAATTGATAATAATTATTTAGTTACAATTCCAGTTAATTTATAGCCTGTAAACCAACTACATATTCGTATTTATAAAAAAAGACGATTATTATTAATTTTTATTATTACGTTAATTTTCAATAATTTAACCGTATTTTAATTTTCGTAATTCAACCGTAATTTAATTTAATTGTAACTACCATATTTAATAAAACATTGTAAACCATATAGCAACTATGTTTTTACTTATATTTTCTAGCTTTTATTTTTATAAGCGATATTTCCTTTGTTTCCAAATATTCCTGTAGGTAAGAATCAATGTAAAATTTGACATAACATTAAATAACACTAATTTTGGTTTACGCTACATAAAAGAACTTGTTTTTTTGGGTAAAATTTATTAAAAAATATTATGAAAATTTCTGTAATGTTTTTTTCTAAAAACTTACACAGTGTTTTATCAATTAGTTGTCTGTTTAATTAGAAAAACAAAATTTTACCTTTATTCTTTACATTAAACAATGTGGTCATAATTTATAAATTTACTTCTTTCCGTTTTACATTTTCCGATTTATAATTTGGTAGTTATTATTTATTGATTAGATGAATATAAAAATAAAGAACGGAAGCTCTAAAAACCGATCCTGCAGAAGAGAATCTGTGAATGAAACCTATGCCGAGCGGTTACCTACTTTTATTACTTTATACCTGTATTGTTTGTTTATGACTTGCGAATCACTTTTTCTCTGAAGCTTGGTGCAAATGTATTCTGGCTATGTCCCCTCTAGTTTTACTACACGACAGTTCCAAATTCTAAATTTACCGCTAATATTTAGGTATTTCCCCCTTACCCACTGGCGCGTCGTGATCCTAATTAATTTTGCACTGTAAAATTGTAAAAGTTGTAAAGTTGTAAAAGTTACCTCACGCGAATGTAAATAACTGCTGATTGTTTTTTTGTTTTCCTCTTTTTTGTTTTTCTATAATGGTATTACAATTTTTTTTACCTATTTCTTTAAAAACTTTTATTTTCCTTACAAAATAAACACGTCCTTATGCTTCTCTTATTTACAGTATACGTTAGCTTTATTAGCTTATCTCACTACCTGCATATGCATACCTGTAATAAAAATATTTTCCCAAAACAATAGATGTAAGTCATACAGATATTACAACATAGTAGAGTGTCAAATGCCCTAAAATGTGTCACTCTGTGGGGGTTTTAAGACTAAAGGTTGATTTTTTCAGAAATGATGGTTGATGCCCTAAATATAATATATACGAAGTTGTTCAAAAATTGTCCAGTGTAAAAAGTCAAAATTTTCTAGATATTTATACAATGTGGTTCTTCAAAACATAGGCTTTCTTCTACTAAAAGTTCAATTTAATCTGTGCAGCCGTTTTGCCACAAAAAAATAAAATATATTTGAAAATGCATTGGCTCTTATGGGAGTTTGCAAATTCAAAGCTGAATATCTCCGTTCAAAACCTTATTTATTATTTTTGAAAAAACGACATAAGAAAAAAAATCTAAATGTGGTACAATTCTAATCACAAATGGTGGGACAAAAACTTCTTAAAAGACATAATTTTTAAATTAAGGTTTAGTTTTAGAGATAATCGTAAAAAGCCGTAAAATCAATTATATTTTTCGGGATTTTTAAAGGAGATATTCAGCTTTGAAGTTGCAAACTTCCATAAGAGCCAATGCATTTTCAAAATATTTTATTTTTTGTGGCAAAACGGCTGTACAGATTAAATTGAACTTTTAGTAAAAGAAAGCCTATGTTTTGAAGAACCATATTGTATAGATATCTAGAAAATTTTGAATAGTGCCTTTTTGCACAAGACAATTTTTGGACAACTTCGTATATAATATATCATTGAGTTTATTATAACAGATAGAGGCGCAACGTAAATGCCTGGAAACTAACAGAGTTATTTAGTTTTGGACGACTATACCAGATGTCGCAACAATAGTATAATTTGGTTTACAGTAAAAATTCCATTCGACCAGAAAAGTTGGTAATATTAGTAAGTAGCTCAAATCTTCTGGACAGCTGTACTGTTTTATTCGTTATGGGACCGCGCGTCGCGTCGCTCAGTACCACTCCCCCCACTCAACTAGAGGATAAACACTGACTACTTGATTAGATATTAGATGTTCATTTACATAGCATTTCGGTTTGTGCTGATTGAGGGCTTTTGGTCGCTATTATGCTGTTGAAAAAATTTCTGGAACATTTTCTTGGTATCTTTGTCACAGAATTGGAGGTTCAGTAAATGTGTGAAGTATGAAGTAAAAAAAGTCATTGCAATATTTTATTTTTAATAGATTTTTAAGTAAAGTAATTCAAGTAAAGAATTTTTAAGTAACTAAGAATATCGGATTTTCGCTACTTTCGCTGTAAATAATCTCTAAAAATTAATGAAGGAAAACAAAAATAAAAACAAATAAGATACACCAATATACCAGCAACATTTATTACAAAAATGAAAAGTTTAATAAAAATAATTATAAACATAACATACATATAATGCTTTTATGTTCAAGACCTACTAAGCTAACCAAATTTATTAAAGATAGTCAAACAACTCATCCCATTTTTGCAAAAACTACAAAATACGCTTCTTAATCAGAAACATAAGGATAAACATTATTTTCATGTCGTATAATTATAATCTCAACAAAGTTAACGCTTGACGCAAGAGAAGAAATGAAAAAGACAACATACAACTGAAAAAATATAACATTTATTATTTCCATTTTAACAATAATAATTATTAATTGTAATATGTAACTTATATGTATATTATAACTGTCTTCTTACAAGTCGTTTCTCTTTCAGGCTCTTAATATTACATTCTTTATAGTAGTGACCTTCTTTTTTTGCCTTCTTTTAGTTTGTTGCTAGGTTTTAATTTTGCCGCAATACTTAGATTTTTTTTGTAAATTTATGTTGAATTTTAGCACATGTTGGTGATACAAATCTGTAAACACAATTCACCAAATAGTAAATTAAACACCCTCAAAATTATTTGATGATTACCTGTGTTTCCTATCAGGTAAAAATAAAGTTGATTTGACAAAGAAATTAATGGTGTTTCTTCTTCGCTGATTTGCTGACCAATAACACCTGCAGGTGAAGTTGATAGGGCGTGACCAATTGACTGTTCAATAACACCTGAGGTTAATGGGCCTTCACCACTTTGCTGTTCTATGGAACCTAAAGTTGATGGGCCTGCCTCATCAGAAGAAAATTCAGGTGGACGATCTTTAAATTTTCTTTTAAAAGTTGGTCTTTCTTTGGGTAAAGGCTATTAAACAAAGTTTTAGAACGTCGTTAAAACTACCGAATTCTTAACCAACCTTTTGTAAATAACTAGGAAAAGCTGAAAAAAATGATAGAACGGCATCATTTTTAAGTATTGTAACACTGACATAACTTCGGTCGAAACAAATGAATGTAAAATAAATCGAGCAAAGTAGAGTCCTGTCTTTGGGTTCCTACTTGTCACATCTTACAGCCTTTATCCATTTTTCTCGCAATACCTTGTTCTTGGGAAACCTAACCTTATTCAGTATTTTGTAACGTCCACAGGTAGCATCTGCCAGTAAAATTTTAAAAACTTACCAATAAAAGATTATTTTTGGATTTTCTGTCGTGTCACAAGATCTCTCTGTTTGATTTGAACACCCATGAGCAGCGCAACAAATCATGTTTCCTCACTATTGTTTATCACTTATTTCTTGTCTGAACATACACTTTAATATACAATATTATAAACGCCACAAAACACCATTTAAACACGAAAAACAACAGAAACAATCTTGTTTTCTATCACCTTTCTATATGTCAAGTTGAGTGCTCCTACATGGCGATGGGCCGCGCATGCGCAATACAGCGGTAGTGTGGGTACAAGAAAAGACTTACCTTTAAAACATCGTTCGAAGCGTAACGTTTGTCGCAGCGTTTGTAAAAATATTTTACTATAGCTCCCCCTGGTATTGTCGTCCAGAAGCTCGCCATAAATGAGAACATAGCATTGCGCCTCTATCTATATAATAAACTCAATGAATATATTCAAGGCATAAGTCATTATTTCTGAAAAAATCAACCTTTAGTTTTGAAACCCCCACAGAATCACTTTTTAAAGGGTTTTATGTGCTCCGTGCATCGTACTAACATTTATTAATATAATAATTACAATAATAAACAAAAAGATCAACTAATGAAAAGTTTACATAGTTACTTAAATAGGTTCATTGATATAAAGAACCGTTCATTAATTTGATTTCATACATACAATGAACCTATTATTCATTTAATAAATTTTTATTCATGAGATCGATGTTTATAAATTCAGTTAAATAATAAGTACTGTAGTTCTTTAGACCAATTGTAATAACTTCATCATTCGATCAGTGTATTTATGCTACAGTTTGGTTGAGTGTAATTAAATTACAGAGTGCAAAAATTTGGAAAATTATCCAATCACTAATTTGTAATAAAAGTTAAAAATCAGTGTTACATTTGTAATAAAATACATTTTATTAAATTCCAGTATTATTGCATACAAGCTTATAACTCCATTTTCTTTTTCTGGGAATTGTTTTGTTTTGTTTTCAAAACATTTAGCAAGTAGGGCGGGCATGGCCTTGATCTAACAACAGAAAGAGGCGTTACCAAATATTAGGCGGTGACCTAAGGTATTATCCACAGTTTTACAGTTCTAATTTTGTTAATATATGTAAAAAAAATAATATTTTTTTACTAAATTATAAAAAATAAAGTACTAGATGTATACCTGTACGATTTTTGTGTCACTATAAAAAAATGTATTTTACACAGGAGTTTGTGTTTTACGACAAATTTCAAGGCTTTTTTTGCTAAAAATTGAAAGTTTAAAACAAAAAATCGTACAGCTAAACAGAAGAAAAAATGTTTAATTTACAATGACAAAAGCAGAATTTGATGGGTAAATAAATAACTGGTGTAGGCGTGTAATGATAAAGTCTTGTTTTTTAAGTAAAAATTTTTTTTTACAGCTTGTAATTTTAAAAAAAATTTTTTTATTATTTTTTTAACATTCTATGAACACTACTGGAGCAAACGCTTTAAACATTTTGGAAAAAAATCTTCATTAATTTTTGGTACTGAACCCCCTTAACTTGAAATTGCGGTATTATCTCAACTTGAAATCAGACCATTAGACTGCTACTTGGAAATAAAGGACTGAATATTTGTTTACGATTTCTGCCGCAGATTTGACAAAAATGGCGAATCAGGCAAAAATGATCTGTATGTTAAGACGTTCTTAAGGTAAATTTGCAATTAAACCGTCGGCATTCTTATCTGAATTTGCTGTGCCTTCGGTAATAAATTGAATATAAACGGTTTATTTTTCGGCACCTCAGAGTCACTGAAAAGACCTTTACCTTACCTTTATCTTACCTGTAGCCACAGATTCAGATACTTGTACTAGAGCTCTTTTTTATAAACACCGTCTTTTACCTTTCACCGTAACTGTATCTTCAGGTAAAAAATGGTCAGAACTCAAAAATATATTTTATTTTTAAAAAAGTTAAAGACCCAAGTTTTTAAATCTTTTTGCTCTTAAAATAGAATCTAATAGACATCTATGTTCAGAAAATATCGTATATTAATAATAAGTTATTAGCTTATTAAAATGTATTCATAATTTTTATTAAAATTTTAAACTAAAACCTCTCTCAAAGTCGAGCCATTGTGTACGATAACACATTGCATCAGTGAGTAATAATTTATTACATGTAGCACCTGGTACCTGAGAATTGGTCCACAGCACAAGCTAGCAAATATGTGTGCGCTTATGATATATATGTACTAACACAATTTTATCATCGTACATACTTTGTTCATCAGAAAATAAGTACCTAAGATTTGACGGCGCTGGAATCTTGAACTAAATGAGTTGCCTAGTCTTTGGTTATAAGGTGAGATCGAAATGTAACTAAATCAGAGCAGGTTGTGCCAGCGTAACTGTAATGATGTGTCTAGTGTTAATACCCACTGCACGGCTTGCTCTGATTCAGTGGCATTTCGATCTCACGTTATAACAAAGTACTCTTTTAATGTAACCGAATAAATGTATTTATTTATTCTATTTCAGCTGTTTTACTCCCTTTGATCTACAGTGTTTAAACAACGAGCAGACAAATACAAAACAACATAAAGTCTAAATAAGACTAAACAATCATTCAAAAATTTAAATTTTGAATAGACCAAGCTTTAAAATGGTCAAAAGACTAAGAAGAGGTAAAATGTTAAGAACTTAAGTTTTCTTATTAAAATTATTTTATTATGAATTTTCTTCTATTATTATTTTTATTATTAAAGTTTAAGTTTTTAAATTTTACGTAGAGATAAAATGTTTAAAATTTTTAAATAGCTTTAAGTTTAGAGCACAACGAGCCTGAAACAATCGTTAAATATCTACTTGCATGAACTACTTTTTGGGGCACAAAAATCTAGTTTGTTACAGAACACTTTATTAAGACATCCATCAAAAAGTACCCATACATAGCACTAAAATTAAATCAAGAGATTTTTCAAAACAAAGCTGTAAAATTATTGTTAGAAAATTATCAAACCATATTATAAGAGAATTACATTATTATACATAAATTTAAGAGCTGGCAATTACTCTAAAAATACAGGGTGGCCAAACTAAAACGAAACAAAGACTATAACTCTCAGCAAATAAAATTCTCAAAAAAACGCAAAAACAGGTCTATTTTGTTTGGAAGGGGGACAGCTTTTGGCATAAATTTAACAATTTTGTATGCAAATCCCTAAGCGGGGAGTACATCTCTTCAAAAATTTGAAATGAGAAAGGGGATCGAGTTGCACATTGTTGGAAAGCCCTTTTAATTCTGAACAGTGGTGAGTATTTAAATTTTGTGGAATGTAAAATAAAAAAAAATGATAATGAAGTGACACATTAGTTTATTAAATGTTTAAAGTGACTCTCACATGTCTCCAATAGTACAGGTTGTGCTTAAAACGCTGTCGAATATTTTGGAGCATTTGTGGAGTAGTTTGACGACATTCGTTTACTATCCGCTGCCGTAAATCTTCCAAAGAGGTAGGTTGAGTTGTATAAATTTTACTTTTTAAGTGACGCTATAAAAAAAAGTTTAACGGAGATATGTTTGGCAAATGCGAAGGCTACACAAACTTCTAAAAAGTTGAATATTTAAACGGACATTTTTGGGAATCACGTAGTTGGCCCCTCTTTTTTAATGACAATTTAAATGGCGAAATGTATTTAAATTTACTAGAAAACGTTATTGATTCGCTTTGACAGAAATTATCGAAAATTATAAAGGCTATGATAAAAATTTGATGACATTTCAACAAGACAGCGCATTCCCGCATTTTGTACTGTCTGTGCGGCAGTATCTAGATCAGAGATTTCCAGGACGATGGATTGGAAGGAGAAGACTTATTGTTAGAGTAGCCACCGCGTTCGCCAGACATGTCTCCGTTGGACTTTTTTTATGGGGTTACTTAAAAAGAAAAATTTATACAAATCAACTTACGGCAGATAAAGAAGATTTACGATAGCGGATAGTAAACGAATGTCGACAAATTACTCCACAAATGCTCTAAAATGTTTGACAGCGTTTTGAGCACAACCTGTAATATTGTATGGAGGCACGTGGGAGTCACTTTGAATGTTTAATAAACTAATGTGTCACTTCATTAGAATGTTTTTTTTTATTTTACAAAATTTAAATACCTACCACTGTATACAGAATTGAAAGGGCTTTCCAACGATGTGCAACTCGACCCTTTTTTCTATTTAAAATTTTTGAAGGGATGCGTCACCCGCTTTGGTGTGGACATACAAAATTATTAAATTCATGCTAAAGGCTGTGTTCCTTTCAAGCAAAATTGACCTGTTTTTGCGTTTTTTCGAGAACTTATTTTTCTGAGAGTTATAACCTCTGTTTCGTTTTCGTTTGGCCACTTGAAAAAAATATTACCGAAAAATTTGTAAACACGTTCTTACCTACAATGACGTCAAAATAAATTTTAGCCGGAATAATAACCTTTTATTAAAGTTCCAAATTTTCAAAATTATTTAATAAAATTTCTAATGTACAGATTCTTCGATATTTTTTCACAATAGTAATTATTATACATTTTTTTTTCACACTAATTTCGATTCGATTGGTTTTTGTTTTATTATTCTAATATTATTTTGATTTATTTAGCCCAAATATTTTAAATTTTTCAAAAATTGATGAAGTCGGTTGTCGGACCATAATTGGTGATGTCAGAATTTAAAAATTTTCTTCGTTTTGCGTCGATTACCAAAACCTTAAGCTTGCTTAAAAAAATTGAATCATCTTTATGATAAATAACAAGTTAATAAAAAAAATAGTATAATTACAATCAAATCTTCCATTAAAAAAAACAAATCAGCATTAATAAACAATAAAGAATTAAAAATGTAACCATAGAAATGTGATGACATGTCTCGTCAATCATAAATATCCTGCAAAATCAAGCTAAACGCGTCTAAATTTTAGTGCAAAAACATATCATAATTTAATATTAAATAGTATTTAATGATCAACATTAATGAATGTTGATAATGTACGTTATGAAATGCTAACATCTGTAAGTAAGTAGATACATTTATTTTATTTTATTAGATTATATAATTTAACGAGAACTGCTCTTTCTGCTAAAGAGCTTTTTCTGATTTGTTGAGTAAAATTAAAGTCTTTTTTCTGTTCTTTATGTACAAAAACAAAATTTCTAAAAAGAGCAACATTTGGAAGATTTGAAATATTTACAATCAGTTCTTCCATTAAAAAACAAAACAAATTAACATTAAATAACAATAAAGAATTAAAAATGTAACTATAGAAATATGATGACATTTCTTGTTAACATGTCCTGCAAAAGAAATATGTATTAATAAATGTTGATAATGTAGGATATGATGAAACACTTAACATCTGTAAGTAAGTAGATACATTATTTTAAATTTATTAGATTATATAATTTAAGGTTTTGAAATTTATTGTCATCGTCTACCATTTATTCCTTCAACTTTGTCTTATTTGGACCAGTCGACGAACTCACCAAGAAATCAGCCATAGGTTATTTGGTTTAGTATTACCAAGACCTATTTAAAAAAATGAACCGGAACTCTACTATAAAAACAACATCAACTTGAGTGGACACTGTCCAGCGGCGTTCCAAGAAACGTCCGCCAAGGAATGAACCGTTTATCTGAACGCTATGGAAAAGCATTCCATTGCGTTCCCATGATCTGTCGTCGCCTGGAAGATGTCTCCTGGAATTCTGCTGGGCGATCTTCAGTCGCCAAGTTCTTCGTGTTCCAGTCATCGTTAAGACCAGTTTCTCAACCGAAATTAAAGAGATGTAATTGAATATAAATTTTTTTTTTCAATAAAAAATTTGACAAATAGATATTTAATTTAACATAATTTCATCAACACTACCTAATCGTTGACACCAAACAAAAGCAAGAAACAAAACAGAACAGAAGCAACAACAATCTGTTCTATCGTAGACATGGGCTCCTAGAGACAAAATGCAGACTCTAGTAGGTACATATGAAATTTCAGATGTATATCAAACAAACATTTAACAAACAAATCACAAACTCTGTTCTTTTGTGACTGGCTGCAGACAGTCCAGAAACCGCAGCAGACAGTTTTTGACGAACACATCAAACACTAGTTTAACCACAGCCATCGATATATACAAGCCAGGCTGAGAAAAAGGCAACGCCGCAATTGCCGATGTCAGCGGACCGACCCATTATGGAATAAGTTTTAAAATCTTAATATTCAATTAAGAGAATCAACGAATTAAAAGAATTCTCGTTGAAAGTAAATCTTATATAATCAGAAAATTAAATTTCTTACCTTTTGCAGCAATACAATCTATTATTAACCCTATCAAAAATATATTTACAGACTTAGAAATTGAATGTTAACGTATTTGGTAAAGGTAAAGTACTAAATGTTTAGACATAATATTGGTGAAAACAGAATGCACTATTCCCTATAATTCTAATTTTAGAACTATACAAATAAACTTAATGGGATTTCATTTGTTAAGCATTGATTTTGAGATACTTTGCTAATACTTTATCTTGTCCTTTAAAAACGTTCCATCACCTGGACTATGGATAAGTCAGTCCTTTGATTGGCTACTTGCCTTGATCAATACAAATGTATAATGAAAATGATTTAAGGCAAAACCTCAACCTTTAAGCGAAATTTGTCTAAAAGAATTACATCAGTAATTAAGACAGCAAATGTTTAGTATAAATAACAATATCACTAAGATTTAAGTATAATTGACATTCCACAATGAAGATAACAATATAAAACCTTTTCGTAAGTTTGTTTTTATTCACACTTGTCTTCTTAGCTGCTTTTTCAAACATTTAATGACACTGATGCCGGAATTGTTTGGGGTGGCTTTAAAGAGAAAATCTAATTTTAAGTGCACTCAAACTCACAACATCCATTAAATGTCAATAGAACAATAAGATGTAAACATTAAAATCCCCAAAAAATCAAAGCAAAAGAATTAATTAAATACTTTTCAAATTTTGAGGTTATGTTAGTAATCTAGAAATATTTTTTTAAATGCAAACTCACATAAGTTACGTGTTTGTCAAAAGTGATTCAAAAGTATAAACCAAAATTTTATCTTGACAAACAGCACTACAAATGAGAAAAACTAACAAAAAAATTTGTCTTATTTTGAGTGAAAACAAATATACGGGTCTTCAATGTTATGTTGAGAATAAAATAGTATATTAAAGAACGCGTTTTAAAAAGTTAACTTCGTTTTACAATAAATTGAGTAACGAGTTCTTTATACTATTTTTTCTACTTTGCGCGTTTTAAACTACGATTTGGTCTTGCACTAAAGTTTAGAAACGTTTAGCTTGATTTAGCAGAACATATTGGCGAGAAATAACATCACATTTATATGGTTACATTTTTAAATGTTTATTAATGCTGACTTGTTTTTTTTTTTTTAAGAAAACTTGGAAGAGCTGATTGGAATCATAATATTAGTTTATTTTATTTTGGAACCATAATTTGCTGTATACGCCTGCAAATCAGGGCGTAATCTTTATTTTTATAGCACTGAATTTTTTAAAGTTGCTAGGCAACAATAACAAATAAATAACTGTACGTCGTCTAGCTGTCAAATAAACGTCTTCAATTTTGTAAACGATACTTTTTACATTAAATAACAATTATCATGAAAAATCATCATTTCTTTCAAAAACTGTTGACTGTTAACTGTTGTAACATTTTTCTAGAATACCCGTTTTTATCAGTTTCCATTTTGGAAAATTGCATAACGGAAAATAACAATATACTGTATTCAACTAGATAGTCAACTAGTTAATCTGCATTTTTTTCACAGTTTAATAAAAAATACCGGATTTTTAAATATTATTTTAATTTGAAAAATGATAACGATCCAGAATAAAATAAAACGTTATATAAACTACGGGCGTAATCGTCACTAAAAGCCCTCGAAAAATTAAAAGTCCTCCTACGTCGGATTTTAAACATTTTTTCGTGCCATAATCTTCTTGATAATAAACTTTAATAAAATCCTTAAATAACTATTATTAATAACCATGTTGTGTCGAATCTGTATGCACATCGTGACATGATTATAAGTATATAATCTACACCAAAAAGACATACCTACCTATCCGCGCGTACAGGGCCGGTGCTAGGTACGAAGCAACGAGGCGGTCGCTTCGGGCGACAAATTTTAGGGGCGGCAATTTTTTTTAAATGCCTTATTTATGCAAGTAAAACCATTAACCCTTGAACGATATAGCTCGAAAATTCATTTACCGCGTGGCGCCTGGACGTCATCAAAAGGGAGAGCAAAATTATTTAAGAAAAATGTTATTTGTATTATTATTCCTCAAAAAAATTGCCTTGTTTCATTTTCTAAAGGCGGCAAATTTGAGCTTCGCTTCGGGCGGCAAAATATCTAGCGCCGGTCCTGCGCGCGTACAAATCGCAGACTAAACAGAAACAAAAACAAAACAAAACCTTACCCATAACTACCACACAGTTTCAAAAATAAAGTTTTATCTCGAGTTTTATGTAATATAAAATTGAAGTGTAAACGCTGATAATATTTTTTTATTGTATTTTAAAAATAAAAAAAATGTAGTTTAATTTATTTTAGTTATTGCGACTGTAAGCCCTCCAGGTAAGATCGAAATGTAACTGAATCGAGCAAGCCGTATTAACATTAGATACATCATTACAGTTAAGCCGGCACAGCCTGCTCTGATTCAGTTACATTTCGATCTTACCTTATTTAAGTGATGTTACACTAAGTTGTTAATTAATCTGTTCGCTGTGACCTTTATGTAAAATAAAACAGAAAAAGTTTTTTTTATCACAGATTCTGGCATCGATCCGAAAAACTGTTGAATTTTTAGTAATAATAATAATAATAATAATATTAATAATAATAATTTATTTCGTCCCAAAAATACAATTAAATTGTATAAGACAAGTCACAAAAGGAAAGAAAAACAATAATTATAACAAACAAGACAGGAATTCATTGACAGTGTAAGCACAGTGAACATGAAGAAGTTTCACAACCATTTTTTTAAATACACCTGAGTTTCTAGCTTGTTTGATCTCGGCTGGAAGCATATTAAAAATTTTTTGACCCATGTACAGTGGGTTTTCTTTAAAAGTTTTTGTATTGGGTTTAGGCAAGTGAAAATTTTGGCAACCACGGGTGGGGTAATAGTGTATATCACTATTTTGTGTAAAGTGGTTTTTAGATTTATATACTAATATTAGTAAATTAAGAATATAAATGGAGGCAACGGTTAAATTTTTTTTTTTTTGAATATACCTCTACCCGAATGTTTAGAGGAAACCCCAAATATGCAGCGTATGACTCTCTTCTGACTTTTGAAAACTGCTCCAGACATGCGAGATGCTCCTCAAAAGGAAATGCCGTAGCACAATATGGAATAAATATTAGCGTAATAAAAGATAATTAGCTGATCCGTAGTTAAAAATATTCTTAGTTGGCGGACGAGATAACAAAGTTTATGTACTTTGTTAATTGTTAGCTCACATTGTTGAGTCCACTCTATTTTTTCCTGAAGTGTAAGGCCCAAAAACCTAGTTTGTTCATTAAAAACTATTTCTATTAAGTTGAGTTTAATAGAATTAGGTAATTTATTTTGCCTGAGGTGGAAACATAGAAAATTAGTTTTATTTTTGTTTAGGTGCAGTTTATTAGAATTAAACCATTTGGTTAAGTTATTTATGATAGTACTTAGGGCACTTTAGAGAGAGTTTGGCGTTTTAATAGAGAACAATATCGAAGTATCGTCAGCATACATTACCACTTTGTTTCCTTTTAAAGCACGTGGTAAATCATTAATGTAAAGGGCAAACAAAATAGAACTTAAAATTGTTCCTTGTGAAACTCTACTTTTTACGGCTAATGATCATTTTCAGAATAGCAAAGTTCAACATACTGAGTCCTGTCGCTAAGGTAGGATGAAAACCATTTGTTGACATTTTCTCTAATACCATAATTATGTAGCTTACTAAGTAAAATACCGTGGTCTACACAATCAAATGCTTTAGACAGATCGCAGAATATACCAACGGGATATTCACCAATGTTAATATAGTCCATTAATTTATTGTAAAATGATTCAATTGCACTCATTGTTGAATGATTTGGTCTGAAACCATGTTGGCATTTGGTCAGTATGCAGTACTTTGTAATGAATGACTCTAATCTATTTAACATAGCATATTCAAAGATTTTCGAAAAGGATGAAGTGATAGTTATAGGTCTATAGTTATTTGCTTCATGGGGATTAGCTTTTTTAAATACAGGAATTACTCGAGCGGTTTTTAATATGTTGGAAAAAATACCTTTTTCAAATGACTGGTTAATTAAATGTGTTATTGGTGAGACTATACAATGTGCAACTTTTTTTAATAAGAACACAGGTATATGATCAGTACCAGAAGTTTTTTTGTTTTTTAATTTATTAAATAACAAAAGTACCTCATTATTATCAAATGGAAACAAGATCATGGTGTTTGACAACGAAACAATATTATTTTTATGCTGAGTATTGGGAATCTGCTTCTGTATTATTTGAGGAGCATCCACAAAATATTTATTAAAATATGAACATACTTCTATTGGATTTTCAATGTAAGTTGTCTCTACTTTTAAGGTTATTTTATTATTTTTATTTTTACTTTTGTTTTTTACTGAATTTATGACTTGCCAAGTAGCTTTGACTTGATTGTCCGAGTTAATAATTTTTTTTTGATAGTATTTCGATTTTGAAGAGTTTATTAAATCTTTGTGCAGTTTTTTATTAAATTTATATTATTCTATAAATTGTGGATATGTTCGACTTAGCTGAAATAAATCCTTCAGTTTTTCTGAAGATTCTCTGATTTTACTAGAAATCCAAGTTTTTTTATTAGAGCACGTAGTAATTTTTTTCAGTGGAAAACATAAGTTAAAATGATAGAGAAAAAGATCCATGAAAATTTCAAACTTTCTATTTGTATTGCGTTCATTATAAACAGGATCCCAATTCTCATTTTCTAAGGCATCCTTAAAAAGAGCTATCTCATTATGGCCAAAGCACCTTTTAAAAGAATAACAATTACTAGACAGGGTTTTCCCTAATTTTGACTGATATATGATAGACCTATGATCTGAGATGATATTGTCTTCTATGTTAATGGTTTCTGTAGAGACAATATTAGTGTAAAAATGGTCAATTAAAGAGCTTGTGGTAGAGGAAACCCTTGTAGGCATCGTGATCAATTGCTTTACGCCAAATGATGACATTAGATTTAATAATTCATTTTTGTGTGACGACTTAGTTATTAGATCAATATTAAAATCACCATTTATTAAAAGATTATTTATTAAAAAATTATTAAAAGAACTTTTAATATAATATTAATATAAATTATATTAATTTATATTAATATAAATAAAGTATATAAATTCCAAAACAATTGATAATTGAGAAGAAAACGTTTTCAAATTTCCATTAGGTGATCTATAACATGTTATAATTATCAAATTGGTTTTTGCTGAAGTTACCCAACTAACTCTGCAAACCTCCAAGTCTCGTTCTATGCAAAATTGATTAAGATTTAAACATTTACAATCAATACGTGAGTAACACCATATTGCAGTACCTCCACCCTTTGATACACTACGGCAAAAGCTACTCACCAAATTATAATTTTGCAAATTTATTGAACAAAGTGCATCCGGCCGAGACCAAGTTTCAGTTAAGCAGATAAAAGTATAGTTTGCTGCGCCGATTAAAATTTCATCGGCCTTGTCTTGATTTAGTGATTGTATATTGGTATAAAATACTTTAAAACTTTCTACGGGGTTGTTTTTTGGAGGATACGTATGGTGATTAGGAATTTTGACCGAAGACTCCGGCGGCATTACGCCGAAAAAATCGAAATTGCTTGGCTATGATGTCTTTGGGCCAAGATATTGGATCATACAGTGTCTTCAGTAATTCTTGATTGAAATCGGTGCTTACACGAAATGATTTATTTTGCCCTTTTGATTCTAATTTAAATACTTCAAAATTATGTTGCGGACAGTTTTTACGGAGATGTGTAATGACTTGATCTTCAGTTGTAGATGCACGACAGCGTCCTATATAAAGCCATAGTTTCCGTTGTGGTGCTTTTAATGCTAATTCACTGTTGTCAGATTGCGAATTTTCTTCATTAATACCTTTTACAGCGATATGATTGGTTTTTGTCCTCTTTTGGCTGCGACGACGACGAGTATCACTGGGTTTTTTTTCTTGAGTATTTTCTATTACGGTGTTATTTAGCTCATCAGCTGACGAACTCAAATTTTCTACGTCTTCCAAAAGGTTATTTCCATGATGATTTTTGTTTATTGTTTCAGTCAATTCCTTGTTAACGATAGTCAATGCCGTCACTTTATTTTCGAGTTCAGTTATTCGATTTTTTAGTGTTAAAGTTTCACTTTTGATAATCTCACTTATCACACGCTTCATTTCGGCGAAACTCACTAACTGTTCACTATTACTTGTTGTTTTTGAGTTACGTGTATTTGTCATATTTAAATAAGTTTTATTATTAAGACAGTAGATGTGCGATATGCGACGAGCGAGCGAGGAAAAATCGGACAGTTAATGTTGCGCACTAGTCTAGACTAATGTCAAACATTTTCAGAATTATGAATCACACTATAGCGCGTAATTGTTCACGTAAACTTCTGGGTAATTTCAAGAAGCAACGTATTGTTATATTAGCGGCGCGTTATAACTATAAGACCACAACCGAGTTGATAAGAACCTGACATGCAAATGAAAAGTAAGCGGTTATTGAAGCGACGGCGATTGTAATGTAAATATTGAGTTATTTATTTATCAAGTTATTGTTGTGTGTGTTCGTGTATATGTATATAGTAGAAAAAAAACTGTTCGTTTTTAATGCAACTCTTTGAATAAAAAAAAGTATTTCGCACAAACGTCCCAGTATATTTAGTATCTTCATTCAAAGGAAGAACTCTGTGATTCCACCAAGTGGACACAGACTAGACGAATAGTGAAGAAATTGTAAACCCTTCCATCTTTCCGACAAGCGACGGGATTTGAAAACTCTCTGCTACGACCTCGTTTTGTTTTTTAAATATCTGCTATAAGTCTGCGAACAGTCACAAAAGAACAGAGTTTGTGTTTTGTTTGTTAAATGTCCGTTTAGTGCGGATTTAATACTATACTCGTGGCATTGGCACAATAAGCCAATACCCAAAGCACAATCGATAGTAGGTAAGCTTTCAAATCTACATATGTGTAAAAAATAAATTTTTAAGAGGAGTATGGAGGTATTTCTCTTATGGGAATTCCCATGTAAACGCGCGAATCTGTAGCACCTTTATTTACAAAAATATTGTAATGAGATTTGGTACAATCATTCTTCTAATTATTAACTACAAAATGACTGGAAGCGATTCTTAAAAAAATTATTGCAAATAATAAAAAAAAAATATTAAAAATTACTTAAACTTAAAATCAACGGAACTAAAAATTTCAAAAAGTCAAAATGTAGTTCATTTTATTACAATACTCGTAGTGAAAACCGTTTTTAAAAATTTTCATAAATAACGCTGCTACAGATTCGCGCAGTTTTCAATCTGAAACCGTACGAGCAACCTCTTGATTTACAACTCGACAATTGACCTCTCACCAATAAAAGGAGTATAGAGGTAAGTTCTTTTATGGGAATTTCCATGTAAACGCGCGAATTTGTAGCATCTTTATTTAGAAAAATATTTTAATAAGATTTGGTACAATCATTCTTCTAATTATTAACTACAAAATGACTGGAAGTGATTTTTAAAAAAATATTTATAAATAATATAAAATAATAATAATAATGTTTTATTGGGGATTCTCAATGGCCATTGACCGAAATCCTTCAGCCATATAAAATAATTATTGGACAGTACACAGGCAAAGTACTCTTTTTTGGAGTCCGAAACAAATATTGTGTAATTTGTTCACGAAATAACAATAATGAGGAGATAAAATCCCACATCTGCACAAAAAATTATTCGGGAACGTCTACTAGCATGGAGTCTAATATTATTGTTGAGGGGTTCAAATCTAGTGTAACTTTGTATGGAATTAAATATAATATATTGATAGGGGATGGTGATAGCAACACTTATAAGAAAATTGTTGAGTCCAGACCATACAACAACATATCTGTTGAAAAAATTGAATTTAGCAATCATCATTTTCGTAATTTTTGCAAAAAATTGAGGTTGCTAGTAACAGATGAAAATTTTAAATTAAAAGATAGAAAATTATTAGAAGGACGAATTTTAAGATTACGGGTAGGTATTAATAAAGCAATGAAATATCATAAAGGCAACGATCGAAAAAATGAAGCAATCAAGCTTTTGCGCAAAGATATTCTAAACAGTGTATATCATGTGTTTGGCGAACACAAAAATTGTGAATCATATTTTTGTAAACGGGAAGAGGAACAACATTTTTTAAAAGAAATTTCAAATGAATTTTTAAACAGAATTATTTATATAACTCGATACATTGCTAATCATGCCAACAGTCTAATAATGAATTTTAATAGCAATATTGTTGAACAATATCACTCAATTGTTGCAAAATTTATAGGGGGCAAAAAAATAAATTATGCTTTAGGCAATTCATATCGTACCAGATGTGCTGCAGCGGTAGTAAGCCATAATATCAAAATGCCCCATTTTATGTTATCCAAAAATAACAAAATCATTAAAAAAGTAGAGCTTGGCAGAATTAATAAAGTTAGGAAACAACAATTATTTAAAAAATGTTTGTATAAACACACAAACAAAGACAACAAAATATCCAATGCTGATGAATATTGCGGCGAAAACTCTCAAAAAACAGATATAAGTGCTGCAATATACGAAGAAGAAGAGAAAGAATTTTTGCAGAAATTACGAAAAACTGAGGAAGAAATTAAAACAATTGAAAAAAGAACAGCCGATCAAAATCAAGATGGAGAATGGATGGAGCAAAGAAGAAAATTACTGACTGCGTCAAATTTTGGAAGAGTGTGTAAATTGAAAAAGAAAACTAATACCGCCAACACCGTCAAGTCCATTTTATATGATATAAAACATAAAAATATTCCGTCCTTAAATCATGGAAAAATTTATGAAGTGGATGCGAAAAAAGAATTCGAAAAAAAAATTAAGTACGGAATTTGGAAAAGAAATGAAAATTAATCCATGTGGACTTTTTATCGACAAACAAGTTTTTTATTTAGAAGCTTCGCCAGATGGCATATTAGAAGAGAATGATTATATAGTAGAAATAAAGTGTCCATACACGGCCTATAAACAAAATTTAACTCCAGACGAAGGAATCAAAAAAAAAATTATAACATTTTGGAAACAGACTATTGATGGAAGTCAGGAAGTTAATTTTAATCATGATTGGTACTACCAAATTCAAGGACAGTTACACATAGCAAACAAAAAGGTTTGCATATTAGCTGTTTGGCCTGGTTATGGAAAAATTAAAAGACAAATTATTACTAAAGACGATACTTTTTGGGTTACGAAGATGAAAGAGAAATTGGAAAGGTTTTACAAGTTGTGCATTCTTCCAGAGCTAATTGATCCCAGAATGTCTAGAAATATGCCAATAAGAAGTTTATTTCTAGATTTATAAAATAAATGTCTTGTTTTATTAAAATTAAACATATTTGTTTTTTTAACCTAATGATAAAATTAGCTATACGAACTATCTTATGCAAATGAATTTACGTCATCATTCGAAATTTTTGATTACTGATATTATGGCATTAATATAGAGTATTTAGTTCTTGATATTTAAAATAAATTACATAAAAATAACAGTTGTGACACATAAATATGTTTCTAAATAACCTCATACCTTTTCTAATAATAAAATAAAAAAATTAAAATTTGTCTCATAATAACAAAAATAACATAAAAGTCCATTTCCATAAGAAAATTGGAGGAGTGCGGAGGAATTTCTCTAGTATAATATAAGTGTATAATATAGTATAATATATGTATTATACAGGGTGTTACAAAAAGTTGTGCAAAAAATTTAAGCTGAAATACAGCACCACAAATAATAACAATCTGCAAAAAAAAATTTTGGCTTATCTCAACTGATAACAAAATTATAACCTAAAAATTAATTATTACAAAACCTATAACAATTTTTTTAACATAAGACAACTATAGGTTTTTCAGGTCAAAATAAAGCGATTTAACAGAATTTACCTCTATACCATGTTACACAGTTTAGGAGCTAGAGAACGCCAAAGTTAGAGATTAAAAGTCATTTTTATACTTTAAACGTAAATATCTTGAAAACGGTACGTTTTAGCAAAATATTGCGTTCTTGCATTTTTATTCGAAATCTACTGGCATATTCACTGTTGCATTTTGGTTAATTACCCAAAATGTGTAACAAAAGTGCTGTAACTTGAAATTGAGATGTGCAGCAAAATTTTGCAACTATAAATAAAAAGAGTACACTCAACTTCATTTGTGTACCAAATTTGGTATTAATCGGTTAAGCGGTTTTCGAGATTTCGAGAATGTTTTTTTATATCCAACTTTGAAGGCCTGTAATCTTATTATTAGTTGAGGTAGGACAAAAATTTTTTTTGCAGATTGTTATTATTTGTGGTGCTGTATTACAGGTTAAATTTTTTGCACAACCTTTTATAACACCTTGTATATTCCAATGTATATGCGCGAAGTTATAGCATGTTTATTTATAAAAAAAAGGAAAATAGGTTTTCGTTACAAGTATTGTAATAAGATGAACTACATTTTGACTTTTTTAAATTTATAATTTCGTTAATTTTAAATTTTAACATTTTTTTAATAATTATTTTATATTATTTATGAAATTTTTTTTTAAGAATCACTTTAAGTCATTTTGTAGCTAATAATTAGAAGAATGATTGTACTAAATCTCATTAAAATATTATTGTAAATAAAGGTGTTACAGATTCGCGCGTTTCCTTATTATTTTTCTTATTCCCATAATAGTATGGTACATAGAACGCCTAAAACGCTTTAAAAAGTGATTATGTGAGTTCAAGACTAAAAGTTGATTTTTCAGAAATGATGGCTTATGCCCTAAATATATTATATCCGAAGTTGTTCAAAAATTGTTTTGTGTCAAAAGGCACTATCCAAAATTTTCTAATTATTTATGTAATATAATTCTTCAAAACATAGGTTTTCTTTTAGTAAAAGTGCAAAATCATGTAATACTTCAAAATGTATCTGTTTGAAAGAAGGACTAAAGTCTTGTATTGATTGCTCCTGCCAGCAGTGAAACAATGTTGAAGAGACCAACGACAAATCAGATGAAGATGAAGAAGAAATTTAGCTTTACTTTTTTAAAAATTTTACATAAAAACATTTTTCTTTTAATAAAATTTGGTAAATTATTTTTGGGGTTTATAATTATAGCTATCAAATTACCTTCAAGTAAGTCATAATATAATTGAGGAGCTCGCGTGCAAAACCGGTTATATCCACTTTTACATATTTTGCAGCAAATGAGAAAAACACTCTACACATCTGTTTTAAAAAATAGTGTTATTTAGTGTTATTATTACTAAAAACAGTTTAAATTTAATGGGGTTGTGCAAGTGATTGTCATCTATTTTTTTTATAAAAAAAGAAACAATTTGGCGTTATTAGCAAAAAAAATGGAAAAAAGTCGAACTTTACTTAACGTTTTTAAAAGGAATTACACGGTTTTGGCTGTAAACAAATATATGGGCTTATAGATATCACAACTAAGACCCAGAAACCACCAAAAAATGATTTTTTGTGAAAAGTGGATATATCCGGTTTTGCACGCGAGCTCCTCAATTAGAATGTTACAAACGAAGAACTACTGTGCGAGTGCGTAGATCGCGTGTGGCGCGGAGCAACACGGCAAAGCCTTGTTTTAAAAAAATAATATTTCGGAAACCATTTGAATTATTGTTTTAATTTTTTTAAAAAAAACTTATCTAGAGTTTTGTGAATCCGAAAATGTATGTTATATACACAAATTTTTAATAATTCATATAGCTTCCCGTAGGGTGAAATTGTCAATGCACAATTTTACAACTAGTGATTTTGGATGCCCCTTTCACAGAAACAAAAAACTTTTTTTTAAATCTCTTATTACTGTTAGTTGCGCTCTGGTTTGCTCTATAAGTGGACAAAATTTCAAAATTTTAGGTGAAATAGTTAATTTATAAGCGCGATGTATGTTTTAAAAACACGATTTTGAACACTGTTGCTCCGATATAAAAAAAAATATTTTACAAAGTTCCTACTAAAAAAAGTTATAGATAGCGATTTCAGATGGCCAAAATGGTACTTTACAAGACCGTAAAGGTCCCGTCTGGTTATATCTTAAAAAAAAATTTTGCGAGAAAGAAGCCTGATAATACAGTGATTTTACTCCACTATTAGCAGTGAAGACGGTAGAACATCGAGAGTGGGGGAACCCGAGAAACAGTAAGAGAGCATTTGGAACTCTACTATAAGAGAAACAACCTCTGTACTCCGATCTTGGCGTTGTAAATCGTCATTTATTGTTTTCCTCGGTGCTACCGATCAAGATTTCACACTCGAGGGTTCGGACGAGAAATTTCAGGGTCAACCTGACTCCATACTCCTCTTAATACAAAAATCAGATTTTTTTCTATATTTGGAAAAAATATATAATAAGTTTGAATTGTGATGCTTATGACATAAAATAAAGAAAAAAAATGTGCCAATTAAATAAATACTTCTAGTTATTTATTGAACAAAGGTGTTCGTGAAGGTGGTTTATAATTAAACCTATTTAGAGATAGAAAAAAAAGAGCGATTGTATGCCCTTAACTGTCACAACTTTTAATCGGTCATTAACATACAAGTTTATTACCATATTTTTTCACTGATCGTAAATTTTTTTAACACAAAATAATAACTAGATTTTAAAGTTTTCTTTTAATGTTAAATCAAACTTATATAGAGCTATGTCAAAATATCAATTATAGTAGCGACAGTCAGCTTATTATCGTGAGACCGCTTATATACCTTACCATCCTACTCAACATTTGTGAGAGCGACAAAACTAGATGAAGATCGATTTTCATGCAATGTCACAAGTAATGGCAAAATAAAAACGACGTGGATAAAAGTTCCTCTTAAAACCCTGTTCTCTTTGCTTGAAACCGTTAAAAGCTAAAAATTTTTCTATCAATGGTGTCGCTACTAGGTTTTATACTATGTCTATACATTCAAATTTTTTTTTATTCCCAAAGTTAAAGACCTGTATATTTGTTTTCATTCAAGATAAGTCAAATTTTTTTTATCAGTTTTTCATCATCTTTAGTGCTGTATGTCAAGTTAAAATTTTGGTTCATACTTTTGAATCACTCTATATAATACTTCTTATCTCAGTACATAAGTGGTCAAATTTTGTCATAAACAAAAATGTTTTTTTAAAGTATTTTTATCGTAAAAAGGTCGTAAGTTTACTAGTACCTAACTAATATTAACATAAGTTTTAACAAAATTAACCCTTCATTAGTCGCGCCACCTGTTGTAACATAGTTGGTCGCGCTGTATCTGTCAGATACATGCTTTAAAATATATGTTTTTTAAAACAATTTTACTTAAATTTTTGTAATTATTATCGTATTTCACTGAATATTATTGGTTAAAAAACACATTGCTTTAAGAGGGTCAGTGCCTTACAAATAAAAAAATGACATTTTTTTAATTTTTTTCTCAAAACTACTCAAAACTTTTTCTGCACATTTTGGTTTTTGCAAAATTAAAATTTAAGCACTGGAACTGACCTAAATATTTTTTATAAATTGCGGTGTCTTGGTTTTGACTAGACGAAGTTGTCATATGTTTTTAATAATAATAATAATAATAATAATAATAATAATAATAATAGTAATAACAATAATAAATAATAATAATAAATAATAAAAATAATAATAAACAAACAGATTAATTTACTAAAGAAATATTTTCTTAAACGTAGCCAGGAAAACCTTTTGTTTAAAGCAATATGCTTAAGTGACTATAATTATACACCCTTAAACCTTAGTGACTTTAGGTTACAAGAAATTAATTTTGATGAAAAATTATTAATCAATACTATAAAAGAAAAGTCACTTCGTGGTAGATTTTACAAAGAGCTTGATGATCCTCTCATTGATAAAGAGGCATCACACATTTGGCTGACAAAGTCTAACATTCACCCTGAGACAGAAGGATTTATTTTTGCAATTCAAGATCAGGTCATTAAAACAAAAAATTATAATAAATTTATAATCAAAAATGAAAACGATGATTCATGTAGAATTTGTTCATCTCAGCCAGAAACTATTCAACACATTATTTCATCTTGTCTTGAATTGACACAAACAGAATATAAAAAAAGACATGATGATATGGCTAAAATCATCCATTTAGAATTGGCGTTTAATTCAGGTTTAATTGAAAACAAGTCACCTTATTTCAAATACGAACCAAAGCCATATCTTGAAAATAATAATTATAAATTATATTGGGATAGAACTATATTGACTGACTTAAACATAACTGCTAACCGTCCAGACATAATCTTAATTTCAAAGATCGACAAACAGGCATACTTGATTGACATTGCGGTTTCAAATTCACACAATATACACACAACATACACTACAAAAATGTCAAAATACATGTTTCTTGCTGGAGAAATCAAAAATTTATGGAACCTGCAGACAGTTAAAATATTTCCAATGATTATGTCGGCTACTGGAATTGTGCCAAAAACCCTTAATAAAAATTTAAAATTATTAAAATTAAATTCAAACTTAATAATTGAAATTCAAAAATCAATACTTTTGAACACATGCAACATCGTCAGAAAATTTTTTAACATTAATAACACTACACTAACACAACAAGAACAAAGTTGCATGGCAGGCGATTTGTAGTCACGCTTGACGTCAAGTAAGGAAATTCGTTCCTTACATCTTTTTCATTTCATTTCATTTATGTTTTAGCATCATTACTTGATAATTTTTTCCGTAATGATGTCTTGCCTGATTATAAGTTTATACTGCCGGGTCAGTGGTGTGTAAAAGACGTAGGGATTATTTATCAATTAATTTTTGTATAAAAAATTAATTGATGAAAATCTGCAAAAATGTTTTGTCTTATCTTAACTGATAACAAGATTATAACCCAAAAATTAATTATAAAACATTATAACCAAAAAAAATGTGAACATAAGACAACTATAAGCTTTTAAACTCAAAATAAAGCCATTTAACACAACTTACTTTTATACCAAGTTGCATCATTTAGGGATTAGAAGGCGTCAAAGTTGGAGATTAAAATTCTTTTTTATACTTAAACGAAAATATCTCGAAAACGGTATGATTTAGCGAAATCTTGCGTTATTACTTTCTATTATTTAAAATCTATTGTTATATTTATTTTTATAATAAAAATAGGAGTTGGTAGGGCAAAAATTTGATAATTACCAAAAATATGTGATGGAAGTGCTCAACCGGAAATTGACAGGATTTGCTACATAATTTTGAATCATCTCATTTAGTATTTTTATTTACGGCAGAAAAGTCATACTTTTTGTGCCGAATTATGTTTGATTATGTAATATAGATACCTACATTTTTTTTAGATGTTCGGTTGCATAACCACAACGTGTTTAAAGAACAAAGTTTACTGTTGTACTAAAATAGACTCCAGAAGTGTGACTTCATTTACGGACGAAAGTTTAAAACACCGTCATTTTAAAAATATACCTTAAAAAGTCACCTTCATTGCACTAGTACAGAAGGTTGAAATTATAATGGTTAAATTTTGATCGATGAAATATCACATATAGAAACGGAAATAAGGAATAAATACACTCTCTTTCAATACTCATACTATTTTAGTTTTAATCCAGTCACAAGTTACAAATAAGTTTTACATAATTAAAAAATTGATCGATAATAAAAAAATTATCATGCAAGCTTGTAAAGCAACTGCCGAAGATGGTCGTGTACATAAAATTGAAAATCTGGCCGTAGAAATGAAAGGAACTTCGTTCATATTCGGCATAGTTTCCTGGAATTCGCTCGTGGTAGTCTTTAGAAATGGAAGAAATCTGTGCATCGAACGTTTTATTTTCGAGTAATTTTTTTATTAGCTGTAAGTTTGTTGAAATTTGTGACTTATCGATAAAGAAAATGTTTAGAGTATCGACTGTAAGTATTTTTAGGTCTTATTTGCTTTAATTAGGTATTTTTTTATCGGTTGAAATTTGATCTTTGTAAATTCAATCTTATTTACAGGAATTTTTATCAAATGAAACTTAGAGTACGATTTCCAGACAAAACAATGTAAACTCTTGTAGACTTTGTTTTACTTTTTTGTTAATAACAGTTATTTATACTACAGTGTGTGGGTCAAATAAGTCACCAGAAAAACTGTTAACCCAAGAGTCACGAAGTAGCAATTGGGTTATTGTTTTTTGAGTGACTTAGGGCTACACACATGAGCTGGCATACAAAACTTTATTCAACAACTCCAAAAAGCCACCAAATTTTTAAAAAATTAAATTTGATTTAAATTAATTTTATTGAAAAGCAAGTATTCCGTCACGTTCTGATAACATTTTAGACGACAATATCAAAATTAAAGCTGCAAGTTTCTATTAGTAAAAAAAGACAAAATACAAAAGAAAGAGCTTTCTCCACTAAAGGCAGCAACTGTAAGTTTAAATCCTTAAAATATTAAAATTTTAGTATTTTCCTGGATAATTTTTCAAAGAAAATTAACAACAAACTTAAAACCTTATACAGTAGAAGCTCATTAACGTAAACACAAAAATTACAAGGCAGTTCATGTTAGCGTAAGTGTTCATGATACCGAAGGTGCTGAAAAAGTTGAATTTTCGAGTCCAAATTTACATAGATTTTGAGTACAGTAAAACATAAAAACCTGGGTGTTGATTAACACATTTTATTTATTCTATTCATACACGAAAAAGTTAATAATAATTTTAATTTTTTGTCTTACATATTATGTTCTCTTAAAAAACGAGGTGATCTTCCTTTGTTTCAGTTTTTTTGCAAAAATATGTTTGTTTACGTTATTGAGATGTTCACGGTAACGAATGTTCACGTTAACGAGCTTCTACTGTATCTCACTAGTGACTACTAGGGATTTTACTTATCTAAAATAAACATAGTAATGGGCTCATTATGTAGTGACGTTGGATAAAAGGTGTTAAGTAAGAATCTAAAAGTTACAATTTTTTTTTGGGTAACGTTTTAGGACAACTAAAAAGATAAGTACACAATTCCAGATAATTTAAAAGTTGTGAAAATATATAAGCTTTTTAAGAGTTACTTGTTCTGTAGATATTGAAACAACCTGCTCAAAAATTTTGAAAAAAAAATTACAAGATAGAAAATGTTTAGATCGTTAGATTGGTCTAATCTATAAAAATAGGACTAATAGCAGGTCGGGAAAAATTTTGAAATAGTTATTTACAGATGAGTGTTGTAAATACTTTGGTATTTTGCAACATCAAAGCCGTCTGAAGCACAATACCTGTATGGATAGTACCAACTACATTTCTAGCATAACATAAAATCTCTTTTACTTCACTTCTCTTATTTTATAACACAATTTTGTAGAACAATTTCTACCACTTAAGGTGACAATAATGGTTAATTTAAGATAGACAAACCTCATTTTTGTCTTAACTTACTTTGATACTACGACTTTCTTTATAATAAAATACAATGACTGTTTAGCTAACAATAAACAAAGAGACTCCCGAAATGGGACATATTAGGGAAAGAGTACGCAGTAGTTGTTTCTCTCGTGAGGCTTCTACGCACTCTTATCAGATAACTTTCTGAGTCGGAGGTGTTTAATTAATTCTACATTTAATTCAGTGTTTTAACACTTTCGAGCTCGCAGTGGTGTTCGATACCTAAATAGTGTGTTGCATACTTTACTATTCTTAAGGTATAAGCCTTTGATTATATATACAAGTGGATACCTAATTCAATGTGTTAGAGGAGTACACATTTTGAAAAGATTTGGGGGACAAGGATACCCTCAAAAATAGCGTACGCCAGAAAGAGATGCAACGAAATGTAGGATGCCAATCTTTTGCGCAAGTACCGTTTCTCAATTGACAGAAGTTTTTAGACAGCTGACATATCTTTTTGACTTGTGCGTTGTGCCGACTGGTTGTGTCGATTGTGCGAAGTTTTGTGAGACCACGTGTTTTTATAAAAAGTTGCTTTTTTGAGTTAATTTTGTGTTTTTTGTTTGGCGAAAACAATATGACCGGCAATAATAAGCTGTGTTATTTCTGCAAAACAAAGGATCCATCGTTATCCTATCATCGGTAAGTTTGGAAATCTTAATTTGTGCACTGGTTTTATAAAATTTTATATTCATTCATAGGTTTCCAAAAGATCTTCTTTCTAGGAAGCAGTGGCTTGCTGCATTTAAATTCAGTGAAGATGATATAATGAAAAGTACTCAAGTTTGTAGCCAACATTTTGCCAAGTCATGCTTTAGTAATACTATAAGTGGTCGAAGTAGATTGATTAAAAATTCAGTCCCAACAATGTTTTTGCAGAAAAAGTAATGTTTATATTGCCCTGTAAATTTACAATTTACTGATGAAATGTATGTTATTAGCAGATCAAAGAAAGTAAAAAAGCAAGTTACTAATTTGCCAAATTGCTATGGAAAAGCTAGTGGTGAGCTCAGTTTGATGACAGTGGAGTCACCTCTTGTAGTTGTGTCAGCCCCTGCATCTGTAAATAATATTTACAATACACGTTTCTTATCAGAGGCTGATCAGCCTTTGCTATTGAACACTACTATAAATAATACAGGTAGATTTTCATTAAAGTAAAAAAATTAGATAATTTTTATTTATTTTTTTTATTTTTCCAGCTCTGGTAAATTCTTGCAACATACAAGAATCAACTGCCAATCTGCAAACGTCTTTTTATCAATCAAATACTGTTTTATGTAAGTTTTCTTTGAAAAATATGTATTCACAAAGAGAAAATTTGTTTTTTTTATCTTGCAGCAGTGAATGATGAGCCAGCTTCGAAATCTTCTACAACTCCAGATGTTTCATTAGAGACCACTCCCAAAAAACGTCGAAAACTGTTTAATTCTCCAAGGAGTGCACGCAGACATTATGATAATGCTATTGAAAAGATGAATGATTTAAAGAGGAAACTGCTTTTTGCTCGTACAGAAAATTATAAATTGAAAAGGAAAATCACAAAGCTTGAAGACTTGGTTTTGCACCTAAAGAATAAAAATCTCATAAGTGTTAACGCAGAAGCGACACTACTTGTATGATTTATTTTATTTGATAATTTAAGTTTATTTCATTTTTTTAATTTTAAGGTCACAGCTTCAGATTCTGTGAAAGCAATTTGGAGACGTTTTATGAGTAAAAAAAAGGAAGAGAAGTTTCCTCCTGAATTGCGAGCTTTCGCTCTTACTTTGAACTTTTATTCTCCAAAAGCCTATAAATATGTGAGAAAAATATTTAATAATAAATTGCCAAATCCAAGCACATTACAAAATTGGTACATGGCAATTGATGCAGAACCAGGCTTCACGAAAGAGGCTTTTGAAGCACTGAAATTGAAAAGCAGAGCAAATGGTCCTGTCCTTGTGAATTTAGTTATTGATGAGATGTCAATTAGACAAAATGTCCATTGGAATGGAAAGAAGTTTTTCGGGTATGTAGATGTCGGAACTGAAGACAATACTTCCAATGAGGACATTAAAGAGCTGGGAAAAAATGTCCTTGTCATAATGGCAGTTTCGCTAAATTCCCATTGGAAAATTCCTTTGGGATATTTTGTTATTGATGGAATGACTGGAGAAGAACGATCACATTTGATATCAAGGTGCCTCAACATGCTTGAGGATGTTAATGTCAAATGCCATTCACTAACTTTCGATGGGACGGCTTCAAATATTAAAATGTGCACAGCTTTAGGCTGCAATTTCAGCTTCGACCGCTTTCAGCCTTGGTTTATTCACTATGAAACCAAGAACAAAGTATTTGTATTCTTTGATGCTGTGCACATGATTAAGCTCGTAAGAAATGCACTTGGGGCCAAGGAGATACTAAATGTGGAATCAGAATTTGTAAAGTGGAGTTTTATCAAACAATTACAACAAGTGCAAGCAACCGAAGGACTTCGCTTAGGCAACAAATTGACAACACGACACATTCAATGGTAAAATGAAAAAATGAATGCCAAACTCGCCATTCAAACTTTAAGTGAAAGTGTAGCAACATCGTTGCAATGGGCCTCCAAGCATCTCCCAGAATTTCAAAATTCTGAAGCCACGTCTACATTTTTAAAAATGTTTAATGATGCATTTGACATTTTAAATAGTAGGAGTGTATGGGCAAAATCTGTATATAAAAAAAAGATATGTGAGGAAACTTTGCAATTTCTGCGTCAAAAAATAGATGAAATCATTGTATACATAAAACAAATTAAAATAGGAACAACTTTTATCATAGATTCAGATAGGAAGACAGGTTTTTTGGGCATTATCGTAGATTTGAAAAATTCAATTAGTTTGTTTTGTCTCTTAAAAGAAAAATATGCAGGTTACAAATACTTGTTAACTTATAACTTAAGCTAAGACCATTTGGAAGTTTTTTTTAGTGCTGTTAGGAGTAAGGGAGGTTTTAACAATAATCCATCAGCACATCAGTTTAAGTGTGCTTATCGTCGCTTGCTTGTGAGGCATGAAGTGCAAAGTTCTGGCAATTGCCAGGATTTTGGTGACATCAAAATTTTGTCAGTTGGAACTTATTCACAAGCAAGTTGTGATAATATCATTGAGCCTGATGTGCAGATAGAAGTTAGCGATCATGATTACCTATATACAAAATGGGAACTAAGCTTATTTAGTTTTACAGTGGTTGAGTATATTGCGGGGTTCACTGTATTTAAAATAGAGAAAAAAATAACGTGCCACTTTTGTCAGGCCGTCCTTAATAATAAGCAATCATCTAAAGACTCTTTTTTATTTATAAAAAATCGCGAAAACCTAAAAATCCCATCTGATGATGTAACAAAAATTTGTAAAATTACAGAAATTTGTTTCAGGCAAATGTGTAATAATTTAAAAAAAAATATCAACGTAATAAAGCATAGATCATTTGCCCAAGCAAATCAGCATGTTTTTTTATCCGATGCTTTTTTTCATCATATAGCGGACCAAGACATTTTTGACAATCATCGCACGAATTTAATTAAATTGATTATAGATTTATTTGTCAAAATTAGAATACATTATTATTGTAAAACTGTTGTAAATAAGGAAAATTATATTAGGCGGAAACTATCAAAAATTATATTGTTTAAAAATCAATAAATTTTGTTTGCGTACGGTTTGTTTTTTATTATTAACCTATTTATATATATTTTTTTCAAGTCTTTTCACTTTTCAGTTAGAAAATGTTGGAACTTAACATATTTGAATTGAAATGTTCAATATTTTTAAATTAGGCGCTGTCATGCGCACAACTTGTCATCCTACATTTCATCCCATTTCTTTTTATGTGTTCGGTTGGTCCCTAGGCTATTAGGTATCCACTTGTATATATAATCAAAGGTATAAGCTAAGGCTTGATCTGTATAATGAGTTGCCTAATCTTTTGGCTAAAAAGTACTCTTGTAACATATTTGAACTAATTGGTATATTTGTTCTATTTCAGCTTCTTTACTCTTTTTGATACATGGTGCTTAAGCAACGAACAATTACAAAACTCAACATAGAGTCCAAATAACTCAATTCTTAAATGAGCATTCAAAAATCTGAATTTGTGAACTGTTGTGAATAAATAGACTTTTAATTGTAATAACCCTGGCCAGCCTCAATAAACTAACGTTTGATGTGTTCGTCAAAAACCGTCTGCTAAAGACTCATAGCGTCATTTTGTTCTTTTAATGTCTGCCTGTCTCTGGACTGTCTGCGACCAGTCACAAAAAGACAGAGTTTGTGATTTGTTTGTCTAATGTCCGTTTGGTATAGAACTGGAATTCAATATGTACCTACTAAAGTCTGCATTTTATTCCTAGGAGTCCATGTCTACGATAGATCAGATTATTTTTGTTGCTGGGGCAGTTCGTGCTTGGTTTCTTGCATCCCTTTGGTGTCAACGATTAGGTGGTGCTGATGAAATTATGTCAAATTAAATATCTATTTGTCAAATTTTTTATTAAAAAAATTTTTAGTTTAAAATTTAATTAGATTTGATCAATTTCGTCCGGGAAACTTGTCTTAACGATGATTGGAACACGAGGAACTTGGAGACTGAAGATCTCTCAGCAGTATTCCAGGAGACATCCACCAGGAAATGACAGCTCGTGGGAAGGCAATGGAATGCTTTTCCATTGCGTTCAGATGAGCGGTCCATTTTTTGGCGAGCGTCTCTTGTAACGCTGCGAGTGAATGCACACTTTTCGGCCGAAATTTAAAAGACCCTCAGTTTCTTAGCAGATGAGTAGTTCCCGTTAAAGTGCTTCAGTCCTAAATTATATAATCTAATAAATGTAAAATAAATGTATCTACTTACTTACCAGATGTTAAGTGTTTCATCATATCGTTCATTACCAACATTTATTAATACATATTTCTTTTGCAAGATTTGTTGGACAGGTTTTGCAGGACATGTTGACAAGAAATGTCATCACATTTCTATGGTTACATTTTAAATTGTTTATTTGTGTTGATTTGTTTTTCAAAAAAAATCTGAAAGACCTGATTGTAATTATAATATTTGTTTATTGAAACAAATATTACTCTCACTTTTTTGCAGTCAGTTTCTCTAAATATATAATGGTTAGTCCGCATATTGTGCCGAATGTGTATGCACATATTTTATTAGTTCTATAATGTTTAGTTACGGAAAGGTACTGTTACAAATTTTTAATTATTTTTGAGACTTGTAAAGATTGCAACTAAAATTGGCAAGATTGAAAAAATTTGAACACTGGTTAAATATAAAAAATATAAGGTATGGCATCCGTACCTATAAAATTACACGACGTAATCTGCTGAAGACGTAAAAATGGGTAGTCAATCTTGTACGCTAGACAATAACTATAGTAATTTAAAATGTTTTTTAAAATAACAGAATAATATTACGACTATCGGTAATTTAAACTCGTGGTCTAAATATCAAAACTTAAACTTTATTTTCCAGGACTAATAATTGGTATTATTAGGGGGTATTAGTAAAATTATGTGATATTAAATATTTAGTTATCAAATTTTTTAATGAATATTTTTTTTAAATTTTACATTCAATTTGATTTCATTCATATCGGCCAAAAAATCTGTCTTGACAATGAGCGCTACAAGAGAAACTTGTAGGAACAAAGATCGGCCGGCAGCGTTTCAGGAGAAGACCGCCAAATATGGACAGCTTGTCTGGAACGCAATGGAACAATGTACAATTTAGGTCATCGGAGTGTACAACCATTTGATTGCCAAAATGCCATTTCCAGATTTTACTCCACAACAAACATTACAGTCCGATGACGTAAAGTGTACGTTTGCGTTCAGATGAGCGGTTAATTCTTTGGCGGGCGTTTCGTGGAACGCTGGTCAATCAGTCCTACAAAGCTAAACTTGCAACGCTCAACGTCAAGACTCTCTTTTCGGCCGAAATTATGTGCCAGAAATTGTACAATTTTGCACTGCGTTTAGAAGACTTTAGTTTATTATTTCAGATGCATCTACTGAAAACTGAAGATACTTCATTACTGATTTCTTAGTGAGTCTGTCGACTAGTCGAAATAAGTCAAAAATAATAGAAATAAATGGTAGGCGATGACAATAAACTTTACATTTGCCAAATGTTGCTTTTTTTAGAAATTCTGTTTTTGTGGGTGAAGAACAGAAAAAAAGGCTTTAATTGCACTAAACAAATCAGAAAACGCTTCTTAACAGAAGGAGCAGTTTCCGTTAAAGTGCTCCAACCTTAAATTATATAATCTAATACATGTAAAATAAAAGTATCTACTTATTTATAGATGTTAGTGTTTTATGTTATACATAATCAACATCTATTAATGTAGATTATTAAATACTGTTCAATATTAAACCACTGTTTGGTCTTGCACTAAAATTTAGACGAATTTAACTTGATTTAGCAAGACATATTAAAAAGAAATGTTATCACATTTCTATGGTTACATTTTTAATTGTTTATTGTGCATTAATGCTAAATTGTTTTTCAAAAAAATTGGAAGAACTAATTCTAATCATGTTTGTTTATTAACTTGTTAGTGACAATGTTGTTCCGAATGTGTAGGTACGCATATGACTGTATGGTAGATTTCACTGACTCTGAGGTCCCAACAAATAAACCTTATAATATTCGCCAAATGCAGAGAGCGACATTCTGTAGTTGCATTTTTATAAATGTAAAGCTTAAATCTCAATTTACTAATGGGCTGATTTTAAGCTAAGATAATAACGGTAGTATCTTTGTTTCTAGGCAAAATTAAAAGAATTCAGGGCTGCGATTGGTTGTTGCTATGAAAAAGTATTAAAATTTGCGATACTACCTCAACTTGAAATTGCGGTATTATCTCAACTTGAAATCAGACAATTAGACTGCTACTTGTAAATAAAGGACTGAATATTTGTTTACGATTTCTGCCGCAGATTTGACAAAAATGGCGAATCAGGCAAAAATGATCTGTATGTTAAGACGTTCTTAAGGTAAATTTGGAATTAAACCGTCGGTATCTTTATCTGAATTTGTTGTGCCTTCGGTAATAAATTGAATATAAACGGTATATTTTTCGGCACCTCAGAGTCACTGAAAAGACCTTTACCTTACCTTTATCTTACCTGTAGCCACAGATTCCGATACTTGTACTACAGCTTTTTTTTTATAAACACCGTCTTTTACCTTTCACCGTAACTGTATCTTCAGGTAAAAAATAGTCAGAACTCAAACAAAATATATTTCATTTTTAAAAACTTAAAGGCTCAAATTTTTAAATATTTTTGCTCTTAAAATAGAATCTAATAGACATCTATGTTCATAAAATATCGTATATTAATAATAAGTTATTAGTTTATTAAAATGTATTTATAATTTTTATTTAAATTTTAAACTTAAACCTCTCTCAACGTCGAGCCATTGTGTACGACAACAACACATTACATCAGTGAGTAATATTTTTATTACATGTAGCCCCTGGTACCTGAAAATTGGTCCACAGCACAAGCTAGCAAGTATGTGTGCGCTTATGATATACAGTCTGTCAATTTTAAAAGTTGCAATCGGGAATATCTCTAGAATTGAAAGAGTTATTGAGAATCACTTAATAAAACCGTTTTGGTAGTTGCTAGGGGGAATCAAAATGACATAGTAAGGTGACTCACCGATATTGTAAATTGTCAAAAATTGACAATGGTTTATAGTACGGCAGAGCGTGTTGAACTGATATTTATTTACGGTTCTGAAAACTTTTTTTGAACTTTTTCTAATCTACTGACGTGAACATTATAGAAAGGAGACCAAGTAATGGTGTAATATTCTAACTGGAAACGAATAAAAGAACAATAAAGGATCAAAAAAACACGTAGATTAGAAAAAACAGAACATAAACGAGTCACAAATTCTAACATCTTGTTAGTCTTGTTAACTAAGTTATCAAAATGAGAGTTATACGATAAATGACAATCTACATTTTCACCAAGATCTCGAAAATTAGAGACATTTTCCAATATATGACCACATAAAGTATACGAGAAGGTTTCGGGACTTTGTTTAAGACTGAATCTCATTGCTTTACATTTCTCTATATTTAATTCTAACTTATTATTAATACACCACAATTCAAATGCAATTGAGGTCAGATTGAAGCAAAAGGGAATCATTTTTATCTGATATTTTTGTAAATATTTTTATATCGTCCGCAAATAAAAGAAAATGACTGCATGTAAAGATATTTTTTATGTCATTTATAAATAGTTGAAATAGTACGGGTCCCAAATAGGAGCCCTGAGAATCACCTGACTTAACCTGAATGCACCTAGACTTAACTCCACTGATAACAACAAATTGCTTACGATTGTATAAATATGATCGCAGCCAAGATAATAAAGGATCACGAGTACCTAAATTTTGTAGCTTAAGTATTAAAAGATCGATATTTACTCGATCAAAAGCTTTCGTAATGTCAGTGTAGATACAATCTGTGACATAGCCATGCTCAAAGTTGTTAATTACATACTCATTAAGCACCAATAAATTTGTTGTTGTAGATCGCCCTTCAAAAATCCGTGAATGAACATCATGATTATGACATTTTTAGCTGAAAATGTTAAGCTATTTGTAACAATTAAATCAAAAACCTTAGGTATAGATGAACTAACACTTACAGTCCTGTAATTGGAAGCATCAGAACGATTTCCCTTTTTGTAAATTGGTGTAACATACGATATTTTCCATATATGAGGTAATTTGGAAGATTGTAGAGACTTATTAAACAAGATTTGTAGCGGAATACATAAATTTTCTGCACATTTCTTTATAAATAAAGAAAGCAACCCATCGGGTCTAAGATTTACTAAAGAACATAACGTGATTAACTAACTTACTTAAAATATCCTCCGCGGTAATATAAATATTACCAATATCAAACTTATTGTTGGATCTTCTTGGTGTGTTTAAATGAAAATTGGATAAAGTCCAGATCTAATTTGACACAAGAAATGCCATTTTTTACAGATAAGAGAACTCCACCACCACGCGTGCAGTTTGTCAATGCATAATCACGATCTTTTCTAAAAACTATAAAATTGTTAGAAAAATATTCACTGTTATAATGACTGTTATCTAGCCAAGTCTCAACAAGGGCTATTATGCTAAAATCCTTTATTGCAGACTGACAGAATTGACAGAAAAAATTCTCTAACATTTTGAAAGTAAATACTAAGTTTGGCATTAGGAGATGAAGAACCAACAGAATATGCCGAATGGCTATGCGGAGATAAAGATTGAGATGAAAGTTCTGGTAGTTGCTATGAGACACCACCAAACAAATCACGCTTAAGTTCTTTGACGACTTCTGCGTAGGCAAAACAGTCATTGTAATTCCAGGCGGCATGCGATACCTGAGCTTCGGTTAGATTATGCTTAGATTTAAGATTTGAACAGTTGACACAACGTAAAGAATCGGGCTTGTTACAGTCTTTAACTTCGTGATTTTCTGCACACAGGGAACAGATTGTATTTTTTTACAGACAGATTTGGAATGGTGAAAACCATTACATTTGAAACAACGGCGTACCGTAATAGCATCACAAATATTACAGGTATCAAGTCCAACTAAACAGCGGTCAATATTAATAGCTTTCGTATAAGTATTTAAATCTACTTGCAATATCGCTTGGAAGATTTTATTATTGTTTTTTCGTAGGGATATACTTTATGAGTTTACACTCAAAATTACCATCAAAAATCGATTTATTTTGTTGTGTCACATATGAAACAAAATGATCTTTAAGTATGTCTTTAGACATACCAGCAATACGTAATCGCGGCTTTGGAGAATGAAAGTCATGAACAACATAATCCTGTAACAGTTGTTTATCAGAAGCAACTTTTTTTATTTCTTCAGAATTATTACATTCGAGCGCAATTCCCTATCATTATTATGAATGTTAAGTGATATAAAATGTGAAAACACTGTAGTTAAAAATTATCACATTTGCATTGAGTTTTGTAATCTATTTCAAGAATCAGGTAGAAAGGATCCCGGCATCGAACCCCACCGTTTGACGGTGCCGTTACCTGAGGTTATTTGCTTCTTCGAGCTTTCAAAGCTTCATAAATCGGCATGACTAATAATTGGTCAATTTGGATTCTTTTGTTAGGATAATTTATGGTTAAAGCCAAAATCTTATTCTTGAATAAACCAACTATATTTAAGCTAAGAATGGTTGTAAACAATTTAGTTTTAATTCCTACCTGAGAATGACAACATTGTTGTCGAAACGTGCGTCGTATCAAGTAAAGAAGTTTAGTGTTAGTGGGTGTTTTATTTTCAATTTTCATTACCAATATCAATTAAATTCTGCGGTTGTAAAGAAAACAACCAATTATTATTATGTGTTAAACCCGGCAAAAGAATAGGAATCATTTCAACAATTAATTTTTTTATGTGAGTTGAAATTATAATTGACTAATTTTTTTATACAAAAATTAATTGATAAATAATCCCTACGTCTTTTACACACCACTGACCCGGCAGTATAAACTTATAGTCAGGCAAGAAATCATTACGGATAAAATTATCAAGTAATGATGCTAAAAAAATAAATGAAATGAAATAAAAAAGATGTAAGGAACAAATTTCTTTACTTGACATCAAGCGTGACTACAAATCGTCTGCCACGCAATTTTGTTCTTGTTGTGTTAGTGTAGTGTCATTAATGTTAAAAAATTTTCGGACGATGTTGCATGTATTTAAAAGTATTGATTTTTGAATTTCAATTATTAAGTTTAAATTTAATTTTAATAATTTTAAATTTTTATTGAGAGTTTTTGGCACAATTCCAGTGGCCGACATAATCATTGGAAGTATTTTAACTGTCTGCAGGTTCTATAAATTTTTGATTTCGCCAGCAAGTAACATGTATTTTGACATTTTTGTGGTGTATGTTGTGTGTATATTGTGTGAATTGGGAACCGCAATGTCAATCAAGTATGCCTGTTTGTCGATCTTTGAAATTAAGATTATGTCTAGACGGTTAGCAGTTATGTTTAAGTCAGTCAGTATAGTTCGATCCAACTATAATTTATAGTTATTATTTTTAAGATATGGCTTTGGTTCGTATTTGAAATAAGGTGACTTGTTTTCAATTAAACCTGAATTAAACGCCAATTCTAAATGTATGATTTTAGCCATATTATCATGTTTTTTTTTATATTCTGTTTGTGTCAATACAGGACAAGATAAAATAATGTGTTGAATAGTTTCTGGCTGAGATGAACAAATTCTACATGAATCATCCTTTTCATTTTTGATTATAAATTTATTATAATTTTTTGTTTTAATCACCTGTTCTTGAATTGCAAAAATAAATCCTTCTGTCTCAGGGTGAATGTTAGACTTTGTCAGCCAAATGTGTGATGCCTCTTTATCAATGAGAGGATCATCAAGCTCTTTGTAAAATCTACCATGAAGTGACTTTTCTTTTGTAGTATTGATTAATAATTTTTCATCAAAATTAATTTCTTGTAACCTAAAGTCACTAAGGTTTAAGGGTGTATAATTATAGTCACTTAAGCATATTGCTTTAAACAAAAGGTTTTTCTGGCTACGTTCAAGAAAATATTTCTTTAGTAAATTAATCTGTTTGTCATGAAGATTTTGTAAGTGTAAAAAACTACGGCCACCATTTTGCCGTGATAAAGAAAATCTTTCAATAGCTGATTTTGGATGGTGTTTTCGAAATTTGGTAAATAAAGTTCGAGTTTTTATATTTAAATTACTAATATCTGTTTTTGACCATTTAATAATACCAAAGGAATAAGTCTATACTGGTACAGCAAATGTATTTATAGCTTTCATAATATTTTTACCATTTACATGTGTATTTATTATTATGTGTTAAACCCGGCAAAAGAATAAGAATCATTTCAACAATTAATTTTTTTTATGTGAGTTGATATTATAATTGACTAATTTATTATTATTATTATTATTGGCAATATTGTAAGTTGACTCAAAGTGATTTGCAAATAAATTGGAACTATCCAAGAACATATTATGAGGAATACTTTTAGTTTTTCGTTTTGAATTAAGAAATTTCCAAAAAATTTTATTGTCTGTTATAACATTCTGTTCTATAGTATAAATATGTTGTTTTTTATTACATGAATTTATTGCTTCCTTACATTGCGTTCTGAGATACTTGAAATTGTTATAATCAGAAATAAAATTGGTGTTTTTAAATTGTTTATGTGCATTTTTTTTTTAATAAGTGATTTAGTGTGACTATTGACCCAAGATGGAAAATTATCGGATGGTTTTTTTAACTTTATACTCAATAAAATTTTTAATAATGGGGTTAATAATTGAATAAAAAGAATAGATGCATTCATTAAGATCATATATATTATTTAAAAATTGCTACTCCATTTCTTTTAAGTATGTATTTATAATATCATAAGGTGCATTCCGAAAATCTAGATAAAAATGATCCTTTATATCACTGAGTGTAAGTAAATTAATATCACAAATATGAATATTCAGTGCTGGATGATGCCCATCCTCAGGTACAAGAGAATTAATTAAACGAGTATTGCTAAAATCTAAATCTAAGATAACATAATTGTTGTTTAACATATTATTATACTGAAATAAACCAATTAAAGCAAAGGTATCACAGACAGTTTCTTCAATCACAGAAGTTACATTATATGGGATTAAATAATCACAGTCTTCATCACAATTCCATGTTAAATTAGGTAAATTGTAATCACCCAAAATACAAATTTTTGCGTCGGGATAATCCGCAACTAAAGAAGTAACTAAACTTACATGATTTTGATAAACTTCTAAACTAGAGTTTGGTGGAAAATATACACTCTCAAAAATAAATTGAAGATTGTTAACAGTTGAAAGAACTCACACCTCTTCTCTTTGTTGGATGTCTAGTTGTAATTGAAAAGACGGAATATTATTTATTACCGGAATTAACACGCCACCACCTCTTGTCTTTTTGGTATCTTTAAATGATTTGTCTTTTCTGTAGGTTACGTATCTGCCGTCAATTACTTTACTATTATAAAAATCATCTACAAGCCAAGTTTCAGTTAACATTATCACTTTATAGTTTTCACAAAGTACACACGAATAAAATTTCCTTAGTTTAGTTCTCAAACCGCGCACATTTTGATAGTAAATTGAGGGAACATGATGTCTAAGATTAAAGAAGGCTTTTTTTATTGTTTTGCAACTTCTCCATTTTGCCTTTTTCGTAAAAAAAATTTTTTTTTTACTTTAACACCAGCGGCCCAAAAAGTCTCATCTATCATCAAATCAAATGAATTGCTGTTAACTGTAATTTTAAAAGCGACGCTTTTAGCATTATCTTGTTTTGGTAAAATTTCTACGGAAAACTCTTCATTGGGCATTTTGCTTTTGAGACAGCCAAGCAATTTTTCTGCCGTAGTTTCTACATCTAAGTTGCCGGCATAAATGTAACTCTTCCGAGTTGCCGCTCTGATCGTAGCATTTTCTTCTGTCCCTCTGATGTATTTTCTTTTTCGATATGACACGTTCTTAAAGCCCTCTATGTTTTCTTGAGTCTTGTGTGAGACATCTGTAGAGTCGTCCCTGTTGCGATAAACTTTTTGCGAAGCACCCACTCGTTACAACGCCATGTGGCCTTCTTCATGTGAAACCCTCTTGCTTCGATGTTAACACACCTCTTATGATACGATTTAGAAAACACAGTACAGATGACAACATTTTGCTGATCATCTAACTGGGATAAACACAGAGCACACAAATTCACGTCCGTTCCCATTCCGTTTTTAAATTTTCGCGCTTTCTAAAAAGTACGTTTTTTTGAAGAGAGGTACACTTTTCTCTGGTTCTAATTAACATATCGGCACAATTTTTTTTTAGTATGTACAGTAATGAACTGATGGAAAATATGATAGGTAACTTTACAAAATTCGGATTGGAACATATAAAAAATAAATTGTCAGACTAAAAAAAAGTTAATTTTTGCAACATCATAAGCTTTTTTGGTTAAGTTTTTTTAAATTTTTTACTATAGCATATCACGTTTCCTTCATCACAAAAAAATGTGCAAAGCCTCATTAAAATCCGTTCAGTGGTTCCTGAGTATATTGTGTACAGGATAAACACAGGCACTGACTTTCTTAAAAATTTATTAGATTTACTTAGATAAATCTTGTGTAACTAAATTTCTTTAATATCTTTTGGACTACATAAATCAAAACTTTCTTTGGTACTCACTGTAATAAAATTAAATAATTACATTTTTCATAGATAATAAACACTTACAGAAACATGATCACGGTCTGTGTGACAGAGAATAAGTAATGCAGTTAGTAAAACACGGGATAATGTTGAATATGTCAAGAGCGATTTTTTGGCATCTGCACAAATAAACATGCTAAAAATTAAAATTTTAGCTTTTTTCAGGAACATAAGTAAAATACATTAACCAAGGAATACTCTATGCTTCAAGTTTAGGGGATTGGCGCTTTTGAAAATATCTTCAAAAAAATGAAGCATGTATCTGTGAGATACATGCGCGACTAACGAAGGGTTAATAACTAAAAGTAATTTTACTCAACTCCACAATATTTCTTAGCTTCATTAAACTATCATTTTATGTGTTCGTCATAAACTGTCTGCTACGGTTTGTGGATTGTTTGTGGCATGTTCGCTTGGCATTGGTCTGGAATTTTATATGTACTAGAGTCTGCATTTAGTCTCTAGGAGTCCATGTCTACGATAGGTCAGATTTTTATTGCTTCTGTTTTGCTTTGTTTTTGGCTTCCGTTTGGTGTCAAAGATTAGGTAGTGTTGATGAAATTATGTCAAATTAAATATCTATTTGTCAAATTTTTTAATAAATTTTTTTTGAAATTTACATCTAATTAGATTTGATTAATTTTGGCCGAGAAACTTGTCTTAACGATGATTGGAACACGAGGAACTTGGAGACTGAAGATCGCTCAGCAGTATTCCAGGAGACACCTTCCAGGGAATGACAGCTCGTGGGAAGGCAATGGAATGCTTTTCCATTGCGGTCAGATAAGCGGTCCATTCCTTGGCGGGCGGCTCTTGTAACGCTGCGAGTGAAGGCACACTTTTCGGCCGAAATTTAGAAGACCCCCAGTTCATTATTTTACATTATTTCTGTCTACTGGTCGAAAGAAATAAGGAAAAGCTTCTTAGCAGAAGAGCAGTTTCCGTTAATGTGCTTCAGCCTTAAATTATATAATCTAATAAATGTAAAATATATGTATCTACTTACTTACCAGATGTTAAATGTTTCATCATATCGTTCATTACCAACATTTATTAATACATATTTCTTTTGCAGGATTTGTTAGACAGGTTTTGCAGGACATGTTGACAAGAAATGTCATCACATTTCTATGGTTACATTTTTAATTGTTTATTTGTGTTGATTTGTCTTTCAAAAAAAACTGGAAGACCTGATTGTAATTATAATATTTGTTTATTAAAACAAATATTACTTTCACTTTTTTGCAGTCAGTTTCTCTAAATATATAATGGTTAGTCCGCATATTGTGCCGAATATGTATGCACATAGTTCATTAGTTCTATAATGTTTAGTTACGGAAAGGTACTGATACAAATTTTTAATTATTTTGAGACTGGTAAGGATCGGAAACATTTTATATCTGGAAGTTCTGATAAAACTGTTAAAATTTGGTAGTTTGCTTCTAAGCGATATGTTTATACTTTCAAGGAACATAATGATCAAGTAGTTATTTTGAGTTATTATATTGTGTTTTCATTGCTTTAATTTTAGGTTTGGGGTGTGAAGTTTAGTCCAGATAATAATAAAATAGTGTCAGTATCCGAAGACAAAAGTATAAATGTTTATACTCTGCCAATATACCTAGAAAGATCATTTAGACAATTTGTATTTTTTATTTGAACGTAACGTTTGTAATTGTATTAACCATTGATGCAACATGCAGCTTTGACGGACAAACAATCTAAGGTTAGGTAAAATTTGACTGGACGTAAGTAACCATTCTAACAGGTAGACAAAATCAAACAACACATAAGGTTTGTTGAGTCTCTTTATGAAAAACGAAACGTAAACCACCCACTAACACCAAACATTTTATTTGATACGACACACGTTCTGACAACAAAGTTGTCATCCTCAGGTAGGAATTTTAAAGAACAGGTTTTTTTCAGTTTTTTTTTAATTCCCACCTGAGGACAACTTTGTTGTCGAAACGTGCGTTGTATCAAGTAAAAAGTTTGGCGTTAGTGGGTGGTTTACGTTTTATTTTTCATTTAAACTCACCAACAAGATTAAGTTTCTGTATGTTTTTAGCTGTTTGGAAGTTAGCAAATCGTTTTATTTATCTACCAGATTGGGTAGTTGTTTATAAAATGCTCGCAATTTTACCTAATTTCAGGTTGTTTGTTCTCCAGAACTGGGGGTAGAATATAAAAGAAATCTGATCTTAACTTCATAAATATCAGATGATTCAAAAGTGTGAAGTAATATGTTAACCGGAAACATAGCACCACAAATGATGAAAATCTGCAAAAATGTTTTGTCTTATCTTAACTGATAACAAGATTATAAAACCCAAAAATTAATTATAAAACATTATAACAAAAAAAAAATGTGAACATAAGACAACTATAAGTTTTTAAACTCAAAATAAAGCCATTTAACACAATTTACTTTTATACCAAGTTGCATCATTTAGGGATTAGAAGGCGTTAAAGTTGGAAATTAAAATTCTTTTTTATACTTAAACGAAAATATCTTGAAAACGGTATGATTTAGCGAAATCTTGCGTTATTACTTTCTATTATTTAAAATCTATTGTTATATTTATTTTTATAATTAAAATAGGAGTTGGTAGGGCAAAAATTTGATAATTACCAAAAATATGCGATGGAAGTGCTCGACAGGATTTGCTACATAATTTTGAATCATCTCATTTAGTATTTTTATTTATGGCAGAAAAGTCATACTTTTTGTGCCGAATTATGTTTGATTATGTAATATAGATACCTACATTTTTTTTAGATGTTCGGTTGCATAACCACAACGTGTTTAAAGAACAAAGTTTACTGTTGTACTAAAATAGACTCCAGAAGTGTGACTTCATTTACGGACGAAAGTTTAAAACACCGTCATTTTAAAAATATACCTTAAAAAGTCACCTTCATTGCACTAGTACAGAAGGTTGAAATTATAATGGTTAAATTTTGATCGATGAAATATCACATATAGAAACGGAAATAAGGAATAAATACACTCTCTTTCAATACTCATACTATTTTAGTTTTAATCCAGTCACAAGTTACAAATAAGTTTTACATAATTAAAAAATTGATCGATAATAAAAAAATTATCATGCAAGCTTGTAAAGCAACTGCCGAAGATGGTCGTGTACATAAAATTGAAAATCTGGCCGTAGAAATGAAAGGAACTTCGTTCATATTCGGCATAGTTTCCTGGAATTCGCTCGTGGTAGTCTTTAGAAATGGAAGAAATCTGTGCATCGAACGTTTTATTTTCGAGTAATTTTTTTATTAGCTGTAAGTTTGTTGAAATTTGTGACTTATCGATAAAGAAAATGTTTAGAGTATCGACTGTAAGTATTTTTAGGTCTTATTTGCTTTAATTAGGTATTTTTTTATCGGTTGAAATTTGATCTTTGTAAATTCAATCTTATTTACAGGAATTTTTATCAAATGAAACTTAGAGTACGATTTCCAGACAAAACAATGTAAACTCTTGTAGACTTTGTTTTACTTTTTTGTTAATAACAGTTATTTATACTACAGTGTGTGGGTCAAATAAGTCACCAGAAAAACTGTTAACCCAAGAGTCACGAAGTAGCAATTGGGTTATTGTTTTTTGAGTGACTTAGGGCTACACACATGAGCTGGCATACAAAACTTTATTCAACAACTCCAAAAAGCCACCAAATTTTTAAAAAATTAAATTTGATTTAAATTAATTTTATTGAAAAGCAAGTATTCCGTCACGTTCTGATAACATTTTAGACGACAATATCAAAATTAAAGCTGCAAGTTTCTATTAGTAAAAAAAGACAAAATACAAAAGAAAGAGCTTTCTCCACTAAAGGCAGCAACGAAAATTTCAAAGAAAATTAACAACAAACTTAAAACCTTATACAGTAGAAGCTCATTAACGTAAACACAAAAATTACAAGGCAGTTCATGTTAGCGTAAGTGTTCATGATACCGAAGGTGCTGAAAAAGTTGAATTTTCGAGTCCAAATTTACATAGATTTTGAGTACAGTAAAACATAAAAACCTGGGTGTTGATTAACACATTTTATTTATTCTATTCATACACGAAAAAGTTAATAATAATTTTAATTTTTTGTCTTACATATTATGTTCTCTTAAAAAACGAGGTGATCTTCCTTTGTTTCAGTTTTTTTGCAAAAATATGTTTGTTTACGTTATTGAGACGTTCACGGTAACGCATGTTCACGTTAACGAGCTTCTACTGTATCTCACTAGTGACTACTAGGGATTTTACTTATCTAAAATAAACATAGTAATGGGCTTATTATGTAGTGACGTTGGATAAAAGGTGTTAAGTAAGAATCTAAAAGTTACAATTTTTTTTGGGTAACGTTTTAGGACAACTAAAAAGATAAGTACACAATTCCAGATAATTTAAAAGTTGTGAAAATATATAAGCTTTTTAAGAGTTACTTGTTCTGTAGATATTGAAACAACCTGCTCAAAAATTTTGAAAAAAAAATTACAAGATAGAAAATGTTTAGATCGTTAGATTGGTCTAATTTATAAAAATAGGACTAATAGCAGGTCGGGAAAAATTTTGAAATAGTTATTTACAGATGAGTGTTGTAAATACTTTGGTATTTTGCAACATCAAAGCCGTCTGAAGCACAATACCTGTATGGATAGTACCAACTACATTTCTAGCATAACATAAAATCTCTTTTACTTCACTTCTCTTATTTTATAACACAATTTTGTAGAACAATTTCTACCACTTAAGGTGACAATAATGGTTAATTTAAGATAGACAAACCTCATTTTTGTCTTAACTTACTTTGATACTACGACTTTCTTTATAATAAAATACAATGACTGTTTAGCTAACAATAAACAAAGAGACTCCCGAAATGGGACATATTAGGGAAAGAGTAAGCAGTAGTTGTTTCTCTCGTGAGGCTTCTACGCACTCTTATCAGATAACTTTCTGAGTCGGAGGTGTTTAATTAATTCTACATTTAATTCAGTGTTTTAACACTTTCGAGCTCGCAGTGGTGTTCGATACCTAAATAGTGTGTTGCATACTTTACTATTCTTAAGGTATAAGCTAAGGCTTGATCTGTATAATGAGTTGCCTAATCTTTTGGCTAAAAAGTACTCTTGTAACATATTTGAACTAATTGGTATATTTGTTCTATTTCAGCTTCTTTACTCTTTTTGATACATGGTGCTTAAGCAACGAACAATTACAAAACTCAACATAGAGTCTAAATAACTCAATTCTTAAATGAGCATTCAAAAATCTGAATTTGTGAACTGTTGTGAATAAATAGACTTTTAATTGTAATAACCCTGGCCAGCCTCAATAAACTAACGTTTGATGTGTTCGTCAAAAACCGTCTGCTAAAGACTCATAGCGTCATTTTGTTCTTTTAATGTCTGCCTGTCTCTGGACTGTCTGCGACCAGTCACAAAAAGACAGAGTTTGTGATTTGTTTGTCTAATGTCCGTTTGGTATAGAACTGGAATTCAATATGTACCTACTAAAGTCTGCATTTTATTCCTAGGAGTCCATGTCTACGATAGATCAGATTATTTTTGTTGCTGGGGCAGTTCGTGCTTGGTTTCTTGCATCCCTTTGGTGTCAACGATTAGGTGGTGCTGATGAAATTATGTCAAATTAAATATCTATTTGTCAAATTTTTTATTAAAAAAATTTTTAGTTTAAAATTTAATTAGATTTGATCAATTTCGTCCGGGAAACTTGTCTTAACGATGATTGGAACACGAGGAACTTGGAGACTGAAGATCTCTCAGCAGTATTCCAGGAGACATCCACCAGGAAATGACAGCTCGTGGGAAGGCAATGGAATGCTTTTCCATTGCGTTCAGATGAGCGGTCCATTTTTTGGCGAGCGTCTCTTGTAACGCTGCGAGTGAATGCACACTTTTCGGCCGAAATTTAAAAGACCCTCAGTTCATTATTTTACATTATTTCTCTCTACTGGTCGAAAGAATTAAGAAAAAGCTTCTTAGCAGATGAGTAGTTCCCGTTAAAGTGCTTCAGTCCTAAATTATATAATCTAATAAATGTAAAATAAATGTATCTACTTACTTACCAGATGTTAAGTGTTTCATCATATCGTTCATTACCAACATTTATTAATACATATTTCTTTTGCAGGATTTGTTGGACAGGTTTTGCAGGACATGTTGACAAGAAATGTCATCACATTTCTATGGTTACATTTTAAATTGTTTATTTGTGTTGATTTGTTTTCAAAAAAAATCTGGAAGACCTGATTGTAATTATAATATTTGTTTATTGCTCTCACTTTTTTGCAGTCAGTTTCTCTAAATATATAATGGTTAGTCCGCATATTGTGCCGAATGTGTATGCACATATTTTATTAGTTCTATAATGTTTAGTTACGGAAAGGTACTGTTACAAATTTTTAATTATTTTTGAGACTTGTAAAGATTGCAACTAAAATTGGCAAGATTGAAAAAATTTGAACACTGGTTAAATATAAAAAATATAAGGTATGGCATCCGTACCTATAAAATTACACGACGTAATCTGCTGAAGACGTAAAAATGGGTAGTCAATCTTGTACGCCAGACAATAACTATAGTAATTTAAAATGTTTTTTAAAATAACAGAATAATATTACGACTATCGGTAATTTAAACTCGTGGTCTAAATATCAAAACTTAAACTTTATTTTCCAGGACTAATAATTGGTATTATTAGGGGGTATTAGTAAAATTATGTGATATTAAATATTTAGTTATCAAATTTTTTAATGAATATTTTTTTTAAATTTTACATTCAATTTGATTTCATTCATATCGGCCAAAAAATCTGTCTTGACAATGAGCGCTACAAGAGAAACTTGTAGGAACAAAGATCGGCCGGCAGCGTTTCAGGAGAAGACCGCCAAATATGGACAGCTTGTCTGGAACGCAATGGAACAATGTACAATTTAGGTCATCGGAGTGTACAACCATTTGATTGCCAAAATGCCATTTCCAGATTTTACTCCACAACAAACATTACAGTCCGATGACGTAAAGTGTACGTTTGCGTTCAGATGAGCGGTTAATTCTTTGGCGGGCGTTTCGTGGAACGCTGCTGGGCTGCGTTCAGGAAGTTCACCCGGGTGAAAAAGTTATACTAAAGGTAACCCCGTGTCGTTCATAAACTTTATAGGGGAACTGTTTTACCCAAACGTCAATCGTTCAGAAAGATAAATAGTAATCACCCAAGGGTTACCCAAATCACCCTGCTGAGAAACATGGTTAAAAATTACCCGACCTGCGCAAAACGAATTTTCAACAAGAGTGAATTATGAATTATGTATACAAAATTATTTTGTCATTAAATGAATAAAGCAAAATAAAAATAAAGCTAAATAAAGCAAAGCTAAATTTTATTTTAAGATCATTTCAACAATTAATTTTTTTATGTGAGTTGAAATTATAATTGACTAATTTTTTATACAAAAATTAATTGATAAATAATCCCTACGTCTTTTACACACCACTGACCCGGCAGTATAAACTTATAGTCAGGCAAGAAATCATTACGGATAAAATTATCAAGTAATGATGCTAAAAAAATAAATGAAATGAAATAAAAAAGATGTAAGGAACAAATTTCTTTACTTGACGTCAAGCGTGACTACAAATCGTCTGCCACGCAACTTTGTTCTTGCTGTGTTAGTGTAGTGTCATTAATGTTAAAAAATTTTCGGACGATGTTGCATGTATTTAAAAGTATTGATTTTTGAATTTCAATTATTAAGTTTAAATATAATTTTAATAATTTTAAATTTTTATTAAGAGTTTTTGGCACAATTCCAGTGGCCGACATAATCATTGGAAGTATTTTAACTGTCTGCAGGTTCTATAAATTTTTGATTTCGCCAGCAAGTAACATGTATTTTGACATTTTTGTGGTGTATGTTGTGTGTATATTGTGTGAATTGGGAACCGCAATGTCAATCAGGTATGCCTGTTTGTCGATCTTTGAAATTAAGATTATGTCTAGACGGTTAGCAGTTATGTTTAAGTCAGTCAGTATAGTTCGATCCAACTATAATTTATAGTTATTATTTTCAAGATATGGCTTTGGTTCGTATTTGAAATAAAGTGACTTGTTTTCAGTTAAACCTGAATTAAACGCCAATTCTAAATGTATGATTTTAGCCATATTATCATGTTTTTTTTATATTCTGTTTGTGTCAATACAGGACAAGATAAAATAATGTGTTGAATAGTTTCTGGCTGAGATGAACAAATTCTACATGAATCATCCTTTTCATTTTTGATTATAAATTTATTATAATTTTTTGTTTTAATCACCTGTTCTTGAATTGCAAAAATAAATCCTTCTGTCTCAGGGTGAATGTTAGACTTTGTCAGCCAAATGTGTGATGCCTCTTTATCAATGAGAGGATCATCAAGCTCTTTGTAAAATCTACCATGAAGTGACTTTTCCTTTGTAGTATTGATTAATAATTTTTCATCAAAATTAATTTCTTGTAACCTAAAGTCACTAAGGTTTAAGGGTGTATAATTATAGTCACTTAAGCATATTGCTATAAACAAAAGGTTTTTCTGGCTACGTTCAAGAAAATATTTCTTTAGTAAATTAATCTGTTTGTCATGAAGATTTTGTAAGTGTAAAAAACTACGGCCACCATTTTGCCGTGATAAAGAAAATCTTTCAATAGCTGATTTTGGATGGTGTTTTCGAAATTTGGTACATAAAGTTCGAGTTTTTATATTTAAATTACTAATATCTGTTTTTGACCATTTAATAATACCAAAGGAATAAGTCAATACTGGTACAGCAAATGTATTTATAGCTTTCATAATAATTTTACCATTTACATGTGTATTTATTATTATGTGTTAAACCCGGCAAAAGAATAAGAATCATTTCAACAATTAATTTTTTTTATGTGAGTTGATATTATAATTGACTAATTTATTATTATTATTATTATTATTATTGGCAATATTGTAAGTTGACTCAAAGTGATATGCAATTAAATTGGAACTATCCAGGAAGATATTATGAGGAATACCTTTAGTTTTTCGTTTTGAATTAACAAATTTCCAAAAAATTTTATTGTCTGTTATAACATTCTGTTCTATAGTATAAATATATTGTTTTTTATTACAAGAATTTATTGCTTCCTTACATTGCGTTTTGAGATACTTGAAATTGTTATAATCAGAAATAAAATTAGTGTTTTTAAATTGTTTATGTGCATTTTTTTTTTCATTTTAATAAGTGATTTAGTGTGACTATTGACCCAAGATGGAAAATTATCGGATGGTTTTTTAACTTTATACTCAATAAAAGTTTCAATAATGGGGTTAATAATTGAATAAAAAGAATAGATGCATTCATTAAGATCATATATATTATTTAAAAATTGCTAGTCCATTTCTTTTAAGTATGTGTTTATAATATCATAAGGTGCATTCCGAAAATCTAGATAAAAATGATCCTTTATATCACTGAGTGTAAGTAAATTAATATCACAGATATGAATATTCAGTGCCGGATGATGCCCATCCTCAGGTACAAGAGATTTAATTAAACGAGTATTGCTAAAATCTAAATCTAAGATAACATAATTGTTGTTTAACATATTATTATACTGAAATAAACTATTTAAAGCAAAGGTATCACATACAGTTTCTTCAATCATTCAATCACAGACGTTACATTATATGGGATTAAATAATCACAGTCTTCATCACAATTCCATGTTAAATTAGGTAAATTGTAATCACCCAAAATACAAATTTTTGCGTCGGGATAATCCGCAACTAAAGAAGTAACTAAACTTACATGATTTTGATAAACTTCTAAACTAGAGTTTGGTGGAAAATATACACTCTCAAAAATAAATTGAAGATTGTTAACAGTTGAAAGAACTCACACCTCTTCTCTTTGTTGGATGTCTAGTTGTAATTGAAAAGACGGAATATTATTTATTACCGGAATTAACACGCCACCACCTCTTGTCTTTTTGGTATCTTCAAATGATTTGTCTTTTCTGTAGGTTAAGTATCTGCCGTCAATTACTTTACTATTATAAAAATCATCTACAAGCCAAGTTTCAGTTAACATTATCACTTTATAGTTTTCACAAAGTACACACGAATAAAATTCCCTTAGTTTAGTTCTCAAACCGCGCACATTTTGATAGTAAATTGAGGGAACATGATGTCTAAGATTAAAGAAGGCTTTTTTTATTGTTTTGCAACTTCTCCATTTTGCCTTTTTCGTAAAAAATATTTTATTTTTTACTTTAACACCAGCGGCCCAAAAAGTCTCATCCATCATCAAATCAAATGAATTGCTGTTAACTGTAATTTTAAAAGCGACTCTTTTAGCATTATCTTGTTTTGGTAAAATTTCTACGGAAAACTCTTCATTGGGCATTTTGCTTTTGAGACAGCCAAGCAATTTTTCTGCCGTAGTTTCTACATCTAAGTTGCCGGCATAAATGTAACTCTTCCGAGTTGCCGCTCTGATCGTAGCATTTTCTTCTGTCCCTCTGATGTATTTTCTTATTATATGACACGTTCTTAAGGCTAGTCTGACCCTAGCTGCGATTCCTAATCTGCCCCGCTGAATTTCATCGTTTCGACAACCCGAAATACATTTGGTTGACCTGATGAATGTCATATAGTGTATATATAGTCAAGCGAAATCGGAATAAATATTTTCCATTTTAACTTTTCAGAGTAATACCAGCTGAAACGTTATATATTTTATTAATTAGATTATCCTCCATCAAAATGACTAACTACAATAATTTTTTTATGTTTCAGATTATGGGAATTTGAAAAAAAACTTAAAATTTGGACTTTTTTAATATTCGTGTTTTTTTATCTTTACACCGAGCTATCTCAGGATCCATAATAGCCATCAAGTTAATTTTTGTTGCTTTCGAATGTAAAGACATGAGCAATTTTGGTCGTTTAATTCAAAAAAAAAATTTCTATTTTTAATATATTTTTTGATAACCTAAAGTCGAACTTCCGGTATTACGGTAATCAATTATAGACGATGCGAACAAAATTTTTATTATTAGAGATAGACCCTTACATTAAGCGAACGAAATATAAAGAAATAGTCCGGGAGGTTTTTGGTAAAACCAAAATTAGATTATTTTTTGTCGATTTCGAGAGATGATTTTTTTTTAAAACGATGACGCCTACATTACTTGCGCGTTGAGAGTTGGTAGCTTATTTAGACTCTTACAAATCGTATATGCCGGAAAAAGCTAATATTTTTATAATAATAATATTAGTAATATAATAATAATAATAAAAAGAAGAAAAAGAAAAAGTCGAAGAAGAAAAATAATAATAATTGACGATCACCGAAATAATTCTTATCGTCACACTTTAGTAATAATTGGATTTCGAACATTATTGAACAGAAAGTGGTTTTTAAAAATAGCAAGACAACTACATTTGAGAAAGGACATTATTTCAAAAATATTGAAGAGATTTAAGAATAGAGGATCTATTAGTACTCGACCTAAAACTGGATGCACAATTCGTCAAAATGAAATATTCTCAGAAAAAATTGCCCACTTTAAACTTTTGTATTTTTCTTATCTATTTTATTAGCTCTTTTAAAAACTCTAAAACTTAAAATATTTTATAGACAGCTTTTTGTGTAAATCGGTGTTAAAAATTTAACTAACAAATGTATAGAATATTTTATTTTAAAGCACAAAAAACTTTAGTAAAACATTATTTTATTAACAAACTACAAATGACTTGAATTATAAAAACAAAAAACAAAGAGTATTTAATAATTTTTCGCCATATGTTTGATGGTTTTTTGATATCTTATATTTTATCCAAACAATTTTTATTTTTTTTAATCTGCATGTATAGATTCAGAGACCTGCTAGGAAAAGTTTACTCTCGGTACCATTAAACACGGAGGCGGTAAGACAATTAGTACAAATGAAATTATGGATAAATTTAAGTATTTAGAAATACTAAAAAATACAATGATACCTTATGCTGACGACAATTTGCCTCTGAGAAGGATATTTCAGCATGACAACTACCCAAAGCACACGGCAAAGATTGTGAAAAAAAATTTTCACGGACAATTTTATGCAAGTTTTTAACGAAGTCTGGAGTTCCATTTTATAAGAGACCATTATTGATGAATTAATTAACTCAATATATCGCGGTGATCGGTGATCGCAAATAAAGGGTATACAACAAAATCAAAACATTTTATAAATATTAATAAAACTCTTTTCAATATCAGTTGCTTTTCTTTTGCTTCCCCTAAATTTAATGTTTTAATTTTTGTATCCATAGATTATTAAGATATTACCTAGTAACAATTATAATGCAATTCTATTTTTTATTAAGGGTGTTAGTATTAAACATTAAATACTATGCAAGTAAGTATTATATAAAACACAATTGTAAAATCGAAAATTTGTTTTATTTTTGCTCGGTACAGTATGTACCAATTTTTCTAATGTCTTTTTCCAATAACTGTACAGCTTTCATTAAACTTCATTTCACTACACTATCAAAAATGTGTTTGTGTGCAGAAATTTAAAATGTTGTGACGATTGTAAATATCAAGATTTTGACAATCGGCTCAATTTTGTAAAAGATATAGAAGATGTTAAATTTTGAATATAATCTATTAATTTTTTCTAATTAAAAATTTATGATAATATACATTTTTTCTAATTTTACTTATTTTATTTGATAATACAAAATGTTAAAAATCTTGATTGCTTATTGTATTATGGCAGGGTGATGAATTTATCAATTTAATTATTTGTCAGGTGAGGAAAATGGTCGTAAAACAATATATAGAAAATTATCGAATCAGAATTCAGTATTATTTTTATTATCACCATTATAATTATGAAAATCTTTGCTTTTCCTGGCATATACCTACAATCAATAGTCTAAACAAGCCTTCATCTCACAGCGCGCTAATAAAGCGGATGGTCACCATTTTAAAAAAATTGTATCTCGTAATCCCCAAAAAATAATCTAATTCTGGTTTTACTAGAAACTTCCTGGATCATTTCTCTACATTTCGTTCGCTTAATGTAGGGGTTTATTTCTAATAATAAAAATTTTGTTCGCATTGTCTATAATTGATTACCGTGACACCGAAAGTTCGATTTTAGTTTATCAAAAAATATATTAAAAAAGGAGGTAAAATACTTTCAATCAAACAACTAAAAGCGCTCAAGTCTTTACATTCGAACGCAAGAAAAATAAACTCAATAGCCACTATGGCTTCTGAGATAGCTCGGTGTAAAGATAACAAAATATAAATATTAAAAAAGTCTGAATTTTGATTTTTTTTCAAGTTTCGATAATCTGAACCATGAAAAAATGTCTTAATTGGTCATTTCAGATAATCTAATTAAAATTTCAGCTGCTCCTACACCAAAAAGTTAAAATAGACGATTTTTATTCTGATATCTGAGATGATTTCCCTCCACTATACTTTCAAAGCGTGCGCGCTCTGGCGGCAAACCCTATGAACTCAGCGCTAATTTTAACGTAAATACACATTAAAAAAACTTAAAACTGAAAAGATTATTGTAAATTATTAAATGATGATAATATTTGGCATATTTTTCTAGACAAGTAAGTCTAATTTGATGTTTTAAGATTTTGTAAATTATGAGATATTGATTTGTTTATATTGGCAACAATATTTAAATAAATAATTGATTAATAAAGTTAAAAATAGTTAAGCGCCCTTTACTTTTATATTATCTATTTACAAAAAAAATTACAGTATTTTCTCTAAATTTAGACCTAAAAGAATGTCATAGAAAAAATTTAAACACGTTTTTTTGAAATAAAACAATGGTACTTTTTTTTCATTTATGGCAATAGTTAAGCACCCTAGGCATTTAAAAAACACATCTTTTGATGTATAATATATTAAAAAAATACATATTTAAAGACCAAAAAAATGTCATAGAAAAGTTTCTAGGGGGGTCTGACTAGCCTTAAAGCCCCCTATGTCTTCTTGAGTCTTGTGTGAGACATCTGTAGAGTCGTCCCTGTTGCGATAAACTTTTTGGGAAGCACCCACTCGTTACAACGCCATGTGGCCTTCTTCATGTGAAACCCTCTTGCTTCGATGTTAACACACCTCTTATGATACGATTTAGAAAACACAGTACAGATGACAACATTTTTCTGATTATCTAACTGGGATAAACACAGAGCACACAAATTCACGTCCGTTCCCATTACTAGCGAACGTCGATTTCAAATTTTTAAATTTTCGCGCTTTCTGAAAAGTACGTTTTTTTGAAGAGAGGTACACTTTTCTCTGGTTCTAATTAACATATCGGCACAATTTTTTTTTTAGTATGTACAGTAATGAACTGATGGAAAATATGATAAGTAACTTTACAAAATTCGGATTGGAACATATAAAAAATAAATTGTCAGACTAAAAAAAAGTTAATTTTTGCAACATCATAAGCTTTTTTGGTTAAGATTTTTTAAATTTTTTACTATAGCATATCACGTTTCCTTCATCACAAAAAAATGTGCAAAGCCTCATTAAAATCCGTTCAGTGGTTCCTGAGTATATTGTGTACAGGATAAACACAGGCACTGACTTTCTTAAAAATTTATTAGATTTACTTAAATCTTATGTAACTAAATCTTGTGTAACTAAATTTCTTTAATATCTTTTGAACTACGTAAATCAAAACTTTTTTTGGTACTCACTGTAATAAAATTAAATAATAACATTTTTCACAGAAAATAAACACTTACAGAAACATGATCACGGTCTGTGTGACAGAGAATAAGTAATGCAGTTAGTAAAACACGGGATAATGTTAAATATGTCAAGAGCGATTTTTTGGCATCTGCACAAATAAACATGCTAAAAATTAAAATTTTAGCTTTTTTCAGGAACATAAGTAAAATACATTAACCAAGGAATACTCTATGCTTCAAGTTTAGGAGATTGGCACTTTTGAAAATATCATCAAAAAAATGAAGCATGTATCTGCAAGATACATGCGCGACTAACGAAGGGTTAATAACTAAAAGTAATTTTACGCAACTCCACAATATTTCTTAGCTTCATTAAACTATCGTTTTATGTGTTCGTCATAAACTGTTTGCTACGGTTTGTGGATTGTTTGTGGATGTTCGCTTGGCATTGGTCTGAAATTTTATATGTACTAGAGTCTGCATTTAGTCTCTAGGAGTCCATGTCTACGATAGGTCAGATTTTTATTGCTTCTGTTTTGCTTTGTTTTTGGCTTCCGTTTGGTGTCAAAGATTAGGTAGTGTTGATGAAATTATGTCAAATTAAATATCTATTTGTCAAATTTTTTAATAAATTTTTTTTGAAATTTACATCTAATTAGATTTGATTAATTTTGGCCGAGAAACTTGTCTTAACGATGATTGGAACACGAGGAACTTGGAGACTGAAGATCGCTCAGCAGTATTCCAGGAGACACCTTCCAGGGAATGACAGCTCGTGGGAAGGCAATGGAATGCTTTTCCATTGCGGTCAGATAAGCGGTCCATTCCTTGGCGGGCGGCTCTTGTAACGCTGCGAGTGAAGGCACACTTTTCGGCCGAAATTTAGAAGACCCCCAGTTCATTATTTTACATTATTTCTGTCTACTGGTCGAAAGAAATAAGGAAAAGCTTCTTAGCAGAAGAGCAGTTTCCGTTAATGTGCTTCAGCCTTAAATTATATAATCTAATAAATGTAAAATATATGTATCTACTTACTTACCAGATGTTAAATGTTTCATCATATCGTTCATTACCAACATTTATTAATACATATTTCTTTTGCAGGATTTGTTAGACAGGTTTTGCAGGACATGTTGACAAGAAATGTCATCACATTTCTATGGTTACATTTTTAATTGTTTATTTGTGTTGATTTGTCTTTCAAAAAAAACTGGAAGACCTGATTGTAATTATAATATTTGTTTATTAAAACAAATATTACTTTCACTTTTTTGCAGTCAGTTTCTCTAAATATATAATGGTTAGTCCGCATATTGTGCCGAATATGTATGCACATAGTTCATTAGTTCTATAATGTTTAGTTACGGAAAGGTACTGATACAAATTTTTAATTATTTTGAGACTGGTAAGGATCGGAAACATTTTATATCTGGAAGTTCTGATAAAACTGTTAAAATTTGGTAGTTTGCTTCTAAGCGATATGTTTATACTTTCAAGGAACATAATGATCAAGTAGTTATTTTGAGTTATTATATTGTGTTTTCATTGCTTTAATTTTAGGTTTGGGGTGTGAAGTTTAGTCCAGATAATAATAAAATAGTGTCAGTATCCGAAGACAAAAGTATAAATGTTTATACTCTGCCAATATACCTAGAAAGATCATTTAGACAATTTGTATTTTTTATTTGAACGTAACGTTTGTAATTGTATTAACCATTGATGCAACATGCAGCTTTGACGGACAAACAATCTAAGGTTAGGTAAAATTTGACTGGACGTAAGTAACCATTCTAACAGGTAGACAAAATCAAACAACACATAAGGTTTGTTGAGTCTCTTTATGAAAAACGAAACGTAAACCACCCACTAACACCAAACATTTTATTTGATACGACACACGTTCTGACAACAAAGTTGTCATCCTCAGGTAGGAATTTTAAAGAACAGGTTTTTTTCAGTTTTTTTTTAATTCCCACCTGAGGACAACTTTGTTGTCGAAACGTGCGTTGTATCAAGTAAAAAGTTTGGCGTTAGTGGGTGGTTTACGTTTTATTTTTCATTTAAACTCACCAACAAGATTAAGTTTCTGTATGTTTTTAGCTGTTTGGAAGTTAGCAAATCGTTTTATTTATCTACCAGATTGGGTAGTTGTTTATAAAATGCTCGCAATTTTACCTAATTTCAGGTTGTTTGTTCTCCAGAACTGGGGGTAGAATATAAAAGAAATCTGATCTTAACTTCATAAATATCAGATGATTCAAAAGTGTGAAGTAATATGTTAACCGGAAACATAGCACCACAAATGATGAAAATCTGCAAAAATGTTTTGTCTTATCTTAACTGATAACAAGATTATAAAACCCAAAAATTAATTATAAAACATTATAACAAAAAAAAAATGTGAACATAAGACAACTATAAGTTTTTAAACTCAAAATAAAGCCATTTAACACAATTTACTTTTATACCAAGTTGCATCATTTAGGGATTAGAAGGCGTTAAAGTTGGAAATTAAAATTCTTTTTTATACTTAAACGAAAATATCTTGAAAACGGTATGATTTAGCGAAATCTTGCGTTATTACTTTCTATTATTTAAAATCTATTGTTATATTTATTTTTATAATTAAAATAGGAGTTGGTAGGGCAAAAATTTGATAATTACCAAAAATATGCGATGGAAGTGCTCGACAGGATTTGCTACATAATTTTGAATCATCTCATTTAGTATTTTTATTTATGGCAGAAAAGTCATACTTTTTGTGCCGAATTATGTTTGATTATGTAATATAGATACCTACATTTTTTTTAGATGTTCGGTTGCATAACCACAACGTGTTTAAAGAACAAAGTTTACTGTTGTACTAAAATAGACTCCAGAAGTGTGACTTCATTTACGGACGAAAGTTTAAAACACCGTCATTTTAAAAATATACCTTAAAAAGTCACCTTCATTGCACTAGTACAGAAGGTTGAAATTATAATGGTTAAATTTTGATCGATGAAATATCACATATAGAAACGGAAATAAGGAATAAATACACTCTCTTTCAATACTCATACTATTTTAGTTTTAATCCAGTCACAAGTTACAAATAAGTTTTACATAATTAAAAAATTGATCGATAATAAAAAAATTATCATGCAAGCTTGTAAAGCAACTGCCGAAGATGGTCGTGTACATAAAATTGAAAATCTGGCCGTAGAAATGAAAGGAACTTCGTTCATATTCGGCATAGTTTCCTGGAATTCGCTCGTGGTAGTCTTTAGAAATGGAAGAAATCTGTGCATCGAACGTTTTATTTTCGAGTAATTTTTTTATTAGCTGTAAGTTTGTTGAAATTTGTGACTTATCGATAAAGAAAATGTTTAGAGTATCGACTGTAAGTATTTTTAGGTCTTATTTGCTTTAATTAGGTATTTTTTTATCGGTTGAAATTTGATCTTTGTAAATTCAATCTTATTTACAGGAATTTTTATCAAATGAAACTTAGAGTACGATTTCCAGACAAAACAATGTAAACTCTTGTAGACTTTGTTTTACTTTTTTGTTAATAACAGTTATTTATACTACAGTGTGTGGGTCAAATAAGTCACCAGAAAAACTGTTAACCCAAGAGTCACGAAGTAGCAATTGGGTTATTGTTTTTTGAGTGACTTAGGGCTACACACATGAGCTGGCATACAAAACTTTATTCAACAACTCCAAAAAACCACCAAATTTTTAAAAAATTAAATTTGATTTAAATTAATTTTATTGAAAAGCAAGTATTCCGTCACGTTCTGATAACATTTTAGACGACAATATCAAAATTAAAGCTGCAAGTTTCTATTAGTAAAAAAAGACAAAATACAAAAGAAAGAGCTTTCTCCACTAAAGGCAGCAACTGTAAGTTTAAATCCTTAAAATATTAAAATTTTAGTATTTTCCTGGATAATTTTTCAAAGAAAATTAACAACAAACTTAAAACCTTATACAGTAGAAGCTCATTAACGTAAACACAAAAATTACAAGGCAGTTCATGTTAGCGTAAGTGTTCATGATACCGAAGGTGCTGAAAAAGTTGAATTTTCGAGTCCAAATTTACATAGATTTTGAGTACAGTAAAACATAAAAACCTGGGTGTTGATTAACACATTTTATTTATTCTATTCATACACGAAAAAGTTAATAATAATTTTAATTTTTTGTCTTACATATTATGTTCTCTTAAAAAACGAGGTGATCTTCCTTTGTTTCAGTTTTTTTGCAAAAATATGTTTGTTTACGTTATTGAGACGTTCACGGTAACGAATGTTCACGTTAACGAGCTTCTACTGTATCTCACTAGTGACTACTAGGGATTTTACTTATCTAAAATAAACATAGTAATGGGCTTATTATGTAGTGACGTTGGATAAAAGGTGTTAAGTAAGAATCTAAAAGTTACAATTTTTTTTTGGGTAACGTTTTAGGACAACTAAAAAGATAAGTACACAATTCCAGATAATTTAAAAGTTGTGAAAATATATAAGCTTTTTAAGAGTTACTTGTTCTGTAGATATTGAAACAACCTGCTCAAAAATTTTGAAAAAAAAATTACAAGATAGAAAATGTTTAGATCGTTAGATTGGTCTAATTTATAAAAATAGGACTAATAGCAGGTCGGGAAAAATTTTGAAATAGTTATTTACAGATGAGTGTTGTAAATACTTTGGTATTTTGCAACATCAAAGCCGTCTGAAGCACAATACCTGTATGGATAGTACCAACTACATTTCTAGCATAACATAAAATCTCTTTTACTTCACTTCTCTTATTTTATAACACAATTTTGTAGAACAATTTCTACCACTTAAGGTGACAATAATGGTTAATTTAAGATAGACAAACCTCATTTTTGTCTTAACTTACTTTGATACTACGACTTTCTTTATAATAAAATACAATGACTGTTTAGCTAACAATAAACAAAGAGACTCCCGAAATGGGACATATTAGGGAAAGAGTACGCAGTAGTTGTTTCTCTCGTGAGGCTTCTACGCACTCTTATCAGATAACTTTCTGAGTCGGAGGTGTTTAATTAATTCTACATTTAATTCAGTGTTTTAACACTTTCGAGCTCGCAGTGGTGTTCGATACCTAAATAGTGTGTTGCATACTTTACTATTCTTAAGGTATAAGCTAAGGCTTGATCTGTATAATGAGTTGCCTAATCTTTTGGCTAAAAAGTACTCTTGTAACATATTTGAACTAATTGGTATATTTGTTCTATTTCAGCTTCTTTACTCTTTTTGATACATGGTGCTTAAGCAACGAACAATTACAAAACTCAACATAGAGTCCAAATAACTCAATTCTTAAATGAGCATTCAAAAATCTGAATTTGTGAACTGTTGTGAATAAATAGACTTTTAATTGTAATAACCCTGGCCAGCCTCAATAAACTAACGTTTGATGTGTTCGTCAAAAACCGTCTGCTAAAGACTCATAGCGTCATTTTGTTCTTTTAATGTCTGCCTGTCTCTGGACTGTCTGCGACCAGTCACAAAAAGACAGAGTTTGTGATTTGTTTGTCTAATGTCCGTTTGGTATAGAACTGGAATTCAATATGTACCTACTAAAGTCTGCATTTTATTCCTAGGAGTCCATGTCTACGATAGATCAGATTATTTTTGTTGCTGGGGCAGTTCGTGCTTGGTTTCTTGCATCCCTTTGGTGTCAACGATTAGGTGGTGCTGATGAAATTATGTCAAATTAAATATCTATTTGTCAAATTTTTTATTAAAAAAATTTTTAGTTTAAAATTTAATTAGATTTGATCAATTTCGTCCGGGAAACTTGTCTTAACGATGATTGGAACACGAGGAACTTGGAGACTGAAGATCTCTCAGCAGTATTCCAGGAGACATCCACCAGGAAATGACAGCTCGTGGGAAGGCAATGGAATGCTTTTCCATTGCGTTCAGATGAGCGGTCCATTTTTTGGCGAGCGTCTCTTGTAACGCTGCGAGTGAATGCACACTTTTCGGCCGAAATTTAAAAGACCCTCAGTTTCTTAGCAGATGAGTAGTTCCCGTTAAAGTGCTTCAGTCCTAAATTATATAATCTAATAAATGTAAAATAAATGTATCTACTTACTTACCAGATGTTAAGTGTTTCATCATATCGTTCATTACCAACATTTATTAATACATATTTCTTTTGCAAGATTTGTTGGACAGGTTTTGCAGGACATGTTGACAAGAAATGTCATCACATTTCTATGGTTACATTTTAAATTGTTTATTTGTGTTGATTTGTTTTTCAAAAAAAATCTGAAAGACCTGATTGTAATTATAATATTTGTTTATTGAAACAAATATTACTCTCACTTTTTTGCAGTCAGTTTCTCTAAATATATAATGGTTAGTCCGCATATTGTGCCGAATGTGTATGCACATATTTTATTAGTTCTATAATGTTTAGCTACGGAAAGGTACTGTTACAAATTTTTAATTATTTTTGAGACTTGTAAAGATTGCAACTAAAATTGGCAAGATTGAAAAAATTTGAACACTGGTTAAATATAAAAAATATAAGGTATGGCATCCGTACCTATAAAATTACACGACGTAATCTGCTGAAGACGTAAAAATGGGTAGTCAATCTTGTACGCTAGACAATAACTATAGTAATTTAAAATGTTTTTTAAAATAACAGAATAATATTACGACTATCGGTAATTTAAACTCGTGGTCTAAATATCAAAACTTAAACTTTATTTTCCAGGACTAATAATTGGTATTATTAGGGGGTATTAGTAAAATTATGTGATATTAAATATTTAGTTATCAAATTTTTTAATGAATATTTTTTTTAAATTTTACATTCAATTTGATTTCATTCATATCGGCCAAAAAATCTGTCTTGACAATGAGCGCTACAAGAGAAACTTGTAGGAACAAAGATCGGCCGGCAGCGTTTCAGGAGAAGACCGCCAAATATGGACAGCTTGTCTGGAACGCAATGGAACAATGTACAATTTAGGTCATCGGAGTGTACAACCATTTGATTGCCAAAATGCCATTTCCAGATTTTACTCCACAACAAACATTACAGTCCGATGACGTAAAGTGTACGTTTGCGTTCAGATGAGCGGTTAATTCTTTGGCGGGCGTTTCGTGGAACGCTGGTCAATCAGTCCTACAAAGCTAAACTTGCAACGCTCAACGTCAAGACTCTCTTTTCGGCCGAAATTATGTGCCAGAAATTGTACAATTTTGCACTGCGTTTAGAAGACTTTAGTTTATTATTTCAGATGCATCTACTGAAAACTGAAGATACTTCATTACTGATTTCTTAGTGAGTCTGTCGACTAGTCGAAATAAGTCAAAAATAATAGAAATAAATGGTAGGCGATGACAATAAACTTTACATTTGCCAATTGTTGCTTTTTTTAGAAATTCTGTTTTTGTGGGTGAAGAACAGAAAAAAAGGCTTTAATTGCACTAAACAAATCAGAAAACGCTTCTTAACAGAAGGAGCAGTTTCCGTTAAAGTGCTCCAACCTTAAATTATATAATCTAATACATGTAAAATAAAAGTATCTACTTATTTATAGATGTTAGTGTTTTATGTTATACATAATCAACATCTATTAATGTAGATTATTAAATACTGTTCAATATTAAACCACTGTTTGGTCTTGCACTAAAATTTAGACGAATTTAACTTGATTTAGCAAGACATATTAAAAAGAAATGTTATCACATTTCTATGGTTACATTTTTAATTGTTTATTGTGCATTAATGCTAAATTGTTTTTCAAAAAAATTGGAAGAACTAATTCTAATCATGTTTGTTTATTAACTTGTTAGTGACAATGTTGTTCCGAATGTGTAGGTACGCATATGACTGTATGGTAGATTTCACTGACTCTGAGGTCCCAACAAATAAACCTTATAATATTCGCCAAATGCAGAGAGCGACATTCTGTAGTTGCATTTTTATAAATGTAAAGCTTAAATCTCAATTTACTAATGGGCTGATTTTAAGCTAAGATAATAACGGTAGTATCTTTGTTTCTAGGCAAAATTAAAAGAATTCAGGGCTGCGATTGGTTGTTGCTATGAAAAAGTATTAAAATTTGCGATTCTACCTCAACTTGAAATTGCGGTATTATCTCAACTTGAAATCAGACAATTAGACTGCTACTTGTAAATAAAGGACTGAATATTTGTTTACGATTTCTGCCGCAGATTTGACAAAAATGGCGAATCAGGCAAAAATGATCTGTATGTTAAGACGTTCTTAAGGTAAATTTGGAATTAAACCGTCGGTATCTTTATCTGAATTTGTTGTGCCTTCGGTAATAAATTGAATATAAACGGTATATTTTTCGGCACCTCAGAGTCACTGAAAAGACCTTTACCTTACCTTTATCTTACCTGTAGCCACAGATTCCGATACTTGTACTACAGCTTTTTTTTTATAAACACCGTCTTTTACCTTTCACCGTAACTGTATCTTCAGGTAAAAAATAGTCAGAACTCAAACAAAATATATTTCATTTTTAAAAACTTAAAGGCTCAAATTTTTAAATATTTTTGCTCTTAAAATAGAATCTAATAGACATCTATGTTCATAAAATATCGTATATTAATAATAAGTTATTAGTTTATTAAAATGTATTTATAATTTTTATTTAAATTTTAAACTTAAACCTCTCTCAACGTCGAGCCATTGTGTACGACAACAACACATTACATCAGTGAGTAATATTTTTATTACATGTAGCCCCTGGTACCTGAAAATTGGTCCACAGCACAAGCTAGCAAGTATGTGTGCGCTTATGATATACAGTCTGTCAATTTTAAAAGTTGCAATCGGGAATATCTCTAGAATTGAAAGAGTTATTGAGAATCACTTAATAAAACCGTTTTGGTAGTTGCTAGGGGGAATCAAAATGACATAGTAAGGTGACTCACCGATATTGTAAATTGTCAAAAATTGACAATGGTTTATAGTACGGCAGAGCGTGTTGAACTGATATTTATTTACGGTTCTGAAAACTTTTTTTGAACTTTTTCTAATCTACTGACGTGAACATTATAGAAAGGAGACCAAGTAATGGTGTAATATTCTAACTGGAAACGAATAAAAGAACAATAAAGGATCAAAAAAACACGTAGATTAGAAAAAACAGAACATAAACGAGTCACAAATTCTAACATCTTGTTAGTCTTGTTAACTAAGTTATCAAAATGAGAGTTATACGATAAATGACAATCTACATTTTCACCAAGATCTCGAAAATTAGAGACATTTTCCAATATATGACCACATAAAGTATACGAGAAGGTTTCGGGACTTTGTTTAAGACTGAATCTCATTGCTTTACATTTCTCTATATTTAATTCTAACTTATTATTAATACACCACAATTCAAATGCAATTGAGGTCAGATTGAAGCAAAAGGGAATCATTTTTATCTGATATTTTTGTAAATATTTTTATATCGTCCGCAAATAAAAGAAAATGACTGCATGTAAAGATATTTTTTATGTCATTTATAAATAGTTGAAATAGTACGGGTCCCAAATAGGAGCCCTGAGAATCACCTGACTTAACCTGAATGCACCTAGACTTAACTCCACTGATAACAACAAATTGCTTACGATTGTATAAATATGATCGCAGCCAAGATAATAAAGGATCACGAGTACCTAAATTTTGTAGCTTAAGTATTAAAAGATCGATATTTACTCGATCAAAAGCTTTCGTAATGTCAGTGTAGATACAATCTGTGACATAGCCATGCTCAAAGTTGTTAATTACATACTCATTAAGCACCAATAAATTTGTTGTTGTAGATCGCCCTTCAAAAATCCGTGAATGAACATCATGATTATGACATTTTTAGCTGAAAATGTTAAGCTATTTGTAACAATTAAATCAAAAACCTTAGGTATAGATGAACTAACACTTACAGTCCTGTAATTGGAAGCATCAGAACGATTTCCCTTTTTGTAAATTGGTGTAACATACGATATTTTCCATATATGAGGTAATTTGGAAGATTGTAGAGACTTATTAAACAAGATTTGTAGCGGAATACATAAATTTTCTGCACATTTCTTTATAAATAAAGAAAGCAACCCATCGGGTCTAAGATTTACTAAAGAACATAACGTGATTAACTAACTTACTTAAAATATCCTCCGCGGTAATATAAATATTACCAATATCAAACTTATTGTTGGATCTTCTTGGTGTGTTTAAATGAAAATTGGATAAAGTCCAGATCTAATTTGACACAAGAAATGCCATTTTTTACAGATAAGAGAACTCCACCACCACGCGTGCAGTTTGTCAATGCATAATCACGATCTTTTCTAAAAACTATAAAATTGTTAGAAAAATATTCACTGTTATAATGACTGTTATCTAGCCAAGTCTCAACAAGGGCTATTATGCTAAAATCCTTTATTGCAGACTGACAGAATTGACAGAAAAAATTCTCTAACATTTTGAAAGTAAATACTAAGTTTGGCATTAGGAGATGAAGAACCAACAGAATATGCCGAATGGCTATGCGGAGATAAAGATTGAGATGAAAGTTCTGGTAGTTGCTATGAGACACCACCAAACAAATCACGCTTAAGTTCTTTGACGACTTCTGCGTAGGCAAAACAGTCATTGTAATTCCAGGCGGCATGCGATACCTGAGCTTCGGTTAGATTATGCTTAGATTTAAGATTTGAACAGTTGACACAACGTAAAGAATCGGGCTTGTTACAGTCTTTAACTTCGTGATTTTCTGCACACAGGGAACAGATTGTATTTTTTTACAGACAGATTTGGAATGGTGAAAACCATTACATTTGAAACAACGGCGTACCGTAATAGCATCACAAATATTACAGGTATCAAGTCCAACTAAACAGCGGTCAATATTAATAGCTTTCGTATAAGTATTTAAATCTACTTGCAATATCGCTTGGAAGATTTTATTATTGTTTTTTCGTAGGGATATACTTTATGAGTTTACACTCAAAATTACCATCAAAAATCGATTTATTTTGTTGTGTCACATATGAAACAAAATACGTAATCGCGGCTTTGGAGAATGAAAGTCATGAACAACATAATCCTGTAACAGTTGTTTATCAGAAGCAACTTTTTTTATTTCTTCAGAATTATTACATTCGAGCGCAATTCCCTATCATTATTATGAATGTTAAGTGATATAAAATGTGAAAACACTGTAGTTAAAAATTATCACATTTGCATTGAGTTTTGTAATCTATTTCAAGAATCAGGTAGAAAGGATCCCGGCATCGAACCCCACCGTTTGACGGTGCCGTTACCTGAGGTTATTTGCTTCTTCGAGCTTTCAAAGCTTCATAAATCGGCATGACTAATAATTGGTCAATTTGGATTCTTTTGTTAGGACAATTTATGGTTAAAGCCAAAATCTTATTCTTGAATAAACCAACTATATTTAAGCTAAGAATGGTTGTAAACAATTTAGTTTTAATTCCTACCTGAGAATGACAACATTGTTGTCGAAACGTGCGTCGTATCAAGTAAAGAAGTTTAGTGTTAGTGGGTGTTTTATTTTCAATTTTCATTACCAATATCAATTAAATTCTGCGGTTGTAAAGAAAACAACCAATTATTATTATGTGTTAAACCCGGCAAAAGAATAGGAATCATTTCAACAATTAATTTTTTTATGTGAGTTGAAATTATAATTGACTAATTTTTTTATACAAAAATTAATTGATAAATAATCCCTACGTCTTTTACACACCACTGACCCGGCAGTATAAACTTATAGTCAGGCAAGAAATCATTACGGATAAAATTATCAAGTAATGATGCTAAAAAAATAAATGAAATGAAATAAAAAAGATGTAAGGAACAAATTTCTTTACTTGACATCAAGCGTGACTACAAATCGTCTGCCACGCAATTTTGTTCTTGTTGTGTTAGTGTAGTGTCATTAATGTTAAAAAATTTTCGGACGATGTTGCATGTATTTAAAAGTATTGATTTTTGAATTTCAATTATTAAGTTTAAATTTAATTTTAATAATTTTAAATTTTTATTGAGAGTTTTTGGCACAATTCCAGTGGCCGACATAATCATTGGAAGTATTTTAACTGTCTGCAGGTTCTATAAATTTTTGATTTCGCCAGCAAGTAACATGTATTTTGACATTTTTGTGGTGTATGTTGTGTGTATATTGTGTGAATTGGGAACCGCAATGTCAATCAAGTATGCCTGTTTGTCGATCTTTGAAATTAAGATTATGGCTAGACGGTTAGCAGTTATGTTTAAGTCAGTCAGTATAGTTCGATCCAACTATAATTTATAGTTATTATTTTTTAAATATGGCTTTGGTTCGTATTTGAAATAAGGTGACTTGTTTTCAATTAAACCTGAATTAAACGCCAATTCTAAATGTATGATTTTAGCCATATTATCATGTTTTTTTTTATATTCTGTTTGTGTCAATACAGGACAAGATAAAATAATGTGTTGAATAGTTTCTGGCTGAGATGAACAAATTCTACATGAATCATCCTTTTCATTTTTGATTATAAATTTATTATAATTTTTTGTTTTAATCACCTGTTCTTGAATTGCAAAAATAAATCCTTCTGTCTCAGGGTGAATGTTAGACTTTGTCAGCCAAATGTGTGATGCCTCTTTATCAATGAGAGGATCATCAAGCTCTTTGTAAAATCTACCATGAAGTGACTTTTCTTTTGTAGTATTGATTAATAATTTTTCATCAAAATTAATTTCTTGTAACCTAAAGTCACTAAGGTTTAAGGGTGTATAATTATAGTCACTTAAGCATATTGCTTTAAACAAAAGGTTTTTCTGGCTACGTTCAAGAAAATATTTCTTTAGTAAATTAATCTGTTTGTCATGAAGATTTTGTAAGTGTAAAAAACTACGGCCACCATTTTGCCGTGATAAAGAAAATCTTTCAATAGCTGATTTTGGATGGTGTTTTCGAAATTTGGTAAATAAAGTTCGAGTTTTTATATTTAAATTACTAATATCTGTTTTTGACCATTTAATAATACCAAAGGAATAAGTCTATACTGGTACAGCAAATGTATTTATAGCTTTCATAATATTTTTACCATTTACATGTGTATTTATTATTATGTGTTAAACCCGGCAAAAGAATAAGAATCATTTCAACAATTAATTTTTTTTATGTGAGTTGATATTATAATTGACTAATTTATTATTATTATTATTATTATTATTGGCAATATTGTAAGTTGACTCAAAGTGATATGCAATTAAATTGGAACTATCCAGGAACATATTATGAGGAATACCTTTAGTTTTTCGTTTTGAATTAACAAATTTCCAAAAAATTTTATTGTCTGTTATAACATTCTGTTCTATAGTATAAATATATTGTTTTTTATTACAAGAATTTATTGCTTCCTTACATTGCGTTTTGAGATACTTGAAATTGTTATAATCAGAAATAAAATTAGTGTTTTTAAATTGTTTATGTGCATTTTTTTTTCATTTTAATAAGTGATTTAGTGTGACTATTGACCCAAGATGGAAAATTATCGGATGGTTTTTTAACTTTATACTCAATAAAAGTTTCAATAATGGGGTTAATAATTGAATAAAAAGAATAGATGCATTCATTAAGATCATATATATTATTTAAAAATTGCTAGTCCATTTCTTTTAAGTATGTGTTTATAATATCATAAGGTGCATTCCGAAAATCTAGATAAAAATGATCCTTTATATCACTGAGTGTAAGTAAATTAATATCACAGATATGAATATTCAGTGCCGGATGATGCCCATCCTCAGGTACAAGAGATTTAATTAAACGAGTATTGCTAAAATCTAAATCTAAGATAACATAATTGTTGTTTAACATATTATTATACTGAAATAAACTATTTAAAGCAAAGGTATCACATACAGTTTCTTCAATCATTCAATCACAGACGTTACATTATATGGGATTAAATAATCACAGTCTTCATCACAATTCCATGTTAAATTAGGTAAATTGTAATCACCCAAAATACAAATTTTTGCGTCGGGATAATCCGCAACTAAAGAAGTAACTAAACTTACATGATTTTGATAAACTTCTAAACTAGAGTTTGGTGGAAAATATACACTCTCAAAAATAAATTGAAGATTGTTAACAGTTGAAAGAACTCACACCTCTTCTCTTTGTTGGATGTCTAGTTGTAATTGAAAAGACGGAATATTATTTATTACCGGAATTAACACGCCACCACCTCTTGTCTTTTTGGTATCTTCAAATGATTTGTCTTTTCTGTAGGTTAAGTATCTGCCGTCAATTACTTTACTATTATAAAAATCATCTACAAGCCAAGTTTCAGTTAACATTATCACTTTATAGTTTTCACAAAGTACACACGAATAAAATTCCCTTAGTTTAGTTCTCAAACCGCGCACATTTTGATAGTAAATTGAGGGAACATGATGTCTAAGATTAAAGAAGGCTTTTTTTATTGTTTTGCAACTTCTCCATTTTGCCTTTTTCGTAAAAAATATTTTTTTTTTACTTTAACACCAGCGGCCCAAAAAGTCTCATCCATCATCAAATCAAATGAATTGCTGTTAACTGTAATTTTAAAAGCGACTCTTTTAGCATTATCTTGTTTTGGTAAAATTTCTACGGAAAACTCTTCATTGGGCATTTTGCTTTTGAGACAGCCAAGCAATTTTTCTGCCGTAGTTTCTACATCTAAGTTGCCGGCATAAATGTAACTCTTCCGAGTTGCCGCTCTGATCGTAGCATTTTCTTCTGTCCCTCTGATGTATTTTCTTATTATATGACACGTTCTTAAGGCTAGTCTGACCCTAGCTGCGATTCCTAATCTGCCCCGCTGAATTTCATCGTTTCGACAACCCGAAATACATTTGGTTGACCTGATGAATGTCATATAGTGTATATATAGTCAAGCGAAATCGTAATAAATATTGTCCATTTTAACTTTTCAGAGTAATACCAGCTGAAACGTTATATATTTTATTAATTAGATTATCCTCCATCAAAATGACTAACTACAATAATTTTTTTATGTTTCAGATTATGGGAATTTGAAAAAAAACTTAAAATTTGGACTTTTTTAATATTCGTGTTTTTTTATCTTTACACCGAGCTATCTCAGGATCCATAATAGCCATCAAGTTAATTTTTGTTGCTTTCGAATGTAAAGACATGAGCAATTTTGGTCGTTTAATTCAAAAAAAAAATTTCTATTTTTAATATATTTTTTGATAACCTAAAGTCGAACTTCCGGTATTACGGTAATCAATTATAGACGATGCGAACAAAATTTTTATTATTAGAGATAGACCCTTACATTAAGCGAACGAAATATAAAGAAATAGTCCGGGAGGTTTTTGGTAAAACCAAAATTAGATTATTTTTGTCGATTTCGAGAGATGATTTTTTTTTAAAACGATGACGCCTACATTACTTGCGCGTTGAGAGTTGGTAGCTTATTTAGACTCTTACAAATCGTATATGCCGGAAAAAGCTAATATTTTTATAATAATAATATTAGTAATATAATAATAATAATAAAAAGAAGAAAAAGAAAAAGTCGAAGAAGAAAAATAATAATAATTGACGATCACCGAAATAATTCTTATCGTCACACTTTAGTAATAATTGGATTTCGAACATTATTGAACAGAAAGTGGTTTTTAAAAATAGCAAGACAACTACATTTGAGAAAGGACATTATTTCAAAAATATTGAAGAGATTTAAGAATAGAGGATCTATTAGTACTCGACCTAAAACTGGATGCACAATTCGTCAAAATGAAATATTCTCAGAAAAAATTGCCCACTTTAAACTTTTGTATTTTTCTTATCTATTTTATTAGCTCTTTTAAAAACTCTAAAACTTAAAATATTTTATAGACAGCTTTTTGTGTAAATCGGTGTTAAAAATTTAACTAACAAATGTATAGAATATTTTATTTTAAAGCACAAAAAACTTTAGTAAAACATTATTTTATTAACAAACTACAAATGACTTGAATTATAAAAACAAAAAACAAAGAGTATTTAATAATTTTTCGCCATATGTTTGATGGTTTTTTGATATCTTATATTTTATCCAAACAATTTTTATTTTTTTTAATCTGCATGTATAGATTCAGAGACCTGCTAGGAAAAGTTTACTCTCGGTACCATTAAACACGGAGGCGGTAAGACAATTAGTACAAATGAAATTATGGATAAATTTAAGTATTTAGAAATACTAAAAAATACAATGATACCTTATGCTGACGACAATTTGCCTCTGAGAAGGATATTTCAGCATGACAACTACCCAAAGCACACGGCAAAGATTGTGAAAAAAAATTTTCACGGACAATTTTATGCAAGTTTTTAACGAAGTCTGGAGTTCCATTTTATAAGAGACCATTATTGATGAATTAATTAACTCAATATATCGCGGTGATCGGTGATCGCAAATAAAGGGTATACAACAAAATCAAAACATTTTATAAATATTAATAAAACTCTTTTCAATATCAGTTGCTTTTCTTTTGCTTCCCCTAAATTTAATGTTTTAATTTTTGTATCCATAGATTATTAAGATATTACCTAGTAACAATTATAATGCAATTCTATTTTTTATTAAGGGTGTTAGTATTAAACATTAAATACTATGCAAGTAAGTATTATATAAAACACAATTGTAAAATCGAAAATTTGTTTTATTTTTGCTCGGTACAGTATGTACCAATTTTTCTAATGTCTTTTTCCAATAACTGTACAGCTTTCATTAAACTTCATTTCACTACACTATCAAAAATGTGTTTGTGTGCAGAAATTTAAAATGTTGTGACGATTGTAAATATCAAGATTTTGACAATCGGCTCAATTTTGTAAAAGATATAGAAGATGTTAAATTTTGAATATAATCTATTAATTTTTTCTAATTAAAAATTTATGATAATATACATTTTTTCTAATTTTACTTATTTTATTTGATAATACAAAATGTTAAAAATCTTGATTGCTTATTGTATTATGGCAGGGTGATGAATTTATCAATTTAATTATTTGTCAGGTGAGGAAAATGGTCGTAAAACAATATATAGAAAATTATCGAATCAGAATTCAGTATTATTTTTATTATCACCATTATAATTATGAAAATCTTTGCTTTTCCTGGCATATACCTACAATCAATAGTCTAAACAAGCCTTCATCTCACAGCGCGCTAATAAAGCGGATGGTCACCATTTTAAAAAAATTGTATCTCGTAATCCCCAAAAAATAATCTAATTCTGGTTTTACTAGAAACTTCCTGGATCATTTCTCTACATTTCGTTCGCTTAATGTAGGGGTTTATTTCTAATAATAAAAATTTTGTTCGCATTGTCTATAATTGATTACCGTGACACCGAAAGTTCGATTTTAGTTTATCAAAAAATATATTAAAAAAGGAGGTAAAATACTTTCAATCAAACAACCAAAAGCGCTCAAGTCTTTACATTCGAACGCAAGAAAAATAAACTCAATAGCTACTATGACTTCTGAGATAGCTCGGTGTAAAGATAACAAAATATAAATATTAAAAAAGTCTGAATTTTGATTTTTTTTCAAGTTTCGATAATCTGAACCATGAAAAAATGTCTTAATTGGTCATTTCAGATAATCTAATTAAAATTTCAGCTGCTCCTACACCAAAAAGTTAAAATAGACGATTTTTATTCTGATATCTGAGATGATTTCCCTCCACTATACTTTCAAAGCGTGCGCGCTCTGGCGGCAAACCCTATGAACTCAGCGCTAATTTTAACGTAAATACACATTAAAAAAACTTAAAACTGAAAAGATTATTGTAAATTATTAAATGATGATAATATTTGGCATATTTTTCTAGACAAGTAAGTCTAATTTGATGTTTTAAGATTTTGTAAATTATGAGATATTGATTTGTTTATATTGGCAACAATATTTAAATAAATAATTGATTAATAAAGTTAAAAATAGTTAAGCGCCCTTTACTTTTATATTATCTATTTACAAAAAAAATTACAGTATTTTCTCTAAATTTAGACCTAAAAGAATGTCATAGAAAAAATTTAAACACGTTTTTTTTAAATAAAACAATGGTACTTTTTTTTCATTTATGGCAATAGTTAAGCACCCTAGGCATTTAAAAAACACATCTTTTGATGTATAATATATTAAAAAAATACATATTTAAAGACCAAAAAAATGTCATAGAAAAGTTTCTAGGGGGGTCTGACTAGCCTTAAAGCCCCCTATGTCTTCTTGAGTCTTGTGTGAGACATCTGTAGAGTCGTCCCTGTTGCGATAAACTTTTTGGGAAGCACCCACTCGTTACAACGCCATGTGGCCTTCTTCATGTGAAACCCTCTTGCTTCGATGTTAACACACCTCTTATGATACGATTTAGAAAACACAGTACAGATGACAACATTTTTCTGATTATCTAACTGGGATAAACACAGAGCACACAAATTCACGTCCGTTCCCATTACTAGCGAACGTCGATTTCAAATTTTTAAATTTTCGCGCTTTCTGAAAAGTACGTTTTTTTGAAGAGAGGTACACTTTTCTCTGGTTCTAATTAACATATCGGCACAATTTTTTTTTTAGTATGTACAGTAATGAACTGATGGAAAATATGATAAGTAACTTTACAAAATTCGGATTGGAACATATAAAAAATAAATTGTCAGACTAAAAAAAAGTTAATTTTTGCAACATCATAAGCTTTTTTGGTTAAGATTTTTTAAATTTTTTACTATAGCATATCACGTTTCCTTCATCACAAAAAAATGTGCAAAGCCTCATTAAAATCCGTTCAGTGGTTCCTGAGTATATTGTGTACAGGATAAACACAGGCACTGACTTTCTTAAAAATTTATTAGATTTACTTAAATCTTATGTAACTAAATCTTGTGTAACTAAATTTCTTTAATATCTTTTGAACTACATAAATCAAAACTTTTTTTGGTACTCACTGTAATAAAATTAAATAATAACATTTTTCACAGAAAATAAACACTTACAGAAACATGATCACGGTCTGTGTGACAGAGAATAAGTAATGCAGTTAGTAAAACACGGGATAATGTTAAATATGTCAAGAGCGATTTTTTGGCATCTGCACAAATAAACATGCTAAAAATTAAAATTTTAGCTTTTTTCAGGAACATAAGTAAAATACATTAACCAAGGAATACTCTATGCTTCAAGTTTAGGAGATTGGCACTTTTGAAAATATCATCAAAAAAATGAAGCATGTATCTGCAAGATACATGCGCGACTAACGAAGGGTTAATAACTAAAAGTAATTTTACGCAACTCCACAATATTTCTTAGCTTCATTAAACTATCGTTTTATGTGTTCGTCATAAACTGTTTGCTACGGTTTGTGGATTGTTTGTGGATGTTCGCTTGGCATTGGTCTGAAATTTTATATGTACTAGAGTCTGCATTTAGTCTCTAGGAGTCCATGTCTACGATAGGTCAGATTTTTATTGCTTCTGTTTTGCTTTGTTTTTGGCTTCCGTTTGGTGTCAAAGATTAGGTAGTGTTGATGAAATTATGTCAAATTAAATATCTATTTGTCAAATTTTTTATTAAAAATTTTTTGAAATTTATATTTAATTAGATTTGATTAATTTTGGCCGAGAAACTTGTCTTAACGATGATTGGAACACGAGGAACTTAGAGACTGAAGATCGCTCAGCAGTATTCCAGGAGACACCTTCCAGGGAATGACAGCTCGTGGGAAGGCAATGGAATGCTTTTCCATTGCGGTCAGATAAGCGGTTCATTCCTTGGCGGGCGTCTCTTGTAACGCTGGGAGTAAAGGCACACTTTTCGGCCGAAATTTAGAAGACCTCCAGTTCATTATTTTACATTATTTCTGTCTACTGGTCGAAAGAAATAAGGAAAAGCTTCTTAGCAGAAGAGCAGTTCCCGTTAAAGTGCTTCAGCCTTAAACTATATAATCTAATAAATGTAAAATAAATGTATCTACTTACTTACCATGTTAAGTGTTTCATCATATCGTTCATTATTAACATTTAATAATACATATTTCTTTTGCAGGATTTGTTAGACAGGTTTTGCGGGACATGTTGACAAGAAATGTCATCACATTTCTATGGTTACATTTTTAATTGTTTATTTGTGTTGATTTGTTTTTCAAAAAAAAATTAGAAGACCTGATTGTGATTACAATATTTGTTTATTAAAACAAATATTACTCTCACTTTTTTGCAGTCAGTTTCTCTAAATATATAATGGTTAGTCCGCATATTGTGCCGAATGTGTATGCACATAGTTTATTAGTTCTATAATGTTTAGTTACGGAAAGGTACTGATACAAATTTTTAATTATTTTGAGACTGGTAAGGATGGGAAACATTTTGTGTCTGGAAGTTCTGATAAAACTGTTAAAATTTGGTAGTTTGCTTCTAAGCGATATGTTTATACTTTCAAGGAACATAATGATCAAGTAGTTATTTTGAGTTATTATATTGTGTTTTCATTGCTTTAATTTTAGGTTTGGGGTGTGAAGATAAGTCCAGATAATAATAAAATAGTGTCAGTATCCGAAGACAAAAGTATAAATGTTTATACTCTGCCAATATACCTAGAAAGATCATTTAGACAATTTGTATTTTTTATTTGAACGTAACCTTTGTAATTGTATTAACCATTGATGCAACATGCAGCTTTGGCGAACAAACAATCTAAAGTTAGGTAAAATTTGACTGGACGTAAGTAACCATTCTAACAGGTAGACAAAATCAAACAACACATAAGGTTTGTTGAGTCTCTTTATAAAAAACGAAACGTAAACCACCCACTAACACCAAACATTTCACTTGATACGACACACGTTCTGACAACAAAGTTGTCATCCTCAGGTAGGAATTTTAAAAAACAGTTTTTTTTTCAGTTTTTTTTAATTCCCACCTCAGGACAACAACTTTGTTATCGAAACGTGCGTTGTATCAAGTATAAAGTTTGGCGTTGGTGGGTGGTTTACGTTTTATTTTTCATTTAAACGTACCAATAAGATTGAGTTTCTGTATGTTTTTAGCTGTTTGGAAGTTAGCAAATCGTTTTATTTATCTACCAGATTGGGTAGTTGTTTATAAAATGCTCGCAATTTTACCTAATTTCAGGTTGTTTGTTCTCCAGAACTGGGGGTTGAATATAAAAGAAATTTGATCTTAACTTCATAAATATCAGGTGATTTAAATGTGTGAAGTTATACGTTAACCGTAAACACAGCACCACAAATGATGAAAATCTGCAAAAATGTTTTGTCTTATCTTAACTGATAACAAGATTATAACCCAAAAATTAATTATAAAATATTATAACAAAAAAAAATGTGAACATAAGACAACTATAAGTTTTTAAACTCAAAATAAAGCCATTTAACACAATTTACTTTTATACCAAGTTGCATCATTTAGGGATTAGAAGGCGTCAAAGTTGGAGATTAAAATTCTTTTTTATACTTAAACGAAAACATCTTGAAAACGGTATGTTTTAGCGAAATCTTGCGTTATTACTTTCTATTATTTAAAATCTATTGGTATATTCATTTTTATAATAAAAATTCAAAATTATAATAAAAATAGGAGTTGGTAGGGCAAAAATTTGATAATTACCAAAAATATGCGATGGAAGTGCTCGACAGGATTTGCTACATAATTTTGAATCATCTCATTTAGTATTTTTATTTATGACAGAAAAGTCATACTTTTTGTGCCGAATTATGTTTGATTATGTAATATAGATACCTACATTTTTTTTAGATGTTCGGATGCATAACCACAACGTGTTTAAAAAACAAAGTTTACTGTTGTACTAAAATAGACTCCAGAAGTGTGACTTCATTTACGGACGAAAGTTTAAAGCACCGTCATTTTAAAAATATACCTTAAAAAGTCACCTTTATTGCACTAGTACAGAAGGTTGAAATTATAATGGTTAAATTTTGATCGATGAAAAATCACATATAGAAACGGAAATAAGGAATAAATACATTCTCTTCCAATACTCATACTATTTTAGTTTTAATCCAGTCACAAGTTACAAATAAGTTTTACATAATTAAAAAATTGATCGATAATAAAAAAATTATCATGCAAGCTTGTAAAGCAACTGCCGAAGATGGTTGAGTACATAAAATTAAAAATCTGGCCGTAGAAATGAAAGGAACTTCGTTCATATTCGGCATAGTTCCCTGGAATTCGCTCGTGGTAGTCTTTAGAAATGGAAGAAATCTGTGCATCGAACGTTTTATTTTCGAGTAATTTTTTTATTAGCTGTAAGTTTGTTGAAATTTGTGACTTATCGATAAAGAAAATGTTTAGAGTATCGACTGTCAGTATTTTTAGGTCTTATTTGCTTTAATTAGGTATTTTTTTATCGGTTGAAATTTGATCTTTGTAAATTCAATCTTATTTACAGGAATTTTTATCAAATGAAACTTAGAGTACGATTTCCAGACAAAACAATGTGAACTCTTGTAAACTTTGTTTTACTTTTTTGTTAATAACAGTTATTTATACTAGTGTGTGGGTCAAATAAGTCACCAGAAAAACTGTTAACCCAAGAGTCACGAAGTAGCGAGTGGGTTATTGTTTTTTGAGTGACTTAGGGCTACACATATGAGCTGGCATACAAAACTTTATTCAACAACTCCAAAAAGCCACCAAATTCTTAAAAAATTAAATTTGATTTAAATTAATTTTATTGAAAAGCAAGTATTTCGTCACGTTCTGATAACATTTTATACGACAAAATCAAAATTAAAGCTGCAAGTTTCTATTAGTAAAGAAAGACAAAATAAAAAAGGAAGAGCTTTTTCCACTAAAGGCAGCAACTGTAAGTTTAAATTCTTAAAATATTAAAATTTTAGTATTTTCCTGGATAATTTTTCAAAAAAAATCAACAACAAACTTAAAAACCTTATACAATAGAAGCTCATTAACGTAAACACAAAAATTACAAGGCAGTTCATGTTAGCGCAAGTGTTCATAATGCCGAAGGTGCTGAAAAAGTTGAATTTTCGAGTCTAAATTTACATAGATTTTGAGTACAGTAAAACATAAATACCTGGGTGCTGATTAACACAATCTATTTATTCTATTCATACACGAAAAAGTTAATAATAATTTTGATTTTTTGTCTTACATATTATGTTCTCTTAAAAAACAAGGTCATTTTCTTTTGTTTTAGTTTTTTTGTAAAAATGTGTTTGTTTACGTTATTTAGACGTTCACGGTAACGAATGTTCACGTTAACGAGCTTCTACTGTATTTCACTAGTGACTAATAGGGATTTTACATATCTAAAATGAACATGGTTATGGGCTTATTATGTAGTGACGTTAGATAAAAGGCGTTAAGTAACAATCTAAAAGTAACAATTTTTCTTTTGGGTAACGTTTTAGGACAACTAAAAAGATAAGTACACAATTCCAGATAATTTAAAAGTTGTAAAAATTTATATGCTTTTTAAGAGTTACTTGTTCTGTAGATATTGAAACAAACTGCTCAAAAATTTTGAAAAAAAATTACAAGATAGAAAATGTTTAGATCTTTGGATTGGTCTAATTTATAAAAATAAGACTAATAGCAGGTCGGGAAAAATTTTGAAATAGTTATTTACAGTAGAGTGTTGTAAATACTTTGCTATTTTGCAACATGAAAGCCGTCTGAAGCACAATACCTGTATGGATAGTACCAACTACATTTCTAGCATAACATAAAATAAACACTTCTCCTATTTTACAACACAATTTTGTAGAACAATTTCTACCACTTAAGGTGACAATAATGGTTAATTTAAGATAGACAAACCTCATTTTTGTCTTAACTTACTTTGATACTACGACTTTCTTTATAATAAAATACAATGACTGTTTAGCTAACAATAAACAAAGAGACTCCCGAAATGGGACATATTAGGGAAAGAGTACGCAGTAGTTGTTTCTCTCGTGAGGCTTCTACGCACTCTTATCAGATAACTTTCTGAGTCGGAGGTGTTTAATTAATTCTACATTTAATTCAGTGTTTTAACACTTTCGAGCTCGCAGTGGTGTTCGATACCTAAATAGTGTGTTGCATACTTTACTATTCTTAAGGTATAAGCTAAGGCTTGATCTGTATAATGAGTTGCCTAATCTTTTGGCTAAAAAGTACTCTTGTAACATATTTGAACTAATTGGTATATTTGTTCTATTTCAGCTTCTTTACTCTTTTTGATACATGGTGCTTAAGCAACGAACAATTACAAAACTCAACATAGAGTCCAAATAACTCAATTCTTAAATGAGCATTCAAAAATCTGAATTTGTGAACTGTTGTGAATAAATAGACTTTTAATTGTAATAACCCTGGCCAGCCTCAATAAACTAACGTTTGATGTGTTCGTCAAAAACCGTCTGCTAAAGACTCATAGCGTCATTTTGTTCTTTTAATGTCTGCCTGTCTCTGGACTGTCTGCGACCAGTCACAAAAAGACAGAGTTTGTGATTTGTTTGTCTAATGTCCGTTTGGTATAGAACTGGAATTCAATATGTACCTACTAAAGTCTGCATTTTATTCCTAGGAGTCCATGTCTACGATAGATCAGATTATGTTTGTTGCTGGGGCAGTTCGTGCTTGGTTTCTTGCATCCCTTTGGTGTCAACGATTAGGTGGTGTTGATGAAATTATGTCAAATTAAATATCTATTTGTCAAATTTTTTATTAAAAAAATTTTTAGTTTAAAATTTAATTAGATTTGATCAATTTCGTCCAGGAAACTTGTCTTAACGATGATTGGAACACGAGGAACTTGGAAACTGAAGATCTCTCAGCAGTATTCCAGGAGACATCCACCAGGAAATGACAGCTCGTGGGAAGGCAATGGAATGCTTTTCCATTGCATTCAGATGAGCGGTCCATTTTTTGGCGAGCGTCTCTTGTAACGCTGCGAGTAAATGCACACTTTTCGGTCGAAATTTAGAAGACCCTCAGTTCATTATTTTACATTATTTCTGTCTACTGGTCGAAAGAATTAAGGAAAAGCTTCTTAGCAGATGAGTAGTTCCCGTTAAAGTGCTTCAGTCCTAAATTATATAATCTAATAAATGTAAAATAAATGTATCTACTTACTTACCAGATGTTAAGTGTTTCATCATATCGTTCATTACCAACATTTATTAATACATATTTCTTTTGCAAGATTTGTTGGACAGGTTTTGCAGGACATGTTGACAAGAAATGTCATCACATTTCTATGGTTACATTTTAAATTGTTTATTTGTGTTGATTTGTTTTTCAAAAAAAAACTGGAAGACCTGATTGTAATTATAATATTTGTGTATTGAAACAAATATTACTCTCACTTTTTTGCAGTCAGTTTCTCTAAATATATAATGGTTAGTCCGCATATTGTGCCGAATGTGTATGCACATAGTTCATTAGTTCTATAATGTTTAGTTACGGAAAGGTACTGTTACAAATTTTTAATTATTTTTGAGACTTGTAAAAATTGCAACTAAAATTGGCAAGATTGAAAAAATTTGAACACTGGTTAAATATAAACAATATAAGGTAGGTATGGCAGCAGTACCTATACAATTACACGACGCGACGTAATCTGCTGAAGACGTAAAAATGGGTAGTCAATCTTGTACGCTAGACAAACAGGCCAATTCTGTAACTTTCTTTGATCCGTAACAATAATTGAAGAGAATCGAATTGATATGAGTTCATAACAATCGAAGCAATTTTTGGTATTCTGTAACTTCAATTGCTGAGAGTCGAATTGAAGAGAATTCATATCAATTGATGACACACTTGTTGAGGACCGCAGGTATACCGCGCATGCGCTTTCGAAATTTGTTAATGGCGCGCGCAACTGTCATTCGTGTAAACAAAAATTTTACAAAATGAGCGCGAAAAAGAGGACAGCGAAAACCACCGACAAGCAGTTCGACTTAATGTTGGATTTTTTTGAAAACCACCAGATGTTGATAACTGGCAAATTACGTCCAGGTGAAGGTCCCCAAAAAATCCAACAACTTTGGGGACAACTAACAGAAACTTTAAACTCATCAGGAAGCGGACCTCAGAAAAGTGTTGAGGGGTGGAAAAAGGTTTAATAAACATACTTTTACTCAATTAATTTATTAAAACAAATATCCATTACTTGACAGGGACAAATACTTATCTTTACATCAATTGATTGTAATTGTGGTTATATAATTTACATGTTTACAGACGTGGAATGAATATAAGTCTTACGTAAAAAAACGGGCCAGAGAGCTGAAAGTAGGACAAACACAAACCGGGGGAGGAGAGGCAGATAAAAAACTTTCTGTTAGAGACGAGCGGTTGTTGGGACTCATATCAAGAGTGTCGATAGATGGTTTAGAAGGTGTCTCTGAACCAGGGTTGTTGCCCATCCAAATCCATCCAAATCCTAATCGCTCAGATCGTAATACAGCTCCAGCAAGTCCTATTATTGTAGAACAAAGTGTCCTTGAACCATGTCTAGTAGTCCAAACTCCAACAAGTAAATCGACATAACATATCATGTTCTCTTATTACACCATAATTTAGATCCAGAATCGCCAAAAACTAGGAAACGAGCTCGAAGTCCCAGTCCTGGTCCGAGCAACTACACACCTAAATCAATGAAAAAAGCGCCGATCAGACATGCAACAAGTGTGGCAGAAAAAGCGACGTCAGCATATGCCGATGCCATGGCAGGCAGGAATAATGAGCTGGCCAAGAACACCGAAGCGTTAAAAGAATTAGCATCATCTATTTGTATGTTAGCTACTGCCATGCAAGCAGTAGCTGATTCCATGTTACTGTTGAAAAATAAATAATAATGTTACCTTTAAACAAAATGGTTCCTCACAATAGCATTTCTTATTCGTCAGGCTTCAACAAATATTCTTTCATTATTATTGTTGGCTATTGGTTCAACATTAGGCTGTTCCTCAATTACATAGTCTTCACCATCTGTAAGTTGCATGCCTCTTTGTAGTCTCATGTTGTGCAAAATTGAACAACTGTAAATAATGTTGGCAGCTTTCATCGGTGCATAGTGCAAAACCCTATCTTTCAGCAGACAACGGAAAACATTTTTCAGTACACCAATAGTTCGTTCAACAGTGTTTCGTGCTCTGCAATGAGCACTAGTGTAACGAAACTCTGGTGTGTCTGGCACAGCATCTGCAATTGGGGTCATAACCCACGGTTCCAACCCATAACCCGAATCACCTGAAAACACTGTTTTTTTAAAGTTAAAAAAAGTATTATTACCTAAAAGCCAACATGACTGTTCTCCAGCATTGAATTGATCTATTAAATGCTGGCGGATATTTGACATACGCCATATTGCAGCATCATGAACCGATCCAGGGTATCTTGCATTTATAGCCAAAATATTTAAATTTGAATCACAGATCTGAAATAAATCATTAAGCATTGCTATAATGAAATAAATCTTTCTCTTACAACTTGTGTGTTCAAACTGTAGAAGCCTTTTCTGTTATAAAATGCAAGAGCTGGATGCTCTGGGTGGTTAACTGCAGGTGGTTGTATTGCAATGTGAGTGCAGTCTAGACAGCCTATTACACCAGGAAAATTGTATTTCTGCATATATCTGGTTTTAAATAAGTATTCAATCATAATGTAAATTAAACCACTAACTAAATTACTCACTGCGTTTTGATGACAGTCTTGTTGTCTTCTGCTAATGGAAATTTGATCCACTGATTTAAAAAATGTGTTACCAAAATCTCTACAAATGCAGAAAGACAGCGGCTAACAGAAGACTGGCTTAGACCCAAATTAAAATTCTGTCCTACACATTTTTGATAACTACCCTGCCCTAATAACTGCAAAGCAGCTAATACCTAAAAAATCTTAAACATTTCTTTTAAGACAAATTGCAGTTTATAATTTGATGCATACCCGAATAAAAGTTGGTATTCCAGTTGACTTTTCTGGTTCAGGGTAATGCATAGTCATGTCATCGATGAGATCTCTAGCTAATTCTCTACTTAGCCGAAATACACCAACAAAGTTGCGTTCCGGTAAGGAAAAGGGGTTGCTAGAATCCCTAAGCTGCCTATGCAACAGCCTGACATTCTCTCTGAAATAAAATTAGACTGAAAATACTGATTTTATTAAAATGTTTTTATAACCTCTCTTCGAGTTCTTCCAGTTCTTCAGCAACACCTATTAAAACTTGCCCTTCCAAATCCATTTTATAAACCTGATTTCAGTCGTTTTGAAAAAAACGTTATACTGAATTAAAAACGAGGGCAAATAAAAGGCACAGAGAACAAATTCAGAAAACACAAACACAGCACTTAAGGCGGTGATAAGTGACCCACGCTGAAAAGTAAAAATTGCAGATTTCAGCGCAAGGTCGATAAAACATTTTTGTGGCGGTCGTTTTAAATTTCTATTCAATTTTAAATTAATACATAAAATAGTACATTTGTACTGAATAATTACTATTTTAATACAAAAAAATACTTCAAACTTGTCATCTTACAGTCTTCTGTCATCCCTTCAATTGCCTGATAGCAATTGATGTGTCTCATCAATTATTGTTATCCCCTCTTCAATTATTGTTACCCTTCAATACTTAGAGAATACCGTTTTTGAAGAGCCGATTGTTATGACCGGATCTCATCAATTATTGTTATGTATCAATTGATATGAAATCTTACAGAATAAGCCTGAATAACTATAGTAATTTAAAATGTTTTTTAAAATAACAGAATAATATTACGACTATCGGTAATTTAAACTCGTGGTCTAAATATCAAAACTTAAACTTTATTTTCCAGGACTAATAATTGGTATTATTAGGGGGTATTAGTAAAATTATGTGATATTAAATATTTAGTTATCAAATTTTTTAATGAATATTTTTTTTAAATTTTACATTCAATTTGATTTCATTCATATCGGCCAAAAAATCTGTCTTGACAATGAGCGCTACAAGAGAAACTTGTAGGAACAAAGATCGGCCGGCAGCGTTTCAGGAGAAGACCGCCAAATATGGACAGCTTGTCTGGAACGCAATGGAACAATGTACAATTTAGGTCATCGGAGTGTACAACCATTTGATTGCCAAAATGCCATTTCCAGATTTTACTCCACAACAAACATTACAGTCCGATGACGTAAAGTGTACGTTTGCGTTCAGATGAGCGGTTAATTCTTTGGCGGGCGTTTCGTGGAACGCTGCTGTCAATCAGTCCTACAAAGCTAAACTTGCAACGCTCAACGTCAAGACTCTCTTTTCGGCCGAAATTGTGTGCCAGAAATTGTACAATTTTGCACTGCGTTTAGAAGACTTTAGTTTATTATTTCAGATGCATCTACTGAAAACTGAAGATACTTCATTACTGATTTCTTAGTGAGTCTGTCGACTAGTCGAAATAAGTCAAAAATAATAGAAATAAATGGTAGGCGATGACAATAAACTTTACATTTGCCATCTACCGCAGATTTGACAAAAATGGCGAATCAGGCAAAAATGATCTGTCTGTTAAGACGTTCTTAAGGTAAATTTGGAATTAAACCGTCGGTATCTTTATCTGAATTTGTTGTGCCTTCGGTAATAAATTGAATATAAACGGTATATTTTTCGGCACCTCAGAGTCACTGAAAAGACCTTTACCTTACCTTTATCTTACCTGTAGCCACAGATTCCGATACTTGTACTACAGCTTTTTTTTATAAACACCGTCTTTTACCTTTCACCGTAACTGTATCTTCAGGTAAAAAATGGTCAGAACTCAAAAATATATTTTATTTTTAAAAAACTTAAAGACCCAAGTTTTTAAATCTTTTTACTCTTAAAATAGAATCTAATAGACTTCTATGTTCAGAAAATATCGTATATTAGTAATAAGTTATTAGTTTATTAAAACGTATTCATAATTTTTATTAAAATTTTAAACTTAAACCTTTCTCAACGTCGAGCCATTGTGTACAATAACAAAACATTGCATCAGTGAGTAATATTTTTATTACATGTAGCACCTGATACCTGAGAATTGGTCTACAGCACAAGCTAGCAAATATGTGTGCGCTTATGATATATATGTACTAACACAATTTTATCGTACATACTTTGTTCATCAGAAAATAAGTACCTAAGATCTGACAGCCCTGGAATCTTGAACTAAATGAGTTGCCTATTCTTTGGTTATAAGGTGAGATCGAAATGTAACTAAATCAGTGCAGGTTGTGCCAGCGTAACTGTAATGATGTGTCTAGTGTTAATACCCACTGCACGGCTTGCTCTGATTCAGTGGCATTTCGATCTCACGTTATAACAAAGTACTCTTTTAATGTAATCGAATAAATGTATTTATTTATTCTATTTCAGCTGTTTTACTCCCTTTGATCTACAGTGTTTAAACAACGAGCAGACAAATACAAAACAACATAAAGTCTGAATATGACTAAACAATCATTCAAAAATTTAAATTTTGAATAGACCAAGCTTTAAAATGGTCAAAAGACTAAGAAGAGGTAAAATGTTAAGAATTTAAGTTTTATTATTAAAATTATTTTATTATTAATTTTTTTATTATTATTTTTATTATTAAACATTAAGTTTTTAAATTTTACGTAGAGATAAAATGTTTAAAATTTTTAAATAGCTTTAAGTTTAGAGCACAACGAGCCTGAAACAATCGTTAAATATCTACTTGCATGAACTACTTTTTGGGGCACAAAAATCTAGTTTGTTACAGAACACTTTATTAAGACATCCATCAAAAAGTACCCATACATAGCCCTAAAATTAAATCAAGAGATTTTTCAAAACAAAGCTGTAAAATTATTGTTAGAAAATTATCAAACCATATTATAATCGAATTACATTATTATACATAAATTTAAGAGCTGGCAATTACTCTAAAAATACAGAGTGGTCAAACTAAAGCGAAACAGAGACTATAATTGACCTTTTTCCTTATTCTTAATTCCCTACCGCATGCGCGAACGAGCCATTTCTTTGACAGAACATATGACATTTTTCTCCATTGATCTTACAATATTTATAGATGGCTTGTTGGCAGAAAAGTTCTAGACAGATCGTCAGGTGGGCGTTTTGATTTCTTTACTATTATTGTTAAAGAATAGTGGCTGAGGTAACTCTTAGGTTGATTCAATTAATATTACTTTATTTCTTAAGTTGGATGGGCTCTCTATACTTTTTATAATTCAGTGAACTTAATGCCGCGGCGCATGCGGTAACGAAAATGACTTTAATAAGGAAAAAGGTTAATTCTCAGCAAATAAAATTCTCAAAAAAACCCAGAAACAGGTCTATTTTGTTTGGAACGGGGACAGCTTTTGGCATAAATTTAACAATTTTGTATGCAAACCTCTAAGCGGGGAGTACATCTCTTCAAAAATTTTAAATGAGAAAGGGGATCGAGTTGCACATCGTTGGAAAGCCCTTTTAATTCTGAACAGTGGTGAGTATTTAAATTTTGTAGAATGTAAAATAAAAAAAAATGATAATGAAGTGACACATTAGTTTATTAAATGTTTAAAGTGACTCTCACATGTCTCCAATAGTACAGGTTGTGCTTAAAACGCTGTTGAACATTTTGGAGCATTTGTTGAGTAATTTGACGACATTCGTTCACTATCCGCTGCCGTAAATCTTCCAAAGAGAAGTAGGTTGAGTTGTACAAATTTTACTTTTTAAGTGACTCTATAAAAAAAGTTCAACGGAGATATGTTTGGCGAATGCAAAGACTACACAAACTTCTAAAAAGTTGAATGTTTAAACAGGCATTTTTGGGAATCACGTAGTTGGCCCCTCTTTTTTAATGACAATTTAAATAGCGAAATATATTTAAATTTATTAGAAAACGTTATTAATTCGGCTTTGACTGAAATTATCGAAAATTATAATAGCTATGATAAAAATTCGTTGATATTCTAACAAGACGGCGCATTTCCGCGTTTTGTACTGTCTGTACGGCAGTATCTAGATCAGAGATTTCTAGGACTATAGATTGGAAGAAGAAGACTTATTGTTAGAGTGGCCACCGCGTTCGCCAGACATGTCTCCGTTGGACTTTTTTTATAGGGTTATGTTAGAATATTTCCTGGATTTCACTGAAATGCGTCTCAATTTTTATGGTACCAGGCAGGATTCGTCTAGACGTGTGGGGCGAGAGGAAACAAAAAGCGGAGAATGAGGGAATTTAAAGTGTGTGGAATAACACATTAATACACGAGAACTCAAGGCGTCCGATTGTGTTTAAGTTTTGACTAATTAATTATTGTTAATCAATAAATATTTGGCTGGACCTTTTTCTTGTAAATAAATTGTGGTTTAGACAACTTAGTTTTATTGTGTTTTCTAACATCAGAAGTGAGATCAGTACCCAGTGCCACCACGCGCAATTAATAACTCGGAAAAAGTAATTGTGCGTAATTTTACAGTGTAACTTGTGAAAGTTCAAATTTTCTTCGAATTTTCTTGTTTGGAAATAAACACAAATTGTGACAATTTGCTATCGTTTTGAGTACAGAACTGTTCAGAACCGTGGTTAATATGGCTGATCACGAGGAAGAGTATCGCGGTTACGCCTCATCTTCATCCGATGTCCGACGCCGTGGAGGGCGTCATTGAAGACGGCGAACTTCGAGATCAGGAGGGAGCCACAGAGGGAACTCCGCCTGGATGGAGATCGCGGAGCCGTTCGCGTCGGATGCCTGGACACGAAGAGAGGGCATCATCTCCAGATCGCTAGCGTGAGGGGCAGCTTAGGGTTGGAGATTACAGCTCAGCGAGTAGCTCTCTGCTGCAAACGGTTAATTCAATGGGTCAGGCAATTGCACACGAACTCGATAGATTGGTGCAGCGTAAGTCAGGTGGTTGCGGGGGTGTAAGTATGGCTAATAATAATGTAATAGCGGAATTTAACCCGATATCGCACAATATGAGGGAATGGGTTAACTCAGTGGATGAGTCCTCAGTCTTATATGGCTGGGATGACAGGCCCACGAGTTATTTAGCTTTGCAGAAGCTGAGAGGTCCTGCAGATGTATGGTATAACATATATTATTATTATTATTATTACTATTATTACAGGGGTTCGCCGATCCGATTATTTACGTGGCCTGAATGGCGAGAAAAGTTTTAAATAATTTTAAGGTTAAACGTGATTTACATACAGGGTTAAAGAAAATGATGGCGTGTGAACCCAAGGACTAATCGCATTTATACGAGCATGTTTTTGAAAAACTTTTCCTTAAACATCAATTGAAATTACCCATGACTGATGAGGACTGTATTAATTTGATCTTGGGCGGAACTTATGATAAAAATATCAAATTTGCGGTGGAAACGGCCGGGATAAAAGATCCTTACGCACTGGCAAATCATTTTAAAAGCCTGACCACAGTAAGTACTGGAGGCGGTTCTAGGATTTTTGGGCGAAGCGGAGCGAATATTTGTTTTCATTGTCGGAAACCGGGACATAAACGTAGAAACTGTTATTTACGTAAAACTGAGACATCTGGATTGGGCTATGATACACGACACTCTGATCGACCCTCAAATCAGCGTGCTCTTGAACATATAGTAAATTTTATCGGTCCAACGACCTCTTGACATAACTCAAAATTCTTTAAAGATATTTTTATTAATAATGTCTCCGCAAAGTGTTTTGTTGATTTTGGTAGCGAATGTTTATTAATTTCCGAATTTGCTGTCCGGAGTATGGCATTGACACCTGTGCGGCTGTCGGAATGTATACTGCTTACAACGCTGGCGAACTCACAAATTGTTGTCACCTCTTATGTCCCCGTAATCGTCACTATCGACAAAATTCAAAAATAATTAAAATTATTAATTGTATCGCAATGTGTAATGAATGTGGAAGTATTAATAGGTCAAGATTTTTCGGAGCAAGCCGACGTGAATTATCTCAAGACCGGTGGAAGTTTGCGCTTTTTTTTTTTTCTTATAAAAACAAATTCATTCGATATCACGCTCGGTGATATTATTTATACAATTATTTTACGAGCTCAACGGGTTATTAACAAAGTTTTAGGCCAATTGCGTTTTTCAAAAGTTTTAGTTACCTAGATAATATTTTAATTCCCGCAAAAAGTATTGATGAGTCTCTATTTATTTTGAAGGAAATTTTTGATCTACTTAAGCACATTGAAATTATCTAAATGTAGTTTCCTACAAACCGAAATCGATGATTTAGGGTACAAAATCAGTGAACGAGGCATAGAACCAAGTCAACATAAAATCGAAGTAGTTGAAAAATTTCCGGAACCTATTGATATTCATGCATTCTGGCGATTTCTCGGATTAACGGGATAATTTCGAAAATTAATCAAAGACTGTGCAGCGAAATTGAAGCCGTTAAGTATGTTATTGACTAAAAATGCCGAATGGAAATGGGACAAAAAAAAACAGGTCGAATCTTTCACTAAGTTAAAAATGTTGCTTAGTTTCTCGTTCTATACTTGCAATTTTTGACCCTCAACTTAAAATCCGACTTTATACCGATGCGTGTCGAATAGGGGTGGCTGGTATTTAGGTTCAAACGAAAAATGATAGAGAGCAGGTCTTGCTTATTTTAGCAGATGTACAACCACTGCAGAGCAAAATTATGTTAAAAGCGTTAGCTGTTGTTGCTTCTGTCAAACGTTTTAAGCAATATTTATTAGGGCGTCACTTTATTATTTTTGCGGATTGTTTCGCTGTACGCGGCACTTTTGAAAAGAAACGAAATAAATACTAGAGTTGCCAGATGGGTCATTGAATTGTCACAATATACTTTCCGACATAAAACATAAAAGCGGACAACAAATGCGCCACGTCGATGCACTAAAAGTCGACACCTGCCAGATGTTAAACTTGCAGTTCACGCGCCCTTAAAATATCACATCTAGATTAGCTTCAAACTGCCCAAATTAATGACTCAAGGATTGCGGAAATAAAAGAATTATTAGTACCGGGTGACCGCACGAATCACAGGGACATTTTTAATGACTACGCACTAAAAGGAGGCAAAGTATATCGAATTACAACACATGGGTTACGGATCGTCGTTCCAAAATTCGCACGATTTCAGTTACTGAAAATGGCCCATGATGAATCAGATCACTTCGGGTTAGTTAAGACATACAATTTACTCGAAAGCCAGTACTGGTTTCCTAAAATGCGTCGTTTTATTGATAAATATTGTAAAAAAATTGCCTAAATTGTTTTATTTCAAAATAAGTTCGGGTAAAAAAAAAACCGAGATTTCTTTATCCTATTAGAAAAATTCCAGTTCCTTTTCATACCGTACATTTAGACCACTTGGGTCCCCTCGTTCGCACTTCAAAACGTAACGCTTACGTCCTCGTCGCAATCGACGCTTTCACAAAGTTTATATCCCTGTATGCGGTTAAAGACACGAAATCCAAAAATGTTATTACGGCTATTAGGGATCTTATTAAAACATTCGGGGTACCCCATCGTATCATTGCCGACAGAGGCACTGCCTTCAATTCCAAAGAATTTCAGCAATTCATCAAGGAAATAGGAAGCAACTTGCATTTAACAGCTGTAGCCGTCCTTTCCGCAAATGGGCAAGTCAAACGTTACAACAAAACCATTTTGGACTCCATGACCGCAATGGGGGCAGATCAACATGATAAACGTTGGGACGAAAACCTGGATAACATCCAGCTGGGAATCAACGGCACGGTTAACAATGCTATCGAAATTACACCTAGCGAAGCTTTGATGGGTTTTCGAGTGGTCACAAATGGGCTATTACACGCGGAAAATTGTACAACCATAGACGTAACAACAATTAGAAAACAAATAATGCGGAAAATGAAGGAATACCAAGTTAGTCAGAAAAGGAGATTCGACATGCCCAGATGTGCGGGAAAACTTTATTCTGTCGGGGATCTGGTATTACTCAAAGTTACTAGGGCTCCTTCGACAGGTAGTAGCCGCAAACTTTTACCGAAGTGGAGAGGACCTTACAGAATTACAAAAGTTTTAGAAAACGATCGGTACCAAATAGAAAATATCCTTGAGCTGGAGCGGTCCAGAGCCACATTTTCTACTGTAGCAGCGGCAGAGAATATGAGAGCTTGGATCAGGTTCGATGAATCTGGATGAGGTATTTGGTAGAAGGGCCGGTTGCAAAATAATGCAGGTGCGCGCAACACCTGGTACTTTGTTTTGCCCTGGCTGGAATAATTTTTTTTTTGGTGAACGATCTTAAGTAATGCGGGGGTAGGGTAAGTGTATACCCCTGGTCTTTGCTTTGTTCCACGGAGCGGGGATACCGCTAATGGTTGAGGTGAATTGTGGACAGTCGGGTCCCTGATCAATTCTCTCTTCCATTGCTAGTTAAGTTAGTTGATAAGTGCTTCTCAAGTATATGCATATACTCATGTAAAATTAAATACATGCTTTATCTATTTCATATTGTTTTGATTGCATTATTTTTATTGTGTTTTTTTTATGCTTGTTTGCTTTTAATTTAGGTGTATAGGTATCTTAGGTTTTGAGAGTCCAGAGCGCCTCGATTACTTTGGCTCCTGTTTCTTTTGTTTTATTATTATTATTTTTTTTTTATTTAAAAAAAAAGGGGGAAAATGTTTCGATGATCTAAATATGTGAGAGTTTCAGACATTCGCTATTATAATTGAGGTCAGTTGAGTGAGGACACTCGAGGATGTCAGGAAAGGCCGTGTTAGAATATTTCCTGGATTTCACTGAAATGCGTCTCAATTTTTATGGTACCAGGCAGGGTTCGTCTAGACGTGTGGGGCGAGAGGAAACAAAAAGCGGAGAATGAGGGAATTTGAAGTGTGTGGAATAATACATTAATACACGAGAACTCAAGGCGTCCGATTGTGTTTAAGTTTTGACTAATTAATTATTGTTAATCATTAAATATTTGGCTGAACCTTTTTCTTGTAAATAAATTGTGGTTTAGACAACTTAGTTTTATTGTGTTTTCTAACAGTTACTTAAAAAAGATAATTTATACAACTCAACTTACCTCTTTGGAAGATTTACGGCAGCGGATAGTGAACGAATGTCGTCAAATTACTACACAAATGCTGTAAAATGTTTGACAGCGTTTTGAGCACAACCTGTACTATTGTATGGAGGCACGTGGGAGTCACTTTAAACGTTTAATAAACTAATGTGTCACTTCATTAGAATGTTTTTTTTTTATTTTACAAAATTTAAATACCCACCACTGTATACAGAATTGAAAGGACTTTCCAACAATATGTAACTCGACCCCTTTTTCCATTTAAAACATTCATTCAAAATTATTAAATTTTTGCTAAAAGCTGTGTCCCTTCCAAGCAAAATAGACCTGGTTTTGCGTTTCTTCGAGAACTTATTTTTCTGAGAGTTATAGCCTCTGTTTCGTTTTCGTTTGGCCACCCTGTATATTACAAATCTCTTCAACCAATAACGAGCACTTGAAAAAAATATTACCGAAAAATTTGTAAACACGTTTTTACCAACAATGACGTCAAAATAATTTTTAGCAGGAATAACAACCTTTTATTAAAGTTCCAAATTTTCAAAATTATTTAATAAAATTTCTAATGTTCAGATTCTTCGATATTTTTTCACAATAGTAATTATTATACATTTTTTTTCACACTAATTTTAATTCGATTGGTTTTTGTTTTATTATTCTAATATTATTTTGATTTATTTAGCCCAAATATTTTAAATTTTTCAAAAATTGATGACGTCGGTCGTCGGACCATAATTGTCAGAATGATGATGTCAGAATTTAAAAATTTTCTTCGTTTTGCGTCGTTTAGCAAAGCCTTAAGCTTGCTTAAAAAAATTGAATCACCTTTATGATAAATAACAAGTTAATAAAAAAATAGTATGATTACAATCAATTCTTCCATTAAAAAAAAACAAATCAGCAATAATAAACAATAAAGAATTAAAAATGTAACCATAGAAATGTAATGACATGTCTCGTCAATCATAAATATCCTGCAAAATCAAGCTCAACGCGTCTAAATTTTAGTGCAAAAACATATCATAATTTAATATTAAATAGTATTTAACAATTAACATTAATGAATGTTGATAATGTACGTTATGAAATGCTAACATCTGTAAGTAAGTAGATACATTTATTTTATTTTATTAGATTATATAATTTAACGATAACTGCTCTTTCTGCTAAGGAGCTTTTTCTGATTTGTTGAGTGAAATTGAAGTCTTTTTTCTGTTCTTTATGTACAAAAACAAAATTTCTAAAAAGAGCAACATTTGGAAGATTTGAAATATTTACAATCAGTTCTTCCATTAAAAAACAAAACAAATTAACATTAAATAACAATAAAGAATTAAAAATGTAACTATAGAAATATGGTCAACATGTCTTGCAAAACCTGTCTAACAAATCCTGCAAAAGAAATATGTATTTAATAAATGTTGATAATGAACGATATGATGAAACACTTAACATCTGGTAAGTAAGTAGATACATTATTTTAAATTTATTAGATTATATAATTTAAGGTTTTGAAATTTATTGTCATCGTCTACTATTTATTCCTTCAACTTTGTCTTATTTGGACCAGTCGACGAACTCACCAAGAAATCAGCCATAGGTGATTTGGTTTAGTTTTACCAAGACCTATTTAAAGAAATGAACCGGAACTATAAAAACAACATCAACTTGAGTGGACACTGACCAGCGGCGTTCCAAGAAACGTCCGCCAAGGAATGAACCGTTCATCTGAACGCTATGGAAAAGCATTCCATTGCGTTCCCATGAGCTGTCGTTGCCTAGAAGATGTCTCCTGGAATTCTGCTGGGCGATCTTCAGTCGCCAAGTTCTTCGTGTTCCAGTTATCGTTAAGACCAGTTTCTCAACCGAAATTAAAGAGATGTAATTGAATATAAAATTAAATTTTTTTTTCAATAAAAAATTTGACAAATAGATATTTAATTTAACATAATTTTATCAACACTACCTAATCGTTGACACCAAACAAAAGCAAGAAACAAAACAGAACAGAAGCAACAAAAATCTGTTCTATCGTAAACATGGGCTCCTAGAGACAAAATGCAGACTCTAGTAGGTACATATGAAATTGCAGATCTATATCAAACAAACATTTAACAAACAAATCACAAACTCTGTTCTTTTGTGACTGGCTGCAGACAGTCCAGAAACCGTAGCAGACAGTTTTTGACGAACACATCAAACGTTAGTTAGTAGATATGGACTCCTAGGAACAAAATGCAGACTCTAGTAAGTATATATTAAACTCCAGTTTTATACCCAACGGACATTAGACAAACAAATTACATACTCTGTTTTTTATTACTGGTCGCAGACAGTTCATAGACAGACACTCTTTAAAAGAACAAAATGACGGTATTATAAGTTCTTAGCAGACAGTTTTTGACAAACACATCAAACGTTAATTTAATGAAGCTAGCCAGGGTTATGGCAATTGGAAGTCTGTTTATTTACAGCAGTTTTGAAATATACTACATATTTTTTTATTGAATTTTGTTCTTATAACGATTTTAAGGCCTGGTCTATTCAAAATTTAGATTTTTGAATGATTGTTTAAAAATTGAGTTATTGGACTCTATGTTGTGTTTTGTATTTGTTTATTTCTTGCTTAAGCACTGTGTATTAAAACTAGTAAAGATGCTGAAATAGAAAAAATATACCTATTTGTTCAAATATATTATAAGAGTACCTACTTTTTTAGCCAAAAGATTAGACAACCCATTATACAGATATAGCTTTAGCTTATACCTTTCTAATAGTAAGGTATGCAACACACTATTTAGGTATCAACGGTCAGAGCATTCCCATTAGGCGGTGACGTCACCGTTCAACCGCTGCTGCTCCCCCAGTCTGAATTGGCCTACCTAACACATTGCATGCGAGACAAATCGCAATATTTACGTCCGTGCTTTATTACGTTTTAATATCTAACACACAACAAACTTTATAAAATGCCTGGTCTGCGATGTGCAGTTGCAAACTGCGGTAACAGTTTAGAAATGACCAAAATTTACGCATTGGGTAGGCTAATTCAGACCTGCGGAAGCATCAGCGGGTGAACGCTGACATCACCGCCTAGTGGGAATGCTCTGACCGTAGAATTAATTATCCGTGACTGCGGACTACAAAAACTCTCAATTAAATGTAGAATTAATTAAACATCTCCGACATAGAAAGTTAACAAATAAGAATGCGTAGAAGCCTTACGAGGGAAACAACTACTGCGTACTCTTTCCCTAATATGTTCCATTTTCGGGAGTCTTTTTGTTTATTGTTAGCTAAACAGTCTTTGTATTTTATTATAAAGAATGATCAAAAAATCGTAGTATTAAAGCAAGTTGAGACAAAAATGAGGTTTGTCTATCTTAAATTAATCATTATTGTCACCCTTATGTGGCAGAAATTGCTCTGCAAAATTATGTTATAAAATAAGAGAAGTGTTTATTTTATATTATGCTAGAAATGTAGTTGGTATTATCCATACAGGTATTGTGCTTCAAACAGCTTTCATGTTGCAAAATACCGAAGTATGTACAACACTCTACTGTAAATAACTATTTTAAAATTTCTCCTGACTTATAAGTCCTATTCTCATAAAGTAGACTAATCGAAAGATCTTTTATTTATTTTACATTTTCTATCTTGTAGGTAATTTTTTTTTTCAAAATTTTTGAGCAAATTGTTTTAATATCTACAGAAAAAGTAACTCTTAAATGTTATAAATTTTCACAACTTTTAAATTGTCCAGATGCTTGATTATGTCTTACGGGAAAGTAGACACGTTTGGGATTTACTACTGAACTGGTGTCCTCAAATAACCGAACAACTTTACGAATTTTTTTCAATGTGTAGCCTACTTCCGGAAAGCGCTCTTGTAGAATTCTGTTGGTTGCTAATAGGTTTCACCGTACACTAAAATTATTTCACGTCTTCCGCGATTAGACATTTTTCGATTTTTTCAATAATTGTCAAAGTGACAAATTCACATATTTTTTTCAGGTAACTCTCCATTTACAATCTGACAACACCGTTTCATGGATGACAATATTTCTCACAAAAAAACTAATTTTTTCCGTGTTCTTTAAGAACCAATTAGAGGAATTTTAAATGATTTGTGTTAAAACAAAATTTGTCATTACAGTATTTTGAGTTATAGCATTATAATAATATGCATTTTGAAGAAATTTTGTGCGATTTCATAATTTTATTCTTTCGAGTGCAAAATTGGTACATCATAAAAAAAATATTTTAACAGCAAAATGTAGACCGTACATATTAATGCTTATGTTCTAAATTTTCTTTAGATCGACTAATAAATAAAAAAGTTACAGGGGGTATGCCCTTTTTGGTGGGGCACTCTGTATATATAAGTTTGTTATTTTTAGTTTTTGTACTAGTGTAACATGGTAGGGATAGAATTTATTAGCGCGTATTATTCTAGAAACAGAACTTTGGCTAATTTCTAAATTTTGTGCTACAGCATTTTGCCTAATATGTGGATTTTTTGTGATCGCCTGAAATGAAACAATCTCATTATTTTTTCCCGGCAGTATTGTTTCGTGACTTTTTTGAGAAAGGACAGCTTTGAGGCAATTTTGCTTTAAGTCTTCGAGAAATTTTGTCAGTTAGAACCACTCGATAGGAATATCTTTCTGCATAAAGTTTTATTGAAGCTCAATCACTTTATTTTTAAATACAAAATTAAAAACTTTATCAATAAGCTTTGATTGATTGATTTCTTATATTTATATATTAATTAATTAGTTAATTAATTATTATATAATATTAAACTTAATTTATTTTTAAATAATATTGAGTAAACAACTTCTCTCAATTTTGACTAGATCCGAAAAAATCTGACGAATCGTTTTACATGAATAGAGCAAGTGAGAAGACAATGACAAGTCAATGAAAACAGAATAGTGGATAAGTTGAGTTCAGCAGTTTATTAAAGCATTATTTTTAGAAGGAAATCTAGGTTATTAAGCGACAATTGTAGTCATTATAATGTGTGATTGATGTAATTTCTTATCGAGTTATAACTGTGTGTTGTTCGTGTAAATAGTAGTTAAAGATAAATTATTTGTTAGAAATTCAAGTTTCTAAATCACAAAAATTTTGCATTTAGACAATTGTTAAAATATTGTGAATAAAAAGAGAGAAATTCGTATTTTAAAATAAAAATTGACAAGTAATATTTTTATTAAGCAACGACTGTACCGGAAACATTGGTGTATTGTTTGATAAAATGATTGATATTTTTAAATACTTAAAGAAGTAATTTCCGGAGGGGTAGATAAAACATAACAACAAATTCACAATGAGATTAAAAATTACGTATGTAATGTTATTTATTTATTGTTGTTTCAAAAGTTTTGGGTTATATCTTTTCAAATGTAACTTATAGCAGCTGGATTATCAGAAGAAATCTTAAATTTAAAAAATATTTACGTTTTATTTAGTATTATTTATTTAATTTATACTATATGTCCGGCTTTATTAACCCAATAAACTGCCAGATTTCCAAGTTTCTTGAAATAACCCTTAACCATTTCTTTTATTTTGATTGGTTTTTTACTTGTAGTTTTCCAACATTTTGAAACGGGAAAATTTAATTTATCGTACCTAAAACCTTATATTTAAATATTTTATAATACTTCATAATGCTTAATATTTACCAAGCATATCAACAATTAAATCTAATTGACCAGTATAAGCAGCGACATAAATATCAGTCTCATTCAATAGACGTTCAACTAAAAACCAAAATGTGTTTTCAAAATTAAAAAATGTGTAAAATACCAATTGTGGTAACAGGTTTCATAAAACCTTCATACAAAGCATCAAAAATAGTTACAACTTGTACCTCCCACTCAACATCAACACCTTAAGCTTGTTTTACATCAGTATTCATCAAAATTGCAACTTTTGTATCAACATTATCGTCGTTCACTTCTGGCATTACTTTTTTCTCTAAAAATGAAGATGCCGGAAGTTTTTTCAAAATATTATAAAAATTAATATTTGCGGTTTGAAGATCAATTACTGCTTCAACTTGTCCCTATAAATTGGTTGTTTCTATATATTTTTTGTTATGTCTTGCCGTTTAGTTTCTTCTGCTTTTTTCTGTATTTATTTGTACCCATTCTGATCAACAGCGCCCAAAAATACTTAAATTTTATTTAAACAGATTTTTATCTAACCAAGGCTTGTGTAAGTACAAATGCTTCTTTTAAGAGAGTGTTTGTACTTACTCCTACTTGTTCTATTATTATCTGATTTGGTATTATAATTCTAAACTCTACCCCTGCTTATATCATGTGTTTTTTTTAAATTTGACGTCAAAGTCGACTGTGCATGGTCGTTTGTGAACAAACCAGAAACTGACATCTAACCTCACTTTTGTGATTAAAATTAAAACTGCTCTACTTACGGTTTATAATTACAATTTAAAAAAAAAGAAAAAAATTATAACAAATAATCGAAATGTCCACCGCCTTCATCTAGGCACATTTGGATTCGTCGACACATTCCATTAGAGCAACGTTCATCAGCATGTTAGGATGTTCATTAATTTCATTAATTCTTCCAACAATTCGATGTCGTAACTCATCCAAGCTATGTATTGGCCGTTCGAAAATGGAGTTTTTCAAATACGGCCATAAAAAGAAATCACACGGTGTGAGATCAGAAGACCTTGAAGGGTAAGGTGTCGGGGTGTTACGACTAATAACTCGTCTGTCCAAAAATTCTTCTATCAAATTTAAAGTTTCATTTGTTGTGTGCGGAGTAGCCCCATCCTGCTGAAAGTAACCAAGTCTCAGTTCGTTATCACGAAGCTCTTCAAAAAAAAATTGCAAAATTTCTTCTCGATATCTTGCTGCCCTTAGTGTGCCTAAAACCACAACATATTTTTTTTAAAACAACACTTGGTAACCTTTCTGATACCGTCAAAAAATATGGGTCAATAATTCTCCGTCTTGAAATGGCTGCCCAAACTCCTACCTTTTGAGGATGAAGTGGTGCCTCGACAAAGAAATTGGGCTTCTCAGAACTCCACAGTCTCATGTTTTGTAAATTGACATATCCTTCTAAATAAAACCACGCTTCATCTGTGAAAAAACTCCAATTCAGTAAGTCGTCGTTGAGGGTGTTTTGAAACCACTGAGAATATTCCACACGTGCAGCATAATCAACTTCATGTAACTGCTGTACACTTTGCAAACGATAAGGATATAAATAAATATCCGTTTTCAATATTTTATGGCAGGTGGTGACTGATAACTGAACTTGTTGAGACAGCCGACGTAATGAAGTTTGAGGTGTTTCTTCCATAATTTGCCTTACATTTTCAATAACTTCTTCAGTTCGTTTCGGAGGGCGACCAAAACCTTCCTTTCGTGAAACAGACCCAGTCTCACGAAAATTATTAAGGCAGTGATTTAACGAGCATCGAAAAGTGTTATAATCAATAGCAATGTTGGGAAACTGCTCCTGAAATTCCTCATAACTGTCTTGAATTGAGTATTGCCAAACACCTTCTACGCGCCGCCCATTGCGAAAGTAAGATTCGACAATAAAAATCTTATGTTCTTGCAGCAAAACCATTTTGTTTCAAGTAAGAACCTACAACAGGCCGACAAAAGTTCAAAATGTTAGGTTATGATTTTGCTTTTACTAATTTCACATTACTTACCTCCACAAACAAATCAGTTACAAAAAGTTGTCTTGAAAAAGACAGTTTAGCTCTACTAGAGGTTAGATGAGTGTCCAAAGAATACAAAATCCGAATGTTGTTGATCACCGTTTTAACCTTGACGATTGACTTTTGCTACTTTGCAAATAATTACAAAAGTGAGGTTAGATCTTATTTTATGGTGCGTTCACAAACGACAATGCACAGCCAACTTTGACGTCAAATTTAAAAAAACACATGATATAACCATCATCTTGACTGCTATCTTACTGCAATAACACTAACCCTGTACTAGCATTAGAAAAAAAAATTGATAAAAATTGAGTGTTTCTAATTTATTTATGTATTTATTTTAACAAAAAACATTGCGCTTTTTAAGAAAAATTGATACATTAACATTTCTGTTAATAGCTTGTTTTAAAAATAAAATTAAAAATACATTAGTGAATTTTACTACCTTAATGGCAATTTATGTTACTAAACATTAGAATTAGGTTCGAATCCCGGCTGAAGAAAAAGTTTTTTCCATATTATAAAAAAATTTGATATTATTCAGTCATTTAATTCTGATTAAAAATACATTTAACAAAAAATTTGCTACAGTTTTTTTTTACATTTAAGCACCTATTTTTGTTAACATGGCCTCACATAGCATTTTTATAGCCATTTGATTTCAGTATTTTAATTTTTATAAATTTTTATACTTAGTATTTAAAAATCGCTTTGGTCAATACTTTTGGTCTATTCTGTATAATACATAATTAACCATACTGAGAAGTAAGAAGAAAAATTAAATTTTAAGATAAAAATAATTTGACAAATAATGTGTTTGTAAATCCATAATAAAAATTGTAATTGTTTGATAAAATTATTGCGGTATCTTAAAATACTTGAAGAGTAATTTTTGGAAATCCAGATAAAATATGACAATGCGATAATAAAATAAAAATTACATAAGAAAAACATGTTATTTATTTAATTTTTTATCAAACATTTTGAGTCATATCTACCAAAATATAACTCATAGCAGCTGGATTATCGGCAGGTACCTTAAAAAAAATATTATACTTTTTCTTATATTGATTTTAAAATATACCATATGTCCGGCTCTATCAACCCAATAAACTGCCAGATTTCCCAGTTTCTTATAATAACCTTCTACAATTTCTTCTACTTTAATTGCTTTTCTACTTGCAGTTTTCCAGTCTTCTGAACTAGGAAAATTTAATACGTCAACCCAATTCATCGTACCTAAAAAACTTATTTTCTAAATTTTCTAAACATTTTTTTTATTTTTACCAGGCGTATCAACAATTAAATCCAACTGACCATTATAAACAGCGACATGAATATCAGTTTCATTCAATAAACGTTCAACTAAAAACCATAACATATTTCAAATATCAAATTTAAAAAAAAAAATACCTATAGAGGTAACAGGCTTCATAAAGTCTTCATACAAAGCATCAAAAACACCTCCTGATTGCGCTCCCCATTGAACATCAATACCTAAAGCTTGTTTTACGTCAGTATTCATCAAAATTTCAATTTTTTCATCAACATCGTCTTTCACTCCTGGCATTACTCTCTCTTCTAAAAAATCACGTAATAAAAAAATCAAAAAAATTTACAATCTTGTACTCTTCATCCAAGATGCAGGAATTTTTTTCAAAATATTATAAAAATCGATGTTTGCAGTTTGAAGTTCAACTATTGCTTCAGCTGTACTCCACAAATTTGTTGCTTCTATATATTTTCCATCCTCTATTGCTTTTTTAGTTTCTTCTGCTTTTTTTTGTATTTCTTCGTATCCGTTTTGATCAACAGCGCCCTAAAAACACGCTCAAAAACAAAAATCTAAATAATACAAATTACATTACCACAGCAAATAAATAAGGACCCCACGTTAAAACTGAATCAATTGGAGAAATCCAAGAATCACCAAGTCCAACACTTACTAACTTAGCATCAAGATCTCCGCTTTTGGTAGCCTAAAAAATTTGTTCTAACTACATTTTTTATAATCACATTAATTACCAAATAAACTTGTAATCCGATTTCAGCAGTCATTTTTCCTCCATACGACTCTGAAAAAATATGCAAAGGCGTATTTTTCAACTCAGGTAAAGTCTTATAAAACCCTTTCAACAACTCAACAAAATCTTTTGCAATTTGGCTATTATTAGTTGCGTAACTTTGACTATCATCAACATAACTGTAGCCAGTCCCGACTGGATTATCAACAAAAAGAACATTGTAGTCTTTAATCCAAGTTGTGTCTCGTGGATTCAAATCCGCATCTAGAGGACCAAGTTCAGCGAAATTTCCATACCCTGTTGAAGATGCTCCAGGACCTCCTTGCAACCAAATAACAAGAGGTTTGTCAGTGTAGTTATCTATTTGTGCGCTTGTTTTGTGCAACCACCAGAACATATGGGCTCCTTCTCGAACATCGACATAGCCCCATTCTTGGTCAGTGGGACCAAAACCTTTACGAGCTAAAAATTAAAATAGTATAATTTATATCTCTTAAATTTTATCTTACCAGAGGTTACAGCTAGTAGAAACAGACCGAAAAATAACAATCTCATTTTTGTTAAGATTGGAACAAAAGTGATTAGATATTTCAATTTGTTCGATATTTATAAAATCTAATTGAGAAGCACTTGAAACAATTGTGACGTCAGAAATATTTGAAAAATAAATAAGAGAACATAATTTTTGTTTAAATATTTTATTTATGATACTTGTACATTGTATCTAATTTTTAGTCCAAGTTGAATTGGTCATATCTTGAAGGATAAAACTCATAGCGGCTGGATTGTCTCTAGGAACCTGTAAATGTAAAATTAAAATTTTGTTAGATTTGATAAGGCAGGCGTACCATATGGCCAGCTCGGTTGACCCAATACATTCCTAATTTTCCCACTTTTTTGTAATAACCTTCAACAATTCCATCTACTGGAATCACTTTTCTTTCAGCTTTCTTCCAGTCACTAGTACCACTGAATTGCAAATTGTCAAGCCATTGTACGGTTCCTAAACAAATAATAAAGAATTAGGTTTTCGAAGCTATATACAGGATGACTTTAAAGTATGTTTGGGAAATTTAACTAGCTGTAGTAGGTACATATAGTTAGTATAGTCATCAAAAAACCACCAACACCGCAATTTACCCTCAAAATACATTCGCCAACATGGCACAATTTTTTAGATGAGACGCAATGACATATGACAGTTTCTTTAATTTGCAATTTATTCTTTTACTAAGTCGTAATAATGTGTTACAGTTAACTTCAGTTGTTGATCTAACAAATTTTGACTTTTTATATTTTAATTATCTTCTTTTATTTCAAAATCAAATGTTAATAGTTTTTGAAGTATACCCCGTATAATTTTTTTTTTTCAAATAACATTATTTTTATGATACAGCATGTATGACAACACTGTTTTTGAGCGTATATCTCAAAAACTATAAACAGTTGTATAAAGCAAATTATGTTTTTTAGCATCGTTTCAACAAAGGCTATCACCTGGTAACGTTTGTAGAAATTTTTTGAAAAACATTTGTATATCTGATTTTAGCATTAAAACTAGAACTATCACTCTAAAAAATTGTTGCATATATTGCAATCACACATTGTATATTAAAAAAACTGCTGTAATAAAATCTCAAAATTTCAAAAAAGTTCTACAAGGTGTATCTCAAAAACTATAAACTTTTGTAAAAGGCAAGTTGGGTTATTTCAACTTTTTTTATTATGTATATAACTGTTTAGTTATCTATATAGTTAAATTTATCAAAAATTATTCAAAGTCACCCTTGTATTTTACCTGGAGTATCCACAATTAAATCTAATTGGCCATTGTATACAGCTACTTGAATATCCGTATCATTTAAAATACTTTCAACTAAAACAAAAGTATTTAATTTAGAAAAAAAACAATTTTGTAAAATACCAGCTGAAATAACAGGAGTCATAAAATCTTCATACAAAGCATCAGAAACTCCATCTGATTGTTCTCCCCAATTTCCATCAATACCTAAAGCTTCCTTAACTTGATTATTCATTATTTGTGCAATTTTATCATCAACTTCGTCCTTAACTGTAGGCGTCATTTCTACAAATAAAATTTAAAAAAAATACATGAAATTAGTGTTTACTTTTCAAATTCCAGTCAGATGAAACTTTAGTCAAAATATTGTAAACATCAATATTTGCAGTAAATATTTCAATCTGCATTTGAGCATTACTAAATAAGTTTCTGGCTTCACCCCATCTACCATTATCCATAGCTTCTTTAGCTTTTTCTGCCGTATCTTGAATCTGTTCATATTGATTTTTATCAATCGCTCCCTAACAAAGTAATTTAAAAAAAAAACAAACAAAAATAATATAAAAATACCACACTCAGTAAATAAGGAGCCCAAGTCAAAACTGTATCAGCAGGCGAAATCCAGGAATCACCAAGTCCCACTCCTACTAAATTGACATCCAGAGAACCACTTTTAATTGCCTTAAATATTTTTTTAAACAAATTAGTAATTACAATTTCTACTCTTACTGCGTCTATTTCGAGTGCAATTTCTGCAACCATTTTCCCTCCATATGACTCTGAGAAAATATACAATGGCGTTTTTTTCAAATCGGGAACAGTGTCGTAGAAACCTTTAAGAAAGACAACAAAATCTGTAGCGATCTGTACATTATTTGTTGCGTAATATTTAGGATCATCGACGTGGCTAAATCCTGCACCGACAGGATTATCAACAAACAGGACATTAAAGTCGTTTATCCAAGTTGTGTTTCGTGGATTCAAATCAGCGTCTAGTGGTCCAAGTTCGGCAAAATTTCCATATCCTGTTGAGGAAGCTCCAGGACCGCCTTGAACCCAAATAATAAGAGGCACGTCAGTGTATGTTGAAACATTTGCACTGGTTTGGTGTAACCACCAGAAGATTTTTGCTCCTGCTCGGACCTCGACAAAACCCCATTCCTGTTCCGTCGGACCGAAACCCTTGCGAGCTAAAAAAATAATTAAAAAAAAAAATAAATAAATATAAGAATTTTTACCTAAAACAGAAGTAAAAAACAAGAGAGTGTAAAATAGTGTTTTCATTTTGGTGATGAAATAAGACTAAGATAGAGAAGTGGGTACAAAAATCGGGTACAAACCACTTGCCTAACAATAGTAGAGGCTTTGATAAGCCAATCAGATTGATAGTATAAAGTAAATTGTTTTTTATACAATATTTTGTTTATTTAACTTTAGAGGACAATAATTGCCACCACGTTTCAGTAGAAATTTTATTAAATAAAAATATAATTGAAAAAAAAATCTTTTTTACTGTTAACTTGATCCTAAATGACTTGCAATAAATTATATTTCTAAGAGTCTATAAAAAATAAAATGATAAGTATCTAAATTAAATCAATTGTTTCTCTTATCTTTGATCGTCCCGTCGGTTAAAAGTGTCACATAAACAAGATAAAAATTCAGGAAGTTAAAAAATTTTGAATTCAAAATAATGTAATAATACCTGCATTGTAATTATAAATTTAAATAAACAATTAATCCATTTTTTAAACCAATTAGATAATTTTGATTATGCGGGTACAGTGCACCAATTTTTACCAAAATATACCGCTACACAACTATATAAAAGAAATTGTTTTGAACAATTTTCACCACTCTTGTTTTTAAAACTTAAAATGAAAGTACTTGTGTTCATATTTTTCCTTGTATTTTATGTATATGGTAAGCACTTTTTTGTTTTATACACAATTATAGCGCTTGTGAACAGCCCGTAATGGATTTGGCCCCACTGATCAAGAATGGGGATTTGTAACTGTTCGAAAAGGAGCGCATATGTTCTGGTGGCTTCATCGCACCTCTCCTAATCAAGACTACACTGAAAAACCTTTAATTATCTGGTTACAAGGAGGTCCAGGAGCTTCGTCAACCGGTTTTGGAAATTTTGCAGAACTTGGACCTTTAAATGCTGATTTAAATTTACGAAATTCAACTTGGACTAAAAACTACAACGTTTTATTTGTTGATAATCCTGTTGGAACAGGATACAGTCACGTTGATGCTAGCACGTACTTTACGATAAATAATAAACAAATTGCTGAAGATTTTTTAGAATTGTTGAAAGGATTTTATAAAGCAGTTCCTGAATTAAATGATACTCCGGTTTATATTTTTTCAGAGTCGTATGGGGGCAAAATGGCCGCTGAAATAGCTTTACATGTCGATAAAGTAATTACTTGCAAATTCAAATTTACAGTACACTAGTGCTGTGTTATTTTTCAGGCAATCAAAGAAGGCTCTTTGTATATAAATTTAGCAGGTGTTGGGCTTGGTGATGCTTGGATTTCTCCAATAGATCTAGTTTTATCTTGGGCCCCGTATTTACTTCATGTGGTATTTTAAATTTTTTTATATTTTTCTGATCTTTGTGAAACAATTTTAGGGAGCTGTCGACCAAAACGGCTACGAAGAGATCCAAAAAATGGCCGATTTAACTAAAATAGCTTTGGACAACGGTCATTTTGTTGAATCTACAGAATTCTGGGCTCAAACTGAACACGTTATAGCACTTTTAACTGAAAACATAGATTTTTACAATATTTTAACCAAAGTCACATCAGTATGGAAAGCTCGTAAGATAAAGAATAAATTAGAAAATACTTCATTACTTTTATATTATAGGAGATGTAATAAAACCAGCAACTCGTGATTATCTCGATGATAAAATTGCATTGCTTATGAACACTCAAGTGAGGGAAGCTTTAGATTTAAATGTAACTTGGGGTGACCAAGCGGGGGCTGTTTTTAGTGCCCTTGCTGGTGATTTCATGAAACCAGTCACTGATATTGTTGAATTACTTTTAAATACCACTGATATTAAAGTGGCTGTTTATAACGGACAATTAGATCTAATTGTCGATACACCAGGTATATAACAACAATTTTTAGATTTTTTTAATTATATAATATATTTTCAGGAACTGTAAAATGGATTGATAAATTAAAATTTGAAGGTGTAGAAGAGTGGAAAAAATCCGAAAGAAAAGGGATCGTCTCGAATGGAGTTCTTGAAGGTTATTATAAGAAAAGTGGAAATTTTGCAATGTATTGGGTTAACAGAGCTGGACATATGGTAAATATTGCAATACAAAACAAAATTAAATTTATTGTTTTTTTTATTTAGGTGCCTCTGGATAATTCTGCCGCTATGAATTTTATTTTAGAAGACATGATAAATGACTTGAAATAATTTAAATAAATTTTGGAGGTTATAGAAATAAAGCACAATTGTCTTTTTTTTTATTTCTTGGCCACACAATACGCTTGGTCTTTTTATGGTTTTTTTTATTCTAATTTGAACACTTTTGTTGTTGTAATGCTAACCAGGAAGCCATTGAATCTTCTTATAATTTATGATAGGACAAACGTCTCACGTTAGTCGTAAACATAAAAATACTATAAAAAGAAGCCACACAAAAAATGCAAAGTGTAACTAAAGGTGATGCTTAAAATGTTGCTCTGGTAGTGGTAAAACTTTGGTCTGAAGGGTAGTATATGGTGACATGAAGGTCATTACAATATATTGTTCTTTACATGTCGTATTTTATGGTTTTGACAAGATTTTTTTTAGTGCAAGCTTCCAGTCTAGTAAAAACGAAATAAGAAAATATCGGTCATTACATTTTTCTAATCTCAGTAACTCAATTTGGATCTAACGGCTCTATAAGAATTTTATTTAAGTTGATATATATCGTGATAAAAATACGTTTTGAGTCAATGTCTTTTGGTAATATTAAACTATTGGTGAATTTATAGCTTATATTACTTACATATAAGAGTATCAGGATCGTAAAATTAATGAAAGTTATATCGAATGAAACTTAGCGAAGCAATATACCCCTCGGCATAAAAATTTTTAGTACAGCATGTGTACTAAAGTCGTAAAATTTATATGGAGCTTAGTCGCTTCCTATTGGTTATCTTAAACATAGGGAAATAAAAGAATAAATTGGGAAAGAGGAATGGTCGTAAGCAACCCTTATAAAGTACATACATTTCAGGACCCAAAGCGATAAAACTGCACTGCTAGCATGAAATGGCGGACCGATGAAATAGACGCTGCCATACATAAATTGTGACAAAAGTGCAGTGGGATCGGTGATGGTATTGTTAATTTTTTTTCTCACAGTATGCATAGGGTATAGAAAATTCTACTTATAAAAAAAGAAAGAAGTAGAATAATAACAGTATAATAATATCTTAGAAAGTCAAGTATGATAAATTATATTGTATACTTTAAGATCACTATCAATAAAAAAACATTTTTCTCGTTTCAATAAACTTTTATTCAAGTTTTTACTTATTATTTATTTAATTTTTTTATTAAAAAATAATAATTTATTAAAATTTACTCACTTTCATTTAGTTACTAAAACAGTAGATAATAAAATTCTTGGTTTTATTATATGTCGTTACATTAGCTTTACCTAGAGTTTACCTAATTCACTGCAACAAAATACAATTTTTAGTTTTAGGTAGTATGTTAATGTACTTTCTTAAATTTTTTTGTAGATTAAGAAAAGTATTTAATTATTATGTAAACATAACATAATATACATAAATATACGTAAGTAGTAACAAAATAAATTACTTGATAAACCTTTTAAGGATCAGAAAACAGATTATAATAATTGCACACAGAAAAAGAATTTTTAAATCCAAACGTTATATGCTTCCATATCCGTCTTGAATTTAGAAAATCTTTTTCTGTGTGCAAGTATCTTAATCTGAATTCCTGATGCTTAAAAAGTTTATAAAGAAATTTATTTTATAATACTTATGAAAAAGTCTTATGAAAAAGTGCAAATATTTTAACTTTATATTAAGAATTGAAAATAAATTGATACGTATTTTTTTTATACCGGGTTTTCATAAATGATTGTAAGATCGTAAGTGGCTATGAAAATTTTTGGTATTACGAATATTTATTGTAATGTCGTATTTCCACAACGGAATATTATTAATTAATTTATTATTAATTAATTAATATTATTAAATAATAGCTAAAATCACCTACGATGTTACAATCATTTATGAAAACCCTGTACAAATAATTGTCAGCTTTTAAAAATAGTCCCAAAAGAAGACGTTTATATTTTTATCTATAGCTCTACCAATTTTAACAAAATATGTTGTATGATTATTACTTTACCTTATCAATTATCAGAATAAATTACATTTATGTGGAGATTCTTTAAAAGAGGCTGCAGGAGTTCTGAAAAATGTTACAAAAAGCGCTCTCATACATGTGCTTAAACCCACTGCATTGTTTTAAATTTGGTCGTTTACCCGAAAACGGTGCATTTTACAAAAAAAAGCACTAAGCAAAAAAGTTTTTAAATATAACAAGCTTTTAAACTGTAATAATGGCGGAACTAAACTAGTTTATGCTAATAAGTTATAAAGTAATTAGTAACAAAAAGAAACTCCCGCAGTTTCTTTTAAAAACTCTCTACATAAATGCAATTCACTCTGTTAAATAATAAGGTATAGTTATAACCTTACACCAAAATTTGTTAAAATTGGTAAAATATTTTTATAAATATTAACTAATATTAATATTAACTCTTCAGATAAATGCTATTTTCTCTGTTAAATAAGATAAAGTAATAACCGTACACCAAATTTTATTAAAATTAGTACAGTATTTCTGTAGATAAAAATATAATCTGTTTTTTAGAGCTATTTTTAAAAACTGATGATTTTAAATCAAAAATTTTTTTAATAAAATAAAAATTAAGTAAGTATCTATTTATTTTCAATTTTCAATCTAGGGTTAAAATATTTACACATTTTTGAGAAACATCCTGTATAATACACATATTTAAATTAATTTTATAAGCATGTATATTAGGGTGGGCCAAAAAAATCAACTATTTTTTTTTTAACTTTCGACACTGAAATATGGGTTTCTTGGCACTTTTAAAAAATGCTTTTTTAAGATGAGCTCTTAATTTTAGTAGGAAAAACTCCTTCATACAGTTTTCTATTTTTTTTTTAGTTTTATATGACAAAATCCGTATCTCGTCACTACTTGATCGTTCAGAAAAAGTTTATTTACATTTTTTGTACAAAATTTAACTCTCTAAAAAAGATATCTTACAATTTTTTTTATAACTTTTACCGTTTAAAAGATATCAGAGGTCAAAGTTTGCTGAATTTAGCAAAAATTTCTTTTTCACTTCTAAATTTTATAACTCGTACATAAATATATATTATAAAGTGCGCAACATACGTTTTGTAAGAAATTAAATGCTCTACAAAAAAAGTCGTTTGTGGTTAAGCAATTACTTCAATCATTTAAAAAAAATTGAGGATTTAGTATCAAAATTTGGTTTTTAAAATGCAAATATTTTCTAAATGGTTAGAACAATCAATTAAACACAAGAGATCTTTTTTATAGAGCATTTAGTTTTCTACAAGGTCATATGTTGTGCATTTTATAATATTTATTTATCTCTAAGTTATAAAATTTAGAAGTAGAAAAAGATTTTTTGTTAAATTTTTTAAACTTTGACCTTCGATATTTTCTAAATGGTAAAAGATATAAAAAAATTGTAAAATAACTTTTTTGTAGAACGTTTAATTTTCTACAAAAAATGTAAATACAAATTTTTTGTACAATTAAGCGAAAACGAGATATTGATTGTACAATATGGAACTGAAAAACAAAACTGCGATGAGGGAGTCTTTCCTATTAAAATTAAGAGCTCATCTTAAAAAAGCATTTTTTAAAGATGCCTAGGAATTAATTTTTTAGTGTCGACAGTTAAAAAAAAATAAGTGATTTTTTAGCCCACCCTAATGTATATAATTTAAATATACCTAGTACACCGTGATCAACAAATACCGATTGAGTTAGCGATGAAATTACTAGAATTTGTTTGTTTTGCAAGTTCTTGGTTTGTTGAAATTACCTATATAAGTTATGTCTTCTACCGGTTAAGAAAATACCAAATAAAATTTCATAATTAATTTATTTACAACAGAATTATGGTTTTATTAAATAATACAACAAAAAATAAAACAAATAAAAAAACAGAAACTAAATTTAAAGGTAAGGATTAATCAAAGTGTGCAACGTTGTATTTAATTCATAACCTAAGTTGTCGGTTTTGGTTATTAAATATAGTTATTAGTGTATTTGGAGTTAATACGTTATATAACTTGTTTGTAATAAAAGCTTTTTTTACAGATTTTGTTTTATTATAACGCAAATGGCTTCTGCAACGTCGTCATTAAGAGTAAAAAATCGATTAGGTTTTGTTTTTGCAATGCAGTCTTCTTTAAACATAACAAAATATACAATTACTTTAATGTAAATTTGTTGATATTGGACGTACTTTAAGTCCAGGAAATATTACCAAAGATTAGTTTTATTGTAGACTCTACTTTTGAAGTAGGTATGCCATTACAATAAAAGTGTCATTTTCTAATTTAAAAACTATTTTAAGAAAACTGTAGCAGCAACTAATGACTACTTAATAATGAAATTTATGGAATGTTAAATTTGAATTTGAAGTTTGATCAGAATACCTAATTTTAAGTGGTATTTCAATAAAAAGTGTCATCTCGCTAAAAAAGGTCTATTGTGCTTGTAAAATGCAAAAAACTAGCACCTCGTGTTTGCAACCTAAAGCAGGAAATTTGTAAAAAACGTTTAGGCGACAAACTTTAAACGACTTTTTTCGATTATATTAATAAAATTAGGTATTATATTTTACATTTTTAGTTTGACAAGATTTTAGCTTTTATGATGGCAAAAATAGGTTTTTTTTTTAAGTGTCTAGTGTAATCTTATTTTAATTGCTGTGTAGGTACAAATCTCATTTTGATGAATGAACAATTAGCGCTTACTGCAACTATTCTAGAATCTTTCTTTACTTTCTACAAGATTCTTTTGATTATATTTTTTTAAATAACTACTGGTGTGATTAATATCGTTAATTATAGGTAAAATTAATAAAAATTAAGATTTGCTATAAGCAAATAATTATTAGTAGATGCATTTGCTTTTAAATATTTGCTAATCACGTTAACGGCCATGAAAAATTTTGAAAAACTTTCCATAGGGCCATTTTCCGTAGTGATTCCGGTAGATAAACTTATACAAATGAAACTAGTAACAATAAAATTTTAAAAAATACATTTTTGACAAATTTAAGAAAAAAAACCTCAGCTGTCACTGGTGACCGCCATAGCCCTGCAGGAAATTATTGCGGCAAATCATCATCTGTCGCGCGTGATGGGTAATGTGATTTATAGGAAATTTGTAATAACGGCTGCATTATTTTTATGTGTATACGTTTATTATTACCGTGCAGTGCAAAAATAGCAGATAAGTTAGTTGGTGACCGTGTAAAGCAAATGGTTGCTCATACAAAAGCCCAAATAAATTACTCACAGAAAAATAAAGCATGAAAAATTAGGCCTGCCACCACTACAGTATCTGCCAGGGCCACGTCGATCATTTCCATACATGAGATAATATAAATAAGAGTTCACCCAGTCTGGAGAGAAGATTTTTGTGATCGGTCACTGGTGACCGCCGTGGTCCTGTGAGAAAGTCACGCATCGGTCACTGGTAACCGCCATGGCCGTTAACGTGTTATACTAAAAGCAAATGATCAAATCGGTATTAATAAACAAAGGCTGATACTTATAAGCAGACACTTACAGCAATTAAGTATGTTCATAAGACTTGTATTTTTAAAGTTTTACAAAGAAAAACTATTATAAAAAAATGTAATAAAATTTAGTTTGAAAATAAATACAAAAATAATTGCATAAAATGAAAAAATAAAAATCCAAGTCATATCCACAAGTTTAATAAAACAGAATTTTTACATAACAGCAGCAAAACGCTTTTAAGAACAATTTGTCTCATCATTAGTGTCTAAACAAAAATAATTACTTTGTATCTTAGTCTAATTTTCAGTTGAACTGTGACCTCGTTAGCGTCGTCATTTTCATAGAAAACTATAAAAGTGGAAGCTGTGGTTGGTTGTTGCTGTTTTTATCACACTTTTTATCACACTTCCACGCATTTATAAATGTAAAAATTATTAAAACTTCTGATATTATCTCAACTTTTTTTAATCAAAGACTAACTAAAAATTAAGTTTACTTTAAAAAACATAAAAACTTATGAGCTGATATCAAGTTGAGATTATACCGGTAGTATCGCAAATTTATAACCACCAATCACAGACCCGAATTTTATTAATTTTGCCTAGAAACGAAAATACTACTCGTGTTATCTCAACTTAAAATCAGCCCATTACTTTATAATGGTTTTTCATCTATTGTTAACAAAAATTATTTACAACAGCCTTATAAATGTGACAGAAAGTGTAATTTTCCGCACTAGAGTAGAAAATTTTATGTCAGTTTTTATCTTTATTTTAATTTTTTTTTTTTTTTTTGTTTGACTTAATTGAAGGTAGAGAAAACTAATAGAGCCTGTGATTCTCCATTAGATTATCACGTGTTTTGACATAAACAAACAATTAATTTGTAACAGATAGCAAAGAGTTAATGACATTTTGTCAAGCTGATCAGATAGTTTCTTTTTAGTATTATTTTATATCTTGTTTTGACTCGTGCCATTAAAAATCAGGTTTGACTTGGTATTTTAATTTGTTTATGGATGTTAGTCAGTAAAGCGCGAATTGGATCAAGGTGCTATTTCAATGTTATTTATTATTTTTAATTATATAATTTGTATCTTAGTACATTAAACTAATATTCAAGGTTAAAACAAAGAGTAATTGTGCTTCTCGAAAAAATATGTAAAAAGGTTAAAAACCAAAATTTAGTTTCTTTAATTTCTTCAAAGTTTGTCTGTGTTTTTGTTAGTCCACTGTCTAATAAGTGTCCTGTTTTGGTAAATCTAAGCATTGTCTAAGGTAATAAAAGTTACATCGTCTATGTCAAAATTTTCTAAGTAGTTTTTAAAAAAGACAATTTTTCTAGATACAAATGTTTTAGCTCGCAAAAAATATTTCGATTATTAATAATTTTGTATTTATATTTTATCGATTTTATTATCTTATATAAAGTTGTACGACACTCCGTGTATTCTAGTTTTTTTTGAGCATATTTGAGAAAAATTTTGTACTCTTAAGTTTCTGAAACCAGAAGAAACTTTAGTAAAATTATATTTCTTTAAGAAGAATTACTTAAAAAATATCTGATACTGTTTTGATAATTTTTGATTTATTTGCTTTTTTTATTACATTTGTTATTTTATTATTCAGGGTGTTTTACGAGTAATATAATAATGAGCCTGCAAAACTGAAAACGCAACCAGCAATACAATTCCAAAAGTAACGTAGGTTTTTTTTTGTTTACAAATACATTAAATAAAAAATTACTTAATCTTTCGGTTAACTGAAGACAAACTAATGTCACCTGCTTGTAAAATTATTTTTTGACTTACATGTGAACAGGACCAGTAGCTGTTCTTGCTTTTAGCTTTTTTAAAGGTGGTCAATTTTTCCTTAAGGTAGTTTCAAATCGTTCGAATATGGTGTCAGCAAGAGTTCTTCTTTACCCGGAAAACGTTGTCTGTACAAACTCATCGCGGCAGGGACATTTTTTCCCATATATCATCATCATGTCGGATTTTTCATTTTTGACTGAATACATTTTTTTTTATCGGTGACAGATTTGACAAATAAAATTTGAAATCAATATCATCTACGTTAACTCTGGAATTGTATTGCTGGTTGTATTTTTAGCTTTGCAAGCTCAATTAGCTGGCAATAGACGGAGAGTTTTTTCCACAGTTTTATCCGCCACACGCCAAACCGTCAGAAAAAACTGTCGCATTTTGGAATCCCAACGCGCCACGCTAACACGCCAATCCAACGCGCCAGTTCAACGCGCCACATCAACAAAACTGACATTTTGTCAAAAGTTTTTTTTTGCAGCTAACATTGTTTGCTAACAAATCATAGTACACTAAACTACCGACAAGGGCTAATTTTCTTCTTTTAACATTAATCATTAAATGACAATGACAATTTTTAAAATGTCAGGCAAAACCGACTCGCCAATTTTTATGTTTATATGGTCCGACATTCCACGCGACACGCCAACCGACAGATTTTTCTTTCGTGAAAAACTGCAGAAAAAACTGTGGGAAAAACTCTCCGTCTGTTGCCAGTTATTATTACACGTGAAACAGTCTGTATGCCTTTAATATGTAGTTTATTGTTTACTTTGATATGCAAGCTTTTTTAAGCTTTTTTCAGTCGCTTATTTTTGATTTTGCTTCAAATTTGAAAAGTTATACAAAGTAGTTTTTAATTTATGACAATTAAGTGACAATTTAAATTTTAGTAACAGTAAAATTACTTTAAAAACTACTTAATTTTAGTGAATTTAAAAATGTAATCTGACAAAATTAAATTCATTATTAATCTACTTATTACAAAAATCGTACATAGGTATATGGTTTTCTATTAGTACTATATGATCAAAAAAAATTATCTTATTGAAGGCTTTGAAATGCTTTTTGTCAATGTAAATTATATTTATTAAATTAAATAATTTTTGAATTTAAAAAATTGTTATTTTTTTTAAGATTACGACTGTATTAAAAAAAACATTTAACTCAAAATTTAACCCTTCTTAAATTAACTCATCAACAAAACCGAAAAAATGTCAACATTTTCTGATTCTTTTACTCTAAAATGTTTAGTTTAACTCTTGTGACCGTGCAAACTAAGATTATTCTTATCTAACATCAATTAAAGGTATTAAAACAATTTCTAGGTTCTTGGCGAAAATTAATCTTGTTAAAACTTTAATTTTACTGACCATTTGAATTTAAATTTACAAAACAAATATATTTTTTTAAGAGATTGTTTTTATCATTAACTTGCTGAAAATAATTTTTAATCCGGTTCTGGCAACGGAGGGTTGTTCAAGGGATATAATAGCTCGCAGCTATTGGAAGAATATTCAGCAACCATTTTAAAATAGGCGTAACAGTGGAAGCGCATGTCCTTAGACCTCGTAGTCCTTACTGAAATAAATCGTTAGGTCTGTGGAACAGGGTTGGATTAACTACTATTTCTAAAGCACTATGTACCTACAGACAGAAAGTTTTAACGCTTTTGTTTAGGTTTCTCTGATTAGTTTGTGACATTATAAATAATTATGTAAAACTTTAAATATAGGCGGTTGGCCAAATATATGGAACCAAGAGATTCGGCTAAACTATAAACATTTAAATAATATATAGAGATTAAATAGCTATAAAAATGTAACTTTATTAGCGTATTTAAAATTTTTTGTTTATTTAAATTTTTGAGATAATCATAACATTTTTTAAAAATAAGATTCTACCCTAATTTTTTTTCACTGAAACAAACTATTTAAATAAAATGTTGATATATTATTTTTTTAAATTTTAAAGTTAAAAGTTTAGGTCTTTAGATAGGTAATTGCAGGTAAAATACCTGTAGCTATAACATTATTATGGAAAGAAAGTAACCAGTTTAAAGATAAACTTTTCAGGTTTCTAATAATTTTAGGATAAATGCTATTAAAACCAACTGCTTTGCGACATTCTCTTAACGACAACGTTTTTATTATTTTTTTGTTTTGCTTTTTAAGTTTTATTAAATTGGAGACTTGAACCAATCTCCTTATTTGAATTAAATTGATATTCTTTGCATGAAATGTTCAATTGTTGTGACCAACCAGGAATGTATACTCGTAGGTACTTCTAGGCATATTCATATGTTTCTTTGCAGCACTCTTCATACCAACAAAACGTAAATAATTTGATTCATGTGCTAAAATCCAACGAAAAACATTGTCAATTAGCTAAAATTTATTTAATTTGTTTTATTAAAGTTTAACGTAATTTTGGCAATAATTTGATTAAAAGAATGTAAATGACAACTTGTGAATGTTAAGGCAGATTATGTAATTCAAGTCTTTGAAAATATCTTGAAAATGATCAATTTTTTAAGAAAGAAGTTATAATAAAACTTAAAGTTTTAAAAATTCTATACACAGAAGATTTGTATACTTCTATACAAATATATAGTACTAACATAATTCAAAAAAAACGTCACAAATAATATTATTTATAACGTGCGTTTATTATTTATATAGATCTGCTATGAAATTTATTTAAAATCTTAATTTAGACAGTCGTTATTATATCAGTCTTCATCGTCTTTTGGTTTTTTTTTAATCTAAAAAGTTATTGACTCTATTTTTTTTCTGTATCAATACTTCTTTATCTATGGTCTCAACGTTTGAAAATAAATAATCATAGTATAATAATAATAAACAAATAAAAATTAAGAAGATGACTTTTTATTTCTTATTTAAAATGCACTCAAAAACATTTCTAGAAAAGTTTAAAATTTTGTGATATTATACCTGGAAACTTTGATCACTGGTATGGTAGACCCAAAATTTTACTTACAGTAGTATCATCTTTGGTTACATAGTTACATAAAAAATTTAATTCTAGACTATTTTTATACAATAAATTAAAAATAATGCGTATAAAGTATTATAACGTGAGATCGAAATGTAACTGAATTAGAGCAAGTTGTGTAATTGGGTATTAACACTAGACACATCATTACAGTTACGCTGGCACAGCCTGCTCTAATTCATTTACATTTTAATCTCACCTTATTAGTCTTTGGCGAACATTTTTGTTATAATCAAAATTTGGTTGTATATTTTTTTATAAAACAAAGTCTACGAATATTTTTTGTAAAGAACTTTTAAATAAACTTCAAGTTTTAATATAACTTGAATTACCTAATATATACAAGGTGAGTGTGTTAAAATTATATTTTAACTTTTGCAAAAACTAGTTATCACACCGACTTCAAGGTCATTAAAAACTTTGCTTTTATCTCTACGCTTGTAGATTTTCAGATTTTTTTAATATATGTATCTATTGTCTTAAATTTAAAAATACAAGTAACTATCGATTACAACAAATTTTATAGTAGACTTATATTTTATATGTTTATGCATAAAAAAGAAAATCATTTTTACGTTAACAAAATTGTTATAACTGTAACAAAATACATATTTTTATACTTTGCGTCGTTAACAGAGACCGATTTGGATGTCGTATTAGCTAATACAGCACCCAAATTGCGTGCGTAAAGTACTAGTGCAATTTACTTTTTCCAGATTAATAACATGCTTTCGCTGGAATAAAATGTCATTTGTCACGTTTCAGCATTTATGTCAGCGTTGAAATTATAATAATTTTATACGAATAAATTTCGTTGCACTTGATAACCAGTATTCCTCATCAAGGTGTTTTTGTGTGTGTGTTGCAAATTGACCTATAAAACATTCGAAAATGAGGCAGACAAACGGCGGTAGACAAGCGACAAACTTCAGCTTTCTTTTAGGTTAGAACAGCCTTTAGTCTTTATTTTGACGATTTACAACTTTCATAGCATTTGACAATTTACAAGTTATTTTCTAGATAAGTATAAAGCACTGCTTGGTCGAAAATAATGATAAAATTAATCGCTGAGAATCGCAATTATTTTGGTAATTTAAGAATAATTTTACAATGTTTTTAAAGATTTTCCTTACTGTGATTATGCCAATTGAAGTATTCAATTAATAAGCGATACGGTAGGTAAAAAAAACCATTTATGAGTTACTTACACAGAATTTTGAACAAATTTAAAAAGATTTTAAAGTTCAATAAACATTTGACACTTTTATGACATTTATTACCAACGATCTCGTATTAACGCAAAAGTTTCTAAAAATGAAATAATTAAATTTTTAACTTAAAAATCACGTAAAACGCGCAGTAGAAAAAAAGCCTAAAAATCTTGTTTTTAAAGTAATTGTAGCACTCATTCTTTATAAAAACTTGCGCTTTGCGCTCGCTTTATAAACTTGAATTCGTGCCACAAAGTTGACTTTTTAAAACGCGTTCTTTAATATACTATTTTCTGACAGAATTGCTATAGTTAATTCTGAGAAGAAATCTAAGATAAATTACTACAAAACTTTAACTACCAATAAGTAAATGTTAAGTTATACTGCAATATATTCTAGTATAACTTTAATAGTATAATATAATGTTAAGTATAGTTAGTCGAATTTTTGAGACAAATTGTAATACAAATTTTTGAAATTTTAGCAATTGTAGTATTTAATAGTTTTTTTTTCAATGTATCTACATAACAAATGTAAACATAAAGTTGTAATAAAAAAATGTGTAACACATTTTTTAAGCTACTGGTTAAAGCAGTAATTGTTTAGTAACATTTGCGTTAATTAATATCAATTGTGTTTTGCAAATTAGTCACGTGGGTTGAGATCATTTTTGAAGACTCTTGTAAGACTGTCATTGTATAAGCAAACCAATACATATACACAAGTGTTTTTATTTTTTAGTTAAAGATATAGAGAGTGTTTTAGTAGTATTGATGTTGTTAATATACAACTTACTACTAGATATTTTATAAATAATGATTATGATCTGGTTTTATTAACATAGAAAGCCAGTAAGCACTGGAAATTTAAAATATACATTTGTGTTTGGTTAATATTCAAAATGAACCATTTACATATGGGTATTTCAAATCCTTATCGTTTACTGGTTTTTCTCTGCCAAAAAACATATTATAGATAAATATGTATAGAATACACATTAAAGAAAAAAAATTAATTTTTTATTATAACACATTTTAACTAAAATATAACTAAAAATTGGGTTATTTTAAGATGCACTAATTTATGTAAAAATTATATTTTATTTCAAACCGACTAGTTTCAAACCCTTGAGAGTCTATCCTTAGAGCACTTGTCAAATGCTAAAAATGGATCCTTAAGAGTTTAAATCTAGTCTGAAAAACCCCAATTTTAAAAAACGATCAAAAGTAAACAAAAACCTAATAAAATATAACTGTTAATTTTGGTTTCACAAAAAATACATAAGCTACTGTAAACCAGTAGATTAGTCTACCTAAATACAGTATTTTCATAGATAGTTTAAACTCACGTGACCAATTTGCTTCTAAACTTAAGCATTAGGTATTTATATTACAAATAATAGAAAAATTAAAATTTAAGTCAAACCTACACGTTTAATCAAACAAAAGTTTTACATGATAATAACAAAGTGCTTTGGAGAGCTATGTCTCATTATCAGTGTATAAATAATAATGTAAAAAAAAATTAAAAATGTTAAAAAATATTAGAAAAACGTACCGAACTTTTGTCAATAATAAATAAAAATCATAAAAAATATACTAAAAATAAAAAAATGTGTAATAAAAAATAATGGGTAAATAGTTAATTTTTGTTTAAAAACATTAAAGCGGAATTAGATAATTTTTTTTTAGATATTAACTCATTACATAAAATCATATAAACTGTTGAAACAGAAACAAAGTTTTGCACTCCATTTTTAGATTTCAATTTTGTTTTTAAATTTTATATAGAAAATTAACATCACGTGATACTTTAATTTTTCCTAATTTTCAACATTGTTATTTTTACATTGTAGCTGTGTTTACTTTTTATTTCACAGATTTTTTCAATTTTCTTTAGATCATGTTGTCTATGAAAAAGAATGGCTTATCATAAAGCACATAGCAATAAATAATTTTTTCTATCACAGAACATAAATAGACTTTTATAAATTCAAAAAAAAGTAGTCTTTAATCTTTAACATATTACATAATTCTTCTTCTACTTTTTCTTTTTTTAAATTTCTTTATTTTTTTATTTCTAAAATTAGTAATTTTTTTCTATCTCTTATAATTCAAAAATTTATAATATAAAAATTGTTTTTAATTCTAAACAATGTCTTTCGACTTGTCTCGTACGCAATTACAATCATATTTTTTTACATTATTGACAAGTACATCTACAAGTTATCTTGTAATGCAAAGCAGTTTGTGTCAGTCGGACAGAACGAAGAATTGCAACAAGAATAAATGAACATGTAAAAGCAATAGATAATTACAAAAATACAGATATAATTAACCAATTGTCTACTTTTTCTTCTTATGCTTTTTGTTCCGGTCATTCATTTTCTTCTTTGATAATTCTAAAACTTTTTACATCTGTAAGAAGGTTATTTTTTTAATTTTTTAAAAGTTTTAGAATTGCTAAAATTTACCTACAACCCTTTTCAACAAACTTTAAACAACCAATAGTAAATTTTGAATGTAATATTTTATCTTTACTAGTTTAATATTCATTAGTTAATTAAATCTTTGTTTATAATTTTCTTTTACTTTGTATCAGTATTTATACCTCTTTAAATAATTTTTTAAATTCAATGTTAAATTAATGTCAAAATTTATAAAAAAAAAAGATTTGTTTAGGCGGGTAAAATTCTTTTTTTTTCACAGTTTTCCAAGTAGCAAACATTTATTTATTTAATGTCTTTAAATTGATCAACATCTTTTCTACTAAAAATAATTTTTTATGTTATTTTATATATATGTAAAAATTTTATTTGATTAAACTTATGGTTCGATTTGGGTTTTGATTCTTTCATCATTTGAATAAAAAAATTGAATTTTTGTACTAATATTATTTATCTTTATTATTTATATTATCAAAAACGTAACTTTAAATAAAAGCACGGTAGATAGAAACATATTTAGCTTGTTACAATTTTTACTTCATATACTTAACGTCACGTGAGTTGAAATCGTTGTTGAAAGTCCTATATAAGTAAAAGTACAAAAATTTGGCTAATGCACCTACCTGTCTTTTTAAATCTCATTTTTGTGTTTACTTCACAAAAAATTGTTTTTAACCAACTTGTAACTATGTAATTAGCTATACTTATATTTAGACAACTTAAGTTTTTTATCAACTCACAACATACTTCTCGCACTACTTATTATCCACAATTAGTTTATTGTTATTTATTTTATTTCAACCAATAAACTTTTCGACCATTTTCTAAATTTTAAACAAGCTCAACGTTCTGATTACACGTCTAAAGTAATACTAACAAGTCACAAATTAAAGCTAACTCTTCTAACCCTATAAAATAAAATAAAAAACGAGACTATTTGCAAAAGCACGTTTCCTACAATGTTAAAAACGGTCGTATAAATCACATAAAATTGTCTCAATTGTGAGGAACTAAAATACAATACGCTCAACACTGTTGCTCCAATAAGTCTTTTAAAATCAGCGGAGGTCATTTTGATCGTAAAAGGCATTGAATACAATAAAATTACTTTGACAAAAAAAGGTAAGAATACAGAGTTCTAAAACCAGAGATTTACTCGAAATACCTATACTTGTTTGGTTACATACGTTATATGCAAATTGAAATTTACTTATAAATTTAATTATTACTTTTTTAATTTTTTTGCCTGTAATACAATATAATCAAAAAAATTTTTTTAAATTATTTCATGTAACTTAGATTTATAAAATCACTTTACAGCGTTCTTATAGAAAATATTTCTTTCTGATCATATGGTATTTGTTGTTATCATTATAACAGTTGCAAATTGATCACTTACGGTTGCACAAAAAGCATTGTGTATATACCACATTTGAAAAATCTTTTAGTGCCCGTTTACATATTAAAATTGGTTTGATATAAAGTGTGGCAAGAAAAACTAAACATCATACAATCTTAGAGAAATGTGTGCATTACTACTTTACGTCACGTGACTTAATGCAATTTGTCGGACTTTTGTCAAGAGTCAACTTAAGCAGTAATTCTTTCAATCGAAAGCACCAAAGTGGCTCCAAAATGATATAGCGATATGTTTCCTTATTCTTGTTAAAGAAAAATTATGGTTGTTGTTACTTTTTTTGTCACTCTATCTTTATTAATGGTTATATAATGCATACAAAATATGAAACGCAAAACACTAACCAACACTAAACATCTTACTTAACACAGTTGTCATTCTCAACTTTGTTGTAGAAACGCGCGTCGGGTTAATTAAAGTGTTTGGTGTTAGTAGGTGTTTTATGTTTTATTTAACACACCAAGAAAATTCAACAAAAAAATTCATACAAAGTTTGCACATTACAAAAAATTATTTAAACAAGTATTTAAATTTTTTTTAATATCCAAGTTAATTCAGATAAAATTAACTCAGATAAATTAAAATAAACTTTAAATTATAAGCATATAGATATAAAAATATACGATGTAAAAGTTTTTGTTTAAAAAGAGTATTGTCATATATGGTGTATCTCAAAAATAATGTTTTTTGAAAAATATTATCTACAGCGTATAGGTATCTTAAAAACTATAAACATTTATATAAGACAAATTGAGTTTTTTAGCAAGTGCTATTACCTGGTAACATTTGTAAAAAATTTCAAAAACAGCTTATACAGAGTGTTGAAAATATTTTGTAAAAGTGTGTAGAGTCTAAAATATTTAAGGAGATAATAGTATGAACCAAAATAATTAAAAACGTTTTAATAAACATGAATCCACAAAACAACGGTTTGAAAGATATGAAATTTTATGTCTTGTTTTTGCAAAAAATTGCATTTCTTATCAGAGTAGACTAATAACAAACAGAAAATTAATAGATATTTAAAATTTGACAGGTTTTTAGGTTCTGTTGTTTTACCAAACCGATTAACAGACGGTGCTTACCTAAACTTTATGCAAAACACAATGTATAATTTTTTGGACGACATTTAACTGGACCGAAGACTACAAAGGTAGTTTCAGCAGAGCATTTAGTCAAAGGTTTTCATGGATGTAGATAGGTAGGAAAAGACAAACCTGTTTTAGGGCCCACAAGATTGCCTAATTTAAAACCTTTAGATTTCTTTCTTTGAAAATTCTTAGAAACATTAATCTATGGTACTCCTATAGATAGTCTCAAATAGCTGAAGCAAATAATTAATCAAAAATGCCAAGAAATTCGAACGAATGCGAAGGTTTTAGAAAGAGGTTAAATATCTTTCAGAAAAAAATCTCATGCTTGCTTGCAAATGAAAGGAGAGAGTTTAAAACATATTTTGTAACTCTGTTTTTTGTTTTTCTAGAAGCTTCTTTGTTTGTTTGTACATAATAAATAAGTAATAAATTATTGCAAAATAAATGTTTTAAATAAAAATAATCTTCTACATTTCTCAAACCGTTGCTTTGCGAACCTATGTTTATTAAGACCTTTTTGTTTATTTTGGTTTATACTATTATCTTCTCAAATATTTTACACTCTTTTTTTAACATTCTGTATATCTGATTTTAACATTAAAACTAGAACTATCGCCAAAAAAGCAATTTCACTTTGCACGACGCACGTTTTGACAACAAAGTTGTTATCTTCAGGTGAGGAATTAAACTATTTGTTTTAATCTCCACCTGAGGATGACAACTTTGTTGTCGAAACGTGCGTCGTGCAAAGTAAAATCGTTTGGTGCTATTGGGTGCTTGCTACATTTCATCTCTGTCAAAATATTCAAGCTTGTTATACAGTATTATTTACGAGAGAGTTACTTCTGAAAAAATTTGAGCCGCAACCCAAAATACTATTGGCATTGATTACTGGATACCTTTTTTAATTTTATTTAAATCAGTGATCAAAGTAAGTTGGACGTTGATGACAGTGATAAAAGCATCAAAAGTGGCAAGAATAGAATTAATTAATTAAAACTGGCAATATTGCACTCTTTTCGAAAAATTTGTAGGTTTTAGTTTATGAACTAGTACTACATAGTACGGGTAAAATTTATTTTTACGAAGGAATTGACAAACCGATGACTAGCTAATACCAATTTGTCTAGCTAATGCGGTTTGACTAATGTGAGAGTTTTCATCAACTGCTTGAAGCACTGCAATTTCATTATTTGAATCAGTAGCAGTTTTTTGACGGATTTTATGCATTGGGGGCCAGTGTTAATGTAACTTTGGTTTCAATTTTCTAAAATTTTTAGGAATCGGATATAAGCGATTTGGGTACCGCTGAAAAGACAGAGCAGCAGCCGCTTTTTTGACATTCTTTATAGATAAAAATTATATCTACTTTTTCTTCATTTGTGTAATAAGGCATTATGAGGTTCAATACTTTTCAAGTTCAAAATTATTTAAAATATTAATTGACATAATATGTGACATAACAAATATTCCGTGAGAGCTGTAAAAAAAATTAAAAATATTAGAGTAGGTTCATTATTGCTATATTGTGACGAACTACACTGTTGCTAGAACACGTTTCAATCAAACGTTACGATTGCATGATTTGCTTATAGGCATTTTTTAGAGTTGTTTATTATCGAATAGTGTAGGACATTGTTTTACTGCCTAGAAAAATGCATTTTTTTAAATCTATTATGTTTAGCACTAAAAGACTGTATTTAGTGTTAAATGACGCAGATTTTTACATAGCAAAATAATTTTTTATAGGCTGATTTCAAGTTGAGATAATACCGGTAGTATCGCAAATTTTAATACTTTTCATGACAACAGCGAATTACAGTCTGGAATTTGTTTAATTTTTCATAAAAACAAAGATACTACCGGTATTATCTCAACTTGAAATCAGCCCATTACACTATTTGATTAAACAATTCTAAAAAAACCGTATGTCTAAAAGGTTTTACTAACAATTTTTTTACTGTGTTGTCAGTGTAACATTAAACATAAATTTATTATTTTATTTTTAAAAGTTACAGATGACAGTCTTCATAAAAATTAAAAGCCGCAGGCGACAATTTTATAAAAATTAGAAGCTTCACCTAACATTTTCTTAAAAATTAGAAATTATATATACATTTTAAAGTCTAAAGGAGAGTTTATAAAATTAAAAGGCTATTCTTTGAGATAAAAGACGGTTGACAACCCTATTTGTTCTGAAGATAATCAATATTTGTCTCAGAAGAAAACTATTTTATGAAAGGAATCTACGTTGAGGAACATAGTATTGGTACCCTAATTTAGCTACTCAGGAATAGATGGCGCTTTGCCAAAGCTTATCGACTAGCTGAAAGCTTTTGTTCAGCACGCTTCTGTGGCCCGCTTTACGAATTTTTTTTACAAAACAATTTAAGTATTTGTAGAAATAGTGTCATAGCTTGCGTATATTTTTATAACAATAATATAACTTAAGAATTTCTATATATCTACCTAATGTAAACAATTAACCACCCAATACAGTAAAGTAAATAAAAACTAATGGTAAAGTAATGGCCAAATTGACTAAATAGTCGAATAATAGTTGTTGATGGTTATTTTAATGACTTCTACTTAGCTGAGAAATTAACTATTTTAGTGCTGCAAGTTTGAGAAAGTAAGTTAGAAATTGATCTAATTCTGAACAAAAAATCAGAAAACTATGCATGACTATATAAATAAAAATTTTTGAGAGGTAATTCAAGCAATAAAGTCGATAAATAATACACTATCAGTTACGCTTTATACATTTATATCAGTTTCTGATAAGCGAGAATATGTGTTTACAAAGTTGCTTTAACTAATATCGAGCAATTTAAGATAAAAACAATTCAGAAAGAAAACAGGCACTAAAATGGCTACAAGGGTTGTCCGATTGTCATAAAAACTTGATGGACGACAGTCATTTCTAAATCTTTTATTATCCTTCTGGACCAACTACTATAATTTCTAATGTCTTTACGCTACATATATTTATTGACTTTGGGCGGACATGACTGTATCATAAATACACCCTAAAGAGGGGAGAAAGCACTCAAGAAAAATATTTTTGCAATTGCATCAATTTTAAAATGTTTTATTTTAAAATAAATATTGAAATAGAAACATGCTTGCCTCGCATATTTTTGATATATTGTTTACGTAGGTTTTATATCAAAATGTGTAAAGATACATAAAATTAGCATGAGAATACATATTCCAGAAGCAGGCTAGCTATATTTACTGCCCTTTTATACCTCGGTTACGAGCTCGTCATGTCATATAACGTCCCATGAATATGAGAGTACCCCACTATACACGGTTTTCCACTTTTTACAGTCGTATTTCACACCTCATATCATTAATCTACATTTCATAAATTACCTCAAATGCACCTATTTTAATATAGGCTAAGTATGCGCACCCGTTATATCCATAATATTATATCAAGAACCCATTCAGATAAACTATAAATTTCTTTATGGATCATCTTTCCTATTATATGGGCGACAATTCCAATTCTTTATATGTGATTGGACTATTTTCCCAACGGAACAAGTACATGCTTTTCAGGGTAATATGCATTGGAAATTTTTAAAATGGCCGCTAAGCCGGACTCACCAACGCAACGCCGGAAACGAAAGCTCAGCTTTCCGACGGCGCTCGAGAAATATAACATTCTGTCTCAAATTATTTAAATAAATGTTTGGTTTGTAATTGTATTTTTTGTAAATAAATTTTACTCACCTGTTATGTAGCAACGGCTAAAATGCAAATTTTGTACTAACTTTTAACGTAAATAATAAAAATTATTTGAATTAATTATTTATACTTACTTTGCTGTTGTTATTATTTTATTTTACTTAAATAATTAAGAATACTTTTTGTTATCTAATTTTTTATTAAACTGATTTAGTACAATATTCAGAAGTTACCGTCAAAATTAAATTATCAAACAATGCATAATACTAAAATACATAACTTTTAAATGCTATACAATAGTAATTGTTGTAGATTAATAATAAAAAATAATCAAACTAGAAATGTTTCAATCTATTACAACTATTATTATTTGCCTACTCTAACTCCTTCTCTTAATTAAATTTTTTGAATAGAATATTATTTTAGATGTTAGATTAATTTTGAACAAACCTAAATCAAATTGTTTATTTTGTGTTTAAGTAATGTTTCACATAATAATAAATTATTAATTTATATTCATAATTTTTTAATGTTTGTTTTTGCGTATCCCATTTTCACTTTTCCTGCTTCTTTCCGTCAAAAAGAATATAATTTAGAAACTGCATTAGTGTGAATAAAACTAAGTTATTGGTCTATAAAACTTATACGCTGTTAAAACTTTAAATGATGGCATAAAGCAAGATAAACTTGCGATTTGCATTTATACACAGGCTTGTTTTAAAACTTTACCTATAAAACGTTCCTAATAAGAATGTAAAATAGGCGTTTTCGGTAAGTTTTAATTAAAATACACATTTTACGTTTTGTCTCGAATAGTCAGATTATTGTTTTATTTTTACTGTCGATGGTATAAAATGGTGACGCGGATGGAATTTTTTTTTGTTATTTTTAGCTTAGTCGAGCGAGTTTAAGCTGTTTCAATTTCCAAGTTTATGGCAGACATCCCCTGCAGTCGTTTGCGTTTCGGGTATCGCCTTTCCTGTTTTCTTTGCCAGACGGGATACGGGACGCTTAGACTGTGACACCACCATTGTCTAAAAATCAATAAAACACCAAAACCTACAAAATTGAGAAAAACTGGTTTTAACAGAATGTACCACTCATTAATTTAATTTTTTTAATTGGTTTTCTTTTTGTTTAGCTTAAAGAGATTGAAGTTAAAAATTGTAGGCCTATAAACCCAACGCTCAATTAAAATCATTGATCATTAGACTGTAATTCACTGGGGAAATAAAATTGTATATTATCCAGTGTTGACAATATGATTAAATTCTTCTGAAACTAAACAATTTTTTTAAATATGGCTCATAAAGTCCCACATGTCTCTAAATGTCTTAATTCAGTCGCTTCACATTCTAGCTAAGGGATGAAAAGAAGGGGATGACTTTAGTGCTTCCGCTCAAGTGGTTCACGATTGCAAGTTTTGCGTCATCACTTCTCTATAACTGTTGCAATTTCGTTTCAGATATAAAATCCGGATTTTCTCTAATAATAAAAGAAAAAATCTCTAATTAGATTTGCTTTGAAATTTCTACAATTGATTTGTTACGCTGTACTAGAACTTAAGAATGCAAGAAACATTCCGGTAATTTGTTTTCATGTAACTCACGTTCGTATTCCTTATTATAATTTTATTACTCAACTGGTAAATTCGATAATAAACGGGTACAATACTGCTTTTGTTAATTTAGAAATGAATATATTGTATAGGTGCACTACTAACGTGCTCAAGCACATTTATTAATTAGTCGAGATTTTTTTTAGAATTAAATTAACTTGACGAGACTAAACGGTGGAACGGAAAGCACAAAGACATTCAACAAACGAGTATATTTCTGACCTTAAATTATCAAGAAAGTCAAGAACAAAAAGTAACACTTACTTACCGAATCCTAAATCTTTTTACCGGTTTGATGAGGTTGAAACAGATATCTGTTTCTATTGCTGTTTTACTTCATTCCAAAAAAAATTTAATTTTATTCTAGCTTTGTCTATTTATGTTATTTTTGGTTTTTATTTTGTGTTTTTTTCAGCACATATATTATAAACAAATGTTGCTTTTTAACATTCTACAAACATGCTCAAATCATCGATTAAGTTGACTTATAATTTGTTTATTGATAGACTCTGTGTATTATATTTATGCATAATTTCTATATAAAGGTCTAGTTTTTGATTTTATCTCGCTTACTTTTGGTTTATACTTACTCGTCGCATGAACCTCATTTGTATGACGTTTACTCGTTGTTTTGTTTCTTTTATAACGTTTATGTTTTACTACTGTATCCTACTGTTAGTCTGACTACTTTTTTATTATTTTTATTTTTTATTTTTTATTTTTCTATACTGGTCTAACATTTAATTATTTTTTTTTTATTTTTTGGTTTATTATTTTTAAAATATTTTTTAGGTACAGGTACAAGTACAGCATCCCTCTGTAATTGTTATTATTTTTTTAAATATTTATTAAAAAAAAATTCAAAATTATTTTTTATTTTTTGGTTGATTGTTACAGTGCTAGTATATGCAGTATTTTGCGTTTTTAAGTAGGTACATAGTTAATTAATAAGTCACTCTTCATAATTTATTGTTAATATTATTCTTGCTTGTGGTCTTACTTAATTTTATATTTTTAATCTGGTTTTATTTTTTCTCTTATAGTTTTGTGTTTTATTCTGAAAGCTTATATTTTGCTTTTTTTGCATTTTAGTAGTCTACTGTTTTGTCACCTGTTAGTTCTATAAAATGCTTCTTCTATCTATCTATTATTTTATCTTTTTTTCAATTTTGTTTGTTTTTTTATATAATTAAATATTTCTTTATTTATCTTTCTTATTTTTTAGTTTTATGTACATATTTTGACTTTCCATTCTGTTTTTTACGGTGTTGTTCACTTTTTTACCACACTTTTTTGTAGTTGCTATTTTTTATGTGTTAAATTATTTTTATTAATTAAACTTTTACTTTTTTATCTTTATTAATTTCTAGTTTTTTTACAATATCTTTTTGGTATTTTATTTTTCTTACTTGGACCTTTTTGATTTGTGTTTTAACATTTTTCTTTTTTTTTAACAAGTTTTTCTTTTTTCTTTGATTAATATTTAAATAAATTGTGCAGAATAAGTTATTTTTTCAACATAAAACTTGACCTAAGAGTTGCAGTTCAGAACAACATGAAAAGACTATATTTTTGATAGTTGGAGCTAAAGAAAGTTTTTCAATAATTTTTGCATCAGTAAATGTTTTGGATTAATCTCAAGATTTTTTTTTGTATAAGTTATAGAATTCTTGAGAATAAAATATTTGATGGGCGTTTGATACAGTTAAACGTTTTATACTTCCAGTCTATTCGAAAATAATAAAATAGATAGTCTAAGATAAAAAAAAAACTACAAATAGTTTTAAATTTTGACTCAGTTGGGCGATACAATGAAAAATAGTTCGTAAGAAATGCAAAAAGCTAACAGAGCAAAACAAAGTCTGTCTAAATGAAAAAAAATGCGAATAAATTTATTTACAAAAGTACAGTAAAAAAAGACAAAAAGCAAAAAACAGAAAACATTGTAGAGTGGTATTAAATATAAAATATGTTTGTTACATAAACAAAGTGATATGATTTTAAGGTAAAATAAATAAAAATAAATTATGTATACTAACCCCTCTCTGCTTTAAGACAAAAGATAGTAAAGCCATTGATCTTGTAAACATCTCACAATAACAACAACACATGTAGAAAAAAAAACACTTACCTTTTCAGAAACTGGCGACGTTATTCTTAAGAACATTATTACTTATGTAGCTATTTTTTTTTAAAACACAAAACTTGTTTCAGTTGTATCTTCAGTGTCCAGCTTTTTTTTTCTTCATACTTTTTATGTTCTTTAATCAGTTTATCAACTTTTTTTACATTAACATAAAAAAGTAACCTGTGAATATTTTTAACTATAGAGATCAAACAGTATAGTGCTTGAAAATTTTTTATCTTTAGATCAAAGAGAAAGACTGATTGTAGTTTTCTCTTTCCATAAGTTATCTTTTGTTTTACCAACAATTGAAAGACTTGACAAATTTCATTCTTAAATGTATTGTAGTTTATTGTTAGTTGTGTTATTTCAATAATTTTAGATATAAGCGATCAAAAAAGTCAAATGGAAACTATCGTCAAACTGATCAATCATACATACCACTCATATGTTGTGCAGTTTTGAAGCTTGGATTTTACTTATGAAGCATTTACACCTCGTTGTAGGTTGTTTTAATACGTGTATTATTCGAAATTCAAAATTTGTGTCTATTCTTCATTTAAATGACAGTGTTTGATGTAGCAATAGAAAAGGTGGGATTTTTTAACAATGAGCTTGTTGAAATTAGAAAAGACTCTTTTACATAAACCTGTACTACAATAAATTCTAAGTTAGTTCATAACCGTTAGATACTAGATTTTTAAATAAAGTTTTTTAAATTCTGATGTTGAGAGTTAGATCTTAATTTTTTCTAACCCAGCGGCCGTAAAACTGTTGAGTCCTCTACCTATGTACTGTGTTTTTTGGGTACTTAAAATGGTTAGTAACTACTTAGCAACTCTCGCTAAACAAATTACGAAGCAGTCTTATTTATAACAGCGTTAAAGTACATTATAATTTCCGCTTACCCTAAAAGATGTTCCCTACTTTCTACAAACATACATATATTAAACAGCTCCATCTTTTTTAATGTTTAATCAATCAAAGTCATTTAAATGGACTTTATAACACATTTTGATCTAACAAAGGTAACATGCAAATCTTGTAAAAAATATGTCTTTATTTCTGTACTATGAATTGACTACTAGATTTTTTATTTTATCTTCTAAAATTAAAAATGTTTTGCAAAAAAAATATTAGGAGGAATTGCAGAAAAACATTAGAATTTAAAAAAATATGAGTACTATACCTATGTAATTATAGGGCAGTTTACTACAGATTTGTAGTAATTATATTTTAATAAAAATTTTTGCAAATTTGAGTAATAAGTTTTTACAAATATACATCAGTTTTGCTACACACTACACTTTATACTTTGTTACTTAATTTAGTGCAATAATGCATTAAAATTCTACAATAAGCCAATTGCACTCAAAATCTTAAGAATTTGATTTTTGGGTTTATGTAAAAGGCTTGAGTTAAAATTACTTGTTATAATAAAATAAACTGTCTCTTTCTAGCTAAGATGCACAATATACTATTTACGTTTGTAGCAAAATCTAACTATTTGTTTTCCTACAATTAGTGTAATAATAATTAATTCTACTAAAATATTAAAGAACAGTTTTTGTGATTTTTACAAGTTTTTTAGTAATGTTATTCAACATAATTTAGTTAAACTCACTTTTAAAAAGTTTTGATCTAAAAGTTTTTAACAAAAAATTTTATTAAAAAAAGCTTATTTTTCAAAATCATGGTATAATCGGCTAATTTAACTTTCTGCCTTACTTCAAATTACCATTATGCCAAAAAAAAATATTGTAAACTATTAAGTTATTAGTGCATAAGGATCAGTCAAAGTTCGCAAAGTAAAAAAATAGTTATCTATTTACGTAGCCAGTTATAAAAAAACAATTTTAGTAGTTGTTAACAATAGTTTTTCATACAAAATTTTTTCTCGTTTTAACAAAAAACAAAATTTTATTCTTAAAATACTTTTTATGATTAATGATGTAATGATGCAAAATCACAATAAATCACAAAATTTATCATCATGTAACTAACTAGTAATGTGATATTACATAACAAATAACGTAATGTATGTTATTATCTAATGTTAAAAAATGACTTAAAATTAAACAACTTTAAATTTTTGGATCATATTTGCTATATCAAAAAGTTATAAATAGATAAATTCCAAACTAAGTTCTTTTTAATGACGTTTCAATTGTAGAATTTCCATTTTCTTCAGATTAAAGCAAATTTAATAGAGGGTTTTTATAAATGATTGTAACATTGTAGGTGGCTGTAGAAAAAATAAAAAATGTTTTGCCTTTAAAAGGCAATAATTTTAGCTATTATTATAATAATTATTAGACAATTGAGTGACTCCAGAAACCATTCTCTAATATTCCGTTGTGGAAATACGACATTACAATGAATATTTGTGATATCAAAAATTTCCACAGCCACTTACGACCTTAGATTCATTTATGAAAGCTTGTTACTATTTGCGGCAAAATAAACCGGACATCAAATTTTGACAGTAACAACTAAAATCGTGTTAACCACACTTTAATGTCAATTTTAAGGTTAATTAATGGCGTCGTGACAAACATCGTGTTTGTGGATAAACGAAACAAAAACTAAAGATTGATTTACACTTTTTTATGTCACTGTCAAAATTTGATGTCCGGTTTATTTTGTCGCGAATAATAGTAAGATACTAGCACTTGTGTGGTAGAAGACAGTCTTAAAAAAAAATTGTTTTCCAAACATATTTTTTTGAAATTGTTTATTTTTAATATAATATTTAGTATTCAGAAGATCTCTTTAGCTTTCCCGAGTTTTATGACCCAAATTTGCAACAAAGTGCTATTTTGGGGTGTTTCCAGAGCTGCTTAGAAAAAAGTTTATATGCCATATCTGTGTGATTTACAGTTCTTATGCACATTCATCGAGTTTAATGACGTGCTAAAATATTAGTTAAGTGAGACATATATCTAAAGATGCGAATGTGAGTCTTCCATTTTGGGGGGCTACGCTTGTTCCCTCACATAAAGAGTTTTTGTAAAGAACCAGTCCAAGTTTTACCACGACCAGCTGTCACATAACTTATCCGGGCCCCTCCTGGGTTGCCATGAAACATGGAACGCAGACTCAGATTAAGTTCCATTCCTCTTATAAAACCCCTTCTTGCTCACAACATTCCAATGGATAATGGCCGGATTCAAGATTTGGATTTTGCCGAGAATGGCTCTAATTAGACGGAAAAGATAAGTTTGGCTTGTCGTAAATTAAATCTAATCGAGTTGAAACTTATTAATTGAAACCTGACTGAAAAAAATAAGGGAAACAGGTAGGTTTGAGACGAGAGATTGGTTGAGAGAAATAAAATGTGTCTAGTAAATGTCAGGTTTTTCGAGGCGGGATCAGATAACATAATAATGTATCTAAAATATATGTTTATTAAAATAAGAAGACTTAGAGAATGATAAAAACTCTAATTTATGTACAGGTCTTGGAATTCTCGGCGGGATTAATTTATTTTCCAGATATGGACCACAATGGGCTAAGTTTAAAGCGGTTTGGACAGGCAATTATATCAGGTGATAGTTTTATATCTTGACATCTCGCTTTCTGAACAAGTGATCGTAAAATATGGTCATTTGCATACAGCCGAACAAGTGCTTTATGTGTCGTATTTTTTGAAAATGCGAGATTTATTCATCTAATAACAATTACTTAACACTTTAAAATCGCGATAAATTAAGCCATAATTTCGGATAACAGCGTGTTAAAATTTATTTGATTTTTCATTAACTAAGCAGATGTGAAAACTAGAACACTCGCCAAGAACAAATCAAAAAAAATAATTTAAATAAGCATTTGTGGTGTTCGATTTATGTGTTTCTTTATGAGCCACAACTACATAAAAAATAGGTTACGATTACTCGAATACATTGTGGATAATTTATATTCAATGTGGTATATAATACGCTTATAGTAAAGGTACGAGTAAAATTATTTTATGCCTTTTTAATGTTTAGCTCTTGTATTTTACAGTTTCTTCTTTTGTTTTTATTATGTTTTGTGGTTGTTAGCTTATTGCGACTATTTTATGATTACGATGATGTTGTTATAGCTTTAACTTATTGCTTGTTAATTTCAAATAAAAACGCGAAAATGTCAAACTTATACTTTTAACATATAATAATTGGTGATGAGTTTATTCGTTTTTTTGAAATTATTTATAAAAGTTGACGCATAAAAACGAAAAAGATTTTGATTAAAAGTTTTGACTGTTTTAGTAACATTTATGAATCTTTCTATCTGTCCGTTTGAGAGTTAATTCGTTAAAATTTACGTTTTCTTATTTTTATTAATTTTTTGTGCAACTAAACTATATTTGACTGCTCAACGAGTCTGTTTTCAAAAACTTTTCAACAAAAATTTGACGGTGGGCCTTACTTACCGTCTCAGGACAGTGTTGCCAACCTATTGACAATGATTTCCTCGATATGATAAATCCAAATTTTCTGAATCTATGCTAAATTTCTCCAAAATATATTTTATTTAAAAAAAGACTAAAATCACAAAGTAAAATACATAGTTTTAATATAAACATCATACTGTTTATTTTAAAATTTAAATTTAAGGTAGTTACACTGCTGCATTTAGTACTTTTATTCATTACTAGGAGGTGGTATTGAATTTCCAACTAGATTTGTCTCACAATTGGCATTACTGATTTTCTTTGATTGTGTCAGTTTGAGTTTATGCGTTTTTTTATGTGTTTACTTAAGCATTTTTTGTTTGTTATTTTGTTGATAAACTGTTTTTTTAAGACACTTTTTTTGACATCAGTTTTTTTACGGAAAAAACGGTATTTTGATATTTCAAGTTTTGTAAATTATTTTTTTAAAAAATAAAATTGTTTATTTTTGCATTTCTACTCTACTACTTGTTGCATACGGTTTTAAATAATTGAGATATGACTTTTCGCCTTACCCCAAAAGAATTTAATGCAGTGTAGCGTTGTTACAACAAATTATCCAAAGACTCAAAAAACTGTCACACTAGGGTTCAACGAGTTGCTTTGGTATTTGGGGTAATAATATTTTAAATAATAATGCAAATAAATATATTTAAATTATATTAAAAGCTAGAGAGCAAGGTGGTTAAAACACGGTGGAAAAATGCCTGACAAAAAACATACGAAAAAAGCGCTTATCAGAGATAAAGGGCAAAAAAGAAAGGTAAGACCTAAGAAAATGTAGCTAGAAGAGGTAAAAGCAGGTATAATAAGTAAGTAGAGGGGAAAATTGTAAAAACATAGTAATCTGCCCCTAAGTATATAAAGAAAATAAAATAGAACTTTATTCAACATACCTAGTTTCGCAGGCACAGAAGACCTCCAAATGCATAGTTTATATTTTTGTGTATTAGTTCATATTTTATTTGTTCGTATTTTTAAAACTAAGTTTTTAAAGTGTTACCTACTCTTAATCCCAAGTTGTTCGATGTCTGTAATCACAGGATATAAACATTTATATTAAAAGTTACCTCAAACTACCTAATTAATGTGAAAATAGTGCAATATAGAAAATTGTACTAAGCAACTTTTACAGTAAAATACAAAATTTTACAAAAATAATAAATAACAATTAATTTGACATTTTAATCCTTACTATAACTAAAAGTCATTTACATTTCAGTGACAAAATTTTAGGGTTGGTTTACACAATCGGCGCCTACTGAAATTGCATTCATTTTGAAATGAACAGTACAACATTTAATTTATTACTGACAGATGAATAATAAATTACTTATCAATGAAGTGATATTTAACATTTCAAAAATTTTATTAATAAGTTTTTATTAGTTGTTGCTAAAGTTTTTTTAAAATAGTTTTTAAATTAGGACATGCTCTTTTTATTGTAATAAATGAGGTCTACAATAAAATTAATGGACATATTCTCTAGACTCAACGTACGTCCAGTTTTAACAAATTTAAACAAACAACAAATCTTAACAAACCGACAACTTGTAAAAAAAATTTAGTAACTTTATCGCCAATTTAATCAGTATTTATTAGTTACGTAGTAGTAGTAGTAATTAAAAATACTTTTTAAAAATTCTTTAAAAACGTTTGTTTTTAAATATTTTTCATTTTTCATAAAATAGTAAATACTCTAAATTTATAAAACAATTTTTTGAGTTAGCGACACTGTCTTAGGATGATAAAAAAATTTACTCAAATTTATTAATTAAATAATTTTTGTTGTTATAAAATTTGACAATAGAGATATTAGTTAAAATATCAGTCAGATACTGAAAAACGAAATAAATCTGTGTTTATTTAAAGTAATTGTACTTATTCTAAACCTGTGAGTACACTAACTATTTAAGTATTTAAGTATCAATTAAAGTTTTTTAAATTTTGAAAATTTTGAATTTGACAAATATTTTTTGGTCTATTAATCTGACCAAGTCTCTAATAAATTTAAAATAAATTAAAAACAAAAAAAAATTAATACAATTTTGAGTTTATAATTTGTGACATAGTAAGTCGATTAAAAGGTTGAAAAAAATCAAAAAATCGAAACGGAAGACGTTTAGATTTGTGAATTAATGGGAATATTTCAAGTTGAAATAATCTCCTTAGTATCGCAAATTTTAATACTTTTCTACGGCAACAACTAATCATAGTCTCAAATTCTTTTAATTTTGCCAAGAACGAAGATAATGTCGGTATTATCTCAACTTGAAATCAGCCTATTAGTGTCGATTTCAAATCGGAACTGCTGCAATTTATTAACTATTTATAACTTATCTTTCTGGCTAAAGCCTGTTTTAATCAAAAATTATAAATTTGTCTACAAGAAAATTTTTCGTGAAACTTTATTTACTTACAAGAATTAATTGCAAATTGAGATAAACAATAAAGTATAACGACAATAATTTAAAAAAAAACTGTATAAAGCGTGAGAAGAAAAAAACAAAAAATTTTTTGTTTTGCAAATACTCGCTAGTTTGGTCACAAAAAATAAATTAAATTTAAATGTCACAAAATGCAGCTAAATTTGGTTTTTCTCTCGCGCATCGTCTTACGTTGCAAAAATTTCACAAAAATAAAATTTCAGGAATAATCATCTAAAGTTTTCAAGAACGTTTGGTATTTGTCATAGATATTTTTTACATTTATCTTTTTTATTATTTTTTTAAATAAAGCCGTGTTTTTTTAAATAATTATTTTTATTAGATAATAACAATACAAATTAAATTAATAAAATTAAAAATTTTACTTAAATTAACTACAATAAAATCTACTTTTTTTAGATAATTTATGGTTAATTATAGGTTAAATATTTTACTTCTCAAATAAGAAAATACTAAAATACTTGTCAAAAATGTATAAAAACATTACAACACAAACCTTTCGTCAACAAAACATAATGTAAAATACAAAACTTATATTATATATGTATGTAACGTTATGTTATATATTAAAAAAAATGGTAGCGATTAAAAACATTTCAGTTACTTTTGATTGTCATAATTATGACAAATTTAAAATTATTACTTCTCTCTCTGTGGTGGTTTGTCAATTGTCACTGCACTTTAAAGTTTAAAGACTTTAACTGAAATTTTTTAGAAGAAAAAGATAAGGGTATTTTCAGCAATAGTCTTCAGCTTGTTTAAAAGTTTAGAGTTTTTTTTAACAGATATTAAAGTCTATTCTGTAACGCATTCTACTAAAGGTTATAAATTATCGAACTTTTTATTTTTGTAACCAAAATTGTTAAAAAATGTTATTTAAAATTTAATAAATTTAATTAAATATTTTAGAAGTGCAGTTAAAAAATCTTGTTAACAGTTTTTAAAAAAACATCGAGCAAGTGGTGACTACCATTGCTCAAACAGCAGCAATAAGCAATTTCACAGAAACAGCGCTTTGTTTTTTGCCTACATTTTTTTAAATATCAGTTTGATAAAACAAAAATTATTTAAAACCCAACGTCGTTTTTTGACACTATCGTTTTTAAAATAGAGAGACAGTTTTGCCGCACCCTGTATAAACTAAAACTGCTGCTTAAATACAAATTTTTTGTTTTACAAGTAAACAAAATATAAATCACTAAAATAGTAAATATACAAAACATAACAGTTTTTGGTAATAAAATAAGTATCTGGAGTTGTTTAATTGCGTTAAGTACGATGGCGTCTTAGGATTAATGTAAAAATCAATGGTCGTAAAAGTGTGGATCCTCCGAAACGTGCCAGTTCCTCGTCGAGTAATCAACTGATAACTCGCTTAATGCAATGTTTAATCAAGTTTTCCCCTTGCCATAACACCGCCCGGATTTAATTGAATCTAACCTCCTTTATTCGAGGATACTCAGAAGCTAATATCCATAAAGCTCCAACTTTGGCACGTCTGATTTGCAGAAATTAACTCCACTCTGAGATAACTTTAATAGTCCATTTGCATTTTCTCTAGTAAAATATTTACTTAAAAAAAAACATATGTGTACTGACCCAGTTAAGCATGTGCAAGTCAGCGCAAAACAGACAAGCTTCTTCCAACCTTGCCTTTATGAGGCTAAGGCACTTGGGAATTATTGCAAGTTTAATTAGAAAAGTAGGGGTGACGCCAGTAAACAACTCGGGTTTATGGCTTATAGATCATCGGGTATGTGATGGCTCTTGCTATGGGTTTTGGCACAATGTTGCAAACTTACCTGAAACACCGTCTATAACGGGAGTAATTACCCGTATTTTGGGCATTTGGCGAAAAATGCTGGTCGAAATCAGACCAATTATCTTATTGGAGGTTGTAAACGAGTTATGACTGCTGATTTGCTAAGTGCGGGAAAAATCAATTTTTTGATCGAGCTTCGTGTCTATTTTCCTAGAGTTCGTTTTCAGGTAAAACATCTCCACTTGCCCAATTTTTTGTCTGTAAAATTTACATATTTTCTTAGTAGAAACGGAACGCGGAACTTGTCCCTTGACAAAAACCTTTGAAATTTGAAAGAAAGCGAAAGTTGTCCATGTTTGGGTTAATCGGTGGGTCATAAAAGATCGTATACACAAGAAGCGTTGTAAAAATAAATTGTAGCGAATTGGTTTGGCCGCAAAGGGTTCGGCTACTGTATGTTTCTAAGAATGTATTTTTTGCTCCCTTTATTTATTTTTCTTACGTTCGCAAATATGTTTGGGAAAGTTAAAGTAAACGGTGCAATATGTTGCTGTTTACACCTTGCCTGTTTGAGATGGACAAATATTTAAAGACAAAGCGTTAAGAATTTTAATCAGGATTTTCGTTGGATGTCTCTTGACATTCTGCTAGCATTTCAGATTATATAAAGGGAGAATTTAGTGCACGACATTTACGACGAGGCAATTTAATACGGTATGAAGATTTATTGACGTTTTATCGAAAAAAAGAAAGAAAACGAATGGATTTTTGAGAGCCGAGATTTAACCTCTCATATATAAAATATAACTTTATCAGATAATTTATTCATAGAAAATTAATACCTAAATGAAAATCTCACTGAATGAATACCATAAACCTGGAAACTGCATAGTATGCAAACTGGCTATAAACTCGGAGGTAATTGCAGTTTTAATACCTCAGCAAACACGTACATAACTTTTCTTAAATTCAGCCTGTAATGATGAAAAATATCAACATTTCTTGCTAAATTGATTTCTACTGAAATTTAAATACGTTTTCCATCATCCGAGTGTAAATATTTGTGCGAAAATAGGCTACTCTAAACATAAATGTTTAAAATTATTAGTATTCTTTTAGACTCCGACAAATTGAGTATAAATTTAGATACACCAAACTAAACACTGTCATAAAATTTTCGGTGATGCAAGACTTATAGTTTAATCACTGTTTTAAATCGATAAATTCAAGAAGCAAAACAGGCAAACCAATTTTTGAATTATTACATAGATCTTTAATCAAAGAAATGAAAATTAAACGGAAATTAAAACAGTATACAAATGTTGATAAAGCTTACTTATAGCTTTTTCGATTGGACTGCACTTAAAATATTCGGTTCACGGTTCACTCGATAATGACGTTATAAAACTCGTTTAATAATGGACTTTCAATCGAACATGCATACATTATCGAGTGCAAAGAGTATAACTTATTCGTATTTAAACTGAAAAAGAAAATGATTTGAAAACGCTAAAGACGAAAGAGCTAAATATGGCACAGCATGTATTTTAATTTCGTAATAGAAATACACAGTTTTGCTAGTTATAAATTCTGGACACAAAATGTTTATAAACTATTTTTGCAATTTTTATTATGTTGATGAAAACGAGTTAAAAAATATTTTTATTAAAAATAGAAAATTAATTTTTTTTTTCTATAAACATTGACAAAACCAAAAAGTGTGCATCACTGAGGCAATAAAAAGTAATCCAAAAGTCGTAGAATCAAAGCAAACTTAGACAAAAATAATGTTTGTTTATTTGAAATTAATCATTACTGTCACCTAAACTGTCAAAAGTAGCTGTGCAAAATTCTGCTGTAAAATAAGCTAACAAGTTTGTGCTTTGTGCTAAGATATAGTCAGCAATAGTTACAGTAAAAACAGTTTAATATTAATTTTTTGTTTTTTTGAATTGTAAATGAGCTATTACAGTTTTTACTTACAGCTATTATCTACCAATAGTAAGCCGGACTTTCAGAAACTGTGCAGCAAAAATGAGAAAAACACTGGATCTTACATTTTATAATTAGAATTATCAGATGGTTAAAAGATACTTGAGAAAAAAACTATTCTTTCGTAATAAAGTTAATGTAGCAAAGTGTACGCACCTAAAATATTTTTACAAATAAAGCTATATCTAATAGAAAAATAGAAAATTAAAAAAATCGCCAAAACGTCACTGGTCTTTTGTCAAACGTTTAAAGCACACTATGTTTACGTTATTTATTTTTTCAGAATTATTAATTATTTACACAAAAAAACAGAATTTAAACAAAGTCTTATACAAATCTTATGCGTTAGTTAATTTTACTGACTCTAACTAATCAGGGCCTTCGCTTCTAGCTCGGGCTTGAAGCAAAGCTGTTGTCTGTAAAATTAAACTTACCGCAGACAAATGTAAGCAGCTATTCTAAAGGCAAACCAAATGTGAGAAAATTTAAATTTATTTTTGACAGTTTTGACATTTTAAAAGACGAACAAATTTCAGACATAATTACTGTACTCTTTCTCTCGTAACGAAGTTTTAATGAATTTTGAATCGCTCGTTATTTTAGTAACTTGAACACACAAGCTCTAACTCTAATCAATTTTTTTGATGATTGAACACACCAAAACAAGAAAATGCATTCTAGTGCAGCACTGGTGCGGCCAATTAAACTCGCTATTCAAATGTTTAAATTAAACGGAAAATGCATAATAAGTTATTTTGACAAAACTGAAAAAAGTAGTTATTAAGATAACAATAGTTTTATAGAAAATATAAAAGTCAAAGTCGTAGATTAAATTCGTACAACTATTAGGAAGCATTTTTCTTGGTGTCAAGACTCAATTTAATGACCAAAAATACTAGCCCATTAAATTTTGACACTAAAAGAGAGTGTAAAAAAGTTTTTGTAAATATTATTATTGTGATTGTGTTTAATTAAAACAAAAGTTACGATTGCTTTCCAAAAACTTTTATGTCAATGTTAATAATTGACGTTTGAAGTTTATTATTGTATTTAGTAGTGTAATACATTAAACAATTTAATAAGTAAACAAAAAAATATATAATAATGTACTAAAAGTAAAAATAACAATATATAATAACAAAAAAGAAACAAGGAATAAATAAAAATTATAGAAAATCAAAAAATTAAAAAACAATAAAAACTTTGAAGTAGGCACAGACAACAATATTCTCGAAGTAGTAAAATACATAATACTTATAAGAGACAAAAGAGTTATTAGATTATAGTTATCTAAACCACAAATTTGAGATATTTGACAATAATTAAGAGATTTCAACGCTTAAACAGAGCAAACTCGTTAAAAAAGTAGAAATAATTAATTGTTAATTAACAAATAAATATATTTATCAATATTTTACTGTTAATTTTACTTTAATAAATTGAAAAAACTTGATGACAGTCAACATTAGAACGTGGCTTAAAGGCTTAGGTTTATTGTGATTAATTTCCTTGATTCTTTGGTCAATTATTAAATTTTATTTTACTTTGTGCTACTTTAAATAAAGTAATTAATTGTAAATATTAAATGTCAAAGTAAATATGACGTTTGTCGTTAAAAATCAGAGAGCATTAGAGACATAGAAACTATGGCAGCAAGTATAAAACTTAGAAAAGGCTCTAAGACATTCGAACTCTCGATCTTGTAGCAAATTTTGTCTCTAAGCTATTAGCAGCCGATAATGATTAGGTGAAATAAAATATGGTATCAGTAATTTTTTTGTTGATTGCTTTGTTTAGTCAAATAAAAATTTAATTACAAATCTTGATGAAGGTTTATACAAATATCAAAATATTAGATTGTATGTATAGGTGGTACTAACAGGTTGTTAATAGAAATGTTTAATGCAGTTTTTAAAGTGCTTTAATTAAGTTCATATATAACCGAGCAAAAAAAATCTTATTTACTGTATCAACCTACAAAAGCAAAAATAAAAGGTTTTTGGGACAAGATTGAAAGAACTTTACTAAGAGAAACAAACGTAAAGATCAAACCGAGTGCTAAGTCTCCACGTTTGCCTCATCATGTATAATATAACATATTTTTCTTTAACAACAACCTGTTAATAAAAAATCTGAGCAAAAATAAGCAGACAAATTTTATCTACTAGTAATACCTTTGTTACAAATCAAAAATTTTATCTGTTTTGTAAGCATATTTTTAATGCTACACAAACAGCAACAGTCAGCAACATTAATTTATTGTCTATGTAATGTTTACCATTATAGAGAATGATAAACGTTCTTTTTAGGTAGTTGAAAAAATAGTATATAAACCTCAAGATTATGAACATTTTTCGTGATTTCGAATGTTTAGGAAATCTCAGGCTTATTCGCTCTCAGTTTTTTAAGCTATATTTTCAACTACAAAAAGTTATGCTTACAACTTTTGAGGTCTAATTTATTAGATTTCAAAACCTAATTTATTAGACTTATTACGAAACCTTATTAGCTGCCGCTAAAAAAATTTTTTTTTAGATATTAGAAATAATTATCTTTTTTATTTCGCGTTTACTTATAGCGAGTTTTTTTAAAAAAACAGTGTTATAACGTTTAACTTTGTAGCATTGCTTTTGATAACTTTTCAAGTTATTAGCACTGTATATTACGTAACATTTGATAACTTTATTAAAAAATTTAAGAATCCTGCAATTTAGCCAATAAAAAATGTTTAACACAAAACTTACTAAGCGGATGACAACGAATGACCTAAAAAATTTATAACAAATATTACAATATCTCAGTAAAAAAAATAGTATAAAAAATACTTCAGCATTGTGTTACCTGTTTATTATAAGATTCGCCACTGCGTTGCTCGTGTTGCAATTCAATTTTATCACAACGAGGGTGGTTGTAACTCAATTTTTTTAAATACTATCTATTTTGTATTTTTTGTAAATTGTAGACGTTAAAAAAAAGCGTTTTTATAAAGCGGTGAAGTCACTGTGTGTAAGTACTTTATCTGTATCAATTTTTTGTCGAACTCACTGCGTTTACTCGTATCACCCAAAACTTTTGCAGATTTAGTATTAAGATTATTAATATAATTTAGTAAAAATATTACTTAATCTCAGAGAAAAGTCTTTTTACAGAAAAAGTATTAGCAAGAATAATAAAAAAAGAGTAAAAAAAAATAAAAAAACTTTTGGAAGACATATCTTTTATAAATTAAACAGTAAACAGTAAACAGTAAACATTTTATTTTAGTGACAATTTAAGCGCACTAAGTTACTACATTTGACTAGACAACATATCAGCATTTTTGTGAACTAAGCAATAAAGCATACACTTTAAAGTCGTTTAGGATTTTTTATGTCACAAAATGTTAAGCTTAAATTTCAAATAAAGGTAAACTGGTAAAATCGGCAAAAAAAACAGATTTAATGCCTTGTCTGACTTTAAAAGCTCGGCTGTGCCTTGAGTTTGACTGTTGGTTGCGGCAATAAATTACGTCTTTTATTGCCTAATGAAACAAATAGGTAACTATTATTTATTTTATTTAACGCATAATGTAAATGACAACATTTTAAAACATTAAATATAACGACTGATAACTAACAAGTGTTTGCCTTTGTAGCTATTTTTTGACATGCCATTTTACCAATAATATACGTAACCCTTACAAACTGATAACTCTTGCTTCATCTCTTTTGGTGAGACAGAATCAACTACATCTGATAATTTTATTGTCTTAGAATTGCAAAGCTAGAGTCTTTGCAATGGTGGATTAGACATTATTTGCCATAACTGAATGAGGTAACTCAGGTAACTAGAAACAGTAAGTAGCATTAGTAGCGTCTTTAATTTTGCAATATTGTAAGATTTTTTTTTTACTTTTATTTAATTTAATTTTAATGTTATGTTGTTAAACGTAATTGAAATTAACTAAGTTATAATCACAAATAAATATTTCAAATTTTTAAAAATTACTGGTTTATGTTGGTAATAAAACAAATCATAAATTTGCATAAAACACGACATTTTTTACGTGTTTGATTGTTGCAACAAGTAAATTTTTATAGTAATAAGCAGTTTGCGGACTACTACACTAAGAAAATACAGAGTGTTTATAAATGTCTGGGCATTAAGTTGGCTTTGCAAATTTTGTTGACATGTTTTTGACAACCATTTGTCGTTACAATTATAATTTCCAATTTCTTAAATTAACGCAATTCTTTAACATATTAAGATATATAGTTCTCATCACAACAAATCGGCGGCAAATTTAACAAAAGTTTTAGAGGTAACTTAATGCCTAGACATTTATAAACACTCGGTACATATTTATAATAAAAGATTAAAAAGAGATTGAAAGATATATTACTATAAAAAAATATTTCAAAAAATAGATGATAATTGAAGTTGAAAAAATGTTTGGTTACTACAAAAAATTAACGTGTTTAAGAAACATGTGCTAAAAAAATATTAAGAAAAAAAAATAAAACTAAAAAGGAGATAAAATACAAAAGTTATGATAGAAAGCAATAGATAAAAACTACAAGGCTGACAACCTTATCAACCTCTTAGACCTAACAGTAAAAAAACTTAGGGCCAAATAAGACAAATTTGGTTGTACATGTTTTAATTATTTATTCTATACTAAATCATTTTCAAATTCGAATAGAAGTAGAAACTTAAACATTTTTAAGAAATAACCGGTTCTATAGATACTATACGAGTTCATATAAATATTGTATTTTTACAATAGTTTATATTTAAAATAATTTTAGCTCTAGTCATCAAACGTAGAGTTCTTTTGTAAAGCTTCTCTTTGGGAGTGGAGTGACAATAACATTTTTGAAATTTTTTGGATTGATAATTTTTTATCAAAGCTTATTCTACCTGTGTAATATGACCTTTGTGGAGGCAAACGGCGGATGCGATGAGCAATATAAGACAACAAAAACAGTTCGCCGAAAGAGGTAAAGCGGCTTATTCTTCTAATTAGCACATCTATACGAAATTCCAAGCCAGCTGCGCTTAGCTCAAACGTTATTATATGATTTTATGGCGACTCAGCTGTTGTTTGAATACAGTCGAACTAAAGATGTTATTTCTTCAATATCACAGAGTGTCGCGATAAGCCTAAAAGAAAAGACGTGTTATTATTTTTAGTGTGAGTGTTTCGTAATGGTGTGACGACAAGACAAGGGTATCATTTGTTTAGATATTTGTCTTTGACAGTTTACTAAATAAAATACGAACGTAAATTATTTATATACAAGTACAAAATGAAGTTTGTGACTAAGATCCTAACATGTGTTCAAATAAACTGTGAAACAAGAAATATGTTGTGTGTGCCGTCTTATTGCCAAAAGAAGATTATTTATCGGTTTCTACATGTTAATCGATAAAAAATTCCTTTTACTAAATACAATATGGTATGTTCAGGCTTTTTATAAACACAACCAACTCTACAAACATCTTGACGATTGAAGCAAGGCGGGACTTAATTTGTTTATAATTTATTTTAACCAATAGAAAACAAGCACTTGTCAGTTTACTTATTAAATATGAAATATAGTCTTTGATTATTAACTAAACGAAACAAGTCAAGCTGTAAAAAACACCAGGTGTAACAAAGACAGGTGCTCAAGCAAAAAATACAAATTTTAATTTAAAGAAAATGCTATTAAAGACACAATATCATGTCATAACTCTTTAAGCGTTTTCTAACAATAGAAACATCAAAATAAAACTATCAAAATTTGAAGAAAAGAATGACTGAAATCAATTTATTTTTATGAATTCTAAATAATTGAACTAATTTTATTTTAATGAGTCAATATTAGCTAAATTGGCTCATATTTTCTTGTAACGAGTGTGTGTCCTAACAATAACAATAAGAATCGTTTAATAAATCTTATTATATTTACAATAAAAACTCGTAAACGTACACTAAACTTAATTAATTAGTTTATTAAGCTATAAAATTACGTTAACACGTTTAATGTGTTTGCGAGTAGGTATAATTGATAATTTTATGATTAAGCTTGTATTCTCAAAGCGACCACTCCGAATCTTTTTTTTTTGAAATTGTTTTGAAGCTAGTAATCTGACCCACCCGCTTGACTTCGTAAAGTGTGGCTCATAAATTTCAAAAATTCCACCTTATTTTAACTATGCGAATTTATAGCCCGTAAACTTCCTTCGGCATTTTTGATCCTGGCCATTATTTGGATATTCGTTGAGAATTTACTATTTCTTACATAATTTGTTTTAAGTCAAATTTAATGGCACACATGTTTCCAAGCGACCATTTTCGCATTATCGGGGTCAAACAGCATCGGCTTGTAAGATGTTCCATGCGGCGCGCTCTTTTTCAGATTTGCGCACCGAATTTCAGCTCGATGTGCGGCGGGTTTTCAGGCGAGCTGATTATCGGTTGCCCCGGCAATGCAACTTCGGTCGATACTCGTGTCTGGTGCTCATTGGTCCGTCGGAAAAGGCCCTGTCATGGGTGATGTATAGCCGGGATACGTATTTCTTCGAAAACCTGAAACAAGCTTTTAAAAGGATATTAAAGTCATCAGGATTTTTCGAGAGACATGTGCGAGGCAAAGACCTCGAGATAGGCGGTTAGACCGGGTTTAAAACCAAAAAATATTCAGACAAACAACTTTGTTTTTATATTTTTCAGACGGGAAAATTGCAGGTGTTTAAAAATATTTTTGTTTTGTTTCGTAAATATTTGTGATCGATCTGATTTGATGTTTTTCCTCTCTGTCTTTCATTCAATATCACGTTACCTTTTGTATATTTAAAAAGAAAAACAAACTCGGTTGAACGGAACAAAAAGAAAAACTACCGTGTAAACATTAGTCTAAAACGTGTCGGATATTATTTACATTGGCATGAGCCAGTTTAAACAAAGCCGGGAAAATCAACAGAAAAAGTGAAAACTAAATAAACAAACGATCGAAGAGAGTTCGGTAAATCTTTTGACATTCAAATTACATTAAAAATTTTCTCTCGATTTCGGGTGGAAATTTTTTCAAATGTCAAAAACCTGCTATAAATATTTTCTCTGAAATTCTACTTTACTCAAGCGACGATTAACGACTCTTGTATTAATGTATTAAAGTTAAAAGCTTTTTTATGTGTCGGTCCAAAGTGGTGTATAGAATAAGTGTACGCTCAGCTTTTTTTAAGACAGAAACTAATTTAGCAAATTAATTAAACTAATTAAAACAGTTTAGTCTAATTCTCACTTAAATTGAATTGAAACCGTTATACGGGCTCCAAAAATGTAACAGAAGTGACAAATTCTTGTTTAGACAAAAAATTTACAAAAGGAAGTTGTTTCTGCATAACAAAGACGGTCTAATTTTTTGTATTTTGGTTTGAATTTTAAAAAGCAAACAGAAACTTTACACCTGCACGAGAATTCTACTGTTTGATTTATTTTTTCAAACGGTTGACAGCTGGAGAAACGCCCACAAGCAATTATAGCAACATTTTTTTATTTAATCATATTTCACTTTTTTTAAAATTACCATATTATACCAAAATTTAAAAATTATATGTCAGATATTACCTTATACTTATCTATTATATCTATCCTAGAAATTAAAAACAACTATTAAAATAAAGTCATTTTGATTTTACTTGTCTATACATTCTGAGATCAATTAAAATTAAATAAATTGCAGGTGCTTGTGGTCTAATGGCTTAAACCTTATTTTTTGTTATAAATTTAATGCTTGTCATTTCCGTCAATGACAAGCTAAATCTGGCTAAAATTTTGGTTTTAGAATTTTAGCCAGATTTAGATTATGATAACAAAATTTTAAAAAAATTGCCAGTGTTGTGGAAAAGTCGTAGACACATTTTATTTACTGACGTAATTTTTACAAATTTATTGTATAGAATGGTATAGGCCATAACCAAACTTTCTTTAACCACAAGTACTTTTAGTACCTACGTTTAGACAATTTATAAGAGTGCCATCAATTTCCATTCTTTGCAGACACTTTAAATATCCTAAAAATTTGTGAATAAACCGCTAATTGCAAAATTAATATTTATTCAGAAACGCTCTCTGTCAAAGTTGCTCATTAGTCTTCAATTTTTTAAAAAAGTAAAAAAATGTTTTTTTTTTAAATTTTAGTTCTCAATATGAAACACACATTTCATCTTAACTTCTATTTTTTAAATTAAAACAATTTTAATTTGAACAATCACTCACTTTTTATAAAACAATTTTGATTATAACATATGTATTTTTTAAAAATTGTAACATTATTTACTGTGCAACTGCGATTAACCAAAAGTTTATGTCAAAATTTTTTGTTGTTATTTTGCATTTTTTAATTGCAAGTAGTGTGGTAGAAAAACATTTTTACAGCTTCTATTAAAATTGATTATGTTGTTAGTAAATTGTAATAAGATAAATTGTGGTTTGTGTTATGTGGTACGTCCATTATTTAGATTTAGAAAAATTTACGGAAAAGTGAACTAGGGCAGTTAAAAACTTGTTATATAGCAGACGTTTCGAGCTTTTTTTAGCTTTTTTCTAAAATTGATAATTTATAAGCCTTGAAAAAGAGTCAAAAAAGGCTTGAAACGTCGGCTACATAGCAAGCCTTTGATTGCCTCAGTCTCCTTTCTTGTAAATTTTGCTAAATAAATTGTTATTTTACAGTTGAAACAAAAAGCCAGAGCAATTAAAAAATTTATTTAATTATTTTTTTATTAAATTATTCCAAAAAATTAAAAAATAAAATAAATGCCACTGACAAAAACTAACGAGCAGCTAAAATTTTTCGTCATCAAGTTATACTTTTGCCTGTCAAAACGTAAGACTTAGTTAGATTGCAAATTGCAACCATTGCTAATAAAATAATGACTAAACTCCCAGTTAAAAATAAAGTAATAGCAACATTTTGTAGCATTAAGTAAAACAAAAGTATACAAAAATATCTAAAAAATAAATAGGAAATTAGTTACAAATTAAAAAGCATAATTTCTAATCAAAAATTTCGTTCTGTTATTTGTTAAATGCTTTTTTAAGCCTAACGTTTTAACATCAAGCAAAAGTAAAAAAAAAAGATTGTAACAGGAACGAGAAACCCACCACTTTTGGCTGAACCTAATTGTACATACACTATTTATTTTTCTTAGCTTTACCTAGTGACACCAATTTACGGAATGCCCACTTAACTGTATAACCAATTAATTATTTTCAGGTGATTGGTTGGTGCAAAGTAGCAATTTAAAGACTGTAGAATTAAAAACAAAAATTTCTAATAACTAGAGATTAAATGGGCAAAATAATATCTATTAACGAATGTAGAATAAGCTTAATATTAGTTACTAAGAAAAAGATTTATTTAATAAAATTTTGAAAAGCAAGCGGGTAACTTTTTTGAGGAAATAATAAGCGTTTCTACTAAATGTAGGTAATACAAAATGTACCTAAACTACCTGTAACGAAATTAAATTTAATTTTGACAAACTTGACATTAATAAAGATACTTTTGGCTAACAAATTTTATTAAAAAATTTTAAATGGTTAGGTAACGTAACTGTTTTTATAAAATTTTAAAAATGGCAGTTTGTAATTATGTTAACTAATTTAAAATGTACGGCAGGTACGGATTCTACTAAAATCTCTAATTGACAATACGCTTTCTCAAAACAAGATGGTTCCAATTTAATAAGTAAAATTAAAATTGGTGTATCTGGCATTTCAATAAAGATAGATACTATCATCGTACCAAATTGCATTTTATTGTTTTTTGTAATTTTAACACTTTAAAAATAAATTATTAAAGCCTATGACTTTACTGTTTCTAAAAAAACTGTTTAGGTATATATAAAAGTTGTTATAAAAGTTGTTACTAGTGATTTGAAGTTAGAAAAAATAATCTGCAGCAACTTATTGATCTAATTTGCATTAATAACTTCAGAGAGACAAAAAAATGTTTCTGGATTTATTTTCACTCCATATTTAATGTATTTAAATCAGATAATTTAGAAAACAAACTACAATTGTCTCCTTTGCTATAACAAATTGCGAAGACTACAATTAATATTTCATTTTTAATAATATATTAATTTGTCAAAATTAAATTAAATTTAGGTCAAAATTGAATAAATTAATGTCATATACACTACGTGAATTAAACATTTGTGACAGTTTTGTTACACGATCGTGCATAAAAAACCCATAGCCGACTGTAAATATAGTGATTCTATTATTGTCAACTGTACGATAATTTGACATTTACTTACCTGTCATAAGATCAAAAAGTATAATTCGTTTTTTTTTAAATATTAAACTAAGCTAATTAACCAAAATTTTTTAACAAACTTTTATAGTGATTAAAAACTTTTGTTTTAAAATAATATTAAAAGCAGATAATGCACACAAAAAATTATATTTTTTTACATTTTTTTCTAAATTAAAAATATTAGATTTATATACTTATAAATGTATAATTTATTTTTTTATTTATTGTAACTTTATAATTTATTTAAACTTAAATGTGCAGTAAAAAATTAATATATTTTAACAACTGTTATTAAATTTGCTTTAGTCTGATGATCTGTCTGCTTAAAATATTAAGTACAAGTTAGATTTAAACCAGTTTATGTTACCTGTTACCTAATAAACTAATATTTAATCTAATATTTTTTTTTATTTAAATTTTAGATTTACAATCTTATAATTACAGAAAATACAGACACAATGTTTGTTGTACCATATGATAAAAAAAGTTTATCTTCTAGAAGGCTGTGAAATGCTTTTTGTCATTACAAATTATGTGAAAAAAAAATGAAGTTATAGCCTCCTAAAAAATAATTGTTTTTGGTTATATTGTATGTAAATAAAGTTTCGCAGAAACAACTTATAACCTTTTTTACACATTTTAAAATTTTTATACCTATTTATGTATAAATTAAAAGCTTTGACAGTATTTTATTGAACAAAGTATGTATGCAATAGTGTTATACAATAATAAGTTCTTTCACCCAAAGCTTTTAATTTTTTTTATAAATAAATTTAAAAATTTTAAAATATGTAATGATATTATATGTTGTTTCTGCAAAATGTTATTTATATACAACAAACAGTGTTACATATTTTCTGAAAAAAAAATTAACTATTTTTTATTTTTCAGTAAGTAAATTTTTGCAATAAAAGCTTTTTTGATAAAATATTTTTTGATATAATTTTATGTATGTAAAAAAATAGTTTAGGTACCTGTAGGTAGAAACGCTCCTAAACCATAGTTACCTAAAAAAGTCCAAATCTTACAACTGTAGAAATCCAGTTCCTTTACAAGTAGCTAAAACAGTAGACAGGAGAGCTAGATTTGCGTGTTTGTCATCGGACTTCTTTCGGTCAAGCTATATCTGGGTAAAACAAAAATTGTTTAATTGTTGTTGTTTTTTTAATTACTGTAGATGAAGACCTATTACAAAATCGGAGATATTTTTTGTTTTATGCTCTTTAAACTTTAAAAGTTTAAAATAGGTTCTATTATAGGTAAGTCGGTAATCAAAACTAAAAAACATAGTTTTTGAAACAATTTTATTTGTTACTTTTTAATTTTATTGGTATACCTATTATTACAAAAATAAAAACAAATATTTTTATAATTGTTTTGTAATAATACTTACATTTTAATACTATCGATACCTATATTATATTATTTTATCTATACCTAATAATTCAATCAATAAATTTAACATTTAATATTACTTATTAAATGCGACAAAAAATGACGTTAACAATGGACGCAATATTATAACTTGGGACAGAGCACTACCATGATGATTCTATGACTGAAAATTAAAATTTAATATTAACAACATTAATTCAAAGCCGAATTTTGTAATTTTATTTTAGTTTTACAAAGCTTTTATTTGTTAAACGTATACGTATACCTATCTATAGGTAATAAATATTTTAAAAATTTTAACTTAATTTTAAATCGTAAAATTAACATTTTATATTAATATAGAAATAGTGGCAATAATAAAAAAATTTTAAAAGTGTACTTACCTACGTTAAAAAGTTTAATAGAGTTTTTTGTTTAATTTTTTTTTGTAGGTGTAGGTATTAACATTTTTTAATAATCAAAGCTCATTTATTTTTGATAATTTTTGTTGACTTTTTGTCTTTGGTGACACAGGAATATTATTTCACCAATCTGTTAGCACTCAAACAAAAAAAATATCAATTTGTTGCCAACTCTATATTATGTGAAAACTATATTTAGGTACAAAGACAATACTATGCATAAATTGTTTAAAAAATATTTTAGTATTATTTGAATAGAACAGCTTTTTTTCCTGTCCAATTTCATTCGCTGCTTGCTCTAAGGAAGGATGCATGAAATGAAATAACTGGAAAGCTCTCTTAAAACAGGTGTCGCAATAAATTAAAAATACCAAATGAGTCCAAAAATACTCGAAATACTCTTTAATTTCGGCATACATCAGTGAACGTCGAACCTAAAACCCTATAAAACTCTTCACATAATGGCCGTAGAGCATCGCAAAAGAGACACGCCCATCTCGTTTCTTCAAGAGCAAAGAAAATGGAGATAGGTAGAAAGCGCATGCCCTGCAAAGTCGCCAGCATTTGCTTGCCGGATCCAGAATAGATTAGTAAATGTCTTCTATGGTGTAGGCGCAGGCGCCTTAAAGTTGACGTGTGAAGGTTCCTTGGCGGGCGTAACCACTCTCGAACTTCGGCTGCTACCATGAATCCGAAACCTGCATAACAAGTGTACAGTGTGTGATAATAGTTCTCAAGTAATAGTGAAAATAAAAATTTTATTAAACGTTTTATGGAGTCTATTTTTGCCGACGCTACAATAGAATCACGCACAGCCGGACAGAGTTATTGTTAGTGTAAGTGTTAATGTATTTATTTATTACTTCTTTAAATTGATGACTTTTAAACGCTTTTATTTCAAAGAGGGTGAAAAATTTTAAACCATTTTATTCACACATTTCTCAAACTTTGCCGCAATTTTATACTTTTTTTTATTTTTATTATTACTCCTTTTATTTATTTTGTACGCATTTTATTAACTAAATTACTTAAATAGAACTAAAATATTATTATTTAGTGTTTTTTTAATTTATTACTTTATTAGTATGCTTAATAAGATTATTCAAGCATATTCTTATTAGAACTTTTTACAAAATACTTACTCTAATTTATATTTTTGTAGTTATAATTTATTTTTGATGTAAATTGTTTTCTTTTCTTAACATATCTTAATTTAGAAGATATTTCTGCATAGTTATGTTATAATAACCTTTTTCCGTCGCAGAGGTGGAGGTAAGTATAAAAATAAAAAAAGTACGAGTACAGTTTCTTGTTATTAAGTATCAGTAAATAATGTAATGCAATATTATTAACAAACAAAAATAATTACTGATATTATACATACTTTATTAAAAAGAATATAAACAGTTTTATAATTTATTTTTTCATCTACTTGTTACATACCTAATTATCACTAACTGTAACAGTAATCCATATTTCAATTACCAAAAAAATGAATTTACTTACGATCTCTAAAGCCGTAAGTAGATTTATTTAAAAAATTAAACATTTAAAAACTTGGGACTATCTGATAAGCACTTTGCGTGGTCTCGAAAACATTTAGGAAACTTCCTCTTTCGCGCTCCGGCTTCGCCCTCGGTTTTTCCAATTCGGCTACAAAAAGTTATGCTTACGGCCCTTGAGGTTTAATATACTATTAATTTTTTTAAATATATATTTTTTGAGTCGTTTTGAAAGTGGTCATTATTACGTTTTCAGTGCTGAAAAATGTTTCTAAGAACGGAAAGCTGTTAACAGCTTGCTATTCGATAACCTATGCAATTATAATCTGGTGTTCTCGCTTGCAATTTCCTTTTAATTCATACTCCAGTTTACTGCCGAAGGATACAAGAAGTATCACAATAAAATCCAGTCTTTATAAATGGCACCATAAACGTGAAATATATTTATTATAGGTACTCTGTAACCCTACCTTGGCACCTTGGGAAATCACAATAAATAACTCTATTATAAAATTGATCATTTGTTTAAGTTTCGCGTATTAATTTTGAATCTATAATTCATCACCATAAAAGTTAACTGACCGCAAAATGATGATATTTTCGTAATTATTTCAAAACAAATTTATTTCACGCTTTATTAAATTAACGGTATTTTAGTACGTATCTAATCTTAAGTTCCGGAAATTTTATTACTTTCATGTCGCGAGGAATTTATCAGTTTCACGTCAGTGTTTACTGAAAAAATGTGTCATTCGGGAAATTAAATTTTTTAAGTGTTTTGACAAAATGTTGAATAAAACTCGATTCAGATCTGTCGAATTTATGTTTTGTAATTTCAGCAACGGTGTAAAATGAAGACAATTATTTTGAAATCACATTTCAGGTTTTTGCCCTGTCATATTCTCTTCTGGGAAACGTTTTTACAACCTCAAATTTCAAAATAAATAAACATAAACATTGCTTATTAGCTGTTGCACTTAGATTTGACGAAAAAATTCTAATCAAATGTGTAATGTGCTAAACATGGTAATTAAATGGAAATTAACTGGATTTTAAGAGCTACAAATATTATATGGTCCGACACACAAGAACAATGTAGGTTTTACTACCTGAATTGTGTCAACAAAAATTCATTGATTTTATATTTGAGAATAAGAGAAATAACAGAGAATAATGGTCAATATAAAATATGGAATTTGGAAAACATTGCAATGACTAGTTAATTTTTTAAAATAATTTTATTTTAATAATATTTTTGCTACAATTAAAGCACTTTCAACAACAGTGTACCTACTATAATTGTGCACTTTTTAGCTTACTTTTAATTGTTAATTGTACTACCAGGTGGCTATAAATTAATAATTGTTTTATCAAAAAGATTGTAATTAACGTCAAAAAGACAATGCATCTTTTCTTAAATGTTACAAACTGATGTGATGTGTCAACATTATTTTAGGTTAAATTTATACATTTATTTATTAATGATATAAATTAATGATATAAAAATGATATAAATTTTTAAAAAATTTTAAGACATAAAAACTTATTCTCTATTAAGATTTGGTTTCTTAGTTAATGTTCTTGTTTTTTTTTTAATTTGATTTTCAAGATTCTGAATAGTTTTGGCGTTTACTGGTATTTACCCTGTAGATTTTCTCTTATTTACATTTTCATGTGTAGAGAAATGATTAAGAATAAGTTGGATTTGTTTTGCTAGAATTTTATTTTAAATATCTTCTTCTAGAAATTTTGTTTTAGACTTTGTTAAGCAAAAGGAACTCATTTATAGGGCTATGCAGAAACGTAAAGTTTTTGCCGCTCTATAATATCCTAACTATAAGCTAAATGTCTGTCAATGGCGTAGAAATTTTAAAGGAAACTTAAGGGTGTTTAGAAAATAATTTTTTTCTACCAAATGTTTGAGTAATGCCCGCTGTAATTTTATAATATTTTACCAACTAGGTTTGTACGCTTGGTGAGTACTACATACAGACAATATCCCGTTTAGATTAAACAATCCACACGCTTGCGCTTTCCGTAAAATTTCTACGCCATTGACGGACATTTAGCTCATGTTTAGTATACCTATTATCGAGCGGCAAAAACTTCACGTTTCTGCATAGCCCTACTTATTTATTAATTTATATATTTTCCTAAGTAACTGACCGCATCAGTAGTAGCATTTTTGATAAAAACTTTAATGATCATACAGATAGGTAACTTCTAAAAACGCAGACAAAACAACTAATTAAATAAACAAAAAAATACCAAACTAACAAGCAATAATTAACATTACAATAATTAACATTTTAATCTTATAAGGTGCGAAAAATTTGAAAACACAGACAGAAATATTTTATCACTCAGTATAAATAACTTTACCTATATTCAAACATCTGGACACTCGTTCCCAGGCAAAACAAAGTACAAAAACAAAAACTGGATTGTGCTCATTTTGATGCATGTGACCTGGTGGAAGTTATTAATTATAATTTAGCTGTCTACTTGTTTTTGGGAATTCACTGGCACTGTAGATGGAACATTCATTTATGGCCACCAGTACAATAATTGTAGAATTGTATTTATAAATGTGCATATAGGCATACCTGCTACCCTAAAACATCTTGTTCATGTGATAATTTAAAATTTGGGATTGCTATATATGTATATTATATCATGCGTTCAATATTTCTTGTGGTCGTAGGCGGCTGTGGTTTTCTCTTTCTAGCATGTACGTAGTGCCGTTGATAAGTTCATACCCACACTTGAGGATTGACAGCTGTTAAGTAATAATGTTTGCAATGTTAACCAAGACATACGTTCTTTTTGACAATTGCAATTCATAGCCTACTTAACTACAAGAATTATTGAACGCATTTTATTTTTATATAGCTAACTTTGGTGCACTTATTTAATTTTTATAATTGTGAATGTAAACTGTAAAAAATTATTAATAATACTAAACGACACTTTAAATCAAAATTTGTGTTTTGGTTAGCTTTAAAAAATCTTGGCTTAAGCATTTTATACTATATTATTATTATTGTAGTAAAAGCAAAAATAATAATTTACTAAGAACACCAAGTGTTGGTTTTCTTACCCAATTTTTTTATTGATAGACGTATTGTAGCAAATCCTTTTCCTTAGTGTATGAGCAGAAAAATACTTTTTTTTTGCTTTTAATTTTACTTAAAGAAAAAATTTGAAAACTTTGGTCATATAGAAAATTTTATATAGTAGAGTGAGTAAAAAACGCTGCTCGTTCAAAAGTGCACTACTTTTTTATTTTATTTAGAAAGAAAAGTTAGTAACATGACAGTATTTATATTTCTCATAGGTATATACAGGGATTGCAGAGTGTACCTAACTACAGGGTCTAAAAATCTACTCTAGTGTAATAGTCTTTGGTAAAAAGATGCTAAATACTTAAATTTGCTTTATACAAACATTAATAGTTCTCGAAATTATTATTTTTTGTAGGAGATACAATTTTTTTATAGTAATTTTGTTAATATACTGAGTGTTATTCAAAAATGTACAAAAACTTTACTTAATAATAGTTCTTGTTAAAACGATGTTACCTACTATGACTTGCTTCATATCAATGTTAATAATTTCCGACATACACATAAAAAAAATTTTTTTTTAAACATTTGTTTTAAGATAAACGTTATAAGGTAACAATATTTTTAAGAAAAATTTTTTTACGTCGTATATTTTAAGTGATTCAAAAAACAATTATAAAGCAAAACAAATATTTAACCTAAAATACAGCATCACAATTGATAGAAATCTAAAAAAAATTGTTCTTATCTTGAATGATAACAAAATTATACCTTTAAAATTAATTATTTTAAAAGTGTGAGATGAAAACAAAAGACAATAAATTTTTAGACCACACTGAAAAAATAAATTGCTAAAATAAGTCTAGTTTAAATAATTTGACGAAAAAAAAACGTGGTCTACTACAACAAATAATTTGTAAAAAACACCAAGTTCTGGTTTTCTTATTACATATAACCATTTTATTTATTGTCGGATGTTAAAAGCTAGAAGGCGCTAACAGTGGAAATTGAAATATGTTTGTTTTAGGTATTTTGCGTTTTAGTAAAAATTATAACTCAAAAACGATAAATACGTTTTATGAGAAATTTTGTAAACGTACATTTTTATTCAAAATTTATTAAAATATTTATTTATGCATTAAAAACTAGGAGTTAATAAGGTCAAAAATTAGATAATTAGATACAAAAAATGCGCGATTGAAGTATTGAAATTAGATATTAAAAAAATGTAGGAAAATTTTGCTGTATCTGACCTGATATACGAGTACATCACAAAAATCACCAACATGTTCATAAAACATTGAGTATTTAGCGTCGCTTTAACAAGAACTATTACTAGATAATATTTCTACAAAATATTTATGCAGAAATATTTTAAACTCTATAGATAAAAATTAGAGAATATTTTGAGTTTTTTTGTTGTTTGTTTTCTATTTCTTCAAAATATTACGCTAATAAGCAATTTAAAAGCGTTTGTCTACCTCAAATTAATTATTACTGTCATCTCAAATGTCAAAATTTTGTTCTAAAATAAAAAAAAAGTCTGTGTTTTGTGCCAGAAATGTAACAAGCAGCAGTTACAACAAGAATAATTTTAGTCTTTCCACTAGCGAACCAAATTTTATAAACGGAAACTCAATTCTGACAGTTCTGACATTTTAAATAAGACATAATTCTCAGACATGTTCACTATATCTGTCTTTTTCTCTCTGATTAACAAAAATTCTGGGCTAATTTCAAGTTAAAATAATATTGCTAGTATCTTCGTTTCCATAGAAAAATAAACAAATTTGTGGCTGTGATTTGCTGTTGTCATGAAAAAGTATTAAAATTTGCGCTACTACCGGTATTATCATAACTTAAAATCAGCCCATAAGACTTTTAGATTGCTACTATGCTATAACTGACGTACTAAATATTTAAAACATTCTTTATAAATTATACATATTTATTTAAACTGGTTTTTCAAAAATAATTATAGATTGTGTTTAAATATTAACAAATTTTATGACTAAAAATCTTTTTTAACAAACAATATCAGCTCTAAAATCAATTAAATTTAATAAAAAATTCTATCTAAAATTTTAGTTTAGTTAAATAATATTTTAAAATACTTTAACTGTTTCAAAAACACTTAATGTTTTTCTATTTGACTATAACGTCATTTGCCATGTGTCATTGTTTTGTAATGTTAATCGAGACATACATTTTTTGTGACAAGTGCCACACATAAGCGATCTGACCAGAACAATTATTGAACACATATTATAAGTAAATTAACAATGTTTTTCAAATATACTCAAAAATTTTTTAAAAAAAGTTAGTATTTGTAATGTAACTATTACTATTATTTATTGCATTTATAATGATTCATTCAACAATAACTATATACGTATATATCGTAGTTTGTTGTTGTTTTATTTTTTCTTATAACTTTACCATGTTATTAATATTTTAGATTTTTTTTATAAAAGTACCTACTGTGTTGTTAGAAAAAATAACATTATTTAAATAAAAATGTTATTATGTTTTGTCTTTAAATTACATAATTATTATTTGAAAAAAATATTATATTGGCATTAAATTTAAAATAAAATTGCTTTAATGCATAGTTCTTTCTTTAAAAAACTCGCAATAAAAATAGCATTATCATAACATTATTTGTATTCTAAATTACAATTAACATTTAAATATTACCAGACTTTAATATAGAAACAATTTCAATAAAAAACTATTTAAGATTGTTAAGAAATTATTGTTATTCTACAAAACATAATCTTGTATTAAGTGTAAAATATGTATCATATAAATATTTTAAAAATACATACAGCTTTTAAAGGGTGATGTCAGAATTATTATTTCAAAAAATTATAGTAATTTAAAATATTTTTTTATCTGTATTATCTTAATGGTAGTGAAGCTAAAATCGACTGTGTCTGTACCTAAATACTAATAAATCACCTGTATGTGAAAGGTTTAAACTGCATACTCATACTCATTATGAGTAGGTAGGTAGGTACATAGTAATTACTTAAGTAGGCATTTAAAGTGCTTCTGCTTTTGAATACTTACACACGTTAATACTAAAATTAATTACAAGTTATAAATTACCTATATTTATTCATTCATAAAGTATTATGTCCTTACCTAAACTGTTTAATTTATTCAATCTTTAAAGCTACTAAGAATGCTTCTATTGTACTTATACATGTATTTAGATCCGGTATGTCAAAAGTCATTGCTTAATTATCAATAACTAATAGTAATGTTTTTGTTAAGCTTCCAAATCGGTACTTGAAGATACAGCCTTTCACCAAATGTTTTTAATTTCAGCAATTATTAAGTAATCGAGTAGTTTCTTATTTTTAAAACTGCTGTTTAAACTTTGTTGTTATTTAGGTTTGCTTTTGTTTCATACACACTAACCATATCAGTACTACGCGTTTGTAATAGTTTTTAAAAATTTTATTTTTATTTTTTGGGAGAGAACAACATTCTGTAACGATATGTTCAGTGCATTTTAAAGTGGTCTTCTTTCCTACGAATTCAACTCTTGTCTCTAAAATTGGCTAGATGTTGTAATTCATAGGATTAAAATCACCATTTCTCAGTTGAAATGAAATTTAAAAAATGTTATCTAAACATATTGTATACATTTAATAATACTAGTCAAGTGGTCACCGTGTATAATAATATTTTTTTGAATGTATACTATTGTATGTAAAATCGTTTGGAAATATACAACGTGATCAACAAGTACTGAGTGAGTTTATAACAATGAAGTGTCACTTGAAATTGGCTATTCTGACCAAACTTCAAATTTAAACTTAACATTTCAAAAAATTTTGTTTTGATTTTGACTACAACAACAAACTTTTTTGAAATTAATACCTGAAATTACAATATTTTTGTTATTTAAAATTGTTGTTTGTTTAAATACTGTTAAATATCAAGTTATACATTTACCTAAAAAATATTGATTTTAATTGTACTTATAATTAATTATAAATAATAATTTAAAATATAGTAGTAGAGTAACGACTAAAGCTAAAAAAGGTAACATATAATAATTAAATATTATCTATACTTATCTTGAAATAATTTTTACAATTAGATGGGTTCATTTCAAGTTGAGATAATACCGGTAGAATCTTCGTTTCTATAAAAAATTAATAAAATTCGGTGTTGTAATTGCTTGTTGCTGTAAAAATGTATTAAAATTTGTGACACTATGGGTAGTAACTTATCTTGAAATCAGCTCAAGACTGCAACAGCAAGAATCATACATTTGCTTTGTTTAAAAGGTATATCTAAATTGGTATGATTATGACAACCACCACTAACAAACCTGTTAAAGTTATTATTTAAAAAGTTTTATTGCTAATATTGTGATATAATTTTATCTATAGAAAACTTAATTATTTATATTTAAATTATACCACATAAAAATAAAAATATTTTTAATAAATTTAGTTTGTTGTTGAATTGCGTTTTAATTGTATTAATTTTTATTAGTAAGGATATATATAAAAGTTAAATATACAAACATTGTTTTAGTTGTTCAATTAAACAAAAAGCAAAAACCTTATATTTAAATTTACTTTAAACTTAAAAGTTGTAAAAAGATAAAAAATGACTTTTTTTTCTATCGTTCTTTTTAAATCTCAAAATTTATTTTAAATGTTAAACTAAAAGTTTTTTAAAATGTAGGTACATATATTTTGTGCTTTGTATTTTGTAAACCAAAAAAAAAATGTTTTTGTAGACTTGAATTTACAACGTATTAACAATTTTAAGTCTTCCAGTATATTATCTAGAAGTATATTATCCAGTATCTCATCTAAATATTATAACAATCTTACAAATTCATTTTTTTGTATGTGACATGATGGTAGGTTAATGAGCATTTCTATATTAGTATAATTTTGACAGTTTTGTTCTAATTAATTTTATCAATAACTAAAAATTTATATATTATTTGTTTACTTGACATCTGCACTGTTTTTGTTATTTTTTCAAAAAAATATGTTTTTTCAGCTATATTTTATAAATGGTTTACAATATAACTACATATATCAGATGATTCAAATGTATAAAGCAATATTTTAACTAGAAATACAGCGCTACAAATCCTACAAAACTGCAAGTTTTTTTATCTTATTTTGACTAATAACAAGATTAAACTAAAAATTAATTTTTATAAAACGTATAACAAAATTTGGACGTATTTTAACAACAAATTTTTTAGACTGTAACTCTTTTAGCTGAATTTTTTGACATATTTATTTTTGCTTTAACAAGTAGGAATTAATAAAGTAAAAAAATAAATAATTAACAAAAATGTGCGACTGAAGTACCTACTGCAACCAGAAATTGAAAAAATGCAGTAAAACTTTTCTCTTATTAGTAGAAAAAGCACATTTAAATTTTACCAAATTTCATAACAATTGATTAAGCAATTTTTAAGATGTAACCACCAAAAAAACATGTAAGTCTGTTATCAGTTAAAGTATGGTATTTTTTTGCAGATTTCTATCATTTGTGGTGTATTTCAACTTTAAACTTTGCTTTATACTGTCGAATTATTTGATATATAAAAAATACACAAATAAGTTAAAAAGTGTTAATGAAAACACATCTGGTGATGAAAAATTGTGTCATTATACTACCCAAAAGTTACGTAGAAAATGATAGTAGTTGTACAGGTAACAGGTAATAAAAAATAAAAACTCTTAACCTGGCGGTTTTCAAATGTCTACAATACAAAATTTGTTGCCATGTTGCCAATTTAGAAGTTAGTCAGTTTATAATATTTGTGTTGATTTATTCAGATTTAAGATTTTACAGATACATTATACATTTTACATGTCATTATAACAAATTTCATTTGAAATATAATATTTTTGTTGGCTACAAAATTTATTTAAATCTTATATGAGCACATGTCCAATGTTTTGGAACAAACGTTAAAAAATAAAATGATTCGTATACAATATATCTAGCACGAAGAAATCTATCGTGAGATCAGTTCAATTTATTGGCAATTTTTTTTATATTTGTGTTTTTTTTTGTATAGGTACACGTTTTGCAACTTTATAATAAACAAGATCATTTGTTTTATTTTGTTTTATTTTTTAACAAATTTTTAAAAATTTAATAACGCATAGGTAGGTAGAACCTAACCAAGAATGGGCATGTGTTGTAAGTCGTCAATATTCCAAAGCTAGGTATATTAAATTTGCCTAAAAATCATAAATATTTTTTCTAATATCAATAAAAAAAACCTAAAAGTTAAACTGCACATTAAGATCTGTGTGCTCATTGTGTAAAATTTTTCGAAATAGAGCTAATACAGCAGCCCTGTGTCTCTAATAAGACTCAGTACTTTGTCGGCAAAAGCTTTCTTAATAGCGCAAATCGAAAATATGTAAGTGTCAATTTTTCATGTTTTTATTAAACGCAGGATAATATAATGACACATAATGTAAAACAAAAGTTTCTTATTTTTTTACATAACTTTTGCAAAAGGCATCTTCATTAAATCCAATCACGTGCAAGTGTTTTTTTTTAGAATAGGCAATGCTTTGTACTTATATACCAACCTATAAACGTTTTATCGGTTAAGACAAATTAAAAAATTTGAGATTTTGCGAAAATTCGTTGTCAAGAATTCTCGAATTCCGAAAACAAATTATCAAAAAATTAGAAACTCTAGTCTGCAGTTGTAACTTTGTTTGTTATTTGGATATGTAAATACTGTTAATTAAACGTTTAGTTTTTGATTTAAAGATCAAAACCTAAAATTTTTAGTTAATTTTATCGAAAGTATTTGATTTTGCACCTCACACACTCATAAAAACATTAACAGCCTTTAGCTTTATTTTTCGTTACACATGCTAGGCATCAAACAGCCTTAGACTGCTAATGGTTACTTTTAGTCTTTTCGACGTAATATACTATTTTAATTCAATATTTCTTTAATTGTATATTGCTGTTATACTATATAAGGAGCATTTTTTTTTTCAAATTAGTGTAGGAACTCGCTTATTACACATGATTTTTGATAAAATACTTGGTTTGTTTATAGACTTTGTACTGGCTTTAATAATTGTAATAACAATTATTATAACAACTAATTTTCTTTCTTTGTTTCTTATCAAACGTAAAAATCGATAATTTACGTTTTATTTGACACACCAACAAGAATGTTTGTTTCTTATTCTAATAAAAACCTTAATAACCTTTGATGAAATTGACAAAAAATTTGTGTAAAATTGTTTTTTAAGTGAAGTTACAAATGTTTTGAGAAAAGTTTGTTCAAAAATTTTTTTAATTTTTTAAAATCTGGACCATTGGAACCTGTTTGTAGAAAGTGTTATTTTTCGCTTTGAGTACGTGTTGTTTTAATACAATTTTATCGCTTGATCTGTGTAATACGTTTCGAAATGATCGTGAAATCTTGGAATTTGAATACGGCAAGTCAATTTCACGGTAGCTGCATCGTCGGAAATATGCGGTTTTATTACAATAATTGATGGCAGTTAAGTAGCGGATTCAAAACGGAAACTCACATTTGAATACTGTAACATCAAATATAAACATGCAATAAAACGACTATATCATTGTTTTATGACAGGTATAACAATTAACAGGCCACCAAACGCTAATTATTCTTATTATACCTTATACCTGTCTGGTCCTCGTCTACCGTTCATCATATATCTCCGTCTAGTATTTTTATGGAGGCCATTCAAAATTTTTATTTGTTTACAAGTTTATTTAACTTAATTATATTGCTGCCTATTAACTATTTACACAGCACGAAAGTAAAAGTACTAAAAACTGACCTATGTCATGCACAAACGGTGTATAAATTATCCCATAAACATTGTTTGTAGCTCTGGTTAGTGACTACTTTAAAACAGAGTAAAATATTAAGATTGTTTGCTTACATGTTTATAAGCTCATTTGTGTATTTAGCTTTATCATTACATCAATCACATTAGGCAAATAACCGACAACAATTGATACTTAAACTCAAAAGAAAGACTAATTACCACAAATCTACCATTCCAATTTAACACACCAACCCCTATTTACGATAATTGCAAATTCTTGTCCCTACTCTCCCTAATACCCAAGAGGCGGAGCTTGAAACTTTAGACCCGGTAATTTAGTAATGGCTTCTAGTACACTGCCAATAGCTCTGCGCTTGCTATCCCTTCCACAAACACAACGTTTTGTACAACGCACGCCATTGGTCCACACGCCATCAAGGCGCCTAAGGACGGTCGTAAATTTTGACAATGTCATTGGCAGTCGCTCGTAAATAACAGCGGAAGACGTGATCGAAACTTCGGCCAGTCAACGCTAGGGGCGCATGTTAACACAAAGTAGAACACTGTAATGCCGCTTTTCAGAAAACTGTAATAATTTACCAGAAATTTAACAAAGCTAAAAATAAATTTGTAACTTAATTAAAAATCTCGATTTGCAAAAATAAAATTTTTAAAACAATGTTTTTCAGAGTTTAATTCAGGTTTTTTCGGGTAGGTGTCGCTCGCTATTGAAGTTTTCTGTACGTATAGAGGGATGTTTAAAGGGTCGATAGCAAGCTTGTTGAAATATTCACTAGAGTCGCTGCTTGGTTATTTATGAAACTTGAAAAAGTAATTTTTCGAGTGGAGGAATGAAAGTCATTTATCATGAAATAGTCATTCAAAAACTTTATTGTGGTGTTATGCTCATTTAGCGCGGTAATGACTTTATGTACGTTTTAAAAGTGTTTATGGTCACAAAGTGGTTTTGAGTAACGAATTTTTTGATTGGTTTATACAAGTCGTCTTCCATTAATCGATGCTTTTATGGAAGCTATTGAGTGTATTAAATCGTGCACCACTTATGATAGTAAAAGCAAAGCCATGCAGTGGTTTTATGTAGCGTATAAAATCAGCCCAGAGCAAATTAATGCATTTATTGGGCAAAACAATGACAAAATGATCACATTTTTAAGTAAATTGCTGAAAGCTTGTGTGGTATTTCAGGATTTTATCTTTCTCATAAATAACGAAGCTAATTTTCAGGAGAATCTTATAAATTACACTCTTTATGGATAATTTTTGCAATGACTTTAATGCAAAAATTTTTTCTTATCTTTGAAGTTACCGAAGAAATTCCAAAGTAATGGTGGTCACAACCTTATAAGATTAAAACAAAATTATTTATTACCTCGATTCATGTAAAGTAAACAATAAGAACAAAAACGTTTCACTATAACTTATAACTAATGGTACGATGTTGTACCATTTTCAAGACAATGTAGTCATAACATTCTCAAATGGCATAAACACTCTTTTTATTTCAGACAACCGGTCGCTGCATTTCTTGTTCTGAAGCTTCTTTTATGTTACTTCTCTTGCTAACACGATTTGTATTTTACTTTATATTCTTGCTGTGCCGACATAAATCACATTTTTACAACAAGCTACCATACATATTGTCGAGTTTTTACATATTTAACCCTTAACTGGTATGATAGGTCAAATATGACCCAAAAAATATTTTAATTTCTACATATTATTTTCTACAGTTTTGAAAGTTAGAATATTGCACAGAATAGTGCAATCTGTAGGTTCACAAAGGAATATACCAGCAACTACAAAGTTCAGAAAAAAACAAGTTAAACATTTTTGAACCCGTTTTTTTAACAAAATGATTTTTGTAAAAAACTCAATTTGCTATCGTGCTTTGTTTTCAAGTTATAAACAAAAGTTGATACGTATTTTACTAAAATATTATTTTACTAAAAAAATTTAAATCTTAGTTGTTACAAGATACAGTCTTGAAACAAAAACAATAAAGTTTTAGTATAATAAAGTATTTTTTTTTTTAAATAGAAACCATAGTTTAACATTTTTGAAATCTTTTTTTTTTATTTTATAAATATTCAAGTTTTTATTTTTATTTAAACTTAATTTAATTAAAAAATAATAATATTAAAGACAATAAATTAACTGTTAGTTTATAACAAATTTTCAAAAACCTCACCAATAACATCTATACATAACTATAGCATTTGTTATGGTAATGCCAAAACATAAAGTAATTGCAATATAAATACAATTTATATTTTTGATAGTATTTTAAAAATTTTCGTTTATGTTTTGAATACCTACTATTGCGTCTATTTTGATAAATTTTGAGCCGGCAATCATATTGCTTTATGAGTACCTAATATAAGTAAAGTAAAATAATATAACCCATCTAATTGTTTCTAAAAATATTTCTAAATTTGTAGCGTTACGTGCATTATGTGCAGGAGCACTATCTTGTTATAAATATAATTATTTATGCTATTCGTTAGATCAAATAACTAGCTGCAAATAAACATTGTTGTAAAATAGCTATACAGACTGTTATAAAAATAAATGCAAAAATTTTAACCTGAAATACAGCACCATAAATAATAAAAATTTGAAAAAAAAAATTTCAACTAGTAACAAAATTACAGGTCGTCAATGTTAGGTATAAAAAACATTTTTTTGTTATATCTCAAAACCCGCTTAACCGATTAATACCAAATTTGGTAAACAAATGAAGTTCAGTGTAATCTTTTTATTTCTACTAGCAAAATTTTGCTGCACATTTCAATTTTAAGTTACGATACTTTTGCTTCACATTTTGAGTAATTAACCAATTTTTTTCTTATTAATTTTTAATTTTTGTAGTATAAATGAATACTCCAGTAGATTCCAAATAAAAACGCAAAAACGCAATATTTTGCTAAAACGTACCGTTTTCCAGATATTTACGTTTAAAGTATAAAAATGACTTTTAATCTCTAAATTTGGCATCTTCTAGCTCCTAAACGGTGCAACTTATTGTAGTATAAAGGTGAATTAAGTTAAATCGCTTTATTTTGACCTGAAAAACCTATTGTTGCTCTATGTTAAAAAAAAATTGTTATACGTTTTGTAGTAGTTAATTTTTAGGTTTTAATTTTGTTATCAGTTGAGATAAGACAAATTTTTTTTTGCAGATTTGCACTATTTGTGGTGCTGCATTTTAGATTAAAATTTTTGCATTCACTTTCATAATAACCTGTATATGTTTTTTTTTTGTTTATTTTTTTTAAATATGTAATACGCTACAATTCTGTCTCTATAGACATAGGTTTAAACCAATTTGCCTCTGATAGTAGTAAGTATATTATATGTATACTAAGAGACTGAAGTATACATTTTTTAATCCTACAGCTGAAGTAATCATCTGAGAGATTAAAAAACTCTTCAGTGTAGTATAATAGTGTAGTACAAACACTATTTCTCGCACTACCAAACACTTATTTTAATTTTTTTAATAACGATATAATAATTATAATGTTAATTTATAATATTAATTATAGTATTAATTTTGTATTCAAAAATAATATTTGCTAATTTCGTGCTTTTAAAAACTAAATTTAATTTCTTAGAATGAAATGTGACACTCTAGTTTTTTAAAAAAGGCTTAAAGTAGTCAATTTAGTCCTGGGAATGCAAAAACAAAAAATTAATTAAATATTTTCAGTCTTCGTTGCCGCATTTCAATATATCTTTGAAAATAATTACAGCTTGTTTGTTTTGCTTTTTTGTTTGACTAAATATAAAAAAACAGAAAAATTTTACATAGTACTTTTAATTTTTTTTGTAATGTTGCATATTTTTTTACTAATAAAGCTATTTTAAGACACAAATTTACACTTTTGACAATTTATAGTTTTAGATAAAGTAAAAACTGTATCTATTTTTTTTATTTAGTTCTTATTTTATTTTTTGGATCATTTTTTATTTTTTATACTATGTAAGTTTATAATCAAAATGTCATTTAGTATAGCATTTAGTATAGTCTAAATATACACTTCAAATAGAAACTCAATTTAAACAAAAGAGCAAATTAGAAGCTTAAAGACAAATCACCTAATATAAATATTTTTGTAACTTACATCAAAAACCATTTAAAAAACCTCTTCGTTGAGCAAAATATGGTAATCTCTGAAATCAGATAAATATGTAAATTTGATTCTATTTTTTATAATTTAGTTTGTTTCACAGAGAGTATAAGTATAAACAGTATATAGATCATAAAACGTTAAAAAATGTATTAACTTTTAATCTAAAGAAAAAATTAATAGATGAACAAAACACTCTTATTAGTCTCTTTTCTAGAAAATATTTTGAATTTTTTTTTAAACATCTAAAGAAGATAATTAGCTAGCAAAAACTTTAATACTCTCTATGCACATTAACCTTTATGTTTTATTCTAATATATAAGTTATAAATAATATTTTCTTTATTTACTTTTAGTTGAAAAAAACAATATTTATGTTTATATATTAATTCATTTCTTAATATTTTTTATAAAAATATTGTAGTACATTTAGATAATATAGATAATATTCTTTACAAAAACAGTTAGAATAAGTCAAAATTGCCACTTAATAATTTTTTATCAACAATGGGTCATATTTGACCTATCATACCGTACACGTAATTTTGGAACTATATTTTTAGGAGTTATGGGTTAGGTAAACTAGTTTTGCGAGAGTGGAATTCAGTTGGCTTTTGCGCGATTTAGTGTCGGGGTGTCCGGTGGGTGTTCGGGGTCATTGGAGATAAATTACCAGAAGCAGCCTTAGTACCTTCTGGATGAGTATAAATTCAAGCGTCGCATGGGAATGGCTGTTTTACCGACGGGACGCAGCACTCATGGCGGCCATTAAACGAACGTGGGCCGACTTTGCCGGCAATTAAAAGCCAGCTTTAATCCCGTTGTGAGTCCCCCGTTCCCAACTAGCTCTGTGTTTATAAATAGGTACCCTTATCTCGTGTACATCTGATGCCAACATGGACGACACCACAGCGAAATAAAGGGTTAGATGACACGTGAAACGCATACGGGTCTCTTGTACTTCAATTAAATTATCTGTCGTAAATTCTCTTGTATTTAAATTTTATTAAAAGTGAACGGGTGATGGCGATCGTAAACCCAAAGGGACGAAGGACACAATTTGTACAATGTTATTTCAAAAAATTTATCGCACTGCTGCTTATTTGATTTATTTTCTTATCACAAAGCTTACCCACCTCTTAATCATATGCGCATAAAAATAATTAGCATTCATTTATTTTGCATATATTTGACCGAATTTAAATATTTATCAGTTTCTGATTTCAGGAATCTAAAAAAAAATTTGATCGGTTACTACTACTACTAGCTTGTGTACTAAAAATTAAAGGCATTAAAAGTCACCGAATAAATCATAAATAATTTATGACACAAGATTTCCAAGGAATGATTTAAATAAATCAATATCTTATGAGGGTCTACAACTGACTAATTGTCTACTTTTGGGAATCTAAAACACGAACGTACTTTATAAATTATTTATGACAAATTAGATAAAAATTATATTATTGCTGTTTCAAAAAATTGGTGCTAACTATTGTTTTATTGTTAATAACGAGTGATCAAATACATTTGCGACTGATAGTAGAGTTGATGTTATAGTCAAGGGTAAGTTTGACATCAAAACTGCGAAAACAATAATAATAACATGGCAGCACGTATTTTGAAAAAATTTTTTTTTTAATTTTTGTTAAAATATAATAATTTAATCAGTCATTTGGTTACTGATATATACATTTTTTTACATATACTTATATAGGCATTTTTGAAATAGATCATAGTGGTTAAAAGATGTCAAAAAAAATTAAAAAATTCAGCTTTAGTTTGCCTATAAAGTAGCAATTTTATAGAAATTATTTTTACGCACTGGTGATTTCTTCAATGATCACACGGTTTAACTAATTATAAATATGTCGATAACAAAGCCGATGTAAAACATTTTTGTAAAATACTCGTACGATTCATTTCAGAATGATTGGCATCTATCTTAGCAGACCATGACTGTGTATATGGCACATTAGATAGCACACTAAGCATGGTTTTAAAGAAAGAAGTTAAGATATCAGGTGATAACAATATTAGACATTATCCTATATCAAATTATAACAATAAAACAGTTTATCGATTATAATAAACAAATAGTCTAGCAAATACCAATAAAAGAACGTATAGAAAACAAAATTTGGTAAAAGTTTTTTAGGTATTCTTTCTAAAAACCTGCGTTTACTTTCCCACCTAAAAATGACAACTTTGTCGTCGAAACGTGCGTCGTGTAAAGTAAATTGTTTGGTGTTATTGGGTATTTTTACGTTTTATGACTTTAAATGTCAAATTTTTTTACATGTGCAGACATAGTATGTAGCCCACTTATATTAATATTTTTAAATATTTTGGTTAGTTTTTTATTTAAACCAAAAAGTTGCTAACATAAACGGTAAGTGCTATTAAGTTAGCAGTAAAAATAATTTGTTTATTTTATACGCAAGTGCTAAGCGTTATAAACTATACTTAGGCTGACGCTATTCACTGTCTTTTTGGTTATTAATTTTTTAATATTTAAAATTATTACCTTTTTTGATTGGCTGCACTAGTGCGCACTGAGTATATGCATGTCTTTTTATGTAATAGACAAAAATAGAAATACACTTAGTGCGCACTAGTGCAACCAATTAAAGACGATAGAAGTTTTATAAAAATCGCATTTATTTAGAGACCAAAATTGTTAGAAAAAAGTTAAGTTCTTTTCTTTGATATTTTAAATGTGTTCCAAACGTGTGCAATAATAAAAAAAAATGGTACTAACCATTTCTGTACTGTCCAAAATATTGTTGTCTTAAAGTAATTTACATACTTACTGACATAAAATTTAAAAAATACTGACAAATTAAGGTGTGAATATTAAATGTCTCTGAGCATTGACAACTAGAGCAATCATTTAGTAATCTGTAATAGTTACTACGTAAGCTTTTAATTGGTGGTAATCATTAAAAGCAACAATCATCAAAAATCATTAAAATGCTAGTAAATTAATTTTTGGTTCTAAAATTTTCTTAACTTATAAAGGTAGTTTTATTCTAATTATGGTAGGTAACTATAATGTCAGTGGTAATTTAGTAATACATTTTTTTCCAGTATTTTAGAATTTAGCTAATCTACTGAGCTAATTTCAAGTTAAAATACTACCGATCGTATCGCAAATTTTAATGCTCCTCTATAGCAACAACCAATTACAATACCAAATTTTTTTAATTTTCCATGGAAACAAAAATACTAGCGTTATTCTCTCAACTTGAGATTAGCTTATATGAGTATTTTTTGGAAGTTCGAGAAAGGTATAGCATATTGAAAAGTATTTCTTTGTGTTATAGTTTTAGGAAATCTTTACAATCTAATGCAAACTAAAATTTTGTATTTTTTTGAAAATCAAGTACTCTGGTAATTTTTTGGCTTGTGATATACTCAATAATATTTTTTTAAATAATTATCACTGTAGCTAAATATAAAAGAAGAGATGCCAAATGTGAGACGTTATTTTTTTGCTTGTGACGCTGGTTTGATTTTATAATTTGCTTTGCTCCTATTCTTTTAACTTTTCTTCAATTTTTTTTTATTTTAAAAATTTTGTTTTAAATTTTTTTTGTTTTTAAAATATCTTTCTTTAATACATTGTGCAAACGGTGAATTTTCCGAAAATATTTTCGAAATTTAGTTTTTATTTTCTGAAACTTTTCAAAAACTTTTATAATTTATAATTTTAATAATCTGTTTCTTTTTTAAGCATATTTTTTTTGTTTTTTTTTTGTCTTTTGTCCTTATTTTAAGCTTCTTTATACCTACTGAAATCGCCTAATTGATACAATAATAAAAACGACCACTTAAACTGTGTTAAACAATGACTCTTCATTAGTCAATTTTAAATAAAGCGCTTAAAGTAAAAGCTTTTAACATACTAAAGCATATTTTTAGAAAGTAAGAAGTCTTACAGAAAGTGATTCAGAACAACAATTAGAATTATGTTGCTACGAAAGGTCTTAAACCAACAATTTCAAATTTTAAATGCCTATATCTGTACTTCAAATAATGAATGGTACAGTGTAAATCAGACTTCACCGCAAAATGTTCTGCGCTGCTAGTCTTTCACCACTGAGTTTTATTACTGCATCTACTCGGCGACCCTAATATAGAATCGTCTATTGTTTGTCTAGAATCTCTCTTAACTCTTCTTTTACGTTTACCTAATTGTCAAACATTTTTTAAATTGTTTTTTGTTTTTCATTTTTCTATTTTTTATGTTTTAAGTTTATGTAGAATTTTTTCTCGTTCTTCAAAAGTTTTTTGATTTTTTTATTTACGTCGTTTTTTTAATTTTTTTAAATTTTGAATAAATTTTCTCAAACATTAAACGCATTTTTTTCTTTATTTTTTATTTTTTCGTAATCAAACTGAAAAAAATAAATTATTTAGATCTTTGTCAAAACTTTTTTAAATCTTATATTTTACAATAACTACCAATAACTAAACAGTTGTATAACACGTAAATCACCATGAATAATCGCACATAATTTGCTTGTTAAGTTCGCTGTGTTTCCCTAAGTCAAGACTACTAATGCCAACGACCTATATCTTACTGCTACAAGTGTTCAAAAAGAATGAGTTAACAGAGAAGAGTTAAAAGAGGTAAAAAAATTATTAAGTTTTTGCAATGACAGACGAACCAAAGTCAAAAAACAGGCGAGATAAAAAAAAACACTTTTTGATCATAGAAACACAAAATTTTTCAGTGGACTTTAACTTTTCAAGCTAAAAAAAATAGGTATAAAAAAAAATTAATAATGATTTCTAGTCCTTCGAAAACATGTGAAGTACGAATTTCGCGTAATTCGTTCATTAACTGACGTCACCGTCTCGAAAAATATAAATAATTGACAAGTAAATAAATTGTATTTACATAATATTTATTACATTACTTGTAACGTAATGAACTTGATTACGTGACTTACATGAGTGTAATAAATAACAAAATAAACTCTGACTTAAGTAGCCATAGCTAAAATACATTTTTTGGTGTTTGAAACAAGTTATATGATAAAATATTTGATTCAGATTTAGTATTGTCGGGCGTTTTGGGGTGCTTTCGATAATAAATGGTTTAATCTGGAGTGTGAGTGTAGATGCAGGGGGCGTTGTTTTAAACGAAATAGTAATTAAATACGCCCCTTCAGATAATGGTTATAGAGCAATTACATTTATGCAGAGTAACCCTTTGATGGTGTTCAAGTCGATTATCTCTCGCATTTATATTCAAACAACTCAACTCTTATCACTTTAAATAATCTCGGATCGTAGTTGAAGTTACACAATAAAAATAAATGTGGGATGGCCAAAACTTTAGTAGTAACTGTATATCAGTAGACATAACTCTAGAGTTCCAAACATCCCTATAAACATAACTAAGTTAATTTAGTGTAAGACATAAAACAGAACTTCTGGGTCATAGACAGATCTCTTGCTCTTTCGCCAGTGTTTGCGGAATTTAATTTCCGTGAAACTGGTCTTGGATAAATTTTCTGATGCTCTATCAAACTTGATTTGAATAAATTATAGTGGTTTAGAGCCGACCAATGAGAAGACTCGGTGCGAAAGCGGGGAATAAATATTTGAGGAGACGAAAAATTGGTTTATTGGGGGCTTTGTTTGTAATTTCAGAAATGGATGAGATAAAATATTCAATTTAGGTGTTTTGTTAAAATCGACTCAGACATTTATTGCCTTGGAACACTTTTATTGGATAAATTTAACACAATACGAAATTTTAGTTAGAGCTTTCATATTTATTGCCGCGATTAAGCAAACCGCATCCTGCACTAAAAAATAACTCAACGTCTAAATTACAGAGCTTTCGCTCTTTATTTAAGCCAGTTCAGACTTTGGCAAACGTCTCATTTAAACACACTAAAACTGTACAGTGTGACGTAATTAATTGCCAATAAAGCGAAAAGTTTGTAAACCAGCTTTTGATTTGCGGAAACAGATGAAGGAACATCTTTAATCCAGGTTTTGTAAGCTTTAACATCCGCCAGATGGTTGGATTAACTCAAGAAAAAACTAATTACTGGAAATAAATCTGTCAAATGACTTGCGCCATAATCGATCTCAAAACAGGGATGATTTTCTCGAGAAGGGTGTGTTTGTATTATTCATGAGCTTTAAACAAGTTTTCATGTCATTTTCACGTCTTCCCAAGGGAAATAATGCACTTCTTTTTTCCTTGACTATATTTTTCTTCGTCCTTTTTTTATGTTTTCTTACATAATTATAAATTTAATTAAAGTTTACGTCGTAAAACTGGTTTTTATTAAAAAGAAAGCGACAAGAGGAAGAACATAATGAACTAATTTTCGAATTTACACGAAATGGCGGACGCTTAATCGATTATCCCGCTTCTTGAATTTTTTCTCAGGCGTGCCTTTTCGGGTCATAATTTCAGTTTAGTTTAATGCTGGCTGACAGTTGCTGGGTCTAAAGTCTCCATCATGGGTTACAATTTATCAGATTAACCTGTCAGGTGGGGCGCATTTCGGCTGCTCACTGGCTCATAATAATGTGAAAATATTACGCAATTTGTTCCCCAAGTCAGGATTTAAATTTTGGATTATTTTTGGGTCGGTTTTATTCAGCTCCAACTGAAATAACACTTCACCCCTCGTTGAAGAAAAAATATATTTTGCTGAGACTTGATCTATTTTTGCAGCATAACCGTATTTTGTTCTTTTTCTCAAGTTTTACGAGCCAGTCGCCCGGTTGGCTCCTGGGGTTTTTCTTTCCCAACGTTGGCAAAGCGGCTAGCCACTTTCCTGCAAGAATTTCATCTCCGCTTTAATCCTCTGTCTTTATCCTGCCTGTGCTGCAGGAATTGAACTTAGGAAATGAGAAACATAGGGGATATGAAAAGTGTTTGAGTTATGTATGCGAGTCTTCGCGCTTCGTTAGCTGATACCAGCTTTTGTGCTTTGACTGGGATTTTATGATTTTTTTCAGCGAAACAGGGGATTACTTTTAGTCTGATTACAAAGTCAAAGAATCTGGATTTGGAGCGATTATTAACGCTGCTTTAGTTAGAAAGTCTAATGAGTGTGGGTTAGTACAAACATACGATAAAACTAACATCGTTGCGTTAAAGAAAAATAAAGTCGCTTTATAGGATATTTAATGGGGTTTAAAGTTGTCAACATGAAATGAATCGGTCTTTCATTGAACATAAATTTAATGCACCTTACTTCAACTATGAGGAACTCATTTGTTGCATTATTTAACCAAACAGATTTGATGCAAGTGACATAAATCACGCTTACGATGGATATTTATTTTTTTATTGTACTTTTAGTTGTTTTTCTTCACCACTGGTTTTACTGCAATATTCATAAAATTTTATCAATATTTTTATACGGATAATGGCTATTTACGTTCATTAAACATACATTTATTTTTACAATGTATATTTATTAACCTTTTATTAGATTTTTATTGCCACATATTTTATTACTTTCATAATTAAACACTGTAATTGTATCGCACCTCTCCACAAGAAACACAAACCACTCTTTCAATACAAAAATAAACATTTTCTAAAAATATAAGTATTTCTAAGAATGTTAGAAAAATATTTTTATTTTTGATAGTTGAAATTATGTTTACACATTAATTAAAAAACTATAGATTTTTTAAAAAATGTAAATAACAAATAAAAGTTGTGACTTACAAATAAACCAAAAGAAAATGTTACCGTAGTTTTTCAAAAAGTTTAAAAGATTCAACACATAAGTTTTAGAAAATATTAAAAAACTGGTTGCAAACGTAACTTTTGGAGCATTGTTTAAAAGACTTTACAAACCCATTGACAGTAATTTATTTAAAAATACTATTAAAAATAAAAACCAACAGTCAATTTAAAATTGAAAAAATTATTGTCTTATAGTTTGAAAACAGATTGTATACGTTTAGCTATTGGTTGACCTAAAAAAAATTAAATTTGGCCAGCTGTTAGAAAAAATAAACCTATTTATGGCCAAATCTGAGAATTCTAAGAACTGCACTAAAGCTCAAGGTTTATTGCATACTATGACTTATTAAAATGCCAGAACTGTCAGAATAAGTAAAACTTTACTTTTTTGTAATTGACTTGATAATATGGGAGGCTAAAGATAATAAAATGATTTTTATCGTAATTGTTGTTATATTACACAGCAGGAAGTAAAATAACAAGATTACATTAGACCTTTTTTATATAATTCGATAGTTATTTATACACTTAGTAAATTAAACATGTTATTATATATTAAAAAAAATTTTACTTCGAGCAGAAGCGAGTGAGTTTATTTCTTTAAGTCAATAAAAAAATTAGATTTTTATACATAATGTAGGCACTCATGTATGTACATATGTATGTACAATAAAAGACACAAGCTTGCTATGGTAACAAAAAAAAAAAGTTTAGCAAGAAATAATTTGGCTAAGCAAACCAAACTTGTTTTGGCAAACCTTATCTCTCAGTATACAATTATCAGTATTGTAAAAAAAATTAAAAAGTAATAGTTCGTTAAGCCATTGTAAGTACTAGAAAAATACATAAACTGGTAAAGTTGAATAATTTTTGTTTACAGAAAAACAAAAATATAGTGCGTTTATAATTTTTTTTATAATTGTTTATGACGACTAGGAACATTCAATTTTAGGTACGTCTTTTAATGCTTACTAAAAACCAATTAAATCATAAAAGCACTAAAGTTTTTGCTAGATTTGCTTTTTTTACATTTAGGTGTTATGTTGACACACCACCTAAGCTACCCTAGAGATCAAGTCAAGTTGGTGAAAGTTTGGGTGTAAACGTATTACATCTAATTTATTATGTTATAATAAAATAAACATTGTTTATTTTTTTTATTTAAAACCATTAATATTTAAAAAATTATAACATTTTTTTTAAATGTATTTTTTTTATTACAACTTTTAAACGAAAAAGAAGAGTTTACATTGAACAAAAATTGTGCAATTTTTTATATATAAGTTCTTAACTTAAAATACTTATTTACTCTTGTAAAAAAACTTTTGCAACCTGAAAGTTGTATAATAATTGGTGGAGTGCCCTATCGACTTAAAAATTGCAAAATATCAATTACGCACAAAAAATATATTTGTTTTTTAGAACAGTATAAATTTTAATTAAATATTTATAAATATGTATATTTTTTTAATTGTTTGGTTTATGTAAGTGTAACTCCTGGAGTTCTCAAGACATATTACATTAAGCTTTTAATTTTTTTGTTTTATTTGTAGTTACTGCATTAAATTAGTGTAAATAACTTTTTTATAAACTCAATTACCACAAGCAACATTTACCTATTTTTTAAATGTTTTTTAAACCTAATTTATAAATTACAGTCGATTTTACCGCACAGTGCGTAAAATTCTGGTTTTTATTAAAATAAATATAATATTTTTACAATCGTATTTAATTGTCGGAGCAAAAAAATTATTTTTCTACAACTTAACTAAAAAACTAAATTTGGCGCATTCTTATTGATGTTTTAAAAAATTGACCAAGATATTCTACAGTTACCAAGTTGTGTAAAACTTTGTGTAAAACACTTCTTACACTGTGAACAGATTTTTTAATATTAAATTTATAATTGTAAACTTTTTGATAAATTTAAAACAACTTAATCATTAATATTATTTAAAGTCAACTAAATAAAAAATACTTGTGACACTAAACAACATTTTTAATTAATTTAGTTTTTAACTTTTGTTTTAACACTATTTTTTGTGACGTTAATGCACTTTACGAGGAGGTTCTACTAGGTATACACATTTTATTACAATTTTTATCTTTAGTCACGTGGGTTAAAATTATTTTTGAAGTTTTTTAATATAAAGGTCAATCAAACAATTGTTGGTATAAATAGGTATAATTTACAGTATTATACTATACTGAGCTTTAGACTAACCGCCGTTTATTGACAACTTGAACTTAAAAATTTTTTAATATAATTTTTAAATAAATATTTACTAAAAAAGAATTTGTGATATAATTCTAAAATTTTTGTATTGTTGTTTTGACTTAATTTATGTTGCGACTTAATTTTTAATTTTAAAAATAGGCCAACAAAACAAATCTAATGCAATTAGGTAAAGTCATAAAATGGGATAAAATATTTGCTTTGAAGAGCGCATCGTGGCCATTAATCTAAAAACTTGGGATTTATAATGACAGCAATAAACCGAAAAATTGTGAATGCATTTAAAACGCAGCCAATAAAATTGTATTTTCCTTATTATAGTACTCTTATTCCAGTAGCAAGCTCGGTCGTAAACTTTAAACGCTTGTTGTTTTATTAGATAGAAAAGTATACAATACAATTTGATATAAATTGGAATGATTGAAAAACTTTCCCTTTGAGAAAAAAATCAATGAATTGTAAATAAAGGGCGTCTGGTGAAGGGTCACGTCTTGTTCGATAAGAAATAAGAAGAGCGTTTTGGTTGATGAGCTTTGGGCAAATAATGACTGAACCGTTCACTGAGATCACTCGAGTCGTTTTCGAAGGAAAAGCAATCAACCCGTTGCGTGATGTCATAAACGGCCCAGTCCCTTGACGAAGGGTAATGTCACTTCAGATACGTGAACTTTCTAACATTGATGGGGGGATAAAGACGTTATTCTTCCAACAGCCACCTTTGAAGTTTCCATGCATATTTTATTGTTACTTTATTTGTTGACCTTACACATACACTTTGACACAAGGATGACAAATTTATTTTATGACGTGACTCTACCCTGGGACCTATATGAGAAAATATTGTTTGTTTTATTTATAGCTTGTTTTCGATTCGACAAGCTAAATTATCCAATAAAATTAAAGAGGGAGATTAATACTCCAAAAAAAAAATCAAAAAATTCTCGTTTTACGTGAGGTTATAAAATTTGGAATGATCAGATAGAGGCTAGGCAGGACGTAATTTATGTAAAAAAAATGTAAATTGTGTAGTTTTGGCTGAGATTATTTCCCTCACCTTGAAACTAAGCACATGTCATAGTGAAGTTGATTGGTGCGTGAGTGAAACAACAGCCGTTCTTTTCCCCTGATCAAGTACTCGCCGCTATATTTCCAATAAAACTTATGAGCACAAACAGTTTCGTGCGAAATATCAACTCGATTGGACGTTTTTCGAGTTTCGGAATTCCAAAAAAAATGTTACGGCTCATTATAAGTTCTTCGTGTGCGGTTAGGTATCCCAGGAATTTAATTTAAGAAACAACGTTGTGTTGGTGCCACTGTTATTAATTTTCCCCGTGCTTAAAATATCGACGATACAAATCAAACTTGTTTTACCTCCTGACAGTGCCTCTTCTTCTACCACTCTTTGTCTTGGCAGCCATGTTCGATAACCAAACGCAACGACTTTTGTAACCACGTAAGAATTTTACAAAAACACAACATCTCAACCAGGAGTCAAAGCACAGACTATTTGCGGTTTGGTATCAACCGCAACCCTGAAAAGTGAAATTTCGCTTTTCTCAAAATTTTTTTGGACCTCTCGCAGAGTTTAAAGTTAGATTTTATGGGTTTATTGGTGTCTTCATTTCACCCTTGGTAATTATATGAGTTGACGTGCTGCATCTAGATAAAGCCGGCCGTTTACATTCTTCAGCTGAACAACTTTAGAGGGGTCCGACTGCTACCCCTTGCTAAGTCACTACTTTACGGTTCTGGGTTCTGGTTGGTCGGACTCAACCATGGTTCCGATTCATAACGTGCCAGTATTGTTAAAGATGTAGATGTGTTTTTGCACCAATTGAAGGACACTGAACTTGTGTAAAGTGAAAGTGATTCAAGGACGAGGGAGGTATGAAGGGTTTAAAAAAAAACTTTTGTTGACTCAACTTTTCGGCAGATGTAAATATCAGAGTTGTTAAATTTTTACGATATTTACTTTGTCTTCAAATTTTTATTTCAATCGTACGTTTGATAGAGTGTTAGTTTTACTATAACGACATTGCAATTAAACGGTTTATTAACTACTCAAACATTCAACAATCATTAGCAATTATTATAAATAAATTTCTATAAAAGTTAACACGCGGCCGCCATTTTGATTAAAATTCAAATTGGTTGTCTTCAACCTGACTAAAATATTTTACATTTTGAATGTCTTAATTATTTCCTGTTTAATTAAAAAATATTTCTCTAGGAAAATTGAGCCGGTTTTTTGACTTTAACAATGACTGGAAGTTTATAGATGACATAAAATTATTTCTGATTACGATTAACATTTTATTATGGAAGAGGAGGGGTCCACAGCAGGAACTCAAAATTGGTTGCTTTTGCATACACAAGATAATTAAAAATGAAATATTAAATGACTTGTTGAAAACTTTATATTTATTCAAATAATGTGTTTAAAGTTAATAAAAAGAAATTGAAAAATAAATATGCAATAAGAAAATAATAAAAATTTAAACGATACTTGTTTACAAATTGTTTTATTTTAGTTTTATTTTTACTATTTTTAAATTTTATCAAAAATTATAACATAAACTAAAAACAAAAATTTAACTGTTTTTTAAAAAACTTTCAAAGACAGTTATTTATTTCTAATCAAATTTTTTAAATTAGCGTTTTTCTTATCGCATCCTGCCCAAAATTTATGTCAGTTTTATCAAGCTTTAATATAAATATCGCAAAATGCTTTCGTTGTATCAAAATTTTTAAACGCGGTTTAGAGATAACCGTTTAAATATGCATGAGGTGTGCATTCGTTAATTTTTTCGATTAGTTTCGCGTGTGTTGTGCAATTTAAAATGTGAAATTAAAGTTGTGAAATCGATTAGAGTGCGCGCTTTCAGGAACGGATTTTTCAGCTTTTGTCAAAAGAGTTGCGGTTTAATGGCGAGCTAAACCGGTTTCATTATCTCCATTAAAAATTTCTCAACATGGTTCTCGGCTTTCGATAATTATTAAACTGGCTTATCACAACTGACCACTGAAACTATATTTTCAGACTTTCAGTTGCCAACACGTGTACCACACATAAAACTAGTCAAGGTTTTTCATATTTTAGTAGTCTGATGCGAGTGTGCACTATTTTTCTCAGTAACTGCAATATGTAAAGAGTTTATTATGATTACATTTGATTATACCGAGTGATCTAAAAGTAATGAAGTCTTAGTTGACCATGAAAGAAATAGGTATATAAGTGTCAGATTGTACAACTTTTAGATCACTTTTTGTTTTAGATATTTTTCTAATTATTGTTTTTTTGCAGAACGTCTTCCAGTCCACTGAAAGCTTTTTTATCAGCGAAGGTAAGTCAAAAAAACTTTAAATAATGTAGATGACCCGAAAAACAACATGTTAAGATAACACTAAAGTTTATCAATATTTTATAAATTAAGCTAGTTTTGCATATCTTACAACTAGGGTCATTGTCTAATTCCATCGCGTGTTCGTCCGTCTGTTCATTATTCAGATTCTTGTATCTCATATCAGAATTCTGAAAGCAGCGTTCATAAATATTATTGAATATAATTTACGGCCAAGTTTTGTATATAAACCGTCGACCCACTCGCGCCCGGTCATTACTTACAACCACCTCACGTAAATTCTCTCCCTCTTTGTCTTTTCCACTGAAAACCATTTCGATTGCAATTTGCAACATTGTATATTGCGATGCCTATCTGGTCTTTCAGGTTTTCTGCTAGATGAAGTTACAAGTCGTAAGTCATTTATTTTTTTCCTCATTATTCTTTAAAATTATATGAGAGAGAGAATTTCAGAAAACAAGTGGCTACTTGTGGATAGCCTACTACTGAAAATTGCATTAGGTTATTACTCGGCCTCCTCGTAAATCAGAATGTCTTCTATACGGATGCAGAGAGAAAAGCAATAATATTTAACTTAATAGCAATGCATAGAGGTAATGGTTTTATGATTGCCATTACGGTGTATATGCTTTAGGGGAAATCTTTGAATTATTTTCAGCCGGTTTTAGGGATAATCCTCCTTTTTATGCACATTGCTATTAGGCTACTTATTTTGTACATCCACGCGTAAAAGGTCGTGTAGTTTTCATTTTTAGTATTTATGTCAAAACAATAATATTTTGACTAAACTTAACCAAAGCTTTATTTTTCTTATTAGCAAAGAAAAAAATAAAATTATTATGTAAATTGCAACAAAAAAATTAAAAACTATAATTATTTATTGGCGCATATACCTATCCTATAGATTGTAGGATTAATAGGTACAACATAAATACTAAGTACAACAAAAATGTAACAAACAAATATTTAAAATTATTTTTTGAAATGTTTACCATAGAAACTCAGTTCAGGTTTTGTCTAGTTTTTTTCAGATTAGATAAGCTGACAAGCAGCAGTGCGTTAGGATTTTAGTGAGCCCTAGATAAATTTAAAAATTAAGACTTTATGTTCAAAAAGCTTATTATAATAATATAAAATTTTACGTTATAAAATTGAAACAAACGTATCTACAAAATATTCTATTTATATAATCTATTTAATGCTAGAATTCTAAATCACTACGCTACTTCATCGGAGTAGCGCAAAGTTACGCCTTCTCATACAAATAGTATAGTAAAGTTGCGACGTTGCCCCTAGCAACTCAAATTACACCGGCGTAAATCTGATTTAAAATTAGGCTCAATTTTAACTCTATAATATAAGTACAGGTGGGTATTTGAAAACAAAATAAGCCAGTTTTTAGGTATTTTTACTAATTTTATAAAAAAATGCTCGCACATTTTATTAACTAGAAAAATAAATTTTAGAGCAATATAACACCAATACTTTACCTTGTTGTTGAGGGCGGCTACCATCTTCAAACATCTACTTGACAAATACGATCCAACAGTACTTTATTGAAAAAAATTAAATTGTTTTTTTTAAGATATTTTTTAAAAATTTGATTAAAATTTTTAGTAAAAAATTAAATTTATACATGTAAAACTTTATTTTATTAATACAGCTTCAAAAGACTTCTTTTAACTATGTATGCTTGATAAATCAGGATTATCTCATAAAGTAAACAGATTGTATTAGAAATTAAAAGCGATCAGTAAAACGTCAGCTTGAGTTAGGTCTTAAAGTAGGGTACGTTTTTGTAAAAACAGGGAAGGGCACAAAACGTCCCTAAATAACTGTTTTAAAACTTTAGTCAAAAAGTAAGTAATAAGAATTTTGGCAGTTTTGCTAAATACTGTGCTCCATTTAGTGCGTTTATTTAAAATTTGAAATTTTTATGCTGTGACATTAATTTATATCACTTCATTATTATTAATAGTTAAAGTAAACGGTTGCGGCTTTTATTACTTTATTTCTCTCTTTTTTAGATTTTATATCGTAAGCTTATACACGCTGAAAATTTTTAGACGTGTCAAAACAATAAACCTCTCTAATAATTCACTAAAATATAAACAAATTTGCTTTTATAAGTGTGTAATAATAATATATTATAATATACGTACAATGGATATGTCGCTTAATAATCGATTAGTAATAACAGCGCCATTTTGTAACAAAAGGTACAAATTTTTAAAGTAGACCATCTCTCTACGAGATGGTGCATCTTTTCTCGATTTATTAGGTATATAAGTATATGACCAAAAATTGAAAATTGTAATTTTCAATTGCAACTAATACGCATGAGTTAATTGATAAGTAAGTATAAATAAATTAATTTTTATTAATTGTTAGAATTGATTACAATTAATTGTTCAAAAATATTTTTCAAAAATTGTTGTTTAAATTTTGTAAAACTGAAAAACACAAACTAATTGTTGCTAACTAATTGTTTGTTAAAAACTTGTTATAGCATATTACCCTATGTTATAAAACATCTAAAAAAATTGATGGATTTTAAACAATTTTTTTGAAAAATGTGTTTATTTAAAATAAAATAAAAAATTACAATTTTGTGTATTTATTTGTCAATGATATTGCTACATATTTATTTCACATAAATCACATGAACACTTGAAAATGTAGTCTTTGTTAATTTGATATCTAAAATTTTAAATAATTTTCGCACTTGTAATCTTCTTCTTTTTTTTTGGTTTACATTTCTAGTCATAGAAAAACAATTAACTTAAACATCTGCTTCTGAAACTTTGTCTTCAGTTCTGTTAGAAAAAATGTAACTGAATACGTCTACTTACCATTATTAGATCTTCCATTTGGTTATATGTAGTAGGACATGATAAATGATAAACCTCTTTCGTTTGCAACGAAAGACTATCTTGCTTTAACAGAATAATAACTAATTTATTAATTTATATTTTTTGTAAGTTTAACTTGTCGCATTAGTAGTTTCTTAATAAAAACTGTTTAATAAAACAAACTATAATTCATTTAGAAAACTAACCAATCCTAATTGAGCACTTTAGATTTCCAACGTTTGCTGGTTTTTTTCTGGTACAAATCGCATTTTAAAATTTTAAATTAAAAAATCTTTTAGGTTAAAGTTTATAACTATTTACGTTCGTATACGGTAAGTTTAATTTTATAAGCGACAACTTTGTTTCAGATCCGAGCTAAAAGCAAGGTCTCTGATTAGTTAAAGCCTGTAACATTAACTAACGCAGAAGATTTGTATAACATTTTTAGTTTAAAAACTTTAAATTTTATTTTTTTGTGTAAATACTTAATAATTTTGAAAAAGAAATCACTTAAACATAGTGTGTTTTGACTGTTTGACGTAAAACCAGTGACGTTTCAGCAATTTTTTTATTAAATATAGCTTTATTTGTAAAAATATTTTAGGTACGTACACTTTGATACATAAACTTTAAGTAGTTTTTTTCTCAAGCATCTCCTGTGATAATTCTAATCGTAAAAGTGAGCATCGGTGTTATTCTCATTCTTACTGCACAGTTTTCAAAAGTCAAGTTTTCTATTGATGGATAAACGACTGTGATAGCCCATTTGCAATACGAGAGAACAAAAATATTTTTTCTTATTTGCAATAAAAACACTTTTTTCATAAAATGCGCGTCTTAGAAGTTATAGCCAGAGAATCACAGACAAACTTGCATTATTTGCTAAAATAGTTTCCATTACAAACATAATAAAAAAAAGATTTTTGGACATTTTTTTTTAAAGACAATTGATACGCGTCTTGTTGGCGGAATTTGGCATTAGTAAACACCTGAGTTATTAAAAGATAAAACACGAGTTGTTCTCAAAATCTATCAAATTATTGTTTTTCCTTCAATAATACACGTGTTCATTAGTTTTAAATTCCACCCACAGGGTGCGTATCGCATTTGTTAATCGTCAATAGGTATTCTGATTGATAAGCTCAAGTAGGTTTACAGATAATGACTTAACATTTATTTTTTATGTGTCAGTGTTTTGCAAGTCTAACTATTTTTTTATGACTTTGTAACTAAGAGGTCATAAACAAAAAAAATGATTTATTAAAAAGCACGCTACTGATTCAATTAATTTATTTTGGTTACATTAATTTGTATTATTATAATTAATTTAATGATTATGACGTGGAAATAATTCTCTATAAATGTGATTTATTTATGGTAAAAATAAAATATGTAGTCATAAATTAGAAACAGGTTTATGGTTTTAATTGAGAGTAATTTGAGAAAGAAATATTTTTTTAGATAACAGAGACTTTTGAACTGAAGTTACAAGGTTACCAGCTGGAATTTTTTTTCCCAGTTATTTGTAATTGTAAATCTGTGGTTTTGTGTGCGATTTTCGCAAAGAAATTGAGTTAAGTGTCGTCCGCCATTAAAAAGTTTTATTGTCACGTTAGTGTGGTAGTTCGCACGTGTCTGAACGACCCATAATGATATTGTTACATCAATAAACCTATCTACTACATCTAAACATTTGACACAACTTTTATATGTCAATAAAAATTTAATTTCGAATATGATTGACGAACCTGTTAGATCATTAGTTAAAGTTCGTTTAATGTGGTCTCAGTTAAGTCGGGTCAGTATATTAATTACCTGTCGAGAATCTTAGTGATTTATTGATTAGAACACGTATAATTTAACTGTAATAATGTATGCTTTACGATATCTCATATATCTTAAAGCGAGCACAATCAACAATACTAAGTAGTAGCAAAAACGCCATCCTGATTGCTTCAAGCTTTTTGTATTTTCTGCTTCAATAAACTGGAGCTATTAAGTAGAAAAGTAATTTTTAAAATAGAAATAAATTTGTTGCTGAGTCTGCAAAAAAGTTCAACAAATCAACAATTTAGTTGTTTTCTTTGCGTTCAATGACATGGAAGAAATTACCGAGAGACGTTTAGGATATTTACAGGTCATGAATTTTATTCGGTGAATTTCTTTAAAGTTTTGGGCTGAGCCTGCAAGAGTTATAGCAAGTTGCTGCAATAAAACTAAGCACAGACGATTTTCAATTTAAAGAAAAAAATAGCGAAATTTTCTTATTAGATTTTTGCTGTTTGTTTCGCTTTTATTTTACTCAAGTCTGTGACTTTTACGGTTGACTCCACTTCTTTTTGTGCTGAAATATCGCATTCGGTTTGACATGCACGGAAAATTGCAGCGCTGTAATGGATACAGAATTTTTTTTAAAAGGATATTTATGATACACCCGGTTTCTGTTTATTTATGAGTATTTTGTTGCAGAAAAGTTGCATCACGACTGCCATTTTTGGGGTGTATAAAACTTAATGTCTGTGAAAAAATTTAATAGAGACATAATAAAAAATCCAGTGCTGTATTTTATAAAGTTTATTTAAATTTTATATGGAGGTATACAATTTGGGAAAGCAACCCTCTTTACATAAAGTAATATATGGATCGTAAATTATAGGATAATTTTTGAGCAAACATATAAAACGGACTTCTGATTTTCCGCTCAAGTTTAGATAAACGTAAGTAAACAATCAATTAAATTTTATGTGAGTTGTAATTGTTATAGTACACACAAAAAACACTTTTTAAATCCTATATATCACAAAAGAGCTACTTTTTTATTATGAATGAGTAAATAACCGTCTCAACAAAAATTATTGACCTGTTTATTACTTTATACTCACTTTAAAATTCGAGTTACAATCTGTAAAATTCCACTAATGCTCTGTCATTCCACTTAACACCTACCTACACAAACTGATAAAACTAAACTTTGAAAATTAGCAACATTTGTAACATTCCACACGTTTCTTGCTTGGTGCAAAATTACAGAATTATTTTTTACACACTTGTTTAATCTACAGTACATTCAAGGCCTATTCCATTAAGAATTTATTTGAATAAATTAATAGATGCTTCATAATTTTCTTAACCAAAGTCACCTTGTCTAGATTTTTATGCTTGTAACTTCCATTTCTGTAACTAGAGGAAGAGTTTCCGGTGCGGCGGCGACGAGTTGATTCTACAAAAAAAATCTGGAATTTATTGTAATAAGTTCAAAATTATTTGTTTCCTATTCGTTTAAATTGTTATTTTGAGACAACATTAAATGTAATAAAACCTATTAGTAAAATAAAAATCTAACTATTTTATTGTAATACCTGTTTTATAAATTTACCTTAAGTCATGTGTAAAAGATAAAGTTTGAAATACACAGTGTGTAAAAAATGTTAACATAAAAACAAATAATAAAATTTAAAATGACATGATGTCTACAAAAACTAATTAGAGCTTTTTACGCAAGTATAAATTTGTAGCAAATAATAGTTGTGTGTAAATGTCTTCACTTACGCTTACACAGAGTAACTATTTTATCAAGAATAAATTTTATATCTTGACAATTAGATCAAAAAACACTTCTACTGTTTTTAATTTGGCATAATATTTTTACATTTTTTTAATTCTTGTTTTCTTATCTGAGAGAGATTAAACCATTCCAAACTTTTTTACGCAAAGATATCAGTGTGTAATAGCACTTTAGAAAAGGCAAAACAAGAAATGTGATCTTCTAGACACATTTTTGCATTTTGCATTTTTGGTAATTTGATAAACATTTTAAAAATAATCAAATTGTAAAAATGTATAATGGGCCATATTCTTTGTTTTAAGAGCTTTTAAACGAGCTATCGCATTCAGTACTTTGCATTAGAAAAAAAGTTGGAGGTATAGTTTTTCTCTTAAATATAGAGAGAAAAATCTAACAAAACCCAAAAATTATGGGCTAAATTTAAAACAATAAAAACGTTTTTTTTTTAAATTCTAAATAGATAAAAGTCGAGTTATAGAATTTAATCCAGCTATAATACTCGTTTTGTATTATAATCGTTATACAGGGTGTTTTTGAAGTAATTGTACAAATGTTCACAAGTGATATCTCTTCTTAAAAAAGAGCTAAATATTTAAAACTGTTTTTAATATTGCCGGTTTTTGATGTACACCCTGCAAACTTTTTTTTAATTTTTATTGATACACGATGTATGACAACACTGTTTTTATGCAAAAACTTGTACATCGTATTTCTCAAAAATTATAAAAATTTGAAAGTTAACAAATACACTGTAAAATTGTTTTTGACTACATTTTCACATATCTTTTTTAATAACAAAGTCTAAAAAAATTATAGTCTTGGTTTTTGTACTAAATTTTGCAAAATTATTTTTTTTTGAAGTTTTCTACAACAGTATTTGTCTCTAAAACAATTTTTGCAAAAAATTTATTATTGTTGCTTTGCAGATGTTTTATGTATGTAGATAATATTTAATTTAACATTTTTCAAAAATTTTTAAATTTTACGATTTAGTAGAAGTTGACAAAAAATATGGCATCGCATTGCTTAAAATTAATTCTTTGACATGTACTAGATGTCTCTTTTATTAAACTAATAGAAATATATGGAAAGCTCAGAAGCTAATCAGTGTAAGTCAGTTGTTCTCACAAGTGATATAATTAGGTGTTTTACCATTGCAACGTTAAAAAAAATATCATTTTTTGCAAAAAAACTAAAAATTTGTGAATTGAAAAGTAATCTACAAAATATTCTTAAAATTAGTTAAAAACAAGGCACAATCATATAGAACACTACATTGTGAAATCCAAATCTGATTATAAATTTGTTTTATTATGATGAAAAAAAAAACAGCAATATTTTATTGTAATCTGTTTCAGACATACCTACACGATGCACATTATTTTTTAAAATTAAGTTTTGCAAATTGCGATCAAAATATAGTTCGTTTTTTTAATGCTCTTGTCTTTCTCTGTTTATCACATTATCTATATGATATATACAACAATGTGTTAAAAAAAGACAGACAACAGCAAATAAATAAAAAGTAGAATATATTCTTATTGAAGTAGCTCCCAGTTTGGTCTGAACAGAAATTCTTTACAACAAAATTTGGGTTTCATGTTTTGTTTTTAAAATACAGGGCTACTACTTATAAATAAACCTAAAACCTAAAACATAAAAATGTATTTATTAAAAAATTTAAACCGTTAAGTCATTTGAAGATTTTGTTACTTATTTTGGCCTTTTTAATGGACTAACAAAATTCAGAAACTCTGAATACATGCCTTTATTCAGATGATTATAAATAGGTCAATAATTATCTTAATTTAAGCTTTAATAAATTAATAAACAAAAAAATTTCTAATTTTGATAAATAACTATAATTTTCATACTTTTTTGCTGAAAGATCCAAAACTAAAGGCAACAGTTGTTTCAAAAATTATTTAAAAAACAATGTTTTTTGGTAAAATTTGGAAGCCAAAATTTTAGATACATTACATAAAATATAAAAAAAATGTAGTCAAAAAATTTAAAACCGAAAATAACTGTGATTTTAAAAATAATTTTAATATAAGTAGATTTGTTACTCTTTTGTAAACTTATTAAAGTGCTGATATTGTAAAGTGTGATCCAGAAACAGGGACTTTTACATAAAACACATGTTTTAGGCTGAAACAAAACTAGTCGGTTTAAAACATTTGTTTTATTTAAAAGTTTCTGTTTCTAGATCAAATTTTACATCTGTATTTTTGAATTTTTTTTATAATTTACATATTAAGTTAAGTAAGTTAAACTACTTTTTTTGTTAATTGTTATTTTTAACTAGTTTTAGGCTTACCAGCCTATTAGTAACAGTCTCCTGCAACGTACTGGCCAGCTTTTCTGCCAGTTAACATTTACTTAATTAATTTATCTACTTATACATATAATAACTGAGAATAAAATGCTGTTCGTTGATTAGCGTATAACTTAAAAACACCTAGATTTAGTAAATTAAAAAATATATTTGAATGGTTCAAGTAAAATTTTTACAATAAGAAAAATTGAAAATGTTCGAATCAAATAAAAAATTTGGAGAAAAATAAAAATGTTTAGGATTACTATAGGATTTTTGTATAGGTAAACTTATATTTTATCCTGACTTTTACAATTTTTTTATTTTGTTTGTTATGCTTGTAAAATAAAAAGATAACTCAATTTAAAAAAATCTGTAAGATTTTAAAAAAATTCTGAAAAATTATTTTATTTTAAATTAAAATAAAATTACATTTGTTTTTACGTGTGATATTTCGCGATCTATCTAACATATGTATTTATTTTGCTACTACGTGTACAAATGTCGTTGACAGCTAATTGTCAAATTGTAAGTCAAACAAATTGGTTACATAGTAACAAAGAATGATTGAGTTGTTTATTTTTATATAAAATTTTTAATTAAAAACTTAATTCAATAGGACTTAAATTTTAAGACAAAACCGCATGGTTCCAAGTCGATCACATTTCAGGCACGTCACATATTTTCAGCATCTCAGCGGTGTACTGTCAATAAAATTCATATCGCATGTAAGATTTTCCACAGCGTACTTTTGAATGTATTCCTCCTCAAATAGAATATCGATGGCCACAATCGTTAATAAATACAACAATTAATTGAACACTCGAAGCTACGTTTTTTTATTTTTCTTTTGCTTGGGTACATATTTTGAATAGTTTTTTACAAATTTACAAAACAATCACAAACAAATTTATTAGAATTGGTCTGTCGGGTCAGCGAGACTTTGATTTATCAAAATGTAATTTTGCTTTATATCAGGCTTAAGAACTGGTCTAGGACTAGGTACCTAAACTACATAAAATTTGTGTGAACTTGTAAAATCTTACCAAAAAAATAGTTTTTTTCTGTAAAATTCGTCACGTCTGGGCATCGCCCAAAACCCGTCTGAAGGCATGAGCGCATGTTCGGTTTGGCTGTATCGAGCGTTTTCCCGGGCTTGTATTGATCGGATGTCGGCAAGATGGCCTCCGTCTGACAGCACATTGGTGCATGGGTCCGATCCCCCATCGTTTACGCTAGACTTGCACGGCATGATCTCCCTGCTGCGCCCCTTCCAGGCCCGTTTGATCTACGATCCAATAGAAGGATACGAGCATTTCGAGCAAAAAGCGTCTGTATATCTCTCTGATTTAGAGCCCAATTTCGGACGAATTTCTAACTACGTGCTTAGAGTCTGGAATGGATTCCGGGAATAAAATAAATTGCAAGACATGCTCTGCTATCTCAGAAGTTTTTAGAGACCGCCTGCAATATCTCTGGCCAAGTTCCAACAGAGAAAATTTGCTTTTTTTGGAGATTGGAGAGATGAACAAACAGAATCGTAAAAGAAAAATGATTGTGTGCGGAAAACGGGTTTATGATTAAAATCGAGAGAAAAGTTTAATTTTTATTTGAAAAAGTTTCAAGAGCTTTTTTTAATTAATGCTAATGTATTGAGAAAAATTTAATGTGCGTCATACTCTAATCAATTCTAGGAAAAAAAAGGTTATTTTCTTGATAAACATATCTACTGATAAAAATTGTTTTGGAAAAATTTTGCCAAATTTAATATGAATACGAAATTGACTCGTGTATACGTGCGTTATTGAGGTGATATTATTTAAATAGGTAAAATATTTTAAAACCTAAATGCATTGCAATATTGTATTATTGAACTTTTGCATAAATAATAATTACAAATTTATTTAAATCAAACACGTCGTTTTAAAACTAAATAGATTTATAAAAAAGCTTTTACAAGTTGCATTTTATAGTTTTTTTATTGGTTGTACCTATTTGTTAATTATACTGTATAGTATAGCCTCAAAAATTTTGGCATTTTGTTGTTTAGGTATATTTGTACTTCTTACTATTCGGCGTGTCAAAAAAACGCGCACTTGCTAATTGTAATTACGAATTTTTGCAATCGAAACTTTCGTCACAAAATATTCTAAATTAAATTTTAAAAAATTATTAGTTTGATACAGGCACGTATCTAAAAACATTTTTTAAATATTTCATTACTTTATTGTTTTGTCTACACTTTAAAAAAATATTATTTTATAAAATCTTTTTAGCTTAGCACGATTCTATAATTATTATTCATACCAAATCTATAAAAAAAAATCGTCGGCTACAATTTCTTTGGGGCAAGATTATCTGGAAGAATTTCTGCGACCTTAGAAACTAAAATCAAAGTTTTACTTATATTGCCGATTAATACTCAAACTGATAAACTAATCTTAAAAATTATTAAGCATTTTTTACATATTTTTTTGGCAAGAACCTTTAGTTTAAGAAAAATTTTTGGAACTTTTCTACCTTGTTTTGACTAGCTCCAGAAACAAGTTACTACTTTTATTTTTTGCTAAATAGTTTAAAAAGCGCACTTTAACGTAAAATGTCAAAATTTTGAGATTACAAAAATTTTAACTTTTTTAGTTATAAAAAAAATTGTTTCTATAGGATTAAAATTTGCTGTTGTCAAAAGTTTTCATTTCCAACAATCAGATTTAACACCAGTAAAATTTTTGTAAAATTATAAAATTACATAAGTTATGAATCGTTTTCAAACTTGTTTTTTACAATATTACCATAAAATAATAAAATAAATTTATTGCTTTTGTAACACTTCTAGAAGCTCTTGCAAGGTAATAAAAATAATACTATTTATAGTACTATTAGTACTTCTATAAGAAAATAGGCGACTAACTAAACTGGTGTAAAAACTTCGTTTAATAAAATAAATGTAACATATTGCATATTCTAATTATAATTTGAAAACTTTATAAAAAGCACCTGGTGATAGGTGCGACGGATCTTGTTTCTGCAAATTAAGCAGTCGTGATTTATTATTTAAGCTTTTGCCAAGAGTTAAACGTATATCAGCATTATATTTTAAAATATAAAACTGCAAACTGAACAAAGTAACAAGAAACTAAGAAAATTTAAATAACTTTAACAGAAACAAAACTGAAATAACGCAATAACCAAAAAACAAATTTTTTAAAAATTTGTTCAGGCGAGACTGAATTTAACTTTGATACAATTTTAGTTTTAATTTGTCGTTATACCTAATAAAATTACCTTAATAACACTAAAAAGTTTAACTTTAATAAAATATATTCTAAAAACGAATTAAGTCGCAGATACTATTCAGTTGATGTTATTACTGAAAATTTTAAATTGGGAATGCTATGACATAAACTAATAAAAATCGTTTTGTCTCACAACGTTACTATTTCGTATCAAATTAATCTTTTTGTATTTGGCGTTTTTAATGCTCCTTTTAGTTTTTTAATAGCCATTATATACCCAGTGCTATAACAGTATACGAAAAAAGGCGCTGTTTCGAAAAATCAATTTTGTGGCATCAATTTAAATTTATAAACCGAGCGCGAAGCAAAAGTTTTACAAAAATGAGTGCTTATAATGGCTTAAGAAACAAGTCCTTTATACTATCTCTTATAATTTATGCATTTTACTTATTTTATTTATTTACTTTAGATAAAAAAATTAATTTTAAGATTTAATATTTTATTTAAGCATTGGGTGCTATAATAGCTATAACAGCACTTAAATAAGTTTTATTTTAAATTTTTTAGAAAAACAAATTCTAGTAAGATACCTATTATAAAACTGTAAATTTTACTTTTTACATCAAATAAAAAAAATGAAAACAGAAATTGTATAAAATGTTAATAAATAATTTTTTTTAAGTCATTGTAAGCACTTATTTTTTTCATAAAAGTTTTACTGTTTGAGACAAAGATACTACTAAAAAAATTTAAAAAAAAATTTAGTTTTATAAAACTTATCAATTAAAATTATACTTTAAAATGTTTAAAATTGTGGTTTAAAACAAGTATTGGTTTAAAGTAACTTCTAGGGTCCACAAGTAGTTTTTAGAGTAAAATCTATTTTGTAGAATATCGGCAATTGAACTAATTTTTAACAAAGCTTGCAAAAAAAACTAGCGTTTTATGTAGTTATAAAGCCGCTGGACAATTATATTATACAGCAGCTCGTCGAACACCTATTGAAAAAAAAACTGTAACGCAATAGTAATATAACTTTAACTTTTTTTTGAAAATATTACATAAAGACTTATTTTTTGCTTTACTAAAAAAAATCGTACTCAAATAACACTCTAAACCACCTTTCAGCCTTAGAAGTTAATTTAAACTAGTATACTTTTATGGTATTGAAGAAAGTACTTAACAGGTACTAAAAAAAGTTTTTAACTTGAAATGCTTTTTAATAATGCAAATTATATGGAAAAACAAAGCTACAGCATTTTATGGCATAATTTTTTTTATCATATTGTATAATCCTACTAGTATTAAATATTTTGAAAAAAATACAGAAAACAATGACGCTGATAGTGTCATAACTTTATTACGAAGAGCTATATGTACATATACCTAAGCAGTGGTCATAAATACAATTTTTTTTTTGGTAAGTTTACAACCTTTTTTGGTTGGTTAAAAAAATAAACGTTTAGTTAAATGTTCTATTTTCTAAATATAGAAAAGTTATGAAGAAATGTGAGCGATCCAAAAGTCATAGAATTTTAGTTGGCAATGAGAAAACATGACATAATATAGTGTTTATGTCTGAAAATTGTATCTATGAAATTTGAAATGTCAAAACTGTCAAAACTAAAATTTTATTTTATCATATTTAATTCGTTTTTAGAGGACTAAAATTAAATTGTTCTTATTGTAATTGCTGTTTACTACATTTCTAGCACAAAACACATAGCTAATTTTTTAGCAAAATTTGGCGCAGTAAATTTTCACAGCTAAGGTGACAGTAACATTTAATTTTTAAAATTTATTTTTGTTTTAGTTTGCTTTGATTTCATGACTTTTGGATCGCTTTTCACAAGATTATTGACATATTTAGAGTAGGTGCAGTAATAAAAATTTATGATTGGCCAAATTAGTTGTTATAAAATATTATAAGCTTAGTTAATTTTGTTACTCTCACTAATGAAATCAGCTAAATGCTTTACATTATTATTGTAATGCAGCTAAATTACACAAACGCAAAAATTCAAAAAGTAAATTAAAGTTAGAATATTGTCTTATTATTTGGGCACTGTATCATTAAATGTGTATCAATGTTATTAAAAATATTAATAAAAAATTTGCTAAATATATTTATTATAAAATGTTTAATTGCTTTCCTATCAGACATATTTGTTGATTATTGCCAACTTCTCTCTGTATTAAATAAAAACTTTTTAAAAAGTAGGCGTTATGTTACCAGTATTGTTTTCTGCGAAAAAGAAATTTAACGAAAATATTTGTTGTTCTACGCTATTAAGTAATACATATTAAATTTTATGTACCACGTCTAGGAAAGAGACATTTTTACCCACCCTGACTACCTTTAGTTAAAAAATACTAAATTCTTACCACCACCTTAACTGTTCATTACTAACTTGTTTATTACTAATTAATAGTAGTAATATTATTACTAAAAGCATTGATATAGTTTTAGATAATTTTGGTAATCTATATTACAAAGTCAAAATTTTGAGTAGGTTTAACAAAAGCTAATTGCCTCTATTTTACGAGTACAATACGCATACCTATCTTTGTATTTTTAACAATCTTCTTGCTGTCTTGTGTTTTCTTGTATTATTTGATCTAATCAAATTATGTTTCTACTGTAGACTGTAAGTCTGTTGTAATAAATTTATATTATTATATAGTCATTCTATTTAATTTCAAAATTTTAAAAAATATTTACCTACTTACAAAATATTAATTTATGTAGCAAACAACTTGCTACGATAATGAATAAAACTAACAGAATTGTCACTTAATATTTACTAATTAGTCAAAGCCAATGATTATTTAAATATTCAGAGATAAAAATGTAATTACCTTACTTTAAATATATTTTATTCAATCCTTTATTAGAAAAGCTCATAAATATTCTTACAGTTTGATAAGAACTTCTAAGCATATCTGTTCACTTAAATATTGATTCATTGCTGTCTAGACTCGTAATAACAAAATCCTGTTATAAAATCTTACCTTACGTTCATAATTTCCATTATATCTTTTAAAACATTTTTTTATCAAAAAATGTAAATCGAGTATAAACCTACCACCCAATTAAAAAATACGTTAATTAAGTTAAAGATAAGAATTTAAATTTGTTTAAATTTATACAAGACGCTTTTCTTAATTCACTTGAAACCCACGCTCTCTGAGAATAAATTTAACACAGCTACAATACACCCAAGACTGAAAATATTTTGACACTTTCAACCCAAAATTTACATGTCCCTGAAAAATCAATTACATCCATTTAGGTCAGCTTTCACCAAACATTTAAATCGCTTTCATTGCAAAGGGTTGACCTAGAAATTTTTTCTAGCACTAGGGATATGTTTCAGGTATCTGAAAGTGTAAGTGTCAAATAAGAGTTATGTATTTTGCATTCAGTAAATAAATATTTATCGAAATTGAAAAGGTGTTTTAACGCTCAATAAAAACTTTGCTACGGTAATTAAATACCACAATGTTTTATAAATTGATAAAAAATGTTAAATTTTTTTTTTGGTGGGTGTACGAAGCTCAGTCACCTTCTAGCCTTGGCTGAGAAATTAAAAATAAATTTGCTCTTAAGGTGCGGCGAGAAAACATAAACTTCCCAATCTTATTGCAGAGCTTGACAACTATAATATCCAGTATATTGTAAACGTGGTGTCAGAATGTGAAACGGTCTGCACGTATCCAGATAACGTGAACTAAAATAAGTAGAGTTTTATGTCAGTGAGGCGTGACAACATGTAAGGCATTCTCCGATAAAAATAAATATAAAAAGGCACTTCGCTCTTCTGTTTACTGAAATTGTGGCTGCGATATTTTCGACACTTTATTATATTTTAGTCAAAATAATGGCGCACGTCTTATCTCCAATCTTGTATACAACTCGCGATATTAAAAAGATTTTTAGTTCTCTGGACCGTCTCATCCATATGCAAATGGACTCAGAATCGTAAAAACCTTTTTTATTGCTATCACATATGTTAACAAAAAATTGTATTTTTTTGACAAACTTCAAAAAATAAATAAATACAATTAACTCACTAATCTTTGTCTCTAAACGATAAGGTAAATTACTAGATTGATTTCTAATCTTAATTCGACTAATAAAACGAGGTCACCCTTTAATTGTCGTCATAAATTTTTCCAAATCTAATTTACCATTTCACTAACGAGAAAATGCCGACCGATTAAATAGAAACACATTTTATTAGAAAAATTCCACTATTTGGATTAGATACACTTAAATTCAGAAATAAAATTATTCGGTCTAGTAATGGAACGTGTCTTTGACTAGAATTGTTGTTTAGGTATTAAATTAAAAGTAAAGCGACGCAAACAAAAGCTTCTAATTAAGTAAAGGGTAATAAAAGCTGGCTTAGAGTACGTTTCTGTTAACACTTAACAAAATGAATGTCTATAAATAGAGCCTTTATTAAGTAACGCAAAATAACTAAGAAAGTGTAAGTGTAAGTCAAGATGTAATCATGATTTCGGTAAATTACTTAAAAATATGTTTTTATTTTGACCTCTTCAAATACAGAATATTACTATAAATATCTAGAACAGTTTTTAGCAATTCTAGATACCTAAATACATGTAAAAGCTTTAACATCTGTTATTTAAAAATTGTGGTTTTACTAAATGCATGTTTTTTAAAATTTTTGGTAAAAATTGTGTTTTGTAACATTTTGTTCAAATACACAATTCTCAAATAAAATAAAAAAGCTTGGACAATGCACAAAAAAGCTTCTTAAAAAATACTTTTGAAGTCAAAAAATAACTAAAATTTATTTATTCAAATTTTAGTAAAATCGATTAGCTAAAAACTTTGACCATAGATGCTATTTTGTAATTAGTGTCACGAAGTTGTAAAAACTCAAGATCGCATAAAGTGGAAACTCACGAAATGGGAAAATACCGTAGTGTAGGAGCTATAAGTCGATTTGACTAAAGCGTTGAGAACAAGACCAAAATTAAAAATTTATAATATAATATCAGTGAAATAAGAAAATTTCTGTCTAATAACAAGCATAGCAAGGTTTGCATCTATAACTGTTAATACCTTGATTTTCTTTTAATTAACGTGATTAACGTATTTGTACAAAGCTGCAGTTTTAATATAATACCTAAAGTAGCACTTAATTTTCTTGATTTTTAGATTTTGTTTAGATTTTTAAATTACAATAAACACACGTACAAACACAATATGTAACTAACGAGCTATAAGTCTTGACATTTTAGTTGCTTATGGAAAAAAAGTAAAAGTGGTCAAATCTAAGAATTGTGTGTTATTTAAAATGACAGAATTAAATTTTTATTTTTTTAAATTTGGGTCGTTACTGGAAGACTTAACTTAAACTGTCTCTATTGTAACTGCTGCTGACTCCGTTTCTAGCACAAAACACAGAGTTCATAGCATATTTTTTAAAAGTATTTTGTACAGTAATTTCTGACAGTTGAGTTGACAGTAATAATTTATTGTAAATAGACAAATTGTATTTTTGTCTTGGCTTGCTTTGATTCCACAACTCATGGATCGCTCTTTACCAATAACATTATATTTTTGAAATGACAGTGTAAATATAGTCATGTAAGACACTATTTTCGGTTTGAAAAATTTTTTTAAAATAGGTCATTATATTTTTTTTTAAATTAATCAAGTTAAAATGTCATATTTAAAAATAGATTATAGATTTTACGTTTTACGTCAGATTTAAGTTGCAATAAATAAAATAATAAGCTTTGTTGAGTTGACCGTAGGCAAATTTAAAATTAAAATGCATCGACAGTTTCAGTTCTTGCTCTTTTAACAATGACTATAGAGATAAATTATCAAAATATCTGACCTGTGGTAAAACTGTAAACTGTTTTAATAAAGAAAACAACATATAAAATAAAAAAATAAAATATATCTGTCAAAATCAAAGATATAGATATTACCTGTTCTAATGTTTTTTCTACCAAAATTAGAATTTTTTTAAACATGTCTCATCTTAATAGGCATTTTTTCCTCTTAATATTTTTCAAAATTTTTTTAACACTAATCAATCAAATATCTAACATCTTATAACTAAAATACATTGTAATTGAAGAATAATGTCACATTAGCACTATTCGTTTTTTGCTGACTTTCTTCTATTATTTACTTGTAATAATCATTTTATACCATACTTTTTATAGAATTTGAAAACTGAACACTTAAGTCCTGACGTTTAATTTAACACTGTTGATTTATAGATAAAAATTTAATGCTTAAATTCTGCTTTTTTTAAGTAATATATCTACTACTTTTAAAAGTAAAAAAAAATTATCTTAAAATAAATGTAAAAAGTTTTTATTTATTTACTTAGAAACATTGAAGTTTTGTTAGAAAAAGTTATTAAATAAAAAAAGAGTTTTACCTGTCTATTGTTTTGACCAAATTTTGTAAAATATAGAGATAAGTACTATTTTTTGTTTATGCAAAAAAAAACAAATAGCTATTTACAGTTTTACAATATGATGCATTAATACTGTTTCCTCCAATTGTTTCGATAAAATTTTATTCTTTAGTTTATTTTTATCTTCTCTAGTTTATTATACAAAAGGCACACTACTAGACAATTATTAAAGTTATCAATTATTTTTTTTTTTTTTTCAAAATTTTTGCTAGTTATTATTTGTAGTAATGTTTTTAACATCACCAAAAATCACCTTCTTTAACTTGGGAGTTATTTAAAATTGTTTCACGAGCCAAATCACCAATTTTTACGTCAAATTTTCTTCGAAGTGAATTTTGTCAAAGTCTTCAAAACTGTCATTAGCAGGGGCGTATAATTGTCGTATTTTACCCATTAACAAAAAAAAAATTTATAAAGTAGATTTTTTTGTCGCTTTAGTGTGCTCATTACAAAGTCAAACGTGTAAAGAAGCCTTCTGAAATCATAAAAAAAATTTAAAGATTTTTAATCTTCTATTTTTTATTTTTGCTTAGATCGAAAGTATACTCAAGCAAAGACATAGGTTAGCCAAAAGCTGGCCTGGATGTGAAAGTTATACGTCTTATTAGAGAAATTCTTATTTGGCGACAAAATTAGTACACAATTTTTTCTCTTTTTTTAGAGATGAATATGTATTCAGGCTTGATTTCTAATGTAAATTGGCATATTATAAAATATCTAAAAAACCAAAATTTGTTGGTTATTATTAACCAAAGTTTGTTTTTTAAAAATTATGTATTATATCAAAATTTCAAAAATTTAATATATAAATTTTATTTTGACTTATGTTTTTTAATATATTTTTTAAAGTTTATTTGGTTACTAGTTGGTTATTAGTTGGCGTGTGTTTTACAATTTTGATTAATTTTAGTTTTATGATAGTTAATAACAACAAAATGTTAGTGAAAATTACAGAAATAGCATGGCATTTACTGGATTAGCAACTTAATGTAATATCCATTAACTAAAATCAATTATTATTATCTCCATGGATGCAATTACTGACATTAAAATCAAAGTTTTTGAAGTCATAAATACCTGTTCTTTATCTAAGTATCTACCTAATTTTTGATATATTGGTATTTTAAGTTTTTTCGCTATACTAAATCAAATAATAATGTTGTATTTGTAAATTATTATTGAACTAAAATTATTTGGATTTTATTTTGGAATTATTTATTTTATTTTGGAACCATATCTTGATCTTATTTTTTGTATTTTTATTTTTATAGCACTGAATTTTTTAAAGGTGCTACGCAACAATAACAAATAAATAACTGTACGTCTGGCTGTCGAATAAACGTCTTCAATTTTGAAAACGCCACTTTTACATTAAATAACAATTATCTTAAAAAAAATCATCATTTATTTCAAAAACTGTTGAACACTACAAACGCACGGAGCGTGACACAACTTTTTCTTAAATTTTAGGCTCTTACCTGTTGTAATATTTTTCTAGAATACACGTTTTCACACACGTTTTCATTAGTTTTTATTTTGGAAAATTGCAAAACAGAAAATAAAAACATACCGTATCCTGGCAACGACAAGATAGTGAACTAGTTAATCTAGATATTTTTCACACTTTAAAAAAAATACTAGAATTTTGAATGTTTTTTTGATTTAAAAAATAAATCAATTCAAAATAAAATAAAACCTTGCATGTACCACGGGCGTAATCGTGACTAACATAATCTCCACTTAATTATTTTCAAGTAAAACAAAGAAACTCAAGTATTTATTAAAATAAAAAATTAAAAAATTACAAATATAAACATTAAAATCTAATTTTCCGACACTTCATAGAACCAATAATAATAATAATAGATTTATTGTCTAACAGAAAAAAATATCCAATTAATGACAATAGAATAAAAAATAATAATTACAAAAATAAACAATTTACATTACATAAACAATTTATAAACAATAAAAAATGTGACTCAATAGCCAAAAGCGAAAGATGTATCAATTTCTCCTGCCTTAACGAGCTTCTAAGAAATGTTTAATACAATTTTTTTATATTTATTATAAAATTTAAGCAATTTGTTTTTCGGTTGATACTACATTTTCGAGCACGTTATCACATTAAATGCTGATTTTTTTAGAACTTTGTTAGAAATAATGCATTTCTAAAAAATGTAAGTATTAATAAATTAATTCTACTAATTTTTTATGATTTATTAGAAGGTTTATACTGTAGCTCGAATTCTGTGTAAATACTACAATTAAGTAGGTACCTACTTCTCAGTAATCGACATTGCCATTATATTATTTCAATAATTTTGTAAATTTGTCAGAATGTTGTTGATGTCTGATTTTTATTACCGATTAGCATGAGTGATTTATTTATTTATTTTGTTAAATGTGCCTTATTTTTCTGGCGCCCTAGATAATTGGCTTCAGCCTAGATAATAAAATAAAAATTAAAAAATATATTTCAAATGTATATATTATGTGTATATTTATACCTTACTTAGATATATTACAAATATAAACGTATATGTACCTACCTTAATTTCTTTTTTAAGTGCATATTAGAGAACTAATTCGATCCACTTATTTTAAGCTATACTACTTAAGAGATTAACAAGAGTCAACTCGTTCCTAATTATATATTGTTTAAAAGTTAAGAATTTTTAAAAATTTTAGATTGTTACTCTAACAAATATACCAACCTATTTATTTAGTTAGTTATTTGTGTTTTTTTGTATTATAGAAAACGAGGAATTGGTATAAAAATTTATGGCTTTCTTGTTAAAAAATTTGTAAATTTTAACTTAACAAAATTTTACGTTGTTTATAAAAAATAATATTTTTTTGTTTTTCGAACAATTTGTATTTCATAAAAAAAATTTTTTTAATTAAACACAAAACTTTAAGTGTTGTTACTATTATAGAAAATTCGGGACAAGCATATAAAATAAAATAAAAAAGTTTTTTGTTTTTTCTGCGACGACATTTTTGGAAAGCTTACTTTTTTCTTTTAATCAAGGCTTTAAAAATTAAGCTTTGTTTGAAATTTTGGTAAAAGGAAAAATAAACACTCGAAACCGTCAGCGTACAAAAAACAATATTGTTTTTATTGCCCGTCCGATAACAGTAACAATTTAAGGCAACATACACGCATAAAACTTAAATTATAATTTTGATTTTAAAATTTTAATAATATACTTAATAAAAATATTATTTTGATATTGTTACGCTACTGGATTTTTATGTCAAAATCAAAACACCGTCAAACCAACTAGTCACTTTTCTAATACTAATTTGGCAAAAATAACCAGAAACAAGTAACATTGGATCACTGGATATCTACAAATTTAAATCAGAAATCAAAAAACCGTTTTAATTTATTAACTTGAATTGTAATAAAAAATTGTGTTAAATACCTACTTACCCAGGTGTAGATACTGTAGATACGAGTAGTTATACATTTCAAGTAAAATAATATATTCAAATGGTATTTAAAATATTTTATCTCAAAATTGTATCTGAAAGTAAAAAGTATTTTTTTACAACTTTGATGTGTTTGAAGATATTTAGGTTAAGTTAATATTTTACAACTAACGTTACATAACATTTATTTTTTATAAGTTAGGTAAAGTAGATGAAACTCTTCTTTCTCTGTTAAATTTAATTTTTGTCATTTCGGCAGAAATAACTTTTAATTAAAGTTATTTAACCTATTATATAAAAAATCAAAGCTTGTTTTCTACAATCATGTTTCCTTAATTTTACAAAAAACCATCTATTATTATATTAGATAAATTTTATTATACCTACATGCTTCTGGTTTGCTTATCAAAAAGGCACTTGAATTTTGGTTGTTCCACTTACTTTATTAGTTAAATGAGGGCCACCGGGTTTCTCTAGATTTTTTAATACCTCTCTGTATGATATATGATGCTAATTTAGCTCGCAATTAACTTATGAAACCTTCCAGATCCCCCAACTAACAAGCATGATGGAGTAAAGAAGACATCCTTTAAGTTATTTCCCATCTGCTTGGCCAGCCATCTTAGGTGAGTCGACATTTTGTTCTTTTTGCGGCTACATCTCGGTAATTGGAAAGGCAAGGCGGAGTCCTTGTTGACATATTTATCTGATACAGCCGGTTTTATCAGGCGCGGTTCTGGTTTCAAAACTCGTATATGTCAACCGCCTTCATTAACTATACGATCTAATGCATTCGCTTGGAATATTTTTATTTTCAAAGGCATGCTGTCTCGAGAATATGTTTTAATTAATGGCCGCCTTTTCAGGTATGTTAAAAAAATATAGAGACGACCTGAGGGACGTGGGAACGTAAGGTGAACATTTTTCAAGTTGTGGGATTAAATTATTCGAGAGTTTAGCTTCTTGGTACCGAGAGAGCTCTCCGGTTGATTTATGACACACAATCGCATTAAATTTCGCCATAAATTATACAAAATGATGTGCTAAAATAATTTGTTTACTATTTGATCAGCAAACAATAACCACGAAAAACAGTTTTTATCTAGACCTCAGAGAAATCGTTTCAATTATCCTTCAAAAACTTGGTGTAAATTCAGATTATTTTAATGCGTTTTTTATGTCGCATCCATTTTGTTTAAAAACGCTCCATAAATTATTGTTAAGGTTCTTTTGGGAGAAAAAGTCGTGTGCTGGGCTTTCAGGCATATGCAAAAACAGAGAGATAAGATTTAGGTTCTAAAAGTAAAAGGGTATTTTGCGAAAAGCAAAAGCGTATCTAAATTTCGGCTTTGTTATGCTGAACACGCTTGCACCCTTATTTTACGACAGGGGTTTTCATTTCCGAAGGTTATATTTTTTGATAGTACCCTTTGAATATGCCAAGATTATGCAAAGGGACTATTGTGACAAGATGCTTTTGTGGATTTCTAAGAAGGAAAAAAACAAAAAATGGGCGGAATGGTCAAAATAAAATACTTGAGTGCTTCGGAATTATAAATATCTCACGAGAACAGAATTTTATGAGATCTAAATTGATTTTTTTCGGCTTTGAATGTACATTATTTATGCTCAGATCTATTAATCGTAATGTGGGTAATAAATCACAATTACTAGTGTCTATAGCATAACTAGACCAATTAAATCGTTTTAAATATTGCAAAACAAGTTCATTCATACCTCGCTCAATAAATTGTAGCATTATTTCGTAACCCAATAGACAAAATGTTCTCAATTATATCGGCCATAACAGTTAGCTTTATTATCGTAACAATAATCACTTGCTTAATTGCAACTTAAACCGATTATCATACCAAAAACCGTTTTTATAGCAATTTAAACCAAATTGATGTAAACAAAACACAAAAATTTTATTATTTATGACACTCTTGTTATAATTGCAATTTTATGTCTTAATTTAATGAGATTTTATGGTTTTGTTAGTGCCATAATAAATTATTACTTTATCGCTTGACAAAATACAATTAGGAGATTTCGACAAAATGGTGGGATATTTTAAACGTACAGATTTCTTGTAAAATGGTGGCAAATTTTTCAATTCAGAGAGTTTTGAAGAGATGGCGCTCGGAAGAGTTGACTTGTGGGAGAGATCAATGGTGCGTTTTGAATCTTACCACCCACTGATAATCTCTGATAAACGATCTTTAATAATAGATATTAGAATAATAGCCTATGCCTCTATCTACGGTATAAAATACTATACAGATTTAAAATTATTTAAAAAGTTGGTAGGAGTTTAAAACATATTAGATTAGAATAAAAGTTTATTTTGTTGAAAATAATTAATAATATAAAATAATTTTGGAAAGCTTTTACTTTTATTAACACTTTATTAATACCTACATATAAATGTCAGTAGAAATAAAAAGGTTAAAGAATAACATGTTCTTTCTAAAAATAAAATAGTTAAATGGATATTTTGAACAGGAAATGAGAAATTAGTTCTAATTTTATCATGATTTGGTTACCTCGTAATTAGATACATTTAATTGCCTGATAAATTTAATAAATAAGGAAGTATAAATACACAACATGATGTTACATAACTAAATCAGTTTTGATCTATTTTTTATTATAGGTCAATCGTAGAAAAAATACCATTAGTTTTATCTTGAGTTTTATCCGAGGTGTTATTAATGACTATACAAGTACATAATTCAAAAATACCTAACTTCTTTAAAAAAAATAATTACGCTATTCATTTGGATAATAAAAGCACAAATTGTGAAGTGACCGTTTACCTACCTTAATATTGTTATTAACTAACATAAATTATTTTTGTATGCATTTTCTTTAACATATTAAAAAAGTAAGTATTCAAAATTTTTATTACAATATTAGCTGTACGATATTTGTATTAATGACGTAAATAAATGGTCCTTTGGTATGAGGCATCTATATTTATCAGATTATCTGTGTAATCTAAGTTTTATTGTAGACAAGATAATATAGTAATTTACCTAATTTTAATTACAACAATTATAATTTTATTTTTGACATCGATTTTGTTAAAAGCTGATACATATAATATCTACAATAATCCTGATTTTTTATAGCTTCTTTTGTTAACATATTGACTGTCTCATGAGCCACCTAGGACTTATAGCCTGGTTCAACTACAAGTCTAAAAATCGCATATGGTTTATATTCTAGGTAAATTTTATTCATAACTTTCTTCATCTGAAGAACTCAAGGGCTTGCAATAGTTCGAAAATTACTCCAGAAAATCTTTTATGTTTTTTCAACTAATGTTAACTGGATGAGATCAAAAATCCCTAGATTATTGAATCTTGTACTTCTAAAACTTTAAATTGGGCTGTCAAAAGTGTCAATAGGTTATTAATTCTTATTGCACTCTAAGGCATGTGATAATATGACTTTGTTTTTTATTATAATTATTGATTTACCGATTTTTTCGTTTATGTAATCTATTCTTTGCTTTTATTGTGCTATATACTAGAATTTTTTTCTTTGCGCCTAACTAGAGGCAACCACCAACACATAAAAAATTTGGGTAGTGAAGACTATGTATCTCTGTGAAATAAGTATACACGTACGATTAGTTACTAAAAAATCACATTATAAGGTCACTGGCTAGCTCTGTTATCACGACTTTAGAAATAACATAAGTCACATACGACCAATTTTTGTAATCAGTATGATACAGAAACAAAAATTTAAATAGTGTAACTTAAAAAAATATTTTTATTTCAGTACAATAGACACTTAATGTAAATATAATATAAATTAATAATATATAAATATAATATTTAATATAAATTTAAAAAATAATAATAATAATAATTGTGTGCTTTATTGAAGCAAGAGATGCAGTGTGCTTGTGAACAACTATTGAAAGTTGCATTGATATAATACGTGGTCTTTATTCTTCTATCAGTTTTTTAACTTAAAAAATCTTAATTGTTTAGTCCAAAAAATTGTTTTCTTACATTTTTGTTTTAATGAGCAGGTAACAATATGGCTCATTGGACTCGGAGAGAATTTGGTTTTGAGTCTCGAGTTCAATGACACTTACATGGTATGTATTTACAGTACATGACAATATCTTCTAAAAATCTTGACAGTTTTTATATAACTTATCATTTGGACAGTCAACGAGTTAGTAACAAGAAAGCAAAAAAAAATTAATTTTGATGGTCAGGAGCTGAAAAACAGAATTTATTGCAGACTTATAAAATTAAAAATCTAACAAATAGTGCTTAATGATTATCTATTTTTCTATAAAATATAAAAATTATTTATGTTACTAACTTTTTTTGAATAAAAAAAGAAAAAGCATTTCTAAAGTACTACATAACCTGTAAATCTACAGTTTTTTTGCATTTTTAGAAAAAAATAGAATTAGTATTACGAGACAGCTAATTTTAATTAAGTCGTAGAGAAATAGTTACAAAACAGACTATTATAGGTACAAATTCTATATCCAAAATTTGGCTAAAGAATTAAACCTATTAAGCCAACTTTTTTTTTGTTTCCATGTGGTTAACTGACACGAGATAAAAGATTTAGTGGAAATATTTACATCACTATAAATAAATATTATCTTAAATGTTTTAAAACTGATGAAATTCTAAAAATAATAAAACATTTAAAAGTTGATATTTGATCAAAATTATTACGATATACTTACAAAATTTTCCTATATAGTATTTTACAAGATTTTGTTTACAATACGTTTGTAGAATTTGCACAATAAATTATTTTATCTAAATATTTTTTTACAAATAAAAAATAACATGAAAATAAGACAAATAGATAAAAATATCTATACAAAATAAAAAATATATATATAAATATTTTTTTATACACTGCTTGCCAAGTAAATATTTGCACTCCGTATAAGAATTTATAAATTTTAAATCTCAACTCAAATTCCTAGTAGATGTAAACATTTTTCTGGTGAGCAGTATACTTAACAATTTTATTTAAATTATTATTTGTACTTTTTCACTCTGACTACTTAGTTTTTAATCGAGTAGGCACATTTTTATACCCAGTTTTTGGTTACATTTTTAATTGTTTTTTAATACATTATCGATTTTTATTAATACGCACAGCAACATTTTTGATATAGCAGTTTAAATTTAAATCTTTTACATTGACTGTATATATGACTTTTACTAAGAAATCGTTTAATAATTAATGTACGTTTATATAGATAATCAATATATTTTTTACATTAATAAAAAAAATTAAATTGTTTATTAATGTAAAAATTAATATATATTACGATATAATTTTACATTAGTAAATAATTATGTAAATTAAAAAATAATCTGAGGTAAAATATGTAGTTTGTGGTCAACGAAAAACATTGTAATCAACTTCAATGTTAATAGACAATTTATAATCTCAACAATTTAAAACATTTACTCGCCAACGCTTGTTCTTGCTTTAAATAGTTTTGATTATTAATCGCTATCATTAATATTCTTGTTTATTAAATAACTATCAACAACCGATTTTGATTATATCGTGGCTTCTTGCTCTTTATTACAGATTATAGGTAAACTAATTAAAAAAAGTAATAAACGCACTATGTATAAGGTATTCCAAGCGAAATTAAACTACCAAATATTTTGTTATCTGCTAATTTGTTAAAATTTTCTGGTTTTTTAGTACCCATTGAAAGCAATTTTTATACTACATATAAATTTTTAAACCATAATATAAAATATAAATTTTTGAAAAAAATATTTTTAAAAAAATGCCTATTACTACGCAAAAAATCTTTTTTTTAATATTTAAGTTTTTGAATGTTTTAATGTAAAATCTTTTTTTAAACTATCGTTTAAAAAATCGCTAAATCGTAAAATGAACAAAATATGTAGTCTGTAAAGTAACTCAAAATAGTCTGTAAAGTAGTACTCTTGCTGACTCATATGTCAAAATATAAAATCGTTAGTAAAGTAAGAAAAATATAATTAAAAGCTTTCCGTAAAAAAAGAGTTCGTAAAGTTCTGTATGTAGGTTCGGTATTTTAAGACTAAATTGTTTTCTGGTAATTGATTTGTTCTATCTTATCTGAATTATTTAAAATATATCACTTTATATATCTTTTTATTATTTTAAAAATTTAAATAAGATGAAAAATAGCAGTTTATGTCAGAAAAATAAAATAAAAAATAAAAGCATTTTATTGTCACAGAAACATGGATAGAGTAACGTTTATTTGCACTACGATAGTTAAAATTCTAGTTATTGTTTAAAAAAAATACTTTAAGAGATCAAGGTTTGAAAATTTTTATAAAAACTTTTTTCAATAATTATATAAGAATAGAAATTTTTTTCAAAATCGCAGGTATCAAGGTATTTGGTAGGCCGATTTGTCGTGGAAGGTCTTTTCATACATTTTAATACTTCACAATATAATTAATTTAAATTAGCTTATGGTTGTACAATACAACGTGACAGATATATGAGGAGATTAACTGGCAATTTTGGTAAATATCCTCTGTATGAGCATTAGTCATGCGACCATTTCCTAAATGATGTAAATGCAATTATCACGAGAAGATAACTTGTCCAACTCTCCTCTCCGTCCATTTCTCGAAATTATGTAAAAGACTTTTCCTTTTCCACGTTATTACCATTCCGCATCCATTTCCCTGTAAATTTCCCGTCCACGTATCCACAAGCCTTTTGCTTGAAAATATATTCAGCAGACAATAGATACAACGTTCGGCCATTGAAATGCAAAACAGTTTCCCTCTTCTTAATTAAATTGCAGCAGGTTCGAGCTCCGGTTAATTTCCTCCTTCAAGTCCAATTTCCAGTGCAGGTGCGGGAGGTCATAACTGGAACATCGTTTGTTTAAAAACTTGTTTTATTATTATTAATAAAATAAAAAAAATCATACAGATAAAATTGAAATAATTAAAGTAGGAATTTTTGCTGCTCTCGTTAAGGCAACTTTTATTCTGGCTATCTGGCATTTACGGCATTAATTCGTTTAACGAGGCAACTGTTCTATTTCAGCATGTGTATGGTGGAAGAACGCAAGGTAATTAAGGCATTCGAGGCATTTAAACTTAATGAACGTTACGCGTCACCACCTTTCGGGACGGAGATATACTAAATACTAAAGTATACAATTACAAGATAAACAATTATTTTGTATCTAATTTAAAAAATGTTATTTTAAGACAAAATTATTCCTAGCCCTTGAAATGCAGTAAAAGTGCAAGTGTGGTCTGTAAACATAAATTTTATTGCAACAATGTTTGTATCCTTGAAACTACTTGACTTATTTAGGAATGAAAAATGATGTTAAGGCGTAAGATGAATGTCAAAAAAAAGAAAAATTGAAATTGATAGCTTGGCATAAAATCATTGCAGAAATAGTTTCTATTTCCTGTCTTTGTGTTTACTGTGCTCGTTATAAAGTAAAGGCATTGCCCATTTTTGTAAAAAATGTAAAATATTGCAAATGTCTAAATGAATCAAAATTGTTTTTTTCTTCTGCTGACTTATAAATAATATTAAGAGAATTCTCTCACATCCATAAATCAACCGAACTTTGAGTTTTTCGTCAAAAAAACTGTGTCTTACCTATTCAATATTTTTTTATAAAAAATATATACCTACAGTGTTATTCACAAGAAAGTTACTTCTGAAAAAATTGAACCGCAACCCAAAATACTATTGGCATAGATTACTGGATACCACTTTTAAGTTCATTTAAATCAGTGAACAAAGTTAGTTGAACGTTCGAAGACAGTGACATGAAAGCATCAAAAGTGACAAGAATAGATTTAATCTCGTAAATGTGTAATTAAAGAAAAACTAACACAGTAAATTATCAAAATAATTTTTAAAAAATTTATTTTTACGGAGGATTCGACAAACCAATGACTGGCTAATACCAATTTATCTAGCTAATGCAGTTTGACTTATATGAAGGTTTTCATCAACTGCTTGAACACTGCAATTTCGTTATTTATCTTATTTATTCTATGCATTAGAGGCCAGTGTTGACGTACTTTAACTTCCAATTTTCTAAAGGTTTTAGGTACCGTATATTACCGGATAAACGATTTGGGTACAGCTGAAAATACAGAGCAGCAACCGCTTTTTTTTGGCATTCTTCTTAGATAAAAATTATATCTACTTTCTTTTTATTTGTGTAATAAATCATTATGAAGTTCAATACTTTTCAAGTTTAAAATTGTTTAAAATACAAATTGACATAATATGTGACATAACAAATATTCAAAGTACTCTTGGTTTTAAATTAAATATCTTTTTAATCAGGAAGCTAGAGACTTTTGTAAGTTGTGTTATGGGTTGCGGCTCAAATTTTTTTAGAAGGAACTCCCTCGTGAATGTATATGTATATGCATATATACAATACAGTGTTGGCCGAAAATATAAAACCAAGCAATTTTCGGCTAAACTATAAACGTCTTTGAAAGACAAAATTTGTAAGTTGAACAACTCCTTTTTTATAGCCATGCAGACACTACATTTTACTTTCTTAAAAATGTAAATAGTTTAGCCGAACATTGCTTAGTTTTCTACATTTAGCTAGCCTTTACAATTCAACTTGTTTCCTGAGTCAAATAACTCTTAAAAAGTAATTTGATTTTTCTTAGAAACATGCAGAAATTTAGACAAAATTAGTTCATTTTTGTAACAATATTTAACATTGATAAACATATATTTTTATAAAAAAAATTAAAGACACTTAATTTAAGATGTTTTCTATTTAGTATTAAAATTTGAAGTTTGTTAGTTAATTAGCGGCTTTGTACTTTTATGAGAAAATTTTTCTGTAAAACCTCTTATTATGCATAGGTGCATCCACACGTTTTCTCCTTTATATCTAATAAATAATATTAGATTCCCAAAAATGCTAATATAGAGAGAAAATGTTTGACATCGCCTAAATGTATGAATTTATTTAGTCAAAAACAACAATAAACTATACAGAATTAGATTGAGACCTTTATTTTTAATAATATATTTACAACGAATATTCCTACAATAAGAAAAAAATATATAATACAGGAAGTGAGTTCTTTTCACTTACAGATAATACCGAGTGGAAAGTAAAGTAACACAGAAATAAAAAGTTGTAAAAACGAGAGAAAATATATAATACAAGCATCAAAGCAATACGGTCGGTTTACTTGAGGAGAGCGCCGGTGAATTGCGTTCAGTTAGAACAGGTCCTTTTAATTCCAATGGTGAACTGCGTTCACGAATTTTTGCATGTTCTTAATACTTAAGTGAATTACGTTTTTGTTAAAAGACGATGCGCGTAATTTATCGTAGAAAAAAAAATGGTTATCCAAAATGTTAATTAGATGACGTAGACTCGCTAAATAGTAGCAGTTGCTGTAATAAAATGGTTAAAACCAACAAATTTAATTTTTCTATGACTATACAATTTCCTTAGACTTAATGATGATCTTGTTTCTGCGATTTTGTTCATTTCTTAATATTTTTTGAGTGCTGGTATATTGCGTTCACTTTGAACAAGACATTTTAATCTATATGGTAAACTGCGTTCAGAAAATTTTTGCATGGCTGTATTTTTTAATCTCCCAGTTGATTGCGTTTAGGTTGGTCGTTAGATTCTAATATACCCAGTATTGGAGACTTAAGCGTGTCTTCACTTTAAAAAAAATTGGTTAAAAAACTTTATCCGAAATTTTGGTTAGACGACCTAAAATTTGCTAAATTACGAAATTAATTGTTAATTTAAAGCAATAATATTAGAAAAGCTTAAATTTTTTATGACAATTTTTTTGTGCTTGATAATAATTCCGTTTTTTTATTTTTACTAATAAAGAATTTTAATCAAAAGAGAAATTATTTACTACTCAGGAGGAATCTGTACGGAAGCATTTTAAGTACTGCGCAAAGGTCGAAAAATCTTCTTAAAATTGGCTCTAAATATAAAACTAAAAAAAAAAAAACAAAAGTAACACTATACAAAATCTTATCTAATATTTTATGCTTCTATAGAATTATATTTTTAAAAATAAATTTTAGTTTTACTTATTAAAGTACAAACTTTGCTTTTTTTTCATCATATTTAACAGCAGTTCTAAAAAGTAATTAAAAAACATTACTACCAAATCATAACCTAATTCTTTTTCTTAAAAAAACTGCAAAAACTTATTAAAAAATATAATTTTACTTCCAATTCTAAGAAAACATCGAAACTCTTGCAAAGCATTAGTTTCTATTGGTAAGGTGCATTGGACAACTAAGGTACAGATTCTTTTTAACAAATTTTTAAGAAAGGTCTACACATTTCTATTATTAGGGTTGACACTTCATTGTGATCCAACTGAACGCAATCTACTTTAAGAATTAGCGTCTTCCATTAGTAATTTTATATCGGTTTCAGCAACTAAACGCAATTAACACTGCCTTTAATTTTTTGAAGTTTTGCTTAAAAGAAAAATTATTTAATGCCTACTTACTAAATTTTCAAAAAAGTGCTTAGCGTTTGCCTTACTAAAGTTGGCACCACATCGTAATCTACCTGAACGCAGTCTACCTTAAAAATTTTCGTTTTTTATTGCTAATTTTATAAAATTTTATAATAAAAGAGATGGAACCTTTCAAAAATGAGCTTGTTGAAAGTAGCAAACACTCTTTCTTATAAACCTTTCCCACATTACATTCTAAGTTAGCCCATAACCCTTAATGCATTTAGAAATAAGGTTTTTTTAACACCGATTTTGGGTTAAGTCTGTCTATGCACTGTGTTTCTTGGGTACTCAAAATAGTTACTAATTAAAACGTTTTCAATTTCCAATTCTCACCAACTAAATACGAAACAGCAAAAACCAAACGAATAAACTCTATCATTTTTTGCAATTATCCACAATTTTTTTTAAATATTTTTTTACAACACAATATTTTAACATTCTGTAATTTAGAATGACATTACAAATAATGTAATTTTTTTAACGAATTAATATTATTGTAGCTAATCAATATTTATTAGAAGGAATATTAGAAATATTCTGAAAAAAATCACATGCTTATAGAAAAAAAGTTTTTAATGGCAAACCCTGAAATCAGTACGATAACTAATTTTTGAGAAAAATTGAGGTATACTTTTAATCCAACTTTTTAAATAGAAAAAACAACTGAATTTGTACATTCGTTACAAATGAATGGACACTCAATAAGAATGTGAACAACTTGAAATATCTGAAAATAATTACCAATAAATACGAACCAAACTAAACGTAGTGTTACACAATAAGTATAACAACAAAAACAAGATAGATGTATACACAGCAAAAATAAATAGAACAGTTAAAATTATATAATAAAAAAAAAGTTAAGAAAGAGAGAGCACACAAAAGTTGCAAAATTAAGACAAAGAAGCAAAAAGCTAAAATAAATATAAATATTTATTATTTCAGCATCTATTATAAAAAGAGTGGGTTGCGGATAAATACATTGCGAGAAAAGATTTAAAATTTAGCTAAAAAACCAAAACTTAATGTTTTTAGCAGTAGGTAAGTATAAACAAAACAAACACTCAATTACACTATATTTTATACAATGTAAATTCTAAATAAGTAATTAATAATGTCGTAACTCTCGTTAAGTTATTCCTCATCGGCACGTTAATTGATATCTCAACAATAGTTTGTTATTTGTTTAATTAGACAATAAAGTATATTATTTAATGCCGCGATTGACAGTTTAAAACTAAAGAGCAATTTTTTTAAAACATTTGTGCTGTTAGACATTTAACGTCAAAATTTTGTGACAGTTAAAATATTCTGACCGGCACTAAAATGTTTGCTTTACTGCCTAGTTAATCAAAATGTTGATATAATGACTAGGCAATAAATATGACACTTTTAGTATTATTTAATTGTCACTAAAATGTAGTGTTTACTGTGGATCGGTGAAAAAAATTATGTCATGTCTTTACAGGAACTTATTGAGCATAATTTGCAGTCTTTGTCTCTTTTAGCATATTGTGCAAAATTGGAAAATTCTTTGAAAATTAATTATGTAAAAAAAATCGATAGGTAATATAAACATTTTCAACTGACAATTAACTGCAATACGTGTTTGATTAATGTAATTTTGACCTTGTAAGAATGTGTGTTATTGAGAGTGAAATGATTAAAGTTCAATTCGAAAAGTTAAGTGTTTTTGATATTTTGTCAACATATACTTGTACAGGGTGATTCAAAGAAAATACAACAATCAAATATTTCAGTATATTTGACAAAAAAAGAAAGTAATTTTCTTACAATTTTTTTAAGGAAGCTTAAAATGCATGTTTTTATAAAAAAAATTATGGTTTTTGTCTAAAAAATTATGTTATTATTAGTCAGAATTAAAAAAAATGTGTCTTAACTAAAAAAGTTAGAAATTAGTACCTATACTTATTAAAAAACAATTTGTTAATTGGCATTACAACAGAAAACAATGTTAAGAAAATAATAAAATTAAACAACAACAATTAATCAACAAATGCAAACAGCATTTTTCTTATTGAGGTAAATACCCGTAATAGATAATGTCATTATTAAGTTACATAATATGCAACACAGTATAATCTTATATATGCATATTATAAAAACATATTTAATAACCAAAGATTTTTTTAAGTTTTATAAGAAAAATTGAGATAACATAAAACATTTTTTTTATTTTGTGTCTGTAATAAAGTCTTATACGATACTGATTTGGATGTCGAATTAGCCAACTAAACACCGATTTGCGTGCTAATAAGTAACTAGTATTTATTTTTTTAAGGTTGGTAACGATTGCATTCGCTGGTATTGGACTTAAGAGAAAGTAAAAGAAACGTCATAAATATCAGACTTATAACAGATTATAATTTTATTTGAACAACATTTTGTTGCACATAATGTGTCGCAATTAATCTATAAAACATTCAAGCAGTGGAGTAAGCCACTTGAACAATGAGGTAATTTTCTTTTTGAGAAAGAACGCTTTCAACACCTTTCCGCCATCCCTTGCAAAAAATAGCCGAAAAAAACGTAAAAAAAAATTACCTAAAAAAACTTTATTAGGCTTTTTTTACCAAATGAAAAACCAAAGTGTTTCTACAACCCCCACAGCGTTTGATAATTTACACATTATTGGCGAGATAAATATATAGCACTGCATGGTCTAAAATAGTAATGAATTGATTCGTACAAATTTTGCGATTTGGTAATTTAAGAAATGTTGCAATATTTTTGAAGTTTTTATTATTGTGTTTATGCCAATTAGACTATTCAAGCAATAACCGTTACGGTAGGTTAAAGAGAACTGTTTGTGAGCTACTTACACAAAATTTTGAACGAATTTGAAAACAATTCAATAATTATTTGTGATTTATTACCAACTATCTTATATTATCTCCTATTAACGCAAAAGTTTCTAAAAATTGTAAACTTAACATTTGTACTTAAAACGCACGTAAAACTTCCAGAATAGAAAAAATAACTCGTTTCTAAAGTCATTGAGTACTCATCCTTTATAAAAACTCGCGCTTCGCGCTCGTTTTATAAACTTGAGTTCGTGCCACAAAGTTGCCTTTTCAAAACGCATTTTTTAATACCTATACTATTTAGCAATTTTTTTAACTGATTGAAGGACTAAAGTGTGTTTTTGGTTTTTTTAAAATTAGCTACATAATATAAAGTTAAATAAAATAAATAATTAATTTAGGATTAGATAAAACAACTATATGTAGCTAATATAATAAGCGATTTTTATAAAGTTTTTTTGTGTTTTTATTCTGTGTTAAATTGTGCCAATTTAAGTTTTTCCAGTAAAACAAAATAGCCGAAAAAAACGTAAAAGAAATTACCTAAAAAAACTTTATTAGGCTTTTTTTACCAAATAAAAAACTAAAGTGTTTTTGCATATTTTAATTTTTTTCTAATTATAAAATGTAGAGTTGAATGAGATAAATAATTAATTTAGAATTAAGTGAAATAACTAATTTTAGATAGTAATAAGAAATTTTTATAAAGCTTTTTGTGGTAAAAAGTAAAAACTGTTTCAATTTATTTTTTCTAGTAAAACAAAATGGCCGAGAAAAGAGCAAAGGATATTACCTGACAAAACTCTATTAGACCTCTCGATTTATTATAGAGTAAATCAATACACAAGCCTCTCCAAATAATCGTCATGATGCAGTCGGTTTATTCGTTTATTGAACCCTAACCTGCCTGCAGGGTAGGTGAAAATTCAATATCTATTTGATTTTATGTAGGTATGTGTGTACTTTAATATCCCGCAATTCCCATACCTGCACAGTTTTTTTTAAAATCAATTTCGTTCCCTTTCTCTCATTCCTTTTTTAACCATTTCTGTAATTGCAAAATCTATTTCACAGGAGTATTTTCTTCTAAACTTGTCACATAAGTTCGGTTTCTATTTCACGTTGCGAGCTTGTTAAGTCTCTGGTTACTTCATTAATTCGAAACTTAATGACAAATAATAAAACCTCGTCTAAAAATTTCTCGTATAAAATATGGCATGCGTTAAAATTGTCCAAGTGCAATTAACATCTCCCAACCTTCAAATTAACAAATTACTAGTAAAACATCTGAATCTCAATTAACCAACCTAATAATTTATTTTCGATATCTGCTAAACTTCTTTTTCTGGTCGGAGGATTTCATATCAAAAGGTGCCCTGAGATTGTAAAAGCTCTTCCACAGTTTAATACTTGCAATTTGTTCCTCCCTTGACGTCTCCTCGAGCAACTCACGTATCCGTTGAAAACGACCACCCAAGTCGCTGACGTTTCTGACTGCTGATCTTCCTAATTACTTCGCTCCAAGCCAATTTGGTTAAACTCAACTAAAAATTTATTACTAATTAATTTAAAGGCCCGAATACAAAAATCAATAGTCATACCAGAAAAATGCAACCATTTTACTCATGCCGGAAGACAACAATTCAATGCAGAAGTTCTCATAGTACCTATACTTATCTACAATTTCCCAGATACTTAAGTAATTTTTTCTTATAGGTACATACTTGTTTCTTTTTTTATTGTCAAATATTTTAACAATTGTAACAGTCCCAAATAAACAAGTAGTAGATATTTTATGAAGTAGCTGTAATTTGTTAAGAATATAAACACTTCCACTACTTTACTGCTAAATCGATCATAAAGTCGTAACTTTAATGTTTTATGGGCAAACCAGGTGTTTAAGCTACAAGTGGTTCTGAATTCGTAATATTTTTTTAACACATATCGTCATACATCACTAAATTTTGTTTAAATCTAAGAAAATAGTAAAGAAAGTGAACAATAAAACAAGAAATCTAGACAATAGTGGGATTACGCACAAACAACTCGAGTAATTTATTCAGTGTCATAATTTTATGACTAGTATTTATTTTTTAATTATAAAATATATCAAAAGCTTCTAATAAATATATTTCACGTAGAGTTTTATTACTGTTGGCAAGAGCTTTCAAGAGAACTGGGTGTGTATATCTTTGCATTTTTTTAATAATAAAGTAATTAATAAACGCTCTTTATAAACGCATTATTTCTGTAATTTATAACCGGAGTGTGCTAGTTGAAAAAACTGGTATTTTCCTGCAACCATTAGAATAGTTGTACCCAAAAATACAAAAATTCCGGTCAGGTTTAGACTTCTTTTTTAAAAATAAAGTTTTGTTTTGGAATACTTTGGCCATGCTTTGGTCTGGTTAATATAAATCTAAGTTTATAAATGTGTATTTATTTACTTACGGTCTTTTGTTTATCGTTTTGAAGACAGCAGACGGCGAATTGAGCTGTTTACTTGCAATGGCGTCGTCGAAGAGAACTTGTACTGGTAGGTTGTATACTAGGCGGTTCATCCCAAATATAACGAGGGGGCCAGCTGCACACATGGTCGCTATAAAAATAGGAGGGAAAATTGAAAAATGTCTAATAGACGAAGTTATGTTAGTTGGCCCTGATTTTGGATTTAAATAATAAGTTAGGCTAATGTGATATGGAGCGATGGATTTGCGAATCATAAAATTACTTTTACGATTATTTTATGATCAACTTGTCATGTCAGCGGTGGACAACTCCTACTGCTTTCTTTAATAGGGGATAAAGATAAGAATAGTATTTAAAACTTGTTATTTTAAACTGTGTTCAGCCTTTGGCATATTGTCATTTTTGACTGATTTAATCTTACCCCTCGTCTGAGACTAATCCGATTTCGTTCATTACCCGACTATAAAATTGTCTTAGTTTTATTTTATAAAAAGCAATAACCCGTAACTGAAACGCTGCAGTCAAATACAAGCAAAGCAACAAAATGCAGACATTTTATTTAAATTTTAATTTAAAACCTTGTCTTTTCCCCATTCCGCATACATAATAAAACTGGCGGCCATTCGTGTCTCGGCAAACTGGATGCAATCGCTGTAAATTAGCATTAGCGTCTACTAACTTCATGCTATTTGTGTCAAAATAAGCCCACGGACCTCTCGTCCTGCCAAGGCGAGCCATTTAACTTGATATTAGCGACATAACTGGACGATATAAGTGCATCTTATTTGCACATTTAAAAATGCAATGCCATGGGACTGGAATCCCACTCTACGCCATTGTTGCACCAAACCAACAGATTTTATCGCAAACAACTCAGGAAAATAAAACGCAAAAATGCAGACGTTTTACATCATTTTCTCAATCTTAAAAAAGTATAAAAAATTTAAATGTTAAAACTGCAAGTAAAAAAATTTTTTTATTTTTATTGTTTGACCAGTTTATAGTATATTTCCTCATCTTCAAATATATTAAAAATAACTACAAAACACAAAATGTGTCAATATTAACTATCTGATATTGTTGAATTATCTAGCAACTAGTAACCGACTAGAATTATAAGCTTTAACTTCACATTACCTATTACCGAAATAATTTTTTTTTACACAAACATTTCAAAGGCAGGAAATATAATATAAAAAGATATAGTTGTAAAACAAAAAAAATAGGGTGCTCTCTAGTAGTGGTTACGCTAAATTAAATTTTTGTTTTTTTGTTTTTTTATTTAAATGTATCAAATTTTTTTAAAACTCTAAAATTTTATAAATCGTTGACAGATCAGTTTACTGAAGAAATTTTACACATGTTTGTAGAACATTAAACGATCTACAAGAAAGTTTCTTGTGAGTTTATAATAAATTAACCTTTTTAAAAGTATTTTTAGAGTTAAAGTTAAAATGGTCTCTCCTGAAACACAAAATTTTTTGGATTTTGAAATTTACTATTGTTAGGATATTTAACACAGAGACTTTTCTGTAGAACACTCTGTACATACTGTAAAAAGTACCTACGTAAAATTGTATTTTGCAGAAAAATCGTGTTTAAAAGCATAAACCAAGTTTTTGAAAAAAAAATATTTTTTTGTATTACATATATACAAATTGTTTTGTTGTATTTGATATCACAAAAAAAATCAGACAATAAATTATTCTGTAGGTTATTTGTTCTTTGTATCTTAGTTTGGTTTACTACAATTAGTAAGATTCCTAAAACTATTCAGCAGTATGACTTGCAACTGTCTGTAAAATGTAACAGTAGTTATTTACAAAAAAACTAATTTGGAGTACAATATTGGGACAGGGTATATAGAGTCATGCTTTCCAAAAACTGGTAATTTTTTTAAAATTGTTTCAATTATTTAAACAGACTTCTAACATAATAATTAATTTAAATTTAGCTCGATTTACAAGTGAAGCTTTAACCGTGCTTTTAAAAAACCTCAAAAATGTTGTAGTTTTTTAAGTTTATTCCAAATTTCTTTAAAATTAAGCGTTTGGCGTAACGTCTATTAACCAAAAATGTTTATAACATTAAATGCTGCAATAACTAAATACTAATTATTTACAATTGAATTAAGTGGTTTTGTCTAAAAGCTACTTCAAGGGTTGCCAGTTTAGTATGTCCTGTACCGTCTTTTGCACTTCTGTAACGCCTACCAACCTCATCTGTTTATTAGAAGTAGCATTATTGGGTTTGCCATAAGTTTTCATTTGCCTCCAATGCATTGAAAAATTGTAGTTTTCAATTACCGAAATAACGATCAGTAAACTTCAGGTGAATAAATAAATCTCTAAAAAAGTGCCTTGCTTCTTAACTGTATATAAATTGCACTCAGAAATTTAAATAAGAAACTAAAATAGTTTTAAGACTCTCTCAAATTGAGAGAGGAAATAGTTGTGTTTTTGTGAGAAATGGTGAAAGAGTAATAAGGTAAATAATAATTTTAGAATCTACATTAAACTCGTTTGAAAAACTAATGGATATTACCATGCCTTTGCCAGAAAAATTGCAAAAAACCAATATCTACGTAGTTATACTGGTTAAGTTGTTTGACACTTTCTTGAATTTTTCAAAAAAAAAAAATTTATTAATCTACAACTTTCAATCAACAGCCTAATAATTCTGTAAATTTTTTTTCTTTGCAGAGCACGATTTTAAAATTTTGTTAATTGCGTAAAATTGACATTTTGTAAAAAATTTTGTCAAATGTATCTTATTATTGATAACTGCTAGCTTTCCAAACTTCTCTACAAAAAAATACCTTTTTGTATATATCGTTTTATTTTGGAAAAAATTCGATTTAACCATTTATTTACTGAGATGTCAAATTAGAGCCTCCTAATCAAACATTTTAATCTGGACTACTAAATCAATTTTTATCATCAATTCTAATGTGTAGTAAGATCTCAGATTTGTTGTAGTTAATTTCTTCCATTTTTATCCTTAATTATCTTTTTTTTTCTATGATTAAACGTTATAAGACTTTGAAGTACTTATTAGGCAAACGAACAATCAAAAAAATTGTTTGCTTTGACCGTTTTTTCATAAAATTTAATTTAATTTCATAAAAATTTTTGGTCAATATACAGATTAACAAATAAATTTAAAATTTTAAAAGTACAGACAGACTTTTATCTCAAAGATTAAAATGATTTACGCTTTACGACCAATGAAAAAAACTTTGTAATCAGCTCGTGTGTTAATGGCCAACTAATAATCTAATCACTCTAATCTAATCACTCGCTATCGCTCGTTCTTATTACTTTAATTTCAAATATTAATTAATATGATTTTTATTAATACAATTCGCGACAAGAAAACTCCGAACATTAGTTAAATATAAATTTTGGCTAAATTTTGAAAACTAAAATCGTGTAGACCACCCTTCTTGTCAATTTTGACATTAGTTATTATCATCGTCGTCATCATTGACTTATGTCCTAATTGTGTTTAAATAAAACAAAAATTAAAAATTGATTTACACGTCTTTTTATCTCATTGCTGAAATTTGATGTATAGAACTTGTACCCATCTTTGTACCCATCTTTGATTATTAAATAATTGTTGTTGATGTAAATAAGATATTAAAAAATATAAATATTATTTATTTTTTGACATTTTGTTACTCGCCGTTTTAATTCCTTAAGCACATAATTGTTAGAAATTTTTTACTTTTTAATAATTGTTATTACAGTTTCTACAGTTGATTTATTAGCTTTAACTAGTGGTTAAAGTTAGTTATAAGTGGCTTTTAACAAAAGAAAAAATTTTTAACTGCAATTTTGAAAATCAAAACAAGAAAATTTATTACAAACAAAACATTATTTTAAAATTTCAAAAGAAAGGTTATAGATAAGCAATGATTTCTAGTGTTTCAAGTAACACCTCTTTTAATTAAAAAGCTGGTATCTTATTATGACAACTTTAAGTACTAGATCGTTAATTAAATGACACTTTACGGATTTTTGGAGTTCTCAAGAAAACCATTTTACAAAAAAACTTAATAAATTATTAAAAAATTGTAGGAGCAAATTATGTAACGGTTTAATCCTGACAATAATTGATAATTATTAATTAGAGGTACGGTTAATTTCCAAAAATAAATTGAATTAAAAATTACTGATCTATTATACGTGTAATTGTTTTAATTTTTTTACGTAGGTAAGTTGAATTTTGACCTTGGATGGTGCTGGATGTGTATCCGCTGTGTGTCTTTCGTTACCTACCCGCCATCAATTTTGTAGTGGCTTGTTGTCATAAACAATTTGAAGTGGAGTCCATGAAGTTCAGTTGGATAATATTACGTAAACATAACTTCATTATATTGATAAACAACTCATAAATTCCCCTAAGCTATAAATCACCGAAAAATCGGCATATCTGAAAACTTTTCAGCTTTATCACAAATTGGAGCAATAAATTCAGTTCTGAAATATTTTTTCTCTTTGCTCCTGAAATATGTTTATTGTGGGTCTTATTTATAATCCGGTTTGAAAACCCGGATGCTTTATCAAAACGGTGCCTACATACCTGTATATAAACGCTGTTAAAATCAAAAGATAAGCCTCACCGCTCCTCACACACCATTACGGCTCGTTGATATACAAGACACTAAAGATTTCCCTTGTAGGTACTTTCATATAAAACCACGGCAAACTTTCTAAATTTTTTTGCATGTCAAACCTTCAGGGAAACTGTAAAATTCTTCCATGCATTTAAATGCTTTATTTTGCATGGCTGAGGTGCCACAAAAAATCGGAATTATTTCCAGGCACTCTATCATAAGCGGGAGGGCTTTCAAAGGGAAATGGGTCAATTGCACCCTTGCAGGGCGGCTTTCACTCTGCGGTCCACCGAAATCCACAAAGAAAGGAGCTCTATTGCATAAACAGACAATCCTCCCTATATCTCTTATTAAAAAAAAATTCGAGTGACACCAACTTTCTAAGAAAAATATTAGATAAAACTTCTTACAAAAATGGGCATTTAAAAATAACTTTAAGAAATTTATCTATAGGTGTGATTTCATATTTTTGTTGGTTTGGAATTTGTGTAGTGTGTCGGTTTAAAGTGGGTCAATCACATTAATTTTACTGCTTTCGTTGACTTTATTTACATGAACGTCTATAAATTATTGCGAAATTCAATGAACTAGAATGGTTGTTGAAGACGTTGCACCAATTACCATAAAACAGAAGCAAGATCGGAGAACGAGTCGAGCGAGGAATTTCGCAAAACTGGCTTCGCAAATTGCACCAACTTACCAATCAGGTTTATGCAGTTGTTGCACGCAACTCTTATCCAGAGGTCATTTAACATGTGTGATGTGTACGCCATAATAACATGCTATAAACAAGCACCTCCTCTCCCTCTCTGATTCCCTGATACGGTGTACGTAGGAATAGATCATACACTAAGTTGATAAAACTGCTGGCGCACTTACACCATTTTTCTTTTTCGTTTTTTCCGAATGCACAAATGCAATACGATGCACTTTTAAAACTCTGAGACGCGGGTTTTATATTCAGAAAGCATTCTCAAGCTCAATTTTCCATTTTTCAAAGTGCTGTTTTGCAAAATAAATTTTTATTCGAGAATTTTCATTCCTCAGCTCACACCTGAAAAACCGCTATTTCGGCCCGTCTTAATGCCCCAAAAATGCATTTTTAGGAAACTAACCTAGCCTTAGTGGTGCACTCAATTGCATTTTTTTCTTTTCTCGGGGAAAAAGCTGCAATTCTCCAGGGAAATTGCTGCAATTTTGCAGGTTTGTGGTCCTCCCCCACTCCGATTGCCAAATTCTGCCGGTCCTACTCCTCCTTGTCTAAACAGAGAAGGAAAAATTCGGCTAAAATTATAAATAAACAATTTGTTTTGTATTATTTAAACTAATACACATTGCATTCTGAATATATTTCTGATTAGGAGACTAGAATTGAGTAGAGGTGTTTGAAACGAGTTGTCTAGGCTAGTCATAGCTTCCAACTATTGCATCTTTTGGAGGGAGTAATGCATAGCATACAAAGCCAATGATATGCAACGGTGATGATAGTGCAAATAATTTTATTTTTTAACGATACATCAAGGTATTGAAGAGTAATTTAGCGTTTGCTAATTTATTGCATTTTGAAGATGAATAGAGGTTTTGTGGTTTAACTACATTTCTTCATTTCCTATATCTAATGCGGATTTTTAATGACTTGCAGAAATTAATTGTGCAAAACGACTTAAGTGGACGATTTGCATAAACTAAGCAGAATTTACATAACAAAAAAAATTGCAAATTAGGAATATCTATAATAAAATGTGGTTTTAAACAAATGTGCATTTTTACTAGAATTTGTTTAAATAAATGATTTCTTTGCATAAAAAAACAGAAAAGTGCAATTAATTGCAATTAAGTGCGTTATATAGACCGCTTAATTATTGTTGGTTAATTATTGGGGTTTAGATATTTTTTTAACATTTTGTTAATGTCAGAAAATCGTCTTCTAGCACAAATGTCTTTTGATCTTTACACGTGTATGGGTTTAAGGCTAGCACAATTAATGAGTCGTGATTTTCAAAGTACTGTACAAAATGTCACGGTTTAATGCTAACTAGTTATAATTATTGGTTGCTGATCTGTGAGTAAGAAGCAAAAATAGGTATTAAAAGTCGAATGAAAACAAATTAATAATAAATTGCAGTTATTTATTGTGTATTTAAGTCCCAATTAAATAATTTTCGAACGGAAATCGGTATATGTTCAATTTTACGACATTTTAGTATTCGTAAGGGGTAGGATGAAGTTTCCCCACACGCTATATTTATTCTCAAGTTACAAACAAGGACCCTTTTGTTCGTTGATCGAGGCTTTTTTATTACACGCTCTGTAAAACATACAAATCGGGTCTTTTCTGGTTTATTTAAAGTGTTTAAAATTTTTATAACCCATAAATCATATTTTTTTCTAATTCGATAGAATTTCTCACAATGCTTATTAACTCCCTAAATAAAATATTCGCGTGTTGTCGGCAACTTTGTCACTTCAAAGACTTAGCCGCGCTAAAAGAAGACGTTATTTAGCCGAGCGATAGTTTTCGAAGGGGTTATAGTCTGTATTTAGTGCGTTTAAATATCGTAAACAACTCAAACAAAACGTAGTTTTCACATATGCTTTTAATTATAAGAAACCTCAATAGGGGGGAGCTTTGAATTTATTTGACAGTGAGTTAATTATATAAATTTTTGAATCTTTTGTTACTACGTATTAGATCAAAGGCGTGTCTGAATGTATTTAATGAAATGTAAAATGTCTGCAAGCAAGCGCCTGTATTTTATTACAGAAAGGATTGGAAGAATGAAGGAAGAGATTGCCCTTTAGGGAGGAAGAGCGAACAATGAAATCTTCTCGCTGTTTTATGTCATTGTCCCCGAGAAAGGGTTACGTATACAGTAGGGTAACTAACCAAACTTAATATGTTCTTGTCAGATTAAGCAACGAGATAATTTAATATCGCTTAGAGCCCAGTGTTAACTACACCATAAGCACCCATCATTATTACACACAAAAACTTAATTAATTCATAATTAAAATTAACTGAAACCTATGTGTGGTCTTAATAAAGTTGTGGAATTTTTCTTTGAATACCTGACTTCGATCAGAAAGCTCCATTTCCGGAGCAAAGTTATCGCGTGCGCAGGAAGCTACCTTCCATAAACTGAAAACGCTCAGATCCTACCAAATCCTTGACGCTTTCCTAAATCCCCGCTTTGCATTCAGCAAACGTCTACAACCTTTCGAAGCGTTTTCATCCCGGCCGCTTAATACTGTATTCCTCTTCAGTACCAGAAGCTTTTAACATCCGAAAACATTAGACATAATCACGCTCACAATTACAAGCCTTGTCCTAACAAGCAGGTGCTGAATTAATTTTCTGAAAAAAATATTCAAACAACAAAACCCTCCCTTGAGCTTTTCTTTATTTAAATTTTTCTTTTTTCAGCCGAACTCATTACACACCAACGACTTTCTTTGTGTTTTATCTTTAATTAAATCATCATTTTGCTCCGTGCACTTTGCACAACAAAGACTTTTTTTAAATTAAAAGAGACATAAAATTGAGCTTTTTTAAAGTAGATTAGTTCAATCGATTTCAGCCGTTATGGCAAATAAAATACATGTGTTGCTTCATGTACAGTAATACGCATAGTTCATAAAATATATTATGTAACTGCAATACTTGCCAGAAGTTAAGTTTTTATGCCTATGGCTAGCCTTATGGTAACGATAAAATAGCCACATGCTTCTCGATTAAATACTTACCATCAGTTTTGGATTTTTACAAAATTAATAAAACGGCAAAGATGGTAATTTATGATTCGTAACAACAGTGTAACATAAAATACTTTTTTTTGTACACGCTTTTTAAAACGGTTACTTTATGAGAATAATTTAAAAAATGCTCTATTATAAGTGTAGTACTTACTAAACTTGTCATGAGCATATTTTATCGGATTGTTTTTAAAAGCTTGGTACCTATCCAAATTTCTAATGTTACTCTTGCGACCTCGATTGCGACTATGCAGACAGAAAAGTTAATACAATATTGACCTTAATTAATTAATTAATTAATATTGAAAAAACCGATCATTTTTGAAAATGATGTATTAAGAGATCTAAACAAACAAATGCGAAAACAAGTAGTGTCAAAACTTGAGGATGAAATACAGCAATTGAAGAAATGTGAAGACATCGCTAATCTAGAATTAGATGACAACCCTGAAGAAAAAATGGTTGAAATAATACACTCACTTCAAGCTGCAGTTAATGATAACTTTAAAATTCGAATGGCAGAAATCAAAGATATTAAATTAAAATTAAATAAAATCGCGCAAAACTACAGCCTGTCAAAAAAACTGCAAAACATATTGCTATAGCAACACACTAATAAAAACAACACAAAACAAACTGATAACACTTAATAAAAAACAATCACTATGGTTTCGAAAATTAATTTTTCCCTGTTAATAAAAAACCAAGCGTCCAGCAAAAAACTAATAACCCCTCTCTAACATCTAAGTCAGTACAAAATACTCTAGTTGAACTTCAAAACCATCACCAAAAAATTATGAACGACGTAATAAATTTAGTTGACCACAAAACTGTCAACAAAGGAAGGATAAGACAATTTTGAAAATAGAAATAAAAATTTTCTTTCTATCAAAACCGTTGCTAAGAATAATCAAGAAGATAACAGAGACAAGAAACTAGAAAAAAACGATAATAAAGACCTAAAAAAAAAATCAGCAAAGTAAACAACTGGCAAACACACGCCAAGAAAAGAAAAAAAGCATCGTTGTTAAAGACAGAAGGGAAAATGTTGATCATTTTATGGATAGAAATTTTAATGCCGCTACAAAAATGTTTGGGTACATGTGAAGCGAGTGAAGTAGATTGACTTGAGCAGATTAAGAAGTATCTTGGAAGAAAATTTACGAGACCAAATTTTCAAGTGGAGTCATTGTCAAAGCGAGATGAAGCATACATTATTTTCTTTAAAGTAATTGCAGATTACAGCTTACTTAAGGATCTGTACGATAGTGACAATTAGCCAAATAAGACATCAAAAGATTTAATTTTTTTTCGAAGAACAGAGACTGCCAATTTTGCCTAAACTTCGATTAATCTAGAATTGCATTTCATCTGTATTAAAACGTGATCTTAGAACTAAATTTAAATTAAATTCTATAAATATGCTGTTTTTAGATGCTCAGTCTTTAAATGATAAGTTATTATATTTAAAAATATTTTTTGTCTCTAGGTTATTCTCTATCATTGCACTACTTGAAAGTGATACTGACTCTATACAGTTAATGGCTACATCATTTCAGAGACCTATCAGTAATAATAAATATTTCTGTCTTTCCGAGGTACCTAGCGCTTTGGTCAGAGAAGTAATATATAGCTTAAAAAAATATCAATTCACGTGATTGCTATAACTTGAATGTTAATATTATAAAAAGTGTAACCGACTTAACAGTTTTAACACTAACCAAATTTATAAAAGAGAGTATCAAAAGCGCAGTGTTTTCTACATCTAAAAAAACGTACAATAATACCTCTCTACAAAAAAAAGGTGATACTAATAAGAACAATAACTATAGAATAGACATATCTCACTTCTTTCTGTGTTTTCCAAAGTTTTAGTAAGAATCTTATACCAACAACTTTATAATTACAAATAAATTGTTTAGCAATAGCCAATTTTGTATTAGATAACCACCTTACAGTATTAATTGTAATATTGTAGGACATTCTAAAAAGGGGCTACGAAAATCCCCTTGACACAATTTGCTTCATAACTATGTAACACAAATTAGTTTAACGTTGGGCTTCCTACAGTTTGAAAGCCTATTTAATTTAAAAAAAATTTTGTCTCTTACAAATTTTTCGTAAAACGCACCGTTTTAGAACGAGGTTTAGGAGTATCAACAAAAATAATACAATAAATTGGAAGTACCTAAAAAAAAAGTAAAATAACAAAATGCAAAAGTAAAATAACAAAATCTTTTCTGGAATATGATCCTGAAGCCAATTTCTTACATTCAATTGACAATGAGGTGGTGCACCATCGTGCATGAAACGGCCATAGAGGAACGTTAGTGGATAAAAGCTGGTCATGCTAATACTAACTATATGTTTTACTCAAATTATTAAATTCTTAACATTTGTATTAAAAAAAATAATTACTAAAACATATTTTATACCTACATAAAAAAATAACAAAAATTTACTAAAACATATTTAAAAAAACTATAGCAAGTTTAAAAGTTGTGCAAGGCTAGCTTTATTTAGAAACTATCACTATCACAATTACAAAAAAAGTTAAAAAAGAAAATTGTAGATAAGTAGATTGTGCGTAATATAATCTGCAATATAATATTTTTAAACCAACAGTTTAAACACTAGCGATTAGAAAGTGTTAAAACCCGAGTTGGTAATTTAATTATCTACAAATTTTTTCTTAAATTTTTTTGTAGCTTTGATCGTTGGCGCAGAGTTCAAATAAAACCAGCGATGCACAAATTTTAAACTTTTAGTATATATTTTTTTAATATGTTCTATAATCTTAAGTTAATTTTTTTAATACAATTAGTTAGAATTTAGGCTTCTATATGACAATTTTTTTGTGTAATTAGTTTTGCAATTTTTAATTTAAACCGCATCGCAGCTAATCCTCTCTCACTCTCGGATGTTTACGTGGGTATTTGCCAGCGAGTGAATACTTCTTTCTATTATTTTACTTCGTGATATAAATGCTCTAAAAAACTGAGTGTTGAGAGCACGAAGAAAATCGAACAATATAGTAATTGTTAAGTTTATTGCTGGCAAATCTAGATGACCAATGAATTTTGATTTACCTATAATAGGTTCAAAACATTTGAACTCATACATCATGTATTTGCAATAAACTTAACAATAGATATTTTCGATTTTTAAAAGTCGGTTCTTATATTTTTCAGTCACGTGTACTAACTGTACCTATAAACTTTTACATGGTTTGATTTTTAATTTTATTTTCTTGACTCAATTAATTTTAGCATCAGTGTCGTTGATGTATCCGCTTATTTTTTCATAAAGGTGGAAATCAAAAATAAATCTCTGTGATATGAGATATTCAAAAATGCGCTTTCTTATTTAAAAAGAAAAGAAAAGAATTAGTCAATATTTTTATATTTGGAAATACCTATATCACGTGATTTATAAAAATTTAAAAAAATTTAAAGCTGAAATACAGCACCACAATAAATAATAAAAATCTGCTTTTAAATGAAGACAATTTTTTTGCTCTTTTGAATTACTTGATCAATAAAAACGAAGCTTTAGTTGACAAATTAAACAGAATGGCGAATAATGAAGTATCCTCGTTTACATCCAAGCCAGTATAATCTCCTCATACTGCAAATACCGATCCCTAGTGCTACTCTTTATAATAAAAATATTTTGATAGTTACGTCGAAAAATGTAGACGCTTTTTCAACATTTGTTTATTAAATTTCAAAACTTAAAAAGCTCTAAATTTATTAACTAAAGCACTAAAATAAATTATGTAAATGTTTACAAAATTTAATAATAGAATCTTTAATATATTAAAGCTGAGGTGAGCACACTTGTTAATAGTTTTGTCTTGTAAATTTAGTTGATGGTGCCTATAAAGTGGAGAAACATGTGCATAACTTTAAACATAATTTTAATAATAAGTTATAAAATTAAGTTTTGCAATTTAGGATATTGATAATTTTTGCGTAGGTAAGTCGCCAAAGTAAGTCAACGATTGAAATTATAAAACATGTTTTGCATGTTGGTTAATTAGGTACCTATTATATTTTCCTGATTAGCAAGTTCTTTGTATAAGATTTATTTTCGAATCTGCATGCAGCAACCGTCATTCCGGTCATTATCTGCAAAGCTTTAATGACCATTAATGAGGCAAACAAGTATTGACAGAGCGCTTGACATAAACCAATCCTGCATTATCAAGGAATTGAACAATTTAATATTCCCAGAAGCACTCGGTGTTATGCCAAGTCTGGTCCGGAATAAGATTTAATCGTAAAATGGTGGCTCTTGTGCAGATCTCTCTAAGTGCCTTTGCTTGCCTGACTTCAATCTACTCCAGTCGGATTTATACCATTTCACACTAAAGCTTTTCTCTTTTAAGAGTTGGAAGAAAAAAATCAACACATATTTTACAGATTAGGTATCTTTTAACGACGACAGACAGGTTGCGGATCTCATTACCATGTTAAGTTGTACGGCCATATGCAAAAACAAGATGCAATCATGCAGGAATCTGGAACACCTTTCGATAATAAAGCGAGTGCAGCTGCAAGATGGGGGCCCAGTGAGAGGGGGTAAATTTTTAGTTTTGTGATTTTTTGGTCACAGGTGGTCATTGATCGTCATGTTATTCAAAATCACTTATGCATAATGCTGACATGAGAGAGGTTTAGGGTCGGTTATATAGTTTTATTACTCTTTCCTATAGTTCTAAATGAAAGCACTAAATTTAATAAGAAAGGATCAAGAAACTTTCCTCTTACAATAAAAAATCAATTTAGTGAATTGAAATATTTCCATACGCAATCCCAGAAAAACAATTTCAATAAGCGCATATGTGAGTCGTAAAAATGATTCATTCGCCGTTCTTGCATAAAACAATGTTTGTTGGAGAGAATTTTTCGATCGAAAAAATAGAGGGGAGTTTGCAAAGTTCAATTTCCGTTTTCAGCGCCCCAGCGGTCGAAAGCTTTCTCGTGTTAGCTCTCACTTACATATAACAATAAAACGAACTGGTCTGACAGATCCTATGTTATTTATATCGTCACCTCTGGACTACAAAAGCCGTTATTTCTTGCCTAAAATTAAATTAATTTAATCGACTTTACTGAAACGCCCTGTACAATTATAATAAAACAAAATTTAACCACTGGACATGTCCAGACGTAAAATATTAAATATTTATACTCGCGGCGCCACAAATTTTCACTTCCTTGATGAATTTATTTAAAATAAATTTTTGAATACGGTAATTTGGTCAGGATCGCTGCGAAAGGGTAAAGCGAGTAAATTAAATTTCTATCTGAATTATTAAATTTAAACTGAATGTTGTAAAATATTTTTACAGCATCACAGAGCGAAATTAAGTTAATTTGGGCGTGTTCTCGTTTCGTTGGGAAACATTTGCCTGAGAAAAGAATCACGAAATGTCGTGATATAAAAGAGCCGTCCCTTTGCTTTAGGTATTATCAGGGTAGGCTTATAATTGATATTTGTGGTGAAGGTCCCCAACGAAATGAAATAGTTCCGGTTCAGTTGGTCTTTATCTCCGCTAAGATGTCTCCATAAACTCTGATTACTTCCAAAGTCAACGCCGGAAAACAATGATAGGAAAAGTTTGAGCGTCATATTTTTTTAAGATGTTTCTTTCTAATTTAAACTTTTCTAATTATGTTTAATTTTTCTCCTAGGCATTGTCTTTTCTTCGGGACGTTAAATCCAATGCTTCAAGCTGTTCGGGGACGTGGAAAGAGTTCTTCATCCCTTCGAGTTGTCTAGCAGGTGATGTAATAAACTACTAATACAAACGTGACAAAATTTCGTCAAACTCCGCCTTGAGATTATTTCAACGTGACTTACACAAAATCAAAGAGATTACAAGATTTGCTCACTTCTTATTGGCAAAAATAAATCAGATTTGGAAGATTACTTTGTCAAAAATATATTTCTTCCAGGACGTGTACCAAACAAGAACAGCTTTGTTTGGCTGAATTTTATTGACTTTCTATACCGGATGATGTATTTATTTGAGTTCGGAGGGAAGTCACATTAACCGACTTGTTTTTTACAGACTCTCGAGAGTGTTTCCTGGGTCGAGTCTGGCAACTTTTCACCAAGGTATACATCGTTCTTTAATCACAATTTCCACTTACTACTTGATTTATTCAAAAGAAATCTGAAAGAGAAAGATTTTTTGTTCAACAATCAGATTAAAATTTAAATTTTAAGCTTAAAGCATAAAATGAGTTATTTTAAATTTATTTATGTTAATTTAGTAATTAAAATGCACCTCAGATTTGTTTTGATAGATCAAAATCAATTTTGTATTTTCTGATTGAAATGTCTTTATCAAACTTCCCATCACAAGTCGGTCGCTCTAAAATTTATCTGGTCGTGTGCAATCTGTCCAAAGCTTGGAACATTTCCATACAAGCTGATGGCGGCCAACGTAGCGCAACGAATGGGGCTCCATCCAATATATAGAGTCGGGCGCCGCTCCGCAGTGTTAGCACACACCCCGGTCAGGGGGGCGGAGAGATGCGCCATTCCAACCTACAACCATATCAGTCGCTGGCCTTGTGCCAACATCAGAAAAGCAAAATTACCTGATCAATCGGACCGGTCATGAAATAAAAACCTAATTCACTCAATGCCAATCATAAGACGAGTTTATTACATTCAGAATTCATACGAAAATTCAGTGGGTTTAAAACGAGGGCTTAATTTACGACTAGTTTACAAGGTGTTAAAATAATAATAAAATTTTTTGTTTATTGTTTAGTCATACCAAATGTTACTCGCAAGATTTATTAGTTTACTTGAAATTGTTATTATGGAAAAAAATAATTTTTTTTTTTGAGTATTCCCATGACTCATTTTTTGCAAACATAAAATGCTAAAAGCTTGAAACACTTGAAAAACTTTCCCTTTTCTTTGAGGATTCTTGCAACCCTACGATGGAGCCATCAAGACCCTAATCTTGTTTGACACTGACAAGCTAATGGAAGACCACATTTATGATATCAATGTAGATTACGTCTAAGTACTGACAGAAATTATGATAAAAAGTGAAAAATGTTCCAAGTTTTTATTATCTGAGATTTTCAAATTTTACAGGGGTCGTTTGCCACCAACAGCGCTAAAAAATCTTTTAACTTATTTTTTATATTAAATATATAAAGAAAAAGATAAAAAAGTTACAAAAATTTAATTTTTTAAATTAGTTTTATATTTTTCAAATCCGTCTTACAGTATTTTAAAAAGACATGATATAATTCAATAATTCCTAAAATATACAATTAGAAATATACCTATATTGACAGCTACTTTTCAGCGCGTTGACGTCAATTACTTGTCCTAAATTCATGTCATAGCATTGACATCAAATTTTTATCGATGAGGTAGACGCACTGACTAGTGTCCGCGACTTTACTACACAGTTATTATAAATGGTGGTTTAAGAAAGCAAAAAATTGGTCGAATCTGGTCTGAGATGTCTTCGTCAATTTTAAAACCCTGAAACAACACAAAAAAAATTAAAAAAATTGAATTAAAAAATAAGTGTCAAATATTGCTCCCGATTTATTGTATCTAGTGTCAGCCCCGTTGTAAATTAAATAAATTACGTAATTTGGTAGTATCATGGCGATTTTATCATGTTAAAGTGACAGCTCTTCAATAAAACATCCCCTATATACCTGAACTTTTATGACTTCTGCCCGTGTCCAATTTTAACGGCTTAACAAGTGTCGTTTTCATTGTTAATGTCCATCAAAAGCGTTTATCCGAACAACAAAAGCGGATCTATTATCGGTACTTTTTGTAAAATTCGGTTCGCTTATTAATATCCGCATGCGGAGGATAAAGAACAGGTAAATCACCGAGAAATTGTTAGCGAGAAGAAGAAAAAACTGCTTGATCTGCGCTTTTGATACACTCTCATTCGCTGGGAACAAATAAGGGGCTTAAAATTTTCAGAATAAAATCGTCGTAAAAAATAGTTTGAATATATTCAAGCCTCGGCAGAATTTTCACGAGTCTAATAACAAAAGCGTGTGGGGCAATCACCGAAATTGGACCGGCAGTAAAACGGCTTCGCGCGAACGTACGTCGACGATTGAGAGACAATTTTCAATTTTTTTATATATATTTTTTTTAATAAAATAAATATGCTCTAATTTTTTACAAGTGTCACACTCAGCTTTTAGTATTTTTTTAAAAAGTTTTAATTATTATTATTTCTTTAATAATTATTATTCCTCAAAATACGACTTAATACTTTTTATTTATTAATTGTTATTATAGTTTTTTCTAACAGTTAAGTCTCTTAATGCATTTGCTTAATTTTTTTATATTTAATAATAATAGTAATAATAATATTTTTGTACTCGTATATTTTATTGTAACGAATTTGGACCTTTTTTGATATTGTTGAGTTGAAAGGTACGAGTATATTTGCGTGTTTGTAAAATTGCTGTGTTGGGATAGGAGCATTGGAATTTGTTGGATTCTAATAAGAAAGAAGTCGGTGTGGTTCAATCCACGAAATTGGAGCGTGTTGCGGCAATAAAGCGTGTAAGCGATACAGGGTGAACGTATGTCTTAGCTGTGATCACGGTTATTGTAGCGGATAGCCGCTAGATCGCACGCGCGTTCCCGATCAGAGCCGACAGAGTTTTACGCGAGATACTAAAAGACTTCAGTATGTGTTTGCAAGTTGTGAGTTGCTGTCACTTGTTGTGCTCATGTCGCACCGCGAACAGCTCGCGAACTTATAATTTAAAAAAGATTGAGTAGATTTTCTTAAGACAAAAAGTTAAAAGTTGGAGAGTCGTGCGATTGAATAACAGATAGAGTAATTTATGGGGGTTTGGTCAACGGGGGTCCAAAGAATCTCAAGAAGTGTCTCAGCATCTCGGCAAAGTTACGAGCACCAATAAATTAATTTACGGCTCATAAAAGCGGTTTTTGTATACATAGTGTTGATTTATGTTCGCACCTGAAGAGTGGCCGCTTGTGATGGGACAGCAGTGAGGGTTTGGGCTAATCTGGTTGGTTTTTTTTCGCTAATTTTTCCTGGTGGTCTCCTATGCTGTGATCCCGCGCCATCATCCTCACCATCGCGGACCCCGTGGCGTGCGCGCCCACCCTGTACGACCATGTGCACCCCCCCGGCTCCTCCCCAGCCACCGGAGCGGGGTCTTCCGCCGGGGTGACGTGGTGGTCAATGATGAACGGCGGCATCTACGAGGAGAGTCCCCCGCCGGCGCCCCAAAGCGCCGCGACGCCCATCTCCTCCAGCGGGATGACGAGTCCGGCGGCGCCCCCACCTGCCACCACCTCCAGCGGGTCGCCGGCGAGCGTCACCTCCAACGCCTCGGCGCCGCTGCACATCCCCGCAAAGCGAGCCGCCTACGACTGCGAGGGGGTCATCCGACACCACGGCCAGTGGAATTACTCTCCGGACAACCACTTCGAGCAGTACCCCAACCCCACCTACTACAACCTCGCAGATCCCGCACGTGACTCTCGGAAAGGGCTCTTCTGGTCGCCAGCCGCCACTGCTGCCGCCACCGCACCGGAATACAAATACTCGCCGGCAACGGCACCGGGGCCTAGCGACCCCTCGGTGTCCTCCTGCCACCAGGGCTTCTCCTCGTCCACTTGGTGCAACTATTCGGCCTACTCCTCCGCTTCCAGGCACCACGTGGACCACCAGCCCGTCCCGTATCTCACTCCAGCCGACGACCGGGGAAGGGTTGCGGCTGCCGCTGCCATGGTGGCGGAAACAGCAAGTTTCCATCACGATGCTGCCGGATATGGCCTCAGAAATTACGGGCCAGAACCTGTTCCATCCACGCCGTACCCTCCACCAGGTGAGCACACGTTTTGATACTATTCCCTCTTTAAAACGCGCCGAACACACACTGCGCAGAAGCATAACATGGTCAGCTGTGTGTGTGCCTCTTGTTTGCATTCTTCACATTTTTATTTTCAAAAATCGAAACGAGACCAATTTTACATCTAAACCAACCCACCAAAGACTGACAAAAACTCGGTTTCCTCAAAACGTTTTTTTTTCTAAATAACCCAAATTTATTACATTCATTTCTTATTATCTTATTTGTTTATAACACAAAAAAGATTATTTTGAATAATTCTTTGAGTAGTTTTATCAAATAAATGGTATATTGTTTTTTAATTTAAAAAAATGATTAGAATCAAAATCTAATTAATTAGATTTTTTATGTTGCTATTAAATTTTGTTTTTTAATCTTACGCAGTGGTGTTTTGACTATGAAGAAAGTTTTTTTTACAAAATTGTAAACATTGTCAACATTATTTATTTTTTTTACATAAAATGAGTTTAACTCTGGTATAAATATTTAAATGCATCAGAGTAAAAACTCTTTTTAGACTCAATAATAAATAAATCATGAACAGAAATTGCATCAGAATGATAAGAAGTTATCATCTTTACAACATTTGAACTAAACGGTCTTAAATAAAATAAAAATGTCATCAAACTAAATAAATTTATTCAGATCGTAGTTTGAGACACAAAAAGTTAATTAAATTTTTAGAGTTGTATAAATTTTAAATTAAGTAAAAATTCAAGTGCAGTCTAGACTGGCCAAGGAATAATTTTGGTATTTGAAAAAATTTCTCTCTAATGAGCTCTTTAAATTAGAATCTATTAAAACCAGGCTAGACTGGTATGTTGTTGGCTCTCCGCTGTGATAAGTATGTGTGTCACTAGATGGCACAAAGAGGTCGAAAGACGAATATATTCGTGAGGGTGCTTTCCCCTTGTTGTTATCAAATCGCTTGAGGGTAAATCTCGTCAGGTTAAAGATAAGCTGTCCTTGCGGTAGCATTTTTCGTATCCATATGTTCTGGTTATTGACCTCATTCAAATTTTATAACTTTTTTTATTGATGTAATATGTAAATTCGAATTATGATCGGTAAACAAACAATGTAAGTAGTAAAATGCAAATGAGTTGTCAGGTATTTGGTGGGTATTCGCGAAAGCTCGTAATAACTAATAAGTCTTCATTGAAGATTTTTAAGTCTTTTATTGTCTAGGTCAGTTTTATTACATAGTAAAAGTGCTACAACGCCGTCAGTAGTGCCAACTGTCTGCATTCACGGTCATTCATTTCCTCAAGTTAATAGCGCATTGTGCGAGTATTTTTTTTGATCGATGGGCGTTATCGCGCGATCGATTCGCAGTCAATAAACGATCTTCGATTCGATTGGAATTTCAATCGCGTTGAACCGGTTTTTTCGGGTAGCTTTTCTGGGTTTAGGAATTGATTAAATTCGATTTGATTTTGCTCCACGTGGAATTGTTTCGTCTCGACGAAATACGCAACGTTTCGAAGGACCGGAATAACGACCGCGCGTTACTACGGCTGACGTCATTCGATCGTCACGTGACCACACAGCTGACTATCACTTGTCACGCACACTGGATCTGAGCGTATCCCAATTAACGCAAGCCCCGAATTTTTCAAATGCCAAAATTCGGCGTTTGCAATTTGTAAAACCGGCAGGTTAATTGTTCACAGTGATGTGGGGATCATCCCCCTCGTCTCTTTTTTCTTCAGGTTCGTTGGGCTCGATGGGCGTAAGCGTGCCGTGCGGAACCAGCGGCAACCCACTGGAGTGGACCGGTCAAGTGACAGTCCGGAAGAAACGCAAGCCCTACTCGAAATTCCAGACGCTCGAACTGGAAAAGGAGTTTTTGTTCAACGCTTATGTGTCGAAGCAGAAACGTTGGGAGCTGGCGCGTAATCTCAACCTGACAGAGCGGCAAGTGAAGATCTGGTTCCAGAACCGGCGAATGAAGAACAAGAAAAATTCGCAACGACAGGCGGCCCAGCAACAGAACAACAATAACGCCGCTACCAACAACCAGAACCATCACGGGACACATCACCACGGCACGCATCACATACACGCGCAGCACCACGTGGTGAATCACCACGTGGCCGCCAACGGCACTCTCAAGCACCACCAGTGACCTATGGCATTTTCCGGGGTTGTGCTCGGCCACCACTAGGCGACGCCCGAGGACTGTTCGAAAGGGTGAGGAGCACCGACCCCGGAACGAACGCTTATTCTTTGCAGTGCCAAAGAGTTATTTAGGAAATATACATAGGTATGTGAACGGACTTGACTCTTGAGAGACTTGACTTTTTTTTTTTCGAATTAGGGCCTGTGCAAATTTTTTGGTGCGAAGCACAAGATATCGCGAGATATTTTATTATTGTACCTATTATTGTACGTGATGATAAGCAGCATGTAAGACTTCTTGTACATAAAATGTCGACTGTCGTTGTCATAGATTGTAATTCGTTGGTAAATTTTAAAACAAAATATTGTAATCAATGTTGCCTGTAGTTCAATGTGTATAGTAAATTATTGCAGGTATATAGAATTGCTAATATTACCAGCCATAATTCCCCTGTGTTACTTAAGTTTTTATCTGCCCACACTTTATGTATATATTTAAAAAAAAATACTATTTAGGTACCTGTAAATCTGTGGCTTGTTGTATACGGTTGAAGCAAAAAAATTTTCTTTTTCGTTGACAGTTTTTTTAGTTGAGCTTGGTGTAATGTCACTTACTACTGTAATATATTTTGAAAAAAAAACTTCTCTAGAAATCCGAATTTTATTAATATTAACTATTAAAACATGTACTAACTGACCTAAGAAATAGGTTTTCTTCGTCGCGTGTCTGTATCAAACATAAAGGAATTTTTATTATTCCACTAGCTAAAAAAGGAAAATGTGTATATACTACTCTTCGACTTGAAAAATGTTATTTCGAATAGAAAAAATATGTATTTTATTTTTATTAGAATTTTTCTTTTTTTTTAGAGTAAGTGAACGCGTTTTGTGTTCATTTCCGGAGCCAGTCTTTGCAAATTTATTAAATGATCTCAGACTGGCCAATGTTATAATTAGTTACTTCAGAAAAAAAATTAAGTTTGCTGATTATTTATTGATGATGTTTTGCAATTAGACTTTTAAATTTATGTAATTTTTTTTCTACCTAAATGTTTTATGACCTTTGTATTTTACTTGTTGTGTTCAAAATACATATTGTTGTGTTTATGTATGTATATGTATACACATAAATATTATTAAGTATCCCTTAAATGTGTTTTATAAACATCCATTTATGTTTTGTTTTATATTGTACAATGTAAGTTACTCTATTAATAAAAAGTTCAATTATTAGGCACTTTGGTTAATAAAAAAAGACAGAAAATACATCAGGATTGGCCGTATTTAGATCAGATAATTACATAAATAAATGAATCATTAACTATAATAAGCGACTAGTTAACTCGGCCTCTACCAACAGTATGCGTGACGCAATTTCATATTCATAAGTCAGATAAATATGACAGAGTGAGATGGAACGACGCGCCATTGCTGTATTATGCAATGTAAATATACTCTCAACATTGTTATGTTATTGATTCAAACTGTTTATTTATTTTCTTTTCAAAAACTTTAGGAATAAAAAATGTATTCATCCAATCTTGTACTATTTTTCTCAATTTTTGCCTAAAGCCACATTCTACTATCACCTGTAATTATGTAAATTCCACTTGATAATTGTGTCTGTAAATAAATGTAGCGGATATTTTTTATCTCTGTCTAACAAGCCAAAGTATCGATCACATGCTAATCTTAAAAGCTTCAGACGAAGACAGCAAATGAGAGAATACGAAAAAGGTAAGTGGAAAGGAGGAAGCCTACACAAATTAGACATTAAGATGCAAAAATAACGGGAAAAAAGACTAAAACGTTCAGTTAATCAGCTCTGACGCACTAAATATTTTTTTGGATTGGTAGGTATAACATTTCTTAAACAATTAGAAGAAATAAATAGCCAATTATAATTTTTGCAGATATTACAAGTAATTCATTCAGTACTTTGAATTTTTTAAACAATTAACAGTACATTAAACAATGGAGTTTATTGTAGATTGTTTCAAGGCTGTTGTGGGAAGATTTTTTTTTTTAATTCATTCAGTTGCTTATGTTTCATTCACTTTTCTTGTCTCGGTCGTTTATTGTGAGACGAAATAATGAGACAAACAGGAAATAGATAAAGTGATAAAAAAGTGTTTTGCATAGAAAGTTTTCAGTCTCTAGAATGAAATAGCTCAAAAAAATTAATCAGTTATGATTTCTTAATTAATAATTTTAGAAACAAGTGATAATTTTGAATTAATATAGTACCTATTATAATTGCTGTATTTTATTTTTTTAATAAACAACTTTTTTGTTATATTTTTTTTATTGTTTGATGTTTTTTTCATATAAAGTTTTAGTTTAAAAAATTGAAATACAAAATACAAAAATATTGTTAGTCGTAAAAAATCAAAAATTATGTTTTAATTTTTTAACGAAATTAATCGATTGTTTCTTTGTCTAATCGGTAATCAAATATTAATCGAACTAATCGCGTCGATCAAATTTTTACGAATGCACATTTTTTTTAAAAACCACTTTAAATTGCAATGCCAAAATAAAATTATTTAAATATATGTCAGAAAGAAGCTCTTATAAAACCAATTTGACTGAGTTATGCCAGTAGAGGCAGTAGAGTGTGTTTTTCTTAGTGACTTATTGAGCGTTTTACTTCTTTAAATTGAGTTTTGTTATGGGCTTTTTACATAGAGGTGTTGGTTAAAAACTTTTTTATATTTTTTGTGTTTTTTTTGTATGGTTAATTTATTTATTAAAACAAAAAACAACATTTAAGTATGCATAAGCAAAACATAAAGGTAACAATAAAAATCATTAAGCATTGTTTAACTAATATAAATTAAATTCGATTAAGCGATTAATTTGACAATCGATTAATTAAATCGAAGAAGATAAATAGATTTATTTTTATAATAGAATTATCGATTATTAAAAAAATCGCTAAATTTTTCTGACCGATTATTGATTATGGAAAATAAAATTCGCCTAACTCTTGTTATACATAGTTATTTGTTAATAAATATTTTTTTTAATAGTAATATTTATGAATTAATAAAGTATTATCATTGTTGTATTTAATTTTTTAATAAGCAATTTGTTGTGTTTTTTTGATATATTTTTTTATCGTTTGACTCTATCTTAAATATGTTGTTTATCAGGAGTGATTGAATATATTTTGATTAATTATTTAAATGACATGCAAATAAATTTTCTGAAAAATAATTTCAGGCGTTCGCAGAAACCGTTTCTCGTCTTGAAGTCTGGCATCACAAGTAGGCAATTAGTATGAATTTAAAAACTCAAAAAAATTAAATTCCTTGCACGCACAATAAAAGAATGTTTTAAAGTTTCTCACAAAAAGAGCAAAATTAAAATTTGCAAGAGTTTGCAATTAAAAATTTTAATTAATTTGTGTCTATAAAAAATAAATTAGAATCATTTTTATGCAACTATGTTTAACCAAGAAAGCTCATTATTTTTTAGCAAATTATTTTAATTGTTGCACTCTGGCCGTCGTAAAAATTCCCCTGTTTCGAAGGGCGGTAATAAAAATGTGATAACACGACTTGTCAGTATTTTACAATTTAATTTTCACCGATGCGTTTCTTATCCTGTCACTGGTTGCACCTGTGTTCGCAAATTTACGACCGTGTTTCGCCATTTTGCAACTTTTTTTACTTCGAAACAAGACAATTAATCTAATAATTTGATTCATTCGATTGATTCTTGTGATTTATTTGACGGGTAATAAAGCAAAGTTGTGTACATATTCTTCGATGTGACATGCATTATGTATTAGAGGAGGGATTGCTAACTGCTTGTCTCATCATGGTTTCCTCAGTGGAATTGTTTTAGTGTCGGAAATTTTCCGAAATAATTTTTGGCGCAAAACATTTATTGCTCTCTTGTACATTGCACGATATTATCGCTGGGGTTTTGCTTCGATTACGGCTAATACTCGAGTTACTTGCCTTTAATCCAAGCTAATAGGCGAGACTTTAGAGTTAATTAGATTTTGTTCTATGCATACAACTACAATAGTGCGTGACATCTCAACCGAACAAATAATGGAAGATTACGTAATGTTTGTTAAGGTCGAAAGTACGACTATGATTATTTTATAGCGAATCTACATTTGCATGGAGTAAACTGTAGAATGAAGAGTTTAAAAACGAAATAAAACTATTAAAAAAGGTCGCCTTCAGCACTTCATATTTTTGCCAATTAACACGTCTTTAATTTAGTTAATTTTGCAAATGACTACCTCTGCAGCAAATTATTACCGTTCCGGCTAATAAAACAGTTCAGCTCCAGTAACTTTCAAAAAGTGTGACATTTAGATAATGCTATTGTTAAATTAATTTTGTAATTAAAATGTAAAACACAATTTATAATTTTTTAATTTTGGAATTAATCTTATTTAATGCAATTTTAGGTCACACACGTGTTTTGCACTTGAAATAAATTTATTGTTAGTTGTTTTTTAATATGTTTTTATTTTCATTTATTGCTCAGTCATTTAAATATCTTATCATCTTTAACCAAAATTTTATCTTGTTTGACTTGTACGATTCACATCTGTCACCCAAAATACCATTTAGTGTCGAGTCTATTTCTGAATTTACATTTTTTTTATGTAATAAACTCGATTTTTTATCGCAAAATAAATGTGTAAACTTTGAAATAAATGTTTTTTAAAAACTGAAGAGTGTTTTTCCGACGTTTTAAACGAATCGTTTTAAAAACATAAACAGAGTAAGTAGGTACGGGTAAAAATGTATATGAAATATATCGAAGAAAATGAAATAAATGAGAGAATTGTGGATAATAGTAGTCTAAAATTTTATCGGCATATAGATCGGTTCTAGGATTGGTGTTTTTGTTTATTTTCCTTCATTTCGTGTTTGTGCATTTCCACATACTTGTCTTTCTTTGATGCAGAAACATAATTCAATTTCGTAAAAGGGAGAAAATATTTTATTTTTGAGAAAATTTATTCCTGTTTACTTCCTTCAATTTAGAAACGTCAAAAACTTTTTTTGTATATAATAGATATGTTTGTAACTATTTTTATAAAACTATAATTAAACAATCTTTAAATAAAATACTTTACAAAAATATATTGAATAAGTATTAAATCTAAAAAAATATTGAAGCAGGCTTTGCGTAAAAATTTAATATGAAGCATTTTCTACTACGCAAAATAATATAAAACACAAAAATTTAATTAAATAACATTAAAAAGTAAATAACATTTTTGATATTAAATTTATAATTCAAAATTAAAAAATATTTGTTCAAATATCAAGCCATGGATGTGCAGAATTTGTAAACAGTTTAAACGTAAAACGTGTAGACAAATGCAGAATGTACTTTGTGTATAACCTAAACGTCTATTTGTTAAAGTACATTTGTTACAGCAATTTTTTTTATTAGTATTTTCCAAAAGAATTTTTAATTTTTGAGTATTTGCAACTAAAATGAAAGGTTTATATTTGAACTTGTACACATATTCTTTATTTAAATGACTTTGACCGGTGTAGCAACAATAAAGGTGGAGTCTTTTAACAATGAGCTTGTCGAAAGTACAGGACACTCTCGTTTATAAACTCGTATCACATTAAATTCTCAGTTAGTTTATGGCCCTTAATACTTAAATAAATAAAAAAAAATTAACTCCGATGCTGGGTGTTAGATCTTGATTCTTAAATTTTTCTAAACCAGCGAGCGTAAAACTGTTCATGTCTTCCACCTATACTTTGTTGTTTTTGTGTACTGGAAATAATTAATATCTAAAAGTAAATATAAATCTACTGCTGTAGATGAGTTAAACAGGTCAACTTAAAATCCAATTTCCGCCAACCAAATTACGAAACAGCTTTATTAATAATATTAATATTAAATTATTTAACATTAAATTAATATTAAATGAAATAATATTAATAAGTACGCTAAAGTGCATTATAGTTTTCGCTTACCTAAAATAATGTTCCCTACTTTCGACAAACATGTGTTAAACTGCTTCACTTTTTTTAATGCTTTACTGGTCAAAAACATTTAAATAAACTTTAGATGTGGTCAATTTTTGTGTTCTTACTACAATAATAATAATGTGTTTTTAGTTTTACTCTTTCATTCATTTATTAATGTTTAACAGAAACCATTACATAAAAGACAAGTAATACAACGCTTTAGGTGTAGAGATATTAATTTAGACGATGACAAAATGCAGCCACGATTTGTAAAAAAAAGTGAGTAAAGCAATCGAACACACTTATTAGACTAAACTTATCGCTGCTTGATAGATAGCTATATTTTCCTACCAGCTGATTATGACGTCAGTAGTTCCAGCCTAATTGCAAATTTCTAAAGTGGAGTGAACATAGATAAAATTTTGGAGAAACATTGTTTGGGTCGCTAGACAGATAAGTAAAGCTAAGTTTAACTTAAATTTTAGACATTAAAGGGTAAGTAATTTGGCTTAGCAATATATTTAATAACTTCTAAGATATTGGCACCCTAGCAACAAAATGGTTTTTTTAAATTGTTTTTTTATTACGATCAAGTGTTATCTTGTCAAAAATTTTTGCTCATTTTACCGCTTTTATCTTATTTCAATAATTTTGCAGAAAATATAGATAGATTGTTTTAATAAAAAGTTAAAGGCGGTGAAAATTAACTTAATAATTAATTTAGTACAACTGTAAAGAAGATTTAATTTTTTTCAAAATAATGTGTTACTTGTGACCTAGGTTTCCTATAATGATTTGAGAAAAAATTGTCTCCTAGGTAGCAAGAATGTTTTTTTATTATGCTTTTACTGCCAGCAATAGTTATTTATGTTATAAGAACGAAAAACTAAATTTTTCGGGCGATTTGCTGGAATTGCTGGACAAGGCAACGCCGAGTTCAGCAACAGCAATAAGCCCGAAAAATGTTTTTCGGCCATATATTATACTACATAATTTTTTATTCGATTGCAAAACTTTTACGAAATTCAAAAAATTCTGTTGAGAAAACTGAATAAAAAATATTTACACTATTAATCAAATGGCCATGAAATTTTTATTCCGTTGTCAATGTGACATTCAGTCAACAACGAAAAAATAAAGCATTAAAATGTCGAGTGAAGATGAGTTAATGTGTACTCCTCCTGAGGTGCGGGAGACGCAAACCAAGCTTCCATAGAGTTGCTCCCGCAAAAATCTAAAGAAGTTTATGAGAGGGCATATCAAACGTTTGAAACTTACCGCCAGGAAAAAATAATTCGAACTGTCTCCGAGAATGTTTTACTGGCATATTTCTCGAATTTAACTCAACAAATAAAGTCTTCTACTGTATGGTCTCATTATTCTAGGGTAAGAGCCATGTTGAATTTAAAACATAACGTGGATATATCAAAATTTATGAAATTGTACGCATTTTTAAAATGTAAACATAACGGCTATTTACCCAAGAAATCCAGGGTCCTACCTCAGCAAGATATTCACAAGTTCCTTAATGATGCCCCAGACGCTAAGTATTTAATGTGGAAGGTATGTTACTGTTACTACTATTATATTCCAAAATTGCACCAATTGTACGTGTAATATTACGTACAATTAATATTACGCACGTAGTTAATTTATTGTTAAATTTATCTTCAACGAACATTTAATAAATAATTAAACAACCATTAACATTTTCATTTTTGCCGCCGAAAAATATTTTTCGGCTTTGGACGAAAAATGAAGTTACTTAGCAACTATGACCTTTAACAAAAAGATGGATTTTTCGTCCAACTTTTCGAACCGAAAAATGTCATCTTTTAATGCAATCGAATAAAAAAGTTTTTTTTTGCAAACAAAATTGACTTGTTTGAGCAATTTTGCTTGAATTAAATAACAGAAAGAAAAATTAGGTGAGGCTTTTTTAGTAGACCGCCCTGTGTAATGTGGAAATTAATTATACACCAAAACAATCTTACTTTTTTTTCAACTAATGTCAACTGAATGAGGTAAAAAATTACTGGATTTTTAAAGTAAAATGTTGTAATTCCAAAACTTTAAATTTTACTGTCAAAGTCAGTGTTGCCAACCTATTAACGATAATTTTCCCCATATAATAGGTCAAAATTCCCTAAATTCAAGCTAAATTTTCCTAAAACAGATTTCATTTTAAAAAGGACTACAACCATACATTAAAAAAAATAGTTATTTACAACATAAATTTTTAATTTATTTCTAATAAATAGATAAATCACTTTTCAAATAAGTGATAAATGTAAATTACACCGTAAAAAATACTAATTAAGTTAGCAACAAAAAATTAACAGTTTAACATTTTTTTGGTAATTTGTAGTAGTAGTTAAAAATACCCTAAAAAATTTCCTACAAAATTTTACCCTCTAAATATTCTCCTCTTCTAAAAAAAAAGTACCTTAAATTTAAAGAGAAATTTCTCAAGTTGGCAACACTGGTGTCAAAAATTTATTAATTTCTATCGTTTTTACAATTTAAGAAAAGAAAAAAAAATAACATGGATTTTATTTCTATTAAAAATTATTGTGTTTGGTTTTCGCTTTTATTATCACATTTATTTTAATATTATATTTATTTATTATTATAATAATTTTTTTCTACTTAATGCTTAATTTAAGGCAACCCCCAATACATAAAAAAGTTAGGGTAGCTACCAAAACATTTCTCTGTGAAATAATTATACCGCTGGTATACTACAGAATTAGATATGGTTCTGTTGCTTTTACGTAAGAAAATTTAGTAGTTATTTGTTATATACTAGCGGTTAAAATAAACACTTAATGAGCGGATAGTTGAAACACTTGAGCGGCCGTAGACCGCGAGGTTTTTATATACGTAAATTTTACGTTTTTTTCAACCGAGAGTGTAATACAAGATTTTATTTACTTTGATCCCCAAAACCTTATTTTTTAAAATTTTGATTTAATTTGACATTATCAATTTTTATTTGAGAAACTAAACGTCAAATTTTATAGTTACTAACAAAAAATTTTTTTGGTAAATTGCAAAATGGCCGGTTGCTGTGTCAAAACGTGCCATATTGAAACAGATATTAGCAAAACAGCAATATAAAATGTTAAACCACAAGCGGAATAAAGTTTTCAAATAAACAATAGCTTTAGTAATCTAGTAATAGGTAAAAAAATAAATTTCTAAGACAAGATTGAATAATGGCTATTTATGCAACAAGCTGCAAAATAAGCGAATTTTTTGCACTAGATGTGAAAATTAGTGCGTGCAAAAAACAGCCATTTTGCAACGTGTCTCATTATAGCTATTTATTTATTTATTATACGTGTCTTATAAGGCAAATAAGTCACGAAAGAAATGTTTAGTCACGAAAGCTTGCTCGAGTGACCTAATTTTTCTTAAGTGACTTATTTGCTGTTAAGGCATGAGTACAATACATAGTTTTATCCAACACCTCTCTCTGTAAGAGTTCTTAAAAAATTATCAAAACCCAAAAATTTTATATCTACAATGATTAGTAGTAGTCTATGATTTGGTTGCCATGTTGTTGTTGACAACAAAATTTTTATTTGAAAAAATTTTTCCAAACAAACTGTTTCGGCGCTTGTAACATTGTTGGAAATGAAAAGAAGTAGTTTTCTTCCTGAAAAAATTGCGAAAGATGTTGAAGAAGTTACATCGAGTTTGCTACTCAAGAAATCCAAGAACGCTTATTACAAAGAATTGAGTGAGTTTAATAACTGGAAACAGGAAAACGATGTTTGTGGGGTAAGCGAAGACGTGCTGTTGGGTTACTTCTTAAACGCCAAAGAAAGATTCGCAGCCTCTTCAATGTGGACGAAATACAGCATGCTAAGATCGACATTAAAGCTTCACGAAAATACAGATATTTCACAATATGGCAAATTGATAGCATTTTTGAAAAACGAATCAAAAAACTACAAGTGCAAAAAATCAAAATTTTTTGAAAGAGAGCATATTCAACAGTTTCTAGCAGAAGCACTCAATGAAAAATATTTGATGTTGAAGTTACGTCGATTTTGTTATTAAAGAATAAAATCTAATTTTTTTACATTACAGGTCGCACTAATTTTTGGTGTGTCAGGTGGGTGTCGATGTTGTGAATTATTGAACATGTAAATCAATAACGTAGAAGATAAAAGATTCTATAAGTTGGTATCTGTACCAGATACAAAAACATATGTTTCACGTAGCTTTACGATTATGCAAGAAAAATTTGCAGCTAATGTGCTAGATATTTGTAGAAAATATAAGTCTCTCCGATCTAAGAATATTTCTCACAACAGGTTGTTTTTCTGCTATAAAAATGAGAAATGCACAATACAGCCAGTGAGAATAAATAGTCTATCTAAAATACCATTAGTAATAGCTGATTTTTTTAAATTATTAGAATCAGAGTCTTACACAAGACACAGTATCAGACGCACATCAGCGAGTTTAATGTCCAACGCTGGAGCCGATCTTGGTATAGTCCAACGTCATGGCCAATAGAAGTCGACAACCGTGGCACAAGCGTATGTCAAAGAGTCAATTTTGAGCAAAATAGACATTGCTAAGAAGATACTGGTTGGAAATTTGGAAACAGAACGCAATGTTATTGTGAATACTAAAAATCAAAAATCAAATGAATGTGGAAGAAACATTGAAATGACAAAAAATGAAGCAAATAAAGTTATATCTTTTAATATAAATGTTAACGTAAATCTTAACAAATGATTTTATCTGAGATTCCTGTTTCTTATAATTGCAATTTTATGTATTGTATTTTTTGATGTTCAATAAATTGTTCTATTTTCTGTAAACTGTTCAATTATATAAAAACAGTTTTATTATTGATTCATAAAACCACTTGTGTTTTATAGACTCCATAATTCAATAAAAAACATTAGTTTTATAACTTCATAATAAAGAGGTGTTGGATTAAAGATTTTTTCCAATTTAATTACTAAAAAAAATCCTTTTTAAAATATTTTTTTAAAATAAATAACGTTGATTTCTTGATTATATTAATGTCATTTTTTATCACTAGTTATAAAATAATGTCACTTTTTGCAACTAGTTACATAATAAAGAATGTATAAAAACTGAATTGACATATTAATAATTGCTTTTAGTTGTTAAAACTGTTAAAAAATAATTCTAAAACAACTCCATAGGTTCATCTCTGTGGTGCAACTACTAACACATCTAGATTTACATTAATTATCTTGGAAAATAGTATAGAAATGTAACTAACTAATGCAATCTTTGTCAAAGAATATTTAAATTTTTTTTATAAACGTTATAAAGTAATTGTATCTGCATTTGAAATAGTGTGTCTTATTGTTAGTTTAGAAAAAGACAAAATTATAAAAATAAAAAACAATAAACAGTAAAATCTTTATTATAAAATTGTATTTAACCAACACCTTGAAATGTTTTTGAGTGCGTAAATAAAACAAATGATAAACTCAAAGTAAAATAATAGTAATTATACATTAAAAACAAGAAACAATAAAAATTTATTTACATGAGACTAGCGTTTATGTCGCGATAAATATAAAAAAATAGTTTAATTAATTTGCTTTATTTGATTAAATTTTGCAAACAAAATTTAGATTAGGAGGGAGCCGAGGTCCACTGGCTCCTCCGCTGGGTGTGCCACTAGAAACATGTTTCGTCTTTTGAAAAAAATGCATAACTTTTTTTCTACATTTCTTCATTTCAATATCTACATTTAATAATTTTATATTATTATAAAGTTTTATTTATATATGGGGTCTTCTATGCTAAATTAATTTACAAAATACCTCGACATCAACAATATTTTTAAAATTTTCTATTCTCTTAGTACGCATTAAAAAAGTTTTTATGCAAATTTTTAGATCTTAACCTCAAACCATTTATAACATATTAATTTTTTTAAAATGATGTTTTTTTTAAGATGCTTGTAACTTCGTATAATTTTGCGTATTTTTTATGTAGCACACACTATGTCGATTTTTAGTTGTTCTTGAAAAAAATGGCGTGAACCATTTGAAATGAATAAGCTTGATAAAAATTCAGGGAAATATACATTGAATTCAGATATGCTAAAAAAAATTGAGGTTCATATTTAAAACTTCAAAGTTAAGGGTCGTATCTTAATTTTGAAACACCCTGTGTATCTAATTTTTTTGGCAAAAAATGCTTGTTAAAAATAGACAGAATACGTGTCTAAGCGTCTTCCTGAAAAACAAATTCTTAAATTTTTATCGAATTTATTCGATTCTAATTGTTCACACGGTATATGTACAACTCGATATACATTGAATTAATAAATTACTCGAAATGCGAAAGTTGAAAGAAGTGAGAAAGCTTCCAAGTGTTGTTATCAACGGACTTGAAACTTGCGAGAAAATTCGTTCAAAATCTTCAATAAAAGAAGATTCACAGAAATTTTTGGAATCCACAACGAAGTTGCTCAGTTGTGGTAAACCTTTTGTGATATTGTGATATCAGTGACGTTGGCTTTTGTGGTTGGCTCATCGAGATGAGGATGGATAATCATCAATTGACGGACTCTAATACAGTAAACAGAAAAGGCAGTTGGGGTTGGCCAAGTATAGGGGTAAAAGATGAAAACCAACCGCTCAGTGTAGGTAATTTATTTACTAATAGGTGCTGCGAAAATTCAATTCGAATCAACATTACAGATAGATTTAGACACAGTGAGTTAATGCTGTGGTCAGTTCAAAATCATGATAAGAGATAATAGTAATTCGTAGAGTTTTAAAAGCGAAAATCTAATTATGTATGTATTATGTGAATACTAGGGTTTATTTGCTTCCGCGGACGATATGAACGCAAATTATGTTACTTGGGAAGCGATCGTTCAATTGTTGTTTTGCTAAATTAAGGGTATCGGAATGTTTTCTATAATCCTAACAAAGGTCCTGGTGCCAAAAATTCGCACTTAAAAAATTATAGAGAAAATGTTTATTAGTTTATTTGATTAGTCGTAGACGTTCAGCTGTAATCACCAAAACATTCTTTCAAATTCAGACAAAACAATATTGACAGGTGTTGCGGATGCTTATTTCTTGAATAATGTAAACACAATTAAAAATTGAGTAAAATAAACAAGCCTATAGTGGGCACTTAAAATCAAAATAAATAAACCAAAATTAAATAATAGAGCAAGAATTTTATCTGCCGGTGAGGTTTCTAACGATACAGGGTGAGTCTGTTAAAAGTTTATCTTAACTTTTTTCAAAAACTAGTTATCGCACTAATTTTAGAGTTTGCCATTAAAAACTTGATAAATATTAATATTAATTTGTTTGAAAAAATATAAAATTTACATTATTTCTAAAGATCACGATGTTAAAATATTGTTTTGAGAAAAAAATATTTCGAAAAGAATGTAGATAACCGCAAAAAAATAATAAAGTTTATTTGTTTTATAAAACCTATTTTAATGCAGCATTGGCGTTACTCGTCGTTACTCGGTAATGGGGTGGATAACTTACTTCTTGGCATTTTTGTCTTACCTATTTTTTTGGAAAAACTGACGTATTTACTCAATGTCTTAAGTTAAAATTTTTACTGATAATGACATTTTAATAAAAAATATTTTTTTTTGATTTTTATTTAATTTGCAATTATTTTCTAGAGTACATTTTAACACACACAATGAAATAAAATATTTAAAAAATTTAATTTTTTAGGAAGTTGGAGAAACATGTGAAAGAAGACGCTATTAATGCAAAAATTTGTATTTTATAGGTGGTTTTAGGTTAGGGTTTAAAAAATTTTATAAAAGCTTTTTGCAAAATGAGTACAAATAGAATAAAAATTTTTAAAAATGTCGCAGATGTCAAGACATTTTGTAGGTCAATTTGACATAGAATACTTCACCGACGCAACATATAATGACATATACAGGGTGACATAAAAGTATGGAATAAAATTCGTATTTAATAAGTTATTTTTTATTTTTTTAGAAAAACGCTAAGACGGGTCGATTTATTTTTTTGTTGGGCACGCTTTTCACTTATTTTCAATTTTTTTTTCTGCAAACCGGTTTTTGGCTGTAACGTAATAGATATATTTTTTAAATAGCAACCTCTATTTTTGATGTTAAAAATTGAAACATTTTTTTTTGACGTCTCATTGATTTGTCAAGTTTATTTGGATGTTCTTTGCAACGTTAGTACTAGCATTAGTGAAACTTTTTCTTAATAAAGAGAATTCAGACATACTACCAGTTAATAGTTTAAACAAGACGGTGCATCTCTACACTACACTTGTAATGTCAGAGATTATTTATATAATGTTTTGCTCGTTTTTCCGAAGGGCTACTTAAAATCAAAAGTATATGCAACAAAATCAAGGATTTAGGAGAAAGACTTACAAATCAGTACCGCTTAAATAAGTAGTCAAAAAATAAGAAATAATGTGCTAACAGAGCTCGAAAATTAGTTGTATTATTGCCAAAAAACGGAAAGATGTCAATTTAGTCAACATTTAGTTCAGTAATTCTGTTAAAAATTGCGTCTAGCTAGAAAAATACAATAAAACATTTAAATTGGTTAAATTACTTAGAGTTTTTTATTTAGACCCTATAAATGTTATACTTAGATACTGTTATACTCAGAAAAAATGTAGTTTCAATTTTTAATACCAAAAATAAAAATTTATATTTAAAAAAAATATCGATGACGTCCCAACAAAAAACCGGTTGGCAAAAAAATTTCAAAATAAGTGAAAAACGTGCGCAATAAAAAACAAAATCGATCTGTTTTAGCGTTTTTCGAAAAAAAAGATTAACTTAAAAAATATGAAATTTACTCCATACTTTTATGTCACCCTGTATACTCGTAATAACACAAAATAAATGTAAGAATTAATAAAAATAAAAAAATTTAAAATATCGTACACAAATATACTTAAAATAAAAAAAAACTAGCAAAACCTTGTTTTTTCTTCATTATCAGTCGAGACGTCGCATTAAAAAAAAGCAACTTAAAAAATAAGAGACAAAATACCTATAACTTTAAAAAAAAATTTAAAAAAATATTAACACAAAATAAATAAATTTCTTGATTCCTTAAAAGATTATGACAAATTAGAAATAAATGACTGAGAGTGGTAAAAATTTGTATGTATGCTAATTAAAAAAAACTATTTAAAAAAACGTAATAAAAGAAAAAGTGGTACAATAATGTATTCGTTGTAGACGTTTAATTTTAAAATGCATAAATTTTAAAAATTTACATTCTTATTATGTTTTTTTTTATACAAGCAAGTACAAAATGGCGGAGATGCTCTACAGTCCGTAGAGACTGTTAATGAAGCTCCGGAAATATAATAAAAAAATGTTGGCATCTTATTCTTTTTTAAATTTTCGCAATTGAAGTTGACCACAAACAAAAACCTTTTTTTATAAAAATAAAAATTTATGAGAACGACACAATACCAGGTATCTAAATTATTAAGTTTCCGACTAGTAGTAGGGTTGTAAATACGTTATCTTTCGACTTGCGATATTAGAATAATTACAGTAGTAAGTTACAAATATTTCTTAAAAATAACAAAATCAAAAATTTTTTGATTTGTAATTAATATTTTTTAATTCTAATTTTGTAAGACTATTTTTTGATGTACTAGCAATATTCATATGAGCTAATTTCAAGTAAAGGTAATACCCGTAGTATGCTTGTTTTTATAAGAAATTAAAAGAATTTGGGTTTGTGATTGGTTGCTGTCATGTAAAAGTATTAAAATTTAGAATACTACCGGTAGTACCTATCTCAACTTGAAATTAGTTCAATAATAGTTAAAAAAAAATAATATATTACTAAATTACATTTTTATTTTTTTTAATATTATTTTGCAGTTTAATAAGTAGATGATTCACTATGAATACAATTTTTTTAAATTAATTAGAAGAGAGTGTTTATTTAATATGCATATACGATAAAACACCTTGTTCATTTTTTTAGATACCTAAGTATTTTAGTTAAAATAAATGGTGGTTATTTAATAGTATCCGCTAAGTAAAGGTGTCTCTATGGAGGTTTTACTGTAATATCGAGAAGCGAAAACAAGAACGAAAAGCAAGCAATTTTTGTACTCACTCTTGTAATCGAGAAACAATTTTCTAAAATTTTTGAGAGCCAGAACGAATGCCTCTATTTCTCGCTCTTGTGAAACACTAGTGCAAACATCTCTTTTTGTGTTTTGCCTAAAGTTCTACCAAAAAAATTAAACTGCAATTTACGCTGTTTTTGTATATTATTATATATAAATATTATATTAACTGTAATTATATATTTATTATCAGATTTTACTATAAATGTAATATTAAATATAAATTTGTAAGTATGTTCGTACGCTCAATAAGTACGTATCTTGAAACAACATTATTTTTAAATGTTCGAAATTAGTTCGAAAAATAGCGTCTTGGCATATGTGAGAAATTATGCCTGCAATTGTCTTGTATTAATTCAGCCTTAAGATGTTTAATTAAGCTCAAAAAATCTACCTACATAAATATGTATATGCTTTGCGTACCTTGTATACATACAAAAATTACTAATAGATACATTTATTTTAAACTACTTGCTATGGCTATAAAATTTTAGACTTTAGTTAAATAAATTTTATTTTATTTAAAAACAAATTGCAAAAAAGTATTTTTAGAAAATATAGAAAAAAAAATAAGTATATATTTTTATTTGTATATGTACTAAGAATGTTGTAAGATTAATTTATACAGAACCAAACATAGTTCGTAATAACCAATTTGCAAAGCAATTAGCTTCTAATTACCATAATTGTCGCAAGCTTTTACTTTAATCGATCCCTGTTTAAACACTTTCCACGCCGCTATTTGCTACACAAAATCACCGAAAGCAAGGCAAAAAACACGGTTCAAGGCCCGCCCTAATCAGATTTGCAACAATGTCATCATCCGTCTACATCCGTATCAAAACACGGTCATAAATTCATCGATTTTCGGCCTCCAATAATCTATCTCTGTTCTGTACATAGACAACATGAGTGTAATTTGGGAAATGTTTGCAAAAATGTAAATAGTTGATATGAGGTAGAGTACAGAGTCGGCGTTTGCAATTTACGATCGAAACCCTTGTGCGAGTAGGACAGAAAGCCTCCATCCATCCGGATATTAGAAGAGTTCGGTTCCGAGCTGTGCCGAGGGGGGTTCGCAAAGTGTCCTAAAAGTTTTACAATCGCTAGCTGGCTGTGCGGTATACGGCATGCTTGATGGCCTATCTTCCAATGTGAGTAGCGGCCATAACGCTAAGATGTATACGGCTGCGCTGGGCCCCTCCTATATGCTATATGCAATCCGCATGCCACATACCTATAGGTATAACCCACCGAGTGCAGGGTGCTGTGACAGTCATTAGTCGTGTTCGACAGCCGCGGGCGATGATGAGGTGAGCAACCTAACCCACTTACTGCTAATTACACCCTGCTTCTGCCCAGGGCCGGACTCGGTTCGGCGCTGGACTGCTCGCATGCAAAGCAAAACGCTAACTCACATGCATGCATACTGTTCGATACTTGGATGTATACGTATAAGCCGTCTTTGCTTTGAGATAACCATCGCGATTTACAAATGCATGACAAAATTTACATAATATGGCATTTCGGAGAATTACGGACCTGGGGCAAAGTCATGCATTGTCGGGGAAAGCCGGGGCGAAAGTGAGGTTATGGTAGGCGATTATGTTTACCATAAGTGAATAGCTCACGTGCTTCATGTTTATATCTACATCAATAAGCTTTATGAAGATTTTTCTGTTTCTTTTTTGTTCTACAATTGATTCAAATGTTGCCCAAAAGAAAAAGAAAATTTGTTTATCAATATTGAAATATTTATTATACTTAATTAAAAAATAGAATTATTAAAAAATTTATTGCATGTGTTATATAATGTTTATCTCTTTAGAGAATTGGTTCAGTAAAATCAAGAAACTTACCTAATACATAGATATAATTTGTCTCTAATTTATTTATATTTGACTTTTTCAAAAATTGTTACAATTCTTTTAAAAATAATTTTTGTTAAAGTAAACTTTGAATTGTAAACAATTCGAATTAAGTCGGCGTTAGTCGGATTAGTTCGTCTAAACAAAAATGGAGTCATTTTCAATATGCCCGTATTGATATTGACGTGAATAAAATATAAACCAATAAAAGATGCATTTTGAAAAACATCTAAACTATAAAGAACGTATATCTACTGAAGAATTCATAATTTTATACGAAATAAATTTTTTAAAATATTGAGGGTGTTTTATAAAAAATACAAATATTTTTTTGTTATCAAAGTCGTTGTCTTTACTTTATGTATACATTTTTCTAGTTTTTTAAAAAGGTACAATTGTTATTCAATTTTTAATTGTTTACATGCAGTAGGGATGACGGCGTAGGTATATGAATGTACAGCTTGCGACAAAAAAAATTGAAAATCGTGTAAACCAACCTTTTTTGTAAATTTTTACAATTGTTATTGCTGTGATATAAACAAAAGTTAAAAATTTCTTTGCACAATCTTTATGACATTGTTTAAATTTGATGTTCCAGATTTATTGTCACGTATAGTATTAATAGTTATTAGAAATTATAACAGACCAATCAGAAAATAGGGATCTTTTAATTTTTCTTTTAATATTTTTTGAACATATGAAAACAGATAAAGACTGCCAAAATTATATAAAAAATGCAATGTGAACAATTATTCTCAAAGAACACTATGGGCCGGTTTACAGAAAGTGAAATTAACTTTAATTGCGATTAAATAGTTAATTCGCGATTAAATCGGCTTTCTTCGTGTTTGATTGGTCAAACTCGGCATTTAATCTCGAATTAACTATTTAATCGCAATTAAAGTTAAGTTCACTTTCTGTAAACCGGCCCTAAATAAGTTAATAATGAATAAGCAATAAAGTTATTAGAAATTTTTGTTTGAACGTATGAAGTGGATAAATTTTTCTATTAATAACATATAAACCGAAAAAAAAACACTGACAATGCTTGTTTTAAGCATTGTTTTCGGTACAAGTATGAAGTATATTGCTAAAAATATTAATTTATTTGTTGCTAATATATTTAGTATTTGTTGATATTTCTATAGTTGTAAAATGTTCTTACCGTTCTTGATACCTAATATACTATTTTTTAATTTAAGTAATAAACAATGAAAACTTTATATTTTAAGAAAAACCAAATTTGTTGCAATTTTTTTATAGGTAAATTTATACTTTGTTACCTATACAATAAATTGATTTCAAATTGGCATACCTTAGTTATTTTTTTTTTTTTGACTGAAGAAGTATATAGTCTTATCAAATTAGTTTTTTTATTTTATTTGAGTTGTTTTGACATTACTAGGCTGCTATTATGTTCTGAATATTTTATCGAACCGCAAATTTTGAAATTTGTCTTTAAACCAATTTTTTATATAAATTTTGATTATAACTTGAGATCCAAAAGTCCTGGAATTTTAGTTGGCTGTAAGAGAAATTGCAGACATAGTGGTCATGTTTGAGAATTGGTATTTAAAATGTCAGAACTGTCAGAAATAAATTTTTGCAAATTTGGTTAGCTACTGAGAAGTCTAAAATTAAATTGTTCTTGTTGTAACTGCTGCTTAGTACATTTTTGGCACAAAACAGACTTTTTCTCTTATTTTATAACAATATTTTACACAGAATTTTTGACATTTAAGGTGACCAACCTTATTTTTGTCTTAGCCTGTTTTAACTTCTCGACTTTGGGATTGCTCTTAATTATATTAAAGAATACGTTTTGTAAAGTCAGTTTTTTAGTACTAAATTAAGATTATTAAAAGAGCGAAAAGCCTACAAATGACTTACGAAAGAAGTTTTTTATACAACTTTTTATAATTTGCACTTTTTACTTTTTCTTACAATAACAAATTTGACGTCAAGCACACTTGGCTAAGAATTTATAGTTACTAGTTTACTAGATAACACTAGTGTTATAATAACTATTAAAGCACTCAAATAAGTGTTAGTACTTGTCTTATTTTAATCTACAAGCCATTTGCTTTTAGGTTATTTTGGAAATATAAAATATACAGGCTAAATACAAAATGGAGGATAAGTTTTCCAGTAGTTTGTATAGGGAACTGATAGCAAAGGGTTATGTAAAGTGAGTAGTTTTTTGAAAATGTATAATGAACTAACGCTTATAAAAATTAAATTTAACAAGTAATAAGCAATTTTGAAAATTATTTTGTCATAACATAGTCAGAGGTTTAGCGAAAAAATAGTTAAAAAAAAATTTACTAACCCATTCTTTAAATATAAAGAGGTAAATGATGTATGATCTGTTAAACATCCTTGATCAGCCAAGCGGTGTTGTTAAATTGATAAAAAAAAAATTTAGAAAATAGAAAACTAAATTTTTTTAGGACTTTGTTAACAGTTGTCTGCACTAGAGAACATTTCCGCCAGTTTGTATTTACTCTGTATTTCTAAAATTACATGCTACGGTAATAATAATCAACTGGTGATTTCGTACAAGTATCGGCTATCATTTATAGACACTACTCACTACTAAATGTAGTAAAGACAATAATACTTAATTGATTATTTATCAAATTAACTAACATTACCACGTGTTCGTCTGAAAAGGTGGTCAGTAGCCTCAGCTCGAATTTAATCTCAAAGTAGGATATATTTTTCTAAAAATGAGGGGGCGCATAGCGCTTTTCATTAGAATAGAACCTTAGCAGTTCTCAGTAAATTATTAAATATTGTTATGTGCATCTTTTTTGCACTATTTTATCTAACAAAAAACTACCCTACTAGCAATTACGCAAAAAACTACAATGTATTTGACTGGCTTTATCAGTCAGGATATTTAACACATTGCGGCAAACATGTAAAGAAACTGGTAAAACTGATAAAATTTAATATTTTTTTCATTTACCACATTTAGTGGTGATTAATCACATTTACCGTAACATACTTTAAATTCTATAGTTGTTGTTGGTGAATTGCATTTATAGTCAGGCCACATGTTAATTCTTGCATAGTTTTAGTTATCTCTGTTTTCTTAAGTGAATTCAGATCGTACCAGCTGAGTAGAGTACGTAATAAAAAGCTTAAAATTGTATAAGTTGCAACACTTTTTAATGTACCTATACAATATACAAGGTGATTCATGTAAGATGAGTCTGCAACTAAGTTTTAAATTAATTTTTGTATATGACTGTTAAACAAAAATTGTTAACCAAGTAAATACTTACCAAAGTTTTAGATATTAGTATCCCACTAGTTATTTACATAATTAGTGGGGTAAAAGCAACATAAGAGCACTTGTGTATAAACGACGTAGCCGTGCTTATCTGAAACTACTCGAGTTGTTCTGTATTTTCTGTAATATGCTTTAGCCCACGTGGTGTTATTTTTTTGACAAAAAAATAGAAAATATATTTATTTCATTATATAACTCAGTTATGTAATAAGTTTATTATATTACTCCGTTAGATAATAAACTTTATTATTTAACTGAAATATTTATATAATATAATTTAATCTTATTTAAGCAAACGTAGATAAAAGTAAAGACCTACGTAATTGCCTAATTTTGGGGCAGCATTTTTTGTGACAGTACTATACGCAAACGCAATTCATCGAGGATTAAGATGAACGTAATTGGCGAAAGTATAATTTTATATAACAACGTCAAATGCGTTTTGTAAAAATATGTATTTTTAAAATAACAATTAATTAATTTTTTTGAAAAATTGTATGAACTGAGAAAATCGTCTTTTATGACCTAACGAGGTATGGTGCTGAATTTGAGTGCCTTGACCAAGTAAAGAGAGGGTGTCAGTGACTAAAGATTAAATGGTGCTCAATTAGTGTACGCTTATCTAACAGTAAAAATGAGGGTGTTTTATCTTATACCATGCGAACGAAAATGAGCTGAATCAGAGCAAGCTCTTGTCAGTCTTTTTGTATAGTTTTGCTTGAGCTTGATCAAACACGGCGTGCAGCCAACTCTAATTCAGCTTATATTTTTTTTCTTATCATATTACAACTAATAGGTATAATCCATAGTTTTTTATATTTGGTTAAATCTATAAAAAGTTGATATAAAGAAAAAAAAATGTTGATTTATGAATAGAATTTTGTGTCCTAAGTTTTTAATAAAATAATAGTTTGACAAAAAATGTTTGTGGTAACTACCATTTAGCAAGATATTTTTTTAGATTAATTGGGTGTTATACCTGTTATACAGGGTGAGTAAAAAATAAAGAAAAACGACTGTATATTTTTTTAATGCAAAGGTGTGTATTGTTATAGTTTATTTAAAAAGGACCAAAACAGGAATAAGACTTGCTATTCACTTTTGCATTTTTATAATTTAATGTGCGCGTAACAATTAGAAAAGAACGCATAATTGCACAATAAACTTCAGAAATGCTTCAAAATATCAAAAATAAAATTATTTTAGATTAGTGTTTTACCAGGAAATAATGAAACACATTTTTAACAAATTTAAGACTAAAAAAATATTTTTTAATCATTTTTTGTATTTTAAATTTAAAGATTAGCAGATTATAAAAATGTATGTATAGTGGACGACTTTTCTTGTTTTAAAAATTGTTTACCGTGCTATTGCAATTTAAAAATTTTATATTTAAAAAAAAAGTTGGTAGTGGTTTCTTCTCCAAAAATTTATTTTAATTAAAATATACTCATTCTTTATAATGAGGAATGTATTGTTTATTTGCTGTGTATTTTTATTAAAAACAATTAAACACAAACAAATTTTTTGTTGTCAAAAGGCACTAGTATATTGTATATTTTAGTAATTTTTTTATCTTTTACTGAAAGCACTTTATCTAAATTATTTGCATAAAAGAATTGCAGTTTTATTTTTAATACTACCTGATGGTGTTACACTATTTTTCCATTGAATTGCACTATTTTTAAAATATTGTTCTATGTTTATTTATTTGTTTAATTTTTTATACAGGGATCGCATAAAATATTTGGGAAATAGCTTAAAATAGTCGAAATATTCTGTTAAAAATGACACTGACTGTGCGGATGTCAGGTAAACAAATACTCAATAGATAGCTAAAGTTATTAGAAATTGTCTATATTTTTTTTTTGTTTTGTAATTTATTGTAAAAGCTACGTAATGTTACTCGTTACATTTTGTTTTCTTATTGTGATATTAAGAAAATAAAAATATAAATCTGAAGCTTTGTAAAAGAGTATTTTTTAGAATAAAAAATATTTTATCAGAGTATAAACAGTCTTATCAATCTTTGTCTACAATAAAAATTTAGTGGTTAAACTATTATACGTTATGTATAGTTTTAAACGATAATATTATCATAAACCTACTTTAATAGCAGATATTTCTGATTAGAATAGGTATAAATATCAGAAATAAAAAAATATCAGGCCATAAAAGATTTCAGTGAAAAAAGTAAAATATTTGACTTTTATATAGTCTAAAATGAAAAAATCAGTATTGAAGCGTTTTTTTAAAATTAGAAAAGAACATATTCGATTCTTTCCTTTATTTCTTCCGACAACAACCTATAACCGCACTCTTTTCCCTCCAAAAACATCCCGTAGGTGTCCATTCCACCTCGTAAATTCCGATTCAATCACTCCAAACTTTATTACATCGAATAACAAATAAGATCCAAACTAGCACACGACGGCGCTTTTCTTTCAAAAAACACAAACAGCAGAATTACGCCATGTCAGCAATTCCCAAATTCCATGTTATAATTATACGAGCGTCCGCACGTGAAACCGCTTGTTGCTTCAACCCAAAATGAAAGCCCTAATTGAATGTAGTGTGTTGATATGGGGCCGCCCAGACGTCTATATGACGCTGATTGTGTGCAGATCGATGGAATCCACCCCAACTAAATGTCGGCCATCTTGATATGTGTGTTCGGACAGTTATTTACTCTCCGATAGTTAATTAAATTCAATTCGATTAATTGGCACTTTATTGATAGAGGAAAAATAAATTAATTGGGAAAACCAACAACAAAAACCGGATAACAAAAAAAACAGAATTTTTTAAATTCCGATTTTTTAAATAGGCAAATGAGGTATCACCGCTTAGGGAAACATGAGTACATTTTTATCGTAATTTTGATCAAAAATATTCACGAATTTTAAATTAAAATACCTACAGTTGGATTTTGACTTGTTTCTAGATCCGACGTTGGTGGTCTTATTAACGTCATTTTTTAAATTTAATTTTAAACAGATAACAAATGCTGTTTTATTTGTTTTATCTACAATTATTTATTGAAGTATTTATTTTTGCGTTTTAAGACTTACGCACGTAGATATATTTTTAGTTTTCTATTTTGGCAATTTAAAATTTGGAATTTTGTTTAGACAGCTTTTAACAAAATTATATTTTTTTGCATTTGCTTTCTAAAATAATTATTTTGCGGGTTTATGACACGCCATTTAGCAGACTATTTTTATTTTTCTAGAAATTATGAACAACAAATTTCACTAATTTGGCACAAGACAACAATGTTTCAGTGAATCAAATGACAGGTCGCAGAAGAAATATTTTGTAATAATACGTTTAAACAATTTTTTAAATTTATTTAGTAGTTTAGAAAACTTATGAATAAAATTTTTGTGTGCAACATGCATGTGCAAATAGTTCTCGCTTTTAATTACGATTTGTTCTTTAAAACTCTCCAATGAAATAAAATCAGTCTGAAAGAAATTTTTTTACACAATTTCTCTAATAGCGCATTGTTTGATTCCTAAATGCAAAATTTCTGTTAAATATAAAATTCCGATAACGCAACACAGTACCTCCATTCCTACACAATTTTTCTTCCGATTACAGCACGACGCAATAAATATTATTCCCGTATGACATTTATTTAATACCCAACAAACGGTAAACGTTTTTTTCGCGTACTGTTTAAGAAACTTACGTAATACAATTTTTCCTGAAGCACACACATTTTAAATCTGGAGAAGATAAACCACAACTGAAATTTCAATAGAAAGTATCTTTGTGAGGACCGAAGATTTGGTCAAAGTGGGACATTTTTTGCTTTGCATAATTAGAAAGTTTGAGGTTTTGGGGTAAATTTATGGGGAGAAATTTTATCTACCTGACTAGCCCAGAATTCTAGTCGAGTTTAGTTTATGATTTAAAAATTAATTACAACACACGCTCAGACAAAATGAAATTTATTTCGCTATTTAAAAAGCGTTTCGACTCGAATAATGCTTCATTAGTACCACGTATTGTGTGGGATAATTTAGCATTTAACAGGCTTTGGCGACTTAATTTGCAATTTTTAAAATTTGCAAGAGGCTAGATAAGGCTTTTCTTGCAAGAGTTGTAAAACCAACATAAAGAAGAGATGCATAAAGAAAAGATGCATAAACCCAGACTAAATAAGAATTAATTTCATTGAGGTCAACGGCTAGAATAAGTGGACCCATGGGAGATACCAGATGACATTCGCAGTTTTTATTACTTTGTAACAGCATTACGCTTTGTTATTTTAACAATGAGTCATTGACAACTTGAGTTTTCTGCTCAATTTGTTACAATTCAAATAAAAAATATTTTTTTAATCAAAAAGTATAAATCTTTAATTCGTTGTTTGTTGTTTGGACTCGGAACCGTTGTTTGGGATAATTTGTGACATTATGCGACTATTGTTCTGGTATAATTACTGTTTACAAGAAATTTTATTGCATGTTTATCCAATCACAAGCGCTTACGACGCTATTGATTCTAAAATGAAACCACTTTTGATACTTATCCACAATTACATTTTGTGTTTATCCAAAAATTACAATTTTTTGCAAAACAAAAAAATATTTAAAGAACATTTAAGGATAGGGAATAAGGAGCGTGTTTTTGTTGTCTAATTAGTTGTTAATTTATTTCGTAATTTCTTTGTATGTTAAGAGAAAAAAGAGATTTTTTTCGGATGTCAAGTGAACAGACAGTAAGTTACATTTACACTGAGAGAAAAAAGTTGCTCAGATAGCAAAAAAAAATTACTAAAACCAAATACTTGGGTTTCTCATCAAATTATTTGTTTGCGGCAAATCAAGTTTTGGTTTTCCCAACAAATAATTTATGCTAATGAACATCTTTTTTTCTTAGTGTAGAAAATATTAGTTGAAAAAAGCAGTTGAAAATATTAAGAAAAGTCTGACTAACAAATTTTAAAAAACGGTTATAACAAAAGAGTGAAATTTCCTGGAAAATAGTTAAAATAACTAGAACAACCGGTTTTTTTTGACTATTTTACTCATGGATTTTTTTTTAATTATACTCTTTTCAACAATAAAAACGAAAATTACAATTAAAATAAGCTGTCAAAATTTTTTCAGGGTTTTTCAGCTAATAAGCAATGTGAAAAACACAACGTACTTTGTTTTTCAGTTAAAAAAAATAGTCAATAAATTATATTTTTGTTTAAATTTTAGTTTTTGAGGTTTTCAATTATTCGAGAAATAGTTTTGACGAATACTATTCGAGTTCAGATTTTACCTGAAAAAAATTAAAGATTATAAACTTGAGTTCTACAACTGCTCATGACATTGATCAAAAACTACTAGACTGACCGGATGTTGTCAAGTGAACAGATAGTAAGTTATTTAGAAAATTTTGAAAATTATTATAGCACTATAACCAATACTTCACTGAAATACAATAGGTTTTGTAATAAATAATTTTTTTAAAAACGCTGGTTTCAAAACAAATTTTAAAACACGGTTATCTAGAAATTACAATGTTTTGAAAAATAAATAACTTCGAGGACAAAAACATTTAAGTATCTACATTTTTATTCAATCTTGCTACTTTAAGAATTTTTTTGTGTACAGTAAAAGGGTAGAATATCATGGGAAATAGTTAAAAACAAGAGAAATTAACCTAAATTTTTTTTGAAAAATTTTATTAACGGAATATGGAATAAAGAAACGGTCAGTTTTTTTAGAAATGCTGTTGAGAAAATATTATAAAACGAATTCTCGGTTATTTAGGATTCTATTTTTGCTAAATAGAAAATTATTAAGTGAAGAACTTTTAAATGTAACTGCAGTTTTTTCACCTAACATCCGCACAACTACTGTTATTTTTTACTTAATTTTTGAAAAAGAATTGCGCTATTTTGCATTAAAAGTGTTTATTGTTGAGTCTAAGGTAAAACACACAGAAAATAGTTAAAACAACCAAAATTTTTTTTTTTAAATAACATTAATAATACGGATACAAGGTTAACAGATAGCAAGTCATTAAAGAAATACAAATATAGTGGCAAAGCGCTTTCGAAAGTAGTTATCTCTTATAACCAGTGCTTAAAAATATTTTTTTTTGGCACAATTGGAATAGCAGTATACATTAAAAAAAATGACGTTGACGGTGCGGATGGCAAGTAAATATATAGTAAGTGATTTGTAAGAACTGTTGAAGATATTACGAACAATTCACTATTTAATACACTATTAATTAAAATTTACAATTTTTTGCAAAATAAAAGTATGTTGAGAAGAGCTCTAACTTTGCACAACTACTTTACTTTTTACAAAGCTTTTGTGTAGAACTGCAAAATTTTGCACAAATAGTATTTTTATTGAATCTTTTTGTTATCTTGTTAATTTTGTCAATTTTTATCCTAGAAAAAGATTTTGGCAAGTAAATTGCAGGAAATTTTATTAGCTACAACCTATAAACCATCATTTGTTATAATTCTTACTCTCTGAGCGAATTTACAAGAATTGGAAAAAGCAGGGTTTTTGATGAGAGCCTTTGAAAGAGGTTTGATGATTTTTTGGTTTTAATTTTGGGACGTTTGTTTTTTATGTATAAGTTATATATGTATTTTTTAAAAACCATTTGCGCCATATTTTATAATGGTTTAAATTTTTTTACAATTTTAACAATATTTTTGCTTGTTTGCTGGGACTATTAATTTATTTAATAATGTTTTGAACACTCAGCCCATAAAAGGGTAAAGTAAAACACATGGAATACAACACAAAACAGACAATTTTTTTGAAAAATGACACTGACAGTGCAGATTTTAAGTGAACAAACGATATGCTGTTGAAAATAATAACAAGCGTACAAAGAACAAATTTTAAAACACGGTGGACCAACAGTTCCAATTTTTTTAAAATAAAAAATTGTTTATAGAGGAACACTTATTACCTACAACTTGTTTACCTGACATTTGCACAAATACTCAGTTAATTTTTAATTAAATTTTAGGTAGAGCTAGGTATAATGTTTAGCATCAAAACAGTAACACAGTAAAGTAATAAACATAGAAAAAAAGCTAAAAACAGACAAGATTTTTTTAAAAATTGACTCTGACCGCAAAAATCAATTAAACAGATAGTTAGTTATTAAAAAAATATTGTTGGAACTAAGAACCGTACGAAAAACAATATCACTTTTTTTGCAAAATAATTTTTTTTAGAAAAACACTGTTTACTTGACATCCGCACAACTTCGGTCATTTTTTACTAAATTTTTAGGTAGAACTACACCTTTTTGCATCAAAGACGATTTTATTAAGTCATAGTTATTTTTCTGAACAGTAAAAGGGTAAAATACATAGAAAATAGCTAAGAACAAGCAAGATTTTTTTTGGAAAATGCACTGATAATGCGGATATCAAGTGAACAGATAGTAAGTTACTTTAAAAAATGATGTTGTTCATAAAGTTTAAAATATTGTTATCTAAACTATTGCCAAACGAAAATATCTAGAAAAGAACAATTAACTACATACAACCTGTTCACCTGACATCTGTACAACTAATGTTATTTCTCACCCAATTTTTAGGTAAAACTACACTTTTATGGACTGTTGAGCGTTTTTATCGAGTTTTGTTAATTTATTTGGTAATTTCTCAGAACAGTAGAAGGGTAAAACACATGGAAAGTAACTAATATAGTTAAAACAGTCAATTTTTTTGTGGAGTAGGTTAATTTGAAAATGCTGCGAAAAACACTAAAAATCTTACGAACAACAAATCTTTAAAAACACTGTTGATGTCTGTTTTTATTCAATTGTACCAATGTGGTGCAAATAATGACATTCTAAATTTAATGTTTTGTATTTGCACTACAATGATTTAAAAAAAACAACTGTTGTTTTGTAACACTGTAGATATTAACAAAAATGGCGTGTTATACACTGATGGCTAAACAAAAACACAAACATGATATAAGTATATGCTTTTAGTTTATCTAGAAATTTAAAATTAGTTTAATAGAAACATTAATTAGGTCTAAACTCTGAAAATTAATGTTAATATTATGGAAATGAAAATATTAAAATGTTTTTTCTGGATAATGAGACGCCCATTTTGTAGGTATTTAAAACAAGAAAGCTCGTATGCATAATAAATCTTTTTTCGTGTTTAAGTGGTCGTTAACAATTAGAAGACTTGGAAAATATTGGATTTGTGTTAAAATTTGTCGTTTTCTGTTGGGCGTCATGATGTGCCCATTTCTATTCATTGTCATCGCAAGGACGGTCCATAAAAAATTCACTGGAGCCAATCGGCGTCCGGTTCACAAGTGACCATCATTTTGGGACGTTTTCCTTCCATACCAATTACCTCTTAAAATTCAGTACCTCGTCTTAAATTTTTAATTAACACTAAATAATCTGATTCTGTCTGTTGGCGGAGTGTTTTCGCAATAATCCACATGTTTATCTTAGTGATAACCGCTTTTATACGATTCAATTCATATCAGAGTGAAGTAGGAATGGAAATAAGGTTTTAAATATTTCTGTTTTTATGTTGTTATTAAAAGTAAGTCGTATAAAATTCCTGACAGGAGCGCATAAAAACCTTTTAAAATAGCGTGCATATGCCTTCGAAAATTTCAGCGTAACGACCCTTAGCCATACTTGGAAGGGCCATTCGAGAGCAACATGGTGGAAGGACAATTAAAAATATATAGCAGTAGGAGGGATTTACATTTTATAGTTTCTTTCACGGGATATTTTACAAATCAGTTGTGTTTGTGGCATGGCTAGAGCAAATTCGGTGAGAGCTTTCAACGCAAATTTGGTAATTATTCTAATAAGCAGATGCGTTCTTGATTTATACTTACAAGCGTAATTTACGAGCAAAAGGCATGAGGTTGTATTAAGTTGTGCTTATCTTATCTTATCTCAAATCTCAAGCAATTAAATAAGCTACATGTGTTTTATTTGTGCTTTAATTAAGGCATGAAGACGTTCAAAATTCGAGTGGAGTCTCGCATAATTTATTCTGAATTATGCCACTCCAAAGAGGAGTGACAAGTGTACGAAATTAATGCTCAATGTCACACTCTTGCCCAATTCTGATTGGCTTCATCTTAAAAAAAATTAAGCATGAAATAATTGAAATTTGTTTGATAAGCAATGACCCATTTAGGACACTTTTATCATTGTAGCAATTAGTAAAAATAATTTGTTAATTTTTTTGATAAAATTTGTTTTGAAAAACAAACTAGATAATCTTGTAGAAGCTTGTACCTGACTCCATTTTACAGAAGATGAGATTTTCATAATACAAAGTTACTAGCCATAAATGTCAACAGCTAAACAAGTCATTCTTTTCTTCTTTCTTTTATGTCTGAAAATTCCCGAATATCTTTTTACAATAACTGATGACGTGTGAATGTGCAACGAAACATGTTTTCCACTTCACTAACCGAATTAAAAAATTCTTTGTGGCTTTAGAAATTTTTATTCGGAAAATATAATTACGACGTTAATTGAGATAATGACTTTGTCATTGTAGAAGGCATTTGAACTTTGAGCTTTGTTTATCCGCATTTAAGACTCTATTTTATTGTTAAAAATTTTGTTATGTTGAAGATAAATTTGTTACCTTAGTGGAACACCACCTTTCTATGGCATTTATAAGTCTATTTTCAAATTTATAGAGTTATTTTTCTAATTTCAAAAATGTCGGAGTGTAAAGTCCTGTTTATGATAGAAATAGATTTTGTTTTCTATTTACGTCTTCTGTAAGTACTTACAAGGAAAAAACTGTGCAATTACAGTAAATCCAAGACTCTAAATTTGCAATAATCATTTCTAATCCGACATTTTATGAGAAGATACCAGATATTGAGGAGGTTAAGTGGAGGGTCCAATTGCTAGTCTTATTTAATTAAGGTTTCGGGGATGGCAGAATAACACGAAACATGCCAACTTTAGATAATTTGTTTGGCCTGAATTAGGCTAATGTGACCTTAACGCACGACTTAAATTAATGATTACTGATTTTAATAAATTAAGACAAATATTTGTTCAAGAATTTTTGTATTTATATATTTTTTTAATTAACAATTTCACAATAGTATACTACGTCACAAGAGCAGTAAGTTATTAGGCATTAACACTTCAAGGTTTGTGTGACGTTTAACTATTTTTCGCCTACTTTTAATTAAATCAAATAAAAGACATAAAACAAATTTTTATCTGAGTGTAGAAATCAAAAATATTAAAGGGCAAATCGATCACTATTGAACTCGATTTCTATTGATTTGGCTGAAATTTTTAATATAGCACAGGGGTGTTAACAAATGTTTACACAACATTGACTTTGTAAATTAAAAACTGTTTGCAATATACTTTTGGGAAAAAGCAAATTTTTTTATCGCGCACTTATGTGTAAAGGAAAAATTATTTAAGTTGCTAAAAAGTTACAGTTTCTATTTTTGAATATTTTTGACGATTGACTCAAAAGCTTTTTGCGATCTACCGGTAGATATTTTTCTAATTTTTTTCTTCAAAATTTTTTATCTCAACTCGAATAATTAGCATTTTTTCAAAACAAAACGGCGGATTTTTTAAATAGTTATAAATCATTCAAAAATTGATTAATTAAAACGTTCTTTTTTTATATGAAAAATTTAAAAAACTATATTTAATTTTATTGTTTTGTAAAATTTTTGAGTTTCTAATAAAATAAAATAATACTAATAAATAAAAACTAATTTTTCAAATTTTATCAATTTTAATTTTAATGTTTTTTGTCAAAAAAAAAAATGTATTTATTCTACGTTTAATGCTGCAAGCTTCATCAAAAGTTAGTTTTTTTATTTATTTTTGTATTTGATTATTTTCAATTTAATTTTATTTTTGTTTTAAATAAATAATTATATCTATAATATTTTATAATTTTAATTTATTAATTTGTATTATTTAGTAAATCATACAATAAAAAAAGTATAAAAATTATTTATATTAACGTAATAAACAATTTATTTAATTTTTCTTGGGTGTTTAAACAGCAAAAGGTGTTCATATCGACCACAACGTCAAAAAAAAAAACTGTAAATCGGTTTCAGGATGTTTGCTCCTCATCGGTACAGTGTATACCATATTGGTAAGTTCGCTTTAGGAAAATCTGGTGAAGTTCAACCACTGGGACAGATGAACTACTAAACTGAGGTTATTTGCTAAAATATTTATCAGATTGCAGTAATATTTTTGAGATGGTGAAATAAACATCATTTGGCATCACTTTAAGGAAAAAACACATTTAACAAATGAAAAAAAAATATAAAAAAACGTTGTTACCCGCTATCAATATAATATTCCAACACGCTAGTCGTACTTCGCTTTTTATAAGCGAGTGCTTTTAACTATTTTTACTAAACACAACGCTTTGGAATACACTGTAACGCTGAGGGGCAAACACACCGAAACCGGTCTATAACTTCCTGATGTTGTGTTTCGTTTAAATTTATTTTGCTGTTTAAACGCCTAAGAAGATTTAAATAAATTGTTTATTATATTCGAAATTTGTTACGGGGAAGTGGACAAGGCTGAAAAAAAAACTATATTATAAGGCCAACGTTTCGAATCCTTTATTGATTCTTTTTCAAGGCTTATAATAAATGTCAAATTTGGTTGGTACCATGTCAAACAAATTTGACATTTATTATAAGCCTTGAAAAAGAATCAATAAAGGATTCGAAACGTTGGTCTTATAATATAGTTTTTTTTTCTGCCTTGTCCACTTCCTCGTAACAAATTTCGAAGTAAAAAGAATGGACGTGATTTACCAAAATAATTGTTTATTATGTTAATACATTGTTATACTAATTATCGTTTATTGTATTATTCATAAAGGGATTTTAGTTATAATTTAAATAAATATTAAATTATTAAGTTAAAATTATACATAAAATATTAAAGATTATAAATGTAGGTACTTAGGTATGTATTTAATTTTTTTTATATTAAAGAACAAAATTAAATAGTGAAGGAATTGAAAAATATTTTTTATTTATTTATAGGTATGAAAGTACGCATTTTCACTACTATAAACTAGTGATGACACAAGTATCGGTGTAAATATCGATACATCAGTTTTCAAATAAGGTATCGGTGTAAAAATCTATACTTCGATTTTACTTTCTTTTTATGAAAAATTTATTTTCTATTTTTTTTTAGAATTTGTAGTTTGTTTAATGTTTTAAAAGTTTTGTTTTTTTATTTTTATGTAAGGTTATTTGTTTCAGAGTTTTATTTTTTGTTTACGTTTTTTTTTATTTTTTTTTATATTAAATGTTTAATAAGCTAATTTAAACAATGAAAATTTTTATCTAAAGGGCACATGGATAAGTACTTATCGATATATCGAGATTTTCTGTAGAAGATGTATTGATATGTCGATATACTTTTTTTTTGTCCGATACTGTCATCACTACTATAAAACCTATGTGAAAGTACATTTTTTTTAACTAAAGATAAAAATATTTGTTAACTAAAGATACGTGCTAAAAACTAAATAAATTTGCAGTGACATAGCATTGACAGTTTGTTTAACTGCAAATTTAATTATGGTTTATTATAAAATTGTCTAACAAATTATGATCTTACAATAAAAAATTTTACTTTTATGTCTTGTTGTAAAACGTACTATTTTTGATTAAACAAAAAATATACAAAAAAATTTGGCTCACAATGAAGCTTATAGCATCAAACAAAAAATTAATTTAAAAAAAATTCTATAATAAAAATACAACTAAATATTTTTGTAGGTACCTATTAAAATTTTATAAAAAATAATATACCTAATATTTTCTCATTATTAAATACAAATAATTAAAAAAGTTTTTGGTTTGGTTAGTTTTTGTAAGATTTATAACTATTTGAAAAAAAATGGCAGTTTTATATTATAAAATTTATATTTTTTTCTGGTTGAATATTTTAAAAATATTACAGAAATGTATTTAGACGGTTACATTATTACATAAAAATTTCAGCTAAATAAATACAACTTAAAAATTGTTGATTTGGCTTGGAATCTTCTCTAACTTAAACGTCAATTAACGAATTTTCGGTTAAGTGACAAACAAAAATTATACATGCAAATTGATATAAATTTTTCTGCTCTAATGCGAAAAAGACACTTTTTGGCTTACCTATAGTTTTGTATCTAGTATGATTCCCTTTCGTTAAAGTCAGGCGAAATTTTCTTTTCACTTAAAAGAATTATCAAATTTAGTAAAATAATGTCTGGTATTGTCCCATCTCATGTGTGAGCGTTTAAATTAGTTGCTTCCAAAGAAACATTGTATCAATTTCTGCCTATCAGAAATAAAATGATATCTTATTCTACACAATAAAACGTGGGAAAGTGTTAAATTAATTTCTACCAACTCAAAACCTCTGTTAACGAATATCAGAATTTTAAAAAAATCCGTATTAGGTCGACAATTTTGTCACATATTTCACATACTCAGACAGGAACTAAGTACCTATCAAAAGCACAAAAGATAAATAAATTTACGTTTTATCGTCTCAACGTAATAACAAGACGAAATATTCGACTCTTGTCTATGTTGTTAACTTGTTACGCAGTTATCTCGTCTTAAAAATGTCATTTCCGTTGTAACCGACCTAGGCCAACTCGAAATGGCTTAATAATACCACATGCATATTTTTGCCATTAAAATGTTTAATGAAAATTGGGCAACCCCGCCATAATTAATCAAAAACTTTAATTTCGTGATTTTCGTAACGCAAAAATTTTTTTGGTGCGAAAACAGCGGCCGGTGTAAAAACGGACAGTTACCTACATCTACCAGCCAAATGTATAAGTAACATTCAGAATGGAAAATCATAAAATTTTTACTATTTGTCATCCAATGAAACAGTTTACGACTTTCTCCCTTCCTTGTTGTAGAAGTAACTCTTTCTGTCTCGTTCTCTGTTTAATGGGCGGTGTTTACTCGGTTGCCATGACTGTATCGACCGGTCTGCCGCTTATGATTGGCTGTGCCGTCATAATTGCCGTCACGTGACAACTTGTTTCCTTGTTGCCATCATGGCTGAAGGTTGGAGTGCCGAGATCCAGTGGCGGGTCGGCTGCGACCTGCCTAGAAGGTTTGTCTTCGTCTGATTCATGCGAAATGAGTGAAACGGAGCGAATTTTTGTACAGAAAAATAATTGAGAGTGGAATTATGTTATTTTAAATAGGAGCGAAGATGATTGAGTGTATTTTTTTAATAGACATGTTTTCTTGATGAACTTATTCGAGCTGTGACCCCGGTTAGCCTTTCCAATCAGATTCGATGTTATAAAATGTTGGTTGGTCCAAAAACCATTAAAGACTTATTATTCAGTCATATAACAGTCTAATGATGTACTTGGATTTATACTACATGTATAAAATGCTCTCAGTCGGATAAATAATCCAAACTTTCCAACTCTTGTTCACGTTAAATGTACGAATGGTCCATTGGCGGCACGCTTAGACTGTGACACCTCCCAATTTACACCAAGGGTTCATTCACAGTCTAATTCTTACGTGCAGATTATTCCCCTCTTCAGTGAATTTTTATTATAGTTAGTAGGTACATCCATACTTAGGGTGCTATTTGTTTTAGTCGGTGCGAGTGTTTTGTGGCGTGCCTTCTAGATTTGGATTGTTTTTCTCGGTAAGTTTTGAAAAATGTCAAAAGACGTGCGTGAAAAGCGAATTGGCACACAGCCACTACTTCGTCTTTTAATAGCGCTTAGTTCCGAGTCTCTCCACCGTTCTATTGAAGCAGCACTGGGCGTTTATGTACCAATTCTCTGCGACCAGAAATGCACCGACGGACACAAAACAAAACAAAAAAAAATACAACACTTAAATTTTTTTGACGTCACGTGACGTCATCTACATATGATTCTAACGGTGACGTGTGTCACTTCCATTTCTCTTGTTGAAATATGTTATGACTCGATGTCATGTAGTTTTTTGTTGTCTGTCATCAGTAAACACAATTTTTCTGATTGTTGGTTTTATTTATATTCAAAGTTGGTACTAGTGTAGGTTATTAAGTGAACATAAAAGAAAAAAGAGCATTTGTCACTGTCATGTTGAGTCGACAATGAATAATAATTTATTGGATGGATTTTTCGGCTTTGGGAGTCTTAGAAAAAATATGATAATGTAGTGGTAATTTTCTTGAGTGACTCAGCCTTTCGTTTTGTTGATGTTTGATTATTTTGGGACAAGAGGTCAAGGATGAAAATTTTAGATGAGTTTTTATAGAAAATATTTAGGTTAGCTTAGTTTAACTGAACACAATAAGGTATAAAAGCGATTTTTTTTGCTGGCGGCTAAAGGCAAGTTTCATTAATTAAGTAATTAATTAATAAAATTACATTGTTTGCATAAATACACAATAATAACGTTTTATAATTGCATTAAGTGCGCTACTATGATTTATCTATACTACCAATATAATAAAATTAACGCATTTTTGCAATTTTAAGGTTAATTTGGAACTAGTTGACAGTTATTAACCAGCTGTCAGCATCCAAGACTGTGATCTGTAACTGTAACTTTAATTCTTGTTTTAGATAAGTATTAAGTACAGTGGAATGTAGATATCGATCTAATATACCGAGTGATCAAAAATTAAATAAATGCTCGTAACTTTAAAAACATTTGTCTTATTTTTTATCCGCATATTACAGATAAATTTTTATGTATACTGTGCGCTGATTAAAAGTTGTTTGGTAATGGGGTTGATGGTGGGGCATGAGTTTTACATGTTTACATGGTTTTAGCATGGGCCAAAATAAAAAATTATGTTAGCAATTGCTATAGCGTTTAACGGCAGTTATGAAAATGTATATTCAAAATTGTTTTCAATTTATAAAATCGACAATTTTTAAATTTGGCATTTGTGTCAATGTACTATACCAGAGAACAATAGAGAAACTACATAACATACAGCTACAAAAATTTTAATTGTCAAATTGATTTTTGACAACAAAAAAAATGTTCGATTGTGATGAGAATTGTTAACTTTTTGGCACTGAGCTGCCAGTTAAACTGTCTTTGTTTTTTTTATCAATTAGTTCAAATTTTTTCTTACCACTAACATTTTTTTAAAGTACTCAAAAATTTAAAAAAATGGGTTTTTCTAAATTTTGACGCAAAATTTTTTTTAAAAATTTTTTAATTTAATTTTTTTGTGGATAGTTAGATTTTTTTTAAGTTTGAATAAAGCAAACGGAATGACGTAAGAAAGATATTGATTGAAAGTGGATCACGAGTGGTGATTTCAGTGATTTGTGATAGCTTTTGTGAGTTTAAACATATAAGCCAGTCATGTTTTGTATTAACATGAAGATGTTACATCTGGAATGACACCAATATATTTTATAAATTTGATTGTAGTTTGTTTGAATTTAACCGTTAAAAGTTGCGTTTGCAAATTGCTACTTTATCGCTTCTCTATTTTTCTCCGGCAACAAGATTTAAAAGAAATAAGTATGTAAACATCTCTACTTAAGTATAAACAGTCATAAAATACCTACTTGTTTTTTATAATTATTATTGGACAGTAAATTGTATTAAGATGTCATCTGATGTAAACGATTTTAAACAACGAAAATCATAAAGTAAACAAGATAATTTTTTTCGTATGTTTACTACACTTTTGTAATTTTTTTGAGTTGTAAATGGTGTTTTATTTTTTGTTATGACCTTCGCGATTAGAATCTGGCGCTTTTACTTACCATTTTACTTCATCGAGCAATTGTTGACGTCACATGATAGCTCCAAATAAAACATTGTAGACCATTGGATTTTGTTTCACCTCATTTGAGTGATACAAAATAAAGACACTTACTCGTCTTAACGCAAGAACTGAATAACTTTTAACACTTCTGATGTAGGTATACGCAATTAACTTCTTATTTTACTTGAAAGTATGCAGAGTTTTGCTAAAAGTTTTACGTCACACTTGCGTACTAAATTGTTACTAGTAAGCTACGATAAATATCGAGTGAGAAAAAACCTAAGCAGAGTTTTTAAATTTATTGTTTATCTTAAATGTAGGAACTGAATTTAAACTTTTTTGGATGACAATTGAAAAATTGTTTATTTTAAAAATTAATTATTTTTATGGTTATATTTTTATTACAAAATACAAAGTTACTATGTATTTACATCCAAAATATTGGAAACAAATTTTGACATTATCGAAAAAAATCTTTTATGCAACGTGAAACTGTGCAAGTAAATAATGTCATCTTTATAGTTTAGTTAAGGTCCTAAAATACAAAACTGAAGCAGTAACCATAACTCTTGTTAAGTTATAAATTTTAAATATACTTTTTTTCAAAATTTTGACGATATAAATTTGTAGCATGAACAATTTTTGAATTGATAGGGATGGCATTCTTTACGCAGGTGACTGTACTTATATAAGTATAGTATCTTAATAAACAAATGTAACAGTTTTTTGTTTACTTTGATTTAATTTATTTTTAATTACTCGCTATAAGGCAACAGATATATTTTTTGAAAAGCCCTGTTTTTAGTCAAACGATTTTTGCAAAATGCAGGTTGTGTATAAATTTTTTGCTCTAGGATAAAAATAAAACTATCTGTCCCATTTTTAAGGTTAATGTAGTACATTTAAAACAACAAATACTGATTTTAACAAAAATTTGGTTAAGTACAAAAAGTTTATTACATCGTAGGGAGCAAAAGTAGACATTTTAGCAGTTCATAGCTGTGTTTGCATGCCTGAGCGTAGCGAAAAAAGTAAGTAATTATAAAAGCTGCTAATGTCTTTATGACCTGTGTGATGTTATGTTTTCCATCTGCCTTCAATTAAATCAAATAAAAAAGTAAAACTAAACTAAAGCACAATGCACAAATGATAAATGCAAACTGATTTAAAATTTCTGCTCTAGAGCAGAAAATAACACTTGCTTAAACACCAAATTTAATTAAAACAGGAAATATCTGTTATGCATATATTTTTTTAAATACTAAAGATTAATCTAGTATTTTAATTAATTAATTTTAATAGAAATATGCTAAAAAAGAACTTCATTAATTTTTTAAAATAGAATAAGAAAACAATTTACTTACCTGTTTGTAATAATTCATTTTATTTTTAAACTTTTAGTTTGTTATTATGTTTAAATTAATTTGAACTGCTTATAAATGTCGAAAACTAGTTTTAGATCTATGCAAGAGATATTTTTTTAATTTTTATAATCAAGCTGTTGTAATTAATAATGATTCTATGGTCTGTTTTTTTATTAGAGACAAACCAGTACCTAATAAGTGTTGAAAATTTGAAATACTTATTTGTGATTGGTTGAATTCGAAAATTAACTAACGTACTTATCATAGTTTTCTTCTGGTAAAAAAAAAACAGAATTTTAGATCAGTGACTAACTTAACTAACCGTAGATCATACTAGAACGACATCTGGTAAGCTTTCAAGAACTACTGAAAGACGTATTAGGTACTCATTGTTTACTTTTTTATACTTTTATGTTTTTTCTTTCTTAACAGTGGTTTGATTAATTAAATAATGTTTACGTTAAACATATTTTTGTTCTTATGTTAAAACGCATAAAACATATTAATTGTTATAAATTATATAATATGATTACATTAGTTGTTTAAAGTTATACATTTTTAATTTTTTGAAAAACATTTTTATTAATTTTTTGTTTTACATACAAGAGTAAATTTATAAATACCAAGAAGATAAATGAAAAAGAAAAAAGTAGTAAATTATTTAATCCAGAGAGCTAGAGAGAGATTTCTGTTGCTCTAAAAATGCCGAATATAAATGAACGAAACTTTTTCATTACATTTATGTTTCCGAAATATAAAAATATAGCACATGTTTACAAGTCTGAGCATTATGAAAATATCATAGTTTATCTTATGAAATACAGCTGATAAATCAAGAACTAATCTTCTCTTTAATTAAATCCCTTCTCTGACCCACATTAAATCCAACAATTAATTCGAAATCACCTAGCATTTCCCTCGTGCATCTTTTTTTCCCTTTCCCTAACCGTAGCAATATTTCATCTGGAAGTAGGTTTGTTCTTTCGAGATTTCCGTGTTATGTAGGGCAGAGGGAGCGGTTTTCCCGATTCAATTTTTGTCGAGCAATTCGCGTAAAGTGGCGTCGATATTGGGACGATCGTCCCTCTTTGCATATAATACCGAGGATAACATCGCCGACTCACCTATACGGTGCGCTCTTGGCCATTTCGTCGAATGGGAGCCCTAAAAGCTCCATGTCTCAGGCCTTATAGTAAACTGTTGTAAAATGAACATATAAAGCATGCTGACAGACGGGCTGATAGACGAGTCGTTCATGTGTCACTGCAACTATCTGCCGCTGCTCCAGCGATTGTAGTGCTTCCAGTGCCAAAGCTCGACGAAAAGGAGGGTAAGACATATGGAATGAGCAAAGAAGCAACGGATATGAAAGGGTGATTGAATCTAAAAGCTTTCCCAGAACTTTTTTGGTAATACTTTGTAGCATTTTTGAGCGTTTCAAGACCGAATAAAATAAATAAATCACGCTAAAGTTTGTTTAATGTGGTAGAGAGTTTCTGAGTGGAATACCGAATTAGTTTTGGTTTATTTTTTGTTTGGAAATTTTGCCGAAATTAGTTATTTGGTTGGTCAAGGTTCGTAAATTAGTGAGAATTAAGTAAGGGCGTGTCAAATGGTTTTCCATGTGTTCTGTGCTTGTAACACGTGTTTGAGAATTGGCTTGCAATTCGTTGTAATAATTTAGCGGCTTCCATCAATAATTCTTGTAAAATATGGGCAGTTAGTGTGATGATTTTTTTCTTGAGATGAAATAACGACAATAAAATCTTAATTATAATGGAAGTGACGATTTCATATACATGTTGATCATAAATCCGGCAAGTTTATTACGTTTTTCAAGTAAGGCCTGATTTAACAATTACTATGCTAATGGCAAAATAGGTCTGGACAGAGCTGTGGAATAAAATACGCAAAATACGTTTTCCAACTTGCATTTCATTATCTGGAACTGCAGCAGAGAATTAAGTGCACCTAAATATAGTTTGAAACCCGTAAATGTATCTTTTATTCATTAATCTTTCCTGGAGTTAATTAATTAAAGAATTTGGCTCACGTAGGAGAAAAGAGATATCGCAATATACCTACATTTTATTTTCGTATATAAAAAAGGACGTGTCTGGAAACTCTCCTAACCACATAAAATAATATTAACAAAAAGGAAGAAAAATTCTTGTAAGTTAGGTAACACTTGCGCTGAATTTATAGATGAATTTATCCTGTCGTATATTCCGGTACAAAGTTTAATACTTAACCGGAGTGGAGAATATCGTCCGGGTTATCCGGGAATAAAGCGACAGCAAGAAAATAACGTTTTATTTGCCAAATACGTACACAGCTCGTAAAGTTCCTCCGGGTAATTAGACCAATTATATGTTTCAGGTGTTTGAGGTGGAACGATGATGAAGTGAAGTGTGATGGTGAGACCGGGATATATCGCGCATTGTGTTGTTTCCGATTGACGTCGGTGGCGTCCTTGTGTCTACGAATGGCGTCTCCAGCGTCTCCTCGACGGGCGGCTCCTGAGGAGGGGAAAAAGGTACGTCATTCCTCATATATTTACTGCTTACCCTGTTTGTTTATCGAGCAAATTGATTGTATTACTCCGACTCCATGAATTATGTTTGTATTAACAGTCATCAAACAAACAAGGTCGAACAGAAAATAAAACTAATTTTTTTCAAAATTTCTTTTTCAATTTTTCTTTAATACAAAATTTATGAAAAGTTTCTAGAATAATTTTTTACCTGATTTATACTGAGCTACGGTAGACTTTGTTCACTTCCAAAATATAGGTTTAAAACTAAGTACTAATAAAGAACGCTAATCCTGAATATAGACTGCGTTCAGCAGCGTTACAACGGGGAGTCCATTCAGTTGTAGATTGAATAAAAATTTTTTAAAGCACAATGGGATTAATTCTGATTGTTGCCAATAAAATTAATAAACATGTTTTTTCAATCTCATAGTCACTGAAGATATTTGTGTTAAAAATATCACCTAAAGCAAAACTTAATACAACTAAATTATCAAAACACATTAATCTCAATATGTTAGTATTTTTTTATTTTACAAAAAAATTGATTAAAAAGATAAATTTATCATATTAACATACACCTAAAAAAATGTTTTTAAACACAGTCTATAATAAAGATTAAAATGACCATTCTAACCGACATTTTAAATGTAATTTTAACACTAAAAGCGTGAAAAAGGCAAATTTTAAAACACCTAAAAGAGCACTTGTGTTCTAACCCTTATAACTAACAACTGAAATGACCTATGAGGGTGCCACATATGCATTAAACAACTGATTTAAGAAAAGTCGCCTTGTTATTTTTTCTTACGTTACTGACTGTTAGTTTGATCTAATCTGAATCCAGTTTACTTGGAAATTAAGAAAACGCAGTACTATAAGCAAAAGCACAAATAAACGCACTTTACCGACACTAAATGTGGTCTCAACACTAAAAGCGTGTGAAAACGAATTCTAAACTGTGTCCGAAACTTTTAATATCTTAAACTACTAATAAAAATTAAGTATAACTACTGGTATTAAAACAATTTGCAATTTTAATAAATACTTATAAGTGGCGACTGAGACTGTCGATGAAGGCGACATATACGAATCAATCATCTGATTAAAGAAAAAGTTGCTTGCCGTTTACATATTAAATACAGAATTAGAAAAATTTAGCTATGCAGTTTAGTTATAAATCGGCTAAAATACAAAAATTAAGTCGCAAAAAATAGGCTGATAACTATGACATGACTTTATTTTGTTGTAAATACGAGTACATATTTTATCCGCTGTTTGTGTCGAATTGACAATTTTATGAAATATAACACACAAGAATACACTGTAAGAACCGAAATGTTTACATTTTTGTTTAATTATTGTAATGGATTTTAAAACTAATTGTCAAAGAAATTTTTTCTTAAAACGGATGCTGCTATTAACTAAAGTTTTGCGCATTTGAAACGGTTTGTATACTACTTCAATAATTATAATTACGACTATCATTATGATGCGGTTAAGAAGATCTTTGAGTTCTACTGTAAAATAATTTCGGTTGCTTAATTTTGGTTTTATTGTGAAACAACACGTTGTTGGTAAAATATATGCTTTTATTCCAAAAAAAAATAAGTTTAGTTGTAAATAATTTAAACAATACAAACTTATTTAGGATAATTTCGAGTAATAACTCTTGCAAGTACCTAAAGAGAAAAAAATACATATATAGATTTTTGATTCTAAATGAGTTTTAATCCCAAAAATCATAAATTATTAAAATATTATTATTGTATTGTTAAAAATTATTTTACAATTAAGATCAATATTTCTTGAATAAGTGCACTAAATATAGTAATATACTATTAGTTTTAATAAGACAATAAGACTCTGTTATTGTATAAACCGTTTCAGACACGCACAACTTGAAATATAAAAACTATTTTAACAGTGCAACATTTTAAAATATTTTTTTTTATAAAAATTGACGGCAATTTTATCTAACTATAGTTGTATATAGTAAATGTGGTTATTAAAAAAAGTATTATCTAGAAGAAGAATTCTACATCCAAAGATTTGAAAATAAAATTTGAGTTATGAAAAATTTATTAGGTAATTTAAAAGAGTTAAAAAAAATTCAAGTTAAGGAAGTTTTACTGTAATAACCCTTAAATCCAGAATTTTTTTAACATTTTTGAAATTAGGAATATTTAATATTTATGAAAATAATAAATCATGTGACAACAATAAATGTAGTTAATTAATTAGATTACACCAAATATTTTAGTATTGCGTTGCGAAAAAGAGATAAATGAGCGTAATGAAAATTGAAATTTCAGTGTCTGGGTGGCTAATTACCATAATGCACTGCGTTGTGTATAAAAACGGGAAATGTAAAAGTATGCAGCTTCGCAAATGAAGGCAGTTTGATAATTTGCATTCCTTATCATTCGCCTGAGTGCAGGACGAATTATAAGTTAGAAACATTCTTGCTTAATTAACTCGCTGCATTTCCATGCAAATTCTCAAACAAATGGAAGATAGGAACGTCTGTTTAATTGAATTTATGGTAAATAAAGTCTTGATACTGGCCTGAATTTTTTTCTGGATGAGGATTGAGTTGAAAAATAAACTGTGTATGTTGAAACTAAAATGGCGCCAACCTATTTACTTCAAGTGCAATGTGCATTTACCTCCTACATGGTGGAGGTGTGAGGGGGATATGAGATTAAGTTTAATTTGTAGTAGGCATTATATCAGGAAATTTATTTGTGTGTTGGTGTTGCCAACGATTTTTTGATTTCTTAATCTGGCCAAGGCGACACAATAAAACTGTAATTAACTTTTATCCTTTTTATTGCGCACAATTTACTTTTTAATTAGGAATTATTGTAAATCTGATCTGAGTCAAATTTTTAAATTTGTACAGGTATGACGTGAATAAATAAAATTACATTTACATAAATATTAGTTTTTCTTTGTGATTCACTGCATTTGCATCCTTCCTGTTGATGATTGGTGCATCAGTCTGCATATTAATTATTAACATTTTCTAAAAATTTCAAAAATTATTATTCGTGACAAAGTTTTTAAATAAATCCGGATGTGATAATTTCTAGTAAAATTCTAACAATTAATTATGAAACGCAATCAATAACTTAACATTTCGCACTTGGTGGTAATAAAAACACAACTAGAATAAATTTAACGGAAATGAATAATTATAATTATCCTCTAGTGTTAAGTGTTGCATTAGTAAAGAGCATAATTAAAACAGTAGGTGGTTAAATAAAAGATGAGATAAGAAAAAAATTCTAATGCCGACAAAAATAATTTTCTGAGTTGCACGAATTCTGATCAAATTTCAGATATAAAGGGTATCAAGGTTAATTAAACCTTAATTGCTTGGTTCAACATTAGATATCGAATAGTTTGCATTGTAGGGTTCAAGGTATTTAGTCGATCACATTTTTTTTGTGTTTTTTGGTCCTAGTCTAATGAATGCAAATTTGGTCATAAACCCCCTTTCTTTGAACCCCTCTACCTATAAAGGGTGGTAATCTAGTCTAAACAATACAGGGTCTTAATTATCACCCATCGTTGTCCTAATAAGGCAATTCGAGTAAAGTTTCGCTCGGGTGAAACACGTGCATATTCTCGGTCAGTTGTGCAGTCAGGGTTGGGCCTTTATGGCAATGGCGTAGTCATTCAGCCGCCATCACTCAGGGTGTGGCAGTCCGACGGATTCAAACAACTTTTCTACCTTTTAACTGATTCATAAGATTCGTGCACAAAATGCAAAATTTTTAAGTAATTATTTACGCCAGCTGGGAAAAGAGATAATTAAGGGGACAATGAAACTGTTGAATTATATGATAATGGGACAATTGTGATAAAAGAAATGTATGAATTTTTAAATGAAATAATTTAAAAATGTCACAAAAGAAATTAGTTCTAATTTTCTTGTTACACTATTTTATTGACCTCAAACGTGTTTATTTGTTTAACATTTTTAATTGCGGCATTATGTTGTTTATTAGTCGTAAATTTACGACACAGCAATATTAAATAAAATTTATATTTCTCCCGCAATTTTTTGATTTTTGTGGAAAATTAATTAATTTTTAATAATAATCGAAAGTGTTGTTCTAAAAAATACAGATGTTTTTGACATTTATCTGCAAAATGAGAAACGTCTTTATAATTTTTGCATTTCTAAAATTTATGCTAAAATCGGAAAGTTATTTTGCATTTTGGTATTTTTGCTTGAATAGATTTATGGTGTAGGGACAGAAAAATGCCTTTTTGTGAAATAAAACAGACAAAAAAAAGTTTTTCTGTGTTTTTTATTTTAAGTTTAAACTTTGATATAGTAGGCTCAGAAAAACAACCTGACCTGACCTTACAAACATTAGTAATCACTCAGAATAAATTAAAGAATGTACCATACCTACTTCGTTTCAGCCAGCAAAACACATCAACAATTTGAGATTTCTTGTGGTACACTAAACAATAAATATTATTTGGTTTATTGAAAAAGTTTTTATTGTTTAAAGAGAACAATATCTTGTAAATTACAGCAACTAGGTATTACGACTGGTTTTTATATTACTACATCTTTAACTTCGTGTTGGATCTCCCTGGTGTGTAGAATGAAATGAAGCAAGCACCCAAAAGCACCAAACAATTTCACTTTGCACGACGCACGTTTTAATAACAAAGTTGTCATCTTCAGGTGAGGGAATTAAACTACATCTTTGTAAATTCAAAAAAAAAACACTTATATGCCATTTTTTAGTATGCTTATCTCAAATGTTTTTATTTTAAAAATTACTACTTAATGAGGACAATGACTACTGAGTCTACCTACTCGTATAGTTTAAGCCGATTAAAAAAATTGACTGTACGCATTTTTGGTGTTATTGTAATTTTTGAAAACTGCACAGTCAATAAATGGAGTTTGCAGTTTTAATATCCGAATTTAGGAATTGATATATTTAAATCTTACTTCCGAATTTAAATTCATTGAATAGATTTCACATAAAATTAAAAATTTGAATTCAAAATTACAGATCAGGTTACAGATAAAAAAAATTCTTGGACCTTATATCTAGATTAAATCTATAGATTTTTTTTTGCAAGAATAAAATCTAAAATAAAGTTTTTTGTTGGGCTAAATATTTTAAAGTTTAGCGATTTTAAAAACAACTGTGGGAGTTGGATGCTCACTGACAAAATTTTTAGTGGGGGCACGTCGGAACGGGTATTTATATAGTATTTTGATCAAAATAATAATAAAAGTATATAATTATTGTTAACAAAGCAGCTAGATTTAAACTCTTACCACCTACTGATGGGTTTAAACTCGAAGTAGTAAATGGCTTTGGGCATTGGAGTTTCAAATTAACCCCTAAACCAAAATTTATACTTACTTTTAGCAAAATAGTGTTATAAACTAAAAACCGATTGACAAAAGTACTAAATAATTTATGACTTAAGTTAAATTTTTATTTTCTGATAAGAAGTATCAATATATAAAACGTGTTCGTCGTTTTAATAATTTAAAAAATTAATTATTAGTAACTTAATGTAATTATTTTTTATTAATAAGTATTATACTCAAAAAATTAAAAATTTTGAAATTTTTTTGGTGCATGTTGTATATACGCGCTATTTTTGTTCTTACTTTTTATAGTCTCAATCATAGTGACTTATCTTACGGTTGGCTTTAGATTTCCTAGTATGTAATTTAAAAATAAAAATTAAATTTAAACTAAAACAAGATTTTTCAAGTATATTGACAGCTGAAGGCGACAGATAATTACATAAAACAATAAGAAAAATAATTTAAAAAGTTTTGTTGGCGAATGACAATAGCTGAATGTAAAATTTAAAAAAAAAATACTATCATGAAGTAGACAGCACAGTTAATTACATAAAAATATTTAAAAAAAATTTTTTTATAACTATATTTTTGAAACATTTTTTAAAAATATATGAGCTCAAAACAGTTGATTAAAAAATATTTAAAAAATAATGTTTTATAGAAACCTCAGACGACATTAAGTTTTAAATAGTTTTGTAATTATGTTATTTTACATTTTTTAAATATTTTTATATTTAATTGCTGCTTTTGACCCTCACTTTGATTTTACTGAAAAAATTGGTTAAATCCATATTTTTACGTAATGAAAATGTCTTAATTTAAAAACTAAAATTTAGTTTAGACAAAACAAGATTTCTTAAAAATTTTGAAAACCAAAGACATTAGTTAAAATATACGTATAGCTATAAAAAAAAATTGTAAGAGTTGAAGGCGACGGTTAATTTTAAAAAATATAGTTTTTGATATTTTTTTTATTAAATGATATGACAGCTAAAAACACGAATATTTTTTAAAAAATTTAATATTTTGATAAAGTATGGGAAGGGAACCGATGGTAATAGTTAATACATAAAAAAAATCCTGTCAATAATGTAGAAGCCGAGAGCGACATTAATTTTCAATGTTTTAAATTTAAATATTTTTGAAATTATTTTGATTCAGATTTTTGTATAGGACACTGAAAAAAAATTTGCTCGGGTAACGAAAAACACGTCTAACTTAAATAATTTGATAAGAAAAGTAAATTTTGATCTGCTACAATACTGGTTACTAGTTTTAATTTGCAATTGAACACATTTTGAAAAATTCAAAACTTTTAGGGATGATTATTATTGCATCTATTTTGCTCTGAATCTTTTAACAAAATTTTAAAAGTAGTTTAATAAAGTTTTTAGTTTATAAATGATTAATATTATGAAATTATAAAAAAATGTTTTTGTAGAAAAAAATTTTTTTATATTGTTTGTGTAATGTCAGTTTTATAAAATAGTAAAAATGATTTATAAATAAATATTTGTGTAAAAACTTTTATTAGCTTACAGCTTAGTTTAAAAACAATTAGTTTCATTTTTGTGATAAGTTCCATATTTTATGTTTTACATCAAAAATTATGAAAAATTAGTTAAGTTTATAAGTTTATATTTACAATGTAGGTATCAAATAAAAATTTTACTTATTTTTTACAATAAGTTTTTTAACATATTTGTACAACTTAGTACAAAATTATTCTTATAATCATTAAAGAACCCATAAAATGTTCGTTAGAGTTGTGCGACACGCTAATCACTTGGAACAAATCTCTAAAGTTATGTAATTTAGCCAATTCAATATTTCAGTCTAAGTTACTTTAACAAGTTAATACGAAATACTGTCTTTTCTTTAAGAACCACTACTTCGCTTATTTTGATCGCAGGTATTATACTGCTTTTATGATGTTTATTTTATCAGTCACTGAGAAATCACTGTTAAGTTACTGATAGTTTGTCGTTTTTGTTTGTCGAACAAAACTATAAAACAAAAACTCAGTTGAACCCTCTTAGAACCAAATTTATAAAACATTTTTTTAACTATTGTCATTACTTTAGTTTGATAAAACTGTGATTTAGAGTTAAAGTTTTAAATTCCCCTTGTTTTTTATATAATTATGTAATGATTTTATTCTACAATTTTATTTGTGCGTAGTAAAAAAATTGTTGCAATATACGAATTCTATGTTTTATAGTTAAAAGAATAAATTACTTGGTTTTTAAAGTTAAACATATTTGTTTTTCCACTTTTCCACTCTTAAGCAAGAAATTTCTAAATAATACAATAAGAAAAATAGTAACAGAACAACAAAAATTGGATAAACTACAATATGTTTACCATTAAGAATAAAATAAATTGTTATTTTAGCTAGGAGATTTGTAGTGATCTGTATAATCTAACAACTGTTATTAAAAGCTATAATTTGAACAACAGTTATTAGATTATAGGGACAGAATTTTTTACTGTGTAGTATCTAATTTCGGAAATCGAGACAAGTTCGACAAAGAGATTAGGAAAGGGTTTCTATCTTTATTACTGTTTTTATAACTTTTTAAAATTGTTATTGTTTTTGTAATAACTGTAGTTATTTATCATAAAAAAACCATTTTAGAGAATAATAGTAAAAATGTAGAACGTAGTATTTACGTCATTTTACGCAAGTAATATTTAATTAGTATAAAACTGAAAATAAATGGCTCGCTTGGATAGGGTGTATTAAACAATTTATGCACTTCCTCATTTCTGCAGTATTTTTCTGGTCTGTTTCCATGCATTATTCTTAGCGCAATGATTCGCGTGAAGGCTCAATAATACATTATCGTCATAAAAAAGCTCCTACATCATGTACCAAAGTAAATATTCCGAGCGTGCGAGCTTCGACATAAAACAGTGTATTTGTTTTGTTACTCCACGTGTCTGTATCACAGATTTCATGCAATATACAGATCTTCCGAAATATCTTTCCCGAATAAGAAATAACTTTGTTTACGCCAAGTGCGCAAAAAACTAGGTAGAAAACTAGCTAAAATAAAACTCGGATGCAAGTATTTGTCTGGAAGCAAATGAAACCATTCGCAAGCAAACAGTCCGGACAAATTTCCACTTGGAGAGAGAACAACAAAATTCCACCGAAATAATTTGAATAGAATGCAACAAAGTCGAGCGATTTTTCAAGTGATTAAGATATGCACAAACGAACCGCTGAATAAATTCGCTAATATGGCTGCAAGGACAACCAATGACGAGATGGGTGGTCGAAATTAAAACCAGTAATAAATTACTGACATTTTGGGAGTTAAGTAGCTGACTTAAGTCTATGCTTACTCAGCTAGGTGGTAAACCCCCCAAAAGGGTGTGTCTTGATTAAAACACTTTTAACCAATTTATGTTCAATTCGAGTTTATTACTCTTGCAACCGACTTTGATTGGATTGTTTTCTCAGGTCGACTTTAAGCTTCTTGCCCTCACTTTCCATAAAAATCACAATCGATATCATAATTTAGACGGCTGGCGATAGAAATACGCATCAAATTCAAATAAGGACTTTATGACTGCGATTTTTGAATTTGCATTTTAATTAAATCTAAAACAGATTCAAAGGCGTTTTCTACACCGGTTACTCGAAAAAATTATTTTACTCAATTGCCAAGTGCGTTCGCTTTATTAAGGACAATCTAATTCAAATAATAATAAATTTTAATAAAGAACGCATTTTACACCGAGTACTGCACCAGCTAGGGGAAGGTCGGCCAAAATTGCTCATCTGGAAACTCTCAAGATTTACATAAGAAATACCTGTTCAAAGTTTTTAAAACAATAACAAAAAATACATTATAACAAAGATTTATGTGTTTGGAAAAACAAAAACAGCTGAATTGTTGCTAAAAGTTGTTACCGATTATATACAGTGTGTCCCAAGACTGACAAATCTGTTGTTAACTGTAGAATTAGTTGTATATTTTAAAACAAACTTGGTTTTTACAACTATTTTACTTTTATTAGTTTTTTAATTAGAACGGTTTTAGAATAACAAAACACACACGTTTTCTGGAAGTCATTTTAGGTAAAACTGATTTAGTATGATGACATAATTGGACATTTTTTTAAACTCTGTCATCACTTTGACATTTATTATTAAAAATTAAAAATAAGTACATTAGACAAATGTTTTTTTAATAAAAATTATTATTAATTAACTGTTTTTAGTATTTTAAATAACGGATTAAAAAAACATGTGACAGTCCAGATTATTTATTTAAGGCCTGGACTAGACATGCACCGAAAACCTGTTGTATCTTAACAGAAAAGATTTCAGATATTTTTTTTTTTTTGTCTTGATGAGCATGTAATAAAGCTGCTACTTTAGTCCTACAATAAAAATTATACAAATGCACAAAATGGGCACTGATGCTTAAGTGTTCTAGACTTATCTTTTGAACCTATCTATAGCCAAAGAAAATTTCTGGAATTTTGTAACATTTTGCATTTCCAGTAGTTCTACAGATTTCTGAAATAATTCTATAATTTGATATTTTATATTCTATTGTGGTGTCATAGGGCTATATTTCTTTTTAACAATTTTTTAAACAAGGTAAAAAAAATTTATGCTGTTGAAGTAACCAGTTATAGAATTATACTAGACATTAAAATTGTTAGAGCTTTTTCCACAAAAATTAATCGACTTACAATAAGTTTAAAATTATAGCATCTAACTACTAGCTTAAGATCGAAATGTAACTGAATCAGAGCAAGTCGTGGAAGTGGGTATTAACATTAGACACATCATTACAGTTACGCTGGCACAGCCTGCTCTGATTCAGTTATATTTCAATTTTACGTTATAATCCAGTTAAAAAAGTACTTTACTTTTCGCTTGCGTTTTAAGATGATTTATATCAATTTTGAGGTAGAATGACTTAATATAAAACTGCTAACAGTAAATAATTTTCTCGTTATTTGGGGTTAAAATGTTTGATTGTATTTATTTAGTAAATATATTTACAAACTATGTTTTAAAGGACTTTTTTGCTTGTTCATAATGATTTCAGAAGTTTGAGTTTATTCTGACCTTCTCTTTACTTGACTATCAACATTTTTAGAAGCTTGGTCACAACCAAAAAATTTGGAATAAAAACGACATCACTAATAATTTAGATTTTATTTAAACGAAATTTTTTTTCTATAGAGCAGTTAAAAAAATCAGACTTTTCACTTTGACATTTTTAACACAGTGGACCAAATACGTATTAATTATTTTAACATTAATTTTGTTATCTCGTAACTTAGTTCATTGAATATTTTACTTTTGTAATTAATTTTGTTATTATTATCTGATTGGCTAAAGTAAAAACGTTTTAATTTAAAAATATATATATTTTTGAGAATTTGGAATGAAATAGATGAAAGGAATTTATAATAGTTCACGGGTGATCCGCCAGTTCTGGGACATTCTATATATTATATTGCCCGCCATCATCGTTCGTGTATGTTCTACCTTCCCCTACTAGCTAGTTTAAAAATTTGTATTGATTGGGTTAACGAGAAAGGTGGTCTCTGGGGATACGAAGCAAAAACGTTTATTTCTATTTAGTCGCCGCCATTCGATTTATCGACTAAACGTTTGCAAGCAATCGAAACAAATTGGGTTTTACAAGTCAATGACACGAGTTGCGTCATTTGAAGCTAGTTTTAAATGATTGTTAAGAGGCATTAAAGATGCAGAAATATGTAAATTGGTTTGAGAATCATCTAACCAATGAGCGGCTAAGTGGAGCTCTCAATTACTAAGAATTCACGAGTTGGATTGAGATAAAATCTAAAAAATGTTGTTGAGACATTATAACGGCAACAATTGGCTGGAGGTATAAATTTTTGCAAGATGTGAGGATCTACCAGGAATTTGCTGTTTGCGAGAAAATTAATTATTCTGCAATATAGGTCGAGTCAGATTATGTCTATGGAAATTGATGTGTTTTACGATCGATATGGATTCGTGAAAAGATCTCCGAAAAGCAAATAGATTAAATGAATCCATTTTGTCGGGAAGTTTATTGGCAAAACTACTCAGCCATAGTTGTTCCATTCAAATAAATTTTGCAACACAAATATAAAATTTTAAGTTTTGCGACTTTACGTCTGGGTTTGAATTAAACAAAAATTTTCGGCCTTATAAACCCACCCTTACATTATCTTACATTTTCCTTTTAATACTCCAATTATTTAAAATTTTCCGGGTTAATGCCCATTTTTCCTTCCACTTGAAATATCTTGTCTCGAGTACTTAAAGGAGATACACTAACGAAAGTTAATTTTCAAAGTTCAAGCTTTTCACATTCTAATATTTCAGCTTGGGGGTGAAGAGAGTCATTTACTTTGATGGAGGTTTAGAATGTGAGTTTATCCAGGAATCAAGTAAATATTTAGAAAGTTTCGCATGCGCGATCTTCAAGTCAATACTGCATGAAGCAGGAAAATGCACGAAACGAGTGTTGGGTTTCAGGATTCTTAAGGTTGATTTTTCGGTATCAGAGCAAGTTGCCATTTCGGCCTGGAAGCCGCGGTAATGTTTTCGAAGTCATTTCGAGGGAACTTCGGCTATGTAAACGCTTTTCCAGGCCTAACCACGTGGTGTCGTTAGCATGTTTGAACAAACATTTCGAAAAGTAAATGATTTTTACGTCTGCGAGACAAGGGATGGTTTAGGTATTTATGAAAAGAGCATAACAATAAAGTGCTCTAACCCCAAATGATAAGAAAGATATTTAAAAAACAGAAACATGTGCAACATTTTGTTGCTTTTTATGACAAATTCTAAATTAGTACGAATTAAAATTGGTTATTATCAAATCTAAAGTGTGGCCATGGCATTGTACGATTTTAAATGATTCATTGTTTGTTTGCTTTTTCTATTTATGAGTAATTGAATTTGATAAGTTCTTTGTTTCTAAGTTGTTTACTGTGATAAATTTTGGGCAAAAATTACTATGAAGCATCTATCAGAATTATAAATAGATACGCTAAAATTATTATAATTTGTAAGCTTTAGCGTAAAATCATTATTTGATTAAAAAAAAAGTAAATAACAAATGTAACAACAATTAGGTAACAAATTAATTACTTATATAAAAAAACTGATAAAAAAATTATTAAATATATAAGCAACTTTTTATAAAGAATTTAAATACAAGGTGCTGCAGAACAGCGAGCCTTGACCAACTTTAAGACAGGCCTAAAAGACAATTCGTATGAGTAACAGTTACTATCGCAAATTTACTTTTAGGTGCATTTAAAATTTGTTAGATTTTAATGTCAATTTTTATGTGTATAAAAATATATTTACTGTGTTTTTATATAACAGAAATTAATAAAAAAGATGGTGGAGGTTAATGCTATAGTAAATGCTATAGAAAAGTTCGAATTTCCTCGTAAAATGTTAAAAAATATAAGTTTAACCAAGTATTTTACTTGGGTTTAAATAGGTATGAATGTAACATTTTTTATTGAATTTTGATACATATTGGGCTTGACAAATGTCGTGCATTTGCTCTACTTAGAGCTTTTAGCTAATTATTGGAACAGAAATTATTTTTAACAAACTTTTTTTATTAGCTTGCAGACAGCGGCGTATTATGACTTTATGGGGCTCTAGGCAAATTGAAAATTGGGACCTTATGTACAAAAAGTAAAATTTTATTTCAAAAAAGTATATACAATTTTATGTTATAAAATATAAAACAAATAATATAGGATATTTTTACAGATTTTATATCTTTATAATATATATACATAATATGTATACAGATTGGCTTTCAAACGAAAGAAGTCAGTTTTTGAAAATTCTTACTAATTTTCTCAAAAAAAAAACTCGGGCAGGTCTATTTTGTTAACGAAGGAGATAAATCAAATAGCACATTACTACAAAGAATTAATCCTCTTTTTAAAATAATAATTGTTTATAAAATTTTATTAAAAATTTGAAAATGAAAATTAAATATACACCTGTAAAACCGATAAAATATTAATCGTTTTATTTTTTATTTTTAGTGTTTGTTTAATTAACACGGCGTTATAAAAGGCTTTTTTTCTTATGTATGCTTAAATATAGAAAAATGTTTATGAAAAAACAAATTGTGGGCAGAAAAATAGATAGTAGCGTTAGCTCAAGTTTGATTTCAACGTGAGGTACGTTTTTGTAAAAAAGTAAAAGACACAAAGCGTCTTTTGGATAGAATTTATAAAAAGTTTTTTTATAGACTTTATTGTAGATAATCTTGAAATTACGTTCGGCAAATATGTAGAACCAAAAATTTTTAAAACAAATACTTTTTTTAAATTATAAATAGAAAACTTTTCGAACTCGCTGAACTTTTAGACAAAAAAACATTAATAAACCAATCATGTAATTTTTAAAATAACATTTACAGATACTATATTCGTGCTGCAGGTAACACGATTAAAACATAAATTTACTATTTACTATTTAATTGTCAGATAAATTTTCTAATGTTGCCAATACCTTTCTAACGAAAGTTTCTATTGCAAAAATTTTTACATTCTTATAATGTATTTGTTTAATGTAACGTTTGATCAACTTGCGGCTTTTAATACGTCCCATATAACTAAAAACAACGTGAAGTTGCAAATATCGTAATGACATTTTTATTAGGCATAACCTGACCAGATGTGTTTTTTTGTCTGATTTTGAAAGTTAAAGGTAAAAAATAAAAGAATGACGGCAGGAGAAGATAATTATAGAGAGAAGATAAGAGGTAAGTAAGAGAAGATTATGGCAGGTATTTGGGTAAAACAAATTTAAACGTGTACTAATTTGGTACTGCTCTAGGTTGCTCCGCCTACAGGTGTTCTTTTAAGATTTAGCTTGCTGTAAAAACTAATACAATTGACTAAGATGCTTTTTTAGAACTAATTTAGAATAGGTTTTTTCTGTAATAAATATGGTTGGCGGTGAATTGTATTCAATTCGAGTCTCGACATTTTATATGCAAAAATAGATTGCGTCACAAAATTTTTATTTATACTTGCGCTTTTTAATTTTTACCAAAATAAAAATAAATAAATTGCATTGAAATCAATGCGGGATTACTAATATTACCTAGTAACTCAACATATTTTTTTTTCTAAAGTGTAAATAAATTTAAAAACTATTTGTGTTTTTTACTTTCTAACAAACTTAATACTTATTATTATAAAAATTTTTATCTTTAATTCAAAAAAATTAAAATATGCTTACTGTAGGTGTGAACTAATTGAAGGGAATAAAAAATTTTTTGACGTTGCTAAAGTTGAAACAAAATAATCCAAACTTGTATTGATAAATTTATAATTGTTTATAACATTATTTTTCATCAACGTGTGCAGTGATTAAAATTTTAAGCTGTAAATAGGTAGTGTTTTTTTACGAAAATCTTTTAACAATAGTATATGAAAAAATAGGAATATGGATGAATTGTAATGTAATATTGAAGAAATTAGCAGTATACTTGACATAAACGTATGGAAACACAACAGCAAAAAAAGCACAACGAAATACATTTTTGAAACACTACAAAACTTTTAAAAATTACAAAAAATCTAAATCGTCACGATTAAAAACAGAGTGATTTAGTTATGATTGTTATAATTACATCAAATTTAAAATTAGAAACTATTTACTCTTTTCGTCGGTTACTTAAGTTTCCAAATGGGTTCTTCAAAACTATAAAAAATCAGAATTTTATTACTATTTTATTATAACCAATTTTTTTAAAGTTTTAACGGTTTTTTAGAACTGCGAAATTTCCAAAGAAAAATTTGTGGTTCAGAATACACTTCAAATGGTAATAAATGTAATGTTCTTACAAGAATTGCGTGATACAACTTCCAACAAAAAATTTTGGTTACGATGACAATAACTAACATCAAAATTGACAATAAAGGGTGGTTTACGCACTTTTAGTGGTCAATGTCAAAATTTAATGTTTAGAATTTTTGTCACAAACTGTATTTTTCAACTTAAAACTATAGTAGATTAGTGTTATTAAAATAAAAAGAATAAAAATTAAATTTAAGTTAACAGTGTTGTAGTCAAAAATTTTACTTTCTTTTTCAAAAAACGAGCGTATTGCCGATTCTAGATTCTACTACCTAAGCTCACAGTTTCTTGTTAATTGTTTACGACATTTTTACTTATTAATTGTACTATTGTTTATTTTTTTATTGTCATAGCTCGTTTGAGAGAACTTAAAACAAGAAATACGACCCAATATACACTTTTGCATTCTGGTAAGCTAGCGAAACAATAGCAAATCAATTAAAAAAAACACATAAAATTGAACAAATAACTTCAGAAATGATTTACAGTTATTATAATTTTAAGACAAGATGGAGTTTAGACTGGGGTTCTACCAGGAAACAATTTTACTCAAAAATGTATAATTTTTTCGCGGATCTAAGACTGATTAAAATACAAGAGAATATGATATAGTAGAAACCATATTTCTTGTTTTAAAATTTTTCTAACGAGCTATCACATTTTGAAAAACAAGTTGGGGATGGTTTTATAACATTCATAACATCTTACATATTTTAGCACTGGGTGCAATAATGACTATTACAACACTTAAATAAATTTCTTTCAGACGAAAATTATTAAATCAACTTTTTTGTTTGTTAAAGCGATTCTCTAACTAAATATTACTTTATCCTTGATTCATTTCTGAGAATTTTTTCTCGTTTATTTTAAAAATTAAATAAGTTTTAAATGGTTAAAAATTATTTTTATGCATAGTTTTACTCTAGTTAAAATGAAATTGCGAAAACAAAAATTTTGAAATTAAATTATTTATTTTTAATTGATTTTTCTCTAATGTTTCAGTTAAAATAAAAAAAAGGATAAACAGGATTTTATCTAAAAGTAACTTATATCAATTTCTTGAGTTTTCTTATTTAAATTACAATTCTTTGACTGCATAAATATCAGATTACAATTAAGATAAGTTCTATAAACAAGTTCCAACTCACCGTTTACTATAAAACCTAGCATTTATCAGTTTCTTGTCAATGAAATTATAAATTAAAGACATGTTTTTTTCATTGTGAATAAATTGATTCTTCATCTTGTTATATTCTGGAGATATACAAAGTTGCATTTCTGAAATAACAATTCCAATTAGAAACAGTGAAATCCGGAACAAATTAAACATCTCACGATTAAATCCAAGCCAGACATTCCCATTTGATTCCCACCAAACTTATTAGTTAATCCACGAATCTCATCAATTTAAAATTCATGACTTTGATTTGAACAAAATGGATGCCACGTCCAATTTATCACTTGGAATTTTACAAAAAAGTTTTAATTTGGGAATTATTCAAAGCAAGCACTACACTTTCGAGGCTTGTTCACTAAACTAACATCCCAAAATTACTCCTGTTAAAGTTAGAAGTATAACGGGATCTAGTCTGCTCGACATGTTTTATTGCCTATTTTACAGTCAGTGTCATGTTTTCGTAATAAAAACAGGCGTAACATCACCTAACGGGACATACTTAAGCCTTTAAAGGGACAAAGGGCTGGGTAATGACCTTCCACAATATTGACTCGACCTAACGGGACACTTTTTTTGTCCCTTAATTTCGTTTATAAACAGCATAAAAGACTTTTTATGCCGGATGCCGGCAGTTTTCACGAAATTTTTTCTGAATTAGTCGTGTCTGGACAAAAGCTACGGTTATTTGTTTTAGATTTGGGTTTTTATCGTGCGTTTCTAAAATGAAGCTGAACTATTGCTTTCCGGTTGATAAAAAACCAGAGATTTAAAAAAAGGGTAATGTCCCGAAAAATTAAACAAGACAAGAAAATAGACCAGGCAAAGTAGAGTTCTGCTTTTCAAAAACTGCTGGAATTAGTTTTAATTACTCAATTAATTAGGCTTTTAATATGAATAATCTGAGTTTGTTCTGATTTAGCTATTTAGATTTAGATTTAGCGTATTAGTCATCATTTTGTTATGATTTCGTACTTTAAATAATTTTTATAAAATTTTACTAAAATAAGGCGTATAATCGTAAAAAGTACTAACCAAAAATATAGAGCATCGAATTTTGGGTCACTTGAATATTCTTCTTTGCAATTTGATTGAGTGGTCTTGCAGAAAAGCTACTTTAAAAAATGCCAATTTATTACCCTTATACAAAAAAACTGTTTCGTTTTCTTAAAACACTCAATATTTTATTAAGAGACTCTCTTAACTCAATTTAAAGAATAATACTTGTAAAGCAATTTTTTTTAGTCTAAGAAAGTGTCAAAAAAAAACTTAACCAGTAAGCAGAAGTCATTAGTCTTTCTTAGTTTTCTAGAAGTGCTATATGTTTATAGCTATATTTATGGTTTTTGTAACAGTAAATGTACCAATAATATTATTTATATTGCAGTCTCTCGTCACCGTCTTCTACACATGCCACTGTTTTTTTGCTTAAATTTTTATTTCTGTTTAGGTATACTCGTATTATTGTACATTATTTTGCTACTTTTATTTCTTTAAAAAGTATAATATACGCTTTCTAGCTAGGTTTTTTAGACTATAACTTAAGTTAAATTAGTTTTTTTTAATAGATATTGCGTGTTTTATCAAGACAAAATAAGTCTTTGTAAACAAATGTAAAAACTGCCATTTTTTGAAGCATCTAGTTTGTTTCTAAAACTTTTTAATTAAATTACAAAGAATTAGTATTTAATCGACGCAAAATTTTGGTCAGAAATTTTTTTAATAAAGTGTTAAATTTAAAAAAAAACTTAAAAAAGTACGAAAGTTAAATTATTTGTGTTAAAGAACTGCTTGACAAATTAAAATAATTTTGAGAATTCTATCAGTTTTTGAAAAGCATTTTTTTGAATGTAATTTTGCTGGTCTAAAATTTAGGTTTGATAATATTAAGTTGTCCAATTAAGTAAATTCAATTTGGAATTCCTCGTATGTTAGAAATTTAAGTTTTTATTTGTTCCGAAATAAAATTCTTGATTAAATAGTCTGGAACTCGTTGCAGCGGAATAAAATATTATGTTGGATAAAATTTCACGATGTTACATTGGCATAGAACTGTGTCGTTGGATAAGGATTAAAAAAAGTATATAAAAGCGTATTTTTTTAAAATGGCGTCGTGCTGAAAGCGCTGAATCGTATTTCTTTTTATTTAAACATTTTCCCCCTTTTTACATTCGGATTTAGGTAAGCTCGAGCTCATTTCAGGAGGAGTTTATCCGTTTTACATGTGGTTTTAAGAGAGCTTTCTCGGATGAGTGGGGACGATATAGCAATTTATTCACCTGAACATGCCTGAAATGGCGGACCTGGAAACCTTATAAAAATTCACAACCTGAAATTATTTCACCAAACTCTTTTCCAACCAATTTACACCAGATGCTCTGTAATTACAAACAAGCTCGTACAGAATTTTACTCGGAAAAGAGTTTGGGGATGAAACGGGATTGGTATCAGAAGTTCAGTATAAATGAAATTCTTGGCTTGATACCCACCTCTTATTTACAAAGTTTTATACGAGCGAAAGATAAAACGAAATCACTATGGTATAACTACCTAATCTTGTTAGATGTTTGATAGAATTATAAGAAATCCAGATATCGAGTCAAACCTCAAGCATGACCTACATGATGATGACATTACAAGAATAAGGAAGGGTAGATGGAGCGTATTTTTGCTGAATTTATTGACAAAATGCGGGTTTGAGGTGAGTGGAGGAAAAATTGAGAAATTGGGACATCAATTTTAAAAGAGGGATCCTTTTTTTAAATAAATGATTCAACGAGAGACGGGTTATGATGGATTCGGACAAAATACGGCGAAAATAAGAAACGGACAGTCGTAAAGGACTTTATTAAAATTGGTAACACACACAAGAATATGTTATAAGATTTTTTTATTTTCTACATTACGCACTGTGTAAACATTTCTAAAATTGGCGCGGATTTAATTAATTAATTATTTATTTATTATTATGTTTGATTTTATACACACATTTATATTTCCCGAATTGCAAAACTTAAAACTCGGTGCAGTGCAATTTGCATTAATAAAATTTACTTAAAATTTAGCTTATTTCTATCGTCTGAATAAATTTTTAGTTGAATTTTTGGAACCGCACATATTGTTTTGTAAAAATTTAAATTTACGCTAAGAAAAAAACTATATTCTACTACTACTACTAAAAATTAATTACATTTAAAAATAAAGCTCTTAAACCAAAGTTGAGATAAATTTTGAAATTAAAAGTCATATTACTTTTGGCTAAAAGTTTATTAATCACACGATATAATTATGACAAGTCATTTTTGTTTCAGAAATACTCTAGTTACATAAACCACAAGTCATGAGTTGTTATTTTTCTGTTATTTTATACTTAACTGTTATTTGTAAATAATAGTAACAAATTTTGTTACTCTGCTTATAGATAATAAGAGTTATTGCTAGACTAAACTAATATTTCGAATATTAAATATTATTGAATTAACTGTTATTACGATCACACAATAAAGGTTATTAATTATTAAACGGCTAGTTTATTTCTATGCTATTTATAATTTTTATTAGAAAATAACAGTTATTGTCATTATTAGAAATTACATTCTAATCTGATCTATATTCAATGTCCTGGTAAAAAAAATAAATGCTTACTACAGTAGAGGAAATTATTATTATAGCTCCGCATTTATTATTGCACTCGCTGCTACGATCTCAGGAAATGGACCGCCTGGCTATAATATAAAGATTTGTAACGTTTTGTATTTTGACGTATTGGGTTTTAAACTCAAAATCTTTAAATTTTCTTATTGATTGGTTATTTTTTGTTAGGGTTGAAAGCTCTAGTATACTGTTCCAAACCAATTTTAGCATACCTGATTTTAATGGCAAGTTGTCTATTTATTACTAGTGCAATAAAAATTGGATTGTTATCAAGTGCAAGTAATTTATGGTAGTTAGACTCTTCTATGTCATCTGAGAAGACCGCTCGGAGCAGATCAAATCTACGTAAAGTGGTGACAAATCTGCATGCTCCGGGCGGTTTTTCAGATGGAATCGAAGGGGCTAATGATCATAAATGACTTACATTTGGTAACAATGCAATCTTTATTGCACTAGTATTAAACAGAACACTTGCCTTTAAAGTCAGCTACGCCAAAATTAATTTGAAACAGTATACTCCTCTAGTTATTTTTCTGGGCTTCGAGTTACTTATTTTATTAAAAAAAAAATACGTTTAGTTGTTTTTTTTTAATTTAGTGTAAGTTTGGATTTATAATGAATGACTTCTTTATTTTTTTGACTAACATACTTGCTGTTTTGTTTTAATTTTTTGATTCTGCGTACGCAGGGTTGCAATGCATGTCACTTTTTTTTTGATTTCGGTGTTTGTTGTTCTCGAGGCTCGAGTGTAAATTTTGGTGATTTTAAAAGCTTATTATTGGCTATTTTTACAAAATTCAATTTTTCACAACTGTGAGCAATTTGTTTTTTGCTGTTCTAGAAAAAAACTACTGCTAAGGCACTATTTAGTGGCCATGTGTGCAATCTATTTTTGCAATTGGTGTAGAGAATATTTGGTACTCGGTACGCTTTTATTACTTAACAAAGCATTCTGGTAGCTTGGCTAATCTTTATTGTGTTTTGCATAATTAGCTAAAAACAAATAATAAATAACTGTTGAAGAAAAGTGACAGTTTTTTTCATCTTGATGTATAATATATTATTAAACACCTACTATATAATTCAAGTGAAAAATAACAAAATAAAAAAAAATGTTTGAATTATATATATAATATAGTATATAGTTATATTACTATATATTCTATTTATAGTTATATATTTAAATTAGATTTAAAAGTGTTAGATTTTTTTTTACAAATTACTGGACACGAATTGTCTAGATCTAGAAAAGGATTTATGTTTGTATTTTATCATTTTTCTTTAAACACAGTAAAAAAGTTAATAAATTATATTTTATATTAATTTATACAGTTTAAATAATTGTATTTAGATGAGTGGTCAGTAGTTGATTTGTCAGTCAAATAAATTTAATTTAAATTAATAAAATTGAAATTTTCGCCTAAATTGGTGGCTGTGAGAATTAAAATTTGTAGGCTAAATTAACGAAATGAATTTTTCTGCATTTTTGGTTACGACTTACGTTACTTAGTTGAAGAAATGCCAAACTACTCGACAAAAATATGCAAAGTTTATACAACCAAACAGTTTTAAAATATTACGCGACTTTTGAAATTTACAAAAAATCGAAACCGTTGCGATTGAAATCACGTTAATTAGCACGTAAATTAATTTGATTTTTCTGCTTATGTTAAATTTGAAAGTATTGCTCTTTTTGCTGTAGTGGTTTTATTTGAAGCCTACAATACTTTAAACCCTGTGGTAGAAATTGTGACGTCAAGAACGTGGTCAAAGCAGTGAAAGTAAAATTTTTCAATTTAAATAGTTTTAAAACAATTAAAAATTGTATTGTTTAAAAAATTGATAAAATTTTTTGTTAAGCTTTGGATTTATTTATAAACAGTGCGCAAACGGTTAAAAATACAAATGAAATGTTAGAGGAAAAAGTTGTAGAGAATTTAATTTTGTATTTTAAACTCCTAAAAGCCATATTTTATCTGTAATTATTTAGACGCCAGAGACACTTTAAACTGAGAAAAAGTTGAACGATTTTTTTCACATTTTAGAAAAAACTTACAAAAAGTTTACTTTCTTAACAATTTTTTGAATTTCTTTATACAGGGTGTATTTAAAATAATGTTAAAAAATTTTGCCAGTGATAGATCTTGCTTAAAGAAGATTTTTTTCTAGATATTATTTTTCCTAATCTCAACCGTTATTAAGATAAAAAAATTTAAAAATTTAGTACAAAATACCATACCCGCCACTGACCTATGTAGTATTATAATAGTAACTAGGCTATATTATAATGGTCAACTAAATGATCATAAGTGTATCGTCATTTTATGGAGAAGACAAAATTCAAAATTTTTAGCATTTGTCGCAAAAATGGTATATAGAAAAGTTGTTTTTTTATGCAATATATTACTGGTTAAATTTTTAACTATTATTTCTGATACACTCTGTATATTATGTAAATTAATAGCTTTTTTTATTTTTGTTATTTTTTACTTATATTTTTTTTAGTCTTTAAGCATCAAAATCTTCTTTTTTTGTACCTATCCGTGACAGATTCCCACACCCAACTCTACCTCTTATCTTCAATTATTTTTTAAATTGTTATAAATTAATTTTTTTGCATTATTATTAAGTTTTCAGTCCTTGTAAATCGAATTATGTATTTGAGTTTTAAAAAAGTTTTTGTCTATTTTTTAAATTAGTCAATTTATAAGAGAAATATTTAAGTCTATTTTATTAAAAAATGATGGTTTTTAAAAAGCTTCATCATTGTTGTGTAATAAAAAAATTTAAAAAATACATAGACCTGAACTTTGAATGAATACATTGAGGAAAGTTTATACACATTTAAAAATTTGCCAAAAACTGTTTTATTTAATTTATTATTTGCGAAGATAAGGCAGTTAGACCAGTTAGTAGTGTTTTTGTTGTTTTTAGAAAATAATCAAAATTGACATAAGATGCTTACCTCACCTTATTTGAAAATCAACCCAGTTATTTGTCAAAAGTATTGTCTCCCAAACGTAATGGTCCACAAAAACGCTTGGAATACGAATAAAAAATAGAACAAAAACTGATTATCGAAAAATTTATTGGTAATACAATAAACACTTTATATTAGAATTTTATAACTATAAAAATTATTATTTAATTTTTTTTATGTTTAACCGTTTCTAATGCTTGAACTGTTAGAATTTACCAAATTTAGTTCTCTACAACTTATTTCTGTAACATTTTTTATATCTTTGGCCATTTGCGCGACGTTTTTAAATATAGACTCTTATGTTCACTCGCTTAAGAGGTAGTCAGAAAACATGTTAGGAATCTTTTCGTATGTCAAAGTGCTTAAGTAAGCCAAAAATCTTATATAGACTAATTTTAAGTAGGGATAATACCGGTAGTATCTTTGCTATCATAAAAAATAAAAAAAAAATTGGGGCTGTGACTGGTTGTTGCCAGTAAGTGTTAAAATTTGCGATGCTACCGGTAGTATCTAAACTTAAAATTAGCCCATAAGAGACTAAATTTAATTTAAAAAAAATAAACGACTATAACTTTAGTCATTGTCTCTTTTTTTCGTAAATAAACGCTCAATAATGATAAGCTAATAACTGTAATTTTTAAGAAGGTCATAAAGTTTTATGATAGATCAAAAAAAAATAGAAATAGTATACACTCACATTATTGTAGGCTTTTTGTATCAGTTACATTTATTTTATATTTATTTTTTTTTTAGTTTATTTATTTTAATATTAGTAATATTTTATATAAATACCTAATATTGACAACTAAAAAGATCGGTTTTTTAGTTATCAATGTTCAGTTGTAAGTTTAGTTCTGCTTTTAGTAGCATAGAGGTTGTCTTAAAGTTTTCTTAAGGTTATAGGATTTCCAGAAAGCTTTCCAAATCAATCCAGCTTTTTTAGTTTTAAAAACAGAAGGCATTTATTTATACATTTTTTTTACTTTTATTTTTACATCTAAAGGAAATTTTGACCATAAGTTTTTAACATTGATTATAAGTGATTATAAATGTTTTTGTAGCATTAAGTCTACAGTTTACATTTTTAGAAATATTTTGTTGTTAATTTGATTTAAAAAATTATTTATAAACATAATCTTTTAAACTTTACTATTTTAGTTATGTTAATAAAGATCTCTATTGTCAAATGTTATCATTATTGTAATTTTCAAAAAAGAGATGGATTTTTTTCAACATTTTTTGTTTGTTAGACTTTAATTGACAACATATCAACAAGTTAATTTTGAAATTTTGAAACAGTTTGTACAGTTTTTTTTTTGTTTATAAAAATTTAAAATTGTGACTTTTTATAAAAATAAAATAATTTCATAAACTAAAGACAACTAAATGAATCTGAAGACCATGCAAGCACGATGCTATGGTTCTTTTAAATTACTCTGTATATATTTATATTTTTTTGAGTTGTATTTTCTAGATTTGTAGAACACTTTAAAACTAACGTTTTTTATGTTGAATTTATATTTTGAAAACAAAATGTACAATTTAATCAGTGTATATTTTTTAAATAAGTTTTTCCATCAAGTAAAAATCATTTAATTTTTATTTATATAATTTTAATTTAGTTATTTTTAGACCTGAATTTACATTTGAGTTTTTGTATTACGTTTTAGGTAATCAGAAACAATTTAAATTAATTTTTCTTTTTGATAAGTATATAATTTCTGAAAGAATTTTAAAACAACAAATCTGGCAAGCTTTAAACAAAAATTCCATCATTTTTTTGTAAAAGAAGAAATAGCAGGTGTACTCATCTGTTGAAAAACCACTCGTTTATTTATTTATTCAGACACGTTATATCATGTCACATATTTTTAAATTTGAAAGGTCCCTCCAGTTGAAAACGCATGCTCGCCTAGTAGCAATTCCGACTCCTACACTTTATCGACTGACTGAAGTTTCACTTCCAGCCGATAGAGGTAACGACTCATTCAAAATAAAAGTAATGTTTCCAAATAAATCCAAAAAAAAATCTTAACTTAATCAGCATTCAGAAGTTTTTACTATAATTAGGTCATTAATTTTAGAAAAAAAAAATTTGAGGTCATAAATTAGGACGTAATTTAAATCTGATATGTGAAACACAAGTGGCACAAAACCTATTTAGATTAAATTGAGACAAGCTTAAGTCGGTTTAAAATTCGAATAAAAAGGGTTTTCTTTCCCCCTCTATGACCCTATGGTGTTGCATTTTCCATCCTTTGCTACTTAAGCTCTTTCATATTACCTGTTTTCTGATTGGAGCCACTTAGTCCATGGCCAACAACATTCAAGTCTTAAATTATGACGTTTGACACTTTTGAGCGGTAGCCATCATGGACCAATGGGTGTGCCAACTGTATTTTTATTCTCAATTAAATATTACTAATTCTTTCCACTAATATCTTCAGGAGTCGGTAGATGGAAGCAGCGGTTGGTTTTTGGTGAAAAAGATGAGAAAGGAAAACACAGTGCTTAATTTTATTTAAAATGAAATTCTGTTACCTACAGGAACTTTTTAAACATAGTTTGATTTCATTTAAAAAAATCTACCTACCCAGAGTAACATTTTTGTTTGTTTTCGGCTTGGTCGATAAGGATTTTGATTAATGTAGTTTGAAATTAATCGAAACAGGTACTTGAGTAAGAAATAACGGTTTGGTTGTTACAATAGAGGCAATCATAACGGCTAAGCAATAAACGATCTTATCAAAGTTTTTTAATTGTGAGTTCGATTAAACCGATTGTTCGAAACGAGTAACACAATGAACAATTTCCACGCTTGCTTAAATTCTGAGTCTCTATAAATCACTTATCAAATCACTGATAAGCATTAAGGCTTATAATAATTTCTAAAACGTATAAAACAGCAAACGGTGGTCTTTTTCCGTAGTACGCTGTCGTTTCTTTCACAGAAAAGTACTTTGTGTGTTGTTGCGGACAATTTTTCTCTGGGTAAGCTGAATATTTGACGATTTTCTCAACACTATTTGCTGTTTCATAAATTGGACGGGTTTATTTTACACCGTGTGTACTTTGGAAAATTGAATTGAACTTCCTAAGCTCGCATATCAACTCTAAGCCCAAATAAAAACTTTGTCCCAAATATTCCACACGTAAACTTTTTATTCAACCCTAAATCAACGCTTTTTTAAACAGTAAACTCAGACATATATCACAAACAAGTTTTTTAATTACTCATTTCTTTATCAGCGAGTCTAATTTTCTAATTTCAGATAAGAAATAATAAAACAAGCTTCTTCCTCTAACAGTTTGAAACAAAGGCAATATCGGATATTGTGGGGTTTTACTCCAACTTTCAGAATTATGTTTACAGACAATAGAATCTTTCATTTTACAAAGGTCTGTTCCCTCGGGAAAATTTAGACCAAATTTACCGAAACCACAGATTTGCCTTCCTTTCTGTGCCTCATTCGTGTTTGAATCAGCCAATTACAAAAACTTTAATTAAATGTAATTACTTGCTGTATTTATAAATTTTATTTAATATTCTATAGTCAACGAATCGATAAATTGACTCTACAGCAAATAATTAATTAATTAAACCTAATAATTATTTAGCACGCTGACTTTATTACCGCCGGCGGAAGCTATAACGAATCCACGTGTTAAATAGCAATTGGCTATAAATAATTAAACAAGTTTATTTAAGAGACAGAAGCTTTTTTTCAAATAACGGATAAAAAGAGAAATCGTTCTAACATTATAAACCCTCTTGTAGTCCTTTCTTGAATCAGCAAAAATGTATCGAAGCCGAAAATCGGATTTATAATTAAAAGCCAGTTAATTAATAGCTGCTAATATGGATATCATTTAATGAGCAAATTATGCAATTATCATGGAAATTACTCATTTATTAGTTCATATAAATATGCAAACACTTTAAATTGAGTTAATGTCCCGTGCATTTAGATGTTAGATCAAAGAAAAAGATATTTTTAATTATTTTGCTCACGTGAAAAGTGAAAAATTGAAAATTCCAATGTTTATGTCTAAAAAAAATTGCGTGACTTACTTTTAATTTATTTTTTAGACAGAAAATCTAACGGTGAATAACCAAATTGTTTATTTTTAAGTGGCTTCTAATGTTTATTTATTCAGCGATAAATGGTTTATGTAAATTAGAAAATTAAGGCAGAGCTGACGCGATTAAAATGAGCAATTTTAAACGAGAAGGCAAAGTTTAATCACTTACCTTTGTATAATCAAAAATGCTTTCCTAAAAAATATTCAGGGTAGAAATAAAAAAACACATTTTTAAGATTTATTACAAAATTTACAATTTTTATTACTTTTATATTTCTCACTATGCAACATTTTTAACTGCAAATTTTAATTAAGATTTATTTTTTGGTACCTGAAATACAATTTAAACACTTTCATAATTATAATTATTTTTTTTTACTGATGCACTAACAAATTCTTGTAAAAATGTTTTTGAGTGAAGAGTGAAGAGTCTATGAATTTTTTATAGATTTTATTACTTACAAACTAAACTTTATTGTCAGTTATGACATTAGTTATTGTTATGGTGCTTAATAGAAATAACAAAAATGAAAAGTAGCTTAACATAGTTTTTTATCTCGATGTCAAATTATAAACATTTGATGTCTAGGATTTTTGCCACATTTCCATAAAATCTGTAAAAGTCAAGTAACAAATGTTAAAAATTGTAGTTTTAAATAAGTAACTTACAAAAAATAAACCAAAATATCAAAAGTTAACAAAAAAATTAAAACGAAAAAAGAGGAATTTTGAAAAAAAAAGACTCTATAATCTTCTTGATCTATTAATAACTGTTTTAACCTATTTGGTAAGCTTATAATTAATTTTTTTATTTTTTTGTACGTACTGTATGTAAAGCTAAGCATTGGTTTCTGTAGAACTGTAGCTATCCTGTTATTTGTAGAGACAAATTTAGAAATAAATTTTATGGGTTACAGTTTGCGTTTCCAGAAATCGAAAAAATTATTGCGGCCAAGAAAATATAAAAATTATTTAAATTCAAAAATTATGAAAATATAATATCTACAAGTTGTGTAATACATTACATACTATAAAGATAGTTTTATTTCGGAATTGATCCTGTTGTCTTCATTTTTATAGGTATTATTTTATTTTAACTTATTTTATCTTATTATTATTACATATTATTATTTTTAATTTTACATAAAATTTGTTTTTTACTGCTAAAACATTTCTACTGCAAGCTATCAAATTTATGTTTTTTTTATTATTTATGCTCTTTTTCCCTAGTCTTTACTTTTTAAATAAATTTTGTTACTAGTTTTTTTTCAATTTTTTTGAAGCAGCTTTTGATTTTTTTTAACATTAATTTTTTCTAATCGTTGATATTGTGAAACTTTTTTATTTTCTGCAATTTTTCTTTTTTTTCTTCAACGTATAGTGTTTCTTATTTATTTTCTCTTCCACTTCATTTTTATTTTTTTTTGTTTAATAGATAACAAGTTTAGTAATTAAGTCTAGCAATTGGACAGAACAAGACAAAACGTCAATTTTGTCATTTGCAAGAAGCTTCCCTACCACCCTAGATTAATGTGGACAACCATTGTCATGCATGAAAACAAAATTATTATTTTTTCAGCACATGGGAAAACAACAGTTTCGAGATTGTTTTCACAATTATTCATATTGCCATCTACAGAAACGAGCTGTGTTTTTCCACCGATATCTATACCAGCCCACATTATTACTGTCTTTTCTTGGTAATTGAAGCCTTCTTAAGCAGTTGTTAGGCATTCTGCTTTGTCAAGCTCCTTTACAATCTCAGATTTTTAGTATTCGGACGTCTACTAAAACAAGGTTTTATTTGTGAATAAGTCTGTGGCCCACTCTTGCTGTTGCCATTTTACATATTTTTGCAACCACTGTAACTTGTTAGTGCAAGTGACAACATAAATACTTTCAAAAATATATCCATCATTGAGACCAACTCAGTTACAACTAATTGATAACAGTTTTATTAACATTGAGAGTAATAACAACTGTTTCTTGAAACAATTTTTTTTGAAAAATACCAGTCACATGCAAAACCAAATCTAAAAAGAAATTTTAGTTTTTATTTTTTTTGCCACGTATTAGATTATTTTGATATGTGAGTAGTTATTTTTGTATATTTTGTAGCTATAAAAATGTCTTAATAAATGCAAAACGTTATTATTTTATTTTTACTTACAACTCCAACAATTAACAATTAAATTTATAAACAAACAAAAAGAAACAATATTAAGTCAATATAAAATATTCTGATTTTTAGATAGTAAATCCGAGACATAGTTATTTCAATTTGCTCTATTTTTTTTATAAACTGACTTGAATTTGAGGCAAAAATAGTTATGAAGAGATCTAAAAGCTAGATCATAAACAAAATATATCTATTTTTAAAAACTTTAATTTTGGAAAAAGGGTGTTCCAGTCTTAAAGAAATTATAATACCAATTAAAATAAATTTTTTAATACTATTGAAAAGAGGATTCTATCATATTTGCGCCAAATCGCTAATTTTACAAATAAAGCCATACTTTTATCTTAAATTGCGTAGGACAGTAAACAATTTTTTTTTCCAGAAAAGGATAGTATAGACTGTGTTGGCTTGATCTGTATAGTAGTCTATAAATCAATACAGTAAAGACATTACATTTTGGTGTAATGATAGTTATTTGCAATTTTGCAATTAACAGAAATAACTTTTTTAGCAAGTTACCCGCAACATAAATTTAAACAAAAACTTTTTTTTTAATTAGAAATTTAAACTTTAAATCAATTTTGTATTATGTATTAAATTAAATTTGACTGGTCTTACAATTTCTATAAGATTGGAACACATGTTTTTCGTCTATATCTTATCTAATTATATCAAAAAAATTTGTATATTTTGCTAAATAGCATTGAATTAAAAAATTAAATTAATAATTTAATTCATTTTATGTTAAATTACACATAAATAAATTTTTCAACACCTGTTATTATTATTATTAGCCTAAATTGTAATTTTTTGACATAGCCACCGATACGATTTTTTGATAAATTTTCACAAAGCTTTTATTCATAAACTCTAAAAAATGTATTTAAGCGTTAATCTAATCATTAAAAGCATTATAAGTGATAATAATAATAGAACTGTGCTCCCTAACATATCATCATTTTAATACCCAAAATTAAATAGTATTTTATTGACAATGTGTTTTCTAATTCACATAATTGACTTATTTACATACAGCATACACTAAAAAAAATTAAAATATATGTTAAAGTAGATTTTTTAACAAGTGCCAAAATATTGCTATGTTGGTATTGGCTACTAGTTTCAATAGTTACTAAACTGGCAGCCCTGAATGTCATATTAGCGTTAATGCGCTTGCGTTACTGAGAAGCAGTTAATGATTTTCTAAATCTACAATCGAAATTATTCAATTGCATTTTCTTATACCTATTATGTCTATGACGCTTATAATCCAGTAAAATTTTGTTACATCTGGTCTACAAGTGCAGATTGGTACAGTCTGGTCTTTTACAAAGTTTTGAGATTTAAAAATATATATATTATTACTTGCCAGTGAAATTTAGAGTCTGTAGAATCTACAGCTAATTACAATACATTATTTACTATTGATTATGTTAGTTTCTGGAATTTTGACAAAAAATTTTGACTTATTAAATTCTAATGTAATAATTGATATTTACCAATCTATATTTCACAAAACATATAATGAATATTGTCTAATTTTTTTAACATATATCAATGCCAATATACCAACACAACATGAACACAACTGGGTGGCAGACGGTTTGTAGTCACACATAATGTAAAGTGATTTGTTTCTTACCAAGTCATTAGTGTGTAAAAATTATAAAAAATGTTTGTTTAAATAATTTTCTATTTTTTAACCGGGTACAATACATAATTTAAATGATTATAGATTCTGTCTAAAAAAAATTTTTCAGGATCTACAAAAATAGGTGTAATACCAGGAAATTATTATTCTAAAAATAAAGTAATTACTTATTTATTGGTATTTGCGCTTTGTGTCTTATTTCAATTAGAATCTTAGATATATGTTTAAATGATTTTTTATTATTTTACTGGGTACAGTACATAATAGAGATAATTATAGATCTTGTCTAAAGTAAATATATATTTTCAAGATCTACAAAAATAGGTGTAATACAAAGAACCTAATATTCTAAATAAAGTAATTACTCATTAATTGGTTTGCCGTTTATATCTTAATAAAAATAGAATCTTAATTTAAAGCATCACAAACAATATTAGACTTGGTCATCTTCTCAGAATTTCTTTCATTTCCATAACCCACCTAAAAACAGATATTTGTATTCAATTAAAGAAAATCAATTTGGGTGTATTTGTGGTTAGTTCCTGTTTGTTTTATTTTAGCAATTTTTCTAATTAAGCAAAGTGATTTTTGTACTATACTGACGTCACAATTCCAATCAATATCCTGCTAGACGTGCGTCTATTTTTTAGTGGCTTTAAGATCGTTGAACAGCCCCACAAATAGCCTGATCGTCTTGAAAATGATGATAATGTCCTGAAAATTTGTTTTGGGGTTATAAACAATCATTTGAAGTCGTGTTGCGTTCCCGTAAATTCCAGCATTACAAAACATTAGCATTTAAAGGAGCTTAATACCGGATGGTACCCATTGCATCACATTTTTGTCACTGAAACCCACCGTAAGTAGAATCGATTGGTGTGTTTAATTAGAGTTTTGCATGGTAAAGACACTAAACTGGACAGCGATGTTGCTCGTTTCTGAGACAATTAACGAAATGAGCGGCCAAAATGGCCGCAGCTGTAAACAAATTTCTTTGTATGGATTGGGTTTTTGCGCATGTCTTGGCCGGTTTTGCCATGTCGCAGTCATTACACTGAACCGCCCCATTGCTTCGGTAACATACGAACAAGCTCCAAATTCCTGCAAATAAATGAGTATTTAGACTAAGACTTGGACGCCTTGAATGCAAATAAACATCGCGTGTTATGAACATCATAATCTTGTATTTATACATATAAGCTGGAGTTACGTCAATTAGCTTATATTCAATACCTGCATGCTCGGTCAATTTTTGCTTCGATTTTATTTTATCCAGAGATATAAGCAAGGCTTAAATTAACCGGAGTAGTCAGGGGAGCACTTCAAAGCTTTCAACTTGCACAAACTTTCTTAATTATTGCAGACAAGAGACATTCAGATGCACTCTCTTGCAAACTTCTCACAAATGGACTCAACCAACTTCAAATTGGCTTCTTCTTTTATTTAAATACAGAGTGACTCTTGCACTGATTAAACCAGACTAGATTTTACTACTTTGAGACTCTAAAAATAACGGTAATGCAGAAAAACCAATTAAAATCATATTTTAAAATAAATTATTATTATTAAACGTTCACACGCTTAATTGCATTTTTTTTCCAGATGATGGAGATTACGTTCGTAACTCGTCTCATGCATTTTTATCCGCCGTAACAAGTCGATGGGTGAGTACAGTTAACTGTAATTATTAAAATTTTCATTTTACATAAATATGTCAAGCCAGACATCTTACCTTGTTATTTTCCATGCAAGAAACAAAGCGAAATGACTGGCTTCCAGTCTTATTATTAAGTTGGTGGGAAGCGTAATCTCAGGTATATACAGATAAATGGATCAGCTTTATTGGTTATACCTACCGCAAGTGACACATTTACAACTTAGAACCTGACGCTCAGAGAGCATAATCTTGTAAATACTTCAAGGCAAAAGGGGTATTTAACATAATTGTGCATTTATAAAGACGAGAGGGAGTCGAAAATGCCTACATGGGCTTAGAAACACCAGAGAGAAAGTTGAGGCTTGAGGAATTCTGAATACATAAATAACAAAACCCATGCATACTATACCCTTTGGAAACGTTTCGACCCTTTTTTTTTCTTATTTTTTTTACAATTGCTTAAGAAACGCATTTCTAGTACTTAAGCAGCTTTTACAGTTAGGCAAATTTGTATTTTACTGCGAAAAAAAGACTTTCTGATATTTTTAAAATTCAGAATAAATTAAAAAAGAAATTTTATTGAAACAATTAAAACAGGTAATTACAAGTCGTTATTCTTATTTTGTTATATAAAAATCACATCACTGCACTGCATTGACTGCCGGAAGTCCGTGTAAGCTCTTTCGTACTGCGCTGCGGTCTGATCTTCTTCGACAAAATATTAGCAATCGCTTCATTAACCACTGCTACTACATTATATTTTTTTAAATTACTGAAATTTTTTATGAACCTGCTGTACCCATTAAGAGAATTTACAGAAAACAATTGAAAGACGACACTTATTTAGTTTGCCCAGATTTTTTTTTATATTAGTAACTATAACCCGTTGATTAAAAAATGTAATGATTTTTTTTTTAATTTTTTACACCTTTACAGTAATATTTTTTTAGACCAAATCTGATCAAAATTAAATTTGCTAAAATTACTAAAAACAGTAAAGTATTGGATAGTTAAGTAGGTGTTGGATAGTTTTGTTTAACGCTTGTCATAAATGACATATTTGAACAAATACTATTGTTTTTAGAGAAACCGAAATGTATAATTTTGTATAATTTTTTTTTAAAATGTGCTTTGGCTGGCTTGTTAAAAACAGAGTGCATTGAAATTTTTTTTTGCAAATTTTGACAGGCGATAGTCATCGTTGAAACGATGCTACAAATTCCTAAGCTTTTTACAATTATGTAAAATATTTTTTAAAAAACAATCTTAAAATAATACAATTTACAAAACAAGTGTTTGCAAAAAAATTTTGTGTTTGCTAAAAAGTGTCATTTGCCTCTCTAAGGCTGAAAATTTTAAATCAGTTTGCATTTATTATTTTTATTTATTATTTATGTGACAAATGTTGGTTTGTCATTTGATTTAACATATTTGACAAAATAAAATTTGTTACGAATTGGGAGAGAACATAGATATCAAAATTAGATTTTATATATATATTTTCAATTTAATTGGAAGTAGACTAAAAACAATTGTATGCCACACAGGTCTAAAGCACAAAGGCCTTAGCAGGCTTTATGCAGCTTCGGACTTTTAATGTCTACATTCTAATCTTAATGTGACCTAATACCGTATATTTATTGTAATATTTGATAAGAGGTAATTATAAAAAACAAAAATTTTAAAAGCGTGGTTTCTAAATTTTGTGATAAATTACTATCATTGTCACATGTAGTAATTTTTTTAACAAAGTATTTTATTTAAAAAAAATTTAATACTTTAAAAATTACGGTGAACTTGGTCAGAAAAAGTTCTTTAAAAGGCAAAATATCAATAGAATAGTATCGGTTGGTTGCTCAAATCAAAATACACGTTTCTAAATTTATTCTTTAACAACATACGTTACAAGCAAAATACCTATAGCATGCTATAACTTTATAAAGTTACAGCATGCTATAGTTTTTTTTTTCTAGTTGTTACTATCTAAACGTATAATTATTTTGAAAAACATTAATAAACATTGTAGGTGTTTACGTACTAGAAAAAAATTTACGGATGATAATGAACAATAAATTTAAAAATATCTAAATGATTTTCGCACTATTTGTGCTATTTTTTTACAAAATTTTTGGCACTAGTATTCTACACTATTTTTTACCAAGAATGTTTTAATTAACTTTTAATAATTTACTTTATATTTTTTTTTAATATTGACTTTTTTCAAAAACTGCTTTTAGATTAGTGTTGACTTTATATGACTTATTTTGAAAAAAATAAAAGACTGTAAATAATCATAAATAACACAAATAAATTTTACAGTAAATTAAAACAACATTTGGCCGTTATAGTCGATAATGCTAATAAACAATACTTTACTAACGACGTTGCAAAAATTATTTGATGCATTGTTATAATGTAGGCAGTTAAAATCGTTTTTTATGTAAATAGTTATTTTTTTGTGTTGATTGTTAAAGCTTTAAAAAATTTATAAGTTTTATAGTGCTTAAAAATTATGTTTTTAAAGCATTGTTTTGTTTTAAATATTGCGTTATAGCATTATTATTAATAGTCCGGTAAACAAATTGTTATTAACATTACAAGTTCGGTAAACAAATACTGTAAGACTTGTTTACAGGACTCAAAACGTACAACATAAAACATCTTATTTTATTCAGTTTGTATTCTTCGATTAGTTAATTTTTTTTTTACCTAATTTCTACTGTAATATTTTATTTACCGAACTTAAATTTGTTAGGTAAATGAAGAAACACAAACGAAATAAAAGTCAAAAAAATTTACACAATTAAAAATACAATTCATTTTTTTAACGTAATTTGCAATGTTTGTCAATGCTTTAGTTTGTTGACAAAATACATTTATAACACTTTAAATATTTAATTATTATAATTAATTAAGTAATTTACTTATTTATTAATTTTTTGTTTGTTCTAATAGGTACTTTAATTATAGTTAAAATAAAATTTGTAAAAATTAAGTCAAAACCGGTTGAAACAATTTTTGAAATAATTATTGATTATGTATACCCTAAATGTTACAGTCAATACTTAAAAAAAATATGCTTAAGTTTAAAAATTATGTACTTATATTTTATGTCTGTTGAAATGTAATTTTAACAAAAAATATAAAAAAATATTATATAACAATATTTTGTCAATAAGTTCTGATAAATGTTATTTGTTTTAAATTTAAATATTTATAATCATTTACGTTATAAAAACCAAAAGCGTTATAACTAGTTTTTATTGTAAATATGTTTTTATTTAATTTGATTATTTGTTAATACTTTTTTTAATTTTATTTATATTATACAATTTTAAATTAAAAACTATTTCTGTCTGTTGCAGACACTTAGAAAAATTGATACTTAGAAAATCGTACTAAAAAGAAAAAAATAAATAACTTAAGCCGTCTATTAATTACCTACTATTTTAAAAATTTAATATTACTTATTTTTAACATAATGTAAATGTAAATGCTTTTTATTTTAAATTTAAGTATTTTATAATCATCTTTATTGTAAAGACCGAAGTTGTTATAACTTGTTTTTATTGTATTCCTTACTCTAACATAATTTTTTTATTAAGTATTTGTTAATACTTTTTCATATAGTATAAAATTTCAAATCCAAAACTATTTCTGTCTTTTGCAGACATTTAAAAAAAGTAATATAAAATATCTGAAATATTTAAAATTATTTATAAAAAAATAGATTGCTTTATTTTTTTGAAGTCTTTGATAATAAAAGAATTTGTGGATTGGATGTAGGCGTCTGTATTTTAATTTTTTAGTGTCAGAATTATATAAAATATAAAAACGGGATAAAATTGTTGGCAGATGTGGGAACTGTGTCCAATTCCGGCGGAATTATTTTTAATAAAGCGCAGTCGGTGTAAACCGTTGAAAGTTAGTGCAATATCTCGAATTTTTAATTGTGCTATCGTTCAAAGTTTTATTTTCGTGTTCAATAGTTTGTAAAAATAGTTATCGAAATTAGTCTGTTATCCGTCTCAGTTATCCGGTTTGGCTTGGAATAATACCTCGGTATAAGAAGAAAACTCATATAAAATCCTACGAAAGTAAATAGAAAATAAAACAAAAACATGCCAGCCCGATAGGTCCCCGGAGTTTCCGGAGCAAATAACCGGGCTCTGGGGGTGGGAGACTGATATATCTCTGGATCTCATTTATAGTATAAGAGACGGTTGGAGGTATACCTGCTGCATCATATCAATACGTACGCCTCACAGAACACATTTCCCCAAGACATCTAATATACAGGACAAGCCGGAATGTAATGTAATATATACGTAATGCACCCGGCGACCGGTATGGCTCTCATATACAACCTAAATGTCCAAAAGTCTTTTAGTCTGACCCGGCGCGGATCACGTACTCGCAACGAATTGGCGGCGAGGACATATCTATGTGACGTGGCCAATGTGCAACCTAAAATTTATATGATCTTGTTTTTTTTCCTATTCCTACTGTAATAAAAATATTGCGAGAAACTCGCTTTACTTTTATAGTGATTCCATTATTAACAACACACACTGAAACCTAATTACAGAAACTGAAATCGATTTTTCAAAGTTTCAATGACGCCAACTTTCCGTATAACAATTCAAAAATTCTGAGCAAATATCGCAAAGTGCATCCAATCCAAGTGGATGGCATTAGTAAAAATGTCCAATTTCATTTTGCCCGTTTGGCTGAATGTTTTATTTTCCTATTTACTTGGTTCAGATTTTATATGAGTTTTCATCTACCTCGGAATTATTTCGCGGTGTATAATCAAAATGCGAAAATATTCTCGTCTGCAGCGTTTGCATTTAGCAAATTAATTTTTCCGCCGAGTCTGGTAATAATTAACTCGACTTTATTAAAAATAGAATAAAAGACTCGACTTATCTTAGCAAAACTCCGTTCAAAGCACACACATTTGCGTAATTTGCCGGATTATCGTCTCGACTTGAGCAATTTATGTATTTGCGACAAGTTTGTACATTTCCATACAGAAAAAACCTATCAAAGCTCCCAGGATTTTTTTCAGGAGTTTATCGCGTTTCTGCCATCTTTAGGAGCTAATTCTATAGTCCTCGCTCTCTTATTCCCTATTTACCGATCGATTTACCATCGGCTTTCTATAAACTTGGAATGTTTATTTTTAACCGACATCTTGTCGCGCATTTTAAAAACTTTTCAACAAATTGATCGTAGAAAATTTCAAATTGCTCCACTTGCTATAACAATAATCTTCGGTAATTTAGAATGCATCCTGGCCGTTTACTTTCTCTAAATCGAAATCATTAACCTGAATGGCGAAAATATGACCACCTCCTGCAGTGCTGAAACTCAATTTGTGACTACACTGCTCTTAAAATACGCAAATTTGTGGCAACTTCGTACAGACACTTGACAGTTTTTTTACACAAGGATTAAGAAATGCGGATGACCCTGATTGAAGATATACAGTTATTTGTAAGATGGTCGAACTGTTATCAACAGTCCAACCAATGCCAATTAAATTCTTCTTTAATTAATTGTAGTGCGACTTGACCATATGGGCGTAATTGGACGCAGACCTACCGCATAAAAGAATTTTTCTTTAACTTAAAAATGCAAATACATACCTACTTGTTCCATTTACATTTTTAAGCCAACTTTAAACTGCTTTTTACGCATTTTAAATATTATTTCGTACAATAATAATTCCATTTCTTATTGATTAACTTGTAACTACAATTATTACTAATTCTTAAAACATTGATAGTTTTCTCTGATTTGATGTCATGCGAAGTTAAAAATTGTAACTAAAATAATCTAATACTAAGGTCATTAGACCTATAACAATTTTTTTTTTTAAATTGTACTTATGGTTAAATTTTTCTATTTTTTACCCAATCTGTTTAAAGTTTATTTTAGTTTAAAATTTTGTTTACTCGATCTAAAATTTACTTTATTCATAGATATTTTTTATTGTGTTTTTTGTAAGGTTAGCACACCAAAAACAATTTCTGGTCTGAAAACAAAAAGTTTACGCATTATTGCTGAAATTAAACTATTAAAAAAACAAAAATTTTATTAAAAGAATTAGGATACACAGTAAAAAATTAGTATAAATTTAGCTAGTGCTTAAACGACTCTAAAAAAGCCTCTAGTCTGTGAAAGTCTCTAGCTTAGTGTATTCTGATTTTTTACTGTGTACCTATCGCAAGCACAGCCACAGCATGTAAGTCAATAATGTACTATCCAACATTAAAGGAGTCTAAAAAAGCCTAATAACTGTTTTTTTTAAAGCTACTGTGGTGCTAATAATGACTCTCTAAATTAGATTTTTTTAGTATATTAAAAGCATTAGGATGTCATAGAAACAGTAGCAGAAAAACATTTATATGCAACTACACTGGATTAAAAAAAAACAGATATTATATAGGTCTAACACTAGATCTATCGCAAGCACAGCCAAGACAGCCATTTGGCCGACAGTAAAATTTTCTAAATTTATTTTTACATGTCTAGCTAAGTTTTATGTTTAAATTAAATTCCAGGTACTTGATGGGGCAGCCTTTATTATTTAATTTAGTTAGGTACAGAGAATAAATTGTAAAAGTATGACGGTGAGAAGGGTCGGAAAAATGCGTATTTGGGCTTCCGAACCCACTTTTAATATGTTAGAATAATTTAATTTGTTTACTGATTAATTTGTAACTGTAATTATTACTAATTTTGCTGATAAAAAGAGAGAAAAGGTAAATAAATTAAACGATTAGAGCTAATTTATCAATTCAATTTGTTGCGCATTTTATTTAAAAATATCTCGGAAATAAACCAGAATGGAATTTTTCTGTATTTAATTATTTATTAAAAATATTTTGGGTCATAAAATCGGTAAAGATGAAATAAGGAATTAGACATAATTAACGACATTTCGGTATTTATGAACACATCAAAGTGTCATTTATTAACTAATTGATAACTACTATTTTATTTTTAAAACGATAGTGTAAGAGCCACAATAAAATTAAGAAAAAATAATTTTATCAAAGGATTTGTTAATTTTAGCTCAATAACAAGTCTGATTATTACGTTTAATTTGTAATTGATTTTCTTGACAATAAAATCTAAATAATGTGGAAGTAGGAGCAATTTTTTATCATATTTTCTTTTCGTTTCTTTCGTAAATTACATAATCTAGAATAGAATTCGCTGATGGAAGTTTGCAATCAGATAAATTCCGTCTCTTAAAATCACTTTTGGGTAAGAGCCGGTCATTCGCCAAATCCGGAACTTTTTGTAGTGCTTTTGATTTTTTTTTGTGACGCCTTTTTTGTAATGGCCGACCCAACTTTCTACTACACAAAAGCTCCGATTTTAAAGTCATAGTCTCTCCATTATCCTTTGTAAGGAAAAGGTCTGTTTAGAAAGTTTGTTCAGAAAAAATTCTCATTGGCTGAAATATTTCAAGTGAGTGAAATAAAACCTCGGAGAAATAATTAAAGTGCATGTGAATTCCCGTCCATTGCAGTGCAGTGCAGTGTTGCACGTATTGATCCGCAGAAGCTTCTCGTGGGACTGTTGCCGCCATCTATGGCCATTTCAGGCAAATCCTGTCGCGCTTTTTTGTATTTTTTCGCCAACTTCCAGTCTGACCAGTACTATCCGCTCTGATTTAATCAGATGAAATAAGTTGTTTGCGGTAAAATAATCCAGTCGGGTAAAAACAAGCATGTACATTTATGGCGCAAAACGAAAAAAATTGCACGTTTACAGTGCATTTTTTACGAGTCGTAATTTATTTAAAAAATTTGGGGCTCTTATTCGGACACAGCCTAAAAGATGTTTTCGGTCGGGGTAGTAGAGGAGGAGCAACAGGTAAACAAGTCGTAACGGTACTTAAAACTTCTCGGTTTCATCCACAGTTGGCGCTGAATTCGTTTCTTAATTTTTCCCGCCGAAAGTAATTTATTCCTGGAGCGTAGTTCAGATAAATTTGGCGTAAAATTCGTCTGCAGGTAGAGAATATCGCCGAATAATTTCAAGAGTTGTGCATCTGAGGATAGCGTCATATTTTTGCTACGTTCGTCGAAAACAAAATGAACTAAAATCTTAAATTCTCATTTCGGTTAGAACGTGACTTTTTCAACAGAGAAAATTTTATACAGTTACATTCTAAGTAAAGGGTGCCGCAGCTGTGAATTCGAACTAAAAGAACGTTCTTTAAAAACAAAAGCAAGAAAACAAGGTCTTAGACGGGGTAATCTTGCTACCTCGAACTTGGTACTTTGATGAAATGAGATTGAGATGCTCCTGCTGCAAGGATATTTTGGGGAAATATCAAGCAAATTGGCAGCGATTTGTTGCAGGATTTTAGAATATCCCTGTTGCACTATAAAGCCGCAACAGTTTTTACAAAAAACTTCTTGTTTAATAAATGTCTAAATCTTGAATACAATATTTAAATTAATCGAGCGAACTTTTTCAAGTTTTAACAGAGATCAAACCAGTCTTATCCTTGACAAATCCTCAAGTGCAGTCAAGATTTACAACTTAATTAAAAATCGCCTCATAATCTCCCTAAAAGACTCCCGATCGTAAATCAATAGCTGACCCAAAATGTGGGGTCAAATCAACTTTAAATAACAAAAGCCGTCATAAAACCATGATTTATTTCCTTTTTCAAAACTTTGATGATAATTAAGTAGAGCAGCGATAACTCTCGGCTACAAAAGCAAAATCTTGCAAAAGTCTTCTCGGATTATTAAAGTTTGTGCAGCAAGTGCAGCCATTCTTTCCGGTGGAAAAATGCAATATCCCGCCACTTGATGCGATTCGTCGACACTCCACCAGATGGAGTGAACATTGCCCAAGAAACTTTCTTTGAATTATTCACGTTCATAAACAGAAATAAATTTCGGTCGAAATTGTCACGTTGGACGACCGGACGCTCTTAAAAACTTTCAAAAATATTTTCCAGCTATGCAAATTCGCAGGTAAATTAAGCAAGTTATGGGCCGATTACCGTGCACAATGCTCGTGCATAATCCCACTGAAATTCAGCTAGTTCAGTGAGTTTGACACGAGGGCGCTGCATACGAATTGCACATCGGCGAAATTGACTTGCAACAGGAACGGACTTTGAATTTTATCAGCGAATTTCGGACCACCACTGAATTTAAATCTAACTCTAGTTTATAATTAGGCAACCAAACTTACAATTTAACAAACCAGCAATGCTGGCTGCATAACTTCTAAATAAATAATTGCATGAGTTTCTCAGATTTTTTATTCTGATATGATTAAATATTGATTTGGGTGAGTCCAACACTGGCCTACCCATCGACATGCAAGGGCTATAGATAAAGCCAGCTATCCAAGCAAGACGTGCCCGTTTATACCAAGAATATAAAGTGGTAAATTAGCATGCACCATGGTGTCACGTGTTTGCTTCAAAACTGATGATGCTGTTGAATTTAATTCGAAACACTGTATTACCAATCAATCAGTTTACTACACAATCTGTCAAATGATCTAATTTGATATTTCTTGCTTTTATTAAGCGACTAGAAATCTTTAATAATAAACTACCCCCCCCCTCTTGTAAAAAATAAGAATTAGTAAAAGGCTTATGTTTGATGAAAAATATTGTATGACTAAGTCAGCATTACGCTTTTAGTTTTGTAACAGAAATTTTTTTTAATGGACTTTATAAAACTTTTTTTGCAATTTTTATAAGCGAGCATTGTGATCATTGTGTCTATTCAAGTATCTAAGATTAATTACGTAAACATTTGGAGTTTAGTATTTTTGTGTGATTACTACATTTTATTTTAATAGTAATTAATGCAATTACATTTATTTATTATGTCTATCAGAACCTATTTACGATGGTCTTATAAATAATGGGGGCGGGCGACTTGCAATACTCTTTTATAAAATTTATAAAAACTTGTCTTTAAAAGTTCTATTCTGCAATTCTAAATAACAAATATTGACATTTGAAAGTTTATCTATCATTTTTTTAAGACTTTTAATTGATGACCACTTTTTCAAAAATTATTTTAATTAAATTATTATAAAAAATAAGTATCTAAAATTTAAATTTTTAAAAATAAAATTAATGGTAAAATTTTCTATACTTTTAGCTGTTACACACTTTTTTATTTATCTCAATTAGTTATTGAGTTATAAATTTCTATTTTAATGTCCTATAATAATAATAATATAAATTTAATCCAACAGACTTATACAGTTCACGGTGAAAACAAAAATTGACTTATTTAATATATTATTTTTAAATAATTAATTGATACAAAATAATACAAAAAATATTAAATGATAAAAAAGTTGTCAAAAATATAAAAAATATGCTTGTTAAACCTGCTCAAAAATTTAATTTTGCAAAATGCACTTTTGAAATTTTTTAAAATATATTATTGCGTGCACCGGACTACAGTTATTATAAAATCTAAAACATGTTATAAAAGGGTGGTTAGGGTGGTAAAAATTAGAACTATAAGTGAAAAGATGTCTGTCTGCTCTCTAGACTCGGTACATAAAAATTGATATAACTTAATAACACAAGACAACATATTTTTTGGTTAACAACTTTTTTGAAGAAACCACCACTGGCTACATATATCTTATTTCTTAAAAAATTCTGATTTGCTACAGAAAAAAGATGGCAATAATTAACATGGCTGACGAGATAGCAGTATTTTATACTAAAGATATTTAGCAAAAGAAGGTTATTTTCAGCCTAAAAATTGCAAAAAAATAAAAAATGATGAAGTTTAAAAGTAATTTTAAAAATGGACTAATGCATTTCGTATTTTAAAAAAATGTAGAGCTATTTTTTGTTGAAAATGGTAAGTTTTTTAAGATAAACAGTTATTTTTACTAAATCACCTAATTTTTTGATTAAATATCACTTCAGTTAAAACATATTAAAAATTGGTTGTACTTTCTCCAAGCTTTTGTTAAAATTCTACGCAAATAGTAAAAAATACCAATTTTTTAACTGCAAAACTGACTATGTTTGAGTACTATTTTCTACAAGAAAAAACTATTATTTTAATCTTAAATAATGATAATAATAATTTATTAGCACTACAATCTACATAAATTGTTTGGCATCATCAAATAATTCAGTGGTATAGTTTATTTTCGAAATTGGCTTTCAATTTTTCAATAATAAACTTTAATTTTTTTATAATTTTTAGACCGTTTTTGTTCACAAAGTGACATTCCTCATTTTTCATTAATATTTTTAATAAGTGTGATATACATTTAATTAAAGTAAGGGTAAGGTGCCTAAGTAATAGAGCAATATTCTAATTTAGTTCGTACTAGACTATAAAAAAATTGCTAGATGTATAGGCCAGTAATTTAGCTGCACCATATTAATATGAATGACAAAAGATAATGTAGTATCTAGTTTACTACAGAAAGTGTCAAATGATTAAACTTGATATTTTTTGGTTTTATTAACTAACTAGAGAACTTTAATAATAAAGTGCCCCCCTTTATTACTAAATTTGGGTTTTCGGGGAGAAATGAGAATAAGTAAAAGGCTTATGTTTGATGAAACTTATTATGTAAGTCTTAACAAGCATTATGCTTTTAGTTCCGTTCCAGAATAATTTTTTCCGGAGGTGTATCATGAATATAAATATTTTTTGTCTGAATGAGTTGCGTGTCAATAAATTTCGAGAAATTTGTTCCATGAATGGAAATATAATTTTGAAGTGATTTATGAGTGAAGATTGGAAAAAAATAAATTATGAGTTGAGTTATAGTCAGAGATTGGTTTCTGGTTTATGTTTCTTGGAGAATTTGGAAGGTTAATGTCTGGTCTGAAAATCTTAATGGATGAGCTCAACGCTTCCACTAAAATAAATAGCGGAAAATTTATTCCAGACTTGAAAATATCCGATTGATTTTCGTGTTGTGAGATAAAATTTTTGGAAAAATTTCTTGTGGGAACGCGTGTAATAGCATCCGATGTCGGCTATAAACACTCTTGGAATGTGATTTTTCGGGTGGGATTTTTTCGGTTGATTACGTACGAAGCTCGCCGGGGAAAATTGAGTTTTGTCACGTTGGCTCGTCTGTTTATGATCCATGTTTGCAGACGTGTTCAAATATTTTTCGCTTTGATTAAACAGCGAGAAAAAGAAACGATGTTTAATTTAGACGAAAAGTAAAAAATTGCTGGGCCAGGGCCGGCTCTGTACGTTTTGGTCCCGGAGCGCCAGTTGCGTGTACAAACGACTGTCGTAAGTTGTGGGACCGGCTATCATAACCGGTTGCTATCTGCAAGCCCCCGGGATTTGGACGCCGGTATTCGTGATGTCGACGTTTTTCTCCTTTTGCTAGAGAGTCGTTGAACGCTCACTTCAAATTTTAATGACATTATATCGGGGAGAATGGACAAAATGGGCGGCGAAAATGTTCTCCCACAGACAGAAAAATACGCGCGATAATTGAGGATTGCGTCAGGTGAAAGTTAATTAGGGACTGATCTATTAATTAAGTGCTTGAACTTGTGTTATTTTGAAATTTTTAGATAAATTGGTCAAGTTTTTATTAATAGTGTTCTATAATTGTTAGGTTACGCAGAGTGAGCCAAAAATTAGAAGCATTTCGAAATTTCTAGACAACAATCGGAGAAACTCACGTTTTGGCATAAAATTAGAAAAAAAATTGTCTTTTTTGATAATTTTTTATTTTGTTTTAGAACAACAAAACGGAACTTAGCATTTCATTCTGTTGCTACTTTTTTTACACAGTGGAACCTCAGTTAACCAAAATATTTTTTATCCAAAACATTTGATATTATATTGTTCAAAATAATCTGAAAACTCAACTTATTATAGTCTCAATTATTTATATTATTTAGTTGTGTGTATACTAAATCAATTTTTAATTGACATTAAGAAAAATATTTATACAGTAGAACCCCGATTACCAGAAAAAAGAGTAATTTATTGCAATATTGAGCATTAAAATAACCTAAGTATACGAAACAAGATTTGTAAAAGACAACTAGTAATAGTTAAAAGTTGTATTTTTGGATTATATTTTATAAATCAAAATGTTAGCATTATAAAATTTATAAAATTAACAAAAAATATGTTTTTCACGGTTGTTAATAATTGCTTTGCACCTATTTGACACACTAGAAAATTGAATTGTCTAGCTTCTCGTACTGAATACCTACTGAGAAAAAAAAGCTGCTCGGATAAAAAGAATAAATTTTAGATTTTGTCTATATCTTATTTTAGCACTGGGTGTTATAAAGACTGTTACAACATCTAAATAGGTTTTTTACAGAAGCAAATTATAAAAAAATAATTAAAAAAATAAATAAATGAGGTGCCAGTCGGACACATCAACAAGACGTTTTTGTCTTGACCGGTTTTGAGATACTTGCCTCTCATCAGCACGACGTATTCTGTTGATGTGTTTGACGAGACAGAACAGATAGCGCTATTGTTCAACGTCAAAGTTGTTGAGGTGGCTAGATAATGTTAGTCAGGTTTTTTCCGCTGAGTAGTTGTTTTGACCTGGTTCGCTAAACACATTTGCCTTTTTTGTTGTACTTGCTAAAGATCCTAATAGATGGGGTCATGTTTTTTATCTTGTCGGTATTTAATAAAATGCAATTTTTATCTGAAAGAACATCGCAGAAGTGCACCTAATCATAATCAGTAAAAATCTATGCAAGTAACTAAAAAAAATTAGAACAATTTTTGGTGTTTTTAATTTTATGTAGATTATCTTCTACATAAATAATAAAATTATGTAATTTATTTGTTACAATTTTGTCTACTACAGCCTACTTATGGTAGTCATAATAGTAATATTTAAAATGATACAACTTTCGAGCAAAAATTAAAAAAAAATATCTTTAAAATTAAAAAAAATTAGATGTGTAGCAGCTGCTACATATACTTTTGGATTTGGAAAATTTTGGATTGCTAATACAGTGCTATAAATTTAGGGCGCATTAATTTATCAATATGTAAAGCAAGCCATATAAAAAATAGTTGCTACAGTAAACGATATTTTTATGAACGTAATTATTTGTTAAATTGCGTTTTGATAATAATTTTTTATGACGTCAATGCATCTTTATGAGGTGACTAGTATAGGTAGTTTTGAATAATTTTGACGTAAAATTAAGATTGTACTTTAAGTATTTTTTTGTAATAAAATTTTATGTAGGACCTAGAAATTTCTTTAGAAAAAAATGTAACTGTTAAAAACATAAAGATCAGGGAGGGTTCAAATGACCGCGAGATGCCTATAATGACGATTACTTTAATAATAACAATATTACAGTAAGAGGGAAACGTTTTGTATAAACCACTTCAACAATTTTACAAACATTTTTGAAATTTCATAAAAAAATCAAAATTTTAAAATATAGAGAAAGGTTGTCGCTGAAAGTAGTAGTCGTTTTGGCTATAACTGGAATTGCCACAAAATTGAAAATATTTTACACTATTAGATTCAACATAAAAAACGCCAAACCAAGTATTGTATTTAAAATATCTGATGGTTTCTATATACATAGGTGTTTGTAACAGTCTAACTAAAAAAAAACGGCTTATGTAGATACATATATTTAAATAGTATATTACGTCGCAAGAGACATAGTTTTTAATGCCTTTATGCTTGTGTGTTGTACAACTGTTTTTCGCTTATACCTTCTAATAAATAAAAAAAACATATTTATTATTTCTAAGTCAAAAGTATTGAATTAGGTAAACATCAAAACGACAATTCTTATACCTATAAATGACAAGTATTTTCTGCTTGAGGGCGGAAAGACACATTTTTAGCGCTGCTATAATTATTCTTGTTAAAAATACGCGAAAAAATGCTGGCGTGTAAATTTTTAAAAATTTAAATTTTTAATTTTTAAATAAAAAAATTAATGCTTAATTTTTTTATTTTACAATTAGCAAAAAATTTGAATGTAACATGAAGTATAATAATAATTTATGTAATTAAATAACAGTAGAAACAAAAATAAACTGAATTAGAGCAGATTCTAATTGCTCGAAACTTTTATAAAATTTAAACATCATTACCTGCTCAATTAAAAAAATATATTTGCGTAAATTATGAAGGATTTGATAAATTACTAATAAGTAATTGTTTTTAAAGTAAATTTTTCGAAAAATTATGAGATAAAGTTGTTTCACCTTTTTTAAAGCATCGTTAATTTTTTTATTTTTTAAGAATAAAACAAGACGTTTTGTAAAATAGCCAGAAAACAACTTGTTATTTATTCATTATAAAATGTATATTTTTTGGTTTATTTTCGTGTCCATTTTAAACCGCCTGCTTTTATGCAGAACATCTGAAAAATATTTGAATTGAGGCGTTTCAGGTCGGTGTTCTTGCTATAAAATTCATTTGATGTGTCTCAAAAATCGTCTAGAGATCGCGTCTCGTTTCCATCTCACGTTTATGCAACCAGTACGACTCATTAAATATGCCGCCCCTTGCTTTAGCGACATTATGTTAACTAGAGCGAAGTCTATTTAAGCAACGAACAATTAAAACTCTTGATAAAAATCGTCTGATTATTCATGAATTGCATTTAACCCCGACGCACATAAATTATGTTATTAGATAATTGATTCAATTTATTCCAGTCGTAAATAACATAAATAAGACACTTGAACACAGTAAAATGTTTTTTAGCACGTAATTAAATAATTGGAGTAAGAATTTTGTTACCTTGAAATGTAACACTAAACACACCGAAAATTCATTAATCACAACTAACCTTGATGGTTGACTAAAAAGCTCTGACCCTGAATGGTGGTTTTTGCCACCCTTTCGTCCAATTTTACCTGACATTTATTACACCTCGAGTTTCACTTTCGAATAATATATTCTTTTAGTTAGTTTACATTTTTATGGGGTGCTTGCCTTGAATCTGAGTCCGATGACCAGACGGGCTTTTTAGGGTTGAGGGTTTTTACGCAATCGGTATTCAGTCAGTTCTAAACCGACTAAATCTAAACACTGCAGTGCCAAACAAAACCTATCAAGGTAAACAAATGTCAATTTTTACAATAATTATGTAATAATTAAAATTTTGAAACCTGTTAGAAACCAGTTAGAAATAACCTTGCTCGTCGGGTCTTCAATAATTAGAATTTATTTTTGTTTTTAATTGATTTGATATTGGCCACACGTGAGCCAATGATGTCAAAGCGTATACAAGTATTGATTTTAATAGACACAAGTGTTGCTTCAATAAAATCAAACATTGTGTTAATTCGAAAAAACAGCAATAAAATATTAAGTTTAAAGCTTGATTGTTAATATGGCCTCCAACCCACAGCTTCAGTAAAATATTTAAAATCAAGACATATTTAATTGTCGGTCATACTTTGAAGATTGCTGTAAAATCTGTTTGTTGGAATTTTCTCAGTTAATTTAGTTTTAAAATGTTTTTATCGGCGTAACATTATGAACTTGACGTTATTATTTTCAAGCTAATAGTGTATAAAACTTGCACATTCTTATCTTTATTTAGCTCTAATTGAGATCAAGCCGCCGGACTTTTATCGATTCATTTCAATTCAAGGACTATATTTTTAATCACGATGGGTGGCCTCTAGTTTCACTTAGAAAAATAAGAAATTGCAAATTTCTAGAACAAAATAATCTTGTTTTCGCAGACTAGACCCTGATATGAATATTTCAGTGCTCTCGACTGGATCAGTTCCATGATGTAGCATTTTCAGTAATCGAGTCAATCTTAGCCCTCGAAATTTAAATTTTGAAGCAACAGGTGCTGTTAAAAATCGGAAAGCAATTATTTAAAAAGATTTGATCGGTTATACGGCGTTATTTTTATTGCACATTAAGATTTTCACTGTCAACGAACGACCTTCCTACAAAACAGCAGTTAACGGGCGCGTGTCGTTGCCTTGCCATAAAATCATGTTTTATGTCAGAGTTACATCATGTTCTGTCGTGACCCACTTCCTTGCGAATCTACCAAACAAAACGAACGAGGAAATAATGATAAAAAATATCATAATTTTGTCTCGTAAAACTTTGACGCATTAACGTCATTTTCGAGCTCTTTTGGTGGAAATGTGTTTGCGTCTTATCTGGAACGATTTTTGGCTGGAAGGTGTGCATTTACCGACAAAAATATCAAAAGCAACGATATAGAATATCAAATAGTGTCGCCATACGAATGAAGGTGCGCACGCAACGCGTCAATACTGCACTTGCAACTATCTTTCTCTAATTGTATGCACTCGGCCATCGCGAAAATCGCAAACATGGGGAGGTGAAAAATTTCTGAAATGCAATTATTAAGGTTTGGGTTAACATCCTCAATTAAAACTTTTCCAATCTGGTAAAAATCCCACGGGACTTTGATAATATGAAGCGTTTAATATACGTGTCAAGTGGGAAAGTTGGTGGTGCCACATGTTAGAATTTTGCTCAAATTCAGGCCGAGTTAAGTTTGCTCTCATTAGAGAAATTATGCAGCAGTCGTTTCATTTTATATGAAGATGCTTTTTGTTAATTGGCTTGTAAGTAAATTTGTTGATCGTTAAAAACGGTGGGGTCTTGAATTAAAATTAAATTAATACATTCCGAACCTGCATGGCAGCATTGCAAATGCTCTGAGATGAAGTTAACGTTCATATTTTATAATTACAACAAATTACCCTTCCTTTTTCGAGAGAGAGATGATTGGAGTGCTGATCACGTTTTCACCCTGTAGAAGCACCACCTGCAAGCTATAATTAACTGGTTTCAGTGGGAAACTTGCTTAATTAACTTTTTACCAGACGAGAGAATTTTTCAAGACATGCACAATCGTTATATATTGCGCTTCAATTATTATTAATGCAAATTAGAAAATTTTTTTTCTTTATTATTACTCAGTTTCTCAGTCTTGAAGACTTTAATTAAACATAAGAACGTTTTACTTGTCGTTCCCTCTTTCATAATCCAACCTCTACACTCATCCCTCTGTATAAATAATGGATATATGGACAAACGCTCGAATACAGTCACGTCTCTTTGCCTTGAGTAAACTTCAAGTTTTGCTCTTTTTTATTAAAATTTATTTTTCTCCAATGTCTCGATACTCACTTTTTTCCATTTGTTTCTGCATCTGCATTCTGACATCAATGGCAAAATGCTTTTACCATCACTAATAAATAGAAATTTTTTCGAACCAATTTCCTCCCTCACGAAAAAGAATTTCAATACATAATCGAGATTGGTTCTGGGATATTGTATACACGTGGCGAATTCTTATCAAATGACGTGTGAAAGAATTTCGGGTGTATTGTATCGAAAATGAAACTCTTTTCATATACGATATCTAGTCCAGCAAAATTCGGTTGCATTTTTACAAGGGTTGATGCATTTCCAAGAAGTCGGCACCTAACGGTTGATTTTATAGAAGGCAAGAGGTATAAAACGTAGTGAAATGAAAAGTGAACTATTTATGACCACACTCAATGACCACTTCCGAGGTCTTACATAACTCTTTATTCACTTTTGCTTTCTGGATTTTGAAAGGGAGCGACATTGATTTATGTTTCTCGGTTTGAAATAATATTTATGGAAGAGGTGTGGGGTGAGTGGACTAAATTTAAAAGATGAAAGCGGATTCGGTTCAGCTGAATTCGCATGTGTGCTGATGACAGGACGGAATTTGCAAATCTAAATTAAACTCATTCAAAGTCGAGTTTTAATTAAGATTTTTTTCAAATACAATTAAAGTTAATTTATTCGCAAAAACTTTTTCCCCTGGGAGATTGACATTTTACTAGTTACACTAGACAATACAGTACTTATGCAAATACCTATTGAATTTTATACTTTACGACTACATTTCTAACAAGATTTTTGCTGACCTGATTATACAATTCAATAATTTACATCTAGAAGTTTATAAATTCTGAGCGAATCAAAGCAATTTTCTATTTACAGAATTCATTAAAACTAATATTAATGCACTTTTAGATCTCTTTGAAATTATGTTATTTCATACAGAACAAGCACATAAATTAGATTTACATAATGGCAAACTGCACATTAATCTATTATATTTACTGCTGCTATAATAATTAAATTAGCATTATTATTTTATACATCCTGTGAAAAAATTAATTAAATACTGTTCTGGTTAAGCTCATTTTACACATTTTATGAAATTCTTAAAATTTTAAATTGTTTAATCTAATTTTAAGTTAAATATAAAAAATTACTTTTTCCAAAACAGACTTAAATTAGCTATTAAAATTTAGAGTGCGATAGGTATAATTTCACAGTGCAACTTTCTTAAAGACACAAACCCAAAGGGTGCGTTTTTTATTAGTTGGAGCACTGTAAAATAACCTAAAGCATGTAATTTGTATAAAACTTTTTGACGAATAAGCGTTAAACGATTTTTTATCATTTGTATTTTGAAGGAAACTTGTGTATTACACTCAAAAAATAAGTAGTTAGACCAATCAATAACATAATTTTAATACGAGAAATATTTTTACAATATTACAAAAAACAAACTGTTTACATTTATTATTTTTCAGAATAATTGAAAACACTTGATTTAACGCAACTGCAGCAATATCAGTCAACTCAAACATATAAAATGGTTGTTTAAACGACATTAATTAATAAAATTTTATATTAAACTAAAAAAAAGTGGTTGAAATATAGGCATTATTTTTTGATAAATCTAGACGTTTTAAAAAGCAGCGCAAATTTAATAAATTAGCAAATTATTTGTTAATTAAATTTTGATTAAACAACATTCCGTTTTCTCAGTGTAGCTTTTACAGCTCATAATAAGTAAAAAACACATATTATTAAAAATATTATATTGTAAAAACATAAATATAATGTTATTATATTCTTATTCTCGTTTCTTAACTCATTCTAGACTCTTACTTTTTATCAAACAAGCACGCAGCGCTCGTTTTATAAAGTTAAATTTGTACTAGAAAACTGACCTTACAAAACTCGTTTTTTAATATACCTTTTATTATTAGCAATTACAATAGATACTTTTGGATTTAAAATCCGTCCGACAATTTTAAGTTTTTTTTTTATTTTAATATTTGAAGGGTACAGGAATAAAAAGGGGATTGTCTAAAAATTTGTTTTTGAGGTGGGATTTCTATCTTTTTTCATAAATTTGGCAGATCTTTTTATTTGATATAACTCTTAAGTAGACTTAAGAGTGTTGACAGTCATTGTTTTTAACTGTTTTTTTGTCTGTATTGCATTTAATATTGGGGACAAAACGATGGAAATTTCAGTTCGATAAAAATCGAATTTTTGATTATTTTTTTTTATTATATATTCTGCACCCTTCATTTGAAATATTACATTTATTTAATTTTTTAACTACAATTTACAGTTGGCACTGTGGCAGTTTAAATTTAATTTTTTTATATTAAATCGAGATTTATTTATCAAGAATTTAAAAAGTATTTTGTTATTTTACCGCATTGCTGTGTAAAGATTAATTTCTCTTTGATGTATAAACAAGTGTCAGATATAAGTTTTACAGTTTAAGTTATAAACATTTTTAATTTTTTTTAAATAAAAATTAGTTGTTATTCTTTTAACAAGTACAACATAAAATTTTTTGAAAGCTGCTTTAACGTTAATGATGATGTTGAGTTACCTTTTAGTATTATCAACATCGAGTGATTTAAAAAATTGTCTCAAAATATATAGGTCGGTGTCGAATAAACACATTTTCCATATCTGATAAGAATTTTATAAACTTGATGTGTTAGAACTGTTAAATATTTATACATTTTTAAATATGACTTATTGGTAAAAAATCGATAAAAAAATAAAAAATAATTAGTTTTTAATGGAATTTTAAGTCTATAACTACTTAGTAGACCTGCTAGTCTCACTACAAATTCAATATTTGCAACTAACTACACAAAATACAGCTTAATAAATTTGAATAAGTTGACAACAAGAAAATTCTACTATAAATTAGTAAAACTGCTATTTATGTTACTATATGATTTAAATTTTACAATGACATTAAAAATTGAAATTTAAATTTTTTATTAATATTGTTTATTATTTATGAAAGGTTAGCAAATCACTTTTTTACTTTGAGAAAAAATACCATTTTTATAAGTTTTATTTGACACTGCTGTTAAAATAAATTGTCAATTTTTGACGTTGACTTAAATTTTATTAATTTGTGTGAATAACATGGTATTTTAAATTGTATACCTACTTTGTTTTTTATTATTTATGTGTTTAAATATACTATTAATGCGATTGTTGTCATGATAAATATTAATTTGTTGTGATCTATTGATTGTAAGAGAATTATTTTATATTGCTGAAAATACATAGAAAAATTTCTGTGAAAAATATTTATTAAAAAATTGTTTTGTGTTTTTATGTTTTATTTTTAATATTATAGATTAAAAGCCAGTACCCACCAGACATATGGCATAGCATAAAGCTATTTTTTTTTGTTTTTACGCTGTGATAGGTTAGAGCGCGTGGCGATTAGATATACACCTTCTGTATAAGACTAGCTTTGGCAAATAGTTAGTAGTAAAAATATATAAAAATAGTTGAAGTTAAACATTATAAATTAAATTTTAATTTTTTAGTATATGTAAAAAGACAGTAGTGTAAATGCTACAATTGCTAGACATTTTTTCCAGCTTATTTCCCAAAAAAAAAAAAATTTGTGGTTGCATTTCTAAATGCATCTATTAGAAGAAAGTCATTTCAAAAAAAGTTTGGCACTTGATTTTTAATATTTTCTTGTACTTGCCAAATCCAGCCAGATTAAAAATTCTAAACATCTAAACATTCTCATCTACTATAGTATAAATACACAAAAATACAAAACAAAATACAAAAAATTGACTATTTTTAAATTAAAAAGTGTTTTGGTGCAATTTTTTTACGTTTCTAAGATCATCAGATTACTAAAGTAAAAAATGTTGAAAATTGAAAATTTTTTGTTAGGATTCGACTAATTCCGGCAAATTTTTGTTGAATCTTGGTTTTTTAAACAAAAACTCGTCAAGTGGTGTATTAATAGACCGACTATTATTAATAAAGGTCTAATAAACAACATACTTCTCTTTCTCATGCTTGGCTATAATTTTATTTTATTAAACATTATTATAGTAACGAATGATTAATATAATATATAATTAATATAATATAATAACGAAAAAATGAGCAAGAAGGTTTTATAATTTTTTCTAACAAGATTGAAATTAGATTTTTAGAGCCATTTGTAATATAGGTACATTACTATTATTAAACTTCTATAAAAAAAAGAGTAGCACTTTGTAGTAAATAATAACATTGGCAAAACTGATAAAATAATAGATGGTTATGTTAAGTTATTGCCAAGTCGACAACAAATGTAGCTGTATAAACTTTTTTTTTATTGTATCTTTACTGTCACTAGATTATTTATGTCAAATTTTTGACACTTGAAGTTTGAAACAAATTATGAAGAATCCAGATAACGCGCGCTATATTCTGTCATAGAGTAAACTATAATTTATAGAAATCTATATCTATAACTTTGATTCCATTTTTTGACTTCAGGTATACTGGATATTTTTTAACATGGAATATAACTTACTTATTTATAGAAAATACAGAAAAGATTTAAGAAAAGATATCAAAACTTACTGACCTAAGGTCAAATCAGATGAGTACATTCACCTGCATATTAATAATTTTTTTTATTCAGACAAAAATATGTGCACTTACTTGTCTATATTTATATAAAAAAAATATTTTCTATTTGCCAGGTGTCTAAAGCAGTATCTCTTTACGACATATGCAATATTTTACTCAACTTTGTTAGCAAACAATTCTTTCGTGAAATACCTCTCTCTATTCATAAATTTAGAGATGAAGAGATGCTGTCTTAAATAATGTAGAGGTTTGTTCAGTACACTTGAATATGTCTAGAATGAAAATTTGGTAGTTACTCTAGGTCAGGAATTTAGTATTCATCGAAATAGAACAGTTTCAGGAGCGGTATTTTTATCAGGATTTATGACAGTCTATGCATAAAAAATTTTGCATTCAAGAAGCAAAAATCGGACGTACAGGTTAGGATTTAAGATGGCGGTTATTGGGGGCGTGGTTTGCCCGAATTCAGTCACGTGATGGCTGCTTAATTTTTGTATCGATGATGTGATTTCGGTAAGTAGAAATAATTACGGGCAATAAAGTAAGTTTACGACATGGTAAAACAAACACGACACTGACATATAAAATCTGCTTCATTCATACTTGGTGGCAAGTTGTAAAGTTGTAAAGCAATATCAAACCCATCCAAAATTAGTAGAATGTCCCACATTTACAAATTACACTATAACGACCATAAAAACGCAATAAACGCGGCGAATAAAACGTTTGAGGCAGGTCAGGGCGCGGGTCGTAAAACACTGTGTTATAGTCAGAAGTCGTAGATCGTAAAACCACCGCACCCAGTATTTTATAGACATCGGCCTAACAATCGCTAGTTACCGCATTTCCTTCCGGTAGACACACGGATGGACCTTGAACTTGATCACTGAATGCCAAACCAACATGTTTTTAAAGGATTCAAAACATTTCAACCTAAATTACACAAAAGGGGCGAATCGACCTGTTTTTTTAACTTATTATTATTGAAGAAATATCTTCAAGATGCATTCAGTTTTCTTATCAACAACACGAGACCTCCGACTTTTTTATTGTTAAACTTATCTTAATTAACGCTTGAATTGCTAGTTTGTCTGTCATTTTAATATTAAATAAGTTAACTCAAGATAAAGCTAAATGTGAGCTGAGGTCTCATCAAGAGCTCCAAAACAAAAACCACAAACACAAAAATAAAATAACAGATTTAGTCGTGATTCTAATTAAGTAGGTACAAGGATAATTACTAAACTATTTTTCTTGTTGTTTAGAAAAACATCTAATTTTGAATAATTTAGATAACTAATAGATAAGATTAAAATTAGTTAAATTTTATTAAAAATTAAAATGCAAATTGACAAATTCCAAAATTTTCGTTTGAATTATTTAAGAAATGATTTTACGCACAACTTAATCAAAATTATGTGCTCACTATTATTTATATTATGGTTACCATAATCGAAACTAAAATATTGCGCTTGTGGGCCGTAAAGTTAGGTATTATATCACGGGCGTAATATTGAAAAGCTTGAACTTGTCAGCTTTTTTTTGACTGAATTTTTGAGAATTTTAGATTATGCGTAAAACATTCTACTTAGGTACTTCAGGTTAAAACTCTCGCTTTTGCTTTGACTGTAAACTTTTTTTCGGCTCTCTGTAAATACCAATCTATGTTTATAGGAAAATGCAAAATAGACCAATTTAATTTGTCAAAAAAATATAGCGATTACTCGAAAATTGCAAATGTTTTTATTGTAATATGAAATACCTACACATATTGTCATTTTGTGTGGAATAGAACATCCTACAACTTATATTTACGACTTGTTCTTTAGGGAATGTTGCTAATTATATCACCGCATTATTTGCTCGCCATTTTATTTCTTTCAATCAAGAGTCTTGTTTACTAAATCTTTAACAAATGTCAAGTAACGGTCCTACTTTTATTATATTATCAATTATGGAACGCTAGAGAAAACAATCAGCGAATTTTTATCGTAAAAACAACCTGCAAACTGTTTGCGTTAAATTTTCTTTATAAAACTATTTAAAAAAAGTTTTTGGGGTTTATTTCTGTATCCTTTTATTACTAATATTTAAGTATTTAACAGTGAAAAGACTACATGACTCTATTGCAGTTAGCAACGTCTCTAAAAGAACAAGTAGTAGAGACAATTTATAGATGTTCTATTCACACAAAATGGCAATACATTTACTCTATATTGCAATACAAATATTTGCAATTTTTGAGTACCTAAATGTACTTTTTAGCCAAATTAAATTTTGCGTTTATTTTAATTACTCTATTCTGTTAAACACTATTTTGTATTTAAAGTTTGTTTTAAAAATAATAGTTTATTTTTTATACTATAGTGTATTGTTGTTTTTTAAAAACAAAAAAATACTTATTTTGAAGTTACTAAAAATTGTACATATAATTGTAGAAAGTTGTAGCCAGCTAGTTACTTACGTACTTAATAACAATTTTGAATTCAACTTTTTTTTAAATATAATAATTATTTTGAATGTTTGAATGTGTTTACTTGTTATAATTTATTAATATTTATACATATATCTAAATAATGGCGTTTTTAATTGATTCTGAGAAAAGAAGATTAGAGAAACTAATTCTAATAAATTCTAATAAATTGAGATTTATTTATGTTGTAGGTTTGAATCAAATCTTAATTTGTTTGAGAAATTAGTTTATAAATGTGATAAAAGGAGAAAAATACTGAAAGAACATGAGTGATCTGACCTCCGTCGGCTTTGAAACCGGTTATTCCGTTGCTTACAGAGTTATTCACTTAATATTACAACAATTTTAGCTTCATATAAGGCTTGGAATTTTTTATGAATGTTTTAAATGTCATTAAGATATAAAAATAAGACACGAACATATGATAAAATATTTTCTTTCCACCTAATTGCCTCGAACCAGCTCTGACACGATTTTAGGCTCAGTTCCGACATAACTCTGAGTCAACTCAAAATATCACAAGAGATAAATATTTTTTTTATTTGAAACGAGGAAAACAAATGATAAAACACAATGGTATTTGTTATCGAGCGTAAAACCGGGAGTATTGTTTGCATTGTTTTGAGCTTGATTGTTATTGGACTTGAAGAGGGTCATAAATGTATTTTATAGTCGAAATAAATGATTTCAAAAAATTGTAATGACCGGCACGTGTGTTCTGATCAACCCAACTCAGATCAGGTTGTCCATGGATGCGTTTCATCGCATCTTAAAACTTTACGACACATAAAAGTTAACCTTTTATGGCCCACTTTGTGAGCGACTTGCGCCAACAATCAATCTCATTCTTTTATCGCAATTCCATCAATTAATAACTTTTCTCACTTGGGTACCTAAATAAAATTTTCCAGAGAAAAATAATCCAACCAATTTCAAAAATACAATTTTTATATAGTCGCAAGATCCGAGCGACTCAATTAAAACTTGAAACTTTGGTTATCTCCATTTTCCAACGTTTTGAATGACTTTATTTATATCCCCACTCTGACTTTGGGCAGTCATTTAACTCAAATCAAGCTCCTCCTAGTTTGGTATGGCCGCTCAACTAAACACCACCCACGCACCCCTCATTGGTCCACAACTCCAAAATGGGACGTACTAAACGATAATATATTTCAACAACTGACAAACGGGAATCATGGCCGCGAGATTTCAACCAATCATAGCACTACACTTTCATGGCTACCATAAGCACTACTAGCTTCGAGGAACTGCCACGAGATGGCGCACCTGTAACTAAATTTCGCGCCAGGTTTATTTAAACCCAGATTTGGGCAATTATCATTTTTTTTATTAATTACAACCAGGAAAATAACGAAATCAAGCATCTGGATCTATTCTTTTCGTTTGTTTAATGTTTTTTAAATAATTAGGTTGTCGGAAAAATTTGTTTGTTATTTTTAACTACTAGTTGAAGGAATTTAGAGTATTGTATTAGTGAAACACTACTTAAACGTCGTTTTATTTATTTTCACTTTGAAAAATTATGTGTTCAACCATTTTTTTCGTAAATTCATTTATTTATAAAACTTGGTTTGTCTATTTTTATATCTTGTGGCGTCATTGGAACAGTATTGTTGAAGAAGCAGCAACCAACAAAACACCATGATGGTCAGGCACATAAATCACGTCTTAAAAGGTCACTTATTTATAATTTCTTGTTTATTTAAACAAACTATATTTCAATCAACGATAAAACTTGACAATTAATTTAATTGTTGTAAATTGAGTTGCATAAATTTTAGAAAGGATGGAATTTGTAATTAATCATAAATTTCTTATGGGTTATATCAATGTCAACAACTTTATGAAAATGGAAAAGAGAAATAAAAAGAAGTTATGAGAAAAATCAATTTTATTAATTGAGAGAGTGTTAAAAAATTATGATGACGATACTTGCTTTGGATTATATCCAATAGAGGGACATGTTTACAGATTTCTTTAAGTTACAAATTTTTTTTTTTAAATTTGTTATAATAATATTTTAAATTTGCTAGAAAGTGCTCTAAAATCGCAATAATTGTCTGTACATTTAATTTATGTCGAATTTAAAATTTATGAGCCTTGCTGTAATATTATTACTAATAAAACAGGAGCGGCAAAAAAGATATAAACACATGTTACAGAATTTAGGTCAGACATTCGTATATCTTAATATAATTATTTTGAATTTCTTGACGACCTTTTATTATTATTTTAATTGGATATTTTTACGAAGCTTTAAAATTTCTGTTAATAAAATGTCTACAATGTGTAGGTGTTTACAAGTACAAATTTCTTTAATTAAGGGAAACTTGAGATTGTTAAATTGTAATAAAATATTTTATTTCCGATAGATAAGAATAAAAAATCTGCGAATTCCACGAGTCGTCAATTATTCTCACATTCTGCTTTTATCTATTTTCCCATCACCGACACATAACATGCGTCAAAACCCATTAACCATTTCAGCCTCGATTATGACCAGATTTATGAGTCTTCTCCCCCAGTTGAAAATTCCTGAAAAAAAATTGCGTTTCCATTAGCTTTATCTGTGTTCTGGTGTATCTGCATCTACCTCCCTTCTAAATTTAACCTCTCTATTTCTAATCCGTCTAAATAAGCTAACAATCAGTAGTTGGGGCATCTCTTCGTCGATAAACCTCCGATTTTATTTCCCTTACCTGTATAGTAAAACGTTTGCGAATCAAGTAAATTTAAGCAGATCGTTACATTCCATAGCATATGGCAAAGGCAATAATAACATTCGGACGACGTTAATGCTAGACGTAACAGTGTAATTCAATAAACATAAACGGTTTACGGCCCCCGAGCGTGCTCCATTCTCGGGTAAAGCATAAATAAATACGCACCTTTACCCGAAGCCACGTAACTGAACTCCCGCCACCTGATCGCACGCTTTTCGTTTATTTAAGCCAAAAAGGATCGAATTAAACCCTATTCTGGTCACAGATTTAATGAGTTTATCTCACAGAAAGGGCAAATTTTTAAGAAAAATTCGGTGGTATGTTACAGCATAATTGGCTGGGGAGTTAAGTCCGGAATTACACTGCATCCGGAAAATTACATGCCAGAGTCGGTTGGAAACTTCTTTACTTTCCGTATTCTAATTTTATGTGGAAATTTAATGATAAAATATTGTACAAGGGAAGGGATTGGACTAAAAGTTTCAGGGAGATCTTCTAAGCTGATTTCACAAGCTCTCTTTGCATCAATTTTTAGAATTTTGAACAAATTTGCTGAGAAAATTTTTTGAAATTTTAAACAGTAAAGTTTTAATAAATCAGATTCAAAATTTTTTTTTTATAAATTAAGACAACTAAATCCTAAGCTAAAATTTATTTTTTAAAGAAGATAAGGCGTTATGCATCAGTAGGTACTTAAAATCCTCGTCAAAATCTTTATTTCAGAATTATGTTGGCTTAAAGTTATAAACACATTTTTTTATTTATTAAGCCAACAATTTAATCGTTTTACTGTAAACTCATCTTTTTACAGTGCATATGTGTTTTGGTTAAACTACATATTATAACATTTAAAAAAAATTTAAATGTGAACTTTAAATAAATATGTAAATGTAACTTTAATTATATATTTTACATATTTAAATAAAAAAATCAAATATTTTTGTATAAAGGGTGAGTATTTTAACAGGAATAAATTTTATAACTCGACTCTCATTCGTTGGATTAAAAAATAAAATAAAAAAACGTTTCTACTACATATTTTTAATTTAGCTTATATTATCTTGGTTTTTTCTTGAATTTCCCTCTTTATTTCGGGGAGAAAACACCTTTAACTTTTTATTCCAAATGCAAATGTGTTTATTGTAATAACTTGTTATAAAGAGCTATAAAAAATAAATGACTACACACTTTTGCATTTTGATTATTCAACAAGCGCAAAACAGTAGCGAAACAACTTAAAAAGAAGGCATAAAGTCGAACAATAAACCCTACAAATGTTCCAAAATGTCAAAAATGGCATGTATTTTTGATTAGTATTTTGTCAATTTTTTGTATTTTAAGTATAATCAAATTGGAAATATCTGTGGGCCATCTTTCTTGTTTTAAGACTTTTTAAAAAGGTATCACAGTACATATTTTTTGCATTAAAAAAATATATTGGGGGTGACATCTTCCCTAAGTGAGGAGAAAAATCCAACAAAACACAAAAATAATGTTTGCAGAACGTGAAATTAACTTTAACTCTAATTAAGTAGTTAATTTGCCACTAAGTGTTAATTTTGACCAATTAGTTGTCAAAAAAGTTAATTATCTTCTGTAAGTCGGTCTTTAATAAAGTAGTAAAGTTAGTAATATAAAATAATACACTTAAAAATATTGTTTTGAAAAAAAAAATAAGTTAGGTTTATATACAGTCTTTGTAGTTATCTGCGAAATACTGACTGTTATATAATATCTATTTATGCAACGAGTTGCAAAATGAGCGTGTTTTTTTGCACTGGACGTTAAGTTAACACTCGTAACTCAAAACGTGTGCAAAAATAAGCCATTTTGCAACGTGTTTTATACAAAAAAAATTTTTAATTTAGTTAGGAAAATCAACCATTTTAAACAAAATTTTTTTAAATAAATGAAGTTAGTTTCTTGGTTATAATTATTAATGCCATTTTTACTTACTAGTTATAAAATAATGTCTGAAAAACTGAAAAACCATATCAAAATTGTTGCTTTTTGTAACCGAATTGGGAAAAAATATTTTAACTCTAGAATAATGCTCCTGATTTATGTTGCTTGGTCTTGATGCAAACCATTTATTAAATTGAGGAGTTTATTTTTTTTTACCTGTAGTATAGACATTGATCTAACTTTTTGTTGTTAAACTGATACTGATACAATACTGATATGCCATAAAAAAATTCTGCTGATACGAGCTATAGTTTTTTTAAAAATAACTTTGGTAATGATAGAAACTAAAACAAATTTTTTTTGGTGTATTTTGTACCACGTGACAAGAGCGGTTTACACCAAAGCAAAACACATTATTTCTCAAGTACTTATCAAGTATTTTGCTTTAAAAAACGTCTTGAGGGTAGACATCCACTTATACACATTTATCAGAGCTGCCATGTGCTACTACACCCTACAGTAAACTGTCTCGATTTTTGATCTACTATGAAGTTTTATGAACTTTTTGAAAACTACAGAAATTAGCTTTTATTATTGAAAGTTCATTTATGGAAGCTTAGAGGCAAATACTCTACAGATGTCTAATCTATTGTATTTGTCTTTAAGCTGTCATAAATTAACGCCTAATAATAAGAGATTAATTGCTGTGTTTTTTTAACAAGTTTATAAAGTTTTATGATAGACCAAAAGAAATAGAAAAAGCTAACATAAAAATTTTTGTGAAATTAAACGATCAATTCTGCTGCCAACTACCTTGTTAAAAAAAAAGAAAATACAGATTATAAGTAGATATCCATTACATCTTTTTATAAGAGAAATAATGTATATGTTTTTTTTGTTTTTTGACAAGTATAATGCAATTTGTTGTAACATAAATAAATACTTCTATATTTTTTTAGATTACCTGAACTTTAATAATGTTCGTTAAGATTTCTATTATAATAAAAATTGTATGAAACAAATATATTTACTTATGGGTTAATTTCAAGTTAAGATTTTACCTGTAGTATGGCAAATTTTAATACTTTTTTATGACAACAACCAATTACAACTCCGAATGCTTTTAATTTTCTATGGAAACGAAGATATTACCGGTATTATCTCAACTTGAAATTAGCCCATTCAACAGTTTATACATGAAAGGTATAAGAAAGTTTAACAAAGAATATAATATAATTTTTTAAGACCAGTTTTTTTATTAGCCGTCTCAAGCACACAGGAAGCTTTTTCTCGTTCAGATTCTATGAAGTCTGAAATTTAAATTGTTAAGGTTTTCAGTGATTTGGAATTAAGAACGTGGAAGAGACTAGTAGTTTGATTAGGACTTTATCTAAATAAGAAAAATGTACATATTTTGTTTAGAAATGCTTGAATTTTATGGTTTTGACTTACAAACTAGTTTATGGAAAATTTAAAAAGAGTTGTAATGAGAAGTGTTTGCTGTTGTCACCGGAGCAATTTTGAAATGACTGCGTTTTTTTATTTCTAAAGAACCAAAAATTGTCTTTATTACACCATAAAGTTTAAGCATTTATAGACAAACTGTACTAGACTCAAAAATATTTAATCTTGCTTTTGCAAATACTGTAAAATTTAAAAAAAAGGACATTTTTTAAAGTTTGGATGTAGAAATTTGACAGCACAAACGTTGACAAAGCTGTGAAACATGAAAAGTACATATTAATTAAAATATAATTAATTAAAAATGCTGTCATATTGAGATAGATATACTTAAACATATTTAAAATTTCGCTGGCTTTATTTTTAGACTGCTGCGTACACAGTTGAAACTACAAAAAATGTTATAGGAAGAAGTTTAAGAGAATTAAATTTTTTATAATAAAGTATATGAGAAATATTTTTATCTCTAATATTTTAGGTTTTAGAGACGTTTAAACATAAACAGTTGATTAACTTTGGTTAGGTATATTTTAATATAATGTTTTTATTTTATTAGTAATATTTTTCTAATACTATGTAGTATATTAAAGTAAAACTAATTAAATAGCTGTTTTTTAATTGTTCTCTACTAAAAAATTTCTAATTTTTGAAATGAAATGTATTATTGCTGCTTATAGTATCCACGACTGCAAATATTAATAAATATGAATATCATTTTGATTAAATTCAATTGACAAACAAAATAATTTGATAAATAAATTTTAGTTGAATAATGTTTATTACGTTACTGGTTACATAACAATAAGCTTTATTCTAAGCAGTCGAGTCGTGGATAAAATAAATTTACTTAAATTTGTGTAGTTTCTGTAATTGTTGTTTAAATTGAAAACTCGAATTTAGAGCGGCTTTAATTTTTTAAGTAGAGCAAAAATTTCTGTTTATAAAAAAATTAATAGTTTTCTTTCGTTTTGCATAGTCGATAAGACTTAATAGATATAATCCTAGAATTTAAATAAGCACGAAATAAAAATGGAAGCAGATCAGAACTAGTATTTATATTTTATTCCTGAGTGAACCGGAAAAGCCATTTGATTGAGATTGAGCTTATGTTAATCTTGATCTAATCATGCAAAGCATTTCAGAATACCAAGACTAGATTTGTTGACAAAACCATATTATCGTATCGAGTCCCATCCCGCGCCATTGCATATTTTCCCTATCATAACTCTCATTAATAAATTGTCAGTTTTGTAAAGAAAAAGGCGTTTATCCGTTCAAGGCGAGCATGCAGTAGCCAGTATTTTGCCAAGTTTATGTTGCGAAGTTGCACCTTGGAAACTACATAAGTATATAAGATGGGATCACGCCCCGTCTCTTATTCAGCAAGAAGCTTTCTCTGTTCAACATCTCCCCGTGAGACTGTCCTTACTAACTTAAACATTGCCTGTTCGCCTGTCCCAGACAGTATAGACACAAATTTGTGTGCTTTTCCCTCCACTATTTCTTCTTATTATTGAGTTCGAGTTCGATAGCGAGCTTTCGAAAATTCAAAGCTTTTCCCTCCACTAAGGAAGCACATTAAAAATGGGAATTAATTCCGCACTGATTGAGGAGATTCTTTCACTTAATTTAGAAACGCCAAGACGAGGTTTAATCAAGTACCGAAATTAAGGTATGGCCAACGGAAATTGGATTGCCACAGACAAGCTAAAATTGGTTTTCAAAGACATAAATTCACAAAAATTTATTTTATTTAAATACCTACTGCTATTATAACTTAAATAATTTACAATTTTTTTCTTAACTAATGAAATACAGAAATTATTTTACATCACCTAAAGACTAATTACCAAATTGCGAACTTATAAATTATGTTCTATCTCTTGTGTCAAGTGTGTACTTTAAAAAAAATTCTAGAATGCTATGAAATTTGACTTTTATAACTAATATATACACTTGACTTTTATTTATAACTATAACCCTGGTAACCATGTAAAAGCTATAAATAAAGAACTGTCACAAAATATTTATTTTTTACTGCGTATTAAACAATTTTAAATCATTTTTATTGAGAACACTGCTTTGAGACTCTTGAAAAATGGTCCCAAAGTTAGATGAGCTAAGTTATTACGCAAAAAAGCTTTGAAACTAGTACTTTTATAAAATATGTTAGAGGTTATTTGTTCGCGACAATGTGACAGTTGTGACAAACACCACTGATAGCAATTAAATGCGAATATAAACACCTAGGTGAATTTTAACCACACTTGGTAGAAAAGTTTGTCTAATTAAAAATAACAACTTATTAAAATTTGGACTCAAAATTTTAAGTAGTTGCTATAGAAATAATTTTTGTAAAATTTTAAAGAGTAAATGTAATTAAGTCGTTTAATGATTGTCTTTCTAAGTTTTTTTTGCATATGTTGGGTTTGTGTACGCGAGTCAAATTATTGGTTTGCAAGGATAATTTTTCTCATAGAGTTTATTGCAATTTATGTTAAGAAAAATCACTCTATCGTAATGAATTGTTGTCAATCTTGATTTGAGAAAACTAAGTAATAAAGCAAAAAATGTAGAGAAGACCAGATATCTACAGAACGTCATCAAAATCTACAACAATGGTTAGAATAGTGTAGAAATTAAATTTACTAGGACAATCAACGTAAAGAGTTGTCTTCTGACTTGTGTTTTGATTTTAATTAGAAAGAGATTATAATTAAATGAACGTCATGTAAAGGGGCCTAAAAGTAATGGTTTTTAACAATTTCTTAAAAAACGTAGATATTCACAAAACTGAAAATTTTTTGATATAGAACTATAGAGTGATATTGCTTATAAAAGGGGGTTTAATTTGATGTTTATGGCAGCTCCAAGTTATGTTGAAATTTTTTAGAGCTAACAAATTATGTTATTGCTTCTGGTAATACATCTTCAGTCTTTTCTACGTGTTTTATGATTTTTTTTAAACAGACTTAACAAACCTCACTACGAATGACTAACAGTTGTTGGCAAAAATTGCATAAAAACGATGGGAAAAATTGGCTTATGTATACTAATAATTCGAATCAGTAGATTTTTTTGATTTTTTGAGAACTGTGGCATATTTTTTTGGACAAAATTACAAGTCTACAAGCAAATACAAACAACTCAACAGCACCAAAAAAAAAACTCGAAAAATTAAGTAAGACAACGTGTCTATTCGTTATTTACATTTACTGTTAAAAAGTTTAAAAAAAATTATTTTTGTAACATTTTAAAATTTTGGGTACAAATTTTAATTATTTGTTATCTTTAACTCATTTTATAGATGTTTTTTATGATTATGATACTTAACAGGTATATTTTATGTTGCATTATCTATTATTATTAATTAACTCTATTATTATTAATTTATGTAATTATAAAAAATTGCTGATGTAGTACCTATAAATTAAAGTTAATTTGCTTTAGATTGGAAAAATGTAAAGAAAAATAAAAAATGTAAAGAAGACGGTGGTTTCATTTTGTTGTAGATGCTTCTAAAACTATTGGAAAACTTTTGTTATCAATTAATTTGGAGATAAGAAAAGCGTGGACATAAATTAAATTATCGGTTCGACCTCTGGAAAGCCAGTTTTTTCTTTTGGGAGAGATAATAAAAGTTAGAGTTGTGACAGTTTGAAATGGAATTGAGGAAAAGAGTCACTTTATATCCAGGATCATAAATCTTCAAATTGCGAAGAAAATCGTTTCGTTTTCGTTGAGTGTCAGTATCGTAAATTATTTGTTAGTTTTTAATTTTATTTGATTGGTAATCTTGTGCTAATCAGTGTTGTAATTCTGAGGTTAATTAAAGTTTTTCTATTAGAGGTAGAGTAATGAAAGTAGGTTTTAATCCTTGGTGGAGTAAAAAAGCTTAATCTGTCCGGTTTATTATTAGAAATAATTTTAGTCTAGACACATTTAGATATCAATTACGTCGGCTATTCCGCTACTTGATGACCGAAACGGATCGAAGATCGTTTGAATGTAACGTCATTAATTTCGAAATTACAACATAATATACATAAGAAATGGTGTAAATAAACCTTTATAAGAAATTGTTATCTTCTGTATCGTAATTTTAGCAAATTATGACAGCTTATCTACTTTGCGAGATTTCTTAAATATTCAAGTGCATATTAAATTATGCATTCGAATAATTTTTATATCTCATTTGGCCATTAAATGGAAGAAATATAGCATTTTATTCCGTAATTTTAATTCCGCGCGTACATAGCAGGACGCTCGAGTCCGCAATTATTTATCCTTATCTGGACTCCGCCTATAACACGTTTCCAAGAACCGGTCGCGTTGTCCTCCGGTAGCTAAAAAATCAAATTTCCAAAGCCTAACGTCTTTATTATTCAAATGAATGCGCGTCATAATCGGTCCAAAATCACCCCTTAACCGCCGGTTTAACCAAACTGCTTATTCGGTTTACTCAATTTTCCCGCAACGTCTTCTAGTTTTAGGTAGAGTGCCGTTCACTACACATGTGACAGGGTCATTTAAGGAGATACAATTTTTCCAAACACGCACAATACAGATATCTCTGGGGTTTCAACAATCTGCCACCCCAAGCCATGTTTACGAAATGCTCATACCGTGTTTTTCGTCTATTTATTTCCCTCGAGGAAATACGAGAAGCAAATTTCCGATGCGAACAACATACACTTTTTTGTAATGCAACGGCGAGATCGTTAGATTCTGAAAATTATGGACACTTAAATTACGACACAACGACGATAAAATTGCAAGCAAAAATCGCCTGACGCCGTAAATTTGCGCCGGTTAAACATTACAAGCTTTTGACAAACATTCTTAGTTAGGTATACATTTTTAACAAACACTGATATGTGATAACACAGACAATGCAATTTTCAAGTTTTCTCAAATGTTGCACCTACATTTTTTTCTATTCTATTTTCTTTTATAGAAAATTAACAGGAAATAGATTAGCTTTCAAAACTAAGAATGCAATAGCAATTTCATATAAAATAAGTACAATATAATTATGAAAATTTATCCTGTAGAAGGCTATGACTTTGCTCCTTTCCATATAATTTGCATTGGCAAAAATATTTTGCAAGTCTTCTAGAGGATAATTTTTTTTATCATATTGTAGTATATTGTACAGCGCAAAAGCTGAAAGTTCTCTGTTGGATAAAGCTGGGGGCTGCTAAAAGTGCTAATGCTTTTATGTCTGATAAGCATAAAACAGAATTTTACCTATAAATAAAGAGTGTTAAATTAGACATATTAAACAAATACGAGCCAAATACGAAATTATCTGCTCTAGGGCGGAAAATTATACTTTCTGTTACATGTTTAGAACTGTTATGAGTCTATTTTGTTAAAAATAAAATTTAGACAATATTGAGCCGCTATTATAAAGATTGCTAAAAGAAATGTCTTTTTTCTATTTTTTTTTTTTTAGATAAATTATCCGTCAATAAAATAAAACAAACTAACTATCTGAGAGCGAACATAATTGAATAACAATTGTTTAGAACATGTTATCTGATTTTATCGCTCAGTTTATTGATAATTTAAAAATGTAATATTGGAAATTGTTAAAAAAACACATTTGAAATAAAGAAAAAAATATAGAGTGTTTACTGCTTTATCTTTATAAATTAATTTATAATTTTTTAACTGTTATTTTTTTTATATCTAGAATTTTTGCTTCAATTTCTTTTACGATTCTGTCGAAGAATTTTATTAAAAACAATTTGTAATCATTTTAAAAATTAATAACTTAGTAAAATTAGGGTGCAGTTTTATAAAAACAGATTTTTGGGTATCAGAGAGGAAACTATAAAAATTTTCACTATTGTATGTCAAATTTTTTTATTTTTTTATTTTTTGTTGTAGGATTTTCTAAAACTTTTCTGTGCTTATTAGTTTTATTATATTATAGTGTTTTTGTATTTGTCTTTTGATCGTTGTTTCTTAAATTATTTTATAATATACTTATTTTTTTCTTACTATCGTAATTTTTCTCCTCATCATCGATTTTCAAGCTTTTCTAAAATTTTTATTTACTTATAGTTACCTTCTAGAATTGTCTTCTTGTTCTTTTTTTTTCTGTAAAACAAATTTTTTTAATGTTTGATGCCTATAACTTTTTCTATTTAAAAAACAAAAAAGTTAACTGACAAAATGGCGAATTATTTTGCACACCAAAACATAACTTGGATTAATTAGGCGATTTTTCACATAAATACCAAAGTTAGCGATCCACGTTTTAATACATCAAATGTTTTTCTGGATTTTTTTTAAATTATGCGACTAGGAATACGTTTAACGATAATTTATTTTGCGACTTAACTCCATCTGAGTTTGTTCTAAACTAGAAAAAGAAAAAATGACTGTACAAAAATTAAAAATTTGATTAATATAGATTCAGATTTGTTAGCCGAGACAGCTATTTAGCTGACATTATATGTTATAATTATTTTTAACATAATGTCTAATAATTTAAATGTCAAAAAACACAATAATCAAATAGAATGTCATAAAACCTTAGAAACTAATACAAAAAAGCGACTATTGTTTTTTTTTATTATCTAGACGATAAAACAGCATTTTAACATCACATCCTGAGTAGATAAAATGCAATTTTAACAGTCAGGATTAAATAAAAAAATTATATCTGATGAGGCGCTCTATATATGATCCATCTTATTCATTAATTTTTGAAAAATTTAAAATACTTTTTGCATTTTTAATAATTTTTTAAATGTAAAGTATTGCTTTAATTTTTTTTGGAACAATTTGAAATTGTGTGTGAATGGAAACATCTAAAGAAACATCGTTAAATAATATTTTTTTAAAAGTTTTCTATAGATACTTATAGCTGGGCTGCTCTTTTAAAATAGTTTTTTGCTTTTAAAAAATTTACATAGCTGATATTGAAGACAAAAAACGTGACTGTTATTCGATTATGCGTGTGCTAAGAATGTAGCAGTTGTAAACAGGAAAAGGTTTCGCAAAAAATGCCCCAATTTGAATTAATAAATAATTTATTTAAAAAAAAACAGTTATAAACACATCCTTTCTTGCTCATTTATGATATGTAGTAAATTAAGTTTACAGTGAAAAATCTGTCCATTTTTGTGTTTTAATGAAGTTATTTTACGTTACATATTTTTAATTACTTTTATTCTTCATCAAAATAATATTTAAAGTGTTTCGGAACAATTAAATTACTTAAAAAACCGTCCGAAAAGAGAATCTTTTGAATAATTTAAATATTTGTTCCCATGCCGCTAATTAGTACAAAACTGTTGGTCTTTCGGTTCGGTATTTGGAAACTTTTCTCAAGTGATGTGACTAATTTAAAATTCTTGTCGAGTCTGACCATAAATTATGCACTCTCCGATGTCACTTTCCATATTGAACCTGAAAAATACAATCGAAACTGTTCAACCCTTCTAAGAAAACTTTCCCCTTTTGGGTAACATTGCACAAGAATAATTTTATAGCCGGTGCAAGCCCGGCGACTTTCTCTTCTCACCTCTTGAAAAATTTTTTTTTGCTCTGGAAGCAATCTAGTCTCGTGCAGAACAAGATGGGAATAGGGTGAGCGAAATAAGACGATAAATAAAACGAAATAAGCAATAGCCGTGCACAAGGCGGACATAAATGGCAGACAGGTAAACGGGAAAATGGCCAATGTTTACGAAACTGCAATTGCTTCCGGAGTTTCAGCGATAAACGACATCTGGAAAGCCAATTGTTCTTCGTCTGGATAAGGTCTAATTCTCGTGTATTTTAACCACGCGATTGCCGGGAACAATGGACATTTTTATTTAATGGACGGAGAGGAATGTGGGAGAATGTGGGGATGTTATGGATGCAAAGGAGACTTGTATTCTAAACGAGACGCACAACATATAGAATATTCACAAGATAAGGGAACACCACAGTGAAAAATTAAATGGAGGTTGACACACAGGTATTTTGCACATAAATTGATTTTTGAGATTTTTATTTAATTCAAAATAGATTTTGGTAAAACATTTTCTTAATTTGCTACCTTGTTACTACGATTATTACCAAGTTTGTCATTTTTTAAAAACTAAAGATATTGTGATTTTAATGTTTAAATATAAATACCTAAGTTTTTCTCTTGTATTAACTTTAAAAAGATATGCCGAAATACTAAAAAAAGGTAACTTTACTTTTAAAATTACATTTTTTATATATTCTTATAATTATATTTTTATATAATTAAGTAAATTTAAGTGTTTTTAAATTTTTCAAATTTAAATCTAATAGTAAACAAAATTTAAGTATTTAGTTTGAAGAGTTTAAAAAAGCAGATTCTTTTATAAAAACATTTTTTATGAATGTATATACATAGGTATTATTGGCTTAATTGATTTTGGAAAACAATATTTTTTAAAATTTTTACTTTTATGTTATAATTTTAAATTAAATTTTTGTATTAGAAATTATTGGAATACAATAATAAGAATTAAAACTGCTTACTATCACTATAAAACTGATATTTTTTATTTATATCGGTAAACAGATAGATTTTGCATTTTTTAAAACTTTTGTAACTAAACAAGGGCTTTTTTGAAAATTATAAAAACTTGAAGAGAAAACAATTTATATCTCTCTTTTAATTTATGGAAGGAGCGAGAGAAGAGTTATTAAAATTTATAAAGAAATAAGATGCTCAGTCATGTGATATATTCCTAGAAGAAAACGCTGGAATATAAATTATTTCTTATTTTATATTCCTAAAATTGTTATAAAATAAATGTATCCCAATTTTATGCTATAATTTTTGTTTTTTTTTTAAATAAAAAAGACAAATCATTACAAATCATTATTACAAATAATTATCTGTAATAATAAATTTGTCTAAATGTTAAAGTGTATTTTAACTATTCTGCATGTTTATGTCCATGTGTGTGCCACAAAAAATGGGCAATATTTTCTCGTGCATTTTAAAAATGTTATTTATTAATATAAACATAAAATAATAATTAATTAAATAAATTACATAATTAACAAAAACATTTTTGAAATGCATTCGAAAAAATTTCCGAAAAGAATCAAAATATTTGTGATATTATAAACTGATAGTAATTGATTCTATATTTAGTGTTTGTTGCCACCATGAAAAACTTATTTCGTTGAGGTAATAAGAAACAGTGAAACTAAATTTTCAACTTAAAAACTTGTTCTATTACGAGTAAGAAAATTAAATTCCTTTTTTATAAAGCATTTGTTCCGAATAATGAAAAAGTAATTTTAGGTAAATTACCATCAATAATAATAATTAGAAGGTAATAGAAAAGGCTTTCTTTTTCTCTATTTTTAGAAGAAAAATAATAACTTGACAATCTTTTATAATTAATGGGCGTATAGCTAATAAAAAATCGGATTGGATTTGTTCGTCCTAATCACATTAAATAACAAAATTTATTACTGAACGCAATTTAACCTTATGATAAGCGTTTAAGTTAGATACCAAACCTAATTTACATTTTCCTGATTTTAACTTTGTTTAGTTTTTCTAAATTAATTTAATAAATCAAGAAACACTTTGGGTCGCGTTATTTTTTGATTTTCGACCATCTTTAATAAAAATGAGTTAAAGCAGTTTTAAAAATAACAATCTGTTTTTTTAAAGTTTTAATTAAAAGTAGGCAAACTCAGTGTGTCTTACAGGCATTGCAGTAGCAGTACGAAGCTGTGTTTAATGCCTGAGCGTAGCGAACTCTTGCGAAGTAATATACTCTATCAACAACAAATACTAATTAGTTAAAAGTTGAATTAGTTAAAGTCAACAAATTATTTCAATAAATATTGTCAATAAAATATTTGTCAAAAAAATGAATGAAAATAAACGATTGAAACAGCTAAAGCACCAAAATTATTCTTAAAATATAAATTTTGTGTTGCCACAAGTTTATAGTACTTGTTGCTTACCGTGTACTATTTTTGCGGTCGTAACTAATGACAACAGCAACCATTTTGTTTTCGAAACGGTAAAAAAATATTTCGCGGTTTAGATACAATAAGTATCTATTTGAATCTTTAATGACAACAAAAAAATTTTGAGAACACAATTAATTAAACAAAATTATTTAAAAAAATGAAACTTTTATACTTTAATAGTATTTCAATTTTCAACATCTACATATTTGAAAAATAAAATTGATAATTCAGTTCTTGCAAAATTGGAAAATTAAAAAATTCAATTTTGAAAAGCAAATTTCAATCAAGTAATGAAAACCTTATTGTAAAATTATGCACATATGTTGTCAGTGTGAATAAAATTTAAATTAATTCAGCTATTTTTAATAACTTTCGGTAGCTAAAAGAGTTAAAAAAAATCTAAGTAATTGTATCCAATCTCGTGTAATGAAAAATCGCCGACATCGCCAAAATTAATTCATAATTCGGCGACATCGCTCCGTTCTGAACCATCGACCCCTAAATTACTACCCCACTTTGGAAAATCTCCATCTCCGCCATTCCCCGCCATTATTATGTCTAGTGTCGATTCTTAGGCAGGGGTCGATGGTACTTGTCGTATGATAACGAAGTAATGGACCATCAGTTGACGTCACAGGCACGTCACTCACTCATGACATAAATTTCGCGTTGCTCTAGGTCGGGATTTTCTCTTTCATCTTGACAATCAATGCGACATAAATGGCTACCACGTGAAGACTTTCAAAACGGGATTTATGGGCCGTTAACTGCTCTTTCAATGATCAAAGGTATGCGCTCTGTACGAATTAAAAAAATAATAAAACAGGCACTAGTAGTGCTATTTTTTAATAAGGAGAATACGAGTATTGGTTACATGGGAAAACAACTAATTATTAGACTTTATTTATTCCTTTACTTTTGTTAGACTGTAAAACACATAACTATAAATTAAATTGAAAGTATTGACGTTTATATTTGCTTATTTGTAATTGTCTGTGTGTTAATTGAAGTCTTATTTTCATACTTTATGGCTAATTGTAGCAATAAACGTATGATATAAATCTACAAATGCGAAAAAATTTTATCGGAGGAAGAAGCTGATTTATAGGAGGATGAGACGGATTTGAAACAGTTGGAAGCGGATAACAATTTTTTAGATTGTTTATGACCTTATTTTATTAGGTACTTAGCTGATTTCCTAACAAGACATGATTAATTACGTTACTTTATAAATTACTTTAAAATATTTATATTTTTTTTACCCATGAAAATAAAACATTACGTCTGTGAGTTGGGTCGTAAATTTATTAAAATGCACGTTGCCCCCCTTCACCGGCGGATTTAATGTTACTGAAAAGTTCTGACTTGTCAACTTTGAAATCATCAGACACCTAATTTTTTGACTGAATGTTTTAAAAAAAATATTTTGGTTTTAGTTGTGCCTAAAACATTGCATGTATTTCAATTTTTTTCAGTTTTCTAAATGTAATAAGATAAACCGAACAAAAAAAAATGTATTTTTTGTTAACGGATGGCGCTATGCGACATATGATGGCAAATAGAAATTGAAATTTGTTAACACTCGAGTGACTTACCTATTATTTTAACGAGCTAAAAAATTTCAACAGGCTAATGTTTTTTATAGATTCTGCCATTATTTTGTAGGTACTAGTTTTTAAAAGCTATGTTGCAACTATTCGACCAATACAGAACCTGTGAGTTGAACAAATTTTACATTGAAAATGGCGAAGTGGTCCAGAATACGCTGAGGAATAAAAAAATTGGCTACAAAAATCAAAACTTAATGTTTTTAGCAAATTATTTACCTGTGACAGACTAAATTTTGTTTTGTTTTTAGCCAATTATTTAGGCTGGACGTATTTTAGCAATTTTTTTTAGTGTACATTTTTTAAAGAACAGGTGGATTAACTTATTTTGCAATATATTTTATTTTGTAACTGAAAGTTTTTTTTAAATTTATAAACACACTTTTGAAGAAAGACATCAAAAAAATTATTAGTTAATTTTTTTCTGTTTTATTAATTTAGCCATTATATAAATTAGAAAACTGAGCAAAAATGTTGGTGCTATTTGTAATTTACTTAAAAATATAGGAGAAAATCAGCAATCTACAAAAGGTGCTGATTTAACAGATTCCTAATGTCTTCCTAATAGAACACTTTGTATTTTAGCTACGAAATGTCAGTTATTTGATTAATTAATTTTAAAATGACTTAAAAAATTTGTAAATAATTATATGGCGAAAAAAATTGACATTATGTCTAAATTAGTTAACATCAAAACAAAAATTTATAAATGAAATGAAAAGAAAATTGTATTACAAGCACCTTGCGCTTTTTATTTGGTTTTTCTAATTTGTTGTTATAAGTTTAGTAATTAACATCTGTCAAACTTGAAAAAGATGTAATTTATTTATTAACAACGCAACAAATAGTTTTAAATAATTTTTGGTACATTTTTTGCAGTTTATCTCTCCTATACTCTGTAGACTAGTTGGACTAAGAAGTGATAATAGTTCGGAATTTTTTTTTGTTGCAATTTACAATATAATTTAATTTTTTATGTAAATAGGAAATATAAAGCTTTGCATAGTTACGTTAAGTCAAGATGTATTGTTTTGAATTATAAATTTCATATATGTCCATATTTTTTAAAGTAATCCAACTTTTCTTGATTTACGCTAATTTTTAAATTTATGTATTTTTTTTAAATAATTGTAGTTAGTTTTCTTTTATGAGAATTTTGGTTTAGTTATTTAAATTTAAAAACACAATATTGTTTAAAATAATTTATTTAGGAATTTGTAAAATTCGCTTTAGCACTTTAAAAATTCAGATTTTGGTTGTTCATAAATTCAAAATTATCAGAATTGCTTATAGTTATAGGTTCTTGGCCGAGTAATGTAAATCGCCGGCTAATTACGGTGCGAATATGTATACTTTAGATAACATTATCACATATTTTTCCCACTGTTTTACATTTCAGATGAGTTCGAACACTTAAAAACCGGAATTTAATAAAACAGCCAGAGTCTATGATTTTTTCGTGCCTTGAATTTTGGAAACAATGATCATAAATCAAATTTTGATTCTCTGTCACGTCTCATGCAAGCCTCATAAATAAACCAATTAATCATGCAAGAGAAAGAAAAGTTATCTTTTATAGACGATCTGTTGTAATAAATATTTTTTTTCTTGGGTCAATTTTTGAATAAATAAGTTCTTGGGTGATAACTCGGTGTGAAGTAAAGTTACATTATCGGGTAATTTCGGTAAGATTTATTTAGTTTGAGGTCTAGACAGAATTTGTCTCTTGAATAAATCTCAGTACAATTCATATTTCTTGGTCTGATTGCGGGTAATTCAGTAATTTGCTTTCTGGTTCAATGTATGTCATAATAAACTGAATTCTTTATGTTGTCTCGAGTTTTTTCGTGATGATATTGTGACATTGAACCGCGGTTTCTATGACGTCTTTCTCATTTGTTCAATAAATTGTAATCTCTTGTAAATGTTGTTGTAGGTTAGGAGAAAATTTAGAAGCAATTTGGTAGTCACATTCATGTCATGTGTGACATTTTAGAGCCAACCTTTTGAGATATTTTCATGAAAAACACATTCTGCATCGTAAAATGTAAGCGTTTAAAATTATTGGATAAAAGTGATTTCATGGTTTACGGAATCCGAATTATAAAAATAAAACTCTGGATAAATAAACGAGGGTTTATTTAAATTTTACAGGAAATGCTTCAAGGATTGAAATATCCCATAATAGAATTTTAATTAATTGGTTAATCCAGGCACTGATTACATTTTTTAATTTACATATCTTTGGGTTCAAAATTATGCAAAATGGCTTTCTCTTATGTAAGAAGATTCGGTTCAAGTCCAACATGTGTGGGTTTTAATCAACTAATTGATAGTACGGTCACGGTCAACTTCTATGAGGTTTTTCAGACGGTCACTGAAAAATTTTCAGGATTTTTTAAATTTCTGATGAGATCAATTTGATAAAATAGTAAAGTACACAAGATAAAAGATTTAAAAATGATAATACAATTTGGGGAAAAAATAAAAATGTAAGTGAGCAATTAAAATTTGCATTTTTTTATTTGAAGAAGCAATAAATAACCAGTAACGATAATGTTGCAATTTAGTTTTATCTATTTTTCTACGTCAATTTTTATCTTTTTTGTAGTAATATGGTGTCAAATTATATTTAAATGAAGTCATTTTTCAATTTAATTGGTGTGACAAAAATTTTATGGTTACTAAACAAATTACGAATATTTAAAACAGCAACACAAAATAAAAATAAAACGGTAAAATTATCTAGTAAATAAAAAATAAAATTTGATAAATATGACTTGATTTTTTACTACAGTGCCTTCAACGCAGAAAATTACACACTAGTTTAATTTTTCCAAAAATTCTAATTTAATATTTTTAATTAAAAACAAAATTAAATGTTGAGCGGCTTGTAATAACAGATTTTTGCGCTGTTGAAACATTGTTCGCTAATTGAAATCAATTGGAGCATTGTAAAATAAGCTATGCGTATGGTTTGTCTAAAACTTTTCGGCTAACAAGCTTTAAATAATATTTATCTGATTTTTGTATTAGCATTTGAAATTTGTCAACACAAAGTTTGTATCTTAAAAATATCTAACACCCAGTGTTTTTTTGTTATTTTACCGCACTGGTATGTAAACATCAACCAAACTTGATGCATTTATAGACAACTCTCACATGGATTTTACAGTGCAGGAAGGAAAAAATATATGTATCAGTCAATCTTACTGAACCAAATAATTTTTTGCATTGTAGTAGAGCCAAATTTTTAATTATATCTTTACAGACTACTATAATAGTAAATAAAAATTTTACTCGTCTTTTTTTAAAGATTCTAATAGAATTAAGAAAATAGCGCTCACTGAGAGAAAAAAGATAGGCAGCAAAAGTTCTTATTTAAACACAGTTAAATAATTTACCTAAGAAAACCAAAACTTGGTTGTCTCACCAAATTATTTGTTAGTGGCCGACTAATTTTGGTTTTCTTATGTTGCCGGACACGAAATTTTGGGCAAAATGTCAATGAAAACGTCAATTTAACAATACAATCTCAAAAACTACTTTTAACTTAATATGTAGTAATAAAATTAGGTATATTTTTTGTGCGTTTGCGAGTTTTTGGCATTTTAAAATGAAAGATAATTTAAAATCAAAGGTAAATTATTTAGGCACGACCTGTTTTTTGTCACCTTATCAAACTTTTTCCCTCTTTGTAGCTAAATAAAATAATATTTGGCTGAGAGGCAGCAGAAGATCTTAAAAAAGTGATTAACATATTTGTACAAATCTGCAGTTTCAATGTTTTAATTTCCATACGTATAAATAAAAAAGCCACATTATTTTATTGGATAGATGAGTGCGCGAAACGATTTTGGGTCTATTGCCAAAAATATTCAAGAACAGAAAATATAGATTTTAGACAGCTTAAATATTTTTTTCTTTTACAAATGCACGTTATTACATAGGTTTTACATTTTTCAAATAGTAGATTGCAAACAACTTTTTATTGAGAAAGTCAATCTTTTGTAAAAATTAGTTGACATCTTTGGTTAAGGGCAGATCATATTTGTAAAAATTTATAAAAATTTTGAAAGTTTTTGATCTGTTGTTTTTGAGTCGCTGAAGCTACATAATAATTTCTTCTTACCGACATTGAATTATTACTATGTCAATTGCTACATATTTTAAAAATCTTGATATAATTTTTTAGGCTTAAGACACTCTCATAAGTTTTATCTATACTTATTCGCTTTTGATTTATTAACAGTCAATTTATTTGTTTTGATATAGGTAAAAATTTGCGAGAATTTATTTTTGGTATATGGTGACACAATTTTTGCCTTAATGATGAGCTGAAGGTATAAAAACTTCTCTAACCACAACTGCAATATATTAGATACTTTAATCATCAAATTATTGTCAAAATTTTGGTAATGTTTTTTTTATTTTTGGGATATACCTATCAACTAAATGACAGTAACATTATTAGTTATAATATCACAAGTACCTACCGGTACATGCCTTGATTCTTCCCGAAAAAATTGATGAGTAGGTACATACATTCCAAAAACATCGTTGTTGATTAGGCGTTTTTTAAATGTACGTTTGATTTTATTGCGATTTTGGATTTTATTTTTTTATTAGATAATAAACCGTTCTTTCTTTAAGTTTCTTAACATACTTTTACTTATTAGTTCTCTAGACAAAAGCTTTGTATTTTAATATAATGTTATACGAATCTCAACAACATTAATGTGCGGTTATCTGTACGGCTGAAATTGGCGCTTTTTTTGTTGTAGAGATTAATAACTGTTTAGCTAAATAGCTCAAATTTAAAAACTACATAGAGTTTGATTTTTGTCTATATATACAGTTGCGACAAGGGAATTTTGGTCGTCAAATTAATTTTTTGACACTAACAAAAATGCTTAGTTGTGCGCACCGAAAAGTTTTTATAGACGTGAATTGTTAAATACTGTTTCTTCTTTTTTTGTCAATTAGTTCAAACATTGTTTAGTAGCTGAATTCTAAAAGTACTAAATAAAAAAAAACAATTTGTGGCATTTTTTTGACATTTTGACGACAAAAATTTTCTTGTTACTATAAGACTTATGAAGTGTGAGTTGTATATGCACTATTTAGTCAATAAATAAAATAAAAAATTGTCGGCTTGTTTTTGCACAAAAAATTAACTAAAATGGTCCCCTCAATTTCCACAACAACGTTTAATTTTAATGTAATCGTTGTAAAACTCTGTCAACTAATCCAATTATCCCATCAAGTTTTGTGAACTTGTCCTCTCAACAGAAACTTCCAAACAAAGTATCAATTTCCTGAATTTTTTGTCAGCCAATTCCTCCATGTCCAACTTAGCCAATAAACATTTTATCAAGTTGATAACCAGTTTTTCCAGTGAAGAGACGTCAAACCTCACGACTCCTTATTGTGGTTTACAACAAAGTCATGTTTAGCACTGGCGTTAAATTACACGTAATAAACGGATTATTTTATTACAGATAGGTAGTAAAACTATAATAAAGTACGCTGTAAACACAGCTTTAAATCAAGGGTCACGCGAATTCGTCCACGACTCTTTCCAATCAGTCCTAATTATAATAACACGCCGAATATTTTCGTTTCAGGTCTTTGCATGAAGCCTTGCATGATATGTGGTATGAAAATTTTTTTTTCGCTCAATCACTGCACCGCTTATCTTTTCTTCCATTTAAAAATTCCTATTCACTAGAGATGGGGGATGATTCGCATCCAAGATGGCCGTGACCCCACCCGCTGACGTTACCATAGTAACGAAGGGGGCGCCAATCATGGAACAGGGGTCCCCCCGCCCTCCCAAAATACTCGGATGAAATTTTCCTATCATCCATGCACATGCGTTCAAATGCACCGAATCAATACAGAATGCATGCAGATTTACAGTTTTCTGTAATGGTGAGGTTTGGGACTTGGCTAAGAGGGAGCACGGCTTAGCTAACTCATAAAATTGGAAAGTTTTTTGGCCTAAACACTACATGCAACCCTTGCACTTGCGACTTTTATTAAAACTTATATAAGGGGGCAAATAACATGAAGCTAACTTCAAAAATACAATTTTTGAGTCTGCACTTTTTTTATCCTAACCATAGAGGCTATAAAAGATAACACATATAAATTTTTAAATTCGATTTTATTACTAACTTGGTTACAGAATTATTTAGACAACTTACAATACATACATTTTTGTGTACAATAACAAAACTAACAATTTTATACAATAATTTAATTAGGTGTAAATGAATGTACGTCTGGACTTATCTCTGGAGTTGGTGGAGGAGTATCCTGAGAATCCCGTTGAAATGTGGCCTCCTGTTACGTATACTGAAGGTATACCGGACAGAAAACACTCAGGATACATTCAGTATACGTACAGGGGGTTTAACATTCTGTCTTCAAAAGGAAGAAGCGTCGTCCATAAAAGTAATCCCTTCGTTCCCTCGGGAGTCGTGTTGTGATTCCTTGGGGATCGTTCGTCGGAATTTATCTCTTGGGTGAGATAAAGGCATACCTGTGCCGGTGCGTCGTAATTTTCTGTAACAGAATCTCAAGGGAGGATTAGAAGAGTTGTTTACTGTCGTGTGAGGTTATGGGTAGGTACTCACTTCAGGAGAAGACGTCCGTTCTGGACGAGTTTCGGTGATGATCTGACGGTTTGCGTCGCGGCGCTTGAGTCTAAACCATTGACGCCGACGCAATTCGAAGGGCGGCTTTCCCCGATCCTGTGGGCAGGATTTACTGCTTTATATCCCATATCGCCGAGACTGTGAGTCTCTGGGTGTGGTTCCTGGAGTGGCACGTCGGGTAAACACCATGGTATTGTCTTTATGGAACGTGATTCCGTCGTGGGATTCTTCACATGGGCGCGAAATAAATTTTAGGATGAGTTGGGTCAAGATGGGTTTGTTGGGAGGTGTAAGAATAGGAAAGATGGGCGGCTAGACGCCGGCGCGGTCACGTTCTAAAGTGCATTTATGTGAATAGATTAAGAATTACAGTGCATAAGAGAAGGAGAGACTGCAACTGATAAAAGGAGGAAAAAGGCGGGGTCGGTTAATATACGACTAGACAGTTGAAGGAAGAAGGACAGACGGGCTATGATCCCATTAAAGAGATAAGAGGTTATTGATAAGAAAAAATCGGGATTAGACGCACCTCCACTGTCAGACTACAAACTCACTACTGCCATGTCACCAAATCACGACTCGTCAGCTGTCATCGTCCGTCCTCCTCGTCCTCGCGCCTGAAAACCAGATAAAATCATGATAAAATCTGTGACGTATGCGTGTACATTGGCTGTATGTGTAATGTGTGCAAATAATGGCAAGACTTGGCCGTTCTTTCGACTGTGGTGGGTGCTGCGAGCAAGAACGACTCTCTAAACTACCAATTTTATAGAGCGTGCCAGACAATGACTGCTCATTCGGTTTGTTTTGCTTTTTTAACGAAGCGACGAAAATTCGATACAGGTATCAGACGAGAATTTTTAAACGAGGAATTATGGTAAGAGCTTTTCATTTATGTAGGGAGGAGGAGTGCACCGACGCCATCTTGCCGACGGATACCCAAACCTCAACGGATCAAAAATTTAAGCTGTTTAATTATAACCACTCTGTGTGAAATTATTACAGGTGTTAAACACATCAAACTTCATGTTAAAGCCTTTAGCATTGTTCACTCTAAATTACACCATTTGTTTTTCACACAAACACACAGAGAATTGAAACGTTTTCGAGCTTTGTTTGACCGGAAAATCTAATTTCTTACAGTTCCCATCATTTCTACATTTACAAGTCAAAATGTGACTCCTGAAAGCTGAAAAATGATATTGAAAATTACTTTCCGATCACTGTAAAGTCTTACTTTAACCGGAAACATCTTTTCTCTGTCTTTATCATGCAATTTAAACCTGAATTTAGAGCCATGCTGTTCCAAGAGAATTTAGAATCAAACGTGTTTATTCCCTACAGAAAAGATTCATAAAAATAATTAAATACATGTTATAACATAAAAATAAAATACGATTTTACATTTATACTTTAGAATAATTTTGACGCTTCATGGTGGCTTGAATCAATAAATTCAATTCGTAAATATTTTTGTGTTTTATTTTGCCTACTACTAGAAGAAAATAAAGAAATAAAGGTGAGTATAAGAAATAGTAACAAAGTTAAAGAAAATCTAAATTATGTAAATACAAAATAAATATTCAATAACCTACAGTTAATATTTTCAATTAGTGAATAAATAAATGAAATTACAACCTAACCGATAAATTCCCGGTAGTTATTTCAATTTGTATCAATAAATATTTTCACTTCTTTTCGTAAAAATTCGAATTTTGCATAAAACTGCAATGCCCACGTCCACATAAATTCCTTTTTAATTATCTTGTAGAATTTTTCAGTTTTTTATGTTTGTAACACCTCATCATTTCCCTATCTTTATTGTACAATTATAGTAGAAGTAACGATGTTGAAACTGAAGGAAAGTTTCAAATCTTAAACAATGTATATTATTGGGAAGAAATTTAATTAAGAAGTTGTTCACAGAGGCCGACCATCAGAGCTCCAAAAGAATTTCGTAACGGTTCTGTGATCAACTCAGATTTTCAAAATTTTTTGCGAAGAAAACTGTGGACAATATCGTGTAATTTATTCCTTCCAGATAATTTATTTAAGTGGGACCTCTTCGAACCATTTGGTTTTCCAGTTCAGCAGTCGTTTAAGAGATGGCGACTGCGTTATCCATAGTCATTCAACACAACAAGCAAACTGGTTTTTAGAACCTCCCAAAAGGGAAATGTCTTAACGCTTACTTTTAATTTGTTCAATACTTATTGATCAAATTGTCGGTTTATTTATTATTTAGTTGGCCTTTGTGTTGAATTTTTCAAGAAAAGGGAATTGACTATAAAAAAAGAAAGAAATAAAATGGGGAAAACTGTCAACAAGGCTTTATTAATAAATGAGATAATGTAGAAATCTTGTGAATAAATTTTGTTTGTTTATTTGAGTAAAAATGTTGTAATTGAGGTAATCAGAGGATAGTAAAACTTGAAGGACTATTAAGCTCAATTAAGTAAATCTGGAATAAATCAAGTGAAACTATTTGCGCTTGCACGATATTATATTTATTATAGCGACATTAATGTAAATGCTTAGTTTTATTATGAGTTATAATCTGTAAACTGCACGAAGCGTTATGCTAATTTCTTTGAAAATATAATTCTTATCTGGCTGCATGCCGTATGTTAAATCATATCAGAACAGGTCGTTTTCTTTTGAAGTTTGCAAATTTATTTGTTTTTTATGAGGGCTGTATAAAATGCCGTTGTTGCATTTGGGAGGTGTGACCCAGTTTGGAATTTTTCTAAAATAAAAAGCTCTCTGGAGAGGCGTCGAGGATCACGGTAAATTTGACTTGTTATAAAACTAGTTCTGAATAATAAGAGGATGTTCCGGGGAAAAATCCCATTTTAAAAACACGTCCGAATCTATGAATATTGCATTAGTCCAAGATGGTGGTAAATTTATTAGTTTGGGCGTCCATCAAACTGGAAATTCTGGTGTTAAAGTAATAATTGTTATCAGATGGGTGCGTGATGGAATTTATGGAATCGTGAAGTTTGCTTAGATCGTTCCAACTGAAATGAATACTTATTTCCATTAAAAGAAAATAAACGTGCGTTTGAATACGATCGAAAATATCAATTTATAATGAAATAAAAAACAAAACAAGGGATGTTATTGCAAATGCGAACTTAACATAAAGATATACAAGTACAATTTAATAGAGCCATTTGTTTTTTAATTTAGTACGCCGACAAACATAACCTTCCATTTAAATGTTTTAGCATAAAATTATGTGAATATTCAAACATACTGTGAGCATTTTTAGGAGTTTTTAGTTGCGTATAATCTGAATTTTACGGCAGTGTGGTACGAGACAACTTTACAGGTAGGTAGGTACGGTCTTAGTGCAGTATTGTAAATTTATTAAATGCTGAATTACTAAAGAACACGTATGCCTATTTATAACCGATCTATAAATAAACAGATTTTAACGAAATTCTTACTAGGGGCAGGTGGAACAAAACATCTTACAAATTCCTAACTTCACCAATGCAATGAGCTATTAGCCTATTAAACCATGAAATAAAAGAGAAAAAAAATTACACACAAAGTATTTCTAGTAAGAAGTTCTACGACAAAATTAGTAATGTCAAAATGGCATTCGTTTTTAAATTACTGGCATTAAAAATTTTAAGCGGGAAGCAATGACGTCGGTTTTTAACCGCTTTATTTAGCGTTGCCAATTTGCCAATATTGAAAAGACTTTATAGAACAAACTTATTTATATAATTAATTATACAGGGTGATTCACATAGCACAAGTGACGCACTTTAAATGCACCTAAAAGACAGTTCGCATGAGTAACGTTTTTAGAACATGACACAGATTTTATTAGAAATTATATTAGTAGCCACATAGCCAATTTATGACATTTTAAACACCATTATTGTTCATGCTAACTATCTTTAGTGTGTATTTAAAGTTCGATAGGCACAGATAATTTTAAGTGAATCATTTTATATATTTTTTACAAGACGGTTGTATAGTGAAATCTTTTTGTAATGACTCCGTTTACTTTGATCGACCTCTTTTTATTGTGATGTATCTATTTTTTGATTTACAAACATTGCAAGTAGATATTTTCCATCTGATTTGACTTGATTTCTCAGTCCTTTGGATATCTTGTAAGTGGGTTCTACTGTATTTAGAAATACAATAATTTTTCATTTGTATACTGTGTGAACCAAAACACAGTAAAACTAATTTTATCAAATTTCTATGCTTACAAATCGTTCGGAAAAGCAAATGTGGGCATGCTAATTTTGACTAACTGTTACTTTTCCAAAATGATTTTTTTTCAATAATTATTTTTGATTTTGCCTTTGACCGATTGTTGAATAAATAGTGATTCCTTTATTTTAGTGTTATTCCAGGGCAAAAACACTATTTGATGTTAAAAAATATTGTTGAAGTAATTCCCACTTTTCATTAGATATTAATACAAAAAAAAATTAATTTTATAAAAAAGTACTCGTGGACTCGTGCACTGCTGTTTCTCGCTTGTGCTCGCCGCAGTAACACTGCACTCGTACTTGCAAAATGGCAGTTTTCCGAAGTTATAATGCAAATAACATTTTTGAAATAAAAAAAGAAAAACTTTTAAAATTAAATTTAAATGTGCTGGGATGTAAAAACTTGAACTACGACATAATCACAGTATACGAAACTGTTACGACGATTTCAATAACCCACACGCCTCCGTATTACTACCAGTGATAAAGCTAGGAGAGATTTTGACGTCAATGGAATAAAAATTGACAGTTTTTAACATTAATACAGGGTGTTTATAAATGGCTGGGCATCAAGTTGGCTTTGCAAATTTTGTTAACATATTTTTGAGAACCATGTGCCGCTACAATTATAATTTTCGATTTTGGAGTCAACACATTGATCAACACTATCAATTCGTTAACATATTATGATATATAATAGTCATCACAACAAAGCGGTAAATTTAACAAAAATTCCAGAGGTAACTTGATGCCCAGACATTTATAAACACCCGGTATTAAGAATTAAGCGAAATCAAAAGATAGGTGTAAGCTCATTTTCTACCAAATTTTATAAACTGTAATAAAAAAATATGAGAGTCGGGTCTATTAATATAATTAACTAATTTATCAGTCAACAGAAATTTTGTTCTTGTGTTATATTTTGCACGTGTTGGTGACGTTGTAGCATTAGAAAAATAAAGAAAAAATTTAAAAAGATTGGTCACATCAATAAATTGCGTTTCAAAGGTGTTAATTTTGACGATTTTGACTATTTTATTAAATCACTTTTCATGGTTTACAATCTGTAAGAACGAATTCTGTTTTTGCAAAAAAAAAAAACATTTTTTTGGTAACTAATCCCTACGGGTGGTTGATCATTTAGAAGATAAATCGTGTTTTTTGGACACAAAAACTAAAAAACAGTTAATAAAATTAAAGAACTTCCTTAAAATAAAGAACGATCGACAACTCTGATTTCATCAATTAATTGCGTTTAAACTACAAAAGGTTCTAGTTAGTTTTGTTTAATGGTGTAAAACAAATGATAAATAATGTAAATAAATAAGGATAAAGCAACGAAAAAACAACAACCAGTAGCGTTGAGGAATTGCTCGCTATTTGTGTATTGTTGTATTGTTTTAGAAGAGTACGGGTTTTACTTTTTTTGTAAAAGACGAATATGTTTTTGAAGTGCCAAAGTACGGTTTGAAAGTATTTTGGAATAAAACAGTAGAAAAAAAATGGTAGAGAAGAATAAGAGAGGGGGTGTGCTAACCAGATAACCAGATATTTCCACTTTTTTTCTAACAAAACTTTGTTATTTAGTACAACTTTTGACGCTTTACTAAAAATTGATTTCTTCCTAGCAATATTTTTGGTGACATCCTGAAGCACAGTATAAAAATGAATCAGTATGGACAGCTGATAAAAATTGACAACTTGTCAAAAAGCTAGCATCCCTCCAAGTTAAATGTGTAAGATGGTGCCACTGATTTTTAGATTTATTATAAGCAACTAATAATGCACAATTTAAATCTAAAGAGCTATAATTGTAAATAATATAATAAATAATCGAATGACAAGGATCAAACAACGATTAAAATAATTTTTATAGTATTTTACATGCAGTTATAGCCCTTTAGATTTAAATTGTGTATTATTAGTTGCTTAGAAATCTAAAAATCAGGGGCTCCATCTTACACATTTAACTCGAAGGGATGCTAGCTTTTTGACAAGTTTTTATCAGTTGTCCATACTTATTTATTTCTATACTGTGCCTTAGGGGTCAAATTTACTATTGCATTTGTTAAATAAATCTATGTAGTGTAAGAAAATTATGTTAAAAGTGTATAATACTGGCAATTTCCCACAAATTTTCGAATTATAACTTTTAATTAGTTTATTCGATTAATTAACTTCTCTAAGAACAGTGTGAAAAAATATTTTAATGACAAACTACAATCTCTACTTTATTCAATTTTCAAATACAAGAATTTTTTTGGTATAATGTGACTATGATAACTTAAAGTGTATTGTATCAAAATTTAAGTTGAAATAAGAACTTTTGAAGTTGGATATGGAAATATGGTGTACTAGTCCATTTTAGCAAATTGCCAGCTCAAACATTTTTCAGCTCGTTTATTTAATTAAGGTGTTCGCAGACACCGACCATTGAAGCTAAATTACGGCTTTTCAGTATGCGGACCAGGACTCGGCCGTAAAACCCATCATTCAACTGAAAATTGTACCGCAATTTGCAAAGAAATATTTCGAAATTGTCGCGTCAAATATTTGCATAGTTTTTAATTAACTTCTGAGTCAAGTGGTAGGGGTGGGGTCAATTTTAGCTTTGTTATTTATTGGCTTGATGTAAAAATGTGATTTTATGTCCCGTCTTCCCCTACCTGCTGTTCTGAGCTCCGCCACAATCTACCTACATAATCACAGTCATGTGAATTTTAAATTTACGTTAACCCATAGCTGTCTACCCTATATACATCGTGGCTGGTTGTTTAATCCTGTAGGTGCTAATCTAAAAAAAAAATTGATAAAGTACTTATTTGCCGATAAACTCGTGTTAGTTTATTTATGTACAATCTATAGAAGTGTTTAAAGAAAATTTGTGTCGAGTAGTTGCACACGACAGTTTATTAACCTTTAAAAAGTTTATTGGAAGTTTAACGTTCAACCCATGAATATAACCATTCATGTTTTTATCGTTATTTAAAACCGCCGTCGAAGGATTTATTGACTTCAAGTAGCTCGTTTAAGTGCTAGAAATTTTTTTTAATGTAACAATTACTCGAAAGCTAAGTAAACTGGTCAGAGATTCGAGTCAGGTGCAGTTGAAACGAATCAATATCGGGGGTTGAAGCTGGTTTTATTAGAGGAATGCAAAGTTGGTGAAATGACTTTTTGTAATGGAAAGCCTTGTTACCGGAACCATTTAGTCAACAACTATCGCCCAGTATCCCTTAAATTACACTGATAACATGTAATGGAGGCCGCGAGATGCTTCTAAATTCCGCTAAACCAGCTTATTCAGGCTGGCTTAAAGTCGCCCTCCTAATAAAAGCTCATGCAAATGAACGAGTTGGAAAAATTCGCACTTCGTCAACCGAATATTAATCGAAATTCAAGTTAAACACGTGGAAAATGTACGTGACTAAAGGAACAATTTCCGCTTTCGACAAATAGAAACAAAAAACTTTTCTTCTGGGGAGTAATATTTTCTTATTCGGCGTTAAGTGTGAAAGCGTGTGCAAGATAAAAGATTGGTATGGGATTAAACAACGTGGCTTTGGGTCGATGGAGGAGTTCAAGTATTCCCCTGGTGTTATTCCGACACAAATGTTTATTGCTTTATAGAAACACGCTTTCCAAAGATGGACAAAATTACTACAGGGGATTGCTTAATATTTTATTCCATTCAAATGCAATTAGGTACCAACCACCGAAATAGATTTTTACGCAAGGGAAGGATCTGGTGTAAATATCAAATTTTTTGGTGGGAATCTATTACTGGACCTGGTGGGAGTGTCCGACTATAAATCCTATTGAGAGCAAAACGATTTTTCGTAAAAAATCGTTTAAAATTCCTGCGAAAAGTTTGATATAATAGAAGAATGGATAGCCCTTGGAATAGAGCAACCTCTTAGGTCACGATCTCAATTTTCCTGAATGTGTATTGGAGAATTTCGATGACTCCCAAATATTGTACGTGATAGGAAGGCAGAAGTTCTCTGGTTTTATTAAATGTTCCCAAAACGGCTTAATAAAATAATTCGTGTTGGGTCAAATAATTAAATTGGTTACGCAAACTCAAGGTTTAAGTTATAAATTTATAGCGTGTGCGATCATTGTTTATGAAATTTCGCATTAAATGTTTATTTTTTCCGTCAGTCGAGATAAGTTCCATGCTTAACATCAATGGCGTTTTCTTCTGTATTTTGCTAGGTAATGAAGTGACAAAAGCCTGTATATTTTATTAAATCGAATTTCTGTTCCCAAATAAATGAATCATGGTGTGTTTATTTGGCTAATATTTCGATTTTTACGATACTCACCCTCGAGTCCGACCGTGCAAGAAGTGCATTTTATAGCAACGTCCGATATAACCAAGGCGATAACGAATTCTGATGCAGGAGCAGGTTCAGCCATCCTCGAAATGGCGTGGATAAACAACATTTCTGAAGTGAGTGAAGATAGCATCAAGACCAAGAGTTTTCAGTTTCTTGAAAACCGATCTACACTCCTTTTATTTTCCAACTTGCACACACACTTTATTACCTCAATTAAAATTTTCAACCACAAATTATTTATCGGCACCTCTGTTAAACTTGGCTCTATTTTATTACTAATAATTCACTGTTTTACAACGCTTTAATTAATTTTAATTTATTGCCGCTATATATGCGAGGCTACTGCTAAGATAACACGAGGTCGCCAAATTTCTTTTGCTATCTTCGAGATTTATTCACAAAAATAACTTTGTTAATTCCGTACAAACTATCTTGTTATCAACAGAAACCCGTATTGAACGGCTATTAAACTGCTACTATTATTAAACAGCCCATTAAACTCGCAAGAGATGCAGCATATGGGTTTTTCAATCTTACAGAACGAGATAAACTCAATTGCTATTTACCAATAGACTGTTTAATGGGGTTCTTAAGTAACATCTCTTTTACAGCATAAATCTGACAAATCTTTTATTCAGCTTTAATCAGCTTTTATCTAACTTAAACGCTATTTAAAAAAATAAATGCTTTCAGAAAATATAATAAATATTAATTTATTGAAAATATTTTTTGCACATTTGAAAATTTAAACTACTTAATTTAAAATTATGCTTAGGATAATTATTAATAATAATGAATTATTTACTAGAATTAAACTATCAAAGACATGAAATAGGTATAGTAGTCATGTCTAAGAAATATTACAATCGAATAATTGTTTTAAATAGTGATGATTGGATATAAATATTTAATCTTCTGTATATTTTAAAACAACTTTAAGTAAAGAAATCAATAATTTTTTCTTTGCTTATTTGGAGGTTTACCTGTTTTGACCTATCATAACCAGATTCAAAGTGTTTTAATTTTTAACTTCCTATTTATTGAAAAATAATATAAGATTTTTGAAGCAGCTTTAAATATGCAAATTTTTATACATATGTATTTTTTTTAATTACAATAAAACGTTTACGCTCATGAATTGATATCAGCAATCTGAAATTTGAGATTAGGTATTATTCAATTTAGAGCACTTAATAATTAATATTTAAAGTCAGTTATTAAAAAACCTATTTAGATGTAAAACAGCAATTTTTAGAGTAGTAGTTAAAGTAATAAGAGTAATCGTATGCTTTATAAATTTATATGGTTATGTTTGATATGTTTTTTTTGTTTTGGAACCTACTTTGCAAAGTTAAATAACAACTTTTTATTTAAAAATAGTTTTGTTTCAATACTTGATTGTATTGTAACTTTACCAGAAAATGAAAGTATGGCTAAAGTCATAAATTACTCAACAAAGCAAAAACCATTGTATCTACTATAATAATACATAAACTATTAGTGCGTATACTATTGTCAATAAGTTTTGAATTTATGACACTCATTAATCAGAAGCAGGTATATATGTGTATTCAGTTATTTTCAGTTATTCAGTTATTCAGCCATCTCTGTGTTCAATTAAGATGCTTGAAACACCACGTGACATACGGAAAGCCAGTTACAAATTGCTCGTGACTACTCAATATAAAAGAAAATAAACGGTAGAGCAAAGAGTGGAAACCTATTAAAAATTTAATTAATAGTTATTTAATAAACAAGGATGCAAATGAAGACGAATAGAATAATAATCGAAAATGTTTAAAGCAAGAACAAGAGTTAGCGAGTGAATGTCTTTAATTGTTATGATTATTAGTTGCTCAGTAAGCTAATAGATGATTACAAAAAAACCGTAAAACATTAATCGCACAGTAAAAATTTTCTTTTTAACTTTCAATATTATTTGTTATTTTAAAATTATATATTAATCTTTATATTAAAAAACAATCTTAATAAAATCTTCAATTAATCATACATTAATAAACGATTGTTTAGCAAAAATTTTATATTAATGTTGTTATTAATAAACGGTTAACGAAAAATGAAATTTAAATTTACGTCATTGCTCGAAATTTTAGATTGTAATATTGTGTCAATATTAGAAAATGAGAATATGACTAACGTCATAAATTATTTAACAAAAGCAAGCATACTTTAGTCCTACTATCAATTACGTTGTTTATATTCACGTTAAGGCCAATCGATATGAGCGCATAGATCGGTCCCATTTTTTACTCGAATTAGATTAAATTAAATCAAATTTAGCTTAATTTACCTAATATAAACAGTGTCGTATATTGCAGCTATAAGTTTAATTCAATGGAATTGAATGTCGTCGATACCGACGTAGTAAATAAGTTCTTAATTTTTTAATAATTTAGCTGACATCACTTTATCAAAAGCAGGTATGAAAATTACGTTAGGGGCGGGTTTTTAAATGTCGTTTTTTCTCTTAATTTACTCTAAAAAGCTTAATTTAAATTGACAAAAAGCATTTCATGCTTTCATAAACATATTTTTTTTATTACTTTTTGCTCTAGTCAGATTTTCATTTTATGATAAAAGTACAATACTATGCGGGACAATAAAAAAATATGCATAGAACAATATACTTTAACATTGTGTAAAACGTTCTTTAATTTATGTTTCCGTAATTACATTATTATATTATGTCATAATGACAATAACCAAAGTGAAAATTGACAAAAATGTTCAAACATCTTATTCATCACTATCAGACAGTTTTTTCATCAGTATTTTTTATTAGGAATATTATGTATTAATAACATAATATTCAAAATAAGTATCATCAAACAAAACTGTGAAAATAAAACACATTTCTGATAAAAATGATTAGAAATTAATTTGTGTTTTAATTGTGGTTTTTATACACTTTACTTGTTACTAAACGATTAAAATTTGCAAATCACTAGTTTTTAAAGCAGTTGTGTAGCAGACAATTTAAATATAATGTTTTACTGGTTTAGTTCTTTTTAATTTTTTCTACTTAATACAGTTTGTGACAAGAAATTTAGAATATCACATGTCAACCTTGAGAAATTTATTTAAACCAAGTCTTATCAATTTTAACTATAGTTATTGTCATCGTGATTAATATTATGATTGTAACAAATGGAAACAAAAATTAAATTTTGCTTTACACAATTTTTATGTGTGAATATTTGATAGTATTTAAATCAGTAGAAAACTAGAAATCAAAGGAAGTAATAAATAAAAAAAAATGAGAAAACCATTTGTTACTTAAAATTTCGGTTGTTTTTACAAATCTGGGCGAGAATATTAAGTTTATTGTTTATGATTTAAATAATTCATGTTTAAAAATTACCAGTATGTTCATATTAGTTTGGCACCTTGAGACGCCCATTTAGACATAAAAACGATTTTTTGATGCAAATTTGAATGTCAGGAGTCATGAATGGCGATTAAAATTTCATCGAAAGAATGTTTTTGCGATTTCGCAATGCTTCTGGAAAGTGCAATCCGAATCCAGCTGTGGTAAAATATTTATCTCTCGTTGCAGCTTCAATTATTGTATGAAATGTTTACGGTGCCATAAAGTAGCATTAAAATAAATCAATTATGGATTTTGGTATGTTGTTGTAAGTGCAACAAAATTTAATTAGATGTCGTTTTATAACTTTGCTCAGGTACGTGTTATAAACATGTGGAAAATATGAATGAAAAACGTCTGTCATCAACGTTTCCATAAGCGCACTATTGTCAAAGGCCGAAATAAATATGCAGACAGTGAAGTGGAATAATCCGTTTGTTTGCATAAAAATGCATTCCTGATTTCCTCCCGTTTGAAGAAGTATTGTAAGAACACGGAGGAGATAAGAATTCAAATTACATAAATTCATGCATTTTAAAGCATGCAGATTCCTCACTTCCCGCATATACATTACTTTGCATCTTTTAACATTCGCATATAAGATAGGGCTTATTTCCCTACAGTCCAGTTCTATTCGTGAACCGAATTTTCCTCGTGCAGAATTATATTTCTTGCAGATAAAAGCAAAAGGCACGAATGGAGCTAAGATTACGTAGGTTCTCTTATATTACTATTCTTTCCCGTCCCACAGTGGCGCAGGTTATCTCGTAAGGAAATTGCAGCTAAACGAGAATTTATGTTTATAAACTTCATATCTTCTTATCAATTCACTCTTCCAAACATTATTAACAACTTATTTCCACTCCAACGAGTTTAATTAAAATTACCCAAAAATTTCAATAAAATTGATTGCGGCTCATCCGATATGCAAAATAAACACCGGCTGCGAAAAATGACAAAAAACGAATAGAGACCAACGCCAGATAGAATTTAATTTTCTCTTTACATTCCGAATATATTATTATACGAACAGCCATGCTCCAAACACGCCCTTGAATACCAACCCCATATCGGCTGCGCCACTTCTTCCGCATTTGCATTTCATCCAATTATTACAATTTATAGAACAGATGCAACGGCTCTTACAAACTCCACTCCAACCCCACTGCAAACAATGCTCCAGCCAAACCTTCCACACGATTCAATAGTACACAAAATTCATAGACAACCCACACAACTGCGAAACAGGAAAAACCTGAATTTGTGTCATAATTTTTTAAGATGATGGCGCAATGGCCGCTTGTATACAGTGTGAGCTCCAGAATCCCGAAAATAATAAATTTATTTTCCAATTTTTCAAGGTAAACACGCTGTTCCCAGTTTTGTAGCTATATTAGCTGGAGAGTTTTAGCAATTTTTGAAGTTTTACTGCCAACTCCAGCGCTTCGGTAAGTTCTTAATTAAAGTAGGTAAGACCCCTCACCTCATCCCCTTGCTCGACTTTTTAACAAGGTGGCTGTTTCGAGCGTCACTTCAGAAACAAAAATTACTGAAATGTATTATAAAAATTCGAGTAATTTTTCAACAATGACTGTACGTTTGTCTGAATTACTTACAGCTGGTGCCCAAGGGATCATGATTCTTGTAATTAAGTTTTCAGCTAAGTTACATCACATTTGTTTGCAAACCGCCCTTAATATATTCCGAATTTCTGAACTATTATTGTACTCGTGCGTATTTTACATTCATAAAGGCAACAACCTGCAAATTAAGGCCGGTTTAGAGGCAAGGGACTCTTTAACGAATAAACAACCGGAAAATGCTAACAAGTCCATTTTTGACCAAGTTATTCGGGAGTTTTATACGACAAGGGAAGATTTTGGCAAGTGCGGCATTGCGGATTACCAACTTTGTAAAAATTAATCCTCTATTTTTAAACAAACTAATTTGTTGGTCTCTTGTTGGTCACGGCGAAACGTGACCGAAGTCATTAACGTCATAAATTCAATTAACAAAAATCTAGGTGAGCTCATTCATTTTCCTCTAATCTAAAATAAGTGAGAGTCTAATTCACTGGTTTCTAAACATATTTGAGTCATTTACTCATCGCTTTTTTTTTTTAAAAAAAAAAGAAAATTACATAATGCCTCCTCTTTCCTCCACGTCTCCTCTCTCAGAATTTCAGCATACCTGCATTTAAAATCTTAATGTCAAGAGTTTTACGAAATGCTTATTCGAAATAAAATTGTCGTCTGATATAAGTAATAATTAATTTTTATATCTGCGATTTTAAGTTTTGTGTTATAATTATAAGATACTCTTCGTAGCATCTAATTTTGGTAAACTCTTGTCTATTGAGTATTAACAAGAAGCGATGCGCGCTCTAGCGGTAAAACTGGGAATTGGTATTTGAGACAGAAAACTGAAATTGTTAAAATGTGGTTGAAGTTTTATTCTCAATAACGCACGAGTCTACTAGTTTTGAATACTGTCAATAGAACAAAATGTTTATATTTTTAAGAAACTGTCATCTGCGGCCTTAATTTTAACAATTTTTATGAAAATGTTACCAGCAATTTTCTATTCTTACAGTATAGGAGCCGTAGGCGACAATTTAATTAAAATTGGGAGTTTTTATTTAATAATAAAGTTTTTAATTTGTAAGGTACTGTCGTCTGCATTACAAAATAAGAATTGAATGCAGATTATAGTTTTATACAAATTGGGAGCTGCAAGGGACAGTTTTATAAAAAATGAAAACAGCAAGCCACAGTTTCTTAAAAATTAAAAATCTTAGATATTTACATAATAATTATAACAGTACCATTATTGAAAGTAAAAAAATAAATAAATCTGTTGAGTACGGCTCTAAATTTTGATGAAGCGATTACCTGCAGATCCCAATTTTTATAAATTTTTAGCTTGCGGTTCTCAATTTTTTATAAACATGTTGCCCGCGGCTTCCAATTCTTACTAAATAATTAGGAGCCGCGGTAAGACGGTACCAGAGTTATTTAAAAACTGAAAATCTTAAGTAGTCACATAATATTGTGACAGTACTATTTTTAAAAATGAGAGAAAAAGTTTAAATTTTAATATTAGCAGATATAAATAACTCCAGTGCGAAATATCTTTTAGGTGCATTTAAAGGTTGTAAGGCTCGTAATTTTATATGAATCATCTTGTATATCTTGGAAAAGTTGCGGTATTTTTCTGAAATATTTTTGTATAATATCTACCATTAGAGTAAAAACAGAGTAACAAACAGTTATAATAATTATCAAGCGATTAGAAAAATATTCATTTACAGCAGGCCATGACTTTGACTGTGAATTTAACTTGCAATCTGTCAATAAAACATGACCTTATAAATTTTTTTATTGGCAATTTTGTTGACAGTTACAGTCAAAGTCATGGCCTGTTCTGAATGAATATTTTTCTGGTTGCTTGATATAATTTTCAATATCTGATTGGTCAGAGAATAATTCAGTGTTTTTCAAACTTTTTTGGTTTATCGCTCTCTTTTCGAATAAATTTTTCTTTTCTTCCAAAATTATGGATGTACATATTTAAAAAAAAAACTTATTGTCTAATGTGCTATTTGGAAGTGCTATTAATTTATTGTGTAAATTTTTGTTAAAAAATTTGGAATGTACCGAAATTAGTTATTATTAATTAATAAATTATAAATGTACTGCACCGGCGCGGAAAAAAATTAAAACTATTATTAAAATTTTAACAGTTTTCTTTAATGTTTGTATATGTTTTTCTGTTGTTGTCTTAAATTTATTCAATACCGCTGAAAAGTCCTGGTTGTCTTCATTTTTTGAGCGCCTACTTTGGGAAACACTGGTCTAATTTATCCAATAAATACCTAGATATTCTAATTTTTCTTAAGTTTTCCGTAATAAATTTTAAGTTTTAATTAATAAATTAAAGTAGTTATTTGTGGTTAGAGCAATTTACATAGAACTACTATTTATGGTAATAAAATAATTAAAGCAGCTATAAAAAATCCACTTATGGTGTATTTGAAAAATGTGTCATAAAAATTATACAATTAAAATGCAAAAATTTCAAAAATGTTTATTTTCTTTTGAAATCAAGTCTTGAATAAAATTACTCAATTCTGTATTATCTGAGATTTATTTTCCAAATGTAGCATCAACACGAAAAATGAATTAAAAATCTCAAATTTCGTTATCTGAGTCAAATAAATAATTTTCGGGTAAATTATTGTATATTCCGCCTAGGCAAGTTTCTCTCTTGATTTATTTTATCTCAGTCATAAATAATCTCGCATTTGTTTAAAACCTTCATAAAGTGTCCCCATTCTCGTGTGTTTATCTCTTTACTTGTGGCACTTTATTATTTGAGGTCGTGATTACGCTTTTGTCACCGATTTTTCCCTCAACCTTTACTTCCGATTAAAAGTGGTCAATACGCATTGCGTGCACGCAAGGACAATTAAGTCCATATCCCAGCAAGCAATTATCGGATATTGCTTGCTCCCACTTTCATCTAAACAAGGCCCAATAATTCCTAATGGTGTATATATAACCGGTTGCATGTGACCTAAGAGTGTACATATTCCGAATCATCCATCGATAAATATAATTTCGCATCACGCAACATCATAGATTATGATTCAGAAGCCATCATATTCATGTATTCCGGGGAGGCTTCGCGAGGGATGCGCCAAACACCCCAAATTTAGGGTCGATGCTGCATATAAAACGGATCATCACCCCCGTATGCTACAATTGCGGAGAGGTTAAATACTCCGGAAAAAACGATTTTTGCAAAAATCTACGGTTGTTAAGGTGGGTAGGTGGAAGAAGTTTGAAGCACCTGAGTTATTTATTTTTAGGTTGGGGCACCAGCTCGGGAAGTATTGATTAGGGGCTGTGACATTAGCGGAATCGGGGTGGAGAGAGGAATGCAATTGTGCAATGGGATTATGGAGAAATGAATTATTGGCCAAAATTAGGAAGGGATCACGAGGGGACGCCAACAAGCTTATAGCTAGTTTTTACTAAATGGATAATAGTCCAATAATTTTACGCGAAAAAGTGGCCAATCTTCCGAAACTGTATAGGAAAACAGGGTTTTTGCATGTACAGTAGACGCTTCGTTATCCGGAATCTGATGCAAAGCTAAATGTTAATTTCCCGGTATTATCGAAAAAAAATTACAAGTTTCCGCCGGATTATCTAAAATTATACTTGCAGAATAGCTAAAAAATCTTAAAAAATAATCAAAAATATATAAACAAATAGTGCAGTGTCTTCTCGAATTGAAAAAAATATAAATTACAAGAAGTGAAGATGAAACACTTACTGCATCTATAGCATACTCAACAGCAAAAAATATATTATTTTCAAGGCCAATTTTGCAATAAAAAACAATACATTTCTAAATAATTAAAGGCTTTGATATTTGAGTTGCATATTTACTAAACTATTTTTACATATGATGTCTTTGTGATTAAAATAATATGGCTACGTAATGTTCAACCTTTTTTTTTATCGGAAATAGTCTACATTATACTGTTGATAATCGGGCGTCTACTGTAGCTTTTTTTCTATGTTTAAATAAACAAATAAACTTATTACAACTTCCAAATGATGTCGTCTCGACTTTACAAGATATTCCTAATCAGATATGACGAGAAAAGTTTTTTTTAATCTTATATCTTTGGTTTTCTCTATACTCTATCACGGGGAATGTGGCCACTGTGACTAAAATAACAACGTATATTACTTGGCCCTAAATAGATTACAACGATCCTAACACAAATAGATATTGTTTATTTAGATAAGCACAGTTTTAGTCAGAATAGTCACAATTTTAGTGACTCACTTTGCTGAGCACTCGCTATCTAAAATTTTGTCATTGTGACTAAAACTAAGTATATATCTTTAAGCAATATAATTTCTACCAGTTCAAGTAGTAAACACGATTATTATATGGGATAAGTGTCACACTGGCTGGAAATCTATTGTTCGAAGTTTTTAAATTTTAGTCACACTGGACAAAATTTGAGAGGTTTCTACATGTAAATGATTCATTGTAATTTTTATTTAAATTCGTTTATATAAAAAAACTTATAAAAAAATTTTACAAACTGTCTTTGTGACATGCAGCAGGCAAAATAAGAATAGGTTAATAGCGCAACATTTAAAAATACTGATTTTGTTATTGAAAAAACAAACATAATTTTTGTTGATTAACATAATTATTGTCAGAGATGCATAAATTGAAAATTATTTTGATAGTTCAGGATGTTTCATTAAACGACATACTTTTTTATAAGATCTTGCCCGCTTTAGTTTGCCTGTTTTAGTTATAATTTTCGGTTGCGACATTACCGAGTTTTCAGTTTTCTTTAAAAATATTTTAAAATAAAAATATACGGTCGAAAGATGAAAATATTGGTGATCAAATTAAAGTTTGATACTCAAAAATATGTTTAGTTGTGACCATTTTTAACCTTTTGGCATTGAGGTGTCAGTTACGGTCTCTGCTTCTTTTATCTGTTTGCTTAAAAAATATTTATATCTCTGAAAACCTTTTAAAAGTTTATTCAAATATTTTAAAAAAAATATTTGTCATTTTTTTGACATTTTCATGAGTAAGACTACTTTTTTGCAACTGTATTTTACACTTCTTCAAGCTTGAATTTATAATAACTAGAAGAAAAGTAAAAAATTTTTTACTTTTAATTAGCACTCTTTTAAAATTACATAAAATTTATAAAGTTAAAAATATTTATTTTTTTTTAAATTACTGTACTTATGTCACCAAAAATTTGGTTAGTTTAATTTATTTATTAGTTAGGAGCAGATTGGAAAACCAAATTGACTTGCTAGTGTTATTATAGTTAATTACATAGTCAGTTATGAAAAGATCAATATTGTTTAAGGAACATAATATTTATGAACAAATTATGTGAATTAAACAATATTAGGTTTATTAGGTTTTACGTGTTATGTACAACAATATTCTGAATTTCGTCTTCAAATATAATTTTATTTTTGTCATTTTACATCTGAATGAAATCGTTGACAAATCAGTTAATCTAGCTTGAGCCTTGCTTTGGAATTAATATTTTTTTGTAGAAAAAAAACTTGTAAAAAAATGGTCAACGGAAGTTTTAGTTATGAGATATAATGCTTTTCTTTTTGATACAGAACAAGTGCTAATTGGCGATAGAATTTTTTAACCCAAAAATTTGAGGAAAAAATTTAAGAGTTAGTGTGTCTAGAATCACATTAAGTACATTAATGAGAAGATAAAGCAGATTTATTGAAAACTACAACGTAGTCAACATATTCGATGCTAAAAGCAGAGCTTTAAATGAGCAGATATTTAAAAATCTGCAATTTCAACCACAAATACTTACAAGAAATATTTGAGAAAAAGTGTTCTTTGTCATCTTTGACCAAAAAATATCTTGCGAACTTGCAATATTTATTATAACATATTTTTTTTAAACATCATAATAAAGCTGAATAAGCAAAAAATTTTCTTTTATATACATTTTCAGCAGATAAAAGTCTAAAATAATTGAACAAAAATTTCTAATTTTGCTAATAATATAATATTTGCAGAGCATTTTATGTGCAAAAAAGTACAACAAATAGTTTATTTCTTTTCATTAAGTTAAAGATTAGTTAATAATTACAGAAGAAAAATTTTATCAGGAACCGGTTTGTGGTTTCACTGTAAAATTTTCTCATGTGCTGCTTAAAATCCCAAAGCTATTAAATGTCTTCCTGAATTATTTTCCTCTAAAACATCGAAACACAATTTTTTCGGCGTCTTTCAAGATGAAATAATTTATTCCCGTTTGAAACTTCGATAACAAAATCCGTTATTTATGTAAAACTGCCAATTGAATGATAATGAATTGTTGCCAAATAGAGCCATCGAACATCAAAAACTAATTAAATTTTGATCTGTCTGAAAAAGAGCATTTTTCCTAATTTCTATTTAAATTTTAATTGGCAACTAATTGAGAGTTTGAATTAATTGAGAGTGACTAAAGTAAAGTTAGTCGCGTAGTGAGATTATGTAATAAAATTAATAACATACGATTATGTAGCGTTTACTTAAAGACCACCCAAGGCAAAGAATCTGAGGGATTAAAACTAGCGTTGTTCGGTTTGAGTCAATAATTTAATTATGAATTTGGAGCGTAATTTTGTAATTTATAACTTGGGGGAGTTTGGCTTTAGTTTCCGATTTTTCCAATAATTTAGAGCCTTTACTTTGGTCATAAATAAGAGAAATCCAGTTCAGTTTTGTCTTACATTTGTAACAGACTGCGTGCACAGCTGCCCTTGACTAATAAGAAATATAACTTGAATATATTATCCAATTTGCTCAGTACAGTTCGTAAGAAGCTTGATATCAAGTAATAGAATACACATGTTGAAGATTTAAGACACTTATGGTACGAGAGCACTCCACAAAATGATTAAAAAATTATTTCGTTGGAAACTTGCGCGAAAATTCCATTTTAATTAAATTACTTAATGGAAAACTGTGGAAATGCAAGCAAGTTTTCGTATAAAGACGTCTAGGAAGTTTAAGGAAACTATCGAAAACAAAGTTGGGAGAAAATTTCTAATTAGCACGGAAATTGTACTCACCCCAAACATCTTCTACCTGTGATTTCTCAACTTGGACTGACACTTTTTAGATTATTTACCCCTCTATAAACTAAATTACCCGAATGTCCTCGGCAAGGGTTAAACTGGATCTATTTATGGCATTTTTTAGGTAAAAATCTCCACGACAAGGTCGGACTATAGTCAGGGAACGAGACCCAAATTTTAACCATCAACTAAACAGTCAAGAAAAATTGAAGATGATTCTTATGTAAAATAACCTGGCGGATTTGAATTTTGAGTTTGCGATTAATCCGGAATTGAAAAAATGCTATTCTGGACAATTTTTGTAAAAAATTTGAAAATAAAATTTTAACACTTTTTAATAAATAATTTTGGTATTTCAACAATTAAAGACCTACGGATCTGATTTTTTAATATAATATTTGCTAAAATATTTGGATATTAATAACATAGTTGTTTCAACAACAGGTGGTTTTCGTGAGATTTTTTTTCTGACATAACTACTTATTTGTGCAATAAAATTTTTATACTCGTACAATACGGAGTAACCAATCACTAGTATAAAAAAATTCTATTATTTTTTAGAATTTTTCTGTAAAAATGTATACGAGAACGTACATATATATTAAGAAAAGATCAAAGATCTTTTTATAAAAAATTTAAAATTTTAGTTTTAATCTAAAAAAACTTATAGCTTGTTAAACATATTTGGGTGATGCTATGAGAAATGACATTGCAATTATTATAAAGATACAAAAGTCAGTTGATTTTTTAACACATTATTAAATTAAATAAAAAAAATAAATCTATAGCACATTGGCACCCTAAACTGCGCATGTTAAGTGTTAGTATATCAAAGTAAATTGTGCACATAATTATCTTAAAAAATAAGAAGTTATCACGCTTCTCTACTATGAAAGACGTTCAAGCTTGTTATATAGAAAAAATTTAAACTATCAGAGTCACAATAGGGCCATATTGTGACGAGCAGAGCGGGTGTCAAGATGGGTGTTAGGATTGCTTGATCTATAGATCTGATTGCAAACTTAATGTTGGTTGCTTGATTTTTATACAATCGGCTCTAGCAATAATTATAATGTCCAGTATAATTCTGTAAATGGTTACTTCAACAGTATGAGAAGGATTCAACTTGTTTATAAAAAATTGTTATTAAGGGATGAAATCTTATGTAACCACGATAATGATCTAAAATATTGAACTATAGAATTATTTGGGGATGCTGTAGGACTACTAGAAAAACAAATTGTTACAAAACGCCAGAATTTTTTTGACAATAGGGGTCCGAAAAACAAGCCTTTCACACCTAGGCATTAGCGCCCATTTTGTGCATTTGTGCATCCTTTTAAAGTAGAACTAAAGTAACAGCTTAATTACTGTGAGAACAAAAATTTGTTGAATTACAGCATGTTCTGGTCTGTCAAATTTTTGATAGTTTTACTCGATCAGTCAAGGGACGCAAAGCCATCTCTAATTCTCTACATTTTCGTTCTCTCTGTATATGCCCACCAGCAAGTCTGTTGAAACATCGGATTTTTGCTGCATGTCTTGTCCAGGCCTTAAATGAATAATCTGGACTATTTCATGTTTTTTAATCCGCTATTCGGAACGCCAAAGACAGTTAACTATAAAATTTTTTCTTAAAAGAAAATAACTTTATTTGTATAATGTATTTTTTAATGATAAACGTCAAAGTGATAGTTTATAAACTGTTCAACTATTTCATTATCCTGAATTAGTTCTACCTAGAATAATTTTCTTTTTAATCTTTAATAAGACATGTGTGATTGGTTAATTTAAAGTCGTTCTAAATAAAAAACTAATGAAGGTATAACAGTTTTTGAAAAAACAGAATTTGTTTTAAAATAAATATCAAATTCTACACTTAATAACGGCTGATTCGTCAGTTCTGGGACAGCCTGTATGACAATTTTATTGCACAAATTTCTAGTTCTGACAAAAAATTGTAACAAAACTACTTGTTGTTAAAGCAACTAAAATATGCAACATTTTAAAAAAGAGCCAAACTTTTATTTTCAAAATTTTTATAAAAAAAATGGTTAAAAGGGTATTTTTGTAAATTCCGGATCTATTTACTAAAGGCGAAGTTAAAATATGAATCCGCCAGGTGATTTTATATAAAAGTCATCTTCTAGTTTTCGTGAAGTTTCAGTTGAGTTAAAATTTCAGTATTGCTCCTCGACTAACTAAAAACTAAAAAGGACCTTGAAGCTTGTAATTCTATTTTGAAACAAAGTTGTGATTTTGTCAATTGTATCGAGTTACGTAAGGACACTCAGCGCTAAACCGTCTCGACTTCTGTGAAAAATGCCAATAAAGTCTACAATAGAGTCATATATTTCCTTTGGTCAGAAACGTCAGTAATAAAGTTTCGGTGGTTTATTTTACCCTTTCGGTTAAGATTTAGGGCTGTTTTCATTTAAGACTTGCTAAATTACGACGATGCCCTCGATTGTAAATGGCGCAACCCTTTTTATGCTGGCCTTGGAGCAAAAAAGGGTTGAGAGTTTTTTTGTTAAATTCTTGGAAGGTTCTGGCTTTTGTCACAAAATCAAGAATATTTCAGGAAGTGTAAGAGACATTGTTTCTAAGTTTATGTCTTGTTTAACAGCAGTTTAAAGTTGTAAAGTTTGCTTGTTATGTATGCATGTCGGTGTGCACAAAAATGACTTAACACGGGTTTATTTAAAGCTTGCTTTATGTTTGTAAACTACTTAAAACCTATGGCTTTTTTAAAACACTTGAGTCATTATGGAAGTTTATCTTTCAGTGAGTGAACCTTGAAACTAGAAAACGAATTTTACATTTGTTTCAAAAATTTCTTATTGCTAATGAAATAATAACAATGATAAACTATTTAATTAGTCGATTAAAACACTGAAAATATTTGTGTAATCAAAGTTATCTCGCTTTGAAATTTATTAATGATAAGAGTGTGTGTAAGCAACATGAATAAAAATCATTTTACTTTTAGATTAGCATTAATATTTAATAAACATAAAATCGTAAAATAAATTATTATTTATTACCCACCTTTATTGCATATTTATGTTAATTTATGTTGAACTAATTTTAATTGTTGGAGGTTCGTAAAAATAAACACGCGTGAATTAAAGTTGAATACACCGATTATTACAAAATATGCAAAAGATAAAAAATACATAAAATAAATTTTTGGGAAAACAGGCAGTTTATTTAATAACAGCAAAAGTAAAGAATTAATAATTTACTAGTGGATAAAATTTCAAATTTTTTCACACTTTATGAATTTACAAAAAATTACATAATTTAGTTTTAAAATAATAAAAGATCATTGCGTAATTAGTTGTTTTAAGGTGTTGGATAAAGTCTTGTATTGCACATCTGTGTTTTTATATAAGTATGTATTAAACACTCGTCTAAAGTCATTAGGTTTTTTCTACCTACGAATCTAATATTTACATGCATAGAAAATTTAAGTACCAAATTGTATTAGAATAAGATTCAAATTCGGTGGCGAAAACAAAATCAAAAAATATTTGTCAGTGTCAATTAAGTCATGAGCGCCGACATACTGAAATCCGAGGAGTCATCCTTCATTGCAAATTTTAATTTAAATAGTAACTTTGTAGAGAGCTGTAGATTATATAGAGTTGCGATCACTTCTGGCAACGTCCACAAAAACATTTTTTTTAGCCGTTAATAGTGATAGCGGTTTTAGATACGATTTTGGCGGCTGTGGCTGAATAACGAATTTTATGCCCGACATTGAAGCCCAGAAAATACATGTCTATTCAGGATTATACATCTCTAAAATATTATATTAAAAAGGCGTTTTACAAAAGTAATTTTTTAAAAATTTTTAAATAATTTAATGTGCGGTTTTGAATTGGGCACTATTTACTCTGGGGACATAATTTCGACATTGGACCTTAGGTTAGAGATTCCTTGAATACTTAAATTCCACATCACTTACTTGAAATAATCTTTTTAAATTAAAAACCCCTCCCGCCAAATTTTTCATAATTTTTTTGAGCATTTTTTTAAACCAATTTTAACATACTTAACAGTTAATAATTATTAGAATTATAATTATAACTAGGCAATGAATATTTTTAATATAAGATATAAAAAAATTTAAATATCACATTTACTAAAGGGAGAAAAATTTTTCTTTTCAGCCGGGATTTGAATAGCGATCAGAAGGTCTCAGATTCAAATCCCGCCTGAGGTAAAAAAAAAATTCTCTTTAGTAAATGTGGTATTTAAATTTGTTTATACCTCATATTAAAAATACTTAATACTTATATAAAATTAATTAATAAGTTAGTTAATAAAATAAACACTTAATTGAATGTATTATTATATTCTTCTATAAGTTTATGATAAGCACTCTTTAATTTAATAATTCGAACATCATTTAAAATATTGATAAGAATTAAGAACAACGACAGATGATGCGTCTTGTAAAAACATTTTAGTTATTTATGTAACGAGTGTGACAAGTGACTGATATCAAGAGACGAAAATATTACACATTCGGTCCTGTTTACATATAGTTGGGCTATATTTAAGTGTGCTGCACTAACCCGAATAATCGCTATTGTTAAATTTAAGGTACGCCATACCACATTAACAATGGATTTGATTTCTGATAGTTGCATCCACCACATATGCTGGTATCTGTCGAGGGCTGTTTGGAACTTCAATCAGATCATCTAGCTCAGGTTATCGAATGGAACTGTAATAAATCAAAATCCATCGTCAGTATAGTTTGACCTCTAATAAATTCAATATTGACTAGGTTTTACATTTTAAATTTTACATTCATGCATATTATACGGCTAGTGTCACATATTCTAACAGCTTCTATGTTTCTAATTTTTTGAGGTTAGTTTTATGTTAGTACTAACTTTCGTAGAGATTATGTGAAAATTAGATTTCGAAATGGGGCAATTATTCAAAATATTTTTGAAAAATTTTTGACTTGACTGCCGTCAGAGAAAAATGCTCAGTTGCAGCTCATTTGTGCTCTGTCTCTGCTACTCATATCAGTTAGCACAAAATACTTCCCACCAAAAAATAAAACTTTTAAAATTATTGAAAAACTAAAATAAAATTATTTGTGACATTTTTTGACATTTTGACGACCAAGATTTTCTTTTCGTCACTGTAAAATGTTATTTTTTATTATTTTTTTCGTTTATCTTTTGCATGTGATATTTATTATGCAAAGAGTTTATTTAATACTTCTTTCAACGCGCTATTAATACTAACTTTTTTAACTAATTTTTTGACATTCATGTGAACTGTTAGGTTCGGGAGCAAAGTTTTTTTTATTTTACTAAAATGCGATCAACATAAATATTTCTGAAAAGTTTTTATAACAAAAAAAAAAATAGATACTGCTTATAATTAAGCTAAAAATGGAGGGAATCAATCATCACAAATATGAAATTATTTACTATAATAATACACGTCATGATCCTAGTTGGCTATGCTTAATAATTTTTAATAATATAATTTTAAGTTATTAAGTATTAAAGTAATTTAAGTACATAAAAATGACATCTATTAAAGCGTGAAACCTACTCATTAGTCAATAACATTTCTGCCTCATTTGTTGGTGGAGACTTGTATATCACAACAGTTTTAAATATAATTGTTGTTATTTCGTTTATACGATTGAAAATTGAAACAAAAATTTTATGACTATCCGTTTATACAAGTTTTCTTTAGTGCACTTAATAACTATAATATATAATATATTGTAAATAATAATTATTAAATGATCTAAATTAATGTCACACCAGAAAAATTACAAATTTTTAGTAAACGCACTGCATGAGGCAGGCAGATTGATTTGACTTAGCTTACAGAGCTCACAAACGATTCTTAAAATTTGCGCTTGCTCGTAGACCTCAATAATTAAGTTGTCGACTTAGAACAATTATTTAGGAACGCTTTGTGCTCTTTACTATTTTACAAAAACGTACCTAACTTTGAGTCCAAGCTCGGGCTGACGCCATACCGGTCGCTTTGTATCATATCGCTTTTCTACATTCAGGAATACATGAGCAAAATAAGTGCCATATTTAAGCTTTGTTAATAAAACAAACACTAAAAATTAAAACCAACAACATTTTATGGGTTTTACAGCTATAAATTAAATTTTTTACCGAAAATTTAGATTGATTTAAAAAAAAACTTTTTCAAATAGAGAATCTAATTCTTTTGAGTAATATGCTACTTGACCACACTTGACACATAACACTTTAAGGATGTTAGTCGCCTCCGCCAAAGGGGTAAGTCTTTGATGTTGGACCCTAATTTTCAAATTTGTTTAAGGCCCCCATAAAATTATAACACGCCGCTGTTTTAATATTTGCATTAACTTATTTCAAGAACTTTTGTCTGTTTCCAGCGTTTTGAAATTTATGGTGTGTTCACAACGTCATTGTCACCGCAAATTGTAGTGTCAGATTAAAAAGTTTTTTTTTTCATTAATGGATAATTTTATTTTTAGATTTTATTTCAATATGAATCAATGATCTTAAGTAAAAAAATTGGTCACAACTGATTAAAACCATGATGCCATGGTCTGTAATAGATATATAAATTAAATGAAAACATATAAAATGAAATAAATTTAAAAACGATTTACTACTATTTTATGTAAATATTAAAGTAAAATGTTGGTAGAATTCAAAAAATAAGAAAAAACTGTAATAATAAATACCAGCAACAATAGTAAAATAGCATCAATAATAAAAAAAATTAACAAAAATGAATACTACACTGATGTTGTTAAATTTCTATATTTGCGTATATTGAGTTAAAGAAAAAGAATATAAAAAGCCGCCGAAAACTCCCACATGAATATAAATAGAATTCTGTTTTATGTGACCCATTCCCATTAAAATGCGCCTAGCTAACCCGAACCAATTTGTGCAATCGCGACAAAATCAATTTCCAATTCCAGTCATGCACCCACTCCCCGCAAAAAAAACCTTAAAAAAGTGCATTCCACTCTTCTATTTGTTGTGTTTCGACCTACCTCAAGAGAGCGTCTCGACGCGTCGCAATTAACTTGAACCATCACGCATCACCATGAAAACCCCCTTGAAACACATAATTCCAACAATTTATGGTTGCGTGGTCGATCCTTGCAAATAGTCAGTAACACTGGTTTGGTTTTTTGTTTTGATTTGTTTCTGGCCCGGCTTCCATGTTGGGCAGAAATTCGGCAGCCATGTTGGGATATCGACCAACTAGAACTGGCTGGCTACGCCCTGATGTCATTGTCTCTTTGTGCTTAGGGCTATTGTTGAATTGTGGTCGCTTCAAGAAGTGTGGGTAAGTTGCAGATGGTTACCAAACTATTTCCTATCATTTTCACGCGAGAATAGAAAATGATTGTTACCAAAAATCGACAAGTTTTAAAAATTGATTAAAAGGAAAAAAATCAAATTGTGGTTTGGATAAGTAGAGTGGAAAAGATATTGTGGAAAATTCGATTGGGAATGGCTTTGTATACGAAGTTTTCCAGGAAAGGTAATCGGGGAAAAGAATAAACGACAGGAAATGGTGTTGGGGTGGCCGTTTGGCTAATATTGAAATTTTTCAAAGTTTTAGAACTATTTTTAAATTGGCTACGGAAAAGTTGGATTTCTTAGGGCATCTGCGGGTTCATAAAATGAAAATTTATAAGATTTTGCTCCAGATTTGTTTTACAAAAACGCAAAAATAAATTTGTAACATTTAAACTAAATTGAAGACCGTTTTTTGTCTTTATTTCAGTTCGTCATTTTGTAGCACTTGTCAAAACAGCACAATCATCAATCAACAAGTGGTTACTTCCGATACCAGAAAGAGTGGATTTGTCAAAATAGCCAAAATAATTCACTGAAAAACTCCCACAAGAATATATTCTTTTTTTGCAAAATTTTTACACTTTCTCACAAGCAACTAAACCCACATTAATAAATAATTCATGTTTGCAATAAATCAAGTTAATTAGGGATAAGACACGCATTCCAAACACTTTTTTGGCTACACAATTAAGATAGTAACATGTTAATTCATAAAATGTTCTAGTGAGTGCTTTGTCACTGGATGTGACTGAACTGAGACGAAATAAATCTCAGTTACGACTCAAGGGCACTTTTTAACAGCAATAACCCTTTTACGAGTCAGCTGTATACCTTCAAAAGAATTCCAAAGACTCGACCTTGGATTGAGAATCAAAATTGCGAGATTTTATTACGCTCGGACATTGCATTGTCTAAAATGTGGGTATATATTATATAACATTTACTTTAATAGAGTTGTAAAATTTTATTACTATCTACTTTTAGAGAAATCAAGTAGTCGTACCAAATTTCATGTTCTTTTGATTAATACGTTAGTACCGGTGATGGTTTTTTTAAGACAGTTTTTATACTCTGATGGTTTATAATTGTAATAATTTAGTTTTATTGAGGATAAATGTCAGTGGTGGTTTGTTTACATGTCTTTAAAATGCTATTAAGTAGCATGTTAGATCTATAAACTGTCGAAAAAGGGCAAAGTTGATGACGAGACCCTTGTGGTAAGGGCAATTCGACACTAGGTGTTAATTTACTGGTGTCATTTAATCATTTTGATTGACACTTAATAGCCCAATAAATTGTGATTTCTACTTCAGTAGCTATTTTGCTAACAATGCCCTTAATTTCAAGTCCAAAAACTCATTAAAACAGCGTCGTCTCTTTCTGTCCTTTATGCTCATGCAAAGCCAGTTAATAGCTTTACAGCTTCCAAAGATAATTCGGTTACTAACACATACAATGTAAAGTACCCGTTTTAATAATATCGGACCATGTTAAAAGTTGCAACATCATGTCTTTTAATCTTGGCTTAAACCAACTTGAAATTGGATATGATAACAAAGAGCTACTCATTACCCTTTCAAACATAACGGCATGTAATTTGCAAAACTTGAGTCTAACATGAAAAAGTGAATCTACTAAAAATCAATTAAATAAAATACGGGATTTAGCGGTACATCCAAGTACCACAAATAACAACCTTTCGATGTCAAGCATCGGATTATTTATATTCGTTTTTTACGACCTTCCCTAAACCTAAAAATAGAAAACTAGCAACCCCTTTTTCAACCCCTAAACACTTGCAACGAGAATGTAGAGATGTCGCTCGATTCGAGAATCCGGTATTGAACGGGTGTTTGAAGCCATTGCCACTAGAGTGCCGAATTTAGGCGGCATAATACAAAGAATTGAAATCAAGGATTTTTTAAAAATGTCACTTGGGATTAGCATAATTCAAAAGGGATTACTGTGAAGTATTTAAGGAAAGTTTAAAGTTTCGTTTATTTTTTTCTTTGGTATCAATACATCAAATGGGTTTTATAGCATGCTTTAAACGCATAAAAATGTAGACTCGAAATTTATGACTTGTTATCTGTTTAGGTTTATCACCGGTTATTTATTCTTTTATATGGGTTTTTAGGCACTTAATATGCTTTTAATTAGCGAAATAATTGATAGTTCCTCCAAGCTTTTGATCTAGTTTAGTGAAATGTTTCTCTGGGTTGCTGACACAACACAAACAAGGACCCTTCCCCTAGACTTGTACCTTCCCCATTAAAAACCATGTCTATCGGAGCACAGATGGCACTAGTTCCAAAATTGCAACACAGACCGGAAAATAAGATTCTTTAAATAGAAAAAAATAATTTTAATTAAATTCAAAGGCAAGGCAATCAAATCCGCATTGCCAATCACATATAAAGTCATTAATAATTCTATTAAGTCGTAGAATGGCATTAAGCTTTGAAATAAATATAATTAATATCATCATTAGTGGCGTCCATGTCTCCTCTCTTCTAGAATGTTATCTTTCGATCTAAACTCGTGAAATAAAGCATTAACTTTACGAATCGATGAAGTGATAGCGAGCTTCTAAACTACCGCAAGAAATTTGTGACATCGTGTGTTTGACAGAGGCCGTCGTAGATCACTATCAGACCATCATCAAATCACAAGTCCAGTGTGCATAACGACCCATAAGACGAAGGGTCGTAGCCCTTGCATCGTCAGGTCTCTCTTCCAACTGAAAAACACGAACTAGATTTGCATCAAACCGCACTGTTGAAAGCACTAAACTTTACAACAAATAAAATAAATAATAATGAAACATTGTCACCAAATTTGGAAGATATTAGTGTCTTCCTACATGCGAACGTTGTTTTGCACGCATTTTTCAGATATCGTAAAGTTTGTCAAACTTGCTGCTGTGGAAAAAGGAGGCAATAAATCCGACTAGAAATGGGAGTTAAAGAGTTGGAGGGATTGCCTTGTGATTAAATAAATAATTAAATGCTTGCTGAGGTTTTATTTAAACGGGGAATTGACGACAAAGGCGCATTTAGCAAAGTCTCTCAAGACAATAAAAGAAAGAAATGTGGTAAGTGAGAAAAGAGAAAAAAATCTAAAATCTATTGTCATATTTTGCCAATATAACAATCACAGGCGGACTGGAAAGTTTTTATAAGGCGTGCTGACTTAAAAACAAGACCTAATACAATCGTTAGAATTCATAAAAATAAATAAAAAATTACTTGTCACTAAAGTTTAATTTGAACATTTTTTTTTCCTCTATTTTTAACTTTATATTTGTCATTTATGTGAAAACTGTTAGTTTAATTTTTAGTTTAACACTTTTGATTTAGAGATGTTTTTATTTGATTTAATTGATAAAGGTAAGCGAAAAACAGTTGTAAGCCACACAGACATAAAGGGTTTAGCAGCTCTCAGCTTCTCTCGCTACGCTCAGACATCAATACTCGGGCTACTAAGTTGGCCTATTTTCTGCTCTTGCAGCGTTAACGTATTTTTTTTTTGTTTTTTACTAAAGAGAAAAGAATAAGTGTTAGAAATTTGGAATAGTCATTTGTCAACTCCTAGATCGGTGCATTATTCACCAACTGTTTTTTTTAAAGATTGAAACACTGCGTTTAGTAAAAGAAAACAAAGCTTTTTAATGAGAATGTTTAGAGGCTGCTTATAATTTTTAATGTGAATGTTCAGGGTTTGCTTGTTGTCTTTTTTTCTTTTTGTTTTTGTACCAGATTTAATTTTTTCATTGTGTTAAGCAGTTAATAATTACATCTTTATTGTGGCTAAGATTCTAAAAAGCTACTTCAATAACTTTTTTTATTCTCATCAGCAAATATTTTAAAGCTTCAACAAAAAATTTTTAGTTTAGCAGTTGTAACAGCCACCTCAAGCTACAACAAATTATTTTTAATAATGTGAAACTATGTAATAACCAAGTGACGAAGACTTAAACCAAATCAAAATAATTAAATTTAAAATTCGAGCCAAAAACATGGAGCATTCGGATTATCTTTGGCCAGTTCACCCCTGATGACAATACAAATTTTTTGCATCTTAATTTGGCAAACAATAATACAAGGGGTTTATAAATGATTGCAGTGTTGTAGGAAGCTGTGGAAACAATAAAAAAAATTGTCTTTTAAAGTCAATGATTTTAGCTATTATAATTATTATTGATAATAGATTAAAAATGATTAATAAAAAGCTGAACTGTATTTTCAACGACAGGGACTAATAAATAAAACAAATGTTTTATGTCGACTAGTTTCGTTCATTTATTTGAACATCTTCAGGGCGATGAAAAGATGATTAAGGGGAGTATTTACCAATTTCTCTGGTGTAGGGATTCCAATGTAAACGCGCGAATCTGTAGCTTGTTTATTTATAAAAAAATAAAAACGGTTTTTGCTACCAGTATTGTAATAACATGAACTACATTTAGACTTTTTTAAATTTTTATTTTCGTTAATTTTATAATTTAATGATTTTTTAATAATCATTCAATATTATTTATAAACATTTTTTTAGAATCACTTCCAGTTATTTTGTAGTTAATAATTACAAGAATGATTGTGCCAAATTTCGTTAAAATATTTTTATAAATAAGAGTGCTACAGATTTGCGGGTTTACATTGGAATTCCCATAAGAAAAATTACCGAGATACTCATCTTAATTATTTAAAACAAAATTAATCTTTGTTTCACTGCTTTGAAGATGTTCAAATAAATGAACGAAACTAGTCGGCCTGAAAGATTGGTTTTATTTATATAGTTTCTGTCGTTGTCTCTTTAATTATTATTAGACAATTGAGTAATTCCAGAAACCATTTTCTAATATTTCGTTGCGTAAATAGGACATTACAATGAATATTCGTGATATAAAAAATTATCACAGCCTCCTACGATCATTTATAAACACCTTGTATTTTATTAAAAAAATATTTGTTTTAATTTAATAACTAAAATCAAAATTTATATAGTAAGGGTAAATTTGTTTGACAATTTGTTGATAATAAAAACTAATCAAAACAGAGTAGGCAACTCAACAAACAGGGCTATTGTTGCGCTGCTTGCTGCTTTCGATGACCAAAACCTGCCCAAAATTGTCTTTTTCTAATTCTGGGTTTATACCTATGTGATCCCCTATGTATAATTTTAATCTAAGCAAATATAATTATAGTTACAGTTGTGGAAGTACGTATTAAGAGAGTTGTAAACATAAAACACTTGCAGTTAAAAATACATCAGTGTGATATATGGGATGTCTTTTAAATTGGTTTAATAGTTGTGTTATGAATCCACTTACGCTTACGCAGTAGTATACTCTTTATTATTAGTTCCTCTTTGATTAGTCTAAATATAAACTCGTTTTTTGTGTTAGATATTCAGGTAAAAAACATTAAATGCTGTAATAAAGAAAATAATGGATGTTGTTAGTTGAAAATAAATCTTTAATATTTTTCTTCCGTCGTGTTTAAATGCCCACAAAGCTAATCCAAGTCAGTCCTTCCTGTGGTAATTTATCATCCCTCCTTCTCGTGTTTATGATAATATTGTGTTGTGCGATGACAGTTGAGCAATATCGTCTGTCTTGTACGCATGGCAGGCAAACGATGTTAGCACACATTGTCACGATTGTAAGGATCCGTCAGAGCCAGACACCAAATGACGGACGCAATGGGGCTGTGGATGACACCGTACTTAGTAAAATAACCACAAAACGGTCATTTACAGTTTTATGACATCTTTTGGAGCCGCCTTCGCCCAGATTTTATCTCGGAAGCGAAAGCGAGGTGGCAGCCTCATTTTATGAATGATGCAATGATATGATAAGAGAGAAATAAATTTTAACGTGTTGGTTTTGTTTCAGGTGAGATGCCGTTTCAAGGGGTAAGTTTAGAAGGATTAGGTGTCGTTTAAGCGAGTAAACATGGAATGCGTGACGATAATACAAGGCAATTTAGATAAAGTAGTAGCGTAAGGTCAGCATCTTGGTTCTAGTTGGCCGTATTTGGCCCTAGATGGCGGCGTCTGGTCCGGTGTGTGAATAGTGTTTTTTGGCGGTGTTTATTTGTGAGCGGAACGGAGCGAGCGATCCTCCGGTGGGCCGGAATGAAGAAGTAGTGAGCGTTTGCGTGCTTGGAAGCGAGTCCGACGCCCATTGGCCGGATCCGCACCTGCTCGGATTGGCTTGGTCGTGGAGGGGCGCCATTACGCTCTAGTACCGTGGATAAGGCATAGAGGGCTATAGACTGAACATACATGGGTCATAAAGGATTGGAAGAAGTAGAGGAGAAGGCGCAAGAAGCAGTCAGAGGGTTAAACGAGGCCGTTGAAGATTTAAGTGCGGATCGTAAAGGTGCGGTGCTAATCATCGGACTATGACAAGTAGTGCGCGGTGCAGTGCTCGGAACCGGCAGCAATGAGTTCCAAGTTCATCATCGATAGCATGCTCCCTAAGTACCACCAGCAGTTCCACCACCAGCAGCTATTCCAGAGCGCCACCACCGAAGCCCCAGCCGCGTACAGTTCGAGTTCGCCGAGCGGCTCGTCGCCCCAGCACTCGTCCAGCAGCGCGTCCACCTCCCCCGCCGCCAGGATGTACCCATACGTGTCGGCCGCCCACCACCACCACCAGGCGGCAGCCGCGGCTTTCGGCGCCGCCGCCTCCGGCTCTATGGTGCCGTCGTTTTCCTCCACGGCGAGCAGCGCGCTGGCTGCCGCCGTTGACGCCGCCGCCGACAAGTCCTGCAGGTACACGGCAGGACTGGCCGCAAACGTGACACCGGCCGACTCGATGGTCAACTACACCCTTGGACAGCATCACCATAACGGTGCAGCGGTTTCCGCCGCCAGCTCTGTCAGCGCCGCCTCCGCCTCGATGGCCGTCGCGGCTCAGTTCTACCACCAGGCCGCTAGCGCCGTTGTGGATCCTCTCAACTCCTGCTCGCAACCGGCTGCTCCCGGGGGACAACCAATTCCCGACATCCCGAGGTACCCCTGGATGTCCATCACAGGTAGTTATTTTTTTTTATAGGATTGTTTGGAAGTGTCTCGTGCCGCCGGCCGACGGCAAACGCGCGCTTCGATCATCACCAATAAAACATGCTTTAATAGCCACTTAGTGGGCAATAACAATAAACCTAGTCATAAAATTTAGGTACAGAGATTCTTCCAAATAATTCACTCCTTTTGTCGAACGCATCTCACTTCTATACTTTTTTTTTTACAGACTGGATGAGCCCATTTGACCGAGTGGTCTGTGGTGAGTACAATGGTACATAAACTTTTTTTATTTTTTACTAATTATAATTAAGTCAAATTACCGATTTCCGTTACGATTATATTGTTTAATTAATCGTCATTTAAATTGTAATAATCGTTATTTTTATGACTTATTATTACTCAATTTTCAAATTTATTATAAATTAAATTTTTATTGACATTTTTACACTCAATCTAATGATAATTACTTATCTAAATAATTTTGAATATTTTTATTGTACTTTTACTGACATGTGTTTTCACTTTTTTTTCCTACTCTTCATATACAAGACGTGACCGACCTTGTTAAATGTTTGGACTATGTATACAAGGTCTTTGCAATTTAACACATTGTTTTCATGAGTAATTACTTCAGTTTGTTTTCATGAACGTACATTGCTAATTATTCTAATCACAAATGATAATCGTTTATTGCTAATTCACAGGCAATAAACATTATGATAATTACTGCTACAATTGCCAATAAAAATTTAATTTACTATTTTTTTATAATAACATTTGATTGTTTGATAGATAAAATGCAATCGTACACCATACAGGGTGTCTCACTTAAAAAAAAACAATCAATTAGCTAATTACAAATGTTAATTAGCTAATTAGCACATAAATAGTTTAATTTGATTAAAATCAAATTTGAATCGCTTGACTAGTTAATTTTTCCTTTGCGCAGACGCTACTTAAATGTCCCTATAACTTGTTCAAGAAAGACAAAACAAACAAATTAAACCGTCGTTGTTGATTTTTATGTTGTGCCTTATCGTTTTTTGATATAAAATACATTTGCTGAACATTTATTTTGCTAATCTCCTGTATTACGTTTCAGTCTATCACAACTTTCTCTTTATATCAGCTCAATTACTTACAAGAATTACAATTTAATACGAATAAAATGCAACAAAGTAGTCAGCTTATGCGAATATTGAAATAAAATGAAGTAAAATTGATTGGAATTGAGGTTAAATATTATAATAATCATTAAATGAAAGGTTGACGAAACTTTTTGCGAGGAGAGTAGCATCTGCAAAATAATTTAAGAAAAATTTATTTGAGCCACCCTGTATGTGTCGCATGTGTGTGTTCGTGTTTCGTTTTTGATCAGATAGCCCTGCCACAATAAATTTAAAATCTATTTCTGGCCTAGGAATACTAATTAAAAAGGTTTTTTGGGATATCGCGTCTTGGAATACTTAATTATGAATTTTTGATAAGCTGTTCTACTTGGTTGAAATCAATGTCATTGCTCGGAGAGAGTATCAAGTTCGAGCCAACATTTGTTTATTTGAAAAAAAGTTCGGAAAAAAAGTGGAATTTAAAGTGTTTCGACGCGCCTTGAACTTGTCAATTCATTCAGTCTTTTTCAAGCGATTTTATTATGAGTTTGTGTCATCGGGTTATTGCATATATCGTGTATTATTGCTCTTAATTGACTATTTTGATATCAAAGTGCAAATAAAACACACTAATGTGAGTTTTATTTGGTTAACGGCCAATTTTATATTCAAAACAAGTAATTTTTGCCGCTTTTTAAATTTTGTTAGAAATACAAGCGGTGTTTTGGGAATTTGCGAGTGACATTCTAACGATTTATTGGCACTTTAGTGCTTTCTAAAAAACCCTTTTCACGAACCATATAACTTACAAAAAGGGTGAAAGTTGGGTGAAATTCTATAAGAATCGGATGGGGACACCTGACTCCAACTTTTTATTAGCTTTTCTGCACAAATGTTTTATTTTTTTCTAATTTCAAACGTCAAGACCGACATAAAATGGCTTATCTTAAAATAACTGTTTTTGGGACGATATCAAAATGCTAATTTACGACTTATGATTCTGCTACTATAAATCTTTTAATAAAAAATGTCAATGTGTATAATGGATCATAAACAACGCAATGGAAATTTTTGTAGACAGTGAATGATTTTTATCGAAAGCACTGCACATTTATTACAGTATAATTTTGAAAATTTGTAACTGGTTACGAATTATAGTAGACGCCCGGTTATTCAAAGTAATGCCAACTCAGGCCATTTCAGATAACTGAAAGTTCGGATAATACAGAGCTTTTTTATTTTATTTTTTTATAAACAAAGACATAAGTGGCGAGAAGAAAATCTTGGTCGTCAAAATGTCAAAAAGTTGTCACAAATATTTTTTTAAATTTTTTTAGCACTTATCTTGAGCTAATGATAAAAAAGTAGAGACAGTATAGTATATCGATGCGTCTTTTGTTCAACATACAATTTTACTAAGATCTCTTATTCGTAAAGTCAATGAGAACTGACCCCAACAGATGTTATTTTACCTAAATATCACCCTTAAAATCAATTCTCGTGTGGGAATGAGCCATAAATCCTAATATTTCTCATTCAACAGAAGTATCGCTTGTAAATAGTAGTGATAACCTCTCATTGATTGTGAGAACGAGAATCTGCTGAACTAGAGTTGGCTCTACGTTTTTTAATCGAGCAAAACTGTCAAAAATATAACTGACCAGGGCTTGCTGTGTTTCAGCTAATTTTGATTCTCACTCTGCACTTTTTTAATGTAATTAAAGTGGTTCTAAAACGAACAAAAAAATACTGTTATACAGGGTGACTTCGAAGTATGCTTAGGAAATTTAACCAGCTATAGTACATAATAAAAGAAGTCGAAATAACCCAACTTGCCATAAGGCATTTGGGCACTTGGCATAAGGCAACAAATGTTAATAGTTTTTGATTTACACCCTGTAGAATTTTTTTTTCAAATAACATTATTTTTAAGATACACGATGTATGACAACATTGTTTTTGAGCATATAGATTTTATATATTTTATGACGTAAAAGTTTTTGCTCAAAAACAGTGTTGTCATACATCGTGTATCTCAAAAATGTTTTTTGAAAAAAAGTTTACAGCGTATATCTCTAAAACTAATAAAGCAAATTTAGCATCTTTTCAACAAGGGCTAGGGCCTGATAACGTTTGTAGAAATTTTTGAAAAACATTTGTATATCTGATTTTAACATTAAAACTAGAACTATTACCAGAAAAAGTTGTTGTATATATTGCAATTACACACTGTATATTAAAATAATTGCTGTAATACAATGTATCTCGTTAAAAAAAAATTTTCTTAAAAAAGTTCCACAAGATGTAACCCAAAAACTATAAAGACTTGTATAAGGCAAGTTGGATTATTTCGACTTCTTTTATTCATGTATATGTACTATAGCAGTTTAAATGTTCCAAACATACTTCAAAATCACCCTGTATAGAGGATTCAATTTTTAATTTGTGTATTAAGAAAAAATAATAAAAAGCTACTGGAACATATTTTAAAAAATATTTCGGCTTTAAAAATTTCTGCAAGGCTGGCGTTACTTGAAAATGCTGCCTAAATGATCATAGGTCTAAGAAATTTTAAAGGAAAAAATTGTAGAGAATTAAATAGTGTTTAAAAATACAGCGCTGCACAAATTTTAAGCTTAAAATATGTTTTTTTAACATGTTTCACTATCTTTTTTGTACAAATATTAAGAATTTATTTCTTTATATAATAATATTTTTATGTGATTTTTTTTTTGTGTAATTAGTTTTGCAGTGAAGACTTCTTTCTATAATTTGCTTTATGCTAATAAGGGATAGTTGTAAAAAATTTTATTGGACAAACATCGTTGATATATACTATAGGTGAGAGCATTTTTTTAATATCAAAAAGTCAATTTGATAACCAATATTTTCTTCTCGCGACTGTAATATATCAATAGTTTACGTAAACAACAAATATCAAAACCTTTAATTAAACAGAAATGATTTGCTTTTTTTGGAAAATTGGCTCAGAAAATTGATTAGGAAAATTTCTAACTACGCTGCTGACTAAACTACAGACTTTTGATTTTTTGTTGAGCCTTGGACTCTATAAGACACTGAACTATTTATTTTGGACGATTTTTCGCTATTTTGCAAAGTGCAATTCGGATAATCCGGCATCAAATTGTCGTTCTTTTCGGATAACACAGCGAAATTAAGATTAGTAATAACTAAATTTTGTTTCGGATAATACAGCGTTACGGATAACCGGGCGTCTACTGTGTTCAGATTATCGAAATAGCGGGATTATGAGTTATCGAGGACAAAAAAAGAATTTTAAATAATATTTTAAGTGAAATACAGAAAATAAAAAATCCAAATCAAATTAATCACTGTCTGAAACTACAAATCCTAGTCATAAATTTTGAGATCTACATAATTTTATCATGGTTCATGGATTGATACCAAATTAAAAAATAAATATTTGAAAGTGATTTTCCAACTACAAGGTTATAAATTAATTTTGACAAGTTCTAAAACCGTTTCTCTAATTCCCGATTTTTTTTCTATTGCAGGGATTAGGAGACTTCACATTTGTGTTTAATATATCTGTTTTATAAAATTATGTTTTATATTTTATTGACTACATTTTTACGACTGAATAAAATTGAAGTAAAACAAGACATAAAAGTCCCCTACAATAATATTAACAGTTTCGTTTATAATTTGTTGACATGAATGTTGGGTCAAGATATCAATTTGACAAATTTTGAACTTTCACCTACGATTAAGTATAATAAGTGTAATAAAATTTTTCGGCGTAATAGGTGTGTACTATAACAAACATTTAGTTCCATAAAAATACCTATAAAGTCATTGATCTCAAATAAAATTACTGGAAATTAAGGGCTAGATACATATGTCTTCAGGCCAGGGAATGCATCCCAAATAATAAATTACCAGTCGGCGAAGCACAAAACATTCCATTAAAGACCCTCCACTCGGTTGACAGAAAAATTATTGTGTCTGGAGTCTCTTGAATAAGAAGAAAAAGAATTTGAGATTGTCTGATTGGTCAAAATCGTGTTTTTAGCCTTGACATTGGAGCTTATTTTGTCTTTGATTTATTCTAACAGATGCTTGACCCAAGATACTCATCTTTATAATATTCTTTTTGAAAATTATAATCAGTAATTAAAAATTCGATTTGACAACACTTTAATTAATGACTTCTATGTATAGGTAAGTGTTTACTGATAATTGTTTGCCAAATAACTTCACGTTTGATAAGAAACATCGATTGATAATATACTGAGAAACATTTAAATGTAAATTTGTATGAATAATAGAACTCGAGGAATCCCAACTTCCATTTTGTTACAGAGTGATTGATAAATAGCTGACATCTAATGTCTTTGATACAATAGATAAAAGCTTCTGACATGTTTAAAGCGACGTTTGATTCGCTTTTATACATAAAAGCGACTCATTATCGGTTTTATAATAAAGTTAAATGAATTATTTAATTTACATTTTATTCAGATTTTTACAATGTGGTGAAATTGTTACCTTGATATTGCAACAGATTTCATTGACATTTGTGAGCTTATCAGTCGAAGTAGAAATGATTTTTGCCATTCAAATGTTGTAAATTTCAGTCAGTAAAGTACACGAGAAGAAAGTTGATTTATTTCATAATAAATCTCACAATAGCCTGCATTTTTGGCCATTAGGGACTGAACCTGGCAGCAAAAATTACCTTTCTCATTAAATTTATTTCATTGGAAATTGTCACTTCTGAAAAGAAAGCTTTCGTCTGAAGTGCGTTCCAGCTGTTCTTTAAATCCGATAAGAACTTTTAATTAAGATTTTCGTTTTGATATGCCTTTCTGCATGATTCACCCATAAAGCCGAAAAAAACTCGCTCATATAATTAAAAAAATATTTATGACATTCTGTAGGATTTCCTCAGGAGAGGAGTCCCGGTTATCTCCCGATATTTCAATCCGTTGCATGAGATGCATGCAGTGCGAACTTTGCCATGGCCACGTTATCCAGGGACGTCTCCCGGGCCCTCTTCAAACTATTTTATAGCCTTTCTCCCTTTTCCTCCCTGCCATACCCAGGCGAACAAGCTTGATCGAGGAACCAGGGTATAAATTACCTTTCTTCGTCCCGCTTCCGCCACTGCTTTGCTCTGTTGATTCATTCTACGTCGACTGCTAGGCCATGTTTCATTCCTACCTAAATTGGGATTTGTATTTACCGTATGTAGGGTTAAACCAAAAATCATGGAAATGGTATTTATGGACATGACTTAATCGAAATATACCTCCAAAACAGATGAAATCTACATTTTTTTAACAGTTTAAGATGACACACAAGATTAGTAATTTATACAGGACTTATGCGGATGTTTTCAGTGTAGGATGAACGATTAATCGAGGATTAGATTTTCAGAAATTTAAGACAAATTCACCAAGTTTTGATTTCAGGATACTTAATATTCACCATGGATTTGAATTACACCTAATTAGAATTTTAAATTAAACAATTACCTGAATAATTAACCAACTCAGTACTTTTAATTCAAAATTTTCTAATCTACAAAACATTTATTATTTTCTTTAAGTCGCTAATTTATAGAGTACTAGAAGCACGAAAAGAACGTTTTCTTTAGGGAGGGTTTCAACGCCCTAGAATTGCTAAAGAATAGAACTTTTTTCCTTTTTTCAAGATCGATTGGATTATTGTTTTAATGTATTTACTGTATTCGGTGTTCTATGTTGTTTGAAAAAGCTTCTTTGTCGTTGGTCACTGTACTTAAAAAGCAAATAAGACTTAATCCGACATGTGAAATTTTGTCTTTGGTTGTTAGGTGGGGTGTAGGAAACCTCAAATTACGTATAGCAATTGACAAAAATACAATAAATTGATTCTTGTATTAAATACATACATATAAATATTTAAAGATAAAAATTTAAGTTCTATATTTACTGTATTCTGCTTATAATAATGCTGAATGCCTTTAATGAAGAGGACATTATTTTTTTGGGTACTGTACAAACGTTCGTTGCGAACATCTTTATGATCAAAGCAAAAAAATGGAATAGTTCGGCTACACATACGAGCATTACATTACAGCAAGTTCAAGAGATTCGTTTATAAAATTAAGAGGGATCTACCAGGGCTTTAAGTTTCTACAGGCTTAAATGGGAAAATCAATTCAAGTATTAACATAAAATAACAAAAATCAAGTATTTTGTTAACAACCAAAGATTAGATCTTCTCTTAGATTAGGCTTCTCTAGTATTGCAATTTTTATTTTGTTATATTCTTATTTAAAAAAAATACGTTTAAAAGAATTAAAAAAGTGTATAACACTAGAAAAACCTAGATCTACTTTTCTACGGTCTGATGGTATTTTTATTTTTTTAAGTTGTTTCTATTTATTGTAGAACGTGTTTTAGCATAATTCACGGGTATGGTGGATCCCTCTTATTAAGTTACATTTTTTTATTTTTTATTATGTATTATGTACTACCCTCATACAGGGTGTAATTAAATGATGTGTAGACATTTTACTCGGTAATAATTCTCGTTAAAAGGATGCTAAATATTCAAACTTGCCTTATAACAAATGTTTATAGTTTTTGAGATAGACGATGTAGAAGTTTTTGTTTAAAAACTTTGTTGTTAACATTGTGAATCAAGATAATTTTTGAGAAAAAATTTCTACAGCGTGTATTCCAAAAACCACCAATACTTGGTAAGACAAATTTGGGTATTAAGCATTGTTTCATCGAGGACCATTATCAGGTAAAATTTCTACATAACATTGATTATATCCAGTTTCCAGTTGTTATTAAAATTAATTAATAACAACTCGGATATAATTCTCTTCTACTTACTACGAAACAGATCTTTTATTGCTTTAGACTCGTATTATTGGTATTTGCTTGAAACAGAAAGAAAGGATTATAAAATTTCTCAGAACTGAGTTGTATTTTATGATTGTTTCTAAATTTCAACTGAAGGAATTGACTATTTACGTAATTTTTATTTCCAAAGCATTTTTTTTTAATTGTCAATTTTGAAGTCGAATTTGTAAACAATAATACAAGAAGACAGTATCATTTTGGTATATGAGTTTTTATTTTGTTTTGAATGATTTTGTGATTCCGAAAAGAAGCGTTATTTTTTTGATGTCTTAAAATAAAAAAGGAAAGGGCATTGTCTAACAACTTTCAAAACCATAAAAAACAATTTATAACAACTCATACAAAAGAGGCAGTACATAGTACAAAAATTATTTAAAAAAATGGTAAAACCACATCTGAGAATGGCGAGTCAAAACATTCATAAAATTAAGTACCTTACTGTTGGAAAATAACGAGTGGCCCAAATTTTTTCTCAGGTGCCTTTGCCAATGAAAACGTAGGGCTTGGATGGACTGCGACAAACATTTGAATTACTGCTAAAATTATTACCAAATATTGCAAAATCCTAGTTGAGAACCACATTTGAACCAAACTATAAAAGCAGGATTGGACGTTTCTAAAATTGAATTTATCAAAAATGTCATATTAAGAATTTATCCACGCCCCTGTTTTGACAGGAGAAAAACTCGATGACGAAAGATTTGGGACACTCGTTAACAGTATAATGGGAAGAAAACACAACAACGACATAGGAAAAAAAGTGGCGAATACCAACAGTTGGGGTGTGACAACCCTATTTTATTTTAAAACAATGGTGTATCCACAATATTAATCTATCGGCTTATATCTTGTTTTTTTAAGAACGAAGTAGTTGGCAGTATAATCAATCCTTCGCTTAACAAGGGGAAAAATTTTAAAGGTAGCGATATGTATACCTGGCCGTCTACCTTCAATTATGAAACAAAATGGCTGGCATAATGCCAGGATAGGGTGCTTTTAGCACCATGTGTTTTTTAACTTGCTCATATTTTAATACATTTTTTTATAATTGTTAAGATTAGTCGTTTCTTCCTAAATGTACAGTTTCTTACAAAAATTTTATAATATATATCCTGAAGACGACAATTTGAATTGGCGAAACTAGTTTCAATGGTTTTTTCATGAGAAATAGAAATGGTGACTTAAATTGTAAATCTTACTAACGAAGACCTCTTATTTAATATTTAAGCTAATAGCGTTATTACGATTTACAACGTCGGCTAAATCGAAAAGGGGCTGATGCCAACAGTTGTTCGTTTTTGGTTTTAAAAATACAAGATTAGAGACGTCATAAATCGTAATAACGTTAATAACTCAAGTAGGACGGTTTTTGATAGTAAGATTAATAATAATTGAAGACACTGTAAAGAAGACTTGGGATATTTTACGCTCTTTCAAATAAATATGAAGACCACTTTCAATTTACAACAAATTTTAAAATATATATTATCTATGGTTTACTGAATAATTCATTAGTTGCTGTAATTACACATTGCTGTTCAAGAGAACTAAGTTTAACAGAAATTAAAATATCAGTGTTTCAAAGTTTTAGTATAAACCGGCAAATTAACCCAATCATAAACACCAAACACTTTTTCTAACAGGAGGATGCGTGTTTCAACAACGATGTTGTCAATATTTTTAAGTGAGAATTAGTGTAGTCTTACCTAATTCTTGAGAATAATAACATCAGTTGAGACGCGCGTCGTGTTCAGAAGTGTTTGGTGTTATTGGGTGAATTTTTCGGTGTATCCGACACACATGTAAAGATCCAACAAGATGTTTTTGATATAATTTATATTTTTTAAGCTTTAATATGAGAAAGTGATGTTTTAAAAATGATCGTTGACAAGTATAATTTGGATGAATTTGTCAAAAATATTTACAACAGTCGTTTCGTAATCTATAGCACTTAAGAAGTGGTTTTTTAATGAATCGCAGTATCACCTGAATAATAATTAATTCTACGTTTTTCTTAGAATTGCAAATTTCATAGTTTGATTTCTAATGACTCAGCGCTTCTATGGTTGCTGATTGATCTTAAAAGCTTTTCCCTCAGAATCTAGTCACAAGACGGTCTTGTCTCTTGATTTATTTATTTTGAGTATTTTCAACCGTTTGGTTAATTTATTCTTTTGCTTGCAAATATTTTATGACGTTAATGAAGTTGTTTTGAGTGTCCTTTTCTCATGATCGCAGTGATAAAGGAGCACCAAACGGCACCTTAATTTAAATCTGGATCCCATAATGCTGTACATAAAAATATAATAAACACGGATGCCACGCCATTATCACCCACTTCACTCAACCAGCTCGATAAAACACATCAAATAATGTCAAAAACGAACTGCAAATAGCCTCAATTCTCATCACGCGATGTCACACGAACCCAGAATTGTGATATTGTATGAATCCACCCTTTTTTTTTAAATGGAAGTAAAAGTTTTAAGGTTATCAGAAAATTAAATCAATGGGCTTCAGGATGCAGTTTTAAATTTTACAACGTTGACTCAAGCTCAAACACAAACATTGTCTTTTTTAACACAAACTTAGGGTTATGTACTAAAGTGCGGTTTATTTCTTCATTGTTGGAGCTGAGTATCGATACTTCTGGCATTATCCTTTTGTTATTGTTCGAAATTCCGTTTTACAACTTCAAACAAAGTAAGGATTTATTTCCGAGTTGGCGATTTGTGTCATTAGCATGTCCATAGTACGCCACTGCTTTTATGACTATTTTTACGACTGATTATACTCATTTAAAAACAATAAAATGGCAGTTAATATACGTGATTGCCAAAATAAACAGGCACTGATCTACCGTAACCTAGACGCATCGTCTTTTTTATTGTCACACGTACAAGAGATGATCAATCAATCTTCACTCTCAAATTTTATGATTTTAAAGCAATAAGTATAATGACAGCAATATACCAATTATCTAACTGCGAATGAAAAGATTTTATTACATGTTGACAGAGAGAGTTTATAGGGGTGTAAAACGATTCTTAACTTGTCGGCTTAACTTGTTTCATAATTTTATGTTTTTATTTACATGCTCTATTCGGATTAGTTTTAGTTTGCGGAAAAACACTATCCAACATCATTATTTCTCACACTTTGCCTTTCATTAGAACAGATCGAGTCACACTTTTATTGGCTTTACGTTTATGTCCTGTTTATTTTTATTTTCCAAACGCTTTATGACTCTAACGTGACCAGCAAATCGTTTTCAAGAAGCTTAGATTCAGACATGTGTCAAAATTTCACAATAACAAACACTTTAGGAGAAAAAAAGCTTTGCCTAAAAAGAGAAATACGAGTAAACAAGTCATTGCAACATCTCAAAGGTAAACAAGACCAGACCAAACAACTTATAAATTCAAAAGACAAATGGAGGCACATAAAATTTGCAAGGACTCAAATCCCACACATGAATCAACTAAAATTTTGCCACAGTTTTGCACGCAGAAATTTCATAATTTTAAACCAATGTGTCACAAGAATTACAAAATAAATCCAGGCTGAGTTTTGCATTTTCTCTAGAGTATACTTGAGAATAACACAAGTTGATGTAAATTCATTCAAATTTACATTTTACATCCTGCACATCTTTTGCTCAGCGTAGGCGGGAATAAATTTTATGAAAATACAGGGTGTTCAGGAATTATTTAGCACAGAATTTTTAGTTAAAGTCGTGTTTTTTCTTATAACAAAAATATTGTAATAAATGTTCGTTCTGTTTTGTTGTCTCGTTGATAAATGGAGACTTTCTTTCTGTTTTTTACTTCATTTACATACAGCAATAGTTATTATTAACAGCGAACATTACTCTAATGACAAATAATTAACGCGTATTTCTATCGCTTCTCTTTTTATATTTTCTCCGCCTTTTTTACCATCATAATAATTCTAAATTTTATGTTATAAAAAATGAGATAAAAAAAGATATATACATATTGTATAACTTTATAATATACGTAATGTAACGTGAGCATTCCAAAGCGATACAAGCCAGTTTTTTGGTATTTCTACTAATTTTCTTAAAAAATGCTCTGACAGATCAATTTTGTTAACAAGGGGGATAAATTTAAGGGTAATATTAACAACATTACTTTACCCTTTACCAACTTCAAAATTTTATGTGACAAGAGCGGTTACATAGCACATTATTATCTTTTTAAAAGTGTTATTGTGAATTATTTTTTTTAATTATACTTGCCCAACCGATAAAATGTTGATAATTTATTTTTTATTTTATTAACAAAGCTGTAAGGGGTCTTTTTGCTCATTTATTTTCTAATGTGGAGAAATGCTTATAAAATAAACAGATCATGGGGAAAAAAGTGATGGGTATGCCGTCAGCCTGAGTTTGGTCTTATAGTAGGGTACGTTTTTGTAGACAAGTAAAAGGCACAAAGCGTCCCTAAATAACGGGCAGATCTTCTAAAAAAGAGTCATAACACAGAAAAAGCAGTTTTGAGAAAAAGTGACTAAAGATTTTTTGATTTACTTATTACTTTTGATTTATATACTTTGTAAACAAGAAATTTAAAAGAATTTTTTTCTTATTACAATCATGACGGTTTTTTAAAATCATAGAGTATTAGAAAGAGAATTTTGAGCTGTACTTATCTGATAACTTTAATTTTTTGTGCGATGACAGTTTTTTAGAGAACGTGCCAACGGAGGTGCGAACTGTTCAGGAACTTTTGGGTCTACAACTAAATATAGATTGTTTAGTGAGGGAAGACTGCTGCCTTATTAACGTTTTTACCTTACAAATAAATCAAAAGTTAGTACAACAAAATTTATCTTTATTACAAGCACTACTTGTACGTGTATGGAAGAATTTGCTTTAGTTTTGGCTTTTTTCACCAAAAATAATTAAATATTTGTATGAATATAGTCTTCTCTCACTGAACAGCTTATAACTGCAATTTTGATAGTCATGGAGCATATTCAAACCTTAAGAATCGTTTGTAACTTTTGTTGTTAAACGTAAGTCAAATCAAATTAATCTGACACATTTAGAACGTTTACCAAAAATTTTGAATTTTTCTGCTGTCATTACGACAAACACAACGTGGTGAAGTTTCACAACAAGAACGTAACAAAATCTCAAAAATTGTAAATGAAATAAAAACATGTATTCTAACTGTACAAAAGCAAATAAAAGCAGGCTCTGTTTTCTTACCCTGTTGTACCAGCCATATTGGATTTGAAAGTGACCTCTACATGTCATTTTTTTTTATCGAATAACACTTTAAGTTCCAGCTCCGCAGTTGAATTTGCTTTGACATACATCGAGTGATCCAAACAAAATTGAATTTCAGTAGACTCAATGGTCATTGAATAATTCTGTATTTTCTAATATTTGGTTTGTACTAAGAGACTGACATAAACAAGCTCAATAATATTGTAAGAACAGTTAGATATAAATTAACAAAAATCATTATGTATTATTATTTTTGACTTATTAAACGCTTGTTTACTTTGTATGAACTCACTTGCTTTAAGGTACAAGTCTTTAAGGCCAGGAGTCAATAAAACGTTGCAATGGTCACTTTTACAAGCCCTTTATGTCACGTTACTAATCTCTGTGCCATTTTACAGTTCTTTTATTTCATTGGTTGACATTTTATTTTTATCTATTAATGAACACATTTCTAATAGACAGTTTTTATTAATCCGAAATTTTACAATGCATTTTAGTATCAACTTTATCTTGGTTGACGTCTTTTAAACAAACTGGCAACTTTTTTGAATTTTTTAGTGTTTACTGTTTTTTATATTTTTTATACTATGTATTTGTTTTGGATATATATATATCTTTATTTAGCTCATAATTGGCTTCTCATTAACCCTCTTGATGTCGTTTTCTTTTATTTTATTCGTTACCGAAATCAATCTGATTCTGATAATTTAATTTTTCCGGGATTAAAGAGACATCTGCCACATTTTCTTTTTCTTCTCTTTCGTGATTTGTGCTGTGTAGTTGGTGTCTCTGACAATTTGTCAAAAAGACGTGGTTTTTTATATGTTTAATTTTTTTCATTCACAGGGAAAAAATCAATTTAATACTCGTCTTCTGCAAAAGACGACAGGGATTATGCATATTTGAAAATAATACTCGTTTATTTAAACTGTCAAAATACGGAATTGAATTTTAATTTTGTATATTTGGTTTAGTATTGTAATAGATAAAAATGAGATTGTGCTTATTGTACAGTGGAGGCTATAAAAAAGTGGTACACTAAATTTGGCAACGTTTTCTCAAAATTTAAAAATTACAACATATTATAAGGTATAGCATAAGGTTATTCTAAACAATTCGTAAAAATGTCGCAGTTTAAAGGCAAGTTTACAACGTCAAAATGTGTTTTTTGTCAAAGTGTCTTACTTTTTTGTGACTACCGCTGTACCTAACTGCCGTGGAGTACTTAGTACACTAAGTACTACACTAACTTAGTGGATAGCTTATGTATAAATTGACAAACTGTTTTTTTTATTTTGGCTCACTTCTTTTTGTTCGGGAACCATTCAGAAGTGAGGTTTTTCTTGTAAGAATATTCTCTTCTCGAGACCACAAGAACATAATTTATTACTAAAATTTGAAATAAGTACAAAGAACATTAATATAATTTTTGGTTTTATTGAGTTTTAAAAAATCGGCTTATTGTGTTTACAATTGGACGAATAAAATCTTATTAAATTAATGCTTGTTCACTTCTATAAAGTAATTTATTATGAAGCACCTTCTAGGCCAAAAAAAATTAACGTTTTGTTAACTGTCAACAAGGATTCTGTGTGATTATTGGTGCTAGCTAGCAACAATGTCTTTTTTTCTATTGGTTAATAAATTGTCTGATAATGTGATACGGTGCTGGGATTGGTTCTTAGTTGTTGAATTACACTAGTTACGGTTATTTTAGTAATTAGTAATGACTTCATTGTCTTTGAAATATCTTTGCCGTAAAGTTAAAACTTTGTACCTATCCTATTTTTGACGATTTGAATACAAAGTTTGTATGACTAGTTAGGTTTCGTTAATATTCCTCTAAATTTTTATGAAAAAATATGTATAATTTAAATAAGTATTTACGTATTGAGAAAGTTTTTTGTGTTTCCTCAAAATTTCTTATATTTTAGATAGGAGGTTTTGACTTCACGACAACGATATGTCAAAAAAAGTTTTAAACAATGTTTTTTATTCAAGAGTCATGTGAAATATTTGCAATTTGTTGTCTTTGGACTAATTTCTCAGATTAGATTAGTTCAAAAAATTCTGTTCAGATGAGGATAAAAGTTAAAATGGTTCAATAGTTTAATTTTTTATTTGTTGGTCGTAAAATCTAACTTTTACGATAGAGTTCTCGCTTTATGTACCTTTGAAAACGTTATTGCGTTGTGATATTCGTAAATAGAAAATAGAGTGATCTAAGAGAAGCGGAACTATTCCTTCGAGAATTTTCCCTATTAGCAATTAATGCGTAGAGTCGTAAAATAAATAATTTACAAGAAATTACTAAAGATGACATCAATTCTATTGTTCTGTCAATTGTAATTGCTAGTTGCGTAAGTTATTGTTCAAGTATTAAGCTGTTAGAAAGACTGGTTTCGTATTTTTTTAAGTGGCTAGTTGAGAAAACTACTCTCTCACAATCAGTGGTCAAAATTTAGGGTTGGGTGTTTAGTCTTCCCCTTCGTGATGAAAATGAAGCCTTTTTGTTTGTTGTTAATTTTATGGAAATAACACTATCTACTTGCCGCAAGTGTCGGAACGGCCGTCATAAACATTCCCCTTTAACGCACGCACCCCTACTGCATGATATAATTTTCTAGATGAGTCCCTCAACGGCAATCGGGTTCTAACCGACGATTGTCCATCGCGAGCCAAATGGCCTATACAAGAGATAGTAGCCATAGTTTGCATAACGGGCTATAGCCGGTATATGCGCCATTGTATGGATCGTTTTCTTTTTATGGCGGACCCCTTCTGGACGAGGGCACATCCTTTGCTCCCGAGGGATGCGGACTTTTGTTATCCTGGACACGGCGACACCCCCTCCACCGTGTAATTCAAACGATACGTGATTATCATACCGACGCATTCTCGCACTTTTATTGGTCTATTTCTCAAAAATACACACACTTTTAATTTGACTTTTTTACACACCTCTTCCTCATATAAAGGTTGTTCATTAAAATTTGGCGCTACGATTACTCACCAAAATTTGACTTCTAAATTTTACTAATCTTTCTCTTCCAAATAACAAACACAAGTTGTATTTAATTGCTCTGACAAATTTACGTAAATGTATACATGAAATTAACAAACAAGGTTTTATTTCAATTCGCGTGCCAAAAATAACTAGACCAAAGAGAATCTACGTTCTGGAACAAATCGAATTATTTTAACATTTCCTATCGCCATTTTTGATTTAATCGTTATTTATTGTTTAGGATTTAAAGTCTAAAATTAGAGAATATAAATTACATTGAGATACATAATTAAGATAAGAAAAACAAATGAGAATTTAAGACACAAGAAATGAATTTCCAGCGCGGTTTTGTTGGTTATTATTGGCCTAAAAGAATCATTTTTCAAATTTTTTTACTTAATCTGACTTTATCTTTATTAACCTTGAATGGAATATTATAATTTGTTATTGTTTGGAATTTAAAGTTTTTTTTCAAACACTGACCTGTCTGGGAATTTAAATTCAATAAAAAATATGTAGGTACAACATGTAAATCTTGCATCCCACAAGGTGCAACAATCGGTCCAATGCTATTTAGTATATTTCTGTATAAGTTACAGAAGTTAATTATTCAAATATTGACTTGCAAATTACTAATCATATAATTAATAATTCTTTTAATGTTGTGACAAATTTATTGCAGTGTACTAATTGGAAGTAGGTGTGTTGTAGTCACCTAAGCTTCGTTTGTTTTTGACAGTTGGTATTTAAATCAAATTAAAATTTATGTAAAGATTCCCGTTAATCAGAAAATTCCATTCTTTTGGCAATTCTGGCAACAGATGTATTTAACAGTTTTTTTCTTTTGGTTGAATCAGCATCGACTGTCTTATCTTAGGTCCCTCTTCGCATAAAAATTAACTTTAATATCGGGGCATTTCTTGGATATTCCAAGTCATTTGCGCGCGAAGCTGCGGCGGCTAAATTCTTTATTAATTACATTCCGGCCGCTATCGAGCGCTGCTGTGCGATGAGGCTTTCTAATTACGCCGCCAAAGCGCTGCAATCGCCTGGCAATATGCCACCTAATGGATACGAGCCCATAACTCATCGCACAACGGGTCAAATTAATTTAGGGTTTAGGGAATTGCTCACAATAATTTATAAATATACGGCGACGTTCCCTTAATAAAAACTGGAGAGGAGGAACGGGATATCACCGCTTCAGGCCAATGGAGTGCTTATATGATGAGATGACATCATATTGGCAACACTGCTCCCGGGTGGCAAACATGTAATCCGCCCTGCTGTTGTTATACCTGCACCAAACGGCCTACCCAGAAAGTATTCGATTACGATAAAATGCACTAGACATGTTATATCTACTTCTTTCTTATGCCAAACTGTTTCTTTCCATTATAGACAATTCCTCAGAGGATCACACTCACAATGTCTTACTATAATTTCAATCATACCGAAAACAGAAATGGAACAGTTCTTCATCCAATTTCTGATAGAAAGTCAAAATTCTAAAATACAAAATTTGTTTAATGCTTAACGACGGTGAAACACAGATTTTTACAAAAGAATTTTATGTTTATCTATTCTTGCAGGAAAACACAATTTCAGTATCGATTTTCTATGAAACATAAAATTTACAACTGCAAAAAATTTTATTGGTAAAGAATGGAAATTGGTAACGTAAATATTTTGTTTTTAGCCGTAAGCATATTTTAAAAAAATAAAGTGTATACCTATAGTCACTATAGTCTATTCAACTGACATCTGCATTGTCAATGATATCTTTAACAAAATATGTCATCTATTCAGATCTGTAGTTAAAATTGTTGTTTAGAGGAAGCAATTTTTATTAAGAAGAAGAGTACCTACAAGTTTTAAGAAAAGGAACTAGGAAAAGCCAAGACAGGCAACTCTATAATAAATTAATATATGTAATAGGTATTGCAATATTTTCTCTTGGATTTCTATCTTAAATCTCATCTTCTTCATAGTGTATCAACAGTTTACACAACATTTGTATCTTTATTTTTCTTTGTTTTACTTTTATTTCCAAAAGATAATTAAAAATTAAAAGAAATTAAATTAAACAAATATAAAACATTTAGAATTTATTAAATTCGCATACAAGCGCATGAAGAATCCACCGGAGTTTTTTTTTATACTTAATACTTATATAGGGGGTTCAAAGTATTATTTCCAGAATTTTTCCAAAATAGTAACCTGAGATTGAAATATAACTGAATCAGAGCAAGCCGTGGAAGTGCGTATTAACATTAGACACATCATTCAGTTGCGCTGGCACAGCCTGCTCTGATTCAGTTATATTTCGATCTCACCTTATCTTCTATTTAAACAAATATTCTGAAATAATTTACATATAGTGTTATCTACATATTGTAGGTGTACATGAATTTAGGATAGAAATAAATATTTTTTTTAATTTCTGCAATAATATACAGTTGTGAGAAAGAAACTTGGTCATTAAATTGATTTTTGACGCCACGAAAAATGCTCAATTTTTTGTTTTCGCCACTGTAATTATATCATTAAAATATGAAAAGAATAACCAAAATAAGGTATATAAAAAAAACAATTATTTAGAACAATTATGAAAGCGATTTTTTTTTGTTAACATTCAAAATAAGCCAAGACAATAATGTATTTTTTTTTGTCAGTACAATATAACTTAATACCTATTACTAAAAAAATATTTTGGCGATTTAGAGTACTACCTAAATGTTCAAATAAAATTGTTGTAAATAGAATTATGCAAACTATAAATGACGGAAATTATCTCTATTTCTCTTAAGACACTTGGTTATTCGCTGTTTTAATGCCTTTAATCATGTTATTGCTGAAAATTTGAAGTTGTCAAAAATTATTAGGTTGTTTTATTGACAATTTAGTTAGCTAAAGTGGCGTGTGACGAGGCTAGTGTCAGTTTTAGTCAGATTTAGGCAGGTCATATATGCTTCTTTAGCAGTTGATTTATTGTTAATTTGTTATTTATTATATTTATAAAGTAAATTTGACTATTGACTCTACGAGTACCAATGTCAGCCGCTTCTTCTTAGTATGGCTTCTATGTCGCTTACTCCTTGAAAACGATAAACAATTTTTTATTAGGTTTATTTCTCTTTATTTCTATAGATTTTGACATTCGTAGAAAAAGTGGTCAATTATTCAATTTGATACGAGTCGTATTAATTTATCTTTTCTGTTTGTAAGGGTGGTTATTGTGTTATTCTTGGAAAATTAATTAGATTAAGTGTGTTCTAATTATTAGAAGTTTTTTGTCTGTATTTTGTCTGGCTGAAGTCTGGAGTGGAGCACTTTAGAGAGAAAATAAACAGTTCAAAACTTCGTAGAAGTCCTAAATTATTGTACCGGAAATGTGTAAATAAAATTCTTGGGGAAACAACCGAGATAACCGCCAATGATGCTATAATATTGTCTCAAATTGATTTTGTTATTGATTCATTTGTTAGTGCGTCTCAACATTTTGATTCATTCGAGCAGTGACTTCCATTGTATGAATTGGTCAATTTTAGAAGCGCATCTTTCGTTCGTTGCTCCTGTCTCGTCTTGAAATCCCGTCTCCGCAAATTGCTTTAATTCGAATCGCGAAGTTTCCTCCCTCGGTGGTATTTTAAAAGATTTCCTAATTCGAATCATATTTTCGTATGTAATTTTCGTCGTCGAGGTTTACCCAGGGCTCAGTTCGGCTCAGTCATTAGACTATCAACCGTCATTATCTCGCACCTCGAACGCACTCTGTGTCTGCTTTAAACAGCGGCAAAATGGCGATAAAGTTACGCGGAATGGCTCCTTTACGCGTGTTTATGTATCCTTATAGCTTTCAATGTTCATGTTCTCAAGTTGCGCACCAAAGTGTCTAACCTACATTACACCGGCCCATAATCTTCAGCTATCACAACGCTTAATCAAAACGTAACACGCTTTTGAATTACGCCGGATTTTCCGAAAAGATTTCTCCCTCTCTTTATTAAAATATTCCTCAGTCAGCTCTGATTTCGGCTAACCCAAACATATAATTAAGCACGTACGGGCGACTCATGCGATATGTAAATGAAAGCTCCAAGATCAAATTCGGTAAGTCACGCGAGCTTTCAAGCGTTAATACTACCATAAAGTACCTGGATTACTGCGCTTACAAAGCTAATACCATGTAATGGGCCTTGTTATAGAGTGCTGGCCCGCTGAGCCTCTATGTGTGATAATTTGATAATATTAGACCGTTATTGAGGGTAATCGCCTTGATATTTCATAACGTGTTATTGCCACCGACATGCTACGCATGTTACGCTATTTATTAAACTGTTTGCCTCTTATCGGCCTTTATCACGGCCTCTTTTTTATTTCTTCATTCGAACATTTGATCGACACCATTTCCAACCCCAAAAAACCACGATTAAAAATGTACAGATTTATCTAAACGGCTAGTAAACCAACAGACCTTTGATACATTTGCACATAAATTGGATAGATAAGATCCAAAATTGCCTTGTACTAATTTGAATAAGCTTCGACAGCATACCAACAAATACTACCCCCAGGGCTCTGGGTTCTGCATACACCCAAGTTTTGCACGTCTGCAATATTGTTATACATAATTATAAAGTTTTGTAGACATCATAGGACACCATGACAAAACAAGATTTGAAGTATATCTTAGTTAAATTTAGCTGCAGTTACTGTCAGTCCTGGTTGTTACAAAACTCTAATATTGTTGTGTATCAATCTTCTTAAACCTATTTCATAAAACTAGTTACCTTAAAACTTTTTTCCAATAATAACTCGGCTCATCTGACGTTAAGACAACATGCAATAGTCTCAGAGTAGTATTCTCAATAAAAAGGACAGGAAATCTCGTAAAAATTTACCAAAAACAAAGAGTTTGAAATACATACTTCTTTATTGCTTTTGTATGGTTACAGCATTATAACGAGTGGCCCAAATCTTTCATCATTGAGTTACTTTTACCTGTCAAAACGTAGAAGTTGCATTGATTGCTACAATCAATTGAATTATTAATAGCCCAGAAAATTAAATGTAGCTACAAAGTTGATGTAATTTAGATATAGGCTCAAAAATTTAGAGGCAGTTTAGTTTCAGACTATTCTAAGTGTTTTGTGGAGGTTCTCTGTCGATCCTTAAGCTTAATTTGGCGTTTTCAAAGTTTCTAAATTTAAATTAACTAAAAATTTTATTTTTTTGTTTGCTAATATTATGTTCAAGCTCAACGTTTTGATTGACGAAGGCAATTCGATGACGAAAAATTTGGCGCACCTATTGGTTATACAATGTCAAGTTTCGACACTCTTTTTTTGTTACGTTTCTACCAACAAAATGTCATGGCACTCTAGGAGAATTTTTTCAATAGTAAACAATCGATATAATACTGTTTGAAGTTTGAACATTGCCCTTTAAATCGTAACCTGACGTTTCTAAATCTGTTTATCTAATGACACTTCAAACACAGTTATGACATTTTATATAACCTTAGCATTGTGTATTTACGAAAGAATGAGAATGTGACTAAAGATGCAAATTCTTTCAACAAAAGAACCTTGTTGAAGATCTATAGTCTAAACGTCTTATTTTGACGTCAGGAATATTTAGACTTTTTGTACAGACCTTTTAGAGCCATCGTGTATAGTTCTTTTTTTTTAAATGTTTATAACTGTTGCCAGAACTTAAATAAAAAGCTTAGTCACCTGGATGCTGGTTCACCATTGTCATTATTTTGACTTAAATCTTTGATTTCACATGGATGTTGACTGTCAGCGTTTTTTACTCGAAAGCAATGGAAATCGTCAGCGTCTAATGATTTGTTGATTGTCAGCTTAGCTTCTATGTAAAACGGAACTTATTGTCACTGTCTTGGCTGTCAATGTCAGCTGCTTGATTGGGCGGTTTTTTTCTTGTTGTGACTGTCAAATGGCAACAACGCAATACGTGTTTATTGTTAAGTCTGTTTACTGTGTTTACTGCTTTTTATTGAATTAAGGAGACACAATAAGCCAAAGTTTCTAAGTAATAGGGTTGCTTTATTGAACAATTTACTACTTTAGTCACATTCTCATTGTTTTAAAATACGCAATACAATTGAAACTCAAGGTTTGTCCTGTGAGGATAGCTTTTTTAAAACTAGTGAAGATGTATTGTAGTATGTAAGATCATTAGCAATAATTGTAAAATAAACTGTTTGAAGATGGTGAAAGTTCTACTATATTTTACATAAAGGACGAGAGATAATGTACTATGTTGAATTTTTGTTGGTTTTGCATGATATTTTGTCTCACTTTGTAACACAAGAATTTGTATTGTTTCAGACGAGTTTTATAATTTATAGAACTCTCAGTGTTATTTAATTTTGAATTGCAGATTACTAGTATTACACTGTCAAAAACTATTACATTGTCCAAATTGTCAATTTCTAGGACATGTTGAGCTACTTTATTAGTGTTCAAAACAAATGATGAAAATAAAAAATAATATAAAATTATTATCAGTTGTAATACGCTATAAATATGACATTTTCATATTTCTGGGAATACGCTTAACCTCTTATTGACTCTAATGTTAAAATTCTTGTGAAGGTAGTCTCATTTTTTGGTGAATAGTATAGGAATCTTGAGAGAGGTTCTTTCTTTTAGTTTAAAGGTTTATCTCTAACACCGCGAGCTGATGGCACTCTAGGTCAGATATTACCTCTCAAATGGTATAATTACCTCTTTTCTTGAATTTAATGTAATTACTAATTATACTAATTTTGAATAGTTGACATTATTGTGTAGACACTAGAGGAGATTAGGTCAGGTTTTGTTGTTTTACCAAAAATTTGCATTCTCTAGAAATCTAGATGACGTTGATTTGGCAAATGTCTTTGTTTTTTCTCCAAGAGACATTTACACCGAAATTACGGTATAATATGACAGAGAGCTGACATAACATTTAATTAATGAATTCAATTTGATGATTTTCTTATCATTTCGAATTATGTAGTCGTTTCCCAAATCTGAGTAGGAAGGAAATCTAAGTCCAATTAATCTAAAATTGATGAACGAATTTCTTTATCTAAAGTGTTTTAATTAAAATATGTGGTGGTTCTGTTATCGGTCCACAAAATAAAAGAATCGTTTTCTTTTTATATCCTGTCATAAACCACTGTACGATAAGAATGTTTGTAGAAATTTTTCATTCATTTGATTTAATAATTCTAGAGGGTACGAGGTGGCACAATAGACTAAAACTGAGGGAGTTAATTCGAAATCTCCATTTTCCTAGTTGAAAATTACTTATCCTCTTTGTTTAAATATTAACATAACAGCGACCGTTATAGCTCCGTTTGGCGCAGAAACTCAAATTTCATCTGCATAACTAGTTTTCACCGCATCTGATGTGAAGTTGAAAATTTCATGTAAGCGCAATTTTCTTTCTATAAACGTTGATCGAGAGACAAAGAAATTCCCTTAAACATTAATAATGCAATTTGAATTAATCCAAGCAGGGGGCCCGAATTCCCAAAGACGGGTCTGGACATTAATCAGGGAGGTGCAGACCTTTACATGGCCGACCAATCCTAGGTGCATTGTTGTTTCCAAGACAAATGTTCTGGGCTCGACCCGATCGTAAACAACGCCAGACATCGACTCAGGTGCCCTCGCCCACCCTCTACTAAATCACATGCATTATTGAACAATGGGGCGACTTCGACCACTGCGCGCCACGCAATTACAACATGGCTGGCTTTAGCCCTTTTAAATTAGTTTTAAACGAGCGATTGGAAAACGTAAATTTTAATTTCAGGGAGGGGACAGATGGGTACAGGAATTAACAGAACAAGGGGCAAACGAGAAATTACGAGACTAATTTCTCCAAGCCCCTTTATCTAGTTCGGAACAAAATTAAATTGATGATTGTTGGTATCTTGTTTGTGAGGGTAGGAACTGTCTAAAATTGACTCTCGAGTGGATACTTGAGAGATATGTTTGGTCGTTATTGGAATTAGAATTCGTAAATACACACATTAACACTTAGGAAAATTATCCTGAAGAGCTTCAAACGTTTAATAACTCTTGCTGTAGACATACAAAAAATAAACAAGGTAACAAATTAATTTCTATAGACTATTTTTTAAATTTTTTGGTGACAGGTAAATAGGTCATCTTAATCTTAATCTTAATCTTAATTTATGACCAAATGATTCATGATTTATACTATTTAGTTAGTGTCTCTGTACTAGATTTAGACAACTACGGATTGACGATTTGTCAAATAAAATTGTGGCAATCTTTTAACTGTTCAGTATTAAATAACATAATAAGTATTAAGTAACAATTAAGAGGTGATAGCTCTTGTTGAAGGGATGCTAAAAACCCAATTTGCCTTCTACAAATGTCTATAGTTTTTGAGATATACGCTGTAGACCATTTTTTCTAAAACATTATTTTTGAGATAAATGATAATATGACAATGTAATTTGGCGATTTATTATAGTACTAAATAATTGCTAATTGCTTATTACGGTGCTTGGTTTATGTATAAAAAGTAGAGGAATATGATGTTTTAAATCTTTATCAAATGTTCTGTAGTAAGACATGTTATCCGCACTTTGCTAAGGAGGCTTAATAAGCAGTAACACGTGTAGCAATTTTTTACATGCAGTAGAGAGAAATTATTAATTAATTTAGTCGAAAATTAATCTTAGCTTTCACTACTTAAATAAACTTATTTATTTAAATTAATTTTCATAATATTTAGATTAAAGAGTGTTTTTAGTAGAATCTGAATACCATTTGAATTTTTAATTGTTTATTTTATTTGTGCAAAACTGGAATATTTATTAACAGAACAAAGACATTGAAGTGACGGAAGCAAACGAACATCAAAAGGCCAGTTATAAACATCCGAATTACCGCAATATTCGGATAAAACGATTTATTGTAGAGTCTACTGTATATTTTTTATTAATATATGTATTTAAAGGTTTAGTATTGAACGATTCTTAATAATAAAAGAGTATGAAAACGCTTTTTCGTAGAAACAAATTACAGTGTTACTTGTTTCGGTCTAAGGCAGGCCATTCCCAGGCGATAACAAAAAATCTTGCCTAACATTTTTTCTTTATTGTAGACAGAAGGATGGTCAGCTTTGGCTGAAGCACGTGTATTATTTATTGCTTCTATTCATTATGTTTTATAACTTTTTTTAATTAAAGACTTTTTATTTATTTACTATTCATTCATCTTTTTAACCAAAAATCAATAAAATCAGCAATGATGGATCATCAGATTATTATTTATTTTTATGCTAGTCTTGTCCACGCGACACGTTTCGACTACAAAAGGGCTATCCTCAGGAAATCATTATAAAATTTCTAACCAATAAAATCGGAAGGATATTTTAATATTGGGTACATTATTATTATAAAACAAATTGAGCAAATCTATCTTTTTATAGGAAGAAAAAAATGACAACAAATTTGGATAACATAAATTTTTTTAACTATGAATACGATGAAAAAACTCTTTTTGTACTCATCACATTTGATAAATTGGGAATTTTCCTGAACGGGAGTGTTTCTCCAGAAAGAAAGGTGGCGCCATTTAGCAATTTTCTAAGCAGTTTTGTCACCTCATTAATAACTAAATTTTGGCTTTTATTCGTTACAAAAAAATATTGTACTCTTTAGTGACGAGATTTTTGGCATTTGCTCTACTCTTTTCGTTCGTGCTGCAAACAAATTGGTCGTGTGGGAAATTTATCTTATTACCGAATAAGTTTTAGACAGACAACTATTTTTTTAATTTGGGAATGGTTTTTCAAAGAGAAGATATTAAGAGATTTTTGTAAAATATTTTTAATTGCTTGTATCATTTTTTATGTAGAATCTTCGACTAATTTGCTTATGTCCTGCTTCAGCAAATGACTTATCCGTGGGAAGCCATAAAGCTGTGTAACTTTTCGAAACAATCGGCAATGAATTAATCTTTTGACAGTTTAATAATTATCTTATTGCGTTCGTTAGATCCGCGCTATCTATTTATAGCCTGGTCTATAAATCACTCGGCGTAAGCAGAAGCAGTCGTTAGATTTACACGTCATGTAATGAGATGTTTACGACGTCGTTAAAGCTGAGGTGTTTGTAACAATTCGTGAGCGTCGCGATGCCTTTCCTTGGTATAAGCGCCGTCGCCAATTGCACCGATGCACACAGTTATCTTACTAACAAAAATATGTAGCAATACTTGCCAGCCAGTGATATTTATAGCATAGTTTGGCCTTTTCCCCACAGTTACGAAGCCCGAGATTAAAACCCATAACTTATATTTTATTTTGCCCTTTCTGTCTTGTGCGGTCGCTCGCCCGAACAAAGTTTTTCGCGACTCGCCGAGCTCTGCTGCCTTTTCTTTCCGGCTTAATGACTTACCAAACTTCCACAGGAGTTGCCAAATAAATTTGCTTTTATAACGCGAACACGATCCAATTTTTTTATGCCGATTTTCACACTCAAATAAAAACATTTAGGGAAAAATTTCGGGGAGGTCTCTCTTATCGTTTCTTCCGGTGTTTGGAATGCATACAATACAAACGCTTATCTATTTCACTCTGCATTTTAATTAGCTACGTGTTCAAACTTACTAAAACTATGAACATTTATGACGCCCCCTAAGCCAAATTTACATAAACTTCCCTTGTTTACTTTACTTTTGATTTTGTGGGATTTCTGTTTCTTTCAGTTAGATTGCTATCTTCTGACTGTTGAGCAATCACAATATAATACTGAGTACAAATTGTGGAGGTAGCGAATAAGGGATTTGTATCTATGGGGTTAGCTTTGAAACAAAGAATCCAAACATTTACGAGACTCCTGGCAGCAGTTTGGCTAGTGAAACATTTGAAGCTATCTCGTTATCGATTGAAAGTCCGGGAATGCAGAAGGAGAGGGAAATTATTGCACACGTTTTCAGTATCATCTGCATTAAAAACAAGACGCATTTATCAATATTTATGGAAATTGGAAGTTTTTCTTTACTCATAAATTCCTGACCCATTTCTTTCTATTTTTGGTTGTTTTTCGGTGCAGTTGCAGCTTCATAAAAATAGATTTTGCTGGGTAAAATCGTTTCCTTGTTAATTTTAATTAAATGACTCAGGTTTAACATTAAAATTCAATATAAGTTTGCGAAATGCCGGCTTAGTCAAGCATTACTATTCCACTTTTATTTATTTGACTTCTTTACTGGTATAATTTTTCAGAATAACTGTACCTTTTAACCATTACCGACGATTTGCATCTGTCAATTTACTCTCTTAATGGATTTTCTTAACTCCGACGAGATTGTTATAGTCGCGATAAAAGCTATTGAGTAACGGAAAATGTACCTTGATTGGGTGCAATAATATCTTATCAAACCTTTTTTTACGAAGCTATTTAGCTACTAGAGTCATAACTGACCACTTTGTCACACCTCTAAACTTGGCTAATAGTTAAAATAACTGTAGTCACCCCACAAGTTCATAAAACGTGATTTATAGTTACGGCACATTGTTAAGTGTGTCTTTAACGATAACATTTACGAACCAAAAGAAAAAAAAAACAATAGGGTTCTGGTTAATGTTTGTTTTTGCTTAACACAAATCTATGATTTATATGCAATTTTTTCAAGGATATATACGTTGTTTTTTCAACAATTTTATTTACAAACTATAATTAAACTCGAAATTTTATACCGAAAGGAAGTTCTGATCGATATCAAAAGCTTCAAGTGTCATTAAAATTTCACAACTCCATTCCAGTAAAAACTACAAAGACCTACCCGAAGGCTCATAAATCCCTACTAATAACCCAACATTTCAGCAGTATCGCTTTACAAAATTCGCTTTATTTTGACTTCCAAGTACAAAACTTAATAAGCCGACAGCGCCAAAAAGAAGAGGTTTATTTTTTTCAGTGACCTCAACAAGACAAAACAATTTTCAATTAGCTTTTGAAATTTTTTGAAAGTGTAGCGAGTGCGATAAATTAGTTTTGGTTGTTATTTTTGTAATTAAAGCGTTGATTAATCCCGTCCGTGCTGAATATTTGAATTCGCATTGCAGCCCTGTAATTTCAGTATAAAATTGCATTTCTCATTACGATGCAAACCACACATACTCTTCCATAATGGGGTACAGTGCTGCATATCCTATCCCAGTAGGCTGACATGAGCCGCGCAAATGAAGATAACGCCACATTACCCCGCCAATGCGCTAGTGTTGCAGTTCCTGCACTTTGCGGGAAAATCCCTGCACGTCCTGTGTATCCTGTGGGAGCTGTGTGTTGAGTTGGAGAGAGATCGGCATGACGTTGTGTTGATGAAAACGTGAAATTGCACTCTGTATGCAAGCGCCCATTTTCCAGTCGAAACTGCTCATCCTGCTCGGTATAATTGGAATGTGTTGCAGAAATGCGACAATTCAGACAATGAATGTTGCTACTCACTTCTTTCTACAATCAGCAGCGCATATTTTGTTTATTGTGCTTTATTTTAATGGAGGACGAGTCCGCTTTATATTACTTGATGCAGTGCGAAAGAGGATGCAGGAGTTTGGAAATTTTACGGGTGATTTTTTGACACATAAATCTGATTCAAGGGGTAATTAACCTGCTTTGACTTGACAAGAATTATGGGTCTGTTTATCGCTGATGTCAGATTTTAAATACCAAAACAAATTAAATAATTCAGGGTTTTATTTCCAGTCGTGGCAGCTTACATCAAAATTGTGGAATATTTAATACAGCTAAGCGTTTTACTTCAATTTATGAGAGTTGCACAATGTCTTGCCTCGGAATTTCTAGAAGTCTATTTAAAAATTAAAAAGAACTATTGCAGCAATAAATCATTTACAAAGAAAGTGTTTTTGTTTTTAAATATAGATACTAAAAAGGTGCTAAGACTAGGGGTTACCCCCATTATGAATTTTTGAAGAAAGTTAAGACTGTTTGCTCTTGCTGTTAAACGTAGACCTCAGTAAAATTTTCGCTTCAGCTTATTAATGATTCTGTCGATTGTTCTAATCTTTTATCGAAATTGGATTTTAAAATGCCAACATTCAATTGTAGAAATCTAAGCACATTTTCGATTCCCAAGGCTCGTACCAATGCGCTAACAATGTCACCACTGTATAAAATGGAAGACAACTATCCACCTCTGGAATTTAACTTTGGCATCTTTTTTTGACAAAGAGCGGTTATTAAAGCAATTGTTCTTTTCTGTAAAATCAAATGCTTGTTAATCCTTGCCCAGTAATTGGGTTTGTTCCGTTGAACATTGTATGAAATAGTAACAATAATGAATGGTCTGTACAACAAGCTACCATACAAAAAAGATTACCCTATATAAATTGTATTTTATAAAAAGATATTAAAAGGTTGTGAAATGCTTTTTGAAAGAAACAAAGTCACAATCTTTTAGATGATGTTTAATCATTCATTATCATATTAGATTTCTTCTAACGTGTCTCGCAAATCTGAAGCTTGTTATATTTAATTTGTTCCCACATCGTTTCTTGTCTATTACTAGCAAAATCGTTTAATAAAAAAAAATTATTACCTTAAATCGGTTAGTCGTCTACTTTAACTTCACGCCTTTTTCAAAATTAATATTTGACTACAAAAATCTTCTGTTTACGAGAGTGTACCATGATAACAAATGAACAAAGAATAAAATTTGATGGAATTTTGTCGTATCTTATTGGTGGCTGAACAGGAAAATGTCAGATTTTAGCAGTTCAGGATGATACTTCATGTACAGTATGCTTTAAAATAAATGTCACACTCGAGCGCTAGAGACTTGGTGAAACTCTTCATCTTGCAACATAGCATTTAGCCTAGTCTGTTGGAGGGTTCCTTTGTTATTTTCTTGTTGATCGGTAGTAGTTAACTAACTTTAAGGGCTTAACAAACTATTTTAAGAGTTTGGCACAAGTCTCGGGCGCTTGAGTGTGATATCAATTTTGAAGCATACTATATAAAATGTATAATAGCGTCAGCCCGAGTTTGGTCTCAAAGTGGGGTACGTTATTGTAAAAGAGTAAAAAGCACAAAGCGTACCTAAATAACTGTTCTAGAACTTTTGGTTTGACAACTAAATAGTTGGAATTTTGATGTAAGTTAAATCAGTCTGCGGCATTCAGAACATTTACTAAAAATTTGGATTTCTTTGACATTAATTTAGATCATTTAATTGTTATTATTATTATATATTTAAACGGTTGTGGCTGGTATACTTTTTCTCTTCTTTTTCGTTTGTTTTTCTTGTTTTACGTCATGGTTCATTCCTGGTTTGTCAAATAAAAAAAGACATTTTTTGTTGCTAAAAATGAACTTATAAAATATGAATTTAGGGTTTATTTGTTGATGCATTGCCCATTATGTCCACAGCATAACGTGCTGCTGAGACAAGTGATAATTACGAATTTTCGATTTGAAATAGGTAGATGGTTATAACAAAAATATCCAAATTAATTATTATAGAGGTTGTTCGTTATTTATTTGTTATTGTAACATGCTTAGTAACATTAATTTAACAAATGAAGTAGTTATGTAATTGGCTATTAGAAAATTGCTATACAGTTTAATTCTTCTGAAAATTCGATATCAAGAAGTTCAATAATCTAACGACTTGTATTTTTAAAAAAATTAATAAATAATTAATTGTTTTACGCATGAGCTCATCTTTGTCTTCTCAAACAACCTAAAAAAAAATACTTTAATTACAAGTGTCCCACGCACCAATTAAAGAAATTTATTTGACACTAATTATAATAACATCCCGGAACCGAAATTAATCTCTTGATTTGAAATTTTTTAAATTGACTTTGAAAAATGATACTAGGTGCGTCTGCTATCAAAAAAATTACCACAAAATATTTAACAATTTGCACGCTATTAAAGAAAATTATCTCACTTTCAGTGTTTGCTTTTATCGTGTTCTCACAGTTATTTGTATGGTCACGTTTAGACTGACAATGGATTTCGTAAAAATTCCGGCTTATCTGACAATTAAGCATTTGGTGTAATAAAATTAATGACACTGTATCTAATTTAGGTGAAATAAAATCTAATGGACTCTGACAAGATTTAAAGCGCCGTTATAATTTTTTCTGGCAGCTTTTGCAATAAATTAAGTCCTGCGATAAAATCATCACCTGAAATTTAATCCTCGTGAAAGCTGTGAAAATATGTAGAGAAATGTCTCAATTAATTTGGGTGTCAGTGACCAGATTTTCCATTTTCCGTTGGTCCATATCCACCCTAGCGATTTTGGGAATCGTAAAGTGTGGGTAGATGGCGCCTTCGACCTTGCTTCTTACCTTTTCTTCGCACTTTTCATTTCCGCCCTAACGTTACTTTTATAGTTATCACTTCCTTCAGCCTCACTTCGTGCTCGACCATTTCGAATTCCTCACACGAGTTTAATCCAATCGCTGAAACATACATATTTCTTTATGTGTGCACTCGATTCCAAATATGACTTTACAAATTATTCCACGAAAATTACATTTACATTTCAGCGCAACCGCAATGGCTTTTGGAAGCCCCTGTATGTGCAATAATTAACCTGTTTGAAAAAGAAAACGGCGCCAGAGAGGATACTTGATACGGGAGGGTTTATCTCAGAACGTCGAGGGATTATGTAGCATAAAAGAACGAATATCTTACTTAGAAGATAGCTGCTTTGTGAGACAATGCTTTAATGTTATTATAAGATTGTCTTATTCTTATGCGGTCGACGTGGGAGGAACAAAAAGTTCAATGAGGAATTTCATTGTCTGAATTATTTATTACATGGTTTCTACAAACGTACAAGTAAAAGTAAAAATACTAAAGTAGGTAAATAGTAGAAACGAAACATTCCTCTCCTTAATCCCCTCAAAATATTTTCATTGTTTTTCAAAAACAAGGAATTTATGTCATAATAACCTTCGGCTCCTACGCGTGATTTACCATTTAGTACGCCTTCAATTACTTTTTTCAAAAAATTATTATGTGTTGACTACTTGGGCGCACTTTTTTCTTCACTGGCATGTTTGTTGTCTCTGACTACAATTTTAATGAGATCTGGCCTTGGTGACCTTATGTAGACATAAATCCGTGAAAATTGCACGTGTTAAAAGTTGACACGTAAAAAACAAACTCGTTACAAGAGTCAAAAGGAAAATTTTCCACTGAAAATTATACATTCAGCTTTTGGTGATGTCAGAAGGTACTTACCAAGAAATAACAGTGTTGTTTTCCAAAGATCCGCTATTTGGGACAATAATTTCCTGTGTCAAAATCTGGTATGGAATGTGATGATTTGTTTGTGATTTTTCCGTGTGAGAGTCGCGTGTTGTTGAATGGTTCATGTTTCTGTCCCATCTGTTGAATAAAAGTGTAGCAGTAGTTGCATTTTGCTAATGGAGAGAGGTCTTAATTAAATAATGTTGATTTGCTCGGTATAATCACAAGCAATTATAAGCAGCAACAATCCAATTATGTTAATTTAAATGGTCCATAGTAATGGTGTATATTAATTTTCCGGTTGTATTATGAGTAAGTAGCACGCTATCCCACATTCTTTGTCTTCGTGGAGTTCAACAGTTCAAATATGTTGTTTGTTTAGTTAGAAAACTGGTCGTGTATAGAGTCTCGTTCATCGATCGTCGAATTACAAAGAGAAGAAGAATATTGATGTAGTAATAAAGATCGTAGTTTCAGCAAACTAAAGAAGATTTGTAAATAAACTTGAAGTAATATAAATAATTCTTTTTTGATTTTTGCTTTCATCTTGATTTTAGGATCAACAAATTTAATTAGTCATCGTGTATCTGTTTTGTGTTAAAACCTGATTGTATTTATTCTCATCCGGAACATTAACTTTCTCTGTTTTCGGGCCGAGAAAAAGGCCGACCAATTTAACAAATCACTTGATGACTATTAGAAGATTAGAAATTGCTTGTAAAATGGTTGTCGTGGAGCCATTTGCCATCATCATTTTGGCTACAACTGCCAGCCTGCTCAAGTTATGGGCGAGGCAGAATGCGTAAGTTATGCCTGTAAACAGACACTTTACATAACGAGATGCTAACCCCAACTGTGCCCTCCAAGCCGCAAGGGACCAAACAAATCTACGAGAGATCCTAATTTTTACTACCAACTTTTTACCACTCTACTACAATTCCAACACCACCCCGCAGGGTAACTCATCAATATTCTAATTTAAAATTATCTCCTAAACATCATAAATAAAAAATATTTTATCATGTAAAGTTACAAAAATTATAATACCTAAACCAAACCTCAAAAATTATAATACCAAAAAATTAGTAACAATATTTTTATACATTACTATTTATTTAAAGAATTACAAACATCTAAAATAAAATAATTAAGGTATTATCGACAATATCTTGGAAATTTTACATATTTACCTTAAAAAATATTTCAGTACCAGTGGTTTCCAAACTTATTTGGCTTACCGCTCCCTTTCTAAAATCAATAGTAGACTGCTCTCTTAGTTAAGAACAGTGACATTTTTTCTGTGAGTGAAAAATTAATCTATTTTACACCAACATGAAAAGAACACTACATCTCTAAATTCTTTAAGCGGTTCGCTAAAGAGGTTTAGGAACCACTGAAATATTCTGAAAAGGAATTAAATGTGATACTACGAAAATACTACCAAACTTTTTTTAAGTCAATATTTTAAACATAGAACGTTTTATAACAAACATTTAGTTGTAAGTATTATAAATTATAACCATTGCGTAGATCGGCTATAACAACCGCATATCTGGGTCTTTAGGATCGGTTTTTAATGGATGAATTTAACTCTGTATGAGATATAGAAAATGCAAATAAGATTATTTCCTGTGAAAATTTGTTTGGTTTTCGTGAAGTTAGGAAAATTGAAAATGATTACTATGCATTTTGTAATTGTAACTGACGTGTCGGGGACGGCCGTTCCCATCTTCAACGTTTTTTTTTACTATGTAGTGATTACATGATTAGATGTTCGGTGAGCTTCTGTCTCTCAGGTCTAACTATGAAGGAGTGATCCGAATTTTACCAAATTTAAGGAATAACTATCTTATAGTCTCATAAACGTACCACTAAAATTTCAACCCTCCACACCTAACATAATAGTTGTTTGTATACCAAGGCCAAAAAGTGATGTTTTTTGGCCGAGTCGAATTTTAATGGCGGAGGCGAAGCCGAGGCCAGAAATCAGACGAGGACAAAAGACACTTTTTGGTCGTGGTGCATACAAAATTTTTTAGGCGACTTTAACAAAAAACTGAATTTTTATTAGTATTTTTTGGTTAGCTTTTTGACGCAGCGGCCAAAACTGCTCATTTTTGGCCGTTGTTAAAAAGGTTATTTTTCGGCCGCATTTGAGGCGGAAAAATTCAGGTTTTTGTTAAAGTCGACTAAAAAGGTATTTTACGGGGGTGGGATTTGGTATTTTTAAATAAACAGTAACGTTTGATAATTTATTTTTAATTTTTTCTCTAAGTTTAGTGATGGTAACTTTAAAGGGGTAAGTTTTATAGAATAAAATTTGGAAGATGCTGAAATAAGCAGTGAATACGGGTGAATATCTTGAGTTTGGGGCTGTTCTCATCGAAATAAAAATCTGAAAAAGTCACATAGTATTATTTTAACGGCAGTATTATCTATTCACTTTCTTTGTGACCGTTTGCTAAATCAAGTAGGCCCTTTGTAGCTGTGTAATACGTATTTTTTTTACTAGATTTATAAATACGTGTGATATAAGCTTGCATCTCACGTACTCATAAATCTAGTGGAAAAAGTACGTATTACACAGCCACACAAAGCCTACTTGATTTAGCAAACGGTCACAAAGAAAGTGAATAGATAGTAGGCTATACTGTTAAAATTTCTTTTCTCTACGGCCACCCTTCGATGAGGTGAATCATGAAAATATTGGAAAAAATTACTAGTTTAAAAATCTTGGAACAAAAGTTTTATTTAAAATATTCAAGTTTATAATATTAAACGGAAAAAAAATGTCTTTTGTAGTCACCCCTGGCTACATAATCTTCTATGACTTGAAAGGGTTTTGCATAATATATTTTTCTACTTTTTTTTGCGTTTTTACGAGTTCTTGGTACCATTCTGGATCTTCCTCAAACTCCGCGTCGTCGCATTCATGTTGAAGTGTTTGTTGTTTAGCCATAGATTCTATTTCAGTTTTTTCCCTCTTTTTTCCTTTGTTTTGATCATCCAACCCACTCTGTTGTGAAGAACCTTCTTCCTTGTCAGCCTCTTTTTTTAATTTCGAAGATATATCATCAGAACAGTTACAGCAGAAGTCCGAATTAGTCGCCATTAATTCTACTTATAAAATGTTTTAGTTTTTTAATATGTTTTTTAGTTTGATAAATACTCTTACCCTTAAAGCTTTAGAAACACACAACACTTTCTCAAAGAACTTATTTACAGAATTAATCTTCCCTTGTTGCTGAACACTTCATGTTTTCTAAATTTTTTTATTTAGGTACGTTTCTATGCCAACTTACAAATTTAAGAACAGCTAACTAGATTCCAATATGTAAATTCGCCACGCTACCAGTGTTGGGCATTAATCAATTAATTTTTTAGTTTACAGGTTAATTGATTAAAATATTAATTGCAATTAATTAATTGTCGTTTGCAAATAATTTAATTGCAATAAAATTTTTGAATTGTTAATTGCATCTAAATTGATTGTTTATTGTAACAATTGATATTTGAGGCTCCCTTTGAAAATATCGTTTTCTCGACTATGGAGGCTTTCTGTTAGGGCTTCGTTTCTTTTAGCATGAGGGCCTCTATTTAGACTTTTATGGTCTTCTTGACCATGAAGACTTTTTTTAGAGCTTAGCCTTCTTGTTTATTTGGTATGATATAAGTGGTTGCATATTATTATCGATTCTAAAAAAGAAGCTCTCATCGTCAAGAAGGCGAAGCCCTAAAGTGGCCACATTGAATAAAAAGGCACAGCTTTAAAAGAAAGCCTCCATGGCCGAGAAAACAAAATTTAAAAAAAAATTACCCATATAAATGGGACAAGGCCCTAAAGAGGGTACTCTTGGTCAAGAAAGCGAAGCCCTATAGAGGGCATTCTGACCTCTGACTTATGTACAGTCTTGTTGTAACTTCGGATACTTCCCTACTGTTTTCGTCAGGTTGTAGAACTAGACCAAATTGTGTTCTTTCCTTATTTGTCGTTTACGTTATTTTTGTTTTTCTAGTTCTTCTAATTCTTTTTCTTCCATATCTATAATAGCACCATCTATTATATTTTTATATTAATCTTTACTTTTATTCTTTCATTTTTAACTCACGAAGTGACCTTCGAGGAAACAATTCACACATGAGGGTAAAATCAGTTTCTCTAGTATTCAAAGTTTTATAAAATTGAAGTGTTTCATGCTTACTCCAATTTTTTGAATGTTTCGCTTTTTTATAAACCCAGAACCGGTCTCAAAGTCCCCATTTAATACTTCAGACTTTTCCAGTTTATCAAGATTTTTGCTTTGCTCATCTACGATAAGTTCTCTTTGAGGCTCTATTTTAATCTGTGGAGCTGTCATTTCATTTTCTTCGTCACTTCCTGGATCACCAACTCTTTCTTCTTTTTTTTCTTGCTTTTCTGTTTCTTAAGTAACTTCAGATATTTTCTATACTTCCGCAGAATTTTTGAACTAAATTTTTTCGGTTTTTGAGGTGAAGAACATTCAGGAATTTGATTTTAGAAAACCGGACAGACAAACAAACAGAATCATTTCTGTGTTTGTAGTTCCTCCGAGTTTCGTCTTCTGATTTTTTTGCACTGTAACTAGTGTTTCTGTGTCCTGGCCTTGGAACAACTTTAATCCTACTTCTGTTGATTTTATTTGGACTTGGAGGCCTTGTGGGAACCCTTCTTGCGATCTAAATAATCTTTTTTCCCGGAATTTAAATTCATTCTTTCGACGTTTTTCTTTTGGAAAAAGATCAATTTTGGCTTTGAGTAATCTTAATTCTTGTTTCAAGGCGTCTCTTGCCTTGGACCTTTTTCGACATTTGGTTGCGACATAATAAGGCTTCGTCTTTCTCAATTTTCATTCTTTGCTAATGGCTTAGCACTTTCAAATTGTTCTCGTAGGTTCTCTCAGGAGTCACTTTGTCTTGCTTATATTTTTTTTTCTTGTTGTTTAATTTTAAGTTTTCTTTAGATTTCATATCTTGAAACTGTTTTTCTTTCAGTTTTTAATTGTACCAAGTACAATCTTGATTCATGAAAATTAGACTGTCAGACCAATTACGCTTGTGTCATTATCGATGTTTACAATGCATTATAGATTATAAATTAGTAGTGTTTTTATTATAGTAAATATGAGCCATTTTGTTATTCTAAGGCGACAAGAGTGGTGGATTTGTCCATCATTTTCAGTGATCAATTTTTGGTTTATAAATTTTTATTGGTTTTTTTATGCACTTGATTTTTTATAAAAACAAGGATTTTATTCTTGAAAATCTAAACAATTGGATAATTCGAATATCTTGTGATGCTTATTAAAAATAATTTGTATTTTAGAATTAATTTGTTTTTCGACTCGTTCTAATAGTCGTTCTAATGCAACCTACTTATAGAAATTAACAGAAGCCAACTTATTGTCTTCGACTGATTTACGAAGATTGGTTACAAAATGGCTATAACAAGTTGCAATATGAGCGGTTATTTTGCATTACACGTGAAGATTAGGCTTATCATTCGTGACTCAAGACGTCGTGCCACATTGCAACGTGTTTCATACAATATTTTTTTCAATTCATTTACGAAAAGCAACCATTTTAAAACAAAAATTAGTTTCTTGATGATCATATTAATGTCACTTTTTCTCACTAGTTACATAATAAAAATAAAATGAAGAACTTTTGGCAACTGAAATGACGATATCAAAATTTTCGTAACTAAATTGGAAAAATTTTATTTTACGCAACTGTTTAAACGTTAATAATCATGCCTTAAAAAGTAGGGTGACAATAATTAATTTATTTAAACAGTTTTTAAGAATACTACTGAATTCTATTTTTGTACAATGAGTTTGTAAGTTCTTGAGTCTGTCGGCAATTCTGAAGTTAGTAAATAAATTGGCTTCTAACTAATGTTACTCACTTTAAACAAATCACAATCTGTTAGATAGTAGTCTCAGTTACTCATTAGCAGATTTAAAATTTCTGTTTTTTTTTTTGTTGATTAATTTTGTCTTTTATTTTATTTTTATTTTTTAATTAAAAAAAAAACACGAAACTTGTCGACAAAAATTTGAAGTTTATTTTCAGTTCTCAAACCCAATACCCCAATAACAAAATTTAAAATTTCTTTTGGTTTATTACGATTTTTTTAATGAGTGGATGCCATTTGATTTGAAACAGCAAATATTAAGAATACTTTTGTTGTAACCAACATACAAATTATTTAATACAAAGACATTAAATTTGACACTGACAAGTAAAATCGTGTGAACTAACCATCCTTTCTTTTCAATTTTAATGCTGGTTATTGTCATCATTGTGACAGATATCGTGCTTTATGCCCAATGCAAATAAAAATTTACGGTTACGTAACAACTTTTTTTGATGTCCTACATTTTTTGTCGTGTATAATAGGAACCAGGTACAGTGAAACCTCTACACAACGGACATGATTAATTATTGTTACTAATCAGTCAACAACGATTCTTTTTAGAGAAATTTCATTTTTTAAGAAGTGTTAACACGTGTTTTGATTTATGTCAGACCGTCCTCAGATAGCTTAGCGAATCGATCCACAAGGCAGCGTATAGCAATTGTTCTTACAATTTACTTTTTACGTTCATACAAAAATCTAGAATTTTTAAAAATTGAAAACTACGACTTAATGTTATGAAAATTTTAGTCTAAAATGCTTTAATTAGGAGCTTATTGTTGTAATGGAATCTCTCTAGGTCTCAATATGAGAGGTCTTTGATCGAGATTTGCCTCGTCGCGTCTATCCATAATCCGATAATTGGATTTTAAAGTTTATGTCATGATAAATGTTTAAAACGTTTGGAGAAAACTCGATCGAGAGTTGAACGTAATATCATCTCAGTCACGATTTCTGCACCGGCTGCGTCTCGCAAGCGAAGGACTGTGAAGGAAAGGGCGAAAATACGTGCACTGAATTTCCCGATTTCACCTCGAGTCACAGTCTCCTTTTGATTTGCATACATTTATTCGCGGTAACAGATGTGTGCGACATCTTCCCATAACAATTAAGTCTTGTGATAGTCCTAAAAAGCGTCCGAATTTCGGATTCCACTATGGCTTTGCATTAATTACCGATCCGGAATCGGAAAGAGGGCCGTAAATCACTTCAGGCGGTGATTTAGTACAGAGGGGTGAACCCTGCGGTGAAGGGCCACACGGTTGCTATGACGACGACTACAGCCGCCATATTGCTCCCCTGGCCGACTGGGATTCCATTGTACGGTGTTCGAGGACCGTATCTTATCTCTAAACGTGTACACCGACAGCACCAAGACATTAATAAAACCGATATCGGGGAAAAAACCGAAAAGGATTTGGGCGAAATACAGGGAGGGGGCAACAACCCGAAAAATTTTACACAGGGTTAATGGCGGGAGAAAGGATGCGATTATGCCTCTATTAATGGAAGCTTTCTTACAAAATGCGCTGTTACAGACGATTTACTGCAAAGGATGAGGATAAGCCGAGGAATGTTATTCGAATGGATACAATACTCGGGACTAAGAGGACAAAAAACTAAATTTATTTCCTTGTCATAAGACTAATATCAAAGCAGACGGTTTGATATATACTGAGATTGTTTACAAAATAACTGATATGGAAATTTAAATTTCAAAAATAAAAGAAAATTGTGATGTTATTCTTCGGATTTAAAGACAAGCTATACTGGGAGCATTTTACCGAAACACATTAAAATGATTATAAGCAGTACCTAGATGGACCGCTGGAAAGCAAGGAGCTTCCTGATTTATACCTGCGAAAAACAATAAAACTAATCATATGTCAATAGTCCGAGACCGAGGGGAAAAGGATGAAATATAAATTTGTGGACGTTCTTTTAAAAGCAATTTGTTTGTTGATTCTTAAATAAAAAGACTATTGAGTGAAAATAATTACGTAATTATTCACATATCTACAAGAAATTAAGTGCATTTGAAAGTCATGTTCATTATTGAATTTAATTAGCTGCTACAAATGCAAAATCGCGAACTTTTTGCGAGTTACACCAAGTAACTTTTTATTTTGAAAATGTTACATAAAATCTAAGGATCAAAAGTGATTTAAAAAAATCTGGTTACTGGATCTTTTTTGAATTTGTTATTACCAAGATTAACAAACTTTTACGAATAACTAATTTGCAAAATTAATATCTCGGAAAACGTAACGAAATTGCAAATTTCCAGTACTTGGGCGTTTTCAAAACCACTAATCACGGTTTTAAAAATTCAAAGTGGCGGCTCTGATATGCCTGAGCATAAACATAAAATTGTTAGTAAAGTTGTCAACAATTAAAATGGCTTACCTGAAAATTTTGTTGAAGTTCAAAAGCTTGTAACTTCCAGAGCAATGGAATATTTTGGATGGTCTTTGTTTCGTGTTTTGTGGACTTTTAGGGAGTTCTGTTGAGTTCTTCCTGTAGCTTTGTTGTATTAATCATACAGAGTGTCAAAAGCAGGTGCTGCAAAAAGGAAAAGTTTTGGACACTGATTTAAATAGGTAATAACAAAATTATATGATTTTTTTAAATGGGTTATCGATAGCCGTCTACTCTATATGTGGAAACTGTTTTGCAAACGTTTGGCTGCATTTACGAGTTAGAATGGGGGTCAAAGAAAACTGTATTTTGCGCTTTTTCCTAAAACAATTTTCAACTTTAACTCTTTTTAAAAGTTCAAGTGGAAATACTGGATGGCCATGGTTAACATACCATTACCATTTTTTCGTTGCGGAGGGCTCCTGAAAGTGATTTTGAAAGAGCTCCAAATTGTTCTCGGAATTGTTATTTCACAAAAGAAGGCGCTATTTGAGTGTGTACTTAGGTGTTTAATTTATTGTTGACAATTCAAGATGTTCAGCTCTTTAATCTACGAGTATAAGATATAATTTACAATATTCCATATCTCCATTAAAAAATCTAACCAGAATTTTCGGAAAAAAATAAGTTAATACCTGGAAAACAGATAAAATATTGATTTTATTTGTTATTTTTAGTGTTTGTTTTATTAATAAAGCTTCAAAGGGCTTATTTTGCTTATGTATTTCTGAGTATGGAAAAATACACATAAAATAAACAGATCGTAGGTATAAAAAGCGATTGGTATTATAGCGTCAGCCCGAGTTTGATTTTAATGTGGGGTACGTTTTTGTAAAAGAGTAAAGGCACAAAGCGTCCCTAAATAACTGTTTTGCAATTTCTGGGTCGACAACAAAATTTTTTGAGTTCTAGCAGTCTTGTAACATACGCAACTGTTACAAATCGTTTGTGGTATCTATCGCTAGACGTAAATTAGTCTGCTCCATTCGGTGTGTTTACTAAAAATTTGGAATTTTCTGCTTGACAGTAATTTAGATCATTTAATTATTATTATTAATATTTAGAATAAACTCAAACAACATTTTTTCTTTTTCTTTTTTCTTATTTAATGTCACACCTATGTCACACTTGATTCTCGGTTTGCAAAATATAAAAAAAACATTTTTTGTGTTAAAAATGGACTTAATAAAATATTTCAATTACTTTACACATTTGGCCAGTTCCTATGTGACCGCGGGGATAAGTCGGTGTAGTCGTCCAGTATGTTAATATAAACTTTTTAAAATAAATTAATTAATTTCTATTTTTCTCTATTATCTATTATATCTCCATTATGTTAAAAAAATTAAATATGAAAAAAATTCGTAATTACAATGAAATTTTTTTGGTAGCTATTAAAATTAATCGGCATTCAAAATAAACTAAAATAGGTGTTGCTGCAAACATGTTGATCATCAACACAATAAAATTAATTTATTTTAATTTATAAAAAAAATTCGGAAAAAGAAAAACAAACTTCTTTCTGTCCGTTTTTCGTAGATTTTAATAATGTTTTTATAATTTTCATCCGACCTACGGTTTTTGCTAAAACAGAGGAAACTTTTAACATTGTTTTCCTTACACTTTGTGTAGAGCTTAACCTTAAGTGAGATTTATTTGATTGGCCTCATAAATTCCAATCGGAGCTGTTAAGACATGGAATTAGTATGGGGGTAACTAATACAGACATCAGTGCATTGATTTGTTCGCCCATTAAACGTTAAATATTGTAGCATCCGTGCTTTTATTATAACCGTAATAAAACGCTTTATTGCTTTTTTTTTTCTTCCGTTTTTCCATTAATCACTTTTGGAGTGCAGTTAAAACTATATAGTTGTGGCATTTCTGGGCAAATATCTGGTCTGAATTCTTTTAGGTCCTATAATAAAGGGCAATCGAACATCGTCCTAAGAGTCGGTGGAATGTTTTATTGCTCTTTTTCTTGACGTATAAACAGGGCTTAGACCCGTAACGGTTATATTTTATAGCCTAGACAGTGATGCTGACTGTCTTTGAAACCCTTTTAGAAAGTTGAACGGTTTAAAGATTTTCGTTTTTTAGTTCTTTAATAAAGGGTTTAGTGCTTGTAAAAAGAGAAAGTCAGCTTTTATTATCTCGCAATTTCTTTTGCAGGTCCCAACGGTTGTCCGAGAAGACGCGGCCGCCAGACATACACAAGATTTCAGACTTTAGAACTGGAGAAAGAGTTTCACTTTAATCACTACTTGACACGACGGAGACGCATTGAAATAGCACACGCTCTATGTCTGACAGAAAGACAGATTAAAATCTGGTTTCAGAATCGAAGAATGAAACTGAAAAAAGAGTTGAGAGCTGTGAAGGAAATTAATGAGCAGGCTAGAAGAGAGCGGGAGGAGCAGGAGAGACACAAGCAGCAGCAGCAGGAAAAGCAGCAGAAGATCGAGCAGACGCACTCGTCTATACACCAACACCACCACGACCCTATGAAGATGAGTTTGGATAAAAGTGGAGGCTCGGATCTTCTCAAAACCGTCTCGAAAGTACCTACATAAAATTGTGCAGTGAGACAAAGACTAGTGTCAAGTGCGCAATGTACTCTAGTGACGAGTTTTTGACTTGTATTTTGTTTTATACAAACAAGCTTCGTTAAATTTGTGTTTTGATTCGTTGTACATAAAAGTAGTGTGTTCACGTTAATATTTTATACTTAAAAGTAATTTTTATAGTATTTTTTAAGTTAGATGATCAGGATCTGATCTAAACTCATTGACGTTATTTTACGTACCACTGTTGTGATTAATTATTTAAGTTTAACAAGCATTCTAAAATGCGATTAATGTTTTTTTTATACTTTTGTTTTTTTTTCAATAGTAAATTTGCAAATTTGTTGCTTGTTACGTTTTACTTTGTTTTAACTTTGTGCCAAGCTTATAAAAGCAACCAGCCATATTATAGTGAAACAGGAACTCACTCATATATTTTTACAAATTGAAAAGTTTGCAGCAGTTTTTCCGAAAAAATAAATTACAAGAAAACTGAAAACGGCCGAGTATTTTACTCTTAGTACTCTTATACGTAATTTGGTGTCAGGGTAGTAAAAAACCTAAAAAATACAGTTTAGTAGATTAAAACAAAAATTAACTTACATCTAAGCGTAATTTTTCCTTCTAATTCATAGCTATTGTCGTATCCCAACTCGTCTTCTCGTGTAAAATATTTTCTTAGATTATTGATGTTGTTATGTGTAAACTATGTAATAGTTTGTTGGCGGGTGAGCCTTCTCCACATTTAGATACGTAAAATTGTACAATATTTTCAAAAGTCACAAATTGTAAAGCAAATGTAAATTTTTTTGTTTAATATGTAAAAAAATGAATACGTATACGCCATTTTTGTTAGTTTTTTCAAAAAAAAAATTCAATTTTTTTTTCGGTTTTTTGAGTTGTTTAACCCATCCTTCACTTAATATTGTACAGAACAGTTACTGTAAATACATATAGCTACGGCCATGTAGACGTATTGTTAATGAATTCCCTATATTCAAGCAAAACTTGGACTGATTAACGCTTTTAAGGAAACAAAAGCTTACTAGCTGTAGGTTCATATTTAGCAAAAACCAGTATGTAGTACAAGTACCAATTACTTGCCTAGGAATTTTTCGTTTAATTTATTGTAGTCGATGTGTACCTATGTCAGAAATTAATTTAGCTACAAAACTCCCCTCCATGCCCGTATGATTGTTTTGTGTGTGGTTATTTCACAAAATACAACAGAGCATTTATTAGGTTTTTTTTCACTTGTTGATTTTGTGAAATAAACAATTGATTGCAGCTCTCTTCAGCCTGTGATAGAAATCCGTTAGATTTTTTGAAGCTGTATTTACTTACACTTTTTCGTTTCAACTGGGTTTGCATTGATGAACAAAATTTGTTAAAAGTGCAATAATTTTGTTGGTTGGTAGTTTTCTAGAAACGCACGTGCAATTCTTATCATTTTCGAAACGAAATGATTCAGAGCATATCTTTGGTACAACATTTGTTAAGTTTGTAAGTAGTCAGTGTAAACCTAATTTTTTTCAAACATTTTTTAAATAGAAAATCATATCATTTCATACACAGTGCGATGATTTTTTTGTTGTGGAACGTTTGTATGACTGTAATAATTAACGTAATTTATAAAATGTTTATAATATCGTAAGTAGTGTAAGTGTACATGTTTCGTACTGTTTGAGGTAGAACTTCCATACAAGCTCTCCAAGCCGAATTATTCTTCAATGTATTATAAACGATCGTCACTCCTATAGTGCTACCATTTGCTTTGATGCCATGTTTCATATATAACTGTATAACCTTATAAGATGTATTGTACAGATTGTCTGAACTGAATAAATATTTCTTTGGAAATACAACGAGTTTTAATTACCAAACTTGACCGCCGCAGTGCGCAATCCTCTCTGGAACATATCCAAATTCCTACGACAACACCATACCAAATACCAAGGAGTCTAAAGAGAAAGGAATTTGCCCATTGTGTTATTATTTTCTCTACGGCAGTGAGGAAATTATTCACGGACCAAGCAAAATACATTTAATAAAAATTACATCATAATACCTTGGATATTTGGGACTGGGTGTTGAGAATCGCTTGATATATTATAAAAAAAAATGTTCTGGAAATATTTTTAAGTTTTTCAACTAAGGCTAGAAGTATACTCATAAGTAGAGCTTGGATTATATGCAAAATGCATATTTGCATATTTTGAAAATTCTATAAGTGCATAATATGCATTTATGAAATGTGCATATTTTCAAGATTTTCCAAAATAATAGCAAAAAATTTTTAATTGTACAAATCTTTATATAAGCAGAATATTCCTCCTGCAGAGGGATAAGCCGAGTACATCGTAAAAGAAATCTTATGGGTTTGTACCGAAAGCTCATTACTGAAATTTTTTGAATTAGAAATCTTTGTCACAGCTAATGATATAAACAAAATTCCCAAATTTTTTTATAGGAAATGAACTTTGGTTTTTATGAATGAGGTTAAATTCTTCGATTTTAGTCAACAAAATTATTTGATCACTAATTTAAAATCAAAATTTTGAGTGAAAATCGGCATTTGATTTTTATTGTCTTATTTTTATGAGTGAAGAGTTTATTATAACTGTGTGAAAATACTAAAACAAAGTATCATAAATCCATGTTGCTTAAGAAATGGATCAATTATACTACTGATTTTCAAATTATTAATGACAATCACGTTTTTTGCATAGCTTAAGCATAAGCATAAGCAATAGCTTTTGCATAAGGTAAGTCTAATAAACTAACGGCCGCTTTACAAGTGTCAAATAATTAATAAGTGACTTTTTTGAAATCGCTTTTGTCAAAATTGACACTGAATAGTTATAATCGCTTGATCAACAAGTATTGATTGGGTTGGCAGTATTGAAATGTTACTTTAAATTGGCTATTCTGACCAAACTTCAAATTTAAATTTTACATTTCAAAAATTTGATTATAAGTTGTTATTCTTTTGTTTCAAAAGTTTTTTTTTTAATAGTTTTCGAATTAGTACATGACGCTTTTATTGTAATGGTGTACTTTAAAAGTAGAGTCTACAATGAAATTAATGGTTGGCAATATTTCCTGGACTCAACGCACGTCTAATTTTAACAAATTTACACCGAAGTGGTGGATTTTATCATGCTTAAACAACTCTGCATGCAGGTTGTGGAACGTTTTTTAAATAGAATTAATGTTGCAAACACAAAACCTGATCGAACTTTCACTCTTACTAAAGATGTGAAAGACATATGCGTTTGAATAGAGCGAAGCCGCGAAAATCTGCAAAAAAGATCTCATTGAAAACAGGTTTTCTTTTCTTTTAACTCCGAATATACTTAATGTCATAAAACGACAAGTTAAGTTGTGGATTGAAAATAACCGTGCACACTTTGTTTCTTACCTTTTAATAATTTTGTTTCTATTTGCTTTATTTTCCATTGTATTATTTAATAAAATCATTATTGCTATTGAAAATGGATTAATTATAAAATTTCATTTGGTATTTTATAGTAACCTATATAGGAATCTTAACAAACCAACAACTTGGAAATAAAAATTCTAGTAACTTTATTGCCAAATCAGTCAGTATTTGTTGATCACGGTGTATTAACATAATCTAGGATGTAAAGAGTTTCATAACCACCGCAGATGATTTGATTTGATGTTCATTTTCATTTTGAGTGAGTTTGCGAACAAAATTTTTAAGGGTTGACACAACATTCTTACATTCACTTTACGTTAAAATTTTATCTGTTTTTGTTGACTGAGTAAAATTATAAAATTGACAAATCGACCCTATATTTTTAGTTCTTACAATTCAAGAAAATATAAAATAAAATAAAAAAGGCTATTTAATTTGTTATTTCATAAATAAAAAAATGAGTTCTAAGTGGATATTTTGAGCAATTCTTGTGTATATTTTACTGTTTTCAAGTGCATATATTCGAAGCTCTACTCATAAGTAATACGAAAGAGTATGAAATTGCTGCAAATTTTCGATTTCATTAAATATATTTTTTTTAAGATTATTTTATACGAGTGAAAAATATCTGTGAAATAAGTACGAGTAGTATAAGGAGAAATTTTTTAAAAATTTTATACCACCGAGTTATATTTGACGTGACAATTCACTAAACTGACAGTGACAAATGCAATTTTTTTAAAAAAAATGTGGAAATTTTAGTTCTAGGGAGAGGTGCGCTAGTGTAAATTTTCGTATAGTATAAATGTGATTGGTCGGTTATGTCAAAATAAGTAAATCTTATTCGCCGAGAAACTGTGAATTGGTCAAATAAAAAAAAGTTTAAATAAAAAACTAAATATTTCATGTAGTGCCAAAGGAGGTTATTGATCAAGAGACATAATTGGACACATCGTACTTAAACATATTTTTAATGCAAAATGAATTGTTTGTCCTGCGATTCTCATATTTAATACTACATGGACTTTGATTCATTTCTAAAAAAAAATCCGTGCGTTTTAAAAACGTCTAATTAGCCCTTGCATTTCACTCGCGCTAGGTAATAATGTTAATAATCAAAGTATTTGTGATACCGAAAAAAATTATGCCGCTTTACTAAATTGTTGAAATGGCAAAGTGGATAATTTTTATCCATCAACATGACACATTAAAATAGCCGCGTGACAAATCTCGCTCCAAGCTTCAACTATTGATATAAAAATTTGTAAATGTCTCTTATTGAAGACTTCTGTACTCGACCTTTCTTATTTTTAAAAATCTTCTTTTTTTGACATGCATTTTCAATTGGTAACGTAAGTTTATCTAAGTTGTATAGTTTGTCTTCAAAAACAATGTTTTTTAAATAATCAAAAATCTAAAACTCTAAAGATGTTAAGTCTAGAAACCACGTGTAAAAATTTCATTTGCCATTTTTAATCTATCTAGTTGATTAACAAACACCTCCAAAATTTGTTCACGATAGATCAATTTTTTCTCTTTTTATAGAGATTGAAGAGAGTTCTTCAAAAGACCGGACAGTCTAGGTCCGGATCATGGATGTTCTAGTTGACCTCAAGAGTGTGGGCTTTTAATTCACTAAACTATTTTTCCTCTTTTAAGTAGGCAAATTCTTCGCCATCGACCACACAAGAACAAGGTGTCTTCAGCTGAATCGTCCTTATTATAGTACCAACATACAGTGCTTCCTTTTTTTCTGATACGGTTTAAGTAATCTTCAAAACATTTTACTCGCTTAAAAATTGTATAGTGGAGACACCATGTTTGATTTGACGCAATAAAAATTTTGGTCTATTTTCTTTCCAAATAATTTACTCGCTTTATTAACTTAAATCTAAACGTCTCGGCGCAAAGAGCATCTTCGGTAGTTTTCGTATTTTTCTAGAGCTTGCTACCAAGAAGAGAGCGCATAAAGTATAGCGGAGTTTGACCAAACCCAACGTTCTTCTCTTAGTAGTGACGAGATCATACATGTTTAGTCATGCGGAGTCTTTCATCCAAAGAAAGTCTTTTATCCTCCTTTTTAATACTTATTTATCTTTTAGTATGTTTACCTTAATTCTTTGATTTTGCGTTTTTTGAATAGCATAACTAATTTAGTTTTTTGCCGCCTCTTGTTTTTTCGCCATTCCACGATTGTGATATACAAAAGTCAGTTCATTTTCGTACTTTCTAACTACCAGCACAAGATCGTCTGCATATATTATATCTGCATTTGTTATCCAGGATATTGGATAATATGCGTCCAAGAATAAACCCTTGCGGAACTTTACAGCTCAGGATGAGTGATGTGTTTTGTATTATTCTTTTTCACTCTGAGTTGCTTTTGATAAGGTTAAACAGGTATACACTGATCTTCTACTTATCTTTGAGTTCTCCGACAATTTTTTCTAAGTCAGCAGAGATGAACGTATTTTCAAAATTTAATTTTAAAATTTGGCAAACTGATATAACCAGAGAGATACAATCAAGCTTCATCAGAAAAAAAAGTTATATCGAATAACTTGTTTACATTTTTGAGAAGTCACTTTCAAGTGTTCTACACGTTCTGGAAGGTTATGTGATTTCAGTTCTTGTACTGTTGTTATGGGATAAGATTTTTTGTTTAACACTTTTGTCAAATAGTGCAAGAGACACCAGACTGCATAGACAACTTATTGAGAAACTACTTTAAATTTTGTTCCATTCTCAGCTGGTTTAAGTTATCCATGTGATTTTTCTTTATGAACACTCCCCGATTTCTGAAACGACTGGCAATGATATGTGATATTATACAGTATGTCTCCGGATTGAATTCAAAAGAGGGAAAAAGTCGTTATTTTTGATTTTTTAGAAAATTTTACTTTTGTTGATTTGTCCTGCTGGTTTTCAAGCCCCCAAAACACAAATTACTTTTTATTTAACTCGAACGGTTTTCGAGATAATGTATCATTTTTCTTCAAAATTTAGACTTAGTTTTTTTCGTAATTTTTAGAAGTAACTCTAGTAGGCGGATTTTATTGAAAAACACCACTGACAGCAGATGATAAATTTAATAAGTTAGAAGAGCTGCAAATTAAATGTTCGCTAACTTGAATAGTATTTAAGCTATAATGTTGACTTTAAAACAAAGAATGTATCTAATTCCATTTTATGGAACTGGGAAATAGTGCTACCGAGTTGTTATCACAAAATTCAACTAAAAATACCTGGAAGTTACCATTACAAATTTCAGTGTAAAAACTTGGTGACCAAATTTCTTAAAACGGGCTCGGTTTTAAACATTAAGAAGTCAAAGAAGTTGTTCAATGAAGAAGATGCTGCTTTATTTCTTGCCGTTCATTCTGCAAGAGAAGCTCTAAGATTGTCTTTAAGAAGGAGGGCAATACAAACTGGTATAACTAAATCTCCTTTACAAAGAATCTTCAAGGAGAAGAAAATTTTACCATTTAAACAACAATTTAGACAAACTTTAGAAAATGATGTTGAAGCCAAACATCTGGATTAATATTAAACGAATTATGTTCTCCGATGAATCAATCTTTTCAATTAACGGAGTTGTTTCATCTCAACATTGCCAGTACTAGAGTGAGACGAATCGAAACTTCAGGATTTCTTGTCGCAGACAATATTTAAAAAAAGTTAATTTGTGGTGTGCGGTTTTGAACTATGGCATTATTGGTTCATATTTTTTGATCAAAATTTAAACCGTAATTCATATTTGGAAAAGTTGCAAATTTTTTTAGCTGATAAACTGGATTATTTGCCGTTAAAGTACCAAATGGAAATGTTTTTTTCCAGCACGATTGGTGCCCAGTTTATTATGCCGGCAGTGTTCTCCAGTGACTCAATACAAAGTTTCATGATAACTGGATAGGGAGAGATGGTAGCATTTTATGGCCACCGAAAAGTCCTGATCTCACAATAATGGACTTTTATTTGTGGGGTCGTTTAAAACAAATTGTGTTCAGTGAGCCACTACACAATGTTGAGCAATTAAAAAATAGGATACAAAATGCACTCCAGTCATTATCAGTTTTTGAAATAAAACGCAGTTTCAATGAATTTACAGCTCGCATTGAAAATTGTGTAGAAAAAGGAGGAGTATTATTTATTAATTAAAATTTATTAAATAAAACTTGAGCACAATTTGAATATTTTCTCGCACTAAAATGATATTATCTCAAGAACCATTCCAGTTGAATAAAAAGTAATTTGTGTTTTGGAGGTTTGAAAATAAGCAGGGCAAATCAACAAGAGTGAAATTTTCTAAGAAATTAAAAATAAGAATTTTTTTTCTTTTTTAAAGTCGATCTGCGGACATATCTATTGTAGGTACGTGTCTTGTAAGAGTTTTATTAGTGATGTTGAAATCTGGAAAATGGGTCCGAAATTTTTGTTTACAGATAATTGAGTAAACCAGTGGGCGTTTTGGTATTTACCATTGCGGAAATAGGCTTTAATATTGAACACGTAATATGCTCCACAGTGTATACCATTTTGGAAGATTGAATAATCGCGGCAATGAAGTCATGGAAAAGACTTTTTTTAAAATAATAGAATTTGTTTTCTTTTTTATTTATTAATTATGTTATTATTATTAAAGAGCGCAATTGTTTTTCCAACGACAGGGACTAATAAATAAAACAAATGTTTCAGGCCTACTAGTTTCGTTCGTTTATTTGAACATCTTCAGGGCGGTGAAACGATGATTAATTTTTTAAAGCACAAGAGAAGGACACATTCATTCTTGGTGGGCAAGGCAAGACTTAATTATTATTATTATTTAAGTGTGTTGACGTTGAGGCCGAAGCCTGTTAAGTCCGCGCCATCAATGTTGGCTCAAAATTAGTAGTAGGTAAAACAAAAATATCTACTCGAATTTAAATACGATTAAAATTGAGTACTAAAAACCGGGAGGCCCGTTAATGACATCACAAAATGGGTGGGGACCCGATTGCAGTACAGTGATCTGCCAAACTTCTTCTCTGTAGAATCCTTGACCAAAAACAGAGTGTTTCGAGAAAATGTTTGGTTTGAAAAAGATGTTCTTCCGTAAACACCGGTAATGGGCTGTTCATAAATTGTGAGTAAAGTTTTCGTTGCAATTTCCCGTCTAGACACTTACATTTGCTAGATTTGTCTAATTTTTGGGTGCGAATTGTTGAAGTTTAGTATTGGTTCTGGAATATTTGAATGCATAATGAAAAAATGTGTATAACAATATGTTGGTGGCATATAACAGCCATTCTTCTGGTTTTCTTTTCCCTTTACTACATAATAAGGCCCTTTTAGTGAGTTGGATGGGTCGTACAGATCGTGTCTCGATCGTAGTTCGCTCAGCACCGGTTCCGAGAGAATAGACCATGCTGGGGCTAAATTGATCAATTCAATAACCACAATGTGCTAGTAAAGTTTCTGCCTCCGCTGTTATATTTATAAGCCAGACTATTGCATACGCTATACGGGAAATATTACACGTAATATGTCGGCATTCCCTATTTCCCCACTTCCTACTTTTATATTGTCTCAATCTTCCTCGCTTTCGGTAATTGCTTTTCGATGTGAGATTAAATTTACGAAATGCGAGATGGTTCTCACGCGTTTTTATGTTTCACGGGATATCTTTAATTTGGTTGTTTATTGGATGACCTGAAAAACGGATCGTTTCAACGAGCAAATAATGCACTTTAGTGCTTTCAACACGATGTGTAATAATCAGACGAATATTATCGAGCGCTCGATTGTCAGCACTGGACTGAAACTGAAAAAGGCAACACTGAAATGCCGACACAAGGTACTAGATATACCTCCAGGCCGGTTTATCCAACGAGAATTTATCGAAAATTGATAATGAGACAATTTCAAAAACCACACAAAAATTTTAAAGAATTTTAATCTATATTTCGAAATTCAAATTATTTATATTGCATTAAATTAAAAATTTGGAGTATGTACTTGAAATCTACCAAATCGCAAAAATTTGCATAATTTTTTTCTGCATAAAATTTGCAAAATATTACAAAATGAAAAAATTATACAAATAAACAAAAAACTAGAAATTGCAAAAACCTGAACGATTTTTTTGTGTTCACAAATGATGATTCTTGGCCAAGTTTCCTATAAAATGATTGGTATTACAGAAGACCAAAAGATGAGAAAACCTATTTTAAAGACGTAGATGATAAAATTAAAATTAAAAATTGAACAAACAAAAAGAAAAACAAACGAAAAGGAGTGCAAGGAAAAAAATACCAAACCGGGATTTTGAAGGTGAAAATCAAAGTAGTGACGAGGAAATTACTGTGAAGAATATTTTAAAAGATGCTGAATTATTAGAAATGGACAATATAACCGAAGTCATTGAAGATTTCAAAAAATAACTTATGAATTGGAATGATTTAGAAAAATTAAAAGAGATGCAACGAATTTGTTTTAGATAAATTTAGAAACTCAAGGAAGGAAGAGATGCTTTAAATGCGGCTTTACAGGATATTTGGCGTCAGGATGTGAAAGAAATGAATCAAAATTTTAGCTTGTAATATATGTGAATATTGATAGACGAGTTAAACAAGTTGAGAAATAATTTACCTATTAAAGAGAAAGAATAAAATATATCAGCATTTAATAACAATTATAACAAAATTGTAGATCAAGCTTACCAAATACTTGTTAAAAATGAATAAAGAATAATAGAAAAATAAAACTGAAAAACCAAAATCGAAAAAGGAAAAAACAATTACGAGTATGAGGGAAGAGGACAAGAAGGCGAAGAAAGAAATAAATCAGGAAAAACGATAAATCAAAAGTAGGAAAGAACAGCAAAAATTATGACATTGTAAATAAATGAACACAAGGGCAGATCTAAAGACTTTCTCACTGAAATCAAAAAGTAAAGGAGAAAGTAAAACGAGAAGGGATGCTACCGAGAGATCCAAAAGTCATGGTATTTTAGTTGGTCTTGGGAGAAGGAGATAGAGATTGTGTCATGTTTGAGGACAAGGTTTTTGCAGGATTTGTAACTTATTGAGCAGATTTTATCTGATCTTAAAAAGGTTTTGATTTTATCGAACATTTATTTAACAAAGGGGTTATGGTAGCACGATGTTGATGTTGAAAATTTACTGGTTCATTTTGCGCCAATTTTTCTGGTGAGGCCAAAAAAAAAGTATCGACGTTGACAAATGTTTGAGAAACTGTCAGTTGATGTTTTTCAGTTTTAATAAAATGTAGAGTTTACTCAAAAATGTTAAAGCTTTTTTATTTTAAGGGATCTAAATATGGAAATAATAAAGGAGTTAAAAAAAATAAAACACAACTTGTAAATCACAATGCGCTGATAAAGAAGAGGAAAAAAAGAAAGTGTCGATGAAGATAATAATAAAGAAAAGAACAGGCTCTAAGCTCACTTACGCCTTTTAACTACGACAATGGCATAACTACTAATAGGCTAGGGCATTTTTTTAAAATAAAAATGCTTTTATAATGTGACTCTTTTTATATTTTTTCTACTCTCTGTACTTTATCGGCATTGATTAAGATACAAGCTATGACCAATGAGAATACAGCATTATTTATTTAATTATAAAGGATTGCCACACACGTCCTGATATTTAAAATTGTGACAGTTTACACTCAACAATGAAACTGACAGTGAAATGGAATACTTAACTCCACCAGCAATCGTAAGTCTAGCCACCACTTCCACCAACTATTTATTGTCTGCAAATAAATCACCTAAAACCTTTCTGAAGGTTTATAAAAAAACGAAAAAAGAAGTTTTAAATAAAGGCCTGAAAAAGTACAAATAATGTACGAAACGTTGCCGAAAATTTAAATAGTTTTTATTCAGTAGTCTTATAGAAAAATCCGAGAAAACAAATTCACATCAATAATTTTGAAAGTCAAGAAAATCTAATAAAATGAATTCCAGGAATTGCTTATAATATGCTAATTATAATGACGCTTTTGCATGAAAATGAGACTTAATTTTTTTGTCCAAGGTCCAAAAATTTTAAGTTGGCGAACGCATATATGACCTACCAGATCATGAATCGTAGGTACTTTTATCCTGGATCGAGCGCATCTCACCCAGGTTACATAAAGGATGCAAATAATTTGGGTAAAAATGCTGAAATTTTCCTACTTTCTCGAAATAACTAACCGAAGAGTAAGTAAAAGAGAAAAAGTTTTATTTGGAGAAGAGGAAGAAAAGTCCAGTAAAGAAACAAGAGAAGAAGTTAGATAGACTGGAAAGGTTTACAAAGTTATAAATTTTAAAAGTTGCGTTGATTACGCAAAATAAACCAATCATGAATATACAAAGGATTTTTATCAAACAATCTGAGCGAAACAGGCAAGCAAGAACTATAATTATATCTCAAGTGGTTATTTCCATTATAGCGTGTTGATTATTGTATATATTTATTTATATTTTTTGCTTAGTTTTATCGAAAATGAACCATAACAGCCCTAACGTTGTGTTATTGCCCTAGGGCATAAAATTTTATTTCAGCCTGCATTTGTCATTAATTTTTCTTATTTATGTGAGAACTGCTAGTTTAAATATACCTACCTAGATAAATAAATAGAACATAGATTTATCGGTTATTGAACACTCCAATTGGCATAAACACAATAAGGAAAATCTCCAAAGCGTTTTAAAGCTTCTCTAACTTCAAAAAAAGTTGAAGTTACCTCATTGTTCAAGCCCACCCCATTTTCGGATGTTTCATCGGTTAATTTTGACACACACACAAAAACACCGTGGTGAGGAATTCTGGTCATCAAGTGCAACAAAATTTAATCGAATAAAATTAAGATAATTATAATTTCATAACGCTGACATAAAAGCTGGAACGTCACAGGTGTGTGCTACCAACTCAAAAAAAAAAAATAATTGCACTAGTGCTTTACGTACGCAATTTGGGTGCTGAATTGGCTAATACAACACCCAAATTGATATCTGTTACAGACGCAAAGTAGAAAAAAGTATGTTTATTTCAAAAGCTTAAATGAATAAAAATGCTAACCTATTAACAACTTGCGTTTTTGTAGCATCAATCGTCTATATTTTGTTTTCTTAAAAATGTTTATAGTTTAGCTGAAAATCAATTGGTTCTATTCTTTTGGCCAAACCTGTATGTAATAACTATTCCAGTATCATTGGAACATCGAATGGTGTATTAAAAGAAAATCTCAAAATGGACGCAAATAAAATACCTATTGAACACTCGTACAGTTAACAATCCATAGAAAGACTATTTGATTAGAGATTATAAACAATAGGGTGTGTGCAAGTGCCAACCGATTGGTGGTAAAATAAACTAGAAATACTTTTTACAAATTATTTTGTAAGCTTTATAGTGGACCCACAAATAGATAACGTTCTAAATTACATTTACTATCTACATATTTCATGCTCTTCTGTGTGATTTAGTTTAGTTAATTGTTTAGTTAATTAACAAATTATTTTGAAAAATAAATATTTGTTTTACCACCAATCGCTTTAACAGCTGATTAGTTGAACGCAACCGCACAAATGACCGGTAAGGGCCTGATAATGAGGGGAGTAATAACATAAAATTTGACATAATCATGATATATTTTTTTTAATTGATTGTAGTTTTTCAGAACTAACATGTGTTCAGTAATTGTTTTGGTCGTGGTTTGCTGTGCTTTTCTCTTTCTAGCATGAACGTAGGTTGACGTGATAAGTTCATATGGGTTGCTGTCAACTGGTAATTGTTATCTTACTTTTGGATTTAGGAGTTTTTGGTTAAAATTACATTCCAAATCATGATGATTGTATGCAGACGTTCAAGAATTTACTCTGCAAGCGTTATCTCAGTTGAAGAACTGATTTGAATTTATAGAGGAAGACACAGAAACTCGAAAAATATGCAAGAGGTTAAAAACGGAGCACTGACAGCAGTCATGTAATGTTAACCGAGACATACGTTTTTCGTGACAATTGTCACACATAGGCGATTTGACCAGAACAGTTATAGAACACATTTTACTTTTCTTTGAACCTTGTTTCTGAAAGGTTTGTATTGTATTTATAATTAATAAATATTTTTTTGAGTATATAATATTTTGTTTGGTAAGTAGCGAACGTAAGTAAGTTCCCATATGCATAAGAGAATTTAGAAAAATGCAGACAAATGGTTTATCTTTGTACTTAATTTAGTTAGTTTTCCAAAATTCTACAATTTTTTGAAGGAAAATGATGTAATTTAATGCTTTTTTGAGTTGCACAACACATGTTACCCTTTTTATCATGCTTTGGAGGTTTTTCGTCAGAAAACACTAAACACAAGAATCACAAAAATTTTAATCACTGGAGACGTTGAGCTGTAATAATTTTATAAACAAATAATTACAAACGTATAAAAACAAGTTTAGTTAAAATCAGGTAGCGTATCGGCACACTTCATTCTCCTATTAGAAAATCATATAATGCTTTTTTTCTGTAAATAGTGTAAATATACATTAAGTAAAAAGAGTTAAATTATGTGAAAATTTAACTAGATTTTAATCTAATGAAATAATTGTCGGCTTGAGATATTTTTAAAATGTATTCCGACTTTGGTTCCAACAGGAAAAAAGGTTTAAAAACTTAAACTAATTTTGCGTTAATGATAATTCTATTCAAATTTTTAGAGATAATTTATAAAGAAATAATTAAAATTCAAATAAAGGTTTCTAAAGTAGGTACTTCTAATTTGAGTAAATAAATAAATTAAATTTTGATTTATTTGACTTTCATGATTTGGGCCAAACTCCGAATTTGTGCTTAGTTTTGAAAGCCGTAGTCTGTATTTATGAAAACACCTTTTTTATCTAAACAACTTAATAAAGTATGATGAATAATGAATTTTCTTAGCTATGTCGAACTATATAGTCTCAGCATGTTAAGAAGATTATGCGCCATAAAATTCTCGTGGATGTGTCTCCAATTTATGTAGTTTGTAACCAGTTATTGGCCAAATCGAGTTAAGTTTGTGAAGTTTCTCCCAGTTTTGTGAAAACAAACGTTTGATTATTTTCTGATATTTTTACGTTCCGTGTCAAATTTTTCAATTTTTGTAAAAGAGGCGCCGGTTTGAGGATCCTCTTGTCAGTTTGGGGCGCATCCAACCCCCGTCATAAATATTCGGATTTTCTATTGGACTCTCCAGGCAAGTTCTAATTTCATGGTCCGACACCGTTCTTTACCCCTCTTTCCAATTTTCGAACCCCTGTATCTAATTACAGTATTTCTCTTTGAAGGCTAAACGATCCAAGGAGATTGGATGTGGCTGTGGCCTTGTTCGCGTTACTCCGACTCGTGGCTACCTGCCTCTTCCAGCTCACTTTTTCTCTTTAATTAGAGAACCTTAGCGAACTACGTTATCTGACATTGCAACGTTTCTTCCACCCACCCAAGATGCCGGGAGAATATTTTACTGAAATGGCCACACACAATATATTATACCTTTTTTCCTCGTCTGTGAAACTAATTTACGGGGGCTTTTATCGCACGGAATTTTACAAATAAACCGATCGAAGCACTTTCCAGTAATTTATTTGCAGAAATAGTTAATTTATGACCGTTGATGATACTTTACATATTTTTTTTGGCGGCTGAGAAGACTCAAGGACCGTAACAAAAGTTATAAAACATTCTTACGTTGCAGAACCTGCGTTTGACAGGAGAAATGTAATTTGTGACTCCCTAATGCTGAGGGCAATCTCGGAGCACTGTGAATTGGGAATATGAAAATAGGGATTTATTAACTTCAATAAAATATAAAAAACTTATCTTCCAAAATGTGATGTCATCATCAATAACAATATAATTTCAAATTTACGGCTCACTTGAGATGGATTCTCCAAGAAAGATCAACAATAGCACTCACAATTTTTTCCCAAACGATATAATCCAATTATGATCAAATTTTGACTAGCAAAGACCCTTCAAACCTTCATTTTCACCCAAAATTATATTTTTTAATCTCTAGTTTGGAACGCTGCAAATTCAGACGCGAGTTATTGATCCACGTCTAGACCTGAGCAAGCTTAATCTCAGATTAACTCAGGAAAAAAATTTTTGTTTGGGTTTCAAGTAACACTGTTTGTCGATTAAAAATGTAAATGTGATATTTTACGCTGACATTGACCGGTAAATCTAAATTTTGTCTTTGAGATTTTTCCATCTAAACACGTCTTTATGTGCGCACAAAATTGCATAAGTCTTATGCAATTTGCGGCAGTAATGGACTTCCTCATTGTTTATTACTTAGAACTTAGATGTTTATGGACGCAAATGAAACAGCAAAGAACGTGCGCATCACAGAAACAATGTTGAATAACGACCAATTCTCTTTGACTGATTTATAAATATATGAGTTATTACGTCGTAAATAAGAAAATGACTTATTTATTTTCTGCTTTGTCCTGTTACGCCTGAACATGACTTTTTTACTTTTTCAAAAAAATGACTTTACTAATTCGGAACAGTCACGTTCGCTTCAAATGCGATAATTAGAATAATTATTATCAATAAGTTGAGTCATAAATTCTCAGCGAAACGACTTACTGATCTGTGCACTTAACTATAATTAGCTATATTTTAACTAAATATATAAGGTAAATGATAACGGCTTGAATTATGGGTAATTGTCTTCATAAACTATTTCTCCGATATTGTAAACAATCAATTATGAAATTAATTAACTCGTGATAGCTTGGCAAAAAATATTCCGTATTTTTGTCTCAGTAGATAACCCATTTGTCAAACAATTTGTTTGATTGTCTCAAAGAATGCTCCATTATATAAAACACTTAATAGTTAAATTTTCTAAGGAAATTAACAACAAATAGCTTAATCGGTGGCCATTATTTTAAAAGAAGACTTGGGAGAAAAGTGGACATACTGGTTATAGACCCACGGCCATATTCGTGAGAAGTGAAGGCCGGTGGTCTGACCCGGTCATTGAAATTGGATGTCGCAGCTTGATTCGACACGTGATTTATTATTTAGGCAAATGCAGATGCGTCTGGCAAGTTTCGACTCTCTCAGAATTTAATTAAAATTATCATAAGGCTGGGGACTCACAAAATGGGACTTGATTCGGATTCTCTCTGAACTTTAAATGAGAATTTTGTTTAATTAGAGCTGAATGGAAGAGTTGCTGCCAAAAAAATTACTTTGACACTGAAATAAAAATAAGTATTCAGTCGTAACTCTCAAACGGGACACATAAACTGTAAGTGCATAGGCACTTTGGACTAAAAGAGGCCTACATACACGAAACGAAATATTTTTATCTACGACTCATAATTATTGTATTGATCTTATACCTATAACAACATTCTTAAACGCTGGAAAACAGGAAAACAAAGGAAAAAGTGTCAAAAACGTTCACTAAGGCAAATCGAGAAAATGGATTACGCAGAGAGATGGTCCATTTTCAAAAATTTCTGTTAACGAATGTCACTGTGATCAGAATATCAAGCGACATATGATGGATCAAAAAATTGAAATTTGTTTATATTCAAATGAATTGACTGGTTTGTTTTTATTTTGACGCAGCTAATTTTTTTTAACACTTCATGTTTTTTATCGATTGTACTATTTCTACAAATTTTTAAAAACTTTGTTGCAACTATTAAAAAAATGCAGAACTTGTAAGCTTACCTAACCTGAAAAATTCTTGTTTTTTGGTTTTACATAAAAATGGTAACGTTTTTGTTAAGTAGAGATTTTCTACAAAACAAGACTTATTTTCTAAAGGACAATTGGACCATCATGCTTTTCTTGCAATCTATATTTTAATTTTCTGTAATAGAACATTGTCGTTTTTAAACTATTTTTATTGAATTTACAAATACACCTCTTCAGAAATAACAAATAAAAAGATAACAAAAAATGATTGGTAGAATTTTATTTTGTTCTATTAATTCAGCCGAGCCATTATTATGTGAAGTAAAAAAACTGAGCAGAAATGCGGCTGCTATGTTTAATTCACTTGAAAATATAAAGACCAACAAAAAAAGAGTAATTTAAAAATGCGGAAAGGCAAAACATGTAATGTAAACGACTTAGGAATGGGCAAAAAAAAGAAAATCAAAAAGGGAATCAACAAAACTTATTAAAGTATTTAATTTCGTAATAACCTGAGATCGAAATGTAGCTGAATTAGAGCAGGCCGTTTTACATTAGACACTTCATTACAGTTACGCTGGCGCAGCTTGCTCTGATTCAGTTACATTACGATCTTACCTGAGATAATGACTAGGGTTGCCAGATTTAAAAAATTAAAAATAATAGAAAGGTGGTGAAAATATAGTAGTTTAACTAAATATATAGTAGCTTAAAATGAAAAATTTTATTTAGCACATTAGAACAAAGTAAAATACAAACTTTAAAAAATAATTAAAAATCTTAAAACTAAGTTAAATTCGTTAGTTATATCTCCAACTGGAAAAAGCCTTTTTTAAAAGTTTATTATCGTTTGTTAATAGATTATAAAATTCGTTGCAACTTTTATTAAAATTAACCGTTATCAACAATTCACTTTTAATCAATTCTGTTGAACATTTATTTCGACTGTACATTCATTTTTCATTTACTATAAAAAAAAATTCTTTCAGTAAATGCAGTAGGAGCCGGTATGCTCAAAATAAACGAAACAATGTCAAAAATCACGGGAAACTTGACTGGGACAATAAAAGACTTTGCTATACAGCCAACGTTTCGAGCCCTTTTTGGCTCTTTATCAAGGGTTATAACTATTTCCTATTAATTATCAATTTTCGAAATTGTAGTAGATTTTGCTACTATGTCTGATGTTCAAAAAGATATAGTAGATTTAAGTCCAATATAGTAGATTACTATTAAAAATACTAGATCTGGCAACCCTAATAATGACAGACCAGAAATCAGTGACTCTGATAATGGTAAATATTATGAAAATTTTTGCTTTGATTAATAGAGAGAACACTATTTAAAAAAAGATAAACAAAACGAGACTGGCATTTAATGCATTCGTTGTAGACGGTAAATGTATGGAAACTGCACTAGATTTCTAGGCTTAAGATATTCCTGTAGTAAACTATCTAAAAAATATTTTTATTATAGTCCATTTCTTTTCTATGGAACAGATGAAACGAAAAGTGATTTTTGCACTACTCTACTAAAAGTAAAGTGATTACGCACTGAGCGAACAATCGGGACCGTCAATTTTACAATATCCTTTGTTTTAACCGCACTAGTGTCTGCAAAGAACACAGGGATTTTTCACACGGTTTAAACTTCAGACAGAATAAAGTTCAGACTTTATTCGTGCGACATTCTTCACTCGTGCGCAAAATGCATTCGTGTAAAAACTGTCGCACTCATATGCAAAATGTATGTTCCCACATTTATGATGTAAATAGCTATTTAGTTTTTATTTTTTTTATTGCATTTTATAATATAATTTTATTTTTTCTTAACTCAGTAAGAAGAATAAAGTTTCGGTTATGTTTTTACAGTTTTTATTGATTTGAAAAAAATTGGATTATTTTTTCTCGATTTAGCCTATACCTAACCAACTTTCACTTGCTATGTTTGCACCGGGAGTGCGATGGGCCATAAACGCTCTTTGTTTTGCAAGAAGACTCAAATTCATTTTTGGTGTTGATGTGTAGATTTAAATCTAAAATTTTTACTAATAATAACCCGAGTGCATATGAAATTATCGAAAATTTCATAATGCACGAGGGGTATTTTGGAAAACTATTTTCCGAGAAAAATTTAAATATGTAATAAAAATAAACTTAATTATGTGTTTAAAATACTTAGAAATACTTTTTTTTTATTTTTACACGTTATTTCACGGTCATCACAATTGCATTGAATTGGTATCTAAGGTAATTTATTGATAATAATTTTGTTCGAAAAAAAAAATTGTCAAATGAATTCACGTTTAGGGCAGAATTTTGAGAAAATAATAGAGCTACAGTGGATCAGTTAACTCCATTAAATACAAAAAAGATTAGAGATTCTGCGTGATTAAGTTTCAACATTTTTGTGATAGAACAAACTAAATATTTTTTTTAGGTTAGGCGAAAATTGCATTTTTTTAGGTTAGGCATTTTGGAAATACCACATGTGGTATTTTCGCTGTAATTTAATTGTGATTGGCTGAATTTGAATTTTTTAAGCAATTTCATTGGTTGAAATTTTTTGAGGGAAATAGTCATACGTATAGCAGCCATCAAAAGTAACGGAAGTTGTATTCAATTAAAATCACTCAGAAAATTCTCATCTGGTGGTGAGAAAGATGAAAATTTCGGCGAAGACTGTGATGTCATTGCCGGTCTACCACCGATGATTTTCGGAAGAATAGTAATAGGAGTCATTGTAGCATCGTTGTTTAATATACTTATTATTTTTAAAATAAATTTGTTTTGTTTATAATTTTGGGTAGATAAAAAATACATAAAAATAAATAATGTCATAAAATTAAGCATGAAATTTTGCTTTTTAAATATGTGTAATAAATTGATAAAATTTCTCTGATAAAACTCAGGCGTCGCCTAACTTTTAATTTACAATTAAGGGAGAATTCTTTCCGGCGGATAAAGAACCCGGGATCTAACTAAATACATTTTAATGAAAATCTACGCAAATTACAAAATTAAATTACTGCTAAAGGTGAGGAAAACATTGTTGAGGTTTTGCATGAATTAAAAATACGAAAATGTTTGTATTTTTTGAAAGTTTGATGAAGTTTCCTGCATAAAAAATTATGTTGAAGTTTTAGGTTATATTTTCGGGGCATAATCCTTGTCTCGATGGGCAATATCGTGCGAGTAAAGTTTTCTGAAGTGACAATTTTAACGAAATCCATTTACTAAAAACGGCTTCATGTAGAACGATTGAACGACGATTGCCTATAGGCGGTGAAATGGGCCAAGTTGATGTAGAATTTCCATGTTTTCGTTGTTAAACCGCCTTCGAGCGAATAAATCCATTTTCCGGGCATAATCAAGCCGTGTTTTTTTAATTCCGGGCAATTAGGTAAATGCGACCGCGATTAATTTTTTTCGTGCTTTGCTTAACTCGGATGTAAACATATGAAATAACAAGAGTGTCATAAAGCTGAAAACCTACATTAAAATATAGGCCGTGTCATAAATAGTCGCGACAAATCCGAGCACCCATCTCCCGACACGAACTTCTCATAAAAATAAATTTAACAGCTTCACGCACTAATAAATCGCCTTTTAAAAATTTTTCTCCAATTACGAAAAATCGAATTTTAGGGTGGGGGGATTGAAATGACGTCACAAAGCTAGTACCGCCTTTACAGGGGCAATGGGCGGGAAATAAATAAAATTTACGATGTGCTATTTAAGTGCTATCTGGCGGCAGAGTAACGAAGCGTGCGGAGGCCATTACGACTCTGCTATTGGCTGAAAGTCGTCCGGACAAACGAGCATCGATACTCCTCCCATTCCACAGCATGCTAGAATGAAACAGACACGTGCCACTTGTCCGAGATTGATTCTCGAATCGATTTAAAACCGCTCGTGTGTGGCAAGTAACGACACACGTTTTGTGTGCTTCTTTTGCACTCTCGAGCGGCAGAGAAAGACAGCAGATAGCGTTTGGCGGGATGTTTGAGATTATGATAAGACCGGAAAAAATTATCCTTCAGGATTAAGCGAGGTGTGAAAGGATAATTGCGCGATTTTTGCAAGTTGGGTTGTTTCGGTTTGTCGGAAGGGTTAATAAGATCGATAATGGATGGGTTGTAAGACCGGTGCTTCCCTCTACTTTACAGACAGTAAAATAGGCAAGTGGCGTAACCGCAAGGGTTGAAAATGTTCCATCAAACGCGCTGTTAGACTGTCTCCATTGCTTTGCGTCAATTTCCACCCTATCCGAGTGTTTGTTTACGTTTTGGGCCGTGTGAAAGGGACTTGACAGGTTTCAGGGCTTATCTCGTTTATTGCCTGGTCCTGATAAGCCTTATTGTTTCGTAGTCGATGCAAAAAAACGACGACATTTTTATTGAAGTTGTTAGAGCAGTAAAGCATTCTACCCAGTCTGAGTAGGTAGTTGCAATAAAAAGGTCGTTAAAGCGACTTTTACTGCAGTTAAAACTGTAAAAGTGCGTCCGAATAGCCGAATAAAATACGAGCTTCTCTAGGCACGCGCCACAATCATCAAACCACTGTTTATGAGATGATAATAATAATAAAGGCCAGATTAAACTGATCGTTAAAATAAGTTTAGAGCCGTATAAACGCCAATTTTATACTTGTTGTGTTTTATGGTTCAATTCATTGATAATATACCTGCCTTTTTAAATTAACAGCATTCTTTATTTACGCCAATAACTTTATTGTCTGTTTAAATTTTTTTATGATTATTTCATTGGATTACAGCATTCTAAAATGATCTATCTTCAAACAGACTTTCTGCCATCTGCTGGTCAGAAGCTGCACTGATTGAACACAGGCTGCAGCAATCGCCGGCAGAGGTAAACTCATTGTTAAAACATCACACACAAAGATGGCACTCCTAATTCCAACACGAATTTATTTCAATAAACCCCCATAAAATTAAAAAAACATGTTTTACCTAAATAAAAAATAAAAGATTTTTATCTTGCCACGAAATTACAAGATAAAATTTATAATTGCACGAAGCATCATGCGCTACTAACATTAAAATGATTTATGACCCTAAATTCGCTTACCAGACTTAAGTTTTAATTAATTTTTATTCACACACTTACACTTTTTCTACCCAACGAAACGATTTCGCTCACGTTTTCTTCAATACTGACCCTTTCCAAGATTTTTGATTTTTGGTTTATAACCCTTTTCGAAGAAAATGTAAAAGTTAACTTTCTACTCTTTGGACTCGCTCCTTTTTTATTGCTTTATAGTACCTAAGTCGTGTACCGTGTTATATAGAAGGGTTTCTCTATTTATGAGACTATTGTTACACTTTTTTTTGTCACTTGGGTTTTCGAGAAACGTTTCTTTATGTAGAGAGTGAAGACAGTGTCGTGCTCTGGGTATTTGCTGCCTTTGTATACGTTCTTACTTCGTTACTTTACTGTCCCCTTACAAAAAAATGTAATATAAGCAAAATAAAAATTTAGGAAATATCTAGGATGTCTTTGAAATGTGTAAATTGTAACAGGTGATAGTCCTCGTTAAAATAATATTTGCTGAATATTCCACAAAGAAAAATTACAATTACTACAATTGTTCTCAATATCAGGACAAACACAATTTGTATTAGTTTCTACAACGATGGTGTATTTTCCAACAATAGTGCATGTTGTTGTGCATTCTCATGGTACAACATTTGTACCCCCAACATGTACTATGGTTGGATAATACATAATTGTTGGACAAACTATTACAAACTGTGTTTGTCTTAAAATTGACAACAATTGTGTTAATTATAAGATACAGCCTATTTTTCTGTATCTGTGGATTACAAAATTATTGTCTCATGTCTATACTTATACTAGCTTTGCCATTTTATGTTTTGGTGTAAAGTTTAATTATATTTTAGGAAAGCACTATTTGCATTAAATTTGCATTTTTTTGCTACTGCAATCTGAAGCAAGTATTAGATTCTCAAAATTTACTAAATAGACATGCGGCTCCTGAACATTGCAGCTACCTTTATGCACTTATACACACTTTATGAAGATCACTAACTTTATTTGAAACAACAAAAATCATGTCGCTTTATTATATTTTTGTCAGTGTCATATTTTTTTTATTTCCAGCAGCATTTTTTGCTCGCAAGTTTTCGACAATACAGTTGAATATAAAAACTCAGTCCGTCATTTTAATCTAATCTTTTATACTTATTTTAGCCAATTTACAATTTCCGAAAAATAGAATTTCTTTCAGAGACCTTAAGGCTCTTTGAAGACTCTGTAGGAACAATGACTCTTTATTTCAAACCAAATAATCTACGAATCTATAACTAAATCTGTTTGGATATATGCAAAAATTACCATACAGAAGAGGGTGATTTAAAACCATTTATTGAGAATATGATGACGTGAGCTGTTGTATTTCTGCCAAAAATTGTTTTAATTAATAATTTTAGAGGTCTGGTGTTGTTCAAATATGCATTAATACTACAAGATAATGTAATGCTAACAGCAAATTCCTTAACAAATTTCTTCAATATTATTTATTGTGTCTTCTTCAACGTATTGTAGAAATTAATGGGATGAATTTCTAAAACCACTTTTAGGAATTTCTTGGTGGTTTTTGTATGGTGTTACTGTCATTGTCTGAATCTCTTATACATTAAAAATAATTATGGCCTGATGCTTACACTTTTACAGCTACTTCTGTTGAAAGAACCTCTAGCTAGACTTGTACGTAGTTTAGAAAAAAAAATTTCAAGGGAATTAATAACTGCATTGTAGCAAGAAATTTTTAGTGAAGTAGATCCTTCTGAACTTCCATTCTTTTTTACTTTTATGGGGACACTAGTGACTTTGTTATGGATTTTGCATGGATCTATTTCGAGGAACATCTTTAAAATTGTAAGTTAATCAATTTTTTTTAAATTACCTACTGTCTTTTTTTATACAAAACATATCCTATTTTCATACATACAAATACATGTTTTACATACAAATGTAAACTTTGTAAAATGGCTTTTTCTTTTTACTTTTTCTGAATCAGAGGTAAGTAAAAAAAGATATCTAAGAGCAGAAACTTTATTTTAGATCAATTTTTAAATTAAATTGCATTCCAGGATTAGGGCAGTTGATACTGCTGGAGCCGTTAATGGAAATTATATGAAAATTCTACCAAATATTGTATATTTTTACTCAAATTTTATTATATTTTTATAAATATTTTAATTGTTAAAGCTTTAAAAGTTTTTATACATACAGTTTAGTTATATAAATAAACTATGTATGTTTTATGCTTTCTTTTTCCTGACGTGTACAAATACTCGTAAGATATTCTATGTATATAGTGCTAATAAATTTCTATTTTATTTTATTATGTGTCGCAACTCTATAAACATAGTGATAAGCTTTTTAAAAAACTCAGCATTTTCAGATGTAGCTTTCTCTGCTGGAAAGCTGGCTGGCGTTCAGTTCCGCTGCTGCTTCAAACTGCTTATTGGTCTGCATTGGTCACCAGAATTAGTTATCAAAAGTTAAAGGTTTTATTCGCTGTGAAGGTGATGCTATTACTATCGTTTGTTATTTTCCTAATTTTTTAATTTTTGTTTTTCTCTTATAAATAATTTCTCTAAATTTTGTTTTTATTTTATTGCGCTGTTTCTCTACGTATTCTTGAACATTTAGAACCTGTTCAAATTTCTGATTCACTTCTAGAACGTTTCTACGAAAAGCATCTTGCAAAGTGACAAATTTCTTGAAGGTATTTTTTTGTTTTTTTTTTTTTTGGTGGTGGTTTCTGAATTTTTCTATAGAAGTTTTCTTGGCTTATTCATCATTTCTAGTCGTGGTTTTTATTTTTTCTTTCTTTTCTTTTACACTTTTTTTTGCTCTTCTTGCAACTTCTTTCGTTCTTCTTTCTCTTCCAATCGTTGCATTTTAACCTCCCTTAGAATTGTTTTTCATTCTTTAAACTTTTAAATTTGTTTAAGCTATTTCTTTTCTTTCAATTTTTTTTCAAGCTTCTTTAAAAAAAATTGTTTTTTTAGAGTCTTTTTTAATTTTTTTATTGTTCTATAAATATTTTAGTTCTTTTGTTTCTACTAATCGCTTATTTTCTATTTCAAATGCTGTTTTTCAAGCTTTTTTAAAAACTTTTTGCTTTTCTAGAATAGTATCTTGCATTTCCAGGACATTTTTTATTTTTATTATTCTTACACCCGACGTCTTTCAACTTGTTCTAGAATGTTCTTTTAATACTCTTTTTTCTAATCATCGTTTTTCAAACTCATTTTCTTTCAAACGCTATGTTTTAGGCTCTTTTTTGAAAGAGAAGATTTTTTTCTGTTCTTTAAGAATCTTTTCCTGCATTTTTAAAAGCTTTTTTTGTTTTTCTCTCAACCGTCGTTTTTCAATTTTATGTTTGTTTGATAACGACGTTCTATTTCTTTTCGTTCTTTGAACATTGAACAAGTTTGGAGCGGAGACTTCTACGCCAAAGTCAGTATGTGAATTTCTGCTTCCGAGATTGGACCGTGTCAATACAGTTTTTGTAATTGACTCTTCGCCAACCATTCTTCAGGAGTGAAATGACAACTGGTTAGGAATATACTCAACTGCTTGAATATCCACATTTATTTTATAAAGATCACTAATTTTGTTTGAAATAAATAATCATGTCGCCTTTTTATGTTACTGTCAACGTCACTTTTTTTTATTTCCAGCAACATTTTTTGTTCGCACGTTTTCGTCAATATAGTTGAGTATAAAAACTCAGTCCGTCATTTTACTATAATCTTTTATATTCATTTTAGGCAATTTACAATTTCCGAAAAATAGAATTTCTTTCAGAGAACTTAAGGCCGTTTGAAGACTCTGTAGGAAAAATGATTATTTATTTCAAACCAATTTAGTTTTTTCCGGCGCCTTTATCTGTTTGGATATATGAAAGAATGGCCATATAGAAGGGGTTGATTTAAAACCATTTATTGGGAACATGATGACGTGAGCTGTTGTATTTCTGCCAAAAATTGTTTTAATTAATAATTTTAGAGGTTTCGCGTTGTTCAAATATACATTAGTACTACAAGATAATGTAATGCTAACAGCAAATTCCTTAACAATTTTCTTCAATATTATTTATTGTGCCTTCTTCTGCTTATCTTGTAGAAATAAACGGAATGTATTTGTAAAACCACTTTTACGATCTGTGGCCTCGGTGTTTTTTTTATGGTGTTACTATCATTGTCTGAACCCTTCAAACATTAAAATTATTGATGGCCTGATGATTACAGTTTTACAGCTACTTCTGTTAAAAGAATCTCTAGCTACACTTGTATGTAGTTAAAAAAAAGATTTTCAAGTGAATTAATAAGTGCGTTGTAGCGAGAAATTTTTAGAGTAGAAGATCTTTCAGAACTTCCATTTTTTTTCACTTTTATGGGTACACTAGTGACTTTGTTTTTGATTTTGCATGGACTTATTTTGAGGAACACTGTTATAAAGGTGAGCTAATTAAAATTTTTCTTTCAATTACTGATTTTTTTTGATAGAAAACATACCCTACTTTTAATTGTACTTTGTACAATTGCTTTTGATTTTTCATATTTTTGAAACAGAAGTAAGTAAAGAAAAATATCTAAATACAGAAAATTTATTTTAGAATAATTATTAAATTAAATTACATTCCAGGATTAGGTCGGATGATACTGGTGGAGCCGTTAATGGAAATTAGATGTAAATTCTACCAAATTTTTTGTATATTTTTACTCAAATTTTAATATATTCTTATAAATATTTTAATTGTTAAAGCTTTAAAAGTTTTTATACATACAGTTTTGGTTATATAAATAAACTATGTTATGTTTTGTCATCAAGTATTATGCATTCTTCTTTCTGAGGTGTACAAATAACATGTAGTGCTAATAAATTTCTATTCCATTTTATTCTATGTGTCGCAACTCTATCAACATAGTCTTAAGCTCTTTTAACAGCTCATCATTTTTATATGTAGCTTTCAGTTCCGCTGCTGCTTTAAACTGCTTATTATACCTTGGTCACAACAATTAACTATCAAAAGTTGGGGATTCTATTCGCTGTGAGGTCGATGCTGTTCCTATAGTTTGTTATTTTCTTAATTTTTTAATTTTGTTTTTATCTTAGAGACCTTTTCGTCAAGTTTTTCTTTAATATTTGTTTTTATTTTATCGAGCTATTTTTCTACATTTTTTTAAACTTCCAGAACTTGCTCAAATTCCTCATTCACTTCTAGAATGTCTCTCTTAAAAGCATCTTGTAAAGTGTCAAATTTTTAAAAGTGTTCTCTTGTTTCTCTAGTTGTGGTTTCTGAAACTTTTTAGAAGTTCCCTTGGCTTTTCTATTATTTGCAGTCGTAATTTTTCATTTTTTTTTGCAGTCTTTTTTCTTTGTTCTAGCAACTTCCTTCGTTCTTTTTTTCTTTTCAATAGTTGCACTTAAACTTTTTCTAGAATTGTTCTTAGTTCTTTTTGAATCTTCTTAAGCTATTTGTTCTCTTTCAATTGTCGTTTTTTAAGCTCCTTTATTTTTTGTATTTTTAGTCTTTTTTAATTTTTTTCGTTGTTCTAGAAACTTTTGTTTTTCTAAATCCTTTTTTTCTCGGTTTTACTTTTGTTTTTTTCTTTTTTCTAGCCGTCGTATTTTAGCTTTTTCTACAATTTTTCTAGCTCTTCTGCTTTTTCTAGTCGCTTATTTTCTTTTTCAAACGCTGTTTTTCAAGCTTTTTTAAAATTTTTTTTGTTTTATCAGAATTTTATTTTTCCTTGGTGTTTTTTTATAATGTTACTGTTATTGCCTGAACCCTTCAAACCTTAAAAATAATTATGGCCTGATTCTTACAGTTTTACGGCTACTTCTGTTAAAAGAACCTCTAGCTAGACTTGTATGTAGTTTAAAAGAAGAATTTTAAGGGAATTAATAACTGCATTTTAGCGAAAATTTTTAGAGAAGAAGATCCTTCAGAACTTCCATTCTTGTTCACTTTTGTGGGGACACTAGTGACTTTGTTGTGGATTTTGCATGGACTTATTTTGAGGAACATTTTTACAATTGTGAATTAATTAAATTTTTTTTTTTAAATTACTGATATCTTTTAGATAAAAAACTTACTCTACTTTCTATTGTACTTTGTAAAATTGTTTTTGATTTTTACTTTTTCTGAAACAGAAGTAAGTAAAATAAGGTATCTAAGAGCAGCAAATTTATTTTAGGATAATTATTAAATTAAATTACATTCTAGGATTAGGTCTGATGATACTGGTAGAGCCGTTAATGGAACTTAGATATAAATTCTACCAAATATTTTGTATATTTTTACTTCAATTTTGATATATTTTTATAAATATTTCGTTATGTAAATTATATATTCGTTGCAATGAATGTAACGATTCTGCGAATTCGGGGTTTTTGTGATTTAAAGAGTTGAATTTTGAACGAATAATTTATCTTTAACTGCTATTTATATAAACAATACAACAACAACTTAATAAATAAATAACTCGGTCACACAGTAGAACGTCCACGATTATCTCCCAATATCGTCGTTTAGCATCGCCACTCATCAAGTTTAAAGTTTAATGAAGAATTTAATTTTGGAAAAAATAAAAACACTGATTGTTCACTGAGGTTTTTTTATTGAAATAATACAAATAAAATTTCCAACATTTTAACATTAAAAATCAAATCTGTTTTGATTTTCTAAAACAAACGTTAATTCGACCATTACGGTCGATGCGTAAAACGTCAAATTTAAAAATATATTAACGATTCTTAAACAAAAAGTCTACATCGTTTATCTCGAAAACAATAAACATTTGTACAACGTGATCAACAAGTACTGATTGAGTTGGCGGCATTGAATTTTCACTTAAAATTGGCTGTTCTGTCCAAGCTTCAAAGTAAAATTTGACATTTTAAAAACTTGATTAATAAGTTGCTAAAGTTTTGTTAAAATGGTTTTAGAATTAGAACATGACATATTTATTGTAACGGCGTAATTCGAAAGTAGAGTCTACAATGAAATTAATAGTTAACAATATTCCCTGGATTCAATGTACGTCCAGTTTTGACAAACTTACTGTAAAGAGGTAGACTGACAGGTGTTAGACATAACCTGTATATGTTATCATAACAAACCGACAATTTGCAAAAAAAATTCCAGTAACTTTATTGCCAACTCAATCAGTATTTGTTGATCACGTTGTATAAGGCAAGTTTGGGTATTTAGCGTTTTTTCAACGAGGACTATTATAAGGTGACAGTTTGGTACTGTATTTGTACACCCTGTATGGTTTTTGTGAAAGTTAGTACAAATGCAGTAAATAAGTTTTACATTTCAGTTCTAAATGATGTTTTTGGTAATTTGGAATAATATTTATTTAGTTGAGTGATGTAAAGAAGCATTTTACAGCATGACAGCTGGTTTGAGAAACTACGCTATTGGTCTCATTAGCTGGAACAATGTAACATGCTTTACATACGAAAGTTGTATTAAATTTTTTGGCTGAAGCTCATTTGTTAAGTTCAATAAAATCTAAATTTCGTTCCACTTAGAAATTCTTCTAGGTTAGTGCTCCCGCTGAGTTAAGCAAATTTGCTTAACAGCATCTAGTTTTAGTAATTACAAAATAATAAAACAATGATTGTAACTTATTTGAGCAATAAGTTCTAGTTTATATCCTACTGCATTTTCACATATTTTTTTAAAATCTGTTTATTGATGATCAAACAGTAAGTGACCTTTAATTTGTTCTGTGCAGTACTTATAGGTAAATAATAAAATATAGGGTACTACCTAAGTACTTATATTTTATTATTTAAAATTAAATTCTTACAAGTTCAGAAAGATAATGATTAAATGTAAATAAACAACTATTTATTATAACTTTTGCTTATACTTCATAAGTTTTAGACATTTATTTGCAAACGGCTTGTTACTGCAAGAATTATATTTAAATTTTGAAATAACTAATAAATTTTATTATTGCAAACAAGAACCAAATTTCACTAAATTTACTGGTAAACAAACTACCTAAATTTACTGGCAAATTTATTTGATAGATTTTGGACACGATGATTATCCTTGTGATTATCACCACTAAGTAAAAACAGCAAATTTTGTTTTTTAGTCAAATTTTTTATTGCTGGACGTATTTTAACAAACCCTTTCTCTCAGTTTTGGCATTTCTTTTTAAATCTTTTTTACAATTTAGTAGATTTTTTAAATTTTTATTAAACTGGATCTACTTTTTGTATATAACTTTTTTAAAATTTTATGCCCTTAGAGCTGTGATGCCCATATTCTACGCAAACTCCGCACACAAGCACGGGGCGACAAGGAGAGAACTCAAAAAGCCATTTTTGTGTTATGTTTTTGTTAATATTTATGATGAGAAAATTAAACATGAAATAAATATTTATGATTTAATAATTTGTAATTTTTAATTATACATAATACTTGACAGTTATTTAAAAACAAAATTAATGATTATCTGTTTTTGATTAAATTTTGAAAAGATTTTACAAGTAATAAAGTGAAAGCGTTTTAAGACAAAATGCAGTTGACGTGACTGAATCAATTTATTGCTGAGTAGTTCACAGTTTAACATAACAACAAGCTAATACCTACACAACAATGTCTTTCTCCTTTTTAGTATAGTCGTTAAGAAAACCGCTTTATTAGAATAAAATTTATTTGCTTGTAGAGCAATATTTTATAGTCTAATGATGAAATGGCTTGTTTGAATTTTATTGAGAGTAATTGTCGTTAATGGGTCATGTAATTTATTCAAGCCACACAGTGCTTAGCTCACCCAAAAATTCTAAAAATTTTGGGGCCAAATATCAATTAGAGACACTTTTCGCCCTGAACAAGGGCACCATTAACAACCTCATTAACTTTAAACGTTCCTTAATGATATGCCGGAATTTCCTTTAATCAGTAAACGTATCCAATTTAAATTGCATTATTTTTGAAATTTATTGTTTTGGGCTTGACGTAAAAATTCGGTTCGAAATTTTCAGACAAAACGTATTATTAAGATTCCTTGAAAACACATAATGTACGTTTTTTAGTCACCGGTCTGCCCCACCTTGACTTGCTCGAAATATTTATGAGAGGAGATAATGAGATTCTAACAGCAGCCCGACAATACCTGGCCGGCACGACAACCATCTGATTCATCAGCCACTGTCAAGACGGCCATTTTGAATAATAAAAGTAATTTTTAATGCGCTATGAATAAATTTGTTTTAATAACTTTTCGAAACGATTTTTTCAGGACAAAACAATTAATTAAGCACGTACAAACTTTCTATTGGTCTAGACACGATCAAAAAATTAGAAACGCCGCGATTGGATGACAATAAACAAAGTTTTATCATTTTATTTGTCACAGAAATACTAATTTATAACAGGCATTTTGAAACAAACTTATGTAATTTTTTGACTACATGCTGTTTACTATTTATCTATTTTGAAAAATATTTTGATTTGGAAATTTTGGTTGTGTGCTCTCAGACACGATTAAAATATCTGCAATTACGTTTTAATTAACTTATTTATAAACTTGTTTTGGGTAAAAAAAGGAAAGTAGGAGATTTAGTGACATAATTAGGGAGATAGCAGTCACGGTGGAATTTATTCGAAAAAATCTTAATGCTACATTATTACAAGCTAATTATTTCTAAAGTTTAGGTACATTGTAGCTTAGGGTTTTTTTTACACGATCACAATTTAATTACCAGATTTGCTACAAATAAAAACGCATTTTATGTCAAATTTGATGACCAAATTCTCATCGTATAAAAACATCCTTAGATTTAAAAAATATAAAAACTACAATTAAGTTATTCTATACTATGACTACAAGAGTAGGAAATGGAATGAATTAGTATGTAACAGCAGTTTTCACGAAATCAAAATTCATAAGATGCATTGGCAATAAAGTTTTAAACATATTTAATCGTTGTTTTTTAAAGATACTATCTGCATAAACGATTATGTTTCTACACTAGACGGCTTGTCTGTCACAAATCTGAGTAAAATTTAAAAAACTTTCAACATTTTTAACAACATTTTAAAGAAAACAGTAAACGCTGATTTGGCTAAATTACAAAGTAAACATTGTTTTCACTATAATAACTGAGGGTCAAAATTAGAGCAGGTCCTGATCTGTCAATTTTGTATAGTTTTGCGTGCTTATATATTCCCAGTCAGCTCTAAAACGAATTTTGCTCTTATGCTTATTTTCTAAGTAATTATATACAAAAATTAAAATTTGAGTTTTATTTTATTAATTACTTTGGAATAAATCTCTATATACAGTTTGTTTATTTTTGTAATAAGTAGATGATAGGGAATTTAATTTTGTCATGTTACATTTTCAAATTCACTAAAATTAAGCAGTTTTTTTAAAACAAAATTCAAATTGTTGCTTAATTCTCATAAATTAAAAACTATTTGCATTGTCGATTGAAATTTGAAGCAAAATCAAAAATAAGCGACAGAAAAAGGTACAAACGAGCTTACATATTAAAGCAAATCAAAAATCACATAATACAATTGTAATCTACAATAAGTAGATTACATAACCTCAAATTTTAGAAGTCTAAATTCACGATAATGAACTAGATTCACAATGTAAATGTTACTAACTTTAGGGACTCTAACTATTATACTTATTACAAAAGTTAATATATTACAGTTTTTTCTCATAAACGAGCATTTTTATCGTCGAAGGAAGCAAATAAGATTAACAAATAAAAATACAAGCAAAAATATTTCATTTACAAATCAAACAATTAGGAGGTATAGTTGCGACCTCTATTTCGTGAGTTGACGTCTTCAATTAAAGTTGCAAAACGTCATTCTCAGACTGCAGAGAGTGACGTTGCAAATATGCGCAGTAGCATACTTGCACATAGTCTTCGTACAATAACTACTGTCATTTTTTATGTAAATATGAGACATATTTAAGTGAGCTGACTTTATTACAGGCTGCAATAAACCGAATAGTACCCACTTTTAAATTTATGGCAGGACAAATTCACTGACGATGGATTTTGATGTATGGAAATCCGACAAGGACATTTTCCATCTGAATGGTTTTCGGGTTATCGATTGGAACTATTATAAATTAAAATCTATTGCCAGTATAGCAGCCTCTTGTAAGGTCAGCCTGTTTAAATGTGTCTTATGTATAAACAATTCTTACAGTTTTTATTGATTCTTGTTGAGTTATTCACTATTTTTTGGACCAGTTAGGGCAATATCTGAGATTTTTTGTTAAAAATGACGCTGACAGTTAATAAGTGAAGTAAATTGATACGATTCTTAAAATCAAGAAAAATTATTTTCTAGAAATCTGTGCTTATAGCAAATGTGACCTACATTACTGACACTTGAGTTTATTTTAATGTTTAATAACAAATGTAATTGTTAAAGTTTTTAATGAGAAATAAAAACAGTGACTTAAATTATAAACCTTATTAACAAATCTCTTACTTTAGCTCTTAGCATTATTACGACTTACATCTCTAATCTTACATTGGCAAATCCGAAGAGGGGCTGATGACAACAGATGTTTGTTTTAAGTTTTACCGGTACAAGATTAGAGACGCTATAATTTATAATAATGCTTATAGCTCAAGTAAGAGATCTTTGTTAGTAGGATTTAAAATTCAAGTCATTATTTCTATTTCTCACGGAAAAACTATACAGTAAGAAAAAAATAAGTCAAAGTTAATAAGTAATATTAAAGTAATTTCCATAGCCCTCTAAAGGATAAATTTATACAATCATATGGCATAATGTTGGCATTATTGGAACAAATTGCTTTATTTAAATGCTACACATATTTTTAGTAGCTTCACATTCATGTGTATATATTTAAATAAGTCATTTATCGCGATTTTACTGTATTTTTCAAATAAACCTTAATACTCCTGTAACACGGCTAAATTATGCATAAAGTTTGAAATTTTTTGCTATTGACGAAACCTATTTTTGGTATTATTGAAACAAATTTAAATATGTACGTATCTGTCTTTCAATCTCAGATCAGATTAGACTCCACTGTATTTGCCAAGTAAAATTTTCAACGCTTATTTTTTTTTTCTGGTATAACAGATCTTAGAGTAAAGAGATCCCTACACACGCTATGATTTTTACTTCGGTTTGCTTGCGCAAGCAAACCGGTGCGTGTGTATGTAAAGTCCAACCAGAAATATAGTGCCAATATTGCTTTGACTTGTTATGTTGTAATGGCACTATAACTTTGGTCGTACTTTTATTGTATGTAGTACACCTGTTCTTTCGTATTGTTGTGCAATCTGGTCAGAACGGGTCAGATCTGCACAGGCAAACTGAAGCATATGTACATTTAGTAAAAAACCCCTGCAAATCCGACCAACGTTATCGAAAATATTTATTTATTTTTTTAATGATACATCGGCGCAATTTTGGCCTGAATCGAAGTGTGTGTAGACAAATACTACATTTTGGCTTATCTGCGCAGATCTGGCCTGCGCAGACAAACTGGAGTAAAAATCGTAGCGTATGTTGAAGCCTTAAGTTTTAAAATTGGTAACGATAACAAAATGGAAACTAACGTTAAAATATTCCTTGTCGATTAAATTATGAGCGCCGGGGAAATTAATTACTGTACAAATACTTTCTATCGCTGTAAGACTAAATGCATAATCACTGAAATCGGTGAAGTAATCATCACCAAAGGTGATATTTAATTCCAGAATTGTGTACAATACAAACTTATAGATGATTGACACTGCCAAATTATTTTTATGACAGTAGATACTTAGATTTTGTTCTTACAACTAAATATTAATTTTACATTACGTATAGTGAACACAGAAATATTTGGCAACTAATTTTTAAGCTCGCAATAAACCAAATAAGGGTCATTGTTAAATCTAAGGTTAAGATAATTCACAGTAATGAGGCATTTTGATTTATGATGATGTCCTGCAATATCTCTGACAAGATTACTTTACCAAAATCAAAATCGTCATAAATAATAGTAATATTAAAAATCATCATAAATAAAAATGCCTCATTACATGCTTATAATCTTACTATTAACACGGATTTGGCAATAGCCATGATTTGGTTACAGCGAGCTGGCCAAATAATATCGTGTCTACTATACATTCGTGCAAACAAATTTGTAACTATTGAAATATAGTTAATTTACAACACGTGTTAATTTTTTGGTTAGGTTTATGTTTGTTCAATTAGGGAAAAAAATAATAAAAAAAATAAATCCAATCTGTTTATAAAAAAATTACGGTAGGTAAGTGTTCAAATCGATTTTTTCCATCTGAATGCAAATAAATTACAAAATCGTGCCAATTATAATTGACAAATCTTCAGTAGTTACCAAAATTGGTACAGGGACACCAACTGACGGCACAAATCATGGACCACTTGACTTAAACTCAACTGATCTCACGGTATATTATTTAAAATGTGGTTAAATAACATGAGAGCGAAAATAATTTGAATTAGAGCAGGTGGTGATTTGCTTGGTCTAAACTGTTCAAAATTGACAGGATAGACTTTGTTCTGATTTATAAAGAAAAAATTCTACAAGGGAGAGAATTAATTTTTAATAATTTTTTTGTTTATTTTTATGTTTTAAAAGAGCAGATGTTGAAGCCACAATGTAAAATCAAGTAATCGATTTTAGATTTTTAATGGTCTAAGATAGCGAACACAATGAAATTGAGGTATCTCAAGATTTTATAGATCTTTTCGACTTAAACTGTGATAAGACTTAATCAAAATGGTATCTACAAAAGGACAGTTTTTTTAAAATAACTAAGATATAGTTAAGCTAAATCTAATCAGTTTCTGACAGAATTTAACATTTTACATTTGTTATTTATACTGAAGTTTACCTATGTAATAAAAAATAAAATAAATTTTGTACAATATTGCCTCTCTACCCACCCAATTATCGAATTTTTACAGATTTTTGTCTATCCTAAAGTTAATTAAACCGTAAGCATGCCCACATATCTTTCACACTGACAAAAAGATAATAATCTATAATGAAAAATAGAGACCTTCCATCTCCCATCCATAAATAAAAATTCTCCATCCTTAAAAAATATTCGGTTAAAAACCGCTGACATTTGTATAGTTTCCGTGATAAGTTATGTAAATGTAATCATCGATCGCATAAATGGTGACGTCTTTATAATGTCTGTTTTTGAAATTTTTTCAACGTCTTGAATTCGTATAGATATATCGTAAACAAGATGGTATCGAATCCTGTTGGCATGTTTGTCTTGCATGGTGCATCGGTAGGACGACGACGGAGGCATCCAGACCAATTTAAAAGAGATACGATCCGGCGGAATTTTAATCTTATAAAATATTCGAAACCATTAATTTGAATAAAGGCAACATTAAAACATCTCAAGGTGGCGATGAATCAAGCTGGTGCAGCCGAAGGTCTCCAGCATGTTCCTCCTCGTTGCTATGGTGACGGTAGTTTCTCCGCCAATCCGCGAGCTGCAGGAGGCGGCCGCGGATGCTTTAAGACCCAGATACGCATTCTTCTTATTTCCAGCATTCCCATTACTGCGGAATCCCCTGCGATGCATCGCTCCTGCTCCGGGTATTGTTCTTGTTTCCTTAACGGCTTTTTCGGACAGTGACGTAATGCCGCCGGAGGAGAACTACGAGAGCCCGAGGGTATCTCCGCGACGCCCTGGAATTACATATTTTTTACTCTTTCATACATAAATTCATAGAGAGAAAAGTAATACAGGAAGAAGATTCAGTTTGAGCCTACTTTATATCGTGAATTCAAAAATGAAAAGATTTTTATCTATTGATCCTTGATTTAAATCATCGTTACATGATCAACTAGACTCCGTTATGCATAACTCGACCAAGCGTCATATTCTCAATTTTGATATAATATTACCATCTAGTGACTAGATTCTAGTCTCTACTAGAAGTGTTACCTGTCAACCAAAAAATTGAGAACTTATTAGAAACTCCTATTTTCAACAAAGTTAAAGAAAGCTAAAATTTAAATTAGTTTTTCTATTGCCATTTTGAAAATCAAGACAAAAATTAAAAAACTTATTTACTTCTAGAATCTTTAATATACAGAAAAAAAACTTATTTGGATAAACTCATTAGAATTAATTCATTTAGATAAATATCTACTCATTTTTAAAAGGAGTTTAAAACAATTTTGTTCTCAAAACATCTGTTTTGTGGACTGGTTTAACAAATTGTAAAAAATAAAAAATCTATATAAAATAAAGAAAATGAAAAAACGTTAGGTTACATCAAAAATTTTACCTAATAGGTTTTCAATTTATTATTAACATAAACAAATTTCACCAAAGACAACTTCAGTAGCCAAAAAACAAGACATAAAAAATGATTTAAAGATGTCATAAACAAAAATGGATCTAAATTTTGATTTTTGTTATAAGTTGAATCAATTTTGAGTGGAAAACATTTTTTATTAAACATTAAAACACTCATTTGCACTACTCTGCTAAAAATCAAATGATTGCGCACTGAGCGATCAATCGGGACCGTCAATTTTACAATCATCTTCCGTTTTTACCGCACTAGTGCCTTCAAACAGCACAGGGATTTTTCTCGTTTAAAAAACGGTTTAAAATTGACTAGTTTGTAATAAAACAATGCCCTTTACCACTTTTATTCGGATAAAACAACAGAAATGCATTCACAATATTGCATTTAAAGGTTAAGTTTAAGCAGCGCCATCTGCGACAAATTGTGTAAAAAAAATTGTGATTTTTTCGACAAATTAAAGATAAATTTTAAGATTATCGTTTTTCCGCCTTGTGGAGGATCAGTGCAAAAAATAATATACAAGAGACGTGCGGGAACAGTTTTGCTTTATTCGTGCAACATTCTTCACTCGTGCGCAAAGCGAACTCGTGTAAAAACTGTCCCACTCATAAGGAAAATATATGTTCCCGCACTTATCGTGTAAATAACTATTTCATTGCAGTGTTATTTTGGTTACTCATTTAATTTCTAAATTTAAAAATTTATTTAAATTTTTTTGTAAAAATCTTTAATTTCTATTACATTTCCGCAACACAAAATGGTGCTTTCTAAATAGATTTTAAAAGCGTTTTCACGTTTGTGGAAAAATGAATTAGGATAGTTGTTGGTCAAAAGTTTAATACAAATTTTGCTTGTTAACCATTTTACAGCGCTTACTTATTAAAATACTTTGCGGCCGCGGCCCCTCAACGTAAATAACACCAATATTTTTTATTTTACTACCAAAAAGTTGTGGAGAACGGTATTTTGATAAATAAGTTTTTGTGTCACAAAAGGATTTTTTAACGAATCTGAATTTTTACCGCACAGTATGACGTAAAAACGCAAGTGACTGTAAATAGGAAGTTTCTTTGGCAATTGTATGTTAATCTAAGTTTTATTTATTATAAAATAAAAAATTTTCTACTCAAGATCAATTAAAATATTTGATTATCTAACTTTCATCTTTCATTAAAGTTTTTAGGGGAATGACTTATAAATTGTATAAAAATGTATAAAAAGGCTTTGTTACGTTTTTTTTTTGGATATTTTGTTTAAAAATGCTTTATAAAGCTTAGTTACTGTTACAATTCTCAAAATGAATGTTTTGGCAAAAAATTTTAAGGTTTAAGTGTCGTTGAAGCTTCCAATTGCAGTTTTAGGTGCCATAATGGTCTCTCGCTTTTGTACTATTTCTTTGAATTTATTATCAATAGAATATATGAATAAAGAGAAACGTTGTTTTAAGATGTAGAAAATCGCCAACAAAAAAATTTAATTATGTAATGACATGATACTAACCTGAGATCGAAATGTAACTGAATCAGAACAAACCGTGGAAGTGGGTATTAACATTAGACACATCATTAGAGTTACGCTGGCACAGCCTGCTCTGATTTAGTTACATTTCGATCTCACCTCATAGGTAATGAAATAATGTACAAAGTAAAAAAATTATAAATTTACAATAATTTCAACTTTAACCTCAAATAGCATTCCAAACATTTATTATAAAATGATAGGAGACTTTTTTGTAGAGCGTTTTAATTTTCTTTAAAAAAGTGTATGATCATTTCAGTAAACTGATTCATAAAAGAGTTAAGACCTTTCGAATTAAAAAAAATCATTTTATTATTACAAATAATTATATATATTTAAATTGAAAATTTTTGTGTTTAATTTAATTAACTAAATAGGTATCTAATTTTTATTTGAATTTTTAATAAGTAGGTACCAAGTTTTAAAATATATTTTTTTAAAATGCACCACCTTTCGATGGTAATATACAATATCTATAAGGGTTCCGTCACGAAACAGTGTGTTTACGCCACAACTAAATCTATGAAAGACAACACTGCTAGCGTGAATTTAAAGTATTTAATTGTCCACGGATTCTTGCTGACTGGAGCACTATTTATTTTTCTATTTATTAAATAAATGTTTGGACACAGTTGTTTGAAGCAGCTGGGATAGATGTAATTTAATGTCCCTAGAGGGTTTTTTCCGCGTGGTAGTTATTTCTACTTAGTCGTAGAGGGCTATTGTATTTGCTGCAAATGGTAGTTGATTAATCCGCTAAACACATTTTTTATTTTTTCAGTAGTTGCCAGTCATTCTAAGAGAGGGCGCTTTATGTTTCATCTATTGGATGTTCCATATTTTTTAAATATGGAACATTTAAAAAAAAATCTTTGTTTAATTAAATTAATACAGAATATAAAAAGCTATGTATACTCAATTACAATTACCAATTTTTTAATTAAAGAAAAGCTGTTTGCTCTGTTTGTGATAAGATTTCCGCTTACATTTCCTCAATTTAGTGTAAATACAGTAGCGATAATTTAAATTCGCTGTTGTTTAAAAACTAAAACATATGTGTGAAAGTGTTTTAAAGTTACGGAAACGACAGATGTTTTGCAATCTTGTGCATTTTACGCTTGGTAGCTTGAAAAATTCAAGAAATCAGAAAACCACTTTGCAATTTATGACAAACTCGGTTTAACTGTTTACTTAAAACTCAACAACTTGGTTGTAAGACTACTGGAAAAATTTTATTAAGCGATTTCTTTCTCTTAATATAATTTATGTGTTTGTACTTTCTTTTCTGAATTAGAAATTGAGAACAAAGTGTCATCGTTTAATAGTCCAACCTGAATAAATAAATAATTATAAAAATGAATCTGGTATTGGTGGCAAGATAACAGATTGGCACATTTCGTTTATGATAATGTTTCTCATTATCGTAAATGCCGTTTCTTATAACTTTATTCCATCTAAACACACAATAAAAATGCAAACCTCAATTATTATGCAAATGCTTCCAGAACCGTGCTATAAATTAGCAAGAAATTCACCTGTGGATTGAACATCTCTGTATTTCTCTCAAATCGGCAAACGACTTCATCATTTTAAAAAGTTTCGTTTCACTAAATTGACTTCAGAGTTCTGATTTATCATTTTCCTTAGTGTTCAGACTGTGAGTTGTACTGTGGAAAAATTCGTTTTTAATGGTTCAGTCTAATAATACGTCGAAAACACAGCCGCTTAAATCTCCCCACCCGAAAGAAACTAAATAAAAGAAATGATGAACGTTCTCGCTGCTTTGGAATTTTTCTTGCTGGACCCCCCGAAATGAATAATGGCCTGTTCTAACAAAGAGATTGAGATATCCAGCTATGGCCGACCAAGTTTGTTTACAAGAACTGGTTTCATAGATTAATGTTTCTATTAAAGATGCCTTCTGCGTACGCTGGCATGGGAATGAAATGTGTTAATCTACTTGATTATGGATTGCCTTGAAGGAGGTTCAACCAGTTTGGTGAGGATTTATTGAAAATAATTTTATGGGGGCTGTATTGACGTATATATAGTTTGTTGAATGTTCAAAATGAGATTTTCCCCTCTGGCTTTAAAGTATAATCTATCCGAAACGCTTAATATTCCTCAGACTGGCAAGATTGCTTTAAACGGCCAATAACAATAGACCTAATTTAAAAAGGGGGCATAAAACTTAAGCACAGCTTTTGGCGCGTACACCGCGCGTTTCATACCCGCTCAACTGCCTCAACTTCCATTAAAATCAGAAATTTAGTGGCAAGATAAGCGGCAAAGTAAAACGAAAAGAAACGCTTTAACTCACACATATAACTGTCTGCCGAAATGAGCTTACTTGCCCGTTTTCGCGAAATATTCCAAAGTCGGATATTATATGACGCTTTTCTCCGGGTTTTTCCGGGCGCCCGACGACTTGTGCAAACTGCAATGAGAAACGAAAACAAAACGATAAACCATCTGATATACGATTTCCAAGTTCATTTTCCTCGCTTTAACAAACAGACACCCAGAAGGGATGAGTGCCAACGACCGTAAACGGACACTGACAAAACCATGACTTTTACGACTCTTTAAAACGATCGTAACTGTTAATAACTATCTGACGTTAAATTGATTGCTGTTGACACATTTTTCAAAACAGAAGGCGGGATATTTTATGTCTTCACACCCATAACATACATTTTATGGCGAGAAATTAGCTTTACTGCTCGTAATTTTTAATATCTTTTAGTCTGCAAGTGGTTTCGGTAGCTGGGGATTTTATTATGGGTGTAGCATTTTACTACCACACTTAACATAAATATAAAACACCTTTCAATGGCAACCAAAACCTCACACTATACAATCAACATACAACAAAGACAATCCGCTTTTTAAGAAAATTTAAAAAAAACCATTTAACAAATAAATTAAATAATTTATTGTAAATTTGCTTCACTAAACACTTATTCCAAGTTGAGATAATACCGGTAGTATCTTCGTTTCAATAGAAAATTAAAAGAATTTGGGGTTGTGATTGGTTGGTGCCACGGAAAAGTATTAAAAATAGCTGGTTATAATAATTGTATTAAATTATTTTCTCATATCATTTGATTTGCAGCTCTAAATTAAAAAAAACAGATTTATCAATAATTTTAATGTTTCTATTTTTATAAGATTTAATAAAAAATTAATTAAGAACTCAAACTGTTTAATCTTTAATTAAATAGAATTTCTAATATTTTTTAAAATTGTACAATGTTCAGTTGCAAGTTTAAAATTTTTTTATAGAAAATTTCGTAATTATTTTGCAATAAGTATTTTCTGAAGTTAGGATACAGGAAGTAAACTCCAAACCATGTCCTGCTAACTTGCAACTCGTAATAGAATGTGTTCTATTTCCGGCGGTCAAGTAAGTGTTTTATAATTTAATTAAAGTTTATTTTATTAAAAAGTTTTATAAATCTTTCTCTTACTCATTGAACACAATCTGTAATTTTGAGATGATACCGAGTGTTATGAAGTTCTAAAGTTGCCAGGATCTATTCTTCAATAGATGTAATTTTTTTCTAACAGAAAATGCCACCTTCTTTCCCAAGGAGGTAAAACTTGGGACAATCGGTATAGAAAATTCACAAAATATTTGCTGAATAGTCTAATAAACTCGATCTCGCATTCGATCGATATATGTATATACCTACGTAAGCCAAAAAAAAAAAAAGAAATTTATAATACACAATGTATAAAACAAGATTTGTTTTGAGACTACACAGAAACAGATTTTTTTACTCTTTTAGTATCAAGTCAAATATAGAATAATTAAAATTTATTTCTAACAATTTGAATAACTAACATTATGCTCAGATTTTCTCATATTTGAAATATTCAGAAAGAATTTATAGAAAATCTACAAAACAAAGCGTACAGAATTTATGTTTATAACTTACTATAGAAATATAAACAATCTGAAGAAAAGAAATAATTGGAATTTTTAAAGAAGTTTAAAGATGTCGGCTGAATGAAAAAGAAGAAAAAATGCAATTTTAGAAGAACAAAACAGGTTTTTAAAGTAATTTAAAAAACGACGGTTTGTGAAAAAAAAACAACAAAAAATTTTAGGAGAAGAAATGAAAGACGTCGTTTGTTTGTAAAGAAGAGCAATTCTAAAAAAACAAAATTAGTTTGTAGAGGAGGTTAGAAAACGAATACTGGAAGAGAAAGAGCTGCTAAGAAAGATTATAGAAAAACAAAAGACGATTTTGTAGCAACTTGCTAAACAATAATAGGAAGAAAAAGACGAGCAAAAGAAAATTCTAGCAGAGCAAATGATGATTCTGAAAGAACCTGAAAAATACCGATTAGAAAAGAACTTTTTGTTCAGGTTACGGCTAGAAGGAAAGAAAGAACACAAAAAACTTTTAGAAAGATTTGGAATAAGACTACTGAGGGGCAGAAGAATATCTTTGAGAGTTTTGATATTTTACAAAATACATTGGATTAACTTATTTTAGAAGCGAAGAAGGAATTTGAGGCAAAACTCTTAAATTTTGAAAAAGATTTGGGAAAGAGGGTTAAGTAATGGGAAACAGGGCGATTTATAAAAAACCTGAAAATATTAAGATCTAAAAAATTGTGATACGCAATGAGTAGGATTTACAGAATAGATGTATAGATTTATTGATAATGAATCTAGAAATTTCTTAATAGCTTGTAAGTGGTTGAAGTTATTGTTAATGTTGTGGTCTGCTCTGGATAGATATTTTTCTATTTGTTTGGTAAAAAAGACAAAAAATTGATAAACCATTTATAGAAATTAATTTTTTTGTGTTTTCATTGTTTCTAAATATGAGAAAACTTTTCAAAACATGTAGACCTAAATGATTTAAATCTAGACAAAGCTGAAAATTTGTATGCTTTATTTAGTAGAAAACTAAGTCTTTTCATAAAATTAGAACATTTTGTTTAAAAAATTTTTTTTAGGTTGAGTTAGAATGGTGTTTGAATCTGGAAAAAAATGATGTATTGTGTGTGCAATTAATAAAATCTCATTTGTGCATCTCCGCGCCTCGATGATGAAATTTAATAATAACTTTTTGTCGAGTACTCTGAACACAATGACCGTCCCTTTCCACCCTCTTTAAAATGGCTGTAGTAAATTTAAACGCTTTACTCACCCTGTAAATTAAAATTCAAATTGGGTAGAATCCTCCCCTTGCGTAATCCAACGTCCAATCTTCGGCGATATATGATTATATGCTAGGTTCCGGTCGATCTCTCACACAAGGCCCTCTGGATGTGTGGTTATGTGAGGACATACCCGTCCATCACCCTTTATCGCTTGAACAAATACAACCCTCGCATAAATGCCGGACGATCTAGTTGTCTGTGTCCACCCCCTTTTCGTGATTATAGAGCGAAGCTTTTCGACTGGAAACAATATTTTCCTATTAATTGCAAAGGGAAGCTTTGTGAGAGAGATAATGACAACGGGGTAGGTTTCCCCAAATTCCATCAATGTGAAAAAGAATTTAGTTTTGGTAAATTTTTAGCCTTAATACGGTCGTAACATTAGCAAAGTTAAATCTAAATGAGCGTAGAGATTGTTGTGTTTTGATCTTCATTATCGCCAGCTAAATTCGCACGCACTCTGCGATCAACATTTCGCGTGACAATTGCTGGTGTGATGGGACGAAACGGGGGTCGAGACGGCACTTATCTGTGTTAAATGAAGTGTACGGGCGAGGTGTATCCGCGGGCTAAGCCTTTTGCTAGAGCTGCAATTCCCAACTCGCGCGGATAAGGCCCAGGATTGGGAAGTGAAGCGAAACTCGATCCGCTAAGAGATATTGTCTGTGCCTGCGAGATAGCAGCTTTACAGGGCCGAATTCAGACCAGCTTAAGCCCACACTACACAGGATTAAGGATTTCAAACCGACTAACGGAAAATGCAAACTTGGTGGATGCGCCGGGAGACGAAATGCAGCTTGCGGAAATCCCTAGTTGATTACCGTCTACTGAATTTGCATTACTTTTGTTTTTCATCTATTTATTTCTGCTAAATAAAAAATTTTAAAAAATAATGAATCTTTGTCAATTTTTGGATAAAATTTTATAAATGACCAATGATAAATAATAAAAGCAAAAACTTTAAAATATGAGGTATTCTCTTTAAAATTAAATTACGTGGGTAAAAGGGTACCGTAAAGTAATTTTTCAGAGCACGATTCTATTCACTCCAAGAAGGTTAAATAAGTAAATACGGCAACAATCGTTTTTTTTATTTTAATATAAAAGGCATAATCAATGTCCCAGAAATTTACAGTACACACAAAACATTCGAAAATCTAGTAAACGGCCCAGCAGTTTTTAACTGGTCACATGCCAATCACTACCATTGTAATTTGGTAATACAAAGGTCAACATAAATGGTCTATAAAGTTTACTGTATACACAAAATGTCCCAAAGATTGGCCAAACAATCAATTTTTTTTATAGCGACAATTAGCAAATTTTAGCACTATTTTGTATCAGTGGCATTGTTACCAAAGCTAACTTCTATTTAAGATTTTGCACTGTGGTGGAAAAGGGCAGCGTTCACGGAGAGCCAGCCAGACATGAGATTTGACAAGCGTTCTGCAAACCGCAAAATCCAAGCTTTAAAAGAAATACAGTATTTACTTATAATCGTGAAAATGTCTTGGATTATGACCTACTGTAATTGACAAACAAGTTACGCTTTGAATGGCTGCTTCTTGGTGGTTTGAAATCACTTAGCAGGTAATTATAACTACGTTGGAGAGAAAATGAGAGAACAGCTAAATTTATTACTGGGGTTTTGGGGGGCACATCAGGTCAGGCTTGCAATAAATGATACAAAATTTTAATTTTTACAAAAATTAGTGCCCCCTAAAAACCCCAATAATAAAGCTGTGAAAAACTTAACACCACCTCAATAACTAAATTTATTTAGACACATTGTTTGTGTACACAAAAAATACTAATTATATAAGATGTTATGGTCAAATAAAGTTTAGGAGGGTTATACTAAGTCAGGTCAGGTAAAGTACGACCAATTTTTGGTTAACTTGTTGCTACTTTTTGCATCCTGTCAGTTACACTTTAGTAAACCAGGGATCTTTGCCAATACCTCGCTTTGGCTTCACATCTTTTTGCTATAACGTGATTCATCCGTTACTTTTACTGTTATCACACAATCAGATTTATGAAAATAGTAGTAGGTTACCTATGCTATGCAGACTTTTTTCAGCTCGGCAATTTTATTAATTAACTTCTAAAATTTGACAATTTTTTGTGTAATTTATTGCTTTCTTGATAAAAGGAGTGTTCCAACCCTTCGAAGACCTCTGGAAAAACGATCTTTTCATATAACTTAGCAATATAAACGTGTTAATTCTACAAATTATGTTATAATTACATTTTAAATTTTGTTAGACTGTAAGTATAATTTTTATTAGAAAAAAAAAAATAATAAGAAATGGTGAAGACCTAATTTAACGGAAGAAGCAATAATTATTTGCATTTTTGAAAATAGCAAAAGTAAATTTTTTTTGTAGGTATTTTCCTATCCAAGTATTGTCATCAGGTTAACCGCAACATAAATTAAAGAGACACATTTATCAACAGATTTTGGATCAATTTTCTAGATCATTTACAAAGCTAGCAAATTGTCTCTATGAAAATTTTCGAAAGGTACTATAAAAATTAATTTTGGTTTTGACTAGAACATTTTTTTATGGGCTGAAATGTTAATAAACCCAGAAAGTTTGTAATAAAAATTTCCTTACTATTTTTTTAAAACAGAAGTGTTTTTTGTTTTTCAAGAACGTTAGTTCTTAAATGTTATTAAAAGTTGTTTCTAAACAACTTTAGAATATGGCAATAGCCCCTTTCCAAACAACTTAGGGGCACATTTTTTGTTTAAATTTTTTGAGAGGATCGAACAGAATAATAATGCTTAAAGAATTAAAAGTTAATAGTTTTTAGATCTGTTTAAGTGTTTCAAATTGAGGAGAGAAATGCTAGAACTAGTATTCTAAGGAAAGAAAATGTTTTTGGCACTTCTTGAAATAAATGCTAATTTTGTATTATTGAGAGAATAGGAAAACGTGATCCTTACGAAATCAATTGAAATTTCATTGTAATAAAAAAATTGATTTTTTAAAGAAAAGTTGCTATACAGAGTGGTCAACATAGTAGGACAACCCAATAAACTTTAAATGCACCCAAACAAATAGTTTGTTTGAATAACTGGTTTCAAAATTCAAACCATCTCATGAATTTTTTTAGAAGCTATGATATTTTGCGAATATAGCTACTCATGTAAACTACTTTTTAGACGCATTTCAAATTTGTAAAATTTTTAATTTTTATGCGAATTACTTTGTTTGTACTATTATAACCTGAGATCGAAATGTAACTGAATCAGAGCAAACCGTGGAAGTGGGTATTAACATTAGACACATTATTACAGTTACGCTGGTACAGCCTGCTCTGATTGAGTTACATTTCGATCTTACCTTAGTATGAAGCAAAAAATTTTTAAGACTTTTTGAAGGTTAGATTACACTGCAAATTCGATTTTAGTGGATGCGCCGCAAAAATAAACTGCACCTATTGAGAAGTTTTGTTCTCAGTTGAGTCAAGCTTTTTATTGATGTAAATTATTTTAGAGCCGTGTTAAGTATTTTTTTATCTAATAGTGAATTGTCTGCTTTGAAACTAATTTTGGTGGATGCGCCGGGAAACGACCAAATTTCTGTAACCATTCATTATTGATCTCACGTTTATTGCTTGAAGGCAGGTTAATTTTAGTATTTGGTGTCCTTTTATGAAAGTAGTCTGTTCAGAATTTTGTGTATTCCTCCCCTGTGTAAAAAAGTATACGATGGTGGAGCACAGGAAAAGGGAAGAGAAGGAAAACTAGTCTGCTCAGCTATGCGAGCCTGAAGTTAGGTTAATGGCCAACTGGAATTGCGCTTTCCATCTTGTCCCATCCCGCCTATTCCTTGCACGTAAGGAACTCAACTCATGCGACTTGTAATATTTGTTCTCGACTGTTCGCCATTCATATGAGTTTTATCTGCCGTTACGAGGCGCCGCAAGCACGTGGGGATTAGAGCCGCCTTATGACGTACATGATTGCAGAAAAACCATCTGCGAAATCCTTACATTTTTATTACTAATCATCTGAGCTTTGGCCTAAGGGGAGAAAAAACGATACAGAAATCAGTCGCACGTCTTCAAATATTCAAATACGGCAAATATTATTTCAAGTGCGCTATATTGGGAAATATAGTTTTAATGGTGGATGAAGCTGGAACCGCCATCATCCAGTGCCCAAATGGAGTGTTAATCCTGCTTAAACTGAACACTTTAACGGGATTTTCTGACTAATAAATTTACAGCTTTATATAAGCCTTCAAAACGTGAGAGAAGCCTTTCTATGGAAATTCCGCAATCCGTGTCCCTCTCAAGTCGCGCAGATTTGCATATTTGAATTTCAATTTTATTGCTACCTTCGCATCTTTAGACCCATAATTCAAATAAGTTTAATAAAGATTTTGCTTTCAGGCTGAGGGGGAACTCTAATTAAACTCGAATTTTTTTTCGAGGGTGTTTGTATTGTAAAATTTTCCACTATCTAAATACGGCTTGTTGATATTGCAAGTTATTACTTTAAATTGGTTATATATTTAGTAACAATGGGTTTTATGAGCTATCAGCGCTGTACTGATGCCATTACTGATGTAAAATCTGCCCACAAACGGTTATAAAACACGTTTTGATATCTCGTTTATCGATTATATTGATCCCCTCCAGTATATCGAATGAGCCGTTCTTTTTTATAGGCCATTCCAGACCTCATCGGTGTCACATCTCTCCACATGCGACCCCAGGTTACACTCATAAATGTTAAAAAAGTTCCCATAGGTACTCTACGAAAATGTCATCATACACACAGTATTTTTATTTATTACCAACCCTAACCCAAACCGCAAAACCACTCCAATGAATTATTTGTGGTGACAATACGCTCTTCCATCCAATACCAACATCAAATTCATTTAACTCACATTTGTATTAATTTTATTCATCCCAAATCTTTCAAACAACTCGACGTCGCAACGATGGTATTTTAATTAGTGTAAAACTCGACGGTTCCAACAAAGCTCTGCTTCCATGTCGAGATTAGAGAGATAAAGGAATTTACGGTCGGGAAGATGTCGCCATTTCAGAACTTTAAACGATTTTTAATAACTTTAAATAAGTCTACGTTCAAATACTGTTTTCAAAAATTACTTAGTCGCGTCAAATTAGCTGCAATAAATGCAATACTGCAATTTTTGCAAGTTCAACTAATTAATTTAATTTAAAAAATTATATAAGGTTTAAGGATCAAAAGTGATTTTTTTAAAATCTGTTTGCTGAATATTTTTTGAATTTGTTATTAACAAAATAACAACTGTTACTAAGAATTTGTTTCAAAAATAATATCTGGGAACATATTTGAGGAAATTGCATCAAACGGAGCTTTTCAAAAAAAAAAAAACTTAAAATGGCAGATTAAATTTGGCCGATCATAAATATAAATAATAAAAAGCAATATTTAACAAAATTGTACGAAATTGTGTCCACTGACCTCTTGATGTGATCACTGACTACAGATTTGTAAATATTATTATTAAAAAAATCATAATGATGGAATTAATATAGAGTACTGTAAAGGTAAAAATATTTTTGACATTTTTGATAAAATAACATATACTTCGGTGTTTTTTCGATTACTGATAGCTATGTTGTCATATACAATATAAAAATCTTCAAGTTCTTTTCAAAGACAAGCAAGTGGTTAATTTTTCTAGTGTGAAAATTTACTAGAATTTAAAAGAAGAAAAAACATTTACTAGGAGTAAGTTTGAAATGACAGTGAAGATGATACGTTTTCACAAAATTTTCGATAAATGAAAAATATGTTCTGATAGTTGTAACTTTAACTCTCTAGAGTGCAGTTATTACATTCTTAAATTATGTTTGCAATTTGTAGTGCGAATTTTATGCTATTAACATATAATTATAATTGTTAGTTGACGAATTACTTTCTTGTAAATTTATTAAAGTGTTGATGTTATAAAGTTTGATTTTATAAAATTTGAAACAGGGACTTTTAAATAAAACAAATGTTTTAAGCCGACCAGTTTCGCTCTTTATTAGAACATCATCAGAGGGCGGTGAATCGTTGATGTGAAACTGATTTAAATTTTAATGTATTTGTACCTTAAAAATAATATATTTCTACTATGAAAATAACCCTAAACTCAGCATTTCAAAAGAGTTTTTACTATAAACTCTAATAATATGCTGAGTTGAGGGTTATTTTTGCTTGAATCTGCTCAAATTGTTTGTCACGCCTGCTCTTACGCGATTTTATCAAGCGGCTTTATAAACTAAAGCCAATTTTCTAGCAAATCTTAATACGATGTGGCTTATTTGCCGCTTTACAAAAAATGAATTGTACTATTGGTTACCGCTTACCGACTACTCTTCAACCTCAGAAGTCAGTTTAAAGGACTTTAGTGTTATTATAATTATGTATGGCTTGTATCTGAAATACAAGAAAATTCTTATAAGTCCTATGGCTATCCCCAAATAACAATAAATTTAACAGGAGTTGCATAATTTGCGCCACGAAATTGAAATTATCTGTTTGTTCAAATTTTTTAATAATTGTTCACAGCATTTAATAGATAAATAATTTATTTGGCCAATTATTTAACTATTTTATAAAAATGTAAATTAAATTTACAATAATATACTTTAAAGTAGAATATAATATAATCCTTTAAAACCAGTTTTTATTAGTATTTCTACACTGGATGCATTTCCTGTTGAGTTACCAGATTAATGTTGTGTGTTAAAAATTTCTGAGGTAGTGACAAGTGTTTTGGCCTTTATTCTCCGTGTTGTAACTTGCTTTAATTCAATGCTTTCCAAATGGAAGCTGTTAAAATTCCGACTTTGCAGTGTAGTGCAACAGAAGGAAGTTAGAAGGAAGATGAAGATAGTTAGGTTAAGACTAAGTTTGGGGCACTTAAAATTTATCTAGCCTTTTGTTTTTTAATTTGCAACAACTTTAACTTTAACAGTTTTGTGTTATATTGTCCAATATTAGTGTTTGAAATAGTCTCATTTTTATAGTCGCCCACATTCAATCCGCCATTATGATTTGTTTAATTTTTATTAAAAATTCGTTAACAGTGATCTAAAAAGTGCCTAAATGTAAATGTAAAATTAGATATTCAACATAACAAGAAATTAAATTATTATTTAATAATCATTATTTCAAAATAAAATTGTACCTGATTTTAATTAATAAAATGAAACTTTTTATTTTATAACTATTTTTTTAAAATTATAAATAAAAGAAAAACCAACAATTATTTAACAATTAGTCTTTTAGTCGAGCGAATACTTATTAGAGTATCGAAAATATACCAGACAACGAACAATGAATGCCTTATATGAGGTGATTCAAAAGTATGAAGCACAATCTTAACCTAACATTTAGCACTACAAATAATCAAAAAAAAAATTGTCTTATCTCCAGTTATAACAAAATTACAGGCTTCCAAAGTTGGGTATAATTTTTTTTTTGAAATATTGTAAAAACCGCTTAACCGATTATTATAAAATTTGGTACATAAGCAAACTAAATGTCCCCTTTTTATTGATAACAGTAAAATTTTGCTACATCATCTCAATTTTCTTAAGGTTGTGATACTATTCTTGCACATTTTTGGTAATTATTTAATTTTTTCCTCATTAACCCCCAATTTTTTCGCAAAAATCAATATGCCAATGGATTTTGGATTAGAATGTAATAACGCAAGATTTCGCTTAAACGTACCGTTTTCGAGATATTTACGTTTAAAGTATAAATACTAATTTTAATCCCCAACTTTGGCGCCCTCTAGCATCTAAACGGTGCAACTTGGTATAGAGGTAAGTTATGTTAAATCACCTTATTTTGACTTGAAAAACCTGTAGGTGTTTTAGGTTCAAATTTCTCTATGATACGTTCTATAATAATTCATTTTTAGATTATAATTTTGTTATCAGTTAAGATAAGACCAATTTTTTTTGCAGATTTTTATTATTTATGGTGCTCTATTTCTGGTTAACATATTGCTCCATAAATCACATGATATACGACATATTTTTTCTTCTAATGTATAGCTGCTATTTTTTTTTATAATGAACATTTTGTACCACTTGAGTTATTGATCGATTACAAGATTTTAGTCTAGTCGTACCTTTTCGGTGAATTTCTTTGAATCTGGACCCAGATTCGTTCTCCGACGGATAGTTTTAGAATTGTTGGATATTTCTTTTCGTCGATCGCTGTGTTCTCTTTCCGAATATTTGTGAGTATCGAAATGGGGTTATCTGTGAGTCTTGTGGCGCCATAATGAACAAGATTGTGAGACGAAACACATGCCCTTAAATGGTTTAAGCGCCAATTAAGAACATCGAATCAGAGTATAAAATAATTGTATCCATTCCATGCTGTGTAAATGTAATTTGAGACGAGCTGAGTGCGGTTAGGGTGCGAGATGTCTCGTTGCCGTTATTAAACCAGACGTTCTGAAACTTTCACAATGAAGAAAATTGCGGAAATTGTCTTTAATCCATCTCTGTTTTTTTTTTTTGGATTTTTTATTTTGGCGTCGGCATTCTTTATAATCTCGTGTTGTTTTCGCGTCATTTCGAAAGAGTTTTATTGTGGTAGCGAACGTGAAATAATTCCGTGATAAATTTTATGGCAGCAAAGCTCAATGTTTATTTTATTTAGAGATCTGCAAAATGATTTTGTGGCTTTTGCTGTAGAATTTTCTTTGGGTGTTTGCAGACATGTGTTACTGCATCTGAAGGAGGAATGTTCCCCCTCGTTCGCATTAAGATGATATTAGAGTTGGAATCTCGATTGAAATAACTTTTATAAAACGTTTTACGCGACTGTAAATCAGCGGTTCGTCTGGAATTAGTTTCGAGGGATGTAAATTGCAGATGTGTCTGCAGGGAAAGTTCAACTCGAAAGGGAACTTTCAGATATTTACATTTAATTTATTTTTCATGAATATTTAAATGCGGCCGTTCCTGATTGTCTGAAATTTCGAGTTATGGGGAATTGTAGGCGTCCTGGAAGTATTTTGTTGTTTGTTTTGTCGACAGTTGTATTTGCATTTAGAGTAGGTACAAACTTTCTGACAACAAATTCAACTCGGGGAGCTCTCATTCGCAAACTTTTAAATTCATTGGATTGCTTTTCTGTTTGTTCCGAAAAATTTTAACGGCACTCGTATGTCTCTCTAACACCCCAAAAAACCGACTTTACATAAATTAAAAACGAACTTCCAAAACGATAGATCGCTCCGACGTGGAAATTGCCTCGTTCGGATTCTTTCGATTGAAATTGGAATTCGCGCAATATTTCCAGCTTCGGGATAAAACTACGTGCGAATTTCAGCGAAAATTATCCCAAACGGCACAACCCACAAACCATCTTTTTGTCTACTTCTAGAAACGAATCAAAATTTTACGACCGATTCCTTATCATCATGAATAGTTTGATAAACAATACTTTTCACTACTTGTTTTAAAACTCTTATAACTCTATATAATATCATTTAGTTTATCGAGAATATATGAAGTTGTTTTTCTCTCCTAGTGGTTAATATCTATTATAAACCGAAAGTATGGTCTAAAAAGCGGTTAAGCTTTTGGGACGAAAAATGACGGAACCGTGTAGATATGGGGCAAGTTTAATGCAGTTTTTGTAAGAAAACATGTCGACTGTTGTCCTTATTATTAAAAATTCTCTCATGTTAGATAATATTAATTTATTGTTATCAGACTTCTGCTCTAAATTCGATTTTTTACACCTTTTCCTATTCTTTCTTTGGTTGTCAAATTATCTTTAGATTTAGATTTTTATACTCCATTTATTTGACTTTGTCCGGTGGGATTATAAAAGAGGTGGTACGGTTTAATAATAATAATAATAATTTATTTACCATCAAAGTAGTTTACATGGTATGTCACAATATATGTATATATATATATATATAAATGTATATGATAATATAATGTAGTATAAACATTAATGTACAATAAACATAAAAAACTTATAAAAAAGGACAGTTTAACACGTGTTCGGTAAAAATACGTATCGCATACTATAGGTTGTCTGTTGGTTGGGTTGTTTCATGACCTCTAAAGCACTTGTAAATAAAGTTCTTTTTTAAATCATTTGATGTGGGTGGCGTTTCGAAGTAAACATTTAGGTTCATTTAGGTCAGTGTTTCTAAAACATTTCAACATGCGCTGTGCATTTTATTAAACAAAAATTTTAGAATCAAATTTTATAAGTAATAAATATAATGCGAATAAACATTTTCTTGAGTTTTTGACCAATTTAAATTATAGCAGAATTTTTTTTTGCAATTAAATGAGATGGTGTTTTAGTTTTTCTATACTACAATTTTTTGATTTACTCAAAATTTATCTGTTCTACAACAACTTGCATAAATATTGCAAAAAGTCTCCTTGATTGATTCTTAGAAATACTTAAACGCGTCCTTGTAGTATGTTCTACTATCTACTACCCACGTATTATGGTCACATAATACCAAGCAGTGCCATTCCAATTGATGGCAAGTACTGTTAGGTTATTGTAACGGTTTTATGTCAACAGCATGCTATTAGATGGTGACAGATTTGTAAAAGTGATTAAAAGTAGTTTAGAAGTCTTCTTAAGAGTAATCATTGAAATAACTTGTGCAGTGTTGTCTTCTTCGAATCCATTAGAGATTTCAAATTTGTTACACCGACAACCAGATTAGATGTGACCAGATTTTACTTTTTTGATATTTGGTGAAATAGAATAAAGATGAACTAAAGTTGTAAATTTTCACGTATTTCAAATATTCTTGTAATAGCAAAAGCAGCCTCAGTGGAAGCAGTTTTAATCTTCGACCTAATCCTAATTTCTTAAAGGAATTTTTTGGTTTACCTTTTTTTTCATGCTAAGAATATTTTTTAATCTAAAATTTTTGTCGCACTGATGTGCTGTTCTATAGCTTTCTTAAGTTTTTTCATTAAAAAAGAAAGCATTGCTTGCTCTGAGTTATGGCAAAATTTAGAAGTTAGAATCAAGTTAGCGTTGAATCTCAATACAAAAATTATTTGTCATCGGTGTCAGAATTTTTACAAAATTTTCCAGAAAGATTATTAAGTTAGTGGGGTTTGAGATACTGGGAAAAAGCACTACTTAACACATCATTGGCATTGGTATGTATAAAGTAATTTTGATCCGTTTCTTCAATTTCTCTAAAGTTTGAAGGTTTTAATTCGTTGGTCTCTTCCTGGTATCGACATCGTCTACTCAACGAATTCATGAAATTCTCGTGCGTGCTTTTACAAGTTTTGATACATACAATCTGTTTTCGCAAATTGCTACTAATGGATTCAAGGTATCTCCCGTCGAATATGGCAAAAATTTCAAATTTAGATTTCTTTTTCCAAAGTTGCCCATTTTCTTCAACTTATCAAACCCTTTTTACAGACATACCAATCAACTGTTTAGATACCACTACCTTTACCCACTTCGATTTCAACGCATGACGCATGACCCTTTGTTAAGGTGGGTATTAAGCACAATCGGTAAAGTTTTTCAATCTTACGACCTGCTGCAGGTGGTATCCCAGTTTATTGGATGTCTCATTTTGGAAAAGTGGATTGTACTATTCACTATTAGAAGATAATGAAATATTGAAGGCAGTTCGGCACTTGGGACAATCAAACTATTGACATGTCTTCAACTCTGATTTGTATTAAAACACTTATATATTCTTGTAATAAAAAGTTTAAATTGGAAATTGTGTTTATGTTATGTTGTATTGTTTTTAATATTGTCTTTCAAATATTTGTATTCTATTTTGGGATTATTATTTAAGTTAATCAATACTAAAATTAAAATATTCATTAATGTTTAAACTTTCACAGTGGTGGCACAGGAGGCCATTCGGTTTGTAGACGGTTTGGCAGAGGTTCCAGTACTTAAATAATATAAATTTACAACAAAAAATTTACACAATACAGATTTACACACGAAAAACTTACTTTCAGGCAGTTGACAACAATCTGTAGTTTTTCCAGTAGCTGTGGCACAACGTCTTATGAAATGTCCAAGTACAGAGCAGTAGACATCAATTTTAAAAGATAATAGACAACAATTACAGAAAAATTTTGTTGGAAATGCTTCTTTCTCTAACACTGCGTGAGACAGTAACTCATTTGTTACTGCAAATGTGTGCATTATGTATACTTAAAATATCTAAAAGTGGGCTCACTTTTTAAGACCCTTCTATAAACCATAGAATAGCTATTATTCAATTCATGGAAAGGCAAACCACCTTAAAGACAAATCTTGATTTATGACGGTTTCCTCAAATATTTGTATATTTGCGTACGAAACATCCGGCAGAGGGAAATGTCGTAAATCAAGATCCTGCCTTATGGTGGTTTGTCTCTCCATAAATTGAAGAATGGCTATTCTTTAGTTTATGGAAAGGTCTTAAAAGTCAGCCTTTTAGATATTTTGAGTATACATTCTTCAAGCTATGTCTTGGAAATGTATCTTCATTCATGGCCAAAAATTAGATATAGAGAACTAAAATCTCGAAAATGTTAGACTACATTAACAAAAGTTTGAGCCTTGAGGTTGCATTGCATTGCCTCTGGGTTTTTTATAGATTAGAATAATGGTAATTTTTTCGGCGGTGATAAAAAGCATTATTTTTGTCATGAATGACATGATATTATTATTTTACAATAAAAACGACAAAATTAATATAATTAAGATTATTTTTAATACAATTGTTACATAAAAATTTTACTTTACCTAAACTATATTATATGATTTTAGGTAAAATTCAAGAAAGTGTCGATTTTATAGTGTATAAAACTCATTAGTGGTCACGACCGACTAACAGTTTAAATTTGAAAGGATTTAATGCTCATAACGCACATTCCAAATGTTTTCTATCTACATCAGCGTTAAAGACTTTTAAACATTGAAAAATATTTTTTTCGGAATTTTTTTAATAGAGAATGGTTTTTAACGTAAAATTTATTGTTCGTTAAACTATCACAACTTTTACTGCTGATTTTAATTATATTAGCGGCAAAACCAGTAATAAATTTGTCGTATAGTTTTATTTTTCGTCGTGAACTTGACACTTCAGTTGATTATGCTAAAACAGAAATCAAATTGAAATTTGATTCAGACAGTTAAATGTGTGGATTATCACTCGCACTATTACAAATAACTGATTAATAAATATCTAAGCAAACTGTTGGAACAGTCTATTTTGCATCTTCTGTATTCTGAAAGTGAAGTGTCAAATGAACGATTATTCGGATCGCGGAATGCGTTTCTTGATTTCTAGCACTTCTTAAAGCGCCACATTAAAAAATGTACTAGCATATTTAACATAATTGCAATGAAGTGTTGAAAAGTTAAATGTAACACTTTTATCTATTATTGCCTATATTATAGCTATAAGACACGTTTTCCGTACCTTGGTGTATAATAAACGAATGTTTAGTTTTGTAAGTGAATAAAATTTTTATGAGCGACTTCTTGTCATTACTGTATCATCATCGTCTTTTCTGTTGAGTGTACATTCCGAAATAAGGAAGCAGGAAACTGGAAGGACCCTGTTGTAGGGCAGCAGTCCTCGGTTGTAGGAAATTGCTCCATAAATCCCGTCTTGGTAAGTATCTGCTAGCCCCAGACTCGCCATTTTTATTATAATTCGAAACAAGTAAGTTGAAATTTTTAGCTTGAATTTCATTAGTGCTTTGTTCTACATTGTTATAATGGAATGTTGGGCCATTGGTTATGATAAGTGAGTCGTTTTCGCATTCATTAAGCGTGTAGAGTATGCGGCATACGCGCCATTAGATCGCTCTCATACATTTTCTAAACCACAGCAATATAGCGAGAACAAGATCCTTGAGTTAACCGAAGTTTGCAAACTTATATCAGCTGGATGCAGGCGCACCCACGCCATGTTTCAACCAGCCGACTCTAATTAAACAACCGTTTTAATTAACACACTAAATTATATCTTAAATGAAATTCCAGTATCGTTTATCTCGCTACTCCCAGAACTTATCTAATCTTACAAACGCATTAACCAACTGCGAAGCCCCAAACTAAAAACAAATTTTTCAAAGATATTCTTCTATTAAAGAGTAAAATATCAGGAGATAATCTCGGAAAACTAAGAAAATAAAACAACCGAAAAAAGTAATAGAAACACTCCATGTAATCTGTTTTATGGAAATGTTCCTCGTTAAACGAATCTTTGGTTATTCGATACTCTTATTTATTATTCTTGAGGAGATAAATTTAAAAGAAAGTTTGCAAATACACTGATCATTTCATCCAAGACGACTTTTAGAATAGACGTAAGAAAGATCAACATAAATCTGAAATGCGTTCAGAAAGGATTTAGAAGATGTATCGAAATAAGGTAATAAAGAAGGGTTATACGAAACTGAGCTTAAATTTAGATGTTATACCCGAGTCGGGGGAAACCGCCCATAAATCTAAAACTTTATGTCTAAGAAAGTTTAAAAAATTATGAATGTTCGTGCTAAAAAATTGAAGCTAATTCATTAATGTACTATAAAAATCCGAATTTTTATGAAATGGTTGGTTCACATGACATTCTCCCATCCAACAAAACAACTTAATTTTTTATTCGTCCGTGCCACAAATGCGCTTTCAATCCATTACACTATTAAGAGAAACATTCTAAATGAAAAGGACTCGAGTCCAACAATGGCCGATTATGGCCATTATTCGTAATCTAAATTATCCTTAACGTCTGTTGTAACAGCGTGGAGAACAGCAATAAGCTATAACTTCATCCCAGGTAGAAGAAGCCTAAATCTTACCTTTGGACTTATTTATTACCTCTTACCCGCAAGATGGCCGACACGGAGCCAGGCCTTAAAATATGAATAATCACCTAATTATTATTCCCGACTTACAAACATATGTTATATTTTTAGCCGACTCTAATTAATGTAGCTTTTATGTTGATGCGTTTGTGATAAAATTAATTTATAACAAAGCGAGGTAGAATTCGGTTTTTGAGTGAATTTCTTGTTTGGATCAAGTTTCCGACACGGGCTGAAGCAATAAAACACTTCATTATAGTGACATTTCAATGAGTCGCACCTTCAGAGGTGGCAGTTTTATTGCCAGAAAGACATCAAGTAGCCTCAAATAAACTACCGGCGGACAATAGACAACGGATGGGAAATAAAGTTGACGTAGATTTGGGTTTTATTAAAAATTAAGACATAAAGTATTGATAGAAGAATGGATTAATTTCCGTTGGGGTTGGTTGAGTTTGGGGTTGCGGGTAGTGTCCCTTGTTTAATAAAAGTGAGGCGTAGTAAAGGAGCTTAACCCCTCTGTTTGTAGTACCATTTTAATCAATTCTAAGACACTTGAAGTGATCTGGCTCATTCCTTTATCTTAATATTTATCTAAAGTTGACTTTTATTTAGCGCGAAGATAAGATGTAACGTCGTCGCCGAGCTTTGGCAAATGACTTTCGTCTATGCATTCAATGTGTTATCGTCGTTCCAGTGTGGACTTTAATTTTCTCTTCGTCCCTCTGTTCTGTCTGTTCTATTCAGTTTGTGCATTTTCTTTTTTTAATCATTAAGTACGGGCCATTTGCTGATGGCAATTTGGAGATCACATACGACTGGATTTCTTTTATCTGTCTTCTTTCGACAACGGCACTCTGTTTGTTTTCTGTCGTGATTATGGCTCAGCTCGAAAGATACTGAAAAAAGGGAGCAAAACAATAAAAACATCGAGGACAAGTTAACGAGTCAGAAAGAGTTCGTCACTTTGTATGGGATGTTATAAACAAGGACGAAGATAACGATTTACAAAGCCTTTAATGAGGAACGAAATACTCCTGATGGACATTTCCAATGCCCGCGACCGTAAACCAACTCAAATCGCGGCATTCTTGACAGCTATTGCCACTTCGCTCCTTGTAAATTGTCACTAAATTAACCATAACTCACCCCGACGTAGACGACCAATTCTACCCACAACTTTACCATTTACAATATTTTCAGATTAAATATTCATTTGAAATTTACTATATTTATTTCTAAATTTATCAACCTAAAAACCTCTAATTTTATTTTTTTGCAAGCTTTTAGATATCCAGCTTTAACATCGATTTATTTGTGTCAAGCAAGGACACTCAAGACTTAGAGAAATCCGGTCATTTTGTATTTAAATTTAGGGCAGTGTGAATTACCTTCAGTACTTGCGCAAAGAGACTGACTTAAAGGCTAGAATGTAACTTTAGAAATAATTTTATTTATATCTTTATCAAATTTTAAAAATAATTAGTTATAATTTGTTTTTTTATTTTCTCAAAATCTTTATTTTCAAACAGAATACATGTTGTATTTTTCATTGTAGTTAGAGCTTAAGGATGGCTCACATAATGTATCTGAAACATGTAACTCGATTGAAAATAAAAATTTTGCGAGTAAAGAATCGAATCCTAATTAAAAAATTTCTAACGTAAAATTCTCTCAAAAATAGGAAGAATTATAGCCAAATAACAATAAACAATCAATATCATAGTCTGACGTATTTGTGAAATAAACTTTAATTTCTAAAATTACAAAATTAAAAAAATACTTACTACCTACGAGTAAATTGTAATAAATAATAATAGATAGAAATAATGAAAGAATAAGAATCCAAGTCAAGCCTAGAAGATTATTCAAAAATTTTTGCATACCAATGGCAGAGCACTTTTGAGAAGTGTGTCTCATCATCAGTGCCTGAATAATAATGTAAAAAAGAAAATTATAAAAATTTTGGATGAGGGTTGTATTGTCAGGGAACGCAATCAATACAGAAGAAGGTAATCTTTTTTTGATTAAAAGACAATTTCAGTTTTTATTTGGTACCTATTTTGTCGAGTAAATGCAATAAATATTTTTTCTAACATAATCTCAAATTTAATATAATCAAAATTTTCGCCAGATACATTTGAGAAAATCTGTGTTAATTTTAAGCAATTTAAATATTGTTAAATGAGATGGACCTCATGTGTTAAGCTTTGTAGGCCGCTGTACAAATGGTTTATAAACTTGGATTATCTGCCATGATAATATTGTCAAAACTCAAATTTTTTTATAAATTATTTATTTGGTAATTTAAATCAATTTTTGTAATTTTAGATTGGTCTCTTAGAATTTAAACATTTTTTTTCAACCTCTTTTTGTCTGATAAATTCAGTTACAATAACCAACAGTAACAGATCTACGATTGCGTTACTGCTTATTATTGCATCTTATGATTATGTTAACTGAGTTAACTTACTATCTAAGTACTTCTATTATATTGGCTTATGATTATGTTTTACGACTTATGTTTAGACTTATATGCAAGTTAGTAAAGTTAAAAATTGAATAAAAGTTTTTACGTTACACAACATAACACAAAAAATGACTATTCCTTAAATAATAATCCAAAAATATAATACAAAAATTTAAAGCACAAACAAAAACACTGTAATGTATTGATTTATTTTTATTGTCATAACATAAACACAATTTCTAATTAAATCTGTTTATTACGAGAATGTACAGGTTGTCTCTAAAAAGGTCTGCCCAACAGGTTACCACAAACGATTAAACTAAATTTACTTTAGTACTAAAGTGTACCGTTTTGGCGCAATAAAGTGACAAAAATTTCAAATTTTTTTATAATTTGTTATAAATAATAAATGGTTTAAGCAATTTGAATGAAACTTGGTGGCTAGGTAAGTATTATTAAAGAGTGCTATTTATTGTTAAAAGCTTGATTTTAGGTGTTACGTAAGTGGTCAAACAATCACAACACCGAATTATTTTAATTTTCCATGGAAACAAAGATACTACCAATAATATCTCGACTTGAAATTATTAACCCATCAGACTTTTGTCATTTTGTCCAAATATTTCAATAAATAAATCTTGAGGTAGTTCAAAATTACGACAGTAGTTTGATGTTTCCATTAAATTTGCAAAACGTATCTACGTGAAACTGTTTAGCAATTCAAAAAAGTTTTCATCGTTAAAAGAGTAATTTTGTCAACGATATTAATATTTGTGCTCCAGGTTTTATCGTGCATTAAATCATAAAAAAAATTGGTTTAAACTAATGCAAATATCAAATTCTAATAGAGACAAAAAATGATTGAAATTGTGCCTATCAGGAAAGAAGTTTCAAAAATATCTACTTGCTGGTTAAAAAATATGGTCATTTTTGCATATTTATGACCATTGTTTGACCACTTACGTAACGTAGCACTTAGAATCAAGTTAATATTGATAAATAAAGCTGCTTAACAATCTTTTTATACATACTAATTTTTATTTAATTTGCTGAAGCCGTTTATGTTTTAAAACAAATATATTTTTTTTGAAAATTTTGGCGCTTCATATTCTTAAAAAAGTACACTTTTGTACCAAGGTAAGTTTGGTTTAAACTTTTTATCTTGATATCAGGAATGTGTGGTAGGTAGCTTGTTGTACAGACCATTTAGGGACATCGTACTAATAAATAATAACATTGGAAAGACTCAAAAAGTTTTAATACAAGTCGGATCTAAAGACATATCAATACGGACGATGGTCGAAGTACCAAACTGGAATACCACCTGCAGCAGGTCATAAGATTGAAAAACTTTACCGATTCTGCTTGATACCCACCTTAACAAGAGGTTATTGTTTGTCATGCGTTGAAATCGAAGTGGGTAAATGTAGTGGTGTCTGAACCATTGATCGGCATGTCTGTAAAAACAGTTTATCATTTTCACGCTGGGTTTGATAAATTAAAGAATATGGGTAACTTCCGAAAAAGAAATCTAAATTTGAAATTTTTCTCAAAGGTGACGAGAGATACCTTGAATCCGATTAGTAGTCATTTGCGAAAATAGATGGAACTGAGAGGAAAATTGTATCGAATCTTGCAAGAGCATGCCGATCAATCTTGTGAAGATTACATGAATTTAGTGAAGTACACGATGTCGATACCAGGAAGAGACCAACGAATTAAAACCTTCAAACTTTTGAGACATTGAGGAAACGGTTTCAAATTACATTATACATACCAATATCAACAGTGCTATTTCCCAGTATCTCGAACGCGACCAATTTAATCAACTTTACGGAAAATTTTGTGAAAATTCTGACACCGATGACATGTTGGTTTTTTAAACTTCAATAACACTAACTTGATTCTAACTTTAATTTACTTTTTTTTTAATAAAAAAATTTAATAAGACGATAGAACAAGACATCAATGCGACAAAATTTTTACATTAAAAAGTATTCTCAGCACGACAGAAAAGATAAAGCAAAAAATCCCTTTAAGAAATTAGGAATAAGTGGTAGATATTACACTGCCTCCATTGAGGTTGCTTTTGCTATTACAAGAATATGACCTGTGTGAATAAAAATAGAATAAAGAAAAGAGTTTTAAAATAAGTGAAATTCGTCAATTTTAGTCTATTATAGTCTATTTTAGTCTATTCAATTTTAGTAAATCTAATCAATCTTCCTAGAATTATCAGATGGGGTAAAAAAATGAGAAGAGTCGGAATACTAACTGATTCAAATTATAATATGTTATGAAATATTTCTGCCTGTGAATAGGGAAGAGCAAACGTATAAGAGAATATGTAGCAGAGATGATTCTGACATTACCATATTTAAAAGTACTCAAAATAGGAAGATATAAGAACAAAAGCAAATGAGAAAATTGTGCTTGTTTTTGAAATCTAAAAAAATAGATGGAATGCCATTATAACTATCACGATCAAACAATCACAAAAAGTACTTTCTGGTTTTCCACGTAGTCAAAATTGCCCAGTTATTATTAAGCTTGGCACAGAAGTAAAACAATTTTCTTTACTTATAAAAGCTAAATGGAATTTCCAAAAAGCCAAATGGCTTGAGTTTATCAACCATGTGAATAGTAGTGATCTTCGTTCGCTTCTGCCAACTGCAATGAACTACCACTGATCTACTGGAGTAATCAAAAACGCTGCTACAATACTCATACCTCTTAGATTCAGAAAAAGTTATATCAAATGTTGTGGCGCTGTAACAACAAGATTGTATAATTAATACATATGCCTCTAGTTCTAACCCCAGAAAATGCCGATGTCGTAATAAATTTATTGAACCAGGCAAGAAAAGAAAAATAGAACAGTTTCACGGAAGATTAAATTTTACATATGGGAGTCGCAGTTGTTGAAAGCTTTTGCAAGAACTTGGATCTTCAAACACCTAGTAACCCAAACGCTGTAGCTAGCCGTCTATTAAAAGTTTCAAACTTTATTAAGCTAAGAAGAAAAGCAGAGAAAAAGATGAATCGTTAGATTCAAAAACAAAGAAGAAAGGTTTCAGAGGAATTATCGAGATGTTTCAACGTAGATGAGTTAAAAGCAGTTATACCATCAACAAGTGTCAAAAATTGCTTGGTTTTAGTCGGATCTACCCGGAATTGATCCAAAATCTCGGTAGATTTGCACTGAAATAGCTTAGTTATTTTTTTTTTGATATTTTTATTTCAGCCCGTTTGTCTCCGGAGTTTTAAAAGAATTTCTCCTATTGTTGAACATGATCCTCTCGCCGATTAAGTGGGATTTTGACCACAGATAAGTTGTTGCGCTAAGTCTTGGCTTTAATAATAATAATAATAATAATAATGTTTATTTCCAACAGACATTAAGTCTACAGAGGAAAATATAACAATAAAATGAAACACTATTGATACATTTTGAATCTGGTTTTGAAAAGCGCTTTAATACTGGTGTTGTTTTTTTTTTGAATTTTACTACTGCCTATGATACAGTATGGAAAGATAATTTAATACACAAATTTTATAAATTTGTACTCTGCAAACGTCAGCCTTATCGAGAGCTTGTTGACAAAAAGAAATTTTAGAGTTTTTTCGCCAAAAAATCAACCAATGTCAAAACTTTCAACAATGATCTTTCTTAGGGTGCAGTGTTATCTCTATTGCTTTTTAATGTAGGTGTGAGTAATTTTCCAGAAAATTTGTGTATGCTGACGATATTGTCCTGACTCTTCAACATAAAGAATTTGATTGGCTTAAAAAACAACTTTTCGAAGATGGCACAAGGTGTGATTACTTCAAGCAGTGGTGTCTTTGTCTTTCAGCGATCTACCTTGGTGTTTCACTTATAAGTCCTATATAGAAAAAATAAGACAAAAACCAAAAACTAGAAATAACATTTTATTAAAATTAGCTGATTTGTCTTGGTATAAACAAGTTCACATATAAGTTAAATAGATGCACAATTGAACACTGTCAGTGAGTACAAACCGGCACTTTAAAGTCCACTCCCACTGAATTAAAAGGATTTATGTAGATAGAAGATCCAACAGAAAAGGTATCTGAAATGGATCAGCCAAGATGGGTCTAAGTGAAATTGAACATATTACAAACTCATCATGCTAGATGTAATTTAATGTTGTTGTTTAATGTGGTCAAGTGCAAAAAACTGCACAACATCTTGTCGAAGAGTGTCGATTTACGAGTTTTCAAGGAGGCTTTGACGAAATTCAAGAGTTGTCGCCAGAAGCTAGAACTTGGTTGTCTACCATCAACGCGTCATAATTTCTTTTATGTACCAACTTTGTTTTGTTTTTTATTTAAATATTATATTTTATATTATATTTATCTTTTATATTTATTGTCACACATATATGTCTACTTATACATCAAGTTTCAAAATCTTGATAATAGGCTTTGATTAAACTTTATTCTTGAAGACCAAGGTATTTATCGGTGAATTGTGTACTTTGACTGATGCTATGTCTTTTTCGGTGGTTAACGTCGAACAGTTTTATGGTACCATCACCGAAACTTACTGCAACGTACTTTCTCAGCTGATATTTATACAAAAGATAGATTTTCGTTTGTTAAGTTGATACGGGAATTTGGTTTTTTCAATCTAGATATCTATACCGGACATTTTTTAGTCTTTGTTTGGTATGATTAGATAGTTTCCACAGGATTACATAACAATTATTCTGTAACTTTTGTAGGCCAAAATTTTTTTATATTATACTCGTAAGACACCTTGTTAGATCAGGTATATTCTTAGAGGACCCGCAGCCCAGACTGTTGACTCTAGTATACTTATGTTTTGTTTATTTATCAAAAAACTACTGTGGTGCAAATAAATGTCATCCTCTTATTGTTTTAATGACAACGTAATGCTTTTAATATAAAGAATTACATTTAGAGGATCATTATTTGCTCCACAATGGTATTTTGAAAAATAAACAGATATCACCTACACAATAAATGCAAGCTATAATTAAATTTTAAACGATCAGCAAACTTTTGCATTTTTTAACCATGGGCTCTCGGACTATAAGGTTGTTTTAATTTTTATGACCTTTCATTTAATTCTGGCTTATTTCTATGTACAGGATCTACATTTCCCATAACTCCTAAACCTTGAATTATTTATTCCTTTTTTCACCTTGAATGTAAGTCAATTTTGTAAATTTGCTCCAGTTTGCTTTTAATGACTTTTAATTTTTTGGGGTTCTTTTGTCGTATCGTTCCGGAATAAAAAGGTAATCATGTTGTGCGTATTACCTACATATATAGCGTTCTTTTATAAACTTCAAGTGTTGAATATTGCGTTTGGGTGAGATATAGAGAAAACTAAAATGAAAATGTCTTAAGACATCCCTTGGGCATCGTTTACCCGGCGAACGACAATGCGTCTTAGTAACGACTTCCCGTCTGTGTTACTCTATGAATACATTTTCTTTGTTCGTTCCTTCGTGTCGACCGAGTAACATGCCTGTTTTACATGCATTGAATTTTCAAACAACCATTTATACATCAGATATAATTATTTTGCATAAAGTTCTTCGCCGTTTCTACCAAATATACCACATCGTAAATGCACAAACTTATTACTAAATATGCCATAAAAAGCTACAAAAGTTTCCTTATCGACAAAAATTAAATAAATTACCAGGGGGCAAGTTACTGCATCGAACTTAAGTGGTTTTTATAGCGCTGTATTACATAACGAGGCAACTATTGAAGGGTGTCTTCGCCTGACTGAGGGGATGATTTTTATTAGACTGTGATTGATGCAATTAATTAAATAAATTTTTATTTGTTATGGAATTAAATTGCCGCTTGATACAGATTAAGGATCGCATTAAGAACCGGCCTTTCAACATCTTTAATATTTCCTTTTTCCTTCATCACCACCCACCAGTCACCCCACACGACTTGAAGCGGCCATTTCGTCTCCCCCCATTCAGAAAACTCGAGACTGTGACAGTCCCACCGACCAACCAAAACCAACCTCTCACATTCTAGCCAAAAACCCAGTTATGCGCTACTGAAATCAATAAAAGCGTTTTCTATCTTGTTGTTTTTTCCACAACGTGCGCTATACATTTCTTTCCTTATACGCTTTCACAAATGTGAAACAATAAAGATAAAGGTTTTAGTTCACTTTAGAGAAAACCATCAAACACATAACAACGATGTGCTCATGCGCTGCTTTATTAAGATGAAGGAAAAAGGGTAAGGAGGGAGTTTGATCGGGAGGTGGGTGGATTCAACCCCCAAAACACCAAAGATTAAAAAAATAAATTTGCTATTATGAGTTTTAGTAATTTGTTTCAATTCGTAAAGTTTAAGTTATTCATGAATTTTCTATATTCGAAGCTGGATTCGTTTTCCAGTTTTAAATAGCAATTACAGTTGCAACTTTTAATCTACATAACTCTCTGAAACGGCCCATAAAAGTCGACGAGAAAACTCAGAAGCTCTCTATTCAAAAGCGAAAAAAGTTCAAATGGAACGTTCGCATCTGAATACACGGAATTAATTTAGGTTTTTTCTTCGTTTAATGTTTATAATTATTCGGGTTTTTCAGGACAAACCAAATAAAATAAATCAATGATACGATCACTGAATTAAAATTGGATCAATTGTTGGGAAATTTGTGAAAATTGAGATTTGGTGATAAGACATTGCGTGGGTTCAGTATATTTAGGACGAAAATTGCCAAAGTCATGTTTTTGTGCAATTACAAGCACTAAAAGAACATTTTAATTTGCATTTTAAATAAATGTTGGGCGAGAGTTATTTATTGCTGAGACAAATTTTAAATATCAATTTCAAACCTTGACACAGTTTGGTCATTGTTTCGACTGAATTTTTTACATTTATTCCACAAATTTTAAATGATTTTTATTTATGTTAATTAGTTGTTTTTCGTTTAGTTTTAATCCTCTAAACATGTGTGAATTTAGTGGATTAAGCACCACAGTAAGAATTATAAATGAGAGCATTATACTAATTTAGAAAATATTAATTTTATTAGAACTAATTAGTAGTTCCTTTCGAAAATCTCTCTGTGGGAATGCGACGCTAAATTTTACTTTAAACAGAGAACAAAAAATTATTGAAATTTATGTTTTAATATTTTTTATAAATTGTTAGTTCTTAATCTTTTTTCATTACACGAAATATGTAATATTTTATGTATTGTTACAGAATAACAAAGAAAAATTGTTCCTGAATCTACAGTACCATAAGGTAAGAGCTTTTTATTAATTTTTACAGTTTTTTTTTAATTTTAAAAATTTCCTTTTTTTTGTATCATTTGATTTAAAGTAATGTCTAAGTTATAAAAAATGGATAATTATGTATGATTATATAAAATTATGGCCCCGACTAATAGTAGCACTTTTTCTATAACTCGTACTAATAGAATATTATCAGTTTTCGATATTCTTGCGGTATATACAGTCCTTACGACAAAAAAGGAACCACTTAAGTCTGTTGTTTAATTTTATTTATTATACTAAAGTAAGATAAAGACTGTACAGTAAACTTGGTTTATAGTTTACAGATTACAACAAAACTTGCTAAAGCACCATTTAAAATAAATAGATAACAGATTTTTAGAAGTGGCTCTACTTTCGTTTTGAACAGTATACAAATATTTACATTCTGTTAGTCTAATTATTTCTTGGTTTAACTATATATTTTACTATTTAGGGAGTAATGCTGATTTGCTATATTTTTCGCATTTTTTTTTTCGATTTTTTCTTTTACATTTTTTTATAGTTTTATTATTTTTTTGTTCTTCCTCGAAGTCTTCTATAAGATGTTATTTTTAGTTGGATTATTAGAAACAACTATATAGAGAACTAAAGAAATTTTGAACTGAGATTTTGTGCATAAACTAAGTTCATATACCGGAAGTCGTTGGTAATTTTGTTTTTTTAAATGGAATGGTATACTTTCAATATTTTTTATGAATTCTACATAGAATCGTAAGAGTTAAGCCAAAAAAAATGTTTTACTTATAGCTGTCTCGGAAATCTAAGGTCCCTGACTTCTAAAGCCCGCAATAAACCAAATAAACCAAATAATGACCATTGTTGATTCTAATAGTAAACTAATCTTCAATGAAAGAATATTTTGGCAAGTTTTACTCATCTCCAAGTTTTACGGTCTCTGCCGATGCCTCAGGTAGAGAATTACTCCGTCCAGATGTTAGCTTACAATTAGATTTAACAATATAACAGGGACCTTATATTTCTAAGGCGACTATATCTCTTACCGTTTTTGTAGAAGTAAGTTATGAAGCAATTAAAACAAACATGGACTGCTTAATAATTATTTAATAAACAAAGATGTTAATAAAGATGATTAATAATCTATACAGAGTGTGAGTGATTGTAATTGTTGAAATAGAGTTGGTCATTAACAGACGAGTTGATAACAAACTTTTCTCGTTAACCGTCAACCAGTTTAATGTTAAGATAAAATTGTTTTTTAAATTATAAATTATTTATTAATGAAAAATTATAAGTATCATACATTATTTACGCTATGTTAGTCAACAATATTTATGAAATCATTTATTAATAAAAAAACATGCATTAATGTCCTACATTAATACACAATTTATTAGAGAAAATCATACATTAATGTTATTACAAAAAAAATCCTTACTTAAGTCAGTATTTCTCAACCTGAGAGTCAAACAAAAGTACGGAAGCTTGCAATTGGTCACTTGTAAAAGAAAAAAGTATTAATTAATTAAATAAACAATAATGTGAATAATTGTGTTTATTAATTACCGTAAAAATTTAAAACGCTCAAGTTAATTTGTTACTTAAAGATAAGGATATCTTAAGTTATTTCTACAAAAACGGTAAGACATAGGTAAAAATTTTAAATAATAAAGTTACTAAGGACTTCCAGTATAGTTAATCGTAAAGATTTTAGTTGAATAGATCATGTCTATCTTTATTTATGAATAATTACTTTCTGGGTTACCTTTTTTGCTCTTTGTGTGTATTGCTAGAATGTTATATAAACAATCTTCAGTACTGCTATTTCTCCATAATATACAGGGTGAGTCTGTTAAAAGTATATCTTAACTTTTTTAAAAAACTTGTTATCACACCGACTTTAGGGTTTACCATTAAAAACTTTGTTTTTTCTCTACGCATGTGAATTTTTTAAAAACTTTTCGAAAATTCTTTCTAACAAATATTAATTAATTAATTAATTAATATTAATTTGTTAAAAAAAAAATAAAATTTACATTATTTCTAATGTCATTTTAAATCACACAATGTTAAAATATTGTTTTGTGAAGAAAAAATTTCAAAAAAATTGTAGATAACAGTAAAAAATAATTAAATAATAAAAAATAATAAGGTTTATTCGTCTTGTAAGACCTATTTTGGTGCGGCATTGCCGTTACTCGACAATGAGCTAGATAACCTATCCTTTAGCTTCTTTGTCCCACCCACTGCCTTGAAAAAAAATGGCGTTAGTTTACTCAGCTGATTCTGGGCTTTTGTTGTATTCATGTTGTTTATTATATTCCTTATTTTAATACTATGGATTTTCATGGTCATTACTTTTGAATATTTTATTTATTTATTATAACATAATTTTTTTTTTCATTTTTTTTTTCTCGTTGTTCATCAAAAGTCTGCACCCATCTATTCAATATATCTTAAGTAGAAGAATATTGTTATACTATTTTTTGAAAGAAAAAAAAATAGGCAGTTATATCACAGCTTTGCCAAATTTAATTGAATCATGGGAACATACAACGTGATCAGCAAGTACTGATTGAGTTGGCAGCATTGAAATGTCACTTAAAATTGGCTATTCTGAAAAGTTTAAAATTACTTATTAATATTTTTGTAGAAACTGTTTAACAACTGTTGAAATGTTAGATTAGATCTGTTCTACCCAACCATTTGACACCAAATTGTGAAAAATGTCTGTTGAAACTTTGGACGGAAAATATTTATCAGAAACTTGAAACGTTTTTTCTGTTTATGGTGATATCATCAATAGTTAAAATTTTAATTGTTCCTACTTAACACCTACATTCTGCCATCCATTTTTTTAAATGTCTGAAACGGTATTAAATTCCGCTATTTTCTAAAATTTATGTTAATGCATTTTCCATTCTGGATTTATTTGATCGAAGTCTTTGTAAATTATTGAGGTGTTGTTCTAGTGCATAAAATGTTGATAAGTGCTCGAGCCATTCTGCAGCTTTCCTTTTTGTAATGACTGCGCTATTTTGATAAACAGCTCACGTTTTAATTGCAGAAAGCTTTCAGGTTTAGTAAAAAATTGTATAAAAATAAAAGAAACATCGATAACCTGTCCATTTGAGTTCAGAATTAACATACGAGTAAAATTAAAACGGGATGATTCGAGAAGGGCAAAATATTTAATGGGGCTTAAACCGGAATGAATCCCAAACGGGGTCTGAATCGAAACGCTCCGTATATCCAGATAATTGGATCGCTGCAAAGCCTCGGATCAAGTCAGCTAGATAACTAACCCGCTAGCACTATGAAAACAGGATAGACGGTGAGGATTCTGTTAGATGGTGAAATATCAACAGTCACATTCTGATACAGTTGCCGCGGAAATGATAGTCGTATATTTGGGGCGGCGGTCCGAAAACAATCCACGATCTGGAGAATAAAGAGGATCGCGTGTTATTAGTTCAGGTGGAAGCGAGATGGAATGATGATGAGTTGTTCATTTGGCGAAGTGCGGGCATATCGCAATGCGGCCTGGGTGCCGGGCAATTCAAACGCCCATTATCACCTGAGTTATGGCACTGTGTCGACAGAGTTGTTCTAGACGACGACAGAGGATTTACCATTCATCTACATCGATTATGGCCGATCGAAACGTTGCACCTTAAACCGAAGAAAACCCAAAGCTTAAATAAAGATAAATGGATCGAAACAACGAAAACTAAACGAAATCCTGAAAAAGATTGCTGATCCTTTTCTATTACGTAAGCTAAAACACAAAAAGAATTTACTTTAAAATTTAAGAAAATTCAGGGTGATTTTTTTATTTGCTCCAGCCGAGATTTAAAAAATAGGCAACACGCTATACAAACGATAAGCAACTTTAGTAAAACTACAAATAATTCAAATGAACTGGGTCTGAAAGCACTGTCAAAGGTATTGTCAACAATGTTGACATTAATTCACAACCTTCCATGCCTTAATTTTGAAAATGAAGTTTTAAAAAACTAGCAAAGTATAATGTGCTGCCTATTTTTAAAGTTTCTGGTGGGAGAGAATAAAAAAATCACTCTGTACTTAAAAAATATACATAGATCGAATAAGCATAATAACACAGATTTTTCTCCAGTTGATGTTTCCTATTACTAAATTTTTGATCTAAGTTTTACTTACTTAGATACAAATTTTTTATCACTACAAATTTATTCTGTAAATTTATTGTATAAATTGTAACTTCTATCGTTGACCGTTTATTAATAAGCATATTAATGCATGATTTTTGTCAAGAAATCGTTCATCAATAATAATTTGTTTATTGATAACTATGATTCTTTAGTATATTTTATTTTGTGGTCTTCAGTATAATAATAATATAAATAATAAACATATTAAATACGTATAGTTTTTAAAATATTACACCACAATAATTTCATGAATACAGCCAATAATAATAATAATAATAATAATAATAAGAAAATAATTGACACTTAACACAACGCGCGTTTTGACAACAAAGTTGTCATCTTCAGGTAGAAACTAAAACTGATTAAAAAATTTAAAAAAAAGTAATTCCTACCTGAGGATGACAAGTTTGTTGTCCAAACGCGCGTCTTGTTAAGTGTAGTGTTTGATGTTAGTGATACATTAGTCACAAAAGGAAAAGTTTTTGAGTGACTAGGAAGCATTCTACAAAAGTTTTCTTTTTCTGTAAGAAATAGAAGTTGTGACTTAAATTGGAAATCTTACTAACAAGTACCACCCACTTGAGCTATTAGTATTGTTGTATGTTACTGATCTCTAGAGTCTAGATAAGCGTTAATTTAAATTATTTCAAAAAAATTACAAGCAGTTCAATTTTCCCTAATTTTTTACTTCTTCTCTCATTGCGTGGGTGATGATCAACATTCTTTGATTCAAGTTACCATGGGAAATTGCTTATTAGTTATTACACAGGATTTTATGTTCCAATCAGAAAATCGTAATGTTTTATTATTCGCATGAAAAATTTTAAAACCATAGAAATCGGGAAAAGATATTAAAAATTTTCATAATTGTTTTGTATTCAATTTTTGTTATCAAAAACTCCAAACAAATAAGTTTTAGGCAAAGTTTAGTCACTACAAGACCGGCCAATGAATAGACCATAAAATGAGTGATTATGTGACAAGAAATAATAGCAGGAAACTGACTGAGTCATTACATATATTAATGATAGGTTGTGGTTATATTATGTTTTCTACTCTCAACTATCATTTGTTAATTTATTATTAACAATTAATACCAAGAAATCGTTTTTTTAAACATCTTTTGCTTATAAAACTTATATATAGAACAATCTTAATACTCTAAATACACAAATTGTAGATAACTAAAATGTGAACAAAGCTGAGTTTAGGTTGACCCAATCGTATTGCTAGTAATGGAGAAAATCCGGAAAAATAGAAATTTGGTGTTTTTTGCAAAATTTTGTAGCTACGTTATTTCTTAAGTTGTATTTAACTATAAAAAACGCTGTAGATTACAAAAAATTAGTTTTTTAATTATATAAATTGTAGTAAAAATTTGATATATTTAAATTGACAAAAAAGCTATAATAAAAGTCAAATTACTGTTAACACTCTTTCAATGTACTCGTATGTCCAAAAAGAACACGAGAAAAATATTTAAAAAAAATTATTTCTGTATTGGTAGACACATAAAGACGACATTCGGAATAATAGAAACCGTTATTAAAATGCTTGAAAAAGTAAAGTTTGAATGGTTATCTTATTATATTATTTTTTTAAACAACATTAAAAACAAAAAATGCAATAAACTCTGGAAATGGATTTATAATTATGCAAAAGTTTTAATTAAACAAAATATGCAAAGACCTTAAAATCAAAAAGTACTTCCAATAAAAAAGTCATAGGTTTAGGGTTTGTATTCTGAAAAACAAAAAAGATAAAAAATTGACTTTTTTGTGTTTTCTGAGCTCCAAATTTTGTTGAAAATGTTAAAAAAGTTAACAAAGAATATATGTTTGAAGTATTGTATCTTAAAAAAGATGATGATTTTTTTTTAAACATTTTTCTCGTCAGTTGACAACGTATCAACAATTTGGCACGCAATTTTGGGACAGTCTATAGAAGAAGATGTAAGACTGATAAAAGTAATTAAAGCCTCCGTCAAGGACACTATTACTTCGGGAATGGTCCTAGACGAAACAACGAGAAAGCCAAGAAAAAGTTGGAAATATTGTAGGTAATATACATATGTTTATTATTACATTAATCTAATATTTTCTTAGAGACCATTAAAAAGCCATAATAATGAAAACATTTATTTTCATTGAAATTTTATTTCTGATTATTTCAGAAGGGAAGTCGACCCAAATGTTTAGAATCACAGTAGGTATACAAAAAATACATAGAAATCTTTTTAGCCTGATGCTTATTAGTTTTTTAGATTAAAAATAATTATTCAATCACAAAATGTGCTCAACCGCATTGTGATTTGTTATAAAATGATGTTTGCATTGTCTATATTGAATCATAAATGAACGGTGTTATGCCAAAATGGTCTCAGACACATATTTTCAAAAATATATATTTTTATTAAAAATTATTTTATTATTTTGTAAGAAGTGATCTACAATAAATAAAGATAATTTAGTTTGATTAGCCATTCTAGAACTGTGTATAAAATAATATCTCAGTCCACAAATTATCAGAGTTGGTACTGTAAATAGGAAAAAAATTAAATAAATAAATAAATGATCTAAAGACTTATCTGTTTATATTTTGTTATAATTTCATAATTAAATAAATTTGCTATTAAATTGCGAAACGGAGTATACGTATTTGTAAGTGTTAAGCTTCTTATTTAGTTACATATCTTAAAAACACCTGTCCATAGATAAGACCATTTTTGCATAACACCGTCCAAATATAACTTCAGTGAGAATCGCATAATATTATATTAGAAGATGATTATTATGTCTTGTTTGTAGGGATATAACAATCTTAAAAAAAAACTAGATTTAAACAAATAATTTAACATTTATTATTCAGCACAAACATCTTGAGAACAAATTTTTTGATTGTCATAGCAATTATTTTACTGGATGTCATACGTCCCTTAATTCATTTTCGAAAAATTTTTTTCATGCATTTCCAACGTTTTAAAACAATTATGGAAGCAAATGGGAAAATGGACAGTGAGACTAATAAGAAGTTCGGAAAAATTACAAATACATTTAATATGATTTATTTATTGGATTGATTCATTGGGATTGAGGATTTGAATGAAAACTTCTTTTCTGTTGTGTGTGTAGACAACCCAAAAGAAGTTTTTATTCAAGTCTTCAATCCCAATAAATGCAATAAATAAATGATAAGAAAAGACAAAACTAAATTAACAAATTTAATATGACGTACTCAAAATTTTTAAGAAAAAAATAATTTTATAAAAAATAAAATGTTGTAAGTGACATTCAGTTTAATGAAAATACAAAAATTTTAAATAAACGCATTGAAAATAATGTTTTTAAGAAGAATAACAAAGAAAATCAAGAGGGACAAAATAAGAAACGAAACAACTTAAATGTTTTGAAAATGTCATTTGACTGCCGGACAATAAGTTAACAAAAAATAGAGTTTGAAACATTTTAAAATTTATAGATTACCAATAAAAATTTAAAATTGTTAAAGAGTATTAAGTGGTTCAATAAGAACATTACATGCTTATAATTAACATTCAAAAAACTGAAGATAGTGAAATGTAGCGCTAGTAAACCTTCATTTGTTCCAAAGCTCCCTGGATGAGCTCAACTGATGAGGAGCAAAACCCTTTTACAGCTTTTTAATGTTGTTTTGTATTGTTAGGAATGTCATGTTTAATCTAATTTTTCACCTTTTCTCATTTTGTACAAGCCGTAAATTTCAGTAAGAAGTACATTATTCAAATGTAAAATATTCTCTATACTCTTTTTTGGCGTAGGCTTAATGTTTCTTTTAATTAATTAATTAGAAACTTTCGTAATCGAATATAAATGGCGCTACCTCTTATGGAAAGTCAATGAATCCTTGCTAATTTATTTTTGTGGAAACTAGAATCAATTCCATTATAATAATTGCCAGTACATTTGTAGGAGAGTCGATAAGGAGTGTCGGTCACGAGTATTTCTTGTGTCTGAAATTTACGACATCATCAGCGTCTTCCTTCAGTGTATGAATAACATTTTCGACCATCATGTTTTCAATAACGAGACTAAATATTCAATGGGGCACTCGGAGCGCTACTTGCGAGAAGATGGCCCATTCTCGAGCGCATTGCCCATTCCGGTCTCGGGAGGGCCCATTCCGGCCGTTACAATGGTCGTTGCGTTCAGCACTATGGGTTCTCCATGAGCGGAGAATGCGGGATCTCAACGAAATTATGACGATTTTATTCAAATTCGCAACCAAATTGCAGGTAAACGAAAATATTTACGTTATATTTAATAGCCCACAGTTATTCAACTGCATCTCGATGGTTTTTTAAAGAATTATGTGAGGATTTTTCAAGGGAAAGCCACCGCTGCCGAGTCGTCCTGGACGCTCCATGATTATGTTATGAGTTGATCATAAAAGTTAAATGATTATTTTATCGTGTTTTAAGTAATTACGACAGATTTTTATTCCTACTTGTTGCTGCTTTGATTCTCAAGCATTGCGACACCCGATCACATTATTTTCTTTTGAATTAAAATAACAAAGAGTGCACTCAAATCATAAATAAAACATTATCTAAATTGAGATATAAAAAGCGCTGCGGGTTCTTTTACGAAATGATAGTGGGTAATCGCCATACATCTAATCCTGACAAGTTTCATAGTTTCCAATGCACGTTGCCGGAGAGGCACCTGAGCCAGTAATCAATTCCGCCAAGTCTAAATCTTAGCGCGCCCCCATTGGTTGCTTCTTCAGTAATTTACTTAATGGTTCCCTGCTGCGCGCTCCCTTGCTATAAGTCTTGTGTTACAAGAAGTAATGGCCGGCTGTCACGCTTTGAACCCCATACAATGTCCCTTTCACCCCACCTCTTTCACAAAGACCCTTTGTTTTTACAAAGATAAAGACATCACAAAAAGAAATTTAATTAAATTCAAAGAAAAAATCTATCATTTTTTGGCAATAAATAATTTAAACGGTTGTCGGTTTTTTAAACCTATAATTACAATTTAAATAGTTTTTACGGTTGAGATGAGTTTTATAACGTTGAAAAGATTAATGCTCGGCTATTGTAAGAGGATTCACATTGAGATGTTAAGGGAGGGACCAAAATGATAGATGGAAGTCGGTTTCTAAACGTTCTCATGGCTATCCAGACAATAAACTTTTATATAATAATAATACCAAGGGTCGATTTAAAAAAAAGTGGTCTCTTAAAGCATTGCAACAATTTTTACCAAAGACAGGTCGAGTCTTAAATATTTTGGGGGAAGTAACGCTATTAAGGGATATTGCCATTCCACTCACGGTTCATACACATTCCTAAAGGAATTATGAAGCAATAATGAAGAGCACAGGTCTTGTACAGATCGGGGGCGAGATAGACTGTTTATCCGAGACCACCTACCTTGTTTCACGAAATAAAGTAGTCAACAGATACGTGTGTTATTTTTATTTATTGTTGATGAAGTTTATGGACCGTTAAATGTTTTTTTGGAGGTTTTAATGGAATTTAATAAGGTATGACTAACCTTTGTTGTAAAGTCTTCGGGAGACAGCTTTCAACTTTACAGAGATTGTTCCATGGAATTGCCTGTAATAATTACAATTCGGTTTAATTAATCTTGGAAATTAACAAAATTATCGTTAAGATTAATTTTAATGGTGGTGCTAATTTATTTTGATTAGTTTTGATGGTCGGGAGGCTGGTTTCAGCAAAATACCTTGACCAAGCATTAAGAAACGACTTTAGAATACTTTTTAATGTGTTTTTAACTTTAATCGGCTTAAATAAATTTATCTTTTTAATAAAAAATTTACCGAAAAATTTGCTAAAATTATATAAGCATTATTTTTTAAACAAATATTGTGAAAATGAGATTTCATCTTGTCTGATTTTTATTGTTTTGGTTACATTACATATTAAATAAATACAATTTATTTTACCATCATACGTAAATACTATTGAGACATATTTTTTAAAACACACAAGATTTTGCAATTTTTTATAGTAAAAAATAATATTTAGTTTATACGTCTAATAAAAAAAATACATCAGGTTATTTAAAACTGGAAATTTATTGTGAAAGTCGTTTTGAAGAGTTTACGTTTTATTGGCAACTGAGATGGCCGATAAGGGCACCATCAATCAGCTTATTATAAAAGATTTTTTGCCTGTTATCTAACTTATTACCTCTTTACGCCTTTATTTGTTTTTTTTTTTCATGTTTTTACATCTATGCATGATAGAATCGGAACAAAAATAACATGAAACATTAAAACGAGCCTGAACTTGATTAGCTGTCCGACCGTTTTGTAGTAAAACTACGAAAAACAAGCTTTAATCTGCTGCAACAAGAATTACATTGTGATCAAGTTTTAAGTATGTTTTTTGTAAGAGTTATTTGAAATAAGTAACTACCAAATAAGTAATAAGTAACACTAAGAACTACAATTTTATTAAACCAATTACAGAAATCGTGTACTAACAACAAAACGGGCCCTTGGCAAAAAAAATAGAGAATTGGTCACCTTAAACTCTAAAATTTTTATCACCAAAAATAAAAAAAATGTTTAGACCTTAAAATGTAACATTTATTTACTGCATTTCTTTAACTTTAACAAAACATGTATTTAAGATCAATCACAATGTTATTGTTATAGCAGATTATAGTTAAGTTTTTGTTGATTTTGCTTTCAAACGGTCGACCAGCTGTTCGAGTGCACGTAAGCGATCATAAAATTAGTAAATGACTTTTTTGTCATAATTTGCATTTGTAGTGCGTGTCGTTTAGTCTATTTCAGTTGCCAATAGCGAACTGTTTTCTCTGAAACTTTTTAATCCAAAAAAGTTGAATCTGGGGCAATTTAAATATTTCAGATTTTCGACTCATAGTAGTTATTTACAAGCAAAGTTAAAGTGATGTGCTTTTCCTTATTTTTCAAAATATTGCTTTATAATTTGTTTTTTTATGTGTTTTAGAATATGTACAGTGTGCAACACGAAATTTCATGCAAAACGTTTGTGTCATTTCAAAAAATTACTGTAAATCGCCTTCAGTTTTAAATGATAAACGCACGAATAAGAGTAATATATAAATTAAATCAAGAACTTAAAAATAGTTTTAAAGTTTGTATTGCCCAATAGACGTTTAGCTCAGCATTTCGTGTCTGACACTGTACCTGCTGGGTATAGCATTTGCAAAAATTGATAATTTAAGAATTTGAAAAACTATGATCAATATTTTTTTTAGTACAAAACTTTATGTTTATACAGTTTTTTATTTTAAAACCATTTTCATTAAACTGAAAGTTTCAATAACAGAAATCAATTCAAACTTTAATGATTCAAAAGTTTTAATTGGAAGATCTTCGACCAAACTTATGAAAATAGATACATTAACAGAGATAAGATTTCTCACACTTTGAACAAAATAAAGTTTCAACACCTACTTTAGAAGATTAAATTACTAGAATCAATAAATACGTTAAAGAATCTGATTCGCTTCTATTTTTTTTTAAATCCTAAATAACAAAATAAATTTGAAACTTATACCAAGACTTACATTTTAAATTAGATATCACTACAAGTTTTTTGTGTGTTCTAAAAGAAGTCTTGAAATGTACTAAATCTACTGTGGCGACTCGAAATAGCCAGCAACCTTGTCTCTGATAATAAACCCTTTGTTAAAAAAAGGTAGAATTCTTTTCAAGAGTTGTTAAAAAATCCAAACTTAGTAACCTCGAAAATATTGACCGGACTTTTCTTATTGTGGAATAAAGTGCTATACTCGCCATGTGGCTTGTTCTATAAACTCTATCAATGTGAATAATGTTTTCATAAATGCTCGCGTATAGTAAAGTCCTAAGTACTTGCATTCTAAGATTTACTTGAAAAAATAATAGAAATATGAAAAGTGAATTACGAGAGTGATAAATTGAATAGAATTAAGTAGGTCAATAGAAAAATGAGGCGTATCTATAATTTATTTAAAACTAGGCGCTATTGTCACTTCGACTGTCACATTTTTCTCTAAATGTGATACGAGAAATGTATTCTACAGCAATTATAATAGAAAAATGGTTTAATTTTAATATCTTATTAATTTGTCAAATGTAAGAACGGCGAAAATTCTAGTCTGACAGTTAAGATGGTACGATTGTAATGACTTATCCAAAAATTATTATTTTTTACTTTATGTTTAAGTTGTCTTTCAGCGCACAGATTTCATATAATTTGCTGTTACTATACAAATAGATTCTTTTCCTCACCAATTTTACATATATGTATGTACTGTGTAGGCTTGTGAAAGTACTTGATGTTAATATATTTGTAATACCAAAACCAAGTTGTTTATTGAGCTGTGTAAAATTCATTTTTGTTTAAGATTTTTTGTTTTTGTTAATTAACAGCTTCTATAGTGCCTTGACGTCATCATTAAAAATTTCAAATTGTCTATATTATTTCATCAATTTAAAACATTTTAATAATTTTGAAAACAACTATTTGTTTTTGGTTTTGGTCTGGAGTGCAGTGAAATACAATTAAAACAAATAACTTTATAAAAATATGGATAAATAATAAAAACACCTAAAATTAATTATTTGACAGATCAAATGAACAGGTTTTACCATAATAAAGCAGCAATTTTTTTATTTTTATTGATGTAAAGGAGAGCGTTTTAAACTTACAGATTTGACACAGTGATATAAAATGACATAAATTGCTATAAACAATGTAATTGAAAGCGATGTCAATAAGTCATAATAAAGTAAATGAATAGTAAATGTTAAAAACCTATTTTGAAAATGCCAATGTTGATATATTGTATGAAATAACCAACTTTATGGCCGTTTTTGGTTTAACTATTGCATCCAACTATTAACATCCAAGGAATACTGGAGTGCCTGAATAACAAAGCAGACCAAGGTTACCTTTAATAAAAGTTATTAATTAATAATCATCATTATAAGCGGATTTCACTGTATTTTACTCGAATGGACTTTAAGACCACTAAAAATATTTTCTATATTTTTAATGGCTCAAATAGGAGTTATCTTTTTAATAGTCTATGTATTACGAGTATGTATCAAGTGTTTATTTAAAAAAGTTTTATTATTAAAAGAAGGCGTTTCGTAAAGTCAATTTTGTAGTACGAATTCAAGTTTATAGAACGAGCAGCAAATTGGCACTTTTTGCATAGATCTTTCGTGTTTCAATCAAACAAATTTTTATGCATTTTACCCAGTGACTTATGAACAAATTTATTTTTTCCAATTTCTGTTTGTTGCCTATTTTTTTCTGTAAAAATGTAAAATTTTGGGTGTTAATATAGCTTTTACAGCATCCAAAATGAGTTTTATAAAGACGCAGCAATGGTAGTTGAATTTGTAAGGCATATACTACAAAATACTGTTACTCGTTTTGTTATGGCGTTCTGCGGAAAGTTTTTAAGTGAATACTTAAATATAAAAATATTTATTAGTTTTAAATAAAAAAAATTACTTCATTTTCCTATTTTTTTTTTAGAAAATGTACGTATTTTAGACAAGTAATTATTTTTTGTTGAAAAAATAAAAATTGAAGTAAATGGAATTTTAATTCCATTGAATATCACCTTTTAATTTTTTTTATCTGATTTCACATTTTAATAAATTTAGTTTACCATATTAATTTTGTACACATTTAACACTAACAATCACTACAAATTTTTGTCTATTCTAAAAGAACTTTTGAACTGGACTACCTAAATTTACTTTGGCGACTTACAATATTCGACAACCTTGTCACTGAAAATAAACCCTTTGTTAAAAAAGGTAGAATTCTTTTCAAGGGTTGTAAAGTGCAAAAAAGCATCCAAGGCCTCAATAAATCCATCTCTTTAAAAAATCCAACGTCAGTAACCTCGAAAATATTGACCAGACCCTTCTTTTATGATGTTTACTAAGAATCTGGATTTTTTCAGAGAGACGTCGCTTCTCTTTTCCGTCGCTTGATGCAGTTGATACTTTGAGAAATAATGGCTGCATTAGGGTACCGAGCACTTAAACATTTTTTATCTTCAAGAGGGTGTAAATATACAAAAAAAGCTCTCTAAAATTAGAGTAACAGTCTATAAGACATTAAACACTCCATATAAATAAAAAACTGAAATTTATTTATTAAAAGGGTAATTTATGGAGAGTTGGGGGTTGAAACTGGCCCAAAGCTGTGCATTTTCATTAGTCTCATTAGAGTTACACGTAAATGCGCTTATGCTCCCCCGGTACGATGTATTAGGGGCCTTAATAGGTGTTTGTATGTTTCCTGTTGACATCAAAAGCTTCCAGTGGTAATTAGAGTTCAATGAAAAATTGGAGCTTTTTGTGAGCCTTGAACTTGTGCAATAAGACTCAAGTGAAATGTCATAGTGAGAGCTTTAGAGCCATGTTGGGGAGCAAATAACCATCATGTCTATTACCCCTAACTGGCTTTTTCAGACGTGCGTGTTACCTCCTTTTATGAAAACAGGATTTAGACAAAACAAATAAATTTTTATTTGAGTGAAACTAACACAATAAAAGAACTGTGATCATCACAATTTAATTATGTTATCAATCATGATCCTCTCGTCCAAACAAAATAGCGAGGCAAAGTCATAGGATACGGTCCGTTCGGCAATTTGCATAAAACACCAGACTGTGACCGTTTGGAATTTTATAGAGTTGATACAATCACCGTCTGATTTTTACCGAACAAGCCGTCTCGTGAAATCACAGTTAGAATGGACTCTACTGGGAAAAAATCAACGGGACGAGTCACAGTCTGTCTCGGATTCAGGCGATTCACTGTTTCCCTAAGGAAGACTCATATATGACGCTCTGAAGGGCCATAAACTGAATTATACTTGTTTGGAACGGCGCGCGAAAACTGACTGTGTTTATTTTCTTGTACCATCGCATTATTTTCGAGTTATTGGACGTGTTTATATCACAAAAGGAATTTGCAAAGTCCCCACACAAAATAAGGACGAAGGAAGGGATTTTGGCCACAATTCTAAATTTTTTGCTTTAATTCGTTTGAAAGCTCCTTCAGGCAATTAAAGCGTATCAATTCCTGCAAAGTTTTGCCTCTCAGGGCAATAATTCGTTTGAATTGTTTAGCATTTCATTGCCTTTACAGCCCACTCCCTTTTTGCCCATAAAATGGCCGATAAAAACTCGCCGCTAATTACAGGTAAAAGCTCGAACGTGGTAGGAAGTACAGTTCGCGTATAATCTCACAGATGGCTGCAGCATTTTAAAACAAAGCTCACCAAGATACCTGCTTCGATCGAGCTCTTCAGCTTGATTGCCGTAACGACCAACAGAGTGAACTGCTATGGGGTCATTTAGCTTCGTAGTTCCCATCTTATCGTCCATTTTCACATGCTTCGTTAAATTTATTCGGCAAAAAATGCGCAGAAAAAAACTTAGCTTAATATTTAATTACGAGATGAATTGTGAGGGTAATACTGGTACCAGCTTTGTAATAAATCTGGACTGAGGGTATTGACCAAAGCCTCGTAATTAGGAGATAGTAGGATTAGGTGTTCATTAGGATAGTGGATATTTATTGGAATTTCGGGCGGATTAGGGTGGCGACAGTGTTACGAGGGAATGTGTCAAGTTTAATTGCTTTTCAGAGGGATAAAATAAATTCTTATTTTTGTATTCTGTGTAAGCGAATCGGGAAAAGACTTTGTAATGTAAATCCAAAACGTATTAGTTACCATTTGTTGCTAACTTGTATAAATAAAACATTTCGTGTTTTTTGCACTCGTAAATAAAGCTTCAGTCTCCTGAATAAATATTTGTATATGTTTTATTTAACGTGGGGAAGAATTGATTACAAAGGCAAATGTTGGAGAGATTCCCAGACAGATACGTTTGATAAAAAAAAATTTAGTCCTCGAGGCATCATCAAGTACGTAGTAGTCCATTAGAAGTTCCATTACGGTTACAATTTCGCATTTCCTGCGGCTTTATTCAAATCTATATAGCGCAGATTTACTGTTCCATTATAACAATGGACTTTCATATAGATAGAGCAGTATGGCCGCAGCGCAGCGACAATAGTGTCGTAGCCTCTCGTTATCATTCATCTGCAGACAAAGCTTCAGGGGATGCCGAATTCCCCCAAATCGACGGAGGACTCTGTACCTCTGAACAAACAACCCGACGGAAACGGAAAAGACACAGCCAATGACAAGACAACCGGAAGGCAAAGAGGTCATTCCACTGGAAGATATTTATATGTTTGCGCCGGTTCCGGACTTTTTTCCCACAGGGGGATGGGGGTGGAGGATTTATTCATGACCCTCGCGAAACGACTCATCATAAATCCACAACAGCCATGATGATTAGAAAGGGGTGTACCCTCCAGATGGGGCCCAAATTATTGAATCCACAGAAAATATTGATTTCATAAGTATTTCCAAAATTACTGCTCGTTTAAAAGTATGATCAGGATAATTTTATTTTTCCTTTAATATTTTATAACAAAAAATTAAAAATTTTAGCTAAGTTTATTAAATTATTAACATCAAAATGGTCCTATAAATTTAGTTACAATAAATCAGATATCAATCATCAGTGAGATTCTTCACTCATAATCCAATTTTTAATCCAGTTTCATATTATTCACGGATAGTTAGTTCACTTAATGACAACCGGATTGTTATGGCAGCTCTTTCATAAATATCTGAGTCTTATGACAAACCCTAATTTGCAAAAATTGCTTAATTTTTTTTCCAAATTACAGTCACGAGAAGAAAATTTTGGTAGGCAAATAAATTTTTGACACTAAGAAAAATGTTTAATTGTAACTATTTTTACTCATTTGGCAATTGAACTGTCAAATACATAATACATAAAACTGTCACCACTTTTATGTATTATCAATTAGCCCAAAATTTTTCTTATATAACACAAAGTAGCGTTGACTTATATCGTTTTTTTTTCAATTTAATAAGTAGAATTTTTAAATGAATAATTTGTTTAGCAACAAATAAATCTGTAGAAATCACTCCATAAATAACTATCAATAATTAAATGATTCAATAACACGTTTCTATCGCATTCAATTATCGCTCGAAGAATTTTTTGCTTCTTTCGTTGCCTGACTGCCCAACACTAGTTTATATAAGGCCAAGATTGTAGCAAACCAGAAAAAAATTGCAAATTTCTGACCTTACTCTTATAATTTTTGTCGTGACCAAATCAGAAATTCGATATAAGTTTAGTGTTAATTTAAAATATTTCACAAAAAAAAATCGAGTGATTTAACTATTTCGTGTCTTCTTATACTTCTTCTCTCACTCCATGGGTAATGATCAACATTCTTTGCTGTAAGTTATTATAGTAACTTGCTTATTACACAATACACTAAAAAGGCCTTAAGCATCAGCAGCGCAAATGTAAATAAATCATGTAAATTAGTTTTAAGAATATTGTAAATATGATCAAAAAAATAAAAGATTTTGATTTTTGATTATTATCCACGATTTTGAATAAACCATTTTATTACTAATTTTAATATATTTAAAAAATCAAGATTAATCAAAAATAGTCTCTTCTTTTTATCATTTTGCGGTTGTACACCCATCCTTTCCTTCTCTGTTTCAAGTTGTTGAATTGAACTAGACTGATAGCAACTGAATTAGGCGAAATACTAGATGAAGATTTATCCACATTTATTATACATATTAGTAAAACTCAATTTTTGAAGAACACTGTAAGCACTTCTATAATAATAATGTGTATAATTCATATTTTTCATTAAATCATTCCACTTCTTTTTTTAGAGTTGTTTAAGGATTTTGAAATATTTTCCGGCAAATCCTGATTTGGATTAAATTGATATTCTTTATGTAAAATGTTCAGTTGTTGTGACCAACTAGGAATGTATTCTTTATTTAACTTGTAGGTATATACAGGGTGCTATTAAAATAATGATACAGATTTTAACAGCTGATAGCTCTCGTTAAAAGTATGCTAAATAATCAAAATTGTCTTGTACAAATGTTTATAATTTTTGAAACATACGCTGTTGAATTTAAAAAAACATTATTTTTTGGGATACACAATGTAGGACAACACTGTTTTTGAGCATATAGATTTTGAGTTATACTATGTAGAAGTTTTTGCTCAAAAACAGTATTGTTATACATCGTGGATCCCAAAAATAATGTTTTTTGAAAAATACTTTCTACAGCGCATATCTTAAAAACTATAAACATTTTTATAAGACAAATTTAGTTTTTTAGCATCCTTTCAACAAGAGCTATCATCTGTTAAAACTTGTAACGTTACGTCAAAAACATCCTGTATGTAAGTTTCTTTGCAGCGTTTTCTACAACGCCAACAAAACACGAATAATTTGATCCATCTATGCTAAAATCCAACAATGAACACTAGGTTCGATGAACCAGTTCAGAACGGTTCAGAACTACATTGAGCATGCGCAATAGAAATTTCTGACTGATAAAACGGTACAGGGTACCTACGTGAGTTCGTGAGTCCATTTCTGAACCGTTTTGAACTGACGTCTGAACAAACCTGATACCAATGTGTTTGCTAAAATTCATCCAATTTGCCTTATTTAAGTTCCAACGTAGTTTTGCTAACGATTCGAATGCTAATGAATGTGAATCAAAACTTTGAGGAGATAGAGATGGGGCCTATGTTGGCTATGAGGAAAATCCTTTAAAACCAGACGTAAACAAAATGTTTTCCAATTGATTTTCACTTTATATCAATAGAGATTTGCTTGAGTATTTCACTCCTGTCATGATCTGTCAAATATTAAAGTCAGAATTTCTAATAAATGTCCCACGTAAGCCCCTTGTCTTGAATTTGAAACCAAATCTCTGTATGTAAATTTTGTTTTTACAATAAGTTATTTTGACTTAAAAAAAACTGAAAAAAGTTTGATAAAGCATTAAAATGAATCCTTCAATGTAAAAGTTATTTGAAATATTCTGAATCTTAATAAAATGAAAATCAATTGGAAAACACTGAAGTCTTTATTGGTCCAAACAAAACACAAATTTGAATTGTAACCACCGTGCTGAATAAAATGTTTTTCTATTTTTGGCATTAAACGTTAGGAATAATTAATTAATCTTTATTTTTTCGAACAAGCTGTTTTATTAATTTATTACATACATTGACAATTTAACAATATGACGTCGCTCCCACAGGAAACTTGTTTTCATGAAGGGATTCCTTCCCTTCTTTCAAGAAAAGTTTGCCTGACGTGTTCCTTAGGCTATTTTCAACAATTTACATTACCCTGTCTCCATCTTTGCTCTGCTCTGCGACTGATTTTAATTTTTCTTAATTTTTATCTTTAACTGTGATTTTGAAGATAATTTGGTAATTTTGACGTTTTTCTTTCAAAAATATCAAAATAACAAATTCTGCAGAAAACCGAACAAAACAAAACTCAATCCTGTTCGACGCCATCGCCACCCCCTTTGAACTGATCTAGCAAACGGAAAAATTTTTTTGAGTTTAGTTGACAACGTGTGCAGTTATTATTTTTGTGATTTGTTTAAAGTTGTGAATATTGTACAATAACCAAAAAACTCGGAAGAATGATAAAGAAAAATAATACGAATTACTGTGTCTTGTGAAGTTCGAGAAAAGCTCCTTCTCTACCAAAAAATTAGAAAAAAAGTTAATAAATTAGAACCAATAATCACGTTAAGTGTAATTATTTCAATATTTGAATCGGAGTTGGGAAATTCGCTCAGATAAAATAGCCCAGTAGATAAAATTTCGAAAAAAATAGGCAAAACTTTGAAATAACTCCAACTAATAAGCTGAATTTTTGTGGAGACCTTCATTTAGATGTCTTATCAAACATATTCTTTATTTTGACCGTGGGTTTTACTTTTTTAGGAGATGAAAGGGGCGAATATCTTTTGTAAATATTTTTCAAAAATGTATCAATTCTGGTTACTGAAAAAAGGGAGTTTAAAAAATTATGCTCAAAAATTTTGTAGAATTAATCGTTTTGAAAGATGTACTAGATGTCTCTTTTATTGACCATTAGAAATATTTATATGAGAACTTTAAAATATTTTGAATCAAATTTTTGAGCATATGTTTTACATGTTGAGATCTATATCTTGCCCACCGTATTTTCTACTTTGTGGCACTTCCGACTACACCGGAAACAACTGGTAACTTCGTTATTTTAAATGGTAACCAATATTTTTTTTTACTTTTTTAGAAGAAATAACATAATATGCTTTTTATTTTGGTGTCTCTATTTCGAACAGCTTTAAAGATATTATTTTTTTCCAAAAAAAGGTCCCACAGGTTTCCAGGTCCTACATAAGTTTTATGTTTAGTTAACCTTAACCAAAAATTGAATTTGTTGGCCTCAAATGCGGCCAAAAAATGACCGTTTTGAGATTGGCCCAAAAATGACCGTTTTTAAATCGGTCAAAAATGAGCAAATTTCGACTACTGCGTAAAAGGTTATCCTTCAAATATTAGTAAAATCAAATTTTTTGTTAAAGTCGACTTAAAAATTTTATATCTATGTGCCACGGCTTGGCCTCAGCTATTAAAAAAAACTCTGCCGAAGAAAACCTACTTTCTGCCTTCGACACACACAAATAAATATTTTAAAAGACTATTAAAGATTAAAATCTACTTTTATCCAAGATTATTGTTAAGATGTCTCTCATTTTAAAGGTTTCGAGCATTTACAACGTGTAATGGTAAAAATATTTATTTAAATTTTAAAAAGTTCTCAAAATTTTCAATTTCCTAATAAATTTTTCAAAAAATCTTTAAATAAATTTCAACTAAGATTATTTTTTGAGAAAACTTATCTAAACGTCCTAAACGTGTATCTTAAAAAGTAATCTAATTATAAGAGTGGGTTTTCTACTTTTGGAGTGACAAAGAGATAGATTTACATAATTCAAGTTTTTTTTAAATTATCAATTTTGTAATAAATTCTAAGACTTCAAAATTTTAATTACAAATAAATATTAAGCAATAGTACAACATATAGCTAGTCCGATTTTAGAAACAAATTGTCGTACTAATCTTTACATTTGTAGTTTTTACTTTAATAAGTTTTTCTCAGTGTTATATTTAAAAATTTCAAACTGAAAAAACTATACAAGTTATTCCACGCTTCTGATATATACAGGTGATATCACTATTTACCACCCTAAAGAGACAGGGTTGTCAAAAGGTATATTGAAGATTCTTTTCAGAAGAAAAAAAATATTGCAAACAAGATTCTTCTTTTACAGCAGCCTGGTATCTACTCATTCTAATCTTACATCTGATGGTGTCAACGTGTCAGTACTTCGTATAATTGGAGTAAGCGTATAAGGTATTCTTGAAAAGTGCTAAACAAGTTGGCTCATTTGTCTATATTGACACGAATGGCATAATAATGCAATTTTTGCTCCAGTTGTCAAGGTGTTGTTGAAAATAAATCCGTTATTGTGCTTTGCATTTGGATTTTATTGTTTTTAAATTAAAAATTTTACCAAATCGTATTTTTCTTCTTATTTATGAAGCATTTAGGAATTACGAATAGAAAGGAACTCAATTTTCTTTTTGTGAGATTCGTTCTTTGTTGTTTGCGGTGGGAATCTGATCGATCTGGTTTGGTAATGGCGCTTCTGTTGGTCCATTATCCATTAATCTTTGTTTTGACATAGTCCCTATCCCGTATCAGCCATAACTCCGTTCGTTTTTATGTAGTGTGTTCCTTTGCTGAATAAGGGTTCGGAATGGGTCGACATTAGAGTTTTACCGGAAGTTCCATTTTGGAGTCCCGGCCATTCAGCGTCATGCTACGTTGAAATCTGTGCCGTCGCTGACGTCGCATCGACGCTCGGCGTCGCCAATATTCGTTAAAAACACGGAAAAGCAAATGGTGCGTAAAGTTTTCTCCTCTCTCCGAATAACTCAAAAATAAAATATATATCTATACAAGAATTTCACGTGTGAGCGACTGAGTTATCGATTCGAGAGCTTGTATTTAATTGCGGGCAAGTGGCGAAGACATTTTTATTGTTTTCTAGATTGAAGCTTAATGGCTTGGAATAAATGAATTTATATATCTGTCTGGTGCAGGCAAAAATTTGTGCGTGTCTGATTTTTCAAGATGTCGGTGGGATTTATTGTTGGATGAAAATTGGCCACTCTGTGGTCTCCTTGTTTGAGGTCGTAAGTTGATGCAAATATGTGTGATTATGCGTGAAAAAATGCACCAACACAGGACGTTTTTATCTCTGTCGGACTTTTGGCAGGTATATGGTGCGAGTAAACCCCAACCTCTCTGAATTTATGAGGGATTGATGTGATTCATGCGGTTGTATAGCCATCAAAATGCACCGAGACTAATTTAGAAGCACTTTTAATAGATTTTTTGCTGGTGCAAATAGAGTTGCTTTTTTTCTCACAGAGATACAATAAGAATCGGAATTGTTCGAGTCGAACGTGGGGCCGAAGGCTATAAACAAGGTAAAATTTTAAAAAGTCGCACGAGGGAGTTATAAATACTCGCAACTTCGTCGTGTTATTTTTAATGGCGTCTATTGAGAATGCACTTCACGTGCCACCATCGCGAGCGGCTCTTATACCAGCTCTAAGCATGGCCGCTAAGACTGTGACTCTGCCGCTACACAAACTCCAGATTAGACACATTCTAAACATTTTCAGCCTAGCCTTAAGGATAAATAAATTCAAAGACCAATTAACTAAAACCCAGGGGCACCAGTGCACCTACTTTGTATAATCCCTAAATATGATATCTCGTTTGCCTTATCAAATTTCGATGCTTCATTATCGCTATCAAACAAATGGCGTTCCTACTAAGCGGATTACCCAATTATAAATTTACAGATCTGAGATAGCCATTTTTTTGCTTTTATCGACGTTATGGCTACATTACGGTAGCCGCGTAACACGTCATGGAAGCGCTTCTTGCAGATAAACGATAATTATACTTAAAAGGTTCGACAATTATCTGACATCTTAACGACTGATTCATCGGATTCTTTGATCAATTTTCTCTTAATTGACACAAAAAAACACACTCTGACGAGACGTCATTCCACAAACGCCAAATAAAGACTTATTGCATGGAGATGCTCTTATTTGATCACTAAACACATTTGCAAGACTACTTTTAGACATTTACAACCATTTTAGTTCTAGTTAGAGTTGTACAAAACAATAAACTATTCAAAACGCCTTTTTCTGAATCCCATCAATAAATAACAGAAAACATAATTTTCAAATTGAAATTTTATTAGGAATAAAAAAATCTTTAAAATTTTAGTTTTAAATTGGCAAATGAAATGACGAATGAGGGCGCCACCCAAGGGGAATAATAATTTCAAATTTGACGTAATCATAACAATCATAAATAAAGCAACTCGCTTTCAATTGCCACGGTTTAGATCTTTTTGATGCAAAACTGGGTATCGTTGTGTTTTATTTCCAGAAAGTTTATGTTGTGTTCATACTTTTTTATCGAGTATTTTAGCATATTTTTTTTTTCAATACCTTATACAAGAGGATTATGTTAAATATAATTATTAAGATATATTATTTTATTTGACCTACTCTACGTCAAAAACGTTTATTAAAATTTATTAAATGACTGACATTTATTAAAAACTTGAAACAAACTGAAAAATAGCCATTGTTCTGTTGACCGCAGACAAATTTATTTGCATTTTGATTTATCAGTGTATATTTCTCAGTTAATATTTATTAGGTATTTGGTTTATTTCAAGTCAGTCTACACTTTTTGAGCCTAGTAATGATGTTAAAGTGTTAATATTTCTTTATTACTTATTTTGGTAGTTTTTAATAAATGGGCAACTGAAATGCCCGATGAAGGCGCCACAAAAGAGGCTAGTAATATCAAGTTTAAAACAATCAGAACACTCATAACTAAATCAACGTATTTTCAATCGCCACAGTTGAGATTTTTGTGAATTTAAGTTTTTTATAGTGTTTCAAAACTGTGTTTTGTTGTACCTACTGTATTTGCAAAAAGATTTCGTTCTGTTCTTAAATATTTTTGTCAAGTGTATTATTATATTTTCTTTCCGGTATGGTTCTTGTAACAAAACAATGTGCCAATCATTTGTAATCTAGTAATGCAGCTGTAGTAATGAATGAAAGGCATTTTTTTTTATCTTGAGTCTTACTACACTTAAGTGTTAGACGAAGACGGCCGATAATCATGTAACGCTTTCTTGAGAGAGAGGGAGAGAGAGAAAGAGAAAGATAAACTAGGTTTTACTTTCAGTTGTTGAGACTATTTACAACTAAATGAATATACTTTACCAAAGTATAACAACTATATGTTTCAGTCATTTTGAGGTTTAATATACACTAGGTAAACATCAGAGTAATTAACTTAAATCTCAAAAGACAGTTTGCAGAACTAATTTTAAAATTTATTTTGAATTTTCATAAAAGTTGTATAGTGAATTCATGACATGATTTGAACTCAGTTACTCATGCGAACTGCCTTTTGGTGCATCTAAGGTTTGTCAGGATTGTAGTTTTATGTGAACTTGTTTATAGCCGACTTTTTGCATATTTTTACAACTTTCTACTTTCAACAATTTTATTAAATCACTTCGTTTTTTCTACCCAAAAAACTATTACGTATCCTAGCTTGATAACACTTAACAACTTAACAAAATTTTCTAATACGTCAATTTTTTTAACTACATGTAATTTTAATGTTTAAATTTTCAGAATTTGCGTATTTTTTCGGATTTAGCAAGTGTTACATGATTTTGTTTCTGAAACAAAATAGTAACATCTTTTTCTCTTTAAAGAAGTTAATTTATGTTGTGCATAAATTTGAGCAACAAGTTTGGTTTACTGAGCGGAGGGTAAATTTTGACTTCAGAAGCTAGTTTTAAAAAGGTATAAATAATTTATTTGTAGTTTAACTTATTGTAGATTTTTTGTTTATTTTTGCTTGTAACAAAAAAATTTAAGAATATTTTGTTACAAAATTTAATAAATAAATTGTAAAAAAATTGTGTTTTAATTTAAAGAAAATTGTTTTTTCACTTTCCTCAGCAAAAAATCCTATTACAAGTCTTATCTAAACAATCTTTCCAAAATACAGTTGAGCTCTTTTTGAAAACAGTGTTATTTTTTTTTTCTTATTTTGTCGCCTAGTGATATTATTGGGCTATTAATTTTTGATTCTCAGGCGTTGTATTTGTGTGTTCCTAATTAATTATTATAATTATTAAATGCTAAGGAACATCATTAATTATATAAATATTAAAAATTGATATTAAACGAAGGTGTTAACAAAGACGAACAATACCGTTTAAAACAAGAACGAGAGTCAACGAGTGATTGTTTTTAATTGTCGAGATTATTAATCGTAGATTAGCATACGAGTTTATTACAATGTTTTTTTATTGGCCGTAAAGCATTTTATCTTGAGATAAAATTTTCTTTTAAAATTTCAACATTATTCATTAATGTAAAATAATCAGATGAGAATACAAACGCCTTAAAGTCGATAATCAAAAAATCTTCGGAACGCTTTTCAAAGGCATCCTAAACGTTATAAAACTTGTTTTTACAATTTCTTGCAATTTGCCCAAAGCGTATTGTACAGTGTTCCATAATAAAAGTAGTATCTAACTAATAAAATTTCCTAGAATTTCCATATATATTTTTTTTTTTCTAGAATAAACAATAACCACCAAATTCAGGCGGTTCATAATTTGAAAATCTGCATGGAAGAAAATTTGTGGTATTTGCTGTTTTCTGCCACTTCTTCGGAATTTATTTATTTAAGATTTTATATTTATGAAATGTATAGCTGAAAAAATTTTTTACAACTTACATTTTTTTGAAAGTCTGTGTTATAAAAATTGGCTGAATTACGAACAAAACGCTTTGAAGTTGAAATTTTCTGAAAAAGCGTTATTTACCCGGAATTTAAACATGATAGGGCCCGTTATGCCTCTGTTTTTTTTGTAGTTGGTAGGATGATACACTATTAATAGGGTAAATAAATGGTCAAATTTCCCTTTGAAATTATGCGCATTTGTACAAAATCAGGTTGTTGAAATAAACTTTGTTGATTTTTTAAAAATATACTTTAACGTTAGGTAATTACTAGTAAGTAACTTTTCCACTTTTTCACTATACAAAGGGTTCCGATATTTTCTCGAGTATCAACTTTGGGGCGTTTGCCAAATTTTGAAGATTCGTACTGTTGTGGTATATTAATATAATAATAATATATTATAATTATATAATAATTTTTTCAAAATTATCCATTAATATGAAATCATATGTTAATGACCTACATTAATGTAGCAAAAGCCATACATTAATGTTTTTTTTTAATAAACGGTTAATGAAAAAAATTCTTTTCTGATCACTTTAAATTTGGCGATTACTTTTAAGTAGAGATTGTGTTTAATTGTGATTTTTGTATATCCCAAATCGCTTTTGGAATTTATTTGTCGTGTGTGCATGGGTTAACCGCCAACGGTAATGTAGGAAAAATAATCAAAATACCCGCAACGGAACGACACAATGCTTCCTCAGTATCTATACACGGACGATGTGTTTTGAATTGCCATGATAAAATGTCGCAAATGTCCATAACGCCGATCATTGCAGGTGGAAACGGCCTGGAAGATAATACAAAAGAGAAATATGAACGTAGTTGAATAAAAAGGACGCGATGTGTAGGATCAACTCGAAATTCAAATATATCACAAACGTAATCATATGTGTTATGTATTCTCGAAATTACCGAAAAGAATTTTTTCTGTTCTAGACAGTAATTTACATTTTCTGACACAGATACGACTATCATTAAAATAATTATTTCGGGTCGTAGATGTGCATCCAACGATGAAATTACAGCTTTACACTTTGTAATGGACGCGTCTTGGCCACTTACAAATCGAATTTACCTTTAATTACTTCCGAAACTTGTCCAATTATCCCCTTGTAATTAACAAGCTTCTTGCCTCATAAAATCAGACCACCTGCGAAAAAGTGCTCTTAGTAAATAAATTAAAGACAGACCGTGAGAGCCCTTAGGTACTCTGAAAGTGTCACTTCACACTTGGAGATAAACGAGCTTTTGTTGATAATTCGATGAGTGTTATAGAAAATGTTATTTAGCAGACCATTACTTAAATCAATTTAAACATGCTCCTACGTACTTGGGACAATGTCTGAACTAAATCTTTATAATAATGATTTGTTGGTGACATTTCAAGTGGTAGTAAAGAAAACTTAAGTGGTTGTGTCATGTAAAAAGCAAATCGAGCATTTTGTTGGTAAATCCGCTACAAAAAAGATAAGGGATCAGACAAGACAGTCTCGGAATTTCCTCAAGAATTTCAATATGAGGACCTCTGTTTGACCCTGGCATAACATGTCACCAACTCGCAGTCGTAAATTTCTCTTGATCAGAATAATTGCCGTCGTATTGAGCGTCAACTAGTTTGTATGTACACCACTGTATCACTTTACAACCAAATAAAAATCACAAATGTTTGGAATTCATGTAGAAAATTATGTAAACTAAGTTTCAACCAACAAATCATGCCACCACAACTACGAATAGTTTGCGTATTTGCTTTATCCGGAATAAAAATTATCTCGTGACTGTGCTGCAATTCACTGCGGGTTGTCAGGATACAAAGAGTTAAGTGAACAGGAAAAGCAAGTATTTTAAACATTTTACGGCCACTGAGTCGTGTATATTCACTTGGAAATTCGGATTTATTGCACTCTACTACATCAGGTATTAATTTGGTTCCGGATGAAATCACGGACTTCGATACAAAATATTTCATTTCAATCATACTTTAACAGTGACTAACACCATTAAACAGCGCAAAGAAAATTGCCAGTGATTACTCAAACTCTGACTAAATTAAAGCAGGGATCTGCACAATTCGCCAACTTGGACAGTTGGGAAAACACTTGGACTAACTTTTAAGTTATCTGAAATAAAATCCACAAAGGAATTTAATTGAAGTAATCAATGAAAGAATATAAAAAAAGTTTTAAAATTTGTACAGAACAAAAATTAATATACATATATACTGTATTAATGTTTAAAACCTGACGTCCAGAGATGGATCAGAAAACCAGTTGTACCATTATACTTTTACATAAAATGGTCACTAACTCCGAACGTTTCTTTTTGTCATTACCATCTTTTACAATCAAAACTACGCGTAGTCTGTTTGAGAGAACCACAGCTGCGTTTTTTTGAACCACATTGGTTACCACGTGGAAGAGGACAAATAGTTTCTAGTCTAATGGGTTAATTTCAAATTGAGATACTACCGGTAATACTGCAAATTTCTATATTTTTCCGTAGCATCAACCAATCGATTTTTTTTTTTAATTTTTCATGAAAACGAAGATTGTTATCCGTATTATCTTAACTTGGAATTTTGACCGCTCTCAAAAATCATATCAACATTCCAGGATTCGAGATTCATGGTAAGATTATAAACTCCTTCCCTCAATTATTTTATTTTCCTTTGTATGTATTAATAATTTAGTAAGAAATTCCGTATGAATTTATTTTAAGCAACTCTACCAACTTAACAATATTTTAATATACAGGGTGTCTCAAAATTAAGGTATTCCGAGCTCGGAGTGTTATTTGGCGGTTTGCGTTAAAACTACTTTTCAAGACTATTTTGAATTGTTATAACATCATATAATAATATTTATAGTACATAAAAATAAACACCAAACTTATAGCTTTTACTTAAAAGTAACTTAATACAAAGCATGCATCCTTAGTCCTCTATATGTTTGTAAGGAGAAGTCATCGATTATTTTCTTACTTCCGATAAGATCTTTTAGAACGCTCTGATTTCAAAATACTTTTCAAACTTCTTGTATAGCGTTTCAGAAATTGTACACTTTAATACGAGGTATTTATTAGTGATTGTAAGGTCGTAGGAGGCTGTGGAAACAATAAAAAAATTTCTGCTTTTTAAAGACAATGATTTTAGCAATTATTATAATTAATATTAGACAATTGTGTAACTGCAGGAACCATTCTCTAATATTCCGTTGCGGAAATAAAAATATAATGAATATTCGTGATATCGAAAATTTCCACAGCCTCCTAGGACCCTACAATCATTTAAACCTTGTATAACGCCTTCACACCATCCAAAACTATGCAACTGAAGTGAATATTTTCAGATTGTTTTAATATAGTAAATTTGGTAAATGTTGTAAATTAAAATGTAAACTACCACAATTTACAAGAACTTGCAAAACTGAATGGTATATATTTATGTTTAATAAAGGATGTGTCTATGTGTTAAAAGCCAAATTTTAACTATATATGTACATATTAGCATAAAAGACCAGTAAAGGCCTTGTAAAATGGCCATCTTATCACAAGATTTTACTGCCTCCTGGCCTGTAAAGACCTGTAAAAGACATATCAATTCAAACGTAAGTAAACAGTAAAGAGGACATAAAATAAGCAAATTAAACACTTATTTTGCAACGGAAGAAACAAAGTTAAAAAAATTGATTTGAAACGATCTAATGAATCAAATCTATACACATCAAGATTTTCTCCATCTAGTGGAATGTTAATACGAGTATGTAAGTCTCACTTGTCAAATTTCGTCTTTATTGGATGGAGATATGCAAAACTAGAAAACTTATTAGAATCTAATTTATATTTTTGTTCTGCAGTTTATAGTTCATACCATATTTGGATTTTCTACAATTTCAAACTAATCAAGTTTTGAAAACACTCAGATTTTTTTACTAAATATTGTTCCAGTTTTTGTTAAATTTCCATAGCATAAGAAAACGTTCCTGTTAGTTGTTTGAAAATTAGGAAAATTTAATATGTCCTTTAACTTTATCTTCATAAATGTGGATGGGTAGATATAAACGTACGAATTGGAGAAATAATCTGTTGTAACGTAATTGTACTGAATTTGTAAATTAGTTACAAAATACAATTCTTGGATTTTACATGTGACGATCAGAAATTATGTGTTTGTGAATGGTTTATTTTTTATCTCCTCAGAAATTTACAAAAATAAGAGCTTGAAAAAATTTAAACAATCTTTTGAAATTATTTTCCTAAATTCTTATCTTACTCTATGCTCTTCTCTTTTTCACAATAAGTATAAATGCTTTCTAGATATTCTATTACCTATTACAATTTGACTCAGTTAGTATTTCGACTCTTCTCATTTTTTACCCCAAGTGATAATTCTATAAAGGTTAATAGGATGAACTAAAATTGAAGATTTTCATCTATTTTAAATATTATTGTAATAGCAAAAGCAGCCTCAGTGGAGGCAGTTTTATATCTTCCATTTATTCCTAATTTCTTAAAGAGATTTTCTGGTTTATATTATTTGTTATGCTTGGAATACTTTTTAATATAAAAATTTTGTCGCATTGATGTGCTGTTCTGTAGCTTTCTTAAGTTTTTTCATTAAGGGCTTGTTGTGAGTTATGTCAAAATTTAGAAGTTAGATCAAGTTAGTATTAAATCCCAATAAAAATAATTTGTCATCGGTGTCAGAATTTTCACTAAATTTTCCGTAAGAATATTAAATTGGTGGGGTTTGAGATAAACCCCAACTGCGAAATAGCACCACTTAACACATCATTGACATTGGTATGTATAATGTAATTTTGAACCGTTTCTTCATCTTTCCAAAATTTGAAGGTTTTAGTTCGTTGGATTCTTCCCGGTATCGACAACGTCTACTTCATCAAATTGCAAGTTTTGGTACATTCAATCTGTTTTCGCAAAGGGATACTAATCGGATTCAAGGTACCTCTCGTCGGATTTGAGGAAAATTTCAAATTTTGATTTTTTTCCAAAGTTACCCATTTTTTTCAACTTATCAAACCCTTTTTACAGACATACCAATCAACTATTTGAACACCACTACCTTTACCCACTATGATTTCAACGCATGACGAAGAATAACCTCTTGTTAAGGTGGATATTAAGCAGAATCCGTAAAATTTTTCAATCTTATGACCTGCTGCAGGTGGTACCCCAGTTTATTTGATTTCTCATTCTAGAAAAGTATATTGTACTATTCACTATTACAAGGTAATGCAATATTGAAGGTAGTTATGGCATTTGGGACAGTATTCCCTCTCTTCCAATTATGTTTTACCCCACCTGATAATTGTGGGAAGATTGATGAAATTAACTAACAGTAAAGAAATTAGTATTTTTGAAATAGCAAAAGCAACTTCACTGAAGGTAGTTTTGTATCCCCCAATTATTTTTAATTTTTTTAAAAAAAATTTTGGTTTATTTTACCTACTGTGCTAAGAATACGTTTTATGTAAAAAATTTGTAGCGTCGACATCTCGTTCTATCACCTTATTAAGTTTCCATACCAACGAAAAAGCACTGCTTGTTCTCAAATTGAAATTAGCATCAAGTTAGCATTAAATCTCAATATCAACAACTTGTTGACAACACGACGCAAAAAATCTAAAACATGTCATTCATGTCTAAATTTTCGTTACATTTTTCGCAATGATTCTTAAGTTGGTCGGGTTCGAGATGCTGAGAAAAAGCACTGGTTAGTACATAATGGTATGTATAATCACATGGTACACTTTAAAGCGTTTCCTCAATCCCTAAAGTTTAAAAGATTTTAATATTTGCTGTCTTTCCTGCATTCCAACACCATCAACTTCAGCAAAATATTGAAATCTTTACAAGATGGATTGGCATGCTTCTGCAAGATTTGATACAATTTCCTTCTCAATTCATTCTCTTTTCGCAAAAGACCACTGATTGGTTTTGGGGCATCTCGTCCAATATTAGAAAAATTTCATATTTAGGTTTCTTTTTCCGCAATTTCCCATTATCTTCAAGTTATCGAAACCAGTCCAAAGATAATCAACTTCTTTTACAGACATGCCAATCGACGGTTGAGATACCTCTTGCAGAAAACTACATTGCAATTTTAACGCATAAAAGAAATAACCTTCTCTTATGGTGGGTGGTAAGCAAAATCGGTAAAATTTTTCAATTTTTTGATCTGTTGCAGGTGATATCACAGTTTATTGGAAGTCCATTTTTAGAAAAGTAGGTTGTAAAATTCAATATTATAGGGTAATGAAATGTTGAAGAACTTTCTACGGCAGCTGGGTAAACCAAACTACTGACATGTCTTTAAACTCGATTTATACTACATTTTTGCAATTATCCTTAAGTTAGTCGGGTTCGAGATGCTGAGAAAAAGCACTGGTTAGTACATCATTAAAAAGGGTATGTATAATCACATGGTACATTTTGAAACGTTTCCTCAACCCCTAAAGTTTGAAGGTTTTATATATTTGGTCTCTTTCCCTGCATACGACACCGACAACTTCAGCAAAATATTGAAATCGTCACAAGATTGATTGGCATGCTCCTGCAAGATTTGATACAATTTTCCTCTCAATTCAATCTGTTTTCGCAAATGGCCACTGATTTGTTTTGGTGCATCTCGTCGAATATGAGGAAAATTTCATATTTAGATTTCTTTTCTCGCAATTACCCATTTTCTTCAAGTTATCAAAACCAGCGCGAAGATGATCAACTTCTTTTACAGCCGATCAATGGTTCAGACACATTGTGGAATACTTCATTTACCCACTGCGATTTTAACGCATAAAGAAAAACAACCTTCTCTTAAGGTGGGCGGTAAGCAAAATCGGTAATTTTTTCAATTTTTTGATCTGTTACAGGTGATATCACAGTTTATTGGAATTCCATTTCTAGAGAAATAGGTTATACAACTCAGTATTATAAGGTAACGAAATGTTGAAGAACTTTCTACGGCAGTTGAATAAACCAAACTATTGGCATGTCTTTAAATCCAACTTATACTAAAACTTTTTGCGTCTTTACGCGTCTTTTTGCGTCATATATTTATTAACATTTATATACTCTTGTAATAAACAGTTTGAACTGGAAATTGTGTTTATACTATGTCAATAAAAACAAATCATTATATTGCAGTGTTTTTATTTGTATTTTAAATATTCTTATTATATTTCTGAATTTCTCTCTTTCTTCAAGAGAACAATAAAAATTGGAAGAAAAGAAAAAGAATAGTTGCAAAAAAAAGTTGAACGGTATCATAATTTGCAAAATACTTTGACAGAACGGACATAATCATAGAAATGATCATAGGATCATAGAAATGGACAGAATAGATACTTTACTGAATGAGCATTGCGACGATCTTCCGAATTTTTTTGCAACTAAGTCTATTTTGAACATTTCAGGAGCATGAACATGAAGGGACATTTTTAATAGAATAAATTTTACTTGGTTAACGTAATAATAAGACCTAATAATAAGATGAGGAACAATCACAATTTGAGGCAAATCTAAAGTAGTAAACAAAAATCTATTTAATTTACCAAATAAATAATTTATAAAAAATATCGAGTTTCGGCAGAATTATCGCGACACATACTCCGAGTTTATACATCGTTTGTATAGAGACCAACAAAGCTTAACATTTAAATAGTTTCTGTAGTTCAAAATACGCCTTAGCTAATTATTGAAATTTACATAAAGTAACAAACCAACTTCAAACAAGTAAACAAGTACGTAACCACCTTTAAGGCTTGTTCGCATAATGCCACACTTTTGATAAAATAGAAAAGGCAAATTTTTAAATGGACTTTCTCGCATAAGACATAACACTCCTCTAAAGCCAAACACCAATAATGAGAACCATTAAAATGTTTTTACTTGGCTCGTTTTCTTTTTGACAGAATCTGCTGTCATAGAGATTTAGTACTGGAAAACAGGAACTGAGCGTTGTGATTGAATGTTAGGTTCTTGGTCGAGGTTCAAACACCTTTTATGATCTTATTCTATTGTCAAGACCACCGTTTGCAAATTTATAGTGGGGGAAAAAGCTATCCCAAGTACTGTGAAACTATGATGATAGTTATTTATGTATTAAGGGCGTAATCAAGGGGATTATGGCACGAGGGAACGTTTAAAGCCCGACGCAGGAGGGCTTTTAATTTCCCGAGGGCCATTATTGACGATTACGCTCGTGGTACATAAAACGTTTTATTTTATTTTGGATAGTTTTAATTTTTCAAAAGAATATTCAAAATTCCGGTATTTTTTTTAAACTGTAAGAAATCTAAGATTAACTAGTAGTTGCTGCCAGGATACGGTATGTTGTTATTTTCTGTTTTGCGATTTTCCAAAATAAAAACGTGTTTAAAAACGTGTATTCTAGAGAAATGTTACAACAGGTAAGAGCCCAAAATTCAAGAAAAAGTTGTGTCACGCTCCGTCTGTTTGTAGTGTTTAACAGCTTTTTGAAATAAATGACAATTTTTCATGATAATTGTTATTTAATGTAAAAAGTGACGTTTACAAAATTTAAGACGTTTATTTGACAGCTAGACGAATGTACAGTTATTTATTTGTTATTGTAGTATAGTAACTTTAAAAAATTCAGTGCTATAAAAATAAAGATTACGCCCTGATTTGCGGGCGTATAAAGTAGATTATGGTTTCAAAATAAAATAAAAGGTGTTTGTGCATCGCCCAAGATTTCAAGCTTAAGTCCACTCCTGTTATTCCTCCCTCCACGTGATTAGTGCACAAACCCAATGTAAAATGACAACACCGCAAAGACAGTTCTGGAAGTTTTCATGAGAACAGCTATTCCCATGCATTGGAAATATTAATAGTTATTTACCTAACATATGCGGAAAGATAAATTTCCCGCATGACCACATTAGTGTTAATGCGAAAAATTTCTTCCCAAGATTCTTAGGTATAGTCGGTAGACAGAAATAACTGGGACAAGATAACATTTATATAACGTGAAAAGAAAAACAAAATTTATATTGGTTAAATATGGTTTTTACAAAAACGTCACAAAAATCGATTGTAGGGTTAGTTTCTGTGGCAAAATTGATAGCTGAGTTAAAGTACGTTTTTTACCATTCCTGCATTCCTGCTCAAGTAAACAATAACTATATTTAGAGAAAATTCAAATTGACATCTTCTTGTATTTTGAACCAAGAATGAGATAAAGTGATTGAAATGATATTCTATTTATTGTAAAATACAAATAAAAACACTGCAATATACTGATTTGTTTTTATTGACAAGATAAACACAATTTCCAATTTAAACTGTTTATTACAAGAATATATAATAAATGTTGGGTTTGAAAAGGACCTAGCGCGAGTACAATTATTGTTATAGAAGCAAATCATTTATTTGATGGTTTAGGGTTTCTTTATTGGGTTTCTTCACTGAGTTTCTTCTTTAGGAGTTTTGTTTCCGGCTTTCGTTTTTGGAATTTTCCACTGTAATCTAATTTAATACATTGCCACCTTGTCCTTGTTTATATATAAAACTTTATAGACTTCTTCAAAACCACAATGATTAGCTTATCATTAATGAGCGTTTATTTATGAGACCCTAAAGACAACCCAAAATACCAGGTGTTACGGGTGTTTTAAGACTACCTACCAAGGGAGTAAACACGGTAATAGGCATCTGGTCTGTTGGGTTGCCTTTTAGGGCTCTCATCCAAGAACGCTCAATAATCACTGTGGTTTTTAAGAAGTCCATACAGTTTTATGACAGACTGAAGGAAAATAGAAACAGTATAACTATATAGAGGGCTGTTAAGGTTTTAGTAAAAACATGGTATAAATTTAAATTTTCTGTAGACTTTGTCTTCAAATAACTGAAAGAATAATCAGTACATTAGTAATTATTAAGTTAAACCCGCGGAGAGAGGAATAAGAAGAGTGGGCATAAGCATTGAAATTGTGGTTGCTGCACAAACACCTTTTATAACCGTTTTACAATACCCGGAATAGCTTTTTCGAGACGGTGGTCATTAACAGTAACATTAGCGGTATAGGGCATAAATAAACCTAACTATAATTTGTCTATAAATGCTTGAATTTTATAGTTTCGACTTATAACCTAATTTGTGATAGATTTAATAGGGGGAGTTGTAAAAAAAGTGTACGCTGGACCATTGAGGCAACCTTGAAGGAGCTACGGTTTCTTTATCACTAAAAGTTCAAAAAATTAATTGCCTCTATTGTAAAATAAAATTGAAGCATTTCTAGGCAAAATATAATTGCTAGGATGTTGTAACGTTTTTATGCTGAATGTTTTTGATAAGAATTTCTGGATTTAACTTTAATAAATTGGTTTTTAACTTCAATTTATTTTTCAATGTATTTTGTACTTCTTTATTATTTAACATAGAATTCTGGCGCCCTGGCTAATCTTCATCGGGCAAATAAATAAATAAAAATAAATAATCTTTTTTATTTTGTTTTAATTAGTATTTACTTTTTGGTAGTTTTTAGCCCATTTGACAAGAAAATTGTGTTGGAGTCACTGCACTAGGTCCCAATTTTTTCAAAATACTGATTTTGTTGTGTTACACGATGTGCAAGAGTTTAACTTTTTATTTCATTTTGAGTCGATTTTTGCAGTTATTTTAGAAGCAATGCAGACTATTGCATTCTTGAATTCGCCTTGAAGAATGTGTAAAATTTAATCCTGCATTTAATAAAAGCTCGCTCGTCGTATGTGCATTATTTAATCTTTATCCGTTGCACTTTTATTACTCATGTGTGTGTGAGGGAATGCATGTATTCCCCTATAAACATAATTCACGCGCTCGAAAATTTACGAGAAAATTTGGGCGAACCACCTGCCACTTCGCACGATATAATCACAATTTTGTTGCGTGTTTGGCGCAGTGCAGTCGCTTTTCTGCACGCCACTGCTTGAAATCCGAGGGCGCTGCACTCTCAGACAACGTTGGGTTGTGTCTATGTTTTATGTAAAGAAGACTCGTAAATAAGCTCTACTTTAAATCATGCTCGCCTCTCGGCAAGCTACATCTTTGAACACGGCACCTCACTCAGGTGGTCGGAGGTTGGGCCGCACGAACGCATCATGGAGATGGAGACCATTCCATGACTCTGCTCCGACTTATGCTTATTGCTAAACCTTTGTTTTAATGTCTTTATTCACGTTTTTTAGTTAGCTTTTCAATTCTAACACGGTTTTCGACGAAATTAAGACATTGATCCCATCGGAGAATTATGGGCGGATTTGCTCTGCGCCCGCTCCTAAACACTATCATTTAACTTAATTAGCTTATCTGATATCGCCCACTACTAAAAACTTAATTAAAATTAGCAAAACGAGTCGGATATAAAAATTGAAATTTATTTTAGATACACTTTATTAATTGCAAATATATGTGTCATGTGACATCGTAAATTGGAATGGGGTTTCTTGGGAACGTCGTAAGTGTTGTATTTATTACATTATAATGGATATTTACAGCTAGGGGAACATTACTTCTATTTTATACACTGAAAATCCCAGAATCTATACCTTACTATATCCAAATAACTTATAAATACGTGGACATAATTCTAACAACACAAGTACCAAAGCTCTAAGGACGATTATTTATGAGTTTGTAATTACAGGAGGAAAATAGTCATAAAATTATAGTTAATAGGATTTTAGGACAAATCATAGCTTGAGTTTGAAGGAATTACCATTACAATATAGGGAAAAACAACAAATTTTTTTTTTATAATTTAAGTAAAGTATTGCGTTTTACGCATAACAATGCGTGATTGCGTGAAATGTGTTTTTACGCACATGATTTTTGTGTTGTAGCAAAAATAGTAGATATTACGTACGTTAGTTTATTTGAAGTTTTTTAGTGCTTCGACCTGACAGTCTTAACTTTAAAAACAATTTCATGCACTAAGCTCAATAATTTTATGCACTTTATATAAAAAGAACTGTTTTTGTTTACGAACTTTTGAATAGAAAATTTACAGAAATTGTTTTTAATTTAAAAAAATGTAATTTGACTTTTTTCACGTTTTGCAAAATTTAAAATGTAATTTAATGCAAAAAAAGGTAAACTTCAATTCAGCTTATTATTATATGCTGTTATAACATGTATAATGTTATTTACATGTGATTTATGATTCATAAGTGTTGAACAACCAGTCCGCAATTTTATTTCTAAATAACGGCACTATTGCTACAATTTCCATGATTTTTCTACTCTGTTCATTGATAATATGTTGATTTTTCTTCATTTTTCCTTATAATAAAACATTTCCAAGATATAATCTTAATAAATTATATCGTTGATTGTACCTTAGTAAATTTAAAAACTTGATACTTTATACAAATGTCAAAATACTGGTTCCTATCGTTCAACAATTGTATCAAGAGTTTGTTGAAGTAGGCGTCTTTAACATAATCTTTTGACTGTGTTAAAAAGCTCATATGTAAACAAGCAACGGAAAAAAACATTTTTGTTGCCCTTCAAGCCCTAGAATAGTAGAAAATCATCTATGAAGGTCATTTGGAAAAAACATAGTAAAAGAAAATCGACGGGAAACAAAAGAAAAGCGACAAAAAAGCTATAAACATGAACATATGAACGTTTTTTAAAAAACGGTAAAGCGAAAGCTTTGCTCGAGAAGACGAGCAGGAAGAAAAAATGAAAAAGAAGAACTGGAAACACGATAAGGGCCCACGAAAGACATTAACAATAAATAGAAAATAAAGAAGAAGTTGCGTAAATTAGAAACAAGAGAAGAAGAAAATTTTGCCGAAAGAAAAAGACAATAAAAATCAAACAAAAATAAAAAAAGCAGAAAGGCTACGTAAACAAGAAAAATGGACGCAAAAAACGATTTTTAACGAAAAAGAAGGTAGAAAACAAAGCTTTTACTCGTAGATTCTCAATGCTGTAAAAAATACAGAAAATGAAGGTAGTTACATAGAGTGTAGATAAAGCCAAAAAAAGTTAAGTGAAAAGTTAAATCACTACTTTAGAGTGGTTAAATCTCCCTCTATTGCCAACAGCAGAGTAAGACATTTTGAGTTGGCAACTGTGATAGGCAGCGACGATGGTGTCGTGCGCATCAACGGATCAGTGACAAAAATATGGCGTCGAGTTTGTCCTCACTTAACAAGTATAGCAGTGATACAAACGCTAAAATACAGTGAAGCCACTTAAGAAACTTTTTCTGTTACTGTGATAAACAAATGATCTGATAAAACATGGATTTTTTAAGATTTTCGCAACTTTCCTAGAAGCACATGTACAATTAGATATTCCAACGCTGGTTAAATGACTAGCTGTGTTAGCATAAGTTTTTACCAGCAATTTTTAAACTATTTAGCATTATTAAACTTGGCTTTGACTTGTTATTTTGTGCATAAACAATTAAAATATGTAAAAATTGTACACGAGAAATTGTTTTCTTCAAGGATTTACATTTTTGACTGCTTGTATTACAGTTTTGTTACACTTAATTTTGGATAAGCTGTTGTATTAAATTTTAAGTCAAAATTTGATTATTACATATCATATTAGATAAAACGTTTTCAAGTTATTGTAGATTATTTTGTTTAACATTGTGTTATTAAAATATGTATATTGAGCTGTGTTTGTGGATATGGTTTCAGAAGGTGTTATCTGGTTTGTCTTCCAATAAATTACAACTTCAGGAAATTATCGACTAGAAAAGTATATCAAAATTTTTTTATTTACTATCTAATACTAGCATAAATTTTGATAAGATGTGAAACAAAATCGAGCAAAAAGCATCAGTTTTTGTAATACAATATTGTCCAAATCGGTCAACTTTTGGCATTTAACAGTTTGAGAAACATATCTCATTTACCATGTGGAGCAAAATGGGGCAAATTTCCTCACGTATATTAGAGAATTTAAATTTATATCCGTGTTAGACATAAAAATTCGATCAAATACGTGCAATAAAATTTAATTCACTTTTAAATCCTTTTAAGACCAGGAAGTGAGCGATTTTTCTACTATTTCGACTTACTTGTCCTATTTAATCCTGAAAGGTGTTAAACGACTTACGTAAAAATTCTTCTCAAAATTTGTTTCTACATATTTTGTTAGGGAACTTCGGGGTAAATTGTTTACTCATGATGAAATGCCAGGTAGTCGTGTTGATGTCTAATAAAGTGTATAAAAATGAATAAAGCATGAAAGAATTAGAAATTTATTTTCCCGGTAATGAGGTATATTAGGTGTGAAGCTTTAACTTTTCACCTTGCAACAACATTAATTAGCAAGAACGAAGTAAAAGCATTTTGGTCATAAAGTGTCTTATTTAATAAAACCGCAAAGTCATAAGAATTCGCTTAAATAGTAAATAAATTGTTAAATGTTAGTAAATTTGAAATTAACATGAGGAAGATAAAGAAGTATCAATTACGATTTATTCAACACTGTATCTAGTTTCCTAGTTTTAATTACTGGTAACAAGTTATTTATGCATAGTGTGCTTTACATTTACCATATTAAAACATGCACCACATGGCTATAAATAGTAGCATGCAATTTCGCTGTGGTTTTCTCATTGCGAAATTTACAGCATCACAGCATAATAACTGCAATAATTAAAAAGAGGCAAACTTGCTCGAAAAAAAAAGATGAAAATGAAGTGGTTTCCTCTGTGATAATTTTAATTGGTAATTTTGATGCTTGAAGCGTTGCTAGGGTTGTCGCTGGGTAAAGAACTGGCAGTTGATGGAAAAGAACGTGGGTTAGATACCATGCATCTTTACATTACATCTCGGCAAAGTTTATCTCCGGCCATAATTCTATCTGTCAGGTACGTACTAGGCACAGACTGTATCTCGTCCACAAGGACAACATTTATGTGCACAAAGAAAAATATCTACTTTGCAGACACTCTTTTCTCGCTCATTTAAAATTAGTTAAATATCTAAATTAGGCACAGGAGCCGATCACAAATGAAGCCATTTTGAAATTTGTTTATGGAGTGGCCAAATTTGGTGTCGTTGTTTGTAAAATATCCCGTGGGTTGATGCGAACAATAGCTCGTATTTCAGGAAAATGGCCGTTGTAAATCTCGAACCGGGCGTTTGCTTGCTAATGTACCGGCTTCACTTCACAGAATTCTATATGGATTTAAGGCGCAACACATGGGCGAAACACGGCCACTTTTGAGGTACTTCAACAAAAAAATAACTAATACAAAGGGGTACGGAAATTCAGCGTGGGACACGCGGGGGCAATGCAGATACTCTTCCCACAAATAAAGCATTTTTTAAAGTGTTTTATTTGGCAGAAAAACCCACAAGCTGGTCCAGAATTATTTAGCTCTGGAGCACTTGTAGTAATGATGTTTCAACCAAACATACTATAATAATATAATACACCAGGAAGCTGTAAACCGAGGTTTTTGCCCTTCATTCGGTAACGAATCACCAGTTATAGACATTTGTATATAAGTGTATACATGTCATTTGTGATTTATAAGTGTTCAAATAATATAAGTTTGTAAATAGCAAAATAAATAAAGTTGTATTACTAACATGGATGTTCAGCTTTTGCTAAAAGAAAATTGAAGAAAATAAAGCTTAAAGTAAAAAAAGAAGAAGAATGCTTATGACAACTAGGGAAAGAATCTTCCAAAAAGAGAATATTGAAGAAAACATAACTAAACAAAGTAGAAGAAAACAATGATGACAATTGAAAAATATCAGAAGTGCTGTACAATAATAATGTGAATTAGAAAAAAAAACCTACATAAAATAACAATGAAAGAGCTAGTAAAAAAGAACTAGACAATAAGGAGATCCCGTGTGTTTTCCGGTAATTTCAAGTTTAAGTGGTGATTTTAATAGAAAGTGGAATAGGTAGCTTAATTACAAGTGACGATATTAAGTAAGTTTTAGATTTAATTTTAGAGAAAAGAAAGACTTTTAGAAGAGAAGGCAAGAAAATATAGACCAACGTATAAAAAAGAAGGAAAAACGTGATAATAAAAGTCAGTAACGAAGAAAATGATCTGTCCTTGTAATAAATTGTGCAGAAAATATGTTATAGAACATAGAAAGGGTATAGAAGGAACATTAACATGCAAAGAAGACACTGGAAAACATATAGATAAAATGTTGGCGAAAGAAAATAAAGCAACCATAGCTAATGTTAACAAAAGTTTTAACTAAAGAACAAAAATTATTCTCTACCCTTTAATTTACTTAGACCTTTATGTTTTTATACATTCTTGCAATTTGCCTTAATCATCTGAATTTTTGCACTATCTTTTCTTCTTTTGTGATTCATATTTTGTAGGTATAGTTTACAGTTGGTTTTACTATTGTACTTGTAACTTAGTAATTTCATTTAAAAGGTGATTCTGAGAGAAAGCGAAGTAAGAACCAAGAGCTTAATTACTGACGATATTGTACAAGTTAGTTTACTTATCAAAAAACCATCACCTATTAAATTAGGTTCGTCAAAATTAAATTTACTAGAATTTGACATATTTTTTGGTTATTCTGACATGTTCCTGTTATGCTCAAGAGAGTTGTAGAAATTTCGGTTTTGAAACAAAAGAAGATTAAAATACTACAAAATTTGAAAATATGTTGGCTCAACAACTGAAGTTAACCATAACACGCTTAAACGACTTAGCAAAAAAATTAATTGCAAGTTTAAGGGACTGTGATTTATTATAGTAGATATCTCTTTTAAAAGTTGTGCTATGTTGCCGGATGTATTTTGAGAGTAAATTACGGTGTTGGTATTCTTGATAACAAAACAAACTACAATACGTATTTATAGCAAGGTCAAAACGGGAATAATACCTCTAAATCTTTGAAATAGAAGATTGGGGAATATTGACTAATGCTTAGAGAAGAAGCTAAAGAACACCTTATAGTGGAGAACTGTAATAAAGAAGATGTATCTATTTTAGTAGCAGATTGTTAAAAAAATTGACTTTTTTCCTTATTCTTAATTCCCTACCGCATGCGCGAACGAGCCATTTCTTTGACAGAACATATGACATTTTTCTCCATTGACCTTACAATATTTATAGATGGCTTGTTGGAGAAAAGTTCGAGACAGATCGTCAGATGGGCGTTTTGATTTCTTTACTATTATTGTTAAAGAATAGTGGCTGAGGTAACTCTTAGGTTGATTCAATTTATATTATAATTAATATTACCTTATTTCTTAAGTTGGATGGGCTCTCTATACTTTTTATGATTCAGTGAACTTAATGCCGCGGCGCATGCGGTAACGAAAATGACTTTAATAAGAAAAAAGGTTAATAGACAATATAACGTAGAAAAGATATACAGAAAAACAGATAAAAATTTTAGTAGAAAAAAAAAAAGAAATAAAACAACTGAATTTTTTTAGAAAAGTATTAAGGCAAACAATATGTTGCCAGAGCTGCAAGAACAAAAATTTACTGAACATTAGTAAGACCGACTGTAAACTATGCTATGAACAATAATGAAAAAAAGAAAATATAAACTTCAAATACTAGGAAAACATTGAATAAAAATACAAATGTGGAATTTTTATAATAGATTTAGAATTTCACAATAAAGACATAGAAACTTGTAGCTATTCCTGAATGCAGTACTCAACGAGTGCTTATTACCACAATTTTCTCGCTTATCTTTAATGAGAATGAATAGGGTCATCCCCCAATTCGACGGTAAAAACGTTACAACAAATAGTAGCTGAGCAATGGGTTGCGTATATTTCCCACCACACCACATTATGCACACACCTGCACATTGCAATCAATCAAACGTATTACGCCTGCTGACGTCAGTTGATCTCCCCCTAACAAAAATTATTAATTTTCAGCGCTAATATTAAAAACTAAACAAAATAAAAAATAAGTTTAGGCTTATTTTTTATGTAGTTCCATAAAATGCAATAAAAAAATCTGCGGGATGACTTAATTATATTAACCCTAAAAATATAACACAAAGTATTATTTTTCGGCAAAGAGCAAAAAATTTTATTCCAGTCTGCAATTGTCAATTTTGTCTGTCATTTATGTGACTGTCGGTTTTGTTTCTTATTTGATTGAATTGAAGAAACAGGGAAAATAAATCTACGTGACACAGGCATTTTTTTTTTGACAATAGGGGCCCAAAGCACGAGCCGCACACCGAGGCCTACGCCCATTGTGTGCATCCTCTCGAAATAGCACTGCAGTAGCCCTGTGCCTCTGATGAAGCTCAGTACCTTGTCTGCAGAAGCCTTCTCGATAGCACTGGGCTTCAGATATCGAAAGCCCAGCTATAAATCTCTGATGCCTGCAAATGCAGGGCAGTAACAGAGAATATGAAGAGGAGTTTCCTCATCTTCAGCACAACCTCTGCAGATCTCGTCCTCGCTGAGTCCGATGACGTGCAGGTGTCTTTTTAGTAGGGAATGTCCTGTGTACATGTCTACCACTAACTGAAGGTCTCTACGGTTGAGACGCATCAGGTTTTCACTGCGTGCCTTGTCCGGTCCTTTAATAAAAAGCCGTGACACAGGCATACAAGCATCAAAGCTTACTTTCTGTCCTTGTGACGTAATATACTATTTTAAAATTTCCAGAAAATCATTATGAACATATTGCAACTCACTCTCTTTATTTTCAATGTAATGGAAAAAGTAAATCTCTACCAATTGTTAAATATTGTAATAATAGCGAAAACGTGAGAGCACATTACACGATTAGTAGAAGAAGAAGGAAGCAGAAGAAAACACCGGCCTAAAGAAAAATGAAAAATAAATGCTATAAATTTTACAATCGAAAAATCATCAAAACCCTCTTAATCACCCCCCAAAAGCCTAAAACGCTAATTTTTGGCAATTTGTTCAAAATCTAGGAGTGATATCAAAAAATGTTTTGGATAAAAATAATAGTATAGAAAATTTTCTTCAAACTTATTTTAACTTATTAACTCCGTAAACTTCCAAACAAGCTTAGTTTTGTGAAGAACTTTATTTAAGAGTGTCCTATAAATATGTATTCTAGTATAAATATACATATATCCTATTAAAAAATATTCTTAATTTAAACCATGGGTTTTGCTTCTTTAGAAGATTAAGGCGGTGAATTCGGTTTTTTGCAAATATCTCAAAAATTAATTGTTGTAAAATTGTAATTCATAAAGTTCAACTGAAAAAAGGTCCGGTTTTGAAGAATAAATTGTTTCAATACTTTAGATTTTTATGAAAGCTTTCTTCTATTTTGTCTACACCATTCAGTGATTCTAATACATCATTGGGGTGGGATGAGGGTTTGGGTGGTGTTTTCACACCCACTTGAGATTTTACTGAGCTTTACGTTGGTGAGTTAGAAAAAAGTTTAGATAACATAAACATTTGGATTTTTTTACTACTAACTACTATTTCTTTAAAAAGCATGTTTCTTAGAAAATATTTAAGGTAGGTTTATATCTAAAAAAAACTGTTAACTTTATCTCAAAAATTTAAATAAATAAAAAATACTAAACCTGAAATTTAATGTCGTATTTTTATAGCTATTGACCGTTTTTTTTTTGTTGATAAAAATGTTTATATTTTTGCGGAAAAACGTTTGATTTCATACTTTTCGTAAACCAAAATATCTATATCCAGGTAGTCATTTTTTTTATTTTATCAAAATCACTTTTGGGAGTCATTAGCAATTATTAAGAGAATTGATTATAGGCTTCTTTTTTTTTGAACTGGACTAAGCTTGATTAAATTTATGCAAAATAATTTTGCAAACTGAGCTTCCTAGGTGGGGTAAAAATTGATAAGTGGTCAATAAATTACTGGATCAGTATTTGTAGTAAGCTTCCCTCTATAAATAAATTTTAATAAAAGTTGCTGACCGTTTTATGTTTGAGAATATAGATTTATAGTTGCCGATCAAAGAGAAAGTATTCGATGATGGAGCTTGTTTATCCAATCCTTCATAACAGGGCAAATAAATGTAAATATTATTACAATGTAACAAAAAAGAGAAGCGAATTCACAAACATCTCGTGTAAAAATGAGTTGATTTTTGCTGTATTTAAAAATATATTTATAATGATTGTGATGGAATTCTTATTTTTATGACAGATGTTTACACGGAACATGATGCGATCAAGCAGGAGCTTCAAATAAAAAACTTGATGCAGTTAATTTGTTACTAAAGTAATAAATTTATGAATTTAATTATAAACACAGGAGACTTAATGTGGTGTAGAAACGCAAGCCTAATAAGGAATTTTCTATTCCTGTGCGACTTTTGCATGGTAAAAAGTTATAAAAGTATTTTTCAAAAACAGACTACAAATTGTTTTCTGATTATTGATCCAAGTTGGAAAAAATTCAAGTGAGATAATGTGATTTATAGTTTCCCATTTCAAGAATGTTGTCAAAAGAAATCTATTCCGACGATAAATAACACGAACACTAAAATATACACCAAAATGAAAATTTGATTATACATAATTCAACGATCACGTCACGGGAAAAAATTAACTGTTGTTTAAACTAAGATTCGTGAGAGTTTTGTTACCTTTAAAACACTTCTTTATTAGAAATCTTAAGTTAATAATATTTCATTTGAGAGGAAGTCGCAATTAAGCCATTAATTTTCTACTCATAAAAGATAATATTTTATGATCAGGATCAAAAGTTCACTGTAATAATAACAACAATAAATCAAAACACTCAAGATACATGCTTTCAAGTCAATCAACCGCAAGACACGACTCTAATCACAATTTTTACCTAAAACAAATGTGTTTCAATAAATCAATCGTCTCGTATAAACAAGCCCAAAAATATTTACTTTTGTCCTGCGATGGCAGATTTGTTAGCATTTGTTAAAAATAACCCAACCCTTTACTTGTTCGGATCGTAATTAAAATTTCTTCCTGAGGGATTAGAACTAGAAAAAAGTGTGTGGGCTTACTACTGTTTACTTTCATTTCAGCCTATGGCCGTTCTAGATTGATTAGCATCATTATGGAACACGAAGTAAAATATATACATTATATAAACTGCTCCACAAAAGTAAAGGAATTGTGCGATATTTAGAAAAATTTCAGAAAGAATACATCAAGCTGTATAAAAATAATTATTTAGAGTGTTGTAAACAGGTTTCTTGCAACCTGAAACACGACCCCCATAGAAGGGACTAAGTAGTTATTCCATTAAATACAGTGTTAAGTTTTGTTTTTTAAACTTAATTACTCTAAGTCACATTTATTTTTAAAATAATTCTAACTCCTGAATGTAATCTTGTTATTTTGCCGATTTGTTCGCAAAGTTTCTCATTCCACTGAAGTATGGTATACACACACAACTGTAAAGTGATTATTTCAATTCTCATGAGCAAAAAATTTATTTTGGTCTCGTGAACGTTAATCATATAATAACTTGTCAGTTAAACGTCAGTTAAATGCCAATTTAAAATACGGATCTTGTAAAATGACAGTTTTAGGTATTGGTAAATTTTGCGTTTACGAGTTACTTTAAAATTCATATATGAATTTAAAATGGTTAAAAAAATAATTTACGTGTATAAATTTTGCAATAGATGGTTTCTTTAATTTTTAATAACGAAAAATTGTATTGCCAACATAAAGTAATTATAATTATTACTCTCCCCTACTGTCAGAATAATAATTATAAATATTGACTTTTAATAATATCTTTGACCAAAAAATCTAATACAGTTGTCGTGCGATAGGTAATTTACAGTGCTTAGACTCATCTGACCCCCGGCTTCGGCTCGGACCTGAAATCAAGTCTACACACTGGTAATTTTACTTACCGCACTCTAATGTAAATAACTATTTAAGGAACCCTTGATACTTCAATTTTTATATTTTTTTAGAAATTTAATTAACATTTCTTAGTATCAATGTTTTGTAGTAAAAATTCATAATTAATATCTATGTAGAAACACTTTAACTTAGTAATCAAATTCACTCCACTTTATATCTATCATTTTGGGTAATCCTTCCCATTGTTATTTAGCTTATATGTATTAATTTAATATTAAATTTTATATTGGAGAATATTGGGATAACCTTTTAACATAGACTAATCCTTTAATATTCTCTATAATATATGATGAGTGTTTTGTCTTGTAGTTTTGTTTTCTGAGTTTAACTGTTCTATATGTATATTATACATATGTAAATAATTAAGATCTTATGTAATATTGTAAATAATTAAATGATGTAAATATGCCCAATTTGGCATTTTGTATTGTATAATATATGTGCCCTTGTGGCACCTGTTTTTTTTTTAATGTAAATAACTGTTATTCTAAATCTACCTATATTAACTGTGAAATATAAACTGTAAACAATTTTTTTTCCCAAAATATAGGAAAAAAAGTAAGAAGATTCTAAACACACCACAAACCCGTTTGTAAATATTCATTAAAGTGGCAGTTTTAGTAAGAATATTGCATATCCCCCGCAGTAATGATTACCTGACAACGCTTATAGGTACATACTTTCAATCAAGTTATCAATTTGATCTCGCCTAAGTTGATGATCTAACGCCCCCTAAAGCATGTCCTGTGTGTTCAATGAGGATAAGATCAAAAAGCAACAGTGGTAGTTGTTGAGTTGCAAGTGCATTTTCCACAATTTCCGCGTGGTGCAGCCGCGCATTATCATCAACAAAAAAATGTATATAAGCCAACAACCGCATGAAACATGGGTAGATCATTGCTTGTTACGTGGTCTTCTTAAATACGTGCAGCCATCTTGCCCTCAAGACGAATAAGTCAGTATGGCCATTAAATAAGTACCGCCCTAAACCGATAGTGCACCATCACGAAAAGAGTTAATTTTGTAAATAGGGCGACGATGTCTTGAAACCATAGCGTAGGTGTTAACTAAGCTTGCAAACGACGACTGTCAAAAAATTGACCAAATCCGGAGTCATCGGTCAAAAGCACAAAGGTTCATTTTTCCTGCCAATAAATATGTTCTGTAACTCACTGAAATATTTCGAGAAGCTAATGGAATTCTTCATATGGACGTCGTACAGTCAGATTAACTTCCCTCTGCTGTTTCTGTAGCATAAAAGTACTTCTGTCAACATTCAGCAAATACTAAAAACATCTCTTTGCTGGAGTTGTAGACCGTGGACATCTACTTCTAATTCCACATTTAAGACGTTGATTATTTGCAACTGACCTACTACCTTATACCAATGGCCCTATGTTGCACAGCAACAATTAATTTAACTAGAAAAAACTTTAGAACCAAGATTTACCTTAAAAGAATTTAAGTTTTAAATGATTATTTTTGTGAAAGAAAATCAATCCTAACAATTGTACTGAAAGAAATGTAGATGCCGTCCGAAGCAGGACTGAAGAAGATGGTCGAAATTCATAAATATATAATATTATAGAGAGTATGTTAAGGATTGACATAACCACCACAAAAAATTGCATGATAATTTGAGTGTAAAAAAATATAATGTTAATGGATCTACCACTATCCACGAATAGCACTGCGGTAATGCCTCCAGTTATGCTGTGCTCTTCAAACAAATTGTTTTAAGGGGTCCGCCAGATTAAAATAGCTACATCATCTACTATACAGTACTGACCTGCCACCTTTCAATTTTTTTATTTCCAAAAATAAAAGATAAAATGCGTGGTATACGATTTGCAAGCCTAAAAGGTGCTGTAAACAGTTGGATCTAAGGTGACCTAAGAAGAGTGAAATTCGTGTTTTAACCATTGGTTCTATCGAATGCATAAACTTACATTAAACGGTGAATATTTTGTAAAACCATAATACAATTTTATTTTGAATTTAAAGCCTACTTCCGGTAGACTGTAAAAACTTTCGGTCCACTTAGGTATATGTTTCCCTTTTTGTTTTTGTTAGATTTCAAAACGTTTAAAAGAATAGAATTTGTTTGCTGTAAAAATAATTTGCTTAACTTTTGTGAAGCAGTTTATTATATACAATATATTTCACTCCGTGTTATGGAGGAAACATTTCTGCTAGACTAGTAGGAAGGAGTAAAAATGAATGTTGTTGTCTTTGCGAATGGTTTTGCATTATTGGAGTATGGAGTATCGTTAAAAAGGTCGGTCGGTAATGAGAAAACCATGTGTGGTGTTTTCATTGAATAGCTTGAGATGTCTGAAATATTTACTGCGGCCGGTGAACCTGGCCAACCAGCCAAGCCTGGAGCATTCGAAGGAAATAAACCAGTCTTTCTGGCTCCTGCCAAGAAAAAAACGAACTCAAAACTGAACTGATATTTTTTTTATTCGTTAACTGATCGATTACACACACACAGTTTGATTTTTTCTCCCCTTGCGATAAATGAGTACAAGCGATAAATTGCTGGCGAGATTGCGTGCGAGAAATAAACGATGGCCGCGAATCGCTAATATATTTCTCGCCGTAATTTACATGCTTGACATACATACATTACCAGGTAGCTAACTACAAGTTTCATGTGCGTTTATATTATTTATTTAGCGATTGTCGACGATATTTTCCCAATACTCTCCGCCTATGAATAAAAAGTAGTCTCTGGTCGGGATTAGGTTTCACAGGATGATGCGATTTATTCGCGCACTTATCACACAACGTACACACCTAACTAGATAAAACTATTTTGTACAATCAGATTTACGACAGGGATTTATCTTTACAACACTACGGCCTTGTACAGGACATTACCTGTTCAGGTATTTTTTTCGACTGTATAGACAGTCATAAATCAATAAAAAATACCGAAGCATTAACCCCGAAATGTTTGGGCTCGAATACGATTGAAATAGGACAGTCATTAAAGCAAACAACCTCGGATAATTGACGGGAACAGGCATTAGCCAGTATTCCAGTTAATATTTAATGATAAGTGATGTCAATACTGGGGTTAACTGGTATTTAACAGGTGCTATTCGGACTCTGAATTATTTACAACCCTGGCATTAACCAAACAAAAATTTTTCGTTGTGTAGGAAAACGATCAAAAGTTTAATTAACCCAAGAGAAAACGAAGAGGCGGTGTGGTAGATTGCTTTCGCTGTTGGGGAAAAGAGATAAGAGTAACGGTATGAAATGTGGCGCAAGTCGGAGGGGAGACGTTAGTTAAATTTATCACTGCAATTTGATGGCGCTGCCCGGCAAAGTAAGGAGCCAAGTGGGATATACGAACACTGCGGAATAAGCCATTCCAGAGACGTATCGCCAGAGAAATGGTAAACAGTATAAAATTACTAAAATGGTTTAGGTACACCGAAATTACACTCTCTTTTCGCACTTGCCTCATACGCTTCAGAGCCACCACACTTGCCCGATCTGACACTAATTAAATTTTATTACCACCAGTTTCTGGAGGAATTACACGTTTTTAGGAAATTTCTGATTTTGTGGTGCGGTTTTATGGAAATTCGTATATTTCGGTATTATTAAATTTTCAAGTCTTACAATTATGCAAAAATGCTCTTATAATGAAGGCTTTGTAGCGGTTGCTCGCACATAAAATTGCTAATAGCACTCAAAGCTGTTTCTTGAATTTTAAAAAGTACAAGAATGGGATGACATGATTGACACCAAATGAAATCTTTCAGAAATTTTAAATAGCTTTTGATTAGGCTCTCTAGGAAAATCCAGATTTGATTAAAAATTAAGTCTGAATAAATAAGTTGCATTCTCAAAAGGAAAACTGTCCTTTAAGACAGATCTCATTTTCATCTCAATCTCTTTTTAGATTAACCTTACAAATAATTGTTACTTATATTGTTATATAAAAAAAATAAATTCGGCATCAACAGCAACTAAAGAGGGCATTCCAACATCTTTCATTAAAAAAACTCAATTTTCAGTTTTTTTTAATTGTTTGTCTTTTTAGTTGATCTTTGTTTTTCTTCATACCGCAACTCCTTATTTATTGATCAATTACTTTTATTTTGATAACAAAGGTTAATGCTTTGGAAAAATGTGAAGGAGGAGGTAGTGTTTAAAAAATATTTTTGATTTAAAATAGCTGTGATATACATGGTTGCAAAATTTATGAAAATTCGAAAATCATTAAGAACTCTCCCAAATTAATTTCCGATACTGCCTGTTTGAAAATAAATCGAACTAATTTATCCCAGCCCGGTTGAAGCAAAATTTTTACTTCAATTTTTTGCTTTAATCTAAACATGTGTTTGGTTCAACCGTGCTGTCATAAATTAGTTTGGATTATTTTACAACAAACATTATCAGAAGTTAATGTAAGATGATTCCTGATAGTTTTATGAATTTCATAAATTTTGCAAATTATGTACTCTATGTACTTTTTTGATTTGTTGAAAACTACAATTTTTAAAACAATTTTCTTTACTTAGAAAATCTTTAAAACGCACACTTAAACATTGAATTTTCCCGATTTTGAAGTGTATTTTTACATTTTTATAATTAGCGTTTTTCAGAAACCTACTAAAACACTCATTTTGCGTGCGTTTAGCTATTAAACCCTTAGTCTGTGCTTGTATATGCCTTAATTTTTTACGTAAAATGATAATAAAAAAGCAAATTATAAAATATAATGAATTTTTTTAAAAGTAATTGTGAGCACTCATTCTGTATAAAACTCGCGTTCCGCGCTCGTTTGAATTTATCCCAGAAAATTGACTTTTTTAAACTCGTTCTTTAATATACTATTATTTTTTGCAACTATTATTTACAACTATCATTTGTTGATTTACTATTAACATTCAAAACCAGAAAATCGTTTTTTCTCTAAGTTTTTTGTTTATAAAATTAAAACTAATAGAGATCTTAATGCTTTAAAAACATACATTGCCTCTTTAGAGCATCAAGAGTTTTGTTAGTTTTAATATAAAATTATTTTTATGATATCTTGTTTTCATTACGAAATATGACTTTTACTCTCTTTTTTAAACAATATTTTGAACTTTTTATAAATTGAATTTTTGAAACCTGGGAAAATTTAAAACTTTTGTTTTTTTTAAAACGTTTTTTCTTTTGGCAATTTTGTTACTAGATTCCACATAAATTGATACAGGACGCATACTAGAATTAATATCTACCAGTCACTTGTGTCAGATTCGTAAAAAAAATTGTCAATCTACTTCAGTTTTTTGTTACAAAAATAAACTTTTAAGAGTTGACTCCATACTTTGCCAGAAAAAAAATCAAATTACTCCTAATACCGTAATTTATCTGTTTTTTTTAATGACTTTCAAATTTTGTCCAATCCTAATTAAAATAATTAATGATGACTCAATAAATTAAGCTAAACGTTGATTAGACTTAAGTGTATTAATTTACACTTTTAAGTAATGTAATAATACCTGACCGGTTTTTCCTTCAATATTTAAAATTTATGTAAAAAGAAAGTAATTTTTAATAAATTGGAGTCTCTAGCCTAAACCCAATGACTGGCAAACCACATATTTATAAATCCAAAAGAATGTGAGTCAGATATCAAGATCACGTGACGTGAATTACGAGATAACGGTTCTTAACCTTTGAATATTTGTCGTCTTGCAGACATATTATCACAATTCTTGCACACTCATCTTTATTTTTCCACAATCAAACCCTTAAACCTTTGTAAAAAACCTCGAATTTAGGTCAAGCAAAACCTTACTATTGTGTAAAAAACCGTAACAAAGGCTTAAAGACTTCCCAGAAGGAGCTAACCTTCAATAACCCATTTCGTTTCGGGTTTATTGCCGCATCCCTTCGGCTGTTTTTTTTTAAGTTTAAAAACGCATCGGCCTTGTAATGCTATTGCGGTCGATGTCGACCTCGAAAAGGCTATTTAGAAATGTTGTAAAGCCGATATTAGGGTTGAGAGGGATGGACACCCCCGGACATCCACATTTCTGTGTTGCAGTGGTCAAGTGAACATTCAAAGTGTTAACAATTCGTAGACGCTAAAGTGGTTGTATGCACGCGACTTTTAATTGGATACATAAATTTGCAACCAACAAAAATTACATTTATTGTGCTGTGAAAAATGTGACAAGAAAAATTGAATTTGGTTTTTTCGAGTTGGTAAAATAAGTGAGTGGAGTGTATAAGGCGCTAAAACGCGGAGCGACGGACGGAAACGACGCTTATAGAGGGTGAGCTATCTCAAACAATCTATTTCAAAATCACAAGATGTGCAATCATTTTACTTTCTGGGTGTCCGATTCTTATTACTTAATCAATTTTATTGCAATAATTAATTCTGAGAAGATATTTTAATTGATACTTAGAATTTATCAATCGGGTGTTACATAGATTTATTTTATAGCACATTTTGATTAACCATTGCTCAATTTCCGTTTTGTGTGTTTATTAACTTCTTTAAATTTTTTTCAAAATTTGAAATAATTTTTATGTCACGGTAGAGTAGGTATAGATAATAAAATGTGGCTGTTATTTCTTTATTTTCAATTGCCCAAGCAATAAAATGCAATGATCTGTTAAAATGGCCCATAAAACTTAACTGAGATCGGTTTATAAGAACTTAATCCTCAATTCCTTAACCAGAATAAAGAAAATTTTTTTACACAATTTTTAAATATTTAATTCACAAAATTTGAGTAGAAAAGTGGAGTTTCATAAAATAAAACTATTTTGAACTTTTGAAATTTTTTTTGTCTCATTTGCGTTGAATTAAAAAAAATGATAATTATCAATATCAACATAAAACAGATTATAGCATATCATTTCTTTAATTGTTTAATTTTGCCTCACTTTTCCCTCTATGATAAAAAAATGTGTTTTGATTTTTTTTCTGTATAAAATTATTCTTGATGGTGTATAATGTGAGTACATTTGATTGTTGAAAATGTCTTTGTACTATCTTGGTTTAAATCATCGTTTGTGATTTCGATCTTGGTGTCCCCTTTGTGCGGGTTAGAGGTCATCGTTAAAAATTGGGGTGCAAATCGTGATAATTGAATCACATGGAAATCGAGTCACGGTGTAATGCGGAACCGTTTTGCTGTTGAAAATTGATCCTTAAAGAGCGTCCGCATAACGTTTAAGTGCTGTTAAGAAAACATTTGCTCCCATTGATTTTACGATCATTTTTACTGGTCGTAAAAATCTAAGTTATGGCTTGTTTATGTTTACTACTGTTTAGTGGTAATAAATGTAGGATTTAGTTACAATGCACCCAGACCTATGCCAACCTAGAGGCAGTTACTCGCCGCTCTTATTCGCATCAATGTCGGCTTTATTGACGCGTTTGATGGTCTGTTTATTATTCCACCTTGTAAATTGAATGAAATTATTATTTTACGGCATTTTTATTATTGTATATGTTGATGTTAATTCGGAGATAAATTCACAAAAGCTACTACTTGCATAAGCACCAAATGCGACGGCATTTTTCGAATACTTGAGAACACACAAATTCACAAACTTGATAAAAACCAAGATAACCAAAAGGTAAACCACGCACTAGTTTATCCTGAAGCTGCAAAAAAATAGAGCACATTATGAAAAAATTTAATAAACTATTATTTCAAATAATTACTCTGTGTTTTTGAGATTTTACGCTCGATGATGTTCACGAAAATTTAAAATTAGTATGCATAGAATCCACTTGCCGTCTTTATAATTTTCATAATACCTGGTAGGTACTATGTATTTTAAAATATGAAATGTTATTAAGTTAACCACAGCTCGCGTAAACTTGCGTAATTGATTCAGTTGAGTTCTCACTTTAGTCGAGATATTATCTTGAATTTTTTCTTTAATTATTTGCGGTTGAGTTAATCGATAATATGCCACACAAAATCCTGAAATAGATAATAATAATACGCGAAATGAAAACGACGCCCTTTGCGCTTCGGCACAGGTTTATAAAGCGCTATTCTGGTCTATAAACGGAACATAACATGGAGCAGAGCGCAGTAAAATGGCGCCCAACCGGTCCCTTGCGGCTCGACACCCTTTCGATTTCGGTGGCTCGTTTTCACGACTGTTCCTACGCCCAAGATGACCATTCCGGTTACTTTTTACTCTTCCGGAGGAATTTTTACAATCACGTACGTAATTGACTCGTTATTTATTCTCAACGAATTTTACAACGACCAAAAATAGTTTACTAAGACATTTTTTTACTCAACTTTTATGCAGAAAATAAAAATAGCAGTTATAAGCAAAAAAACCTCAAGTCTTTAGGTAAAACTTTTTAAAATTTTCTTTATAAGTAGGTAATTTTAAACTGGTATTAAATAAACCAATTATTATCACTTCCTTAAAATTTAACCATGGACCAAACGGAAAAGTTATTTTAAAATTTTAATATGCTTCAAGATTTTAAATCTTGAAGTTTTTTTTAGAAGACTGTTTTTTTACGAAAGGCATACTAGTAGATAAGCGCTGGAAATTTGAAATACATACCTATTTATGATTGCTTAATTATCGAAATCAACAAATTAACCAATCACAAATAAGTATTTTAAATTCCCAGCGTTTACTAGTACGCTTTTGGTAAAAAAAGATATAGGTACGTTAAAAATGCTACAACCACCGCTATTAGACATGTAATTTTAAAAAAGAAACATTTGAAGGTTTAAAATGTAGGTAGTTTTTTACTAGCTTCTGATGGAAAATCTAACTAATATTTATTTTGTATAGTTATTTATTAACAAAAAAATTAAAAAGGTGTTAGTGACTGAGAGCAACGGGCTTACGGACCCGAGTGCAGGTAAGCCCGAGAGATCGTGTGTTACTTAAAGTTGTTAACATCTCATATTTTACCTGATACATACATAAACCTATTTTTTTTACAAAATTACCGATTTATGTTAAAATACTCGTATTATTTTGTTGTTAACAATTTGCACAAAAAATATTACAATAATGGTGGCATGAAAAACAATCCTAGTAGTAAATTCAAAAACTGTCTTAATAGGTACTACCAAATAAGTATTGTTTAAATATTAAGATTGTATTGCCTTAATATTTATACAGGGTGTTATGGAAATGAGTGCAAATATTTTAACCTGAAAACAGCACCACAAATAATAAAAATCTGTAAAAAAATTTTTGTCCTATCTCAACTAACAACAAAATTACAGGGGCCGTCAAAGTTGGGTATAAAAAAACATCTTTTTGTTATATCTGGAAAACCGCTTAACCGATTAATACCAAATTTGGTACACAAATGAAGTTGACTGTACTCTTTTTATTTCTACTAGCAAAATTTTGCTGCACATCTCAATTTCAAGTTACGGCACTTTTTTATCACATTTTGGGTAATTAACCAATTTTCTTCTCATTAATTTCCAATTTTTGTAGCAAAAATGAATATGCCAGTAGATTCTACATAAAACTGCAAGAATGCAATATTTTGCTAAAACGTATCGTTTTCGAGATATTTACGTTTAAAGTATAAAACTGACTTTTCATCTTTAACTTTGGCGTCCTCTAGCTCCTAAACGGTGCAACTTAGTATAGAGGTACATTGTGTTAAATCGCTTTATTTTGACCTGAAAAACCTATGATTGCCCTATGTTAAAAAAAAATGTTATACGTTTCGTAATAATTAATTTTTAGTTTATAATTTTGTTATCAGTTGAGATAAGACAAAATTTTTTTTACAGATTTTTATTATTTGTGATGCTGTATTTCAGGTTAAAATATTTGCACTCATTTCCATAACAGCCTGTATATTACGAGATATTTATTCTTAAAATAAACTAATCTAAAACCACTAAACAAATATGTTGATTTTAATATACCATACTATTACATATACCTATCCTATAAAATTTAGTAAAAAGGTGTATAATGAAAAAAAAAACTATTTACCTACTCCATATTTCTGTTACATTTTTTAAAAATATTTATTATTTTAGTTTTTGTGAAATTAAAAAAATCTATCGAAAGTGATATTATAAAGGGTTAGTCTGTTAAAAGTATGAAAACTATTTATCACACCGACTTCAGGGTTTATCATTAAAAACTTTGTTCTTTTCTCTCTTCCTTCTAATGAATATTAATTAATTAACATTAATTCGTTAAAAAAAATAAATTTACATTATTTCTAATGTCATTCTAAATGATACGATGTTAAAATATTGTTTTGTGAAAAAAATATTACAAAAAAATTGTAGATAAAAAAGGTTTTGTAAGACCTATTTTGGTGCAGCATTGCCGTTACTCGACAATGAGCTAGATAACTTACCTTTCAGCTTCTTTGTTCCACCCACTTTCTTGGAAAATCGGCGTATTTATTCAATGTCTTGAGTTAAAATTTTCACTGAAAATGAGAGTTGATCGGTTTTCACTTAACTTTTTTACTGTGTAAGTAAGTATTGTCACTAAATCGACTGACAAAAACACATTGATCCTTTTTATTTTTTTTATTTTTTCTACATTAAATAAATTGCCATTATTTTTAAAAGAGTGGGTGGGATAAAGAAGCTGAAGGGTAGACGTCCAACCTATTGTCGAGTAACATGGCAATGCTGCACCATAATAGGTCTTACAAAACGAATAAACTTTATTATTTTTTGCGGTTATAAACAATTTTTTTGAAATATTTTTTTTCACAAAACAATATCAATATCGTGTTATTTAGGATGACACTGATAAATTGAATGACAATTAATATTAACTAATTAATATTCATTAGAGGGAGTATTAAAAAAAATCTGAAAAAATTCACATGCGTAGAGAAAAATAAAAGTTTTTAATGGCAAACCCGGAAGTCGGTGTAATGCCTAGTTTTTGGAAAAATTTAAGATGTAGCTATAATAGATTTACGCTATATAAATACTTTAGTGTTACTAGAATGTCAATTTATTTTTGTAAATTTTTCTGAAAACATTAGAGAGGGTTAAAAATTTATTATGGTCTCATTTAATTCTCAAGGCTTATTGTATGTAGGTACATAAAAATATTTGTGGTTGCGTAAATAAGCAATAATTTTCAACTCATTCCTTAGTACAAAATTTAATTAAAATTTTTTTGTAGTATCGTCCAACGAGAAATATAGTGCCAATACTGCAAGCATTGCTCATACTGCCTAACCGCACGCCTCAATATAAGTTATACCAACCAGATGTTTTCAAAGAAGCGTTTTTCAAAAATACTAAATTAGTTTTTTGTGTTTTAATATATATTCATTTTTTAGTAGTGGCATATTTAAAAACAAAGATTTAAAAAACTGATTTGAAAATGTCAACTTTTTGCAAAATTACAAACATGATTTAAAAATAAAAAGTATTTTTTTTAATTTCAAAAAATCAAATAATATACGAATCAGTTTTTGTAAAAAAAAATCATCAACACACAATTTCAAAAATAAAAATAAAATTTTAATTTTAAAATTACTTCAGAATTAATTTACAACTCAATTCAAAAAAACTTAGGTAGGTATACAATCCTAAACTTTCCTAATCAAGAATATGTAGTTTGTAAAAACACAACATAGACCTCCTACTTGAGTTATAAGCGTTATAACGAACTATGACGTCTCTAATATTGTACTGATAAAACCGAAAACAAACATCTGTTGGCATCAGCCCTTTTTCGGTTATGCCAATGTAAAATTAGAGATGTAAATCGTAGTAATGCCAATCGCTCAAGTAGGAGGTCTTTATTAATAAAATTTTTAAATAAAGTCATTACATTTAATGATAAAAGTACACACATCGAGAGTTTGCTATATATACTCTTTGGTCTAAACTCGGTTTTACCTATGTTCAAAAATTAAAACGCAATCACTTAGGTTTAATTGTTTGAGAGAAGTGGTTAGGTAACTCCTTTATGGCTTAAGGGCAAAAAAGTGCTTACTCTTAAATATATAAAATAGAATTTGCGGATACACTTTAATTCTGAAACATTACTGAAACATTTAATTTGTTACTTCTACGTCATTTCACATGATATTTTTTGTTTTTCTTTGGATATAACCCTATGAAGTATAAAAAATATTGTCAGGTTATTACAGCAGTGTCAACTTTCTTTGAGTCATAGGAATATAGTTAAAAAACGTGCTATAGCTATTCTTTTTTTTTAATCTTGAATTAAAGCCCAGGTCAACATTCTATTTATTAGATTATTTTTTTTTTAGTTAAACGTAGAAGAAAACTTAAGTTGGTAGGTTTTGTATGTCGAAAAAAAAATTAATTAATTTAAATGTAGAATAATTATTCCGCCTCTAATTTTAACTTCATTAAGTAGTTACTTGATGTATTTAAATTTTATTCACTGATGTATTTAAATTGCTTGAAGTTGATTTAACACGTTAGTAAAATCTCGATTAAAAATTCTTTTGATAACATGACACTTTATCACAGAAAATCAGGATTTACTTATTTAAAATTTAACTTTAAGCACGCTTGCCTTAACACAATTTAATTAATCTCGAGAATAATCTGATAACTTGTAAAAATAAATTAGGGGAGCTTAGAGGAAGTGATATTCACGCATTTTCACTAGAAGGTTATAAATTCGGTAACTGAGGCCAAGGATAGGTTTATTGTTTATCGAAAGCGTACCTGCTGAAATATTTAGAGCCAATAAAAATAAAGAAAATTTATTGTAGGCTCTAAAAATAAATACTGAATCAAAAGTAACGTAAAATCTAGATAATTTATGGTTTGGAGTATTTCGAGTAAATATTTTGAGGTAATTCATAAGTTGTAGTTGTGTAATCTTGTTGAATTAATTTAAAAGTTATATTTGTGTTTGTAAAGTTGGATAAGATGAGTAAAAGTGTAGATAAAACTCCCAAATCATGTATAAAACATCGCGCAAAAGTTGAAGGGAGCTTCCAAGTCTAAATTGCATGAATTACTAGCGAGATTACCTCCTTTGCAAGTCTCATGAGCGCCGAAAATAGCGAATAAATAATTTTTACGATTCATTTGATTTTCCCCATTTTCCCAACGATAATTCTTAAAAATTGCATAAGCTTCAATCGAAAAAAACCAACATTTCTATCTCTGAAACTTTCAATCTAGTTTACAAAAGATTTCATGCACGTCGCCATGTTGTAAACAACAAACTGAAAAAAAACTACTTCTTACAAAATCCTACAGACTTTTCTACAGTTTCCAATTCTCAAAATTGACACTTACCAAAAAACAAAACAAAAAAAAACTCGCCTCAAAACGAAACTAGCAAAAATCTGGCAAAATAAATCTGGATATCCTTTAGTTTACTGCACGAAGCTCTGGAAGGGGAAAGCATCCAATATGGCTGACAGAGAAAGACATTCTCCGGTTGTGACCCTCAAATATTGTGTTTCCACAAATTTGCGCACTTTTTTCTAAAGTTTTTTGCAAGAAAACTGATTTTCGGTAGCGAAATGACCAGTTTGTGTACACCACGATCGATTTTGGTGAGTTTTTCATTAAATTTTATTCGGGAATAGACAGCAGTGATGGGCCTCGTGCGAGGCTAGGCCAGGCCACGCCTACTTCGGCATGTTTTCATTCTGACAAAAGACAGGCGGCGGCCATTAAACCGAACGAAGTGCATTCTGGGAACAAAGAATGGAAGTTGCTTTAGGGAATTCGATTATTTGATATTATTTCAATATTAGGATGTTTGTTACTTAATTAACTCATTGAGAGATAAATAAGCGATTTGTGAATGAAAAGATTATTTAAATAACTAGGACTTAACGCAACGTAAACAATTAAGCCATCGTAAATTGTAATTACGGTAATTATATGAAGTTGTAACGATAAGGGTTGCCACTTTAGATATTTTAAATGCACTAAAGACGTGTTTTAATTGCAATTTATGGATTTATGGCACAATAAGTGCAATTCATAATCTTAGCTTAATATAAATAAATCTGGATTAATTCAAGGTTTTCAATTATTTTATCAAATAAAATTAGATTAGAAATATTTTTTCAAAAAAATTTTAAATCAAAAATTAAACTAGATAGGTAATTTAAATAAAAAATCATCACGATAATAATTATTTGTGCGTGATTTTTGATGATGAAGTGCCATAATAAAAACATTAAGTACCTATACTTTTTCTATAACTTAGCTTGGGTATATTAGTTAAATTTGTAGTAATATAGTAATAATGGAGATATAAATCTATAAATGTGAAAATATTGATGCGACTTTAAACCAATTTTAATTTTGTTTTTGCACATTTGATTCAAATAATCCCTCTTGTCAACATCACGGGCAATAAAGTAACTTTACTGCCTGTAAATTTTCTTTTTAATCTTTGATTGTCATGACCTATTTTTTTAATTGAACTTTTGAAAATGAAGGTTTACGCATTTTACACCCAAAAAAATCAAGAATGCAATGTTTAGTTTAAATCTAACTGAAAGTTATATACAGTATGTTATGGAATTGAATGCACAAATTTAACTACAGATACAACTTACAAAAATAAACAAAACTTTTATTTAGCATTTTGGCCAAAAACGTATTCTTACTAAGTTAAAATTAATAATAAATTACTAAGAACAAAAATCTTTATCGTTTATGTGTTTATGAAACACAAATGTACATAAACAAAAACAAATATTAAACATTAAAGTCTCATACGTATTTAAGGTAGATTAGTAACAATTTTGCTGTCATATTATTATTAATTTATTAATCTTACACCTTTCGTGTCTTTAATAAGGTCTGTTCTTGAATAAGCACCGCCCTGCGGTTAATTTTTTAAATGGTAGAATTATTGACAAAATTTGGTTATTTATTTGTTTTTCTAGGAGTCTAGGACATAATTTTCTTTTTTTTTTGAATTTCTGTAATTACTTAAATTTTTGAGCAAAGATCCTATAATAAATATTAAATAAAATAAATTTTACTAATATACATAACGTATCATTCAGTTTTTTTCTTAAGAATAATTGATAAAACTTCACAAATTAACATTGAAAATATTAGCACACACAAAGTTATTGTAACACTAATGTTATCTCTGGCAAACGAATAGTTTTTCCGGCAAAAAAACGCTCAATTTACAGCTTTACTAAACAATATAACACAATTTAAAACTTTTGTAAACACCCTGTATATATGAAACACCATCCTAGTTTAATATTAAGTGGATATAATATGAAATTTTTGTTTTATGTACTCCTAAGTACTACTTATATTAAAACTACCTCTAGTAGCACCAAAATATTTTTATAATATCACTTCCGACAGATTGTTTAATATTTTGCTGATAATAAAATGGTAAATAAGTATTTAAAAAATGCAACAAAAATATTGAGTAAATATGTTTTTAGTTGGCTTAATCAAAAATCGAATTTTTCGGCATTAAATACGGCCGAAAAATGAGCAATTTTCGGTCGCTACGTTGTAAAGTCAACCTACAATTATTACTAGTAAAAATTTATTTTTTTGTTAAAGCCGACTAAAAAAACTTGTGTGTACCGCAGCCAAAAGGTGTTTTTTGTGGCATAGTCTGCTTTCTGGCTTTGGCTTCGCTGAATTAAAAAAGAATCTGCAAAAAACTACTTTTTTGCCTTGGCACATAAACCACAATTTTTTTGATTATTTACTTTTTTAAATAAATATATATGTTTAGTGATGTAATATCAATGTATTATATACATTTTAAGTAGAAATATTTAGTAATATACATTTAAATATTAAGACAATATAATCTCAATATTGAGGCAATTACCAAATAAATTATTTTTAATTTTTAAATTCTCAATATATTTTGAAAAATCTATGCTTGTGCTACAACTATTTTAATATGAAGAATATAACATTATTTTAAGATTAAAATTAAGTTGCACTACTAGCAAAAATTTAGTAAAAGGGTTTTTTTCTGTGCAATTGTGCATAAAACGGGAATACTTGTCAGTTAAAATGGGCTTATAGAAAATAAACACTTTTGTTACAGTGAAATTTTGAACATTTTTTTGGACAATATTCTCTACAGATTATGCTCTTATTAATAGGTACGTAACTATTACTTTCTGTGACAAGAGAATTTTTTTGTTTTCTGAGAATTGATGGTCATAAAACACACATAGCTATATGCGTAAGAAAACGAAAAAACTATGTGCGTAAAACACATATTTTACACACTGAAAAGAATGCGTAAAATCCGGTTTTTCAGTAAAATTGTAGATGATTTCAGAGTGCAGATTTTTTAGTGAAATAAACTTTGTTTTTGAGTTTGAAGCTTTTTTGGTTGGCTATAGCTCTCTGAAATTTCGTGCTAATTGACTAGAATGCCCTCTGAAAAAAGCACACGTTATTATATCTGAAATTAATATACGACGTGCGTCGACGTGACCAGTTTGAATAAGCTTTGATTTCGCCGCTGAAAATAGCCGAAGCAGAATATCAACTTTTTCAGTGCAACCTTCAGACGGAAGCCCTTGTATAGAACATTGTTTGTTTAAGTTTCAACAAACTGAAACACTGTAATCTTTATTCAGTGATGTATGTTTGTTTTTAAAATAATCTATATAGTGATGCAGGTCTTGAATTAAACAATTTTATAGTGATTGTTATCTATAAATTCGTTTATAATTTATGCATTTGCATTGTTAACGAGATTTGGAATTAATTATATAGTTTTATAATTATGCATGTAGCGATAACAAACTCTATTTGTGTGATTACAGCACATAATTGTAAAATTTGAGTCACCCACACCTGAAAAAATTTAAATAATTTGTTGGTCAATTGGTTGTCGTTTTGGACGTTTTAAAGCGATTCACTCCTATACACATAGCTTGTTATTGGCCGTAAAAGTGGCATAAAAAGACAATAATTGTTTACGTGCCATAGTGCCAAATCAGACATCTGCACGAACCAAGTCTTTAACAGCTATAAGAACCTCTCGACCTTAGAGGAACTTTACGGCTAATAAAAAGCCGCTTTACGACATTTTAACGCGCCGTTACCACTTTTACTAACTACTAACAAGCCTCATTACGATACTGCGATGGGTGCTTTACGTAGTAGATATTATACCCACCCTATAGGTACGATTTATCCCCAACTGCATAAAGAGCCTCTTCGGAAACGCGTTTTAAACGCTTTAATATCACTCCAAACCAAACAAAATTACAATTTTATCAAAATTACACTTTACCTAGAATTAAAACGCCTTTTCCACCTCATTGAACAGCAAAGTCGTTTTTTATCTTTTGGTTTATGTCTCGGGGATTATGTCGTGTCGAGCACCCTAAGTTAAAAATAAGATTTTTTAAGCGAGTTAATTAAGACTGTACTAATTTTAGAAAGTTGTTGAAAGCTTAATTTTAGGTTTGCGCGTTATTTATTTACCACAAAAATTTGGAAACAAAATTGTGAAGGTTTGAATTTTTCCAGTTTTATCTAAGACATGTTGACATTTCTTAAATGAGAGCAAGTTTAGTCGGAAAAAGTCACCCACGCCTGGCTCAAAAATGATGCAAGTCTTTGACAAATCATATTTTACTCCACAAATTGAATAATGTCTGTGTTTATATTTAATCCATATTTTTCAATTGGCTTGATAATTGGTGGGTCATGACCTTTTCTTTGTTTTCGTCACGACTGACATTTCTATGAACGTTGGACATAAATATTTATAACAGATGCATAAATTTACTTTAAAAATCTAAACTTAAACGGCTTCATCCTTTTCTTATTAATTAGCTATCAAATCAGCGTGTTTACTACTTTATATGATAATTTTGAAAACGGACACCTCCAAAAAAATTGTTGTGTAATTATTGTTAACTTAATGATCCTCACAATCACTTAATTCGTTTAAGGAGATTCTTACATTTAGGCAAAGTCTGAATTTCTCTCTCAATATTATTTAGCATTTTTGGGCAACTATCATCCTTTGTTATAACTAGAAAAGGGAACAAGAGAGTAGAGTTACGATAATTTTAATTCTCATGTTTTACAGTAAAATTTTCTCATAAAACTACAAAGCCGCTAATTAAGAATTTCAAATTTTACTACTTACTATATAAAAAAATTTTAAATTAAGGGCTTTATTTTTTTGTGTGAATGAATGATGATCAATGTTAAACACATTTACTACAACTCTTCATTTTTTTAAAGAAAATGTAATCATTTTTCACTGGTGTTTTGGTTTAAGATATCTTAGTCGCAACGAGTTGTTATATATTTTTTTTTCGTAAGAAAATATTAAATAGGTAAGTCACAGTTTTTTAACGAAAACCTATAAATTCCGGTTGATTCATGGTTGTGTAAAAATCCCCTTAAAGTCGTCGAAATAAGCTTGTACTAAAGGTGAAAGTGTGCTTTAATAATAAGTAAGTTCTTTAGGGCGAGTAAACAACATAACTGGAGCTTATTTCGTAACCTTATCGCAAGTAGAAACATTTGTGCCTCATTTTACAAGCCGTTCCGTGCACCAACGACTTCTTATAGACCATAAAACTCCCATCGTATTGATTGTAAATGTTTTCGGAATATGGTAACTGCGCTTTAGCCACTTAGTTCCGCTACTGTCTGGTAGAGTGCGTCCGCTCTTTATCCACCATCCAAGTTCAGATTTGAACCGGACGACCTTCATTCCGGATTTTTCTTGCAGGTAGAGCTGCAGCATCCAACTAGGATGCAAAAAACTAACTAGCTTTACAATGGTATAATTAACTTAAGATGAAAATTGCAATGGTGCACTTTCAGACCGTTTAGGGGGAAATTAGTCTGATGGAAAGTGGAATGATGGCTCCGGGACTTGATGGGTTATTATCTGATAAGAGCACGGATTATACGCGGATAAAAGTAATTGCTCTTTTAATCTAAACATTAAAAATCTTAATCAAAATCTAACTCTTCTGCCTGTGACCTGCCAATCATTTTTTATCTAGTTATAAATTACACACCTTCAACACCTCATTTTTTAAAATATCATAAGGAAGATCTCTAGACGCAGGATGCGTCTAATCAAAATTCGTGCGTTTAGAATCTAATTCGTTTTACTTTATAATTACAATAATTAGATCAAAAGCTTTTTCGGCAAAATAAAATAATAAAGTATTCCCATGGCTATAATAATTCACGATTATCTCAGTAAAGGAAGGACAACAAACTAGAAGCTTCCCAAAGAACGTTAGTTATGGACCCAAGTTTTCGATTGGCCTGTCAGAATTGTACTTAATTACCAAACATTAATTAAATATTTTATTTATTAGTTTGATTTCTTCGATTAATTAGAAAATTTCATTTTAAATTACACAAAAATTTTTTGTATTTTTTTAACCAAACAATTATCAACAAGTAGGTAAATAAAAAAAATTGAATCAAGTATAATATACTTAATTTAAATAAACAAATACTTAACATGATGATTTTGATTTACTTGCTGAAGTATGAATATACCAATACCAGGCTTGATTTAAACATAAATTTTTGTCTAAATTTAATTAAATTGAAAAATCAATTGCTTTGTGCAGTAGAAAATTTGTTTTGGTCATATTGTTGTTTGGGCCAATGCAGGCAAAGTCAGTCAATGGCTGTCCATAAAGCCATCACTTTTAAAGTGTGAACAGACCTGAACCACCAATAACTTACCAGTGGTGATCTTTTAACGATTTGCGGATGGCTGGTATTGTGAGTTTGAATGTTTGGGTAATAAATTTCTCTTTAGGTAAATAATTCAGTTATACTTTTCGTCAGTGAAAGAGAGAATTGGAGGTTTTCATACGCAACGACGCCATTTTGCGAATCGTTGTGAATGAAGTGATCAATTTGAGATATCTTAAAATAAATGTTTATTTTTATTTAATCGATTACGGGAAAAGATTCTTATCTCAAAATTTGTAGTTTAATAAAAATTTTATTTCTTTATTAATAAAAAGAAACGTAAAATATGTGATAAATTGTTTTCGGAGATAAAATAAATATAAAGAAAGGATTAGGAACGCGAAATGTGTAATAAAATATTTCAGCAGCACGTGTTGGTTGAAATATATATTATTTTTGAAAACTATTCACATAACTGTTTATGTAATGGCTCCATTATTATTCACAAGGTTTATAGTTGATTAAGTTAGCAATGTAATTCTCTGGGACGTGTTTTACATCAATATATTACCTATTTTATCTGGTACTTGCGTAAACAAAACATGTTTCTACCTACCTTAACTATCCTCAACTGTTCGTAATTTTACAACTTTGGTAAAGAGAAAAAAATTGTTGAAATGTCGGAAGTTGTTTGTTTGTTTATTTATTTGAAGAATTTGTATTATTGGCATTTAAAAATAAATAAATCATAGAATGAAAACCATGCCGAAACATAAATTTAATTATAATTGTTTATGGCGTTCTAATGTTATGTAGATTGGTTTTATTGCAACATAAAATTAGTACTTAAGCAGCAAAAGTATCAAATTATAAAATTATCACTCAAGAATGACTTATCTTTAACATAAAACACGTAGAACAAACCTACCGGCTATTTGGTCGTCATTATAGTAGCTATTATGCGCTCGTAAAAATACAATAAAATTTCGAGCTCCCAAATTCATCCTTATGTCAAGAAGTAAAAGGAAAAGTGTCAAGTTCGGCACTTTCAATATGCAAGGAGGTAAGACAGCAATAAAAGTTGATTTTATTACGATTTGAGTGATCGTAAATGTCACCTACGACCATGGCAAAATTATGACACCGCCACTCCATAAAGTGAAAAAGGCAGGAGCGTGCCAGTGCCGTAAAATTTTTACTACTGGTTTGTGTAAAGTGTGATAATTTGTTTTTTTTTTTTCGTTCCTTTGGTGGATGAATTTTATCTTTTATTGGCAATTGATGTTGCTCGTTTCGGCAAGAGTCTCGTTTTGAAAAGTTGAGCAATTGTCCGAGAGCTGGCGCCACGCGCCTCCCCTCTTCGCCTCGTTAGGGGCCACTTGCGCAATGCTTGAAGTGGGCGCCAAGGCTGTGACGAATTCAATTGCTATTGGTTCTTGTATGATCCCTTCCATTAAAGCGTCTTCGTCGAGGAGCACGTGCTCCAGGGGCTCAACGGGCCTTTGGGGTCCTCCTCGAGGAAAACTCACAAGACGTGGGAATCGTGGGATCCGGAGGGCGATAATTAGGTGCGACCGTGTCCGATCGGCCGACAATACAGGTAGCTGCAATAATGAGCCGCGTGCTCGCCTGGAGTGGGGGGAGAGGGGAGCGATGGGCCGGGATGTGTGGGCCGGAGCAGACTCCGGAGCTCCAGTGGGTTCCCATCCGCGACATAAGTAGCCAACGTGTGCATTCCGGATCGAGCTGCTGTGTGGTGTGCTCGTGCGAGCTCGCACTCTTATCACTCCTCACGCAAATATTAATTAGGCTATAATAATAACAATAATTGTGCTGTGACTTTGTCATGTCCGGTTCCGGTATTGTCTGGAGTGGCCGCGAGTGACTTGTGCCGCCCCCAGCATGAACTCCTACTTCGAGCAAAGCGGCTTCTACGGCAGCCACCACCACCAGAGCGGTTCGGTGGCGGGCCACCACCACGAGCAGTCGGCAGCAGCGGCGGCGGCTTACCGCTCTTTCCCGCTAAGTCTCGGCATGTCTCCTTATGCTTCCAGCCAGCACCACCACCACCACCTGCAGGCACGACCTCCGCAGGACTCTCCCTACGACGCCTCGGTGGCGGCCGCCTGCAAACTCTACTCCTCCGAAGGACAACAAAACTCAAATTATTCGTCCAACTCCAAGCCGGACTGCTCCAAAGGCAACGCCGATCAGAACGGATATGCCTCGGTGGTGGCGGCGGCCGCGGTCAAGGACGTTTGGCAGAGTGCGGCTTCTGGCGGTGGCGCTAATTTGACGAACAGTTTGACGGGGCCGGTCAGACCGGCGGCATGCACGCCGGACTCCAGGGTCGGGTACGGATCGGTAGGACTCGTCGGAGGAGATCCCTCTTCGAGTCCGGGGGCGGCAGGAAGCAGAACGGGAAACTCACTTTCGTGGAATAATCCCTGCAGCATCAACTCCACCTCTTCGCAACCGGTCGGCACGCAAATACACCAGCAGACCAACCACACGTTTTATCCCTGGATGGCTATTGCAGGTTGGTGACCACTACCATTCCCAAATTTATTTAAGGGTGCGGACATCCCGCCGCGACAACTGTCAAAACATACACACACAAAATAAATCTCAAAAATCAGCTTTTAAATTTATTTCATATTAAAAGTTTTCATTATATTTACAATAACAGTAGCAACAATTTTTTAGAGTAATACATTATGTAATTCAAAACATTCCTAAATAGAAACAGTGATAAAAATCTCCATGAATTTTAGAAGATTTATATTCCAAAAAAAATCTCTAAAATTTATAGACTGTAGTATAACATTAAACTTTTTTTATATTAATTTTATTTGCAGATTTTCAAAAATTTTATAAATGAAACATTATCTCTTTTAATGTCTTTATATATATTTTTTGTAATTTTATATTTTTAATAGTTTAATTAATTATATTTTTATTTTATGAATTCAAGTTTTAATAATATTTTTTTGGCAAAACCTGATTATTTATTAATTCTTATTTACATTTTTTTTATTTTTTCGAGATTGTCATATTTTTGGCATATTTTGAAATTTTTCTAATTGATTGCCAATTTTTGTTCCGCTTCCTGTCTGGTAGTTTTCGTTGACCCCCGGTCGGGCGTCATGTCCGCACCTTAACCGCCAAAGTTATGTAAATGTTGAACCTGCACCCGGAGTCAAGTGCGTGTAAAATCAGGGTTGAATTGCCACATCTCTGTTCCTCTGTCGAATTTCTGTATTCTCTTTCTCGTCAGAGAGCACGAGGGACGATCAGCTGTTCGCCTATTTCCAGTTTGGTCGTCTAGACGCCTTCGAAATTAGCACGTCCTATATTCCCGTAAAAAAACGATTAGCTTTGACCAAAATAATCCATGTTTTGAGTTTGTTTGGATGGTCGTAATTCACGGCCGCTTGAAAATAATAGAGTCGAGCGTCTTGGGTCAATGGAATATAATTTGGTTAAGGTCGTTTCATATTTCGGATATCGCTAACGAGCCGACAAAATTCTTCTTTCGCTCGTTTATTGCACGAGACGCTATTCATACAACGCTGTAATGAGTCTGATGAGGCTTTATCTAATGTTGTTAGGTATCTTTTTGAAAATTACTACCAAGTCACTAAAGAATTATTGATTGAAGAAGCGGCTGTGGTTTTCACGGGCCGCCGATTGCTTAAATTGTTTTTATTTATAGTTTGATTTATTAACGCTATTGCCGCCAACGCACGATCTACTCCACTTATATACCTTATCGCACAATATACAGGGAGAACGAAAAATTCAGAAACAATTCTGACGCAGGTTATTTATTAGAGAAACTGTATGTCAAAGTTCAAATTATAACACGGCAATAAATTAGTGTTCTTAGTTTTACCAAAATCATTAGCATACACAATGACTTCGAATTGTGTCATTCCGAATTTAAAAAACCATTTCTTATTCTCATATCTTCTGAAAAAAAAAATAAAAAAACTCCGACTTTTTTCTCTCAATAGCTATTTAATAAATCAGAAAAAAAATTGGCAACTGTATTACATTTCAATAGTTGGACACAATATCCTCAGATGGCGCTTTCATTCACTTCAACAAAATTATCTGAGGGGTCCATCAGGTACTCAAGGGTGCGCGTGACCCTCTTTATCTCTGTCTATCCACTTCCATTGCCTAAATAAATCCTCATTTTCCAATTTCGGAATTTTTTTTGTTCCACTCTGTATATTTCCCTATTCACATGATAATTTCTTTGAATAAGCACTGCACCAGTTTGCACCCGGAGTCCCGGACTTCTCCCGAATTGTGCCGGACTCAGTCCGGATGAGCGATGACGTATTACCGTGGCCCAGTCAGTTACACCCCCTTTTGTATTTTGCTCGCTACGAACCACACCAAAAACATTTGCTTGTTTCTTCGGCCAAGGTGTTAGTGTAGGTCAGGTGTTACGTTAGGACCCTTTTGAAAATTTTTCATAAGAGGGGGCTAAAATCGGCATCGACCTGAAACAGATAAACGATGAATTCAGAGTGGCACGGAAGTCAATGGAAACTTAGTCAAGAGGGGTTGTTTGCAGGGGAACGCGCCTTTTTGCGGCCACATGGGCCCGGATCGATTTTTGCCGTTTCCGGAAACTGCTGTCAAAAAGGGAGGCAAGGGTTCCTTATAAGACGTTTTAGGAAATGCTTGCAAAAAAGTTAAGCCGGTGTTGTGATTTTTTTTAACTATACAGAGTGTGTGAAGAAAATAAAATCCTAAACAATTTGCAACAAAAATTTCAAACTTCAAATTTTGACGCTGACTCGAAAAATCCTGCAAACTAACAGTTCTTGTCAAAAAAATTTATCAGTTACTACCGTTGTATCATAACTAAGTCCATAGGCGTGTTTTGTTATAAATTAACACTAATTTATTGGATATTATAAGTCATTTTTGGCAAAAAATTAAACTGAAATTACATATTGCGTGTAGTTAGTTCATAAATTTTATATGTTAATTGGATACCTTGTATGTAGCTGTAGGGAGATAAGGCGAAAGTCTAAATTCTAAAATCTAAAAATATTAACCCATTGTTTTTCAATTTCTCTATTTTGTCAATAAATAATAAAATTTTGAAATTTTTTCTTGAATTTTAAATACTTTTGTAATTTTTTTGGTAGTTTTTGACACTTTTGACCGCAGGAACGGCCCACCGATTACATATTTTTTTTCGAAAACTGGACTAAATTGTTTGTTTTGTAGCTGTATCTAAGTTTTTGCCCAAAAGACAAATCTTATAAAAACTTATAGCTATTTACATTCGAAATTGGTAGTCCTAAATTTATAGTGTGACAAGCACGTAGGGCGGTTGGAATACTGTAAAATTACTTAACGCATAAGATTTGTAAAAAAATTTTTAACCGACGGGTAATAATCATGAGTTACAGAAACCGTTACGGTAACAAATAATTTCTTGTCTGAGTCGCGGAAACAACCCCTGGTTTGTATGCTTAATTTATCAATCTAGTGCATGAATATGATAGTGGGTATATTTTTTTTTGGTAACTTGCCGAAATTTTGGATTTTTAATTTAATCTTTTATCTAAATTATTAAACAATCATGAATTATTATTATTTACTTAAGTTTAAGTAAAGTAAGTTGCAAGATTTAGGAAAACCATAGAATCACAGATATCTCTCAAATAAACTTCTGATAATACGTGTTGTAAAATAATCCGAACTAATTTATGACAACCCAATCAATTAGGCTAAAGAATATAATAAAAAGAATTTACGCGCTACAAAAAATTCAAGTTAAAAAAGTTATGAAGATAATTTTTTTTTTTTTTTGGATTTGTTGATTTTTTTGAAAAGGCGGCAGAAGTTTTCCTACCACAATTCTAGTAAAAACAAGTCTAAATTAAAAATCTTTCGTCAATTTTTTATCTAGTTTACAGCCTTTAATACTATTAGCAATTTTAGCACTCCATCTGCTGAGATAAAGTAATTAGCTTGGTCCGCATTTGGGATGTGCATTTCAGGTAATAAAATCTGTTATTTTTCAAAAAACCATTGTGGTGCAAATATCAACGTTTTAAATTTAATTTCTTAATTAAAAGTTTTACGTTGTCATATAAACAAAAATAGGGTGACTTTTATTTGCACCACAGTGTTTTTTTTTGATAAATAGACCATAGAAACGATCGACGGGATTAAATTTTATTTTGTCCGCAATTGGAATCTGTCCATGAGAAGTTAATTTGGGGGGATTTCCTATGATTTTATAATTTTTATGGATCTTGCAACCGATTTTACCAATATATCACTTCTATGATTTGTTTCAAAATTTTAACAATTTCTATTTGCCAATGCGTAATTTTTTGATATTTATAACTGCACATAAGAATAAAAATATCACTGCAAAAAATTTTATGACATTAAAAAACCTACTTTAAAGGTCTTATCCAAGCCTTTTTTATTTTTTCGTACAATTTTACGCCTTAAACGTAGTCTAATAAAGGTCACTTATACCTGTTGAAAAATCATTTATGGTAAAAATGTAATGATCGAATTGCATCTTTATCGAATAAAAATTTCCGAAACAAAGTTTATTTGGATTTATGATCCAAAAAGATTTGTGGTCGCGGCTTCAGATCAGTTTTATATGACTCGAACTGGACTATGGGGGTGACATTTTTTACGTACGTGACTGTACAAATAGATGGCCCTGTAGCGATTTAGATTTTAATTTTCTCCATTAAAACAAAAAATGTTTTAGGTAACTCGCATATACATACATAAAACACTCCATTTTGACAAGAGTAGTTTTGCTGAAATATTTCCAACCGCCCAGTGTTTTTTCTAACATTGCCACATGGTGCGTAAAAATGATCTCTTTCACGATCCAGAAGTTTTTTAAAAAGTCCTTAAATTTTGGACAGATCACAATTTTAGGGCGGAATAATAGTATTTTATGCAACGAGTGTCTTAATAGCCATTAAATGCGTATTGCATACACTATTTTTTTACGGCCAGTCGTAATAAAAAATGACAGAAATTTAATTATAAAATTTATTAAACTTGAACTTACGAAATCAAACACCGAACCGCAAAAAAGTCAATTTAACACATAGTAAACAATTTATTCTTTTTTACGAATTGTCATATTCTTAATGGTGCAGTTATTAAACTGACACTGTAGTATTCTTGGCAGTTTTATAACAATATTGGCAGATGTTGTTGTTGATGGAGCAATTACACTAGTTTACAAAATTTTACTTTTTATTTATACCCCGAACCGAATGTATGTCAATATGTTAATCTACCTTCCCTAAACCTAAAAGTGTTAGCAGAAATATTTTATCACGTCGGAATTTTTTTCTGCCGTCAATTGTTTTTTTTTAACTACCCGACGTGATGGTGATATTTTATTGTTTATTCGTTCGCTTCAAACGACAGTTACTTTGCTTTGGATTGATTTAAAATGGCTAGCAGAAAGTGCAAACAAAGTTCTGACCGTTTTTGTTATGTTTGTGGACAGTTTATATTTTCAAAAAAGAGAAGACCTATTGTAGATTCGTTAAAAACTGCATATCTTCATTATTTTGGATTTCCTGTTGCAAATCAAGATAAAAAGTGGGTGCCTCACGTGTTTTGCGAAAGCTGTAGAATCATCTTACTCCAGTGGTCATCAGGAGAAAAAGTTTACCTTCCATTTGGTTCGCCAATGCTATGGAAAGAACCTAGTAATCATGAAAATGATTGTTACTTTTGTGTTACGAAGACATTGGGATATAACAAAAAAAATAAGGCAAGTATTATGTATGCCGATGTTCCGTCTGTTACTAAGCCGATTTTACATTCAAAGATCTACCCCATCCAGTTTGTCCCGGTAGTTCGAGTGCAAATATATTAGATGACAATAACAGTGATGTTGAATTCAAGTCGATTTCTAGTGATTCTGACGAATTTTCACCTCAAGAAAACACTCCACATTTAATTAATCAGGCCGAATTAAATGATCTTATACGAGATTTACAGTTATCAAGATCTAAAGCAGAGCTTCTTGGCTCCCGCTTACAACAATGGAACTTGTTACTACCAGACACAAAAGTTACGTTTTTCAGAAACAGAAGCAAAGTTTACTCAGAATTTTTCAAAAAAGAAGGTGAATATTGTTATTGCACTGATATCCCGGGACTTTTCGAAGCAATGAATCAAAGCTATGATAAAACAGAGTGGCGCCTATTCATAGATTCTTCGAAATATAGTCTCAAAGCTGTTTTATTACATAACGGAAATAAGAAACCTTCCATACCAATAGGACACGCAGTGAATTGTAAAGAGAGCTATGAAACGATGCGTACTTTGATTAATTTAATAAAGTATAAAGAACATCAATGGAAAGTGTGCGGCGACCTCAAAGTCATCGGTATGTTAGTGGGATTGCAGGGTGGTTACACGAAGTACTGTTGTTTCCTTTGTTTGTGGGACAGTAGAGCGAAACAACATCATTATGTAAGGAAAGAATGGCCTGTTCGAAATGAGTATATTCCGGGTAAAATGAACATTAATCACGAGCTGTTGGTCGATCCAAATAACGTCACTTTACCCCCTTTACACATCAAACTGGGGCTCATGAAAAACTTTGTAAAGGCGCTTGACAAAAACAGTGATGCTTTCCGGTATTTGCAAAAAATATTTCCAAACATTACAGAGGGAAAACTGAAGGAGGGTATATTTATTGGTCCACAAATCCGTAAAATTATGAAAGATTCTCAGTTTGAAAACCTTTTATCGGTTAAAGAAAAGTCTGCTTGGAACTCATTTAAAATGCTTGTAGAAAATTTTTTGGGAAATAAAAAAAGTGAAAATTATGAAGAAATTGTTAACAATTTATTGAAAAACTTTCATGATATGGGAGTAAACATGTCATTAAAGATTCACTTTCTACACTCTCATCTGAATTTTTTTCCTGAAAACTTAGGAAGTATGAGTGACGAACAGGGTGAACGTTTCCACCAAGATTTAAGGACTTTCGAAGAACGACATCAAGGATTTTGGGATGAAAATATGTTAGGGGATTACTGTTGGTCTATCATAAGAGAAACTGATTCAAATAAATATAAAAAGAAAGCAAAAATTAGTCATTTTTAATTTATTTTTGTATTAATCCTAAAATTTTTGTATTTCCCTTCAAGAAAATAAATATTTTTTAAACCAGACGTGACAGAATTTTTTTATTATTTTTTCTGGATAGTTCTACCTGAACACAAAATAAAATAACAACTTTCAGCTGGGGTATGAAAACCGTGTAAACTAGTGTTATTAATGAGTTATTGGTCTAATTATATTCAATTGAATTCAAAATTTTTACTTCATGTTCACTTTATTTTGAACTGATCCTTCTATATAACTTTCGGCCACTGTAGTAGACCAGCATCAACTAATATTGTCGCAAAACTGCGTCGGAAGCAGTGTCCGGTATATAAATGCTAACTTTATTGTCGTCTCTCCAATTCATGAATTGGGAATAAAAATTTTTCTTAGGTTTTGGCAGATTTTGCCGACAACAAAGACTTTGTGGCGCTTCTAGCATGTTCTACAATTTCTGGAATCGTAAGATTTTCCATTTCACAGTCACTTTCTTTCATATTGGCTCATTTTCTGTTGATTGTAATTGAAAACCACTGCGACTTGTCACAATTTTAAATGTTAAGATTGTCTGTGGCAATGTAATAAATATTTAAATTTGTGTCGTAATGAACATTATTAAAGTACAGGTAATTTGCAAGTAATAAACCAATTAGAGTATGGCAGTAAAAAAAATATTTTTAAAGCAAGAGGAGTGGTTTTTGAAATCATTTGTAAATAGCCAGCGTAAGCGGTTTCAAATGTTGAAAGAATTATGTAAATGAGTTTGGCAGATTTTGCATTAAATTTGAAATTAAAATATTTATTTTTTGTTTCAATATTTGTCGAGTTAAAATTTGCTAATTTTGTGTTTTATCTGGCGATAGATCTCCTGGTCAATAAATTAAGTAATAAAACGGAATCATCGAATATGTAAAGTTGAGTGCGTGGGCTGTGGAGTATCGTTTCGGGTCGTGTCTGAATCCGTCAGTTTATCTAAAGTCGTGTCAAATAGCGGCAAAGCCAGAAGCTGCGAATCAAAGTGGAATAATAAAATTACTGTCCGTAATGGAGCAGGTATCATAACAAAGCTATTACTCCGCCTTTATGGCATAATACTGAAGAGTTGAATGAAGATAGTACTCATTGAGGTCACGGTGGTCTCTCATGAACTGCAATTATCAAATCTATACAGCAAACAGCACACAAATCTGGCAATAACTTACCGTTCTGGTCATGAATAACAAGTCTAGTGCTCACAGTGGCAACTGCGCCAACTATTTTAATATTTTCGTCTAGTAATTAAGCCATTAATCAATGGTTTTTGTCTGATGTGATTTACATCTCGACGTAGAATTTCATCTTCGAGCCTAAATCTCGTATTAATTTTTCTGAGAGAAAACACAGACCGATAATTATGTTGTGGCATCCAAATAAAGACATTAGGTCTGTTCTAACGGTTGCTAAGACCCCATAAATTTTCCTCGATATACCTGAACTGTTTGTCCGAAAAAAGCGAAAACTTCTTCACCCGGCGAATATAATTCGATTATATCGGATTTATGGACGATTCTAATTAGCATCGAGGCTAAAGCCCCCAGAGCTTTCGAATTTCGTCCGTAATAATAGGGCAAGGACTCGCTATTACAAAAGCGAGTTTTTAATGGCGACCCTGAACACTATACTTACAGGGGAGAGCGAATTGTCCGTTAGTCCGGCTGTGTTGGGCCCAAAGTTAACACCGTTTTTTTGTGTGAGTGAGTGCAATTTTCGGAAAAATCGCTCGATTATTACCCCCAGCTTTCGCATACAAATTACCAATCGGCCAAATGCAACAACTGCACTGTTCGCGTCCGGATTAGCTAATCGCCGGCTAATCAAGAAATTGTGATCTCATATGTTTTCGGATGTTTTCTCACGACGTGAATTACACAAGTCAAAATTGCGCTGGATTTATCAGAGGTCTAACAACAAGTTCGTGCCTAACTTGAATTCAGGGACGCTGCTAATAGTCGTTACAAGTGAAGCATGGCGCCGTTTCATTTATACAAACACGGCGAGGTTTAGATATCGGCTATCTGCGCTCTGTTTATATTTTACACATTATTGCCTTCGTTATTAGGGCCAGGGGAAAAAAACCAAGGTGCCGAAAAGCGCACCCGCGAATTACAAATATACTCTAAATCACCGCAAAGTACCAGACTGTTATCGCCAACATGTCCAAAATGTAAACTACAAGAGTAGAAGTGTTTGCGAAAAACGCACGCTTAATTGGATCGAGACTAAACATCCAAGGACGGGGAAATTTGATAGATTTACATACCCTCAACTCATATCTAAATTAGATCGGGGCGACGTTTCTCACGATTGTGAAGGAATTTTTCAATTAAACCTTAATTTATTTATTAAATTACTAAAACTCACTTTTTTCGTTTAAGAATTTCACTAGGAATTTTTAGAACAGGGAAATGAAATTATTTTACTTTTGATTTTTCTTTAATTAAGTGTTTGGTGAGTTTGGGAATATTTATTGGTTTCGAGCCAAAATTACTGTCTGAAATCAGATTTATAATTAAATTTTTGGCACCATTTTGGTGTTAATTTAACTAAGTTATGGGTTTAGATACACGGGCCTAGGTCATGGTGATGGATTCTAATTTTGAAACCAAAAAGGACCAAAAATGTTTTATTGAATTTTTTGCAACAGCAATCATTAAAGAAAAAAATAATTTTCTAAGGACTTCATTTTAGAGAAATATCTGTTTTTGTACAACGATCTAACTAACAATAGGTCAAATAATAGATACTATTTTATTTTATAATAATTTATGTAAATTGAACCTGTAATTTAAGTATTCCTTTTGTTGATATTATAGGTTCAAAAATTACAAATTACAAACATATTGCGTTTTTATTATTCTGGTACACAAGCAAATAATCCACACAAATTGCTTAATTTCTTAGAAGCAAAAATTTCTAAATAATGGATTTTTTGACGAAAAAATGTGGAACATAATTTTTTAAAAATTTTTCTAATGAAATTGCAAGAAATGCACTTGCAATTGTAGTTTGTTTAAGGCATAAATTATAATAAGATTTAGTCGCCGCGGGTAGCAATTTTAAAACCAAAACTAGCTTAAAGTATTTTTTTATTTATGACATTTTGTATGTCTTAGCAAGAGGTAATAACATCACGTTATTTTTTATGTTACTCGAATTATTTCTCATGAGGTAAAATAGTTATTTGTTTCATTGCCGCGGCTAGCAATTTAAAGCTTGGCGCAGCCGTGGCTTTGAAACCAACAAGGCATTAAATCTGTTGCCTTATTGAACATATATGTTTTGCCGATCCTTCCAATTTAACATTTTTTTAAAGAGAAAAAAAACAATGACTAAATTGTTTACTTTTCGTTAATAGGTTATAGAAAAAATGTAGCAGTTGTCTAAAATAGACTTATCTGTTAGTAAGGTAGGTCACAGTTCTTATCGCTTCCAACATAAATTGATCGAAGATGATGCCATATCCTTCTAGAGAATAAATTTTCTCGACAATATGGTATAAGGTATACCTAATTATAAAGTGTTCAGTTCAAAATATTTTCTACAACAAATAACACTTTAGTTTTTACCGAGTAATTTTATTAAGGAAGGCTTATGACCTTAAAAAATTATATCGTTTACATTTCAAAAAAACCCTTTAAAATATCTTCTTAAATTTTGAGCAGTTTCAAGTATATTAACTTTGTTTACTTTGCAATTGCTTTATTTAAAAATATTCTAATAGGCTAATTTCAAGTTGAGATAATATCGGTAGTACCTTCGTTTCTATGGAAAATTAAAACAAACTGTAATTGGTTGTTGTCAGGGAAAAGTATTAAAATTTGCGATACCACCGGTAGTATCTCAATTTGAAATTAGGCCATACGAGTATAAGTAAATAAATTCTTATTTTTGATTCTCACATAAATGATTTAGTAAGAAAAAATATTAGAATGTAAAAACACATTTACAGAAGATTACTCAGGGTAGGTCCACAAATATGTATTACATAAATAGAAATACACTCCTAACTACCTCCCTAATGCAATAATAAACTTAATTTGCTTTTAAATTAAAAAAAATATTTACTTTAAATGTTAAAAATCTATTTATCGTGTCATAATGTTTGATCGGATCTTTGTCTAGTCCCTGAAAACAATTTATTTATCTATATTTAACATTACAAAAAATTTAGGACATTTCAAATATTGTAACATTATCTATATATCTTTATAAAAGACTTTTTATATGTATTCTTTTAAAAAATAATTTGAAACTTATTTTTGATTTACTGTTAATAAGCATTTTTTTTAACAGCTTTTAGAAAACGAATTTGGCACTATGTAGTCTTCAATTACCGGCACTCTCTTTTTACTTATCAAGATACTCGAATTTGCTATGACCCCTTGTCAGATGAAAAGGGATAATTTTCCTAGTTTTTATAAAATTTTCCAAAAAATATTTTTACAAGAGACATCTTGTCGTTTTAGAAGCTTGTCAAATTTCGAATTGTAAAGCTTAGATAGATAGAGTTGAATTTGAGGCCGCCCGAAATAATCAGGATTGAATAGTGACTAATCCCTTTTCTCTGAACTAATCAGAAAATTAGGAAGATTTAAAAAAAAATGATAATCCAAAACTAGGGATAGCGGTAAAGAATATTTCAAGAAAGTAGGAAAGAGATTGAAACTCGCTATAAAACTAATGGCTAAAATTATCTATAATAATAATTATTATAGTAACATTTATATTTTTTTCTTGAAAGCAACAAATTGAAAAAAAAATTTAAAATAAAACAGAAATAATATAATTCTGTTATTTTTATTCTTTGTATTTTATAATTTTTTTATTTTCAAAATTGTTGATTATTAATTATTTTGTTGCTCGTTTATATAACGCACTACAAACTTATCACGATTTAATAGATAAAATTTAAAAAAAAATCCAATAGGGTAGGTACTTGAATATTTAAAGACTAAAATATATTGTTAAATCATAAATTTTATTATGAAAAAGTTATTGAAAGGTTCAGATAGATGTCGTTTAAAGCATGCCGGTCAAAAAGTTTTTTTTTTTTTATAAAACTCATGTAATAGGTTATTTTACTGTGTTCCAATTAATAAGGAACGCGCCCCACAAGTTTAAGTCTTAAACAAAGCTGTTACATTAGACTTACATTTTATTGTAAAAAGCTATTGCAAAATTACCGTAGTGTAAAAATTATACAAATCAAATATTTATTTATAATTTTTTATGTTTTTTAAATTGTTCATTAAACTAGAAATACATTTGTTTACATAAACGGTCTAATTAAAAAATTATAACTTGTAGGTATTCCGATAATTCAGGAAATCGTTTTTTAATCGTTTTGTATCGACTTACAATATATAAATTTTGGTCTTTTATGGAAGCAATAATTGTCTTTTCCTTGAGATAGTTTATCCCATAAACCGATAAAAATTTAACGATCTCATAAATACATAAATTAATTTAATAAAAATGTCATAATTATGATTAATCACAGTGTAATAAATCGTCGCCAAGTTTCCATTTCTGAAAAAAAATTCAAAGTTCTTTTTGACGTCGGGTCGTTGCTTAGTTCATAACTCCCTCAAAAAATCCATAAACATTTCGGTATAGAGACTTCAGGGATTTGGTCCGGCCGGGTCGGGGGGTGCAACGAGGAAGGGGCTCCATTACAGTGCGCGGCGACAGGTCATGAATCAAGCCAGTCAGCTCTGCTCTAGGATGTGTTCCGCCGGTTCTGCTTCTAGTTGAACTGATAGATGTTAACCATAAGAGAGCCATAAGCAACATGAAGAATTAATCGAAGTCGTGTTTTTCTCGCCGCTATTGCCTCTGACATTTATAGCTAAAGAAAAACAATCAAAATCGATGCTAAAGCTTTTTTAATTCTGGCATATAGCATGTGATATTACTAAATTGGGGATGAATAGAGTGAGCAATTTTTTGAAAGTGGTAAACGTGGGATTTAAAAAAAAATGTTTTTGTTTGTGTAGTGTAGTAAACGTTTGTGAATCGAGAGGGAAATCCCGCCTCATTTTCCTATTTTTATCCGGGATAAACAGTGGCTAGATTCGACCTAGAGTGCCTTCGTGCCAATTTTCCAGCGTACGAGAAATTTATTGCTCGGCAATTTATATAAAATCCAAGTGTTTTGAAACCAGAAAATGAAATGCAACGTAGTTTTTAATTTTCAATAACGTTTGATGTCAGCAATTTCCGAGCTATTATTAATTCAGAATTAACAAATGTAGGCGATGCTTCGATAAAGCTCAAAAATTGAGGCTTCATACGCTATAATTTAAGTGTCTGGAAGGGAAAAATGGTGGTTTGCGTAACATGAAGGATCTGCACGGCATGTAAAATAAAATAAAATATGATGGATGCATTTAATAATTTTCTTAATGCTCGAGGTTAATTTAGTATACAAGGGAAAACGCGAATCTGTTGTTGCAACACTTGTCGTGGTCAAACCGCAGGAATTTGTAATTTTAGCTGAGATGGACGTGGATTAAAGTGAAAAAAAAAAATTGTGTGAGAATTGGTTTTTGTTTGGGCCACACCGAAGAATGGAATTAAATTGGATTTTAATCGCGAGATTTACGAGCAATAAATAAATGAAAAGTGTGTAGTGATATTACAATTAGATTTGATCAGGTCGGTGGTTAAGAAATAAAAGGGAATTAAGGCTTTTTACTTTCTGGCAAGTTTAATGATTCCACATCGAGCGATAAATAATTCCGTAACGTTTCATTAAAGTGCTACACTTTCAATTATGTGGCTAAAAATGCGCGATCTACAATTTCGATACAACAGAGATAAATGCATCGACTTCGTGCAAGCATACGAGTGCAAAACAATCCACCCACCGTTTTAAATCAATAAATAAACGACCTAATGCATTTTTAATAAGGCAAAGTGTTATTAATATAATAGGCATATACACGACCACCAACGTCGCTGGATTATACCAGGCTATTCTATTAGGCTCAATCTGAATTTGCGATAGCATCGCTTGCTCGGACGCTAAATCAAAATTTCTCACATAAACATTTTCCTTCTCGTTCTCGGTAGCTTATGACGCGTTTACCCTCTTGTTTTAATCGGATACGTGAACAAAATAAAACCACTGATAAGTCAACTAGCACGCTGTTATTCTCGCCAAGATTAGGGATATTTCACCCTAGACCGTTTCAATTGCGCAGGACGTAATTTGCGGTGATTACTTGCTCGTTTGCACGATCCGATTTTTTCATAGCAAAATTACCTCTCTCAGACCATTACAAACGTCAACAATGTAAGTAAAAGGCGGAAGACCACCGACACACAACCACGCTTCTCACACAAAATATACACAATTTTGACCTTTTCTACATTTATTCAAAAAAATTATCATTAATCGGCTAATTTCAAGTTGAGATACTACCGGTAGCATTGGTAAAACAACCAATACAAACCCGAATTCTTTTAATTTTTTATGGAAACAAAGATATTTTCGGTATTATCTCAACTCGAAAATAGCCCATAAAAGAAATTATTGATTTTCACACACGTTTTTGACCAGTTTTTTAATTTTTTTACAACTTTCTCATAAAATTAAATTAAAAACAAATTTGACGATTTTTAATTGAAAAAATGAAATCTTCGTGTATATAGCTCAATTTTTTGTTATAATCTTAAGACTTATTTGAAGCTAATGGCGGCTCCCTTTTGCTGACCAGCACCGTTCGGTTTCTTGAAATATTATGTCTCTTTTGCGGACCATTCTTAGGGGGTGGTTGACGGGTTCAACAGTTGCTTGATTAGGATGCGTTTTGAAAATATTTGAAACTCAACGTAAAGATAAATTGATGGTTTCGAATACTTTGTGTTTTGAAAGCGTAGAAGAGTAAATTTCTTCATAAAATCTAATCTGAAGAAACTTCAAAGGCAAGCTAACCTTATTTTATAAGGGATAACATTAAGTTCAAATTATAAGAAGAAGCAGAAAATAATTTAAATGAACGTAGAGAGTTTTCTACCACAGTTCTAGTAAATAACTCTAAATTAAAAGTCTACTCTCAGAATTTTACCTAGTTTACAACCTTTGATATGTCAATTTTAACATGTATTTTTATGATAGATTTGATAAGTCATAATTGACTTGATGAATTTTTCTGTTGAACACCGTTTATTAGCAGTTTTAGCACCCCATGTGCTGAGATAAGGTAACTAGCGTGGTCCGCATTTGGGATGTGCATTTCAAGTAATAGAAATGGCCCATAGGATTAAGGATTATTAGGTTGAGTCAAAAGTTTTTACCATTTTTGCGGACAGAAATTTTATTTCAAGATCAAAACTAACAAAATTTATTATTGTTTGATGTATAGTCCATTACTTTCTTTTTGGGGGCCTTTTTTTGTCTTTCATAGTCGAAATTCATAGACTTCTAAAACAAAATTTTATTTTGAATACTAGAGAAAAAATGGTGAAACATTTTGATTCTACAACCTAATATTTGGTCTGCAATTGGGGTCCGTCTGAGCCTAAACGTTCTGAGAACTAACCGCCTAATTTTATGAAGGTGGAAAAGGGAAGCGTAACAACATTTTGTAAAAATTTTCTTGAACCGTTTTTAACAATTTTTGAAAAAAAAATTAAAACTTTACCTAAACAAATTTTGACAATTTTGAATCATTACAGATGTAATTGACAGTGGAGACAGTACAAGTGAAGACATAGTGTGGTTTCCAATAAACAAAAATAAACATAAATCTAACTTTATGTTTTTTCGCTAAATGAGTGTTCGAATATAACTTATAAAAATTTTGACTTTTTCTAAATTGTTAACTCTAGCAAAAAAAATGTTTAAAACCAAATTTTTAAGGCAGTTTCAGTTAAGCTGAATTGCGTTCAGTGAAGCACAACAGAATACTCGCCTAAAACTCAATTTCTTAAATATGTAATTCAAATTAAGTTTATAGCGAAAGAGTTTTCACAAGGACAACTTAAATTCATTTTGAAGATGTACATTTTTTATAATCCGACTTTTTATTTCATCCCCAAGCTTAAATTTAACTTAGAAATACTGTAAACAAATTTATTTTTATTAACAACAAAAGAGGCAAGTAATGTGGTTTTTGATAGTGGTAATACCTACGGACCGATCTGGATCGCAATTTAGTTGGGTATGAAGGAAAACGCAGGTAGATCATAATTTTGGAATGGAACCCATTGATGAGAATATGAAATTCCTAAGGAATGTAATTTACGTTCGCACGTATTTTTATTATTATTTTTTAAACATTGTTTTTTAAGAGCAAAATTAAATAATAATATTAAAAATAATTACCGTCTTGAAAATGACGTCAACAACAATGTTCATGTTGAAAAATAGATTTCAAAAATATAATTACGAACGAATTATAGAGATATTATTTACAAAATGGTACATTATATAACTGCGAAGAAAAGTGAATTTACTAATTCAGTAGATGCACGTTATCACAAACTGTACAAGAAACGCTAACTTCTACTGTAAAAAAGTATTTTTAGAATTTGCGTCTTCAAAGAACCTATTAAAGCACACATTTTGCGTTATATTTATAGCTCTAATGCACTACTATTTTCATAAGCCCATTGTAACATAAAAAATTTAATTTTTTTAGTTAAAAAGTTAGGCAAAAACGCAAATTATAAGAAAGAGGATAAGGAAAAGTCATTATGGACACTCGTTTTATAAATTTGGATTTGTGCCACAATATTGACTTTTCGAAACTGGGTTTTTAATATACTGTACTATGTAAGTGGATATTTTTTAAGGTTTTTATGGAAATCACAAAATTAAACCTGGCTGTTTTAATTTGTTTGTTAAAATTATCAAATAATCGTAGATACTTTTTTAAAAATTAAAATCTAAAAATGGAGATTTCTTATTTTCGAAATTTTTTATAAAGAATTGTAAATTAAAAATTTGTTTTGTTAACTTATGTCAAAAAAAAAGATATTTACAAGGCACTTTATTGCAAAAATTTTTCGGTTTTTGACTGCAAAAACATATTTTTTTATTTTTCATCTGTATTTGTATTTTTGAAAACATAATTTGTGGCCTTCTTCCTGGTTGCAATGGGAACATAATTCATTGAAAAAATAATTTCTTTGCTGACACAAAAATAGTCAATAATTTTACCTCCTGTTTATCCAAAATTACAATCCGTGAAAATATTAATTGCCAAAATGGAAATCTTTAATTACACTGATGACACTCAGAAACAATAAAATTTAAAACTGGCATATACATTTTAATTTGGAATAATTTTTACGATTCTCGAATTAAGATGATTTATTTCTGGCAGTCTCAAGGTTTGTCTGGTCTCATTGGCAAATTTTACGCTTAGAATTTTTTGTTTGTGAATGTTGTAAATTTGTAGTCGATGAAAGTTTAATAGTAAATATGGTCCCATCGACGGGGTGCTTGACCATGATTGAGGTGTGCGCGGCAAAGAGAGCGGCGGTCTGCGGTAATGGCCGCTGCAACCCCATGTCATGGAGGGGGCCAAGAGATCATCAATCTGAGTTATGTCCGACGTTGCCAGATTTCCGTCGTCACCTCGTAAACTTGGACAAGCCTTAGTCGAATAAAAGACAGCAATTAAATTTGCATTTAAGTGTGCGTCTCAATTTGAGGCTGTCTTTTATCACACAGATTCCTTCTGTCGTATACAATCACAATGCATCAGGTTTTATTGTCTTACACCCATTTGCTGCTGAGAAAACCTAAGAAAGTGCCGATTGAATGAGCAATAAAACTTCGCGACGATTGTTTCCACTGCCATATATTAACACCAGAAGAGTTACTTTAATTCGCAATATCATTTTGCCAAATAGACAACCGTAATTGGCTTTTTTAATTAATTTCAAAGAGGTTCCAGGCAATTCTCTTACCTCGTTCCAGTCTTGTTGCCGAGACGATTTGCGTAATTATAATTATGGTAATTGACAGGAAATTCATCTTTAATTTGCAACGTAATTCAATTACTTGTCCAGGAGGTATCACCGACATATATCATTTGACGTCTATTAAGAAAATTGCTGCTTTTATAACAACTCGCAATAAATAATATGAAAATTTCAAGCCGTGAGGACGTAATCTGAAAATTGTAGGAAAATCGTAGGATTTTAATTTAGGCCAAATTCGGGCTTGCAGAATCCCACCTCGATCAATATAACATTAATCCTCGAGTAATTAATACTATCCTTGTCGCGGTGTGGACTCGAAACTAACCGCTTCCCAAATCGTTTCGCATCCTTAGTCCCATTCAACCAGTTACAATAATAATTGAATAGATATAATTCGAAATTTCCTGATAATCGCTCGAGTTTGAGGCCAAATTTTTACATTTTACGACCGACAAAAATCTTTTTCAATACCTGGAACAAATGCAAACTTTTTACAAGGAAACTTTTCAATGAGAGTGAAAAACAAATCGTAAAACAGCAAGGTCACAGCCGTTATAATATAGTAAAGAGCCCGTGCATACAATGAGACTGTTATATCTGGCCGTTTTTTCGGTCGTCGACTTTTCAGGTAAAAATTGCAAAGCTTTTAAAAATGTACACCCATAAAGGTACGTCCACCGTCGGCGAATTTTACACTTTTTAAAAGAGATAAGTTCATCACCGGTTGGCAGTTACAACGGGACCCCACTTTTGTTTTCATCACCACGTTTCATTGTTTTTTAATTCTCAATTATGTAAATCCACGATCAACAACAGGACTAACGCATAAATAAACCCATTGCTGTGGACATTCAAAATCTATTTTTATTAAAAATCCCGCTGAGATTAAACGGTTTTACATGTTACAAGAAAATTGTCAAAAATTTTGTTTATTGAAGCAGCGACAACCTCGAACTTAATCCTGAGGCAATTTTCTCAAAAATTAAGACCCACCCAATTTTGAACGGTTCCGGTCTGATTCAGAGTAACATTGAAAGTTGTGTCATTCGCCGACGACTTTGAAACCGCTTTACAACTACACAAAAATTATAAACAAGACGGTTATAATGAGGTTTGCGCACTACCATAACTTCAACGCTTATTTGTCAAAGTACAGCAATTAATTTTTTTATTACTATAGCCAAATGAATTCGTAACTTGTAGAAATTTCCAAATGAAATGAAATATTGGTCTCTAAACTATCTAATCATTCTAATCTATAGTATCCACATGTCATTTATGATTCATAAGTGTTAAAAAAAACAAGCAGTGGTTTTATTTGTAAACAACGATAAATCAAGCTGTACTATTACAATGGATTTTCATGATTTTTTGAACTACGTTCCTCATAGATAATGGAAATATTCCTCTGACAATGAGAGTAAATAGAAATCTGATAGTATACATGTGTCACAACATACTCGTAAATTGCTAAATTTACCTATTCAAAGGTGTTTTCTTTACAATTTTACACATACAGGTATTTATATTTCATTTAAGTTATTTAGGGGGCGGATTTCCTAATTGACGATTGAGTTTTTTTTGTGTTAAATTAACTAATTTTTTTACGATTATTTTATCGTTTATAACATTATTGCTACGAATAGTAATAAATGTTAGAAATACTTTGTATGAAGGTTAACAGGGGATGGACAATAAAACAATCAATTGTAATATTTAGTCGACGTTTCGCCGCTAATTGCAGCTTCTTCAGGACTTTATTACCGATATACTGTTTTGAATCTAACAAAGTTAAAAAATGTATCATTAAAACGAACTACAAATAACAATTTACAATTATGAAAATTTTCCATTTGTGTTTGATTGTTTTGTGTAATCAAGTCTTGTAAAATTGTTATTTGTAGTTCTAGTTCGTTTTAATGTGCATTTTTTAATTTTTTTAACTTTGTTAGATTCAAAATAGTAAATTGATAATAAAGTCCTGAAGAAGCTGCAGTTAGCGGCGAAACGTCGACCGAATATTACAATTGATTGTTTCATTGTTCATCCCCTGTTATGCTTCATACAAATTTAAAATTCTGGGCGTTAAACATAACCTCAGTTAGAAATAATTTAAAATTTTCCGAACTAATGATTTGTCGGAATTTTAAGACGTCGTCGTTAACCGCACTAGATATAATATAAAGGACAACCAGATTTTTAGTACCATATTACAACTTAAGTCAGTGCTTTTCTTGCTTTTCCTAATTATTACGACACTCAATCATAGTCAGCAGTCGGGAAAACGGATTTAAATTTAAACTTTATATATTTTGCATATTTAAGTTATGTATTATCGTATGTATTAATTATGGTAAAAAATACAATAATTTAAAACAATTTTAAATTATTTAAAAATGTTTTGCTAAAAATTTGTTGATATTTTTTTGTAGTAGAAAATAGATTTTGAAAAATTTTTTGAGCATATTTTTAGACACATTTTCAATTTTCGTACTTTTTAATGCAAATTTTGACTAAACATTAAGCTTATTTTAGTGTTTTTTTATACTAAAACGTCCGAACTTTATGATAGATAAGTGTTATAATAAACAGCCAGTCCGCGATTTTATTTGTAAATTGTAAATAACGATAAATCAAGTACTACAATGGATTTTTATGAATCTTCAATTTTTTTGTTGTTACAATGATTAATTCCTGTTTTTTTACTTGATTCTTTTTTAATAATATTTATAACTTACAGAAAATGTGTGGGAGTATTTCACTTTGGACGATTTATCCTATAACAAGATATTATTTGTAAACAAATAAACAAAACAGTCTCAAATACTGGTTGACAGCTGTGCTTTGATACCAGCTGATTATGGGTATTATGACGTTTGTAGCGCAAATTTATCACATAATCATAAATGGCCCAATGGGAACTCGTACTGTTCTTAGTTATTGGCTCTTACAACGCAGCGGCGAGCGGTGATAAAAACAAATTGATTATCATCTTATTTAATTTCGATTGTAATAAATTTGTAGTAAAAAATTTTCATCTGCGAAAAAGTATTTCATTTATTAATATATATGATCGATTATAATTAAAAAGATATTAAATTCGTGAAATTTGGACATTCTACTACAGCTTGATCAACAAACGCTGATTTGGTTGGTAACACAAAAATTAATATTTTTAACATAACTTTAGTGCTTTTGTTATATTTTAATCATAGTTTTCGGAACATTTTTTATTGAGAAAATTCCTTAATTTAATACGTTTTGAATAAAAATTTTTAGTAATTTCAATAAAATGTATTCAGTATTCAGTTGATCATGGTATATTTGCCGCTAATACAATGTTTGGGCAGTTGTGGCCTGATGCACGATCGCTGGTGGAGTTACATACATTATAAGTTTTAATTTATTTAATTTCAGACGTTTATTATAGTTTCTAAATAAATGAACTGAATATTAATGTAATATTGCATTGTATACTAATGAATATTATTAAAGTAAAGTAATTGACTTCTAATAAATTAATAAAAGTATGGCTGTAAAAAAACTTTTTTTTTATAAAAAATATGAGAAATGAAAAAACAAAATCTAAAATATTCTGAAAGTATTTTTATCTTTAAAATTAAATACACGCTGGGTGGAAGCTTGGCAATTTAACGGTACCACTATAACAAAAATAAATGGTTAGTCCTCCCTAATTTGTAAAAATATCCACACGCAACGTAGTACAAGTGTTTTTTAATTATCTCTTTAGTTTCAATGATGGTACTTAAAGGCCATTACTTGACACGAAAGGTACGACTCGAGTCACGTGAATGCAGCCACCATAAATAATTTTTTTAATTATTGATTGTTAAATGATAGAGACATTTCATCGGCTCATGTTTCATTGAATTTAAAACAATACTTTTAACCATTTTCTATCGACTTGACGTTTTTAAATTTGTAAATCGGATATTTATGCAAATGAAAATACCGAAAATAAATTTATGTGTGTTCCTCGTCCTTTTTGTTTTAGTGTATTTATCGGTTTAGTTTCGGTCAAAAATTCTTGACATTTTCTTTATTTTGTTGAAATTAGTTTAAAAATGAATCATTCTTTGTACATATGGCATGCTAATCGATTTGGGGATCCTCAATGACATCCTACATCGGCGCCTGCAGAGATGATGCATGGACCACCCGAGCAAACCTTATAGATTTTAGTCACCGGTAGCGAGGGACGTTGTTCATTTCTTTTGCTGACCACATCCGGTCATCCATAGGATCGAGCAATCGAGCGGTAAAAAATGCGAATCTTGTTAAAGTGGATCGATATTGTTTTGGATGTGCATAATTTGGTCCAGGTGTAAATGTAAAAGGCAGTGTCCATCCCAGACCGCTGTTCGTGATGGCAATAACTCATCCTCGGCCAAACACAGTCCCTAATCCTCGTCCTTTTTATGCTATTGTAGCTTTTAACAAAGCTCGCAAGAACACACGAAATTCATTTGGGTGTGATAATCCGTCCTTCATAAAATAAATAAAATAGCCGAAATAAATCCATTGAAAATTAGTTTGATTCCGTGCTGTCCAACTTAACTGCTAATAAAAAGGGCATTAATGTCAGCCCGGGACATAAAACACCCTGTGCGTGTTCTACGGAGATATGACAAGATGATTCTCGGGGGTTGTGCACCACGAGCACCGGCTCAAAAAATTCACAACCTATAAATCAACACACATAAGGAAAACTCCGGAAAACATCGCGCTATTTTTATCATAGTGATCAGTACAAGTCGGCTTTTAAAGTGGAAGTGCGCTTTTTGCCCAAGAATACACAAAACAGGACCAAAACAAAGCCTAGGAAAACCAGTAGCAATACATCACCGAATTGGAGACTTGCTTTCCGCTCGTGACCCTGTTTTCGGAGCTTCCCTTGAATCCCGATATCCACAGCCTTTTAATACACACACTCCAGAGTTGTATATATACCTCTCAAAATTTTTACAACGATTCAATTTGTTCCAATTTGTTACCACCCCAAATCAATACGACACCCAAAATTTAATTACCACTTAGCGCAAGTACCGGTCCCAGAGGTACTAATCGGCCAACCCTCATCATAAACTACTAGTCACGCCACTTTAAAAATGCTTTTTAATTAGCGCAGTTACAATGAATGAAAACAAATTTATTTTATTTTTTTATCTTCTATTCTGTGTCACCGATATTTCAGTATTAAATCATACCGTAATGGATGGTTTTACCGCAAACAGTGTTGTAATAGGTTTATTACGATATCATTTTTAATTTTGACAAGAAATACTTTGATTGTGTTTAGTGGACATCCACACTGTTAATATAATTTTTAACAAAAAGCTAAGCTGTTGTTGTTTTACTGTTTAACTGTATAGAAAAATTACTAAATAAATTATAAAGAATCAGTTTAAACACTTTTGATGAGAACTAATGCATTTCTACGCAAAAATTGGTTGCAAAATGACAGTTGTATAAATGTCAAGTGAACAGATAGTATTATGAATTATTACTTTTTTAGAAAGAAAGTGAATAAAATATTACACCATGTGTTCATTAAAAAAGCTCTAAAGTACTGTAAAATTTTGCAAAACAACGATTATTTTAAATATTTTTATACATTCATCTAATCTACTTGTTAAAATAAATCGTCAATTAATAGTACATTATACAATATCAAGGAAGAAAAATGTAATTTTTCTTAAGGTGCAATTTATAAATACCGAAGGAATAATATAGTAGGTACTTTATTTAAAATAACGATAAAATTTACTTCTAGCAGTTTACTAGTTTTAGTTGAATTTTAATACTTTGAACACATATAATAATAAAAAAATAAAATAAAATTTGAAAAAATACAAATTGGAAGTTTTAATTTTCGCGAATTTTTTTTTAGGTCCTAGAATCTTTTTCCCTCATATGTCATTTGAGATAAGCTTTCAAAACTCAAAGTTTTTTGTGTGCAGTATGTAAGTGATTTATAACAACCCCCTTGCAGTTTGTAAATTGCAAATTTGTTTAACAAATTTTATTAAAACTGCGTCTATACTTATAACATTCTGAAGCGTTCTTGAAAAATAAATAACCCTTTAGTTTGAACAGGTAGTTTTTTTTTTTAAAAAAAAGCTTTATTACTTATTACATAAAAACATTTTTTGACAAAAAGAACTTTTATTCAGAAATGTTACTGCATCTTGTTAAGTTATGCTGCGTGCTATCATAAGATTATTAAAAATTGTTGAAAGTGCTTTTTTTTGACAGAATTGGAGAAGTTCCAGCAATTTTCTGTTGAATTTTGGCATTATCAACAAGTGTAACAAGAAAAAAATTTAATAAATCGAAATAAAACCGAAAAGGGTTGAGCTAGAGTCCTCTAACTTTTGTCAATTTTTTTAGGCCCAAAAATTCGCGTATACATACGTCATTTCAGATAAACTGATTTTGTTTTTCAAAGTTGGGCTTGTATGCGATGTGCAGGTGCCTCAATTCGTTGCTTTTTTTTAATTGCAAGTTTGTTTAACAAATTGTGTTAAAATAGCGTCTATTTAACATTTTTAAGCTAATCTGTTTGAAACACAAATGACACCTTAGTTTTTAACAAGTAATTTTATTTAAAAAAAAACTTATTATTTACTACAAAGAACATCATCTTCTAACAAATTTTTTTTAATTCAGGAATCTTGTAATTTCTTAAAGCATGCTGCGAGCTTTTTTTGTCATAATTTTTTTTTATTATTAACAATTCTTGAAAATATTTTCTTCTTGGTATAATTTAGCCAGGGTTTTACCAAAAGTATTTTCTTTGAAAGAATTCTCTTTGATATTTGTAAAAGAAGGAAGGAAATGGGGAGTCCTGGCACCGCTTTCAACCCATTGGAGACTGTTTTCCAAAAGGGTGTATTTATACTTGCTTCTGACACCCCCTTGTACAACCTCCTAGCCTCAAGAGTCAATTTTATTGAGTATAGTTTTAGCAATTTTTTGTAGAATCTTGATATTTTCGACAGGTGTAAAAACAAAATTTTTTGGAAAACCGAAAAAAAAATCGGGAAGATTTGATCTAACCTTCGCTAACTTGTTTTGATTTTCAAAGACCAAAGTTTTTTATGTGCAAGTGTTCCATCATGTCTGAAAGACCACTGGTTTGTTTAACCAATTATATTAAAATTATGCCTATATAACATTCTGAAGCAATTTTATTGAAAAACAAATAATATAGGCTATTCATTGAGGGAAGATCGATTATTCATATGATTATTTAGTTATTTGTGATGGAAGAAACTAGAACTAAAGCGAATTCAATTTTTACCATGGAATTTTGTTAAAAAGGCTCACTTATTACAAAAATAACTTCCAACAAAAATTTTGTTATTTAGAAATGTTTTTATCATAAAAATATTTTATTAAGTACCTACTAAAAAATGTTTGTTGTATACTTATTGCAAATTTTTTAAAATAGTGTGTTAAAGTTGCGTCTACATAACATTCTGAAGCTAATGTTCTTGAAAAAGAAATAATACTTTAGATTTTTAATGTTCTAAAAAAAGCTTTTTATTTAGAAAAGTTTACCTTCTCAAGGCATGCTGCGACTTTTTTGTGTTTTATTTTTTTGAGGAGAGAGTGTTGTCGTTTGGCTTATCAGCTGTCGTCGAAATTATGTAAACTGGATGCAAATGTGTGTGTAATTGATTCGAATGGGCAAAAAGTCTTCGAAACGAGTAAAACATAAACACCGGTAGCAATATGAAATTAGCATTTGGCCGGATTTATGGGTCAGAAGCAGAATAAAAGTATGCGAATGCATCAAGGAAACAATTATTAAAATTTATCGTTTCTGAAAAGTTGTGAAAAAATGCCGGTGGAAGGATATGCAGTGCGTCGTTTGCTGTGCATAAAAATGCGTTTTTCACGATCGAACTAGCGAGTGTAAACGTCATTAAGCGAATTTTTTTCGTCATGTGCATTGTTTGCAAGACCGAGATTTTCTTAAATACATAAATTTATTCGTTTAGTATGTTATCTCTTTTCCTGTTACATTGCCTTAACTGAAAATTGCGCCATAAATAAGCCGCAGAGAAAGCTTTTACATTTGTAATGAATTAATTTTTTGCCTGCCATAATGAACACGAGATGACACAAGCTGCGACATCGCGTGCACCTTTGACCAATATCCGTCCGTCTATAAATAAAATGGCTAATGGACAAATTTACCTGCAGGGCCGTGTTAAAAAAAACAATTCGACCAAATTAAAATCTGTGTTTAATTAAAACCTACAGTTCCTATACCGGTGATCGATACAAAAGACATTTAAACACGCGCCCTGCGAAGTGTCGACCCAACTGCCATCTAGCATGCCATGCTCATGGCACACTAGACCCGAACAATAAAAATACATCACTCGCCAAACACACCTGACAAATGAAACACTGCATCTTTGATTTATTATCTCGTAAATTTACGTTATATATTAAAGGTGTACACACGAAAATACGGATGCATTTTTAGTTACGTGATAAAATTTAATTATTCTTCCAAACGCGGATTCGGAGACAGTTTCAATTGCGCCTTTCACCCCCGATTTTTCAAAGATTGACCACCCAAAAGCACAGCCGCGAACATACATCATCTTCACACACACGCATTTTCTACTTCAATTTTTATTTATTGGCTCTCTTTAAGCCGACCATTACGAAATAGACGTGAATTATGTTTCGAAAATTTCGAACTAATTAATTATTAGAAGTATTTTTTCCAGCCGCGGGACTTCTTCAATTGCAACTTACTACAATGCATTATCATAAAACTAATTAATAAACCAAAAAATCTCAAGCAAATAACCTAATAAATCATTAAAATACTCATGCCCTATCACTTGTAGCAAGTCACGGTTTGCTTCTTGCCAGTTATGTAACATTGGAAAATTTAACTTCCAATACGCGAGGCGTCAGCATAATAATTTGTCGACTAGTGGGCTTGGCAATGACCTTGACTTAAAATTTCTTTCTTGCACTTTGGTATTTTGCAAACCCCTGTATTTCTGTATTATTCGTAATAAAAAATTTCACCACATTTCTGGTTTTATTTTATTTCCTTAACAAGAGAAAAAAATAATTTTTCTTTGAAACGACCCAAGACAGAAGCAGTAGAATTTCCTGTTGTGTCTTTTAAGAAACTTGTTTATTTAATGACATCATCAGTACAGTACGCAGAAACTTGCATCCTTAACTAATTTAAAAATGCATTGATATTATCGTCCTTGTTACTCCTTATCAGTTTGACATTATCCATTGAGTCAGAAATAGCACGTCTCTAACTGAAGATTCATCTTCTATAATCCAGTCCACACCTGTTATTAAATAAAATTAATTTCCAATTAATTAACCGTAAATTAAACGTTATTACGGTCCATATATCAACTCACACATACTTCATCCTCCTACTTACACATTCTTGTTACCACAATTTAATTACGATGTACCATTCAAATTATATTTAATTTTTAATTAAATTTCTCCAGTGTTATTATTTAGTAACCTTAAGCGTAAATCCTGTACAATTACAAACCTACCACATCGTTAATTATCTGCAATTTTTAGGGCGGGCTTTTTCGATTTGGCGCCCGATTCGCTTGTTGCGCCTCTAGCGGCTTATCTCTGCAACTCACTTCGTTAGCAGCCTGTGCTGCCATCTATACACACTTAGGACAACTCACCAACCGGCTAGAGTGGGAGAGTCATGTGCTTTCTGGCCTGGAGTGGGGATGAACCAGTAGGGGAATACACAAAGGGGGCGTTTGAATGTTTGTGTATTATAAACAGAGTAAACAAACAATTGACGGCGTGACTTAAGTAAAAAAAAAGCCGATCGAGTTGTCCTTTTGGTGATTTATGACAGTTAATTTAGCGCGCGATTTGAAATCGGGGATTTTTCGCCTGCAGAAAATGCAATTGCAAATCGCATAAATCGGAGGATTTGGCGTAATTGATGCGATCAGATATGCTAATGGTGCATAAATACGCTGATTGTTTTTATTTTTCGCGTGATTTTTATCACGGATCGAAAGCGAAATATTTTTGTGAATTTAATCATGGCATCCGATCTCTCTTTATAAATCATTTGTCATATCTAACACGAGCCAGGTAGGTGTTTTGCCAATATGGCACGTAGATCGGGCTCAAGGAAAATGATCTTTATGGTCGACTGGGTCAATGATGGGTTTCGTTTGCACCTGAGGTACTTTTCATGGTCGGCTCCTTACTTCCAACACCCTCTTCAAGTGCTTATAAATCAGGAGGAGGGACAACCCCCGGTGCAATATGTCAGTGGTTGGCACCCGGAGTGATACAAAGTGGGTGGTAATATGGCCGATCTGGAAAAAATAAAAATTTTACTACACCCATAAATTTTATTAAAAAAGATTACACAGATGTAAAGTACAATTGAGGCAAGGTAAAAATGTTTTTGTCTGCTACATACAATCATTTGCATTTTAATTACCCAAAAAAATTGGATTAGAATATGTAATAAATTAATTATTCCAAGATGTACTACATTAATTATCTTATCACAATACAAAGAAAAAAATTATATAATAAATTGTCAAATAACCTCTCTTGTTATTTATTTATTCTTACTTTTTCATTTTATATTCTGGAGGATAAAAACCTAAATAAAAAAAAACCTAAAGGATTTTTGAGAACTATGGTTCTGAATAAGTTGCCCTTGTTGATAAAAACATTCGAAAACATTGTTGATAAAATTGTTCATTATGTCCATCGCTTTTTGGAAAGTTCCCGTATTAGGGTGTACCTCTTTTAAAACTTTGTGCATATGAGTCCCAAAATTTTACACCTTTTTTCTTTCTTATCTGTTTAGGAATTTTTCTTCTGGACGTTTCTCCACTTTTCTCGTCTACTTTTGGTGAAAATACACTTACAAATAAGAAACTTTTAACTATGGTTTTATATACATATTTTTAATGTTTTTAATATTTTGTGTAGTTTACACGATTGCTAATCATTTTGCGTTGTTATGACTTTCTTTTTATTATATGTAATACAATGACTTTGTTTCTTTCCATATATTACATTGACAAAAAGCATTTCACAGCTTTCTTTTTTGATCACGTGGTATTTAGTAAGTTAAAGGCAGAGAGATAAAACACAAAAAAAAAGAACACAAAAAATTACTAGAATTCTGGCGTTTTTAACTCAAATGATTATTTTTTAAATTTTTTTAGTATCTATTGAAAGAGGTTTTCATATAAATTCTTAGGAGTTAAATCTCAAATGACTCGTGAAAAATGGATTTTTAAAAAAATGTTTTTTTTTCTTTTCGAAGACTATAACTTGGCGAAAAATTGAGTTATTTCAATAATTTATTATTATTATTGTGATTATTATTATTATTGTTATTATTATTATTACAGATTGAAAGAGCAGAGTTCTTTTACAGGACTATATTGCTCGAACTAATAAATTTGTAAAGTAGTGTCGCTCGTGCCATATTGATGTGTCATGTCCAGTCAAAATGGTTGTCAGTTCTTGATTTGAACTGCAAAAAATCCATTTTTTTTTGAAAATCTATCTTTTCAATCTATTTTCGGCAGATGAAACCTAAAATAACTAGACTACAATGAACATTCTAGTTGCATGAGATATTTTTGTCACTGCTCTGTTAAACATAAGAATAGGTAGCCCTTATTGCCTCTTTTGCAATTGTCCACATCAATTTGCAATTGAACCTTGTAAATAAGAGTTTTACAAACAATTTTCTTGTAGGAAAAAATTAAATCTTTTAATAAGAACATTCTTTAGTCAAATGGATAGAGCATAGATAGACTGCAGTAGTTCTGATTTGAGGTTGACAGGTTTCCTTTGCTTTTAATCGACTTTTATGAAAATATCTTTTAAGTTTAAAAACAGACAAAAAAGATTGTCAGATCCAGCCTCTCCAGAGGTATTTACAAAATTCTACTGCTGGAAATCTACTTCTGCTGATAATAAATAGTGCATCTACGGGTCTAAAATCAGAAAAATTACCATAAATAAACATATTTGCCTAACTGTATCTGACTGAAATTTTTGCGCTAACGTAAAAAAATCGAAAAGTTTCAACAATCTTCAACAATCGAAGTCTCTTATTTTTCATGGCGACATTCGGTCATATATGCATTTTGCTTGCGCTTGCAAGCAGTTGGAAAAAATTAAATAAAAAAATGTAAAATTTAACGAATTTAACTATTGAACGAACAAATAGAAAGATTGAATCTTGGTAAAACAGTCAAAACAGGAAATTATACAAATACACGGCAAAAAATATTGGAACACAATTGCTACAAAAGGTTGTAAATCATTTGTAGCTTCTTACTTTGCAACAATTTCAGGTGTTATCTACAATAAAATTATTTTTATTGTAATGTATTTCATTATTAGGGCAAAAGTCTTGAAGTCATTTTTACTAAAAACATTAAAAAAGTAGAAGTTGCCTGTTGTTAAAATAGGTTGGCCGTTTTTAAAATAGGTTACTACTAATTGTTCAATAATAATTGTTCTGGTCATGGTTTGCTGTGCTTTTCTCTTTCTAGCATGAACGTAGGTTGACGTGATAACTTCATATGGTTTGCTGTCAACTGTCTAAATGTTGTCCTATTTTTGCATTAGGAGTGTTTGATAAAAATCACATTGCAGATCATGATAATTGTATGCAGACGTTCAAGAATTTACTCTGCAAGCGTTATCTCAGTTAAAGAGCTGATTTTAATTTAGAGGAAGACACAGAAACTCGAAAAGTATGCAAGAGGTTAAAAAGCTGTCATGTGTCATTGTTTGGTAATGTTAACCGAGACATACGTTTTTTGTGACAATTGCCACACATAGGCGATCTGACCAGAACAATTATTGAACATATTTTACTTAACACATTTACTATTATGTAACAAAATTTTGATTGGGTTGCTTTAATACATACAAAGCAATTACCCCAGAATTGAGAACGATTATTGCCAACCAAGAAGTCAACACTAGGAGTAGTTTTCTTTTCCTTCTAGTAGTTTGGGGTGGTTCTGTTCATGGGCTTTACATGTGATACTCTGACCAACTTCTTCTTATCGTCTAAGAGCTTCTCAAGTTCATAACAAAGTTAATAAATTTAAATTTAGTCTAAAATTGTAGCAAAATAGAAAAATGTTGTAGTAACATTTGTCATAGATCTAAAAAAAAATTGGAAGTAATTCCAGGATTTTTTAATCTATTAGTGGACTAAAATGCGTCGTAATAAGCTTTAGAAAAAAAAATGTAGTAAAAACTGATGTCAATTTCTGAAAAAACTATTTTCTACAATTTGTAAGAGTTCTTATTAAAATGTACTGGCATTGGTTACAGACCTGTAGTAAATTGTCCTATAATTACGTCTGGCGTTTATAGCTGTACAAATTCTAATACGTTTTTCTGCAATTGTGTAGCATTTGTGCTTTTTTTTGTGATATAACAGTGATGAGTTACGGGTTGCCTGTGTTTTAACTAATCAAATGTTTACTAAATTTAATGAATTATATAATTGTTTAATTAAACTTATCTCTCCACTTAAGCCATGATTGATTTCCTCAATTTTTACTTTAAAAGGGGTCAAAGTTTATCACAAGTCAAACTCTTAAATTATCTTATTATTGTTGGAAGTCTGTTTATGAACGAATTCATGTGGGTGTTGTGTGAATTTTTTTTTGGCGTTGTTAACATTTTCCCTTTAGTCTTGATAGTATGCAAATGTAATTTTAAAGTCATCATTTAGACTTGCTGCAGGCTAATGGCGTTTTACCAAACCAACTGCATTAATGAACTCTTCTAGACTCAGACAGACAAGTTTATACCCACACGAAGTTGCACGCGCTCCGAACCATATCGCTTATTTATTATTACAAGTACTTGTACAGAACGTGACCTAGACGATGGAAGAAATCATTAAATTATTGCATTTTCGAAACGTATAATTTTTCCCATTAAAAATGATTTTTCTGAACGGTAGTCCTCGGCTGTAACTCATGTGTCATTATTTTTTTCCGTCAAAACAATATAATGCGGTATTTCCTGCTCAGTCAGTCGTTGCAAAGTACTGTTAGTTCTACCTGTGTGAATAAAATAAATTGTAGTATATTTATGGCTTTCGAAGGGTTTCGATTAACACTACACGTACGTAATTATAGCGAATCGAAATTGTAAATTATTGTCGTTTTTAATTCGTAAGGATTCAGCACCTGCAAAAGTTAATAATGAAGAGACATAATACAGTTCGTTATTGGACTAATCGGATAGTTGTTTATCCTAATGGGTGGCAGAGCGAGCAAAATTATGGATGTAAATCCGAAAATAAACATGTGTTTTACTGTTGTCACGAGTGAATTTGAATAATATTACAGAAGTGTTTCGATTTTCAAAGTGTGGTGTGTAAATATTTATGACAAGATGCGTTTATATCGGTTGATTATCTTGTGCCTCGTAAGTGAAGATAAATAAAATATGCGATAAATCGTCTGGCAAAGTCGCCATATTTTCGCTGAGATCAGCCGGATTAATACAAGTTTTTGTAAGTTTTGCGTCCGTATAATACGTAAAGTAAGACGAAAACAACAGGCGAGTATCTTTTGAGATAGCAGCACGCCATACAATCGACTTGATTAAATAAGCTCGTTGAATTCAATCTCAACCCAAGCAATCTATCCAATTTTCTACTAGTCTTATCTTTTCAACCCTCCCTTATGATGTTAGCCAATCAGGAGCCATATATAAGTCACGTGAAAGACCTTTTAAGGAGATTTATTTAAATACTTATAAATTAAGGTAAAAGACTTGTGTATATTTAGAAAAGAGGGTGCGTTATAAATAACAATCCTAATAAGCTTTATCAACAGCTGCAACCAGGACCGTCAATATGCAAAGGGTTTTTCGAACAGTCCCGCACAGGCACAATTTTCGTGGTCTATATTTTGGCACTGTTTCTAATTTTCGGCATCAAATTTTCTTCACACTATTCTTATTTTCAAAGCAGCGTTTTTTAAAGTGCCAAAAATAGAAAAGGTCTAAGATGGCCACGGTATATTTGTTCCTCGACCTAATTATTTAGGCAATGTAAGCTATAATCCACTTGTTCAAGATAACCATCTTGAAGTTCCTTAATAAAAATATTTAAAATTTCTTTCTTACAGATTGATGCAGTAGCAGTTTCATGGAAAAATATGAACCTAATTAGCTTTTTACAGGACACTGCCAACCTAAACTGTTACTATAATAGAGTGTAGAGGTATTTTGACAAAGATATTTAGATTTTCAGCACTCTATAGTTTAAAATGTTGGGAACTTATAAATGAAACTACGCTTTACCTAAATAGAAAGATACTCCTTGTTAATATTATTTTCGAACTAAGTACAATATGCCATTCTACTTTCATAGTCTTTCTAAACCATTACCATTGTTGCATTGTTGTTATTTTATAAGAGTAAAACTTGAGTTTCTTTTTAACAATTTTATGTCAAATCAAAGAAATATTTGCGAAAAATTTCAAAATGAAATATTTGTATTCTCTTCCATGATTTGTCCTTACATTGAACAACTATTTCGTCACTTACTTATTGTTACTTAAAGATCATTAAGTTCGGGAAATTGATTTAGAAGCTTGACTAGTCACACTAAGAAAAAATCTGCCTGTGCAATAATAAAAATCACATCTAGCCAAACAATTAAGAATTTAAGTACAACAAAATCAAAAATTGGTTTGCCGCAGTCAACCAATATGTTTATTTGGCTAGATGTGTTTTAATAAATTTTATTGCTACTCCAGCAGCCTTGTTTCTCTCAGTACTCGTTACATCTTCAACAGAGTATGTCCAGATACCCTCATGAAATGTATTTAGTATTTCTATAGTACGAATTACGTAGGTATATTTTGTTTCATTGCATTTACTTGCAAATTACCTAAAAAAATTTTTTTTTGTTTGGATTGGAACAGAACTAAAAATAGAACTAGAAACAAAACTCAAAACACTTTGTTTTTACGTTTACAGTAAGACACACAAAAAGACAAAGCGGTGGATAAGACGAAAGGACATAGCGCATTAAAATTTATTTTGATAGCTAATTTGATGAAGATTGTTTTATAGACACTGTACACTGTATACACATAGGGATCAGAAAAATTTAGAATATTTTTACGTATATCTAAAAGAAATATAAAGTATTCAAAAATAAATGTTTTTAGAATAGCAATTAAAAATCCTGTAGAAAGTAAAATACGCCGTTTTACTTAAATGATGAAACGACAAAGTTGATATGAAATTTTAATCCATCAACATGATACAAAAGCAGCGTATTTACTATTATTTTGAACATATTTTTAATGATGGTTTAACTTTAGAGCCCTAGAAATTTATTTTTAATAAAAAATGACACTGATTGTTTATTTATTTTTACACAGAATTTTGAAAATCTTCACCACTAAACTGTAAAATCTTTTGGTACTCAAGCTTTTTTATTTTCAAAAATATTCTGTTACATTTGCTGTTTTATTGATTGCCGTGTAACCATGTATTGAAAAATCTAAAAATGGAGTTCGGAGATCGTGCAGGGCACAGATAAGGTGCTTTTGTTGCAAATATTCCAAATATTTCTCTGTTGAAAAATATCCCATCTGCCTTCCTTCACTATTAGTGGATCAATAACACCAAAATTTGTTCGGTTTTATGACAGAGGAAATGCTAAAATTTTGCGAATTGACTAATCAGAAAGATGAAACTAAGATTAATCAGAAGAAAATGCTAAATTTAACAACCTGTTGTCGTCTAAATTATTGGAAAACTAGTATTCCACAGTTCTGAAGGGCAGTTGTACTGTTGTTGTGCGATAGGGGTGCATTTTTAGTTGTTCTTTTTTAAATTTTTTTGATAGATAAGTTAATTTATTATTATTAATAATAATATGTACATGTCAAAATTATTTTGAACCCTCCAGTGGATTCTCATTGTAAACATACATATCTTACTTATTTTTTATTACTTTTATAATTATTAGTTATTACATAATCATAAATTATTACTAGTTGGATACTTCTTTGGGTATTGCTCTGTTTTTGCTTGCAAATCTTAAGCTGTTTTGAATCTTGTATATTATTTCCCTTTATAAACACATTTTGTTTTTCTGAAAGGACAAACAATTCGAGTTATATGTCTTCTTAAAGTTTTATCAATCTCACTCAGTCAATGAAATCTGGGAATTGGGTACGAAATTTTTGTTTTGTCAAGCGTCAATCGAATAAACTCAGCGGTCCCCTTGGCGTTCACCATATTGGAAATAGGCTTCAAAAATGAACACGTTTGTCCTTCGGTGTGCACCATTTTGGAAGACTGAATAAACTCGGCATTAAAGTCTTCGGAACAATTGCGAATAACTAGCGAATAATAAGCGAATAAACTAAATGAATGACAATTTTGAGAACAACACCAAACAATTTACTTTGCACGAGGCACGTTTTGACAACAAAGTTGTCATCCTCAGGTGGGGAATTAAAAGACAAAGCTAGTATAGATTTACGCAGATAAGGCGTCGCATTAGATGTATTTGTTAAAAAAGGCGTTTTTTGCGAACTAAATAAACCAATTAAAACTGATGTGTACCTAAAACGAGTAATGATTTTGTGACTGTATTTGATGAATTTTTGAGAACAGTTTATTCAACTTGATATCTAAGATTTTTTTATGATGAAATTACGGCAGAATTGTAAATTTAAGCCACATTGAATGTTGGTTTGGGTTTGTGCAATGAAGGTATATAACTTTTTTTGTTAAGGATTTTCAACACTCTCAATATGACGTGTCATAACGAAGAGGATAGACAATGATTTAAAAAATAAAAGTGTAGATTTATTTTAAAAAAATATTAAATTTGAAAATTAGAATCTATTGGTAATAAATTTATAAATAAAAACTAAAAATGTTTAAAACTAGAAGTGTGTAATATGGGCCCATAAGAAAAATATCCCGATGGGTTCTAGGTACACAAGTCCGGTGCTGTATTGGAATATAAAGTTGGGTGCATGGTGAAATGTCGCGAGTCAAGTAAATGCCACCCTGTCTGCTGTCATTTGAGTTAACAGGAATTCGCAGGATAATGTCGCAGGATTTGGTATTAGCAAGCAATTATGTTGTATGTCCTTCTTGAGGATTAGAGCGACCGCACAGGAGGCATTTCTGAAATGGTTCAGATTTCAGCAAAGTCGGCATTGCTCATAATAACGACGTGTAAACAATGTCAACATTTCCTTTTTCGTATTTCTAGGTACGGATAGTTTCTTTGTTAGGGATCAGCGTGGCATACCGTTAGCGACAATTGTAATCAAGTTGAATCTTAATTAGTGACCACCCAAGAGGATAGTTTTATCCCGAGCAACACCTTACCATTAGCACGAGTCTTGCAAAAATTTGTTTGATAAGCTAATAAATCCGCTAAATGTGGAAATGGCGAGTGATAAATCGCGAGGTGTTTATCTGATCCTCGTGAAAAAAAAATCACGCCGTAATTGAAAATGTACGGTTAATTAACTAGGATTCCTGTGCACGAGCAAGTCCTTTATTATTTTTAATAATGAGAGAACGAGACATGCGTCTGAAATCGGTAAAAATGGCCAGAAATGCAGCCTAGAATGGAATTCTGTTCGCATGCAGAGGGAAACAAAACCAAGGCGAGTGCAGCGATCGAAAAATCAAAATAAAAGAGATGAGTAATGGCGTCAGACCTGCTGAACCTGTATTTCATGCTCCACGTCCACTTCATTTAAGGTCGTCACATGCTTAATTTTCAGATGCTCCAAGTACCATTTTTTAATTGGTTTCTTTGCGATCGAGGACCAAGACGCAGGCAAATTAAGCTATTAAACCTTAATGAGATTCATGAACACCAACAAACTCTGGAATACTTTATCATTTTTACGGCGAAGGTGGCCCACACCCGGTAAAGCACAAACGTGCCATTATACCAAATTGCCTAAATGACCCGCTATTTTATTTATCCCGGTAGCAGCTACTTGAAAGACTCACTAAAAATCGGTTTTAATTGTAAACTTGGCAAATTTTCGAGTCGACTCGGATTAGAATAAATCAAATGGTATAAAATCTCGTCGAGTGTACCTGTTATAGTGTAATTCCTGTTAAGAACTATTTACATTCTGGAACAAAGCCAAAAGTTACGTAAAATTTAAAATTTTGAAACTTGTGTTAGAGTTATGAATCTTGAAAGTGGATAAATTTAAAAATTTGACTTGTTATTTTGTAATTTGGGGAGTTTTAAATCACGCAAATCCACGCAAGTTATTAGAATCGAATCACGGGCAAGTTTTAAAGTTCGAGGCAGCATCAGCGACGATAATTCAAAGCTGGCTCACTAAAATTCATACAAACTAATTTATGGCTAGTTTAAATTTCAAATTAGTGTCAGGCCAACCCTAAAGCTCTTCTAACTTCTAATTCTCCATTTCGAGTTCTTACTTCGCACTTACTGGGGAGGAGAGATTGCGGCATTTTACACTTAGAGGGTCAAATATGCAATTACCATTAATTGAGATTAGGGAAACCGAAATATTGATGTATTTTAAATAGGGAAAAGATTGGATCGTTCGAAGTAGCTCAAGACGTTCAATATTATCCATGCGAGATCTTTCCGGAATGCGTTATTGTATGCACCACAACATACTTTGCGTAGTACAGGTTTCCTATTTGATTAACAAAATGACAGCTGAACATAAATCTGCATTAATAAAGCCGTATATACCTACTTGAACATTGAATTTGCTTGTTTTAATGGCTCATAAATCCCATTATTTAACAATTAACTCAAACAAATGACAGCATTTGTTACAATTTATTTTTTCAACGCTATGCATTTTTCTATTTTTAACCTTTTGTTTATCCCCACTTGGGTAGATTTTTCATTCTACCGATCGTATATAAGTACAATAAATTAACTTCGGCCGGAGTGCATTATTTGATAGCTATCGGCTGACAAAAAAGCAAAATACGGCTCATCAAATGCCAACAAACTGGCAATTTTTCAGGATACAAAGCGCCCATCTATTTTATGGACAGTATTACATTTTAGATTAAATAAACACAATGTTCATTACCCATAATTCACCAGGGTTGTGATATACTTGCCGGCTGCGCCGAGTTATGTTTGTGGCCGGGCGCAATTTCTCATTTGTACCTACAACTGCGCTTATTACGCTCGGGGTAACGTGATTATGAATATGAGAACCCCAATGTGTTACTGTTTTGGATAAATTCTACACCGACATGCTCCGAAACCAAACCCAAAACGAAAAACCAGACGAGAAAAATTTATTCAATTTTTAGTCGACACGCATTATCGAATACCCACTGATTCCAAACGTTTATAAATCACATTTTATAATATAATGTTGCGTTTTGTAATTTAGGATTTATTGCCAAAACTGAAAATTTTAAATGCAACCGACATTATTTTTAGGGAAGGTAAATGAAATAAATCCATCCAGGATATATTTATTTTTGTTACCATTCAATGGTTAAATTGCTAAACAAAAAGCTAAAAGTGTTTGTTAAATATCATGTATTCATTAAAAAACTACCTCCAGAGTGTCATACAATTGAAAAACAATTATTTTGAGTGTCTTTGATAAATTCATCTAGCTTGTCATGATCATTTATTACGAAAACCATTTTAAAAAAATTTTTTCTTGACAGATTTTACCCTAATATACTTTTTCCATGAGAAATAGAGGTAGTGCCTCAAATTGTAAATCTTTCTATCAAAGACCTTCTATTGAGCTATTAGCATTACTACGGTTTATAAAGTCTCTAATCTTGTACTAGTAAAACCGAAAACAAACTTATATTGGCATCAGCCCCTTTTTGGTTTTATCTTTTTTATTTTTTTTTTGGAAAAAGTATACCAGCACTTTTCTCTTGAATTTTAGACTTTAGAAAAGTGTAACAAGAATTATTCTCTTCGGTCATCAAAATGCTCTGTGAAAATCTGAAGCTTCTCGTGTGCAATGTGTAGGTGCCTCACGTTGTTTGAAACAGCTTCCTTGTCATTTGCCATTGCAAAGTTGTTTAATAAATCTTGTTAAAAGTGCATATTAAGTAATAATATTCGAAAGCTAAGAACACTCCATTTTACTAAATAATTATTATGTTATATTATGATATTAATAAAACTCATTACACTCGTATTTTTGCCTTGATACCTATGACGTATACAAATATTGTCATGTTACTCATTTTTCATTTAACATGGAAAAAAAAGAAACGCATTTTTGAACATCCCAACAAAACGTAGATTTATTTTTTATTATATCAAATTTTTATAAAAAATGAAGTCGCAAAATATGTGATACTACTAGTACAGCGGCGCGTTATGACTTTATGGGCCTCTGATCAAATTTGAAAATGATGGGACTCTATGTGCAAAACGTAAAATTTTACTTAAATTTTTTTTCTAATTTTCGTTGATTAGTGTTTTGTTTTTAATGTTTCTTTTATTAAAAAAGCTTTAAGGGACTTCTTTTGCGTATCATGATATCACCTCTGAACGTGCAAAAATGCTCATACAAATTGTAAGAAAAAAAAAAGGAGCGACCGGTATAGAGTCAGCCCGAGTTTGTTAGTTTGTTTTCAAAGTGGGGTATGCTTTTGTAAAAGAGTAAAAGGTACAAAGCGTCCTTACATAACTGTTTTGGAATTTCTGGGGACAACTAAATAATTGGAATTTCTTATTTCACTAAACGTAATATGGCGTAAGTCAAATCAGTCGTTCTTTTTTTTTTTTTTTCTTTCAATCGTAGTTAGTAGTGGAGAAGTTTTCTTATTTCTTTTAAACTATGTTCTTGATCTTTTAGAATCTACTTTTGTTTTCTTTTTCTTCTGGATATTGTTTTTCTTTCAATCGTATTTTTACTTGTTCTTAGCAGTTCAGCCCTGATGTTTATATCACAATATTAATTTAGCGCGTTTACAAAAAATTTGGAATTTTTCTGTTGTGACATTAATTTAAATGATTTAATATACTTGAATTTGGGTTTGCTAAATATATAGATCCGCTTTTATACTAAAAATGAACTTATAAAATATGGATTTGGAACTCTTTTATTCATGGAGAATTGGGCATTTGCCCATTGTCCCCAAAGTATAACGCGTGGTACCGGTATTAATTCATATTGTAATTAGCTCATTGATGTCTAATTCTATAGAATTTTGTTTATATGACAATATTAATAATACGGAAAGGTAAGGTAAACGCATTGTTCTCTGACAGGAGGTTTAGTTCAATAATAAAAGAAGTAGGCATCTAGCAATAAAAACGTTTAATTTTTTTGTAAAAGTTGCATCTTGTTTTTGTGGGAGACCATTTTGTGATTTTTTGTGTATTTTTCCGATGATGGGACGTATATTGGAACCATTTCACACAGTCTAACTTTAGTAAATCTTTTTATTTTTCGAAATAAAGCTATTTACAGTCGAGCGCTTCTTAATATTCTTGTCATTTGGAGTACAAAAGCAAACAGACAAAACTGCAAGTTCGCAACAAAAGTCTCAACCCCATTTATAAGATGCCAAAGAATATTTATCTGAGCTCAGGTATATCAGAGTGGGGCCAAACCCCAAGTCAATTTCGCATTTGTAAGGGGAGTGACATTTTTGAAATTAGCTTTTGGGGCTATAAAAATTTGGTTGTTTTTTCTAAACTGTGTTCAATTAAGTTTTGAGTTGGTCTATGTATGAATGAACGTTTATAATAAAATCGGATGCAATATGTTACGGGTTACGGGTTACGGGTCCGGGTGTAGTGTAGTGTTTATTGGCCGTTCATTTATGTTGGTGTTTAATCTCTCTCCCCGCCTCCGCGGCCTTCTGCGGTGGCGGCGGCGGCGTATTGTAAGCCCCGTTACACCAATTTCCAACTCGTGCTCTATCATCTTTTTCCTACCCAAAACTCGGCAACGATCCCAAAAGAGATAGACGATGCATCGTTTCGAAATTGCCTGGGACTTTCGATAATTTAAGTGTATGCATGTTCTATCGCTTTAGGCAAGTGCAAACCGAACTGTCTGATGTAAAGCTCGGCGGGGAATTAAATCGGCCAGTTTAAGCCCTCGATGGTAAATAGCAACGCCGTATCCCATCCAAAAACAAGCAAAATTTTTACATTTACTCGGTATAATTAAATTCAGAGCACATTTTCTTCAATTGCTCGATATTTATACGTATGTGACATGCAGAGAGAGGTATGTGCATTTTGATTTTCTTTTATGACGGCTGTCCGTCATTTTAATGGCTACAGGTTTTCTTACTGGGAATTATTGAGAAAGCAGTTTTTGCTTAAAATTGCATTGTTCGCGTGATTCTTTAATGATCGTGTTTTAAAACTATTATAGCGAGCTGCTTAAAGAAATGAGACCTGCATGCACATGCGATTATGGCCGACATATAAAAATTCCCCGGCCTTAAGAAAATGGACGCTCTAACACAATCGCGGAAGAAAACGCTAAAGATATATATCGCAACAGTTCTTACCGTTTCGCAAAGAAATTTATACAATCTACCCACTCTAAATTATTTCTTTATACCAATTACCCATATTTTAAACTATTTTATTTTCTAGTCGAAACTCCATTAAACAGGAAAAAAGTGCCACTTTTTTACTACAAAGAATTATTAACCAACTAACGGCAATAAAAAATGTATTCCCTCCGTCAGGTATCTGGAGGGTAACTACCGCACCTACTGGTAAAATAGTAATAAATAAAATGGATTATTCTCTGAGTCATGCAGTTAACATACACTACTTGGAACATCTCTCTTGTTTTAAACTGCGGCCTTGCGTACATTTGGAAAAAGAAGATTAATATTTTTTAAGTCTACAGCGTACCTGCAGTTATAAAGCTGCCGGAATAACTGCAATGATGGGTTTCTTAGGGGTAGGATCCTAAAGACCTTCGCTGTTGTACTACTTTTTTAGTATTGTCACTGCGGCGGCGGCGCATATAGGTAACTGAATTACCCCAAGAGCCCCCAAATATTAAAATGAAAGCGATAACTCTAAGATTTCTTGATACGGTGAGTTCAGGTACCGTATACAGAGTTAGTTAAGTCTTACCGTCACCCATGTTTTAAGCTTGAATAATTGAAGAAATATTACGAAATTTTTACAAAACATAAGTGTGATATTAGTCTTTTCTTTATTGAAATAAGGAAAATGTAATTAAAAAATAAAAACCAATTTTTGATTAATCATCAATTTTTTGTTTTTCATATCCACATATCTCAAATAAATTAAAGAATTTACTTCTGAAATCGGAATTGAAAAATATTAGTTAGATTTTAAGCAGTCAATCGAAAACTTCAGATTATCTATGGCTTGACTTTTGGTATTGTAAATGGATGGGACAATACGGCTAGACCCAAAACCTTTTCACTTTTATTACATGTTGCCGCAATTATTAGGGTCCATTGTAAAGTAGATTTGACTTCTTGGTATCTTCACAATCACAAATCTTCTTTCCAATATTAAAGTGTGTTTTTTTAAAAAACTATTTCTACTTAAACAACTCTTATTGCAGAAAAATAAAGATAATTTTAGAAAAGAACGTTTTGACAAGAAAAAGTCGTCTGTTTACTACACAATTTTTTTATAAAATTATGTATAGTTGTCTTCAGGAACCCTAAAGGCACTAGTGACTCCACCATTGACTCATCTTATTATTAAGCTACACTAGACTGGTCGTTAAAAATTAAATTTTTTGGAGCGCCCCCTAAAAAGCTCCTTTATGATGAGAAAACACTAGGCATTTTTTATTTTTGAAGCAAAACAACACGTGTCTCAAGACGATCTAACATAATTTTTTAGTGAAATCATGTTTTTTCAAAATTTTTCGGAAAAATACTTGGGCACACGTATTTATACTGCTCATAGACGCATAAAAAGCCCCAAAACATAATAAAAATTCAGACATGAGTTCATATTATGATGAAACATTTTAAACTTTTCATGAAGCTATTAGTTGAACTTCAGCACTGAAAATAGTAACAACAACGACGTTTCATTGTCAATAATTTTCAAATGTCAAAAAACATTATAATGACATAGGTATTTAATAAGATATTTAAAAAATAATTTTACCAAAAAATTAACTTTGATCGTCTTGAGGTACGTGTTGTTTTGATCCAAAAAAATAAAATGAAAGACGCCTAGTGTTTTCTCATCATAGAGAAGCTGTTTAGGGGGCGGCCTAAAAAATTTAATTTTCAACGACCAGTCTAAGCTACACTTTAAAGCCTTGTTTACAATTACTTAAATTAACTTAAGTAACTCAACAGTTAACTTACGTACCATTTGACTACTTTAGGCATTAGGGAGCTTTTGCAGTCTTCCGTTAAAGTACGGTAAACGTTAACACCATACCAATTAACTTGGAACATATTGTTTTAACTTTGATATGTCAATAGCGATTATTTAAAGTTAACGTTCTTTTGTTTAGTGCAAAAGTGTTTTAAATTGTAGTAAGTTAGGTATTCTACTCTACGGTAAGCAAATAACTTAATTTAAATAATTGACAATTAGGTATAATACAAACGTGTTGTTTGTAATACCTAATAATAATAATAATAATGAAAAAGGTGTAAATCATAATACGGTAAATTCAAAATAATACATGAATTTAATTTATGATTTACAAACAACTAAATATGTTTTTGGAAACTAAAATATTTCAAATACAGGGGTTGCCATTAACAATGCCTAAGGAGTGAATACCTATCGAAGAATAAATGGTGATCTCTATTTTTTGTTAATAAAATTGTTAAAATAATATTGTTTACTAGTCCTGTTGTTATAGGATGTTGAATTTTGTTTTGGTTTTAGTTAGAAGAATGCAAAAATAAAATGGTTCAACCCCGCACGGTTGCTAATTAGGTATCAAAGGCTCGCACACGCGTATCTCTCATCTGTATCTTTGGCATTTCATGATTTCATTCACCTTATGCGGCTCGCGTAATTGGATCCAGTAATCCGATAGTTAGTTTGATAAGTTGGAAGTCTTGGACTTATCAACTGTGGGAAATTGTCATTGTAAAAATCCGGAGTTGGTCGTGGAAGTCTACTAAATATAAAATTGAATTATTTGATGTGAGTGGCAGGACAAGAAGAACAGTCCTCGGTGACGAGAATCGAGCTGAAGTCCACAATTTATCTTGGCGAGCTGTCAGTAGTGAAGTGAAACAGAAAGAGTTGACATTCCAAAAGTCGTGTATTTAAATATCGTTAAATATCGGAAACTAGTGGGGTTTTAAGACAAAGAAAATTCCCGTCGGGTTATCAATCTTGTGTTATCTGCGCCCTCGGCAGAAAAACTCTGTAAAGAAGAGACAAAAGGACGTGACAGTCCAATTTCCATTTTAGATCGAAATTGTTCGCCCCCCGGAAGTTTATCGTGGCCCGTTGGCGGAATTAATAAATTGGTGTGCGACTTAATTGCAACGATAAAGAAGAAGAAGAACACGAATGAGGGACGGCGACAAAAATATTATTTGCTCGTGAACGACGAGGGCATTGATATCTCGTGCGCCGGATATTGGCTGCTTCTGGTCGTGGTTTGCGGGGCAAGAAGGATCTGAAACGCGCATCTAAGACTGTGCAGCAGGGTTTGGGGAGCGGCCCCGAGCTCGAGAGAAATTATGTACGAGGCATTGGGAGCAATATATCTCCGGCGGGACGTGCCAGACAGAGTAGACGGGGTATTATATAGGAAGGAAGGAACCTGAGGCCGGGGCCCAAGCCTCCTCGTCCCCAGGCGCTCGTCCCCCAGAATGAGACACTTGCCGCCACCACCACCACCGCCAACCACGACGCCCGTCCAACGTCTTAAATTGTCATCTGAAGAAAGAAACTTCATTACGAACTACGCCCTCATTTCTTATTTCAAACGCCTCATCCCAAACGAATAAAACAACACAAAACTTATTACAGCAAAAAATAAACGCAACAAGGCGCTCTATCCAATCTAAACGAACAATGTTTTCAAACTCAAACTAACTTTCTTTCAATAATTAAATATTTTACGATAACAGAAGAAATTAAGCGAATTATTATCTATTTTCGACAAGAATAATTTCATTTTGAGATATTGTAAAAGTTTTTCAATAGGTCCGACACAAAAGAAAACACTCGATTTTATTATTTCTCCATGGTTCTTCAAATTAAGTTTTATAGGGTTGACAACAATTTAGTCGTCTAATAGCTGATGAGCTTCTCAACTTTATAATCAAAATAAAGAAACTCCAAAATATTTTTTTACTGAATTTTCCAATAGTTTTTTTACCAATAACAATAAAACTAAGCAAAAATAATTTCATAAACCCTTTCGAAAATCGCATAACGATGCTTCAATTTATTGGAATTTCCTTTGAGACGTCAAAAAATTCTCAGTTATAATATCACGAATAGTCAAAGTTATGTTGAATATTTTTGTGGTGGTATCACGAATGGTCATTTCCTTGGTACGAACACCATGAGTGCGAAGCACGAATGTTGTTCCCAAGTGAAACATTTGGACATTCTTTGGACCCCAATTGACAACGTATCAACAATTTGGCACGTTACTTTTGGGACTTTGGAAGTTATACTTAATGTTGCATTAACGTGGGAAATATTAGGAACTTTTTAATAATAATATCCTTTATTCAAAAATTATAAAACACATGTTTAAAAATTTGTTTTTAACTATATAATTCGTTACTTCTTGAAAAATGAAGAAACTCGTTTGCTTTGTGTTTTTAAAATGCTTTTGTTATAACTGAGAAAACTAGAATTAGAATTTAAGAAAAAAATGATTCAAAAATACTCTCAACTGCGTGTCGTGCAATTAAGATGTTGCAGAAAGTACACTCGAAAATTTTCGGAAATAATGAATGCTCTTAGGAGATAAGTGATAATATGCGTTTTTAAGAAATCAATTTTGACACTCATTTGCGGATGTTTTAATAGCATTACAACACTCGGTTTATTAACAGGATATGAGTACCCAAAAATTTAATTTTTTTATGTAAAAAAATGGGGATGATTATTGTGCGGTTGAGACGTATCGTGATAAAAAAATTCTGTTTAGTTGCACTATAGGTCATATCAGCTCAGTCAGGTCATAATCTTGTGTTACTCTTATCTGTTCGTATTAGAAGTATAATGAATTTTGAAAAATTCATTATAAACAATAAAAATTGAGGGGTCGGTTATCTGTGAGCGCGGCATTTATGAAGTTAGTTCTACCTCCATGGGAGAGCCTGAGTAAGTGCATCGATCGTTTCGCGATATGACATTAATATTATTTAAAGCATTCGCAAGCCTTTGGGCCATTAATCGTCGTCGGTAGAATCTCGATGCGGCAGCAAATTGATTGAAATTGGCGGTCAACGTGGCAAATCAGATGACCGCAGAGGAGTAAATGAGCGGCTTCACAATGCCCAGGTCAAATAATTGTCTGATAACGTTTTTATTTTCCGAAATGAAATATTCGCACACGAAGTGAGTGCAGTTTGAAATTTATGTCTTGCAGTTTGTAGTCATGGAAACACATTTGCATGTGTGCCGGTCGGGTCCGGATGCTGGCAACTCCGCCGATTCTTCTCTTATCGGCTCTCGAATCTTATCGGGAGTCGATTTCACTTTCTTTTGCATTTACAAATGACTCTAGTAATTTAATCACGAGTGAAAATGATGTTATTAAAATTATGACGTGGTCGTTGCGCCGAATTCTGGCGAAACGGCGAGGAAAAAAGGCACATAATTGGCTGACATTAAGATGTATCTGGAGATGTTTTTCGAATGCCTGGCGCGGATGCCTGCCTAAGCGGCAAACCTCGGAAAGCTCTTATAAATAAAAATGTACACAGCCAATCAGATCCGCGAGTAAAAAGTAGGTCTTTTCTTACACCAGAGGATCGCAGCTGCCGCAGAATCCGGTCGCGGATAAGAAATAAGAAGTGCTGCATAAATGCATTGATCATTCTCTGTCTGCTGCTGCTGTTCCTTCAGCGAGAAAACGGGTTTAAGTCTGGATACTTTTGGCTCTCTCTGGAAAGTGCTTTTTGCATTAAGCTGCCGAGAGAGAATAAAGACGTTTGCGGACTGTCGACCGTTCACCAATCTTGCGTGCTTTAAATCTTACACTTTGCAAGTAAATCGAGACGAATGTTGAATATTTTATCCAGGAACTGTTTTATAACCAAAATAACCACATACAACGGCCCAAAACGCACAACGAATGCATAAAAAAATGGATCGCTAAAACCCAAATTTACGACCGGCTCCTATACCCTTCCGAAATAAACCCAATTTATATACAGGCGGCTCCAGATTTACTTTATTTGACATAAATTTAATTACTGCTAGGCTAGTTCACAAGTCGCCGCATAGAACTTTAACTAACTAGCTTCTTCATCTTTTCATTTTTTAGCTATAGTTATTGTACAGTTTTTGTAGAAACAACAGCTTAATCAACAATGTAATTATTGAAAAACAAAAAAAAAACGTATATTTTCAAAAGTCATAAGATGGAAAAAACATTTACAAAAATTTATAGAGGCTGCTCCAAGTTTCTAACGATACAGTGGCATGTTGCGCAGCTTGATGAAAAGAGTTGAGGTAATTTATATTTTTAAATTTAAGTACATCCTCTATTAGATTAGACAAAAATTAATTTCAATTATGGGTACATTGGGGTCTAGAAAATTTGGTAAAAAAAGAATGGTTTTGAAGTTATTGGGAAAATCGCCGAAATTTTTTGAATGTGCACAATATTTTTATAAAATGAACCGTAACTCTCGTTCGACATTAAAGATTAATAACAGTAATAAAATTAAAATTTAGTACCATTTGCGACAAAAAATTTGTTAATACTAAATTTTAACATTAGCAAAATATCTTGTAATTTCTCGGCAATTTTGATTTTTTACAAAAATTTTTATGTTATTGACTAAATTTTATGTCGTGAATAGTACAATTTTTATTGCTTACATTTTTCGTAGCTTTAAAGAAACATGAACAATTAAAAAATCAGAACTTTGACTTCGGAAACATCAGAATCGTAGATAAAGAACAACATTTAAATAAAAGATTAATTCTTGAAATAATCCAAAAAACTAAAATTTAATACTATTTAATTTAATAGTACATGATAGAACTGACATACAAAATTTAAGAAAAGTTTCCAACAAAATAATCTTCCCTCTCTAATATACACTTCATCACTTTCTAAATATTTAAAATACAATGTAATCACTGTATTTTCATGTTTTAATCATTTTTTTTAAATCTTGCTGCAAAATTGCGCTACCAACAAAAATTCTGTGTAACCAAAAAATACCCTAAATTTGTAACTAAAGGACCTTGACTAACCTCTGTCATAACTATTTTCATATTGAGGCATGGCTATCTTAAATAGTAACATTTGACTAAAGCAAGGTAAGAACATTAAATTTTTAATAACATAGCACATATAATAAAGGATGAGTCTATTAAGTGTTTATCTCATCTTTTTTCAAAAACTAGTTATCACATCAACTTTCGAGTTTGCCATTAAAATCTTTGTCTCTACGCATGTGAATTTTTTCAGAAATTTTTTTAATATTCCTTCTAATAAACATTAATTAATATTAATTCTTAGAAAAAAATATAAAATTTACATATTTTCTAATGTCATTCTAAACGAAGAGATGTTGAAATATTGTTTTGTGAAATAAATATTTCAAAAAAATTGTAGATAACCGCAAAAACTTATAATGTTTATTCGTATTGTAAGACCCATTTTGATGCCGAAACATTGCTACAAGTGTAAGAATAAAGTTTTTATTTCAAATTTATCCTACATTTTCCACTACCCTTAACTTACGTTGTAATGGTAATTAATGATGGTAATTTCGAAAGTCAGCTTTTAATACTAGTCTAAACCTACTACAGACAATTTTTTGTTTTTTTTTTGTCATTGAATATTAATTTTTTCTTAATATTTCATATATCAGATTCATGTTTTTAACATTCGAGACGGCTTAATTATTGTTATTAAAAAAGTATCTATTACTATTTTATTTTAAAAATCTTTTTCAGAAATGTTAACATTTGTTTGTTTAAAAACTAGCATTGAGTTTCTCGGGTTTGTTACTAGAGGGCAAGTTTTGAAAAATACATTCGCTATCTTAGTCTTCTAGCTTTGATTCGTGTTCTTCTTAAGTAGCAGAATAATAATATCGCTGCCTTAATAAATCGATGGTTTCTCCTACGATTTGACGCCATGCGTTTTTGTCGTCTAGAGTTTTGTTAAGTGCGCAGCTTATGCTAACACACCACAAATAATCTCTTAACTGTATAGTGTAAACAAAAATTCAACGCACTATTAGCATTAGCTGGCACAGCCGCGGCAACTATTTAGCCGACATAATATTTCGCAATTATTTTCAACATTTCTACTTTATCTTAAATGAAACAATTTAAGTTCGGCGTACTTCTATAATTTGAAATGGTCGTTGTTTCGTTCTATAACTTTGAAGATTGCTTTAAAAAAAAAGTGCTAATTATTTTTTAAAAATGTTTTTTGTGGCGTTAGAGATCGCGTTTTCTAGACAATGGCTCGTATTAAAAGGGGCTTAACTTGCCCGTTCGAATTACGGCCTGTGTAATTCCGTCAGATTAGCACAATCCTCGACACCGCAATGAATAGCGCAATATTAACGCTTGACACATTACTACCTCATTATATTACATCGACACTATCCGAACTTTATTATATTAGTCTAGGAAATGGTCGACTTAACCCTTCCAATTAATAAATGGCGGTAAAAATCGATATTTTAACTGCATTACTCGCCGAGTTATTTAAGTAGATTTGTCAGTTTATGGTCGTAAATTAATAAAATCAAGTCGAACAATGCGCGGATCTGCCATAAATAATTGCTAGAGTGGTGTAATTTGAATTTTTCTGGTTTGTAATGTAAATTAATGAATTTTATGCAAATGGGGACGGATTAGGTGCTATAATTCAAGTTTAAATGGAAATTTTCAGATTTGAGACGATTTTTAGCAATATTTTTTCATTTTTGAGGGCGGACCTCCCCCAGTATGTCAATAATTCCAATCACATATTGGAAACAAATCTAATTAGGGCACCCCATGTTCCACGTTTGCAATTTCAAGATTGAGATATTAAAAAAACACACGTGACATAAAAAATATTTGAGAAATGAGGGTTTTGTTCGGCATTGAGCCGAGTAATTGTGCCTAATTAAGGCTGCAGTAATTGCTCGTCATTTCGTTCCAAGTCCAAGGGTAAAACTCCTTAATTGGAATTTGCATCGTCCAGTTGAGCAAAATTTAAAGTGCGCTTGAATAAATTGAGTGCAGATACGCGTGGTAGAGTCTATAGAGGTATGTAAATGCGGAATCAGTAGCTGTTGTAATCTAGATCTGGAGGTAAATACAGGTATAGAAGCCCTTTTCGCTTGATTCTCGCTTTTCTATCCGACTGCATAAGAAAATGCAACGTTCCGCATAATTTATTGGAAGAATTCGCGAGTTCGGAGAGGTAGAGCGCCGGGAAACTTGCAGGATGGAGAAAATACGACGACGGCTACTTTACGAATTGCTTCGAGTTAAAAAGAATAAAACGTCTCAGCGAAATCTTATTTATATTTTTGTCTGGGAGCCGATGCGGAATAATAATGAAAAGAAGCGTTTTTCCGAAAATTTCACTGTCTGGGGAGAGTCGTGTAATAAGGGCAGTTTCGAAAGTCGTTAGAACCAAGTGTGGCACTGTCTGGAGATTTTCTAACTCTTACTCAAATGACATATTTTAGGGCACGCACACTATTTCCGGCCGTGATAGACAAAACAAGAAATTTCGAAAAAATTTTTGAGGGGTTGCTGGCCTTGTAATTATTTTCTTGTGATTAACTCGTTTGTTGATTTATATTTGTGCGAGGGTTATTTATTACTCCAGCCACTTGACATGTTGCATGCATGTAGGCTCAAAGCATGTCTGTTGCATGTTAATTTGGAATCCAAGTAACTATAGGTTTCACGAGAGGTCGCTAAAACGCTTCCTTTCAACACTTTTATATAATTTCTTTTTATTTATTGTTATTATTTCTTTTATTGTTGTTTATCATGCGCGAGAACTCGGAAAGATTTATCTCGCGGGTAATTGAAGTCAACAGCCACTTATATTGGCATATGAGTGTAATTCATGAATGATCATTTTTTTATACACGACATAAATCTCGGTTTATTATGTTTATCAAGGTTAGGAAAAAATATTACATTCTCTCCTAAAAAACTAGATTTACGAGCGAGAGATAAATTATCTAAAACTGAATGGTAATCGAGTTTATACCAATTTTAGTACCGATATAGTTGTATTTTATTTTAGAGTGCAATTAAAAACAATCACCTAATTTTACAACGCTCGTAAATAACTCCAAACAAGGAACTTCCTATCTACTACTGTAAACTTTTTATTCTTCCAAATCTATCACTGAAAATAAATTTTAAATTTAAATAGTCTCCGGATGTTGCCTTAAACTCTTGTTAATTTATAGTCAGAGCAAATTCATTGCTGAAATCGGTAATAAACCTGAAATCTTTTTTTTACTTCTTTTAGAAATTACAGTGTGGAGCGTCCAGCACTTATTACCATAATTTTACAATTTCCATATAATAGCATCCATTAAAATTCCCTAAAATTAACTTACGTATTTACGTTTAATTAATTGCTAAGTACGCACAAAAGTCGTGTTATAATGCAACTTAAATTATTATTCTCAGTACAATTATTCTGATCAAAGTGTAACGATAATTAGACACTACAGCACACCATGCCATTATCCAAAGTACTCACCTTTAAAAAACAAATTGGGAATCTAAAGTAGCTTAAGGTTAAGCTCATTTTCTTGATTAACAAGTTTTATGATTTATTACAATCCGAAAAATATCACTGTAATTACTTAGGCCTGATTTATTAGAATTGTTACGTGCTTTTAATTAGGAAAACCTTAAGTACCTCTTCTAGCCTTGTTTTGAAAAATAACAATGTATCACTTTGAAATATCTCTCAGTGGACGCTATAAAACATGCAAATTATATTCTTCTCGTCTTGGTTTTGTTTGTTTAACTAAGTAGATTTCAAGGAAAAAGATGCGGAGTGACCTCCTGAAAGCGAAATTAGCCACCTCAAAGACAGATTTTTTACTCACTTGATAAACAAAAAATCTTTTTAACACACCATTTACCAAAAAAAATTGTGTGGTTATTTTATTGTTTTTTTTTTTGGCTTCATTTTTTCCATAATTTGTGACACTAATGGGCTAATTTCAAGTTGTGATAATACCAGTAGTATCTTTCTTTCCAGGAAAAATTAAAACAATTCGGAGTTGTGATTGGTTGTTGGTACGAAAAAGAATAAAATTTGCGATACTACCGGTAGTATTTCAACTTGAAATACTATTGTTATACTAGGGCTAATTTCAAGTTGAAATACTACCGGTAGTATCGCAAATTTTATTCTTTTTCGTACCAACAACCAATCACAACACGAATTGTTTTAATTTTCCCTGGAAAGGAAGATACTACTGGTATTATCTCAACTTGAAATTAGTCCATAAGTTCATTAAAATCACTTTACAAAATTTGCTAGGCTCCTCAATTGTCGTTACTTTCCGTAAAACCTTCAAAAACCAAAATTTTATTACTTTCCCGTTCATTCTTATTATTTTTTTTGCTTTATTTTCTCCACATTTAGTGATACTAAACTCATTAAAATTCGGGTTCTATTGAGATCCTTAAATTTACTTTTTTTGTTGTTACTTTATGAAAAACCCTCAAAATACAAAATTTTTGTGGCCATTTTTCTTTCTTTTCTCCAAAATTGGTGATTAAATTAATTTCGTTAAAACCGCTTTGAAAAATTCGGGTTTCTATTCAGGCCCCTAAATTTGCTTTTTTTGGCAAAAACTTTATACAAAACCCTAACAAACCAAAATTTTTTTTATTACTTTACTGTTTAAGCTTTATGTTTTTCACAATTTGTGAAACTAAACCCACTAAAAGCGCTTTACAAAATTTGTCAGACTACTAAATATTCTCCTTTTGGTTGTAAGTCCCCCAAAAAACCAAAATTTTTGTGGTCGCTTTCTACTTATTTTTTTAGTATAATTTTCTCCACCATTGTTGGCACTAAGCTCACTAAACTTGCTTTAGAATATTTGTCAGGCCCCTAAATTTGCCCCTTCTGTTGTTAGTATATGTAAAACCTCCAAAACCAAAATTTGTGGCCACTTTCCTGTTTATTTTTTGCTTTATTTCCTCACTAAAATCGCTCTATAAAATTCTGGTTTCCTTCCCGGACCCCAAATTTGCCCCTTTTGTTACTACTTTATGTTTATTTTGTGAAAAAACTCGATAACAAACCGTCAAAGTGCTGGCCTAAGTTGCGCGTTCCGTTTCTCCCGTTTGAATCGGGCGGGAAACACAAGAATACGGCCGATCTACAGCTTGATTAAATAAAATCAGAATAAAGTGTTTTTATGCGCGCAAATAGCGTATAAAAGGCATATAAAAATCCAATGAAATGAAGTGTAAATGGTGTCGTATCATAAAGGTGAAATGGCCGTCGCTGAGCGCGCAAATACCGGGTTGGGACCGGTTACGATCCCGCCGGTGAGTTTAGGCACGTCTAGTGAGCGCATGCTGAAACAAACGCCTGCTACAAGCATGGCCGACTATGATGATAATTCACACTATGTTTTACACTTTTCCACACAAAATTAACTCTAAACACTAGACATTACTCACTAAATATGCGCACTAAAATCTACTCCAAACTCATTCAAATAATTACGAAATCAATTACCGAATTTGTGACAAATTAAAAGCCCACTTACAACTTACAAAAATTAATATAAACAACTCAAGAAATAGCTCAAATATTTTTTAAATAAAACAAATTAAATGTATATTTATTTTGGGTTTGGATGTTTTAGAAAAAATAATTAAATTTAACTAATCTTAATTAATTTAATTGGGAGACATAAACATACCTCAAATGTACTTTAGAGATACTTTTGGTTTTGTTTTGAAGCAAATTATTTGAGTAAAAAAATTTTGTGTCTAAATATAATTTATAATAAATCAAGAAAAATTAATGGTGTTTGAAATTGAGTTAATTTTATTGTAAAATTATTTAATTACTGTAAATAATTAATTTTAAACGAATTACTAACAAGATTTATGCGTTAATTTGCTATAATTATAATTACTTTAATTAGATGTATTAAAATAAAAACAATAAATAAAACATAAACAATAACAATGTAATTAGAATTTTTATGTGATTGTGGCGATAAATTAGCGAGAAAATTAATTAGGGTTAATGTAATTAAGGTAATTTTGTGTCTGAAACTTTAAATTTGAATTTTTGTAGGATTTTGATTTAGTTTATGCACATTTGACTGACCTGAAAAAAAATCCTGTACAACACTCAAAGCACAAGAGTCGACTAAATACCTGCACTTAAAAAACACCCAACTTTCTCTAATCTACCTCCGAAACTTTCTACTTAAAAAAACCCGTAAAAAGGGCCAATAGAACTTTCTATTTTATGGCCTATTTCGTCGAAAGCTTTTTATTGAAATAGAAGACAAAGTAAATAAGAGGCCGCAAAACGATTGGATCTAACCTGTGAACTTTCCACATGCAAATATCCCACTTGCAAGTAGATAACCCGTGTAATGTATACTCCAACAGGCACATAACCTATTATGACAACTTTATTCGATCGCAGACTCAAAATCCAAAATTGAGTGAGTTTATCCGCACGCTTTGAGTCACCCAAAAATCCAGGAATTTTGTAAGCCGAATTTTTTGGTGTAATTATGATAATAGTATTATTAATTTGTGAAAAATTGAGAGGATTTGTCGGGTTTGAGCGCGCATCAAGCCATGTTTTGGTGTTCCGCCATTGCGCAAGTGGGTGCTTCTCTCGGTGGTAATTTTCTGGTTTCCGGGAGGCCTTTGACCCGCACAAAACCACTAAAACGCACTACAAGACATGCAGGTAATTATCCACACTGAATTTTTCGAGAAATAACGTGAATTTGGCGTAAATTATAATTTTTAATCACTGAAGAGGCTGCACAATCCGGAATTCAACATGGCTGACCGGAGCCGGCGCGGTTCTGTTTGGTAGGGGAAGAGTTGCGCGTTTGTTACGTAATTTTTCGGGAATTTGAGCGAGCTTTTGGCGGGAATTTAGGATTTATGTATGACTTTAGCGATGTTCGGTTATTTATCCAGGAAAGGCCGCGTGTACGTACGTCATGTAAGTGTCATTTTATGAATGAATAATGTTTGCATGCACGAACGATTTTATCTTTATAGTCGGCTTGTGGTGAGAGAAGGAGGGAACATCATTTGCATAAACATAATAATTCACTTAAGCTGACTTTTTACCCGGTTAAAATATATCTGAAATGATTATGGCGGGGTTTTGGCCTGATTTTTGACCACTTTTTCGGGATGGATAATACACAGGCATTTTTCAAAGGTTTGGGAGGGTTCTAATGAGGGTACCTTGGTAGTAAGTGGACAAAACGGTGTTGTATCGGACGCGTTTTATTTTTAAGGTAGGATTTTTTGGTATTGCTTAGTTTTATTGGTGTTAGAACGCGCCGGGAAGTATTGATTTACTTGGGAAAAAATAAGTCCATGCGCTATAAAGCTTGAACTGGTGTGAATCCGAAGCTGCATAAAACAACGCTTTTCCGGTCTTGCGTTACTTCTACCTTTCATAAATTTCAATCGTGTTGGAGAATTATGGAAATTGCATGTTTTCGACACGAAAAACAAGTGTTTTATTTTTAATAAATTTAATTAGCGATTTGTATCTTAATGAAACGAGAAGCTTTCATGTCGATAACTCTACTCTAATTATTCATCTTTGTTGTTGGATACAAAGATCGTTAAATTGTGGCGGCGCTCTAAGTCATGAGGTCCTTTGTACACTCACAACATAAGTTTCAGGATGAGTGGAGATTATTATGGAAATGGCTTAGTGAACTCTCAACAGTGTATATCTATCTATACGGCAGCATTTTCGTTTCAAAATAAACAATTTGCCAAGAGATTTATTGTATCGTTATATATAGGGTGCTAAATTTAACACACTCTTTTGTGACACTGCAACTTTTCGTTTATTCCAAATCCAAAACTTCTTCCAAAATCAAGACGGAAAACGAGATAAAACCATTATTTATTGCGCAAAAAATTCGACGACACGCCCCAAATCTTGATCGCCTTGTAATTAAAACGTCTTTTAATTCTTCAATAAATTATAGTATATTGAATTCAGCGAATATAAACAAATGAAATTTTTATCTCTTCTTTTAGCAGAAAAACAATTTTTTTTATTGATTTATTTGTTTAAGTATTTTTAGCTGATGCCTATATATCGGTAGTCAATAGCCAATAGCAATAAAACTGGTTTATTAGATAGTTCTCTAGTGAATTGTGGAAATGTTCTTAATTCTCTAGTGATGATTACGAAATTGTAGGATTTTGTGCATCAGGATTTGATTCATAATGTTAAAAAAATATTATCTACAATTTATTAGTTAAGTACATCGATAAATACCGGTATTGTAAATTGACAGATTTATGTACTGGTAAATTTTACGTTTTCGAGATACTTTAAAATTAATTTTCTTTTAAAAAATTAATTTACAGTTATAAATTTTGCAATAAATGCTTTCTTTAATTTTTAATATCGAAAATTTGTAATGAAGTAAAAAGAACCAAGTCGTCAAGCTTGGCAGCACTAAAGATACTAAATGATAGTTAGCATGAATCTGAAATTAACGAAATTTCTTCAAAATTTAAGTTAAAGACGTGTGATTTGTATGCAATAAAGCAACCAACAAATGTTTTCTTGTGAATTTACTTAGAAATAACTAATTAATTGGGAGTTTTATGTTTGTGTGTTTTGGTTAGGTGAACTTAACCGCAAAATCATGATTAGTTTTCTCAAGTTTTTATCTAAAAACCACTAATAAAGACAGCGCAATTTGAGAGAAAATTAATCCAGCAGTTCCGTAAGTCAACAGATTTAATTTAAACAAATTTAATATTGTAAATCCACTTAAACTGATGTGAAAAAGTATGATAAAAATACAATTATAATTGGTGTTTATTTTTGGTAGAAATACATCAAACAGGTATAAATAATACTTAATGGAAGTAGATACAAAAAAATACATTTTTGTTATCTTGCTATCTATGCTTGGTTATCTTGAAATCAAAAATTACAATTGACCAAATAAGCAGATGCGAAGACATTACTGGCTCGCTACAATAAAAATTTGATCTAATTAGTGCAACTTAAAACTACTCACTTTTTCTTAGATTCTCATTAATTATCAACTTATAACAATTGATCATAATGCTGAAGAGTCTGGTACAAATTTTTCTTTTTACACCTTTTCTCTTTTTTGAAATTAATATCATGAGGGTCAATGAATTTAATATGAATCACATTATTATATTTTAAAACACAATAACAAGCAATACATTACAAAGAGACCAAAACATAAAGGATGATTATCTTCGACCTCTGACAATGCCAGTTGTTAAAATTCGTACTGTCAAAATGTAGAGTTACCAAAAAAAAACTAATTCTTCCCTACTGTCACAGATATATTTTATTATTATAAATGATTAAAAATATTGACTTTTAACTATTTCTTTGGTCAAAAAATCTAATACAGTTGTCGCGCGATAGGTAATTTACCGTGCTTAGACTTATCTGACCCTCGCCTTCGGCTCGGGTCTGAAATTAAATTTGCGCACTGTAAATTTTACTTACCGCACTCTAATGTGAATAACTATCGAATATTTAAATGTTCTAAATTTATTTCACAGTACTAGCAATCTAAAATTTTTAATGATAACGTCAACGAATTGGTGACGTCTACTATGCGTTTTTCGGCTAAATTATAAAAAAAAATTTATTCGAAAAAACAAAGTATTGGTTGTTGAATGGTTATAAAAATGCAAATCTTAGTACATGTTTAATTATTATTTATTTATTTAAATTTCTGAGATATAGTGAAAACCACCAAACAGTACATAACTATTTTTTTTTTTTTTTAATATGGTAGATTGTTATAGTAAGAGATATCTAAGGATGGCAGTCTTGAAAGCTAATTTACATTGAAATTTTAATTCGTGCCTAATTATTGTCAAACTAAATTTAATAGTTTGTAGGAATTATAATCAATCTCAATCTATAGAGATATCACAAAGTAATCAGGGCTTATTTTCCAAATTTTTTATTTCTTACATATGTAATTAAAAGATTAAAAGTGTGGCATTTAACCAGCAATATTTGAACGAAGCAACCGGTGATGGTAGTCATCAATTGGTCTTCCATCGACGGTGGTCATTGAGCTAGTCGTTGCCGGTAGAGATGTCACTTCTGGCATTTCTGTTACTTAGATATTTTTCAAACAATATTTGAAAAATCTATATTTGTTTTCGTTTGAAAGTGCAATTTACATAAGAAAGCAACATGAGCTTATAAACAGGCAAGGATTAAATACCCGGTGTTGAAGTTTAACTGGCCGTTGCTTGATTAAATTGCTATGAATTTGGCTTTTGTTGACTTCCTGTATCCATTATGCAAATTGAGAAAGCGACTTTTATCACGCAAATTCTTTCTATTCTTGTGAAAAGTTGTTTGTGGGAAACTGTCGTATGTGGTTTGATCTGGTTGAAAGAAATCCGCAAATGGCTTTGATACAGTTTGTTATAATTTCCAGTTATCAAGTTGGCATCACTCCACAGTGTGTATGTTTTATGTCTTGACCAGACATGGTTGTAAGAACCCCGCCTTATGAAAAACTGGCATATTGCAGTCTTGAACTCGTTTCAATTTCAAAATGGCAACTTCAATAGAGAAATGGATTTTATTTGTAACGTAGCGTCTAATATATCGCAATGTTTCAGTCCTAAATCACGTTAATATAATGCTTACATTAGTGAACTCTATTGGAAATTTATGTTAAATCTCCCTCACACACTGTCCGATGCTTATGTTTTATTTATTTTAAACTTTGACGAGGAGTTTTTTTGCCGAGGGTTGGCTTTTATTAAATTCGGAAGCAAATAAGGAATTTTTAAAAACACTTTAACCCGAACCATTTATCATGTTCGAGGATCTTGTACCGAGAAGTTGGTAGAAAAATGCGCTGCACCACTCCCACTTTCTTAGCTTCTTAAGCAAGACCCGTGTTTATACATTATTTTTTTGGGGGGTCAGATTTATAGCTGGTGATTTCATTCCGTTGATACAAAAGGTTGCTTGAAAATAGAAAAAAGGGATTTAAATATTTTTCGGCCATAACCGGGCGTAAATCTTCCACTTGTCTAGAGTTGGAAATTGATTGTTCCAGGCGGAAGTACAACTTCTTGTTTATTACCTTTTGGGAAAATTCATGTGGGAGGTATCACACTCAAACATGTGTTAAGTTGATAAGTATGTGTAAAAGCTCTCCGATTAATAAATTTCAAGTAATGCGATATTTGAGTTTTTTCGAATCGCGAGAAGTATTTGATTTATGGTAGAGTGTTTTTTATTTATTGTGGCAGGTGGGAGGAGTGGCTGGGAATTTGAATATCTATGATATAAGGAGTATTTGTTTTGCAAATTGTGAGGGTCGCCTACGTTTCATTTAAAAATTTTCAGTTAGGGCATTTGTGTCGATTCGACATATGTTAGTGGAATGCAATGTGGATGTCTTTATGTCTGCCGCAGATTCCTATGGAGATATCATAGTTGTCCATCGAGTGACAAGTGTAGAGAGGTTGTAAATCAAAGGTGTTCGTGTTGTCAATGTTTCGTTTTGAATTTAATTGGTTGGTTGGTGTCGGGAACCAGCGACATTCTCTTCACATGACAAAGCTTTAACCTTTAAAGAGAACGGTGATATTTTTTATGGGTATTACAGCACGATCATGCATCTAGTTGTCAATGCAGTTGCACAAGCATGTTGTAGAAAATCTCATGTTTTCATTCTCCTTTCAGGAAATGTTCATTATGTACGCGCACAATCAACTAAATTATGATGCAAGAAGCGTTCTTCGGTGGTCTCAATCTCGTTTTAAATATCGATATTAGAGACTAGCCATAAAACACATCAAGCGAATAACTATAAAGCCCTTTTAGGCTTCTTTACGACTTTCTAAAGTATGGGATTTCAAGAAATATTGCCCTTATAGACAAAGCTTTATTGCGTTGTCGGCTATATCACCGCGTCCAAATCGTGACAAACTACACTCATAGCTCCTCATATCGGCCCATGCTGGACCACATTTTTACCCAATCCACATCTACATACATTTCGACAATTATCCAACATATATTAAACCTAACCACTTATTACATTTCCTCTTCCCGGTATTTATCTTTGCGGTCACGTTCCATTCCTCAGACCTCTCCTGTTATTGCTAGGGTAGCCACACCCAAAAATTGATAACACTCTTGTCAACTCCCCAAAAGCTGCTACCGCAATGTAACTTCATAATCATTCTTAGAGGGTACCTGTCTTAACTAAGTTTGCAATGAAAACTTTAATGAGAGTTACTTCTTGTAGGAGTCGAGGGTTACGCATGATGAACTGAATATTGCCGGACTCTAATTAAACCATTGACCTAATACATGGTTTAGCTTTAGTTAATTTACGGCATCCATTTACTGCAATTAGACACTCGGACTGCTCTAAATGAATTATTGGACTGGAGAGAGATTTATTGGCGAGTGATGCTCTTTCAAAGTTTTACAAAACCATAAAGAGAGCAAATGTTGTATAAACTTTATTACGATTTAAAAAAAAATAACATTTGAAAAGTTTTAAACAGAGCCAGATTATTAGATTTTGAAAATATTCAAATTTTACAAAAATATGTTAAAATATGTTTGCCAAATATTTATTCTTTGAAATTTGTTTTTGAATTATTTGAATTAATATAATAGAATTTTAAAAGAAGTTTGTAAAATTTAAAGCTTTTCAGTTGATTTATAGAATCAGGTCAGAATTTATATTAGTTGCTCAGGTCCGAACTTGAAAAATATGTGCAGGTCAAAGCTTGAACCATTATTCGACGTTTTTTTTACATTTTAAAGATTAAATAAAAATGAAGTAATTACGTAATGTTTGTTTTCTATAAAACTCAAAGCGTTATTAGAATAGTGTCAGAATGTTTTACTAACTACCTACTACCAACAACCCTAGTAAAATTTGCTGATTTAAAGTTGGTAACGTCGGTGGAAATGTCAAATTTCTAAACAGTAAATGTTGTTTAACTAGTAACCAACGTATTGTACTCTCATAAATATAAAGGCGCGCCCTTGCAAGGATCGAATAATAGGGATTGAATTTACTATAGATTACAGACAGGCCCTGATTACTATACATTACAAAATAGATAAATACATTGTAAAATAAATAAATCAAAACAGATAAATTGATAAGAAAATACCACTGACGTTCTCCTAAACATTTTGTGATTGGTTTGCTGCAGGAAGGACTGGATAAAACCTTTCTAAATCTCTCTATTACGATGAATAGCTACAGTTAGAAGCTCAAATATACTATTAGAAACTGTAGAAAGAGCGATGAGAACCAGTTTCAGTAGTGTTTATTTAAAGCTCTTTATAATGTTCTTACCTTTCAAAGATTTACTAACAAATTTAATAAAAATGACTATGGGTTTTTTATCACATTTTTTCTTTTAACACATCGAATATGCTACTTTCGAAAGAGCCAAGAAAGTCAGGTTAGGTCAAGTCATGAATATACAACACAGTAAACCCTAACATACCCCCATCAAAAATTCACCAAATGGTGACTCTGTTTTTAAATCCTAAAAGTAAGAAGTAATGATATCACTTATGTCTACCAAACAATTGAATCAACTTACAACTATCTAATGGGAAGTTTGTAGAGTTTATAAAGAAAATAGAAGCCCAAAATATGAATTTTACAAATAATGCTACGTTAAAATTTAATACAACAACTTATCCAAAATTAGAGGTATTACAAAACTGCAATAGCTAAAATGTCAATTATTAAATGAAACATTTTCTGGTGCAGGACACATAAGCACATTTTAATTTTTATGAACAAAGTAACAATTTCGAAATGTAGTAATATTATATGGTGAAAAACATTTGTAGAAAATATGCCGGCACTGTGTTTTAACCGGCGTTGCAATGTCTGTTTGAGCACATTTCAAGAAAATTTTTAATAATCATTTTTTGGTCATCTATTTAACATCGTAACAACAAAAAATTTTTAAGTGGTCTTACAGTATTTTTGTAAACTGATTCACGCGCATATCTTTATCGCCACTGTCTAGCAGGATTGCAATTCTACAATTTCTGTCTCGGCTGTTGCCAATTGCATGATTTTGCTGTTAAAGGACTTTTGAATGTAGAACGTCTTACTTGAATGTACTGTACTATTTCTCATTGAACAATTAAAAGTTATGTAGAATGGCATAAGTGTGTTTTTTTAAAACAGAATTTTTTGTAATCAGCTTCTTTAAGGTACCTACTAAATTACTAATTTTAAATGTTTTAAACAATATTACAGCATTTGATGCTATAATAATGAGTAATTATAGCACCAAAAATTGTACTTTTTTTGTATAAATATAATGTAAAAAGGGCAGATTAGAAAAAATGGTCGTTGTGGGATTTTTTCTTTATAAAATTCGTGGTTTGTTGCTTGTTTTATAAACTTAAATTTGGTACCTCAAAACTGATTCTACGAAACTCGTCTTTGTAATGTAATATGTTTTATGTCTATCAAAACTAAATAGAATTTTGTTTATTCTAATTTTTTATTTATTTTTTTGATTGAAATTATTACGATTTAAATAATTTTTCTGACAACTATTTTTAAATTTTTTCTGTCATTAAAATGTTTATTTATGAGATGATTTTAAATTGCTTGTAGAGCATGTTGTGTGATAATTCAAATGCAAACAAATCGGGAGAAGATGCATTTAATCTGTTAAAAAATAGGATATCTTGTCTTGGAATTTTATGATTAAACTTTCCGCAAGGCACGTCTAGACCCATCTAGAATATAAAACACGCGAATAAATTGCTGTTGGAATTTTATTACATTTTTAATAGTCCACTTCTGGCACATAATATAGAATGGTACAATTTTGTCGAAAAGGACGAAATATTTGAAATAACAGACGTTCCGTCTAGCTGTCTTGCTTCTTTCTCTATATGGTTATAAATTTTTCTTGTTATAAATTAAAACAGGACGTTAGCAATTTCCTTAAAGATAAAATTATATATAATGTGCTAAGTTTGTTGAAGAGCGAACATGTCCGGACCTCCATGTAGAGGTGAAATTACTAGTTGCGCAAGATGGTACGCGATTATTATATGAAATTGCCGAAATAATTATAACGATTTCGTGGAAAAGTTTGTAAAAGTTTTGATGATAAATCGAATCGGCTGTCGGACTAATTGAGACCGCTGGTTCGTATTGTGCAACAAATCTTTGGAGTCGTTCGCTTAGTTACGGGGTGCGATGTTGCAGTCTATAACATCGGATGGTCGTCCAAGTTTACGAGCTAACGAACTTCCATAAATCCTCAAGAATACAAGAGTATTTTCCGCAACGCAACTTTTGCTTTTATTCATTTATTCATGAATTATCTTCTAGTGTGTGTGCAGTTTGAAATTAGATTTTTGCGTCCATTGTGTTCAAAGGGTCGGCCGCCATCGGCAACAAAAAGCTCACTAAACGAACCAATCAGTTTTTGTCGTCTCGGTGATACATTTTTCATATGTGGGCTTGTCAGGAATCCGCGGGCATTCTCTTCTTTTATACGAATGGACTCGTTTAATAGGGGCATCGCCGTTAGAACTTGCTTGTGCTTCGAATATTATTAGAACTGATGTTATTCCGTTTTTTCGTCGAAGAACAGAAAAGTGGCGAACAGCAAAAGCTTGTCCGTCCAATTCCATCTCATTAGCGAAGGAAATGCCGGTGACAGCAGCAAAGGCTTGTCGTGTTGGGGCCTTATATAGAACCGGTTACTCCACGATGCAGATTCTTATTACTCGGCCAATCCTGCTGTTCTTCGCAGCTATTCGATAAGGTTATCTGCGCTCTTTAGGTGCCGGCCCAGTGCCTTTAACAACCGTTATTGAGTAATATAATGCCACAATTAGCTAAATCACATTTACGGAATGACACTCTCCAAATATCATTAGCTACCGAATCTTAAATTATTATGCACTCACTTTTTATACCAAACCAGATCTTATCTCCTATCGCAAACATAAAACTCCAAATGTTGACAAAATTGACTATAAATTTACGTTTATGGATACTAGCACCCACAACCTGATTTACTCGACCGGTAAGAAAAGATTGGAAACATTTAACAACCCAACTCGTTCTCTTATCGCTCCTGAAATGAATTTCGCAATTTTCAGAGATTTATACCACGCTCTGATTGACCGAATATCTCCATTTCTCCTTTCCCAGCCATTTACCCCAACTCATAATACCTCTCAGCTAAAACTCACTAAAATTGATCACTTTTATTGCTATAGGTATCCTCAAATTAAACTTACAACGACCGTTTTTGATATTTAGATTTTTCAAATGGAAATACAATTTCGAGATTTATGGACATGTCATGTATTTCAAGTAAAATTTCAAATAAATATATCTCTATCTACGTGAAACCTCTTTTGGATGTTACTCTATCAGGGTAATCTGCTTACCGATATTAAAGAGAGAACATTTACATTGAAAAGCTATTAATAAAAAATGTGCTGAATTTTCAATTTTTGTGTTCCTTCAATAATGTCTCTCTTCTTTATATACTCTCGACTTTACTTATTAGTGTCTGATTTAGGTCATTACAGAAAAGACTATAATAAGTGATACAACACTTGGACGATAACATGATACAACCACTATTTGTAAAAAAATAAGCAAAAAGGTTTGAAATACTTGTTATTGAAGTAAACTGCCACAACCCTACCTGAAGGTACAATTATATTAGATTTTAGATAATTTGTTATTAACAATTATGCGCTTCCCACATGGTAAAAAACAAAAGATAAGCTAAAATAAGAATTTAACGTTAATGATAGAAAACAAAACCCAGGTAAAGTCATGTACAAAGCTAGAACCAAACAAGGACAATATCTACGTTTAAACGCTCCACAATTTAACGTGACGGAACACCAGAAACAGAGGTTCTAAAATATTAGAGGATCTGGCTAGGATTCTCTAAGGGAAGGCACAAACAGGCGAAAAGTTTTCAACCAAAATCCTTCAAATTTTAGGAGGAGAGCGATAATAAAAACGATACGATACGGTAAATCTATTCCCAAAACCATGTGAAGACACAAATTTATACTAAATGGTACGACAATTACGTTTTTGTAGCTCGCAACTTTCAGAATTACAAAGGATGTTTTAAAGTACGACATCTATGATAAGAAACGATAATAACAAGAAAAAATTAGTGTTGAACGTTCAGTCTTTTTGGGCTAACAACGTTATTAGTATTTTTGTCACACAAAGCAGTCGTATTTAAGGTTTTCCTATTCACTGGAACAGTTCCTAAAGATAGATTTGTGTCTTTTAGCGTTTTCATTCTAAGGGGGCGTAATCGACTTTGTGGTCATTTAGGAAGTTTTGTATAAGTTTTTAAATTTTTATTAAGTTTATTTTTTTATTCTATTTAGATTTTATATAATTACTACTATACTTTCAATTATAATATCACAAATACTTTGATTCTTTGTCGTTATTAATTAGACATTTTTTAAATGCAGATGAAAAAATTTTCGGAAATGATTTAATGTTCGTGTGATATTTATTAAGAGAATCGTTATGCTGTTTTTTTAGTATTTTTGTGTTCTTGATATAATTTTGCGTTTAATTAATATGTTTCTTGAAAAATAAACTCTTTGACAATGAAAGAAATTTTAAGTTATTTATTTAAGAATATGTATTTCAACATATTCGTTTTACCTTAGTTTGGTAACTCGAAAATATTTTCAAGAAAATTGTGTATTTTTATAAAGACAAATTTTAATTTTCTTCTGTCGTTGGTTCTAATGCGGTGCTTTCAGAAATTGCAACAAGCCACGTGACGAAGTAAAAATCGTAGTAAAATGTTTGTGTATCACTTTTAAACTACTGATAAAAATGAAAGATGGCCAATGTAATCGTTCAGTAAGTAGGTAAAATTGGTGTTACCAATTGTGTGGTTAGATTTTATAAACAAATTGGTCACATCTCTGTTGAGACATCTCTGAAGGCATTGTTTAATTTTATAGGATTTTCTTGATAATTTTGATGCTTTTATAATTGAAATGTTTTTATCTGGAGCTTTCCCCTAGAAATTTTCTAAACCCGGCACTGTTCTATCGAGTCACAAAGAATTTATGCCTTACACACTTGTCTTATTTACGATAGTGCGCTTGCCGGTCTCACATTTATATATCTTTCATCATGAATTAGTTTGAAAGTTGGTAGTATTTTAAATTTAAAAATAAATCTCTGGCATGCTTTGCTACCAAAATTAATTGCTAAATATATTATCACCTCGCGTCCTCGCATCCTGTATTTCCATTAAGAAAAAAAGCGGGAACTCTAGGGGTGATTTATGTTTGTGAAAGTGTCTCAGTTTTTTAGAAAAATCCAACTTTCTCGAAAAAAATCCCCGATTTCTCTTTTTTATGGTCGGGTTCTGATTTTTTAGGGGTTTTGTACCTGCGCTTACAGTTATGCTATAGTGTTTGGTATTGTACTGATGCAGTTTGTTTATTTTCAGGTGAGGAGTGTTAGCGTGTTCGGGAGTTTATCACTAGACACCCCGTTAACTGGTAATTAACCGCTACAATGGCAACCGTGAGTACATATCATGATCCATCTCACACAACACAGCAACCTTCCAAAGACCCCATCTCTCTCGCCCTAAGAGATCGCGCATTGTATTCTAGGGCTGATCCATTCGCCCGTGATATTATACTGCTGCCGGCTATTGGATCGTGTAATAACCCGATACAAGGGAAGGAATAAACTCCATGCAATTATACAGTGTTCTTGAAAAAAATCGGGATAGACGCAATTTGTTGGATCAAAGAGATTTGTAGCTTCATCCATAAAACCAATAAAATTTTTTCCTCAAAGCACTGGTACCTGGCTGTCTAATTTAACCGGCCGAACCTGTAATAAACTCTCACTTCTAAGCAAACACGTCTGTTTTTCGGGCCCGTTTCTTGTAATTAATCACTATTATTTGATCGAGTCGTGATCGGGAGGTTCGGAACAATCACCTCCATACGTTCTAATTAATTTGCATGTCTTGAGTTGGAATTATTGCATGCGGCTGTCTAAACTCATTAGCAGAAAAGTTAGTGACCGGAAGTTGGAATAAAGTAAAGGATTAAAGCACTATATATTATTCCGATTTTGCCAGTATTAATGAAGTGCAAATGTCGGTGATAAGCACGCATGGAAATGATCGAGGTTAGCACATGTGAGGTATCTGATGTCCATAGAAATCCTCTCTTGTCAATCCGTGATTGATCGCGAGTATTCTATGTAGATTGAGACATATCTCCGTTCTTGTATGATCATCGATTTACTAATCTTGTTATTTTTGGATTACGGTCACCCTCGATTTCCATAATAGAGTCGTAGATTCGTGTTCTTGTTATACCATATATCACGACATTACCGTGGGTTTATGAAGTGACTCATGCGTAAGGGATATGCACACATATTGCATTCCCAGTCACGTATCGACATTTATTACTTATTGATGGCTTATATACAAGGGGCCCTATTGGACACCTCATGACCAATAGGGCAGATGCACTATTTTTTTGAATTACCAATTCTGGGGTTTGTACCACTTAAATCATCTTTGACAGGGTTTAAGTGGCAGGCTTTGTCCCATTTTAAGTGGATTCTGATCGTTCGTATTGTCTAACAACAGATGCTTGATTTATACTCGCGCCTCCAACGGAAAACTATTAAACTGTGAAATTGAAGAATTCCAAAATGGTAGGCTCGACTTTTGCAATTATTTTGACACAACACTCACTCAAAAAAGATGAGAAATGACCTAATAAATGATCCTCTTAGATACGCACGACTCGCCGGAACTGATCCTTAATGTTATGCCTGCGTTAAGATGAATGGCGGAAAATTGCTTATGGAGAGCGAAAACTGTCGTAAGAATGCAATTGCGCTATCGGCAGGTGATATTAGACGCCCATTTAATTCCATATCAGTAGCCCAACCGGTATATTTATTGTTTAATAATTACGAGATTATTGAAAATGATAAGGTGATAGTGTGATATTTTATCGGAACTTTGCGTTGGATTATGATTTATTTGCAAATCTCAGAGATAAAGAAATCTATAATTGGATCTTTTTAAGGATGATCTATGGTGGCAAATTAAACTGTAGCAAATTTTTGTTATCAACCTGTTTACTGCTCAGTTTCTTGAATCAGCTTTTGCCTGTACTTTGTAATAACATATTTTTAAATTAATATAAATAGAACCGTTCTTGTTCTACGGCTTCTACATCTGCCGCGAAATTCGTTTTCTTGGACCGGCCACGAAGTTCGTTTTCGCAGTCGTTGCCACTAGTAACGGCCGCTAAGTGCAATCACTTTTTCATTTTCAAATGTTAACATTTTTCAAAACTTGATATGTTCCATACATTTTTTTTAACATTAATGAAAAATACATTTTGGGGCTATTAAATCTCATATTATTTATTGAGTTATTATTGTTTAGGTATAAAAAAAATTTGTACGCGTAGAAAGGCTTGAAGCCCACTCAAAATCTCTTAGCGCAGAATTAAGAATTTTATTTTAAAAGTAATTTGTTTTTCTGACTTTTATTTTACTACTGAATAATGGGTACATAATAACATGATAAAAAAATGTTGAATAACGACTAGAAACAAAATTTGTATCGTTTTTGTTTTGACTTTGCTGTATATGCTCTTAGTGTGACTCATAAGTAAGAGGTCAATTAGGATATTTTTTTGCGTCTGAAAGTGTAAGGTATCTTGTTTCGAAACCCAACGCTGTAACAGGATGTGGTTGTTGAAACAGTATCAATTTGATGATGTCACGATGATAACCCAGCATTCGACAGTACGCTAACATAAAATTTAAAAAAATTGACTTTTGTTTAAAAAAAATATAGGTAAAGCAAAATTTATGCATCAATGCATCTATGTTTTTACTGTATTCAATTAGTAACATTAAAATACGAACTTGATACCTTGATACCTTTGTGTTGTGTAATTATTTTTTAAGAGATGGGGTAATATTTAGTACATATTTTTATATGTTTTTTATTTACTTCAGCGAAATTTACATTTTAAGTTTCAACTAGAGATTTTTCATGCTAATTTTTTGACGTTTTTTGTCGATTTAGCGTAAGGGCGCAAAACGTCACATTTCTTTCGGTTTTTACAAATTTCTTCTTTCAAAAACACGTGTTTTAAAATTGTCAAAAATGATTTTTTGAGCTCAAGAAATTGAGAAGTCTTAAAAGTGGGATATGTTATGTTAGTTACTATGTTGAAATAAAACACAATAAATTCAACTTTGTTTTAATTACATTTAATACATTTAAACACAGCAGATTGTGATAACTTTGTTTTTTATATCTGCAAATTTCAACAACCAATTCAAAAAAGTTGTATGCTTATTAGGGTGGGCCAAAAAAATCAATTATTTTTTTTTAACTGAAAAATTTATGTCTAGGCAGTTTTAAAAAATGCTTTTTTAAGATGAGCTCTTAATTTTAATAGGAAAGACTCCATCATCGCAGTTTTTTATTTTTTTTTATCAGTTCCATATGGTAAAATCTATATCTCGTTTTTGCTTAATTGTACAGAAAATTTGTATTTACATTTTTTGTAGGAAATTAAATGCTCTACAAAAAAGTTATCTTACAATTTTTTTATATCTCCTACCATTTAGAAGATATCGAAGGTCAAAGTTTAAAGAATTTAAGAAAAATTCCTTTTCTACTTCTAAATTTTATAACTCAGAGATAAATAAATATTATAAAATGCACAACATATGGCCTTGTAGAAAATTAAGCGTTCTATAAAAAAGGTCTCTTGTGGTTAATTGTTTATTCTAACCATTTAGAAGATATTCGCATTTTAAAAACCAAAATTTGATACTAAATCTCCAATTTTTTTTAAATGGTTGAAGTAATCGATTAACCACAAACGCCTTTTTTTTGTAGAGCGTTTAAATTCCTACAAAATCGTATGTTGCGCACTTTATAATATTTATTTATGTACGAGTTATAAAATTTAGAAGTGAAAAAGAAATTTTTGCTAAATTCTTCAAACTTTGACCTCTGATATCTTCTAAACGATAAGGGCAAAAAATAGAAAGAGAGAGAGAATAGTGTTCAACTGTCAATCGACAAGAAACGTCAAAAAATGACAAATTTAAGATTTCTACCATATGATTATTATAATTTTTGATCAGAGGCTGTCAGGAGAAACAAAAATTCTAAAAACGTAGCGCCTAGATTAATTCACTTCGTAAATGTTATTTTGCTGTCGCTGTCAAAAGTGAAATTTAGATTTGATTTCAATTATGGGGTTTACTGCAGAACAAAAGATTTTTTTAGTAGAATCATATTTTCGTAATGGGCACTTAGCGAACGGAGAACGGGTTTACTCATCCTGGCTTTGTTTTGACGAGTTTCGGGAGAAATTTCCAGAAGAAATCATAAGAGTCAAATTTTTATACCAGTTTGAAAAACACTATCACGTCTTTTCGAGAGACTGGCAGCGTCAATCGGAAGAAAGGTCAAAGGAAGAAAGGAAAATCAAAAACAAATCTCTTTGTGAGTGACAGTAAAATGATTTTATTATTAAGTGAAATAAGTTACGCCCTACGTTTTAGAATTTTTGTTTTTCATGACAGCCTCTGATAAAAAATTATAATAAACATATGGTAGTAATATCTGTTTATTATTTAAAAACTCATTGTGGTGCAAATAATAACCCTAAATTTAATTCTCTGTACTAAAAACATTATGTTGTCTTACAAGCAATAGCAAGGTGCCACTAATTTGCACTACAGTTTTTTTTTAATAAAAAACATATATATATATATATATCTTATATTTTTTTTGAAAAGAATTAGTTAACATTTTTAAGGCGACTAAATTTTTTTCACAGAAATTTTTTGCTCACATTTCAATCGAGAAATCTTGAATGCTTTAGCTTCAGTTAAAATGACGCCGTACGGTTTTATTTAGAGTCGCAACTTGGGTGCAGGTGAATTGCGTTCAGTTTGATCCACTTTTTTGATCTAGATTTTTATCTAGTTACGTTTCTTTAATTTCCTTGTAAATTGGGTGCTGATGGGAGAGTAGATATATTTGTAATGGTTCTATAATAATTATTATTAAAACTACTTGTAGTGTCTATTATTTTAAATTCAAGTTATTGTGCTGGTCTTATCTTGTGTGTTGTCTTGTGATTTCAAATCGTCAGCGTTTAATTTCTGGAGCTGTTTTCTTCTATCTGCTACATAATTTTTATCTAAAATTTGCTTCTACGATGCTGGGCGTGAACTTTCTTATCATTTTTTTTCTTGGATTTGGTAAACGGTAACATAACACAATTCACTTTATTCAAATTTTTGACATAATTTTGTACCAAATTGGCAAAGGTAGGCAATGGTTGATTATTCATTGGTTTTGGCCTTGATGTCTTAAAAAATGTTTTAGCAAGATTCTTATTAGTGTTATTTTGAAAGAATTACCATTTATATACGTGAAAAGATTTTTTTTCTCTTTATCAAAATGCATTTGAATACTGAAACCTCCCCTAAATATACACCGATAATGATGGAAATTTTGGAGATACAATTTTTTTATTTAAGTTACTATTAAAATAATAAACAGTTAGCAGGCCCGGAGTCTGATTTTTTAGCTATGACGTGATGAATCCGACCTTGTCGAGCCAAACTTATGTAGAATTGAAAAATAATTATTGTTAACGCTGAGGATTTTTGATAAAGTACACTTAAATACGGAAATTTTGAAGAAGAAAAAGTATTGAAATTTGAAAAGTATTGAAAAAATTTCTATTTATTATTTTCTTTACATCAATAAATATAGGTATTCTAAATAATAACGAAAATAAAAATTTATAGTGTTTCCGATTTAATAATTGAAAAATGGTGATTTGGGCATCATTTTTCCGGATTTTGAAGCTGAAACAAAAATTAAATTTTATGACTGGCTTGGAGATTCTTGGGGCGTGTTATTTTCATACGCTGTAGATTTTACACTAGGTTGTACTGAATTAGCACGAGTGGTACAATTGCATTAAGAATTTACAAAACTTGGAGTTAAAGTAATTGCTGTATTTTGTAATTCTGTTGAAACACATAAAAAAATTCTATTCATTTATTCTATAATAGCAGATGAAAATCGTAAATTAGCCACTTCTTTACGAATGATGGATCTAGATGAGGAAGATGCTGATAGGAGTAACCCTGTATTTTACCATTTCCAAAAGTTGTTGAAACTTTTACCTGCTTTAAACATTTTTACTCACTCTTCTATCTCTTGTATTTCTTTTTCTATAATTTTTATTAATTTCTTGTAATTGTAATAATAATTCGTATCGATAGTAACGGAAATTTTGGAAGTATTTATGATCTTTTTGAGTTAGTCTTAAAGTAATAAGCAGACTATAATGTATAATGTGATCTGTTTATTATATAGATATGTTAACAGTAACTCAAAAAAGCCATAGGTATCTCTAAAATTTCCGTCACTACCGGTGTCTGTACAAGGAAGGTTTCAATGTATTTTCTTAAATAAGAACTAAGAAAATAGTTTTTTTTTGAATCATGCTGCTCAAAGAGATTTTGGTTTTATTAGTACAGAAAGTTTAAAGCAACCTAGTATTTTGTAAGTTTCTAATTGGTTTTGGGTTTAAAGCTTTTGATTAATTGTTGGTCCTCGGTCAGGGGTTAATCGTGAATTGATTGGAGTTCGGTAAAGTGCATTTTGCAGCTGAATGTAGCAATTGGTTTTCTGTTGGGATTATGTTGTTGGATTTGGTCTTTGTGAAATGTTAGTTGTGTAATAAATAAATCCGTGGGAAAATTAGAAACTCGTTAACGAATTGCCGCACATTCGAATCTATAATTCTATAAAAGGCCTGCTCGCATAATTTAATCTGGATCGGCGAGGTTGTTAATGCGGGCATTAAAAAATTGCAGTTAATTAAATAATGCAGCCGTTGCACAAATACTGCAGTCTGGAAGGCACCGGCTGAGGCCGCAAGAACTTGCACCTGCCTTGCAACTGGTGTTCCGGTCTATGTAGTGCTTTTTGCCATCGCAAATATTTTAATAATATTAAATAATTCCCGACCATTTCTCGATGATAAATCGCTTGGTGATGTCTGTGCCGCAGCAACAGCAGCAGAGACTCGTTCCAAAAAAGGACGCGGCCAATTAAAATTTTCTAAGTGTTCGTTATAAAGAATAAAGCCGACCAAGAATCGCCATTCTGAATGCGTCGGAAATGAGAATCCAATTACAAGTAAAACGAAGCAAGCGTCAGGCATGTCCCGACTTCGTGCCGCTGGAACAACACACCGACAGCCGAGGACTGACTTTCCGCGCAAATAAAATTCCTCAACGGAACAAAGAATTAAAATTCTTGACGGTTGTAAAACGACGCGAAACCCGACAACTCATACAAGGAACACCAGAGCTGATTAAAAACAGCTTTCTAAAACACCAAATACGAACGCTTTGATCTACACTATCCCGACATCCAGATCCCATCCCTTTTTTCTCATTACCACTTTCATATTTCATTTTCTTTGAAATGAATACAAATACTACCATCAATCACGTGGGATCTCACCGCAAGCATTCATTGGTTCATTAGATGCTCTTATTATGAGATATTGTCAATGTTCAGTCTCCATGGCTTAGCTGCTATAGTCACGTGGTCATCGCTCCGCCTTTCATTGTCTATAATTATAGGTTGGGTTGCAAGTGCATTTGCTAATGGTACGCAATTAAGCTACTGGAAATTATATTGTAATTAATCGCTCAGTGATTTTCCTTGAAACGGGTGTAGATGGACATTCTAGGGATTTAACGGATTCTTTCTTTTCATCACCTCGTCTAATTGCATACTTGTTTCATATATACCTAACAAGCTTGTGGGAAATGGATGTGGCAACTTTTTATTGGAATTACGGTTTGTTACATGTTGCAATGAAGTCTTGCTTTAATCATTTTTTTTTCAAACTTTTTAAATTACCACATTCCAAACGTAATTTTTTTTCAGATTCTATGACTTTTGGTAAGTTTGGGACCAAAATTTTTTAGTACAAACAAGGTATGTAACAATTGGCAAAATTGCAATGAAATCGCATTTATTAAGAAACTTTCAACAAATGCGAACCAAATTCTAAATTTTTTCTTAATAAACCAAATTTTGTTGCATTTTTTTTAACTTGACCTAACTCTAACTTCCAAATTTTTTTTTTGGTTGTGGGATTTATTTAACATATTATTAACAAAAAAGAAGTTTTTTCAATTCTTATAAGCAGGTCTAAACGCAAGACTAGTTCTTAGCGCTCTAATAAAATATTTTCAGAAACTGAAATTTACAAACAGGTGTAATCAAATGTTATACGGAAATTTTATCTGGTAATAGACTTTGCTAAAAGGATGCTATATAGCCAAATTGGTCTTATATAAATGTTTTGATTTTGAGATTTTGAGATAAACGATGTGGTCATTTTGTTTGAGAAGTACTGGTATATTTTTAAATTTGGCGCTTAAGTCACAACCACAGTGCAGTGGCAGACAGTTTAACATCTTTAATTTCCAAAATACAAAACAAAGTTTAACAACATTGTTGCAATAATAATATGCTAAAATTTATTTTTTTTTACTATCTTGTTATCAGCTATTCGAACGATTGATGAAAATATCGCACATTCTGCTATGAAAAGAACATTGTACTGAAGTTTTAAATATGGTTTTTTGTATAAGTTATTATCGTCCAGATCACCAAACCATCACCATGTGCACACACGTAACCAATTTACATCATTCTGAATGCATTTGTAGTATCTTAATATTGATATTAAAGAATAAAGTTTTAGTGGTTAGTGTAAAAGCACGTCGTTTTCAGAATAAAAACTATTACGAAATTTGTGTTGATTTTAAGCTTTTTCAGGCTGCTCTTAAATATCGTTGAAATTATCATAGCAGCTTATAATTATGTAAATTGTAAACTAGTAGAAACCACCTTCACAAAGATTTTACAGATATTCCATATTTCTAAAGATTCAGAAATGTCTAGAGATGCTTTTTTTGTCGAAATCACAAATCTTACTTTAAAGTTAAGTTGTTACAAGGCCTGTAAATACAGATAATGATTAAATGTAAGTAAACAATTTTTATTTTAACTTATGAGTTTTGGAACATTTAATAAAATACTTGGAAATAATTTACAGAATTAACTATAGATCTTCTTAAATTCACAAAATTTTTATTACGAATTACAAAAAAATAATAATTAAAACTTGAATTTAAAAAGGTCCGCGAATTTGCGATCGAATTGCCAGACAACAAAGCATCTAACAACACAGGCAAACTATCTTTTTTTTAACTAAATTTCTAGGGTCATAGAATATTGGACACCTATTTTAGTCGAACTTGTGTCAAATATATGAATAGTTAACAGAGTTAACAACAAACAGTTGCTGAATATTCGAATAATTTAAGAGGGTCCTTAGCGATCTTCGACTGCTCTTAAAATTTGGCTGCTTGATAGTTTTCTACATATTTTTTTTGCATACATATTAAGCCTGACTACTCCATGGCGGTGCCACTTTAGAGTGATTTTTTTAAGAGCACTTTTTGTACCATTTTGTATGCATTTAGAAAAAATAATGTCAAAACTTGTAATATCTATATGCTTGCAGTTACAGAAAGAAATGATGTGCCAAAAATCAAAACTACATATATATAACAACAAAATGCCACGAAAAGTTTGAAAAGGCTTGCTACTGAACTCTCTTAAATTTAGTAATATGGAAACATAAACAATGAACCTCAGCTCTCATCCATTTTCCCAGTAATAAAGAAATACTTTTGATATTTTTATTTGGATTTCCAGAATAAACAGAGTCTTTGCTGTGTCTGATATTTATTTATTTATTTATTTAATTTACAATTATTAATAACACAGCTTATTTTTAAAACCAGTCATTTAAAATTTTATTTTAAGGCTTTTCCTATTCAAGTTTCCAATGAAATTTCCCATCTCGACATTTTTTTTCAGTGGAGTTTTTTCACCAAGAATTTTGTAAAATCTAACACTATTTACCCTATTCACCCATAAGCAGCTTTAACGGTAGAATTTTTCTGAAAACTTTGATAAAAAAAATATTATTACAACAATGTTGTTGAATTTTGCTTCGTATTTCGGAAATAAAAAATGTCAAATTGTTGGCCATTACACTCCAGTCGTGGCGAGCGCGTTCTTTTTGTTACTATCACTTAGGGCTTAAGTCTAAAAATATAACAGTCCTGTCAAACAAAATAGCTAAGTAGATCATTTATCTATTTTTTTAACGAGGACTGTTATTAGGTAAAATTTTTGTACAACTTTTGATTACACCTTGTGTCTCTTAAAAAGACTTTCAACAGATTTAGATAAAATTATTTACCAGCAAATTTGATCAGAAACTTCAATTTTCTACTGTGTGTTTATTAACAGAAAACTCGAAGGGTTCTGTAGAATTGCAAAACAATCGTTTTGAATTTCTCCGATAAAGTCATATACCCGCTACATACTTGTCAAAATTGTTAAATTTTGAACAGGCTTACCATCAATTAAATTTTTAACGTTTGATTATTTATTAGTTTAAACTGTCTTTCGTCACCAAGAATTTTTGTTCCAAAAAGTTAAAACTTTTTTGTGTGTAATTATGTAGGTATCTTATGTTGCTTCTCTTGCTGTTTGTCATTGCAAAGTTGTTTAAAAATTGTGTTAAAATTGCATGTTAAACATGCTCTAAGTTTTTTTTTAAATTTTTTTATTTGTACAACTCAAATAGTTTTAAAATATTATATCTTCTCCTAACTATTCTATAAATGTGTTGAAATCGGCAATAGCTTTATAAGCTAGTCTTTTGGGTGCGTCTTAATTTTTGCAAATTCACTTTTGCTGTCATGCCCCACGATTTGGGATGCAGATCCCGGCTATTTACTTGCTGAGTCTCTCCAACTGAAATCCGAGTTTGTCTCATTTCCAAAAGTCTGAAAATCTGGTGAGCTTAAAACTTCGTCCGGAAGCCATGCACACATTTATTTTAATGCAAATGACGTTACCATAGGTGGTACTATATAGAAAAAACTCACCCTCTGAACATCTTCAAGTCAAACGTTCTTTTCCATTATTCATTCAAGGGTAGATTATTCGAGAGATATTGCAATTGTAAAAGTCATTTGGCGGGCAATGGCAGCATTCGATGTGATGCATGGCAGCAGACACACACTGGGAATTGCGTCGCGACGCTTTTTGCAAAAAATTAACATCAAATGATTCTTTTAATTAGTTTAGCGACATGGAGGGAGATCGTTTGCATTTTATATTAGAGAGTGATTGATGACAGGTAAGCATGAGAGAGAAATGGAAAAGACGCGAATTCACCCTCAAATAGGGGCGCTAATGGACGATATGATATTTTTTATTTGCACTTATTGTAAATAGGGGGGTTTCAAATCGGCCATTAAACTGAAATATTGGAACATTTAAAAGCTTATTACATTCATATTTACTCGACAGATCAATAAAATCAAATAGAAAACGAGTTATTAATTTTCTTATGGAGGATAGAGCAGTTAACAGTTGTAATAAACGTACCTCGAGATGTTCTCATTTGAATAAGACGATACAAGAAACCAGACGAGATATTTCTGAGGTTTTTTTTTTTGCAAATTAGGGCTAAAATTTTAGGATAAAAATATTAAAATGAAATCTAAATCGATTTTTGAACAAATTTTGAGTTAAATAAGTAATAATTTTTGACAAGGTGTTGAGTCAAATTTTGCGAAGGGTAGATTAGGGTTTATAAAGGCGCATAATTTGTTTGAATTTGAATAATAATATGTGATCTGCTGTTTTGAATTTCTTAATTTTGTGAATAATATGTAAAAGTAGTTGGTGAACATCTCCATTATGGGTCTGTGGCGAAAAGTTGATGGCCGGATGATTACCAATCTTTACACTGAGCTGGTTGGTCGGACCAAGTGATCTCTGTCGACTTGGGAGGTCTGGAGCTACATTTCTTATAAACGTTTTATACTTTTTAGCAACCATATACATCATAGAAGTCGTCGGAATGAATAATTCGTTTTTTTGAGGTGACCGAATCGGTTGTAATTGCGATTATAATTAACATTGCCAGGTCTCTCTCTGTGTGTACCTAAATGTCGGGTCGTTTCTCTAGTGAAGTTGTTATAAACAATAAAAACTCTTGGTCGTAAATTGAGAGAGAGGTGGGTGTGAAGTTGCAAAACAGCGGCCGTATGCAAAGCGTTTGTGAGTTTTATGAACATCTATATAGTGTGTGCAAATTGTGTGCAAAATCGCACCTTTTGCTATAATACCCAATTACAATATTGAACTTGAGGCTACTGCACTGGTCTTTGATTAAAATTACATGTAAACTCGGTTTCAGCTTGTTTTACATTCCATTGTTTGCAGCCGAGAACAAAGAGATTTCGTGCGGCGTTTCTCTTACTGTAAGTCTCAATTTTTATCCACCTTCTCTTGATTATTTATGGCAATGATGCATTATGTATTTTACATCATTATTTAGCACAGAGACACTCAAATTATATGATATACATGTCTGGCTTCGAAGACAAAAAATTTACTAATCACAAGTAATGATAATAAATTCGGGTGATATTCCGGTCGTAATAATGAAGAATTATAGCTTCGACTATCTTTGTTCGAATCCCAAAGTTGCGTAAGCGAATTTGTCGAATCCTTACAATTCTCTCTCTTGAGAGAAATAATGCCCCGCCTTCAAGTCGCTAGATTGGGGGTGAAATATCTTCGAGAATGTTTTCGTATCGTGATACTTTTACAAATAATATTCTTTTTAAATGTTGTTTTCAATAAATCAATATCTGATGTAAAGATACCGTGCACTAGTATCTCTTCTTTTCAGGCATTTCTGAATTTATTGGCATTGTTTGTGCTTTATCTTTTGTGGTTGATCGGGCTTGGTATCGGATTCTCGAAATTAAAATAAACCTCTCTCGCCTCTCCCAATTTCTTATACCACCACCCTCGAGAAAATCAATTATATCAAAGCTAATAAAGTGAGATTGACTGAGACATGGCGGTCGGTTAATTGGCGAGTAATTTTATTTATTGCCAACCACTTCGCAAACTAACCCTAGAATTGGCAGTTTATATGGGGGACAGTAAAGTTTGCGGACCGACAACGAATAGACTGCCGCGTGATGTAAACACAATTACCGAATCAATGTGACTGCAGGGATGCTACATAATTTTGTATTGTTCGGGAATTGGTCATGTTTACAAGAGACTAACTACAACTAAATGTGCTGTACATTTGCGCCGATATATTAACTACATTATAATGAGATACTACCAAATTGACGCGATAATCAACACCAGTCTCAACCCATTCACGCACAAATATACAAACAAAATTTTTCAATTATACTAGCGGCTACCAACGAGTACATTGACGTTATTATATAGAAATGGCAGCTGCTAATCACTAAGTTTACAGTTAAACATTGATACGAATCGACTTCTTTTCCGTATTGTTGGTTGCCGACCATGCAGGGGTTGTTGTATTATGTACAGTGTTATTCACGAGTGGTTACTTCTGAAAAAATTTGAGCCGCAACCCAAAATACTATTGGCATAGATTACTGGATACCATTTTTAATTTTATTTTAAACAGTGATTAAAGACAGTAACCTGAAACCATCAAAAGTGACAAGAATAGAGTTAATCTCGTAAATGTGTAATTAAAGAAAAACTAACACAGCAAATTATTGAGATAATTTTCACGAAGAATTCGACAAACTGATGATTGGCTAATACCAATTTGTCTAGCTAATGCGGTTTGACTTATGTGAGGGTTTTCATCAACTGCTTGAAGCACTGCAATTTCATTATTTGGACCAGTAGCAGTTCTTTAACGGATCCTATGTATTGAGGGCCAGTGTTGACGTAATTTGGCTTCCAATTTTCTAAAGGTTTCAGGAACTGGATGTAAAGGGTTTGGGTACCGCTGAAAATACAGAGCAGCAGCAGCCGCTGCATTTTTTTGGCATTTTTAAGAATCTTATCTATCTACTTTCTCTTCATTTGTGTAATAAGGCATTACTTTTTACGTTCAAAATTGTTCAAAATATAAATTGACGTAATATTTATGTGACATAACAAGTATTCAAAGTACTCGTGATTTTAATTTAAATATTTTTTCAATTAGGAAGCTAGAGACCTTTGTAAGTTGTATGTGTGTCCATCGATATTTTAAAACGACTTTTAAATCACTAGTTAACATTTTGGGTCGTTTACGACAGTCTCATTATTAGAGGATTATTTACCTACTCTCGAGGGTTGAGGTTTCAGGTCCGTATTCAGATTTTTACAATAAAACTACATAAATGAAACTCTCAAACACAGGTCTATGGTAAAAACTTGTATTTCTTAAAATAGTAATTTTTGATTATTATTAATTACCTTACGTACATAATTAATTAATTCACCATTACATTACTTAGTTATATGTACTATACCTGGTTATATATATAAATAATGCAGTGGAAAAACTAATTATGGTCACAATCACTGTTGCACAGGCCATCGTCACTGTCATCGCTGTGGTCGTCGTCGTTATCCAAATTAATAATTAAGTCTTTAACCTGTTTTGCCCGGTAGCTGTCTTCTATTTTAATTACATGTCGCTGACAATTAGCCCAGTTTGTTGCAGTGATTTTAGCTACTTCTTTGATTAATTCCACTGTTCTTCCATTAAATTTTGGATGTTTATTATTTCTTCTGAGATTCTCTTTCAACTGCGCCCATATCATTTCTATTGGGTTGAAAACGCAATGATAAGGCGGAAGACGAACAACTTGAAACCCGGCTTTCGCAGCTTCTGTATCGGCTTCATACTGTTTTTCAAAATGTTTGGATTTCAAAACTTCTAGAAGCTGCTTTTTTGTATAGTTTTCTTCATAAAATAACTCATTTTTTTCCAAAAATTCCATTATTTCCATTTTACGACTATTTGAGTTAGGTATTTTTTCTGTTTGAACTGAATGATAACTAGCGTTGTCCATTATAATGATGCTGTTTTTGGGTAAATTTGGAAGTAATTTTTTGCGAAACCAATTCATAAACATTTCTCCCGACATGTCATCATGATAATCTAAGGCTGAGTGTTTTATATTTTTGGCACTTAACAATAAGCCGTTGTTTACCCATCCATGTTCCGATCCGGCATGAAGAATAATAATACGGTGTCCTTTTCCTGGCGGTATATCTAAGGTACATTTGTTTGATTTATCAACCCAACCCTTTTTTACTGTGTCGTAAGAATGAAACCATGTTTCATCCAAATAAATTAAAAGTTTACCATCATCGCGCCCTTTTTTCACTTCAGATAGATATCTGTAACGCCATTCGCTGATAACGCGACTTTCCATTAACACGCTTCTTTTATTTAATGTTTTTTGATTAAATCCAATTTTTATTAAAAATTTTCTTACAGTCTCCCGACACACAGAAACACCTGCCATTTCAGAAATTTTTTCTTGTACTGTTCTTAACGTAGGTACAAAATTTTCTTTATATGAATCATATATAATTCCTCTTACTAGGTGTGCATGGTTTTCCTCGTCCAATTTTTTAGGAATACCTCGGTCATTTCTGATTTTTCTTAATGATACCCCATTATTGATAATATTCCAAACTGATGAATAGGAAGTTTTGGTAAGTCGCGCAGTTTCCTTTAATATTTGGTCAGAAGGAATGATATTGTCTTCTTTCAATGTCTGGTATACATTTGTAATCATCTTCTTCGCATCAGTTGACAAAAAGTTGCGTTTTTTTTTCTCTGAGCCAGCTTCTTTACCATGTTGACTAAAAGACGCTTCCGTTTCATTTCTGTTTTCATTTTGAAGAACTGAATTATTTTCTTCAGAGCACCACGGTCTCCACATTTTTAGTTCACTGACAATTACACTCAACTCTTACAGAAGCCAAATCAGAACTGAAGTTAAATAATAAAACTAGGTACTTTTGTATACCTAGAATTTGAAGTGGTAAATAAGTTAATAAAATTTCAGGAAAATTTTATTTACTTTTCGAGTGCCTGTGGAGGGACAGGTAATCTCGGCAACAGTAAGTATTTTAATCTGTGACCCATACCTGTTTTGTTGTATCCTATTGGTAATTCTGTCACCAATATTTTTCTAAATTTTTAATAACAATTATGGGAGATTATCCTTTTTGACTTGATAGGGTGTGATGCCTCAACAGAATCCCGGTGCGGTATAACTTTTTATATTAGCTATGGCAAACAAAAATATTTTGTAAATCTTTTTTTAACACTTTTTTTAAAATACTTTGCAGATTTTTTTGCAGTGGCAAAAAAATGTACGTTGGACGTTCGCTAGTTGTTAATATTTAAAAGACTACCTATATAAAGTACATTCGACGATTATTTTTATTTAAACAAATTTTTCTTTAGAAATTACCATACCAATAACATTATAATTAATTTTAGTCTTGCCTTTGAATTTTAGGTAAAAATTACTGAGAGAAACGTTTGGTTCAACCACTCTATCTTAATAGGGGTAGCAAAATTGAAAATGCGGCTCTGTTTAATAATTTTGTTCAAGACTTGTACCTGGGGATTAGTGAGGATGGGTTGCTTACCGCTTTTACGACAACCCCCATTAAACCTACAATAAACCACTTAAAGAATCGAAAGGTCGTTTCAAAATATCGATGGACAGAGAATATTATGGGTTGCGGCATAATTTTTTTCAGAAGTAACTCTCTTGTGAATAACACTGTATGTATCATCGCGCACATAAGTAACGATTCATTCTCCTCTCATAGAAGGGAGGACTTACTAGAAGACTACAGTCTGAAATTTAAAAAACTTTCTTTCATTGCAGGGTGTTTCGTTACTAATGTGCGCAATGCTACATAGTAAACTAATAGTTGTAAATTTAGATGTTTATTTTCTCATTGTAAAATAAAATGTGTTTTTGAAATGTACCTTGAAGGGATAAATTACTGAAGAATCTGAAGAGGCTGATTAGAAGTAAAAACAAAAACAATAATTGTTATGCAACGTTTTGTCTATTTGATTATTTTTTTAATGTAATTGTTTAGACTACAATACAGAGGTAACGATAAGAAACCTGTATCAATACATAAGGCTCTTGTCTTTAAAGTTTTTTGCTATTTCTTCATCATTCTATCAAATTAAAAAAAAATATAACGAGTACTTTGAACTGTTGAGAAAAACACCTCAGTGGTTATTCAATGACTTTTCTACCTGTCAACCCCTTCAGCGATATTGGTTTTTAAACCCCATTTGAAACTGTCGCTTACTTCTGATTTAAGAATAATTAGGAACAGCAGGTGACAGTTCCTTGCAAATAAAATCCTATTACTGTAAAAATCTTAAAACGTTATTAATAACATAAGAACTAGTAACCGTATTAAAACTGTCGTGTTTTTTTTTGAAATATTTTTGTATAATATCTTTACAACTACATATTAAAAATAGAATGACAAACAGTTATAACAATCATAGCTTTTTAAAATTTGATTGGTCAGAGAATATTATGATTATACTCTAACCTTTATCAGTCATTTTTGTCTAAAGTAATCCAATTATTATTTATTATATTACTTGTGACGACTTAAATCATTTTCTAATATAGTTTTAGTCTTTTTACTTTTTGTCTATTTACTTTTTTTATGGAAATGGTGAAAATTAATATTTTTGTCTGAAAGTGGCTAGTATCGAAATCAATTGGTCATCAAGTTCATTTTTCAACAAGGAAAAAAGTGATAGCTGTGTTTTTTCTGATTGGAACCTACAGCTTAAGTTAGTCCCGGTCCAAAGTTGGACAAATTTCATTAATTTATAGGACTTATATTTTACAAATTTCTAATGCAAACAGCTCGATAACGTTGTATAATGTTCATCGTTTTAAGTCGCCTCTTAGGTTTAACTAATTGTTAATATAAAGTTGATTCAAATGATTGTAAACAAAGCTTTACGGTGATACTCTATTGGCGACTAAAAAATTTGACATTAACATAAAAAAATGTGTAATATATGACGACAATAACAAATGATAAAATTAACAAGAACGGCTTGATTCGATAATTTTTCTGGTCATTGTCAAAGTTTGTTGTTTGAATTTTTTTGTCAGAAATAACATTTGAACCGGAGGAAAAGCGCTCTGATTGGTCGACGTTTGGAGATTTTATTTAACTTTTTCTTTGCAGCGTATAGTTAATTTAAAGTACCTTGTTTTTATTTTACATGTTTCATATTACTGGAAAAAGCAAGAGTTTCAAATTTTGATGACATTAAAAAGTTTGTCACTTTAAAGGTCTTAACGGAAGTGTCTTGATGATATTTTATTTTTAAAAAATTGCGTAAGAGTGTGTGGTTTTGCGAATATCGTTTTGTGGTGGGTGTTGGTTTGAGTAAAGATTGCGGATCTGGGAATCGGTTGATTGGATCGGTCGTTTCTATTATGGTTAGATTTATAGGATCCGGTTGGTGTCGGTTAGAAGGGCCATTAATGAGCATAAACAGTCGTTTAGAGGGCCGGCGAAGTCGATCCATCATAATAAGTGACTTCGGCTTGTAACAAAAAGGCGACACATGTAGAAAATCCTCTTGGTTGTGTCGTGAGAGAGCGGCTGATGCCTCGTCGAAGTGGGTGTATGTAAAACGGCGAGGAGGCATGCATTCTCGGGGTGAAGTCCGAGAAATGAGTGGAGTAATAAATCAGCGTTCTTGTTGGAACAGCGGGCAGCTCCCATGTCAGAACGCCAGCCATTTTGAGAGCCTAGTCTAGAACCCCCCGGTGATACATCGACTTTCTTCTAATTAGTTCGCTCCTGAAAACTAATTCATACGCAACCAACACTCGCACAAGATAAACTGTGATCGTAATTAATCGTTGCAATTAAAACAAAGATTTAATATTGGAAGGGGTAGCCATAATGAAAGCCAAATGGTAGTTTACTAGCGCGGTATTTACGTGTTGCGCATAACTTTACAAGTTTACCTAAGTCCCGGGGCTGTAAACATGTCTTGAACTTAAGCCAACCACCATCTTTCGCGAAATTACTAAGGAGCCATCATAACAAACACTTCTTCACACACATTTAGACCTCAACCCTGAAACAACACATACTCTAGAATTTCCCCTAACTTAAAAATTTAAATTACGAAATACTGCTAACTACCCACCAACCAACTTTTACTAACTTTCTTACCCAAATTTTAAACTCTCTTACCCACACCCTTGAAATTAAAATATGCTGCTCTCCACGCAAAATTTGATTTAGTACTCTTCGTAAATCGATTTTTGGGAACAATTTACGATGAGGGTAAATTATTTGCTCGTGTTTTGTGGTTAGAGCCGAGATTTGGGTACAATTTCGGTTTCTGTAGTTGAATAGTTTCAGAATTCGTCTCTAGTGTACCGTCTTGGGTTCCATAACGCATTTCTATACTTTCGTGGTCTCTGGAGACGCTCTCCCTGTTTTAATTGGAAAAACCTCAATGGTGAGATAAAAATAAAAAAGTTGTAATCTTGATATAGCCGATGAGGGAGAAGTAAAAGTACAGTTGTGTTAAAAATCGCGTTCGCGTGCTTCCTTCTGTTTCTCGTTAATTCTCCTGTTTTTGTGCACATGCATCCAACTAATTTAATAATCATTGAATTAGCATCACTTGTATCTCGTTAAAGTTGTGTGTGTGTGAAATATGTTGCGGTAGTTTTCGGTGTCGGTATCGTAAATCCAAAGCTAGAACATGTGTGTTCAAGCACTCATCCCCTATCCATCTGTAGATCAGTCGAAATTAGACATATTTCAACGCTGATAATTTAGGAAAGACTTTTATGGTTGTAAAACAACCCGCGTAAATCATGTATTTGCCATCGGCAGTTCGCACCGAGCCTAGAACATCTGGGCACTAGGCATTTTGCGGCCTATCACGACGGCCCCGTCATTGAATTATTGACCATCTATTGCTTCCGTCCGGTCACGCCCTCATAAACGCGTGGCGGTTAATTGCGGCGCGAACACCCCCAAAAATAAATCTGAACGAGTTGGAGAGTGGGTTTCGTGGTACGACTGATATCAGATACATGCTTTAAATATATCGGGAAGAATAGAACATTCGTCTCTGTCAGAGGGTAAAGCGGCGGAGCCCAAAGACGCGCCGGGGTGAGTTATGGGCTCGAGCTGCTGGGATGGTTGGGGTGAAGGTGCGTCAAGGGGTGGGTGTAGGGATGCCAACGGAAACAGAAGCGTATTATGGCTGCCAGGTCAGCATGGCCCGACAGGGACCTCGAACTGGGATACGACGTTATGGATTCTCACGAACACGGGGAAAGCTGGCAAAAAAATTTAAATAATATTAAATTTAAAAAAATTAATAAAAAGTAATTATTATTAGGTTTGGTTTAAAACTGGTTGTTTGAAAATTAGTAAAAGAAGCACAAAAGTTTTATTATGATGGACTTTTCGGACATTATACCCATGACAATAACATATTGCTTTGAACTACAATAACTGGCTAAAATGCTTTGAAAGCCACTCTTTAGTGTCGATTTCTAAAAAATATACCTACCTAAAGGAAATTGCTTTCTCCACTGTTCCTAAAAATTAGAAAGTTTTTTATGGTCAACTATTTCAAAAAAGTTTTTTTTTAACAGAATTGAATGAACAAAGGTAACTCGATGACTCAAGTTGCGGGAGACACATTAGATATTTTTTTGTGATTTTATTTAGTTAAAGATATTAAAATACTCTGTTTGAACTGTTGAAAACATTTCGCTTATTTTTTTTATTTTTAAAGAGTTATAGACTCAATGACAGAAATTGTTGAAAAAACTGATTTTAATTATTTTGGTTTTTCTGTTTCCAACTAACAGTTAACTTCCAACTAATTTGCAAAAAGATGAACATTTTTTAAGACGTTATTACGTACTTATACTAAGGCATGATTTATAGCCGAGCGGTTATTATAGGAAAAATAAATAAAATACGAGGCTATGATAATCCTCTCTGCCGTGGCATTTACAATATACGGCAATAGAATCAAATGGTTTTTACTCCAACAATGTGAGGAAACGAAGAAAATATTTGCACCAATTTTTACTAAAACTAAAAGCACAACTCTGGAAATTTTATAACAGTTAAGTTTCTAAAAATGACAATTCCTATTAGATGGCCAACCACTTTTTGTGGATTACTGCAAATTATTTCTATATTTAAATAAATTAAATTTTTGTTTGTGTCGAATTTATTTTGTGGAGAATTTTTTTTCGAGAAGTGTTGGATATGTTGAATATTGCTAAACCTTAGAATCAGAGCTTTCGGGAGAAAGGAGATCTATAAAACAAGTTGGTGGTCATCTTGGAGATGTTATGTGTAAAAACTAAATACTTACTTGTACTCGGTAATTTATTTGATGAATTTACAGCTCGACTTTTTCAAAAAATGTAGATTTTTTTAAATTTGTGTTTAAGGAATCTATTAAGTGCGTTGTTTATAGCCATTAGAGCAGTTTTACAGGTCTTTTGTGGCACGCAAAACTTACTTTTTTACATAAAAAATAGACGAAATACGCATATTATAAGAAAGGGTATAAGGAACTTGTTTAATAGTCATTATTGGGCCTTTATATTTATGTTTATTACTTGTTATGTTTTACTATATTAATTTTATTATAGTTTATATTATGTAGTCTTAATTTTTTTTATACATATACTGTTTCAAAATCTCGCTATTAATCTCTAACAAGATATACGTATCGTAATTTTAACAAATGAGATGGCATCACTTCTTTGTGAAAAATTTATCGAGAAAAATTAGGTATTTGACGTTTTACACAGGTGATACGTTACCTCACAAATTATTGTTAATTTAGAATTTTTTTGTGATTTCTATATCCTAATTTTGCAAATAATTTGTGTAAGTGGAAGAATTGCTAATATCGCTAATATGGCGACAGCTTGAAAATACGACTATTGTCACCGGTTATTTTTCCTTACTTTTTTTCTAATTTTGAACAACAGATGTCGCATTTTTTGTAGTTTTTTCAAATATCTTTTTTCTTCTGGCTTTGCACTAAACAAATTAGTTTAATTGTTCATTATTATCTCTGGTCTTCTATCATCAAAACATGTTTGACAAATATAAAGCTTCTTGTACTCAATGTGCTGCCATGTTGTTTAACAAATCGTGCCAAAATTGCGTGTTGATAACACTTCGAAGCTAGTGTTCTGGAAAAACTATTAATACTTCATTTCTTAACAAGCAATTTAATTAAAAAGCTTATTTTCTTAAAAATTCGTCGAGTCGTCCACATTAACTTTCTGCTTTTTTCGAAATTATAATCCTAGTACAAACCTTAATTTTTTTAAAAAAGTTAAAATTTTTAAATTTTAAAATCTTTTGTTTATAAAAGTGTACTATTTATTTTGTTGTTACAGATAAACATATTCTTGTTTATCCAATTTTTGCTTTTAGGCAAGACGTTCTTTTAATTGAATTAAACAATAAAACAACAAAAATTAGGAAAACAACAATATGTTTATCTTTAACAATAAAATAAATTGTTATTTTGACTGACATAAATACTCATTTTTATACAAAAAAAATTATATTTGAAAATTACCCCAGTCTTTTTTCAACTATAATACTAGCTGGATCAGATAAAAATTTCAGGTTTTTAATGACGTATTTTTGAAACTTAAAATTGGACTAAATTTATCAGTTACTACACTTTTCAATTTGAGGCTAGTTAAATATTGCCTTTTTTATTTTTATTGCAGAGTTATTTTTATTGATTATGTTTGTTTTACTCTTTAATTGTGATATTAGAATTTTTTTACTTACGCATAATTTACGGCAACCCTCAATACTTAAAATTGAGGGTAGCTACCGCAACTTATGTCTGTGAAATAAAAAGTAAACACATACGATTAAGTGCTAAAAAAAATTATATTATAAGTTTATTGATTGTCTATTTACGACTTTACATTTTAATATTTTTGAAACATTATAATACTTAAAATTTGAAAGAACGGACGAAGATAATTTCTGTTTTACTTTCGATAATTGGATATTGCTTTGAATAGTTTATCGAGTAGAAATAGTTTGTTATTGGTGACGAGTCCGGAGGGTGGTATCTCGGAGGGTCCTCGCAATATTTTTATGAACATACGCGGCATTATATAGGGGTGCGTAGGCCCGTTATCCAATTTAACACAAACGCGCACCCCAAATTTACCGTGCTGTAAATAACTTAGGCATGTCGTGGAAGTAATATTACTTCCACTTACTGTTGCATGGCGAATAAGAAGAAGGAAGGGTAGAGGATCCGTCCGAATGATTTGTCGTCGTATTTTTGCGACTGTATGCAGGTTCTCTCCGGGACGAATTGCGAGGGCCGTTGGAAAGAGTGGCGGCTCCCAATTAAACCAAGAGCATAAATCTAAGAGCGGGCCGCGTTCTACTCTCCCAAAAAGATGGACGGCATCTGCCGAATAAGCGAATAAACAGATGAGGTTAAATAAGTTCCGGAATATCGGGATTATATAACTTTCTCCGAGAGCAAAAACTTTACCGAGGGCTAAGGCCAAATTTACTGCTTCTGTTCAAACTTCCGATGAATTGGATGCCAACAAAAACAATGACGCAGAAGATACACTCGGACTTGCAATATTATCAAGGCCCATAAAGACATCACGAAATCAACCAGAAGATATTTATTTTTTTAGGTACTCTGAATAATAACACTCTATTCGAACCATTCCAAAAATTTTATTTATATCTAGCAAGGACTAAAACCGGATTTGCGTGTTCTAAAAATAGGTTAATCGGTTCGATGATATTCTATTAGGTTACCTATTACAATCTTGTAAATACATAATTTGATATTACTAAGTATTCATCAGGAGCTTAATGATAATTACAAGTTCATCGCATTCTAAAGCTTCCTCAACAGTTTTGTTTCATTTTTATCTTCTTGATGAAACTGAATATTTAATTTTACTTTTAAATTACATTGAGATGCTCACGATTAAAGAATAATTTCTAACAAACAAGTATTATGATATAATTATGGTTTAGAGTGATTTATTACACTTGAAATGATGGATTCTCATTTCTTTAATTATTTTTAATAAAGAACGTTGACTCATTTTAATATTCCAATAATTTTAGATTCAGAATTCGCCTATTTGTCAAAAATGTATTTGAAAGCGGGTTTTTCGCATAGGGTAAATCGAGGAGAGTTGGCCAACTTTTTTTTAAAATCTGTAAAATTTTATTTTTAGCTCCAAAACACTAATATGGTGAAGAATCGTAACCAAGGCTTTGTTTTTGTATTGACATAAGAAAAAATAAAATTATATTCTAAATTACAACCATTTTTCGGTCCATTAAATAATATTCTATAGAGTATAACGGAGATGGGCTAAAAAAGTAATAGAAAAATATTTAAAATCTATTTTCTGATTATTTTTGGGAGTGTTTCCCACGGAAAATCTACACTTATTATACACAAGCGTGCAGTTTTATACATCTACAGTCTACAGCGAATACATTGTATACAGATCTCTTTTTGTTTACTTTTTTAAATAGTTTATTCTTCAGCAAGGGCAGGATTTTTTTAATTTTTACTACTCTAATAGTTATTAATTTTTGGTTTGTCATAATATAATCCATAAAGGGATCAGATAACTTAATTTTTTTTGTTTTTTTATTTAATTATATATTGTTGATCCGTAGGTACTTTGTCTTTTGTTTTGCTTCTTCTCAAACTGCTTCTTATTTTTTAATTAACTCTTTTTTGTCACTGTTTTTTCAAGTAAATAATAGGTTTAGAAGTTTCTATAGTTTATGACAGTTGTTATAGCCACTTATATCTCAGGGTTATTTTTGAGACACATTCATTTTCAGATGATGTCGAAGCTAATTGTGAAGCTTATTTATTTACCTTTTTAGCATTAAATACAACTAAATTTAATGGAAACATTCTTAAATTAATAAAAGAAGAATTAATTAATTAAATAAAAGAAGAAAAACAACTCTTAACACCTCGCAAAGCTTATGTTTTTTATAAAACGCAAAAGAAACGTTTAGAATAAAAAGTACATAATAACATCTAGTATATCATGGATTTACTCTACAGGGGAAGTTAAAAAACGCGCTTTGTATTTTGTCTTACAAGTGGTGCAAAGAACAATACGTTTTCTACTTTTTTGTTTATTTTAAGTTACAATAGTGTTGTGGAGAGCCATTATTATGTTACATTATTTTTAATATTACTAGTTTTTAATACAGCGGATATCATCAAGGAAAAAGTATTGGAGAACCACTCTCGGTCATTTTTGACTACGAATATCAAGCAAAGCTGGCCCGATATAGATGGGGCTTCATATTTTATTACAGATCAATCAATAGAGGATTTTTTCATGACAAAAATAGTGGCAGGAAACCAACTGTGCTCTCACAATAAAGGTAGTCTGTCGTTTACCTATATTCTACTTTTTCTACTCGCAATTATTATTTATTAATTTGTTATTAACATTTTAAACTATAAAATTCACTTTTTTTGTTTATAAAATTAAAACGAATATCTAGTTAAGGCAATCATAATATTCTAAAAAACAAGTGTAGAGAATTAGAATGCGAACAAAATTGAATTTGTACTTACCCAGTCGAATCATTAGTGACTAAGAAAATCCGGATAATTTATCAGTTTTTTCAAAAAAGTTAAGCTTTATTATTTTTTTAAGTTGACGGGCTAGTTTTTTTGGGAAAAAGTGGTGATTTATAACTACTTTATAGTATATGCAGAAAGCAGACGCTATCCAATCTTAATTTCTCAAACAAATTTTGCAAGTTTAGTACAACAAAAGATATATTTTCTGCGCTAAAATTTTGCGAAATAAGCTAAAAATGCTTGTAAACATGACAGAAAACAGAAAGCGGTCGAGCAGTGGGGAAAGAAAAAGAAAATAAGAAAAGGCGTTATTTTATATAGTAGAATAAAAAAAACAGTTAAAATAGCTTCAGTAGTTGCTGAGAAAATTAAACGTAAAAATTTGTGGGTTACGAATTTTTATTTCTATAAAATATAGCGCTTCTTCTTATTTCTTTTTCTTCCTTGTCTCTTATTCAACTATTTTTTGTTTTCAGTCATGTTTGCAAGAAGTTTTTACTTATTTTGCAGTATTTTAGCGCAAAATTAAAATATAACTTTTGTTGTGCTATACTTTTACTATCGAAATTTGTTTGAGAAATTAAAATCGGACCATTTATAATGCACATAAATGGAAAATTTATATTATTTTTTTGCAAAAGACAGATAACTGAAAAAGTTGTAAAGTTATGAGTTTTTGAAAAAAAACTAAATTTTTCGTTTTTTTTTTATTAATTAACCATCCGATCAGTTCAATTCAAAATTAGTTTTGTTTGGTTTTTAATTCTTTATAATTTGAGTTCTGACAAGAACATTAAAATTATTCTATTCGTTTCAATATTATAAGCAAAAAACTTAAAAAAGAGGCTTTTTTGTTTTAAAGGTTAATTGCGATTTAGTTAGTTGAAAGTAGAAAAGTAGAAAATACAACGGAAAATAAGTAGTTCTAAATTTTAATTTTTTACTGAAAATTAAGAAACGCATAAACGGTTTTTTGCTACTTTTCTATGTTCTACTGATTGTCTTATTAGAACATTCAAATAAACCTGGATGCAAAAGTCTTGCTTTTCAATATATTTTTGGTAGATGAAACCTAAAATGTCTGGACTACAAATGTATGGCAGCAAAAATTAAGCCTAAAACATCTTTTTGAGATAGAAATCTCTGTTATTACCTATCTGCTATTATAAGTTTTTTATGTAAATTTTTATCATCAGATAAGTGAGATTACCATTATTTTAGAAAATATCTTTATCTTGGGACGAGATTTAAAGTTTAACAAATGGCGTATTTCTAGCTTTGTCAAATATTTGTTCAGGTATTTCTCATCTTGGTGTAGCTAATTGGCTTAGGCAAACCATCCCTTAACCTAAACCAATAGCATTAAGGCTTGTTGTGGGCACGTGCATCTCATTATCCAATTATGTTTTATGTTGGTGTTTTCTTTGAGTATCAGGTTTGATATTTGCGATGTCGATGTTATCTCATTCGCTAGATATTGATGGACCAGCAAGGAGCACCCGTCGATATCGTCTTCATTACCTTCTCGGCATGTTCTCGTTTTACATATCTCGATGCACGAAGATTACTAAACGACTTTTAATGCGTTAACTCATGCTATTAACGAAATATGCCTCGCCAGGGCAATAAAACGTATTCAAGTAGCCTCAGCGTCTAGGGAAATATCTCAATCAGCTTCCTCGCACGCAATTATCGATCCGGTCATAAACATCGCCAATTCTATGCAAAAGCTCCCGATAAATTAATACCATTCTTATTAATATACGACGAACGGCCGTTCGTTTATCCTGATAAATACACCCATAAACAACTCGGAGCGTGATTAATCACCGCGAGCTTTTTGACTTACCCTGTCCCAGGATGATTTATCTTGCGTCGTGACCTTGGATGATAAGCACTCTTACCTGGGATGGAAAAATCGGATTTTAAGAACCGCAGGGTGTCTACCTGTACGCCAATGGCAGACACCAGGTTCTTCCATGGGAAGCCTTCCAGTACGAGTTGGATGCGGTATCGTGCGGACACGCCATTCCGGTTAATTGATGGCTAACTAAACCTGATTTTACGTGGAGATGCGGTAAGTCTAATTTTTAAAACGATAACATTGTTTCGACGGAGAGAAATTACAATTTTTGGGAGAAATCGAACGGGTTCCAGCGAAAAAAACGAGAAATAAAGACGTGGTTAAAAGAAAGCGATGCGTGGTTCAAGATACTTATCTCGGAATCGAAAGGGTTCTATTATCGACTATTATCGGTTGTCTTATGTAGATTTTAACATGAAATTTCATCAGATTGGGCCTGGCGGTTACCATAATGCTCCCAACTTTTTACAAAAAGAATAAAATTAATGAGATTTAAAGAAACGGTTTCTTTATCTTTTTTTTATCTTACCTAAATAGGGCAATCCCTATTTAAAAATTATCCTAGGGTTGTTTAAAAGTTTGTCAAATTGTTTTTTATGTAGTTTTCTACAAAAACTTTGGATGCAAATTCAATAGTTAAATTCTCCTAAAATGATTCAAAACGAATTTTTGAACAAATGTTATGCTAAAAAAATGTTGCAATGTATAACTTGTCGACAATAAAACTGTGTTTGAGGTTTAAAAACAACAAAAAGCTTCTTAAAAGATTTCTAAAAAATAAAAAAGTAAATTGCTTTCTCTGCCGTCTTCTAGAAATTCGAAAGTTTTTTATTGTCAAGACTTTCCTAAAATTGTTTGAATGAATAGAGAAAGTAAGGGCACCTTCACACTATGAAAAAGAAGGAACTTTTTACCAGGACCAGTGCTATTTTGCCATTATAGTTTATTTTTGTTAGGTTGAGTGAACTGAAAATTGCAATTTTTAGTAATTTATGGGAATGCATGAATTATATTCTCATAAAGCAGCATAATTATTCGGCTTGAATAAACTTGCTCATTACGCATTACAAGATCAATTCTAATTCTAACTGATTTTCGAAATTATCAGGATAGATCATGTCGCATTATTAACGTTTTCTAAATTAAATTTTACAGTGTGAAGTTAATATGAAACACGACGCACAGGAAGTAATTGGATAATTTGTATTAACCGTTTTGGTGAGCTAATTATTGGGTATCTAAATCTAATCTAAACGTATCAGTAATAAAATTAGGGTAATTTTATTAAGTATGGTAAATAATATATAAATAAAAAAATTGTTTACATTTATTTTTGGCCTCAGTATTTAAGAGAATTGTGCTTACATTTTTTACGTTTTGTGATTTTCAAAGGAATAAAATTTGTTTATGATGAGACAATAATTTAAAATAAAACATGGCGACCATCTACTTCGAAACAATTTTACATCTAGAAATTTTTTTCCCTAAAGGTTAAAAATTGTAATAAGAAATAAATAATTGTTGAAACAATCTGTAAAATTTTATTGACCAACAGTTATAACATAAAATAGACGCAAATTTTTAATTAATAGTAATTTAATATTTCGTACAGTTTACTTTCCAGAATTTTTAAACAAAATTCTAAAATTCAGTCAACTCAGAGCAGATCAGCAGTTTCCTAATAAATACAAAATAAAGTTCTATACTTGATTATAGCTTTTCCAGGGCTTTGGAAATGTTTTTTTTTAATCTGTGGTATTAGTATAACTTCGAGAACCTGCTACCCTTAGAAAACAATTTTATTAATTATACCACTTGTTATTGGTGAATCCTAGATATGCTATTAAATTAAAATAACACAATTAAAATACTAAGAATTTTATTGTTGCAGCTTTTTCCAAAAACGGTTTAAAGTCTTTGCACAATAGTATTTGAAAACATATAAAGGCAAGCACATGTTAAAAGCTCCACTTCTTTTATTGTTAGGCCGGTTAGAGTCATTTAAAAAAAGCATATTATTTGTGATAACTTATTCAACACTAGGACGAATATTTTACTTTTGTTTTTAATTCTCTTTTATTTTATTACTTTTTGCCTAAAACAGTGAGTTTTGATCAGGTTTTTTACAGTGTTACAAAAATGCAAAGTTATTAGATATATTAAATTTTAAAAAACTGGTACAAGAATTTACAAAAATACCTGTACTGGTTGGGGCACAAGTAGGGTATTTCTAACAAAATTGTTCGCAACTTTTTAAACACTTTTCGTTGCTTTCTATGTTTTTGTATTATTATAAATTAAAATTTGAATTATAGAATGCTTACGTCTCAATGACACAAACTTTTTGTATTTGTCAGTATACCTATTGTGAGTTTCACTCTCTGATTTTTTTGAAATAGAATTAATGCTTGTGTATGTGTAAATGGGCAGCACAATGAAGATTTATTACATTGATTTTTTCAAAATAATAGGTAAATAAATAATTCATTTAATTGGTCTATTTTGATTCACTGTCATATTTTGATATGTTCAGCCATATACGTAGATTACTAGTTTGAAACATTGTATCAAGTGTTTAAAGTTATATGTATTTATGGTTGCAGTTTTAAAAAATTCATAACGATTAACTAAGTAAAAAAATTGTATCAAGTTAAAAAGTATGATGTTAGTGGGTGTTTTATTTCCAATTTTCATTTAAACACACCAAGAAGATCAGGAATAACAGGAAGATTAACTAAGTTATTCTAATTTAAAAAAATAACCAATTTAAAAAATATATATATATTTATACAATTATTAAAAAAGGACATTTTACTGATTTCGGTGTGTGAGTTTGTCTTTTGTTTATAGAAAGTTTTTCTTAGTTTTTACTCATTCTTTATAAAATTTTGGCTTTCGGTCATTTTGTAAAAACAAAATTTTTGAAACACATTCTATAATATACTGTTGAATCACGATACTTTACTGCTCTATTGTAATAAGTATTTTTATTTTTTTCTTCAGTAAATTATTTATTTAGAGGGATAAGCAAAAATAATATTTAGGGAATTACACTGATTTTTCCTAATTCTTGAAAAGCAGAAAGGTCTATGGGCGTGGCTTTGATGCCATTTGACGAGATTTAGTTACGCCCTTATACAGGTAGACATATTTTTCAGGAAGAACTTCAAGTTTTAAGTTTTAGATATTATAGTTATTTTTTAGACTTGTGTAATTAAGCAAATTTGTGCTTCGAGGTTGTTTACTGGTTAAAACATTTTTCTCCGTATTTTTATTTAATTAAGTAATTTAATTATTTAAAGTGGCCTGATGTTTTTTATTTTTAATTTATAACTGCACTATACATTCTTACATAGTTTTAGTGCAAATAATTTTTTAATGAGTTACTATTTTGATGTTGTGTCTTATTGTTTTATTGATTGAATGTGTAATTTATAGTTTTGTGTATTTTTGACTGTTGTATTATTTCAGGAGCGAATGGTCTTCGAAGACGAGGTCGTCAGACGTACACCCGGTATCAGACGCTCGAATTGGAAAAAGAGTTCCACACAAACCATTACCTGACACGGCGGCGGCGAATCGAAATGGCTCACGCACTGTGTCTAACCGAACGTCAGATAAAAATATGGTTTCAAAATCGTCGCATGAAACTCAAGAAGGAAATCCAAGCCATCAAAGAACTAAACGAGCAAGAAAAACAAGCACAAGCTCAAAAAGCGGCAGCACAAGCTGCGGCGGTCGCCGCCCAAGTGGACCAGAATTAGTGGATTACTTCGGTGCTGTTGGCGGATCAGCATAACTCTTAAAACAAGGTAAGTTCTTAACACCTCGTTATTTCACTATCAAGCTTAAAACTGACTATTCAAATTCGCGGCTTTGCGGTTTACTATCGGAACGTGCGAATGGCACAAGAAACCGCAACTCGCGCTCCAACTCCTATAAAAGGGGGTGGCCGCTCGATGGATTACCTCTCCAATCGGTTTGTTTACAACGGGTTTACGGTCCTCCAGAGGACACTCCAATTTTTTCTCACTGAAGATGTGCGGTTTGCGGGGCACACCCCCGATAAATATTAGAAAAATTATCTGCCCCTAAGAATCGCCGCCAAAAAGAAAATTAAGATAATTGTGTTTCCATTCGGCTATTTGTAATGCCTTTGAATTTATGTACGGAATTTTAGTGTTTAATCTTCGAGTGGAGAAAATCCCCTTGCGTAATTACTTGGCGTGAGAGATGGCGCCCCGGTTGCATTCTGGCAAGCGTTCCGTTCTGGTATATAGACTACACCCCTCCGATGTTTCATAATTGATCAATTTAATTGCATTTCTTACACTATACAAAATCTAACTTGGGGCATTCATTTAGAAAGACCGCCAGAATTGTAATTAAGAGAGAGAAAGACCATTTAAAATCTAATAATTAACAGCAATGATACTATCAAAGAAATAAATTACTGGTTTCTAGTATGTACATACCCAAAAAATAGAAACCCACAACTGTAGATAAACTAAAGATATAGGTTTATTAAAGCGATAATACACCTATAGTTCAGTCAATCTGTTACAATAAAGAGGAGTTTCCACGCATCAGATGGGGTATTTCTAAATTTAAGTTTTCAATCAGCTGAGCCGAGAACTAAAAGTGTTTGAAAATCTATAAAAAATTAACATTTTTTTAGTTTTTTTTTAAAATTTTTGTCTAGTTTTATGTTTCATTGATGCATAATGTTTTAAAGGTACTTATTCCAAAGTATTCCAAAAGTCCATAGTGTTTTAGTGACAAACGAAAAAATTTTTTTTTTTTAAACAAGAGTTTTAGGCTTAAGATTTGTCCCAACAACAATTCAGAACGATTCAAAATTAGGCTACACATGCGTAGTAGCGATTTAGCCGTTCAAAATTTCTATTGCCCATGTTTAGTTTTGAACCATTCTGAAATGCTTCTGAAGTGTTGTTGGAACGCATCTTTAAATTCACAAAAACCAATAAAATCGAACATAAATTTTAGTGCTTTTTCGAAATAACGCATCTTGAAAACTATAATGGGCTGATGAGTTGTATTAACCGTTTTGGTCTTAAATTGTCGCAAATTTAGCGTGACTTGAAAATTATACGTAACCATGTTTGTTTTAAAATTAGTGTTTAACGGCAAAATTAACAAAAACTTATAACATTGAACTAAATTTTTGTGTTTTTTTTTTAAATTGTGAAATTTGTAAATCTGTGAGAGCTATATTAACCATTTTGGTCTTAAATTGCTAAAAATTTGGTTGATTTTAAAATGAAATGTAGCTATTTTGTACCAAAACTAAAGTCTTATTAGTGATGTATACCTTAGTGATAATAAAACGTTGAACAAGAAATAACAAATACATAATTCAAAAATAGAAGTTAAAAACACAGTTATTCTATGATTGAGCTTAGAAAAGTATTATTGCAGCAGCTTTTTTTTTCTTTATCACTATTATACTGTGATAAGGGAAATTATTATTACTGTATTATAGAACATATTAAAAATTAAGACTAAATAAAAATTATGTAGTTTATTAAAAAACTGCTGTGGAAAAACAGATTCAAAGCCTTCTGCTTAAGGTTTATCAAATTGGTTCCATCACTAAAGCTATAGGAGTGCATTCATTGGCAAAATCTAACGGGTGCGGCACGATGATTTCACATTGGGGTGGTGAAATTAAAGATAGTTTTATAGGTGACTGCTGGCTTGCAGTTTATTTCGAAACTGCTGTGGAAAAACAGGCTTTTTATTGCCTTCTGCTTAAGGTTTACTAAATTGGTTCCATCGCTGAAGCTATACAAGCACACCAATTGGCAAAATCTAAGGGTGAGGCATGATAGTTTTCCAATGGTGTGGTGAAACTGAAGATAATTTATAGTTGACTGCTGAGTTGTAGATTATTTTGAAACTGCTATGGAAAAACCGGCTTGTAATTACCTTCTGCTTAAGGTTAACCAAGTTGGTTCCGTTACTGAAGCTATATGAACGCACCAATTGGCAAAATCAAACGGGTGGGGTACAATGGTTTCAGATAGGTCAGATGAAACTCAGAACACTTTTATTGCTGATTACAAAAGACATTTTTACAGCTTTGAAACGATTAATTTTACGAAACAAAGTGTAGGAATCTTTTTTGTGTACTATTTTATGGACTGTATTTTTTTGATTATAAAAAATAAGATAGTTTTTAATATATTCGAAAAAAACTAAAATTTGGCCTCTTTCGCTTCCTAAAAATTCAAAACCCACTGCTCAAAGCAAGGGGACTTTTGAGGATATGTGTAAGGCAACTAAATATAAGTTTTCACAAAAATTCAGCTTGGTCGGATTTTTTCGAAATTGCGTTGGTTTTTTGTTTATTTTACTAGACTATTAGTGTATGTTAGAGGTTGCTCTAGGAAGCTGCTATTGCAGCAGCTTTCTTTTACTTTATTACTAAAAAGTGTAATACCATGTACAATCTAGAACATATTAAAAATCAAGACTCAATTTAATAAGCCGCAGTTTATTTCGAAACTTTTGTGGAAAAACAGGCTTGTGTCTTCTGCTTAAAGTTACTTAAATTGGTTCTGTTACTGAAGCTCGACGAGCACACGAATTGGCAAAATCGGACGGGTGGGGCACAATGGTTTCGCATGGGTTACGTAAAATTGAAGATACTTTTACTGCTGATTTAGTAGTCGGTCTGTCCAAATAGATGTAAATGGTTTTAAAATTTTTCAAAAGAAGGCAGATAAGCTTGAAGACACAATGATGAAAAGGACAATTCCGGAAGAATGCTCCAATCTTAAATTATATAATCTAAGAAAAGTAAAATAAAAGTAACTAAGTACTTACTTAATTACTGATGGTAATGTTCCACAACGTGCGCAATCAGCACTATTAAACTACGGTTTACGGGTTTGCTCAACTAAAATTTAGACGCGTTTAGCCGAAGGACATATTGGATTTTATGACATATTGACGAAAAATGTCATTAGATTTCTATGGTTACATTCTAAATTGTTTACGATATTAATTTTTTTTTTCAAAAAAGAACCAGAATTGATTGTGATCATAAAATTGGTTTATTAACATGTTGTACTGAACGTGAACGCAAATAAATTTTAATGTTTACTTATGGAAAGGTACCTTCATCCGCATGATTGGGTGATGGCGGGAAAGCCTGCAAAGACGATTTTTTGGTTTTAAATGTTAATAACAAATTAACCACTAATAGTTGCGAGTAGTAAATATAGCAAAATGTAACGAACGACATGCTAGCTCTATTGTAATGAAAGATTTTTTTGTTTAATACACCTATTTTTATATTAATTATTAACTTAATAAACTTGTGAAGAACAATTCGTCATATTTCTTTCTAGAAGCTTTTGTGTTTTTTCTTTTATTTCATTGATAGTTTTTTTATTTTCTTCTTTTTCTTTCAGAATCATACTTTGTTTTTCTAGATTCTGGAATATGTCTTTGTTTCCAGATTTTCTAAAATTTCTTATATTCTTTTAGACGTATTTTTCTTATGCTTCTTTCTCTTTCAATTCTCGTTTCTTTAAGTTTTTTTATAATTGTTTTTTTGTTCTAAAATGTTTTTGTTAGTCTTTCTTCTAATTATCGTTTTTTTCAGCTTTTCTAGTTATCTAAGTCTTTTTTAGTTCTTCTTTCCCATCTAATAGTCGCTTTTTAAAATATTTTTTAAGACTTCATCTTAATTTAGATTTTTAAATTTAAAATAAAGCTGTTAGTTACAAACGTTGATGATTGCACAAAGTAGAACTTTTGTGTGCTTTTTATTTTTGTCAAAATTAAAAAACACATTAAAATAATCACGTAACGTTAATTTATAAATTTTTGCTAGAAATTATTCGCACATCAACGTGCTGTCAAAGATCAACGTGTGGACGCAGACTGAGCTTAAGTTTTTTAGTAACGTCGTTAAAGTTTTTTTATTTAATTTTTTTTTACCTTCGAGTGTCTTCCACTTTGTGGGATCATCAAGTTGAAAAGGGCAAGGCAGTGCTTGATCCCGTACTGAGATCTTTGATGTGTAAAGTTATAAGTATATACACTGTTTCGTAGAATTAATCGCTTCAAAGATGTACTGAGTGTCTTTTATTGGGTCAACAGGAATATAATAATGTGGAAAACCTTAAAATATTTTTATTCGAATTTTTGTACATGTTTTAGATGTTGAGATCTATTGGTGTGCAATATTTTCAATGTTTGCATTTCCGTTTATACCAAATATTTGCAAAACTTTGAAAAGTTGTTCCTGGAAAATTGTAAAAGCTGTATTGACGGATATTGTCTTAAATTTTCACAAATAATTTTATTGATTTTAGAAACAAATATAACCATTTTTGTCCCAAAACTAATGCTTTAGGGATAGGAAAAACCTATAAAATTAAACAAAAATTTTGTGCTTTTTTAAAATTGCCAATTTTTGAAGAGCTTTCTATCTTGAAAACTACGGGAGCTGCATTAAAATAGCATTTGAAATCTTTTTTCTCCAAAGCTTCATTATCTCAACTTTTTCTAAAACAGCTTTGGTTTTTAGCTTTAGTGTTAAATTGACAAACACTTATCGAAAATCGCACACAAATTTTATGCTTTTTATATAAGTATGCAAAAGCTTGAAAAGCTGCATCTTGACAACTGTAACAGCTAGACACAATTTTTTTTATCACAAGTAACAAAAATTCAATGCCCAATTAAAATCTGTTTTCGAGATACATATTTACATTTAAAGTATAAAAACAAATTTTAATTTCTAACTTTGGTTTCCTCTCACTCCTAAACGATGCAATTTACTTTTTTTTAGTTATTTTTTTCTACCACATATTGTAAGTCCTTGAGACAAAATTTGTAGTTCTAATATCGAGGCAATTGTGTTAAATTGTTTTATTTTGACCTGAAAAACCTGGAGTTGTTCTATGTCCACATTTTTTTGTTTCACGTTTTGTGATCATAAATTGTTGGGTTGTAATATTGTTATGTTTTGTGAATATCTGTTCGAAATAAAGGATATATTTATTTATTTATCAGTTGAGATAAGACAATTTTTTGCGGATTTATATTATTTGTGGTGCTGTATTTTAGATTAAAACTGTGGCGCGTAATTTCGAATTACCTATATAAAAAAATATTAAAAACAGAACTACCCCATTAGCTGCAATTTACAGATTGATTGGATTACTATAACAATAATAATAAAAATACAATACAAAACCAAACATTAAATAATGTCAGTAATACAGTTTATAACATCTGTAATAATAAAAAATAAAAATCTCTAGAATAATCATTAATCGTTTGGTGGGTAGGCAACCAATAATACAACCCTATAAAGCATGCTCACTCAGATAAAAGTCAATAGCTTATAGATATTTTATATAGATATGTCATAAATCTAATTTAATTAATTTTGTTTTTTTAATTTATAATTTTTTTTAATTTTTGTTTATTCTTTTTGCAATTTTTTACAGAATTTTTTTTTATAATATTGGTTAACGATTATGTTAATTTAATTAAAGAAAAGTTGTTTTTAGAAGTTAATAGTCTCAAAAATTGTTTGGAATCTGGTTCAAATATTGTTCAAAAAATAAAATTAAAAAACAGAAAATTTAATTAATCCACCATTTTCTAATTAATTCCTCGATTGTCTAATCTAATCCACTTCAAAGTATTCAAGTATCCATTAAACATTTAATGAACGAATCATAAGCAAGGTGGGCGGGGCTTTTAAACTCCTACAATTTTCCAACAAATTACTCACATTTAAGTTAGGCCTGTGCAGCCATCTGGTGTCATTTAGTTCAACTTTGGCAGTCACAAATAATGCCCTAATTCATAAATTAATGACTTTTACTAATAATTTATAACAAAATAAAATACACGGGCCACGAAATTTTTGTTTATTTAAAAGCTGGTTGTAGAAATCAAAGATATAAAATGTTCGGAGAGTAAAAAATAGGCGGCCTGTTTTAATGTGCGTAGGCAGTTTATAGCAACCATTCGTAAATTGGTTCTGAAGCGAGCTACAATAGTCGTAAAGCTGTTTATGGCGTATAGTTCGGCTACTAGGGGATAGGTGGCAGTGCTGCGGCCGAGGCAGGCTGCCATATCGAATGTCGATATTTTACGACTTGATTGTGATATTTCACGCACAGTTCAGAAAACTGCAAAATTTTGTTTTTTATATTTTTTGTACGATATTTATGGCAGTTTTAGTAATTTATATGTAAATTGATATAGAAAAAATGATAATTGACAGGTGATGTTTAAAATAAATGATTAGCTGTGTGGGAGTGACTGGCAGCGAATCACAATTACTTAATTAAAAGTTTTGGTTGTATTCACAGTGGGCGTGTGTTTATTTTACAGTTGCGATTGAATTTGCTCCCATAAGTTCAGATTCAAACCCTTAAGGGACAGACGACCCTAAACGGTCGTTTTCCTTCTCTTCTATCGGCCGTTTTATTACAAATCTCTAACAAGTGCCTCCGAAATCTACCAGAGGGGATTGGCAATGTTACGACTCTGAATAAATATGGCTACCGGTTTATTTATTTACGTTGAGATGTTTCGGAAGCGTTCCTGATGATGTTGATAATAAAAAATTATGTTAAATCAAGTTATCCTTTTAAAAATAAACTAAATATGAATAACGACCAATAAAAGCTGAGTATTTGTTGATTCAACTAACTGATGTAGTAAAGCATGTAAACATGCAACCGTAATACGAGGGACATTACGACTTTACGACCACGTTTACAGGTCATAAAAATCAGTTTAACTACCGAGAAGTGTGTTAGGCTTTTATTACATGTTACTTCTTCATTCTGGAGGTTTATAGCTTGTCACTTTTGAGTGCTCTTTAATGGTTTTTTAAGTGGTACATTAGATTGCTCATTGATGCTTTATCTTATCAGCCACCAGCTATTCATCAACCAATAATTAAAACGCTATAAAATTTTCGGCACTTTTATACAAACAGATGTAACTCCGCTTTTTATTACTTCATTTACATTAATGTCTTTGTTAGCCCATTTTACGACCGGTTCCGTCTTTCACGACGCCCAGTCGATATTTTATTACCGATTTTTCACCTTTTACAATGTTCTGACATGACTTGAACACTTTATTGCCACTTTTTTCATTTTTATTGACCGCAAGTAGCCATTTCCACTGATTGACCACTTCTTTTTGTTAATTTTTTATACAAGATCGACACAAAGCTACATAACACGAATTTTACACTGAGAGAAAACGTTTACTAAAATACGTCCAGCAATAAAAAATTATCTAAGAAAACCAATACTTGGTGTAGTTCTTATTACATTATTTTGGCTAGGTTTTCTTAGCCAAATTTTTCCTCACAGTGTGTCTGAAACAATTAATTAATTCAAAAGAAAAGATAAGAGTTGTTCTTGATGAAAAAAGTGTTGGAATTTGTGGCTACCATTTTCGTTCCTTGGGGTGCACGCCCAGGTACCCGGCATTTATCAAAAATATCCTCCATTGTATTATGGGCAGATGTGTTTTGCAGATAGCGCATCTGACACTTTCGGCGTCCCGCTAAGCGTAATATTTATCCTTGTAGGAATAAAATGCGAATAACAGAGTTTTGTGCAAATGACTTAACAGCTTTTTAATAGTATCCAAGAGTTTTAAGCAAGCGAGATATAAACAAATGTTTGGATCACAGGAGGTCTTGTGTCAACCCGTTCGAGGTGAAGGTCTTGGTCTTTTTGTACCAAAAACCGGATTCTTGTTACATTGTTACATATTCATAGCACTGTCAGTTGCTATGCTTCACGGCTCATGAAAGAATTTTTGATATATTTTTAGGCCACCGTGTCTCTACATTCCACCTCTTATACCCTGTGGCCACAAAATGCGTTTTACTTCGAGAATTCTTACACACGCATTTATTAGATTCTTCACAAGTAACGATTTTCTTTCTCTGGATGTGGGGGTGGGTGACGTAGGGGAGATGTTTTATTGATCAACCCCCTCCTTGGTCACGTGTTGTGTAGGGGCATAACTCAACCTAGACACTCTACCGCACTTTTTCACCGGAAAATACGTGCCTTTAATTAAATTACAAAGACGAACCACTGTTATCACACCATCTGCTCATAATTATCTTACTATTTTCAATCATTCGATTACGAATTAATACACCCATATATCATCTCTGACGTGTTTATTCGAGCCTCTCTCAAACCATTATAAATCCTCGACTTAGACAAACTGTTTAACATTTAATGCAAACCGCTACATTTGTCCGCTACTCACTCATAGTCATATACAGCGTGGTTCAAAGAAACCACAAAACTGTCATATGCAAAAGTTATACAAATATTTATTTCACGTTTTAAATACATATTTGTAAAATATAATTTCAGTCAAAGAATAACTATTTGACATTTCATAGACAAACTATACCAACAGATTATTGTAGGATCAGAAATATATGGAAATTAAGAAATTTTAAGAGATTTTAAGCAATTGCAGTATATCAAATAGTATCCATTATCCAATTGACTAAAGGCAGTTTAGATTTTTAATTTACACGAAAAGTTAACACTTTTTGTTAACTTTTTGGGCTCCATTATAACGGTTCAGAAGTAACGGTACCGTTTGACTTTCACCTAGTCTACAATTGCAGTAAAAAGTATTACATTTACTGTAAGATGTGCCACAAAATATTGAAACTTCTGTAATAATGCTGTATTTTTTTCAATAATTATTTTATTTCAAAATAATTGTATTATACAGGGTGTCCTAGAACTGGCAGATCAGTCGTAATCTAGAAGTTTCTCTCTTCAACTTAATACCAAATTCCAAAAAAATATTTTTCCAAACTATCGTTTTTAAATTACAGCAACTTTATTTTAACCAATCATATAATAAATATCCATTATTAGTAAAGGTAATATTTATGTTACTAGGCAATATAATTATCCCTAAAACTGTCAATATTTATTTGGTCTAGTGTATAATCGGGAAGACGAAATTGATGGATGCTGCCGATTTGATAAACGCTGACGATACAGCCTTGCAGCAGTTTTTGCGTTTTTGCCACATTCACCGTTAATTAACAACATTTCTGTATAATCAGCTGAACTGAAGTTTTTTTTTTTTTGAGTAAATTGACACTTGTCTTTATGACAAATTAGTTATTACAGTCGACCAAATAATAAATATTAATTTTATTGCCTAGTTAACATCAATATTACCTTTACTAATAATTAATATTTTATGTGATTGGTCAATATAAAATAGCTGTAATTTGATAACGATAGAGTTTAGAAAAATATTTTTTCGGAATTTGGTAGTAAGTTGAAGAGAGGAACGTGTAGTTTACGGTTGATTCGCCAGTTCTGGGACAGCCTGCATATTCCAAACAATATGTTTTCGTGTAATCTTTTTAATTTGAAACATATTTGATGGAACCATTATAAATCAAAACGTACTAAGAGTTTTCTACCTGCGATCAACTCAACAAACTTTTGTTACTTTTTGTGCAAATTATAAAAAGTGAGCTCCTATAACGACTGGCTGTAAAAAACATTTTATAGTGCTGTAAGATTACATAAAAATTATTATTTTGAATGTCTTTGATAAATTCATATGTCTATCGGTAAAATGTCAATCAATTTGAAAACGTCACTTGTTCAAATTAATTCATATTACCATGAAAGATTTCTTAGAATTTTATGTGGATTATTGAGAATGGATATTTTGATAAGTCACTCGATATTTTGTTTAGTATTAATTACACAATATTAAATTATCGATTATCAAAACCTTATAATACTTTGCCACAAGGTTTACTTATTTCGCGGATTGAGATTCTTTAATATGAAAAAAATTAGGATTTGCTTGGAATCAGATCACCTTCAGCACCTGACATCTGTATTAGTTTTAAGAGGGAAAATCAAAGTGTTAACCAAAGATTATACCAGGTTACTCTAGAGTTGGAATTTTTATTTTTTATAGCTTTATTTAAAAAAAAAATTGTTTGCAAAATTACTATTTTACGTAAGTTTCAAAACATTTTGATATAAATAAATACATAAGTACAATAAATACATATTTAGAGTTTATTTAAAAAAAATTATAGAAGTATTTTGTAGAGAAGCGTAGATTCATTTTTCTACAATCTCATGGTATTAATATTTTTTAAGTTTTTTTTTATTTACTGTCAAGTTTATGAATACATTAAGAACGAACACATGTTTTAGCATAATTCAGGGGCATCGTGAATCCCTCTTAAAAGTTGGTTCATTTTAAAAAAAATAAGTTAATACATAATTGTCGTTAGCTGAAGGTCAAACATTTTAATGATTGGGTTAACATGTGGTTGTGAATAATTTTTCTTCTGAAAACTTTGTAACTATTTTACTTTTGAATCTCCAAGTGCAATTTTTACTATTTAAGTAAGGCGCTTGTAATTAACCTTGGAATTCGTGCGAATTTTATAAATAATATTGTCAGGGTACTATTAATAGTAGCTTTTTGTCGTTTTTTATCTTAACAGGTTTTTAATTTTTGTCAGGTTCGTTGGTTTCGAGGTGATTTGATAATTATAAACACATATTAAAAAATAGTATCAGTAAAAGGGGGATATGAAGAAACTACTTCAGTAATATAGAACATTCACGAAGTGGTACTTATGTCCAATAATTCCAAATAATATCAATATAAATTTATAAGGGATTAGATAGATTATAACAGGACAATGGTTGAGAGTAGGGTCGGCAACCTTTTAAAAGAAATATCTCCCAATGAATATATCAAATGAAAAACAAATTTTGTAAATAATATTTTTAACATTAAAATTAAGTTTATTAATTAATTTTAGGTATGTATACAGAGCTTACAGATATTAATTTGTGGTATAAAATGATTTGTAAAAGTATATTTACGCTTCCTTTTTGGTGATAACTTGCGAAGTATAGGTTTATGGGGTTGTTCTAAAAAATGTTGTACATTTTTTTCATTTGTGTACACCTGTAGGTAGGGTAGAAATAAATAATTTAATTGTGAGAAAATGTTGTTTTTTGTTATGACGATGGGTGAGAATTTGGTGTAGATAATGAGTGTTTCCGTGTCGGGCCGGTAGAAGCTGGAAGATATCACCACAAATTGAAAAACGTTATTATAAATGCGGGTGCAATAAAAATGTAAAACAAAACCATAATTCAAAATAACGCGCACCCCATTTGTGAAGATTAGCATTTTAAAGCAGACACCTTGGCTTTAAGGAGGCGTAATGTATCGGGAGAGAGGGCTCCCGGAAAAGGGAAAAAGCTGGAGGAGTTTCCGGTCGACGTCAAGTCGCAGTTGTCAGTATCACCTTACTGAGACAATACTACATATAGTGTTTTTCATTTTCTTTATATTACCCTTGATAGCTATAAAAGCATTTGCCGTGACCAAAGTTGTAGCGATGGTTAGATTGTGAGTTTAAGAGAAGTTGTCGCCGGAGAGATATCACAGTCTAAAAGCAGACCGATATGAAGCCTATCGCTCTAGTTTGTTGGAATACTTTTCAAGTACAATTTCTTTGTTTCGATACACGGCATGCCACAACTGATTGAGTAGGGAGTTTGGGACCGCTTCTTCGATTCCCTCAAGAGCCACAATTCTAATTGTACATATTTATCTTCCGACAATTTTTAATTCAGACCGCTTTGAAGGATTAGCTCGCTATACTCGTCAGACCAATAAATAATGATAAATTGACAAATCTTTAAATTTACTAGAGATGCAATTATAATCCGGTCTTAGACCAATAATTCATTATTAAATAATGCTTATCTTTGGGAATCTCTAAAAATTCTCGAGTGTTATCATTGAATCAGTGTTTTTTCTTCGAGGTAAACAAATGTCAGAATTAAAATGTCGTATTGCAGTTAAAACAACTTTATCAGCAGATGCCGCTGCCTCTTTGCGACAGCATTGCCATCTGTATTCAGCAATTTATAGCGGCCCGGTTTAAAAGTTCACCCCCTACTCCCATACCGTTCTTTATCTGTGGTCTTCTCATTTCCCGGTTGGTTGGACGCAATTGAGTACCTTTTTAAGTTTTAGAAACTATTGTGTCACTTTTATCTGATAGCGACTTTAAAATTTATTACGAGAGAGAATTGGACGACTTGACGAGTCAATCATTCCTCGGTTTTTCGAGATGCATTTCAATTGCAATATCTACTTTTCTATACAAACATAAAAGCAGTTTTAGGTTAGTCGAGAATTTATAGCTGAATGAAATTTGCTGAGTACTCTCTTTGAATTGATAGTTCGTATAAATCAGTGGCCAGGATATTGCTATAAAAATTATGTTCAAAGTTTGCAGACTCTTTTGCAGTCAGATAAATTGACTTTTATAATTTGTTACATTTATTACTGGATTTGGCATGTTTGCTGAAAGCAAGCGTATATTTACTACGAATTTATTAATTTTTTTCAAACACATGACACATTTATTCCCACAAACATTTAACCTCGATTCTGGTGATTACATCTCGAATTCTTGCTGCGTTTTCAAATTTTCTAAAAATATATTTGTATTAATTTGGTTGCGGTTTGGATTCTGCGTTTTTGGCCGCGCCTTTATGCGAAGTCATCATTTAACCTTCAATCGCGTAAATGTTGTCTTTTCTGTACTTAATTTTTTTTCAATATTTGGTTTGAAGAGTCATAAATTTTTTAAACAATTTGGGAGCCGAAGGCGGCTGTTTTCATTTTTGTTTAAAATTTCGAAGCAGAATTGTCAAGTTTTTTTATTTTTATAAGTTTTAATTTTTTATATACTTATTTTTAAGAAACTACTCTCACCTTCGACTCCAAATAAAAAAAAGAAGCGAAAAACAATTGTAATCATTCTCCGCCTCTCTACAATTGTCTATTGATTGAGAAAACTGCGTAATAGCTTAACCCTGATTCAACAAAATACCCCTTCTGTACTTTATCGAAGAGCCTAAGATTTTTTAATACAATTTGGAAGTGAGGGCGTCATTTTTTTTTAATTAGTTCTGCATGCCGAAGGTGACAGTTATCAAGCTTTTGAAATAAAAGGTAGGGGGCATTATCTACATATTTTAATTTCTTTGTAACATTTAAAAAAATACGGTTGATTTCAACTTTCAAAATCAAAAAAACTAAGTGGAAGCTTAGAAACTTTTCTCACACTTTTCAGTTTTTCTTTTAATTTTTTGTCAAAACTGCATAAACTTAACTTTGATTCGATCATATTTTGCTTTTTCTGTATTTAGATTTTTCTACATATCCGGCTCGAAGACCCATAAATTTTTAAAATATAATTTGGAAGTTGCAAGCCACAGTTTTTTGTATACACAAATTGTAAACGCCAACGCCTTTTTCAGTTTTTCTTTGGTCGATAAAACTATACATATATGTAATGAGTAATGACGTAACTATGATTCGAGTAAATGTTTTGTTTTTTTTTTCATTTTTAAATTTTACTTTATATCTGTCGCGAAGAATCTTACATTTTTAAATATAATTTGGAAGCCGAAGGCGACAATTTTTTATACGTATATTTAAGAAACTATACTCTCGCTATCGGTTAGCAAATTTGAAAATAGTTTTGCATTGGTTGACAAAACTGCATCATGAATGATCCAATCTTGATTTGTTTTTTCTTCTCTGCTCAGATTTTTCTCTATATTCGGCTTGAAAAACCATGTTTGTTTTGATACAATTTGGGAGCCAAAGGCGACAATTTATTATTTTTTTGAATAAAATCTGGAAACCGAAAACGACAATTTATATACCGATTTTTAAAAATCTATACTGTCGTTTTGGGCTACCAAAGTCGGAAAAGGCCAAATAAAAAATTCGAAATTTTCCACGCCAATTTTTACTTATTCTATAATTATTGACAAAATGAAAAACTTATTGGTTTGAGAAAATGTTTCTTGTTTTGTATAAAATCACAATAAAATTTTGCAAGATTTTTTATTACTAAGGTCAATGAGAGCTTACCACAACAAATGTTAAGATTGGGTAGAAATGGATATTTTTTACTGAAATACCCTGCTTAAACGCGGTGTTTGCCTGAGGCAAAGCAAACCCGGCCATATACATTCAAACCTGGCATGGCCGTAAATCCTAGTAATATTTTTCATTCGACAAATTCATCACTTGTAAATAATTGTGGTAAGCCGTCATTTACTTACTAACAAGGGATGGTTGTGAAGTTTTATAGTAGCTAAAGAACGCACAGATATACTAAACTTTAATTTTTCACGGCTACAGTTTTTTTTATACATATTAAAAAAAACTACTGGCGCCTTCTGCTCAAATTCAAAAAGGCAAAATTAAAAAATTGCAAACCTTTTATGCCATTTACACTATTTTATGTTCCATTGGTTTACACGACTGCATAATGACTTAATCCTGATTGGAGCAAATGTGTCTTTTTTTTTTTGATCTTCGTTTTAAAAGACTATAAATATTTTAATAAAATTGGGATCTACTACATAATACTACTCTTAAAGTTTTTTTTATGTATATCTAGCTCGAGGAATCATTATTCTGTTAAATCAATGTTAAAGTTGAAGAAGGCGACAGTTTTTTTTATAGATATTTTTAAGTAAAAATCGCAAACATTTTATGCTTTCTCATTATTTCTAATATTGCCTGTTCAATATCTAATAGATTTTCTCTATATCCGCCTCGAAGGATCATACATTTTTTACTACAGTTTGGATGCCAAGGCGACAGCTTTTTTATCACATTTTCTATATCACAAATACCTATTTATTTGCAATCTTAACATTAATTGTTGTGATCAACTCTCATTCCTAACTAATAAAAGATCGTTGTAAAATTTTATGATGGCTGAAAAAAACACAACGATACAATACTACGGATTTATTAATTTTTTTCAAACAAATTTATACTTACAGATATTTAACCTCGATCGTTTTGATTACATTTCGAATTGTTGCTGGGTTATCAAATTTTACGAAATTGCGTTTTCTAAATATTTTTTGTATTAATTTGGTTGCGGTTGGGATGCACCGTTTTTGGGCCGCTCCTTTATGCGAAATTGCTATTCGAGGCACATCTTTTGATTTATGTGTCTGTGAAATATGCATTATCTAAATTTGTGTTCTATCTTTTTTATTGTAGTAGGCCGGAGTTGAATAATTGTTCTGGGTCAGTTTTCGAGTATATTTCAATTAAAAGTATTGAGTCCCGTCTGGAAAATAATGTTATAAATTACGTAAACATTGCCAAGGCGCTGGGGATGTATCCATTCACTGAGCACTTTATCATCTAATATGTCTTCCGGTTGGCATCGGAATATTCACATTTTAGAAGTTTTTTGTTTATGTGGTTTTCATGCTAATCGCGGATTTGGTTGAGATATGGATTTGTCGGTTTGGGTTTTGCTAATGATTGTAATTTTTATTGCCTGTTGATATTATATTGGATTATAGTGGGAATAAAAATTTAACAGGATGTTAGGCGTTATTTATGAATAGAGACGGTTCGGGAGAAAATAAACTGTTTGAAATAGATGGAAAGATAGGGCGCCTAGCTGGTACTACTACAAGGTACAATCGTTGACCGCAATATATAACTCTGCAAAGCAGCAGGGTGTTTCTTAGTACTGATACAAGAAATACGAGAGCTGTCCAACCGCGTTATATGAAGATATCGCCATGTTATACATGCTCTACCCGCACAACTTATGGCTCTTCTGTTCAACACTCGGATATTTCATTTGAAACAATACTTCAAAACCCACTTTCATAATTCAATAATCTCGTGAATACCAACTTGATGAACACGACAGATTGTTATTTATTTAATATTATAATTTATTCAAGCAGAAAACCAAACGTAAATCTAAGTCAGCCAACAACAGCGTACATTTCTAAATCTTGATTTACGACCATTTCTAAAAAACACACCAAAAAATCGCGTTCTAAATTGTACAATTCTGTAACAAAATAATTCCCAGTCTTGCCCATAAATTAATAATTACCCGAAGTCAGTCCGACTCCCACAGACGTCACCTTAATCTAAATAAATATCCCAACTTTGAAATGAAGATGTAGACCTCCTGCTCCAACTATCCTTTTCCCACTTTTTAATTGATTCCGTATGAGCTAAACCCCGATAAATTTACACAAAGTAAATAAGGGTAATGGAGGTTCGTTTTGTTGGTTCAGGCTCTTTAGGGGCAAGATTTTCCTAAAATTGTCGATTTAAGCCTGATTTATACCACGCTCTAAAAATAAAGATGGAAGATCCAAAAAATGTGTGTTTAAAGTTTGTGCAACGCTTGAATTATTATTTGATTATTTTGAGATAATTTATACGAGTTTCTTTGGTGCATATAAAATTTCAAGAGACGCGATTACTTGATTTATTACCGCACAGTGTAATTTGCTACCACTACGGCTCAAGAAATTGCATAACGATCGATTCGGCCCCAGGGAACTTCAGGATTAGGAAATTATAAAAGAATAAATTCAGGTTTTTCGAAAATGAGACGGAGCGAGATTGTAAATCAGGAAATTTATATATGGGGAAGGACAACGGACTGTAAATCATAAATTGAATACATTATTTACGCTTGAGAAGAACAGTCGCCGGCCGGGTTTTTTCTGCAAGACGGTAGAAATAAATAAATTTTGAAAAATTGAGACACTGTGGAGTATCGGACATTTCCTCTCATCTCGAAAACAATATAAATTATGCTGATCTATATGCATTACATTTTTTAAAACAGTCCCCTTGCTGTATGTTATCGCAAAGTTGTTCAACAAATAGTGTTAAAATCTTGTGTTAATAACAATCGAAAACTAGTGTTCTTGTAACACAAATAACATTTCAATTTAATAAAGAATTTTCAAAAAAAAAAAAATTTCTTATAAGAGTTGTACCTATTAGGCATATGATCAGAAATATCTAAAACAGTTGTTAATAAAATTTAAACAACAAAAAAAAATGATTTGACGATGTTTTGTCAACTTTTAAAAAACATCAGGGAACGAGGTATTTCCAACAGCTTTTGTTATAATAATAATCTTTAATAACAATTTTTTTTGGTTTTGCAAAGTTTTAAGTTTGTGTGACGTTAATGGGAGGACCATAGGTTGCTGTGCTATGATTTTTGGTGGGTTTAATAGAGCAGCTTGGAGGTTTTGTTGGGGAGAATAACAAAACACAGTCTCATTGATCTATTACAATTTATTCATTGACATACAATTTTTAATAAATAAATAACACTTGAAAGAACCATTAAAATGGGAGGGTGAATAAAGAGCATTTTAAATTATTTAAATATGACTTAACAAAGCTAACTGTTAGCATTAAATGTTAAGACATCTTTTGACATGAAGAAAAAAGTGAAGTAACATAGAAGATCCTTCCGCAGCAGATACGTCTCCAGTCTCTATTCGGTGCTACTCTTAGGCTACCTAATTTTAGTTTGATATTAATAGGACGTCTGAACCATTTTATGTTGGGCTTTCGGAAGTCTATAATAGTTTGTATATAGAAATTTTGACATCACAAACCTGAACAAAACAGTGAACCATAGAAAGTAAAAATTTTTAGATAAAATATTTTTAAAATAAATTTAAAAAAAGTACTGTCAGAAGAAGAATAACTTTCAATATTTGTATGAAAAAAAATTAACAAAAAAATACTGAAGCATATAAAAAAATTATGAACGTGTAAAATTTACACAGCGATGGCTACAGCAAACCTACAAAAAATGTTAAAGGAAAATGTTGTAGAGAATTAAGTTTTGTGCAGGCAGACGATATTTTGCTTGAATAAAAAACAAATGCTTTCACTTTTTGTTCAATTAAATAATTACAATCATTTCCGGATCATTCATTGTTTGAAAAATATGACATTTATAAATGCCATATCTTACAACGTGTTGCTCACGAAATTGATTGACATTTCATTTTGAGTAGATGGATGAATTTATCAAAGACATTGTGACCGTTCGTTTTGCAATTCCATAGCACCCTAGAGGCGAATTTTTAATGGACACGCGTTAGATTTTTGTTATACTTTTTGGTGTTTTCTTTGAGAAAGCGTTTGTTGTTGGGTCGTCTGGCAGCAAAAAGCCAAGTAGACTTATTAAATTTGCATTTGGTGGAATTTGTGTTCGAAATGAAGTCAGTTAATCATGTAGCCGCTTGGCGGCGTGCGGAGAACTGCAGACAAAGCCAGTTGAGTTTTCTGCGTTACCCACTCAGCAGCGCCAGCAGTAAATTATTGCATATTAATCTCTTTGCTGCAGTATTAGTTACGTTAATTATAGTCCGCCATATTGAGAGCAGCAGTCGAGATGAAGGCGGACCACAGAGAGGCAAGGCCGATTCATAAAACCAACTCGGAATATAATTAATATGTATTGAAAATTCGCAACCAGTTTTCAGATGACTTATGAAAATTTGTTGTCTTGTAAATCTGATATCGGTGTGTAATTTCGAAAATTAATTCCAACAACAAATTGATATTTGCGTAACGGATGGCTTATTAAAAGCGTAATAACACGTGCTTAATGCATATTGTAATTCAATTAATTGAGAAATATGAAGAGTTACTCTGTTATAAATTCATTTACGGCATTGATGCACGCACCACCTGCATTATCACAATTGGAACGAAAAAATCCCTCATTACATTTTCCCATCAAATAAATCGCTCGGTTTTTGCACAAAAGCTGTCCGAAATTCAATTAGGGCAGGTAACCTGCATCCCGCCCATTTGGTGGTAAATGCGTGCCGGACATGCGACTCCACCATCCTCAAGACACTTTATTTCCCTCACTATACATTATCACCTCGTTGTTCAACAAAGGGTTCCAATATTCGAGCGTTTTTTGTCCGCTCCGAACCTTTTGTTTGTCCATAAACAAGGCGATGCGGACATATCTTATTGTAATTTTATAGGGGGTTGATACATTTTAAAATGTGCTGAGTGCGCAAAGAATGAGCAATGTGACGTTCGCCGCCATGCTGTCGCACCCCTTCCACTTACGCGACCCGCATACACATCGCATCCGTCTCTTATCTCTCTCTTCAAACTCAATAAATAGGAAACTGCACAACTCCTTTATCCATCCAAAGAGTTTTCAACACAACTTTTTCATTTTCGGGGACTTTTCGATCAGATTCAGACGAGCGCAGACAGGAAGCGGAAACTCAGATATACATGAGAGGAGTGGTCCAGGCGATGAATTTTTTTTAACAGAGAAAAGCTTCTAGAAACAACTGCAGACTTGCACCTCCAAAAAATTTAAAAAAAAATTCATATTTTTAGAAGAATTTAAAAACTAAGTAAATGTTTAAAAATCTGTCATCATTCAAAAACCAGCCATTTGTAAATAAATAAATTTTTATCAAGTGATTATATACGTTTTTTATACTTCCCTAAGCTCCCTACAATAAAAATGAAATACGGAATTATGATCAACAGATTAAAATTTATGAATGAGATAGGCTTGGATTTCCAAGAGATATCCAACATTTCTGAAAATAATGAGGCTGAGGGGCGGTCGAGGGTAGTACCTACTTTAAACCAGTAAATATATTAATATGTTAGTACTTATGTATGTTTTCACATATTAAATTTTTAAAAACTTTTTTATTGTTTATTGTATATTATTTTATAACTTTACTAGTAGTTTCATCGATTTTAAGTTAGACTTTCCGTAACTGAGACTAAACGACACCACGCGGTACAAATGCGAACTATCAAAAAAGAGATTCGTTTACTGATTTCATGCGATCGCTTACTGATGAAAAAATATTTAATTTGTGACTTTATTTATGTATTTTGAGTGTTTTATTTTCATAAAAGATGAATGTTAAATAGTATATTACATGCGCTGGACCAGCTTTGCGACCTTTGACAAATAAAACTAACTAAAATTTAACCTCAACCTGCTACGAGAATAACATCATGAACAAGTTTGAATACAATTTTTCTAAAAGTTTGTTTAAAGTATAGTGAATAAACCTTAAATTTTAGTTTCTAAATAATAATAATTTTTTTAGCTGTGATATAAAAATTTTCGAGTTTGGCTTGATTTTTATATAATTCATCTTTGCCCACTACCCGCATTACTTAAGTTTTATGATTTTCTTTATGCAATGAAATTTTAGTTATTAGTGTAAAATCAAGCCATTATCTCAATAAAAATTTAACTAATGTGATATTTGTCTTTGTATGTAATCCTGTTTAGCTGAATTGAGCTCTAAACTGTGTATAAAAATAAATCACAGAGACCTTCACTTTGCGTTGGCATAAAATATGCTAGATAGAAGTTCCAGGGTTCTTGGTAAATCATCGCTTTGTGGGCAAGTGGAAAACACAGAATTTATTATAAATCACCGAAAACTCACAAATTTTTATACCAAATAAAAAAAAATTGAATCAAAAACGTAACACTTTCCCTGGATTTCAAATAACTGTTATAAAAAATGTATTTAAAACATGATCACAGTGTTATTCTTACACTTGTTGTACTCCATTTTTAGCACAAATGGTTGCATAGCTGGTCAAGTGAATCACGTGTTAATAGACAATAATATTTGCTTTTTTCAAAAATTTTAATGATTTTTGATTGACTCATTTGAAGATTGAAACTTTTGTGAAATCAGTTTTTTTTAAATCTACAGCCCAAGATATAAGTTTTATGAAAAAAGATACGATTGTAGTAGACTCTTATTGTCAGGGTACAGTCTATTTTTTCTTTTTTTTTGCGAAAAGAAATTAGGTAAACTTGGGAAACTCGGTATATACAGGTACTACTTTATAATTTGCGTTTTTAAGAGACTTGTTTGTATACCTTTTGAGACTCTTATTTGTATACTTTTTTAGCCATTGTAGCACCCAGTGATATAATATTGTAGGATAGTAGATCTCAAAATTTAATTTTTTTAAAATGAAAAAAATTGAAATGTCGATAAAAGCCTAAATTATAAAAAAAAAATAGTATAAATAATGTGTTTTTTGTGCTTATTTTATAAACTTGAATTCGTGCCACAAAACTGACTCTACTAAACACGCTTTTTAAATATACTATTTATACAAACTTGTTTTTCTTTAAAACACGGTTTTAATAAACCAAGTTAACATTGTATGAAAACTGATCAACAAAACATTCATATTTCTGCAACCGTTTAGATGGAGAATTGTAGTCGGTATTGAATTCGAGCTCTTCAATTACTTTGCTTTCTTGGACTAATTGGCAGTAGAAGGTGCTTTATTATACAACTGTCTCTGAAATGATTTAGGAGCAATGAACAATTATAAAAAATGGTACGTTGTAGAACTCAAAAAAGTGTTAAAAAATCATTTTTTAAACAGCTCTTACCTCAAAACTTGTTTTCTGCAAGCTGCATCTTTTAATTAGACAAGTTTATAAGATTACATAGTCTTTGAAATATCTATAAACTGATTTTGTATATGACGTTTTACAAATAAGCTAATTTTGCAGTTAACAGTTTTTAGAATTTTTTTGGGTTAAGCCAGTTAAAAATAATTTTTTTTTACAGTTGTCTTTACTAAAGTTCGTTGCTTCTAAATCTGTTTTAGGGACATCCTGTATATCATTGAAAATATTTTTTTTTTGAAACCATCTCTAAAGTTGATCGAAATAGTTCGTAATGTAACTTAAAGTAGATTGATGTGTCATTATCATTTAAAAAAAAAACAATTTATGACAATTAAATAATAACCAAAATATATTAAGACTTGAATCCTATGATTTTATAAGCTGGACTTACGTTTATGACCACTATAACTTAAAGTTCTGCGTGTCTGAAACGGTTTTTATGACATTGTAGTTGTAATTATGACTGTCATTTTGATGCGGTTGGGAAGGTGTTGTAAATTAAATTCGGTTGTCTGAACTTAGACCCGGATTTGCTACTAAAAAAATATAATTATTGATTTTTTGCAAAACGACACGACACGTTCTTATTATTGGTATTATCATCAGTTGTATGTTTATAGTACACATTTGTGATAAAAAATCCAACTGCAATGGTATAAACATTAGATTGTGTGGATACCTAACTTATAAAACTGCTGTAGTTTTTCACAGGGTTGAATTGTTTTACGGTTGTTTAATATTAATTTTTAAAAAAATTCTCCTACAGACAAACGTATGTTTACATTTTTAAATTTTGTGTGTGGAATGATTGCTGGGAGTAATGTCGTTTTTGTGGAGTAAAAAGGCTTGTGTGGGGATTGAGTTCCCTGTGGATCGTCGTCGATCGGGTTGCAGGCCAAGTTTTTGCGCTGCATCTATTTTGCAAAGCTTGTTAACCGCCAGATTAGCAAACGCGCACAGTTTCATCAAATCCCAATGAGATCCGCTACCTTCCAAGCCTAGGATAAATTGGGGGATTGTTCCGGCTTACAGTTGAGTAATGCCGCGTCGGTTCGCGTTTGCAGCTCGATATATCTAGCGGGCGCTTCCATTCTATATTTAATTCTGGATTTATATTTGGCCATAGATCCTCGAAATTTGATGCATTATTATACCTTGAAATATAATTTCGAGAACGCGATAAATTCCCCAAGTTGGGTAGTGCCGGGGAGCGATAAGGAGCGACGGATTGTGGCCCCGGCGGCAAGGATCACAAAACAAATAGATCAAGATTGGAACCAACCCAGTCGAGTTTTGCTAGCCTCTGCATGCCACAAAGAGTAAACACAAATTTCGATCTTGGAGACAGGAAGACCGGATGTTGATTGCGACAATAGAAACGAGGAGAAATAGAGTTTGACAGTAATTAGTTGTGAGGGAGCCAATAAGTTCCGAAGCCGGAAATCCAATAACAAAAATGCGGAAAAATGGAGCCATAAGTATAAAGGAGTAGATAATAAGTCAAACAACATCTGTTGCAGATTCACGATCGCACAAAAACTCGAATTACAACAGACTAATCTAATTGCTGTGAAATAACCATAAAGCTATCCTCTCGACGATAGAGACATCTTGCGGCCGCAAACGAGTTCTACAAAATAGCCATAAAGCAACTTACTAAAGACATAAATTTCGCAGGCCCGCTAAGAGGGATACAACACATACAAATTCTCAATTAGCCTCGAAGCTACTCCCTTCGATTTTATTCCTTGCAAAAAAATTTCAACCAACATTTCAAAATTAATTAAGCTGAAGGCCACCAACTCCCTGTCATCCTATTTCTCCGCTTCTTCATCCTATTTACATTTATATCTTTAATGAGACCGCGATTAGCATGATAGCGATCGTTCGATTTTTGCGGAAGTAAAATTTCGGCTAATTATCGATAATCGTGCATGGAGAGTTGCTTTTCAAGCTAATACATTAGTGTGTTTATCGTTGGAGACGATCGACTTGACTGGTTTTCGATCTTGAAAAATCCCACATCGACACATAAACAAGGAACGTCCTTATCGCTACTTGTATCCCAACGAGTACAAGAAAGCTAGCATGTGCCTTACCGACGCAACTTTCAACAAAATCTGCACGGATTGAGATGTTACCTAGAGAATCTTGATTAAAGATTTCATTCAATTCGCGGCCGCCAACGCTCAGTGATTCCACATACGATCAAAACATGCCACGACGTTGTTAATTACCAAGATAATACACTGGAAAATGTGGGAATTGGCAAAAGCGTGATGGGAGGTTGCCCATTAAACAATCACTTGCAATTTTTAACTTCACTTACCCTAGGTCATGAGCTATTGCACCGGAAGATTTGTTTAAAATTCGACGCGCAATTGATTGAGCGCCACCCGCAGGCAAATTGCAAAACACGTATGATTTTGCTGATGCCTTTTGTTGACATCCTTGGTATTCGATCCTTGTCTGATACGCAACTTTGCCCAGTTATAAAAATAGAACCACGTACGGATCTTTGTATTGATAGGACGTGCGATTCAAACGCGATATTGTTTACTAACCGCGATTTATTCGAAACGCAACGATCGTAAAAAATCATTGTGCATCTCCGGATTTCTTAATTGATACACAAGCGGTAGGAAAGACACCTGCACTACAATCGCAACATACAAAGTGACCAACTACAAACATTTATAGAAACGCAATTATGCAACTGCAAATTTATAGAAACGAATTTAACACGGAAAAACACCTCTTTGCGCACTAGTTGCTTTGCCAACCAGTGGAAAAGGTAGACAATTTACCACATTTATCTATAGTTGACGAACGATAATAGTGAATTTTGGCTTAAGTTGTAAATCTAACAACAATACCATTTGACATCGAAGTTGATTGTGCTCCAAAAAACCATTTATGTTTATTTTTTTATTTTTTTTTGGTCATATTTTTTTTATCATCTTTTAGCACCAGTTAGAACATCTAAAGGTTCGAAACCAACAATAAAGATCCTGAGTACTTTATTGAATTACAATTAACTTCTTTTCCAAGTAGCTTTGTTACTTGATTTACAATTGAAGTCAAACTTCACTTATTATGGTTTCTTTACTAAATTTTTTTTGTACTTACCTATGTTTACAATCTATCATTATTATGAGTACAGTAGAATCTAGGACACCTGAACTCATTGCCGGATTGACGAAAATTTATGCGAAACGTTTGATGATTCTGAAGAATTCTGAATTATTCGATATGGCATGACGCTATACAGTGCGAGAAATGATTTGCTACAAGTTTTGGTTTTCTTGGCTAAATTTTTTATTCCTGGAAATCTTTTCTCTCAGTGTACTTTACGTTATGCGAAATTATGTAATATTTTAGAATTTTGGGTGATAATAGTCGGGTTTCTACTGTGTAAAATTTTAATACATAGTTTTAAATGATAGGCAGCCAAAGGTGGTCTAAACTTTTTAGAGTTGCAAAATGTTAATTTAGATTTTTAAGTAAAATGCGGTGTAGTCGCACATTTTAAAGTTAAAAGATTTATTTCAAATTTCTTTGCACAAAGGGACATGATAATAGAAAAAAGTTAAAACTTTCTTTGACTTTTTGTTTTGTAACTTAAGTGATAGATGTCGCTTTCTGTATACGTGAGGTGGTGTCATTTGTACTAGTGCCCGCAAAGAGTGCGATTCGGCAAATGGCACTAGGCAATGATTGTAAACCCTATCTCATTCAATACGGCGCAGATCACGTATTTAAATTTAATACAAAGTGATAAAGATAAGCTACGACATTCGGCATTTATTAGGCCTCCACGAAGTTTTCTCTCACTTTATATCAAATATTATACAGGGTGTTTTTAAAGTAACTTTATACATTTTAACAGGTCATATCCTTTGTTGAAAGGATGCTAAAAACTAAATTTTACAAACTTTAGTTTATACAAAAATTTACTTTCATAGCCTCCCCTGTGGTGCAAATGAATATCACCCTATTATTGTTTCTATGACAACGTAATGTTTTTAATATAGGGAATTTAATTTAAGTGGTCAATATATATTTGCACTATAATGGTTTTTTGAAAAATAAACAGTTATTAGTTTAGGCCAAACGTAAAAACACCCAACAACACCAAAGAATTTACTTTGCACGACGCACGTTTTGACAATGAAGTTGTCATCTTCAGGTGCGGAATTAAACTCAAACTCAAAAAGAAAACAATCAGAATAAGTTTAATTTTCCACCTGAGGATGACATTTTTGTTGTCGAAACGTACGTTGAGTTTAATTCCTCACCTTAGGATGACAACTTTGTTGTAGAAACGTGCGTTTGTGTTTAATTCTCTACCTGAAGATGTCAACTTTGTTGTAGAAACGTGCGTCGTGCAAAGGTGTTAATGAGTGTTTTTATGTTTTATTCTACACACCAAGAAGATTCAAAAAGAAGTTGATGAGTTTGTGCAACTTGTAAGATCTGTAAAAAAGCCTTCAAAATTTGGTGTCGTACAACGTGTTTTGCTTTATTGTTTTTGTAAATAAGCAATAAAAAACAAAGGATTATATTTTATATACAAATAGATAGCGTTGCAAGATTTTTTTGAGTTTATGAAGTTTAGAATTAACTCTGTAAAGGCACACATTCATTTATTAAAGTTTTTGTTACTAGAATGCGGGTATGCTTTGCTTTTATATGTATATGAGGTTAAGTGTTGTGTTATATTTTATTGTCAGTTTATTTGTTGTTAAAATTGCATTTAAAACTATTTTATTGCTAATTTTTTATTAGCTTAGATATTAAGGTAATAAGGGTTGTGCCTTAAATAAAAGATAGCGGAAAGATTGTTCAAAATTTTATCTAACGTAAATTGCTGATATAATTTGTTTAGAAATGCTTGAATCGTTTGGTTTTGACTTACAAACTAGTTTATGAGGGTTGTAAAGAAAAGTGTGCTCTGTTGTCACCGAACCGACCACCTGGACCGTCGAAGCAACCTTGAAACGGTTGCAGTTTTTTTTATCTCCAAAGGTTTAAGAAGTTAGTTGTCTCTATTGCACCATAAAAATCAAACATTTATAAACAACCAATAGCATGCGAGATTTTGTGGAAATACAGGATGTCTCTAAAAACTTATTTTACTAATAATTATTTATAATTTTTATTTAAATTTGCCACTTTAAAATAAGATTGCTAAACGCATGACAACTGCCACAAGTAATTATTTATATGGCAGCGTGACATTAAACATTTGTACCTAGTGAAATATTTTTTTATTTCGTTAGATATTTGAAGTTTTAATAACCAAGAATAAACTTAAGCAACTTTAAGGTTCACTTAACATATAATAATATTAATAATTTCAGAAGGTACAAAAACTTTGTTTGCTTAGTCATTCTCACTCAGTATTTGAGATATTTTTAATAAAAATTTATTTAGTACGATTTTTGAGAAATGTAAACAAAAGGAAATATTGTTTTCTTGGTTATAATGAGTATCGGAATCGAGTGACAAGAAGTTGCGATTTGAATAATAATTATTGGCCATAAAGTGCGTAAAAATTGAATAATACCTGCGTTACCTGAATTATTTTTTTTATTTACTAGGTGTTTAAATAACTATTATATTACATTTACTATTTTTTAATTTTGAACTAAACTTTTTCCTAGTCTTTTAAATTAAATTATATGGCTATAAAGTTACTCGTAATTTGTTGTTTTTCTAAAAAAAATTAAAACAAGAATTTTATGTTTATTTTGACAGATCTAATTAATTAACTTTATAATTTATGAATGATTTTAAAATAAAAATATACAAAACAATTGTTTTTAATTAATTAATTTTGGTTTAAAATATACAACATGAAGTTTATAAATCTGAATTATTATTATTTTGTTTTTTGTTTGTGATTATTTTTTTAAATTTTCTTATTTATGAATGAAATTTGTTTCACCACTTTTTACTATTATTTATTTATTTATTTTCGAAACTATTTTTACAGTCTCGAGAATATAATCTTGACCGTCAAATCGACGTTTTGACACCAAGAAATTTGTTCAATTAGCATTGTTAACCTTTTGGCATTGAGCAGTTTCTATTTTTTTTATCAATTAGCTCAGAAATTTTCTTACCGCTAAGATCTTTTAAAAGCACCCAAAGAATTTAAGAAATATTTGTTTTTTTTTCTTTTACATGATGACAAAATTTTTTTCTTGTCACTGTAGGTAGTTTTTTAACTTTGGTCCGATCAAAAGCCTCATATTTTCGGTATTGTCACGGCCAACCTTGACTCAAACTTTGCGTCAGAGTATTTTAAACTAATTCGTTACAGGTAAGATATTTTATTGAAGGCCGAGTGATACAATACAACTACAGTTACATTTTTACCATCTTTTTAAGGTCATCTTAAAGTAAAATTCTCAACTAGGTAATAAATTTCAAAGCCAAGTGACGAATAGTCATTACATAATTCTCTGTAATAACTCATCCTCCCTCATATAAAATGTCCATATTTAAGTTGTAAACATGAAAGTTGCCGTCAAGTAAATAACCCAAATAGAGTGTACGCCATTACCTTAGTAAATTGTTCAGGCATACCAAGCTAACATGAAATTAAACTCGCCTAAAAGAGAGCCAATTAGAAGTGGCAAGATTGAAGATTTATCACCATAGCAACGAGTTAGCTGTCTCGTAGTGAAGGATTGCCGGTCACATGGCCTAGGGTTGGAGGGAAGGACCAAGATATCAGTAGCGGGGGAGAATGGAAATTCTGATTGTCAACCCGATAAGAGCACTTTAAAATTCGAGGAACTAAGCGGCCATCTTTGCTCTGTTTTTTTTTTCTCTTCAAGAATTGAGTTATTTATTGCAGGGCGAAAGTTTCAACGAATCATCGAAAAATCGCTTTTGTTTCTCATGTATTTCATAATTTATCGGTTGGACGTACTGTATTTTTACGGTAACAAATGGACGGTCGAACTTACTGGAGTCTTGCATTGTTTATAGAAAAATGTTAAAAGTAGCAAGGTGTTGCTCGTGAGGGTCTTTGCACCCCAGATAGGGTCGCCATTCAACGGGAAAATCCAATAAAAGAGACCACTAACGTGAGAGCAAAAAAATATTCATTCAGGTAGGCTGTACCCTAGTAACACCAAAATATTTTTATATTAATTTTTGTATGTTCTAATGATATAACAACAGATTTTTTAATATTAATAATATTACTACTATATTACCACATTAAAAATGTCATAATAATATAAAGATAAAATATAAATATACAGGGTGATTCAAAAGGATCGGACTACCGTTTGTGTAGTCCTAAATAACGTTAAAACAACACAAATATGCTGTTAAAGATTTTTAACTTTTTTTTTTAAATTAATGTTAGCGCCTCAGTACACCCTAATGCACCTTGTATCTAATATGTATAGGTATACCGTGAGATCAAAAATAAATTTATCGCAGATGGTCGCAAATGTTTTTTCTTGGGTTGTACTATCTTTTATAATAAATAATTATAAAATAAAATAAATAATTTAATATACTTAGGCGACATTCCATGCAAATAGATCACTTTTTGAATCCAACCCTTTTTGATTTGGTTAAAAATTTTATACAACACAATATCTCATTATCATTAAATACCTTTCCGTGATGTTTCTTCAATTTTATTTTCTCAACAGGGGAAAAATATGATTTTTTAAAAAACGACGATTTTTCTAGTAATAACAATTCTAAAAACTGACCGGTAAGACGCTAGTTTTTTAATTCTTCGTTTTAAACAAATTTTGCAAAAAATACATAAAAATATAAATATAAATTTGGGTCTACGGCTAAGAGAAAGAGAGAGAGACGTTTTAAACTGCTTTAGCAGTGAAAGTTAAAAATTCAAATTTTTGAATTATAGTAGTTTTAAAATAAATAAAAAATACTCTCATATAGAGGCGGTTTTTCAGTAATAAAACTTTGGTTTGTTGATATGATTAAAGAAATTACATTGGTGTTTTTATGGCAAACTTAACTAAACAAGTTAACTTCGGACTGAAAAACCGGATTATAAAGGATTAAATTCTTAATATTTGTAGGTTTCAAAAAAATAATAACAAAAAAGAAAGTGGAACATTATTGAAAAATATTTTCAAAGTTTTAAATTATTAAAAACGCTTTAAAAAGATTTATGGCTACCAAAAATTTTAAAGGAAAAAGTTGTATAGAATGAAATTTTATTATATTGTTATTAAAAAAGTCCATGAGGAGATACTTTTGTCTCTATGATGATATAACTTCAAAATTAAATAAATTTTTTAAAAAATGGCAAAATTAGTGTATTAATGATTTTTCGGAAAAACTCAAAAATTTTATAAACGATGAATTTAAATAGATATATTTTTTGTAGTACATGTATTTCTTCTTATACGAATAATTTAAAAAGAGAACGTCAATTTTTGAAAAAAGTTATGATTATTTGAATAAAATGCCGGTTTTATTGAAAAATTCATGTTTTTTTTTCGGATGAGCAAAAAAATTTGAAAAAAAAACATAAAATTTTCAGCCAAGTATCAAAAGGGGTGAGCTTAAAAGTGGTCGATTTGGCATAGAATGTTTGATGTATATTATTTTATGAAAATTAAAATATATTTTCGTGATATAAGTAAATATGCATAAATAGAACGATGAAGTAAGGTATCTTCTAAATAAGTAATTTTTTTATAAAATAAAATATTTAGTTAATATCAAAAACTCTATATGAATAAATGTTTACTTTTAATATGAAATATGAAGATATAATTACTTTAATTAAAGTATATGTACTCATATTATATCAAAATGAATATATTTTTTTACCGATGTACCTAATGCAATAGTTATTTACACGATAAGTGCGGAAACATATATTTTGCATATGAGAATCTCGCACTAATAAAGCAAAACTGTTCCCACACGTCTTTTATATCTTATTTTTTGCACGGATTAACCACAAGGCCGAAAAACGTTCATTTTAAAATTTATCTTTAATTTGTCGAGAAAATCAAGTGTGTTGATGTCGATAATGTAGGTAACTAACTGTCAAAATTTGACATTTTAATGTCTCCCACAATTTCTCACAGATGGCACTGCTTAAACTTAAACCTTAAATGCAATATTGTGAATGCATTTCTGTTGTTTTATCTGAAAAGAAGTGGTAAAATGCATTGTTTTATTATAAACTTGGGCTCTTATATGATAATTTAATTTCAAACCGTTTTTTAAACGAGAAAAATTCCTGTACTCTTTGCAGGCACTAGTGCGGTAAAAACGTAGGATGATTGCAAAATTGTCGGTCCCAATTGTTCGCTCAGTGCGTAATCACTTGATTTTTAGTAGAGTAATGCAAAAATGTGTTATACATATTTTAAATATTACTAAACATTTAAATATTATTAAGAAGATGAAATCTCTATACATATGCCTGGAGTAAATGTTTCTTTATCATGATTATCAATTTTGAGGTGGTGTGTTTTCTTATTTTTTTTTTTTGTTCTTGTAGAACGGTTTGCGTAATTTATAGAAGGAAAATGGGTTTATTGCGGTTCAATTTTAATGAGTAAAATTAATAAGGGTTGTGGATAAGATCTGTGAAATTATTAAAATAAATGAAATTGTGTATTGTGGTGAAATAGCGTCAAAGAAAGTGCGATAAGTGTATGCTTATGAAATTTTCAGCTATATGAAGATTAACGAGAGGGGAGCGCAAAAGATAAACCATAATTAGCAGGATGTCATTTACACTTGTTATTTAAAATTAAAGTGCTTTATTCGCAGATATTCATCTCTGCTTTCACCCTCGCTTTTTATATTAAAATAAACACAGCATGGTTGTCTGAAACAAAGAATTTTTGTATGAATTTTTTTTTGCTAGAGTCAATTAAGCGTCGATTGTTGAATAAATCTTGGAAATATTTCCGACCACGCAATATATTGAAATATGAGATTCTGAACAAGTTTACACATTGTTAATGCAAATCAATTGCTTATGCTACCGACCACCTATAAATCAATTATGCCGTGATTTGATACATTAAGGTGCTTGTCAAACGGATGATTAATGCCTCTCCTGATGAATTATTAACTTTTGATTCATGTGAATAATTGTTCGGTGGCAGTACATCACGCTTTGTTGAAGACTAACCGTGGGAGCTGATGATAAACATCAGGGGCGTTTAAAAGAAACTCTAAGTTGAAACAACGAGTAGATATTTGAAATATTTGTGTTATGTGCGGAACAATGTGATCATAAAGCATTTAACAAAACGCAATCACATAATACACACTGACCAGTGACAACCCCGCGACCTGTGATCTCCGCCGATTCCACTCTATATTTCATCCAGCATTCGGCTGTGATAAAAACACACAACACCCCCATGTTCCAAATGACATATTAATGAGTCGCGCGAGTGCATTTTTACGACAAAATAAAATTTTGACCAGGTCGAGGCTTGTGTTGTTTAAGTTGGGAACAACAGTGATTTAAATATAACGCTAGATAAATTTTGAAAGTGCTGGAAAATATTTCCTATACGATAGAACGCAACCAGATATATACGCACACGGGCCATTTATATTTGAAAGTTTTATTCGAAAAATATTGCCATACAACTTGTCAGAAAATAAAACAAAAGTCGATAAATTATTGATGGACCATCCGCCTAACAAAAGCAGCTCATGCCATAGCGATATATTTTGATATTTTGAGTAAAGTCAGCTTTCGACAATTATTTTTTCGCGATATTCAAATGAGGAGTTTTCCGGAGACGATGCCAGAGATTTTGTAAACAAAAACGATGGAGAAAAATATGGAACGTATTCTTGGAATAAATTTTATTTGCGATTTACAGTGCAGACGATACAAGCGGCAATAAATCAGCGTTTATAAATTTATCTGGGTTCTATTCTTCTTGAACCGCTTCACTTAGTTGGCTCGGGCCGTATCTCAGAGACCATGTCTGAGGATATTTATCCTGACATATAATACGCTGCTGTATGAAATTTGTCGCACCATTAAACACTCATGTATATGTTGGTTGCTTGAGTTGATTCGAGACTTCTTCCACTCTGATTTTTAAAACCATCTAAGCCGCAAAAGGCGAGACTCTAACGTCTGCCATGCAATTAGCCTCCTATATACTGCACACTGAATATATTACGACGTTATAACACACCGCATTTACCCCGACACATCTGTTTCGGGTTAGACACAATTGGACAAACGAAATTTTCATATTTTACCAACCGAATTTAAATTACAACTCATTACTTAACCCCACTTTCTACATTTTAAATTCAAATTATTTTGTCGATCTTTAAGTTTAAAGTTGCAACTTGAATCTCAGATTAATTACCAACCGAAATTCATAACTAATTGATTAGGAATACTTGATCAGTTTCAATTTAGTTATTTGAAAAAGAGATTTATAGGAAAGAATTGACATTGACTTTATTCAAATTTTTATTATGGTGTAGGTTTTTTGCGATTTTTTTATCTTTTTTTATTTTTTATTTATATTTTTAAACCATTCTCTCTTTTCTCTTTCTTGATCTTAAATTCTCTTCAACACTGTAGATTTTCTCATAATTCAGCTTTTTCTATCTTTTCTTTTAAGGTGCATCTCTATGTTTTCATTACCTTCTTTTTTCTTTTTCTTCCTTTTCTTTCAAAACTATCTTTTTTTGGCATTAGATAAAAATAAATTGGCACCTCAACTATGTGTCTTTATAGGCTTTTTTAACAAATTACGTTTAACTTCTTCTTTATTTGATTCTTACTTTACTTTATTATTTTATTTTTCTTATAATTTTTTTTTTGTACATTGTACAAGTAATATAAATAATAAGTACCTATATTTTACTTACACTCAACTGTTTTTTTTAGTTTTTTAAATTTATTCTTTGTTGATTATTTTGGTTTTTTTTCCTAACACAATTTTTTTGGCATCTTTGGCTCTTTTTTTTGTTTAATGGAGGCATATGTATCTGTCGTATTTTCTTTAGCATGGTTTTTAGTTGTTCTAATAAATCATTATTTCCATTTGGAATTTCTTTTTTATCTCTAAAAACATTTTACAAACTGTCGTTTTTTTTCGAAGATGACTTTTTGCTCTTCTAATCGTTTTTTTTTGCATTTCTCTAGAAGTGTGTTTGATTTTTTTAAGGGTAGTTTTTTATGTTCTTATTTTTCTTTCAAAATTTTTCTTGTTCTAGAATTGTATTTAGTTTTACTTTTTTTTCAATCGTTGTTTTTCAAGCTTTTTTGATACTTTTATTATTCTTCCAAAATTTTGTTTTGCTTTTTTTTGCGGTAGACGTCTTACAGCCTCTTTCTTCTAAAATCTTTTTTTCGCTTCCATTAAACGTCTTTCAATTACTTTTAAAATTTTCTTTCGTTTTTTTTTTACCAAATATTTCTTAAATCTTCTTAGATTTCTAATTGTCGTTTTTTGTCCTTGTGATTGAGTTTCTTGAACTCTAACTAAATTTATTCTTCTGACCTGACTCTTTATAGTCTCTTCCAAACTGTTCACTACCCATATTAGTGTGACGTGAACTTTATTTAGACTTTTTCGATTTAAAGACTTGTATTTTTAAACAAATAAACTAACGTATTTACCAAGAAATTACTTTACATAAACAACTTAATACGTATATTAACTTTTGTTCATTAAACAACAGTTTTGTTGTTGTTAGTAATCGTTAATGAATTTACGTGGTTACCGGTGTTTTTAGAAGTTAAACTTCTTCTCTAACGATTCTCCTATTTTATTTTCAGTTCTTCCGGCTTCTGATAAGTCATCGCGTTTAATACCCTCGAGAAGACAGTAATGTAACTTTTTCTTCTTTTCCTTGACTACCAATTCTGTTCGACATTGCAGATTTCCTTACAACTGAATTTTGTATTTTTTTTCTTCTAGGGTGTTTTTTGTATTTTCTTCATTTTCCGTTCCTGATTATTCTATTTTTCTTTCTAAACATTCTTTTTTGGCACTGTACCTTGTAACTCAACTGTGCTTCTTTGAGCATATTGATGTCAAAAATGCTGCATATAAGAATGTAATTTTTTTACTAGTCATAAACCTTTTTTTACCTTAATTTGTTTATATTTTAATTCAATTATAATTTGTTTCTATGCTCAAATTATCAATTTTGTCTATGACATACTAAAATAGCGATTCTTTGTCAAATTTTTACAAAAATTTTATGATTACGAAAGTTTGAGTACATTTTCATAATTTGTAATTTTTTGTAACAAATTCTGAGAAAAACTTTTTTCAATCATTTTTATTTTAAGTGTGCAATACTTCTCAGCAATTTCTTGGTAAATGTCAGCTTCTATATCTAGTTAACATCTTAATAACTTAATATTTCCTTCAAGATCTTACAGCCACCTTTACACACCTTTTGTTTACTTTGTTATATTTAAATCTCGATATTGTATTCGCTAAATTTTTAACTTCTATATCATCTTTGTCTTCAAACTTTTCGACATCAATATTAGTTACTATTTTGATTTGTTTCAACTTGTAGAGAGGAATTTTTTTCTTCAAATTGTCTTTGAAATATCAAATCTTTTTAATCTTTCCAATCTTCTTGTTCAACTACGGTTTTAAAAATTAAATAGGTGCAAATTACTTTATTTAATTTGAAACACATAATTCTAAGTATTTTTGGATATTTTTTAAAATCTTGATTTCAACGACAAATTTTATTACATTGATTTAAATTCTGCATCTGAGGATTTAATTAAAAAAATTTTAAAGCATAATTTTTTGATAATTCAAATCAGTTTCCAGAACTGGTTCTGTAATCGAATGACCAGTAAAACGCTCAAATTAAAAATTTAAAAAGCCAATTTTGTTTGGTAGAAAGTGTGTTGTTTTGGTCAATTAGTTGTAATGGTTGTTGTTTTTGTTTTAAGATGCGAGTCGATATATGCGCGTGTTGATTCGTGGCTCAATAAATCAGGTTCGGTCTCATAAATAATATTTGGAAATCTGTCGACATGTAAGTTATGGGTATCCTCTAAAAAACCGTAGGATAGAAGCGTTTGAAGCCGAAAAGTCATGCGATGTTGTTGTGTAAGAGAATTTAATTGGCGTGAAACGCTCTTATCTTTCGGACTCGTTGGGGGTCGACCTTCTCGAAAGCTTGAGGCTTGTTAGTTTTAGTGTTTATTAGAATTGGCGTTATTAAATGACTGAAATTATTGCAGAGTCCTGACACGGCATGCCTCAGGCCTTCGACCAGGAAGTTGTCGCCAACCACCGGACTCGTCGACTAAATCGGACCATCACTACGACAAACTGGACATTGTGTATACTTTAGTGGTTAGTGTATTTATAATCCAAAGTAATTGAATGTTACAGTGACGATATTTTTGAAGTTTTTTTCGTTTTGGGTAAACTATGAAGAGATGTGCGATCAACTTATATACGTAATTGGGTTTATGTGCCATAATTCTGAGAAAACTTAACGATATACGTAAATTATAATCCTAGTAGATGTAAGGTCTAAATTGTAATTAAGTGACTGAGTATTTTTTCTATTAGGATCTTTTTTATGTACATACTGTTTGGTAGTTGTGGTGTCAGAAAAGGTCACAAAAATATACACAAAAATTGTTCAAAACCAGTCATAAAATGTTTTTGTGGTCTTGAACCTGTTTGTCCACTTAAAAAATATTTGCAATTTATTATGGATCTCTATTTTTTTGTTATTTTACAACTAGAATTCTAAGCATAATTATTGTGTATTAAACTGTAAGAAAATTTTCGAATGGCTGCTGCAGTTTATCGATGTTGTCGAATATTACGATGCTGATTATGCCCAGCCACATTGGAAATTTGCGAATTGTATATAAAACAAACTTGTTTTGCTATTTTTCTAGAGCACCGCTTGTACTAATTTATAAAAATTTATTGTTTTGTTTATGTAAAATAATGTAAATATGAAAAAAAATTAAAATGAACCTCCTTTAAGAATTTATGCATCTGTGCGTACGTACCTAAAATAGCGCTTAAGAAAAAACATTTTATAATATTTTAAGATGTGTTTTTAGTTTAATTGTTTGAAACGAAAGTACAAGAAATGTATACGTAAATGTACTAAGTAATTATGCAGAGGAACTCTGTACCTTGCAAACCAGTGTGTTTGGGCTGAAGCTACATCTTCGTAATCCTAAAACTTTGTACATAAGCTGTAAAATTTTCATAGGGTAAGGATAAAATGTATACTGTTCATCTAGAGTATTGTTTGTTTTTTTCTTTCTCGTTTTGTATCGACATTTTGTTGCTTATTTGTTGCTCAAGATTTCATTTTTCATGTAATATATGCTCCCTACCTTCTCTGTCGTCTATGTGTGACTGTAATTTATTTTAATAAAAGTCATGTTCTAATCTACTCTTTCATTTAAAACACAACCATTCCAAACTAGAGGAAAAACTTGTATTTGTTCAGTAGCCAGGAAAAGCAATCAGCTTCAGTAAATAATAATTTTCAGCGAGGTGCATGCTGAAGCCGAACATATATTAGAGCTGCAATGAATCAGAGTTTCAGTTAAATCCACCTTGATGAATGTTTTTGGCTTCATGCCTGTATAAATCCTCAATGCATACCAATGAAGTACGCTCTATTCCGATTTAAGTAGCGACACATAAATATCCTTTTTCTCTGTCTTTCCACCGAGACAAACCATCCAACCCTTTCACACCCTTTCTTCCTTCCATTTTAACAATTCGAATCTTTTTTTATTAATTATTTCCGAGACAACAGCCATCGAAAAATTCGGCATGAGCATACATGCAACACCTGGTAGCGCCATCCCTCATCGCTGTCAGGCGGCTGATTGCCTCGCACCGCAAATCTACCCCAACCAGAGGGGATGCTTCCACCCGCAGGGTTGCTCTGAACTAAATTCCTATCCTACGTTCATTTCACTGTTTAATCCTTGTGGATTATTACAACCTGCATGCAATTTGATAGAGTGTTGTGCGGTTTCTTGTCCAGAAATGGATGGACCCCACATATCATAATGACCAGAGGTGCGCTGCCGTAAGAGCGGATGCACTAAAACGTTGTTTATTGGAAGGAGCATGATTTATTTCCGGTTTTATTGTGTTTTATTCCTGCACGGATCTATAATGCGTCCTGCTTCCACTTTCCAACCGCTTGAACACTTCCAGATTCTACAATCAAACCAAGTTTTGTTACTTTGTCTAATTTAATTAGAAGAAAGAGAAAGGTTATCAGGATTTTTTAGTTTTCAGTTATGTAAATGGTCTTGGACAACAATATTGTAAACAATAGTTATTCTACGCTATAAGTCCAATAAATAAAGTTTTACAGTACCTACTTCTTTAGAAAAATAAACGAAGTTAGTTGGCAGTAAACAAGTCTTTTTTTTCGAAACAAGTATTGTGTAATGATTTAGCGAACATACAACGTTTTTTTTCCATACATATCACGTAACGTAGTTTATATTAATTTTAGCTTTCAAAAAAAATATGGTTACTTTTGTTATAATTTAGATGGTAACAAGGATCGGCGGTTGTCTTGTTGTTGACAACTGTAAATTATGGGCTATGTCTTTACCAGAGAGAAATCAGTGTTAGAAATTTGAAATACTCATTTGTGATTGGTTAATCTCCTTAGTAACAGTTTTAATATACAAACATGCATGGAAGCAAAGAATTGGGTCTGTAGAATTTCACTTTGTTGCTTCACTTGATTTTGATATCATTATTACATCTGCTACCTTCCAGCTTACAGCTAGGGTAAATGCGGATGAGATGCTGCGGCAGATTGGCAAAACAATAACAGTCTTTGGAACACATTGACTATTTTAACCTAATTTAACTATTTATCTGCTTGGAAATCTCATGCAGTGTCTACCTTAACAGAAAGGATAATTGCCGGAGTAGGAATGAGGATAGATGACGCATCATTTAATATACTTGTAGGTAGTTTATTTTTTGTGCTGTACTATCAACAAAAAATACAAATCAATTTTTAAATAGTTTTTTTTTAAATAGTTCAAACACCACTGTGCAGCAGAAGAGAGCAAATTACAAGTGTGTTGACTACTGAGCTGAATATTGAGATTAAGAATGATAATTTGTATAAAGGCAAGGATATATATTTCTAATAGGAATATACCAAGAAGAGTAACACTAAAAAGGTAATACTGAAAGAGAAAAAATCATTAAAATCAGTGATTTAGATCCTAACTATAATTTTCATTGAAGTAGAATTAACGATGACAATAGTAGACATGAATGGTGAAGAACCTTTTCAAAAAAAAGTAGTTGTGACAATATAAAAAAAAATCGTTTAGGATGCTTCTGGTTTCCTGCTCAGAATGCCTTTATGAATAATGGTAATGTATAATGATGTTCCAGAGCTAAATTGTTAAAGAAAAATTACACACAGCTCAAATAGAATATTTAGGTGCGGGGTTTCTACAAAAAATGAGGAAGAAACGCCGCATTGTCAGTGGTTTTTTTCTTTTTAATATTAAGTACATTAAGTACATTTTTGTATGCAATTTTTATTTATTTATATTTTATTATAAACAAATAAGACTCCCGTTTATAGAAGGTGAATTAAATATTTAGATGCGATTAAGTAGGTTTTTCTGACATTTGATTGGTCAAAATTGACACTTTATCGAGAATTAACTATTCAATCGCAATTAAAATGAATGACGTACTCTATGAACTGGCCCTAAGTATGGTATAAATACACAAACCATGAGCAACTATTATTGTTAAAGAACCTGCTAACCCCCAATATAGTTGTATAGTTTCATTGATTGTAAATGATTCCAACTTTATGCATTTTTTTAAAATGTGCAATGTTATCTGTTAATGTTTCTGTAGGTAGGTTAGTTTTCTACTTATTGTCATTCTGTCTTTTTTCTGATAGGAGGGATGGGTGTTATAATGCTTTTAAACTTTTTTTGAGGCATTTTAGAGAGAGTAATCTATTTTCTTATCTGCGGTTAGGTTTTGCATAAGAGTTGACTGATTCTTCTTTACTCTTTATTATTATTTTTTTCAAGTTTTTGCGGTTTGTTATTTAGTATTGTTTTATCTGCAGGATTTCGTGGTTATTGCCATCTTCTTTTAGCTTTTTTTATTTAATTAAATTTATTTACGTGGAGGAAAACTTAGACGTAATTTCACATCTCTCAGGGAGAATATCATGAAGATAAGCAAGGTCATTGCTAATATTACTAACGACTGTAGGAAAGTTTAAAAATTGATCGAAAAAGAAATATTAGTTTAGATGTTAAAATAATGAAGAAACAGTTGGAAAAAGGGAAAAAGGTTTGGTCCTTATCAATTTTTAGACTCGATGGTGGTTGTTCAGCAGTTGAAGAGTTTCCGCGTTGACATGCATGTAGGTTGATTTAGGCAAATCTTTTGATTTTGTTCTTTACTGGTCGAAAGTTTAAATTTTTGTGCAGATTCTTATTACGGATGTACCATGGGACGATAATCATGTAATACTTTATTTTGGAAAGTTTGGATAATTATAATATTACTATCTTTTGTGCAACTACACAATTGTGGTGTGTTCTCCTACAATAAATCTCTCACCAAGCTGCTTTGGGAACGTATTATAATCTTTTAACTACAAACTAATTGCTGTCTATTAAAATAATTGCACAATTTAGTTTTTATATTTTGGTGGACAGAAGATTTAATACAAAAACAAATCATTGTTAGTTGTATTTCTGACATTTGAATAGGTTGTTTTTTATGTTTATTCTTTCACTTGCACTTCCGCCCTTGAGTTGATTGTCCTGATGAATGGTAGATTAAAATTTGTATTCCTTTATTTCTAAATAGGATTGCAATGGTTAATAATGTAAGTGCTTATCTTAAAGGTTGATTTTGAGTTGTACATCTCAATACAACTGAAGTATATACTTTAAGCGATTTCACATAAATGTTACTCAAAATTTGATTTGTTTTTTGGGTTGTTTATTCAGTAAACAGAAATGGAAAAATCAAATAAAGTTCTTCAAAATATTTTAGTCAAAGGGAAATTATTGTTATTGGCGAAGAAATAACAAAGTATCTTTGGTAAGAAAAGAGGTAATTTGTCTTTATTTAGTCGGGAAGGTAAGTCTGCAACACTGTTGACTTCAGTAGGTGAAGATTCAGTAAATGAAGATTCAATAACCAGTTTCAGTTACACTGAAACGAAATGGCGGCTGGCGTTTTCCTAGGATAGCGAAATATAAGGATATATTGAAGATTTTATAGAAGAAGGTATTTAAAAAAAAACTACATCTACGACAACTAAAAACATTTTATGCTATAGTTCTGTTAATGTTATCATGTTCTTTGCAAGCAACCAATTTATTTTTGTTGTTTTTTTTATAGAACGTTTAGATTTTTCTAATTCTTTATTCTGGATTTTTAATATTTTGTAGATCTATGCAAAGTTTGGAATCTAGTTTAGTATTTAAAAAATGTAAAAATTTTCTAGATTTTTTATTATATATTTTGTGTATTTTTGAAGAAATGAATGGTAAAATATATTATTATATTTTACCATTCCAGGATTTATATTATATATTCCAGGATTTGTGCCTCTTTTGTCAATTAATAAAAATGTTGAAGATGTTGTTGATGGATTGTCATCATGTTCTCTAAATCAATTTAGTAACATAAAAAATAAATGTGGTAATGTATTAGATCTTTGCTTCTCCAACTGCGATAGTTTGAATTTGTTCATATGTGATAACGCCTTGTCTGTGATAGATTCTAGTCATCCTCCTTATGTTATTGAATATGATGTAGTCTGTGATATTTACAATGATTCTGTGATTTATTATTTTGATTTTAAGTGTGCCTGTTACTCTAATATATGTAATTACCTTAAGTCTATTGATTGGAATGGAATTTTTAAAAACCTTGATACAGAAGATGCGACTGGTGTTTTTTATTATCATATTTATAAGGCGTGTGAGCTATTTGTTCCTTTTAGGAAAAAAAGTATTACAAGTTATCCTGTCTGGTTTGATCAAAATATTATTAATCTTATCAAAGCCAAAAAAGCTGCTCATAAAAAATATAAGATTTCCAATTCCAATTTAGACTATAAGGAATTTGTTAATCTGCGTAAGTTATGTAAAATTTGTATAAAAAATGCATATGACTCTTACATCCGAAATGTTGAAAATGATTTAATTTATACTCCTGGTAAGTTTTGGAAATTCATTCGCAAAAAAACCAATAATAATCAAATTCCTCTTCCAATGAAGTATGGTGAAAATTTATTTTCAACATATCATGATGTTTGTCAAGCTTTTAGCAATTATTTTTCTTCTGTGTTTGTTCAAAGTAATATCACTAATTTTAATGTTTCCTATGATTCATGTGTTAATATCAATAATGTAAATGTTCATGTGTCTGATGTTATTCACGTTTTAAGGAATCTAGATACCAGTAAAGGGGCAGGTCCTGATGGTATTCCTCCCAGATTTTACCGAGAATGTAGTCAATGTTTGGCGCTTCCACTTCAACTAATTTTTAATTTGTCATTAAATTCTGGTACCTTTCCGTCGGTGTGGAAAGAAGCACATATTGTTCCTGTATATAAATCAGGTAGTAGAGATAAAGTTGAAAATTATCGACCAGTGTCAATTTTATCCACTCCTTCTAAAGTTTTTGAATCCATTGTTTTTACCAACATTTTCTCAAATTTTAAAAACATTATCACGCCTAAACAACATGGATTCTTTAGTAAGCGATCAACTGTTACAAATCTCTTAAATTTTACTAATGACATTGTGAATGCTATGAGTGAAGGCCTGGAGGTTCATGCTGTTTACACAGACTTCAGTAAAGCATTTGACAAAATTAATCATCATATTCTGTTAGCTAAATTATCTGCTTATGGAATATCTGGCTGTCTGTTTAGCTGGATTTGTAGTTATTTGTTTAATAGAACTCAAGTTGTTAAATTACATAATAATTTTTCAGATAAGCAACATGTACCTTCTGGCGTTCCTCAAGGCTCTATATTAGGTCCACTTCTATTTTCAATCTTTATTAATGATGTTTGTGATAATTTTACATGCAATTTTGAACTATTTGCAGATGATCTAAAAATTTATAAAGTGATCAATAACGTTCAGGACGTTAACATTCTACAGCAGGATCTATTTGTTTTATACCAATGGTGTCTGGTAAATGAAATGGTACTAAATTGTGACAAATGTCAAGTAATTAACTTTAGTAGGAAGCTAAAACCTTCTAGCCCCCAATACAAAATCGGTGGTAAAGATTTGAAAATAGTGTCTACAATCAAAGATCTGGGAGTCATACTTGATTGCAAGTTATCTTTTAATTATCACTATGAATATATAATAGCTAAAGCAAATAAAGTCTTGGGTTGTATAAGGAGGTTTACTAATGAATTTACCAATATTCGAACTATTGTTATTTTGTATGTTACATTTGTTAGATCTATCTTAGAGTATGATTGTGTAGTTTGGGCTCCTTTTTATGCTACACACATTGGACGAATTGAGAAGGTTCAAGTAAAATTTATTAATTGTGTTAAATATAGATTGCCGAGAACTGTGGGATGCTCGTATAATATGTGTTTGAGTTATCTTGCTCTGAAAACGTTAGACTCTCGACGTAAATTCCACTGTGCTTGTTTTGTATATAAGGTATTAAATAATCTGTGTGATGCTCCGGACATTCTCGGAAAAATTGGTTTTAATGTGCCTCAATACCATCTCAGGAATAGTCCCCTATTTAATCTCTCTCACTGCAGCACTAATTATGCATTATTTTCACCTTTAAATTCAATTTTATCAATATGCAATAGTGTCTGTAGTGAAATTGATTTTTTTGCACCATCTTTTAATAACTTTAAGAATAATCTCAACAAATTTATAACATGAATCTTGTAATCTTTAACTGTTTTGTTTATTGTAAAGGCTGTAAATGATGATGCCGTTAATAAAGTATTATTATTATTATTATTATGTAAAACACAAAGAACAATTTTTTTTTGGAAATCGGTTTAAATTTTCTACGTCGAAATTATCTTTTTCTACAAATAGGAAATACGATGTCTATTTATTTTTATGTGACGTGTATTTAGGTTTAGCCTCTTATTAGAACGATGAGACGATATGTACATACTTATATATGTGTTTATTAAAAAGCTATTTTCAATAAGACATTAAAAATGTTTGTTTTATAGAAGAACATGTTCGCTTAGCTGCATAACCTATATTTTCCGTTTCAGAAACAATACATCTGATACTCTAATAACAAATGTATTATTTTAAGGGATTTTTAAAGGGTATAGAAATCGGTTCAATAATGGATTTAATAACTTCTAAGAATGTTAACAATCGAATACTGGACTTTCAACGCTTCTGAAAATTTCAACACAAGAAACAAGGTTAATTTCGGATTAATCGGAGTTTGGAACTAAATTTTTTTTAGATAAAACAGAATTTTTAAAAATTATTTTGTTTCCGGATGATACGGACTTTCGAACAACCGGAAAATAGGGATTCTATTGTAACTTTCAAACTCAAGTAATTTAAACCTGCAGATTGTTTTCCACGTAAATTTTAATTTTTGAAATAATTAAACAAAATACTTTTAGCCGAAGCAAAGAAATGTTATTGAAAAAGAACAGTGTGAATTTACACTGAGAATTCTCCTCAAAACTTTTCAAACAATTATACGAGTCAAAATTAACATTTTTATGCCAATAACTCTGCAAACGGACTGCAATATCCTCTTATTAAGATTTATAATTTTTAAAGTCCCTTTATTGTTTTTTCTCGAAAAATTGCACAACATAGAAAATAATGAGCTCTTTTGATTTGTACTATAACATAGGAGGCCGCGGAATGCAAACATAAATTTAGTTACCACAGTTACCTTTTGAAATTTTTCTATTGGTTCTAAATAATATTGTGCGATGTTTATCAAGAAGCTTGATATCAGTTTATTCCGGAAAGTATTAAAATCTGTCAGTGCCAATTTATCATTATACTAAATTTATCAAAAAAGCAGTTCTGCACAAGAGTCTATTCGTTTATTCGAACATCTTACCTGTTCTACAAACTACAAACTTTAAGTATCAAATGGAGAAACTGAGAAGAAGAATAAGAAGAGTAAGTTAAAGTTTTCGTGTAAATAATCTGAAACAAATTTTAAAGGGATTTGAAATTTTACTAGTTATATTACGACAATTCCAGCATTTTATGTGGTAATACAAAAATTTGCATTTATTTTCTTTTGTAATTGATTAAATTAGGGTTGAGCGTGATAGACGTTGGGACTTCTAGTCATATCTGTAGTTTTTGCTGGAGACCCTTCCGAAGAAATTTTAGAATTACTCAAGTTTTACACCATAAAGAAATGATACAAAAATAGCGTTACAAATAAACTGTTAAATTTTTTGAAACACATATTTTTTTTATTTTTAATTAAACCTTTAAAATGGCATGTTTGGCGTTTACTTGTAAGTATCGTCAGGATTACTCACTCAAGAAGTACTGTAGAAATCTGTAACTGGCAATATTCACACTCGTATTACAATATGGATTTTAAAATGTTGTTGTTATATAGATTTGTAAAGGCCTTTATAGCGAATATGTGTAATTATAGGATTTAAAAAATGTCATTACGGCAGATGTCAATTTGAAGTCCGAATGAGCTCGTGAACGAGAAGAACTCTAGTGCTGGTGTGACATTGTTGGATACATCAGTGGTACACACACACTCCTAGAGTACGTGTCTTTTTAGGTAAAATAGATTATGTGAAATCCAAAGAACTTTTTTGTGGATTTATCTAAAATTTCTAAGTTTTTTTAAAAACTTTAATTGTTTAAATTTTTTAGGTTATTAAGCTTTTTTGATGGTTTTCTAGGTTTTTAAATTTTTATTTTATTAGATTTACTTTACTTGCAGTCCACAGTTTAGACTTTTATTGTAGATTTTTTAAACAATTTAAGATTTTTCAGATTTTATAAATTTTCAGATACTATAGATTTCCAAAAAAGAAATGTATATAGAAGCTTATCATATTTTGGTAATTTTGTAAATTTTTTTATTTAAAAACTTTTAGGTAAAAAATATTTTACACTCTAAATTTTACACATATTTTGGAATCTAGGTATTATTGTGGATTTCTGTAATTTTTGTAATTTTTTTAATTACCATTAGGAAATAATTACCATTAGGAATTCTAATTATTGTTGTCTAACACTGTTTTTCTTTAGAACTGTGACAAAATTTAATTTTTGTTTTTGATTCTATGATCTCTACCGTGAGCTACAGAAGGGCCAAGTGCTATTTTATTTAAAACATTTTTGGTGTTATGGCATCTACGAAAACCAGTCTGTGTTTTAGGTAGAATATTATTTTTATTAAGGTGAGCCAACTTTTTAGAGCAAAAGAACCAGAATCTTGATATTTTAATGATAAACCACACATGACAAAAAACTAGAAATACAAGAATTAAAAAACAATAAATTTTTCGTTGAATGACATACTCTAATAGTATAGTCCTAATTGCGAGTAAAATAATTTATTTTTTGAATTTCGAGTGAGTTTTCACGACCGTTTAAACGCCAGAGAAATATATTTTCGTTTATATACAATAGCTCTTCAGGCCCTCGGGCCCATGGCTTCAATTTTTTCGATAGTTTTTCTCCAGTTTTTTCTGTTCTTGCTCCCTTCCATCCAGTCCCGGACTCCTACTCCCTTTAGATCGTCTTTTACCATCTCCAACCATCTCTTTTTCGGTCTCCCTCTTTTTCTTTTGCTTCCTTTTCCTCCCAGTAGCGCTTTTTTTGTATGCCTATGCGACGCCATCCTCCCTACGTGACCTAACCACCGCACTCTTTGACCCTTTACCTTTTGGGTTATGCTTGGGTATCCATATATGTCCATTACTTCTTTATTTGTTCTTCTTCTCCAGTTGCCTTCCTTATCTTTCACTCCCCCAAACACCTTTCTTAGTGCTTTTCTCTCCCACCTTTCCAACTTTTCCGAGGTGCTTTGGGTCATGATCCACATTTCACATCCATATAGCACTGCTGGCTGGATTACAGTTCTATATATTCTAATTTTTGTTTTTCTCGACACTATTTTGCTTCTCAACACCGTGTTTAATGCCCCTAACGCTTTCGTTCCTTTAGTTTGTCTCTTTTCTATTTCCATTATTTCATCACTAGTTCCATTTACCGTAACCTCTAGATACTCATATCTGTCTACTCTTTGAAAGCAATACTTTCTGCCATTTTGTCCTATCACTTCCAGGTCTCCTTGTACTTTTCTTTCGTTTGTTCCCATATACTTTGTCTTGCTTTCATTTACCTCCAGTCCATACCTTCTCGCACTCTCTTCCAGATTTTTAAACATTTCCTTTATCACCTTTGTGGTTCTTGCGATTACAAAATGCGATATTTTCGTTTACGAAACGTAAAACACCCACTAACACCAAACACTTTACTTAATACTTAACGCTCCGTTAGTCGCGCTTGTATCTCAAAGATACATGCTTCATTTTTTTTAAATATTTATATAACTGCCAATCTTTTAAACTTGAGGTGTAGAGCATTCCTTGGCCAATGTATCTTAATTATGTTCCTAGAAAAACAAATTCAAATTTTTATTTTTAACACGGTTATTTGTGCAAGTATAAAAAAGTTATACTGTGCGTCTATCTATACTCGTATTATTCCATGTTTCACTACCTGTTTTACTTACTCTCTCTCTCTCTCTCCTACAGACCGTGTTCATGTATCTTTAGGTGTTTATTGTCTGTAAAAAGTGTAAGTTCTTATTTTATTACAATTAGTACTAAAAAAAAATTTTATTTTTGTAATCCAGAAGACGTTGAGGAGATTCAGATACACAAGATTCGTCTGAATCAATCTAATAAATTCTTGAAATATTAGGCTTTTTTCAACCAATAATATTTAATGAAACAAAATACGATAATAATTACAAAGAATTTTTGTAAAATCGTTTTAAAAAACATAAATTACAAAGCATGTCTCTGACATATACAGCGCGACCAAATATGTTACATTAGATGGCGCGACTAACGGAGGGTTAAGTAAATTCAGTTTAATACTTGAATATAATATAACTACCTGAGGATGACAACTTTTTTGTCGAAACGCGCGTTATATTAAGTAAAGTGTTTGGTGTTAGTGGGTGTTGTACGTTTCATTTAACACACCGAGAAGTTAAGTTCACTCCTTTTTTAAATATTTTTTTAATAACAAAACTGAACTTCGGGATTGTATTTTGTTAGAAAATCATCATTCATTAAGTAACAAACTAAATTTTTAACACTTTTGGTATTTCCGGAAATTACTAGGACTTTAGATTTTTAAGTAAAACACTACATATATTTTTATATTTTTAAAATCTATATTAAATTCTGAGTCTAATACCTTACTTATTCTAAAACCTAAAACTTTTTTTTGTAATTTTTTTTAGGCAATAATTTAAAAATCAAATCAGTTTTACAAATGCTTTAATTTAAAAAATACCAGAGTTTAAATTAAAATGAATTAGTCTTTTCAGTTTAACTAATTTTTTTTCAAAGAAATGATTTATGGGACTCTTTAAATTAACATTTTTTCTGTGAATCAAGAAATACAAAAAATTTGAACATCCATTCAGTAGTTTTTGTAATATTTACAAAAATAATTTAGAAAAATAATCTCAAAAATGTTCATTCAAAAAAAAAAATTGAAACAATTAATTGCAAATATATTTTTTTAAACGCATTCGTTAAAGTATTGGCCTGAGTTATGATTATGAAGCCGTTCGCAATAGGTACCGTGAAAAGAACCAGGAAAACGGGTCCTGCTTGGTATACGCCCCATATTACAGGAGCTTTCGACTGTCTATCAAGTGGCTTTATAACTCAGGCCAATTTTCTAGTAAATTTTGTTATAATGTGGCTTATTTGCTGTTTTACCAAAAATGAATCGCACTATGGTTACCGCTCTTCCCAACTGCCCCTTATCCTCAGAAGTAAGTTTAAAAGACAATAACATGTAAAAAAAATAAAGAACTTCGTTATAATTATTATCAATTATATACACGGAAAGCAGTATGAAACAATAGAAATTATTCTTAGAGTAGCATTTGCAAAATATCTGATTAGGAAGATGCGTTGCATACTAAGGTGACCCTTGACTTAGTCATATCGCCGTCATCAGTTCCGTTGATGGAGTCGAAGCTTTCAAAACGTGAAAATATGACCGAATGATGAATGTCTATTGCAGAGTTGCAGTTCCATCGACCAGATGACAATAAACAGTGCATATTGATGAGAATTTAATACCACATGTCGACCTCTGTATGAAAATATCCGAATATCCAAAATAGCTGATTACAATCAATATTAGAATGCAATTTCCGGCTTAAATTACGATCTTGATTAGGTTATGCATTTATAAATAGTGCGTCCGGTGCATATTTGTCTGGGAAAATGCCCGAATTGTCGATAATTTAACCGAGTCGAGTCAATAAATTTCCATAAGAAGCGTATGCATATTCATCATAGATCTCGATGGCCGCTTAGGCGGTGAGTTTGAGAATGTGGCTCACGCATGCAGCTACGTGTGCAGGTCTCCATCCCCTCGCTGTGACTCCACTCCATCCCCGAGCGTGACTCTGCATACGCAATGAGCACGCACCCTGAAAAATGTCAATTTGTTCTTCATTAATACGGGATATTAGTTCTGACAACGTCGTAAATCCACCTAACGCCCTAATGAGTTTTAAGGTATCTCGCCACCACCACTTCACCCCTATTTTAATAATAATAAGCAAGGGATCATTTGCGGCACAAATATTTTCTAATTTCGGAGAAAGAAACCAATAAGGACATAGTACGATCACGCAGAACTGGAAGACATTGATGAAGAGAAATGGTGGAGTCGCCGGATAGCGTGCATCAGGCCTGGAGTGATAAATGCCCCGCGTGGTCTTGCTTGAATACTTAATGTTTGATTGCTACACGACATACTATGGACAATTTAACAATCTAATAGAGATATATGGGCGTAACTGCACACCCAACCAAGAAAATGCAATTTCGCCTCAAAATTTCTTCACTGATTGATCATTTTTAGTTGGTTTAAGTTTCTAGAGTGTTTTTTGTTACGAAAATGGCACAAACACGTAAGAAGCATTTGCGAATCCGACTGTAAAGATAATAATGTTGTCTAGTTTGAGCCCCGGGGCACATCACGCTAGCAGGAACCGAGGAATGTCGTCGTCTGAGCGCATTCCATCAAATGTAGCTTCCTAGTCGCATTACGGAACTTGCGAAATATGCCAACGCCTTCCAGGAATTTACTAGTCTACGACTGTAATAAATACCACAAGTTGGTCTCATCAACGGTAAATGCCACCACCAATTTTGCAAAATTATGGAAAATTCACATTTAAATAGAGTGATTTAACTAAAACATATTTTCAGACATTAAGCTCGTTAAGGCAAACTGTCAAGGTTTGGTCTAAACATGTTCTTATCATTTTGCTTAGAGTTTTATAAAATATTACACCAACTGAACCAAATTTGTATAAAAATAAAAAGAAGGGACTTTAGAAAGAAGAAATAGTGGAATATTTGGAAAAGATATTTGAAAGATGTTTAAATAAGATTTTTTCCAAAGCACATCACGTTTAAGCAAGTAATATAAAAGAAATTGATAGAAGACATTAAGGATAAAAAGAAAATTTTTAGAAGAAAAAGGGAATAGATTTTTGTAAGAAGAAAAAGGAGATCTTTTATGAAGAAGATCAGATAATTATGTATCAGAAGAAAAGATTTATGAAAAAAACTGATAAAATTAGTCATATTGGTCTATACTTTTCCATCGATAAAACGTCACATTTTCTAGTAGAGCCACTTTAGTCACTTTTTATTTATGAGAAAAAAAGAAAAGTTTTAGTAATAAATTAGGTAAAGTTATTAGAGAAGTAACAAAAACAGATGTAGATCTTTAATTTAAAATCGTGAAACTTTAATGGGTTTAGATGTGAAACTATTTTTCAGAGATTTAATTGTTTTGAGTATTTTTTTAACTATAGAGGTATCACATTGAAAATGAAAAATTTTAGGGAGTTGAATAAGTGGAACAACAGCTTGAAAATGTCTAGACGGGATTTTGCTCACAGCAAATCGGTAATCAAGATCTTTATATTTTAGAGAGTAATAAAAAAGAAACTGTTGAAAGACATGAAAGACAGACAGAAAATTCTTGAAAGAAAAAGAAAGAAGGTTCTATAAGAAACAAAAATAAGATTTTCTGAAAAGGAGAAACGAATATTTGCCGACAAAAACATTTGTGTAAGAAGAAAAAGGAGGACCGCCGCAAAGAAAGATGTGAAAAAATGTAAGAGGGACACTTTTACAAAACTGGAATAAATCAAGAGATACTTACATATAGGAACAAAGACATTGTGGCACTTCGGATTATACCGGGAACAATCACTAACTTCGCTATTTTAAATGGTAACCTATATTTTTTTACTTTTTCAGATTGTATTGAAAAAATAATATGCCATGCTTTTTATTATGCTGTTTTTATTTCCAACAGCTTCGAAGATAATGTTTTCTAAAAATTTTAACAGTTTTAAGGTCCCACATAAAAATTCATTGTTTTTGTCATACTGTCGTTATTTCTAGTTTTAGACTATAGTTTAGACTTAATTCTTTATTAGAACTAGAGTTTCTAGTTCTACTGTTTTTTCCATCTCTATCTGTAAACTCTGATTTACTATTATTGACACCGCTTGAATCTAGAGGATGGGACATTTAAAGTGTGTCTATATTTGGATGAATTTTATAATGCAATAAAGGAATTAACTTTTCGGTCTCTTACCGATAAAGAAACCCCAGCCCCTGAATTTTAAGTGGAATGTAAAGATCCGACGCGTGCCATCTGTTGTTTGTCTTCTTTGAGTGACCAGCTTGTCACTTTGGTAACAATAGGGTTTACTTATCTTTACAACTACCCTTATTAAATCCTTTATAAACTAGTTTGTAAGTCAAAACCATAAAATTCATCCAAATATAGGCAGCCTTTAGTATTGGTTTAATGACGTTTTCTACGATTGTGGCGTTTTTCCTTGTTTACCTTTTCTTGTTTTTAAGGGTGTTTTTAATTTTTATTGCTTTTTTTTCTTCACTTTTCTTGCCCTTTTCAATTGCTTCCTATAGGGAAGAAGATACAAATCCTTGTATTTTTTTTTTTTTGAACTTTAAACTGAGATTTTGAATTCAGTTTAAGATAATACTTTTACTTCATTTGAAAAAATGAAGTAGAAAAAGGTACTTTAAAAAGAACTAATCTAGTAGTGAATCTCAAAGCAATATGGAAATGAATTAATAAACTCAGATGTAATCCAAAAAAGCGTATTTCTTAATTGACTTCTGACGAATTAAATATTTTTTAAATAAATTTAGTTCAAATTTTGAATTTTTTTTTTCTATGTAATCCCACAGACCCTATCGGTTTAATTGAAAAAAATCTAACTATACCTTAAAAAGAAATGAAAACTTATCTTTTTTAAAAATGGAATACACAAAATTTCTTAGAATGTATATCGATTATTCGCTAACCTAGCACAAACACATAGATACTTTAGCTATAGTTTATTTAAATGATCTTGACCAGTAATAAAGCAATAAAAGAGGTGTGACAACAACACGTGTTTGTTGAAAGTACGAAACCTGTTTTTGGGTAAATGTAAACTATACCAATCAATAGAGAATTTCTTCGTGACAAAAATAGCAACAGGAAGCCGACTATGCTATCACATTAAGGATATTCTGTAGTTATATTATGTTGTTTTCTATTGGCAGCTATTATAGGTTAATTTGTTACTAAAATTTAACTAAAAATATTTTTTTTTAGTTTTTTGCTTATAAAATTAAATCTAATTGAGCAATTTTAATGTTTTAAACACACAATTTGTAGAGAATTATAATGCGAACAAAACTTTGCATTAGCCTGATCGAACGGAAAAAATCTGGAAAAACTAAAAAATTATGAGTTTTCTTCAAAAATTTATAACTGTGACATTTTTAAATTGCAGATCTAGTTCTTTGGAATAAATAGTAACTTAGATTTACTTTATGTGTATACAAAACAAACGCTATAAGACTATTAATTTTAGCACAATTGTAATTTGAATGTTTTAATGCATTTTTTTGTAAGGTGCACTAACATTACAATTTGGTTCGGTAGGTCATTGTTTGATTTGGAACTTTGCCACTTTTTTTGAAGTCAATTATGTGAATAATGCTCGAGTGTTTTGATTTTTAAATTTCTCAGAATAACCTTGTCTTTCATCTTGCCTATATGCAAGTTAGCAGAAACATTTGATCGGATAGTATTAGAATATTGTAATACATTAAAACAACTGTTGTTATTTTGTATAGCATGTTTACGACGGGCCGTGCTTGAAGGACTCACCTTCTACTTGAAACTAGCAAATTCTTTCTCTAGTTGTTATCTTAAAATAATAATTTAGTAGAAATAAAACTGTATCAACGTGTGAACAATGCCCAAATATTTAATTTCAAATTTAATGAAGTAGATATTTGTTTTATTTTCTCTATATGCAAATTAGCAGATAGCTTTAACTAGGCAGTTTTAGAATATTGTAACACATAAAAATAACTTTCGTTATTTTGTGTAGTATAGTTATGCTACGCCTTTAAATTTTATTTGAATGAACATACAAGAACAATAGAAAAGTACAAAAATACTGATATAACCCACATGTTACCTGCTTTTGCTTTTCATACTCTTCCGGTTATTCCTTTCTTCCTACTGGTAATTCTAAAAAGCTATTTATAACATTTGCAATAAAGGTTATTTTTTAAATCTTTTAGAACCTTTATAAATTTTTAATTCTACCTTTCTAACAAACCTTAAATAAACAAGTGACTTTTGACAGCAATACTTTACCTTCACTAGTTTAAACTTCATTAGTTAATTGAATGTTTGTTTATCTTGTTTTCTTAGTCTCTGTATTAGTATTTATACCTTTTTAAATCAAATTTTACATTAAAAAACACATTTAGGCGGCTAAAATTTATCTTTCGTCAATTTACAAATAGCCACCATTTAATTATTTATTTTATTTTGGAAGCATATTCTACTTTATACGCCCGCAAATCAGGGCGTAATCTTTATTTTTATAGCACTAAATTTTTCATACTTGCTATGCAAGAATATCAAATAAATAACTGTACATTCGTCTAGCTGTCAAATAAACGTCTTCAATTTTGTAAACGTCATTTTTTACATTAAATAAAAATTAAGTATCATGAAAAATCATTTATTTCAAAAACTGTTAAATACTACAAACGCACGGAGCATAACACAACTTTTTCTTGAATTTTTGGCTTTTACCTGTTGTAATAGTTCTCTAGAATACACGTTTTCATCAGTTTCCATTTTGGAAAATCGCAAAACAGAAAATACCAACATATCGTATTTTGGCAACGACAAGATAGTCAACTAATTAATCTGGATTTATTTAACAGTTTAAAAAAATACCGGAATTTTGAATATTTTTTTGATTTGAAAAATTAAAACAATCCAAAATAAAATAAAACGTTGTATGTTCCACGGGCGTAATCGATCGTCACTAATGGCTCTCGGGAAATTAGAAGCACTTCTAAGTTGGGCTTTAAACATTCCTTCGTGCCATAATTCTTTTGATTATCTCCTTAATACATAAACAACTATCTTATTTTTAGCATACATTTTCATCTTTTTATGTTTTTAGTTGATTATTGAAAAATGTTTGGTAAGTTTTTTTTAACTTTAACCAGGGCGTAATCTTTATTTTTATGGCACTGAATTTTTTAAACTTGCTACGCAACAATATCAAATAAATAACTGTACATTCGTCTAGCTGTCAAATAAACGTCATAAATGATCTTGCAAGATTTTGCAATGAGAAAAAAACGACAAGTTTTACTTTTACATATTTTATTGTTTAATTAGGAATTAGCCCTGAAGATGACAAACAGGAGTCTAAACAACTCCACTTTTCGAAACGTTGTCATTTTCTTAAAAAAACATTTTTTTCGCCCAAATACCAATAACACCCTCGGAATTTTGAAATTTTTATTGAGATTTGCAAAACAGGACATTAGTTACATATAAAAAATTTAGAAAAACTGAACTTAGATAAATAAAACTATAAAAAAATTAACTATTATGATATGTTATGTTACATCAAATATTTTTTATGTATATGAAATATATAAAAAAAACGTTTGGGTTGATTTCAGGTTTGGATAATTATTGTTTTAGAAGAGTACATACAAATCTTTAATTTTATGTTGTAGGATTTACCAATTGTGATAATTTTTTTTCTTGGGCCAAGTATTTCCGGAGATATACACCTACGTTATCCAGACTAGGACTTGTGCCAATTGAACTTTGCCACTCTTAAATCAGGCCACGTTTTGTCCAGGAGAAAATTAACGTGAACATTTCTCTTTCGTATAGACAGTTGAATTGAAACGCTTGTGATATATGATAAGTATTAGATATCACATTCAGTACCAATGTTATTTAACTAGCCATTACATAAAATTTTGCGTCACGTGCACTGAATCAGCAGAAATTCAAAATGTATTTCAATATTGCGGAATTTTAACTATATTTTCGGTTGAAAAATCCATCTTTTTAAAAAGTCTTTTATTTCTATTTCTGATCGTGATCCATTCGTCCCCATTTTCTACCGCATCTCAGCATTTTCTGATAGAACTCTTGCAATATAACATCTATGGTTGAGTAAGACTTATAGGGTCGAAATTTCACGGGAGGAAAACTCCAGGAGAGACAGGAGAGAAATGATGGCGAGCGAAATCGTTTGCTGAATATCAAGCAGTCTTAGGGACAACGTCTTTGATATAAACCGGGCATCGCGGTCTCAAAAGAATTTATTGGATGAGGATAAAAATTTTCTAGATTGCTTAGCTACATTTAAATGATTTCAGCAGGGAGTACTTTGTTCTTGTGCAAACGTTTTTATTAATAAATTGTCTTGTTATGTAGGTGGCTTTAAGTCAGCCATTAGAAAACCATCCACGTAGTTCACATTTTATTAGTTTATTTGCGTAATACCGTTATGTCCGAGTGGGGTTAGAGAAAAACTTAGGGAATTTGATTCAGTTTGTGTGTAAATGCGTGGGAAACTAGTAGTAAATTATTTTTGATCGGGTTGAGAGACTATTTGTTTCTCTTAGTTCTTTAGTGAATTTTAATTAACGATTTAAGTTGAAGTGAGCACGTAAAAACAATTAATGTTTTGGAATTTGTGAACGTAGTTGGATAAATGGACGGACGGTTCCATTACGGTAAGACTTAATTTTATTTTCTTGGAGATTTATTATGTGACTTGGAGGATTGATAAGTGAGACAAAGTTTCATAACATTATCCGACAATCCATCGAATCTTGGTCCGATTGGTCCGTAAATCGTCGGAGATAAACAACAATGCTCTAAAGTGATATACTGGTGCAAAAGGTTAAGCTCCGAATGGCCTTTGGCCCATCATTTCGGAAATCTTGTCTATCCTGTATAAAAAATTCCGGAATAAACTCACCATTTCGTTGATCGACACGTCCAGTTTTACGACTTTTGCAAAGTGCATCCAGGAAACGTCGAGCCACTTCGGGAATAATCAAACCTTCTAGATCCGATTACAAACCTCGATAAGGTTGTTATTTATGCCGTCTGAAGTGCGCATTTATTCTCTCCCAAATGTTTATATCTTCATTCGTCGTGTTGACAATAACTCATTTCAAAGTGAGATTACAATTTCCATTCCAGTGTTTCTTACAGCAAACTCTAGGAAGACAATAAGAAAAAACAAAAAGAACGGACGGCTCGTGAGTTATTGTGTGTAAGATAAACGGGTCCGCTCCAGCTCGAAATGAAGTCTGGCGGGAAATTTATACCCGGCCCTGCTGCAATATCTCCAGTAGAACAGAATTGGACTAGCTTCGAGGAAAATAGGCTACTGCGGGAGACGCATTTTAAATTAGCTTTTTATTGGGGGACTGTTTAAGGCCACTGACGCTTTTATCGACCAAATACAAACAACTCAAATTATCATTTCATGTCGCAAGAGTGGCCAGGTGATGGGATCATAGGCCGAACTCGTAAATCTAGGAGGCCCTGGGCGGGACCAGAACAAGTGCTAGCCAGATAACCTCTTTGCTCCACACTCACTCATTCTTACAGTGGACATGTTGAGATCTTGTCAGGCGAATTTTTTACTCTCTCAGATTTCTTATCGCACTTCACATACTTGCCCTAAAATAATAGTTTTTTGTCTAGTTATAGGTGTGCGTTATTGATAAAAATATAAATCACTTTGATTTAAGACTTTTTGCTATCAGAAACAAGCACGCAACTTTTATGTTATAAAAAGTTTGTTTTCCGAAAGTTTTGACGGTGAATTATGAAGACTCAGTATATTGAGAAGACTGAATAGGAATTTTATTTTTGTTGTTTTCTGGATTATTATCACAAGAGAAAAAAATATTTATTTTAATAATGTTAGGGTACTTATCTTTAAAAAGGGCTTGGTTCTTGAAGTGCTTACCCTTATTTATAGCACACACTCAGGAATGCTATTGACACATCTACGTATAAAGATTTATGCTAAAAGCCATTACCACATGGTCATTAATCACTTTAGGGTTTCACCCCTTATAAGATTGTCCACTTTCTTTAGAGAAATTTTTTATGTAAATAAGAATTTGGTGTAAATCCCCTAAAATCTCATCAGTCTCTTTTGAATAGTGCTAGAAAATGTCTGGATTTTATCCGCAATAAATAATCATTTGTCATTCAGATCTAGAACGCACAATAACACACCGTATCCCCGATATATCATAAATCCCCACAAAGCTGCGAAATGTAATATGAGTTGTATTTCTCTTCCCTCCTTTCTCCGATGTCCACTGAGGAGATATTGGTTTTTTTGCTTTGCTGCTGGTGCCATCTTGAGCGCTGCAGCCTGCAGCAATTCATCTCGTTTTTCGCTCATATTTTCTTGCATCGGCTGCGTTTGCAAAACTTTTATTAAAAATACGGTATTCCAATCGGAATTTTTGGGTGGAAAAAAATTTTCTTGCACGTTTTTTAAATTAGGGTTTAAATTAAAGTCGAGTGGGGTTCGGCGCAGGAGCATGGATTCTGGCAAAGGAGTAAGAGAGAGACTCTTCGGCATGACAGAGACGAATGGGTTTCATTTCACGCTGGGCCTCCCGCCCCGCGCCCGACAGCCCCGCATGATTTACCGGGCTACAATGTGGTAACCCATGATTTATCGCTGCCGAATGGCGGGCTCGCGAGTGCTGAGCTTCAAAACCCCGGACTATGGCCGCTTTCCACTCTTCTACCACTATCCGACCGAATTACCATATTTATTCGACAGACTATTTTTTCACACAAAAAGAAAAACAACATCACAAGAAACAAACGCCTGCAGGAACAAAATGACGAACGTAACACTCTCCTGGCTCTCCAGAGAGGAGAGCTCAACGAATTTTCCATTTTTTTTTTACAGAAAAATTATTTTAAGCATTTGTATATTTATTCAGCTACAATTTAATTAGGAGATAATTAGAGATAATAATGAACGATTTATGTACAGGTTACCTACTTACTGAAATAGAAGAGAATAAGACAACTAAATATATTGCGTATTATGTAGATGCGGATAGCGTTGATAGTGATTTATGCTAATTTGTAAGGCTTTTAAACGAATATTTTTGAACCTTTGTCGGGCATATGAGGATGCTTCAACGCAAATTCGATATACCGGTCTAAATGTGTATTTACCATTAAAAACAATTTTTGAGGAAGTCTTGATTTTTTAGTTCTACAGTTACCCCTCTTAGTTACACAAAAAAATTTTTTGTTACAATATGTAATATAATTTTGTAATAAATTAATTATTGCTAAAAGTACTACATTACATATGTAGATGTTAATATTTTATGGCACATCTGCCTAAAGAGAGTTGGACAAATACTCGTAAAGGAATTTTTTTTTAGAAACTTTAATATAATCTAAACAAAATAAGTACAATCACTTTTACCTTAAACCATAAGTAATTGCTACAGAAGTGTAGCAATTATAAAAATTTCTTAAAAATCGTTTGTATTCTAATGTAATTTTTGCTACAATTTATAATAAAACAAAATTTTATTGGCGACAATTTGGGTAATATATATATATACCTATGATGTCTAATCTATTAATTTCTATTTTATTATAAATTTGTTATATTTCTGCAGGATAATAATGACGTGGAACTTGTTTTTGAACAATAGAATGAAAAGTATTCTTTATTTGATAGAACCTGAAACTTAGCATTTACAAGAAGGGGACCCCCAGAAAGTGGAGACAAATCCTACAGCAAAGCGTTTGCGTCTTATGAACTTGTATATCATTTTTTTTTGTGATTATAATAAGATTTGAAATAAACAAGTTTAGTATCCTAAATGCATGCACATTTTGATGTAACTTTTTGGATGTGCTCTTATTTATTACATTAATTTATCTACCTCCGTGAGTAGGGGCGTTATTACACAATTATAATTACAGTGAAACCTCTCTGGAGCGGAAATCGATGATGACAGATTTATTGTCTGTCTAATAACTGAGGTGTTTGTCTACCAGAGGGTTCTTTTATTTATTACTTACCATTATCATTTATATTTTATAAACGTTCTTGAAAAAAGATACTAAACTAAAGCATAACAACAATAACGCACAAACTAATTTAAATATATACAGTGTTGGTTGGTTTGTTTTGTGACGCCTTTGTTTTTGGTTTGCGGACACCGGCTCTGATCTAATTTTTTATCTTCTTATAGGAACTGTCCGCTTATAAGAAGATTCAAGCTAAAAAACTAATAAAGAAAAAATTTTTTTTTGTTGTTTTGGTTTGGAAAAAATTACTCAGCACGTATGTATATGAGAGATGTCGACTTATGAGACCTGACCACAAAGAGAGTTTTTACTGTACAACTAAATACGAGGCATTAACGAAATATTTACCTAATTTACGATATAAATTTGAAATGATGCCTTTTTCGTTTTTTTTTTTGATCGGATTTACATTAACTGTTTGTTCAAGAAAAGATTTTTTATTAAAAAAGGAGATTAAAGTTAGTGTCTGCGTTCGTTCAACAGAGGATCCAGTCTAGAGAGTATTTAGTTTTATAGCAATTTTTGTTCAGGACAAAAATATTTTTCGAGGAAAGGAGGTGTTCGTCTGTCAGAGGTGTCCGTAACTGGAGGTTTCACTGTAATTTGTTATTAGATCTTACAGCTAGACTCTTACTTCTAGTTACTAAACTTTTAAAATATTTATGTTTCATTGTCGTTAAAATTTATATGTATCTACAACATCTACTTGATAGATTGTAATGCATTTTTTCTTCTGGGCTATGGATCTTTTCCTACATAGTTAATTTCTGATTCTTATGACAATTTGGTTACTTCTTAATAAAGCCGTCTAAAAATATTTAAATTTCTTTTATTGTGGTGATGAAGGGCTCGCTTTTTGTTGACTTAGCACCTGATTTGGAGTTAAGGCTTCCTGAATTTCTTTGTGATTTTCTTTTGATTTGAGATTGCAGGTGATCCATTCGTTGTCTTTTGAAATAAATCATTGTTAAATGCTAAACGACAAAAAGAAGACAAATCGATGTATGGAAGGAAGGAAGCAAGCAGGCTCGAATAAGAAAAAAAAAACCCTCTCATAAATCCTTCTTTCTTTAGCGTGGGGCTCCAAAGTTGCACAAACTTGGGCTAAGTCCGAACATCGTTCACTTTGAATCATGGCTGCCTGAATGTCGTCTCCGTCGTGGCTGCGCATTAATATAAGCCCTAAATCGAACTGTACACGTGCACCCACTTGACTTTTCCTCAGAAAAAAAGCTTCCAAATATATTTTTTTTGAGTCAAGACTTAAATCAGCTATAATTTATTATCACAATCATCTCAATTAAATCAGATTCACGGGACAGGAAAAATCCACCTCATAAATAACACAACCTGCTCATTAACCGCATCCGATAAATCACTCGGACAATATTAATATTAAATTGTCATTATAGTTGGAAAGTTTCTTTTTATTATCGGAGTTGGAGTGCAATCGTGTCTCGAGCTGGTTATGGACGCCAACAATTATATGCTCTTTAGCTGGACTCTCCAACAATATTATTAGTGTCTATATTCTGGAACATGGCTCGAGCTTGGGTTATTAAGAGACCCGAGATCTGATACTTTGATCTCTAGTGGAAGTTCAAAACGCTTCTTCGTGCCGGTTATACAGGTTGACTGACGCCGCTGGACCCATTCCTCATCTATTTTACTATCGACACAATTAAACTACAGTTATCGGAAATTTCATCGCGTTTTCTCCCAAGCTAGCCAAATCAAAAATCCAAACATGTTTTAACCGAATGTAAAGCTCTCGGTTCGGAAACACACACATGGAGGGTCGAAAAAGGATTTAGGGGCGGCTTAGCAGACAATGGACAAGTTCAGGTCTAGCACCGCTCCATTTAATAAAGGTGTATTTTCGAAAACTAAACTGGCTAAATCTATTAGACAAAAGGATTTAACTGTAAAAATTTTCAGAATCATTTTTTACCTAATTTTACCATGATGAAAGACTGTTTTGATAAGGATATTTATATATTAGATTTCCAAAATAACGACAGGCTGTCTTGTAACACTTTTATTATGTTCATTTTCTAAAAAAGTCATACAAAATTTTATTCCACTGGCTCTTCCTCTTTAAGTTTACAATACACTAACTATAGTCTTTACTTGACTTTTCAAAAAAGAATCAAATGATTTAAAAAATTTGTTATGGACATCTCTAATAACAGTTTTTGTGTTTTTGTACTGCTGTCTGATGTGAATATAAGGATATTTCTTTGTATTTTTGGTTAATGCCGGTGACATTTTGATGTTGAGATCAAATTCTATTCCTAGTTTCTTCAAAGTTATTCCAACTGATCTTACTTTTCTTGACATTTTGTTTTTATTTGCACTGGCATGAGCGGTTTTGAAGTCGATTACAAGAACACAAATATGTTTTTGTAATTTTTACATTTTGTTTTTTTATAGGTTGCACATATTATTGTTTCATCTTTTCTATTTTGCCATACACTTTTAATAAGATTTTAGATCATTTTTATCACGTTGCTTCTCTATATTTTATTATTTCTCTTTGTATGTTGTACTCTTCTGGGCTCCTACTGTTTTTTTAGTTTTTGATAATGTTTTAATATTGATCTTGTCTGTTCCTGTTGTTTTGTTTTTTTTCAATTATTCTTCTTTTTGCGATGATTTACCTAAAACTTTTTTGCAATATTGTACATATTTTTTTATTATCAATTTTCTTTAATAGTTTGCTAATGAACAAGCTTATTTTGAAAAAATATTGCGTTTGATTGGTAGTCTTATTTCATCCTTTTACATCTTTGATACAAGTTTTTTATTTTCTTGTTTTTGTATTTTTCTTCAATGCTTTCTATTATTTTGGTGTCGTATTGTTTCTTCTTTATTCTGAAAATTTTTGGGATGTGTTTTTTGGTTTTTGTATCCACTTTCGGCTATTCGGTTTAATTTCTTTTAACATTTTTTTTTATTTGCGTTCTTTTTTTATAGTCTACAGTTTTTGTAACATCAGTTCTTTATCCTTTCTTCTATCACATCAAATTTGTCTTTATCTTTTTCTCTATCATATCAAATTATGGTTATATAGTCTATAATTTTAAGTAGAATTTTTAGAAATGGTAATGATACTTAATATTTAAGATTTTGAACAAGTGAAATAAAAAAACTTTTACGCGGCTTACTTGCAATGGTCCACCGAATTACAGGACTCACTCTCCAAAATTTTCCAGCTCGCTCATAAAGAATAATTTACTAGGCTTGTCTAGTAAATTATAAAAGTAAAGCCTTAAAAGAAATAACTTTTACAAAACCTAAATGACATAACTTTTTACAAAAAATGCGCAAGAAAACCTTAACCAATAAAACACTTCACTCCCGTTTTCGTTAAGAAGTGTCATGACACATTTTACAGTATAAATACCGACAAGAATAATTTCTAAAGCATTAGTCTTTTATTTAATGAAAAAATTGTTTATCATAGAAAATTAAATATTTCCATGATAATACAAGTGTTATTATAAATGTTGTACAGAGTGGCTGTAAATGGTTAAGTCTGTTGGTAATCCTGAGTTAGTAATTTTCTAACCTTTTTTGTAATGTTTTCAAATTAAAAATAAAGTGGATGCGTCAAACTTGTATGAAGATAAAATAAATATTAGCAAGTGTTTGAATATTTTTTTGACACAGGGAAAGTCAAGTGAGGCAGTTTAGGTTTGCCAACAGCCTTAATCATTTAGTCACTCTATATTTTAAGCTCAGAAATATATAATGATTCTTTCAAAGCTTGCAACAAATGTTTTTGATTTTTTCAGTGTGGAATATCTGTAAAAGAATTATTATAGGAGGCATTATAAATCAAAATGCATCATCGGTTTGGGTTTGTCTGCAATAAACTCAACAATGGCTGATATTCGTTTTAAAACGATTTCTTAAAAAATCGGCTCATATATTTTAGCCTAGAACACGTCATTTTTTTTTTATAATAAGTAAAAGTGATTTTGGTGGGATTTGTCAGTTTTAGGTAATTTATACAGGGTGTTTTTAGAGGCAACAAAGACGATGTTTGCACCTATTGTGTCATATAATAATTTAGCCAAGCAGAAGCGTAGGTGCTTTATAATTTGGATGCATGGAGTGATTTATGCACTAGCTAGATCGTCCCACAAATCATTTTTATCATTAATTAGAAATTAAGTACTCTCTTCCTAATCAGCAGAATTGATTCTCGGAGTCATACGCACATATATTTAATTTTTTTTAATCATCACCTTTTTCGGAAGTAACAAATCATCTCATGCCTATTATGAGAAACGATTAGTAATTATTTCGTAAGACAATTAAAAATAATCCAAGCAGAGTTGATTGATGTTTAAAGCTCGTCCCACTTTCAGCACTTCATTCGTCGTTGCGTTAAAGACGAAGCTCCCCGCTTCAGATAAAGCGATATTTAACCGAAACACATAAAATCAAATCACTCGTCTTTACGGCACCATAACAGCCCTCTTCTGTAACCTAAGATTTCAACCTCGGAAGCTCGCGTGCGCCTCTAGTTTATGAAGTACTAAACTCGATTCCCGAGATCGTCCAGACTGCAATAGAGCTTTCGAGCTTTTACTTTACCTAAACAAGGACAGAATTACTTCCCACAGGCACGAAGCTCTCTGGTGAACAACAAGTGTGCCCTTAACATAACTGTTACTATAAACATAATTTCAGCGTGAACACTTTTATTTCATGGCGGATTCTTAAAACCCTATTCTCAATATTGACCCCAATCCAATCGTTTAAACGAAAAAAGGTAATTAATACTTTTTCAAAATTTGATTAAACCGGTGAAATTAGAAATCGATTAGTTTTCTCTCAGTCGTTCGTAGGCAGGTAGAAGAGGTATTATTGCCGAATAAGTTACTAGCCCGTTGGCATTCAGCACACTATTTAAATACCTAATGGTTCCCACCCAATGCTAACTACTTGAAAAGTTATAGCTTCGTGTGAGTTCAGTGGCGTCGATTCAACCTCCTCAATTACCAAACAATCGCTCACAGTAAAAAATATATAAGTAAATTTACGACCACTGTTGTTAGACAAATATAACCAACGGTCAAACAAGTAAATTTTATTTTGAAATGTGATATTACAATTAGTATTTTTAATTATTTTTATTTTTCTCTGTAATTTTACAGCAACTATTACGAGATACTTTTGTAATACTTTTGAAGTAGTTGTACTAAGGAATAATAAAATTTTCTGTTTAAAACAACACAATCAAATCAGAAATAAATATAGAACAACCATAAATTTAACCCAAAACTTGGATACCTATCTTCAACTGAAATTTACCAATTTAATTGACCTAAAATACAGAAAAAAAATAAAAAAAGGTAAGTAACTATAAAATTAACCTTTTTTTAGACCACTGTTGAAGGTTTATAAATTGGGGATTAATCTTAGAAATAAATAAGTAGCAATCCTTTACCATCTTTTAGTACTGTTTTTGATTTAATGTTGACAATAACAACAATACTAGAAGCATAAACAAGGTTTGATTATCTTCTTAAAACACTAAAATAAGGAAAACTGGCAGTGTCTGTGTAATAGTAGTCAATTTTTACTTAAATTATTATGATAAAATTAATGTATCGCTTGAAAATTTATAGAATAAGTTACAAAAGTTATAGTAAATTTAGAAGATTGAAAATAAACTTTACACATATCAATATAAATTATATTTTTATTAGAAAAGTACTAATATGTATAAGAAGAGTCATTAGAATTATTATACTAAGAATTAGTTGATGGATGAATGGAGATGGAGTTGATGGATGGATTTTAACCAAATTTGGTTGAAAAATTTGTCTAATTAGAGATGACAAATGATAATCATTTTGACCAGAATTTTAAGTAGTTGGTATGCAAATAATTTTTTTTACAAGATTTTTAACAGTAAAATAGGAGCCGTTTAAACGTTGTTTTCCAAAAAAATTTTGTTTTTTTTTGCGTATGTTGAACTGTTTCTAGTTAGAATAAGAATATGCTAAAATGATTTAAATTATAGAAGATTTACTGAGGCGAAATAGTGGCTAAGTTAAGCCAGTTTTTCCTACAGAATCAATGCAGCAGATAATGCTAACAAAAACAGAAACACGTAGAAGGGACTGGAGATGTAAAAACTCTTGCCAAAATTTTGCTTAATACTGTCAGTTTTAGAAGATGTTATATGCAAAGTGGAGCTATTAACATCGCCTGTGGCGAACGCCAAGAAAGATCTTTCTTCTATTAAGTAGTATTATTTGATAGTAGAATCTTCACCGTTTGGTGTTACGTCTTTTTATTTTGTTTAATTGTCTAAAATCATGATTTTTTCGGCTTTTCTATTTGATCTCCATACGACCATTAAGTCTTCTTAAACAAAATTAAAGCTCAGCTTTGACAACAATTTCAAAGAACATGAACTAAGAGTTTCAATTCGAAGATTTTTAGTCTGTACTCGTAACTGTATTTTTTAATTCTTAGCAATAAACTGTTTATTGTTGTTCTCTTACTAAAACCGTGATGTCTTAGAGTCAACAGTGTGAAGCCAGAATGTTTGTAATGTTGTGTTTGATCTTCCTTACCTTTTTAATTGCATTATATGCTTTCCTCAAATTATAGGCTTGACAACATCCTTCGACAATAGACTGATTTTCTGTAACATGAAGTGCAATTAACTGTTTATAGAAAAATTGGAGAACATTGACTTAACAATCTAATCTCACTAGAATCATTCCAATTGTTGATAACTTCGGTATATTTTTATTTAAAGCATAATTACAAAATTTAAACAACCCAACAGAAGCAAAAGAAACAAGAAAAATTAAAAATGTTACAAGAAATTTTATTTTCATAGTAATAACTTAAAATTTTGGATCCAAGTTTTTATCATTGATGTCTCTAATTAGACAAAAATTTGTACCAAATTTGGTTGGAAACCGTCACCTCCTTCTTGGCGTAATAATTCTAATGAGTCTAAGCATATTTTTACTGTTAAGTTTATAGTAAAACTCTTTCTAAAACTATGTAAAATAAAATCCATTTCTTTTCAGTGGCTTTTTCGAATTTTAAACGCCGCCACTGTATCATAAAGTTGCAAGTGCGAACATGCGATGCACCAACACACATATATCTACCAGTATTGAGATATCAGGACGAGCCTGAAAAAATACTGCACTACTTTTTGTCGGAATTAATGATTGTGGTTTTCATTCATGCTTCGGTGGAGCTTCAGTCGGATTTATTACGATTTTTCTTTTATTTATTTTTCTTGATGTGTGTTGTTTTTTATTATTATTTATTGACGACGCAATATTTTTTCTAACGACGATTTATTACTCGACAGACGTTGACAATGAAAGAATAACTTTAGAATTACTAATTTTGAGTAATGTGGGAGAGTACAAGATTATAGATCACGATTATGCTAATTACACGTGCTTTTAACATTATTTCATACATGCTTGCAACTCAATCATTGTAATTAACAATAATTACACATAATTACAAAAAATTCTCGCGAAGTATTAATTAATTAATGGATACATCAATCAAAAAATTTGTTTTCATGCAAAACCTGTTCGAATAGCTTCCAGGGACTCTAACTTTCTATTAGTAGGAGGCTCTCTTGTAATTAAATAATTAACCAATCACAATACCAACACACTTAAGATAATTCACTGATTATATTCAACATTTTATAAATATTCTCAGATTATCTAGAATAACTTTATTATAATTTTTTAACGATTTTCTGGTTTTCTGTAATTGGTTTAATGGCAGTAAATGGAACGTAAAGTTTTGCTTATCTTATGCTTTTGTCAAAAGTGAAAATAAGGTCACCAGTTATGCAATAATAATACTCAAAAAGGATCTAACAGTTTCGTTTTATTTGCATTACTTATTTGTTAAAGAGGGCGTTACATTTTTTTTAAATTTGTCTAGCAATAAGATTGAATCGTTTGTGATCGACCCATCTTTATAAATAGAAAAAATTTTTGGGCAATTCTGGAAATTTTATAATATGTTTACTCTGGTGTTATTACACAAATTTTTACAAGTTGTCAAAAAAAATATGTCAAAAATTCCAGATCTTGATCTACAGTGTCGACGGCGACGTATTGAAATTTACAGATCTAATCCTAACCTAATTAACATTTTTTTTAAAAATATGTGGTGAATAGTAATTGATAAATTAATTATCGCGTTTAAGTAAATTTAAAAAAAAAATGATTGTTAACAACCTGTTAAGCTTTGTGAAATATGGTAACTTTTCAAGATAATATTTTTGTTAGATGATTATTTTCTTATTTTATACAATGCTATTATATGTATGATGTTGCTAAAAATAAATAAAAGTAAATTTTTGTTGGTAATTTATTTACCTCTTTGTAAATTGTTATTGAGTACAAAGAGTGTTTGGGATTGGGTCTAGTACAGATGCTTAGTTTTTAAAGATACTATCTCCATAAATTTTTATTATTTTATTAATCTTGTATTAAACTTTTTATTATTTTATTATAGTTGATTATTAAAATCTTTTATTAAAGTTGATTATTTCTATAAATTTCTAAAATTATTTTAATAAATAACGAATTTATGGTGTTGGACCTAAAGAGCAAGAGTTCTTCAAATAAGGTAACCACATGACTTCGTAATATAACAAATTAAAAATTTTTTTTGAGAAGGTTGTAGTATTTTTTTTTCTCCTGAAAGTTAATAGTATTATTACTTGTCAGTTAAACGTCAGTTAAATGCCATTTTACAATACCGATATTGTAAAATGACAGTTTTATGTACTAGAAAATTTTTCGTTATTTTGCAACTAATGGTTTCTGTAACTTATAATGATTAAAAATTGTTTGCCATCATAAATTAATTACTCCCTTACTGTCAGAGTAATAATTAAAAATAATAATTTTTAATAAATTTTCGGCCAAAAAATCTAATACAGTTGTCGTGCGCTTGGTAATTTACAGTGCTTAGACTCATCTGACCCTCACCTTCGGCTCTGGCCTGAAATCGAGTGTGTACACTGTAAATTTTACCTACCACACTCTCACGTAAATAACTATTTTTTTTTTAGGTGGTTTTAATTACAACCGAAAAACTATAAACTGGACAAGATTTGAATAGTAATGTCTCTTAAATTCAGCCTGTTTACATTTACTTAACTGTGGTTCTTAAACTTATTTAGTTTATCGCCCCTTTTTTAAAAAAGATAATCATTTATCGCCTCTTCTTTCTAAAAAAAATTTAGCATGTATAGTCGCACCAACGTTTTAGGGCGATTACGGCTTAAGGGGTTTTTCAACATTTTACAATTTTTTATTACTTCACACAGTAAGGCATTTTAAATCAATTAGGTGCTTGTCTCTCTTTAACATATGGAAATAGAATGGGACAGACCCTTATTGTTGGTTTATTACTTTTTAGTACGGATTGTAGTTAGGTCGTTGTAAACCACTTAAAAAGGCAAGACTGTAATCACACTATATCTTAAAAAGAAAAATTTTAGTGGCAAAAGTTTTACGAAATGTTTATTAGACATAAATCGTTTTCTCTACTTTTTAATTTTTGTGTTTCTTACACTTTTAAATTTTTTTATATAAAATGCTTGGTGTGACATCCTGACATCTAATTTTGATAAACTATTACCTACTGAATAACAACAAGAAGCGATACGCTTTCTAGTGGTAAGGTTTGGAACTAATGAACCTATATTTTATTAAGGGAGAACTCAAAATGTTGACATACGGTTGATGTTTCTCCCTCAACAACACACGTGTCTCCTAGTTCTAGATCTTGTCGATCGTATTTATTAAATATGTAGGTCTCAGTTTTTACAAAATATTGTTTTAAAGTGCAGGCGACAGTTTCTTACAATTTGAAAACCCTAGTATTAAACAAGAATATGGAGCCGAAGGAAATCTTTATGAAAATTATGGCCGTAAGCGACAGTTTTAATAATTGGGAATCGGAGACGACAGCATAATTAAAATTGATAGTCATAAACTACAGTTTTTGAAAAATTCCAAATTAGTATCTATATACTGTGCGCCGAATGAAACTTGAGTGGTGCGGAAAGGGAGAGGAAACGCACCGGTCGCACAGATATCTTGGAATTCATAGGCGGCACGGCCGCGCGGCGAATGCAAATTTTATTTTGTGAACTGCTGTCTTCCATTTTATTTTATTGGAGACTTTATTTGAAAATAGGGAATAATATTGATTTGGTGCACATATTGATTACATTTACAATGATTTCTGTCGCGCCGCTTCAAATTGTTTTCCCCTTTTTGCACAATTCCCAACCTGAAGTAATTGGTCGCACCACTGCATTGCACATGCTACTATAAAAACGGTAAGCAATCAGTCCCGCCTACTCCAGTTGTCCATACAAAACTGTGATAAGTTTGTCGCGACGCGGCGTTAATTAATACGCTGAGTTGTTGGCAGGCAAATACTACGACGTTGCGCTGTATAAATTTTGCAAAGAACGAATTAGAATTATAGCAGCGCTTCGTTAAGATAGGGGCACGTATTATAAATTTTTCACATTCTTTCTCCCAATCATCTTTCATTCGGCGCACTGTACATATACATATAGTTTGGGCTTTTTAAATTTTCTTCACAAAATACTTTCTGTGACATCTAATTTTAATAAACTATTGTTTGCTGAGTATTACCAAGAAGTAATACGCGTTCTATGGCTAAAATTTGGAGGTGCTAAGTATACATATAGCAAATGTATGTGTTATTGAGGGGAAAAAACTCAAATTGGTGATGTTTCTCTCTCAATAACAAACGTTTCTGCTACGATACGATCAAAAAGTATTATCCTCTAGAAGGCTATGAAGGAAATTATATATTGTTATAAGGAAATACCTTTTCTCAATATAAATTATATGAAAAGAAACAAAGTGACAGCTTTTCTTTATCATATTGTAGATGTAGATAATTAGGTACAAGTTTTTATATAATGTTGTTTAAGTTTCAAAAATTTTAAGAAATTATTCCCTACATCGCCTGCGGCTCCCAATTTTAATTAATTTGTTTTCTGCGGCTACCAATATTATTAAATAAAAATTGGGAGCTTCAGGCGACAGTCTTCATAAAAATTTCGAACCACATCAGGCGACAGTTTAATTAAAATAGCCATCCATAAGCCACAGTTTTTAAAAAAATTCAAAGTGATAGATAAACAGTGTATAACAATACTGTTTTTGACAAAATAAAAAATAAACAGTTTTTTTATTATTAATACTACAGTAAAAGTTTATTAGTTATTAGATAGGTCTTTTTCAAAGTTTTTTAGTGTTGAATAACGTAGGAAAAATTGGCAATAAACGCAGTTGTTTACGCAGTAAAAAAATCTTATTACACTATTAGATAGTAAATGACTTTAAAATAGCGTATAACTTATAAAAAAAAAACAGTACAAATTTGACCAACTTTAAATGCATCTGAAAGACAGTTTGCGTGTAAGTAAGTTGTATAGTGAATTTATGATACTTTATGAACACATTTACTCATGCGAACTATCTGTTGGGTATAGTTAAAATTTATCAGGTTTGTAACTTTATGTGAATTACTTCTAATATCAAAAAAAAAAAGAAATCTTGTTTATCTTATCTTTTCTCAAAAAGTTTCTCAAAAACTAGTTATCACCTCAAGGTTAAAAAAATGGTGTATTTACTCAATGTTTTGAGACAAAATTTTTACTGAAAATGATAGTTGATCCGTTTTTACTCAATTTTTTTATGTCAGTAAGTATTGTCACTAAATCGACAAATAAACAAAATTGATCTTTTTATTTTTTTTAAATTTTTCTACATTAAATAATTTGCCATTATTTCTAAGAAAGTGGATGGGATAAAGAAGCTGAAGGGTGGATGTCTAACTTATTGTCGAGTAACCTAGCAATGCTGCTTCAAAATAGGTCTTACAAAACGAATAAACTTTATTATTTTTTGCGGTTATCTACAACTTTTTTGAAATATTTTTTACACGAAACAATTTAATTTAATTTCAACATCGCCATCTTGTCATTTAGAATGACATTAGAAATACTGTAAATTTTATACTTTTCAACACATTAATATTCATTAGAAGGAATATTAGAACAATTCTGAAAAAAATCACATGCGAAGAGAAAAAAAAAACAAATTTCTTAATGGCAAACTCTGAAGTTGATGTGATAACTAGTTTTTGAGAAAAGATGAGATAAACTTTTAACAGTCATGTATAATTTTTAAAATATGATTTGGTCAGACAATACTCTAATTACTTTTACCTAAACCATCTATTTTTGCCCAAATAAAGTAAACCAATTATTAATTTTGTGAGTACTAAAATAATTTTCTAAAACAGCTTCTTTAAAATCGGACAAATTTAGTAAATTAGTGGAAACAGTTTTATAAAATAGCATGATGTTCAACTTTTCTTATCGCAAATTGTTGTTAATTTAGTGATTATAAATGGGGCTTTAACCGGATTCTGTATTTAGGTAATTTTTTTTAGAAGTTGTAATTTTAATCTACATACACTTATTTAAATAGTAAAATAATTTAAAGTCTTTAATGTTGTAGGTTTGAATTAAAATAGTGAGATATTTTATTTAAATGAATTAAATATTTAACATTTTAATGACCTGAGAATTACAGTAACTCTAACAGAACTCATCGCTACAATAATCCTTGAGAAAACTCATTGATAAAACAAGAACCTTGCATAATTAGCTCGAAGTCAAGTTTTCAGTGAAAAATTTTTCAGGCGCCTGAAACCTTAATAAAGAGATTTATTACTGGTGTTCAGAACAAACAAAATAACGAAATGTCATATCCACTTATTTATTTCTTTATATTTCCGTTTTTTCATATCCACTACGATCAAAACTAAGGGCAAAACCGTCAAAATGCAAATTTCATTAATTATTTGTGCTATATTATTATAAAGTGCGGGGGAGCGATCAACGTAATTATTAACGTCTATATAAATTTCGATTTTAATCTAACATGTAACTATTATTAAGTTCTCATATAATTTTGATTATCTGATCCAGGAAAATAAAAGTGGAGTTTAATAATTTCGTAATGAAATGATTGAGCGTGGATAGTTATCAAGACCGAACTTTGGCTTCTAACCCTGCGCTCATAAACTGTCAAATTTCCGCCTCACTCGGACATTTAAAAATTGATTCGGTTTGTCCGAATTGATTAAAAAGTCGGTTTTGGCGTTTCGAGTTGGCGCCGAAATGCGCGATTGGTGTCGTTCCCGGTCACATGTCCTAATTACGTCACAACGGAACGACACGCGTCCGAGCGAGAAGTGAACTCATAAATCGGCTGAGAATGAGAGAGACGTACATAAAGCATGGTTAGCGGGGAGCGTCAACCATTATCTTGCGTCCCCTGTGCGTTCCGTCCTTGTTTGAGCTGCGGCCGGTGCCTGATGTCGGATAAGGAGGGCCGAAATCGGTCCGCCCATAAAGTGTTGTCGGCCCCTTACCGCCCCGCCCGGGCGGAGCGCACGGCGTGCCGTAAAGTATTCTCTAACACTTAACTCACGTAAAGCATTCGGACGAGTCTGTCCGCGGTATCAATGATATCATATGTACACACCAAACTGACTTAAACACCGCGAGTTCTGCAAAGAGTGACCCATGGACTGCGGCTGCCGGAGCGCTTCCGGGTCTTGGTAGACCGGATTTCAAAGGTCAGTGATTATTACTTCCTGTCTTTGGGATTTTTACAATTTTAAATGCACGTGGAAGCCTGTTATTATTTACATTAGGCTATAAATTTGCAAGCGGAGGCGAGGCGGACCTCAATGGCTTCATTTTCTCGTTATAAATGCATTGGAATTATTGAACGAACCTGTACTTAATTTTTACTCGTCGTGTTTCACTAATTCAAAATGATTAGCGTTTCGACACAATGGAAATTTAGTTATTAATGCCGTAATAAACTACACAATTTTTATTCCAACTTTATTTTTTACTTACTTTAATTATGAGGTAAACGGGAAATTATAGACCTACCCAGCATAAATCTTCACGCAAAACCTGTCACACAGTAATTTTAGAAAACGAAAAAAACCACATTTTTACAATCTTTTTACAAAATGTCTCTCAACCAAATCACTATAACTATTTTTTTCAGAAGAACATCAAGAAGAAACAAGATTAATTAAAATTGTATCAAACTATTTTGAAATTTCTCAAAAACTTGACTTCTAATTAAGATTTAGCTGTTTTGATGGGCCTCGGGCCAAATAAATTTATTTTGGAAGTTTATTCTTTTTTCTTTTATTAATTACAAGTCTAGAATTAAGTTGAGGTCAATGTTAAAATTACAGACTACTTACACACGACCATAAATCTTGTAATCTGATGTTGGAGTGTAATAATTTTTTAAAAGAAAAACTCTCAAAGTCAGAAGAAGTGCTACAAAACACAAAAAGCACCATTTCTCTTTTCTAAATCCAAAGAGTCGAGAGATTTATTTTTAAGTCGTTGAAAAATGTAGTTGACAATTCTGTTGACAAATTTGTAATTTCTAATTGTTATTTCTGATTCTAATCAGTGTAATTACTGTACTTGAGTTTTAATTAGGTTTAATTGAAAGTTAGTATTTTCAGTTGTAGTAATTACAGTAAACTACACGGCCTTTGATTATTGAGTGTATGTAAACGCCTCAGAAATTTCAGTAATAATGCTGAGAAACTGTAAGCAACTAATAAATCTCAATTTGCATTTTTGTTGGATACATTTAATTCCTATGTTGAACATGAATTTTAATAGATTAATATTTCAAAACTAATTGTTTAATAAAGTGAGTTGTTATTAATCAGAAGCCGACGGACATCAATTCAACTCAGTGTATTGTAAAATTTCTTGTAAAAGTTCCAATTAGAAGTGGATGTTCTGTGATTTGTGAAGACAAACAGAGGAAAACAAATCCCACAAATAGCTTGCTATTTCCGATTTCTAGTTCTCGTCTTAACTCTGTTCAATAAATTTATTTAGTATTTTTGTAGTGATGTTGAAAATGTTGAATCCGTCGGAGGGTCCGTATTCAATACTCAACGTCCGTTCATCAGAAGTCACTAAACAGGTGGCCAATAACCATAACCGTTATAATAACGCGACCGTTTCTACACAAATGAGTTGAAATTACGACCCACTGCGCGCTGGTAAACACTCTATTACGAGCCAATTCCCTTCTTGCGGGACAATTGCGGCATTATCAGAACTCTTTCGAGGCAAGAATAGACCTCCCTCGGACGAGTAATTAGGAGTTCCTTATCGCACCAGGACACCACCTATCCTAAGCGTAAGTCGTAGATCATTCCGGCGCCGGTATCTTCCACAGCTTTTTGGCTTCAACTTTATGACACCGCGCTTTGACGCTTATGATGTCTTCCCTCTTACTTCAACCAAAAGTGATTTTCACTTGGAAAGAGAGGAGTTCTCTCTCGCGCTGTGTTTTGGTCGTACGGTTAACTTTATGTGACGTCTGCTGTATTACACACTTCTGCTAGATTTTACGACGAGTAAATGTGCTATTACTTCAACACCGGGCGCTTTATGAGATCTAGATGTTTCACTGATTTCTTGATGGCTTTCCACCTGTTCACCAGTCATGGATGCTTTACCACCCACAATTTCATTTCTTGCACTTATCTCAATTGTCGAGTTTTTTAGGGCAGTCTATTTGACGAAGGTCGGATCTATTTGTTCCAGTTATTGCCTTATACCGTTAACTCAGCACGTTGCTTTTTTAGACTCGGCTAATTTTTTTCTTTTCAAGGGTATTTCCGACCCAAAAACGCTTTTTACAATCTCTTTGTCGTCATGTTACAATAGTGAGGTCAAGCAAAATTTATGATTTTGAGGGAAGTGTATCGGAATTTTTAGATAAGATATAATGAGGTGTAGAGTTGCGTTTTTATGTTTTATGTAAAATTCTATTATCAGAAATCTCTCAACGGAGCCTGGTAAATTATGTTTAGGTCAGGTGTGTTAGATGTGACTGTATACATACATAATAAATCAGGTTCTTCCACAATTAAAAATTTTTGATTAGAAAAATTTAAGAGTTGCGTGTGTGGCTTCTTGCCAAAATCAAAATCCTTGAGTCTCCTCTTAAAAAAATCAGATAAACTACACGAAATTATTTTCTAATTTTTAAAATCCCAAATTGCCTGTAAAATGGCAATTCATCAAAAGCTTTCCGATTAAAAATTCTTCGGGTCTATTTAATTTAGGGTCTAGAGTAGAATTGGGCGTTTCCACAACATGGCATCACACTCTAAAAAATTCGTTAGAAAAAGATAGCAAAACTCAGGCGTGGAAAAAGAATTTTTTCGTGTAGGAATTGACCGATAGTTTGCTAGCACAAGCCACTCATTTCCCTATATTTAAATGTTGATAGCGTGTTGATCAAGAATGTTATGAGTCAGTTTATAGTTGATTGTGAATGTGAACGGATCGTTATGTGCGTCCGCTTCAACATCGAGGAAATTTTGAGTGATTTTTGTGCGAATGTGTTTGTGAGTAGAAACGGGAGAAATATTAAGGTAAAATGGATTTGTTTGATTTGAGGTGAATCGAAAAGACATAAGCTCTAAATCAAAACCAACGATAATAAACCTCCAATATATCGACGATATTTCTCACTTAGATAAATATTCCGCGACAAATCTCGCTATAAATTCGGCAGTTAGTAAAATCCTCGTAGCCATCGTAATGAATGTAAAGCAAATAGTCTAATTGAGGGCCACGTGAGGGCCCATATGTGTAGACCGAGAGGGCGGGAAATTTACGGCCCCGGCATCCGACCGGACTAGAGCTGTTATTGCAGCGCCAAACGATGTGTTTTATATGCCATGCTTTATAAATACGATCACCTACAATTCTTTAGATTTATCCACGACGGATTCTAAATTGCCCATCGATGACCCAACGCAAAAAATACCACACACTTTTTTACTAAAGTCAAAATATCTCAAAATTTATGGAACATTTTTACATGACATACTATTTTCACTTTTTTTTAATTTGCCATTACAAATTTTAATTCATCTAACCCCACTATTTAACACGTAAATATATTGCAATGTGGCGTTAGAATTTTTTGTATTCTTCTTCTCGATACTTCAAAATTTTGAGTAGAGATTTTTTGAATTTTATTTTCAAACTGTGTGTCCCACTTGTTAATTTTGAATGATTGTTTTTTTTTATTTCAACAAAATTTTCTATAAAATATCTCTATCTAATTTTTTATTCCAATTTAAAAAAAAATAATTTAAAAAACAATTTTATGCGCAACCGTCCGTGAAATTCGATTTTGCGGCCGTTGTCACTAATAACAGTTTCGAAGTAAAATGGAAAATTTCGGTTGCACATAATTGTGTCTCATTACGTCCGTGAAATGTTTTAACGGCCACGGCGACAATTTTTTTCTCCATAAAATAAAAAATATTTCGCGTTAATATAATACAATGGTAATTTGTGTATCTAGGCTACGAAATGACTGTTAGGTCGACAAATCAAAGCCGAGGCTCTGACTTGTCTTGAGGGTACCAAACATATTTTGCAGACGAGGTGTTTACAAAGTTTTTTGTACAACTGTAATAAAAATAAAAATAGAATTAAAAAAAGGTTGAGTGGTGAATCTTTTAGTGATGGTAATAAATAATAAATGTTTTTTTGGCCGTTAGTAGTGGTAGCGGCTTTAAATGGCATTTTAGTGGACAACATAGAGGCCGTTTAATTTTTTTGACCAATGTAGAGGCCGTGAAACGAGTCTTTTTCAGCCGGATACAAAACAATAACTAATTTTTTCTCAACTGAATTTTTTACATTGATGTAAAGGAAATTAATTGTTGCACATAACACCGGTTTCCAAGAAGAGTGACACAATTAAAAAATCATCAATATTGACATCGTCATAACATTATTGTTTATAAATAATGTCTTTCTTACCTGGAAGAGTGCAACATTCTTGTATCTTAAACATACATGGTTTTCGCTTACTGTTTTGTGTTAAAATAAAAATAAATAATAAAGTTTAAAATTTTTAAAAACAAAATTAAAATCATCTTTTCTCAAAATATTTATTTTGAGTTATGTTATTCTTCTCGAGAACCGACGATAAGTGAATAATAAAAATAAAAATAATTATTTAAGATCTAGAAGCTAATCTCTAAATCGGTGTTTTACTTTACTACAAATTTTAAAGAATTTTACTTAATGAATAACTAAAATATGCTGCAGTTTCAATTACAAAAATAACTGACTGAAAAGCATTTTTTTGTGAATAATGTCTTTATAATTATAATCACTTATTCTTATAATGCAGTATTTGAAATAACCTAGGTCATTAAGTTGCCGTTTTTTGTTTAAACATAATGCTTAGATATATTGTTATTAACACTTGTGAAACTATAACTAAATGCTGTATAACAAATAGCACTAAAAAGGCGAAAATTATTTGAAGCAAAGACATACAACAATAAATAATAAATGGATTAAGTAGAGAAGTTTAATTTGACTGAATTTCTGTTTATTAATTTTGAAAATTGTGGAAATAGAAAATTTTATAAAAAAATTTTACTATAATAATTTCTGGATACATTAAGAAAAATAATGGTTGACTCCGAACAGTTGAGAGCTTTATCTTTAACCCTATCATCTTGAAACTAAACTTGAGCTGACGTTATTGACTGTCTTTTTTATATAACATTTTGGTGAGTGCTATAATTTGAAGTATAACATTTTTCATTTAATTGTCCTAATTCCTGCGATTTTTCAAATAAAATAAAAAATATGGATGCAAATTTCAACAATGTTAAGGGTATTTATGTTACAAAATACTTTTATCAGGAATTAGGATGCAAAAAGCAAAATAATTGTGAGACAATATAGGGCATCTTGAATTCTAAATTAAATTGAATTAAATTCTGTAAGCCATATTACCTTAAGAACTTCTTAATAAACTACACTTACAATTATGGAAATTATTAAATCATTATGCTTAATCTGTAATATTCGTATAAATAATGTCTTTATAACTGCCCATTCAACTAATGCAGTATTTGATATACCGCGTGTTCTAAAACTTTTGTACTTAGGTTCTCTTTTATTGTGAAATGTAATGTATAATTATATTGCTACTAACGCTTGTGAATCTTACCTAAATATTCGATGAAAATTAATTAATTGTAGATTAATAGTAAAACTATTAAAAAATAAATAAAGCAAAGACATACAACACTAACAACCGAAAGATTAAGGAGAAAAACTGAAATTGACATTTTGTACTATTCGTCAAAACTTTAGAACGTTTAACTCGCCATGCGTCTCATTGTATCAGCTAATACTTTTTTATAATTGATCATTCAATAATGCAATATTTGAAATAACGTATGTGCCAAAACTTGCGTTATTAAATTGTCTTTACTTCAATAACTTAAATAGAAAAAAGACATAACAATATTACTTGATAAATAATTTTAAGGGTAAATAGAGGCTTTATTTGATATTATGGCGTTTGCAGCTATAATAAAATTGCTGAAAATGATATTCTGAAAATTTGTCTACGTCCTGTATTTACATGACTAGCGGCAACTTAATGACGATAGTTTTGGGATACACGTTATTTCACACATTGTATTACTGAATGAGCAGTTATTTAACCAACAAGTTTGCTAATGAAAGTAATTAATAATTAACACGTTTTTATCGCTATTATTCGCTAATTACTAAAGGAATTAATTACGATACTTCTCTATTGATTGACCCTCATCAAATTGCAAAAACTGTAGTGAGAAAAGTGTCTGACTTCAGGCGGAAATCCAATTTGGCGTTTTTTTTTGTAAATACATGTTTCGAGTTTTTTGACAAATATTACATCTGCTTCAGTTTAATTTCTGATTGGAATAATCTGAGGGCTGGTTGTATATACGTCAATCAAAATTGATGAGAGATTAACCTTTCATTACTTCAAAATAAGGTACCCTGATTGGTTTAAAATTCGTTAATGAGAGATTAATGTTCCAACGATTTTTGACGTTTATGCAACCGGCTTTTAATTTTTTTTATGTTATTTAGTTGGAAGTTTTAACATAGTATATTAAAGAACGCGTTTCGAAAAGTCAACTTTGTGGCACGAATTCAAGTTTATAAAGAATGAGTGCCACAATGACTTGACAAACGAGTTCTTTATGCTATTTTTTCTACTTTAAGCGTTTTACGTGATTTTTAAGTAAAAAAGTTAATAATTTAATCTGTAGGGACTTTTGCGTTAATACGAGATAGTTCGTAATAAATGTCATGAAAGTGTCAAATTTTTTTTGAAGTGTTTTTAAATTTGTTCAAAATTCTGTGTAAGTAACGCTCAAATGTTTTTTTTACTTACTGTATCGGTTATTGATTGACTACTCCAGTTGGTATAAACACAGTAAGGAAAATCTCCAAAAACATTGTAACATTATTTTTAAATTACCAACTTAATTGCGATTCTTAGCGATTCCTCTCTTCGTTATTTCAGACCAAGCAGTGCTATATACTCTTCTAAGAAATAACTTGTAAATTATCAAGCGCTATGGGGGTTGTAAATCGTCAAAATAGTGGCTGAAATCTGTTTCATTTTAAAGCTGTTCTAACCTTAAAAAGAAAGTTGAAGTTACCTCAGGGTAACCGCCGCTTGTTCACCCAAACCAACCCAAATCGGTATTTGTTACAGATGCAAAGTTGTTTTCAGTTTTGGCGTAGTTTGTATTAGCTGTAAAAAAGCTCTCATTATTAGTTTGAACGAGTAGTACTGTTTGGACGTTTTTAAAATCTCACATAAAGTAAAACATACCTACCGTGCTATAAAAATTAAAAAAAATAAATATTGCAAAGAGACACATGTGCGAGAAGAAGAAAAAGCTGTATTCGAGGAATTTTTTTGCTATAGATATTATGAAATTACAGAATTTGGCAGTCCAAACACTAACAATACTGATTACCAATATACTTGGTCTAAATCTAATTTTATTTCTCGAAAATCAGTTTGAAAAATGAAAATTTTGTAAAATTTTGAGTTTGATAGTCGTAAATTGTGCATACAGTGTGTCTGTTTCGGGTCGGCGTATAAATCTTGTATTTTTCGTTTTAATATGTGGGGTTAAGTCTAGAATATAATATTTCACTATAGCTGTTGGCACATGTATATAGCCATACAAGAAACATAAATTTCCCACCTACGTCTCTCACCGTTTTTAAATATTTTCCAAATGCATTTGTAAGTGTTAAAATCGGTTGTATTTAGGCACAAAGATCATTCGATAAATCAAGAGAGGGACCCTCAACCAAATCCGCTTATAAGAGATAGCGTTGTCGGACACAACCGATACTGTTTGGTGTAGGATAAAGCGGACCATACTAACACAAATATTTATTCAGAAAAAAATTTAAAATAATCCAAGACACGGTGAGTTAAAACCGGACTTGCGGCCGTCGGACAACTACCATGTGGTATAGGAAAAATAATGAGATGCATTTGTTGGTTTAAGTTTAGCCTAGAAACAGGTGGTTTTATTTTTAGGTTTTAAAAATATGCAGTTTTATGTTTTTTTGATACAAATCTTAAAATTTGAAAGTTTCTAGTTCTGTTTTATTTTTCGTTTTATGTTGTCATTGACCTAGAAGTGGTTGGTATTTTTTTTTTAAGAGTATCAAGATTTATGTGATGCACAAACACCACTAACTTTCTCCAGATCCAGAGTTTTTTTCATAATTAATTTGAGCTTTCTAGAGCGTCTGGAATTATTTTGAACGAATTAAAATGTCAATTATCGCCTTATGAATTTTTTACCACAAGCTATATCTTCTAACCAAGGAAATTCATTAGCTTAATGAAGCTGTCCATGATAATCAGACGATTTAAAAATTTTCTGAAGGAATCTGCGATTAAAAATAGTTTATTTATGTTTAGAACTATCACGACTCTAAATCACGTTTTATGAACGCTTGAATTAATTAGTTGAGCTTTATTTGAATTTTATAGGCGCATTGTATGTCAGAATGTTGGATCAATGGCTACGACTATAAATTAACACTCTTAGAAAATATTTCGCATTTAAACAAAGTTTTTTTCTTTAATTTTTCTCAAGTAGGTATGTCTTTTCAAATTTCCAAGATCTAGCATTAATAATGTTAGTGGTGTGGTTAGCAAGTTGTCTCACAGCTCATAAATAAAATTAGCGTTTAAGTATCCTTGGAGGAGTCGTATTTTCCATAATTTGACTAGTTTCTTCTTTTGCTTGGAAAGTTTTTGTCTAATAGTGACAAAACAAAAATTTTGTTATTTAAGAATGCGATTTTGATACGATATCAGAGTGTTAATGTAATCAAATTCAATTAATTAGTTGTTTGGTTGTGTGAAAGCTTATTTATTTGAATGACCTGCAAGTTATCTCCATAAACTTTTCGTTTGGTTAAAAATCAAACATTCTCGCTGCAAACATAAACCATTTGAAATACATTTATTCATTCATTGTGTATTCAAATTAATAACTCGCTTCGGAACGCTAAGTATTCAGCATAACACAAAGTAGTACTGTCGCCAGTAAAATTTAATCCCTCAATGATTTTCTTATTGAGAAAATATGACGTTAAGTAGAAGAGACTTTATTTTAATTACAAAGACATATTGCTACATTTCGCAAAGTTTGTGCTAAATAAATCAGCACATAAATCAGGTCTGGTAATGAAATACCTATATGACATAGCTGAGGCGCGATAAGTTATAAGGAAGTTAGTGAATATGCTCGTGTATAGCGTGGAAGTTCTCGCCTGTACTTGCTCAAGCCAGAAACTTGAAGCTTCGCCATAATTGCACGCTATAAATACGTATCAGATATGAGCAATTAGAAACTAGAAACATGCTACTACATGGGACTTTCTTTGGACCGAAAATCTGCCTCCGGAAGCTTAATTACACAATAAAATGTAAAGCAAGAATATAAAATTTAGTTCAAACTTCAAACCTATTCTAGTTTAATGTCAAGTATATTAAAATTCTTTATTCTAAAACATGATTTAAACCTATTTACTTAAAGATACAGCGTAGCAACGATTAATGCTACTTTAATTCAGAAACAAATTTGTAAAATATTTGTATAACTTCTCAATTTTTAAGAGCATATTTGATGAGAGCAATCTGTGGGGCTAGAATGCGCTTTTTTAACACGTCAGAGGTTTATGTTCATCTCTTGCTATAACAAATAGATACTTTTTTCTACAACTGCAAACAATTTTACTAAAACATACCGTACTTTAATCAATTTAGTATTTAGTATTTGTTATAACAACTCGGCAGCCGCAAACGTCTCAGCCATCTGAGGAAACTCAAGTAATTAAATAAAAAGCAAATAAATACTATAAGTGATTTTTTATTGTTATTATAAAAAGTGTAGAATATGAAAACATTATATTTAGTGTGTAAGTATAAAAATATTTCTTGATCAAGAGTGCTATGAAATTACTGTCATTGCATTTGCTATCTTCTTAAAATAGTGAGTTTTTAGAATTACTTAGTTGTACTTAATATCTCGTTACATTATTTGTTCAAATAGTATAAATCTTATTGGTTTTTCTCATTTATGTATATTCTTTTCTACCATTTTATTATGAATATCAAAAAGAAGCTGCATGGCTTGTTGTTATCCAGATTTGACACTCTAGATAGTTCAATACCACTAATTTTGTTTGGTTTGCACCTAAAAACTTTTTACTTTTTTAAGAAAAAACTAAAGTTTTTAATGTACAATATTAGTTTTTAGTTGGTTTTTAATTCTTGACTATAATAAAGTATTTGTTGTTTTAGAGCAAATTTCTGACGGGCTAATTTCAAGTTGTAGTATCGCAAATCATTTTTATTTTCAAAGAAATTTAAAAGAATTCGCATCTGTGATTGGTTGTTGTCGAAGAAAAGTATTAAAATTTGCAATACTACCGGTCGCAGTTTAACTTGAAATTATCTTATTAGTTTTTTTTCTAGAGTTGCTCTATAACTAGCACTCAACCTACTACGTTAAGGCTAGATACATAAGAATTTTTAACAATAGTTGGCGTTTCTGAAGAATGGATGACAAAGCGATGACAGTTCTGGATAAAGCCGCATATTAAAATTTGTTTTTATAGCTAACTTCATTAAGAAACATTTATAAACAGTCTGTATATGCTAGTGTGTAATATATGTACTGGGCGTACCAAAAAATGATGGTCAAAAATTTAGCTAGTGATAGGTTTCGCTTAAAGAAGATTTTTTCTAGATTTTATTTTTTCTAAATTTCAACTGTTATTAAGATAAAATAGTTTAAAAATTTAGTACAAAATACTATACCCGCCACTGACCTATGCAGTACTATAATGGTAGCTAGACTAAATTTAAAATTTTTAGCATCTGTTGCAGAAATGGTATATAGAAAAGTTGTTTCATTTGATGAGATGTATCACTGGTTACATTTTTGACCATTATTTCTGATACACTCTGTATAAATTAATTTTTTATTGAAACCAAAAAACAATGTTTTGATATAAAAATTTAAAAAAATTTAACGCAGACACTGCAATTTACAGAAAACTGGTAACTCCAGTATTGTAAAAATTGACTATTTTAACAGGATATAAATATTTTTTTAAAATCATTTTGAAAATCTTATAACAAAACTAGTAACACTGTTTGCTTGCAAAACTATGATAGCACTTAATGGGCCGTATGCATAAAAATGAGTACCTACTTTCGACTCATTTCGAGTCATTTTACATGTGAAAATTTTAAGGTGATGTATATAAACATAAAGTGAGTAGATGTTTGAGTCTGAGTTTATATAGGTCTTTTCAATGACTCTGAAGTGCCGAGCAATACAGGGTTTGTATTCAATTATTAACCGAAGGCACCGCAAATGCAGTTGGAGATGCTGAGCGTTTAATTCTAAATTTACCTATAAAACGTCTTAACATAGAGATCATTTTTGCCTGAATTGCAATTTTTGTCACATCTGCGATAGAAACCCTGCACAAATTCAGTCCCTCATTTCCAGGTAATTTTCTTAGTAAATTTAGAGAAATGCAACTACAGAATGTCGCTTTCTGCATTTGGTGAATATTACAATTTTATTAGTTGGGACCTCAGAGTCAGTGAAATTCAGAATATTTAAATATTTGAGCATCAATTCACATGCAAAGCGAAACACAAGATAAAAATTTAAAGTCGGGAGTATAGCTACTCATTTTTATACATATGGCCCATAGTGAGAAATATGTTTTAATAATTTTCGTTTTTAAGAAATCTATTGAAAAACGCATTCAGGTGTTGTAATAGTTATTAATGCACCACTACATTAATGGACGTATTGAAGTACCAAAAATTTCGTTTTTATACCTATAAAAAAAGTTTAACAAGTGCAAATTATTATAAAATATAGGATAAAGAACTTGTTTGTTGAAGTCACTGTGAGCGCTAGTTTTATAAACTTGAATTTGTGCTACATAACTGACTTTATGAAATGTGTTCTTTAATATACTATTTTTGAGATGTTCTTTGGTCAAAAAATTTTCTATAGGAGATTAATTTGTTATCAATGAATAGTAAATATCAAAAAATAAAAATATTGTTTGTAGTAATAAATACAAATCTACAAATTAAAATATTAATACTCAGAAAAACAAGTTATTTTTTTTAAAACAGTAGTAGTAGTAGTAGTAGTAGCCATAAATCTTCCAAAAATTTACTAAATAAGACGTTCTTTGTTAAAATTTGTTGTTTGTTGAACAAAAAATATGTTTGTTCGATAATGCACACAAAAATTATGCTTTTTGCAGGTTGTTCAAATTTTCCGACTTTTTCTTGTAATTGTCTTGAATTTTTTCAATTTTTCTTTTCCTAAAACAATATTTGGACTATTACAAACATTTAAAAAAAAACAGATCGATTTAGCCTTCTCAAGTGATGCGGTAACCAAAGAATCGCATTTTATTTTTATTTATATCGATTGAGGGCATAATCGGGAAATTATGGCCCGAGAGAATGTAAAAAGCTCGACGTACAAGGGAAGGGTCTTATTTTCTTGAAGGCCATTAACGACAATTATACCTTTAGTATATACAAGGTTTTATGCACAATTGGAAATAAAAATCCAAATTTACAAAAAGTTCAGTCAAGTATTAATTGCCAAAAGCAATAATTCCGAACAATATAGGGATTTTTACGTACGTGATGCTAACAACGGTCTTTATTTGATTCAATTGTGCATAAATAGAATTTGATATACTTCTAGAGTTAGAAAAGATTTGTTAGTCATTTTATTGTATTAATTTTTGGTCCGATTTTTAATTATAAATTTTGCTTATCCTAAAAATAGAAGTAATATAACATATTTTTGTACTATACGAAGATATAAATAATAATCAGGTAGTAAATATAATGAAGATTATTGGGCTATTTTGAGTTGAGATAATACCAGTAGTATTTTTGTTTCCATAGAAAATGAAAAAAATTTGGAGTTGTGATTGGTTGTTGGTACGGAAAAGTATTAAAATTTGCGATACTACCGGTAGGATCTCAACTTGAAATTAGTCCATATGCATGCATATAAGGGGCGTTTTAAGATTCAAACTTTAACAAATAACAACAATGTATTAATTATCATATAATCATATATAATTTCGTATAGTATTTTTATTTAAATTGGGCTACAGAAAAATTTTTTTGTATTCTCAATTTCTAAACTTAATGACCCTTAGTCCTATATTTAAATTTGTTTTAGCTTATTCCTAATTTTTTAATTTGTATTACATATGAACATATAGAATATATATTTAACAAAATTTTTGCTTATTTAATTATTTCAATGTGATTAAATTAAGTATTTATCATTGATTTAAAATTAAGATATATTTAAATTTGTTAGAAGATCATATAAAACTATGGGAATTATTATAAGGAAGATTTTTTTTTCTGTGTACAAACTAAAATACTAGAGGTCAAAAATCGTGAAATTTGAGTACCTAAATACCTTTTGGGTGGTTTGTAAGATGTCGCGGAACAATCGTTTCATTTAAATACAAATGGAATAAATCAAGAAAAAGAATAATTTGGAAAAAGATATGCGCATTAGCATGACATAAAAGTCCTTTCGTTTAATTTTATTTTTGTTTTGTTTTTTCGTCGTTGGAGTCTTTGGAAATAAATGCCAGTGACATCCTCACTGTCAAGTAAAACCCACGTTATTCGCTTTTAAAAGGTCGACTGTTTTTGTTAAGAAGTAGTCTCCCCAAAGTCACCTTTAGTGGCCATGTCACGAAATTCTTCCCAACGTAATTAAATATGTCGATTTTGAAAGACACTAAATAGATCCCTTGTGTGTAAGAATTCCGGCTCTATTATCGGCTAATTGTTCTTGTTTAGTCGAGTCGAGTTGTAACTGTAAGTAGAAATTTTGCAAGAACTTTATTAGTGGTTGTAAATCTCTAGAGACTTCCCAGTCTTCCATCGGGATAGAGTAGAGAAGAACTTTCTGACGTTTATGCAGATTTTCCCAGATGGATGTTATCAGTGCGCATGATGTATAGAGTTCAATTATACAGCAACATGGCATTGTTTTAGAGCTTGACAGTAACATTGATTGATGGAATATCGGCTCACCGATGCATGTTGCTGAATTATCCCAAGATAGTGTAGTTGGAGCAGTTTTTTCGATCGCTTCTTTGGCGAATTGTTTTATTGAGAAATCACAGAAAACGGGACTTCATGAATTAGGGATCAATGATTAATTTAAACCACACAAAAACTTGACTTTGTTACAAACCTCAACGTCTATATTACCACAGTTTTATCCTTAAATAACCTCAATTAATTCAGTCATTAAAAATATGCTAGATTGCCCACTGAAATTTCACATAAACAAGACTTTTTTGAAATTTCTTAAAATTTCACGTTTCTCTTAATTATTTACAACAGTCAAGGCAACAGTTGTTGCTCGTACAACTTTTAATTTAGCTTTATTGACGTTCTAACTATCAAGAGTAGATAGTAAACTAATTAAAGATACCACCTGCATGAGCCAACTCTGCTACTACTTGTTCTATAGTTGTTTTAAACCAAGAAAATAACTCAATTTTAGTGGATGACGTAATTAATTAATTTTTGATTTATTATTTACTAAAAAATAGCTCCACTTTAAATTAGGTTTTAAACTAGTTCGGTTGGAAGCTAAAATCAGGGGAAAATGTGTAATTTAAAAATTTATAAGTTTGTAACAAATTATAAAGTTATTATACTCGTAATGGGATGTAATTATGATAAAAGTCGATTTGTCAACGTGTCATTAATTGTGATTAAGTTTAGTTTAAATTCCTCTCATGGTTCTAGGAAAATGCATGTTGTAAAACCCGTTTATCTTACCGTATTTCACAAAAATGTAATTAATAATTTTAAAAATTTTGCTTTAACCCAAAAGAAAAATTTCAGTAATTTGTGTTTCAGAGGAAGCATTTGACAAAATGTTGAATAATTCAAGAAAGCCAGAAATTTAAAAATTCCAATAAAATAATTGCCGTTCATAAAGGAGCAATTTCAATAATTACAGTAACCCGGCATGGACCTTATATTCAAGCGTTCAATTAGCATTACCTTTCTTGTTCTTCATTTTGAATAATTGGTCAGACATTATCCAGTAACAAGTTATGCAGGATATTGTTACATTTCGGAATTTGCTGCCTACAGAAATGAGCTCTTAAACATTCCATAAATGTAATCCAACCTTCTCTCTTTTACCATTTTAGTTATACAGAAAAAAATTTGGTCATCTAACAACGGTTCTTGGACCAATATAAGCAGAGCGGTGACCGCTTCCAAAGAAAGTGTGGAGGTAAATAAAGAACAACTGATGGTACTGAGGTTTAAATCTTGACCATTATTTCATAAAAAAAAATTTATTACTACTATTTTTAAAAAATTGAAGTGATGCAAAAGGAATAATGATGATGTAATATACAGGACATAATCAATAAAAAAGAGATATGTATGTAAGACTTGCACCTCGATTCTTTTCTGAACTGTCTCTTTTAGTGCTTGTAATTTGTTGTTACGATAATTTTTTTATAAAGAGAATTAGAAAAAATTAGACTTTAAAATTCATCGTTTTTATTTCTCTTTTAAGTTATGTTAGTCTTTCAATTTAATATTTGTCTAAAATGCCTGCCAAACCAAAATTTGATGTCTTTGCAACGACTGTTTAAAAAATCGATGATAAAATTGTTATACATTCAACAAATAAGGATGTTGCAATGCAGGCAGTCTTTTTCAATACCAAAATTGAAACGGAACGAATAAGAATGTTGTAATGTAGGCAGTTTTTTTTTAATACCAAATTTGAAACGACACAGTATAGATCTAAGCCAAATCAACTAGAACTACATGAGAAATTAAAGTATATGGGCGCCACGGATTTAGATGGGTACCCTAATATGCCTTGATGTAGAGTTCTAAAGTGAACCAATATTAATGAAAACTTATACTTGTATTTTTTTTAACTGAAGAAGTTAATAGTTATTTAACCAACAAGTTTGCTAATGAAGGCGAATAATTATCGAGACATTTTAAATGACGCTCACGCGTTAATAGCAGTTGAGATGATTAATCGCACATTAACAAAAGCGTTGATTACAATGTTTTTCTGTTGCTTATATCAAAATAAAGTTGAAAAACTTTATTCCAAAATTTTTCAACTTGCCTCTCTCTACTAACTCATCTCTAGTAACATATCTAGATTGTTTTCTGTTACCTAGCTACAAAACACTCAAACAAATTTTTCAGTTGTCATTAATATTAATCAGTTTCATAGTGCTGTTATTATTATTTGATAGTGGTGTTATTGTTAAATATAGAAGAAATTTTAAATTTTACTCCACCAGAGATGCGAAAAAAAGCTAATGAATCTTCAAACGTACCGTTTTTTATTTTTTTGCGATTATAAATAGTTTACAAATGTCAAAATTTTGGTTGTATGGTTGGTATTAACAGGTCGTTTATAGGGGTGTTTAACCAACTCCTTTGAATGACTTGGAGTGCATTAATAACCCTCATATATTAATGAGCAACAGAAAAAGTAAATTTAATATACGGTCTAAGAAGAATACTTTATTTACAAAATATAGAGCAGAACTGTTGAGTGGTTGTTTCTGTACTCACTTGAGAACAACAAACTGATTGTCGAAATGCGCGGAAAAAAGTATTTGGTGTTATTGAACGACTTTTTCTTTATACCTAATAGTTGCAAAAACTGATCCACCATACTAGACAAAAACACAAATGGTCTAACAATAAAAACAATAAAGTTTTTTTGCATTACTAATTGATCATTTCTAAATTAAATCAAATATAAAAAGAAAATCCAAAAAATTCTATTAAAAAATAAAGAGAGTGTTTTTTTAATATATGTATATAGAAATCGATTAGTAGAGAAGAGATTTTGTAAGTTTTGCACTCTAATTCTTGACTAAACCTTTAGTAATAGTTATTATTGTACATACAATTATTTAAAAAAATATATAACAAAAAATCAGAAACCAAAATTTATATTTCTTATTTCTTTTTTAAGTTAAATTGGTCTTACAAGTTAGTATTTGTTTAAAATGGCTGTCAAACGAAAATTTGATGTTATTTGCAGCAGCTTAAACAATCGACGATGAAATTGTCATACAGTTGTTATACGGATAAAGATTTTTTTAATATGCAATGGTTAAATTATAATAAAGACATATTATGTAAATTTTGCACCCCTATGCTTCACTGAACTATCTGCTAAATCACCCTTAATATAACTGCTGCGACTTTTTTATATGGTTGGTGCACCTGTCATTATTTCACCAAAATTTTTGTTTTTTATACTTTTTTAGTGCTTAAAATGGCTGCTAGATCAAAATTTTATATATCATTCTTGGCGACTGCTAATAATCCATTATAAAATTTAACGAATAAAGATGTTTTTTTTAAGATGCAGGGAATTTTAGTAAATCTTGCACTCCTATTCTTGACTGAACTGTCTGTTAGACTACACTTAACATTATTCTTGTTTCAATAATTTTCTATAAAAATAATGAGAGAAAATCAAACACTAAAATATGTTTTCTATTTTTTTTAAATTATTGTATTGGTTTTGCAGATTATTATTTGTCAAAAAAAAATTGTTGCTCCAAAATTTATTAGGTCATTCGCCGCTTCAACTATAGTGCGAATTGAATGTTTTATCCTTTTTAATTTTGAGCATTAATTTTTAATTAGGTTAATAAGTAATTTTCTGAATTAATTTTGTATAAATAATACTTGCCTCTTATTTGTAATTTTATTTTATTTTAATCTACTTTATACGCCCGCAAATCCGGGCGTAATCTTTATTTTTATAGCACTGAATTTTTTAAAGTTGCTACGCAACAATAACAAATACATAACTGTACATTCGTCTAGCTGTCAAATAAACGTCTTCAATTTTGTAAACGTCTTTTTTTACATTAAATAACAATTATCATGAAAAATCATCATTTATTTCAAAAACTGTTAAACATTACAAACGTACAGAGCGTGACACAACTTTTTCTTGAATTTTGGGATCTTACCTGTTGTAACATTTTTTTAGAATGTTAGTTAATTTGACATTTGTGTTTGATCGTTAGATAATTTAATTTTGTTAATTGTAGTTCGTTCTGACTTTTAATGATGCATATTTTAAGTTTAAAATTTTTTAAATTGTTTAAATTTTTTAACTGTTCTAGTTTCATAATAGCAATTTAGTAATAAATTCCTGATGAAGCTATAAAGAACAGCGAAACGTTGACTGAATTTTACAACTGATTTTTAATTGTCCATCCTCCGTTAACCCTCTTACATATTTAAAATTTCTGGACGTTAAGCATAACCTCAATCATTTTTCTAGAATACACGTTTTCACACAGGTTTTTATCAGTTTCCATTATGGAAAATGGCAAAACAGAAAATAACAACATACCGTATCCTGGCAACGACAAGATAGTCAACTAGTTAATCTGGATTTTTTTCACAGTTTAAAATAAAATACCGGAATTTTGAATATTTTTTTGGTTTCAAAAATTAAAACGATCCAAAATAAAATAAAACGGTGTATGTACCACGGGCGTAATCGTCACTAATGGTCCTCTGGTAATTAAAAGCTCTCTTACGTGTGCTATAATCCATTTGATTACGCCCTTAATACATAAATAATTATTTTATCATGCCTGAATTATAATTGCCGATTATAAGCTGCTGCAGCAGGCGAGATTTCCGGTTTTATGAAACAGCGTGGGCAAAGGTGCTGTACCACTTAAATTAGTAATTTTTACTATTTATTTTCTATTAATCAACTATTGTACGTATAAAGAAAAAGAATAATCTTATCTGTTGTATTTAAGTTTAATATCATCGTCGATTGTCCAATTTATAGAAAGTTTTTCCTTACAAAAATAATTACGCAAAGGGTGATCTGGCTTCTAGCTGACAGTTCAGTCAAAATTTACATATTTTTTTTTTATTAGTCATTTTCTGTACATTAAAAAATCTTTATTTTTTGAACATTAATTTTATTATTAAAAATATATTTTTTCAATTATCGGTTCTTTATTTAAGTTTGAATTAATTATTAGAAAACTATATTTTTGTTCTTATTCTGAATACCCACACACTTGGGAAGCGGTCGCCGCTTGGACTACTAGATCTCCTGGTAAAAAAAAACTACTTATTTTATGGTCAAAGATAAACAAACATCTTGTTATTATTCTAAATTTTGTTGTTCTATGGTTTAGAAAAACAGCAATAAAATAAGTTGTTATTTTGTCTAAAAGATCAAGTGGTCTATGCAATGCTATTAATTTTTGCTGTGTTTTTTTTTAACTTTTAAATTTTTTATCGCAGAATATTGTCGATAACCTCTCAAGCTTGCACTTGATTATCTCTCCACTTTTAAATTTTAATTGTTGATTATGCGAAATGAGAAGCTCCTCGCCTCGAACATGAGGTTCACGGTGAGCAAGAACCAGTTTCTAAGTGTTTCGCCATCTACACTTGCGACTTGTGTGAAAGCTTATCTTTGGGTACACTGCCCACATACCTGAGTTACATAACTGCACTGCCCAAATTTAGGTAAGATGGCCGACCTCAAACCAGTTGATTCGATTCAAAGAAATCGTCTCTAAGCACGGAAGCTAAGAAATGTAGTAAAAAGCAAATTTCACGTTTACGAGGTGTATAACAAGTGGTGAATTTTAAATAATTTGCTCACAATTTTCTTTCCGTGTTTTGTGTTCTTATTCGCAATCAATCCACGTTATCAACTATTTGCTGAATTATGTATTAGACTTACTAACGGTCTACTATTTCAGGATGTTACGTTTTTAATACAATTATCATTAATCAAGAGCTTCCATTAGTTATGTCGTTTTACTACTTAATTTTATTTTAATTAACTGTTATGGAAAGACACGTTAAGACTTTATAAATCATAGATATACATTATAGACGGGAAGTTTTTTAGAGTTAATGATATTCAGCTACCATTTCGGCCGCAATGGTGCGAATAATTTTCTGTAATTTCTACAACAGGTTTCAGACCTGATTATAATAATATAGAAGTAACACGCTTATCTAGGAAATCTCTTCTTTTATTTATTCTTTTGAAGTTGAAAGAATGCAAGATATATTTTATGCCAATACGAGAGCCTGAAGGTTATCTGTCTTGAGATGCGGTCCTAACTGAATTCCTTGAGCTTGAATCAAACGAATGATGTAATTTGTGAGAATTTTTATCTTCTGGTGATTTATTCAACAAATAAAAGAATACAAAGAAACACACACATTTACATAATCACAATTTATTTATTTGAAATGAGAGGAGTGTTGGCAGTTGTCTTATCCCTTGTGGCTTTCTGCTTTTAATCCTTTGACCCTGTTGGTTGCTTGTCTTACTTGTGGTAAACAAGAGTATACTGAAAACTTGAGTTGTTGAACTCGGAATAGGCCGCATAAGTGTGTTGCAAGTTATTTTCTTCTCGGTAAAGTTGATTAATTTAAGAGTTTTCTTGGAAAAGGTCTGAACAATTTGAGCTCTCAAGATAAATGGAGCAACAATTTTTTTTATCTCAATTGTTTTCACACCATTTAATCCGCTTTGAGTTAATTTAAATATTACATAATAATTATACCTTTTAAGCTTCAATTCAGTTAGTCCAACAGCTGATGACAGATTTTCAGAACATATTCTAGGCTCAATGAAGGTTTGCTACTGCTCAGCATATGATATTTGCAAAAAATCAGAATTCTTTAGGCTGATTTATTCTTAGTTATTTAGTTAGGGGTTTATAGAACACGAAAATAAATTTCCCAGATTATTTGGAATGTTATGTGAACAAAAGTAAGTTTGATCTTTTGAGTACAACAACAAATATCATTTTTCCTAAAAGAAAATAATTCAAAAGATATTTTGATTTTAAGCAAGGTCCTTTTCATGAGATAGTTGTTTTTTAGCAAAGCAGTAGTAGTAGTCGGGACAGAAGCTTTTTTATTTTGTAATAGTTTAGAACAGAATATACAGACACAGACAGGAGATACTGAATGATATACAGAAGACTAAATTTTTAATCATTTTTTTCATATTCTTTGTAGCCCAGTAGACAACGTATCCATAGTTTGGCACGCTTGTTTTTGGGACACCTGTATAATTATATAATATACTTTAAAATTCTAATTAGAATAGTTTTGCATCAACTTGTGTGCAGTACGGACTATCTTCCCTGATGAAGTTTGAGTCCGTGATGGACTCAAATGTGCATTTGGTTAAACAAATTAATATGTTAATAATAGTGGTTTTAATGGTTACAATTTTAAAAAAATTACGAGTGATAAACAAATCAATTGGGAAATATTTTATAATTTTAATGAGATTATAAACTATGTTTCATATTTTTTAAACTATAATTTATCGTTAATGTCTTTATCCGATGAAGTAGCTATCATAATATAAAAAATTGTTGGGGTTTGGTTGATGGAAGTTTGTATTTGTAAAACTTAATTTATAATTTATATTAAAACTTAGGCATCTAGTCTTTTAGAGCATCTATCCTGGACTATAAATCCAAAACTAAAATTTGGTATTCTGATTATAATTTTTTCCAAATATAATATGCTGTGCAGTAGCAGAATAACCGTAAAAAAATTATCAGACTCTTCTCTATTTCTTATTCAACTAATATTAACATATGTTTTTTTTATACTTTTATTCGGCTTAAAGTATGTGCTCCAAATTTGTCGTTATCAGCTCTCCGACTAAGTGTTCTAATTCAAATCGGGAAGAATTTAACGTCCAGTTGTCATAGAATGACCGGAAAGAGAATTTACGAGTTGCTAATCTTATCGCGATTTCATCCACGTCTTTAGAATTTTTTATAAAAAAGCGCCAATGATGTCATTAAAAATCATGTATGGACGTCTCGTCGTATTTTGCATCAGATGGACGTGATTCGAAATAAATTGTAAAAGGATTTTTCGATTTGTGCTGGATTAAGTAATTTAGTTTAATAGAGACATTAAGTATTTGTTATCGTTTTAATCAAAGTTTTTGCCTTGATTGTGCACCAAGGAAGTGCCAGCATAATGCGATGCAATGTAAACCATGTATGTCCATATAACGCCATACAATTGACTTGCCAGTCTATAAATCTTAACCACTGTGTTCACATTAGCCGCTACATTGATTACATGCATCGTCTACACACTAGACCCGAAGTGAATTGTCCACAATTTGTTTCAAATAAATTTTTCGAAAAAAATTATAATCCCGGAAAGTCCGGCTGAAAAAAGCTTAGAGTACGCGCTATAATAATTCCATCAGCGTAACAAATAACTTAAAACCCTAGCAACATAAATAAAATTACACTTAAATATAAAGTCCATAATTAATGGCTCCTTATAATTTAATAAGTGGCTACTGCATAAATCTTGACATCATGTGTCAAGATGGCCGGTTCTATAAGGCTGATTCTTTGTTTTTGGTGGATCATGGCCAAGATGTTGTTTCTTTGCTTGCTTCATGTATACAGAAATATCGGGCGTGCAGACGCATCACCTGTCGGCATCTCTTCAAAGGAAATCTGACGCATCTCATTAACCTACAACAGGCGCGGTCCATCATTTGCTTAATTACATCCACTACTACGCCCCCAAAATAAAACTAAACTACTTGTTAATTACTCAGAGGTTTTTAAATTAAACGATCATGCTTTTTTACACTTTAAACCGCTTTCTAAAGTCAAAAATAATTTTTTTATTAGCAATGCTAAGTCAAGTCACAAGCACTATACTTCAAAATTTTACAACTACAGTATAGTCTCGTTAATTTGTCTTCCGACTTGACTTTTGGAGTCAGAGGCTTTTATTGAAAGTACTGCTCTTCATTTCACAGATTAATGTAAAACGAGAAAAATGGTATGTAGTAAATGACAAAGGATTCTTAGAAAGGAAGTGGAGGTCTTGGCCCTGCTTGGAAACCATTGGATGTTATTTAATATGTAATAGGGTATACTTTTAGTTGCTTTCTCACACCCTCTTGCTAATAAACAGGCTGTAATAAGTTTTAAAGAGCACCCACTTCTAAAATCATGTACAATCCCCGAGCCTTAAAAGTCAGTTTTATTGACTATATCATATTTGGTTTTATAGTTATTATAGTTGGGACACTCCATATATTTTAAATAATGGAAAATGTGTTTAGTACTTATATGTGTTTAAGGCAAAGGAAAAAAAATATTTCTTTGTTATTATATTTGTTTTGTTCGTAACAATAAATAACAAGTAGCAGCAAGGAGAATTTTTTTAAAATTTCTCTTTTTTTCTTTCTTTCTATATAATTCCAAATTTCGTTATTTTAAATATTTTGTTAATTTGTAACACACTCTTGGGCTCTTGGAGTTACGAATTATCGGGGTTACACTGTATATCGTGTACAAATTTACTAGTACAGTAGAAATACGTTAAATTTGCTTAAATTTGTGCAGCGCTGGCTTTATTTCAAAATGTTCTGTAAACGCTAACAGCCACAAAATATGTTAAAGCAAAAAAAAAGTATGTAGAGAATTAAATCTTGTATAATAAAGTCTACGAAGCGATATTTTTATGTCAAACGTTTTAACCACTAGAGACAATGTAGTTTGGGAAAGAGATTGAAGTAATACATCATAACTAATTAATTAATTATTATTGTTAATTAATGCAATAATAATTTATTAACTGCACGATTTCCAACAGACTTGATTATTTACAAGCACATTGTATTAAAGGGTAAAACGTTATAGTATAAGATCGTTTTTAATATATTTAGCAGGACAATGGTATAAACTATAATCAAGAATAGCAAGTGTCATTAGATATGGATTACAAAATGCAACTAATAAAACATTTCAATTGCATTAGTATAAGCTCATACCCAATCGTACTCCTGTGGGTAGTTTTGTACAACTTTTTTCTCAAATGTACTCCGAACGTACTCTTTTATACTTCTTTTTCTAAAAACTGCCTAATTGGACTGATAAAAAGTTAGCACCAGAAGAAGATGGATAAAAATATTTTTTTAGTTTTTACTATTTTTACTCTATTAGTTATATGTATCTGAAATACAATATGCATTATAAAACATACTAAAACTCAAGACTAAAAAAATATGTTTATTTAAAAGTAACTGCTTTGAAACTGCTGTGGAAAAACAGGCCTCTGAGCTTTAGGTTAACCAAATTTGTTCCGTTACTGAAGCTATGTCAACGCATCAATTGGCAAAGTCGAACGGATGGGGCACTATGGTTTTAGATTTTTGGTAAAATTGAAGATACTTATTGCTGACTTGAAGTTTATTTCGAAATTGCTGTGAAAAAACAGACTTTCAATTGCTTTCTGCGTAAGATTAACCAAATTGGTTTCATACCAGAAGCTACTCTAGCGCACCAATTGGCAAAATATAATGGATCGGAGTAAATTGATTAAATTTTAACCAAATTAATAGAGACTACTAAAGATTTTTTGATTTATACTCACTAATTCAACGTATATTTAAAGTCAATTTTACTTAATTTTTGATTAGAGCTGTACTATTTCTTATTGTAAATGTTTATATTGACTCCTGTTAATTGATTTGTTAACTTTTTGAACACTTAAGGTAAAACACATAGAAAATAGCTTAGAACAGCTGAGATTTTTTTTCAAAGGTGACACTAATAGTTCGTATATTAAAAAAGTAGTTAATACTTTTTTGAACAATACATTTTTAGTGCTACTGCTCGAAGTGACCTACCGCAGAAACTGTGTAGCAATTGTTGATTATGAGTTAGAATATTGTTTTCTTGAACATACTCGTATTAAAAAATTAGATTTTGTACTATAACGTTTTACACTTTCATGTTTTTCCTTTTACTGTTATCTGGCAAAGCCAGACGATAAAGATTCTTGAAACCTTAAACGTTCTTACCTTCTATAGTAACACTTACTCTTATGTAAGCTACAAAAATGTGTTCAACAATTTTCAAAATTTTGTAACCACTTTTAGGACTCGTTTGCTAACTATTGAATATATTAACTTTTTTGTGTGTTTAAGCATTTTATTATTTTTACAGTATAATATATATCTAACAATAATAATCTTTGACGTTTTTTTTTACTAACTCTTTTATTTCTTGAAAATTTTGTTTGTTTGACAAGTTGGAAAGTTATACATTTCCAAAATGACTTTTTTGTGAGTGTTTTATTGTGTTAAGGTTAATAATACAGACAGAGAGAACTTGTCACTTTTTAATATGACTATATATCAAAATTCTCGATGTTTTTCTGAATCGAAGCTGGTCCTAAACTCAAGCAGTCGATTTTGATTTAAAGTGTATCATCACTATGTAAGTTTCAATTGCACAGTATTTTAAAGACCGCATTCGATGCGTTTTACTTTACTATTCCCTTAAAATTTGTAGATATATAATGTAGATAAGACGACCTATTAAAAGGAATGTTCTTTGCCTCAAAATAGTTAAAAGTATAACTATAATTCTGTTTTTTTACCAGAGAGAAACGACTAAGTAAATACAGATTTGCAATTGGTGAATTTTTGAAATTAATCAATCACAAATGGGTATTTTAAGTGTCTAAAACTTCTAGTCTTCTCTCTGGTGAAATGGAAACAAACCATGGACTGAAATTTTATTTAGAATATTGTAAGATTTTTTTAAATTTGAGTACCTAATGCGACTTTTTTTTTAAATATAAGCAATTTGAATTTTATTCTCATATTTTTTGAAAATGGTTTTTAGGAAGATATAGTTTTATGAATCTACTAATTAAAATTTTGGTGATTATAGGTGATGTATTGATATTTTTAACAAATTAGAGTTTTAATAAATGTATAGAAATGAAAAAATGCGAAAGATAAATAAGCACGTGTAACAAATGAACCCGGCAAAAATCGTGATAAACGGCTGCAAAGTGAAACAATTGTGTATCAATTTTAAGTAAAACAAATATATCAATAACTGTGTTATAAATTAACTCGATTTGAAAATTAAATTTAGCGTTAATTTAATTTATAGCTTTATACTGCACATCATTTATTGATTTCGGACCACATTTGGCGCATGTCGTTTGTTGTTAACAATTTTTTTTGAGGGTAAAAATCTTTGATTAACTAGTATTAGATAACTTTTGGTGTTAATCAGTCCATAGCTCTGATTGCTTCATTATCTTTGCATCCCACACCGGTGCCAATTAAGCACCGGCGTGAAATGCTATCAAAATTAATGTTCGTGTGTGTAACACAACACTAAACTAGCAGTGTTTTGAACACATCTCAGTTATCAGATTTTGACACTTTATAAAGCAGGAGATTCTCGCAACAATAATTACGAAGACAGGCCTAATATTTTAGCTTTGATAGGCATTCTATGTGACAAGCTTGCAATGATAATTTAGCAATTCAAATAGAAACGAGATTATTTCTCTCTCCGCAAACTTCTTTATAGATTCCTATCGATAAATCTCGGGGAGAAGAAAAAAAATGGGCAGAGGCTTGATGACTCAAGGGACGATAAGAGGACCGAAAAGATAAACAAATGAAAGACGGTGTTGGGAAAAATATAGCGCCATTAATGCGGATTGAAATGAAATATTCGTTTAGTTCCGTTCTAGTGATTAGGCTCATGCAGAATAAAACTTGGCTACATAAACACAACAATGTTTATTCATCGTTTTCTTTATTTGTGTTTCGTTAATGTAAGTGAGCACAATTCCTTCGCTTCTAGTAAATTAAGTAAACAGCGAACCGAGTCCTTAATTCGTCCTGGTTAAAAACAACACACATGTATCAATGGGGCGCTATCGGTACCTGAAGGGGTGCACAATTCTTGCAAATAAGTTACGAAACACGACTCCAATGATTTAGGGAAGTTAGAAGTCGCGCTCGACTGTAATGGTGTTCCATCGATTTTACATTAGGGGTTTCTTTGTACATTATACTTTATACAATCTAAAGTTGGATATGCACCCGGTTGGAGAGTTATGTCCCTAAAAAACTCGGAAACTTTGGAGATGGAGAGCGGGAAAAAAACAGATAATGGGAAATAAATTTGCACGAGTTCGTGTTGTGATATTTTTCACATTATAATTAGGTGGGGGATATTCTTGCATAAGACTCAATATTGAACTTGGCATTAATATATTACCCAAATTTTACTCCTCCCTACGCACACCATCATGGCTCATTGTCTTGTTTTCTGTTCCAGGTAAGAAAGGAGGTTTCATTTGTCTCGACAACATGTCCAAGTAAGTTTAGACGCACCTATACACAATTTATTGGAACCTGCACACCCAAATTATTAGAAGGATTACTTCATCGAAATTAATTATTAATGAGAAGCATTGTCATAGCTTAGTTTATTAAAGTTTTTACAAAAGAAGAATGTTTTTTCAATATTAGATTTCAATTGGTTTTAAATCATAGCCTCGTAAATCTATTTATCTATTTATTACAATGTTGTAACAACATTTTACAATATATTGAATGTCATAAGAAATGCAACACCTAGAGTTGATTGTCTACGAGAACCATATAAAATATTGCATTTTATGTTAAGGTGAATCAGTCCTTGAAAGATGTCAAATTTGATTTGAGGAAAGCATAGAATGTAGCAAAGAAATTTATGGGAGACTGGAGACGAACAAAACATCACCAAGATTCTCGCTGAAAACTTTTTTGAGGAATCAGGGTTTTAGTATAGAATCAATTTCTGACTAACAATTTATTTCTCCAAAGATCAAAAGATACAGATACATACTAAAAATCTTAGAATTCCTTGATTTATTTTCTTTGAAATCTCATATAGAGTTTTTTGTAATGAAGCGACATCCACAACATTCATTGATTAGAATGTACAGAAATAAACTTCACTGAGATAATAAATGTACTGAATTGTCTTGAAAGATGAGTTTTGATTTTGTTTAAGGGGCGTAATTGTTATATGAAAGTCATGTAGGGGGACTAGGAAAATCATGATATTCAAGAATTTGTTAAAAGACGTTTCCATAAAACATTTTAAGTTTTTACTAGGAAGTAATACTGCTTATGAAAAGACGTTTTACTTAGTGTTTGTCAAAGCCGACATGGTAGTTCTATTTTGGATGGATCATCTTTTAGAGCTGACAATGTTAGCAAAATTTTGGGTATGTTTTGCACGTCTTCAGTCTGTCCTACGTGTTTACGACGTTTTATGCTTTTTTCAAACCAGACCTAACAATAATTTACTAAAAATGATTTATTTTTGTTAGCATGATTTTGCAAGGTCTATGGGGAAAACTAGCTTAACTAGACCAATAATCCGCCCCAGTAAATTTTTTAATTTTTTGATAATTTTGGAATATTATTTATTGTTCTAAGCATAATTACCAAATTGAAACAACCTAACATAAGCAAAGAAAGCATCAAAAATGAGGAAATTAACGATAAATGACTAACAGTTTTGTTAAAAAATTTTTAAGAAAAATTTCTACAGCATTTGCTAAAAATTTTGACTTGAAATTTTAATCATTTGCTATCTCTAATTAGACAAACGTTTATGCCAGACTTGGTTGAAATCCATCAACTCCTTCTAGGTGTTGCGAAGTTGCAATTCTTATGACATTCAGTTATATATGTTACTTATTAGAACTTTTTTTAATAAAGTTTTTTTATACTTTAGAATTTAGTCATATAGCTGAGCTAGTGTAGGGATTAAGGGGCATCTATAAATTTTGAGTTTTACGAGGTATTGATTTGAAAGCGATGATTTATTTCATTTATGCATTGAGAAAAGATTCACAGAAAAAATAGTTATGAAGTTAAAATTCATTTTTTTTTTATTTTTGTATCTTGAAATTGTACAAAACTATTTCTAAATTTACTCTGTGACATATGAATTACAACACCTAGAAAGAGTAGAGAGATTTTCATCAAATTCGAAAAAAAGTTTATTTAACAGAAGACAACGAATGATTAAAATTTGAGGTTAAAATTTTGGTTAATTTGAGTTTTTTCATTTTGTAATTATGTCTAGAATGTTAATACTTCTTTAGAATAAGATCGAACTGTTGGGCTCTGTCAGCTTTTTCCAAGAATAGTCAGAGGTTTTCGAAGACTGAAATAGCACTATTCTGTAATTTTATTCACTTAATCAGTCTTTTTACCTTAACTAATATTACAGCTTTTGTTATCCCGCAGCTTTAACTTAACAATTAACCTTCACACTCTTTACAGTTTTTTTAATGTTCTTTCCCTTCTAGTCTTTTTCATTTGCCCGCACTTTTTCAACTTGTTTATGTTTACTTTTTTATTTCCGTCTTTTTTGCCCAATCAGACATACGCATTTCCTGCAAATTGCTTTAATTGCGTGATTAGACACAAAGCCTACTAACCATTTGTACCCTTACACATTATCATACAATATCTACCTATGCTGAAATTATTAATAGTTAAACAGATCTACTGGGTTGGATTATTGGTCTAGAAACGCTGATTTATTTCATAGACTGTTTTAAGGATTTGCGGTGAAAAAAATATTTGCTAAAATACGTTCAGACTAAATAATTTGGCTAAAGAAAACAAAACTTTGTTGGTCGCAAACAGATAATTTGCTAAGAACACCAAATTTTGATTTTCTTAGTCAAATTATTTATTGCAAGATTTTTTTTATTTTGTTATCACTGCAGTTTTTTTCTCTTAGTGCGTCTAGAGCTTCTTTTAACCATGTACCTAGCTACCTAACCATCAACAGCAACTGAAAGATTAGGTATAGTGATTAATGCAAAAATAAACTTTACCATGGCAACCAACGATAGAAGTTGTTTTTTTCAGCCAGATTATTTAGGCTATTTTAGCAAATCTTTTCCTTCAGTGTACAGAAGCCAAGGAAGTCATGATCTTTAACATTTGGTAAAGTTACAGAACTGTGATTAGTTTGGTATTAGGTGTTGTATGTCAAACGAGTCGTCTATATTGTTTGTTTTTATAGGCATAAATCTTTTGGAACTACCAAAGCTAAGCTCAACTTTGATAGTTGGTTTGTACGATTCCAATTTTCTAACTTTCTATGTATTTTTTAAACCAGATTTGATAAAACTTTACAGTAACTGATAAATTTTTGTTTACTTGAACTGCAATAGGCCGATCATAAAAGTTAGAAACTTTTTTTGACAAAACTTTATAAGTAGTGCAATTTATATGTCACAGAAAGAATTTTGAAATAAGATTTGCAAGATACAGAGAGATTAGTTTATATTATTACTAAAAATTTGTCTTTGTTGTTTGTGCCAAAATTTGGTAATTACAAAAAGGTTTTTTTGAACAATTTCTTTGTGTTTAGAATTTTGAAAAAACATTTAATAATTTAAAATGTTTTTTTTAATGTATTGTCAAATTTTACATTAAATCGTGAAAATCTCACAATTTTCTAAAAACAAAATTCAATATTTAAAAAAAATTAAATGAAATTCTGCTTTTTTCTTTCTATTTTTCTACCCCAATTCTAGTAAATACAAGTCTAAACTAAAAACTCACTTTTAGTTTTACTTAGTTTACAATTTTTAATACTATTAGAAGTTTTAGCACCCCACCTGCTGAGATAAGGTAATTAACGTGGTCCGCATTTGGGTTGTGCATTTTACGCAATAGAAATGACCGATGGGATTAAGAACTAATTGGTCCGCAATTGTGATCTATCTATTCGAGTAGATTTAAAATCATTTTAAAACCATTGCAAATATTGCTGTTTGATATGTACTTTTCGCATACAGGCTTGAAACCTCGAAAAATATCTTTTTGTTTAGTTTTTTACTCTGATGTTGATTCTACTACATCAACAACTGATCAACCTCAATGGTGCTCAAAAGAACAGTAACAGTATATTATAGTTTATATGTTATAATCTATATACAATAGATTGCTATTTGAGTAAAGATAAGGTTGGTTGTTTTAGTATCGGTAAAAAAGGCAAAAGCTTTTGATTGCGTTTTATAATTTAAATCTAAAACATCGGATAAATTAATATCTCTGTTGTCTTTAAGCTGAGCTGATAGATCATTGATAAAAGTTTAAAATAACAGGGATCTAAGAATGGACTCTTGCAGTACACCACATTTAATAGGAAGATAATGTTCTTTAAACTGACTTCTGAGGCTGAGTTATATTAAGCGGCTTTATAAACTAAGACCAATTTTCTTTCGAATTTTATTACGATGTGGCTTATTTGCCGCTTTACAAAAACTAAAATCGTACTATGGTTACCGCTCACCGACTATTCATCAGCCTTAGTTGGAAGTTTTACTATTAAATCTGATTTGTTGTTGTCTATTTTTAAGTAAGAAGAAGTGAGTTTACAACTTTTTTGGTGAAAATTATAAGTATAATATTTGCGAATTAAAATAGTATGGGACGCGCATTGATGCAGCCGCATAGATCTTATTTTCAAAACAATCACAAAAATAAGACACTCTTATTTTATTCAACTTTAATTTTTACAATTTTTATTCTGTGACTTAACATATATTTTATTGATGTTAAAAAGTTTATTTACTTGAATAACTTTTCCTGATTCTTTCATATCTATTTGATTTTTTTTTCAAATTGTTTCTAAGTTTTTTCTTCCGAAATCTGGTTTTGATTTTGCTCGTTTTAATGAATTTGTTTTCACTTTCATATTACCAGTTTTGGCGTTTTTGAAAATTTTGACATGAAATATCATTTAACATAAAAAAATTGACATCAATTAAGGAACTTATTGCTCCTAGCGGAAAAACAACAGTTTTCTTGAACATTGGCTTTAATTTATGAAATTAGTTTGAAATCTGCAGAACTATTTTAAGGATTGCAAGGGCATTTCAAATTTTTTTTTATGTAATATGAGAAGCAGTTTATGTAATATGATTTTTTTTGCAGTGCTGCTTATGACATCCTATTTATATAACTTAAACAACAAACCTACGGGAAACACTCTAAATACCTTGAAGTACAAGAAATGAGTTATTTAGAAAAAAAGATCATCCTGAATAACCATTTTTTCTAGAAGTCACTAGACCTTAAAGTTTGTTAACATTTTAGGGTATTCTTTTTCAATCGTTGGCTACTCAAGATGAGACTACTGTAGGACTTTTTGTATGTAAAACTCGAAATTTTGAATAAATAAATTCGTGTCTAGAAATTCAAAAGCTTTTAGTTTGTTTTTGAAACTGATTTATGATATGATGGTAGTTGTTACTGATTTATTAGAAGTAATTTGGTGAAACGACGGAAATAAATAAAAAATCCTCTATCACTTCATTTTTCGTGTAAGCTGCTTGGTTGGCGCTCGTCATCGGAAGTTATCTGATCGTCCATTTCATCAATTGGCCACTTTCGCTGATGATCCTTTGGCTTTATTTCCCTGACGGCATGTTCGTATTTTCCATAAACAATCGAATCAATTTCGTTTTTGTTGGTTTGCGTTTTTCGAAAACGGCAGACAAGAGACTTGGTCGTGATAGAACAGTTTAATATATAATCGGTATATAACAAAAACCACATTTCTCCCTCAGGCCAATACATTACGGACGCAGAAGGTCGGAAAATTTAATATCACCAGCTTGTATACCGCTGTTCTCGCAATTCTCTAACTTTCGGTATTTTTCCATTACATCACATTCTCGACGAGCGTTGTCTGCACTTATGAAACGCGTGTTGTGCGTCTACCGTTGACGGGGAAATTTATTTTCCTCCAGGAAAATTTTCTTTCTTGCAATTAAACGAACAATAAGGGAAATACACTTTTTCCTTTTTGGGGGGACTACATAAATTCCGTTTGCGCTACTGCAAACCTCCGGGATGCTATTGTATTTAAATTTATTGCAATTAAGTTCAAATTTGAAAAGTTGACGTTACAAAGGTATGGGAGTCACACCCCTTCAGTGATAAATCATCGAACTAATCGGCCGGCAATTGAGATTTGTATAAATATTTTCTGTTGTCGTTAAATTATGTTATTTGGGACGCTTCATTGGTTACCTGGAATAGAATTTGAGTAAAAGCTGAAATATCAATGGCCACCCCTTTCGTAGTCTGTACGCGACATGCATAATGTGTAAGCAATCAGAGCTGTTTGGGGGGTTGCAAAATCCGACATCAGTGAAATGGAACAGCTGTGCTCAAAGGGGTTGCTCCAATTTGTCATTGTTTCATTCCGAACTAAATATTAAACTAGGAATTTAATTGTAGAAGAGAATTTCTTTTGCGTGACTCTGATTAATAAATTTCTGATATATATCAAATATTTCAGGCTGAAATTGAACAATAGGTTATTTTCGCTCACTTGAGAGACAAATTCTGGGGGTTTTATCTTATTTTTCTACCCTCGTCTTCCCCAACAAAGATAGATTACTCCGCCATTCTTGCAATTTCCCTGTCGTATCTGAGCTCATAAATTGCGGGTGAAATATCACCAGTTGGTGACTGGGGTGAGGAGTACACGAGATCGTGAGGGCCGAAAGGCGGTTCTAAAATAAAGAAATATTAGATCAAATCGATGTTTAATACTCTCGACGAGATAATACTTCCTATTTAAAAGCGTTTGTTGTATATTAGCCGCCCACAAAAAGACAAAGTAAAACTTCCTACTAAATTCAGAAAAGCAATAACGATGTAAATTTAGCTGTTGAAATCGCCGGCATGCCGCATTATATTTCTAACACGAAATTTATTACTCCGTTCATTCAAATTAAAATTTGAGTGGAATTTTACACTCGGCAATATGGAAGCTGCTTCATGAGCAAATTATCTTTCTGAAAAAGTTTGTTAGCGTTGTATTGTTCTATTCGACACCCAAACTCTCAGAAGAGCTCTTCAGGGCTTATGATAGATCATAAAACGATTAGGCAATGGCCGCTACACTCACTATTTTCGCTAGTTTTAAAATAGAGTGATTAATTGCGGTGGCAGAATTGATGCACTCCATTCCGAACGTTGTTGACTCACGTACCTTGATTTATTATTGGATGGTTTGCTTTGCCACTCTTTCATTAGCAAAATAAAAGCACGGATGCAAACATTTTTGGGAATTTGCAATGGACGCACCAAATTTATCACCACCGGATGTCGCATCAACTAATTTTGGATCATTACAATAAAACGCATTTCGAGATTTTGTTCCTGCTCATTACTCATTCAGAGATTAACAATTAATAATAATTGATGATTAGTCTATATTTTTTTTATTTACATTGTAACGATTACTCAAAACTTGGATTTTTGCAATTTAAAGAGCTGGATTTTTAACAAATAATTTATTTAACAACGAACTATTTACACGAACAACTTAACAATAACTTTTAATAATTTAGACGAATCCGTACGATAGCACTTTAAGTGCTGTGCAGAACTTCCGAAGTCTCCTTAAAATTGGCTTTAAATATAGAACTAAAAAAACAAAAAAGCATTATTGAAACACTTCTTTAACGTTCTATGCTTCTCTGGTGTATATTTTAAAAATATAAATTTTACTTTTACCTATTGAAGTACAAACTTTGTTTTTTTTTGGTCATATTTAATAGTAGTTTTAAGAAGTAATTATAAAGAAAACATTACTAGAGAAGCATAGCCTGATTTTTAACTAGAAGAAAATGCAAAACTCTTAAAAATAAATGTAATTTTATTTCTAATTTTAAGGGGACCTTGAAACCTTTGCAAAACATTATTTTCTATTGGTAAAGTGCAGTAGACAAGTAAGGTACGGATTCTTCTTAATTAACTCAATAACACATCACTTTTATATTGTTTTCAACTGTAGCTCTTTTATTTACTATTTTTTTAAATGATTTAAAAATTACCAGAACCGTTTTTTTAACTATATTTTGTACGCAACGAATAAGTTTTATAAAGGATATAAAACACGAATTTGTCTTAGCAAGGATTTATTTTATTTTTTATATGAGTACAATTGTTTCGAGGTTGTACCTCATCATCAGCTGACTAATAGTTGCTCAACAACAAATAGAAAAGTATTATTTGTTAAAGGAATACAGAAGATTTAAATTATTATGATGACATGGTTATGGTAGAGTAGAAAATCACTTTAGGTAAACAGAAAATTGTCATAACTTGTTAATTTTAATTTATTGATATTAAATGGTGGAGGAACAATTCACAACAAACAAATTCGTTGTTTCAACTGAAAAATTTTAAGCTGTTAAATTTCTTGATTCTGTTACGTCTACTGATGACAAATTTGATTTTTTTGTTATCAAATATAGGAGTCCTAAATGACCGATGAGTTGCTTTGGAAGGGGAGCATGACAGTAGTATTTTTGATACATTTAGAACAGTTAACAACTTGGTCAAAATCTTTTTGATCGTTACGATTTAGTATTTTTGCAAATTTCAAAAATTTGCGTTTCAAAAATAAATTTTCTTTTTTAACAATCTTTTCGAAAATATAGTTTTTTGGAACGGATTACAAAAGATGCTTTGCTAGTACAACAGGCGGTTAAACATTACTATATATGAAGGAAGTTCAGGATAAAGTAAGGCTGCTTTTGCCTAGAGAATTGGCCAAACATGCTTTTTCGGCAAGGAATCAAAGTCATCGACTTCTAAAATCAGTATTTTTTTTTTTAGTTTTTGCGCTTGAATCTGTGTGAATCTTATACTGTTTTGAAGTATATAAAAAAACTTTACAAATTCAAAAAAAAACATTTTTTCTTAGGACGAACTGTCCAAAAAATACAGTGGTGTCTTTCTTCAGAAAAAAAATGGAGTTTCTGTTAATTGTAGATTAGGTATCTCCTTGAAATTTGACACATATTTGTATTTATAAACATCATCTTTTCCCAAAACTTACTCATTCTATGAGAAGCTATTACGAAAAAATCTAAAATAATTATGGGTTATTCTTATTTTTGAAAAATTTTAAAATGATGTTTTTGGAGGTTAAATAAATTTGTTATGAATAATTTGTTGTTTGTTTCAAAACACTTCTACTAATAGGCGCTGAGATATTAAAAAGAAACAATTTTTTATGTAGATTGTCAGGAATAGGCGATGGGGTGGCGCGCGGAATGTTCTGAAACCAGAAAACGCATTTTCTTTTGATGTATTAATAATTTCTTAAAGCAACAATAGTTATTATGACAGTTAATGTATGTTTACGCGTAAGATTATGTTTTATAATTATTTATATTATCTGTTTCAAGGTACTTGATTATGTTGAAAGTAGTTATAACTACAATACAGTTTTTTTATTTTTATCTTAGGACAGGTATAAGGCCGCTCGCAGGTAACGGTACATTTAACTTCGGAACGTTGCCAGATTTTATCGAAAACTTTTAAACTCTGATCTGTTTATTTAACAATAATACACACATTTTTTGTCTGAATTTTTAAATATACAAAAAGTGAATGTTCTAACCCGATCTTTTAGAGCAAATTTAAGGTACTTACCACAGAAATTAGTACTGGCACATTGACGTTTAAACTTTACAATTCCACACGTTTCAGAGTTTTTAATTTAAAAAAAAAAAAAATAAATACAATTTTCTCCCAAAATAGAATCAAAATAACGGTTTTTTGACAAAAAAAATATTGTTTAGGTTACTAAAAACAAAATTGCAGAATCTGTATCGGATTGGTTGAAATGCTACTTTTTATTCGGTGTGTCATTCCTACACACTTTCTTTATTCACTATATCTCATAAAATTGTAGCGCCCTCATCGGTTATTATCTTCGTGAATATCTAGCAGAATTTAATTAGATAGGTTTCTAATAATGCGTAATCGTTTTGTTTTGTTTGTTTCCTACAATTGTAGTACCGGAGATTTTTTATTTAGTATTTAGGACTATTAAACATTTCTAAATGTTGACTAAAATTCAAACGTGGCATTTAATGGTTTTTTGGCGACAAATAGATAATTTGCTTTATATTTTTTATCTTAAAAAATAGTCAAAATTACTATAGATAATGTAATACCGGCATAATAGGAATAAGAATAATAACACAACCTTCAGAGCTTCTGTTATTTGTTGCAACATTTAATTTTGAAAAATTTCTATTGAGCCAATTTTATAAGCGGATTACTCTATTTAAGAGTTAAATTACTTTAACCGAAAGAAAAAAATGAAAAAAAGTTGTGGCTAGTGAATGTTTATTTATATCAGACTTAACTGGTTACAAATCAATTTTTTTATATATGGGGTATTCTAAGCCAAATTTGCCTACCAAATCTACAGGCTGTGTTAGAAATGAATACAAAAATTTTAACCACTCGTTTAATGAAAAGTTTTTTTAGATAAATTTTTCTCGCATCTCAACCGTTATTAACATAAAATTATTTAAATATTTAGTACAAAATACCATACCCACCACTAACCTATGTATTACTATGTAATGGTAACTAGGCTATGTTTAATAGTAACTAAGTGATCATAGGCGTATCGTAATTTTATGGGGGGGACAAACTTCAAAATTTTTAGCATCTTTTGCAAAAATGGTATGTAGAAAAGTTGTTTGTTTTGGTGAGTTTTTTTTACTGGTTAAAATTTTTTTATTCATTTCTGAAACACTTCGTATACATTGACATCTGCAATGTAAAAAAAATAAAAATTTTTGGTACTCGATCATTGATAAAAGTTATCACATATATGTCTATATCTTAATCTCAAACCATTTATGAAATATGAATTTTTGAAAAAAAATCTTTTTTTTTCAAATTAATGTAACTTTGCAAAAAATTGATCTGTCTCAATATTTTATTTTTAATTTGTGTTTTATTGAAAGAAATAATAAAAGAATATCATAAACATTTATTATAAGTATTTTTCAATTTTTAAATTAAAATTTAATTTTTGAAAATTGATGTTAGTTTTTTATGTTTTTTTTATACAAAAATTACTATTTATTCTACGTTTTTAAGACTAACCTCATTGTGGGTAATTTATTCGTTCTATGTAATTTGAATTTTCGAAATTAAAAAAAATACTTTTTTTCTACGATCGAAAAGAATGGAACTAAAGTTTTTTTTATAATTAATTATCAATGGCAAAATCTCTCGAAAAAACTTTTTTGTACCACTTCAATATACCTCGATTTACGGATCAACTTGAGGTATAACATTTTTTTTATGACAGACTTTGCGCACTATTTCAAATTTTTTAACGTTAAATAATTTATTTTGCAAAAAATAGCAAAAGATTAAAACGTTAATAATACATATTTTTTAATTTTTGAATTAACATCTTATTTTTGAAACTGAGTGTATCATATTTTTTTTAATTACATGAAACTATAAAACATAATACCTCTTTTTGTTTTTATTTATATTTGCAAACATTTTCCTCTTATTTACAACAAGAATATATGTTTTGTTGTACTATGCTTCTACTTTCTACTATCAAAATCTATTCGATAAATTAAAATTAAACTATTTATGGGACACAGAGATTTTTTGGAAAAAACTGTTAAAACATTTAAATTATAATTGTGTCAAAAGTCACAAAGTTGATATAAATATAAAGGGTTAGTCGCTTCAACTTTAAAAATGAATTATAACGTGAGATCGAAATGTAACTGAATTGAGTAGGGTATGCCAGCGTAATCTTGTTTGCTTAATAATAATAGACACAGCCTGCTCGATTCAGTTACATGTCGATCTCACCTTATATTTTTGAAAAAAACACTAATTTTTTCAAATTTTTTTTGTTACTAATGATTCGATCGAGTCAATCACAAGCTAGATTTGTTCGCATTTTAATTCTCTACAATTTGTGCTTTTAGAGTATCAGACTTGTTGTATTAGTTATAATTTTATAAGCAAAAAAGCTCAAAAAAGACACATTTTTTGTTTTCAATATTTATAACAAATTAACCAGTGAGAGTTGCGAATAGGAAATATAGAAGAATATAACTACGGGCTATCGTTAATATGAGAAAAAATTCTCTATGGATTGGCTTAATATAAAAATGAAAAATTTTATAGAATAATAGGCCTATTGGAGCTCTAGTGCTGTAATAGCTTTAAAAGCACGGAAATAAGTGTTATAAGAAATTTTTTAAAGACGCAAGTAAAAGACATTTTTTCGTGATTGTTTTTTTTTATTATTTTGTAGTTTAATAAAACTTCTCTAATTTTTTTATTAAGAATGCTTTGAATTAAAAAAAATACTTAGGGACTCTTTTAAATATTCAACGTGAAAATTGATGATATTTTTTACCGACGTGTAAAATTCTTGTGAGATGGTTTTTTGGTTGTAAACCGTAGTTGTAGGAATTGTTTTGGGGTTATCCATCTTGTGAGCGCGTATTGCAAGACCCAGAGGTAATCAGCTCCATGATTCAGTTGTCGGCGTATCACGAGATTCTCCTCGGCGCACTTCTGTGATGAATCCATTCCCTAATGAATATGTGCAATAAATATCATCCGACCCTCTCTCGGTGTGGTCTAACTCCTCTACCACGGCCGATTCCAGTGGTACATATATTTCATTAGGAAACTGGCGACCGATTAATGCGTACATTTTTAATAGCATTTGGGGTGTTTTATGGGGTGTCGACATACAAACGTACAGTGCATTTCACTCGATTTCATTATCTCTTCTTCTTTTGAACGCCTCGCGACGAAATTAACATGCCTGTCTGGACTATCTTTATCGGAAGACGTTGCTGAGCACTGCTCCTTATCTGTTTATGATTTGTTGGCTGAAAGCAGGGGCTGAAAAAAATACACACGCCAGATACGAGTACCGTAAATGGCAAAAAGCCGACGCCGGATTTATGACTCTCCTATAAATATGCAACGATACAAAATTTCTTCTTTAGGAAATTTGGGGGGCTAAATTACTCGAGGTATTATGCAGACATTGCGTGCCAGTTTCCAAATGAAAACATGTACGAACTGGGGAAATTTCACTCTACAAACATGTCAAAATCCTCCACACTTAATTATTGTTGTCGTAAAGTTGCACCAAGTAGCGGCCGCAACTATTCAACTAAGTCACTCTGTTTTACAAACTTTGACAGCATGTTTCCAAGTTTTCGTCTTGGGAACTTACTTTAAATACAATTTTAAATTCGCTGAATCGAACAGGTAGAAATGCAATGCAGTAGACCTTGACTTCCATTATTTTCATATCCGTGTCCCATCTTTTACCGACCAGCTGGGGCAACACTGGACTGTCCTCAAGGTTGCACAATTATTCTTCCAAGTTCATTGGTATTACCAACGTTACCTCACTCTGATTGTATTGTCATTACATTATCTACTACTTATCAGAATTTAAACCCAACTTCTCAAATTCAATTAAATTCATAAAGTGTAAACCCAAACCGCGTTCTCTTCCTCTCTTTAACATGCGTTTAAGAAACTTTAATGGCCGATGCGTGATCCTCACCACTGTGATTTACGACGTGATCTTTCTCTGACTTTAAATGTAGATTAAAAGATTTTGATGAAAACATTAAGTTTCGCGCTTCTAAAGCCCCAAAGATAACCACAAGCATTTTTTATTCTTTGTATCGTTTTTCCGGTTAAAAATCGTGTGATGTATTTTAGATAGCGTTTTTAACTTCTGGAACGATTTAAAAGAGAAACAACGAGAGTCATTTAAAACGCATCACGTGGACAATCTGCACCACACATACGAATTTTTCAGCACAAAGCGTTTCAGGAATTGAAGACGCTCATAAATCTTGTTATCATTATCGCAAAACTGGATCAAGGAAAACACAATTTTATTCCTGCAATTTTCATTAGAGTGGAAGATGCAACAAGATAATAGTAGTTTTGGGACTCTTCGACTAACAAAAGTTGAATTGGATGTAATTGCTTCTCCTTGAGAGAAATAGAGAAGTTTTAAAATTGTACTAATTCTGATGATATAGCGGCATTGTCAAAAATCTGGAAAGAATTTTTGACCCTCCATTATTGGCGTTCTTTTTCATTTCCGACTCCTCACGCTATACCTAATAATGGCAGGTTTTGTTATTTTTCCGTCTGGTGGGTTTACGTAACACGAATAAACGGTGGCGTTCGATTTATAATCTATTATGAGCAGTCAATAGTGGCCTCGTGTTTCTAATTAGAACGAACAATTTATTAGTAGGATTTTTATTAAAGGAAGTTTTTGACAAGCTTCCAGAAAATAATTAGATATATACCTTAATAAACAGGTTTAAAATTTATAACTTAGTCTACGAAGTAGATTTTTCTATTAACGAGATTGCCTAGGTCGTTATTTAAATTCGGGTACTATTATTCATCCCGTCCGGAATTTATCGAATCAAATAAATCATTTTATCGACTACACAGGATTTAATTCTTTTCGGTGGGCGAAAGAGTGGGACATTTTCAAAAATACAAATTGCTGTTCGATGGGAACAGAGTAACAAAGAAGCGTTTGTATAATTTAGTTTTTTTTCTGATTTATGGTCTCGGAATTGTGATGATAATTAGTTCATTATTACTCCATTAAAAGCAGGTAAAAATATTTGGTGAGTCCTATTATGGCCGTTGCTCCACACGTACCCTCAAGCCAGCCGATAATCACCAACAAAAGTTTGAAAATCCCTGGCTATTGGTCGGGTCCCCTCTCTTGTCCTACCCTCATCTAGACCCCCATGTGCAACCCCCCCATTTTGCATCTCGTGTTCGAAGAATTAGTTGTGCAAGGCGCCAGTGAGTTTAAGACAAGTGGAGTGAAAATGGTTTTCTTGTGCGTAATTCGAAGACGACGATTAAGTCGACCAGGTGTGCATTTATTTGATAAAAATTTCATTTTCAAAGTGTCACTTAGTTTGGCTTTGAATTTATTACTGCGAGCTAAAATTCGTCTATGAGCGGGAGAAAATTTACACCGTAAATTAACTAACAAACTTTACTTTTAAATTTTGTTAAGAACTTTATTATAGTTGGACGTATTTGAGAGTGTTTAAATCATTATAATCTGTTTATCTTCCTTTATCTAAACTTTGCTATTTCGCTGCGAGTGGAGCTTCCCAAAGGACTAGCCCCTTCCTGGCTTTTGGACTCCATTTAAGTAAATGTCTTCCGCGGCATGTGCCATTATAATAACAACACAAATACCACAAAACTTTTAAATTATTTATGCTCACAGCATTGTTTTAAATATTCAAAACTGATAAACTTTTAAATTGCTTATCGTTGATAAAACAAATTCGACCGAACGAATATTTTTCAATTTTTTACTTATTTCTTTAATTTGATTTTTTTTAAACGTTAAAATTTAGAGAATTTATTTTTTATGTTTAGACTAAGTTTTTTACCATACTAGGGTGACTTTATATTATTTAAGTAGCTACGGTCTTCAAATATTCGAAATCTGAGGCGGGACATTTAATTTTAAAACTCCATCTTTGTCTCTGATCACGAACTGTTTAAAATTAAAAATATTTAATATTCATAACGTTTATTTAATGAGTTTTAAATCTAAATCGGAGTAAAACAAAATTTTATAAACGTCGTTAAACACTGGCTGGTCAGGTAAGAACAATTTTTTTTTTTTGATGTAAAAGTTATTCTTGGTCATTAGTCAATTTTCAAAAAATTACCGACAAAATCACATGCAGTGCCGTTTGCGGCACCTCCAGAAACAAATACGAAACCTAAAAGTATAAAAAATGTTGCATTTTCTGTTTTATATTTTAGATTTTCTGATTTACTAATTACAAAATGGTATAATACAGATTTTATTTTATTCAAAAATAAATCAAAATAAATTGAATAAAATTCTGTTCTGGTCTATTTTTTTTAGCATGGTGGGAAGTAAGCCCCTCCTATTTCGTATATGGCCTTACTGACACTACTATGTTATTTATTATACTATGATAACAACAAAGTAAAAATTTTAAAATAATAAATTGTTTTTATAATGAAAATTTTCAATATATTATTATTATTATTATGCGGATATTTTGTGTTTGGACTAAACCATTTCAAGGCTACAAAGATTGGCGTTAAATATAAATTTGTAGCAATTATTGTATAGGTATTTTGGCTTTTTTCATTTTTCTTTTATTAAGGATGGCTTTTTTTAACAACTGGTGCACATTAAATATTTTTCATAATAAACGGATTGACACTAGAATGGACTGGTTTTTAAAAGATGATTGTAAAATATTAATTAAACAATTTAGTTAGTTAAATAAATAAATTAATAAACTATTTGTAACGTAACTAAAAATACAATTTTGATGTTTTTTTACACAAAAACTTTTAGACCTGTTTTTGATTTGGTTTTAAGACTAGAAAATTTAAAATTTTTGAAAAATAATTTATTTTTAATTTTAATATATTTATTACATACCAAAAGTTGTAAAGAGCATTGTACGCACAAATGCGAAATCGCAGGAGTGGGTAATTGTTTTACAACTTGAGTTACAGTACTATGCTTTTTCTATTACCATTATATTTCTACCTGTGTAGTTATAACAAAAATTTTAGAAATTTTTTTACTTTTTAATCTTTAATCTACAAAATGTAAGAATATACTTCTTATTATAATAGCATATTGTAAAACAAGAGGTGATCATAAATGTTACAAATGTGATCTGTTGCCAAAGTTTTTAATTTTTTACTTTTAAATTAGTCAGACTTGTTGTTTAAATAAAGTCATTAATTTTGGGTAACTCGCAAAGTTAGTATCACGCCAAAAATGAGCTCGATTTTATTTTTTGTCAAAATATATCATTATTATGTTCTCTGAAAAAGAATGAACGTTATTTTTTAAATGTAAACCAAATTTTATTTTTCTATTCTGCGACTGTAACAGAGACCGATTTGGGTGTCGTATTAGCCAATCCAGCACCCAAATTGCGTGCATAAAGTATTAGTGCAATTTACTTTTTTCCGATTGGTAGGTAACTCGCTGTCGCTGGAATGAAAACATCATTTGTCACGTTTCAGCGTTTGTCAGCGTTGAAATTATAATAATTTTTTTTGAATAAATTTTGTTGCACTTGATGACCCGTATTCCTCACCAAGGTGTTTTTGAGTGTGTGTCGCAATTAACCTAGAAAACATTCGAAAATTGGGTGGACAAGTGGCGGTTACAATGCGGTAACTTGAGCTTTCTTTTTGAGCTTTAAAATGAAACAGCTTTCAGCCACTATTTTGACGATTTATAATCCCCATTGCGTTTGATAATTTACAAGTTATTCGCTAGATGAGTGTATAGCACTGCTTGGTCTAAAATAACGATGAGAAGAATCACTGAGAATTGCAATTAGTTTGGTAATTTAAGAATAATTTTACGTTTTTGGAGATTTTTCTTAATGTGTTTATGCCAATTGCCAATTGGACTATTCAATCAATAACAGATGCGGTAGGTAAAAAAGAACCATTTGTTAGTTACTTACACAGAATTTTGGACAAATTTGAAAACACTTCAAAAAACATTTAAAACTTTTATGACATTTATTACCAACTAACTCGTATTAACGCAAAAGTCTCTAAAGATTAAATAATTAACTTTTTTACATAAGAATCACGTAAAACGCGCAAAGTAGAAAATATAGAATAAAGAACTCGTTTCTTAAGTTATTGTGGCACTTATTTTTTATAAAAACTCGCGCTTTGCGCTCGTTTTATAAACTTGAATTCGTGCCACAAAGTTGATTTTTACACATGTCAATAAAGAAATGAAACAAATGAAAACAAAAAAGCCCATATTAAGAATGCACAGATTACAAGTTAAAAATTTACTGATACTATAAAAGGGTTTTATTAGTATGTACCGTGAATTATTAAATTAATTAGGAAAGACGTAAAATTTTTAATATTATGTTAGGTATTTGAATGTTTATTTTATTGTGACAAACCAAAATGTTTTAAGTGTACGATTATTTTATTTTACGCACAGATGCACGTAAAAGGGTGTTTACATGATGTTTTGATTATACAAAATTATTCACTTTCAGTAGTGGTCGTAGAATTTTTTTAAAATTATTATATTTCTTAATTACTTTGACTAGCTGTAACGCCATTGTATTTATAATTTCTTGAAATTAAAAATTGTGTTGCGTAATTAAATAAACTTCATCATTCATGTAAATTTAATTTTTTTATCTTTGTTTGTAGAGTTCATGTCACTAGATAATCATTTAAAAATAAACGAGACATTAGCGATATGATCAGGAATAGTGTGAGAGGCGCAAATTTAAAGCCAATTTAAAAATATAGACACCCACCTGCTTGAATAATGGTTACGACTGTCCATTACCATTTAGGTGTTAAATGTCTTAATTATAAGCGGTTGTGGTTACAAACAAATTAATTTGAAATTTGGTATAATTTTTATTGGAATAATTATGGGCAATTTTGTCAAGTTTATGAGAGAGCGCATCGTGTCCTCTCATAATTCAAGTCTTCCGTCGGAGTCTGCCCAATATTATTCAAAACTTTCTAATGCAATTTACTCATAAAGTACCTCGTGGTGATTTACGGATCAATTCGTAAAGTTTAGGGCAAGTTTTTCCCTTAATTGTGTCCCATCGGATTGAAATTTTTAACACCTAATTTCGGCGAGTGTAGCCTCCATGTAGGTACAAATACTCCGTCGAATGCTTCTGAAAATAGAGCTTCGGTTCGAAAAAAGCCTCTATTGTTCGTTGGCAATAAAACGTCCAAAAAAATTCTTTGTATTTTTGTTATTCTTCGAGTCTGACCTCGGAGCCACTTTTGAAGGTTTCGAACAAAAACTATTTTCCTGGCTATAACTCTTGGAAACGGGATTCCTGTGCGCTTTTAGGTGTTTTACGTCCCGTAGTGCAATGCACTTTGAATTGCTCCTACCAAAAAAATTTCCTGTAAATAACTGGAACTGACCTATTTGGTTAATAGGGGTGATTTATGGGGGCCACTCTAACTTGACTGGAGTCATAGTGTTATCTGGGCCAACCTGTTGCCGAACGATGCATTTTTAACATTTTCAACAAAGAATTAAATCAAAATGATTAATTTCTGAACAGTTTTTACCAAGCTCGTTAACATCTTCATGGACTATCACAAATATTTTAAACATGTACAATGCTCCTTAATAGATACCAAGCTAAAAATAGAAACAGTTAAAAGCTTCACAAATCAGACAAGACAAAGTGGTCGCCGGGCTCTTCCTCAAGAATTTCTATGTCAATACAAACAAGGTGCAATTCGCTTTTTTCCCAATAAGGGTACTTGCATAATGCAACAATTTCTTTAAATTACGCTTTTTTAGAATTATCATAAATTAAAAAAATTAATACAACTTTTAGTTTCGGGAAATAATGTATCTTTCAAAAAAATAAAAATTTTGAAAATTAATTGTAGACCGATGGGCTAATTTCAAGTTGAGACACAACTGGTAGTATCACAAATTTTAAAACTTTTCCGTGGCAACAACCAATCAACACTTTGAATTGTTTTAATTTTTCATGGAAACAAAAATACTACCGTTATTATCTTAACTTGAAATTAGCCCACGAATGTCTAATGACGTCATAAAACAGTAGTTTCGGTTGTGTTTATATAACAAACAAAATAACTAAAAAATAGCAACGGTTTTAGTGCTAATTTAATATTGTTATACACTTATTTTTTGTTTATTGTTTATTAGAAATGAGAAACACCAGTTATTGGCGGGAAACAGTAAATTTTAAACATTAATTTTTTGTTATAATGACCCGTTAGCCGAATAAAAACCCTCTTAAAGTAAGATAGAATTTGCTCTAATCAGTTGCCAAATGTTTAATATTAATCAGACATGACGGTAGCACTTCTTCATTAAATTTCAAATACTTCCGCATGAGTTTTTTTCTAAAAAAATTAATGTCGCGGTAGAGAATCCTGATTAATCATTCTTTAATTGTGCATTTTGTAATTAATCTTAGTTTACGTCAGACACACATAAATTACATTAATCCGGGATAAAAATATGTGTTGAATAAAATACAATAATTAATATGCACACAACTCGTTTTATCGTACTATTGAACTTGCTTGATTCGTGGTTATGTTTCCGATGCATTGACAGAGGAGCAATTAAGTGTAATCAATTACGTCCCAATTACACTGGTTAACCTCTGTATAATTTCCCTTCAATTGCAGACATTTTAGAACAGAGTAATCGCTGAATTTAAATCTTTGTCCAACCTCACAGATTAAGAAAATTTCCAACGACACAATTTTTAACCCACTTTGAACGTGACCTGAATTTTTTATTCAAATAATTCATGTTTTGTTTTTGTTAAATGAGACAAAAACTTAAATGGATTTTTACAAAAGTTTCTACACTTCTACAGGGAAAATTTAGTAATGCCAATATTTTTAATCCGAATCTATAGCTTCTCTATGTAATCTGAACATGTAAGTTCATGTAAAATTTACTAAAGTAAAATAAAAAATGAAAAATGTTGGTTAAATTACTAAAATTAAATTATACAAAATTATGTGTAAATGTTAGTTATTACTAAGCTTCGGTGCTGGAGAGTCTTGATTAAACGATCAGGTAATAAACCGGTGTCATCCAGCGGGTTGCATGTTATATATTCAACTGGTCTACACCAGTTGACCAGTAGACCAGTTGAATGAGTAACATGCAACCCGCTGGATTACACCGGTTAATTACCTGGTCGTTTAATCAAGACTCTCCAGCACCGAAGCTTAGTTATTATTCACGTAGTGGGAGAAACATTCAATAGTCACCGAATGAGCAGATTTCTTACAAAATTTTTGAAATTATTTAAATCAACAGCAACATTTACAGTAGAAGATAACGTTAAAGAAACAGAGAAGACCAGAATTTAGTTAACAGTGTTTATCTTACCAGTTGCTTTGTTCATTTTACTGAAACACTTGACAGCTGATGTCAAAATTTCATAATAATTAATTTAACATTAATTGTTATTTTATTAGGGTCGATTCTGGTTAAAATTCATAGTACACTTTTGTAGATATTGTTTTTATTCTCTCAAAAAAATTTCTTACTTGCTCCTTGAACTCGTGGGTAAACTTTTTTTTGTGACCAATATTGGATAAATTCCATTCATGATTAACACTTTTTTCACATACAACTTTTTTATTTCTCACTTATTATACGATTTACAATTTATTGAACATGATAGGTCTGTCAGCATTTTGACACTGTTTTCTAAAATTTACAGAATTTAGAATGAAAGGGAGAAAGTAATCATTAAGTAATATAAGTATATATCAAATTTTGGGTCTATAAACACCAATAATCTATATTTTTATGTTTTAGACTAATTTTTATATATTTTTTTAATTCTCTAACTTTTACAACTCGTTTTTATTTTATTCTTTACATTTGCAGTATTTATATTTTATACATTTAAAATTGATTAAATTTCTTAGGTTTTGTACTTTAGTTTCTATATCTACATTATACAAGGATAAGCAATAGGATTAAATGATTTATAATTGGCCAAAATATATTTTGACCAATTTTTATTAAAAGCAAAAGCACAAAAGATTAGATGACCAGCTGACCACCATTATTTTCTAAGCATTGCTGCAATCGGTTTCACAAAATAAAGAGATTTTTTTTTGTATGGAATTTATCTTGCACAAGTTTTTGAGTACTCTTTGAGTACAAAAAGAATTTGAGTATCTACATATTTAAAAATTCCGAAAGAAATAAATTCAATAGGAACGATTTTTTTTTATTTTAAAAACTTAATATGTTATAACTAATAGTTTATCACTAATAGTTTAGGCAAGAAGGAGTTGAACCTGATTTGTTTAACTTTTTTATTTTTAAACGTTTTTCTAGTCTAAACAGACTTTCTAGTCTAGTAGAGATAAAACTATTGGTTAGCGGACTTTATTATACAAAATTTAATTCTACACTACTTATATTTTTTTATCACATTTTACTCATATTTTTTGTAGCTTTTACCGTTTGCTCAGCGTTTTCCAATAAAGCCAGCACTGCACAAATTTTAAACTTAAAACATATATTTTTTAAATATAGGGTGTCTGAAAACTGGCAAATTAACCATTAATTGTAAAATTTGATGTTGACGAAGTTCAGTCAATATAAATAAGGTATTTATAAACTTTGACACTTTGATATTTATCATTAGAAATCACATTTGATAGTAAGGTTATTTTTTTGTAATTGAAATTGTTGTCCAGATTATTCACTTAAGGCCTGGACAAGATACGCAGAAAATTGGATGTGTCCTCAACAGAAGAGATTTGTAGTTACTGGTGGGCATGCAGTTGAGCTGCTACTGCTATTTTAATATTAATTTTGTAGCCTAATCTTTTTGTTGGATTTTCTTGGTGTGTTAAATGAAACATAAAACACCCACTAACACCAAACACTTTACTTAATACGACGCGCGTTTCGACAACAAAGTTGTCATTCTCAAGTAGGAATTAGAAACTAGCCTGATTTCTTGTAGCCTAATAACACCGGGTTATTGAATAGTTTACCTTTGCAATTAATTTAATATTATTTAATTGGCTAATGTAAAAACGTCTTAATTTAAAATCTACACTGATTTGTGAAGTTAGACGACATTTTACAGCCTACCTAAAAATTACTAGTCAATTTGCGAAATAACTAAAGTGCATGATAGTACAGTCGCAAGAATATAATTTTGATTATCAAATTAATCTTTTGAGGCTAACAAGATTGCTGATTTGTGAGAAGTGTAAACTTTTTGGCTTTGTGGTGTCAATTCCTGCTTCTACTTTTTTTTTATTAATTAGCTCAAAAAACTTTTACCGCTGAAGGTCTATGAAAAGTACTGAAATCTTTATAAAAAAGAATATTTTTGGCATTTTTTGACATTTTGACAACCAAGCTTTTATTCTCGCCAATGCAATTGTGTGGATTGTCTGCTCATTTGAGTATTCTATAGATTACGTAGATATCTGTTTATATCTATATCTAGATAATCTGTTTTTTTTACATTAGCACAATCATTGTCAATTTCCACTCACTTTTTGGATAGAACTGCTCTCTTTCTGACTGTTGACACCTGTAATTAATTTTTCAACTTTTTTGTGGGTGTAGTTAAGGTAAAACACTGGAAAACAACCGACATTTGTTCCTAAAAAATGTCACTAACAGTTTATATGTCAAACAACAGACTATATATATTTTAAATATTTACATTATTTATATTTTTCAATATGGATAACTCTTTAGATTTTGCAGTTTTACACTCTATTTCAAAATCAAATAGAGCGTAGGTTTTGAAAATCTCAATGAAGAACTATACTATTATTAAGTAAGCGATGTTTTATAGTTAATATGATAATATAACTTGTTGCGTTACCGTATTAGGTACCAAAATTTTAGAATGGCCGTTTTCCAGCTGACGATGACGGTAACTGAATTTGTATAGTAGTTCACAAACTCTAGTACCATGACTTTATAATCTCCAAGCAATAATACTTACCCTCTCAATACAACTCTTTATCAGTAGACAGTCAAAATAGTTGAGAAAACTTTGATAAACCCGTTTTTCGGCAAAACTATCTGCTGCTATAAATTATTTCTCAACTATTGTGACCGCCCACTCATAAAGAGTTGTATTGTTGAGATAAGTGTTATTGCTTTCAGATTATAAAATCATTCTACTAGAGTTTGTGGACGACTATACATTCTATACTTCTTGTTATAAAATTTTTAAAATCTTGATTTTAAATTGTAGATTTTTCTAAATATTCTAATGTCATTATTAATGACTTTTACATTTTATGAATTTTGATTAGGATGGTAGTAACGTATTTTTTTTTCGCTTAGTATGTACTGTAGTTCAAGCAATCGAGGTTTTACTGTATCTTTACTTTACACAATTGCTGTCATTTTGATTTGTGATATAACTTTTACCTATTTATTTATATTTTTAAATTCAACTTTTTTTTGGTGTTATCACCTTTTTGAAAATTTGCATAATTTAAAATATTTTAAATGCTTATTTTTTTAAATTTGATAAATTGCCGATAGATAAATTATTTATGTTTAAAAATCTAAGAATTCTTGCATTCAGTAGATTTTTGTAAATTTTACGCAAATTTATTAATTAATGTAAATATCTAATTATTTATTTATTTTTTTATAATAACAAAAGATTTATGAAATATTTATACTTAGTGTTAGATATTTAAAACAAAAAATATGAAGTAAATACATAATCTATTTAAAATAAATTTAATTTATTTTTCCTTGACCCAGCAATTATACTTTTACAATTTTATTTATGAAATAAAAAGCATGAATATTATCAGCTGTCAGCAGTGAGATAAAACAGTCTTATTATCTCTCTGAAAGTGTAGTGAACTTAATCTTGTCTTGATACTCTTCATCGTTGATTATTTTTTAATTCACTCCACCCCTCTACAAGCCACCCTTGCCACTTTTACAATTTCCTTGTTTACAACAGCGGTTTCCTGCGACCTTCCCAATTAAAATCCATAAATCCTAGGAAGCCATGATATATGTGGAGGCCATGCCGAAAAGGGCAGCGGCCTCCGATCCACACAAGAATAGCCATAGTTTTAAGCAGTGCGCTTGTGTCGAGCTCAACTTAGACTTATATCTCAAACTCGGAAAAAGTCGCTAAAATTTTGAATGTTTTAATATGTGGACCACCCCCTAAATCAATTAATTTGGGGATGATTTAGGGTTGGTTAATTTAAGGAGCGTCCATTCCTCTTTGGCAATAAATAATACAGAAACGGCAACGTCTACAGCAAGCTTTATCTGAAAGCAGCTGGCTGTCAGCTAGCCAGATTAGGGTCAGGCTTATGGAGTGTGTTTCGGAGGGGCTCGGGGGGCGACTGTCAGATCCAGCGGGCCGTGGATTCGTCTCGCACTTAGCCTAGGCTCAACCCTAATCCATTATGGCAGATGCGGCTTAACTCCCAACTTGAGATTTTTTCAGTTTTATTACGGGAACGTGTTTGATCCCAGTCCGGTCCTGTCTCGAACGTTTTATTAACTAAAACACCCCCGCACATGGATTCTTTGTGGTCGGATGTTATATATGCCCATTAATTACATGGCAATTAACCAGAGGGACAGTGCCGGCCTTTGCTGGCTATTTGTCTCTCACTCCTACCGGAGAGGGTCACGAAAATAAATCATAAGTTTAATTTTATCTCCTGTAAACAGAGAATACCGTATCGGGGGAAAAAATTCACGGCTATTAGCATTTATTTTTTCAGATAATCTGTTAATAGGGAGGGGGAGACGGACCTTATCGCGAAAGCTTTTCCATGTTGGGACTGACCAATTCCTGTTTTACATATCGAAGGCTGGACATTCGAACGATTATTCCAACGAAACAACTTTGTAACAATTACCAAAACAAACTAAACCAATTTTTTTTTTTAATAAGAAGCTTTTTCAGTTACTGAAATATTTTTAGCTATACTTCCACCGAGCTTTTAAGGTCTACCATAAAATTTTTCACACCATTCAAATATCACAGTTATCAAATAGCTATTAACATACCGAGAAATGTTATGACATTAATTACAGCCGCAGATGTCGGTTGAAATTCGAGCTCGTAGAGCGAGGATTATAAGACATCTAAGGCTGTTATGAGTCATAACATTCGAGGTTTGTTCAAGATTTTATCGGTTTCTGACAATAAAGGTACTTTTAAGTTATTATTATCATCATCATGATTTCACTATTGAAATAGATCGAAATTAATCAAGTCTCTACGCACTGGTAACTAAAATTACCGTGTAAACAAAATTGTAAAATTTTAAAAATTTAACAAAAAATGGATTTATTGTTAGAAAATGTTAAAAATGCAGCCACTGAAGCTCTAAACAGTTTTATAATAATTTTTCAGAAATATTTTGTTCGCTGCGATACACACTCTAGTGGTAAAATTTGGAACTAGTGATTACATGCCTCATTGAGGAGAAAACCACATAGGTCAATTTCAAAAAGTTAGTGTGTGTGACGTTATTGTTAACAACCTGAGGGAGCCCTCAATAACGCACATGTTCACTAGTTACAAAAACCGCCCCAGCATTTTTTTGTCATTAAAATTTGTCACTAGAAACACCAGTCTATATTTCCGGCAGATTTAATGCAGCTATAGTAATTGGTAAATTTTAAGAATATAATACCATATGTTTATTATAATTTTTGATCAGAGGCTGTCATGAGAAACAAAAATTTTAAAAACTTAGGCCGTAACTTATTTCACTTGATAATAAAATCATTTTACTGTCACTCGCAAAGGGATTTGTTTTTGATTTTCCAGTACCTTTCTTCCGATTGACGCTGCCAGTCTCTTGAAAGGACGTGATACTGTTTTTCATACTGGTATAAAAATTTGACTCTGTTATGATTTTTTCTGGAAAATTCTCCCGAAACTCGTCAAAACAAAGTCTGGATGAGTAAACCCATTCTCCGTTCGCTATGTGTCCATTACGAAAATATGATTCTACTAAAAAATCTTCTGTTCTGCACTAAACCCCATAATTCAAATCAAATCTAAATTTTACTTTTGACAGTGACAGTAAAATGACATTTACAAATGAATTAATCTAGGCGCTACGTTTTTAGAATTTTTGTTTCTTATGACAGCCACTGATCAAAAATTATAATAAATATATGGTAGTATATTAAAGAACGCGTTTTGAAAAGTCAACTTTCTGGCAGGAATTCAAGTTTTGTAAAACAAGCGCAAAGCGCGAGTTTTTATAAAGAATGAGTGTCACAATGACTTGAAAATCGAGTTCTTTATGCTTTTTTTTCTTTTTGCGCGTTTTACGTGATTTTTATGAAAAAAAAATTATTTCATGTTTAGGGAATTTTGCGTTAATACGAAATAGTTGATAATAAATGTCATGAAAGTGTCAAATATTTTTTGGACTTTGAACTGTTTTCAAATTTGTTCAAAATTCTGTGTAAATAAATGGTTCTTTTTTACCTACCGTATCGGTTATTGATTGAATACCCCAATTGGCATAAACACAGTAAGGAAATTTTTTAAAAACGTTGTAAAATTATTCTTAAATTACCGATTTTCAGCGATTTCTCTCATCGTTATTTCAGACCAAGCAGTGCTATATACTCATCTAACAAATAACCTGTAAATTATCAAACGCTATGGGGGTTGTAAATCGTCAAAATAGAGGCTAAAAGCTGTTTCATTTTAAAGCTGTTCTAACCTCAAAAAGAATGCTGAAGTTTGTTTATGTCCGCCTCATTTTCGAATATTTTATAGGTTGCGACACACACAAAAACACCTTGGTGAGGAATACTGGTTATCAAGTGCAACAAAATTTATTCTAATGAAATTATTATAATCTCAACGCTGACATAAACGCTGAACCGTCACAAATAACGTTTCATTCCTAGGAAAACGTGTTCAATCCAAAAAAAGTCAATTGCACTAGTACTTCACGCACGCAATTTGGGTGCTGAATTGGCTAATATGACACCCAAATCGGTCTCTGTTACAGACGCAAAGTAGAAAAGGAATTGTACTTTTTTCACAAAAAGAGACTGGATTAATATAGCATCTTTAAGTGTGTTGTCAAATAACAAGAAATTACAAACAGCGACAAAAATTAAATTATGTTACAGAGACGAAGTTATAGGGTTAATAAAAAAATTCCTACGGATTATAATTAACAAAATGAAATACAACATGTGCGCAGGATTAGTTAAATTAATAAGCGAATATTAAAATGGAGGGGAAGAACTGATTAGCAAATTTCGGAAACTAATGAAAAAAATATAGAAAGGAGAAATGATACACACAGAATGATGAAAGGAGAGATTCTGGTAGATACTAACGTACAAAAAAAAACGACACACAGAGTGTATAAACTATAATAGAGGAGTAGTATTATTTAACTTGCTTAAAAAAAATTAATGAAACATTTAATGTTTCGTTCTATGTAATAGAATAACACAGAAAATGGTAACAGTAATTGAAAAATTTCATCATTTATAGATTTATTTTAGTGTTCAAGTGTTAGACGTGATTTTTGTTTTAAAATTAGGTTAAAGTATATTGTAAACTCCAATTTTGTTAAATGTTTTTCATTTGACATCTTTTCATTTTGACAGATGATTTCCTACATTTTTCACTCAATTAAGTTTTGTTACCGAGTACAGTTAAAAGATTTCTAGGAATTATCTCGCCGAATTGATATAAAACTAAAAATCTGCAAAATAATGAAAATGTGGGTGGAGAGTTTTAAAAATATTTTTTTATTTTTTATTTTTCGATATTGCGTGTTTTGATGGAATGAATCATTTAATTAAATCAAGCCGGCCACAATTACTTGTGCTTTCAGAATATAAATAAATTTTATGTGTTCTGTCTGTTTTGAGCGATGTAAACAGTGACTCCAGCGTGGTGTGTGCTACCACCCGGTTTTGTTTTTGTCAATAATCCAAATGGAATCCCTCCTAATCGGTTTGATTATTCCGGAAGTCACGATTCCAACTAATGGATGTTGTCGCATGTGTTTAATATTTAACATTAATAAAAATCGCCTATTTTGTATGTAATTTATTTTTGGTATTTGAAGCGAGAGGAGTCTGGGAAAAACTGGTGAAAAAGCAATTCTTCTATTTGAACTGGTCGAAAACAAGCGATTATAAATAGCTGTTTAATTTGGCTAAACGTTTATTCAGTCATAAAGTAGATGATTATCTGACATAATGTATATCCCAATATATATTTTACTCACGTCCTTTGCACGCGAGGGTCGGTCTTTGTACATACGAATTTTTCGACGCCAGGATAACGATTCATCGAGAAATGTTATTTTCTAAATTTAGTTCGAGATTCTTTAATTATAGTTTTGATAGTAAGTGTCGATTTTATCGTTAGTTTATGAAGTCATTAGCTTGTAATTAACTGAAATTGGTTTATTTTTTCTTGAAGAGTGATAAATCACTTGGCTTTTCGATTCTTTTTGTGAGGTATTAGTAGTAGATAAATGTCAATAAAAATATCAACACTAATATAGCAATAAATCATTTTCAAACAAACAAGCCAGAACCGATCTAGCTGTGGTTAAGCCATTATAAAAACCAAAATGCTACAGCCTAACCTTTTTAATCTATCAATTTCCAACCTCAAAGTGTGTGTTGTACTCGTGGTTTATGAACCGTGAACCGTTTTTCTCGTCGATTTGAATTTTATAGACCATAGTGATATTTTCGCAAAAATTTAGGTCAAGTTTATTTCCTCAATTACGCACTTAGTGCTCCCCTCAAACGGGTCATCTTCAATTGGAAAGGCCACCTAAGTGACACTTATTTAATTACAATTTATTCACGTTCCTAACCTACCGCATAGCTCTACACCCCTCGCATACTCAAACCGATTTGTTGTTGATTTGATTTGTATAATCATTGCGATTTTTATGCACATCACAAACTACAATAATCGTAAATCCTATACGTTACTAGGAGCTTCTCTATTGTGTGGTCTAATAAAACGATTTATTATCCTACGAACGTTTGCATTACGTTATATTTTTCAGATACCGTATGCGGCCTAAATGCCGACTTTCTCGGAATTTTGCAAGAGATGATCCGTTCGTGTGTGGCCACCTTCAGCCGGGTTCACAACCCGACTGTAAAGCACCGCCAGTTTTCTGCTTTTTTACAGCAACTTGGGCTACTCGCCGCCAGGGGCGACGGCTGCGTCGCGCCTGCCCTCTAGCGTCGGGTTGCCCAAGCTAGTGCTTTACGGGCGATCAATACCGGCGCGCTTTTTAAATTTCAATGCAGTCACTGATTTTAATAGACTTTTGGTGTGGGATGCTTTTTTGGACGCTAAATTCAAATTTGTTTGTTTATTTATTAGTTTTGAGTGGTCGAAGGCCATGTGGTTGGAACAACCAATCAGATCAGAGAATGAACCGCTTGCGTGCATGTTTGGCTAGTTAGAATTCATCTATGACCTACCTCCTCATATTTTAGTGCTATTTTGTTCTCTATTAAAAAAGGATCACTAGCGGAATATTTATGTCGACATTTTTTCTCTTTTTTTTAAAGAAATTTCTTTCTAATTATTATGTATTGGTTTCGGTCGAGTGATGTGTCAAATTGCTCCATGGAAATGTTTGATATTTAAAATTCAGGTAATTTTTTTTATGAATAAAAATACATTTACCGTAGGTAACTGTACTTTCGCACTTTGTATATTTAGTTCTATAAATTATAAACGGCTAACATCCAATTTATCACCGTATGACATTCTTACATATTTCCTGCTAAACTGTTACTTTCCCTGCTTTAAAGACACCTAAAACGATAAAAATTTATGATTTTATTTAACATCTGGTCTAACCACAATAAAAACCTGTTGTGTCTTTATGTTGTTTATTTATGTTTTTAATATTTGTGCCATACAGATGCGACATTATAGCCATAAGTGCCTCTCGGATTACGGATGACACTTCAAGAGAGATTCATTTATTTTTTATGACTAAGATTTTTTTACGCTTAGATTTTCCGTGGTTAGAGACTATCAAAAAATATATTTTAAAATTTAGTAAAAATTCGAGTTGCACAGTCGTGATAATATATCTACTTACGCAAAGTCTTATCAGCCTGGAAGTTTTACTAATTAGTAAACTAACGAAAATTATTTATTAGAAAACAAAAATTATAAAATATTGCTGCATGTAGTTAAATAAAAAAAGTTGATAAAATTTTTGATAAATGTATTTAATTTTTATGAAAATTCATGTTTTCTACTGTTTAAATATTGAGTGTTCAAATAAATTTGACGCTTCTATGGATTTGAAAATGTAAAGCGTAGCTTTACCAATATGTAAGTTAGGGTGGGCCAAAAAAATCAACTATTTTTTTTTAACTTCCGACACTGAAATATTGGTTCCTTGGCACTTTTAAAAAATGCTTTTTCACGATGAGCTCTTAATTTTAATAGGAAAGACTCCTTTATCGCAGTTTTACATATTTTTTTTAGTTCCATATGGCAAAATCTATATCTCGTCACTTCTTGATCGTACAGAAAAAGTTTATTTACATTTCTTGTCGGAAATTTAACTCTCTAAAAAAGGTATCTTACAATTTTTTTAATAACTCTTACTGTTTAGAAGATATCAGAGGTCAAAGTTTGAAGAATTTAACAAAAAAAAATTTTTCACTTCTAAATTTTATAACTCGTAGATAAATCAATATTATAAAGTGCTCAACATACGGTTTTGTAGACAATTAAACGCTCTTCAAAAAAAGTTGTTTCTGGTTATTCGATTACTTCAATCATTTAAAAAAAATTGGGGATTTTTGATACTAAATTTTGGTTTTTAAAATGCGAATATCTTCTAAATGGTTAGAATAATCGATTAACCACAAAAGCCCTTTTTTATAGAGCGTTTAATTTTCTACAAAACCGTGTGTTGCGCACTTTATAATATTTATTTATCTACGAGTTATAAAATTTAGAAGTAGAAAAGGAATTTTTATTAAATTCTTTAAAGTTGACCTCCGATATCTTCTAAATGGTAAGAGATATAAAAAATTGTAAGACATTTTTTTAGAGCGTTCAATTTTATACAAAAAATGTAAATATAAATTTTCTGTACAATTAAGCAATAACGAGATATGGATTTTACCATATGGAACTAAAAAAAAAATAAAAAACTGCGATAAGGGATTCTTTCCTATTAAAATTAAGAGCTCATCTTGAAAACCATTTTTTAAAGGTGCCTAGGAATCATTTTTTCAGTGTCGGAAGTTAAAAAAAAATAATCGATTTTTTTGGCCCACCCTAATGTAAGTGGTAATATACATACTCAATAAGTGGTAGCAGTTGCTCTGAGAAGTAATGTTATACGTTTTTCAAAACAATTTTTATGAGTTTCATTGTATTAAAGTTAATAATACCTACAAAGAGAACATGCCACTTCACAGTAAAACTGTTATCCAACTTTTCAGTTCTTTTGTGAACTGAAGTCTGTTCTAAACTCAAGCAGTCAAATTTGACTTACAATAGGTTCCAAAGACCTTCTGGACCGCATCAAGATGCCGGTCATAATTATACATATATGCATATATACAGCATGTCATAAAAACTGCTTTAGAAACGTATAACTCTATCAACTGTTATACCAGGTCTCCCGAAATTGAAATTTTGACTTAGGTCTTAGATCTTACAAGAATAGAGGTTACCCTGCAATAAAATGCAAAGTATGCATTAAGATAAATATTTCACACTTTTTTTTAGTTCGAGCAGCATTGTGATATAATTTACAACCTAAGTCAAAATTCCTAATTTTGGGAGGACCGAGATAATTGTGATAAGAATAGAAGAGGCAGTGAACTTCTTAGATGTAATATTTACTTTTAATGATCTTTATTGTCTACTGATAATTGTTAAGCACTATGATAAGCATTATGATTTTTACTTATAACCTTATACTTTTTAACTATTGGATACGACTCCCAACTTTGGTCTCACTCAAACTTTTTGAAAGTCTTTTAGCAAAATGCCACAGTACTCTAAGGAAGTCTTGTATGTAATAACTTGATATAAAACACACGAAACGCCAATTAATTTCAAGTGTTTTATATCAAGTTATTACTTAAAAGACTTCCTTAGAGTACTGTGGCATTTTGCTAAAAGAAATTGTGACAAAAACTGGATGACGAAACTGGATTATTTTAAACCGGATATTAACTATTTCTATTTTTATTGTTCAACTCTCGTATTTGACACGTTGTCAATTTTGACATTGTATTTTTGTAATTTTTTATCTAATAATGCCAGTTATAAATTTATCTTATGGTATAACTAATGACATTTTGTATTCAAGATGTCGTCAGTTTTGGCACAACAGTTAGTAATGACAGTCATGAGTTTAAACATTTTTAGAAAAAACATAAATAACATAGTTCAGTTCTATTTAAATGAATTGACTTAATAAGCGGTTGCAATAAATCGAATTAGAGCTATTGTTGAATTTACGGGAGACCAAATTACACTGACGTTGGATTATTCACATTTGTGATAGTTTCCTGTGAGAGCTCAATAACCAGTGAGATCGTCTATAATTCTTGAATTCTATGGTGCAATAGAGCCAATAACTTTTTGGGCTTTTAAAGATAAAAAAACCGTAGCTCTTTCAAGGTTCTTTCAATGGTTCAGTTAGTCGCTTTGGTGACAATAGCGCACACTTTTTTTACAACTCTTATTAAATTTTTTATAAATTTATTTGTAAGTCAAAACCATAAAATTCAAGCATTTATAGACAAATTATATCATCTTTGGTGGGTGTAACTATCGCAAATAAAAATTTATGAACAGTGTGGTTTGGTCTTCCATAAATTTAACAATGGCTATTATTCGGTTTACTGAAACCTTTTATAAAGTCAACCCACTTACATATGACTAAATATAGAACTGTATTTTATTAAAATTTTAACCAACTTTTGTATTAGGCAAAATATAAGTTTTGACATAACATTCTTATACATTTTACATTTTAAAGTGGCAGGATTTTATGACATTTCTTTAAATAATTTGGGTAACAATATACAGCACGTCTGTAGATTTTTGAGTCTACCTCTGTTGGCAATCATGAACTTTATGTATATGTTTTAGATGACTTTTTCTATGTCAAAACAATGCTTCTAATCACTTTCAAATTTTTGTATTCTGCTCAAACATGATTGACATTGTGACTATAACTTATATTAAAAACGTTGTATTTAATTTTTTATTAATATTAAATTTTCTAACTTTAAGATTGCCAACCGACTCAAGAATTTGCAGACGCTTGAGTTGGAGAGTTGTAATTTGTCAAAACCTTAACTAATGACACGTAATAAAGGCTGTTATGTTAGTAGATCATGAATTTAGAGTTGTAATTTGTCAAAATTAAAGCCATCAAAATTTTCTATTTTATTTATTTATTCAAAAACTATTGAAAATTACATTTTAATTAACAAATCAATTAAAGATAAAAGTGTGTTGGAGTTCCATTTTTATTAAATAAAGGTATGTTTCTTTTGCCACTCTCGCACTAATTGTGCTTTATCCTTATACTTCCTCGACTTGCGTCCATTCGTCATTTTAAGTCCAAACTGAAACGCTGCTTTTGGTAAAGCCTCCTTTTGACTCATATAATCCGAATACTCTTCAACAGTATCAAAGTCCCATCTTGAAATCGGTCTCTTTTTTTTCCCTGAATCCATTTTAGAATAATCTACTTCTTCATCAGAATCATCACTTGCATCATTCATTTCTTGGAATCCAGGATAACACTCAGCATATGCTTCCGGTTGCTGAGCCAACTTCTTAAAACGCTGTGATGCCTTATTAACTTTAAATGTTGGTGCGCTATTATCTAGTGGTGCTTCTTGTTTATCGAAATATGAGTGATTACCATGATCAAATGACGAAGGTTTACGACTTGGTGTGGGTACGTAGTCACCAATATCTCCATAAATTGAATCATCTCTGGTAGAACGCTTTGCTTTTTTACCCTCTTTTTCTTCTGTTTTTTCATTTTCTCGGCTTTCAGGAAGTCCTCGTTTAGTTTTTTTGTTCTCTTTGCGGTTAGTTTGACGTAAGTTGAAAAAAATTTGGCTGACTTTGTTTATGATTGCGTCATCGTTTGAAAGATTTTTAGAGAGTTCGTAAGAAGGAACGTCGGAGATTGAACGAATGATAGTGGTGGGAATGTCGGATTCAGCGTCATCATCTAAATTGATAACATAGGCCATCCGTCCTGGCACAAACATCTCTGATCTTTTAATATGCCTGCTTTTCATTGAAGAAACGATTTCATAAATCGCTTTCCCCATTCTTGTTTTAAACTTAGGCTCTTCTTCATTTTTGTTCTGCACTTCTTTCGTTGTTTTTTCCTTCGATTTATTAGCTAATCGTTCTAGTTCCTGGTCTTGTTTCTTATCTTGCTCCTGTTCCTGATGTTGGATTTCACTTTTTACTTTTTCCAACAATGCATAATCCAAACCTTTTACTAAATGCGTGTGTTTCATGTCACCCCCCAGAAACTTCGATTCTTGGATTATCTGTTTTCGTCTTTCAGCAGCATCAGTTCTTGATGTCAATATAGGTGCAACAGCTCTATAAGCTTGAGCTGTGGCCATAGGATCATCACTTTGGTAATCGGGATTTAAGATCCCTTGGCGTCTTTCATTAGCTCTATCTCTGTATTTCTGAGTCAATTCTGCCATTTTATTATTTTCTTGTTTTTTCGGTTTTGGTGCAACAGCTCTATAAGCTTGAGCTGTGGCTACAAAATCATCACTATTGTAATCGGGATTTATCCCTCGGTGACTTTCACTAGCCCGATCTCTGTATTTCTGAGTCAATTCTGCCATTTTATTATTTTCTTGTTTTTTCGGTTTTGGTGCAGGAGTTCTATAAGATTGAGCTGTGGCCACAGGATCATCACTTTGGTAACCGGCATTTAAGACCCATTCGCCTCTTTCACTAGCTCCATCTCTGTATTTCTGAGTCAATTCTGCCATTTTATTATTTTCTTGTTTTTTCTGTTTTGGTGCAGCAGCTCTATAAGCTTGAGCTATGGCCACAGGATCATTACTTTGGTAACCGGCATTTAAGACCCATTTGCCTCTTTCACTAGCTCTATCTCTGAATTTCTGGGTCAATTTTGCTATTTTATTATTTTCTTGTTTTTTCGGTTTTGTGTAGTAGCTCTTTTTTTTACGACGTATTTCAGTTATGACTGCTTTAGGGGGTGGCATGGAAGAAGAATTGGCCGTAGCTTCCTGGCTTGAACCTGGAGTTGGGGGATTTGCAGGGGCTGGCCGTGGGGTCATTAATAACTTGCGAAAATCATCGTTGGTTAAACGCAGAGACAAGGGAGTCTGGTTTGAAGACATTTTGGGCACAATTTAAGCGAAAACTAGAACACTACCAATGTTTTAATATTCGTTTTTCGATGGCACTTTGTAAATGTGAAAAAATTTTCACCTAATGACAGTCACGAACTTGATGTTGTAGTAATTAAATTACAGTGCAACTTGATTTGGATTTAAAAATGATTAGTTTTGAGAAAATATTTGTGGAATTTGCTCTAAAAAAATTTAAAATTAGATTTTAAGGCACAATAAAAAGCGGAAAACATAAGCAACAGTCGAAAAATAACTAAATACAATTTGTTGGTTTTTTGGAATTTTATTTAATTTTGTAGTTTCTAAGCGAATCATCAACGAAAATGTTTGTTGCTGTTGATGTCACGGAGTAATTTCAAAGAATGATAGATTTATGCTTGTTTTTAAATTTTACTAAAAAAGTACAGCAAATTTCTTAAGATCATCGATTTAGGTCGGGCAAAATAAGTTTTATTAGTGGAAATGACAATCTGCATCAGAGTATTTGATTTTTGTTTTATTAGTGGAAACGCTAATTTGCATTCCTGTGCTACTTGTTTTTTACATATTTTTTTTTATATTTTGCTTTAAATTTGGCTAGTAGTGGTAAAAACAGTATATACACTATGGTGTTGAAGACATTTATTGGCCTTGCACCTTATTCCGCTTGGGGCAAAGGTTCTTGCGAAATAATCTTGGTGCTCGGGCAATAATAATAACATTCTTCACAACCTTCGTGTATAATACACTATTACATGTATTTGTAGATGCATTTGACATTTAAGATATTTTTGGGAAACAACTTTTTCTAAATTTAAATAAAGAGAAGAATACTTTTGCCAAAGGTTTTAGTTTTTTTTATATTGGATTTGTTTTATTAATTAGTTATAGAATAGGGTTGTTATAAAATATGGGTAAAATATCCCTCCGAAAGGAATTTTATTAGTTGTGTAAATTCGGGTTAGTGTTGGCACGCGCCAATTGTCGGCTGGTGTCGAAGATGCGAGAATATCGAATGAAGACATTAATCAGATATTCGATTCACAACATACACCGAATGATTATGATATTGCTGTTGACTTTTACGAGTTTTACGATGTGTTTAATGCGCATAACAGTCACGGAATTGGTTTTATGGGATCGTAAACAAGTTGGAATAGAGCGCATGTGCCGATAAGAGTGTGCTTTCTGCCGCCGCTTTCAAGCTTTACCACCAAAAGTCCTCCGCCGCGATCTCAATGGCCACTTAAAACCTCGTAAAACAACGTCAAGTCATTAAACTGTTGCTGCTGATATTGAATTAACTCGATCGGCTCTCTATTACATCTACTATGTACCTAATTGTTCATTATTCACTGCCTTTATGGCGATTTAATTCGTGTTATTAGCGTAATTGCTGTTATTCCACTTCGCCCATCAGGAAACCACCAACACCGCAAACTTTTTCTCGGCTTTAACCAGCCATTCATAACTAACATCTCACATTAAAATTTTCCTTGGGTGTTCCACAAGGTTCATTTTTGGGCCCAATCTTTTTTCCCTCAATTCCCCTAATTAAATTTTAATTAAAAGTACAGCTCGTATTTTCTAAAAAAATAAACCCGTGAAGGGTCATAAATTGCGGCAATCTCGTGAAAATCAATCTGGTTGTGTGTTTCATAGAACGATGGTTGCGTGTATGACCCTCTCGCCATCTTACTTTTTTCTCCGATGGGCAATTGGGGTGTGAGGGAGATGGGACATGGGAGTTGGGAACAAATCGTCTGAGATGGAGAAGCATGACTTGGGGCAAGGTATCAAAAAGCGTTGTTATTATAATAATAATCACATGCGCGAGTGGCGGGTCGGTCATAAATCATTTCGCGATCCGCCTGCTCGGACGGTCACTCAGTTGACTGATTTATCGATCGAAATGTCGGCTTTCTTTTCCGACCGCTGTTTTTGTAGGCTTTGTGCCGTGCAAAACTTTGACGGAACAAAAAATACAAAATGACTTAAATAGAGATTAAGACATGGCCCATTTGTATTCGATATAGCTCTATCAAATTTTATTTGCACTCGTGATATCCCCAGGCAAAATATATAGACACAACTTTCAATTCTTGAACGCCAATCAGAGCGCCTCGTTTACAATCACTTAAATTAACAATTAACTTAAAGTAAGGTGCGACAATTTTATGGAACTGTTTACACTACTAATTTACAGAATTTACGTCACGTAATTTAAAAAAATTTGCACAACTTTGGACAAGAAGTAACTTAAGCAGGAATTCCTCCAATCGAAAGTACAGAAATCACACTGAAACGATACAGCCATATCTTCTTTCTTTGTTGATAAATGCGCTTGATGAATAACTGTGTAATGTTTGCGTAAATGGCTGAAAATGTCGTAAATCTTAAATAGAACATGATCTTCATAAAAATACATTATTTTAAAGAATATTAAATAATAGGTAAGACAATGCGATTTAAGGAACGAGATACATTTCAGTATAAACACTGTGATAACAAATTATAAAAATGCTGATGTCATTCAATAAAGTATTGAAATTAACTTGAAGGATACTTTTTGGTGATGGGCTACTTGTATTTATAGCAACAAAAATTTTAATTTTAAATTTTTAAGTAACTACTACTTGTAGTTCCCAATTTTAATGAAATTGAAGTCTTCTACGGCTCAATTTTTATTTATTAGTAAGATTTTCGATTTGAAACTAACCGTCGCTTACAGTTTTTGAATAATAAAAATTGGGAAAAATTTAATGGAAGCATTCTTTTTTTCGCAAAGTGGGGTATTTTAATATAAATGATGAAAGAATTAAAATTAATGTCAAACCCACAAGTTTAATCAAAGGACATTTTTACATAAAAATGGCAGAGCGCTTTCGACAGCTTTGTCTCATCATCAGTGCCTAAATAATGTAAAAAGGAAAATTATAAGATTAGGAAATCTAAAGAATAATTTTTTATGCTTTAATTTATAATTGACAGAAGCTTGGTGAGTTTTTTCTAATATTTTCTAATTTTTGTAATTATTTTTTACATTGTTATTTTTTTTTTATATGAGAATTTGTTTGGTTAAACTTGTGCGATTGACTTTGGTTTTAATTCTAACATCATTTAAAAATTGGGAGCAACAGGAGACAGTTTTAGAAAAATTGTTTCGCTTGCGGTTTCTATAATTTTTATAAAGACTGTCGCTTACGGATTCTAATTTTTATGTAGACTGCCGTTCACAGGGGCTCCCAATTCGTCTTTTATCTAAATAGATTTTTAATTTGTTAGGAACTGTCGCGGTTTCTAATTATTCTTAAATAAAAATTGGGAGTCACCGCAGACGACAGTTTTACAAATATTGGGAGCCGCAGGCGACAGTTTGTTTAAAATTTAAAACTTTTGTACAACATTTTATAAAATCTGACGTTTACTGACAACTTGACAACTACAAATACGCCTTTTATCAACGTGGTTTCAAATTATAAGACACGTGCGTTATTGAGGGAGAAAAGTCAATTACATATCAATAGTTTGTGCTTTATCTCTTGATAACGCATAAGTTTACTAAAATAAGTTTACTTATAGTTGTGTTTAATAGCTTATCAAAATTAGATGTCACGGAGGGTATTTTATATAAAAAAATGAAAGCGAGACATGTTAAAGATATAAAAATTACAAACGACGGTTTTATTTCTAATAAACATTTTGTAAAGTTTTTCACATTACGATTTTTTTTCTAAATGGCTGAAATTTTGGGAGAAGGCAATAAATAAGTTCTTTTTGAAAAGGGTCTACGAGTCAAATTAGTTTGGAAACTACTAGGTTAGGCAGTAGATTACTATTAAATGGGCAAGTTACATCATGTACTAAAAATATACCAATACCTATGTATACTTATCCAAATTCAAAGTGGTTTTTATGACACTGCGATTGTCACTAGGACCGTCATAATTATGCTATTAAAAGGGTTATCAAAGTGTGTTGTAAATCAAATTCGTTTGACTAAGTCGAGGTCTGGCTAGTACTAGCAAGAAGATTTATATTTATAGTTTTATTACCCACCGGATAGTTTTGTTACTATCATTACCTTTAATACAATAGGACCCTGTCATAAAAACCACTTGGGATTTGGGAAAGTATACTATTGTATTCGATTCTTTGGTTGACGTAAAAGCGAATGTAAATACCACTTGTAGTGAAATTTCGTATTATTAAAAAAATATATGTATTTTAATCCTTAGTTAGGTACTTCAGCCAACAAAGTTAGATGGCGCTAGCGGGCGGGTTGATGCTTAAACTTAATAAATTTGGCTTTATTGTTACTCTACAACTCTGTAAACAGCAGCACAATAAATAGACTGGCAATTAGAAATAAACACATATTGGGTTGTTGCTGTTTGACAGTCACAAAAACTAAAAACAGCTGGATCAGACGGCGACACTAAAATGTCGTAAAATAGAACGCAATACACGCAATAAATTCTGGCGTAATTAATTGATAAAAATTTATGGGCTGATTTCAAGTTGAGATAATACCGGTAGTATCATTGTTTCTAGGCAAAATTAAAAGAATTCGGGGCTGTGATTGGTTGTTGTCATGGAAAAGTATTAAAATTTGCGATACTACCGGTATTATCTCAACTTGAAATCAGCCTATTAGATTTTTTCTGAATATCTAGGCATATTAAGTTTTGTTTATCTGAAAACATCTCATTTTATGTAATCTTTAAGGTGACGTCTTATAAAACTAAAAAAAATAATAAGAGTGGAGCTCCCTCAATATCGGTGTGAATCGAATAAGAATAGAATTTTCAAAATTGCACAATTAAACTAGTCAAACGATACGTTAAGTTAATTGTTGAGTTATGTTAATTTAAGTGGTTGTAAACAGGGCTTTATGTTGGTATAAGTTGTCTGCGAATTTAGCGCGTTTTTCGAAAATGTACCAGGAAGTGAGGAATTTAAATCGCTTATGGGTAAATGAAGTCGACTATTTTCGAAGTGGTGATAATTTATCAACGTCTGGAGCAGCCTGTGAGCAACCATTACTCTTCTGGCCTCACACAAACGTGCTGATTGCTGCAAGAAACCGATGTGGGAATATGGACGTCTGGTTCCTTCATTAGTGAATTTTGGCAAAAATAAAATTTTTAAAGGCTGAAATAAATTTGCATGTGTTTTTCTTGAATGTCTTAGAGGACATTCCATGTGTTTTCTTCCTGACATTTAGACATATGCAAACAGCGATTTGAATCTTTTATTTGCGCCTGAGCGAGACTTGTTCTCGGCTATTCTTTCTTGCTCCTGTATCATCTACAAATTCTTGATATGGCGGACAGCACAATGGACAGCGCGGTGTTCTAACGACACCCTGTAAAACGATATCTGATTGTCCATATCGCGTCGTTCCACCAAGCAACTTTTTATCGTTGGATAATTTCAACCGACCATGAGTTTACCACCAATTACTGCACAACTGACCCTCGACAATTTTTAGCTCTCTGAATTATTACCGATAATGATACTTTGCATTAAAATGTCCGCGAGGTTTGATTTATGGGATATTTGTTCCGTTTGACGGTTAATTAATTGAGAGACAGACGCAATTTGCCAAATATGGGGCCGTTTCCGGGTGGACATACCACCTGGAATAGGGCATAAGAAGCAAGAAGTTTTTGCAAAGATCTAACGAAATGGAAGAACGACTTGTTTATATGGTATTTATGCAAATCTGTGTTAATATTAATTAGGTGAAATTTTACACAATGTGGAATCCTGCTGTGCAATTGTTAGGGTAATTGCACTTATGGTAATTTTTGTTTAGTGGATAATTACTGTGAGGAAGTGTTTAAAATTCTTCAACTCACACGAGAAACTGTTAACAAATTTAAAGTTCGCACGATTTTTTCTTAAATTAAGTAATTTTGGGTGGCCCGATGGGTGGTACCAAAATTGGCCCCCTCTTTATTGTTATTTCTTGTTTCACTTGACTACCGGATTGTTCAATTGTGTTTTATTTTGGCTCCGACTTTCCAAAGTCATGATTAAAGCATCTGCCGTTCAGATAAGCCCTAATTCGCCTTTAACCTACTAATTTTCTCATTGTGAATGCACATCCAATTTGGAAATTTCTTCCATTCGCCCCACCTTCCTCTAATAACACGTTTCGAATATAATTTACGACCTCCTCAACGTCTCTTTTTCCGGAAACTACTTAAATTTATATAACAATTAAGAAAATTTGTTCCAACAATTCGAAAACGTGCCGACGTAATTAATGAATCGTTTTGTATTTTCGTACAAAAGCTGAGGATAAACTTAAAAAAATTCTCAACCGAAAATAAATGTATTTCCGACGAGGCTGGCGGCAATTTCATGAATTATGATATCATAATTCAACGAAAGAAAGAACGCTTGGCAGGCCTAGTAGGTGGTTGTCCGGGCGTCGGGACGACGGGATGCGTCGCGATGTTTTCAAACACGTGATTTTGAATTTTACCGCGACAGGGAGGCCTCGTGCGGTAAAAAGGCTCAACTAAAAGCTTCACGGATGTGGCATCAGATGGCGCAACCTGCGGGGGTGAGAGATACGAGCGCGGATGCAGGGTTGGATCGGTGAAGAGCAAAGGGAGGGAACTTTGACGGAGTTTCGAGGGGTTATTTCAAGCTTCGAGCTTTGAGAGTAAATTAAACAAATCTTAAATTCCCAAACCAATTCTTTCTTTTTATGTACAACGTTCGGCAAAAAACGACCTATTTAATTAATAACTAAAAATTTAATCTATTTACAGTGGTGATATTTTCAAATTCAATAATATAAGGTTTCAAGCTTTTGTTTGTATAATTGTTAAACATTAATAAAAATAGTTTGATGGTCAACACAACAGCGGTCTTGTTTTTCGACAAATTTACTCAATTTAATTAAAAAATAACCGTTTTAACGTAGTTTTGAGTAGATATCCAAATTTTTCAGCTTCCTTAAATTTCTGAGTAAATTTTCAACACTTTATCTTTTACGAAGCCTTTATATAAATAATTTGGTGCTAAAAGATTTAAAGATCAAACACTTTTGAACAGCTAAATTGACCAAATTTGTCGACAAAGAAGACCGCTGTTTTGTTGACCAAAACACCATTTTTATAAAAATGTTAACAATTACAACAAAAACTTTAAAGCTTACTGTTTTATTTAAAAATGATAACTATTGTAAATAGTGGCTTCAATCTTTAGTTATTAATTTAATAAAATGAGTCGTTTTTTGTCGGATCTTGCTGAATTTGTTAATTTTATTTTAATTTTTCATTTTTTTTTTTCAGATTTATTTCCGTGGATACTTAATTTCGGATAACTCCAAGTGGAGCAAAAACCCAATGGTGAGTTTCTAAAAGGCGCGTCGTCCTCGTTGGGACTTTGAGTGCGTCGGCCGGTAATTAAGAACCCCTAGACGAGGGACGGCTAACACGAAAGCTTTTGGCAATTAGGCGTTTCAGTCCATAGTTTGATGGAAGCATTAGGATACGGTCTGCCGGTGTAAATTGTTGCGATAACATACAAGCTTTGTCGTTTATTTGGTTGATTATTTATGACTTGAGGGAATTGGTATTTAAAATATGTGCAGAATTGACTCATGATTATGATAAGGAATAATTATTTATCAAACACTAAATTTACTTTCGGCGTGTTTTTCGGCCAAATCCTCCCTCGTTTCAGATACTTGGGGGACAATTTGAGTTACGTGTTTTCTTCTAACGAGGTCCGCCTTTTCCTTGTAAGTACCCCACCATTTTCAGATACTTATATTATAATTGTAAATCCGAATTGATTTTGCAAATGAAGAAGTGCTCTATTGAAACATTTGCTAATTTAAATTTTGATAAGGGGAAAAATACGTTTAGATAGATAAAAGCTAAATGCAACTTGGAGTGGCCGGCATTTTCCTTCCGGGATATGGCGGACGATTCCCGACTAGGTTCTAAATATCAAGCGGCGAAATATCCCCCTTGGGGTTTGCACCGATTTCATGCCCAAACTAATCGCCGATAACTTCTATGCGATTTATCCACTATTTTATAAATTTTAATGATATTGCATTAGTCGAAAACGAGAAATTTTTATTCGTGCTGTACTTCAACAAGCCGCAGTTTTTAAAAATACATCGGTATTTCCACAAATTATTTTAGGGGCATTTTTGCCTATCCATCTCGGTTATGGTTGCTTAAGGAAAATTGTCAAGCTGTATTTTATTCGGAAAATTTTTAATGGCTAAAGAATCTTCTTTTCTAAACTATGATATTGCAACTTAATCTATTATGCTTTTTAAGAATTTTGAAATTTTAAAATTGATTTTTTTTAAAGATTTTCAAAATTACTAGAGTTAGGTAACAGAAAGGATGATATATTAAAACATAGAGGAAAACACTACACGCAATACTGATGAAATTTTAACAGCTGAAGTATTAAATAGAGGATTCTTTGAAAAGTACAAAAATAGCAAAAGCGACAAGAGTTGATAAAGTTGCACTAATAAAATATATGGATGAGAAAGGAAAAGAGAAAGCTGATAAATTTGTTGTGGAAAAATAAAAAATTTACTCGAATACCTACTAGATATATATTAAAAAAGAGAACACCTAGGATGGTTTAGTCATTTAGTATAAGAATGGGAGAAGAAAGGTTTATACTTTGTTTAAATGATTCTGAACCATCAAGCAATAAAAGAGGTGCAGCTTTTCAACTCTGTTAAGCGAAAAAGTACATTTGACGAAATGTTCTTTCGGGTAACAATTTGGTTAATTGTAAATCGCTCTTCTAAAAAGAATTCTTAACAAGGCTCTTTCTAGTCTTTCTTAAATCTATTGTTGAGAGTTGGACATTTAGTGAGTATTGGGGTTTATCTAGTGACCGCAAAATTTTTCACTTGTCAAACTATAGTCCAGTAAAATTAGATATACTTTAACTTCAAAAAAATTTGATCAAATTTGATTTTTGTGTGGATCTTTATTTGGATGTTTTCAAAATATTCTCAAAAGTACTTTCTATTTTAGTTATACGTTTAGGACGTTTGAAACGGGTCGAAATTTGTTTATTCAAAATTTTTTCGAAGGGTTCTTTTTAAATTTTAAGAAATTTTCAAAATTTTTATGGTTTAGGATGATTACCATCATCCTCTGTTTTTACCGCACTAGTGCGTGCAAAGAGCACAGGGAATTTTGCTCGTTTAAAAACGGTTTAAAATTAGATTATCGTATTAGAGCTCAAGTTTATAATAAAACAATGCAATTTAACACTTTTATTCAGATAAAACAACAGATTTTTTTAAAAAAAAACAATGATAAAACAATTGCATTTAAAGTTTAAATTTATGTCAGCGCCATCTGTAAGAAATTAAGTAAGACCTTAAAATGTCAAATTTTGACAGTTAGTTACCTACATTATCGACATCAACACACTTGATTTTTTCGACAAATTAAATATAAATTTTAAAATTATCGTTTATCGGGCATGTAGAGGATCTGTGCAAAAAATAATATACAAGAGACGTGCGGGAACAGTTTTGCTTTATTCGTGCGAGATTTAAAGTAAAAACTGTCGCACTCATATGCAAAATGTTCCCGCACTTATCGTGTAAATAACTATTTTGCTTCGTAAATGGTTTCGACAATATTTATAGTTCTAAAATGAGAGATATCCTAACGATAGTTGTGTGTAAAATTAGATTTTTATTTTTAAAAATTATCATCTTAGAAATAATTTTTTATGTGGGACTTTCAAATTATGAAATAAGAAAAAATAAAATAAATGAAAGCAGCATTAAAAAGCATAGTATTTATTCTCTTAAGAGGAATCTGAAAATGTAAAAATTTATATGTTATCATTTAAAATAGTAAAGTTAGTGATTGTTCCCGGTATTATGGGAACTGCCATAACATTTTAGGCTAGGTATACTGAAATAGTATATTGCGTAACAAAGACAAAAACTAGCTATTAGCAGCCTGAGACTGAGTTTAATGTATTTATTAAGTTTGTATGACGTAAAACTGTTTTTGCCTACCTTCAAAATAAAAAAACATGTCGGTTCTCCCTCAACTGAAAATGGCTAATGAGGGTTGTTATGAAATTTTTGGTTCTAGTGCGGAAAATTGTACTTTCTCATTGCTATCAAATTTTGAAGGGTTCTATTATTTATTTTTCTTAAAGTTAGTCAAAAAAATTAGGAATTTTTAAAGATTTTGAAATTAATAAGGTTTTTTTATTTTGAAACTATGGGTAATCTTGATCAAACTGGACTTTTTTTTAAAACTGTTCCAATTAGATCATTTTTTGTTAAAATTAATCTCCGCGCTCTAAATTAGTTAAAACAATTCGGTCTGACGTAGGTCCGAGTGAAAGATAAATTGTATGAATTTTTTTTAGGAACTGTTAGCGCTAATTAGTGTCACTTGTTATATCTAGGTAAATAAATTTTATGGAATATTTTTGATGGTCGGTTTTCTTCAAAAAGAAAAAAACTTGGAATGAGTCTCTTAGTCATTCAGGATGATTTATGCATTACCGAAGATATTAATTTCCTTTATTGAAGTTAATTTAATATCTTGTTAGCAACCGGTTTATTATTTATTATTGTCAACTTTTAATTAGTTATTTATACAAAAATAGAGTATTTTAATGAAAAGATTTAGCATGAGTTAATCGAAAAATTTCGTTTGGTATGATTGATAGTTGTATCGAAAAACTGAGCGTTGGCGAATCATTAGAGTAATTTGTGTCCGCTATATAAAACGAATCAAGTTGATCCGAACCGAAAACATCGAAATTTATGGAAAACTTAATTTATGGCGTGTGGACAGAAGCATGTTTATCGACATCATTTATATTATAGCAGCTCACAGTATCAGTAATTGATTTTGCGCGATGATATATAAATCTATTAGTCTTTTGATTTATGCAATTGGTGTCTTTGCGCAGACCGGACCGTCATTTTTGAGGGTCGGCTCAAGGGTAAAAGGGGCCCTTTTGTGTGTGTCCACTGGCCCGTATATACCAACCGGATCTGGCGCGAGTAAATCAAACGTCTGGACTACCCTTGACCGAATATCCCGTTTTCCCACAATTAGGCATTGTCTTAATACGTTACTTCATTGCAGTCCTCCCGGCTTTTGTACAGGAACGTTCTCAGTTATTTATAGCCGCTTACTTTCCCCACTTTTCCGACAATCATAGTTTTCCTTCCTCGCTTTATCATTAAACCGCCCCCAGGCTTTTCTCCGAATCGGACCACTTATTCGATGAATTGCCAATACGGGAAAACTGTTTCGCTGAATTTTCCAACGGAGAAAAAAAAATACAAACTGAGCGATGACCCGTGAGTCTCGAGGGGATACACTAACATTTCGGATATAATAAATTCTAGAGAAATATATTGGGAATCGTCACCCTAAAGAAATGTGACTCATACATGAAGCTTCTTTCGAGGGTTTATTAGATTCGGTAATTTAGATTCTGATCTTGGTATGTAAATTCAAATTATTTTTTATTTGAGTTCAACCACGCAAAAACTTACCAGTCCATTTTATATTAGAAAAAACTAACTACAGATTTAATTAAAATTGCGGATTTAAGCTCTCAAGAAGCTTTTACAACCTAATAAAGCGAAAAGTGTTTGAGGTCCTGATCTCTTTAAAAATAACAACAAAGCGACCTAGTACAGTATAACCTGGTTATAACGTACCCGTTAAGACCCATTTTCTATTTTGTTCTCTTTATTGGTATATGTAGTTACAATCAGTCAAATGTAGGCGCTAAAATTATCTGTTGTAACTTCATCTTTTAATCCTAGGCGGTGTAAAAATATCTCTTTTATTTTAAATGTCTTTGTGATAATTAATTTACATTTTAATGGATTCTAAACAAAAATAAAAAAAGTGAAAAATGTAGCTTTTATATTTTGAAAAATAAATTGTGAAAATATCTGACAAACTTAACTTTTTATTCGGTAATTGATGTTATTGATGTCTATTTTTTTTTACGATGATTGCTCTTTATTTTATATATATATTTTTATCTGTTATAAGGTGAGATCGTAATGTAACTGAATCAGAGCAAGCTGCGCCAGCGTAACTGTAAAGATGTGTCTCATCATTACAGTTACGCTGGCACAGCCTGCTCTGATTCAAATACATTTCGATCTCAGGTTATGTATATACAGTGACAAGTCTTATAATTAACAGTGTGATTCAAATGACAATAAAAAATATTATTATTATTAATAAAACGATATAAAAAATTAAATAAAACAATTTACTATTAAAGCAAACAGTAAAGCAACAGCAAATTCTATTTAATTATTTTCTTTTAAATTTTAAATTATTTTAACAAATCACCACTGAAAAAACCAGGTCTAATATTGGCAAAATAAGAAAAAACCGCTATAGTAAGGAGAAACTGTGCACTTTTGATTGATTGCAGTGGTATAGCTGTCTCAAAAATCTAAGATTCCTGACTTCTAAAGCCCGCAATAATCCAAATAATGGCCATTGTTGATTCCTATGGTAAACTAATCTTCAGTGATAGGATATTTATGCAAATTTTAGATATCTCCAAGTTTTACGGTCGTTGCCGATGCCTTAGGTAAGAATTTACTCCGTCCAGATGTTAGCTTACAATTAGATTTAACAATGGTCATTATTTGGTTTATTGCGGACTTTAGAAGTTAGGGACCTTAAATTTCCGAGGCGGCTATACGTTATAAACGAAGTGCGTTATATAAAAATATACCAATATGATGTACAAAATTTATTTTAATTTTAAAATTGTAATGTAAAATCAGTTTGCTTTCTATTTTTACACACCGTAACTTTTTTTAAATAGTCTTTTGCCATAAACGTTGACACAAAAAACTGTCTTTTTTTGACAAATCGATATACACCCTGAGGTCTGCACCTAAACTGTTTATCTTTAAAAAATTTAGCATATTCTTCTGCTGTAGTTTGAAGAATAAGCCTAGAAATTGGTAGATATGTATATTTTACGTTTTTTTAATGTTTAAACCACTGCAACAAAGCTGTATCTACATTTTGGCGAACATATTACCCAAATGTCTTAAAACGTTTTTCTCTGTTTTCTACTTTAAAAATTCTTTTACTATTTTGGTCACCGTTATTTATTATTATTCTAATGGAAAAATTTGATTATTTATTGGAACAAAATCTATATATACATAGAGACTGTCTCAGAATTAAGGCACCCCGAATTCAGAGTAGTGTGTAGGATATTTTGTCGGGTTAGAAAATTAAAAAATTCGATGACCTTTCTTTATAAAGATATGTAGAGATTTGAAGAAACTTTGCATCAAATTATTTTTAAAAAAGGGCTATGAATGTTGACGTCTATTTTTATTTATTATGTGTAATAACTAATAACAATTCAAAAAAAAATAGTGAACAAGTAGCTTTAACTTGGAGTAAAACAATATTCAATTTTTGCAAATTTTGGTTAAAAATGAACGGCAAAAAGGCTAGAATACTATTTTGTTGCCTGAGAGGCCACCAATAATCAGTCTTAAACAGATTTTTAAAAAGTGTTTTTAACAATAATTAAAAATTTAAAAAAATATTCACACTTTTCCTTCTCCACTTTCACCTAATACTTTTCTTCTATCTAAATTCTTCCTTCTTTTTACTGTACATTCAGACATGTTCTATCGTTTCTCTCTGTTCTGCACAGTTTTCTCTCCAAAATTCATTCTTTTTTTAATTCTTCTTTTATTTATACTTTTCATTTTTTCTTCTTTATTTTTAGTATTGTTTTTAGAATTTTTTTAGTATTTTCTAACAGTGTTATAAACAATTATAAAAATTTAAAGGTTGGAGTGTTGATAGCGCCAAAGGCTTTTATATTTTTGTCAACTTGGCAATATCAAGAAATTTGATTATTTTTTGCGTTTAATTTAAAGTAGACAAATCAGCAGGCTTCTTCTCCTTTAATATTTTTTATTTATTTAGTTTTTTTTAGATAAGCATAATATTTATTGAAAATTATAACTTATCTAGATTATTTTCTTCAAAACTAGCTTCTGAAAGGATAATGTCAAAATGAGGGCTTTGCAAGCCTGCATTTTGCACATCTTGAGGCTAAAATAAAATTGTTTATTATTTGGTACAATATATGGCGTCATGGCACCTCTTTGAGGCACTGTATGAACTGTCCCATTGTTTGCAACATTTTTGCATAGTACTCAAGTTGTATGTGGACAGGCATTGCTCTAAAAACAAAATTTTTATTCATTTCTTAAACAAATAACTAAGAGAACAGTTGTTTACTATTTCTTTACCATCTAGAGAAACGAACTGTATTCTTACATCCTTATTGATACTAGTCCAGACCATCACTGTCTCTGCTTAGTAAAAAGAGACTTCCTGAACAGTTGCCAGGTATTCTGCATTGCCAGGTCGTCTTCAAAATCTCAAGCTTGTGGTATCTGACAGCAAACGATATTCATCTGTGAATAAAACCCGTAGCACACTACAGCCATTGTCAGGTTACAGGTTTTTGTTATCTCTAAAAATTACTATTTTTTTATTCTTTAGGTTATTTGCCAGTCTTAAGAGTGTCTCTAGATTAATTTGGTGTGTGTAGGTTGAATCTGAAAACAAGAAACAAATGTGTATTTATTCGGATATAATAAATTTTAAAGAAATATATTTAGAATCATCACCCTAAAGAAATGTGAGTCATGAAGCTTCTTTTGGGGTTTATTAGACTCGGTAATTTAGATTCTGATCTAGGTATGTAAATTCAAATTATTTTTTATTTGAGTTCAACCACGCAAAAAACTTACCAGTCCATTTTATATGAGAAAAAACTAACAAATTAAACAATAAATTAGCATAATTAATAATGTGTAGGAAAGTAATAACACGTGGAATAAGTGTGTGAGTATAAATTGGGTGGTAGAAGTTTTGTGCAGTGAATCTGCTTAAAAATAATAAGTGAGTAGTCTAATAAGGCTTATAAATAAATAAAGTAGTTGTATAATTATGAAATACAGTTTGCAATAAATTACTGATAATATCTTGCAAATTGTAATAACAAGTAGTGAGTCTGCATGTGAGTGTACAAACACACGGAGAGAGCTCCTCAGAGTAGGTGTAGGCAAACAAATAAATTCAGCATTGGAAGCTGCTTGTAATTAGTCTTGGTAGCTACACGTTTCCATGTCTTCCGATATCAGATTGTGTAAATGATGCATTTACAATTATCTGAATACGTGATAGTCGTTTAATCGACGACTTTAAAACATGCGAACCTAAATAATAAATTAATAAAACAACCCCGTCGTGACTTTATAAAGGGGATGTTCCAGTTTTGTGTAACTTTACACAAATGATTTTTACGACGCTGTAAAACTTTCTCTTCTATTTTTTCACCGTTTTCTCGGGATTTTATTGTTTAGAGATTTTCAGGGGTTCGTGTCGTAAATGGCGATGTTACAGAATACAGGGCGACTTTCACTTCGTTTGGCGGTGCGTTTATATGAAGATGTTGCGTCAACTACATAAATTTCAAATTCTAAAAGTGAGTGAAGTGATTTTTTTCATAAATTATAGTGCACAATGGGGTTGCAAACGATCGATTTATTTTTACTGGTAAATGCAAATGTGCAGGTGAGGATATACGGGCGGCAAACAATGGATGGAATTAGCCGTGTTGGCACACAGAATTATTAGCTGGACAAATAACTAGTCAGCATAGACAAAATTGAACGGCAAAATATTATCCAAACTAAAATGTTTAATTTTATTACAGTTACAAATTTATTTGCGAATGTTCGGACTACGGAAAATGAAAAATTAAATAGAGACAATTTTTCAAAATGATTTTCAGAGTATCTCGCTTTTTTTCTAAAGTAACACAACTATGTAGTAAATATTATAAACTCGTTAAAAATTTAGAAGTTTGTTTATAATTAATAGTTTTGTATTATACGTAATTTTGTTTACAAGAAAAAAAGTTTATCCGTAAACTGAAAACGAATGAGTAATTTTTTGAGTAACTAATGATTAAAATATAAAATTTTATTCAGAATCGTCCATAATTAAATTGGTCTTTTACTTAGTGGGTACTTTTCAACATTTTCTGCTTCCAATTATTATAGAAATTTGTTTATTACACATGATTTATGATAAAATAAAATTTAGGACTGATATTTTTTTCGAAAAATATGGCAAATTATTTATTTATTTATGAATAGGTAGAAATATGTATAAAGTGTTTTAGTTAAAGGAAAACTTATTTTACATTTTATGTTTAACTCTACTGGTTTTCTAAATTATAAAATTATTGGGAAAGCTTTTACTCATTTTTTAATGTGCACATTTTTTTGTCAAAAACGACCCACAACTTTGGTTTCACTCATGACAGTCTTATAAATTATGATACATCGTATGACTTGAAGCAGTGTCAAGTGGGCTCTCAAGTTAATGCATAAATTATAGACCGACATACAGTAGTGCGTTACAATGGAAGCTCGTTATAAAGTACTTTTCAAAGTTGTTCGCTATAACCAGGTTTGTTATAACCGAATACTACTGTAACTACTCATAAGACTAAAACTAAGACATATGAAAATTATAAGCATTTAAAAAAAACAAAATATTGTTTTTGAATAGCTATAAAAATAGAACTTCAATTTTTTTAGCAACTGAAATGACCGATAAAGGACCACACGAAGAGGCAGTAATAATTTCAGATTTTGACGTAATTATCACAACCATCATTAAATCAACGTGTTTTTCAATCTTCACAATTTAGATTTTTTGTGTTTTTTTACAAATTTTGTACTGTTTCAAAAACCTTGTTTTGCTATACTTTGCAAAATATATATTTTGTGTCGGTCTTCGTTTTTACAAAAATTGCGAAAAATGGATTTTGTGGTACATAATTTAGCTATAACATTTCTATCCCCACAGATAATTTGGGCAAATCCATAATTTCAATAATTCGTTAATAAATTAAAATAATAATTATTTCTTACCATGAACTAGGTTATAATTTATTCACTTTTCTCTTACGTTCTGGAGGAAAATGATGAAAATGCAAAAGTAGATCAGCGTCTTTTCTTGAGCTACATTTTCGTTTTTCGGTTTTTCTTCAGCAAACAGCATGGAAGAAATCGCAAAAATTTTAATCACTGCATATGTTGAACAATAGTAATATCCAAATTGGGTAAATTACTAGGGAAGGACAGAATCAACTAAAAAAAATGTTTCAGTTTTTGTTCACATTTATTGTAAACTTTTTCAAACTACAAAAACGATAGTTATAGTATACTAGTATCAATCATATCAATGACCTTATCTAACAATTAACTTTTTGATACAAGAATAACATAATCTCAACGTATTTGTCAGTAATTGTCAGGCCGTTTTCATAATCTAAGATTTCTGATATCCGATCGTAAACTAGATTTTGTGAACAAAACTGTGGCCTACTCCTGCCGTTACCATTTCACATGCTCTTGCTTTTATCTCGAATAATACAATTTTTATTTTGTACGTTATTTTTGTCATTGTTAAGTGTGTCTCTTAGATTATTTTGGGATATGTAGTTAAGTTCTAAGTTGAATCTGACAACAAGAAAATGGATTATAGGGCATAACAGCAAATGTTTATTTGTACTAAAAATTTTAATACGTGATTTAATTATAAATTAAAATTTTCGCGGCAAGTAAGAGTGTATACATCTTTTATCAGAAAATGAGAATGTGACTTAAGTTATAAATTATTTAACGAAGCAGCGCAGTGTATTGAAGCTATTAGTACTTCTGTCAACAGATTTTTAATTTATCACACTATTTTACTTAGAGTAGATATAAATTTTGGGTTATGGGCTGATCTTCAAATGCCGTTGCCTGTGGTTTTTATTACTTCGGGTTTAGATCCATCAGTGAGAGGTAACAGCTCATATATAGCTACTTTGTTTAGAATACACGGCATTCAACTACAGTGGAAACCTATTATTACAATTTTTTTTACACAGTGCATTGCATTGGATATAATTACGAAATTTTGAAGTCTTTTATGTATGTATATCAATTCTTTGTTTTAAAAAGAATATTATGACTATAATATACTGTTAAAACATTAATGTTAACTGTTAAAATATTAATTATACAGAGCGTTTATTATTTACTTAGATCAATTCTTGCTATGAAACCTTAGACGTATGTTTAAAAATATGTGGTTAGGAAATTTTTTGACGATTTTTTTTAAACATCACCCGTGTTAAAATTCTATTCGTCCTCAATTTTAACCCCATTTTAAAAATACGATTCAATAATGTATGTTTTATGTTTGACGCGTTTAAAAGTTCAATCAAATAAAGCGTTGATACTACTATTCGCGACAAAATCAACTGAACACCAAATTCTGACCTTGACTAGAAGAATTGTGTAAACTGAGCATTACATATTTTCTTTGACAGTTCTTCAGTATTTTAGTTTTTAACGTCTTACGAAATCATGACGTACGCAACGAATACGATTCAAAACCATACGTGAATACGATTCAACGCTAAAAATTGACTTTTGTGACATTGGGAAATTTGAGGTTAGGAAGCATATTATCATAAAGGTTGCTTTACACATTGTTTTCTGTCAAGGTCAGAATTTGGTGTTCAGTTTATTTTGTTGCGAATAGTACCAAAGACAATACAAATCCGTCAAGTCAAATTGCACAGTAAGAGTAGATCAAAAAAAAAAATTTTGAACGGTTTGTAGTACCTCTCTTTTCTATTTATTAATGAACAGTTTTATAAATAAATACAATAGCACCATCTTTTACTAAAGTAGTTCTGAAAGTTTAATGCGTTAAAGACTTAATTGGTTTTTTCCATTTTACTAAATTTGATTTAGGCTGCCGTTTATTTATTGATTTGATTTAGATTAAATTCTTGTTAATGGCTTATATAAATATATATTACATATATTTGGTGCAGATTGTGGTTTTAAGTCGTCATAAACTATACTTAAAAAAGACAAACACAAACCAATAAACGCACTATATCTTTTGCATTACAATAGTTCAAATAAAATTATAATATATACTATTTTTAATTTATAGCTTATTTTAGTTTAAAGTTTTTTAACAATAAACATTGATAAAATGAAAAGTGCCATAATGATAGAACAAATTTAGTCTCTAGATGGCTATGAAATAATCTAAATTTTACTTAAACATTTCATAATTTTTTTTATGCATATCAAATAAACTTTTTTAAAATTTGTTAAGAATAGGCTTTTACTGATGCGAGTAAGGTAGTCAAAATTTTTTTGCGTTGCCAACATAAATGAAGATGTGACTAAGTCATAGCTTATCACAATATACATTCTCTCGATTATGTGGATCCTATTTCTTCGTTTTTTTTTAATAATTATTGAATACAGTTTATTTTTATTTTATTTGTTAAATTTTAGATGATGAACAAATTGCTAACATCGAATCATTTTGTTTAAATTAATTTGGCTTATCGCGATTCTACTGTAACTTACGGGTAGAACAGACTTTTTTTATTTAAAGAAGAAGAAATGTAAGTAATTTATTATAGAGCAATCAGCCTCACTCCCAAACAGCGGTGGCGTTAAATTTATGACTTCAGTCAAAATTCACTATTATCTTTACTAAACTATACTTGTTACGGAGCGAGTTAATAAAGCCCATATGTTAAGCAGTTACGTAAAATTTTATTAAAAGTGTGATAAAAGACAAGAAGAATAGGTAGGTTATTACTAATTACAAAAAATAAAAATTGGGAAAAAATTTTTTGAACGCGATTAACTGTTCGAACTTAGACTGACCGCTATTCACTGAAATCCTTAACATTTATAGTGGTATACAATACACCCTTCTTTGGATTATTTGTACAAAACTGAGAAAACTATTTCGACTCGTGAAAGTTGAAAAATATTTTTTTTATCGACGAGAGGTTATAAAATTGACGGATCACGATTATTCTAAATGAGAATTTCGTCGCTTGCCTAAAATCTGTATAATGTGAAAATGTGCTAAATTCAACAATAAAATATACCTAACAGAAATATATTAGAAGAAAAAAATGAGCGTTTCTAATTGGGATTGCCTGAGAGGGTGTGTGAAAGGGTCTAATCAGAATAAAAATGGATCCTTGGTCATGTCCATGTCGCTCCATACCCAATAAATTATGCAGAGCGCTTTGAAACGAACAAATTTCCCTAATTGCATTACCCATGTTATCAAGCCATTAATAATTCAGTACCATCAGCATTACCATTCCCAAGTTCGTCGTTCGTATTTTGGGCAATGATTGAATTTTATTTGAAGATTTGCGTAAAATGTTCTCGAGTTTGTAAGTAGGTAAAAGAATCAGCGTAAGAAGTGTAGTAAATTTTCAATTTTGGAAATGTGCTGTGTTGAAGATGAGCTGTTGGGTTTTATGAAGAGGGGTGAAGTGGGACGATCTCGGTTGGGTATTGATTTAGTAGCTGGCGGGCGTTCTAAGGCTTTGGTAGCAGATAGACAGGCAGGCATGACGCATTATATATGGCGTAGGAGACGAACTTTGCTGAGAGAGACAATGCGACTTCCTCCCACGCCGAAGAGAGGAATGCCATGTGTGGTTGGGAGAAGCGGCCGCTCGCTAGGGAACGCTGATGGGAAAAAGACAGCTGGGCCTCGGAACTCTTATTCCGAAATGCAAACCAAAATAATTATTAGGCTCTGCCTCGAATTAATCGATCCAAGAATTATACTCCCAAATAAATTTCAACAAAACTTTGCTTTTCTACTTCTGTACATTTTCACATCAATATACATAATTTATTTTTCGGGATGTTTTGATTAATTTGTTTACATCACAGAAATTGTAATTAATTACTTCAGAGTACAAAAAATTCAGCGACGAAAGTTTCAGTCTTAGTTCAGCCAAAACGGCTCACAAAAACAAGAACAACATTTCTTTGACCCAAAATAATCATCTTTTATCAACATTTTACCCACGCTCTTAAAAGCTTCTGATAAAAGTTAAAAAAATTAGATAACAGATCCACTGCCAGGGACACAATCAGCAAATCTGTATAACTACATATTTGAGTTTTGTCTCCGGCTCTAAAAAAAATGATAAAATATCACCTCTTAATTCTAAAATTTGTAAAAGGTCGCCTTCGGCGCTCCGGCTTAATGATCACACTTTGTTAAAATAACACCTTCTAAGGCTTCTAAAGCTAAAATTTTTTACTTGTGTCGTTATTAATTCAAAAATTTATTAGAAGTGTTGCTTTTGGCTACCAAAATTGCTGAAATATTACTTTCAGTTTCTAAAATTAGTAAAATGTTGATTCTGGTTTGCAATATTAGTAAAACGCAGTCTTCCCTTTTTGAAATAAAATACCGATGTCATTTTTGTGTTAATAAATTTAAAATGTTATAAAAGATATTGCCTCCGGCTTCTAAAATTATCTAAATGTCACCCTCGACTTTTAAAATTAAAAAACAATGTTGTTTTTCTGTTAATTAATTTAAAATTCAATAAGAAAACATCGTCTTTAGCTTCTACATTTTTAGTTATATTATTAATTATTGTATTTATTAATACATATTATAATATTTATTCAATTATTAAAATTTTGTCTTTGACTTTCAAAATTACCAAATTTGACTAAATGTCACTTTCGGCTCCTAAAACTAAAAGAAATGTTATTTTAATTATTATTGATTTAAAAATTGATTATAAATATTGCTTTCGGCTAACAAAATTGCTTAAATATTATCTCCAGTTTCTAAATTTAATAAAATGTCACCTCCGGCTTCTAAATTTGGAGAAAATATTACCCTTCTTTTTATTGTTACAAAAATTAATACAAAAAGTTGCCTATGGCTTTAAAATGGATAGCCACGTATCGCCACCGCACCGGTTTCTAAAACCATCTTAAAAAATTAGTAAAATGTAGCCTTTGTCTCTCAAAATAGAACAACGGTGCTATCTGTGTTTTAGTAAATTTAAAATTTGATAAGAAATATCGCTTTTGGCTTTTAAAATTAGTATAATGTTATTAAATGTCATCAAGTTGCAAAAATATTAACTTAGTTGTTTTCATTCAAAAATGGATAAGAAACGTTGTTTTCGTCTTCAAAAATTGGTAACCAACAAGTTTTAAAATTAGTAAAATATTGAACAATTTTGAAGGGCTAGAAATCAAATTATTGCCCCAGGCGCTAATGACCCTTGCTACGGCACTGAACAGATCATAGAATGAAAAAAACGTAACGATTTATCAAATTTTTGACTGGCATAGTAGCTATTAGGGGAAAGTTGGTCATTTCTCGGCTAGAAAATATTTGTCTGTTTTGCACCTGATTTTTTATTTTTGGTGATCCAATTATCGGAATCCTTCTTGACTCGTCTTAAAATTCAAAACCCCAAAACCCATAGGTAAACAGTCGACAATACATGTCACCCCAACCAGCTGCGCACGATCACGTGACGTATCGTTTGAGGGTAGCGCGCTAAACACAGCCACACATTCCTTTCATAGGCTAGGGGACAAAATAAACCCTGAGTTGACATCAGCCATTGAATCTTCTCATATTCCTTTAGTAAAAATGGTGGTCGAATTCGTCGTCACGAAATGTTTCGTTTAGAAAAAGTGAAAGTCGAATAGACACACAATTACAGGGAGAGATCGTGTATCGGTCCTTGTATCAGGCAGAGAACACGATTTTGATTCGGTAATCAGCCTGGTAATTCCGGTACCATAGGGTGTCTCTTACCGAGACAGAGGCGGCACAGAAAGGCGACTAATGGACTTGTGACACGACAACACGTCTACCGGAAAATTACCGACTGCGAAAATTGGAGTTATTTTGTGATATGTTATTTATGAAAGAAATTGCTTTGCGAGGCAATTATGGAATTCGGCATGACACGGCCGGGTCTTGATAGTATTTTCAACTTCTGTATTTACTCAAAAATAAATCAATTATAACAGAGAAAACAAATAAAATACATTAACGAAATGTGCACCGGAAAATAAATAACAGGGAGTTTATTGGCCATTAGGTTTTTGTCAACAAGTGCGTTTCAAAAATTATTGGAGGAAATAATTAGGAAAAAAATTATCAAAATTTTACTTGTCATACACATGTCTGAAAGCTGATAATAATGCCGTATCATTATTTACGGTAATTGCATTTTTTTGTACAATTTGTTAAATTTATCAATTATTTTACTTAAATAGTCGGCGAAAAATATGTGGCCTTACTTTGGATATGCAATTTAAAAAGTCTGAAATATTCATTCAAACTATAATTAATTACCTAATAATAATTTCAAAACAATGATATCTTGATTTTCAAAAGGTTTTGCAATTTAAAAAAGCACTACTATTTAAAAAATATGTAATACAATAATTTTTCTATTTCTATTTTTTTGATCTGACAAGATATGGTGCCGAATTTGAGTGTCTTGGGTAGGTAAAGAGAGGATAGGACTCTGTTTAATTTGTGTACCCACTTTTCACTCGTATAAATTACTCTCAGTATTTCGACTAAGGAAATATTTTTTTTTTGACAAATTTTTATGAATAAAATTTGAACAAAATAGTGTAATAACTTTAAGGGAGGTTTTGCATTTGAGCTAGGAGGTTTATTTACAGCATTTTTATAACAATTTAGGAATTTGAAGAAGAAGAAGTAGTAAATTATTGTTAATAAAGCAGCCGTATCTAACCTACTGATGGGTTTAAACCCGAAATAATAAATGGTCTTCTCATTTTCTCATAAAAGAAATATAACCGCAAACACTCTTATCCCTAAAAGTGTTAGTTTAGGTTAGGTTGAATCAAGTCGATTTAGGTTAGCTTCTCCTATTTTCTTTAACTAAGTTGTCATCTTGTTACTGGAAATTTATCTTATATCGGGGTTCTACTGTAGGTGTATAATAAGTAAATGTGTAAGTTATTTATTAATTTACTTTTTATTTACTCGTTCATAACTGGGCGAAAATTTGACTATCTTTTTAAATCTGTATATACAAAATGAAAAGAATTTAAAATTTTTTTGTACTTGCCTTTCACAATGGATACTGAGAGTTTGGGATTTTGGACAGTTTGCAAAATGCCTTTTTACCTAAAGTGCCCAGCTTCATACTTTAAAGATGTCACGAAAACATTTTGAAAAGAATATTCTCATTTTAAATGTCAGTTTTAATAAAAAAAAGATTTTCCAAATATATTTTTGACGTGATTTTTTAATTTTAAAAAGGAAGTGACAGTTTAGCATTTTTTGAGTACCAGGAATATTTATTTATAAGGGCTACCAAAAATTCAACAAATTTAATAAATTTTTTTTGTACGTTGTTGCTTTCGATTTTCTCTCAAAAAAGTCATTTTCCTAGAGCAGATAAAAAGGGTTTTTTATTAGCTGTTGATTTAAGCAGGAGTAGATTGTCACATTTTTGACTGCTTAAGTTTTTTGGAGTAAAAAGATTGTCATTTTCTGGGAAAATAGATAGAAGCTTTATTATTTTACTTCTGTGACTAGACAAGAAGCAAAATTAACACAAAAAGTGAATTTTTGGGACGTTACCAGTAACAAAATTCAGTTACTTCAGTTTTTTTTTTGTGTTTTCGCACAGTTGCACATAATCCAAAGCTCCAATTTTAATAATTAATAAATTAATTATTATCGAATAAGTAAGTACTAAGAAATTTAGTTACCCTGTTGCTTTTTGCGTACAATAAAACTTATAACTATTTTGGGGTGGAAGAATTACTCGTATTACAATTAATTATTACCAAAATTTCACTAATTTTGCACAAGCACAATATAATTTTCATCTATTTGGTAGTTTTAAGGAAACATATTTTTTTAATTTTTGGATTTATTTATTATTTGCATATTTAGGAAACTCTAGTTTAAGGACTTGTTAGGAACATAAATAACTATTGAAAGTCTCTTTACTTTCACAAACACTTTTTGATATGATTTTTACTTTATTTTTATAAATTTTTTATCAAGAAATATTTTTGAAAGTATTAGGTTAATTGGCATAATTTTTGTTTTGTATTTTTTAAAATTTTATTTTTGTCTGCTTTATTCTTTTTGCTGCTTGGATTTGGTATGGTATATTTAAATAGTTTGGTTTGAGGATTGTTGTTTATTGAATTTAGCTGCGAGCCGCGATATGTAAATAAATCGGCTACTTAGGAAGCGTCTTATTCTTCTAAACGTATAATTTTTAATTGCGGCTCATAAATCGCGTCTGTCTCAGGTATTTTCATCCGCGAATTTATCGTTTTTTGGCAGAGCGGCTTATAAATCACACACTTTTTACTGCTAATTCAGAAAAGAGACAGCAACACGAAATTTCCGTGGAATTTAATGACCACCAACCACCAGCACAAGCGTGGCCCAATCGATCAGAGAGAGCGGTCGAGTCTCTCCCAAGACGTTTAAAAAGCTCCACAAATGTAATAATTGTGTATAGCGGTAGGGCGGCATTTTGCCTCGACGTATCTAATTGTTTACAAGATTACAAGTAGTGGGTATTTATGTAAATCTCAGTTAATAAATTATGAAAACGAGGGGCTCTGTTAGTAAGGTAGTAATAAAACGAAGCAACACATTACTCTAAGCCGGCGGATAGCATTTGAACCTCGTCCAGTAAACTAAGATTCTTTTCGAGTTTTCGAGGAAAACAAAACCAAGAGGGTTTTCCAGTCAACATGTTTTGACGCTCCCCTAAAACTTTTTAATTACAATAAAATGCAATCTAACTAATTACACGGTAGTTTCTGCGCCGACAGAGATTTTAAATTTAGATAAAACGCTGCCAAAATTTCGTTTTCCTGTGAGCCATAAATTAGAGTGTTTGGCTGACATGGAGTTCGGATTAATTCATCTCTTTCAGATTAACTGTAGTGAACTGACGTTGGCGTGAGGGTTTTTCATGAACGGAAGAGAGAAGCCGAAGGTTTCCAGCATGAAATTATCACTGCTTTCAGCACAGTTTCGATTTTTTACCTACTTTCAACTAATTAAATCCCGGCTATTTGCCTTAAATCAATAAAGTCAATTTAGTCATAAGCTGGTACAATATGTACGCCTATTCCGAGCGTTGTTTAATTCATGAACCTCGGTGGAAATGTGGATTGGCATCATCCGAGCTGCAACTTCAATCTGGCGAAGTCTCTGAATCTGAACTGAATGCTAATTCGATGTTTCAGAACCATGCCGCTTCACCGGAACCGACTCTTATTTATTTTCTTCTTGCAATTTTTGACGAATTTTGACCAAGTGTGAACGGAAAGAGTGTTGACCGCCTCGTAATTGCGTAATTACTTCATTTTCATAATTATCTCGACCAGATAAACTATTTTTTAAAACCTAATTAGTATTACAATGATGTACGGGTTTGTTCCTTGACTAATCTACATTTTATTAACGATTATGCAACTTTTATTAATTCTCCTATTGAGTGGTCTACTTCTCTCGATTAAGTCTCTGGTTTAAATTATGCACATACATAAGTAGGAGATTCTTTCAACGTTCTCCTTCAACTCATTAATCATTTTTACCCAAAAATTTAAATATAAAAGATTCTCAGATAAAGTAAACAAACGTATTTCTTTCCATTTTTTTAATTAGTTGCTAATTAGGATTTTTTTGGCAAAAATAGCCTACTTGACATTGACAAAGATAAATTAGTGTTTTCTGATAAAAATTGCACTTACATGTGCATGTTTTACACATGAAGCGTAGAACCCGTTAAATATGCATATCAAGAATTGTTGTAAAACATTTTTAATGTATTCTGTTCGCAAACAATCGTAATAAAATATTTCTAGCAAGGGTCGATCACCTAAAAGCCTTGGAAACATTTGCCGTTTCAGAAATTATTTTTCAGTTAAATTTTTACCTTATTAGAGAAACTTTCCCGTGTTTTGAAAAATTTTAAAAATCAGACTTGTACTTGTCTCGTGTATTTAACCGTTATTTAATTAAATCTAGTTTGAGGAAACGTTTTCATGGTCTATTAATCGACGGGATGTAGTAAGAAATCGTGCGCAGATAAGCACATCATAAAGTTAAAAGAGACATTTTGGTGGTCGATTGATTAATAAGGTAAATTACCCGTTAAAGGTACGTAATTCCGAATTTTTATATTTTTACGTTAATTAAAACAGTAGGTAGATGTAATAAATTTTACACTTCCGGCTACAAAATAAAACAGTTATTGCAGTCATTCCTGTTAATTTACTGTCATAAGTCATAACAATTTGTGTATCCGCCGTAGTCGATTTATGTGATAAGCGTGGAGCGTGTTGGAAACCCAGGCGATACAGATTTACACTAATCAAAAAAATATTTTTCCCAAAAATTAAAAAAAAACGGTTTTTTTTAGAACTTATTAAGGCTTTTTTCAGGCGTTAAAATTATTTTTTATTAGCAAAAATCTTTAATTGTATTATAAACAATTAATATATTGTCCGATTATATTATATCTATTCCGTTATAATGACAAATTAAAAAATTGAGATATGAAATAAAAAATATGTCTTCTGTAATGTTTTAGAACATTTTTAACAATAATAATCCTATCTTTTGCTTTATTTTTCTGTTGAGTCAAGCCTTTCTTGTTTAGCCATTCTGTAACTTCTTCGTTACATTTTCTTCTTGGTCTGTTTTTTTTTCTCTGTTTCTGCTCCTCATCTTATTTTTACTGCTCTATTTTCGTTCGTTCTATGTGACCGAACCACTTTACCTTTTGTTGTTCATTTTTTTCTAAACATTTAGTACACTTAAATCTTTCCTTATTTCTTTTTTCTATGGATTTTTATTTTTGTACAAACAGCTAACAAGTGATTATTTTTTATAGTAGAGGTAATGAGTAAGCAAGAAAATTGCTATTTTAGGTGCACGTTGAAAGAGTGTTTATTGAGCGTAACTTTCTGCACATTACAATTTTAAAATTAAAGCTTCACTAACTCAGTTGGCTGTAAAAAATGTAATAAATCTTTAAATAACAATAAGAAATTATTTTTTACGGTTTTTAAGACACTTCAGAACTAACATTTCAGCTGATTAAAAACATTTTGATGATATTGTGAATTATTTGTTTACTTCTGTCATTCATGACATACAAAAATTTTACCAAAAGCCATGCAAGGCAAACCTAAACTATCAGTACAATTTGATTTATAATGCTTTCATCATAGATGTTCTTTTGATCTTATATCTATGCTTGCAATAATAGCTATTTGTAAAACAAGTATGTAGGTAGACGATGTGCTCTTTATTAATGGACAAGTTAGCTGATCAATGAACGAGCATTAGTGAGTGAGTTGGATGAAAGAGCGGGTCAAAAAAGCATAATTATGCACGAATTAAATACAAAAGTTTATGTATGACTTTGGGCATGGGTCATTTGCGCCTCGCAGCCAGAAAAATTTACAAGTAGCTTTAATTCTACAACCAACACCCATGAATCCACATTAAATTTTGATTTACTCTACAGATTTGCAGCTATTAAGTTTATATTTATTGTATTAGTAAAATTAAGCAAACTTTATTTTCAATATTCAACTTTATTTTATTGTTACAGTAAAGAGATATTTTATAGCCGCAAAACTGTTCAATAAACACCACCTTATAATCAAGTCGTACATAAAGTCTTTTATTTGTTTTATTGTAAGTGAAGAAAAAAATAATCTTAAATATTTTTGACTATGGTATTGCCAAGATAATGATCGATGAGGGTGCTACAATTTCATGAAGTATGGTGGACGAAGAGAATATCTTTAGCATAAATACAGTGACATTTTAATTTTGATTTCTTAACCAATCCGATAAAAATTCTGAGATTTATCAAATTTTTAGGTTGTGGTGACTTTTTGTTAAAATTAATTACTTTTGTTGGAAGCATTTTTTTTAAATGGTGTGTTTTAATATAAGTAATGTAAAGATTAAAAAATCCAAGTCAGTCCTACAAGTTCAATCAAAATAAATTTTTACATATACGTGGCTAAGCGCTTTCGAAGACTAGGTCTCATCAACAGTGACTAAAAATAAATGCAATAAAGAAAAATTATAAAAACTTAGAAAATTATTGTCAATATTACACACAAATCATAAAAGGAAAGAAATTTATATTAAAATTTGGATAAAGTGTTACTTTAAAGAAATAAAAAATTTGTCTGATCGACCTGACCAATATCAAAATAAAATGGAAAATTTTGAAAAATTGACAAAAGTAATGACTTGTCAGTTAATTTAAAAAACTGATTAACAATAATTTAAGGAATACAAAAACTAAAGATTTAGCATATTCAGCATATTATTCATGGAAAACGTAGTTGGAAAAATCATGGAAATTCATTGAAGTAGTGCGGCTTTATTTATCGTTAATTCTAAGCAAAACCGGATAACTGGCAATTTAATTTGACACTTATGAATCATAATTGACATGTTTTTATCTAACATTGTTATTGTATTGCAAACACCTAATTACATATGAATAAAAGAAATTGTCTAAAAAAAGAAAAATTAAGGTTCTTAATTTTTTGGCAAAAGTCGGCTTACTTAAAGCACACATTCTAAATGATAATATTGTTGTTGTCAAGGGACTATACATTTACGTCATCAACTTGAAGCTAACAAAAACACGAAATAACAGCTAAACATTTTATTTCAAATAGTTTACTTTAAATATTTGTAATTAGAAGAAATTTTGAATTTTACATGTTTAATTTCAAAATCTTTTATTTACTTTGTTTTTAATATAATATATAGTCTTTAAAGTTCTGGTTTTTGTTTAAATATATGTCAAAAAAAATTCAGACTTTTGAACTTAAATACTTACTGTTATTTTTCGGAATAAATCATAATTATTGTCTGTGTATAAAATTTGTTTGAAGGAGTAGATGATAATCTTTCAGAACACAGCCTATAAATGTTTCCTCCGTCAGGTTTATACCGTTTGTGCCAAGTCGTATCGCGTTTAGTACGCTATAAAATCGTGATGTAAACCTTGTAAAGAGCCGATTTGTATCTTTTAGTGGGGATTAAGACAAGACTGGCAAACCGCTTTATAAAATATTTTTCTTTGATATTTTAGTATTGAAGATTTTCGTATGTCAATATTTATTGAAAATAGCTTTAATAAGTCTGGCATCAGTCTGGTATCGTTTCGAATTTGAGGAAGTCGAAACGAATCCTGAGCTGAAAGCTTTACGATTCTCGCTGACAGTTTTAGGATCCTCCCGCCTCGGCGTGAATTGGATCAAAAAGCTCACCTCCTAAAAATATGTGTGTCATTCCGTGCCAAGATTAGTAAAAGCTGGGAAATACGTTGTTGTATCTGTAAAGTTTATTCGCGAATGTAATTCAATGTAAGTTTGGGAGTCACGGGCCGACAGCTTGGTAGATACGTTCAGGGAATAAACACAAACGCCTCCGATATTCCTAATGCCTTTGTTGCAGGGGGCGGGGGACGCATGAGCATAGCGTCGCGGCGCTTCAAGTGCGGGATTACCGGCGTCGGTCCAGCAGCTTCATTCTAGTATCAGACCGCGTTTGCTTCTCGCCGTTTTGTTAACATTTCTTTGTGTATGCGTGGCTGGCGTGTCGGAGTCAAAAATTTTGGCGCGACCAATGACTTGGATGAAGACGTCAAGCCTGGTGCACCCTCGGTCACGCGGATTTAAATGCGTTGTTTAGGTGCACAAGGGGCGCGCTAACACTTGCCTTTTTCAATTAACGATATGTCGGCCTTCTCGGCTTGGACTTTCCAAGATCCAGACCGGTGATAGTTCAAAATTTTCATTTTGAAAAATGTGTGATGTGAACTGACTTTAATGGTGATCTTCGTATGAACATTTTTTTTTGATATTAGTTTCTTTAGGATGGTGCGGAAGAGAAAATTCCTTTTGTAAGAGTACAATCACGGTGAGTTTTTACACAATTTATAGTAGGGGTGACAAAATTTTAATTAAATCAATTCTGAACATCGTCGCCTCGAAACACATAAATCTTTATGAATCCGTTGTCCGCATGTTTTAATTAAATATTCGAGATTGATAAATGGCCGCCCATTGTCTGACAAAATATAAAACATTAATTACGCTTCATCCTCACCTAAAAATTTTTACAAATTGTTGCACAAAAAAATTTCAAGGCTATTGAACCTATCATTGTTATTCCTTATTCTTTCTCAACTTGCCTCGTAAATCAAAATTTGCAAAGTACACTTTTTCAACTTTCACTTTGAGTGTGAGATAAGAAGAGCATTTTAATGTGGCATCTTTTTACCCTCGTCTATTGTAAACAACAAATTCAAACGAGGGGTGGTCGACTTCCTTCTTTACAAAATTTTTCTACCTATTCAGGACCTAACTTTCGTAAGCGCTTATTACAATACAAACGTTTTTCGACGGTGTATTTTTGGCGGGCGATGGTCAGCCGAGATTCCACCAGAGGATGTGACAGCGCTTTCCACACTATGCTGACATTTATTTATTTTCACAAAACTAATAAAATACACTATTTTAATGACCTATCATACATTAACCAACATTTTTATTTCGGTCTAATCCTAAGTTTTGTTGGCAATTTTATTAATTATTTAGCACATAAATTACCCAAAACCCTTTCTATTAAGTTTGGAATTTCGGAGCTAATCTATAGGATTAGATTTAGCAGAGTATGAAAGCTCCGCATACAAATGTAAACCAAGTTCCCAGATCGACTTGCCAAGTGTTTCCAAAGAAAAATATACAATACGCAATAACGTTATTTCTCTAAAGTTAACATTATTACTTAATTCAATAGTTATTTGTATAACTAGAAAGTCGTACGTTTTATGAATTTTCAGCAAATGAATAAAAAAAGAGACTTCTGCAAACATCTTATACACGACATTTTTTGGCGTATTATTACCTTAAAATTAAGAATTAAAATTGATGCAAAAGGCAAAAATAAGTGTCTTGAGAAATAAGTTGTATACATTCTCCTTAATTTTAACCGAAATGATTTTCGTTTATGCTCAAATTAATTCTTATTCTAATATTTAAATAAATTCTGTTTATGCAGGAACCAATTTAACCCACCAGTTTTAAACATTTATACATCTTGAAAGAATTAAAAATCCAAGTGAATCCCGGACGTTTATTCAAAATGAATTTTTACAAGTTGCACAGCGCTTTTGAGAGTTATATAATACATATCTTTTATTATCAGTGCTTAAATAATATTGTAAAAAGGAAAATTATATAAAAAAAAGATAATGTTAGAAAAAACTTACCCAAATTTTCGTCAATAATAATAATTTAAAAAACTAAGATACATAGGTACTAAAATTATGATAAACTATTATTTTCAGTAAAAAATATGTTGATCTGACTTGACACGTCAGATAATAAACGGTTGATATTTGGAAAAATTGATAAAATTTTCTAATATTTTCTAACTTTCTATAATTTTCCTTTTTACAATATTTAGGCACTGATGATGAAGTAATGAGACATAGTTTTCGAAAAGCAAAAAAGACAAAGGGCTTTGCGACTTTTATGTAAGAATTTATTTTGATTAAACTTGTGGGACTGATTTGGATTTTTAATTTTTTTATCATTTATTTTAACACCATACTTTAAGAAAAAGGGATATTTTCATCGGATTTAAGCTTTTATAGGTATAGAGATTAAGTGCGACCGGTTTACATTTACTTAAGGTTGCTTAATTATATTGTTTTTGGAATTTTATACATACGAACAACATTGACAGTTTGAATTTAGGGATTGCCAAACTTGCTTAGCTCATTATTCTTTTTTCAAAAAGAAAATACTTATCGCTTCTTATTTTTCTAAAATTTCATCATAATATCTCGAAAAAAATTGTTAATTTAAATATTTTTTTTGAAATAACAACAAGAACATTTACTCTTACTATATTAGTTTGAAAAGAAAAAAAACTGCTACAGTTCAGTTAAAGCCACTTTATTTGCCGAAGCGGGAAAAGAAATTTGCAGAGAGTATTAAAAATATATACAAGCCTAATATTTAAAAATTTTCCGGCTTTGGTCACATAGTAACAAAGAAAGAAATATACATATTTTCAACATAAGTTATAAAACATTTTACAAAAATCAGGTAATAATACGTTTTGATTTGACAAGCTGCGCTGCCGAATTCGTGTCTTTCCAGCAGTTTCTGTTCTAGTTAGAACCAAATTAGAACTATCTTTTAGGTGCATTTAAAGTTCGTCAGACTTGTAATTTTATGTGGATCCCATTGTATATAAAAAAGTGGCAGTGTTTTCCTGGGATATAAAAAAAAACATTTATGACAACTATACAATTTTTAAAATCTGGTTGCTTACAGAATACTTTGATTACTATAATCTAAATTAACTATTTTTGCGTAAACTAGGCCAGTTTTAAGTTTTGTGACAACTTAAATAATTTTCTTACAGCGCTTAGGTCGAATTTACTTTCAATTTTTTTAATCGAAATGACGGAAAATAGATATTTTCGCCCGTCACTTTCTGGTGTGGTACCAAAATCGTTTTTTTTTTTTTGCACAAACAGCATATTATTATAATTGGCATTTTTTTTTACCAAGGAGAAATAATATCGCTATATTGTTTTAGAATGATTTCGGTGCTTTCGATTGAAGGAGTTAATACTTAGATTCGTTCTGGTCTAAAGTTGGACAAATTTTATGATTACATGATGTTTAACATTTCATGTCGCACTTTACGTTGAGCTAATTGTTAATTTAAGTTAATTTACGTGATTGCAAACAGGGCTTAAAGTTTTTACTTAATTATTAAATTATTAATAGAAGAGAATAGGGCAAAATGGAAAAGTAATAATTCAACTTTTTGTACAGTAAAACTACAATAGTTATTTGTATAACTAGCTTAGAAAGTCGCAAATCTTTTCTCTAAGTAAAGAGAATATTTGATGTTTACTAACAAGAGCGCAAGCTAATGAGTAAAAAAAAATGACACTTTTTAAATATGTTGCATACGACATTGGGTGCACTGTGATATCCTAAAGTATAAGAATAAGATTTGAGGCAAAAGAAAAAAATAAATGTCAACTGGACAAATATGTTGTAATGATAACCGGATCGGTTTTCACTCAGGGTTAAATTGGTTCTCGCCCTCGTTGTGTTGTTATTATCGTCATGATTATATTTTTTTAAATTTTAGATTCTATTTAAATAAATTACAACTGTAAATATTTCTGTATTTTTATTTTATACATCAATACCTGTTCATTTAAGAACCAATTTTACCTCACACGGGATCCAATTTGACCCACTCGTTTAGACTTGCGTTTAAAATCATTTTACATGTGGCGATTAACGGGAACAAATTTGTTTTCGACCTCGTAAGTGGTTTGAAGTAAAACGAAGCTTTTTTGATCAATACAATCGTTTAAAATTATAACTTTCTACGGGATTTTTTTAAGTCAACTTTTCGAATTACTAGGCAAAAAATGTAGAAAGTTTGGTTAGATTAGTTTTTGAGGGCATTTATTGGCAATAAATTAGTGAATTTGATTGAATTTTTTAATTAGTTTTGTGACATTTTGTCGTAGTTGAAACGAGGCCAATATTGTTATAAACTTGTCTGTTTAATCCTCTCCGTAACCAGTCGGCATTTAACTAGAAACAAAGCGGAGACAAATAGAATCGCGGCACTTAGCAAAGCTAGGAATTTCGTCTCCAGAAGACGAATATCTCACTTTCACCCCAACCGGAACAATGAAAGTTATGCCGCAGTATTTTGTGAATCCTCCCCGCGACTTGGCCTTTAGCTTCACTCCAAGAGGCACGGATTCGGGTACACTTTATGGCCTCGAGGAAGCCTATAAGCGTTATCACTTAGTTCAACCGTACCCCCGTTCCTATAAATTACCAATAGTTGTCGAAGTGTAAAGACGGATTTTGGACGTTTTATCACGAATTGGCACCAGTTTCGAATTTTAATTATTTTTGACCTGTTGCGAGGGGAGGGTAGTGTCGCAGAGTCATCAGCCAGCTGTGCTTTCTCATTTGCTGTCAGTTTAGGGCGATGATGACCTACCCCGCATAAGAAATGGCCGTGAACAATTTCCCGTTTCTAAAATTAGTCGTGTTTAGTTGTGTTGCAATAAATTGAATGGTGTCGATAAATTCAAGCTGGTGTTTATCTGTTGGTCTGCAAACAAGTTTTTCGTTAGATTTTGGCAGTATCGCGTCCCAGTTAACCTGGGAGTAACGTGACAGGCCGCAAAAACTTGGGCTGAAGCGAACACAATAAAAGGGCAAGAATAGTGAAAAGTAGAGCCACAAATCATGCCTTAGACGGCAATATATGAGTGCAAACCCGATATAGTGAAAGGCTTTGTGTTTACGAACACTACATTATATTCACAAGTCCACGAGATGGCGAGGGATGCACTCACATATGACTAATGTATTTTAAAACGATCGCACCCAACCACGAATTATCCTACTCCAACTCTAGTTTTACATATCACAGACCTAATGCAACAATAGTGTCCGATCATACATAAATCAAAATTCGACGCGATAGCGAAGGTCGGCACTGATATTTTTACGGTCCTCTCTTCCGTTACGATTCACTATCGATAGCCAATCACACGTGCTGATGCGAAATGCATCTGCCGGACTAAAATAATATGATTTATTGGTGTTCGATCATTTTATAAAGCGATTATTTCTGTAAACAATAGGCGGGAGTTTGCGCCAAACGACATCAGGGGTCTAACCCCTCAATCCCGATCCAAAAATCTAATTTTCTAAAACACAAAGCGACCAAAAATAGATCCTTTCGTTCTAAGTAGATGCGACGAGGAGAAATAGTTTTGTCAGGCCGTGAACATAAATTTTAAATTCATTTGTGGTTAGGCAGGTCAGATGGTGATGCCCCGAGTCTGGCGGGCAGGTATTTCATCGGTTTATTCATGAAAATTAATTTTTTGGGGATATCAAACTTAATCTTTATTCAATCTTTTGAGAAAAAATCAACGACTTTTCAAAAAAGATTAAAAGCGAAACGGATTCGTAATTTAAATATGAACAATGAGAAATTAATAAATAAATAAAGAATATATCAGTAATCTAGATTTTAAATAAAAATTTTCGGAATATTTTTAAAATGGTTTTAAAATAAATGTATTCAAATGTAATTCAAATTTTTTTCTGGTGTACTAGTTCCATAAACCTCTCATTTCTATAAACTGATTTGAAAACTAAATTTTTGGCTTTATATCACTATTATCTGTTTTGTTAAATTCATAAGAATTTATGTAAAAAACTGAATATTCATCGAGGAGCGTCTTTAGTAAATAACCTGTTTTTTAAATTTTTTGCTCATACAGTAGATTCTCGATTATCCGGAATTGAGTTTTTTCAAACGCTGATTATTATTCGAATCAAAATTGGTTAAAAAAATTGCAAGTTACTCTAAATTTTATTTAGAATATCGAAACAAGAGTAATGAAACATTTTATTCTGTAGTTTATCCAGTAGAGTAATATGGAATCTTTTTTTAGGGTCAATTTTACATATACAAATCGTTTTATGAATCTTATTTATACAAAATATGTACAAGAACAATGAGACAATTTTTTTACTTTTATTTAACATTATTAACTGATTTTTAGTGATGGTTATTGACACAAAAGTTTTTGTAGAAATTTGTAACTAGTCTCGCAACACAAGATAGCGAATTTTTCAGTTTATCTTTATTACAGTGGAATCTCACCTACCTGAATTCAAAAACGCTGTTTTTAGTATAAGTATCGAAGATGCTACCTTTTGTAATGTTGATAAATAAATAGTAGTCAATCGGTTGTCTCAAAAAATAATATTTGCAATAAATCTTAACTTTATATAATAATTTTTTAGCACTGAAATTTAGATTGGGTAAGGGTCGGTCTTAAATTTTTGGAAAAATAATAAGGTACTTAGATGTGTTTCAGATTATTTTTTTTTTAGATTTTAAAGTTAAAACTAGCTCTTTAAAGCAAATGTATATGTTTTAACGTAAAGTAGACACGAACAAAATAGCTAGTTACGAGGCTATAGCCGAGTGTCAAGGAGATATATTTCCAACAAGCAAAACAATTTTTTTGTTTTTTAAAAACAAGATTTGGATTGAACATTTATAACATATTTTTTTATTTTGTAGATATTGTATTTATATTTCTCGTTTTTCAATGTTTAGAGATTACTTAGAACTAAATGATCTTATAAAAAGAAAAAAAAATAGTTTTTGTAAAATTTGCATCTCTTAAGACACAGTATGCTCTCTCAAATTTTTTCCAACACCTCATGGGGTACATAAGCGGTGATATTGACATTTTTGACAAAATTTGTTATATATCAAAGGGAGTTTTAAAGAATTATTGAATACCTATTTAAAATCTAAAATAAAACCAGTTCAAAGATAAATAAAAATTATTATTTATTTTTTTAACGCAAAAACATTGTGATTTCTTTACTTGATTTTCCCCAAGTATAGTAATTTTTATATTTCCAATGTACTTTTTTCAAAATGGTGCGTTTTCCGGTCGGTAAATCCCCCTGTGATGTCCTGCTGTTTAGATTTTTTCATTTGTTGAATTAGCGATTCTTGTATTTTTTCGGTATGATGGTCGCTAGCGCGGCTGTCTGCCAGTCCTGCTCTTCATTTCTCGCATTTTCCATCGCCATAAATCAAGGGACAGGAGACAGCCTAGCGGAGAGCACTCCGTTGCTATGGTTCCGCGGCATCCCGACAGTTTTGCGGGTCGGGGGGGTCGAGAGGGTGCAGATCAGAACCGGGGATTTAATCCTGTCGGGGATGTCTGAGAGACGGGGAAAGTTAATAAGAGTTTCGAAGGATTAAAAATAATCCTACTGTTTTGCAATATTGCACTGTAATTTTCTATTGAGATTTTTTTTTGTTGCAGGTAAGGCTGGATTCGGGGGCGGCGCAAACTGGTGAAGTTATAAGTTGTATCCCATTAGAGCGATCTTGTGACACTTTAAAATGTGTGTAAGCTATGTTAAGCTCATGTTGTCAGTGAACCGAGCAGGTGTCGTTAAATATCCCGGTTCTATCTCTATGCCAGCTATTCTAAATGTTTTCTAATTACGTGCCGACTACCAAATACTATAGCCACATTTTCTTTATTATCTAATTGGAACTCGTCTTGTGTCACTAAAATTTTATCAGGGAATAAATAGCTGACTCATTTTCTTGATAAATCGTTCAAGGTTTCAACTGTAACTATTTTATTGGCTGTGAAAAATTGTATTATAAGTATCTAGGAAAATTTCGATTCTATATCTGGCTCGAGGGACCTCTTCTAAACCGAACAACCCTTATTGAGGCTTTCTTGAATAAATTTCGGGATTTACACGGTTCGCAAAGGGACACTAATTGGAAGCGTATTTATGTCCTCACATTTTCGAAATAATTCCACGTTTTCACTTTTAAGAATATTTTATAAAACATGAACTACATAAATTATGGTGCTACAAGGTTTACTACAACTCATAATTCTATTTGTTGACGTCAATTATGTTGTTCCCAAAAAAACTGGAAAAAATTAATTGTTGGTTGTAAAACAAAAATTAATTTTGTGGAACTAAGCAGCAAGAAATTTAGAATTTTCGTACCGCGTGTTCATTTGTAAAAAAAACTAGTGTGCTGTGAAATTACAAAACAATTGTTTTGGATGTCTTTGATAACTTGATTTACTTACCTGTCAAAATAAAATGTCAATCAATTTTTCAAGTATCACTTTTGTACATTGTCCTTAAAAATATTTATTTATTATTATAAAATATATATTATAACAAATTTCTGTTGAATTTTGATCTTTTCGACGAAAGTAACAACAATATTAAATCATCCATCATCAAAATTTTGTCTCAATTTTTTTTAAGACAAAGACTAAAAACTTTCTTATGTGCAATTGGCAGGTATGGTATGACGGTGTCTCAAACTATCTAAAACAGTCCCTTTGTAGTGCTGTAGTAAATTTAATGTATTATGATAAAAATGTGTCGGAAAAAAAACATTTTTAAGCTAATTTTTCAAAGAATATAACGCCCATTTTTTACCAGGTAATTTATAAAAAAAAATATCTTTAAAACCACCGTTCTACATGAAGAAGGTTTTGTACTATCATAAAACAAATTACCAGAAACATTTGTTCAAATATAAGATTTAGAATATTTAAACAAATAAATAAAGACATTTTGTTAATTTTTAGGTTATTTAAACAATTTACAGAGTGCATGAACTTATGCAACTAATAATTCTCAAATAATTAATCGGTCACTAAGCAACAAACAATGAATGGCTAATATAAGTATATGCGACATATATATTTTTTGTTCTCATGTCTAGCTGCGAGTTTTTTTTCTAATGAACACTTTGTATTATTAATTAACATACAATAATTGTTGTATTGGTGAGGTTATTGTGGTCAATTTTTATTAAATGTTTTGGATGCAAGATGCAAAATATTGTTAAATTATTGTTATGGAAAATGAAAAGACTTTAATTGTTAAGGATTGTTAAGCGTGGATTTTTTAATGTCAGTTTAAACATAAAAATTTAACTGGAATAGCAATTTTTTTGTCTAATTAATTTGATATTCAAATTACGGCGGGTCCATTTTGTAAACCAACCTTGTGATTAGCGCTACGCGAAAGAGGGTGGTTTACAGTTTCAATATTTACTGGATTAGGATAAGTTTTGAAAATATTTTAATTTTAACACGTTAAATAAATAATTGTTAGTTTGGAATAATAAAAATTTTCAAAAACTTGTGTTTTGAAAACGTTTGAAGTAAAAATTAATTTCTTCTTAAAATTTACTGTGAAGAATTTTAAAAACTATGCTAACATTATTTTATAAAGGATAACATTTACACTGAACTTATTCGGGTATTTTTAATAAAGCTCAAATTATAAGAAGAAATGGGAAATACTATTATATTTAAATTGGAGAAATTCGGCATTATCTAAAAATAGAAAGCTTACTACTACAATTCTAGTAAGTACAAATCTAAAAAAAGGCTTCCCTGATTATTTTTGTAGTTTACAATATTTAATACTATTAGCAGTTTTAGCACCCCACTTGCTGAGATAAAGTAATTACCTTGGTCCGCATTTGGGCTGTGCATTTCAGGTGATGGTTATACAATTTTTTTGTTGTGGTTGAAACAATTTTTTTGTAGTTTTCTAGTTGTTGATTTAAAGTTATCAAAACCGATAAACTAGTATTTTTTCGCTGTTTATTTAGGCTCCTTATAATTGAAAAAGCCAATCATTTTTGTGGTTGTTTGAGTGGGCAAAGCAACTATTTATTTTAGTTGTTGTTTATTTACGCTTTTTGGACAAAGGCAATGATTTTTGTGTTTGCTTATTTATACTAATTAAAATTAGTAAATTTAACTATTTTGGTAGCTTTTTGGAGTGGAGACATTCAACAAATGATAATGGTTGTTTTTTTAAGCTACTTGTAGCGGATAAAACCGATAATTTTGTGGTTGCTTATTTAATTTTCTTGCATGGATTTAAGCCAGTTATTTTCGTAGTTGCTTTTTGGAGTGGTTAAAGGCGATTTGACTACTTTATTTAAGCTTTTTTAAATTAGTAGATCTATTTGGGTGTTTTTTTGGAGTGGAGATATTTAATAATTATAATGGTTGTTTATTTACGCTTTTTGTAGTGGATAAAACCAATAATTTTGTGATTGCTTATTTAATTTTCTTCCATTGATTGAAGTTAGTTAGTTTGGTAGTTGCTTTTTGGAGTGGAAAAATGTGATTATTTTTCGGACTGCTTTATTTAAGCTTTTTCGAATTAGTAGATCTATTTTAGTGGCTTTTTGGAATGGAGACATTTAGTTAAGTTCATGGCTATTTATTTTAAACCTTTTTTGAGTGCACAAAATCTATAATTTTTGTTGCTGTTTATTTAAGCTTCTTGGGGTGGGTAAAGTTAATAATGATCAAAGTTGTTTATTTACGCTTTTTGGAGTGGGTTAAATTAGAATTGCTAATTTCAATCATTTTGGTAGTTTTTTGGAGTGGAAACATGCAATAGTTTTATTAGTTTTTAATAATACACTTTTTATTTTTCCGTTGACAACATAAAGATACTATTTTGGGTATGTCGTAAATCAGAAATAATCACTTTATAATTGTCATTTTAGGTTTGCTTCTGGTTTAAACACCTAATATTCGATATGTATGATCGTATTTCATTTCGTATTCATTTAACTGTAAACCCGATCTTAAGATAAATGAACAAACAACGGACGCAACTAGTTTCTACAGTTATTTAATTATTTTAGAACGGGATAGCCAACTTTTAAAAATAAACGTGTATTGAAGCCGATATTAGACGTATTATCACTGAAACGCCTAGACGCCCATAAATTAGTTTAAATTTACGACAGTCAGAGTACAAAAACAGGAGAAACTTAAGAATGTCACAATTTAGGGTTTGTTCTAAATCTGTTAGTGAAAAAATTATTTCTATATCGATCAGAAGCTTTCACTTTAGTGGCGTTCGTATTTTGGCTTGGGCGGTTAACCCGTTGCTGAAATCCGAGTAAAATTAATGACTTTCGGTGTGTTATTTCGGTGTTCCGAACTCCGTAGCATTTTATGTAATGGAAATTCGATTGTTTTCTGTGCTTTCGAGAGGGGCGCGCAACAGCAGGGGCGTCCTGCTGGGGGTGTGTGCAGCCGAGCGCGCGGACTATTGTTGCGAGACCTTGCACGCTTTGATAGTTGATACAATGACCCAAGTGATTAATGGGCTAATCCCCGCGCGGCATACACAATGCGCTAAGATCGCGAACATTCCGGATATTAGGAATCCGAACCCTCCCCCGGACCATCCCTCCAACAGACTTGATGGGAGGAGGAACCATAAGGGAGGTCAGTTATATCACAAAAACGCGATGGAATCTCAATGGGGGGATAAACAAAAGAAAGCGGCCATTAGAGAAATGGGGACTTTTAGGCAAATGAAGTCGCAGGAAAATTCAAATTTTGTGTTTCTTCTATGATGTAAATAACAAAAATTCTTTATTTTATCTAATATATTTGAAAATTTGATGAATTAGACTCTATAAATTTTAGGCGCTGTAAGAGAAATTTTATTCTTTCAACGTTTATTGAAAGCTATTTATTGTCTTAATATTACATAAATATTTCTTGTAGTTATTGAAAACGGACATTTTAAGAAGATGCTCTGTTTCCTACAAAAGCCATTTCAATTATTATTCTTAGTATTTTATAAAAGAAGTATTGTACTACAGTTATTGCGTATAAAGGAAGAAATAAGTACTCAATTTTATTCAAATTTGATCAAGTAAATTTTTTAAATCTAGCCATTTTGAAAAGTATTTCAAAAATTTAAAATGTCTTTTAAAAAATATTTTTGTGCATTGTTTTAGAAAACAAGTTGTGGAACTTTTGTGTGCAAACAAAGACATGAAATATAATTTTTTTTCTTTACTAAAAATATTTTAAAGTTTTACAAATTTGACTCTATAATATTTAAGGTGTTTTATTAATTTTTACTGTGCATTTTTTTAATTTAAAGTCTGATCCTCTTGTGCAAACCAAAAATAAATATTTTTTTTTATTAATGGATACAGGGTTTGATGAAATACTGTGTGCACTACATACTCTATAAAATCAGTAATTTTAGGAAGTGGTTTGACACAAAAATGCCATTTAAAGATTATATTTTCTCTTTATTAAAGAAAGATAAGTATATTATAGACTTGTAGTCTATAAAATCAAGCATTTTTTAAAGCTATCTTGCAGAAAATTTTTAAAAAATAATTTTGTGCGTTTTTTATATGATAAAATATTTTTATGAGTATACAATATGAAAAACAAATTAACGTTTGTGAAGTGTATAGAAATCAAGTTGAGAATGAGCTAAATGTCTCAAATTAGTCTAAACAATATATTTATTTGAGAAAGAAAGATTGAAAAAAGTTTGAGAAACTAAAGTTAATAAAATCAAGCATTTAAATTTTTTTAAATGTCTTTTAAAAAATATTACTAAAATAAGTGAATTTCGTAAAATATTTCAAAAGTATTAAAATAATTTTATGCATTTTTTATAATAAAAAAAGAGTCATATAGTTTTTCTGTGCACAAAGGTTTTATTTTCTATTTTTTTTCCGAGTTGTGTATATAAAATCAGGCATTTTAATAGTTAAATAAATACCTTTTAAAAATTATTAGTGATTTGTGCATTTTTTTATAAATAAAGTGTCGTTTTGCGCTTGTTTGTCTATAATTATGTTTGTATAATTAAGTAGTGTATCAAATCATTAGAAGCTACAAAGCTAAGTAAACATAAAATTGTTGCCAACGATCTATCGCTCGCATATATAGAGCTAAGGGGAGGCGCGGGACAATCCCCAAAACTACGCGTCACCGATTCGTCAGCGGTTCTTTTTTTAGCGAAGAGAATGGCGTCAGCTTCTAGAATTGATGTAACAATATGTTTGTTTTTTTTTAAATTGATTGTGTAAGGTTTTTGTTTATAAAAAAATATAATATAAAAACAGCTACAGTCAAAAAAAGATGAAGATTAAATCAAAATTTTAATTTGTTCTTCCTAATGATGTGAAAGTATGCTTTATTAAAGAGGAGTCATATTAGTGAAAGATGGCTTGAAATAGTGGTGTCTGTATAATTATTTTTTGGCTATATAATTATTTTTTCCTAATTATTTAATTGTATAAATATAGATTTGGCTACTCTTTCTACTTACGTTGTAATAAATCAATAAATTAACGAGTACTAAATTTTATTGTATAGAAAAACGAAGCCTACAGTAACACCCATAATTTATACTCCTGCTGTAAATTATAGATAATAATTTATGTAGTGTTTAAATCGATGTGCAATAATTTTAAAATACATTTATTTTCACCTAACGCAAACTAATGGATAAATAATAGTTTTTATGAATAAAAACTAAAAATCCGTTGCGAGAAATTGATTTGGCTGAATAAACATTTGTGTGTAAACCGCTTTGCCAAGACATGTTTTTTGCGTTGTCATCCCTATCGAAATAATTTTATTTAGTAAAGCGTAAAGTTTTCTGTAGTAATTCCATCGGTTTTGCTGGTGTTGGCATAAGTTCAGTTGGGTTTTTTGGGCTGGAAAAGTTCGACTCCGGGTCCGCATTATTCCGCTAACATGGGTTTTAATTGAAATCTCTGAGTGAAGCCACCCCCTCCTGACGTATTTCATAGGTGTCATCGGCAGCGGCCATTTATCAAGCCGGTAAAAATTGCTCAGTCTACAGGAAACGTAAATTCCATCCGAGCAAAAACAACGCTGATTGAACCGGTCTCTGGATTTTTACTCTTCGATAAAAAATTAATTATACCGAGCTTGTAAATTGTTACACATGAAGGGGTAGTTTCATTACGCATGTATGGCATTCTCTCTGAAACATTTGCACGCGGCGGTATTCAAATTGGAAGGCATTGTGGTCGAGTGCCACTATTCGAAATATGCCGAATTCACCCCTGGAAATATGACCGGATTTAAATATCATTTGAATACAACGGTCACCTTCACGGGCCTTTTCGACTCTTCACGGCCATTACAAACACCTCACTCACGAGACATCTTAATTATAACCGCACAGATTTGATAAATCGATCCAGACGAGGTCAAAGAAGATAGAATTTCTTACACATGGCTTCAAACTATGCTAATCGATGCTTCAATGTAACAAATTGCCTTTAAAAGAAAAACAGGTTGCCTCTTTGAACTCTACCAGCTGTCGATTCATAACCCATGCCAAAAAATTTTAAAGAATACCACCAATTAGCACAAGGGGATGATTTTTACTAACACGACATGATTTACTCTAAGCCTAGTTTATTATTTTTTACCAGGGACCCTTTTTTCCCATGGCGCCATTTTTATTTCTCCAATAACATTAAAGTTTCTGACAGGTGACAAATGATTTTTTTTGCCACTACCTCTGCTCAAAGATAAAGAGATTGGCTTCCAGTGGTGCCTCCTGCAATCAATTACTAGACAAGGTTTTTAGGTAGAAAACAGGTCAATAGAACGAACGACTTGAAACAAGTTTGTATTAATTAAAAAGTGCTGAAATATTAATCTAAGAATTTTAAATTTTGAATAACAGAGGTCCCAAAGTGTCACTCTGGGGTAAATCTCGGTATCAAGTGTCGCGTTGAATTCCGAGGGTGTTATCGTTTGGAGCTTGATCTCCCCGAGCACTTAATTATGAAAAAGGTCTATGTCGTGAACGAATGGGAGCTCATTTCTAACATAATAGATTCATTACAATTCTTGATGGTCGTCCGTAACGTTTCTGACACTAATATTAGTCATCCCTCGTTTTTTGGTGTGTTTCGCAGGACGTCTCACCCCCTGCTATGCGTAACGCACAAACGTCCAGTCCGCCCCTTAACGTCGGCCATACTAGTACCCATGTTATTATTAATTGAGTCTTCCAAATTGTGCCAGATATTTTTGATTTATAACGCCTAACTTGATGGTCTCAGGTCCCACAATTTATTGTTCCACTGAGATAATAGACTTATTATTTATAATTAAAATGTGTAGGTTCCAAATTAGATACGTATCTGCAACGGTTTTTTATTATTATTTCGAATTTATATTCATAAGATTCGGTTTTAATTTATTACTATTATTTCCTCTTCGCGATCGGCACGAACGACAACATAAACATTCATTAATTTGATGGTTCGCTAATTTATGGGTTTGGGAGGACGGACATATCGGAAGAAAGTAGGCAAGCATGGACGTCGTAATTAATATAACGGAACCCCGAGCCAATGAAGCATTTTATACACAAGAAAAAAGAAACCATTTCCTTCCTATTCCTATAAAAAAACACAAAAAATAAAATAAGATAATAAATAAGGAAGCCACAGATCTTTATCCAATATCCAACTATATAAATTTATGAACAATTAAATTTGTAATATAAATATACATTTGAATAGTTGTTGTAAGTTAAGTAGAATGGCACTTGCTTGAACTTTTTACCTTGTATTATTCGGGTCTTTAGGAATTGCTGGCCAGCTCAACGGGCAAATTCGTGACTTCGAATTTAAGGTTTAAAGTATATACGATAGTGTTGCAAACACGTAAACGATGAGCAAAGATGAAAAAACCTAACATAAGCAGGGTTTTAACCAAAAAACATCTAAATGAAAAAATAGTGCCTTGATGTGTGATTAAACGAAAATTACAACAACTATTATTTTGTTAAAATGAATAAATAAATTGCCTCAAAACAATTAATAGAGATATAAAATAGAACAAATAAAAATTATTGCAAGTGTTTTTTTTAAATTATTGTTATTTTTCTACGTACCTATTATCTTAGAACTTACTGATATTTTTCCGTGTTTTTAGTTAAATTTTTTTTTGGTTTAGAGTGTTTACACGTTCTTAGAGCACTTTATGTATTATACAACTGACTTTTTTTATAACAAACATTTGCATATCTATCTTTAAAAATGTGACAAATCTTAGTATGTAAATACCTATATCTATTGATTGGGCTAAATTTAATTCATTTGTTCTTTTTTCAAATTACTACAAAAGTTTTCAGTTATTTGCGTAACTTGACGGAAGTTTTAGCTTTTTGAAAATAATTACATGATATGCAAAATTTTTTAACCTGTGAGTTTTTCTAAAGTTAGCAATTTTAAAAACAATAAATTTTGAAATTTATAATTGTCATTTTGATTGGTTTGGAAGTTATTAATAAAAGTTATTCGGCAAAGTACAGCTGTCAAAGCGATTGCGATCACACATAGCATTTTTTTATTAAAATAAACCAAATTAATTTGTAATTTGTTGAAATTGGTAATTAAAATAAAAGATTGATGTTTAAACCGACTGAAAATATATACTACATAAAGACCTAAACTGCGCCTATGGTCAAACAGACTGCAGGAACATTTGATAAAAAAATTTTTTATACAATTTCTTAGCATTGAGAATTCATAAGTGTTGAAATAAAGAGCTAGTTTTTGCTTATACTTGTAAATAGTTATAGTAGCACCACAATAATTTTCCATGATTTTTTTGATATGATTATGATATATATATATAATGATTCACTAAATGATATTTTAATTTACTGTTTTTTTTTACTTATTTATGTCTCACAAAGGTCATTACAAAAAGAACTACAAGTCGCACAACAATCTACGACTAATTTACTTTGGAAAATTCAGTGTTAAAACAGTAAGCCAAACAGTCCGAAATACATATTATTAAACTAAACACTTATTCACAACATTACTTTGACACCACCAGATTATGACATCAGTAGATCGTACATAATTTTTCTAAATTAATAATAAGTAATAAGCCCGTCAGTATTTCATATTTTCTATTATAGAGTTTGCCAACATCAGAAGAAATGTCGTAAATAGGAACATTATTTAAAAAAGGGGAAATACAGTGGGTATCACGACTCGACGAAATTGCCTGCATTATTATGATATATTGTTTTTAATTTTTTTGGGAAAATGCAGTGTCTCTAACAAGGAGCAAGTTTTAAAACTTATAGTTTCACCACATCAGATCTTTGTAACGACACATAACGGTCTATTTTTGGTGGTCGTTATAATCCGATTTAACTGTAGTTAATAGTGAACAATAAACATATTATTGTAACACTTATGCCTTATTTCCTAAATGTTCATCAAAATTGATGGGTTATTAATTTTTCATTAGCGTATTTTGGTCATGAATTTTTGGTGAACGTTTACGAGACTGGGATTGGTGTATTTCTGTGTTTTTTCTCTTCTATTACAAAATTTTACCAATAGTATGAACATTCTAGGTTATTACGTTATTATCACATTCAAATAAAAGTAAAAATTGAATATTGACATATTTAATTGGCCATTTTGAAATTTTACTCTATAGCATGAGTCTGTTAAAAAGAGTATTGAGGTAATTTCTCTTATGGGAATTGTAAATGCGCGAATCTGTAGCACTTTTATTTCTAAAAATATTTTAGCGAAATTTGGCACAATAATTCTCCTAATTATTGACTAAAAAATGACTGGAAGTAATGTTAAATATAAAATAATTATTAAAAAATTACTAAAATTTAAAATTAACGAAATTAAAAATTTAAAAAAGTCAAAATGTAGTTCATGTTATTACAATTTACAATACTCGTAGCAAAAACGTTTTTATTTATAAATAAACAAGCTACCGATTCGCGCGTTTACATTGGAATCTCTATACTAGAGAAATTGGTAAATACTCCTCTTAAAAGTATATCTCAATTTTTTCCAAAAACCAGTTATCACGCTGACTTCAGAATTTGCCATTAAAACCTTTGTTTCTTTTTCTAGACTTGTGTATTTTTTCAGAATTTTTCTAAGATTACCTCTAATGAATTAATATTAATCAATATTAATGTGTTGGCGAATTATTGTTAAATCGAAATAATGGCGTATTATTTAATGTAGAAAAATTAAAAAAATAAATAAAAAAGATCAATTTGTTTTTGTTTGTCGATTTAGTGATAATACTTACACAGTAAAAAATTATTGTGAAAACCGATCAACTCTTATTTTCAGTAAAAATTTTAACTCAAGATATCGAGTAAATACGCCATTTTTTTCAAGAAAGTCGATGCGGCAAAGAAGCTAAAGGGTAGGTTACCTAGCTCGTTGTCAAGCAACGGCAATGCTACACTAAAATAGGTCATACAAACGAATAAACTTTATTATTTTTTGCAGTTATCTACAATTTTTTTGAAATATTTTTTTCACATAACAAAATTTTAACATCGTGCCATTTAGAATAACATTAGAAACAATAGATATAAATTTTATATTTTTTCAACAAATTAATCTTAATTAATTAATATTCTTTTGAAAGAATGTTAGAAAAATTCTGAAGAAATTCACATGAGTAGAGAAAAAAAAAGTTTTTAATGGCAAACGCTGAAGTCGGCGCGATAAGTAGTTTTTGAAAGTTGAAAAGTTAGTATATACTTTTAGCAGTCTCACCCTGTGTACTCTGACATACACACTATCATTTTGACAGTAATGTGGATGGCGATTTAAAGGCGTTATGACAGTAAAGTCTAGAGTTGCTAAAATATAGTTTTTCTATGAGAAATAGAAATAACGATAAATTATTACATAGCATTATTACGATTTATGACGTCACTAATCTTGTACTGGTAAAATTGAAAACAAACAGCCTTTTTTCGGTTTTGCCAATGCGAGTTTAAAGATGTTGTAAATCGTAGTAATGCTAATAACTCAAGTAGGAGGTCTTTGTTAATAAGATTTATAATTTAAATCACTATTTCTACTTCTCATAACTACAAATTATTGTAATTAACATTTTTTAAATAATATTTAATAAAAAGTAAAAATTAGAATTTTCTTGGAGATCATTTTTAACATAAAATTTCGGTTCTTCTAAGCTCTTTCACATGTTTTACCTAACTCCAGTGAACAAGAATTATCAAATAAATTAAAAAGAGTCAATAAATATAGAGAAATAGTGACACAAAAATTGGGTACAAATAGGCAGTAGTTGTGCAGATGTCACGTGAACAAGTAATAAATTTTTCGTAAATTTTTGAAACTAAATTTTATTAATTTTTTTCATTTTAGGTCAGCGTAGATTAGGTTAATATAAACTGGCCAATTTTCAATTAGGTTCTTTGATTTTTATTGATGCAAATTGACCGAGTCGGAAATAATCACTATCTTGTGTTATTGTTTATTAAAACAGTGTATTATTATTGTTTTTGAAAGTATATTATCTGTTGGTATTAAAATACAGTGAGAAAAATCCGAAAATATTTGCATTCCGGAAATATCAGAAGATCAAAAATGCGGTATGCGCGTCTTGCCGGAAATGTAGGAATAGGCCAGTGTCCTGTCGAGATTCCCAATTGGCATCGTTTGTAGCCTGCTATATCATGCATTGGTAGAATATCAATCGTCCGTAAATAAATAAAGCAAGTCTGTTGGCAATTTGTCGTAATCGCTAGTCTTGTGTGGTCTTCTTAGTGCAAGAATTATGATCGGGTGCCGAAATAGGGGGTAGGAGGTTATGGTTTTAGACAGTAGAAGAGAGAGTCTCCTTTTGGTGGTATTAAAGTTGGAAAGAGATAGTTTAGGAGGTGTGCGTGCGCTCGGCATATAGTGATGTTTGAAACGCTGACAGCTTGCCAGTACTATTACAAGCTCGTCCACCAATCGCTGGCGGTTCCCGGTGCAAACTCCCGTTCGCCCCTCTCGATTTTGACAGATCCACGCGATTATGAATCACCAACTTTGACAGTTGAGTGCGCGACGCGGTCTTGGTGCGATATGTGCAGTGGACGTCGTCTTCGTAGTTATGAAACTCCTGCATGTGTGGTCTCGGACGGTCTTAATTGACATGTTAAGCCTCGCCATAACGCGATTTAAAACGCTCAAAGACTCGATGGGGACTCGTATAATGCCGAAACTGGTTTACCAATTTTGAGCGTGAAGTTATTATCATCGCGCGATCGATTCAATTGTGTCACCGGAGATTCACAAACAGGTAGATTTAATGACGATTCTTGTAAAACAAAATGTTGCTTAATGAGAACGTATACGGTTAGTGCGGACACGCTATAAATTATGACCGCCGTTATGTGCTTTTTTCAAGAGTGGACGCAGCCGAAGCCAAAGCGTGTGCCTACCCAATCAACCAATAATTTACACTAAATTACTATTACTTCACGGCCTAAAGGCACTGACCTAGTGATGGGAATTGTCATGTGGACTCTTTTTGCCCAAAGTGCTGGGCATGTGGTAGCACTTATGTGGGATAATTAGAAGGAAAAAAAGAAAATAGCTCAGGATCTTATAATGGTTCGAATTCTTTAAGCTTTTTCAGGCGTCAAGTATCTAGAAATGTTGACATATTTATGGAGAAATTTAATACACAACCAGAACAGGGGATCTCACACTTAAATTTCACAAAATTACTTCAAAATTTAAATTATCTAATCTACCTTCTACCTTCTATCTAAATAAATTCGTTATTAGTAGGCGCATCAGTTTAGAACGGTTGCGCCCATTTGTTATTTTTTTAAATGTTTGTTATAGTGAGATTTTTACGGAAAGAAAAATTTGAAAAGTTGTCTCCAAAATTTGAAAATTTCAGAAAGAAACTGCTTTCTTCTATGGGATTTTTACATGAACTTAAGACCATAACTTTCGAAGGTTGGATATGCGTAAATATTTTTTGTTTTGTTCTTTATGGCTCCAATTTGTCATTTTTTCAATGTTCGTAATAGTCCGATTAAGGTTTTTACGGAAAGAAAAATTGGAAAGTTGTCCCCAAAATTTAAAAATTTGAGAAAAACTGAAAGTGCTTTGGATGCACGGGATTTTTACATGAACTTAAGACATAACTCACGAACGTTGGATATAATACTTTTTTGTTTTGTTCCTTATGGCCCTGGAAAAGTTTCCAGGAAAAAAAATTTGGGACAATTACAAAGGAAAGTCGGAAAAAATTTACGAAATTCTTATTAGAAATAAAGATGTCGTCAGAAGTTCCTAATTATTAAATGTTGTTTGTGCTTTTCATTTTTATGATATAAAATACTTTTTGTGACATTTTATTTTGATAAACTAAGATACTGAAAAAAAATTCAATAATTTGCCTAATTGTTGCTTCAAAAGAGTACAAATCTACTTATCACATACTTTGTTTATTTGTTAAAGAAAAATGTACAATACCTACTGAAAAATTTTGATATAAATATAAACAATATTTAATTTTTATTTTAAAAAAATCTTTTATTTGAGCTTTATCACATTATGGAATTATCTTTATCCTCCGCGGCTAAGCCTACACCAATATACCTATATGATTTAATTTTTTACATTTTCGCTCATAAATTTTTAACATAGTTTTTTTATTTTTTTAGTTGTTCTATATTTGTAATCTTATTTCTGTAATAAAGCATAACCGATATTCACTGGCTCCTACTTTTCATTTCACTTTTGTTTAAAAACAGACAATTTGAGGAATGAACACGTATTAGTAAAAACGTATTAGTATAAATTTGTATGACAATTTAGAATTTTTGTGTTGGCCAATATTTCAATTCTTACATAAATACACCATCCGCGTCATCAAATAAGTTGTCATTGCTAAAAAATGACAAAAGCGATGTTATTGATGGCACATTGTGTTTGTATTAATTATTAGTATATAATAATTATTATATACTATTATATAATAATAATAATTAGTTCTAAATATATGTAAAGTACCAGATAGAACAGATCATTTTAAAGGCGATTTTTCAAGTGTGGGCATTATTGTCTGTTGAGTATAATTAACGAAAATTGATACATTCTAGTAGTAAATTTTGTAACTCAAATTGTTGGCGTTTCTCCCTCAATGAAGCACGTGTCTGCCACTTTTAAACTCCGTCGATAGAACGTAAATCGCACTTATCAATTAATTTTGGTTTTTATAAAATGTTCTTTAAGGATTTATGGGCTAATTTTAAGCTGAGATAATACCAGTAGTATCGTCGTTTCCAAGAAAAATTAAAAAAAATTGGGGCTGTTATTGGTTGCTGCTATGGAAAAGTATTAAAACTTGTGATATTACCGTTTTAAATGCTTAAGGATATGTCGTCTTGTAATAAAACTGTTGCTGCCTGTAGCTACAAATTTTTATGAAAGTGTCGCCTGCGGCTCTTAATTTTTTTAAAACTGTCGTTTGTGGCTTCCGATTTTTATGAGACTGTCACTTGCATTAAGGAATCACAAGCAACAGTTTTTTACAAACTGAAAACCATATTAGTAATTAGGATCGGGAGTCGCAGGCGATAGTTTTATAAAAATTATAAAATTGGGAACCGTAAACGACCGTATAATAAAAATTGGGAGCCGTAGGCGACATGTTTAGAACTCATTGACGCATGTTAACTATTTTTTGGGGTGGACTAACAGAAGTAGCATTAGTTAACTTCTCAATTGTGTATTAAAAAAATTGAAAAATTCGATTTTTTTTAGATTGTATTTTTGTGTAATATGTCAACATTGTCTACATCAACCACCAATAGAAATAGAGTGATATAAACAGTCGTAAAGACTTAATATTATTACTCTAACCTAAATGAACAATTTTTGCCTAAAGTAAGCAAATTATTATTTTTGTGACAAATAATTTTCTAATAGCGGTCCGGTCGAATTTACTATCAGTTTTTTTAATCGAATGAGAAATTGTTATTTCACAAACGTGGTCAAAAATGTGAAACATAGAAATTTAAAAATTTCTATTACAATTTTGTAAAACGAATAAAAAACAGTCATATAGTCATATATGTTTGTATTAAAAACAGATATAAATAGTTACTGTAACATTAAAAATAATATATTGAAAGTTTAAAATTTGTGCACCCTTTGCTTTATTGTAAAACGCTGCGCAAACGTTTAAATATACAAAAAATGTATAGTAAAAAGTTGCCGAGAATTAAATTTTGTATAATAAAGTTGACAAGGCGATGTTTTTATCTCTAATAATTTAGGCCTTAGAAACACTTAAAAAAGAGTGTTGAACAAACCTTCAAATCAAATCCCGCTGTAATAAATGTTTACATTTATTACAGTATTTAAGTAATGTAGTAATGTTTATCATTTCAAATGTATTGTAATTAATTTGTTACTTTTTTGTATAAGTAGTACATCATATTATACTATTATTAGGATGTCAATATTGTTACACTAAAATATTAACTAAAGTTTTAATGCGTAACTAGAGATTATAGGTATAAAATTAAAAAAAAAGTGAAATCTTCAGATAAAACTTACCTGGTTTAAGTATATTATTTTAGAAATATTTTTATATTTTGTAAAAATATTAATACTAAAGTAGATGCTTAATAAAAGTGTCTATAATTTTTTGTTAATTTTCTTACATTGGCATTCAAAAAATAACTAAGTTTGTCTGGCAGTTTCTTTTCATAAAGTTCTAATGGCGTAACAATGTTGAGAATACAAAGACATTTTCATGATTTTTGGAATTTTAGTTTTTAAATATTAAATGCGATTAAAGGTTTTTGTTTAATTTGAAAGCCAGTTTTACAAAATACAAATTGTGACAACATTTACAACGATAAGCAAAATAGAAATATCAATGGGTTTTTACTAAACAATTTTTTGCGTTAAATACACTGCGGAAATACAATTTAAAGTTATCAAATTATTTTTTTTTTTCAAATTAATTTAGTGGTTTCATTAGTAGAACATCTACAAATTCCCTAACGAAAACGTACAGTTGTAAATAACTTTCCGGTATTATTGGAATATGAGGATTGTTTACCTGTTTCTCATCTTTAAGCGTCTCTAGGCCCTAAACTATTTTATAGAAAATGAAAACGTTTCAGTAAGTTTTTTTGGTTTTTTTTTGTATACAATTATTAATAATTTAATTCTCTTTAAGACAGTATTTTTTTTATTTCTTTTGAAAAATATTTTACACATTTTTTTTTAATTTTCAACGGTTTAATTATTAGCTGGATCCGGACTTCTAATATCACAGTTGGTAGTCAAGCACAGTCTTCAACAAGTATGTATAAAAGATATCGCTATAACGTTTCAGACGTTTCGGTGCTTTCGATTGGAGGAATTATTGCTTAAGTTGGTCTTGGCTAAAGATAAGCAATTTATAAATTGCCAATGTAGTTCTATAAGGTTGCATGATGTTATATTTTCATGTCACACCTTACGTTTTAAGCTAATTGTAAACAGGGCTTAAGTTTAGACCCGAGTTGAGACATTTTGATGGATTAAAAAAAATTTTTTTACTGAATTGATTAATTTTTGCTATTTATGAAATATGCGGAATTTTTTGCGATGATTTATGTTGGCCAATGTCTCGATTCTTTTTGGAAAATTTGGTACAAGTTTCAATTACGGCGAAGTGTTTCGAGTTGTATCTGCGCTCTATCAATCATTTCAACCAGTTCCTGACGCAAATGGAATATCACCAATCAATTGTCGATTTGTTGAAAAATCCCCTGAAATAATTTAATCGTTTTGTAAAGCGTATACCTATAACAACCAATTGGAAGGTTCATACCAATTGATTACCGCACCAATTTAATATTACAATTTGAAATTATCGCATGCATTTATCGCACTGTAAAACAGTAGGTTTGTATTCTCAAAGGACGTACACAATCAATTTGTGAAGGTTTATACTAGCAATAACAAAAACATACGCACGCAAACGTATGCAATTATTAGACAGATGGTTTTTCTCGTGTTGTATTCGTCCTTAAGGACGTTCCGTGAAAAATCACTTTTCTTACAATATCTTTCAATTTTTAAATACACATACTTCTAACTGTTCTTCATACGCAGGTGTTTTTTTTAATAGTCCTTGCGGTACTAAATTTCAAAATATTAACAATTGAAAATCGTACATTTAACATGTATTCCCTATCCCGACCGTAGTTAGAATACGCATTTAATTTGATAGGAACCGTACTTTTCTTAGGATTTTTTTTAAAAACTGAGAATAATTAATTTAAGATATAGCAACAATTTTTATTCAAAAATAACGTAAGCAAGCGGTATTCAATTTTTATAAATAATTTTTTAAGTATGTTAAAAACCTGACAAAATAATTTAAAAACATTACATTTTGATTAATTACATTGGGATCCAAATTTTGTTATAAAGGATTATTATTGAGACCAAACTGAAGGCTACTACTGAAAAAAAAATTTGATTAAAATTTGCGAAATTTGATTTTTAAAAATGGTGTGCCTCCCTGGTTATTTCCGAAACGGCTTATGTTAGATTAGTGCAATTTTTTTTCAGCATTATGAACCAAATTGATAACTAGTTTATTTTAGTTTTGTTCAAAATTTTAAATTTAAGGAAAAGATATGAGGTAATGAAATTTTAGAAAAAGAATATTTTTCGAATATTTTTCCTAACTTTTTTTATAATTAAAATTTTGGAAAAAACCAAGAAAAGACTAGTCCTTAATTTGTCTCATAATGCTGAAAAAAAATCGCCATCGTTCTAATATAAGCCGTTTCGGAAATAACCAGGAGGGGCACACCATTTTTAAAAATCAAATTTCGCAAATTTTTTTTTAGCAGTAACTTTCAGTTTAGTCCCAATAGTAATCCTTCATAACAAAATTTGGACCCCACGCTCCATTTTCGAAATACAGAGTTTTAAAAAATCGCCGGTCGCCACTGGGTGGAACTACCTTAACTACGGCGAGTATAGAGGCGTTTTTTTCCTGGCCCTGCTAATCAAGAGATCTCTAGGCAACTGCTAGGTAATAATTTATAGTCAAGGAACGAAATTAGATGGAGATAGACTCATAACGTTTTTGTGGCTCTATTAAGGCAAAAAGATTTTGAGAAAATTTACTTGTTAATGAAGAAATTGATGGTGATGTCATGTTTTATGAGTGGAGTTGCGGCCCATTTCTTGCAACAGCATGTGTGAAATTAATTCAAGAAAAGTTCGACATTGCGTACATGCCTTAAGTATGCGGGATAATAAATTTCAGCGGCTAATGATCCAACGGGGGGTCCGTTTTTCCAATCATTAATTGCGATTTTTTTTTCGGGAGAGTATCTCGGTAATTGAATCAGGGAGAGTATCTAAATATTCGAATCTCCGTTAACAGGGTATGATTTATGTTGCCAAAGGGAATCGAACCTGATTAGACATAACGCAAGCTTCTCCGGTATAATGAGACATGCATATGTATGCTGGATATCAAGTGGTAAGAAGGGCCTGCTGTCAGTCTGCTCTAATTGCCCTGTGATTTATATCCTTAGAAAATATTCAAATTTAAATAATTATTATTCAAATTGAAACCTCGAACAACACACTATATTGATTGAGCTAAATTTGTAAACAATTTCAAAATTTTCCAAGCACAATACATAGAGAAAAATGTCTGGAATATTAACAACGAAACATAAAGAATATTCAAGCAGTGATTCTTTCTATCTCTCATGAGTCAAAACATTGTCCCGTAACTCTGATATACTTACCGAGATAAAAGAATTGACCATTACGTTCAAAACCTGTTTACAAAACCACAAAGAAATGACATAACCCAGATCCCGGACAGATAAGCAAAATTTTCTGAAGGTAAAAATTTAAATAAAATTACAATTCCAAGCAGTAAACTCAATTTTTCCAAAAAAATTTCAATTACCATGTGACAAGGAACTACGCAATTATCACAGTCACCTGATGTACTTAAAGTACTCTATCTGATTAATTTAAACGCAGGAAGTTCCCAAATTTAATTAAGGAAAATCTAGCCAATTAAAATAACACGACATTTTTTAGCTTATTTGAATAAGTGGATGCTATATTTTATTACGTTTGGTGACATTTCGGTCCAGCTTGTTAGCTTGTCGGCCAATTAAGAAATTAACATTTCAAGAATATTGATACATAAATTTGTGCGTTTACATAATTTTAGCTAATTTAGAGAGCGATTTGTTAGAAGTTTCTCAATGTAGTTTTTAGAAAATTCTGGGTGGCTTTAGTTGAGAGATTGTACAGTCAGTCGAATTGTTCGATATCTATTTTGAGAATTTATGGAATTTTTACTGAATCAGCAAACACACACAAAAAATGCCAATAAACTGATTTAAAGTTTTATTCTGATTTTTTTTTAAATTTTTTGCATTCAGTAACTACATATATGGCTCTGAACGGTGTTAAAGCAAAAATTTCTACAAAAAATCTAACACTCATGAACTATACCTATATTGGGATCAAGTACCTACGAGTTAAAAGCTGGTGGGTTATATACCGCCGGATCACTTTTGTAATTATAAATTTCAAATTTCAACCTAAAATTTTGGCTTTGTGAATTATATGACAACGTCAACGTGACATTATCATATAACATGACCTCCATTTTATAAACCCGAATTTTCGGTATAAAACATAATTCACAAAGCCAAAATTTTGGGTTGAAATTTGAAATTTATTATTACAAAAGTGATCCGGGTTTATGTGTCTGCTTATATACTTTCTTATATACCTGATACGAGATAAAAACTGAACAAGAAAGATAAAAATGTCAAGAAAATGATCTGTTTTCTCTACAGATATTTTCCTAAAAGACGTTTAATATTTATTTTTTTATTTTTAAATGGCAACTTTTTTACATTTTTATGTTTTTATTCCGAAAAAAATAACTGTTAAATTATAGTGAGGAATTCTTGACACTATATATTTTGATTGTTCAAAAATTTAATAGTTTAACTTAATGCAAAAGGGCCGTTTATATTACGTTTTGAAAAAAAAAACACAACTTTCTAGATAAAAGACACAAGTTACCCGGGTGCTTTATTTAAAAATTATATTACTAGCCTAAAAGAAGTCTATTTTCAGTTACACCCTGTATAATAAGTATTTATTTTTTATTGTTTTAGTTCTTATATAAAATTTTGCTCAATTAACTCTGTCACATTATAGCATCCGTTCTGGCAACAATGTAGTTTCTCAAAATATGGCAATATGGGGTTCGCTCTCTGATATTTTTAATTTTTTCTATATAACGAGTTTAAACATTTTAGTAGTAATTTCTTAATTTTTAAGATATGGGCACAATTTTAGTAATTAAAAAAAAATAGTATATCGATAAATTACAATACGACGTTCTACAGACATGCCTAGTGCAGGGTGCCAATGAGTTATAGATGAGCGGGTTTTTAAATTATTTTTCTGTTTAATTTAACAATGTGTTAAAAGTTAATCAGTAACTTTTGAATCTTTATGATTTGAAATATTAATTGTATAATGTGATAATATTCATTAATTGTTGGCTTACCTAGACGTCTTGAATCTGAAAACAATTTACTTCAATAATATGCTCTACTCTAGCCTCTCCATTTTACATAGCATTATTTATCTATTTCTTTATTTCTCTTAAGAGAGATAATATAGGAGTATATACAGGGTAATTTTTTTATTTGGTCCCGCCCGAGATTTGAAAAATATGCAACACGTTATACAAACGATAAGCAACTTTAAGAAAACTACAAATGATCCAAATAAACTGACTCTGGCAGCACTGTCAAAGGTATTGTCAACAATGTTGACATTAATTCACAACTCTCTATGCCTTAATTTTGCAAATTAAATTTTGAAAAACTAGCAAAGTATAATGTGTTGCCTATTTTTGGAGTTTCGGACGGGAGCAAATAAAAAATCACCCTGTATAAATAAAAAGCTGTTCGTTGGTAAACATATCACTTGAAAACCTCTTGCCAATTTTTTTAAATGTTTGTATTAATCCGAATAAAGTTTTTACGGAACGAAAAATTGGAAATATTGCCTGAAAAACTGAAAAATTTGAGAAAAACTGAAAGTGCTTTTTTCTATGGGATGAAGTAAAGTATATAAAATGTATGAACTTTTTTGTTTTGTTCCTTATGGCCCTGGAAAGTTTTCAGGAAAAAATTTGGGACAATTATTTAACTAAATCATAATTAGAAGTATTTCATCCATTTTATGAGAGATTTTTCTGTTTTGGGTTAAACAAGGGTGGTTTTATAAGATCTTTTTACTCTCAAATCAAATTTGTTAATGTTCGCTGCATGTTTCGGCCATTTTTATTGATTATGGTCATCTTCAGTCGTTTATTAATAATTTAATTTCTCTAACTTAGTCTGTTGTCCATTTTCAACAAAATTATTAAATAAATACCTGAAGATTGCCACAATCAATAAAAATGGCCGACACATATAGCAAATATAAATAAATTTGATTTGAGAGAAAAAGGACCTTCTTTCGTTTCACTTAAGTCATAATTTTTGTATGTACTCGCGATAATAACTGGCAATAGGAACGGCATAATATTTTGTTGATTTTTTTAAACTAATTTGGAAGATCGAGAGAAAAATCTGGAAAAACGCCCTAAATTAAAATAAAATTACATTTGTTTTTACTTGTGTTGCTTCACTTTCTATCTAACAAATGTAGTTATTTTATTTTTATTCCAACTTATTTCTCAGTTATGGGGGTAAATCTCGCCTGACAGCTAATTGTCAAATTATGAATTAAGCTAATCGGTTACATAGTGACGAAAAATTGATGCAGTTGCTTATTTTGACATGAAATTTTGACTTAATTTAATCGGTACGACCTAAATGCGGTCCCTTTTTATAGTGTTTCAACTGCGTTTTCTTTTTATAGTGTTTGAACTGCGGTCCTTTTTTATATTGTTTGAACTGCGGTCAAAATCTAAGCAGGGAACATCAGCTGTGTAATAAAGTTAGAAAAAAAAAATATATTAAACTTACTTCACTAAATTTATAATAACTAACATATCTGATATCAACGAAGATATTAATCGAAATATATATCAACACGGATGTACCAAATCTATTAGTGGCGAAACTATTACAAAATTTTAGGGTGGGCTAACAAATTTTTAAGTATATTTCACAATATGTTACGTTTATATAGAACTTATACTGAGCCGTTTTGCTATCGCTGATTCTAATAGATATACATTTGTAGGCGTTTTAACTTTAAAAAAATACGTTTATAAGCACACTGGGAACAAGAATTATCGCACTTCTCATTGCTAAGTGATTTAGCTGTTTTAAAATAGTGTATTAAAGATCGCGTTTCGAAAAGATAATAATTCTTTGAAGCGGGAAAAAATTATCTTATAACAATCTCATAAAAGAATGAATGCGCACAAATGGCTTAATAGACAAGTGTTGTATACTATTTTTTTATATAAAAAGTAAAATTTTGGGTTTTATATATCCAATTTCAGCACTGGGTAGCTATAGCTCTATTTAAATAAACTGTATATAGTATGTGTAGGTTTTCTACAGATGCAAATTGTAAAAACGCATTTTCATTCACCATTAACATATCTAAAAAATCTATTATAGATTGGATTTTAATGCTTTTTTTTCTACATATTTTTTAAAAATGTTGGGTAAAATGTTAAGTTTCCGACTGTTATATTTTTGTCTCTTTCGGGGTTTATTATTACGCCGCCGATAAGCTGTCTTTTAGTGTGAAACTTACGGACTTGAGAAAAATACAAGATTTTTTGAATTAATTAAGTCATATAGTTTATAAGAAGTCACGCCGGGTGAGCACGAGGGTGGGCCAGTACTTTTGAGGTACCTGTTCTTCTGCCACTGTAATTCAATTAAGACTTAAATTTTGGAACAAAACCGCCTGATTCCAAGTCGATTAAATTCCAGGCACATCACAAATTTTCAGCATTTTAGTGGTGTTATGTCAAGAGAATTCAATTTCCATATAAAATTTTCCATTTGTGTACTTCTGAATGTACTCCTCTTCAAATTGAATATCTATGGCTACAGTCGTTAAAATTTACATACAACGTTTACTAAAAAAAATTTTTTATGTCAATTTTATTTTGTTTCTATATTTTCAATAGCTTTTCACAAATTGACCATCGTTTGTTTGGTCGGATAGTGAACTATAAATAAGAAAAAAAAATTGCCAACAGTGGTTTAGGTAAGTCTCTGTCTTAAATAAATATTTTTTTAAAAAAAGTAAAAAAAAATATTAAGGGAACATCAAAATTGATGTGTTTTTTAATATTTATTTTTATTATTCTTTTTACATATAGTATATACCTAAATAATAATTTATTTAGATATACTTAAATTTTATGCAAAATTTTATTCAGTATTTTAGACAAGCCTTTGGAACTTCTTGAAAGAAAGAGAAATCTTTACGAAAATGGTAAGAGAATAAACCATAAATTAGACAAAATTTTATTTGGCTCTTAATTTTATTCATAGCCTGGTGGTCTTATTTTGTAGCCGTTTAATTATTTTTGTTATCTACTTAAAAAAGGTGTCGACAGAATTATTTAGCTGTTTAATAGTTTACACCTAATTTGGTATTAAAATATATACTAAACCGAATAGTAAATTAATCTACCGTGAGATATGATAAGCTAAAAGAGAAAATAGGTGGCACGTGTAAGAAATAAAAAGTAACTATTCTTTTTATTTGACTATTATCAGTTTTTACAGCATTATGAATAAAAGTTTAGAATTTCTTTGAAATTGGCTACTTTATTACCGTCGGTGTAATTATTAGCTCGGGGCAGTTTTTTCATCTGTTGTGTCATTAAAGCAATTTGCCCGGTAAGTTTTCACGGCAAAACGGGCATAAATTCCGCTTCTATTTATAACCGGAATAATTTAACATAGTTAATGAATTGCGGCGTAAACGTTAAACAATCTGGCGGTGTAGAACCGGCAAAATCTATTCCGTGCCATAGTTTGGATCCCTACCGCGTTAAATTCCCTTTCACCCCTCTTCGTTTTCTTCGTGTAAAGCTCAGGACGAACCCACCTGATCTCGGCCTAACGGCAGCTTAACATGCAAGCTCCGTCATCGCAACGAACACATGCCCTACTACTAATCTTATTATCTTAATTTCACCTTTGTTAACTGATTATTTTCATTCAGACTAAAACGACAACACTTGTAAAAGACTTGCCGACGGATTCTAAGCGTGATCAATGTGCCCTCATATGGGTCACGGACGTGAAAAATGGCCACAGCTCGGTGTTCACCCACATATGGGTGCGAAAAGTTTTTATAAAATTATCTTAATTAGTTAAACTATGAGGGTACAGTTGGCGATTTTTTCTTTTTTTCTAATATTGTTGAGTTTCTGTTGCATGACTTGGCTCCTACTACCAAAATAACAGCTGCACCTAACAAGCTTTCGAAAAATATTTGACAGGATGTTTTTCCTGTAGCTAATAGAAAAGAGGGGGAGTTTGGGATAGTCAACATTTGTTTAGTCGATGAAAAAGAGAAAGTTATTTGGGATGTGTTTAAAAGAAGGAAATTAACTAAATTATAAATAAATTATCGACTTCGAATGTGTTAACATTAATTTTATTGTTGCATTTATAAGACTAATGCTTTTTCTTGGTATTGAGTGATAATTGTTATTTAATGTATTAATCAATGTCTACAGTTGCTGAAAGTGATTAATTGGATTTTTTTCTTTTTCTTATCAACACTTTATAACAAATCATTGTTGGTGTTTAACTCAATAATTCTGACCCAAGAGTTTATCATTTATTAATGAACTTTCAATTTTTCCATCTACAATTTCAATGTGGTCTAATACTAATTGTAAGTAAACTTGCCTTAATGAAATCCACCTTCCATTTATAAATCTTGTAATTAATTATGAATACATACTTCTTATGGTTATTAAATTACCTGTTTAGATTTTTACAAATTGATGTATTATTTCTTTTTACAACACGATAATTGCATATTATTCATGCTGGAGTAACTGGTATGAATTATTAAATTGCAGAATAATTCTATTCTTTCACAAACACGTGGAAGTAAATGTTGAAGTTCAAGAAACTAGTCACAAATTTTTTTAAATCATTCTCTTTAAATTTAGAAAATTTCGGCACGTGTTGAGGGAATTTTATTAATGTCATTAAGAAGATATTTTGTTGCCATTTTATGTCAACAACTTACGGAATTTTTGAAAGACAAAAAAAAAATGTCATTGGAACTGTGCCACTCTTATTGTAACTCATCTTTCATAAAAATTCTTAATTAATTCATAAACTAGGTCATTTATTAAAGGCGTAGAAAGTTGAAACTAGTGCCCAAAAAAATCAACTTGGGTTAATTCCTCTTCGTCTATTTTACTTATTTCAATTATGAAAGTCGCCAGCTTGCCAACTCCTACCTAATTATTATCTCCTCTATTTCAACTTTATTTTCCAAGGACAGAATTTTTGGATGTTGTCGCCACTAAAAGTAATGAAACTTGGTTGTTGTTTACTGCCGAAAAACACGCACATTTGTATGAAAATTCTGCGGTTATACACTAATTGCAACAATTAATAGCAAATGACATGATTTATGGTTGCAATTTGCGGTTCAAGCAGGTACTTACATATTTTCAATTAAAATACATTTTAATAAATGCTCGATTTATGAGTAATAAAATGTCAAATTGGGTTTAATTTTTCGGACCGTGGGCTAAAATTGAGTTATTATTCCACCATTAGGTGCCCCCATTCTGTTCATTCTACTCTCACTCTGATAGGTTGCTCCAACCACGTCATTTGTCTCTGACACATCACTCATCCATCTTCTTGACGTTGCTTGTTCGCATATCGTTTGTCTATTCTGGAGATTAAGACATTTTTATAAATTTCTTGTGTGTTTCTCTCTTGACCTGTCTTGCTTCATTTAAAATTTTTTGAAGAGTTGTAATTAATTTCTTAACTCGAGACGCTTAATTAATGTGAGAAAGCGACGTCTCAAATGACCGACAATAGGACCATGAGAAAATAACTTAATTCGTACAAATAACTGTTAGTTTTTGTTGAAATAAATTTTTGAAAGAAACTATTGATTTATTGGCCGCTGAAAGATCTTCATTGTCATTCTGATCTGTCTCAATGATTTATTCGACAATCTGTTTTGGACTAGAGTTTTTTATAGAAATGTTGCTTGGCTTATAAATTTTATAAAAATTATTTATAGGAAATAACAATTATGTAGGTTAGTTAAAATGTCAGTTTTGTATTGTAATTACGTCAGTAACTAATTTATTATAACGTACGATAAATTCTCGGCTTGTTGAAAGAATTTAGATAGTATCTTTTAAAGGCAAATTGCATAAGAAACTAGAATTTCAACTGTTCATTTTTTAAATTGTAATATTTTATGCTTTTCAGTTAACAACAAATTATAAATAAAGTTTGGTAAACCAAATCTTGTCATTGCCTTTTTCTGTATAGAGCAACATTTACTGTTATTTCTGTTTAATACCTACAATAACAAGAGGTCGTTACGAAATATGGTACGATAATAATTACTACAAAAGAAAAGAGGGCAAATATACTATACTAAAAAAAAAATACTATTTTTGAAAACTCTCAAACAGCAGCTTTATGGTGTTCTAATTATTAATTATTATTTTTTATAATATCTACTTGTTAAACATTTTAGGGACTATTTGTTGATATGTATACAAATGTGCTAATTTCAAGTTGGGATAATACCGATAGTATCTTTGTTTCTATGGAAAATAAAAGAATTTATTTATGTATATGATCGGTTGTTGCTACGAAAAATATTAAAATTTGCAATACTACCGGTAATATCTTAACTTGAAATTAGCCCATTAGTCTTTACGAAGACGCGGCCGTAAATACTAAAATTACTAAAATAACTTTAACAACGCAAATCGCAAGAAACATTTTTGGGCTATAGATTGATGCATTCTAATTGTATCACATAAAAATCAATTTTATAAATCAAATTTGTCCAATTGATTTTTAAAAATTTAAAATAACTTTAAATATTTATTGTTGTGTATTAATACTTCCAAGTAGTGTAAAAACATTCAATAAAACATTCAACAACACGTATATCCTAAAAATCTACAGAAATAAAAAAAAATTCAACATAAACTATTGTTAGGATATTATTTGTGATGCTTTACCATTTCAACTTTTGATGTAAAATTAATAATTTCGTGTTAAATTTGTAAGAAAAATAAGTTTAATTTTACAAAAAGTCAATATTATTCTACTTGCTTTTCGAACTCGTCTCACAAATTCTGTGGCTAATAGCCCGCAAAGAAAAATTATATTATTAAAACTAATATCTTGCATATAACCATCAACGTTAATTTTTTCATAAAATGAAGTGTTCTTCTGAAGTGTGAAATGTTCATTTTTTATAACCCAACCTTTGTAATCTTGGAAAAGGAATTAATTTGAAATTTGCAATCGCCGATATTGCTATGACTGAAATTATTCTTTTAAATGATTAATAATTAGTTTTTCTAAGCGTTGTGAAGTTTAAATTTAATCAATCCGCGTGAACTAATAACGTGATAACATAAAAGAGGCATCATGTTGAATCGTAACTTCTAAGGTTTTGGAATATTTATGTTTTTATAAAATGGCGATTTTAGAATTTTTTTTTCTGTTCTTGAAGAAACGACTGAAAACAATAATTTATTAGGTCGATATTTTTTTATATTTTTAAAAAAATATCTAAAGTTAAAAATGGAAGAAATTTTAGAGTTGGTTTATTGTTATAATTAATATTTTTACTCTTTTTTTTGTATACTTTATATTCGTTAAAACCTTAAAAAAGTTTGGCCAAAATATTAGGTTTGCGGCCTCATAAATTTCGAAAAATTACGCTAATTTTGGACCACCTGTAAGGCAAGAGATCGTTTATCATATCCGAGATCTTTTCCTCATGTAAATAATTTATTTGATATTTCTTACAAATGTTGGAAATAACATGTGGTTCGTGTCTTATCGAAAAACTCAATCTACATTTTTTAAGATAAAAAAAATTCCACAAAATAAATTTTTACAATTTTGACATTAAACGAGAAATTTTTGGTATATATCAGCTGCTTTTTTTGAGTGTTAAGATGACAATGGCAGTAGTTAAAAAATGAAAAGGCAATAAATCAGGTTGTAATCCGTAACATAAAATAAACCAGCAAACAATAGGTCCTCTTCATATATAACATTTCTGCTAATGTTGCTGTACAAAACTACAGCAAACATAAAAGCGCCATATAACACAGAAATGTCGCGGTAGCGAAAACTGAAATTGATAAATTGAACAGTGTGGTGGTTGCGGACGCGATGAAAATCACTCTGAAACGCCTCTGGCTACCAGAAAATTGCCACACTTGAAATAAATCGAATATAAAACAAATTTAATTATTCAAAAATAATTCTGCAAAACGCGATTGCATACACCCATAAAATCATTTCATATATTTTACCGGAAACTATAAATATGTCAATGCGAATTTATCTCAAGGGGAGGGATTTTGCGTCAATTTTTATAAACTGGCGATATTTTGTGTAAATCATGAAATGATTCGGATGAAAGCTCGAATTTATTATTATGCACTAAAATCAATATTTTTTGTTTTACTATGGAAATAGTCTATTTATTAAAAAAAAAACTCGCAGCTAGTCATGAAAATGAGAAATATGTCGTTTATATTAGACATTCATTGGTCGTTGCCTATATAATATGTAATAATAATCGGTCGACTGCTACTAATAATAGTCCGTCTATTGATATATTACGTGATGATATTGATAAGTTTTCCTTATTCTCGTTTAGGGTTGTCATTTAGGCGCACTTACACTTATGGAAAAAATTATGGCTTTGTAAATCGACTAGCATTTCAATTTATCAAAATCAAATTAAATCTCAGCGAAAACTCGATCCTGTTCTAACGCCTTTGAGCCGAAGCAACTGAATTGACAATTATTCAGTTAGGTAGATAGCCATTCTAAACGCTTTAGTTAACACATTAACTAAATGTGTTAATAAATTTATAAATTTCGAAAAATTACGCTAATTTTGGACCACCTGTAAGGCAAGAGATCGTTTATCATATCCGAGATCTTTTCCTCATGTAAATAATTTATTTGATATTTCTTACAAATGTTGGAAATAACATGTGGTTCGTGTCTTATCGAAAAACTCAATCTACATTTTTTAAGATAAAAAAAATTCCACAAAATAAATTTTTACAATTTTGACATTAAACGAGAAATTTTTGGTATATATCAGCTGCTTTTTTTGAGTGTTAAGATGACAATGGCAGTAGTTAAAAAATGAAAAGGCAATAAATCAGGTTGTAATCCGTAACATAAAATAAACCAGCAAACAATAGGTCCTCTTCATATATAACATTTCTGCTAATGTTGCTGTACAAAACTACAGCAAACATAAAAGCGCCATATAACACAGAAATGTCGCGGTAGCGAAAACTGAAATTGATAAATTGAACAGTGTGGTGGTTGCGGACGCGATGAAAATCACTCTGAAACGCCTCTGGCTACCAGAAAATTGCCACACTTGAAATAAATCGAATATAAAACAAATTTAATTATTCAAAAATAATTCTGCAAAACGCGATTGCATACACCCATAAAATCATTTCATATATTTTACCGGAAACTATAAATATGTCAATGCGAATTTATCTCAAGGGGAGGGATTTTGCGTCAATTTTTATAAACTGGCGATATTTTGTGTAAATCATGAAATGATTCGGATGAAAGCTCGAATTTATTATTATGCACTAAAATCAATATTTTTTGTTTTACTATGGAAATAGTCTATTTATTAAAAAAAAAACTCGCAGCTAGTCATGAAAATGAGAAATATGTCGTTTATATTAGACATTCATTGGTCGTTGCCTATATAATATGTAATAATAATCGGTCGACTGCTACTAATAATAGTCCGTCTATTGATATATTACGTGATGATATTGATAAGTTTTCCTTATTCTCGTTTAGGGTTGTCATTTAGGCGCACTTACACTTATGGAAAAAATTATGGCTTTGTAAATCGACTAGCATTTCAATTTATCAAAATCAAATTAAATCTCAGCGAAAACTCGATCCTGTTCTAACGCCTTTGAGCCGAAGCAACTGAATTGACAATTATTCAGTTAGGTAGATAGCCATTCTAAACGCTTTAGTTAACACATTCGCTCTTTTGGTGGTACATTTCTAGAACTTTGAGGTTCGGGTTGACACTATTTTAATATAAATCTATACACTTATTTTTGAGAAAATAATGACCAAACTTTAAGTTTTATTTGGGAGTATTTTTTAAACTGAACTATCTTTTGTTTATAAAACTTTATGCATTCGTAGATTAAAAATACACCATTACAAAAAGAGTTGGCTTTCACATGCGGATAAGTTTACTTAATTTTGTTTTGGAAAACTTAAATGCTATCTGCTTAAAGAAACGCTTATTTTTTCACATGCGATAGCACGCCTAAACGCCAGCCTTAAGAGACCAAAATCCTGATAGGAAGGAAAGTATTTCTAATATTTTTTGGGTAATTAATGAATATTTTTGATCACAATTTACTTTAATGTGTAAAAGTGGCGCTTCTAAAATGATTGCTTTTTTTAAACAGGCTGGTAAACGAAGTTATCAAAAACATCCAAAACGATTGTTTTTCAATTGCACAGCACCCTGGAGGTTTTTTAAATAAACACGCGGTATTATCAAGCCGAAATGCGTTGTTGAAAGTCTGTTTTGGCGCATGAATGAGACTTGAAGGTATGTGAAGGTGTGAGGGTGTCGCATGTGAGTTATGGCCGTGCTTTATCGAGTTGGTGCTACGCCCTCGGCTGCTGATTCCGCAACACTCCACTCATGTGTGCTCTGGGTGATAATCAGCCGGATGGGACTGGTGCGATGCGATGCTTCCCGTGTTCATCACTGACACACATATATCGCCTTTAAAAAATATTTACAATCGACTCTTGTCTCTTACTCATAAATCGACCTAAACACCACCGGACCTGCTGGGAATACGCGCCAATGCTCCCAGGATTGGATAACTGACCATTAGTTGCCTAACTATGAAAAGTTTTTACCAGTTTTCACGGATGCGGGTTGAGATGATGGCGAATTAAGACTCGAGGGGGAATACAAGGGTGGACACTAGCCACACCACCAAATGCAGGCTCAACAGAAAAACAATATTTCCAAACAAAAATCTTGCGCTCTTTATTAGTAGCGGACCATAAAACAAGAACCTAGCTATTTTCTCAAAATTTATAGATATTTGCAAAAGAAAGACTGTTCATTAAAAAACGGCTTGTGGATGCTATCTATAGATTTTCTATTAAAGTTTAAACTCTTGAACAAACGTAACAACTATTGGGAAGAGTTTCTGACTATAGTGCGCTGACGGTAAAATTCAATATGGTGGATTTATGTTTGTAAATATTCTCAGTTTTTTCCAACACATGCCTTAGTTTGATTTTTGATTTTTTTTATTATGATGTTAGCAAGTTGATTTCCTGTGTTGGCTATGTTATAACCTGTCTTATTGCTTTTCTTGTCTTGTCTTGTAAGTTTAAAAGTTTTTCCAGATTTTTGATGTAATTTATATTAGATATAAAAAATTCTATTTAAGAAGAACTGATTATGGAGGATAAAAGGGATATACCAAGTCACAAATAAGGTAAGACATGACCAATCACGCTATGGTAATTACAAAAAATTCATTGCAAATGGATGGATGTCCGAGAACAGCAAAAGTTGGATTGGAGGATTTTTTGTTATTGAACATAGTATGAAATTACAGATTTTAGGACTCACCGTACCGCTACCAATACAAATTACATAAAAAAAGACAGGATAACTTACACTTACCTAATATAAATCTACTTCTATGTTTTACACAATTTGTTGTCTTACATAGTGCTTTAAATACAATATCACAGCAATATTTGTGAGGTTATAAATTTAAAAAAATCTTTAAGGTCAAGCATACATCAGTTTTATTATTAACAATTAACGGATTAAAGAAGCATGTGACAGTCCAGATAATTTATTAAAGGCCTGGACAAGACATGTATCGAAAATTTCGTTAGCCCTTTTGTAAAAAAGATTTCTGGCGTTTCCAGTATATTCCTACAATTTTCCCAATATTTCAGCTTATTGTCGTGGTGACTTAGGGTTTTATCCCTCAAAAACAATTATATAAACAAAGTTTGAATCTTCCTGATATTGTTGAAGTATTGAAGAAATGTTATCATAATATATCAATATTTTGATATTTTTATTGCCATCAAAATTTTGCGTACTACTAAAAATAATTGTTGTCATTTTTGCACCATTTTTTGGCATACTACTGCACTATTTTTGAGTGTTTTCATTGACTATATTTGATGGTATTTTCTTTACATTCAGTTGGGGTATAAGAGATAGGCAAAATAGTCATTTTTTCTCAAAGATGACACTGCCAATGCGGATGTCAAGTGAACCGATAATAAATAAATTAAATTTTATCAAAATTATTACAAATTTATCTTTAACTGAAGAAAAAAAGAAAGAATATCAATATAATAAATAAATTATCCGCCTGACAACATAAAAGCAGGAATTTTTGACGTAATTACATAAATTAAATATGTTTTGGAACTAAAATGGGAAAGAGGTGAGGTGAACAAATCTTACATAAAAGAGTACATATGTATAAAATGTCTTCCAGCATAAAAAACAAACTTTAATCATTATTCATAAAACAGACTGACGGTTTCCTTTATGAATAACAAATTTTAGTTGGGGGAGGTCGAGAGGAATGAAAGATATCTTTAATTTGCCGACGCTTTGGCTTAATTTATACCTGCCAGACCCATATTTGAAGACTTGTTCTAACAAAATTACTAGATAGACTCGAAATCAAAAGAACGCAACGATTCTTATACCAAATAACTTTGTAAATAATTATTAGGTAGCACAACTCTACAAACTAACCTGTTTTTGTTTTATTTCTACACAATTAGATTCAAGTTTTTCAACTTGAATAAATTGCGTATCATTATTAATAATTAATCGTTCGAATAATGTATAATTACAATTAGTCGTCGATTATTTGCAACACTGATAACACCAAACACTAAAAGTTAATCTCTGAAGCTTCACTCTTCACTTATTCAGTGGCTATCATTTTTCCCCTTAATAGCAGCCATGTTGATGGATGGCAGCCATGATTGTTTTGAATTTTTCCCGTTCCCCCTCCGGGGTGACTCCACCCTTCACTCAATCACTCCGGGTGTCCTGCCACCCTCCGCTCCTCCCTACAAGATCAACCATGTAAAATGCCTTTTACTGCCATCTATACGTTATTTGTGAGATTTCTTGACCCCCAGCCTGTTGAGTCTCGTAACCGCACTAAATAGTTTATCACCTTGCACCTAGAGGGTTCTACTAGCGATTTTTGAATGTCAATTACTTTTTTTCGCGCCGAATTAATTTTCCTAAAAGATTAATCGCTTGGCTAGTCGTACAAACACGTTTTGTAATAGTATTTTTATTCAAAACATTTTTCAACTCTTTTACTATTGTTTTTGTGGCATTCAGCCAAATTATCTAAAGGTACTTTAACTAAATTTAAAATTATTTATTGCTGATTTGAAATACTTTTCTGTCAGCATTAATTGGATGAGCGCTTTGTATACTCTTTTTATTCTTTGAAAGTTTGAAGTAGAGTTGAGTGTGTAAAAAGTTTTCGAACAAGTTTCAGTCGAGTTTAATTCATTCTATTACAAGTTAATATCTGCATTAAGTCTGAAACAGTGCATTTGAATAATCTGACGTGAGCGGACACCCTATTGCACCTATCTGACTAGTTGATAGTGTCCTGTGATTTAGTGCTATGCATATCAAGGGACTATTGAAAAGGCAATTGAAATGGAGCAGCGTAATCGCACATGATGAAAACAATTCATCAATGCTCGAGCTTTGGAATCGATAGAATTCGTGTTGTAACTCGATGAAAATGCAAACGCTCGACAAAGGACAAAGCAAAGCGGCCCTCACCGATACTCTGCACCAGGAATTTTAATCGAGCTAAAACAATCTGCGCCCAACTCTGAACGGAACCAGATAAATCCCCCGTTTCACAGCATTTCTCCCTGTATTTCCGGTTACTCGATCACAATACAGATTAAACGGAAGTGGCCGAGAGAGACCCAAAAAAACCTCCCACAGGGCTCTATCTTTGTACCTCTTCTACTTTATCAAAATTAAAATTTCCTACTTATCGCGTTAGCTGTATTACCGGCATCAATCGCAGTAAAAAACTTCAGCTGTTAACCGAGAGAGGCGCTGAAGAGCTACCGATCCGGTTCTTTGGAATATTTCATGGTTGTTTGGTAGAATAATTGTTGGATCAAGGAGCAAGGGTCGGAAGGGAGAGGGTTGTGAATATTAATTGGCCCAAAGCGTAGGCAGGTTGCAGCACCCTCACCGCTAAAACCGAGACATTTACACCTCATGCATTAACGTCTCACCCCCACATAACCATTCCATCCAAAAACACCCTGGAGTGTCAAGTTCTTTGATTAAATTAAAAGTTGGCTCCTGCCGGGCTGCCACTACCATTTACATGCAAATCTCATTTAGCCAATTAGTTTTTTAAACACTCACTGCAACATGTTGGGACACTACTGGGGGTGAAAGTCGAGGGATGAGAACTTTCTATTTTTGTAACAATATCGGTAAAAATTGCGTGGGGATGCCGGTAAATAGGTTTGGAATAAAACAAGCTCGTGGTTGAAATCTCATTTGCACATCCACTTACCAAGCATTTTCTCTCTCAGAACCAACTCATAAATCTGTGACATTAAAAAACAAAGGCAGGGAGTACATCAAAACATGTCTGTGGTAAAAAATGTTGCTTTCGCAAAAAGCAAAGCTTCATGGCGGCGTCACGTTGGCTGGCTGCGGTTAACGAATTGCATGTGTGCGGAACCTTTCAACTTGACAAATCGTATGTCGGAGACGAGACCTTCATTCTGTGGGTGGAGGCAATTAGTTTTCCTATTAAACCCTCTGTCTTTCCATAAACATGGATGGCCAAATTCCAAATCCAAGAATAAACAACTATCTTGGTCTGAATCGCCGCGGCGACAGACTAGACCACTCATAATTAACACATCCTATTATTGATTCTTTCAGGGATTAAATTTTGAGTCAGCTGCAATTGAAGGAATAATGACCCTTTTGGTCATTTGAATACCAGCTTGATAGAATTGTTGATGAGGCTTATCTCAATTACGCATAATCTTCACATCAACACGCGCCAAATAACGGTCAATTAATTGATCTAGTGTAGAGGATAATTTTAATTATATTATAAAAAAACCAATTTTTGAAGGCATTAAATTTAAAGCTAGTCTAGTGTAATAGGATAAATGTAGTGACCGCACGCTAAATCCATCCGAAGCCAATTATTCAATATAATTACCACACTTTGTTGCTATTAATCCAATTAACTATTAATAAAACAAATCCTTGAAGCTTGAATTTGAATAGTAGAACAAAACTCTAATTGCCGAAGAGAGATATGCGGTCAAATATTTTGCCTCCGGTCATTAGCGAGTCTTGTTTTTAAAACGACAACAATTTTTTGGGTTGTTATTCAGCGGTTTTCTCATCCGTTAAGTTTTGTTACTTCTTGGAATGGTGAAAATCCAGATCTCGTTTAGATTTCAGCCGGTTTATAGAACGACTTGGCCTTTGACACGACCGCATTAAAACAACTCGACTTACCCGAAACATCTACACCTAGTTAAGAGGTCCTCTATCGCGGGGTTGTACTTCAAACATGTGTTACTGACATGTCACGTATACTTGGAGTTTCTTTTACAACCACCGACCGCATTTAATGACTTTGATGAATTGTTTAGCAGGAGAAAAGTCGAGAAAGCTGAAAAGACTGAAAAACGAGCAGGTTCAAGGGTTAAAAGCCACGGAATTTCTGCTTTATGAACTCGTTTTATATTGTTTTTAGGAAAAATTTTTTTCGAAATAGTTAGTTGCAAGTGTCGCATTCCGCGGCCACGTGTTTACATGAAGCGTGGAACTTAAATGATCGTCTCAGTTTCCATGTGTCAGTCATTTCAGTTCCGTACATATTTAGTCATTTGCCATTTGAACCCTGGCAAAATCAGTAAGAAGTTTGGTTGTTTCAGGGCCCTATGCCGACGAGGAAGACGTTAGCCGCCATCTCCCCCAGGTCGAGTTTGTGAACCCTCTTAGTGTACAGTGCCCTGTGGCGATAAACAATGTCTTTCTAGTGCATAGTGCAATTTCCTAAAACTGTGTCTCTGTGAAGAATTATGAGTTCATACTTCGCTAATTCCTATATGCCGGACATGCGAAATGGGGGTGTAGTTTCCGCGGAACATCCGCACCAGCACCAGCACTACGGCGCCGCCGTCCAGGTGCCTCAAGGCGGCGGCGCCGTTCAGCCGGACCCCGGATCATGCGACCCCTCCGTAGGTCTCCGCCAGGGGATTCCGCCGCACCATTATGGAGGGCCACCTTCGGGTGGTCAGCCTCCCCAGGGGATGCCCTACCCTCGCTTCCCGCCCTACGACCGCATGGACATCCGTGCCGCTGGCTACTACGGCCCCCAGCAACAAATGGACGGCCAGGAGTATCGCCCCGACAGTCCTGGTAGCATGCACATGGCCAACACCGCCGCCGCTCCCAACGGCCACCAAACTCAGGTGGTCTACGCCAGCTGCAAACTCCAAGCGGCCGCTGTGACCCAAAATGGGGTGTTGGGGCCCACCGGCAGTCCGCCTCTTACCACCCAGTCGATGAATAATCATCACATGGGGCACCACATGCAAGAGCAGCATCCCCAACACCACCAACCCCATCATCAGCAACAGCATATGATGTACGGGGGGCAGCAAGCCGGGAATATGCACCAACAAGGGCCCCCGCATCAGCAGCCCCCCATACAACAGCAACAAGCACAAGGGCAGCAACCGCCAGGAAATACCGCTTCGGCTTTGCCTAGTCCCTTGTATCCCTGGATGAGGAGTCAGTTTGGTAAGTTGCACAATAAGTCAATTGTGCTCTTCTTGAAATTTTACCTAAGTGATTTATGATTCTTTAGAAAATTTCGACTTTTGCATAAGAAATAGAAACGTCTCAATTTGACTCAGCAGGTGACTGTCGAATGTCCATCAAGACAATAAATAAAAACCGGTAGAAACTCATTAGATTTTTTTTCTACAATCAACACTATGTCTTCATTTTCATTCAGACTTTGATTAATGAAAACGACTTGAATTTGATTAAGACTTGATTTCGTTTAGATTCTGTCTAGACTGGTCGAGAAGTAACAAATCTTTTCATTCTATTGTGTAACAATTACAAAGAAAAATTTATGACTGGAGTAATTTTTGAAAGTGTCCAAAATTCTCAGTTTAGTCTACTTCCGTGTTTAGTTCAGTTCTGAGTGCTTATTGATGTTCGGTGAGTTGTTGAAAAAATCGTGTAATATTTGTTTGAATGAAAAATGATAAAGAAGTAGTTGTTAATAACGAGCGAATGTTTACAGTTCGTAAGCACGTATTTTACGACTTGTTAGATGGCGTCATAAATTTGGAGAACGCTCGTGAAACAAATTAAGAGATAATAAAATAAACAATTCAGAACATTATAGCCGCATAACCTAATAATAATTACCCTATGAAAAGGGTTAAATAATTTACAGCACTATCAAATCTCATCCCGTCACAATTTATCACCAGAATGCTTATTTAATAGTGTCGACGCGGTGCGGATCTGCACGAACGTGGCCCGAACACATCCTTGCTTCATAAATTGCACTCAACAAGTAGCCTATATACCGTAGCGGTTATATTGTTATTACCGTGCTTATGGTTGCCAACAGATGTAAATTCCATCTCTATTAGTCTAATCGCTGCTTTACATACGACCCACACCAGATTATCTCAAGATTTTTGCATTTTACAACTTTTAAAAAAACTAAACCAGGTTGAGGATTATTAATATATATTGAAGATTTCTTTTGGTTGGCATTGATTTATGGCGGCGTATTTTTGTCACTTATCGGTATTTCAAGTTGTTGATCAAGGGGGATTTTAAAAATGGCACCATTATGATTAATAGACTTGTCCGGGAAATAAAATAATGAGACGATTTGAAATACGCAGGCATTGACAATTATAGATGGCGACTACGTATACTCGCACGTTACTTAATTTTTTATTAACTGAGACTCTGGCAGATAAAATATCTCGCAAGATCAATAAATATTTACTTTGAAAAAATACAAGCCAAGAATTTTTCCGACTAGCTTTATTCAAGTTTTTTTAAACGAGTTCTACCAAGTGTGAATTAAGTGGAGCTTTGACCCTTTTTTGCATTCAATCAAAATTTTCACACAAGGACAAGGGGACAGCAATGGGAAAAAATTAAAGAGAATTTTGAATAATTTTGCACTAAAACTAGTTTAAAAATTTTTACTTTTTTGTGTCGGATTGTCTAATAATGACTAGACTATTGTACTTTTTAAAATCCAAAAAGTAGCGTTTTACGAACTAGTGTTGTCAAGGAAGTAGTTTCTGTCAACATTAAATCAAACTTCATTTTGATTAAGCAATTTGCATAAAATTATTAAACTTTATTTAATTATTCAAATTGCAAAAATTATTACACAGCAAAAAAATATAACTATTAAACTACTAATTATAATTACAGTTAACTTAATTGTGTTAATTTTACTTTAATTTTTTATTATCATTTTCAGATAATTAAACAGATAAATAGTAATTAAATATTTTCGTCGTATTATCAATTTTATTTTTTTTCTAATTTCGCCATATTCTTTAGCTACACAAAAAAAAACTAGCTTAACTAGCTGAACTTTTATGACGAAATATATACAAACAGTTATGCTTCCGCATGAAATTGAAACAAGACTCACAAAAAATTATTGAACAGTTGCAAAGAAAATCTTTGATGTGCAGTCTGATATAAAGCTTTGTATGGAATTGATTCATAATTAGGCTTTATGCACTTGCCCAATTTATGCATCTTGGCTATAAACTTTTGGACATGTCTATAAAGACCTAAATTATGTATTTACTACATAAATTGCTGTTATAGGTCTGTAATAATTTTTAAGAAGAACAGTTTAATGGAAATCGTAAAAGCAGTCAAATTTTTTTAAATTTTATTTGAAAGTTCCTGAAAAGACTATTATTTCATATCATTGCACCAAATTGCTAGCTTTATAAAAAAAGTTACAAAATTAATTTAAAATCTGACTTTCAAGTTATTTATAAGAGTGTTTCTTCAATTTATGTTTACAAAAACAAATTGCAATTTTATTTTTTTACTTCAAATTTTCTTGTAAAATGGGCGTGTTCTAGTTTTTTGCAATACCTGCTTGTGACGCTCTGTATAATTAGTTCAACAAATCTAGAAAACAGTATACCTCAAAGTCTGCGAAATCAGCTACCAGACAAAAAAATTAAAAAATTAAAATTACTCCATTTCTCCGGAAGTTCCAAATACTTGGACATCAGTAAAATTTAATTAATTTTGTACTAATTATGTTCTTACTACATAAATAGCTGTTAAAGGTCTGTATATATTTTTAAAGTTGAGCAGATTAATGGAAATCGTAAAAGCAGACAAATTTAACTTTTGATTAAAGTTACAAAATTAGTTTAAAATCTGACTTTCTAGTCATTTATAAGAGTGTTGCTCTAATTTATCTTGATAGAAACATATTCAAATTTAAATTTTTAAACTTCAAAATTAAACATTTTTTTTTGTAAAATGGGCGTGTCCTAATTTTTTGCAATACCTGCTTGTGGCGCTCTCTGTATAATTAGTTTAACAAATCTACTAAAAAAACTCAACAGTATACCTAAAAATCCACGAAACCAGCTACCAAACAAAAAATTAAAAAATTCAAATTACTTTTTTTCTCTGGAAGTTACAAATCTTTGAATTTCAGCAAAAGTTTTAGATGGACCACTTTAATTTTTGACCAGTTTAATTAAAAAATCTTAGGTAATTTCTGATTTTTTTTATGTTAAATTGATAGTTTAAAAATTGATTTAAACGTTTGCGTAATTATATTATATAGTGAGCGTCAAAAATTATAGAATACTCTTATTTAAACTGAATATATTTTCTTTGCTAAAAATGCAAACGTCACCTTTTGTTTTTTTTTTTAATGGTAACCTCTAAATATTTTTAGCTAATTCGATAGAACTTTTACTTGTCGAAATGACAATATCAAAATACTAAATATTCTATAACAATTTTTTTTATTGAAAAAATAAACCTAAAAAACGACGTTATTACCCAACAATACAAAAGATGTAGGGCCGGTTTACAGAAAGTGAAATTAACTTTAATTGCGATTAAATAGTTAATTCGCGATTAAATCGGCTTTCTTCGTGTTTGATTGGTCAAAATCGGCATTTAATCGCGAATTAACTATTTAATCGCAATTAAAGTTAATTTCACTTTCTGTAAACCGGCCCTTAAGATTTTAAATCAATTTGAGAGTAATATAATCTTTTAAAAGAAATTTTATTTTAATTTCTTCTGACTTCATATATTGATAAATATCAATCACATTGGGAATTACTTTATTTGACAAATAAAATAATTTTTCAAGTAAATAAATTTTTTTTATACAATGATAAATTTGATTGCATGTTTATTTCGTCACTAGCTATGTAATGAACTGCATTATTTAACACAAATGAGTGTCAAAGAAATATAAAATAAAAATAATACTTAACTATATTAACTACATCTCGCATAATAAGAGATCCAATTTATATTTGTTAATCTGTATTGGGATAGTTTGTAACATCTACTACAAAATATTTAAACTTCTTGTTAGATTTTTTTGGTATGTAGAATGAAACGTAAAAACACCCAATAACACTAAACAATTTTAACAAAATTGTTTGAATCAAATTGATTTTTACTATTTTGATTTATCAATAATCAAGAATTAATATCTGTTTAAAATGACATTTACACAATTTAATTTGGATTACTTTTTTGAGCATTTATTAGGGCAGCAATAGCAATAAACGATGAAAAAAGTGAACAATTTTATTAAAACAAAAAAAAACTGTGCTATTGTTATTGAAGTCAGATCAAGTTGGTGAATTGCTTTTACCAACAACTATAAAAATGAAGCTACCTAAATATATTATCAGGATTATTAGGGCTAAAACCAATTTATCATTTTGTTTAATTTTTGTTAAAGTAGGCAGAAAAACGTAGTTGTGCAAACAATGTGGTATTGCTATAGTGAAAGAAAAATACAATGAAAACTAAAAAAATGTTGTTTTGTTTTGTTGGATGGACCGAGAGGGAATGGAGTTGGATTTTTGCCTGAAATTTGCATATAATTAATGTGTTTTTGGATTAGTTTGCTTGGTATTATTTGTCGCGGAACAATCGTCAGTGTGTTTTTGAATAAATCCTTAAATAATGTTTGTCTGTCGTCGCTTTGTTCCATCGTCAACTGCGTCCGTATTTTTGGTGGAAAGTCTGTAGTATTTCATTTTGCATTTCATTTATAACCCGCTAACAGAGATATCACACTCCCACAATGAGAAGCGACAAAGAAAAATGCGTTTTTATTGTGCGTCGACGTACAATTGCATAATCTACGGTATAATAGAAGCTCTCTCGTATTTTCCATTTTGGAATTCATTTATTCGTGTTCAGTCGGTGGTCCATGGGGATGGAATTCAGCGAATTAGACTGTGAAGCTGGGTATTAGCCCCCTCGGATCGACGACACGCTCTAACACGGGTCGGTTTTTTGACGGCCAGTCATGGTAGTTGATATGGGTCTGACGTAACGTCGGAGAACTTAGACTGGGCCTGGTTGCTGGTGGAAGCCAGAGGTTTGATCACAGTCTGGTGGCGGCGTCATGCAACAGGACTTTAATTATAAGGGCCGTGATGGCGGATTTAACGGAAACTTTCGGTTTTTGGCCGCCATAATTAAAATTCGAAACAGCGATTGCAGATTGCAGGTAGACAGCTGATAAATCGGTTCCATCTCAAATGGTCTTCCCACTCGAGCGAAAGTATTCAGTAAGAATAAAAAGCTGCGTTAATTAAAGAAGCATCGAACTAATCAGAGTTCACGTCTGTGTTGGAATAAATCAAACTCAGAACAGTCGGGTTAAAATAATTACATGTCTTGTTCGGGGTAGAGTAGCGTTCATCACGACCGAGCTGCATCCGAATCTAATATCGTTAATTAGATAACTGAAAAACCTCTGGGATTCGGGAGAATTTTTAAAGAAATCCGTTGCTCTTTTTATTAATGCCTTCAAAGCTCCGCTCTTAATCATAACAACACTGAAAAATGCACACAACATGACCATCTCCCCTCACCAGGGTGGGAAATTTCTTTCTCTACTCGCGCATCTTAATATGACACTAATTACACCAACAAAAACTCTAACCGAAATTTTGACATGTCAACAACCCACTTTTTACATTGACATCGGAACTTAAATTGGTAATTACGATTATTAATGGTGGAACGTGGCCCACAGATTCTTATTCGCCGCTCATTCGAATAATTGCTTTGCCATCATTTCGCAATAACTGACGCGACATCGATTCTCTCAAAAACTCAACGGAATTTCGCCCTCAAACTCTGCTAAACCAGTTCTCAATCAACACAAATGCTCCAGCTTTTGCATAAATTCAAAGCCAAACAAACAGAATTCATTTGTCAACAATAACAAAGCCAAAAAAAAATAAACTGAATCAGCAAAATAGTATGTTAGAGAACGCGTTTAGGTATTCATAAGCCTTGTTTTGTGGCACGAATTCAAGTATATAAAACGAGCAGTGAAATGCGACTTATGAAACAAGTTTATATAAAAAAGTCAATTTTTGGCAATAATTTAAGAAATTCTAATTGTTACAAACTGTCAGTAACTTTTCTATAACACATTTTTGCTGTTTGTGTGACCCAACTGGCAAAATGTCATAAGGTAGAGAAGCCATCTACAGTCAATAAATATTTTATGCTCTCCTGAATGTGCAATCGAATAATTTACCTTTTTCATATCACAAATTCAAATATCATACGTAATTCAGACACGAAGGGTACTTTTATAGCTTTTACAATTTTTAAATTAAGAAAATAATATTTTCAAAAAATAACATTTACTTATTTCTGTATTTTAACATTGATTTTCTTTCTTTCTTTTTACTTGTGTCACTATCAATGGGTGGTTTGAATAAAAATGAAGTAAATGCTAATGCTTCAAGTTAGAGCATTTACTTCACCGGAAATACTTCAAGTTGAAGTATTTTGGTAGTTCCGGTAGTATTTACTTATTGTTGTAGTAGGGTCTGCACATTCTGAAGCAAGTACTACTATAAAGAAGTATATACTTTCAGAGAGTAGTAAATACTTTAAAATGTAATCGCGCATATTTCTCTCTATCACATCTTCAACCACTTTGTACGAAAGTACAACATCTATGAATTTTTGTCATTTTTGTACATTTTGACCTTATTCTCTCTAGAAACTATTTTTTTTAAACTGTTGGATTTTTTTACACAAGTTTTTATAGTAAGTTGGTATAGGCTTTTTATATTTACTGATTAGAAACTACCAAATATACTGTAGAAAATTAGCTATATACCACATTTCATTTTTATCTGACTAGCAACACCGCAATTTACCAAATTATCTTTCTAATTAAGATTGATATAAATTTTAAAAAGATGTCAGTCAACAGAGCTAAGATAGAAACTAATAATTAACCGTTTAATTTTTGAAGTGCAGAAATAATTTAAACCAATTAATTTTCAGGCACAATTGCTGGTCAGATAAAAATGGAAACTGGCACATAAAAAAATGTAGATAAAAGTGATTAAAATTGTGCATATGTTATCTAAATACTACTGTATGATTTTACAAAAACATTTGTTAGAAATTTAGGCACCACCTGTATACAGACCTCTTTCTTACCTAAATAATTTGCGATATAAGACATCACTCTCGACAGTTCGTCTAGGAAGGTATTTTTTTTGAGTTCTTATTCTTTTCCCCATGTTTTGACGATGCTACACTCGAAGCACGACTAACGAAGCTAGGTTTTTACAAACTTCTCTCAAAGTGAAGCATCCGCTAAAATTGGTAGTAAATACTTCGAACGAAGCATATACTTCTTTTGTAGCAAATACTACGAATTTTCTTTTAACAAACTACTGTTGTAGTTACTTCCGGAAAATATCGAAGAATTTACTCCGCTCAATAGAATCTACTACGCCTTCGTAGTATTTACTTGAAGTTTCTACTTCGTTTCTGTAGTATTAGCATTTACTTCACTTTTATTCAAACCACCCAATATGTCACTATTAAGACATATAATTATTGGTGTTATGTTCTTATTATCGCAATGTTTTTTACGGTCTCAGCTATTTATGATGTTTTCTTCAACGCGATCAATTGTTTTAGATCATATTTCTAGGGTTTTTTTTCCACATATTTAATACTGTTTCATGGTTAAAGCCATTTTTTCTAGCCAGTTAAAATATTTTTGTTTCTTCCAGTAAGTAGTTGGTTGGAAACTTATGTATTACCATCGAGTGATTAGAAGCATTGTATATTAGATTAATGGATGGCTCGCTTAACAGTGTTCGGTACTAAGATTCAGCCAAACATTAATAATTTATTTTTAAATGAAGGTCTTGTAGTGTTGATGAGTGGTACAAAAATAATAAATCTAGTTTTTATATTAAGGCACAAAAAAAATTTTCTTGTTGAAAAGGGTTTTTCAAATTTTCATTACAGATCTGTTATATATTTACCAAAAAATTCTGGTTTTGGCATCGTAAATTAAATACATTTTCTTATGTGGTGCTATCCTGGTTTTTTGTTATCAACTTTTACTGTAATCTTTTTAACAAACGAAAGCATTGAAGACGGTTTTTTGTTTTATGATAACATCAAACCCTTTTTTTATTAAAAATAAATAGTTGATAATAAAAAAAACAAAAGTTTACGATGCGAGAGATAGAATTTTTGGGAAAATAAAGAATAGATTTGTGATGGAAGTTTAAGAACCTTGTTTTCAACAAAAAAAAATCGTCAACATGATATTTTGAACATTTTTAAAAATTATTTTTTTACTTCTCTGTGAACATTACTAGAACAAACGCCTTTATAAAAAAAATGAATTAGTTTTTGTCCAAATTTTTGGTACCGTACACTCTTAATCCTGGAAGAAATTTTTTTCTTATTAATTTTTTAAAATTTTTACTATTGGTTGAATTAGCATAGTCGGCACTTTTGTGTTTTTGAAGAAAAAATTATATCTGCCTTTTTTATAAACAAATCCCTACCTGGGAAACTATTAATGGAAAACAATTTATTTACTTTTTTTTTGTTTGCTCCTTCCTCTAGCAATTATTCAAGTTTCATCTAAAATAAATTTTTATACTTGTAATTTTCATTTTAATTTCTTAAATTGTTGTCTTACCATATTTGAATTCTTCAAATAAATTCATACAAATATTTTTTTTTAATTTGTTTGGCAAACTATCTAATGTTCCTTTTTTTTATACGCACGTAGTAAAAAGAATTTCTAATTTTTATTTGTTGGCTGATATTTAAATCTTTTGTTATGTGTTTTTTTTTGCTTTAACTGGAAAAACATTTTCGCTTTGAGTTTGAGGATTTGTTTTAAAATGTTTCTGTCTGTTTTGGAGTTAATTTTTAAAATACCTCGTTGACTAACACAGGTAACTGGTAATATTGGTACAACATTGTTTTTGTTTTCTGTAGTGAAATACAATTTCTTACAATTCTCTTTGTAACATCGTTGTGTTCATATATAAAAGTAAATTTAGCAAAAAATAAATAAATTATAAAAATTGTTATTTAGACTAAGAAGTCACTGATTTTATAATTTTATTGAAGTATTACTTAGACGCGAATTTAAAATCAACCAAAAAAATAAAATAACAGAAATATTAACAAAGTTTTAATTCGTTAAAACGGATATTTTTAATTCTTGAATTAAAACATTGACACTTTTAGCACAAAAATTAATGGAAATTTAAAAAAAATGAGCTAGATATTTAAGCACACTAAATCAATTTTTTTTATAACAAAAAAATTACAATCTGTTGATTTAATTTAGTAGTAACAAAATGGCACTAAACAAATTTGATACTTAGTAGTTTATAATTTTTTTTTTTATGTATTATTTAGTTACTTTTGACTATAGTTGTAAGTAATTTAAACGTAAAACGACAAGAAGGTTGTAAGTGTTTTGTTATAAACGGCGTTGTTGTTGTTTTTTTTTTATAAAATGTATACACTACAACAGAATTCCTAATAGGTTTGTATGTATTGAATTTAATTATTTGTTTATTTGCAAAAACATTAACACAATAATTTAAACGGAGAACAGTAATTTTTTTTAACAAGTCGTTATACTAATAATTTTTTCTAATTTTTCTAATATATTTATTTTTCTAATTTTTGGAAATTTTTACAATTTTTTTGAACATTACAAGAGCTTCAGAGACCACGAAAAAACTAGTCAATGTCAATTATTTTTCGGTTTACAAAAGTTTGTACTTTTTTGAAGTGAAATCAACAGATGCGGTAGTTTTTGGAAATTTAAGTATCTAAATGAAATAAGCGTGTAATTTTTATTTACCGTTGATAAACAATTATCACCTACAGTTTGATAAGAACCAATTTGAAAATTGTATATGGAGTTTAAACAAAAAGCACAAGTTAAATCAAAAAACCTGTTTTGGTTTTACCTTTCGGACTAAAAACAACATAGTATTTTGGTACCTAAGAGATTAAGAAACTTTTCGATGAAGCATTATAGCAATATTAAAATAATATTCAATATTGAATGAATCTTTTGTGTTAAATATATGACTAATAACAATACATGACAATACGTTTGTTTTTTTTAACATCAGATTTGTTTTCTTGCTGTAAATGTCAAATTTACATAAACCTATACGTCTCAGCTTGAGCTATGCTACGAATAGTTTATGACTTATCGGGATAAGCTGATGAAACGATTTGTAACTTATCTGTAATTTATTTTTTTACTGTCAGAATTTGATTGTGATGCTGTAGAAATTACAACTGAAGCAGTAGCCCGAACATAATTTTGAACACAATTTGTAATCTCAGGTGAGAATACCAAACTGTAAATTTTGTATATACTTTTTTCGGCTTAATTAAAAAAGACACACCCTGTATAAAACATTTAAATGCTTTGAGCCGTCATATTGGTATTTTAGTTTGTGCTAAAAGCTTTTAAAAATATTTGTTTTTTTGGCGTGGGCGCAATCATTGTCTAATTTCTGGTTCGATTTGGCTATAGTTCATGTTCGTGATTTACGATTTAGTGATTTACGACATTGGAGCATGCATATTTTTGTATTCAGATAGGCGAATTATCGATACAGTATCTAACATCCAGCAGGAATAGCAGACAAAAAGCTTGGAGGTTTAATTAATTATAAGTTAAGTAAGAGGATTCAGCACTTGTTAAAAATGATACCCACGTATTAAGCCGCTGATTGGTGATTTATCCCTTGTGATAAGAAAAGTCGCCGAAAGCGAGTGCGACAGGAAGTTGCAAAGTTGCGTTGGTAATAACTAGGTTTGGTGTAGGTATCAGCGTGGGATTTTTTGTTTCGTCTGTTGTAATATTACGGTGATTTTGGAATTCTGTAGCTGTCAAATTTCGTCCTGTGAAGGTTCATTATAAAAATTATTACCTGGAGCATGCCGAACAACAAAAATTGTATGAAGAAAATAATTATATACATCGGGTTGAAGGGAGGCTGAGCCGGCCTTGTGACGCCAATCAAACCTGGCTAGAGGCGGTTGAGCCTGCATCTGAGATAATGAGTTTATAAATGATGCATAAATCATTTACATCTTTCAGGACTTGGCGGTCTTGCGAAATTTCAAAATATACAACACACAATAATTACAATTCGCTCCACCATAATAAGATTCTTGTCAAAGCGATTGATTATGACGAATAGGCGAATAGAAAAGCGAAACAGTTTTTTCTGATAACTATTTTCATGATTTCACGCCGGGAATGGCGGACACAAAGGAGCCATGCTTTCAGAGACCACTCAAAAAACAGAGATGATGTAGGGAAGGGATTTCAGTTTTTTTTCTAGTTATTTGCTTTGTACTAAATTCATTCAATTAACATATGGGACTAACCGTTTCTTTGCATTTTTAGACATGTTTGTGTTTTCTATTTTTTTTTAATATGAATTTTTATTAATTGGTAATAACTATTTAGGTAAATATTATAAATTATATATTATCTAAACTAAGAATCTTAGTTTAAAAATTTGGGAAATACCTACTAAGAAAAATAATTTTTCAATTTGTGGACTTCGCAGATATCGACTTAAAAGTATCTATATATTTTTATTAATTAACAGTCAAATTTTGATTAACATTGAATAAGTATATATCAGTTGTTACTATATCAATTATTTATTATTCGATATTTTTTATATTCAGTTCTGTCAGAAATTAACAATTTTAGGAATTCAGTTTTTTCAACAATGGCAGAAAAATCTTTCTAGCAATTTTAGTATTTTAAAAAAATGTTGGTCGAGATTTATTTGTAACTGGTAAAAAAACTCGGAGAAATAAGCAAAAGAAAAAAAGCTTATAAAACTTGGATAAGCCTCAATAATAAAATAATCTAATGATGAAAAATTTAAGATTCAACTCAAAAATACTAACGGATGTTGAATTAAATTGAATAAATTTTTCAACAAAAAAAAACCTCTGCTCTGGTGACCAATTTACTATTTTTATAAATGGTAACAATTATAACAAAAACTTTTAATTAAGAAAAGAAGTTTTGAAAATTTTATTTAAATTGTTGAAATTTAAGGTACCAGAAGAAGTATATTTTTACTTTATTTAATGAAAAAGTGAAAACTGAATAAGTAATAAATGTTTTTGATTATTAATGTACGATTTAATAATTATTTAATATACATTTCTTGTGGGTTATTAAAGTTTTAGAAATTTCTTGTAAATCCGAGAAATCTCAGGAATTTTTTATCCAGAATTTTGGAGTTCCGAGAAAAACAAATAATTGAGAAATCAAAAACCCTAGTTCGTAGATTTAAAAGTTGCATTAGTTGTCTAGGAGATATTTTTCAAGACTCAAATTTTTATTCCATTTTATTAAATTACCTACATTTTATTTTTAAAAGCAAATTAATTTCAATTGAAAACAAAAATTTGCAGCGTTCTGGCCAGGGTTAGAACCTCGATATCGTTCTGCTATTTTGTATATTAACCACATAACGTGTTCAAAATAACATATTAAAAATTTAACTTGAACCGAATAATTAAAACCTCAACATCTTTGTCGTACATCTAAGAGGTTCTGCCATTTTAACTGTGGCATTTTATCACAAAATTAAGCTGTACACCAGAAATTGTTCCAAACTTAATATTTACCCTCGAATGTTGACTAGCACCCCGTCTACAAATGTCCTAAAAAGGCGTGTCAAATTCAATTTGTTGATATGTTGTAAATTAAGGTCCAATGAGCACGAAAAAATGTTTAAAAATTTGATCTCTGTTTTGGTAGGTACAATGATGACAAGGAATAATAAAGATTTTAACTAAAAAGACTGAAGTGGTAAAATTTTAAAAATTGTGTCTTGAGATGATTAACCAAATTAACCACAAAACATTTTCTGAAAATGCAATAAATGGTATGAACGAACGTATAATCGTATAGTGGGCTAATTTCAAGTTGAGATACTACCAGTAGTATCGCAAATTTTAATATTTTTCCGTAGCAACCACCAATCACAACGCCGAATTCTTTCAATTTTTCATGGAAACGAAGATACTAGAGGCATTATCTCAACTTGAAATTAGCCTGTTTGTGTCTTAATTAAACAAAATGCAAATATTTTATAGTCAAAGTTTATCTAAAATGGTTAGTTGAGCTATTCTTGTTTTATAAACATTTAGTAGAGAATTTTAGCAATAATAATGTTCTAATAAATACCACACTTTTACTTTATATCTCTACTTTTATTTTTTATTTAACTTGGTGACCGGTCTTGAATTTATCAATTTTTTTAACTAAAAATTTACTAATACATTCTTAAATTTTGTTATTAAAGATTATTTACTTATATCAGTTGCAGATTAGCTTATTAGAAATAAAAATTAAACACTTAAAACATAAATTTTTCGTCATAGTTCTGATACCTCATCTACTTCTTCTATTTATATTAAATTTCTTTTGGTACCATAACTTACTTTTTCTTTCACTTTGAAAATCGGCTCGTATTTACGCTTTGGGCATGGGTCGATTGCGCGTCATGGTCAAAACTGATCCCAAGTTAGGTTAATCTTGCAGGACTTGGGTGAAAATTTTTGGTGACCACATTATAACTTTCACTCATTTGAATAAGACAATATTAATGTTTTATAAGATTCCCAAACCAAGAAACACATTGAAAGAACATAAAAACTTATAAATAAAAAAATAAAGATATTCACTAAGTTTTATGAAAATTTTGGTATTCCTCACGGGTGTTTCATATTTTGTGATTTAATATATTTTATCTACAGACATTATTCTTTTAACATTTCTCTAAGTCTCTTCAAGAATGGGTCTAATACTAATATTTAAACTGTGTCTTGCTGAGCTGGTGTTGTCACCAATAGCAACTAGACTCTACGGGGTTTCTTTACACTTATGGTCGTAATCGTCTATTTACCAAACTCTAATCTGTAATAAATAATCTCATCTGTAATAAAAAATTTAACAAACAGAAATTTACCACACACTATATCAGTACATAGCGATGTTAGAATGTGGTTTCTAAAATAAAGTCAGAAACTTATAAATATAAACTTATAAAACGGAAACAGAAAGCCAGGTATACTATGTCTATTTTACTTTAGTTTACCATAAAACTTTCATGAACTTCTTGATAATTACAGTGAGTAGTTCATCACTATTGAGCACATTTCTGACTGAAGGGGTAAACATGGAACTAGACATTTTTTGGGTGTTTGCCTTTAAGCCCTTAACGATCAGTTATAATAAGTTAATTCCTGTGGTTTTGAGAAAATCTATAATATTTTATAGGAGACTGAAGGAGAATAGAAAGAGTTACCTTGTCTGCAAGCCTTCTTGATAGAAATGGGCTTTAGATTTTAGTTCAATGACGTGCAGGTGTTTTCTATTTGGCAAGAAAACATTATCTTCACAAATATTTGGTTTCTGTTTCATTTTTGCAAATAACAAAAGCAAGTTTTTTTGTTGAAACTTGCATGTTCTGTTGTTACCAAGTTAGTTGCAATATAAATTGAAGAGATACTTTTATAAACTGAAAAGTGCGACTTTAATTCGAATTATTAGTGACTTTATTTACCAAGCTAGTCTTTTAAAGAGCTTTAATGCTATAAAAAAATTAAATATGCCTAGTCTTCTTTTTGATTATAATGGAAAAGTGCAGTTTATCAAAAATGTAGGTACTAAGAGTCTTAAGAATTGTTTCTCCTAGAAGGAGTTGGTGGTTTTCTACTAAATTTGGTAGCAACGTTTTTCTAATTAGAAATAACAAATGATTAAAATTTGTACACAACATTTTAAGTAGTGGCTACAGAAATAATTTTTTTGTAACATGTTTTACAGTAAAATTTGAGTCGTTTTTTGTTGTTTTTTTTATGTTGGATTATATGAGTTTGGGAGTTATGCTTAGAGCCAAAATGATCAAGAATTAGAGAAGATCTACTCGGGGGGAACACTGGTCTATTTAAGCCAGTTTTATCTATAGACATAACACAGCTCATGCAAATAAAAATTAGTTAATTTTGTGAGATACTGTTATGTCTGGTTTAAACAAAAAGACATAAAACATTGTAAAACACATGGGAGGGACTGGAGACATACAGACTATCGTCAAAATATTGCTTAAAATTTGTCATCTGTAGAAGATGTTTTACGCAAGGTGTGGTCACCTCATGGTCTTTGACGAACACCAAGGAAGACCTCCTTGCAGAAGAAATATTACTTTATAACAAAATTTTTACAGCTGGTGTATACACTATACATCTTCTAACAAATTGTCATTCGACGATCAGGTCTTTCAAGATAAAATCAAAGCTCTTCTCTCAAGATAATTTGTACATTGGTTGAAACAACCAGTCACTGAGACAGTGAAGTTTATTTCTGCATTATTCTAACTGTTTTTGAGGATCTTGCTTAGTTAAAAAAAACACAATGAGAGAGCTTAAAGAAAATGGACCATGAGATTCAATTCGAAGATTCTTAGATTGTAACTCTATCTTTTGATCCTTGGCAATAAACTGTTAGTCAGCAATTGATCCTGTACTAAAACTCTGATTTCTTAACAGTTTTAAACCTGGATCTTTGTGTTGTTCTGTTCGTTTTTGGTCTTCCATACATTTTTTGCTGTATTCTGTGTCTTTTTAAATTAGGCTTAACAACATCTTTCTACAATAAATTGATTTTCATTAACATGAAATGCAATAAGTTTTGACAAAAATTGGTTCTTCCAAACCAATCCTTGTAGAATCTTTCATGTTGATAATCTCGGTGTATTTTTATTCTAAGTATGATTACAAAACTTAAACAACCTAACATAAGCAAAAGAAATTACTTACTTAAAATTTTGGGTTTAAATTTGAATTAATTGATACTTCTAGTTAGACAAACATTTTTACCAAATTTGGTTGAATTTTTTTAATTCGTTGTCTAGATGTAACAATTCTTATGACTCTTAGTAAAGAGTGATCCAAAAGTCTTGTAATCAAAGCAAGTCATGACAAAAATGACGTTTGTCTATTTAAAATTAATTTCTACTGTCATCTTAGCTGTCAGTAACCACTGTGCAAAATTCTGTTATAAAATAAATTAAGAAGGCTGTGTTTTGTACTAGAGATGTAGTCAACAGCAGTTACAATAAGAATACTTCAATTTTAGTCTTCTAGTAGCGATCCAAAACTGAAAAAATGGAAAATCTTTTCTGACAGTTCTAACACTTAAAGTGACACACTGAGATTCCAGGACTTTCGTGATATAATTAACCATTTTTTTTTATGTAACAGGACAGTTTCTTGATTATTCGGCTGTAAAAAACAAAAAAAAATGGTTTTAATTCTTCTATGGCACAAGTTTATGTCATAACAAAAAATAATTAAAAAAATAGGGACTGAGAGAAAAACTAAGAGAATTATGAATAACCAAAACAATTTAGTAATTTTATTCAAAATAATAATAATACGCCCAAACAATCTTATGGAGTAGTTTCTAGGATATGGATTTACCCGACTGAAACTGCCCTTAAGTTGTTAGAGGTTAAAGGTGTTAGCTTCAGTCAACTAACAGTACAGAAAAAAAATTAGAAATTTTGATGGACAATTGATTAAAATTGAATGCTCGAGATGTAGAGTCGTAGATATGATTTTATCATTTTTTTTTCTTTTTTTTTTTGAATTTTATTTTGATTATGTTGTATTTTCAGAGAGGAAGAGAGGCCGCCAGACGTACACCCGGTACCAAACATTAGAACTGGAGAAAGAATTCCACTTTAACCGGTATTTGACGAGACGGCGACGCATCGAGATAGCCCACGCATTGTGTTTAACCGAAAGACAGATCAAGATATGGTTTCAAAACCGGCGTATGAAATGGAAAAAGGAGAACAAGACCAAAGGTGAAGGCGGCTCGGAAGGCGGCGGAGACGACATCAGCCCTCAAGGCTCCCCTCAGTGAACTCGTCACGATAACCAATGTACCTAATTACACATTGTAGTCATTGCATTTTCTTTTTGCCGGGATTTCTCCGACGAGAAGGTGCACTCTTTCGGCAGGAACTCTCCAAATTTCCCAACCACAATGACCTCTTCAACAAGTCCTCTGTGCATAACTCAAGTCGATAATTTAGTTCCGATGATCGCGTTTCATCGAATTTTATAGTTTTTATTTATTTATATATTTGTATAGATATTTAGATTATTGCGCGAATTTATATTTGGACTCTTCACGGATTAATTTAGAGGCCAGTGCTACGTGCAATCAGTGATGCAGAAGAACTGCCCAGTGATTTAAAAAACACACACACAAAATTTTTTGTATAAATATTTTCTATAATGTTATAAAAATGAGTGGTCGCTACGGTTATGAAGCTCCACTGCAGATTTTCAGGTCAGTGAATGACTTTTTATTTTCGAATGTGGCGCTAAAAGCTGACTGGATTCTTTTTTTTTAAACTCCTTTTTTTAATACTTCCAGTGAGTGTGAACTTTTTAGACATCTGAGATAGTTTTGAAAGTGTCGTTCGGCATAGAATTGTTTACTTAAAGTGTAGATATTTCGAATGAATGTATATTTGGTTTTAATACTAATAAGTTATAAAAAGAAAAAAAAAATGATGTAAATAAATCCGGTAAAGACAAAAAGGATATGAAATATACGATATTATTAAAATTACGCACTTTCATGCCAAAGGTAGAGTAACGTTATCCATGTAGGACGTTAACAATACTCAGATACGTAACACTTAATTAAGATTTTTGCTATATACAGCAATGTTAAAACATTCGGAGTATCAAACTGTTTTTTTAACCTGTTTTTTTCTGAAAAAAAAGAGACAAATATTTTATATACCATGTAATTGGAAGCCGCAATTAAGAGACCGAAAGTCTTTAAAATTGCTAGTGATAATAGTAACGAAATACGTAACGCTGCTACAAATCGAGTATACGTAACTAATTATTTTAATATAAAAATCAGAGCTATGTAAAAAAGGTTAGGCAAATTAAATAGGTTTCAAAATTAACTTATTAAAAATGCAAAATTCCCTATTTAAGTTGGTTAACCGTTTATATACACCTATTTATACTATAAATTTAGGATTTGCAGTGGCATGCTGTATATTTGTACCTATATGGATAAATTAGAATATAGTTCTTTGTGCTGTGGTGTAATATTTTAGATTAGAAGTACTAAGTTTGGCCGACACTTAATTTCGGACAAATTACCTTTTCTCGGTTTTTTTTGTAAATGAACAAAAAAAAAGTGTAATATAAATTATTATTATTTTAACCATCCTATATATAAAATTTGATTTTGAAAACCAACTTTAAGTATAATACTTTAATACTTGGATTTCTGTCTTGTGGATTTCAACTTATATATACCGTACATATAATTAATATATGTATAAATAAAATATTATTGTAAATTTATCCGCGTGTTTTAAATCTAAACCTTTCCAAGATGGCCTCTTTTAAAGGGATTATTATTGGATAACATAGTGCGAGGTTGCCCCGCCTTGCTTCTACTTTTGACTGCGATGATGAATGACCGTCTTACCGATTTCGAAAAAATGCATGTTGCATGACAATTGCATGAATTTTCGTTTTTATTTAACATCTCTCTTCTCTCTCAAACCACTTGAATCACAAGTTATGGGCAATAACAAGTGGTCTCTTAAAGTAATCTCCCACTAAATCATTGTGTACACGCGATACGCGTTTATCTTGGTTTAGGCAAGTTGACATGTGAGTGCGAGAGAGAGGGGAAATGACACGTGGCACACAAACCACATGGAAAACCGCAGATGATGATTTAAGATAGTTCTTGTCTTTTTCGCTACTTAGTGTTGTGTTTACAAGGTGCTTCAAATGGGAAAAATGTAATTGTTTTTTGGGGTTGAAGCTAGGTAATTGCCAGTCAGTCGATAAAGTGTTTAGTGAAAAGTGATCTCAAGATCTTCATACTAAACACTTATTTGGCCATATATTTTAGGACTGGTAGTCAAGACCGCAAACAGCTTTATGGAAAATGCTGGGGTGGCGGCACATAAATCAATAACGCTAAATCTAGCTCTCTCTTTTCCTCTAATATTACAACAGTTCTTTCTTTGTCAGTATCATCCGAATTGCTAAAGTTAACCTCGATATTTAAGATAGATCGCTGTTTCATTTTCATCATTTAAAATATTTTTCTCATTAACAATTTTTTGATGGATTTGGTAAATAATAAAAATATGTGCTTTTATTTGTAGTAGTAATAATGGGTAATTTCCATTTCCCATTAATAAAATATACAGTAATGTAATATTAAATCCATCCTAATTACCTTAATGTTTCGATTATATATTCAGATTAGGTTTTATAATGTGATTGCGTGTTTTTGTAACGATGAAGAAATTTTAAAATTGCCGCCTTTTAGGGGGCCATTCTGATTTGGGCCGATCTTGTATCGCTCCACCTCTAACACTTAGTTGCTGTCAAGCAACTGTCAAAGCTGCACGACCCCTATATTTGTCAAGGCCCTCTGGCACCGCCTATGTTCCTTAACTTTGAAGCTGATTGGTGGACACAGGTGCTTTCCTCTCTATGATTAGTCATTAAAACATATGAATAAACAAGATCCGCTTGGATACTAGCGACTCTTTTACAACAGACGGTAAGTGCCTGAACTAAATAGTTTCCATTGTTGTTCCCAACTAGTTAAGACCTCCTCATTGGTATGTACCAACGATAATCTTATTGAAAATGACGATAAACCACTCCATCTCATTTCATTACGGACCGACAGGTGCAACCCCACTTAAGAACTCTATTTTTAAATTTTATCTTTGAATTTTCATCAACCTATCCGTCGCTATTCGACACGGAAAAAAATTATTATTATCAAACTTGCACTTGTTTTTATTACTATATCGCGTCGTGGGTCACACGAGTCACATAAATATTTTTTAATTATATAAACAAGAAATATTTGCTGTGACCCCAAGACTCGCATTATTAACATTTAATTTGTTATAATTAATATTATTTTCTTGTTTATGTTTATAACAGGTGTGACATCAAGTGTTCCAAAAGTCATTATTTAAGCAACAATTAATTGAGAATGTTTGTTTTGTTTTATGAATGGTACAATTTGATATACCTTGTGACTGTTTTAAATTACTCTTTGTTGTATAACAAGAAATGTTTGGCTATTTCAGAAACTACTAATTTTGTACCCTAACACAAATAAAAAAATTCATTTGAAAATACCGTATAAATTACAATTGCGTGCTAGCTTTTTTTGTTAATAACAGAATAAATATTACGTAGTGGAAAGATTCAGTTGTATAAGATTTATATAAGTTTTTTTTTGTATTTTAAAAGTAGAATGAGATTCTTAACTGATTTAAAAATAGTTTTAGGCGGTCAAATAATTAAAAGCATAAGAAATTGCTCCAAGACCTGCAACAGAAATAAATGTTTCACAAAATGTTCATTAATTACCGATTAAAATAGATACCATAATTTATCTTATCATGGTTTGATTTTGAAATATTTCACAATGAAAGGATTATTTTATTTATATTTGTTTTTTAAAAATCTGTAATAAATTAAAAACTTTTTCTTCTGAAAGGCTAAAAATAGAGAGATTTATTGTTGGAGGTCACCTGGTTTTAACAAACTACAAAATGGGGTAATGAACTAGTCTAGTTTTGATGTTTTATTTGAAAAATTACACAATTAAGAATTGTTATTGTTATAAAACGGAAGGGATTACAGACCTAGACGTGGACCTAGATCTAGACCTAGACCTTGACATAAGAAAGTCAATGTGGATCCTCTTAGACGTCCACACGGTCTCAAAAACGGTTTAAATAATTTATACAGATTTAAAAAAATTTTTTTGTAATAAACAATAAGACAACTTAGTACTATAGTCTGGATTTGTTATTCAAAATATTCCTATTTGTTTGTGGAATAGAATTTAATTATTTTAGAGTTTGTTTGAATGTATGGTCAAGATCATAAAACTGTCTACACACGTGACAAATTTCGTTTTTTATGCCGACATTAAAATATTAAAAATCGGGCGCGTTTTTAAATTATTTTGGAGATTAGTGCAAACTGTTTAGGGACGCGAACATGCAACTAAACAATTTACAAATTCTATTTGTATTAATGTTTTATAACTTGTTCTACTTATTTTATTAATTATCATCATTACTGTGTTTTAAATAATCAGAAAAAACTACAATTTTATAAAATTAAGGGCCATCGATTGTTAGACAATTTTTTATGTAAATTTTTGTATGTAGTAAGTATGTAAGAAAGTTTCAAACGTTTTAGTAAAGCTGGCTTAGGCTGGTTCATGTAGTAAATAGTGTATTAAAGAACGCATTTCGTAAAATTAGTTTTGTGGCACGAATTGAAGTTTATAAATCATAATAATTACTTTTATGATTTGCGTTTTTTACTTGTTTTTTTATAATTTTTTTATTGTAAAAGAGTAAAATTTTGGGTTTTAATATTATAGTACTGGCGACTGGGTGTTGTAATGATTATTAAAGCATCAAAATGATGAATGTTATATTAGGTTTCTTAAAGACGCAAATTATATAAAATTTATAAAAATACTAGAGTGTATAACATTACATTATATCATCAAGAAAATTTAATTCTTATCTAGAAAGTTTTGAAGAGATTTTTGTCAATGTAAATCGTATGAAAAAAAGAAAGTCATAGTCTTCTAGAGGATATTTATTTTGATGATATTGTGATGATAATACAAAAATATTTTTTTTAATTAAGGAAACTTTGTGTAAACTTTAATTAAAGCTTGTTAGACATTTTTTAAGATGTAACAATTATATGAATTCACTTACACAGCTAAAAATGTCATCTGCTAATCACAAAGTTTATATTTATACATTAAAGCGATTAAATTTAATTGGTTGCCTATTTTACGGGATTTTCTTCAAACATTTTATTAATAAATTAGTTTTCTTTATGCTTTAAAAAGATATTTTGTAGTGCACTCTGTAAAAAACATCATTTTGAATCTAGTCTGTATAATATAATGTTTAAAAAGTCATTAACGTTAGTAAAATACAGAAATTATTTTTATAACAAATAGCGTAATTTAAGCTTTGAAAGAATATATTATTTTGTAATGTTAGCAATGTTATTCTTAAATCTGCACTGAAAGTAGGTATATTTTTTAAAAGTTATTAATATTTGTAACAAACGATAATTTAATATCAGATGATAGGATTTCAAATGAACAGGAGTATGAATTTTTTTTGAATTTTTTAATAGGACCCAATAGAATGTGACAAAAATGGACGGTACTTTGTCAAGCAAGAAGTATATGATTTACACCTTCTAATTAGGCACATGAATTTGGAAAAGAAAAGTTTGTTAAGGAAATAACTATCGTAGATTTGTTTCATTTGCTTCCTTTGAAGATTTCTAAGCCTTCCTAATTCATAATCTTTCTTCATCAAATTTACTATATATTTAAATTAATGTTTAGGTAGGAATTTAAGTTTTGTAGAAATAGTAAATAATATAGATATTATAATTGGTTTTCAATTTTTTTTATCTACGGTTACGACTTTACGTAGCTATGTAGCTCTTATTCAAAAGCTTTTATTCGCTTTTTTGATGATGAGGACGAATTTATGAAAGAAAACTAGTGACTCAAACCCAATTTTTTTATTGCTTTCTGAAATGTAAAATGTAAGTACAATTCAGTTAGAAATACGGTAAAATAACGTGGACTTTTAGACATAATTAAGAAAAAAACCTATTCTTGCCCTAATTTAGTTTTTGTAACAAAATGCTTGTTAGCCAAAAAAATTTATGAATGGATCTAGCAATTCCAGCCTCTTCAAATAAATGACAGACATGTTACTATTACTGATTGCGGTCTAAATGTTTTTATGGCACACTATCAGGATAAAAGTGGTCAGTATTGTCTGGTGTTTTCAAATTTAATTGTTTGTTTTGAAGATATCTGTTTGTAGAAATGATTGTGTGTCGTTGAAAAATGTCGAATTGCGGATATTTCTTGTAGTGTGTAATTCCTGGTAATGAAACTAAAAATAACTTATTTGCTTGTTGTTTTGTTGGTAAGTAAATGTGCAAATATGTAAAATTGTGTAAAGTGTTGTGCGATTTATCAGTGAATAAATTCCCGTTGGTTTGGTGTTTGTAAAAGTTAGCTTGTAAAAAGTGTAAGTTATTTGGTTGCATAATTCGGTGGCTGTTCGAAATTCAATGTAAGGCGTCTGTCATTAGCCAAGTTTGCTCGTATAATATGTTATGAAAGTTTGGTGCGAAATCCACGTAAATCTCGAGGATATTTATCAGTTTTTGTCGCCCGCAGAACGATTTCTGATCTCCTTTTTATATTCTGGGCCTTTCTTCCGATCTCTCAATCACGTTGGAAGGCTTGTTTCTTTACAACGCCCGCTGTTACATTATTCATTACCGTCAGCTCGCCTGTTTAGTGCTATTTTGAGCGGAGAACTTCTCAACTGAGATATAGAGGCTATTTTCACTGCAAATATAACGAAAAACTTACATTACTTCACGGCAACTTCAACATTTAGCATGTATGCTACCTTGTGTGAGTCTGAGCTGTACAAATGTCGCATACAGGTGCAATATCAAGGCACACCGAACATTATTCATGTTATAATTAGACAGAGTCGTTCGTACAAGCGGCTTCTGGAGCGACCAACGACACCTTCTCTTCTCCTCTCTTCTACTACTTACCAACACAAGAATTTATTTAATTAATGCACAGGAAATGCGAAACAGAACCAAACACTACTTAAATATTTGACTTTACGCTAATTAAATGCCGTTTTATGGACACTTTTGCGCTGAATTAATATTCCATTAAGATTAAGCCGTGAGCAAAGATGTTTTAACCAGAATGGGGTAAGCCAACCATAGATCAAACGATAAACAACACGACCCCAATTTCACAAACAACAACGACTGATGATTCTTCACTACAACTTAAAACGATACAACTTAAGAGCTAAGAAATTTTAAAACAGAAGCAGATTTGAAGAAAAAAACAACAGTAAGTTGTTCAGGGTTTACTTGGAACAAATTTTTGGTATTTGTACATATAATTGTTATTTAACCAAAAAATTTGTTAATAACAGCGAGCGTGAGCGGAGCGAATGCGTTAATAGAATTGAGACTTTTAATCCTATATTAAAAGTAAAATAAAAAATTTAATTCAGTTGTTTGTTATGTTTTGTATGTTTATGATGTTTTTGATTCATTATTGTTTTTATTTCAAGACATTTTGACTTGCAAGTGTTTGAAAGAACATATCTACTATTTTTGAAACAGTGCAATAGGTATGTATTGTCAAATTTCTATTACAAATTTTCTTGACATACGGTCTGTGAGTATTACGTTTCACCCATTTTTTGGGTAAAAGTGCTTTATTTTTTACTATGTTTACATGACTGCTGATAATGATTTGCCAACTTTTTGTACAGTTAGAATAAAACACATGACACTGATAGTATGTATGTCAAAAAACAGATAACAAACAACTTTTAAAATTTATGTTTTGATTGAGGATTATTATTACAAAGAATAAGTGGAAATATCCTAAAATTACACTCAATGTTCGTCTTTAATCTGATTCAGATGTTCTTAACACGCATATGGCGATTTATAATTTCTGTTTAACAGTGTTTTGTTATGTTATGACTTCTGCGATTTGCTCATTTCAGTTGTCAATGACAGATGAAAACTCGTTTGGTAAAATCATAGCTTACTACGATATCAGTTCTTCCTGTGATCTCGCGTTTTTATTCATCATTTGTTTTAAACGTAGAATCGTCAAAGCTTAACCTCTTACGACAATAAAAAAAATGTAGAAAGTTGTCGCTAATTTAACTAAAACTTAACACTATTTTCTACTTACGAAAAAATGAAAGTGTGACTTAGTCGTAATTCCAATAAGGAATATTGATTGGTTGAGATGATAAATAACCTCAGGCAATGGCATTTAAAACCAGCCCCTGCGAGAACTTTTATACCTGCTGCATTTATAAAACGGCATTAGCAATAATTTCTTAATTAGGGTTGCTTTGTTGGATATATTTACGACTTAAGTCGCATTTTCATTTTATCGTAAATAGACAATATTGGGTAGGTATAGCCGCCTTGGAAATGTATGGTCTCTGCCTTCTAGAGCTCGCAATAAACCAAATAATGGCTATTGTTGATTCTAATGGTAAACTAATCTTTAGTGAAGGGATATTTATGCAAATTTTATTTAGCTTTAAGTTTTACGATCTCTGCCGGTGCCTCAGGTAGGGAACTACTTCGTCCAGATGTTAGCTTACAATTAGATTTAACAATGGCAATTGTTTGGTTTATTGCGGACTTTAGAAGTCAGGGACCTTAGATTTCCGAGGCGACTATACTTGCTATTTTAACACTGCGACTTCTAATAATAAATAATATTAGAATTTTTATGAATTAAATTTGGTAACAATTACTATGGCTTCACGTTTTTTTTATAGAATTGTTGCATTGACAATAAAGCGTTGTTTTCATTTAGTAGAAAAATTAAAATTTTATTTAGATAAATGAACTATCAAGTATCTAAAACCCCTCTTATTTATAGCTTAGTACCTAAATACTTAGAAGTTAATGAATATTTGAGGTAAAGTACGGCCAAAGTAAACTTTGGTGGTCTTGTGCCAATACTATTTGAGGACCTTCTTATTAAATTACTAAATATACTCAAAAAATAGTGACTGGAAGAGAATGAAAAAATCTACTTTGGGAAAAAAAAAGAGCAAACAAATATTCTAGAAAAATAATCACAAGCGATTAATTAAGCGATATAAGTGTGTTATTTAGTTGTTTAAATATTGAGAGCTATTGTTGATTAAATTAAATTGTTATTAAATTATTTGTTCGAAAGTCTAACTTTTTAAATCGTAGAAATTTGTTCATGTCACACTATTTTACAAGAAAAAGGTAGATTCTAGAAGAAGGAGAAGTATTCTAAATAAACCTGGAAAACAATCTTTAAGAGAAAGAAGAAGAAAGGTACGACTGAAATGAAATAAGAACAAAATGTGTTTCAGAGGAACTTACAAAATGACGACGAAAACTACGTTTAAAAACAACAAAAGAAAGTTTTAGAAAATCTTAAAAACCGATGAATGAATGAAATAGAAAACATATCTACGTTTAAAAGAAAAAGAGGACAATAAAGAGAAGAGGAAAAGAATATTGTTAAACAACTTGAGAAGCAACATTTAGAGCAAAGAGAGCAAGAAAAACAACTGACCGTTGACCAAAAGAAAAAAACTAAAAGGTGGTTTTAGAAGAACTTGGAAAACTAACAACTTGGAAAAAAATGATCTAGAAAAATCTAAAAAACGTTGAGTGGAAAAGAAAGAAAAACCTCAAATAAAAATTTGAGAAAAATTTACAGAAATTTAGAAGATAAAACAAAATTTGAAATGAAGATTTTAGTATATCTGGGAAAAAAGTACTAAGACTAATGAGATGGAAATAAAAGTAAAGACTAAAATTTAAAAAATGGAGAACAATGAAGCAAAAAAAAAAACACGAAACTTGTCGACAAAAATTTGAAGTTTATTTTCAGTTCTCAAACCCAATACCCCAATAACAAAATTACAAATAAAAGACAAAATTAATCAACAAAATAAAGCAAATATTGTAATCGAACCGTCGTCTATAATTTTTGTATTTTCTTAATACAAATAATTTTTATTTTCTTTATTGTGAAGGAGATTCTTTAATTTGAGTGGCATTATTGGGCTGTACTCTATAAAGACAATGACTAAATCAACTCCTGAGTACGGCAAAAATTAAATGCATTTATGATTTAATTGGTTATTTAGGAAATATTTTCGCATTACAGCTGTACCTATAGAAACACAACATAAATAATAATTTTCTAGACTTTTGTTAATCAACTCATTGTCAGATGTAACGGTCAAAATTTTTGTTAGCGATTTATTGCTACAGATTGTTTGTAAAATAGTCATAATTTATTTAAAAGACAAACAAATAAACGCACTAATATCTTTTACGTGCTATTTAAGTTAACAATTTCAGGCACCTAATGAACTTCTGAATACAAAAATGCTATTCTAAATCTAAAAGAAGTTATTTTTATAGAGATGTTGGATAAAGTTCTTTATTGCACATATGTGTTTTATCTAAAAAAATGACCAGAAGACTTGTTCTAATTAAAAGTTGAGCTGAAAAGAAAAACTTAGAATTTAATATTTGTAATGAAAAACTCCTTTCAACAGTAAATGAGTTCTTTGATTCTCGTCTGATCTAAATTAAAATCACGTTGCGTATTTGTCGGTTTTCTTGCAACAGCTCATGTTTCGTTGTGTCGTGTCATCTCTACTTATCTTCTTTCATTGAGCATTGCTTGAAGAGTGATGGATAGCAGTGTTTTACTTTCAATAATTTTTAATAAGCATGTAGAGTAAGTAAAAAACAAGGAAGTTGTGTTTTAATAATATAAGGATGAAGTTAATCAAAATTGATCAACATCACACTGTTCTCAGACAATAGCCATCTCGATCGAAACTTAATTAATGATCAAACAGCTAAGAGCCGGTGTGAATCACCGACGAAAGCAGACAAATGAAAATTAATGATAGAATTTTGGAATAAAAACCATCAATCACCCATAACAGGAGAATGATGGGAAAGACCGCCTGTATAATACAGGCTTTCCACCGCCAGCTACTGTCTAATGCTTTAGCAACATTCATTATCGCATTGAAAAAGCGAAATTAATCATGTTGTAAAAAATCAAAAAGTCGCGCAAGATTACTCTATTTCCAACAGTCATAACTCATCGCAATTGTTCCAATAAGAATCTTAATTAAAATAGTACCGCAATCTCATCGGCGGCATCTACAAACAACCTGTAAAAAAAATCCAACCCTCTTTGAGGAAATCGACACACGATTTGCATTGCGACTAACGACCACTTGTAATTAACAGTTAACCGAAATTTCGGGGTAACAAGTTTTGCCAGTTTCGTGAGCATCATCATCATGGAATGCCTGCATTATTGATAAGGAACACGCATCGATAATTTCATGGGCTCTCGAAGGCCAACAATTATTGCGAAAACCGTTATTAAACCTGGGCTGGGGGTTGGTTGAATAAACAGGCGATGTCTACTTGTTATTTATAAATGATTTTTTGAGGTATTTGTGACTCGGTTGCGGATGTTAGGACCTGTAATTTATTGTCGTACGACTATGCAACATCTAAAAATAATCACCAGTTTAAAAACTAAGCCGGAACTTGAGACATACTGATTTAAGACTTCTCAAAAATTTTGATTACAAAACATGCAATTTTATTTTCTTTAAGGAAAAAATTATTTGACACTGTTTAATGTCACCCTGGCTTATACTAATAGCGGATTCGCAACTTCAAGTTGTACACTGATGTCTTTAAATGGAATACAATTTGTAAAGTCTGCAAAATTTAATTGATTAAAAATTTTTACTAAACATCTTGTGTATTTAATTGTTTTGACAAAATTCTTTGAATTTTCTCAAACACTTCCTAGTTTAGTATAATTAGTAAATTCAAATTAGTACTTTTTTTAATAAATTAGTTACAATTTGGGGAATAATTGACTTAAATAGCTATAACGTCTTAATTAATTTGTTGTCTAATAAATAAGACTTTCAACAACACTTAATCTTAATTATTGTAACGAAAGAGTGACTATTTAAATTAGTTTTTAAAAAATTTAATAAAAAATAATAAATTGCAACATGTTAGTGAGAGTGGAATTAGTCTAAAACCAGACATTAAATACGATGTTTTGGTTCAACTAACAGCTGGTTTGAAATAATTGGTTGTCATTAAATAAAAGCATTTATGTCTTGTTTTGATACCAGAAGATTAATTAAAAATCTAGAATTCAAACAGTGGGATAGATTTTTCCGAAACCGTTAAATTTTTTATGGTTATTGTAAACATTAAAAAGCCACATTTTCCTGACAAGTCACGAATTTACTTTCTCTGCCTTGTTTAAATAATTGCGAAATTAAATAACATTTTATTTAATAAACAACTGATTTTTTTAATATTAAAATTAAACATATAATAATTATTAATTTTAGAAAAGTTAATATTTGGCAAATTAGTATCTTGTTCAAACATTCTGAAAGCAAGAAGAGGAAAATTAGTAGTCTTGACTAATACATATTTAAGTTATTGTATTTAGTTCAAAGACAATGGTCAACGAAGTTGGCGGTGTTATAAAATTGAAAAAAATTTGCTATGGAGTCAGGCATTTTTGAAAAGTTGACTCCGTGCTTGGTTTATTTTTTCTCGTGTTAATTTACATATCAATCTACAGTTTTTCATATTAAAACACAATAAATAAATAACACTGATCTAAATGACATTTGAAACCAAAAACTTCTGATGGTTGTATTAAGCCATTTTTTATTTTCTTAGCTACTGGAGTAAAAATTTACCAAACAAATTAATTATCAATTAAGAATCAATAGATAATAAGTGGTGAGTAAGATTATACTGGACCATTGAAAACTAATATAAAAAATTCTAATTATTGTACTAATGTCACATGAATAACTGTTAGGAACAACTGATAACAATTATAGTTTATAGAAATGACATTTGATTGATAGTGTTATTTTTATTTTTCACAGGAAATCTAGATATTTTACCCTTTACTGGACTAAAAAACTCACCAAACAAATTTACAATACAATTGATGCAAAAATAGTGAGTGTTGAAAAACTGTATACCTACAGGAGCACCAAAAATTTTTATGCAAAATGACACACAATAGATAGCTAATAATACGTACAATAAGTATTAAGTGCTCTTGAGTGCTTTGAAAATAAAAGCAATTTGTGAAGCGATCGGCTTCTGCAACAGCCAGTGACAGAACTGTCAGACTTTGGGGTCAATGACCCTAACCAAAGTATTTCAGAGATATGAAAAATGTGTAGACGTAAGACCAGCTGGTTTGTAATTATGAAAAACAGTAAACCGAATAAAAACTTGAAAATCATTGAGAAAAACTTTGACTGGACACAGGATGGGATAAAATTTGGAGGTTATGTTTTGTCATAGCATTTGATGTTGCAATCTGCATTATTAACACCGTCTTGTTTTAACAAAATTTCATAGGAATCTAGAGCGTTTTTTTACTTGAACACTTTATATAACTAACAACAACAACATGTAGGTATAGTCTACTCAATTGACATATGACCAATAGATAATACATATATTTATGTTGGATTCAATTTTTAGATAAACTGGCAATTTTTATCTACTTTAGAATGTGACAAAAAATGTCACTTTCCGTTTGCATTTGTACCTACTTTTTGTATGAGAACTGTCAGTTTGGGGTTTATTTTAACAATTTTTATTTAGAAATAAAACTGTGTTTAATGGTTTTTTTATTTGATTTAACTGATGGTGAACGAAAAACACTTATATAGGTATAAAGGCAATATCAGCCCACAGTTTTATTTAAGGCTCTTGCTACGATTAATGCTAATGTACTATTCTATCTTGCAACGTATACTTATCCAAGTTCAAAGTGGTTATTATGACACTGAAATTGTCCTTAGGACCGTCATAATGATGCTATTAAAAGGGGTGTCAAAGTGTGTTGTAAATCAAATTTGCTTGATTGAGTCGAGATCCGGCTAGTACTAGTAAGAAGATTTATGTTTATAGTTTTATTGCTCAGCGGCACCTTTCTTTTCTTACTATCCTTACTTTTAATACAAAAGGACCCTGTTATAAAAACAACTTTGTATTTGGGTGAGTATACCTAATATACTATTTCTGCCCTAGGGCGGAAAATGACACTTTTTCTCATATTTTTAGAGCTGCTATGAATTTAACACAATATTCACAATTGAGCACAATGTTCGGTTTTACACATTACACCTTATATTGTGACATTTGCTGAAATAAATTAATTTAAGTGATTTACATAAGCCTTAATTACTTAAGTTGCGTGATTTTAAACGAGGCTTTAGATCTTGTAGGTAATGTATACATTCTCTAGTTGATGTATTAGTCATAAAAGTACTCACTTTTGTGCCCAGTGAATATAAGATGTTAAGTTAATATATGTACAGGTACTATAGTTAATGTACAGCCACCAAATTTGAAAACGAGGTAATCTAAACAAAACCTTTGAGTGTTTGAATTGAACCGCAATCACTTCTAGTTGTAATCATCTGGTTGCAAGCTTGATGAAAATTTGAGTAAACAACATTTTTTTAATGTACTTAGTTTTTTGAACAAAATTTAACATTTGAGTTGGCATGAATGCGTCAGTTTTATTTTGACCGATTGTATCTATACATTTTTTGAATGTGCAATGTGAAAAGCCACTCAGAAAAATGACAGCCCAATTGTCAACAAATAATTGTCAGCCCAACGAACCACACCGAAACAAAGAAAACTAGATAACACTAAACCATATTAGACTACTTGGTGCCCATTTTTTTTGCTCCAGACTGTGCCTACCCTTTCCGTAAGAGGATTTTAAACTTTAGAAATTGTGGTTTTTATTAATTTTTTTTAAGTATTTGTTGAAATTTTAGTGTAAAAATTCTAATTATTTATTTATTCATTTATTAATAGCATTGAAGCTGCATTTTTGAAATTTTTAAATAACTTATGTAAAGAAGTAAATTACGCTTTGGTCGATTGGGCAAGAATGTGGTAAAAAGCTATAATTCAGAAATGGATTTTGTCTGTTTGCGAAGTTTGAATCGTGTCGAAAAAGTGTATGTTCTTGATCGATACAAATAAGGCAAAAACGTCCTGAGGTGGCTCCGGTTGTTGAGCTTTTGCTTTGAGGTTCACGATGTTAGAAGACAATGGTAACGTCGCAATAATCCCGTCCGATATTAATGACGTTTCTTTGTGATCCGAAGTGTCGGAGATAGAGATCTTGTGTAGCGAATATTAATCTTTGAAGTGGTAAGGCAAGGACCGTCAGTAGTAGTTCCGCATAATTAATAATCCGCATCTTTGTTGTAAGTATATTGAAACGAATCTGGGAAGCATTTGAAAAGCAAATTCTAATTTCATGAATAGATTAGCATAAAGTCGTGGAGTTGCGTTTGATTTCGGTTTGGGCGATCCCTGAGCTAATATGCAAACGTATCCCAAACCGCAGTCGGTATTAAAAAAAGTCCCTTTTGTATAGAAACACTATGAGCCACCCCTTCAGATATCATATTGACATGACAGTGCCTTAATGATACTTCCCCTCGCGGCTGATTAGACGGTGAGTGTTCGGGGGCCGTTTCTCCTCCACCGCCTCACATTCAAAGATTTCGCCGATGCTGTTTTGTCCCACATGACACAGGCCCCGCCAACTGTGCCAGAGACACTGACAAATGACGAACTGTCACCGAGAAGGAAGACTGATATGGCCGCCGTAGCTATTCCTCTATGCCCGCTGAATTCCATGCGACACACAGCCATTTTCAAAAATATTTCCCTTCTCTCATATTTTCACTGACACAATGATTTTTTTCTTTGTGGAAACGAGAATAAATATGAGGCATTTTTCGCTCTAATAATTATAATAGTAGCCCGCCTCTAATATATTTCAATTTTATTTTTATGATTAAGTGGCGCATTTTTCAACAGACGTTCCATCCACGAAAAAAGAACGCATTAAAAATTGCTCAAACAATACACATGCCACAGACGAATACCAGGATATGGCTTTATGATGGACTGTCTCGAACAGGTTGCACGCTTTTATCGACAATTACGAATAAATTTTCAGATTTACAACACCTGCTTTCGCCCTACTGAAATATAGACAAGCCACAGTTGCCTATTCATAACGTGGCCATTCCATCATCACTAAATTTATTTCACACAATGCACACAATAACACTGACCGACGCTACACCTTTCGACTTCCTGCAACACAACTTTTATATAAAATGTTTTTATCATCAAATAAGGAATTAATTATTTTTTGTTTTTCAAACCAAACTACATACACAATCCAATTCAAAATAATTTGTATCAGTATACCACTTTAACTTTTTCAATAATAAGTCACTAATTAACCGACCTTTTATTGTTAATATAATAGTAAAATTACTCATTTCATACAGACAATTAAAAATAAATAAAAAAACATTTAATATAAAATTTAATTTTTTAGGGCATTTGAGATGTACATTATTTTGAAATGGATCATACACAATTTTGAATACCAATAATAAAGTGTACTTAAAAAAAATCTTTACAATTAAGTTATGAATGCATCAAGAGTTTTAAAACAATCTAAAATACAAGTATAGTCGTGGAAATACTCTCAGTTACATGATTATGCCCCTAATTCTGTTCGCAAATTGTTATACCTGTTATACCTTAGCCACAACAATATTGTTATGTTTAAATATTTGTGGTGAATGTAGCATTTTGCAGTAACTACTCGTAAGTGTACAATGGTAGCCTTTAAAAAATGAGATAAGATGACAACAAAAATTATTTTGACTTTGAGAATTTACGTTTAAACTGCGACGTTTTTACGTACATTTTTGTATTTTTGTAATTTTTGTATTTGACATTAAAAATGATTTTTTAGTGTCAAATTACGTCAAATCATCCATAGCGGTGCGTGAATAATTGTCAATAGAAATAATTATTTGCTTAACGAACGGTGAATATAAACAAAAGTACCAGAGTTGATTATAAATCTTGCCGAAGATAACCTTACAGATTCCAGTAATTTGTAGTTTTAGAGATTCAGAATAAAATTGTACAGTAAGTACAGTTTCGATCAGCCAAAAGGGCACGCTAAAATTATCAGTTGTAAATTCACTTTTAAATCAAAGGCAGAGTATTTCCATTTATTTAGTTCTACTTTATTGAAATGTAAAAAGTGAGTTGTTATTTATAATTAGAAGAATATGCTAGAGCAATACAAATTTTATTTTATTTTTTTTACTTTAAATTATTTGAAAAAAAAAAACGCCTGATAAATATCTACTAAGAAAGTCCACTTTGGCTGATCGTAATTATACTTTCTATTTCTATTTAATTTGCACTGACAAATAATTATTATAACATTAGATTAGATTTTGTTTTAAGCGAAATTGGAAACTTCCAAATTACAATTGACAAATAGTAGTACATAAATACAATTGATTAATCTGTGATTCTCCATATTGTCCATTAGCGCACCCAAGAGGTGAGGCTTAAAAGGATTGAAGTCCCCTCTTCTCCCCCAAAAAACCGTAAACAAAATAAGTAACAAACAATTTAAGCCATTTATAATAATTAGTCAATGTTCCAAAAAAGCATTGTTGTTAGAGCTGAAACTTTAGACAACTGTCACTTTTGGATTGAACCACTAATATGTCACTGCCATTAATACATTTTAAAATACAATTTATTACAGTTTGTCTATGAAAGCTTGAATCTTATGGTGCAATAGAAGCAATTAACTTTTTCGGCCTTTAGCGATAAAGAAACCACAGCCCTTTCAATGTCCCTTCAACGCTCCGGACAGCCCACACTTCTCTTTAAAACAACCCTTTTTAAATCCCTTATAAACCAGTTTGTAAGTCAAAACCATCAATTTCAAGCATTACTATAATCAGAATTGCATGTAATACTGCCTGAATTACAACTGGAAATGATGTAACTGTTTTTCAAAACTTTTACTTAGTGAAGTGTTTGCTGACTTTTAAATTTTCTTACAAAAAATGATTAATTAGTTAACAATAAATACAAAAAACAATAACAAAACCAAATTGTAGAAAAAAAATAAACTATTAGAAAAGTGAAATCTAATATAATAATTAAATTTATTTATAGTTTATTTATTATTTATTTAATTTATTATAATATCAAATTACTGACAACTGAAAGTGTCAAACATCGAATAAGAAAAATACGATATAAATTTTTTCTCAATAAACATTTTTTTTTAAACATTAAAAATAACTAAATAATGTCATAATCTAAACCATAAACGTCATAATCTAAAATTAACATTAAAATATATACATTTATCAATTTATCCTTGTCTAATCTCTACGAAGGTTAACCCAAAAATTCTTAAGTGGGAATAACAAGAAACTAAACATTAATTAGAAGAAAAGTTTTAATAACACCATGTATATGGAGCGATCCAAAAGTAGAGAATTATAGCAATTTCCAATCCAGAAATAAAAAACGTTTTGGGAAAAAAAATTACGTAATACTATAAAAGATAGGGTGATAGACTTTGGTTTAGCTAATCGATTTAATCGAAGAAATTAATAGAAAATCCTAGGCCTGAGAGTTTCTATGTTTTTAAAGTGTGTTAGATTACTATAAAAATTCGAATTTATTCAAAATTAGCATATAATTTTAGTGCTACTTAGCTTAGAACTGAAATTAATGCTGTCTGATGTCTATAGAGTGTCAGAAAAAAATCAATTTGAGTTTGTTTTATTTAAACTCACTTATCAGTTAATTTTAAAGTAACATAAATAGAAACTTTATTTTCTTAGGAAATTTTTCGAATTAGAAGCTGCCATTAGTGAACAAGTTAAATTTTAAATTTTTGGGTGATATAAACTTAAAATAGTTTGGAAAGAGATTAGAACCTAAACCTTCTTTTTTACTAAATCTAGTTTTGACCAGTTGACTAAAGTGCTTTACTGAACTAATTTTAACTAATAGTTAGTAATTTTAATTTTTTATTGTAACACATACGTCATATTCTACGACTTTGTGTTATACATATTTTCAATGATTTTGCAAATGTTGTCATAGTTATTATGTTTTTCTTTTAATATTTTCATTAATAATTTAAAAAAATATGTTATATGATACTAGTAAAATTTAGGGATAAGAAAAGTAAGTAATTGATTGTGAGAATTTGGGATTTGTAGACCTTTTAAATATCTCGACTTGGTTCTAGTTTAGTTCTTAGAAGTAATGAGTGCCATAAATAATTTCAGTCCTTGCCGTTAATGGAGCAGAGATTTATCTCTAAAGGGTAAAAATTTATTGACAAGTTACTTTTGCTTGAATATCTCATTGCATTCTCATAAATCACTGTATAATTGTGCGAAGCAATTGCTTAGAAATCATTTCAATTATTGCAATAACTGTTGATAGCTTCCACATCATAAATTGCTTGTAATACCTAACAAAAATGATGAACCTACTCAGTACAAATGTAAAATTTCGGTCGTCATTAAACTAAGAGGATATAAAACGGTGCATTTTCGAATCGCTGCAATGTGCAATTACAGAATTTTTTGCGGTAAGTTTAACAAGTGGGTAGGTTGTAATTTCAAAGAGTTGTAGGCGGATTAATGTAATTGCAACAGCATTAAAAATAAAAGCGGTTATTTCATGCACTTGTGGATAATCAAGAGCGAAAAAAAATTAAAGACTTTATCTGTTTTTTTCCAATTGTTATCACTCTGACAAATCGAAATAATGTTCGCTTATAATTTTTCTGGTACGGTCGTGAGTCCACGAACAAATCGCCCATCAACTTATCGTGCGAAGCTCACGGATAAATTTCTTCTGCTACCTATTGTGTATTGCATAAGTCATCAATCATTTTCAATGTGTAGGCTTAGTGTATACCCACATTTTTATTTTACACGGAACGAGCTTTTTACCAGACGTCACGATCTATTACAAAATATTACTTTTCAACCACTTTCATTTCAACAGGGTTTTAAATATCTAATACACCTGATACAGATCGGTTTCTCAAACTCGACCAAAACTAATTTTATTTAATGAATTAGAAGAAATGTGTGGGATAGACTACATGCAAAATTTTACGCGAATTAACATTGACATTACTCAGATCGACCTTTCATTGCATAATAATTTTTCGATTAGACGCGGATATCTTGTTATGTATTTTTTACATATCGACTTACTTTCAATGTTTTTCTTAAAATAATTGGTAAAAATAAACAAACTAGAATAAATAAAGCAACAACAGACTCAGTTTTAATCTCATTAAAGTAATTTGGAAAACGATTTTTTTTATCTACTTGTCAATTGAAAAATAATGAGTTTTTTGTTTGTGGGTGAAAAACAATTAAACTCAGACAAATTTTTATAAGGTTTATTGTTGTATAATATAACTTAAGACTAATTGTTTAAGAAAATGGGTGTTTTAATAACGAAAAAATTTGAACTATTCTAAAATTTGGCACAGATGGTCTTTGAAATTGTAAGTTAACAATAAAGAAATATATTCGAAGCGCTTTTCAAAGGTTCTCCAAAGTAAAAAAAAATTCTATTTTTTACAATTGTTAACATATTTCTCAGAGTGTGTGAGTGATATTAAACAGTGTTGCACATAAATGTTGTTATTAATAAAATTCCCTACAATTTATCTGACGAAAGTTTTTCTAGGTTAAAAACTGAGCGAGTTATGGTGGTCTAAAATTTGCTATTCTTGTTAATATGACGATTAAATGTTTTATTGTACTTAAATAAGAAGTAAGTCGAATTTTGTATAAAATGAAAAGGCTTATTTAGTTATTTTGAAGAAAAGCAGAAAGGTATTTTTTTTATAGTGAAGAAGTGGAAAACTTTTTAGTAATCATTATAATATAATTAAGAAAAAATGCCACAAAACTAATTCCAAAGTCGTCGCTTTTAAAGAAGGGAAATTTATTTTAAAAATTTATTCACCGGGGTGACAAATATAATAGTAAAAATATTTATTAGTATATTATAATACTATATGTTTATTATAATTTTTGATCAGACGTTGCCATGAAAAACAAAAATCCTAAAAACGTAGCGCTTAACTTATTTTACTTGTTAATAAAATCATTTTACTGTCACTCTCAAAGGTAAAATTTGAATCTGATTTGAATTAAAATAATTTTTTTCTAGTACCTTCTTTCCGATTGATGCTGCCTGTTTCTCGAAAGGACGTGATAGTGTTTTTCAAATTGGTATAAAAATTTGACTCTGTTATGATTTCTTCTGGAAACTTATTCCGAAACTCGTCAAAACGAAAATATGATTCTACCAAAAAAATCTTCTGTTCTGCAGTGAACTGCATAATTCGAATCAAATTTAAATTTTACTCTTGACAGTGAGCAAAATGACACTAATCAAGTGAGACTCAATTTAGACGCTGCGTTCTTAGAATTTCCTTTTCTCATGGCAACCTTTGATCAAAAATTATAGTAAACATATGGTATAATAATGCAACCAGCTTACCAACTACAAGAAGAAAATGACGTTATCATGTTTAAATTTCGAATAAATCGTGATACACTAGGATTAAAATTGTATCTTTTAAGCGTTATAACTCGTTTATCTTAAGCGTTTTATCCGGAATGTTTTCTAAAAAAGTTTAAATTTTAAACAAATTTTTCAGAAATTTAAATTATAAACCATTTGAACTGCTTTATCCTAAAAAAAAATTTACAAGTATACTGGAGACAATTTATTTAGTTACTACCCACAACTGTTAAACACAACACTGGATATTACTTATGAACCTTAAGAAAATTGTCAAAAATTGCTAAAAGAAGGTTTTTTTGACATTTGAGGATCCTTAAAAAAAATCATTAATTTCCCAATTGTCGACTTTTAGGAGTTTGTTTTCTCGTACTTCAAAAAATACCTGTGCCAAATTTTATAACCGTTTTATTAGTTTTCCTGCATTATAATTTATAATAAATTGGCAGTATTTTTTAAATATTATTTAGAATAGATTATTAGTTTTACTTAAAGCTATTTTTTTTAGAAGTCTTTTATTTAATAAGACTAGTAAAATATAATATTTTGACATTAAATTTTTATATTTTATGTCAGTATAAGATATAAATTATTTTGTGACAGTAATATTAGCAATAAGATAGAATGTTATTACTAAACTTATTAAACTTTTTTTTATGAATTGTTTTGGAAAACGATTAGAACACATTTGAGATTTCAACAGAAACAATTTAAAACCTCTGAACATTTTTGTCTCTAATTCAAAATTAGATTGGTACAAACCTTAGCTTTTATTTTCAAAATTGATATCTAAAAAAGCGGTTAATAGGGTCAGCTTGAATTTGGTTTCAAAGTAGAGTATGTTTTTTGTGTAAGGAAAAAGGGCGCGCAGTGCTCTTAAACATAGCTTGTAATTCTCCTAGGTATCCGTATTTTGAAATTCACTGATTGCACTTAGAAATATTTTTGCTACTGACCTAATCCTTACCGTTTATGTTATTAAAATTTTGGCTTAAATAAAATACTGATTACAGTATTAAAAAATACTGACTGCTTATTAATTTTACAGCACATTTATTTAAAATACTGGCTGTTTATTTTTAGTTCACAAAATTTTTACTTTTTACTATTATACTAGTTGTTTTAATTATTTACACCTATTAAATAGAATAGGTTATAGAACATTTTATTTAAAATATTGCACAAATAATGATTTGAAATATTGACATGTTAGATACAAGTTATAATAATTTAATATAAATAGACACCTGTAAATCTATAATAATCACATTACTAGCTAAGTATTTTTATATCTCGTTTTTCCGTCGGCTGGCTTTTCTCCTATTTCTTTTGAACAATTTAGTGAAATGGTATGAAATCCTTTTGAACCCTATTCAATCACTTTTCCGGCTAAATAAAATTATCTGAATCCTTTGAAACTTTGCTTATTAAATTTCGTCGATGAAAGCTGAAGTTCTTCACATGAGCAATGTTAATTTGAAACTAAAGTTTGAAACACAATCCCAAAATCCCCAGTAAATTTGTGGTCAATTATCTTTTGGCCAAGTATAAATGAGTTTATGGCAGGAAAGTCGAGCAGTGACCGAAAGGCAAAATTACCGTCATATATCAGGTCCGTCCTTCGATCCGCAAACCTTTACAAAGAAGCTTTCCGAGATTTGCATATAGCTGAAAGGGTGTCTATTTTTGCTCGTCCTTGCAGTATTCTAATTGCAGGTAAGTTAATTTATTGGAAATAGTCGGCCGAATCTCAGTTTGCGTCGGGTTTGTGCGGAGGCCGCATTCGAAATTTATGAACAATAGAACATCCATTCTGCCTCTGATGGACCCAATAATCATCTTGAATAAATTACCACTGAAAAGACGCGACAAAAACGACAAAACCTGACCCACTTTGCCATATGCCAGACCTATTTTTGAATATAATAAGCAAAAATTTGCACAAAAGGACAATACCAGACAATCCCATGCTGGGATTGCGTCAAACTGTGCTTGAAATTATGCAAAAATTTCGGTTTTCTTAGATCATTGTGGTCTACTTTCACAATTATTTCCTGGTTTGCTTCCAGTCGCTTCACAACACTTCGGGTAAGTCTTTTGCATGATTTTATATGAGTACAATCACGTGCATGCCGAGATTAAGTTGTATACATTCGACAAATAGTAGTGAAACACGATCAAATTATCAAGCAACCAAGAAATTACGGCCAGTTTGAGATTCTTGAGAATAACGGTAGAAAGAAAAAAGTAATAACTACATTCATGTGACTACATTACGTTTTATTCATTAGGCTATCGAAAAAATAACGGAAAAAGTGAATCTACAAACAAGGAATGGCGTCGGAAATTATATTAATTTGGTACAAGAGAAAAGTCATTTTTAAATTAAGATTTTATTACTTATTAACATTATTTCTGCTTTTACTTGTTTTGCTTTATAAAGAAGCATAGAACATAAATGTCTCTTTTTGATATTGACCTCAATATTTCTGTAACTATAATAATAATGGGTATTCCTACGAAGGAATGCGTTTTATTATTAATGTAGGGAGTTTGATTATGATTACTAATAAACATTTACAATAATAAACAAAAAATAATTGTAACACTAATTATTGAGTGTTTTAGTAGTTTATTTGTGTTTTATTTAGCTTTTTTATGACGTAAAGCATTGTTTTGTGGGCGAAGACTATACTTATTGCAAAAATTTTAATCTTTAACAACTATTTTTAAATTATTAATTTATTCCAAAAAAGACAATAATTTTAAAAAAGAAAAAAAAACAAAATCGATTAGAAAAGGGACAAAAGATAATAAAACAAAATGAGTAAAAAGTACATAAAAAGAAATTACAGTATGTATTTAATATTTATTTAATTTTTATATTTTTTAAATAAAAAAAAATACATCAAAGCAAATACTAAACATTTTTTTAATGTAGACTTGAAGAATAATTTTTTTATGCCTATCTTTGCTTCACACATAAAATACGTTCAGCAAGTTTAAGATGCTTTTAAAGTTTTTAATGAATAACAATAGGCAAACATAAATTTTATATTATTGTTTTTGATATTTATCTGAAATTATCCAACTTTCAAATTTCTAGCAAACTACCCTAAATAGTTCATAACATTAAAGGTTTAATTGCTAACTTATCACTTTCTTGTGTCATAATAATAGCATCAGAATGTTTATTACAACATTGTTATATGATAACAAATATTTTATATTGAGAAATAAAATTAGAAAATAAATTTTATTTTGCTACGAGATTTGGCAGTATCTTGTTCATAATAAATTATAAATGTGTCATAAAAAATATAATTAAATACCAATTGTCAAGGGTTACCCCAGTGAAATATCTACTTGTTCAAGTGTGTTTATTGGGACGGAAAAAAAAACTTTTTTTTGATAATAAATGGAAATTTCGGATCTATTGTTTTATCTTTTTCAAAACATATTAGCTAGTTTTTTATTTTGTTACATACATGTTTAAAAACCATCTAAAAAGTGTTAAAAAATGATATAATACAAGATTTAAAACGTTGACTTATTAACAAAAAATATATATTTTATTATCTAAATTTGTAGAAAGTGGGAAAATAATTAAAGTGCTTAATTAATATAAATACTAAATGTACACTTAATACTTAAACATAAAAAGGACAAAAATTAATTTAAAACCAGTTGTGTTTTTACTTTCTATCACTAGTTATGAAAAGTATTTAACTATAGTTATTAAAACAATAACATAATAAAATCAAACTACTGGAGATATTATGTTTTATTGAAAGTCTTGAATACAAAAATAAACTAAATTGCATATAAAACCTTCTCTTTAATGTTTTTAATATTCTTCTTAACATACGAACTTTTAAATTTTTACTACAGTAAAATCTGGGTAAAGCGACGATAAAGGGACCGGCAACATTACGTTGTACTAACAGAAAGACGCAGAAAATGAACTGATAATTTCAAATTTGTTTTTTTATGACAATAACGGTGTTTTGCAAATCCATAGTTTTCTTTGTTGCTGGCTTATGAAGAGTTTACTTTAAACGTAAATATGGCAAAAATGGTACGTTTTAGTAAAACTTTGCATGGGAATTTTGGGTAGGAAAGTGAGCTGAGTTTTTATTATACTTACAATTTTTATTTAAGTGTCCTAAATATAAAAATTGTTAAACTTTTGCGTCGTGTTTTATATAGTTGTTAAAAGACACTTTTTTGTCATTGATTTAACTAATTTTGTTGTGCCGATGATATCGTTTATTGCAATTATTACTTTATATTTATATTTTAGTCTATTACTTTATATTTATATTTTATTGTCGTTCAATATTTTTTCTACAGCATAAAATTTTTTACTTTATTTTTTCTGTCATGAGAGCAACTTTTCTGTTAAGCTATTTTATATTTTTCTGATTTTTTGAGTATTAAAACACCTGTCGTCAAGTTATTATTTTTTTTTCAGAACAAATAACAAGTTATTTAAAAGTCATGTCTGAGAATTATGTCAGAACTGTCAGAATTAAATTTTAGTTTCTTATATTTGATTTACCACCGGAAAACTATAATTACTAATTAGATTATTCTTACTGTAACCGTTGCTGACTACATTTCCCATACAATAAAACACATACTTTTTACTTATTTTATAGCAGAATTTTGCAGCTAATTCTGCAAATATTTTGATGAGTGACAGTCATGATTATTAATTTTAAATGAACAAATCTTATTTTTGTTTAAAGTGTTAGCTACGATTTTTGTCTTTTTAACATTAGTTAGCATGATAACTGATTTTAACGTTTTTTTTTTGTCAATTTCTTTGTTCAGACATTGTAACATGGCTAGGCTAAATAACTGATTTGTTTTAGGTATTGAGAAATAAAATCAGAAGAATAAACTTTTCTTTATTAAGGGAATTTAGAAAAATTTTGTACATAATACATTATGAAAGAGTAAAAAACTAATATTGTTTAACTTGCTTAATTTGCAAAACTTGATGGCTACGCTCGCTCGATTTGGCAAATAATATACTCGTTAACTTAAACAATATACCTGAAAAACACTGATTATGTGAATAATTATTTTAAGTTGGTTCAATATTTTATAATCATATATAAAGTGAGAGAAGAACAGGAAATGAATTCAATATTGCTAGGGTATAGAAAAAAGTAACAATATTTTTTTTTAATATTGGAAAGGAATTCTGTTTTCAACAAGTGGTTTTTGAATCTCTGACTAAAGGTATACATTTTTTAGTTACTTGTCGAGTTGCATAAATTTTGGTTAAAAGTGCGAGCATTTTTCCAATTCCTTAGATTTTGGAATCGCTGAAAAATTTGCGGCATTTAAAAATGTAAAAAGTGTAAAACGTTTAAGCTCTAAGGAACTAACTCCAATGAAGCGTGAGACTTTCTAATTTTAGCTCTGTCTGAAAACAGTGTAGTTAATAGTACACATGTTCGTTGAATGTGTTTATTTTCCCGTAATCAAAACTCACCGTTTTTGGAAAAAACTCAATTATGAAAATAAGCGCGCAAGCTTTATTTTTCATCGGTACCAAAAGCTCGCAATTAGCGTAATTTGCGGATGATGGTTATTACTGAGACAGCTCTTCACTATTTAATAGAGTTAATAAAGTAATTTTGTAGCGTTGTAACCGGTACTTCGATAACTTGTTAGGACGTGAACTCGAAGGAACAAACTGCTCAAGTCTCGTGTGACCAAACACTGATTATAGTAATCTCACACTCGCCATCTTAGATAGGTTATAGATTAATGGCAAAATGGCGGCATGCATTATGTAGATTTTTTCAAAATATGTTTCATGCAACGAAATAAGTTTGTTGCGACGGAATATCTCATCGAGGACAATTAAATTTAATTCAAACAAATTTGAAGTTAATAAACATAAGGGCCGGAATATGTTATTAATGCCAAGATGGGGCGAGTGAGCATTTCTTAATTAGAGTACGCTAATTTGTATTCAAGAATTTTTTTAAACTAATTAACTTGACCGGATAATAACTTTATCGAGATCTGACGCAAATTATACTTCATTTGGGGCAAGTTTTGCTCTTTTATTAAAATTTTAGTTATTAAGAAATTTAACAACTGGGCTTCTTTTCGTACATTTTTTTCAACTAATTTTACGGAATCTGAGTACATGACTTTAATCAGGACTTAATTATATATACTCAGTTTTGACCACAAAATAATTGTTCTGTAATTGCAAGTTTCAGCTCGTCAAGCCCAATTTCAGCGGTTCATTTACTTCATTTTTTTATTGTTATACATTCTTTATACACTTTTTTTAATTATTTGGCTGCGTTTGGATTCTTTTTACCGGCGGTTCTCGTTCCGAGATGAAATATTTGTGTTCTTCTAGTTTTGAATGGCTATTTGTCAAACGAAATAAATTAAATTTGTGCTTAAGCAAATGAATTCATTTGGAAGCATAAAAAATGTAACTGTGTGTATATGAACATGAATTGTACGAGATAAATTATCATTAGCAACGCGTTAAGAGAATAGAATGTCTTCATTTAATAAACGCCGGCTCATTTATCAGCCATGCGTTCTTTGGGTCGAGTTTCTTGTAAGGTGTCTCACCTTAACAATTTTTAAATTTTTTTAACAATATTTAATATCCGGTCGCTGGGGTTTCTAAGAGGCCAATTAAAAAAGAGTCAACTTTCAAATTTTCTTTTTTTTTGGAGAGAATGGCCGCATTGATGGCGTGTAATTTTTCAGCCGGCGATCTACATTAAGTAGATGTTTATGTATATGCGGAATTAGCATAATCTAGGTACATTAATATGGCGAGTCGCGAGAAGCACGCAGTCTAAACGAGACTTTAACCATAGCTTTTGCCAAGTCTGACATGTAACATTTCCAGCCGTGTCATGAAATTTCTATGCTTTTTCAGCAGTCTTTATCAAAGCTTGATTGATTCAAAATGGGTTGGAATCTAAGCGGATTTTAATTGCGATGCGTCTAACTGGTTTTAAGAAATTGCAGTTTTATACTGCTTGTTTGGCTTGAAATTAATCTATCACTTATTATGCTCCAGGGCTTGATAATTTGTATTTATAATCGGTACAGGGGCAGATGTGGCATCTTTTACAAATTGCCAACTTTGATGAATCGCCTCCGAGGAAGTTCACCAATAATTTCGATGCATTACTTGCAAAACTTTGTTTTCTTTTTGTCAACACATTCCATTGCAGTTTACTAAAGAAATATGCTACAAAACACACTATAGTTGAATTTTCTCACCAATAAAATACATTTTTACGTTATTTAAAATCTCCATATAATGCAAAAACAACGAAAATATTTTAGTTTTTATAATTAACAACAAAATTTGTTACAAAATTTTATCAAAACTGTTACTTTGTAAAATGGATTTAAATACTTAGGTAGAGTTGTTACGGTCAGATAACATACCAAAATTATTTATTTGGTCTATTATGGTGCAAATGAAAGTGATTTTGGTATAACTACTAAAAATTATAAAATAGGAAGTTTGGAGCCTTTAAAATTAATCTTAATCCACGTGCCAAATCATATAAAAATAGTAATAAATCGTTTGTGTATCATTTTTTGAAGCAATACTACTTGCGAAAACAAAAATAATTGTTTAGTAAAATTTGCGTTAGATGAAAATAATAATAAATGTTTGATTTTAGAAGCAAATTGGTGAATTGTGTTGAAATTATTTGAAAAATTAAGGCTCTGTGCACATTACGTTCTATCCAGGCAAGTGCTTTTACGTTTAGACATTTATATCTACTTAAAAGCTATAAGCTAATTATTATTATTTTTTTTATGTATTTAATAGTAACAAAAATTAAACAACTAACCTTCTTGTTTGAGAATGACAAAGTATAATCTGGAAATAAAATTTATTAACACCTGAAAGATAGAGTATTAAAATTTGAATAAAAAACTATTCGACTTTTAAACTTAATATTGTTATTATAAATATAAAATAATTTAATAGATAAATAAAAAAACAAGCAAAAGAATAAAATCTGAAACAAAAGAATTATATTATTTATTAGCATCTTAAAGGGCGTATACTAAATAGGAAAAATTACGACGTTTAATACAATTCAAATTTTAAATAAAAATCAATAAATGAAAGCATGATAAACGTTAGTTGTTTAATTTCTGTAATTTTTTAAGTCAATAATAAATTATTTATATTATTATTATAATTAACAAATTTAGGAAAATTATAAACTGCAGTTTTTATGAATATGCGCGTAAATAAAGTATAAACAAACAAAAAGTTCTATTTAAAATGATTCGCTTTTTGCATCTTCTGCTTTCACAATATAAGGCGATTCTCTTTTTAATTTTTTTAGACTTGTATACTTTTTAAACTTGTATTAACTAACTTTAATAAAACACGAAATTTATTTTTTGTAAGGATATTTTTTATTGGGTAAAGAAAGTGATAAATAAAACACAAGGAATTTTATTTTAAATCAATTACAAACAATTTACATATCGGGTGAATCAAGTTTTATTTGCACTGTAACTCACTTCTAGACGAAGATATTTTCAAATTTTGAAATTGTTTACTTGAACGGTTACCTTTTTTTTGTGATGTAATAATTTATAAATTTTAAAAGTAAAATGACTAATTAATTTTTCGGGTAAATCTATTGTTTATTTTTACTTAGAATTTTGATACAGAAGCATGTATCTTCTCAAGAATTATGACAGAATCGTATATTTCTTTCAGGGTGGAGGTTTTTCAATTTATAATATTTGTCATAAACTTGTCATGCGATCATTATTGTGGCTTGAAAGTTATGCAAATGGTAAAACATTCCGTATTAGGACTGACCCATGGAACCGTAAATTTTCTTTAGTTATTAGGGTATTGAGTTTCTTATTGTGTTAGAGATTTATTACTACTTCAATAACTAAGTCATAAATTACGTTAAATAATACAGAAATGGATTATAATCAAGTTCTAACTTTTTGCAATTAAAAAATTTACAGATTAATTTTGTCATACATTTTTGAAATTTTTTTTTATAAATTAGTCTACCAAAATTTTTGGAGATTTTTTATAAATATAAAAAATGTAATGCTGTAATATATAGAAAGTTTTCACTACATTTTTGAACCTACTTGACTTTGGATTTTCGGCAATGATTACAGAAATAACAATTAAACTGTTAATTTTAGAAATATTTAGTAAATAGTACTTGTTTCTAGTTTTCTTAAAATTAACTATCAGTTTTTTTTCCGAAAACGCGGTAGGTAATCTAATTTATTTAAATATATTTAATTGGTATTTTTAACAAAAGACTATTTTACAGTTATTTAGAGGTTGGAGGAAAAACGAAGTGAAGAGGCGCTCGCCAACATTTTATGACAACACAAAAATATTAATGAAATATGTTTTTTTAATTGAATAATTTTAAATGAAACCACCAACACCGCAAAACTTTAATTTAATTCATCTGTACATTTTAGCTAATAGGGCATATCCCTAATTATATCTCAGTTATTTTTTAATTTTAACTTGTGATAAAAAAATAAATTTACAAGATAATAATAATCAAGATCTATTTGACGGTAAAGTTATCTTTTATACAATGATAAAAAACCATAAATAAAGAAAGGAAAACAAAATTAAATGTACAATAAAAGATTTAATTATTTTTTATTAAATTTTATTAAATTATTTTTAAACGGTGGTTCAGGGCATTAGAGGGCAATAGAGAGCAAATTTTCAGCATTTTTCCAAAACTGGACAATATTGAAAATGTTAGTGAGTGCAAATGTTAGTTGGGACTTTTTGTATAATTGATCGTGAACGTTTTATATCATTTAGTGTGGAAGATTTCTTCTTCTATCCTATGTACAAAAATTTGCTTTATTCAATTCTGTTTTTTTTTGCTATTTTTTTGTCGTCTTTGGTGTAAATTTTTACCTACTCTAATATGATTTTATTTTATTATCGACATGGGTCGACTTTTGTCATATTTTTTTGTTTGTTTTAGCTTTTCAAACTTTTTTAAGTAGTAGGTTTTTTGTCATTCATTTTTTAAAATTTTTTTATAATTTCTTGTCTGAAACGTTTTATATTGGCTTGATGTTAAGTTTTTTTTATTTTTACTAGGCTTAATCGTTTAACTCTTCTTAAATACCTACTCAGGATTTGATTCTGAATAGCAATAATGCTCTGTAGATTGTTTTGGCCACCTTGTGTTATCCACAAAATTTATTGAACTTAAAATGCTTTTTGTTGGTTACAAAGCTTCAGGATTTTATGTTGCATCTTATAACCTAATCCTGGCTATCTTTGTAAATATTTTGTATGACTCCAATTAATTAGCTCATTTTTTTCTTTTGTACCTTTTTCTAAATAACTTTTTTTAAATCATTACTATATCAGTTTATTTAGCATTTATATTTTACTGAAAGTTTGCTTCATCGTGAAGATCCGATCTTGTAAACTTCTACCTTTACAGAGATACATTGAACGTCATCTAACTTTTTTAATTTTTGTTCTATTATTTGTTTACCGATGTACTAATCAAGGCGATTCTGCAATAAAGCCAGCAAATGTTTAACTACCTATATATTTGCCATAGACCATCCGTCTTTTGCACTTTGGAGCTTTCAAAACATTTACTTTGAGTGCGAAACAATCAATAAATAGCTTAAATACTTTACTATCGTACAATCAACTTCTTTTCCAAACGTAATTATTGTTAGATTTACAATTTAGTATATACTGCTTATTTGGTGTTAAAAAATATTGTTTTTTATTATATTAAAATTGTGAAGACAATATTTCGAAATTGCAAAAGGTTAAATAATGTGAGAAAAGTAGCCGCTGACGCATCAGTCTCGGAATGTAAGCAAATATCCTTGTCTTGAACCTTCTATAATTTTTCAAAACGGCAAGGAGTAAAGTAACAAGATCCTCTTATTTGTACTTGTTCCAAGAAAATGATAATGACAATTCAATTCTCGCTTTATCCTAAGATTAACGATGCACCTTCCGATTTTATCTCGTTTCTAAAATAAATTTGTCTTAAGTTTTGTTTAATTTATCAACAATGAGAGTTTCTGTTCCCGATTTAAATTCATCGTCTTGTTTGTCGTTAGTTTCGTCGATATGACGTGTGCGAAATGTGTTGCTTAAGTAATTTCGGCGGGGCCTCTTGGAGCAACATGTCTGAAATAGCAAGCTGGTGGGTCGATGATGGAATTAACATTCAGAGTTGTAGCCGTGTCCCATCCGCCGCGCCTCTGAAATATGACTCGATCACGCTCTGGGATAAGATGAACCGAATCCATCATTTTGATGTCTTTGTTCGCTTTGTGCTTCTCCCTCGGCGACTAAAAAACCCGAAAGGAAACGAAAAATGTGGAAATCCCAGTGCACCAGGGCCGGTCGCCCGAATCCATCAAACGTCACTCTCTAATGGTGGCTGTGATACTGCGATACGCCCTGTTTTTACCTAATTTTCGGACATGGCCGACCAGAAGCTTGTTCTTTTATTATAAGCACACACGGCATGAATCAAAATATTCCAAGACTTAAATCCGAGATCGAATCGTTTAATCAACGTCTTGGTGTGTCGACTCCTGGGGAGAAAGCCTACAGGATATAATGCCGCGATGTTTTCTAACAGTACCTTTTTTTACCTAAACAATATTCAAGAAACACCACAAGATTAATGAGACGTACTTTATACAACATTTCATAATTTTACTGCCGATCGATAATACAGAAATTGGTAAATGTTGGAGAATTAAACCGGTTTTTTAATGATGAGAAATTATCATCAAACTCAAAACATGATGACTATATAATCACCGGTACTACGCTTCTTGCAAGCGGAACAAAAGTTTTTGACAGTGTTTAAACTTGTCAACTAGTGTTGGTTTTACTAACAAAGTTATTTAAAGAAAAAACTTTCCTGCAATAATCTACACCCGCATCACAACATGCTATTAAGAAATGGAAAAGTTATCCCTAAAGGGACGTTCATTCGTTATTATATCGGATTTTTCACCCTCTTGCACTTGTCCGAATGATCGATTTGTCTTATTAACAGTGACGTTTGATTTTGATTAAAACCGCTCCAAATTTCTAATAAAGACAAATCGTATCGAATTTAGTGAAATAATATAAAGAAAAAAAATAGAGTGGAGCAGTCATCAATAGGTTTATCAGTCACTGAGGGTTTCCTAGGAAATATAGATTGGTGATGATTTTTTAGAAGCCGTGGTATTTGTTCCTTTCCGAGTGATAAGACCTTTGTGTCTTTGAACATGGAGGTCATCAATAAGCGGTCTGAACTGTAATCTGCTTTCTTGATGACCGGCTTTTTTGTTTACGACTCATTTACTTCGAAATTTTTCTTTTGTACAAAATCGTTTATCATAAAAGCGGGGCTTTTCCATCCCCAGTAAAAATGAATTTTCGCCCAACAATTCGAAATTGTGATAGTGGATTAAATAAGTTACTTCCTGTGTCAGATTTAGACTTGCTCACGATATATCTGTCTACACTCTACCAATCTCAGTCAAAACAAGCATTTCAACCCCGCTTCTGTACTCAGTACGTCCATAACTTACACATTAATCAGCTCCCCCTAAACCCACAGAAATTGCACGAAAACACCCAAAATGATGCAAATTTTTAAACCTTCGTCGGTGAATAGCAAACCAGAGTGAGACTAACCCGAAAAATCCTTTTATTTGTAAGGGTAATTGCAAGGTTACGGCGGACGTATTTCAGTGCCAATATAATAGAATACCTGAGTTTCTGGCAAGGTCTCTTCTTTGTAATTTAATAAAACGCTTAACTAGGTTTCCGCAAACTGGAGGTACGTTACCCCCAATAAAGGTGAAGATAATAACTAACTGCAGCTAAGGTTTGAAACAGATTAATGACGAGGTATTAGTCAAATGTCCAAAAATCTCCCTGTTATCTGTTACACGCACGTGTAGACGGTATTGAACCTTCCCAGGTCCTACATTTTCTTTCATTATCCTACAAAAAACTTATCTTCCCAGATCCAAACTGACAGATATGGAAGATGGTCCACACACAAATAATTACAAACAAATCTTTAAAATACCAACCAAATATCGACCGCAAATTAAACGCCCACTACATTTTTCATGATATTTACATAACTGAATTTTATTTCAAGTATCTGACACAATACTAAATTTGTAACAAAATTTTTGAAAAAAAGCATTTTGATTCTTAATTGGTTCTAAATAATTTTTTCACAAAATTAGGAAGCTTATCATTTACATTTGGCAATACCAAATTTAGTAAGAAATATTTTCAAATCTTTTCATAACAAACATAGTAATACGAGTAGTAATATCAGCGTCTTTTGTAACTGATCTTACACAGTTTAATATTGATTTACATTCGCATATAGTAACTTAAAATTTATAGCACAAAATTAATTTGAAACACGACACACATTAATAATTTGTTTTAATAATTAAGTGCTGTAAAATCAGACAAATTTGTATTCGACTTTTTGACCGACGAATTTTATTAAAAATTCATAAATTATTATTATTACAATTAGGTATTACAATTAAAATATAATATAATATAATATAATTAATATAATATAATATAATATAATATAATATAATATAATATAATATAATATAATATAATAGAATTAAAAATGTTGTAAAATAATTTAATATTAGATTTATTAAATTGTTAAATGAACCAAGTTCTTTTTTGTTCTTCAGATAAGTTTTGAATTGTATTTGTGAAACGGGAACATATTAAATATTTTCTGTTTTATTATAGAACCTTTTTATAAACGTATTAGAAGAATTAAAAATTTGAGTTACTTTTACCATTTATGCGGTTAAAAATAATTTTGCAACACTTTAAACTACAATTAAAAACGCAATTTTGTGTTGCGAGAGCGTACTATTATAATTACAGATTCTTCCAGGGTTTTTTGAGTTAGTAACAATGACGACAATATTATCAGTTTTGATGTTTAATTTTTTTATTTATGCAAAATTTTAAAAACTTATTTTATTTTTATCGACTAAGACAGAAAGCATACATTTGCTGTTAACGAAAAATTGTTGCTGATTATGAAAATGTAAAAAAATTTGAAATTGAATGTTTAGTCGCAAAGATATTGTATATCCAAATTTAGAAAAGTTGGTAAGACTGGAGTTCGGATATAATAATATCTATTACTGTCATTACATACAGTTTTCTATACTAAAATTTTTTTGATAATTCTGGGTCTAAAAACTAGCCAGTTTAAAAAGAAAAGTCTTCTGTTAAAAGCCTTAAAAAAATACTCCTGTAACATGAGTATTTGTACTGGAATCGGCAATTGTTATCTAAACCCAAAGGTCAAACTATAATATCGATAAACATTTTTAGCAAGAATCTTTCGTTTAAATAAAAATTTTGTAGGTTTTCTGTTGTTTCGAAGGGATCCAAAAGCAAGGTACAATACTTATTGACATAATACATTGGAAATTTTTGTACGTTTTTTTGATTTTGATTTTATAAAATCAGCTTATTAAATGTGTTTGAAGTATCCTTCTAAGAACATGCATTTTTGACCCGCTCAATATTAAAACCATTTTAAAACACTTTTTATGACAAACGTCAATAATTTGATTTTAAATATTTGATGAGTTTTTTATATAATTTCTAAGAAAATTTACGTCATGAAAATTTAATTACTCATGCAAACTGTCTTTTGAGTCAATTTAAAGATTGTCAGGCTTTTAGTATTATGAGAAGAAATTTAAATATTTTTTTTTAAATTTTGTATTATTAAGACTATTTTCAAAGAATATATTTATCTATGTTAACATTAATATGTATTGCTATTATATTAGGGTTTTTCCTCTGCATATAGATACTTTTTGTTATACCTATTTACATGACTGTATTATCGAATTTGTGTAAAAGCTATTCTTATTTAGTTTGTTGAGAATGTGTGAAATTGTTTTTCTTTAGTGATACTGATCAAGTGATCAATAATAATTATAACTGGCTATAGGACATAATGAACAAGAGGTTAGTAAGTTGATACCGATACTTGACAGTATTGCTTGTTACGGATAAATTCACAAAATCATTCAAAAATAGATTGACCGTAATATTATAACATCTAGAGCAAATATATTAATAATACATAATAGGTATGTTTACCTATATCGGTTTATATTAGACCGTGATAGTAGTGATTTCAAATCGAATACAAATATATTGATCCATCTTGAATCTGTCAAAGTAAGATTTTAAAAAATTATTAAAAAATATTTTCTACAGTGCCTTGAAGTATTGCTGTTACATTAAATATTTTATTATGTTTTTGATTAGGTCATATTTCAAAAACTGTTAAACACGTTTATTGCTGAAACGTCTTGTAATTTGCACTACACAAGCACGGAGCATGACACCAACTTTTTCTTGAATTTTGGTCTCTCGGTTTTAATTATTGTATTTGGTCTTCTATCATCAAAAACATGCCAAAAACTTTTTCTAGGAAAACACATTCACGATTGCAAGAGTACAGGAGCTCCACCTTCTTGTTTTGAAACAGTTTTTTACAAACTTATGCTTGTTAAGATAAATTTTTATTTACAATTAGGTAATTGGAATGACTGTATCTAACAGAATAATTGAATTTGGAGAAATTGAAATTTAAAATTTTTGTTGAAACTTTTTGGTGTGTTAAATGAAACGTAAAACACCTACTAACACCAAACACTTTACTTAACACAGTGTTTGGTGTTAGTGTATATTTTACGTTTTTTTAAATTGAGATTTGTTTGAAAAGTTAGGTTGAAATGAAAAAATAGAGTTAGAAGAAATTTTCTGGGTGTCTGATAATATTTTATCTGCGCCAGCGGGAGTTAATAAATTTTGGATCAGCTAGTTGAGACGGTTTATTAAAAAAAAAAATACCTATGAGATCTGTGTTGCCTTTATGTTATGATGTTTATGTCTTGGTTTTATGATAAACTGTCGAGGTATATTTATTCTACGTCTTATGTTTTACTTAGTTTTACTAATATTTTAAACGTTATAGTTTAATTTGTGGTTATTTTTGCTAATTCTGCTTTTTTTTATTATGTTCTGAAACTGATTTAATTTAATCAAGCTGATGGTCAGAATGGTCTAAATATATAGGTAGGAGCAGACAGGATATCAAAATAGGTAGTCAATTGTTTTATTGTTACTAGTAATCAAAAAAAAAAAATAGTTGTGAATGAAGTTTATAAAAATTTTGAAATTCCCTTTGCTATTTTATGCAATTGCATTAACTAAAAAAATTTAAAAAACTAATACAGAACTAGGACGACTGCACAGTGCTCCAAAAAAAGGTAGTGTGCTCTTTTTTTGCACATAATAAGTCTTATGAGTTATCTACATGAATTTTTTTTTACAAAATTGACCCGTTTTTGAAACCTTGAATTATTGATAGATTTTGTTAAAAGATATTGTTTATATCAATTACTATTTTTGTTGTTATATATTTAACAAAAAAAGACGGAGAATTGCCATAATAGCAATAACCTGGGCACCTTTGTTTGTTGGTAACTGTACCTCAAAATTAAAATTAAAAAAATACATAATTTAATTAGAAGTTATAATTTATTGATGAAATGACGGGGTGGCGACAAATAAATATTTTGTTGTTTTTTTTAAATTGAGAGTTGATTTCTAATTTAATTTTTAATCAAGTCTGTCTTTTTTTTTCTAAGACCATGCTTAGATTGTAGATTTATTTTTTATTAGTGTTTGTAAACATATAATGTAATAATTTATTATAAAGTAGTATTTAGAGATTAATTGTTTAAAATTTGAACGAATGAGTGCAGGTTTTTTGGTAGAATAGGGTAGAAAAGTATGAAATTTTTTGTTGTGGTGAGTGTTGTTCTGGGAGCATTAATTTAAAGAAAGTGATTTTTTGGAAGAAGCTTGGATTGTTTTTTGTTGGTTTGGGTTTTGATAAATGTGTTTGAGTGTGCGTTTTCTTTGGTTGTAAGCTTGAACGTTGAAAAATCTGTCTATATTATGTAATAATTTGGAAGCATTTATTAAAGATGTAGAACCAACAAAACCAGATCGCAGAACCCGAACAGAAATGAATAGATAGGGGTAGCAGTGAATTACCGGGCGCTTGGCATTGTTCGGCCGGTGTTGCGGACGGGGATTGACGAGAGGGCATTATCACCGACATTCATCACTGCGAGTATCAATGCGCTGCTTCCCACAGGAGACCCAAAAACTTTAGCTGTTTGTGAGTTCTGATCCCCACTTCCTCAGTTTTTCTACTTTGTATTTTTCGCTCAACCTTCCCCAGCGTCTTCCATCGCATTTTTCATCTTTTCTAGTTTCAGCTGTGACGTATGTCATGCATCAGACTGACTAATGCATCTCGGATCCGTCACGACGAGCACCACGCAAAAACGACAACCCAAAGAAAATTTTTCACCGCAAAGACCCAAAAAAAATATTTCAAAGTGAAAAACTACCGCCAGGTCAAGATCCGAATAAAGTGCTGGCCGGCCGGTAATTGTATAATTGCGCCATTACGTGTGCGTCGGTGAATCCCGCCCAGTTCTACCAACGAAATAAAAGCAAAACGCGTCGTCCGGTAACATCTCAATTAGCTATGGTCGCATCATATTCGATTACGATTTAGGAACAGAAGCTGCTATGATATCCATGCAGTCATTAATTACAGAAAGAGATCCGAGAGGCCATAAATAAAATTCGACATTCCATTTGGCAACGTCGCGTGGAGGGTGGGGCGGATCTGACGCGATGATGGAACGAACCTCGGAGAAAAATGATCGTGTCAGGAAGGAGAAAGAGGGGATGAGGGAGGAAGCGAGAGGGTGAGTTTGACCGGGGTGGCTCGGCCTTGATGGATTAGACCCTCTTGGGGGTGGGGGATGGTTGCGACACACGTTTCCCCCATACCAATTAGAATTCCTACGATTGAATCAGTGATTGCCCCATCTCGATTTATGTTTTGTTTTGGATTTTTTACTTGATGGAATTTCTTGTTTAAAATGACAATTATCGATACGTGAACGTTATTGATTCGATTTTTTGATTAATAACCGCGACCTAAATTTTTATTTTCATTATTCATGAAGCCCAAAAGTTGTTTATTCAGAGGGTTGAACATGAAAAATTTGTTCATGCTTTCACATAAAACCAATAGGGGTAAAGTGTTCTTTCATTATTTATCAGCAGGCATATCATAAAATCAATAACCAATACACATTAGGCCATATTTTCTATTCTAATAATACATTATTACACAAAAATCACACACACGACAAAACTAAATTTATTCCCTTTTATTTATTTATCATGTTTATTTACTGTCTCTTCTTATTTATTTATTAGTTCAACTAAAGCTACTCATCATTTCTGCGCCGATGACATATCGGAATTGGTAGAGCCACTGCCTGTTTACAATTTTCTTTTTTACACTCTGTTGAATTTAACTCTCATTCTTTTCCACAAATAAATCATTTTCTATTGGGGGATCTTTTATGCCAGTCTGTTTTTTATCGCCTTTGCTTTTCTCTCAACTTTTTTTTTATTTACGAACAAACACCAACAAATTATTTTCATCTACGAGTATAAATGCCACACAGAAAAAATATTTCTGAGAGTACTTTTATTACGAAACAGCTTCGTAATTGTACACTGTTGCTAAAGTTATCATTTTTTGTGTAAAAAAATAAATAAAATATGCGTAAAACAAAAATTTTAAGTTAAATTTTACATTTGCGTGTAACATAACAAAAAAACTTGTAAAAAATGCACTGTTTAAATAGATATAAATAAATCATAATCGGGACGAATTTACGCCAAACTCCGAACTCTTAAGACAAATCTTTATTGTACAGAGTATTCGAAAAATAATTGGCTAACATTTTAGCTACAATTACCCTAGACCAGTAGAAGACAAAAGCCGATAAAGTTATTGTTCTACAGTGGATCTGTAAAAAGATACAGCTGGCAAAAATTGATGATTTTGAACAGCTCTTTTATTATTTTTTTTCTCTATCTCTATCGCAATGAAATTTGGGAATCATGGATACATTATTAGACAGATATTATAACCAAATTTTATTAAATTTGCTTAGCAGGATTGTTAATTTGAATATTAATAGCCTCTAAAGAATTTCTTTCAAAAATTCGAGACCCAAAAGTTTGGTTTAAAAAATTTTGATTAAACGCATCGTTTTTAAGTAAAATTACAAAACCGACAAGATGTCTAAAGTCCAAAAAAAGTTACAAAATAATAATTAAAAAAGCAGCTGTAAAATATAAATATTATTGACACTTGTAAAAATATTGTCATTGATTTTAAAATTAACCTGTTAGTTTTATCTTTATAAAATGTTTGGAATTTTTTTTAGATTGTCATAATTGGTAAATTTTTATTAAACTAGAGACAAATACTTTGGTTTAAGTATATATTATGGAAACTGAAAAAAACACGTTTAATTATGAAATAGAAGCATAATAATGAAAAAAGTATGATTTTTTATTATACAGCCTACGTTCTAATGTTGTTTTCAAAAGCATTGTTCGAGCATCTTTTTTTTAAAGTTCTAAAACAATTTTAAGAATAGAGTAATAACAATTTAATGATTTATGAAGTTTGGGTTAAACTCGACCATTTATGAAATCTACGAGGTTTATTTCGTTTTTTATCTTTTTATTTGCAGTGGTTACTGCCTAAAATAATAGTAAAATTTATATTGATAAAATGATTTAGAACAAAAGTCAATATTTCTTAGGTAAATGCATAAACTATACATAGTCGTTACTTGTGGTAAATTGACACTTTTTTGTGTAGACTATCTTGGATTTTCGGTGTGGTTTTGGTGTCAAATTTCTAAGAGTGCAACAGAAAAAGTTAAATAATTCAGAGGGTGACAATTAAAAACGTGTTGCAGTCGGGTGGTTTTCACCCTCATGCGAAAAGAAACTTATTTAAAAAGCACAATCATGTAATATGAAGTTGAAGCATCAGAGCGGCTGAGTGGTGTTTACAAAGAGGAATTATAAATGGGGGGAACCCAGAAAACACAAGATAAATGCTTCCCAAATGAGAAAATGCGAACGAAATGAATAGTAATGAATAGGAAATGGCTAAACAGTGAAATGCTTTATTCGGCAGCGCTTCACCGACAGATGAATGAGTGATAAGTGAAATGTAATTATATTTTATTGTTTAAGCGAGATGCCGCATCGGGTTTGAATAAAGACACCGTTTTATCAGCCAGTGCATATTTTGACGCGACAAAGGAATCATTAATTACTCCAGAATGAAAGCTTTATTGTGATCTCTCAAGCTTCTTGTTATAATTTTCTAATCGTGGCGGAAGAAGAATCTGGTTAGGGCGTGGACGCGTGATTATGATATCGGTAGGTGTATACTCTAAGCAGCCGAATTTTTGCAGTTAATAAGTATTAGGCGGTTGAGAATGGAAATAATTTATCGTTCTCATCATGGAAACACCACAAAAGGTGTGGTTGTAAATAATGTTCACACAATATTTCGGGCCGTACTCACAGAGGAGTGCCATTTGTCTAAGCGTCTATTAATTTTAATTTTATCTTTTTTCTGTACGGGGTTGACGGTCATTTGTTAAACAGTCCTCCGCTACTGGTTCACTTTTATTTTTCCATTACTTGGTGATTACTGCATTATTAATGGGAGCTATAAGCAGACATCGCTACCAAATGATAACTAAACATGTTAATTACTATAATGGAGGACGGTATTCCAGCTATGTTCCTAATGGTATCGTGTTCTTTTTATGACAGTTTTTTTTTATCAGACACTTTTGTCAATATTTTATCTTTCATCTATATATTTATTCTACCTGGAAAACTATTGTTTTACAAATAATTGTCTCTGTTAATGGACTACACAAGCTATTACCGTACTTAATAAAACAATGCAACACAAACAACTATAATCTACTCTTAAATGACACAAAAATTAAATTAACTCAAATGCAATTTTATTACAAAAACAATTTATATTTTCTTCTTCATTTTTAAAATATTTATATATTCAGTTGCTTTTCTTACTTTATTTCCCATCAAAAAGCAAATATGGCAAAGTACTGGATATTTATTTGTTATGTCACTTGTTATGTTATTTGAATTGCTGTACTTATTTAAAAAAAATCGTTTAATTTTCAATTAGTACAACCAGGTTGACAATAACACGATTCAAATAACGATATTTTAACAAACAAGAAACATAGATCTTACTGTTATTATTTATAAAAAGGTAACCTTGTACTAAAATGAAAACCAGCTTATTTTTGTGTCTTATAAAAAAATAATATAAAAACTAATAACTACAACACAAATTCAAATAAAATCACCAAATTGAGCACAAGATAGCATTATTTATTCTGTTGTTTTATTGAGTTAGTACTGGAAGATAATTTACAAAAATACTAAATTATCTTTGATTTAGTTAAGTGAAAGGAAGATGAATCACTTTTTATGATGAGAATACAAATTACTTATGTATTTATTATGTAAACGTTATGAAAATAATGCAAAAGGTTAAATAACAAAAGAATTTGCTTTAGTAATGTAAAAGTCACAAAATGATTAAACATAAATATAAAACGAAAAATTTTGTAGTAGCCCATTTGTCGAACTTTCTAAAGATTTTCTAAACCACACCAAAGAAGTGAAACTTGGTGCTACTATTGTTTCTTGTTTTTTTTTTATTACAGTTTTTGCAAGTATGTTGTAGACAATACCTTGCAACCAATCATCTTTTTTTTGTGAGGTCAATAATCTTTATTGACAAGGTCTGCTTTTCTATCAACAACATCAATGCTTTGCATTTGCAGACGACGTAAAACTCATAACAAGAACCTAAGAAGAGTAACAAGAAGGCTGATTATAAACGCGGAAAAATGGGACTAAAAATTAATAAAGAAAAAAATAAATTTATGATATGGGAAGATAAAGGATTCAAAGAAGGCAGATATTTAGAAGTAAAAGTAAAGGAAAGGAAGAGATACAATTTCAAAGAAATTAAGAGATTTGTCTACATAGGAAGTGTAATAGAAAAGAAACCAACAAATATAGAAAAGATAAAAGCAAGAATAGCAGCTGGAAACAAAAGAGTCTATGCATTACACGCTAAACTAAGCTCAAAAACCGTAGCAAGAGCAACAAAACTTTATGTCTGCAAATCCAAAATACGACCGGTGGTAACATACGCTTGCGAGGGATGGACACTGAGAAAACAAGATTAGTCTATGCTGTAGAATTGGATAAAAGTGTTGTAAGGAAAATTTATAGAGAGAAAAAAAGAAAAAAAAACTTGCATTAGAAGAACAAACGAAGAAATAAAAACATTATACAAATACACAGATATAATACATGTAAGAATAGTTAACTCACAAAGAATCAGATGGATAGACCACGTAACATGAATGAAAGAAACAGATTACAAAAAAAAGTATTAGAAACAGGACTAAGACTCAACAGAAAAAAGAGGCAGACTAAGGACAGAGTAGAAAAAAAGTTGACGACAACTTCTAAAAACTACAAATAAAGCAGTGGAAGAAGAAAGCTCTTAAAAAGGATAGAATGGAGAAAAATTTTCTCAAGCCATGAGCCTACAAGGTTTGTAATGCTTACATATAATTTTTATTGGCTACACTTATGTTTTTATTGGTGCGTAAAGGATCATTCCAAATTAGACTAAAATTTAATTTGATAAAAAAGCTTATAATTTACTCGAAAATTGCAAATATTTTTATTGTAATATGTTGTATTGCCATTTTGGGTTAGAATAGAACATCTAATAAATTATCTCCACCACTTGTTTATTTTGGGATTTTGCCTCTTATATTACTGCATTATTGTACATACCTAACATGTGAATTCTGCAACATTCTTTTTCTATTAATTACGACTCTTAAATTAAATTTTAAATAAATGTCAAGGAGCTGCTTCATTATTAAATATCAATTATGGAACGCTACACAAACAGCTAATATTCATCCTACATTTTCTTTTAATATCGAAAAATTCAATATAAACAATTTGCAGATTATTTTTACTATAAAAGTTTAGTTTAGTTGAAGACTCTTGATCAAAAGAAAAAAGAATAGCGGCGGATTCACGTCTCATGTTTTGCAATAATATAGTAATCTACAAGTAACTAGCAACATTTTCAAAAGAACAAGTGAAAATAATTTGTTGGCTATTTCAGGCAAAATGGCAATATATGTACTACATTAAAAAAATGCAATTATCGAGTATTATTTGATGTACTTTTTAGCTAAACTAAATTTTAAGCTCATTTTGAATTGCTTTTTGTCACTTGATAAATTATACAAAATTGGAGCTTTTAATTTTGAAGAGGGAGATTTGCATCTCTTTTTTTGTTTTTTTTATTCTTACTTTTTATGCATTTTTTTTGTGTATGTATTCTGGTGTGGTAATATTTCCAAAAACTCTTCTGAAAACACCCTTGATAGCAATACTAATGCCTTAGCAAAAATTTTTTCTGGAGTTATGTCATCGTTTAGTGGAATCTTATTTTGATCTTACAATTAATGTCTTAATTGATAGACTCAGATTGTGAAGTGACTGGTTTATTGTTTTTTGTTTTTTCTGAAGATTTACAGTTTGTAAAAAAAGCATAAATCAGATATTTATTTTTTTAAACACCGATATTTTATTGCAAATTGTAGCTGATTTGCTCTAAGCTTCGCTCAAAAGCTTTTCAAATTGTCATTTTTTAATTTCGCGTTTTGGCTTATTTTTTACCATTGTTCTGCACCAGGCTTTATAATAGTATCTTTAGAATATTTAAAAAAATAGGGTTTAAAGGCTATAAGTAGTATGCTTTGTTTGAGGATAGCATAAAATGTTATCATCAGTCGTGAGTAGGTCAATGTTTATTATGGGTTTAACTAATAAGATCTTTCCAGGCGATTTTCATGGAATGAAATGTTTTGTTGGTCAGTCACTAAATATGTCTGGATTAACATAGGCTGACTTTACTCACATTTGTATTACAGATTCTGGAGGTAAAGTGTCCTTTATGTTTTTTTTTTTCTTTGAAAATACTCTATGGAGGTAGGTAGCCAATGTGGAAGGAAATATTTATTTATGCAGTAAATTTATGAAATGCAAATTCGTAAATATAATAAAAGTAAATTATGTGTCAATAATACAAACGAGACAAATAATAACCACACAATTGGTATTGTATTGGTATTGGACTACTTTTGTTTTCATCAGTGACTTAACTTCAAAAAATGTTACACAAACGTTTTATTACGATTTTATCTCTATTTAGTCACGTGGCTTGAAATTATTTCTGAGGAGACCGTACATTATAAAATAGATAAACGAATCAAAAGACATAAATCAATAATAAAGAACATTTAAGTTTTATTCTGTTATGTAACTTTGTGATTAATTTACTGCAAGAAGGACCGCATAAAACTTTCCCAAACCGGATTCACAAACTTAACTCAAATATATTTTTAAATAATAAGTTACACAAACAATAAACAAACTCACTTAAGACAACTTTGAACCTTTTTAGATTTAAATATCAAGAGCAACTAAAAAAAATTTACTCAGTTGTGGGTAATCTCTGGAGATTAATTTAAAACGTACTACTTTAGACTTTACAGCAGTTTGTCAAATCTTTGTTTTAGTTCAATTGTTATAGTGGCCAATTTTATTTTGGTCATCAAATTGACTGTTGAGTCTAAGAAGATTGCTTAATTGTGAGCATTGTTAACTTTTTGGCTTTGAGATTTCAGATACTGTGTCTATCTCTTTTATTAATGAACTCAAAATTCATCTTGTTGCTGAAAACTTATTAAAAGTACTGGAAAGAAAGATGAGTTTTTGATATTTTTACGACCAACATTTTTTTCTTGTCATTTATATTTGTCATTTTTTTGTACAATGTTTGATGCTTCAGTTTTATAAAAACTTTTCACAAAAAAGGGCTTCTGGAGTGCTATGTATATGTAATTCTAAAATAATTAATATGAATGTCTATATTTTTTGAAAAAATAAATTGTAAATCAATTTAGTAAAATTTAGTTTTTTACATTAAAGCACAAAGTCATAAAAAGTTGTCATTTATTTTAAAAGCTATTAATATAACTTATTAGGTGTACTACTCTAGCAATTTTTTGTTGAATTTTTAAATCTTGAACAGCAATTGATAAATTGTTGTTTGCATAAATTTTTGTTTTGTCTTATTATATTTTCATTGTTTTAACCACTAATATGAAAGTATACAAAACTATGGAGTTTAATATTTTCTTGATTAAATTCTACCAGCAAGTGTTTTTGGTCATTTATTATTATGGTATTCCAAGTAAAAGGTTTACTGTGGCTAAATATTAATTAGGGAAAAGGTTAAAAATTAAAGTAGTCTACTTATTAGACGATGTTGTTTAACTAATTGACGTTTTATAAATCAATAACAGATAAGAATTAAAAGATGCGTTGTTATCTGTTTCTGTGAGAATTTTCAAATTTTTGAAAAATAAATAAAAATCTTGAGTAAATGCAAAACAACTTTTTTTTATTATCAATTTTTATATGAATTTGATCACTTTTCTGAGAAATAATAAATTATATAATTGATATCATTTTTATGTTTATATTTTTTTATATATTTATATTCTTATTATAGTAGTTAGTAGGTATATATATACGTATATAGTAACATAATCTGAAGAACTGACTATAGTGGTGATGCTGATAGGATGATTCTATGAAGAATAAGAAACTGCAGCGATTAACCGTATATTTTGCAGAGTGTGATCATACTAACAAGTGTGTGTAATAAATGTTTATTAAACTATGCTATCTTGAGATTTTGTTAAAATTTATGTGAGTTATGGAAGGAAATTTTATTTTATTTATACCTCATAAAAATATTGGGATGTAGCCAATTACAACACTTTATAGTTGTATCGATGTTGTATCAAATATTTTTTTATGTCGTATATAAGATTGGCGTAAGAAAAATGGCTAGATATGAAGTCATGTCCAATAAGCTAAATTTAATTTAAAATTTAATTTTTTTAAGATGAGATTTCATTGTACAATAGTTGGGGCGATATTTAACCCTATTGGATTTATTTGTCTGCGCCATAGTTGAAAAGCTCTCGTTGAATTGCCGCAGCGTTTATTCTCCCTTGTATTTTTCGGTCACTGTTCGACGATGACTAAGTGGACTTACTTGTTCGCAGGACGAAGAAAAATGATGATTCCGCATTGAGGAGTTCCCTTGGTCTCTCGGCAATCCCTCTCACACCCTGCTGAAACCGGGGATTCTTCAAGTTTGTATTTGATTCTTTTGTGTTCGAACGTTCTCTAACTACGATAATTTTTTATCGTCGATTCAAATCCGACATAAATATTTATAGAAATTATGCGTGAAATAAAAACGATGTTTTTTGCAGTAGCGCCACTCGGCTTGTGTCCGAACTAAGGTATTAGTCTCGGTCCATACTGCCGTGCCATCTTCATCAATCTCTTTGTTAATTTATTGTCTTATTTCCCATTGTCATTTTTCATCCGGGAGTCTAACTACATCTTCATTTTAAATTAAACATGAACGGATAAAATTACTACAAGGACTACATGAAAATTATGTAGATTAATACTAGCAACACGCTCCAAGCTTCGGATTGAGTGTGTTTATGTGTTCTTCGTGTTTTACTTCTAAATTACACGAATTATTTTCGTCGTTTTGGAAAATGTTTTCATTATTTTGACATGCACTTTTTTTACCTTATAAACATCCAGCGCCAACAATAACGTTGGAATATCATCAAAATTCACGCTGAATTTACTCAAGGTGTGCATTATTTAATCTAACTAATGAGGAAATCTCAAACAACTCAACCGTTGCACATTATGTGCACCTACCTTTATCTTGGGTGTAAATGTCTTCCTTTCGAAAAACAACACCTCGTTGACAACTGAATCAACCAATTTCAGAATTACATCCGCATCCTCATATTATACATTCAAAATCACTTAATCACTCCGAGGGTTGGCTTTTAAATATTTAATTAAGTCATAAAGCTCATTTGCATTTCGAAATTCTCTTATCATTAATCACAAGCTTTCGCTTAATTGAAGGTAAAATGTTTGAATTTTGTTGGTTCCTCTGATGGATCTGATAAGGGCGCTCACGATACACTCTTTCGATCGAGGCTTGAATCCATTTGGAAATTGTCTCCGCATCATGGCGTTGATGGAGTGCTGACTCCATCCTAATATAATAGAATTGAAAATTCGAAGTCTTCCAAGATATAACACATACTTTCCTTAATGAGCAAATAATAGTTTCATTCATTTCGTTTAATCGTTTTGTTTTCTTGGAGCATCCTGAACACGTGTATATTGCGTTCATTTCTTATAAATAAACTCGTCTGTGGTGAGTTTCCGTCTTTTTGTGTCGACGTTTCCGAATCAGTGTAAATTAAATTTTGTCGAGTCTCCCACGCTTTGCATAGATCAAGGGAAGGAATCAAGAAAAAGCGGTAATCTAAAAAGCTAACGTGAAAGGGCTTGGAAATAAAAGATTGATCTTTGTGAGATATCAACACTGGTCGATTCAAGGTTGGGCATGCCACAATATTAATCGGGCGTCAAGTGAAAACAACTAAGTGATAAACTGCTGGAAATGGACTCGAACCTGCGTGCGTTTGTCGGATGGGATGAAGACATAACATTCTAAGTTTAGTGCAGTGCTGGTGGATTTGTTTTGTCGATTGGTACCGACTGGCATATTATTGATTGCGACTTCGCCTTTATACCAAACACATTTTTATCATGCCACGAAATGTGGATATAATAGATTCGCGGTATATCTCATACTTATTAACAAAAAGAGATTAAGTTGCTTCAATTCGAATTAAAGGCGGGACATTACCGCAAGCACCGGCTTATATAAAATAAAACACGCAATTAGTGCTTACGCACGATCTTAGGGCTTAATAAGCGTGGGTACTATTAAAATCGCATCACTATCAGACCGCCATTAGTTCAAATAAACCAACTTCTACCATTGGGGAGAAAGGGGCCTTTAACGTCTAATGGTATTAAACCGCTCGGCCACGAATGGGATTATAATAGGTGTTTGTTGACTTACTTTGGATATATTTTCTATGGACGAAAAACAACGATAATCGACATTGTTTCCTCATTTATGAATATATTATCAAAATGGAGCTTCTATTGCAAACATCGTTAGATACGCATCAAAACAATTGGACGATAAACGATCAAGACATGAAACCATATTACGATAACAAAGACATTTCGAGGGGACATTTTACAAATTACCACTAAATTGGATTAGGTAATGCTAAATAAACAAAGGAGGAGTCAAGTTTTTTGACATCTCATTTTTAACAAGATTGGTAGTAATTCATTTTCTAAAGAAAGTTATGTTGCTCTAATGTTAGCTAATAAAATAAAAAAAATTTATAAAGGCATACACAAAAATTATTAATATTTCAAATAGAGGAAAGTTAAGTGAAATTATTATGTTTATGGTTGAGTTTCTTGCAAATCACAAAATTTAAGTAACCTTCACAAAAAAAAAGGTTTACATAATTTTTTTACTAGATGTATTTTACACCTAAACACTCCAACAGTTTGAAAAGTTTTGAATTTTTTTTAATATACTTTGCTATGGTTTACAAGCACAGTCATAAAAAGCTTTGCAAAACGCAAAAACAAGCTAAAAAAATTGTATCTTTTTTAAATAGCTCAGGAAACTTCTTTAAGGTTTGTTTTTACAAGCTATACATTGTCTATTAGAAAAGTTTGTAAGATTACATACAGTTTTTTACAATTTAATAATGAGTGCTTGATACATGCGTAAACTGACTTTGTAGATGGCAAAATTTGCAGTTAACATATTCCAGGGAGAGCCAGAAATTTTTTAACTTTTTTTGGGTATGTTACAGTGTGTTTTTTGACTTTGCATTGCTTGTATCTTATTTCAGGGACATTCTGTATATAACGTCATTTATTTAAATTTAAATTATCTAGCAACTAAGTTAATTAAATCTATATTAAAAATAATGACAAAAGTATACTGTAGTTATTATTAATGGAAGCAATTTTTTTACAATATGTCGATATATTTTAAAGAGTAAATGCATATATTGTTTGTAAATCTAGTAATCTAATCGAGGCGAAGGACTATATTTTTCTGTGATAATAAGTAATTTATAATTTGAAATTATTATGTTTATAAGTAAAAGTTACTGTAATAAGTAGAAAACAATTGTTTTGTGTTTTTGAAGCTTTTAATTACTTCTTATAGCAGGTTTAAATGGCTTAAAATTGTTCCTAATAGCAGTTTTTATTGGAGGTTCAGGTACCATAATAGGCTGCAAAACACTTTTGTTTTTGTACTATTCCTGTTAGTGCTGCCATGGCAAGAAGTTTAGGTACTTTACAGAGTCTTCAAATTGAATAGAAAATAGTAACCGTATATTTCTATTTTCTAATTTTTTAAGTAACACAATAATTTCAAAATTTATTAAACATTCTCGTTGTTTTACTATTTGTTGTTCTACTTCTTTACATTTTTTCCTACGATAAATTCTGATGCCTCAATAACCTCCAGTGACTCCATTATTGACTCTTGACTTCACATATCTTTCAGCAAGCTAAGCTATAACAAGACTGCGAGTGAATAGGGGTTCTGGGTGAGAAATTAATAACAAATGTGGATCGAGTGCAGTTAAAGAATTGCTACAAAATACATATAGGTACTTGTAATATCTTTTTAGCATTTTCTAAACAATTGAAAGTCTATCATTTTTTTAAAACACCTGTACTGTTTATGCCTTATGTAATAAACATAATCAAATAAGTATAAACTACAAAATTAAAAATTTATAACGCTTTACAGGATGCCGTAATAATAAATTGTTTATGATAACTCTAGGTAATGTGTACAGTTTTTCTCTGAAATTTTGGATATTTTGACTAAAATTATAAATCTTTGAATAATAAAGACCGATCAGTGTGCTACCAAATTATCTAAATTAGGGGCATCTGATAATGATTTTAGGATTATAAAAATAATTATGGAAATAATAGTTACCACACTGACTGTTCGGAGATCTATTATTCAAAGACTTATAATTTTAGTTACAGTAGCCAAAATTTGAGATAGAGAAATTAAATTGAGTAACTACAGAATAAGAATTGTTAAAAAAAATTTTACCCTAAAGATATTTGTCTTTAAAACAATATTTGAAAAATTTTATTTAAAAATGTAGAAAAACTATTCAAACAGAACAAAATGTTTCTACAAAAGCAACTGTATTGGATTATCGACTTAAATTTATTTTTCTATCGTTGTCTAATTACTAAGCTTCGGTGCTGGAGAGTATTGATTAACCGGTGTAATCAGTTAATTACACCAGGTAATTAACCGGTGTAATCCAGCGGGTTGCATGTTATATATTCAACTGGTCTACACCAGTTGACCAGTAGAACAATTGAATGAATAACATGCAACCCGCTGGATTACACCGGTTAATTACCTGGTCGTTTAATCAAGACTCTCCAGCACCGAAGCTTAGTAATTACAAACAAACTTAAAGTAACTACAATTTTTATACATTTTTGTGTTTTTATTGTTCTAGTTTAACATTTTAGTGTCATACTCGTATTTTTTCTTTTATATTACTATTGGTGATTAAGCAATTACTTTGCTGTATTTTTTTAAATCCAAAATGTGTAAATTTTTGTTAAAATAAGTTTGATTTATTGTATTGGGGTCTTATTTCAAGTTCACTAGCACACTAGTGCAAACCATCGAAAGGGTGCACTGCGTGCGAATTTTGCACCACTCATAGGACATACCACAACTTGACAGTTCAACGTTAAAAAATTTAATTTACTAGGGTCTTCAAATATGTAAAATCCATGGCAACACAGCGAATTAAAAAACTTTACCGTTATTTTTTACCTAACAAATTACTAACTAAATAAAATTGAAAATATTTATTCCCCATACACTTACAGGTGCTTTCTATGACAAACCTTTTTTCTAAACGTTGTTTAATGCTATCATATGGTTTAATAAAAAAATAGAAATGTTGGTAAAGAGTGAGTCAACAAAAATACTTTTGATGTGAATGATGCAGTACTACTCAACAATTGTGTGAAAAATGACAGTAATTGTGTGGATGTCAGGCAAATAGATATTGCTACATTTGACTTATTTATACAGTTTTGTTTTACCTTACCTTATATAAGTTTTTTATGAAAAAGAAACAGTTACAAAACACATAATAAAACGTTACTTGAGTGTAGAATAAATGTTTACTTAAAACATTTAAAAATTTTTAGATGAGGTCAGGTAAATTCTTTATTTTTTTTTTATGATTTGATCCGAATTCGGTTTAATTTTTAAAATACTTGACAAATCTTTTGAAGATCAAGGTTTGCGATAAGCTTGTCATTACATGTTTTACCTGAAAGGATGCAAGTTTTTTTAATTGTGGAAAAAAATGTACACAAATATTTTCGTAATACGTACGAAGTTATATTAGTGTCATTTATTTAGCATTTTTATAACGTATATAAATGTTCCTGAGGCTAGGTACATTAGTCGATGGCAATTATCATGTTTTTCAACAACACTGTAAAAACATGAAATATTAAACGGTAGATTAAAGATGCCGCATCATGGGAAGACGTTTGTCCTCCGGCAACTTGAAAAATACCTCCACCAAACATAAAAGCATATAGGAAATACTGGGAACGTATATGGATGACGCTTTTTCCGCTTCAGCCTTTTCCATGTAACGAACAATCTTAAATAGCTAAGCTTTTAGTGATGATTCTTCAGTGTAATGTGTTTTTTCTCGAAAGAAAAATTTAAATTTTAAAAAATTATTTATAAACAAGCTAATTTTAAGTCACGTCAAGCACCTGCATTGATTAAACCACTACATTAGTTCCCGACTAGCTTATATTATATAGGCGTGTGTAGTAACAACGTAATTATGAAAATCTCGTATAATAGCGTGCGAAAATGCAATTAAGGCCTTTTGAATAAACGCAAAGTGTTAATTTCGCATAGTTATAAAACAATTAGTTTGTTTTATAAAAGTAGGATTCAAATCTCGACATTCTTTCAATTATCAATTCGTTGTTTAACATAAATGCATACAAAGAGTACTCTCGATATATCCATATGTTAAATGAAGCACAGGGAATGAGCTCGCGTGCAAATCCATCTTCCGGGACGGCGCCCGGAGTTCGAGCCCTACCAAGAACGCACTTAATCAAAGCGTCGTGCCGCCTCAAAACAAATGCGATTTTTCTTTCGTCTTTATATAAAAGGATTTTTTGCAGGGAAAACATTGGCCTGGAAGTTGGAGTTATTGTTGACCGTGCGCTCCATGAGATGGGGGAGAAAAGGGAGATTAACAGAAAGGATCACTCGAGTGGTAAACAGATTCCAAAGACGCAAGCAATTACAAAGGGATTCCAATAATTATTACTGGTCGACGATAATGGAACATAAAACTTGATTTTTTTTAATAAATAAATATTTTAAATTGGTTATCTATTTTTTATTATGTAACCTTAAATCGAATAAACTCTAAAAGCCATCAAAGAAAAAAAATTAAAGAAACAAAGCGCCTCTTCTAAAGGTAAGTTTTAAATTTTTAAGTTTATTTTAATATTTGGATTTAAGTAATTTTAATGCATTTAGACTTGTCGACAATTAAACAAAACTATGTATTTAAAACTTGATGTACAGGGTGCAAAATTCTACGAGTACGCCCGATTTAATTTTTAATTTTCAGTTTTTAAACTGAAAACAGAAATCTTACTCATTATTTTAAAAGTAAACCAACTGTTTTGACAAAAATCGAAAAATATATCGAAAAAGTCAGGGTACGCCAGGTCAACCACGGCAGCCATTTGGCCAATATTATATTTATCACTATTATTCTTAAAGTGTTTGTTTTATAAATCAATAAAAGTGCCTAAGTAAATGATAATGTAATTGGTTTATTTTAAGATAAAATTTAGTGTACACTATAAGACATCCTGAGAGCTGGACACTTCTAAAAAAATTGAACCTACACTATAAATTTTTTTGACCAAAAAGAATTTTTCAGAAATCTCTAATAAGAAATCTTCTTGGCAATCTTTAGAACATTTAGATCATAATCAATGTTTATTATTAATATTATTATTATGATTATTAATTAATATTGCTTGTGCAAATTGCTTGCGCATGTACAGATCAGAGAAAAATTGGGGAATTAGTAGGAAATCTTTAAGAAATCCTACGTAAAATTTTGCTCGTTGCACATCAGAAATTTCTGTGTGTCCACTATTCCGGTATTGTTGGATCAATTACATGCTCTGTCACTGTTCAGCGCTCTCATCTATTGAAAGGTCTATTCTGGGAAGCTTCTGGCCTAGTATGGCTAGTCTTGGTAACCGCATCTAGGCAAAAATCTTGCCTAGAGTTGCTCCTTCTAGCGAATTTCTATATAAACAACGTATTTTGGCAAAAGACTGGTTTATTGTTTTGACGCAGCATTTCTACTAGTGATTTAAAATCTGAAATATGTTTGATATCAGGTTTTACATAGAAATCACAAAATATTCTCTCCTACACGTTTTTCACAACCGATTTCGATTTTCTAAAAGACAGTTGGACTAGCATTTTTGGAAATATAGTTGAATTTTCTATAATAATACGTTATTGTTTTTTAACAAAACGTTCTAAGTACAATTCTTAAAAAGCATTTAGAAAACTTTTCTTTTATTAAAAGTCACTTCTAACAATAAAATACTCTTTTTATAAAGTATAATTTGTTACAAATTATAAGAAGTTACAAATTTTAGCATGTGATAGCTCTTGTTGAAAGGGTGCTAAAAAAACAAATTTGCTTTAGACGAATGCTTATAGCTTTAAAGGTGTTATATACCATAACAAAAATATGACAAATAAAATTCTAAGAACAAATCTCCAAACGGCAGATACCTGCCATTTTCCAAAGTGTGAAAATATTAGAGACCAAAAAAAACGTTGACGTGACGTCATACCGACATATTCTGTTTCATCTCATATGTTGTGAGATTGTTTATGTTTTGTCATCTCGGATGTCATTGAACTTTGCAGTTGTTCATTATTTTTTAATCTTGATGGTGTTCGGTTTTGAACCAAAAATAATTGAAGTAAGTTGAAGAAGAATCAGAATATCTGCAGAACGACAAAAATTTTGAAAGAATTAACGACATATCTTGGTGTAGGGGCGGAAATTGTGTAGGTACTATTTAGGCCAAAACCAAAACAATGTTTGTGTTGTGTTAAGAATAAACTAAAGTTGAGAACAAATGTATGAAATGTAAACGACTGTAGTACATACCACAAAGCATTTGAGAAAATAGTTTAAGGTTTTGACTCTTTTAAAGTTTGCCATTTTTAATAACATTTAGTGACCACAAGCAACAAAAAAAACACAAATGCCCGTTTGGATTGATGGCGGTATGACGTCATGCGTTCAACTGAGTTCTTTCGCTGTTCAAAAACCAATGGTCGTAGCAACTTACGGTTTTGATTTTTAATCTTAGATATTTTTTAAGAATTTTCAGACGCTTTTATGGAATTTTGGTTTACTGTCCCTTTAAGATATACAATGTAAAATTTTTGCTCAAAAACAGTGTTGTTATGCACTGCGCATCTCAAAAATAATATTTTTTAGATACTACTTGTAAATTTGTCTTGTAATAATAAAAAAAAAATCGACAATGTGTTTTGCCGTAATTCGTTTTTGATATACCCAAGGGAAGCACACTACTTTTGAAAATTAAATTTGCCAAATTTTGATCAAACTTCTTTTACTGCAGTAGTTCTCAGATTGGTCCCAATAGAAACTCTTTACAACAGAATTCGTCTCTAACAGAGCATACAGGTTCTGTTCTCATAATATAGAGATTTAAAAATTTTTTGGCCGTTCTTACCTCTGAGACACTAAGACTAAAAACCAATTATTAAATAATAAAATACAATTGTTTAAAGTAAAAAAAATATACTATTAAGCTGTTTGTAGATATAGTTAGTTTATTTTGACCTATTTATGAAATAATGGGTCAACAATCATCCTAATTTTAGATTTTATAGAATATTTTTTATTTATTTATTTAAGAAATTATTACTGCACCATACCGAATTAATCGTTCTCTATCTGCAATGACTACGGTTTTTCTGATAATCAAATTTATACTTAGAGGAGAAAGAATTTAGTGCTTTTTTGACTTAATTGGTCTTCAGTATTTTACCAAATAATATTGAATCGGACAGTAAGACATTGTTAAATGGTTTGTTTCTATTATACTCTACTGAGTGTATCAGAAATAATGGTTAAAAATTTAACCAATGATACATCTCATCAAAAGAAACAACTTTTCTAAGGTATATACCATTTACCATAATTTACCATATACCAGAAACCAAAAATGCATTATTATCAAATTAGCAGCAAATTGTCATTTAAAAACTTTGAAATTTGAGCCAAATTAGTTGTGCTTTTAATAATAGGTCAGTGGCGGGTATGGTATTTTGTACTAAATTTTTAAATAATTTTATTTTAATAACGGTTGAGATTCGAAAAATGGAATCTAGAAAAAAATCTTCTCTAAGCGAGACTTATCACTGGCTAAATTTTTGACCATCGTTTCTGGTACACCCTGTATATCTCTATTATTCAATATAAGTTTTTTTTCAAAAAAAATTGTATAATACTTTAGAAGAATTTTGAAACAGATAGTATTTGACTAGATTTTTTTGGCGTAGCAAAGATATGTGTGAAGTAGAGTAGGTGGTTGTGTAGAGGGGACTAGCATTGTTGAAACTTATTGTGTATGAGAAAGTTAGAAGTGCTGATTCTTTGTCGGTTAGGTGCCTTTTATCAGTCAAGACGCCGAGACAATTTTGCCAGATAATACTTAACTTTGTTAAACATCTTGAACAGAATTTTTGATATTTTTAACTGTTAAAATATAAAAGCAAGTTGTATAAATCTTTCTTACATATTAAGAGCTTTCCTGAGGTAATCCATACATATTTGAATCTTTTATAAATACATATTTTGATATTATGTTGAGCTGATGATTTACTTCGACAGCTAGTATTGTAATTCAAATTTTATATAAAAAAGAGGATTTTGTAAAAATTTGAAACATTGTGTCAGTGATAATAGATAATAAAAATTTCCGAGTGATTTAACAGGAAACAAACTTTGTTTTTTCTAAACTTAGTTGTCTAGTTGTTTTTACCATGACAAAATACTTCCTGCAGCTCACAGTGCGGGTCCTAGGAAAAACAAACTAGTTGTATAGGGAGTTTTGGGTTGATTATTGTATAGTTATGAAAAAGTGTAGTTTGAAATCAGTTTGGGCTAATGAAATTCCCACACGTGATTTGGCGTATACTGAAAAATGCAATGCTTGTTCAAGAGCGTTATCTGGTAGATCAGGCTGCGGCGGCTTTGGGAGTCGCTCGCGTCGGGTGCTGGGGGCCAAAGGGGGCAGACAGCAGTGTGGCCGACCCGGGAGGATGACAAATATCCTTCAATCCGTCACTGCCACGCCGCGGCCCGCTCGGAATTGGATGCGATGCAGACTCACAGAAAGCTTTGTAATATCGGTTACGTTTAGAATGCGTTTTTCGTCGATGAGAATTTAGTTGGAATAGTCACCGTCTACGGGGAACCCCAACGGAGCGCTGCTGCGGGAAGTGAAGGGAGAAACTCTATAGGAAATTACATAAACTCGGCACAGACAAATACAAATGTCCTCTTTGTACAGTTCTGGGTACCCACTGTGCTCAGCGCACCAGAAGCGTTCAGTAGGTGCCATTGTAGCTGACGGAATCCGCGGAACATTCATTACCCATTCACTAACCAATGAAATAGATGATTACGAACGTCTCGGACTAACAGACAAATGAAGATGGATCTACTCAAATAATTACTAATTTGACCGAGCTTTCCATTACCAACTCCATCCATCCACACTAAACTTATTAATACTCACAATTCCACAAATTACTACCAACCCCAAACACCATTCCTATTCGAATCGACAAAATAAAAAAAATATTTACCTCCCTATATCCTTATGACATTATCCATCCTGTCAGGATTCCACTCGATATTGGAGTAACCATTACACAAAAGCAGTCCTCTGAACACACCTACCTCAATAACTACATGTTAATTAGACCCTGGACTAGTGAAAAGGCTCCCAACTAAGCCCATTTTAAATAAGTAAAATACCCAATAAGTTACTAGTGAAATTAAAAAACTTTCTAAGTTACTAGTGAGATAAAATGTTTTCAAGTCACTACTGGCGTGGCAATACAACTCACTAAAATTTATTTTTGGATAATTGTCAAAAAAATAACTCAAATTTTAACATTGTAAGAGTTCAAATTTACAGAGCTACCTTTAGTTCAGTAATTAACGTACGTAATTACGTCAGTAATTAATTTTACGTAATTTATATATTTATAAAAAATTTTTAAATTTAATTGTTTTACAACCGTTTATTAAAGTTTGATTAAGAAGAGTCTCGCTTGTAACTCTCATAGATGTAAGTTTTAAAGTTTTTGGTGACAACTTTCATTGATTTGTTTTTCTATAAATATAGCAAAAAAAGTTTTTTTCGATAAATTATCGCTTTTGGCTCTCACGTTGTATTAAAATAAATTTTATTTTTTTTGTGGTAAACAATGAGCAAAAAAATATGGTCAGTTATAGTATTTTAACACCAAATGAGAATGTGACTAAAGTAATAAATTACTTTTACAAAGCGGCTGTATTGAAACTATTAGTACCTACTGATGGATTTTAAAACGGCATTTAAAAACCAGTTTCTAATTCAAAATTTGTACTTAGTTTTGATAAAATAGTGTCATAAATTGAAAACTTACTGTAAATAGCACTAGTAGTTGAAGTATCATTATTGCATTATTGAAATAATTTATGTCTTTAGTGATAGAACGTACAATGGTACTACAAATTCTTACCAGCAGGACGCCCCGTCCTACAATTCTTAAATGTTTATTTTATAACATGACGTATTACTATCAAATTCACTATTTTTACCAACAAAAAGGTATAGTTCTGCTAGAATGCCGAACCCAATTTTTGTTTTTTTTTTTTACTTTAAACATCCAGTTAAAATCGTTTTTACTTTTCAACATGTATATTTCACAGTTTTTAATACAATTTTGGAGCCGAAAGCCACAGTTTTATTTATTTTTTTAATAAGAGTTGTTACATTTTCTTACCATAAATAAATTATAGTTTTTTTGCAGCTCCAGAACTATAGTTGATATTCTAGTCTTTACTGAGAGAGACTGAACTGCTACGTTTAGTCTCAGGTGACCTAAAGGTACATTTAAAATTCTTTGGGAGTTAAAACTGACATCAGAAATTTTTTGAAATTTATCAATATTAAAATTTAAAGAAATTTTGTATCATTGGAAAATGAGAGAACAATAGTCTTTCGAAGTAATGAATTTATTTGTTTGCATTATGTCTTTTTTTATTTATTGATTTTAGTCTCGGATGTGCAAAAAATAGCGTATATTCCTCAGAACTAAAGTGCTTTATCGAGTGATTAGAACTTTCACTTTTGGAATTACATACATAAATGACACTTTAGTCTTTTGATATATAATATACTATTTTTACTTATTTTGGTGAATTACGTCCATTCTTTTTACATTCGAAATTTGTTGTTACGGGGAAGTGGACAAAGCAGAAAAAAAAACTATTTTATAAGGCCAACGTTTCGAATCATTTATTGATTCTTTTTTTTTCTTTTTCAAGGCTTATAATAAATGTCAAAATTTGTTTGGCATGGTACCAACTTGTCTCGGCCAGTGGTCGCCGGAAGAATAAATACTATTTTTACTCTTAATTTTTTTTTACTATTGGTTTTACTTTAAGACACCTTTAAGCTCGTACGTCACATTATTTCCGAACGTAATTATTTAAGAGCTGGATGTAGAAAAGATCTGTGTATAGAAGAGACACTTTAAAATATGATAGTTTACGTTTCTGACTTTCAAAAATATGTTATTTACTTATTTAAAGTTAACAGTAACTTTCTTGAGAGGTATTTTAAATCGTCGAGCCAACTACGCAAAGTTAAAGGTTTAAAAAAACATTTGGAGCCGAAGGCGACAGTTTTCTCAATTTTTTTCAATAAACATTTTACTTGTTTATAATAATTGACGCTTCCGACTTTTAAATTGTGTTTAAAAATTTAATGGTCTCTCAAGTAGGATGCAGAAAAGTATTTGAGAAAAGAGCAGCTTATAATATTTCCAACTCTCAAAAATGTAGATTTTAAGGTTTTTAATAAAATTCTGGAGCCAAAAGAGAAGAAGAAATTTATTTTTTTATATAAACATTTTTTGCTGCTGGTTATGCCTTAAGGTATTTTCAGATGCATACGTCAGATTATTGCGTAACAAATATTTAACAATATTTTTAAACATAATAATTGTGGCTTTGACTCAAATTGTATTTAAAAATTTAGAAGTAATTCTTCGAGCCGGATGTAGCAAAAAGTATGACTACCTACAGAAGAGGCAGTTTACGATAATTCTACAGACGCTCTTAATTACATTAACACTTAACTAGAAAAACCAAAAATTACTGTATCGCAAAGGTAAAGTTGTAGTGCAAAGAAATAAATGATTCAACTTTTTTTCTGTAAGTGTGCTCACTGATGGGAGTAGGCAAAGTGAGAAAAAATAATAAATCTTCTTGTCATCTTGTCTACCTAATGACTTAAATTGTTTACTCTAATGGTCAAAATTCCGTTCATTAGTAAATTTCCGGGTGTCCCAATTCAATCAAGTCTCAATCAGTTTTTGTTTGGCAGGTGAACCATCATCAAGCCAACAATCTAATTATGTTGGAAGGTGTTTGTCAAACTTAAAAAACCTACCCATATTTATCTCGCCAAAAATTAATGTCCCTATTAAGTCCCACGGTGTCAAAAAATGTAAATTATCCATTTGTGTTCATTGATTATATGTTATTAGTTACCCTTAAACCGCTTGCAGGGGTATTCAGATTTAATAACGGAAGGTTTTTTGTCACATGTGAAATTGAGCGAAGATCATATGTTTTAAAAAAATACATATCCGGTTTAAAACGACACGGAATTATAAGTTTTGCAAAATTTTGGAATTTTTTTCGCGTAATTGTGGGTTGTAGAGTGGGACATCTTGAAAATGGAAAAAATCCGATAGAGTTTTAATTGCGTGTGCATGCAGAAAGCTATAAATATTGGGTTATTAAAATATTAGATAAATAGGATTAGATAAAAATGACTAACATTAGAGTTGGTCTGTTCTAGTACACCAAATGGCCGCGGCGGCCAGAGGGTGGAAATGGAAAATTTTCATTAGATAGGGTCATTAGAACATAATGAAAATGAGCTTCTATAATAATGCAGCTCTAATTTTTGAACTTGGTGAAGTTTAATGGTCTTTTTTGGCAGTGCTTTGCGATTTTTTCGCAGTGTATTGCCTGGAGAGTGTTACCTCTTGATGTCCACAATCATTACGAGCAGATTCCGCTGTAATGAGCTTCAATGATAAATATTGTGGAGGCACGACGCGTCTGCGTCTCCGCCGCCGCCATCGCTCAAGTCAGGAGGAGCTGAAGATCCTGGCCCAGGATTATAAATCCATTAGGAATGTTGAGCAGTTGCGATGTTGCTACGCTGATTAGAAACGGCTGACGAGATCACAGATTATGCGACTGTTACCTTGGGATATGAACTTCTCAAGTGATGACAATTGCCTTGGATTTAATTTCGACTATTATCATTTCTCGAATGCTTTCGTAAAGTTTAACGAGTTAATTGGCGGGTTACGTTTCAATTTTTCGTGTACTTGGATCGCACGGTCATTAGAACTAATGACTGGTATTGTTAGCACTCTTTCTGTCTTAGAGTTGAAGATAAAATTTTTACATAAACTGGTAGCAATTGCCTCGACACAAGAAATGCTTCCTTCTCAATTAAAATGACCGCGACTTGCTTCTGTATCAAGATTGTGACATGGAGTAATGACGATGGAAGAAACTGGATTGGGAAAAAAGGATAACTTTGGATCAGATAACTCCTAATTAATGGCGTGGGATTTTAAATAAAAAAATTTTTTTTTAAATTATTTACATTTTTATTCGGATTAATATTTAAATCATACGTTTATACCAAACAGTTTTTACAACTAGCAGGTACTTGTAAACTGCAATTTTTAATCAAATTATGTTAGGATGTCGTTAATTAACTGCAGTTTTGCAACAAGGAACTAGTTTGACGTCTCATGTAATAAACTAATTTTTATTTTTCTTTAAACAAATAAAACAAATACAAATTATGTAAAACAATAAAAAATCTTTATACGGAAATTAAACTTATTAAAAGTTTGGTTATTTTACTTTTAAATTCTATATTTTACTAGTTTGAATTAAGAAAACATTAAAATAAATAGAAACGTCTAATACAATTTTACAAAAATATATTAAATTGTGGTTTCAAAAACAAGGACTAAATTATTGTTTTTTTTTTATTTGAGTAGGTAGTTTTAAACTTAAAGGTTAATTCATTTAACTGCACTAACAAAAATTTGCATTTACTAGATAGCGCTGATCGGTAAAGGTTTACTCTATTTCAATAGTTTACAATTTGGCACCAGAAATGATATACAAGGTGTAATCAAATATGTATGGAAATTTTACCTAATAATAATCCTGCTTAAAGGATACTAAAACCCAAAATTGCTTTTAACAAATACTAATAGTTTTTGAGATAAACGATCTATCAGAACCAGCTGTAGGAAAGGTTTTCAAAAACAGAGTGGCACACTATTCAAGAGTCAGTTATAGCATACTAAAACGTGCGAATGCAATACGCTCGATCTACTACTAGTTCGAACTAGTTAGACATAATTCGTTTTGAGTGGTCAGTCTCATTTAAAGAAGAAAGCAAGAAACTCTTTTAGAGACAATAAACAGCTTTTTACGGCCTAGATCTTTAAGATTTTATCTCGTGAATTTGAGAATGCTTACTAAAAATCTGCTACATGAGGTACTCAGTCTTCTAATTACATGTATGGTGTTCTATACTTTTTTTCTGATTTTTTTTCTGCTTTATAATTAACTTTTTAATTTAACTATAGTTGAATTCAGAATAATGTATTCTAGTGGGTTATGGATGTGTAAAAGTACCTTCTTTTTTTTACTATGTCACCACTTATTAAAACTGCCCCCAAACAGTAATTTTTTGGAATGTTTTAGATTTGAAGTACGGATTTTGTTGTAGATAGGTCACTGTAAGATTTTAAAGCTAAAATCAGTGCTGTTGGAACAACATTATAACCAGTTATTACAAAAATTATTTACCCAATATAAATATAGAAAAAATAAGTGAGAAGAATAAAAATTAAATTTATTAGAAAGAGGTGTGGTGCCAAGATTTTGCAAAAATTTGCAAAGTCTACTACTATTTACATTAATCTAAATTCTACTATATAGGGTAAATTCAAAATAATTGCACATATTTAACATAAGCACACTGACATTGTGTATCTTCATATTATTATCTTTTTAGTCGGTTATAACAGTAGGGCTTCTTTAAATGATCCTACTTGTGACGCCTAACACATGTAAGAAGAAATCATTGCACATAAGAAGTGTTATCAGTACAACTTGAACTTGATATTGAAGTAACTCTTGACCTACCTTACACTAAAAAGATGTTCAAAGACGTGATTTGTGCGAGAACGATCTTTGTTTTGCACTTAAAAGCTGAAGGTACCGCAATCGCGTAATTGGTGGGCACCAGATATAAAAGTCCGCGGATTAGAGACATTCCGATTGTATTCATAGATTTCGCACGTGTCAAACATCTTCGTTTTTCCAATATTTGTAAAATAGTTCATTTTTTAGACACTAAGAACAGTACCAAGTAGACACAACATCGCAAAGAAAACGCCAACACTGATCTTATCAGTAAAAGAGTAGGTCTTGCAAAATCAGCAAATTGTTTTCTTTTGCAGTGGAGTTGCAATTGTCGAGAGTCAGAGCTTGTATTTTGTTTCCATGTCTTTATGTCAGTGGCGTGCAGTAGAATTTTGACTAAAATCGTTAATAGAACTGAAATAAAAATTTTCAAATGCAGAATTGTAGTATTTTTTTTAAATTAAGGAGTTACTTTTTTTGTGCACTTATTTCAATTTTACCTAGAATATTACAAAATTACAATGACAAAAATTTATTAAAATTTAGGTTGAAAATATATAAAATATACGTACATACAATTTTCATTAAGTGCTTATTAGCATTATTCGCCTTTATCCTAAAATAAAATTTGAATTACTAATAATTATTCTAAAATAAATTTGCTGTTCTTAGTTTTTCTTTTTGCTGTTTGTCCATCTATTTTATCATTTCTTGTGTGAGTTCTTTCTAATGACTGTTTTCGGAACAGTTTTTCTTGTAGTTTCAGTCTTTCTTTCTTTAGCAGGTCTACTGAAATTAGGTATACCCGCACAACTTCTACGGTTTAACCAGCTAAACCAAGTTTACTTTGATAGCGTTCACTGTGGTGCAATTGATAGATCTGTTACTAAGGCAACTTACATAAAAATTAATGTTAAGTACAAGTCATTTGCACCACAATAAATCCTACCAAAGCGCAATTTATTTACCTTATTTCTTACGCATTGGTTTACTTAGAATAGCAAGAGTATTTAGTACAAAAAGTTTTGACACTAAAATCATAATAGCACCAAATGCGATGTGTACTATGTATTTTTCGTTTTATATCAAAGTTTGTTTTGATGGTGATACCTTTAAGTTTTCCACCTATCTTTTTGATGACTTTTACAGGTTAGTTGTGGTAGTATACTTCTTTTATAAGAAAATAAAAATTTGACTTAAGTAATAAATCATTATTAACAAAGCAGTCGTATTTAAGCTGCTACCAATTGCCGATGGGTTTAAACTCGAAGTAGTATATGGCTACAGGCAACGGCATTTTCAATCAGCTCTTAACCCAAAATTTTTACCAGCTTTTAGTAAAATAGTGTCATAAATTGAAAACTTGTTGACAGAAGTACTGATAGTCTAAGTACGCTTTCTTTGTTAAATAATTTATGACTTAAGTCACATTCTCATTTTGTGATAAAAGAAATATATCTATACTTAATAACTATTAGATACTATTATTTCTCCAAAGGTTTATAAATAATTAGAGTAGTGGAATGTCTCGAATGATAAAAGTAACGTAGTGACAACTGTTACACTAGCGTTCTGGTTCTTCTCAATTACATCAAATACTTAAAATTAGAGTATTAAACAAAACATTTGAAAACTATATTAAGAATAAATGGGAGAAATAGTTTTGACGCAAACATTTTTTTAAATAGTACTAATGTTTATTATCTTTTGAAACCAGAATTTGTGAATATATAAGTACAATAGAAAAATACAAACATACAGACATAACCAAGTCTTTATCTTCTTTTGCTTCTCATATTTTATGTTTTGGTTATTTCTTTTCTTCTAGTGATATGTTTAAAATTCTATGCATTTGCAGTAAAGTTTATTCTTTTAATTTTTTAGAAGCTTTAGAAATTTTTAAATCTATCTATGAAAATTCTTTACAAACTTTAAATAACAAAGAAAATTTTAATTGGAGTATCTTATCTTCATTAGTTTAATTTCTATTAGTTAATTAAATCTTGGAGACTAAAAAACATTTTTTATCTTAATCTATAATTTTTTTTAAATGTCAATTTTTATTAGTGTTGTTAGTTGTATTTTGAGATAAATTGAGTTGTTGCTAGTTTTCTAATTTTCGGACAAATAGATAATTGGTACAAAAAGTACAAGAATATTTCTAGCAAATCACACATTGCGGGGTTTTAAGGCATATGAGCACATTCTGGGTGTACCTTTCTTTGTTATATTTTATTCCTTTATATTTTTAAAATTTTAGAAGAGTTCAAAAATAGAAAATTTAAAATCTACACAGAAAATTTTTTTTGAGTATAAATTAACAACTTTTTGGTTAATTTAAGTTTTGCATTTGATCTTTTTTTTAAGTAAAATCTTAAACAATAATACTAGAGAGAAAATCGGTTTGATCACTTTTTCTTAATTTGAGTAGCAAATTCTATTCACATAATTTTGATCTACTAGGATTTTTTTCATTTAACATTCAATACTACGTCTATTATCTTAATATTTTAATTTGCCCAAACGTCTTGTCGGGTCGAGGGAAACCAACTTAATCTCCTGACCAGAAACTAATTTGGATATCATTAGAAAGGATTAGCGAATTCGGGTACCAACTCGTCTCTTTTCCAGCAATCAATCAACTTTTACTTTTTGTTATGATTGCACCAAATGTTACTAGAGGACTTTTAACACAATAGTGACTTACAAGTATACAATTATATACAAGTCTTATAAGTGACTGCATAATTATATTTATTCTTGTAACTGCCAGTTCAAAAAGTTCTATTTTTCACTTCTTTGTTCAAGAGCAAGTTCTACATCATTACTATCTTATAGAAAATACCTAATTCTTGCTTGAGAATGGTACCTAACATTGTTACTGAAACGCTCGTTGTGTGAAAAAAGTGTTTGGTGGTTTTGGGTGAATTTTTTAATTTATTCGGTAGAAAAATTACAATTTTATAAGAAAACAAAAAATTGTCTACTGAATAATAAAATTAAATCAAAATTTAAATTAAATCAAAATAATATTTTGATTTAATATAAATTGGAGCAAAAATTACAAAAAAAGGTGTAAGATTGTATCAGATATTAAGATACAGTTATACTACAAATCTGAGTATACATGGTAAGTATTTTAACTGGAACAAATTTTATAACACGACTCTCTTTAGTGGAATCAATTTTTTTTAAAAAAATAAATGAATTTGACATTATTTTTACATTTTCTTGAATCTTTTTTTTGATTTGGTGATAGAAACTACCTTTATAGTTTGTTTTCAAATGCAAAATTATTTATTGCGATAATTTATTTAAAAGGTCATAAAACAAAGAATATCTAATGAAGAGAAATGAAACTCCGTTTACGTGAAGAGTTTGAGATAAAATATTTTTTTAAGTGTGAAATTGTTGAAAATGTTTTTTATTATCTTTTGGCAAAACACTAATTTAAAATCCATCCATTCGTTGCTGTTTGTTGCTTGTTATATTACCAAAATTTAAAAGTAACTAGTGTGTAGTGGGCTATATTTCTTGTTTTAAGTTCTTTTAGACGAGCTATTACAATAGATACCCTTGCATTTGAAAAAAAGTGGTAGTGTTTTACTCAAATGGCAAGCTAAGCTTAAAAAAAACAAAAAAATGTGCAAAACTAAACTGGTAGAAATTATTTTCTATAAGTTTTTGATTCAACTAACGTGTTTAGTTATATGTAGACTTTATTCCTGTTAAAATACTCACTCTGGTGTATTTGTCTAACTTACTTTGAGAAGATATGACATAAAATATTAACTTCTATATAATTAATGTAGTACTTATTACAAAATTATATTACATATTCTAACCTAATTTATTTTCGCGCAAGCAATTTTATTATATTTAATTAACAGAGACCTGAGTATAGAATGTTACTCTTATTAATTAACAAAATTATATACGCTAAAGATCTAATGCTTTAACCTAAGAAACCTAAGAAGATGTATGTTTGCGGCTTCAGATCAGTCATCTATCAGTATCCGAGGACAAGGATGACATTTTTATCGCACGTGACTGTACCTACATGCAAAACAATAAATAAAGAAAGAAAAACCAGCGAATAAGATAAGAAAGGTGGGAAAACAGTGCTTTAAAAAGTGATACAGCAAAGCTGAAAGAACTAGTCATACCCGTATAATTAGAGTGTAATTAGAGGGAGTCAGATGCTGGTTATGAACTAGTTTCTGTTATTATTCCAAATATTTTTAAAATTTGAAAATAAAATAACTGAAATAATCTTTTGGCCAAATCTTGAAATTTTGATTGATATTTAAATCTGTGGGTAATTTATATCACGTGAAATAATTAATAACCCAAAAGTTTCGTCATTATCATTCAAACATCTTCATTTAGTAAAGCACCCCTGATGGTTCCCATTTGTTACCGCTTGTAACAAAACCAATGATTGAGGAAACAGTAACAGGACCTTTTGAGTTGGCATAGACTGATTGGCAAGCTGCGAGCTTGATGAGTAGCACACTGAGATCTTTATTATGCCATAAATATTTTTTCTAAGATATAATCTCCGTGTACGATTGTTATCATATCACACACGAAAATGCCCAAATATTGTAATGATCCAGCGAACCAGTCGAACAGAAGAAGTCCATTAGCCGCGTGGAGACCCCGCGTAAAGACGTGTCAAAAATCGCCCGAAAGGGGGCCCTAACGGCCTAATGGCCGCGGTGTATCGAGAAGCGATTAGTGCCGATGCAGCGCCGAGTCCCTTCGATCGGTCAACGGTTGGCCGGTGTAAATGATGTCGGTGCCACGCCTCTCGCTCATTACAGGTAGGGAGCTACCATCAATTTAAAAACCAATCAGAACTGCGCTCGTCAGCTGAACGTAGCGTGCTTTGCTAATGACAGGTAATTTCATCTACAACAAAAACGTACCGAGTAGATTGTATCTTTCGTGGATTTTGTGGTGGACGCTTTTTTAGATTTTTCAAAGGTTTTAACGGATAATGACGATGATACGCACTCGAAAACACGTGTGGGAAATGGGTGGATGGAGAATTACGACGAGATGTTTTTACAGGGTTAAGGAAAGAGGCGGGGTTCGAGAGGTAGCTGGGGAGATTTTTACGATGCCAGATTGTTTATGCCATTCCGATCTGACGATAAAACACTCACTTAGCTAATATTGACCCAATAAAAAGATAAAACAAACAAAATAAAAAAATTAAATACAGCTTCTTGGTCACTTTTTACGACGTTTTATAACACAATATCTGTCTATAAATATTGACTATAACATCTATAAAAGATAATCAAACGTTTAATTAATTTAGTTTACAAATTATATTTATATTTATAATTATAAACAAAGATTGTGCATACAGATAACATCTAATGCTTAACAAAGTTTTACAAATTCAAATTTATCATTTTTTTAAAAACGTTCTTTTTATCTTATATTTATGAATATTTTATTTAACTCGTTTTTTATTAACATAATTTTGTCTCGTTTTCTTAGTTTTTTTAACACTTTATCTTTAAAATTGTTAAATAAACTATGTAACAACGATTTACAATCGTATAAGTAAAGTAAGAAACTGTAAAAAATGTTATAATAGATATGTCAGAACAGAAAAAAAGAATGCAATAAAAAATGTTAGAGTAGCATCAAAGAATAATAACAAGTGTTTATTTAAAAAAGTTGTGAGGAGTGCCATGACAAAACAAAAACATTTTGAACTACTTCTTAGTTAAATTCTGCTGCCGTACTGTCACTGATACTTTGCTGCAATGTCGCAATTGTCACATTATGTCGGATTTATTTTACGAAATATTTTATAAAATTAGTAATCTCTAAAGTTTTGTCTAAATAATTATTTTTAAACTCGTATGGGAAAACATTCTCAGTGCGATATTTGCCGATTTTATAGTGTTAGCATCTTGTGAACAAAATCACTGACTCTTCTTCAATGACCTTGCTCTGTGTTTCATCGAACAGATCCACTCGCCTTCAACTTTTCTATCACTTCAAAAATAACTTTCGACTAAAAACTTTTTATGCTGTAAAGTGTAATTAGCCATCGCGACAAAATAACAGTTAACTAGACCCACTAACAAACTAAACTGAATTTGAAACTTAGAACAAACAAAAACTGAACATAAAAAACAAACAAAATAAAACTGAAAATAAAAAGCACTCGAAATCTTGTAAACACGCACTCAAATATAAAATGATTTATTTATTTATTTATTTATAATATGTTCTATAGTTACTGTGTATCAAGTTCCGACATACATTTTTCGCTACATTTTTTTTTCAAAATCTTATAGCACTCTTGACAACTTTTGTAAATGAACACTTTTTATAAAGAGCTGAAAAGAAAAAGATTAACAAATAGCGCCATTATTACATCATCTTTAAAAGAAGACACATTTGCAATGAATTTATATACTGGGTGAGTAAAAAATGACGAAAAAACTCTAGACTACGTTATAAGGGACCGATAAAAAAGCCTCGAAAAAATAGTAAAAAATTTCTACTAGCCTACTCGTCTAGATATAAAAAGATAAAATTGAAATCTTAACTTACTTGCTTTTTCGAAATTTTAAAATTTGCAAAGTGTTTTATAATCTGTTATACTTTCTAGATTATGTGTTGGCAAAATTCTTTTCAACAATTGCTTAGCAACTGTCAAAACTTTGTTTTCCATAAAATCACTATCTAGCGAGGTTGCTAAATTGTCAAAATTATTTCATTGTTTTTTTTGTAGAAAATAACAGTTAACAGTTTCCAATAACGTAATGTACGGCTTTATTGTTATTTTGTACTCAACCTGTACTGTTAAAATTATTTAAGAGGAATCCGTACTTTTTCTACGAACTGCACCTTATCAATAGAAAGTAATGCTTTGCAATAAGGATTTCGATGTTCCCTTAAAATAAAAAGTAAAATTATTTTTTTAATAAACTTTTGCAGTTTTTTATCGAAAAAAAAACAGGCTATGCCTCTCTAGTGTTATATATTTTTTTAAATTTTGTTTTTAACTATTGAAGTACAAACTTTGTTTTTTTATTCATTTTAACAGCAGTTTTAAGAAGTAGTTAAAAAATAATAATTACAAAACATTACTTTAGAAACATAGTCTGATCTTTTTCTTATAAGAGCTGCAAAAGTTTATTTAAACAGATTTTACAATTCTTGTACAGCAAAATTACCTTACCTTGTACAGCAAGGTAAGGTGCAGTTGGCAAGAAAAATACGGATTTCTCTTAAGTAAAAAGCAGTATGATATCAGTTTTTTAATTTATTGGTATTTCTGCTGTTTTTGAGTACATCATTTATTAACTTCACTAGTTTATTTTTTTTTACACATTTGACTATTTTTGAGATAATATAATTTTTTCTTGATGCTTTACCCAGTTTTGTCTTTCTGCTTCCTCTATCTGCAGTTTTTCTATGGTTTCTATTTTGTGTTTATTTTGCATTTTTTTTATGCTGTTTTTATATACTGTTTTTTATTTTATTACGTGTTTTATCTATTTTTTTATTACTTTATCTTTTTTTGTAATTATGTTGCCCTGTTTATTTTTTTATATTTAACATGTTGTATTTTTTTTATTTTTTTGTTATTTCAGTGTACTATAAAATAGTTTTTGGTCATCTCTATAGTATTATAAGAGGTATTTTGAGAATAAATTTAAATTTTTTGACAGATAAATTTTTTTTATGCGTAATACAATATGAGATACCTTTTGTTTAACTTGCATAATTTGCAAAACTCGTTCGCTTTACTACTCGTTATTTATGCTTATTATATATTAGATATGCTGGTTAAGCAAAATTGTTTTTTATAACTAGTTACGTAATAATTAATAACGATGTAAACGCTAGTCTAATTCGTCAATAATTATAAATCTAATAATAATACTGGGTCGAGCCTCACGTATCAAGCTGCGATGACAACATAGTATAAGAGAGAGAAAGATAGTATAATACACAGATTAAATGTGTGCGAGAGAGCAAATCACTTGCTGGTAGGCAAGAACGTTGAATTTTTAAAAATACAAGAAAAATAAGGCAAGAAAATAAATTTTTATTTTAATTTAGTAAACATATGAGCGCCAGGCCTTTATTTTGCATGCATACAACACTCATAGTTTACGAATTAATATTTAATTTATCTGAAATCATATTATCTAAAATTGTTTAAAACGATTTTAAAAGAGGTTGACAAGCTTATGGGTCTCTATAGTTTTCAAATTTTGTTAATTTTTTTTTAAATTAGTTTTATTAAAGTTATTTTTAGTTGTTTTGAAAAGATACCTTATGTCAAAAAATTATGGATAATGCATGAAACTTATTAATACATCTCTAATACACAAAATTTTGAAATTATCGAAACTATAAATAGAAGATTTCTTTAGATTTCTAACAATGTTAACTTCAGTAGAAATTTATACAGGATATAAGTACATAGACTTGTCATATAGGATAATAGAACAAGAAAATTTGATCTGTGGCAAATTTTTTACTAGATTTTTTGTTGGATTTGTGTCATAACTATTTAAGTTCTGAGCACCTCTATCAGGATTTTTTGTTAGTTGAATAACTTTATTTAAAGTGTTTTTCCTAGTTATTGTATTTATGTGTTCTAAACAACATTTAATTTGTTTTTAGAGTTTATTATTTTATTTCAAATTTTTTTTTTAACATTTATAACAATTTTGTTATATTTTTTACAGCTTTGTATTGGTCTACATATTCTTTATTATGGCTACTTATTGTGGACAAAGTATCGCGAAGATGTTTATATTCTACAAAAGTAAGGTCATTGTGATAAGAGCTGGTCTTATGTTTTTTGGACTATACATAAACCAAAAGAAAACATTAGTTAAATGTGGTGTTAATAATATTAATCAAAAAATTTATTTTATTATATGTCTACTTTAAAAGAATTTTTATTGTAAATGTGCTTGGTTCTAAATCGTAATGCATTTTATAACTGTTTTCTACTGTAAATAATTTTAAAATAAATAGAGATTTTTGTCATTTTTGTAATGAAACCCGATATTTACCCACCAATGGAGTAAATAATTTTAAGAGGACTTTTATTTCCCCAATTTACAAATTCCTTGCACTCCTTCTCGGCATCACTCTTCCAAATTATCTTTTAATTGCCCTCAGCATTCGTCACTTCTGGTCCGGAAATAAATAACATTTAGTAATTTCCAAAAACAGATGTAATTTTACGATTCGACATAGTCATTTAATCAAAGGTTCATTTACCCGAAACATTTAAAACCTTAGGATATACTATTTTAGTTCTTACGTTAGAGAGGATACAAGACGAGCAAGAAAAATGGCGTTAAATTTATCAATGTAGCTTGCACGAAGATTGAAACTCGGGGAGGAGGCGGAGACGATACACACTTTCTGGGATAATGTGATTTTAGTTACCTACTCATTAGACGAAAAACTTATTAAAACTTAACTACATAATATTAGTTAGAAGAGGTGATTAATCATCTGCTTTGCTTCGTCACCCTAAAATTTGAAATTAATTTCGAAGCAGTGACAATTTTTTGTTTTAATAGAAAAAAGGCAATAAAAGTGACACTTTTTGATTAGTGTTTCTTTATAGAATCAACAAAAGAATAAAAACTTGGCTTCTGCAGCGTTAGCTTAATTCAAAAGTACATTATTGTCTAAGATGTCGCAGGATGATGAAAAATGCCTCTCATAACTTATTGTCACTAGGTAGTATTTGTACTGGAAAATGAAAGTTTTTGATAAATGTGTTGTTACAATGTTTTGCATATATAAATATTATAGTTCCACTGAGCAAAGCATCTCCTTCTAAAGACGTTCCTCATTAATAATCCCCTTGTAGCATGTTCTTAAAAAAATTCGGATAATTATAGCCAAAGGTTAATTTTTCCATCACTTTCGGTTTTAATGAACGTGTTTAAAAATGTATTTATCTAAAGGGACAAAAAACATTCAAAAATTACTCTTTTGTGATTATCGAGAATGCGAGTAAGTACTTAGTACACGCGAATTCAACATTAAGGTCTTCCAAACTGAATACAAAACACCGATCTGGAACGATCCGGAGAGACACAATTTACTAAACACAAATATTTTCAGATTAATATTTACATAAATTATTTTTGCGCGAGCTGACAGTAATTAAGAAGAAATGGACACGCTAACGTGCATTTAATGTCGATCATTTCGGACGAAATTATGCAGTGTTTTAACACAACAATGAGAAAATGATGGATTGTTTAATTTCCTGCTGGAGGCCGGCAGGAAATAAATACACAAGAAATTTCTTTATTATAATCACATCTTCTAGGACCAGATTAACACAACAAACATTATTTAAAAATTTAAATTATTATTAGGAATGAAGGACACGTGCTGCTTTATTTATTCCGATTTATTTTGCTAGGTTTTGTACACAATTGGTACTTTCTCAGGCTTTAAAATTATCTAATGTTGTAAATTAGTAACGATGCAGAGACAGACAGTCATATTTTGTTTCTGAAGTCAACCATTTTGTATTGTGTTTACATAATAAAATACAATACAATATATGAAAATTTTTTTTTTAAAAGGCCAATTCTTTGTGTCGTTTTATATAATCTTTATTGACAAAAAGCATTTTACAGTCTTTTAAAAAATAAATTTTCGTTTTTATAATGTGGTACAAAAGGGTTGATTTCAGAAACAAAATATGACTGTTTTTGCATTTTTACTAATTCACAAGATTACATTAAATTTAAATTACTTTACAGCCTAAAAAAGTACCCATTATGTACGATACGTAGCTAAATAAATCAAAATAGATAATGCAACACGTGTTCTTAATTTCCGCCAATAATTTAAATTAATTTTTAAAGTAGGACAAAATCTAATCGTAACAATAATTAAAAAATAATAATCTAAAATAAATTGAAAGTGACATTATTATTATCTATAAAAACTATTGTAGCGTGCGTAAACTGTCATTATTAAATTTTATTTTTTTATTTCTGTTTAGTTAAAGTTTACTTTAATTTAGTTTAGATAAAGGGTGGTTTAGTATTTTCTGACGAAACGTGTCATGAATAAGAGTGCAATTGGAAACATATTTCACACCCGCATCTGTCAAATAATCTGTCAATCTACTTAAGCTATTATTCTAAATCTGAATATCGTTTATAAAATTATTTTTTTAAAAGAATAGAAAATATTCATGGTAAAATGCCAACTAGTTGAAGCACGGTACTAAATTCAAGCTTAGATTAAAAAATTCTATTATGACATATAAATGTCAACTTGACAGCTGTAATAAATTTTCAATCAAATTGTCATGGCATAATTTGACGCTAAAAATTGAAAGATTTCTTTTATCTGCATTGAATTGTTGCCTTAACACGGTGTTTTTATGTCATCAGTACAGTGTCAACATAATGTTGACAAACATAAAAAACGCGTCAGTCACGACGTTCTTTTCAAATATACTCAGTGTCATTAAAAGTGTTTCACCTAAAAAAATAATAATAATTTTTTGGAGATGATTTTTTAATAATGTGGTAGACTTCTATAAAAAATAAAACAATAAAATTTCCAAAAAATTTAGTATCATTAACTTAAAAAAAATAAAAAAAAAGTCAATAGTGTGTTTGGCGACCCTGTCACTGAATACACTCTTGTACACGTCTAGGCATTGACACAATGATATGGTCAATGTCTGCTGGTAGCACGTTGTTTTAAACAACTTAAACCTTATGGATTAACTGTGCCAGAGTTTGTGTAGAATGGTGCAAAGCAGACAGTCCAGTCTATCATATCTTACACTTGCTCAATGGGATTTAAATCTGGTGAACGAGTGGTTACGGCAAAACATTAACGCCAGCTTCTTGGAGAAAGTCTATAGTTTGAATAGCAATATGTGAACGTGCATTGTCTTTCTGAAAAAGCGCATGTTGACGGCTATCTAGATGAGAACGTTATCAACATAACGAAAAGCTGTCACACTGCCTCAAATAAACACAAGAAGTAGTTTCATATATAGACAATACTACCCTCTCTTCTTCTGCAAAGTATTACTCTAATAGTCCTGTGCACATGCTCTTCAACAGCAAATTTAATATCCCTATAGTCTTACTCTTCAGAAGTCATCATGCATGCCTAGGCAGAATCGCCATTTGTCGCTAAATATTATATTACGCTATTTTTCCTCTCAAACCTGTCGTTTTTAGAAGCACTAACCGTGGACGGTAAGTCAAAAGTCCAGGAGGTCGAATGCGGGGATATAACGTTCGCATACTAACAAGGAGATCTTCTCTAAACTATTGGTTACCGAATTGTTGCGTAGTACCAAAACGGTTACGAAGAACTAGTTGTCTAAAGCGCTTGTCTTAACTCATTATGGTACGCCTCGGTGACCTAGCCTGTTTCGTGTTTCTCTACTTTATTTTGCCTACACCCGAAATACACGCATTACTTTCATTGCGGTAGAATCAACACGGCGGGCAATTTCACGACAGGACAAACCAACTTTTTGAAAGGCCAAAATTCTACCTTTATCAAAATCGCTAAGACGATGAAATCGTTGATGTCTTTAGACAGAGGGCATTTTGATACTCTTAAAACAAGTGGTCAAAGATACAAAACAACTACAAATAAAATGTGTTTAATAATTGTTTTGGTCAGATAGCCTATGTGTGGCAATTGTCACAAAAAACGTATGTCTTGGTTAACATTACGAAACAATGACACATGACTGTCAGTGTTCCGTTTTTCAACCTCTTACATACTTTTCGAGATTCTGTGTCTTCCTCTAAATTAATATAAGTTTTTTAACTGAGATAACGCTTGCAGAGTAAATTCTTAAACGTCTGTCAAAAACTCCTAAATGCAAGAATAAGACAACATTTAGACAGTTGACAGCAAACCATATGAACTTATCACGTCAACCTACGTTTATGCTAGAAAAAGAAAAGCACAGCAAACTACAACCAGAACAATGATTGAACACATATTACTTCTACTTATCAGCTCTGATAAGCCTTTTTCTTAACAAAAACTAAGAAGTTAAACTTTTTTCTAAGAACTGTCAAAGATAAACCGTTGCAATGGTTGCTATATTTAGCTTTAAATTTACTCATTGTTTTGCCAAAAAATTAATTTTAAAAAATATTTGACAGCGTAAGGATTATTGTAAATAAATTTGAACTGCAATGTATTTTAATTTATGTTGATTTTATTAAAGATATTTTGCATTAAAAAAACTATTGACATATCAAAATAATTCTTGTCGAAAAAGTCATTTATCATAAAAAATTTGTTTTTACTTAGATTTTGAATAGCCAAAAGACTATTATTCTAATATTTACTATTTTAGTCGCAGTGGTCAAATTTGTCATGACCAAGAATCTATAGATTTATTATACTCGAAGACTACTGAATTTGGAGTTTTTTTGCATATATTAGTTTGTCTTTTTTTAAGATAAATAATTTTTTGATACTTAATTTAAGGTTATAATAATAATTAATATATGATTTTACAACGCAATTAAGAAAACTGATATATTTCAAGTGGATGTAACAAGCAAACGCAGCGCAGCTATTAAATCTATTTTACACGAAAAGAGAATTTTTTCTTAAGGCATTAAACACATAATTTTTTGGGGTACATATTGCACAAAAAATTTTGAAATATAAATAAAAATTACGAACAACTATTGTTAAAGTATGACATCCTACTTTTTTTACAATTTTGATTATTTAATACACGAAAAAAATAATATATATTACAACAAGATATGAAAATAATGATTTTTTGTGAGATGACAGTTTGTTTACAAGCTGCGTAAGCAGCGAGTTGCACAATCTTATAAACGAATGTATCGTATTTAATGTCGAGAAGAAAATACTATATATTTATTCTATGGTTCTAAAATACTAACGTTACCTTTGCAGTCTGTAATTGTTTTTGCTACAATCCCGAAGAATCCACTTATCTTAAACCACCCTACATTTGAAAAGTTTTTTCCCTTTTTTTTTAGTCTGCCACAAGTTTTAGGATAAGGCAGTTTTGTCCGTAAGTTTTTCTAATGGCCTACTTTATTACAATTAAAACATTTGAGTTTTTTCTAGGTGCAAATTAGTACATCTGTTTTATATTCTACAACACAACTCACGAACTATTTCAACAGATACCAATCTCACTTGAAGGTTTTTTCAACTTCTTCAGTAAGACAGTTTGCACGGGTTGTGTTGTAATCTTCTGATGTTACAAGCTCAACACATTCTTTGTATTCTAAAGCATATAAAGGTGTGTTTACATTATATGAGTTTTCTTATGAGTACTCTTAAGTAAAATCATATGAGTTTTGTTAGGATTTTGTTAAGAGATGAGAGCACACTCATTCACGTTTACATTGTTATGAGAAAGCTTATGAGTGGCTTATGTGTTTCGTTAAGAGTGCATTGACCTTTTGCTTTTCTGCTTTCTGTTTAGTGTCCACCATCCTCTTTCGCTACTAATATAATACAAATAACTAATACAAATTGTACAGCTCAAAGATAACACGTAAAAACACCGTCTACTCACGGCAATTTAAAATTTAACCGTTATTAACATAACCTCAATTAACAAACGTCAAAAATCACACAACGTTTCTCATAGCGAATAGGTGCGGACGTATTCCTTATGAGTCTTTATGTTTGCTTAAGATTTTGTTATGAGTTTTCTTATGAGTGCTTATCTTAAGAAAAATCATAAGGTGTAAACACGAAAAGAGTTTTCTTATGAGTACTCATAAGGAAATCTTAACAAAACTCATATAGTGTAAACACAACTTTTGATACCATGCGAAAAAAATTTGTGTCTATTTTTTGAACATAGAGAAATGGTTTTAGAGTTAAAAGCACCAGATATTAGAAGATTACCATAATTTAATTAGTAATTGAAAACACTATAAACACTCTGTGAGTAAATTAACTGTGATGAAGACTAGGTTTTTGTTTTTTTGGAAATTGTAGAGGACTCGATAACAAAAAGCGTTACCATGGACATTTGAAAACATCTGAAAATGTTTGTTTATATGTCATTGTCATTTTTTTAAATTCTCCAAATTTCTGTCACAATGGATAAAATTTCACTTAAAAAGGTAATATAAAGCTCGATTACGAAGTTTTTTTGAATTCTTGAATGATTTTTGACTCATAGATCACTCAGAAATAAAATTTTCATTCGGGAATGCAGAAAAATTTCTTAGTCCAGCATGAAACAAAAATCGATTCTCTCTTTGTCTGAAGGTATTTTATTATAATTTTATTTTTGTTTGCAGGTCCAGGCCGTTAAAGCCAATCAAAATTTACGTGAGACCATGAAACTCCAAGATGAGTCAAATGAAATTTTTGACAAAAAGTGTTTCCAGGAGACCACACGTACAAAATTGTCTGTGTCACATGCGAGTATACCTATATCGCAATCAGCCGGTGTCAAAGTTTCTCCAAGTGCTCCGGCGTTTCATAAAAAGAAATAAGAAATTTTAGTTAATGACATTTTCAAAATTATAAAGTGTGCAGCCACATTTTCAATGTTTTGTATTTTAATATTTGTTGAAATTAAACTTCTAGAGTTTCTTAAACTGTGTTGTTCTCTAAAAAATAGAAATTTGCTAACATTAACAATAAGGTTTTGCAAACCACACTACTTAATTACTCAAATTACTTATTTTTTGCAATTTTTTGTCAAATCATTTTCTAGCTAACCACCTCCAATCAAACTATTTTTCTTCTCAAAGTTGTGCTTTAGTCTCTAAGTAAATATACAGAATGACATTAATTTTTTTTAATTTAAAAATATTTCGTCGAGTTCTGCGAATGTTTTTCATTGTCGGTAAGTTTTTGTAATGTCTTACCTTATTACAATTGAAACATTTAAGTTTTTTCTAAGTGCAAATTAGTACATCTGTTTTATTTATATTCCACAACATAACTCAGAAAAAATTTCAACAGATACCAATCTCACTTGAGGGTTTTTTCAACTTCTTCAGTGAGACAGTTTGCACAGGTTGTGTTGTTATCTGCTGGTGTTACAAGCTCAAAACATTCTTTGTATTCTAAAAAATATAAGATATCATGCGAAAAAAATTTGTGTCTATTTTTTGAACATGGAGAAATGGTTTCAGAGTCAAAAGCATCAGATATTAGAAAATTATTAATTTATTTAGTAATTGAAAACAGTATAAACACTCTGTGAGTAAATTAAGTGTGACGGAAGCTGTTTTTGTTCTTTTGAGAACCGTAGAGAACTCGATAAAAAAAAGGTTACCACGGACATTTTAAAACATCTGAAAACGTTTGTTTATATGTCATTGTCATTCTTTCTAATTTTCCAAATTTCTGTCATAATGGATAAAATTCCATTTCAAAAGGTAATATATAGCTCGATTACGAAGTTTTTTCGAATTCTTGAATGATGTTTGACTCATAGATCACTCAGAAATAAAATTTTCATTCGGGAATGCAGAAAAAATTTTCAGTCCATCATAAAAGAGAAAACGATTCTGTGTTAAGCTAAAGGTATTTTATTATAATTTTATTTTTGTTTGCAGGTTCAAGCGGTTAAAGGCAGTCAAAATCTATGTGAAGTTATGAAACACCAAGATGAGTCAAATATAATTTTCGACAAAAACTGTTATCAGCAAACCACACGAACCAAATTTTCTGTGTCAATTGCGAGTATTCCTATACCGCAATCTGCCGGTGTCAAAGTTTCTCCTAGTGCTCCGGCATTTAGTAAAAGAAAATAAAAAATTTTGTTAATAACATTTTCAAAATTCTAAAATCTGCAGCCATATTTTTAATGTTCTGTAATTTCAATATTTGTTGTAATTAAACTTCTAACGTTTCTAAAACTGTGTTTTTCTCTAAAGAATACAAATTAGTTAACATTAGCCATAAGGTTTTGCAAAGCACTACTGTTCATTTTTATATAAAACCACCACCTGTTGCACTATGTTGGTATTAAATTAATTTCTCTACAATAGTAATTTTTATTTGTTGGGTTTGTAATACATCTGTCTCAATTTATGTTAGATGTCAGATTATTTTGAATATTTTGCCACATTGCCACGGAAACGGCGAAATTTGCTTGATTTCAAAGAAAAGCAATCGGTAATACGGTGCTGTCACGAAATAAAAGAGTTACGACCACATCTAAGTGGTCGTCAATTGAAAGACAAACTCGCAAAAATTTTTTCGGTAAGTATCCCCAACTTTCCTTTTTAAGTAGACCAAAATCCATCCTATCTCCAATTCAGTCTAAATCACACATTCTTCTTTTTTCCAAACAATAAGTCTCCCGCTTCCATATCCACAAATTATTTAGTGTCGACAAGAGAGAAAAAGCACTTACATCTTCAAAAAGAAAGTCAGGAAAAAAAATTTTTAAGTTTCTGAGTATAAAGACCACTTTTTAAAAGAAGATTTAAGTCGAGAAATTTACAGGCTGAAAACAAATGGAACTTACTTCACTGTAGATACGTTGTATAAATGCGCCAAAGAAGAGCTTGAATTTATAGGCAGTAGAAGTGTTTTCTATAAGTATCTCAAATTGATGGGCTATAAATATAAATTTGAGGATACCCAAAAAATTTTAACGCAAAAACCAGTGATTGTTGCAAAAAAAATCAGATTATAGGTCTTCTAGGTCTAATATGTCTTCTTCAGTGCGATGGCAAAGTGCCCAAATTGGTTGTTGTTATGAATAATGCGCCTTACCATTCATTGCGCTTTGAAAAACCTTCACCGCGCTTGTCAAAAAAGGCCGACATGCATGCTTTTTTAGAAAAAATGCATGTCTCTTACAATAAAAAATACACAAAACAGCTGTTACGAGAGTTGATAGAACCTACATTGGCAAATGTAGAGACTAAACAACAACTGTTCACTTAAAAAAGTTATCAAGTGTGCTATGAGATTTTGATAAAAGAAAATGTAACGAAGAAGGGATGTCGGAACTTGATATACAGCGTCACAGTGCGCGCGCAGTCGAGATTTGTCGTATAACTGACAGTACAGCAGCCGAATTAAACTAAGACATACTTCAAAATGTTTTTGTTTTTTCATAGCACACTTGACAACTTTTTTAAATGAACACTTGTTATGAAATTGATGAAATTTTTTTGAGCCATAGAGTAGATGTACTGCGATTACCACCTTATCGCTGCAAATACAATCCTATTGAGTTAGCTTGGGCATTCTGTAAACGGTTTTATAATAAAAAAATCAACGAAAAATCGGAAGACAAAAATCGTGTCAGAAATATTTGAAACGATGTTTTAGCCAACTTTTCAACAGATATGTAGTCTAACAGTATAAAACACTCTGAAAATTTGATTTTGGAAGATTGGAGAAAAGAAATAGGAGACTTAATTGTAAATGATATTCCTCCTGTAATAATTAACTTGACTGACTCGGACACGAACACAGAAAATAAAACCTTTACGATTCCAGCAGTGATGATGACAGTAATGATGGTGGTAATCAAAGTGCTCCTTACAATGTAATAGAAGTTTTTGAGGCAAAATTTTCTTCTTCAGAAAACTAACTTTCTAAAATTGTTTTTAAGTCAATACTTTATTTTATTTTTTTTTAAGTTTGTTAAACTCTAAATAAATATGTTTTTGATCTCTGTGAGATGTGAAAACAAATATCTGTAGCAAGCCAGACTAGTTTTCCAAATAGCTATAGCACAATTTTGTGGTGAAGTTTTTAAGCTGCTGGACAGAGCTATTTCACAGTCAATTCTCCAATCAAAAACAACATTGGCCTTGAAAATTAGTATCAATAATCCCAACACTTTTTAGTCTCTACCTAGTTTTATTAACTTACGTTTTGTAACTTCAAATTTGGGATTTCCTGTTGCTGCTACCCACCTCCTGAACCGATCTATCTAACCCCTTATTCTTTATCAATGAGAACCGAAAATCTTGTCGTTTTGTGACATTGGTTAAAACTTTTCTTTTGAGCATTTCATCACACAGCATTTTCTGAATAATTATCGGACCTTATTTTTAATTATCTCCTAAAAACACATAAATATTAAATTAAAATAATAAGAGATAGCTAAACAGCTGGCGGAACTTACCTGAGGAAAATCCTGAAGAGTCCAAAAACACAATATCACAGGAAAAGTCCTTGTTGAACGCAAATCTATCAAATAGAAATAACATAACGCAAATAAAAAATCGCAACTTTCTTACAATAATGCATGAAGCCCGCTACCACCACCGACATCTGTCGTTGGGTACGGCGAAGCCCAAAGAAAAAACAAGCTCGTGGTGTTCCATTCGAATTGAGTAGAGACCTCTTGAATTTGACACACTTGTCAGATAAATGCTAGATTGAAAAATCTCTTTTGAGAGAAAATGCAATGTTGGTGGTTTTATAAAAAAAAAAATAGACTGTACTCAATTACTCATTTTATGCAGTTTTTTGTCAAATCTTTTTCTAGCTAACCACCTGCAATCAAACTATTTTCTTTCTCAAAGTCGTGTCTTAGTCTCCACGGAAATATAGAGAATGACATTAATTTTCTTAAATTTGAAAATTTTTCGCCGATTTCTGCAAATGTTTTTCAATGTCGGTAAGTTTTTCTAATGTTTTACCTTATTATAATTAAAACATTTGAGTTTTTTCTAAGTGAAAATTACTACATCTGTTTTATATTCTACAACATAGCTCAGGAACAATCTCAACAGATACCAATCTCACTTGAAAGCTTTTTCAACTTCTTCAGTGAGACAGTTTGCACAGGTTGTGTTGTTATCTGCTGGTGTTACAAGCTCAACACATTCTTTGTATTCTAATGCGTATAGGATACTATGCGAAAAAAAATTGTGGTCATTTTTTGAACATGGAGAAATGGTTTTAGAGTTAAAAGCATCAGATATTAGAAGATTACCAATTTAATTAGTAATTGAAAACAGTATAAACACTCTGTGAGTAAATTAACTGTGATGGAGACTATGTTTTTGTTCTTTTGGAAACTGTAGAGAACCCGATAACAAAAAGGGTTACCATGGACATTTGAAAACATCTGAAAATGTTTGTTTATATGTCATTGTCATTTTTTTAAATTCTCCAAATTTCTGTCACAATGGATAAAATTTCACTTAAAAAGGTAATATAAAGCTCGATTACGAAGTTTTTTTGAATTCTTGAATGATTTTTGACTCATAGATCACTCAGAAATAAAATTTTCATTCGGGAATGCGGAAAAATTTCTTAGTCCAGCATGAAACAAAAATCGATTCTCTCTTCGTCTAAAGCTATTTTATTATAATTTTATTTTTGTTTGCAGGTCCAGGCCGTTAAAGCCAATCAAAATTTACGTGAGACCATGAAACTCCAAGATGAGTTAAATGAAATTTTCGACAAAAAGTGTTTCCAGGAGATCACACGTACAAAATTGTCTGTGTCACATGCGAGTATACCTATATCGCAATCAGCCGGTGTCAAAGTTTCTCCAAGTGCTCCGGCGTTTCATAAAAAGAAATAAGAAATTTTAGTTAATGGCATTTTCAAAATTATAAAGTGTGCAGCCACATTTTCAATGTTTTGTAATTTCAATATTTGTTCTAATTAAACATCAAAGTTTTTAAAACTGTATTTTTCTTTATAAAATACAAATTAACTAACATTAGCAATAAGGTTTTGCAAACCTCACTACTCATACTACTCATTTTTTGTAGTTTTTTGTCAAATTATTCCCTTACTAACCACCTGCAATCAAACCATTTTCCTTCTCAAATTTGTGCCTCAGTCCCTACGTAAGTATACTGAATGACATTAACTTTCTTGAATATCAAGATTTGCATCTTCGTAGTTCTCTATTACATGAAAATGCATTTTATTTTTTGTTATCAGAAAATTTTCACAAAACAAATTTCCGTTAAATTGGGCTTTTCTTTCTTTGTTAATTTTTTATTTCAATTAGTTTTGGAGCTATTATTTCATTTTCAAGACCTCAAAAGTTTTGATACTTACAAATTTACCTTAAATTTTTTTTTTTTTATATTTGGTTCTTAAATTTTACATTATTTTTGTGTTTCCCTACATTTTTTTTAGGTGGAGAAGAAACCACTTCTAACTTTTTCTAATGTAAAGATTTCTGTTGTGATAGTTTGTCCGAGGGGGCTTATTAATATAAAAGATAACACACTTTTGCATTTTGGTACATAAACTTAAAACAGAAGTAAATCAATTAGAAAAGAACGCATAGAAGTGGACAGTAAATCCCACAAATGTGAATAATGAATTCTAACACTAAAAAAGAAAAAAAATGTTTTATATATAGATTAGAATGTGCCAAAAAAATCGACTACTTTTTTTAACTTCTGACACTAAAAAATTGGTTTCTAGCTACCTTTAAAAATGCTTTTTAAAGATGAGCTCTTAATGTTAATTGAAAGGTCTTTCTTATCTCAGTTTTTTATTTTTTCTTTAGTTTCATATGGCAATATCCATATCTTCTCATTACTTAATCGTGCAGAAAAATTTTATTTAATTTTTTTGTAAGAAATCAAACGTTTTAAAAAAGGCATTTTTCAGTTTTTTTATAACTCTTACCGTTTAGAAAAAATCAGAGATTAAAGTTTGAAAAATTTAACAAAATTTTTTTTTACTTCTAAATTTTATTACTCGTAGATAAATAAATATTATAAAATCCGCAAAATATATTTTTGTAGAAAATTAAACGCTCTAGAAAAAAAATCTCTTGTGGTTAATTGATTACTCTAACTATTTAGAAGAATTTGAGAATTTAGTTTCAAATTTTGGTTTTTAAAAAGCGAGTATTTTCTAAATGGTTAGAGTAATCGATTAACCACAACAGATCTTTTCTGTAGAGTGTTTAATTTCCTACAAAATCTTATGTTGCACATTTTATAATTTTGTTTAATTTTTTTATAAGAATTACTGAAATAGATAGAAATATAACTTAAAATACTCTGTTTTAATCTATTTTTTAAAGTGCAAAACAAACTATCTGTAAAAAAATATATTTAATTTTTTTTTAAATTATATTTTTATTAATTAATGATCAGCTGTCTCATACTCTTAACGGTTTATTTGTTAAGTTTCAGTTATTAGAGCAATTGCAAATAAACATTTATTTAATAAATATTTGTAACTTGTAAAGATTTGTAATTGAAATAAATGAAGATATATAGGGTGTGTCAAAAGTGGCGAAGTTCCTTTAGTGTTTTTTGAAAAGTAATTTGAAAAATTATGAGTATCTAAATGTGCAAAAAAATTGAAATTGTCTTGATATAGTTAAAAAAAATCAAAAAAACAAAAAAAAAGAAACAATAAAGCATTTGAAATAAATTACGTATTCATAAATCTCAAGTAAATACCAAAATCTTAAAAAAATACAAAAAAAAAACAAAAAAGTATTGAATTTCTTTAAATAAATTTTTGTGTTTTTTGAAGGTCTTTTATGTATCTCTCCAAAGAAAATTTGCGACTTATGACACACCCTATATAAATGATCTATAATATGACATAAAATAATGTCTGAACAATCAGAATATATACCTGTAACACAACACAAATCTCTAAATTGCATGTGTGGTTAAAAACACTGCAGGCACTTAACAAAAAATATATTTAAAGTGTTTTCTCTACAGTGATTTTTATGCTATTTATGATTAATGTGTTAAAATAAAGAGCCAGTCGGTATGATTTGCAAATAGAAACATTAACAAGACAAAAATTTCTATCTCTTTTCTGACAAGACTGTCGACGAATAATTTATGCTGAAATTTTTGTGTTTCTACAATTATGATGCATGCACTCACCCTGTACATAAAGACAGTTTTTTCATAAATTTTTTATATAGAAAACCTTTTTTGATTCTTCTTTCAACAGCAATCTGCGCACGCCTATGTTTGTTGCATAGCCATGCAATATCAGGGTTACCTCAGATATTTTAAAACATTTGAAAATATTTGTATAAATGTCATTTTTTTTTAATTCTCAAATTTCAGTGTCATAATAGAGAAAATTTTTTGTAAAAAGGTAATATAAAGCTCCAATACAAAGTTTTTTTGAATTCTTGAATGATTTTTAACTCACATCACTCAGAAATAAAATTTTCATTCAAAATTACAGAAAAATTTTGCAGTCTAGCTTAAAAGAAACATTTTTTTTTGACCTGAAGGTATTTTATTATATATTTTTTTTTTGCAGATAGAGGCCAAACGTGGTAATCAAAATTTAAGTAAATTGATGGAGTTACAACATCAAGAAATTAATCTAAAAAATTTTTCAAGTAATCGAACCAAAGTTTCAGCGTTTCATTCTGTGATTTCTGTATGCCCTGCCTCCGGTGTTAAGATTACTCCGTCAATTCCAATTTTTTCGAAAAAATGAAAATCCATGGTGTTAAATATGTTGAAAATTAAATTTTTTTGTAATTAAACATTTAGAGTCTTTTACACTCTATTTTTCGCCAAAAAATACAAGTTAACTAACATAAACAAGAGAAATATCTGGGGGTTTTGTAGACCTCACTACTTACGTACTCAAACATTTTTTGTAGTTTTTAGTTTTAGCTAACCATCTGCAATCAAACCATTTTCCTTCCCGAAGTCGGGCTTCAGTGCCCACGTATTGTTTTTATCAGGAAATCATCAGAAAAAAAAATCTCCATTAGATTGAACTCTGTTTTCTTTGTTAATGTTTTATTTTAATTATTTTCGGACATATTATCTTATTTTCAAAACCCTAAAATTTTTGATACCTGCTTACAAATTACCTTAAATTTTTTTATTTATATTTGTTTTTTAAATTTTGGGTACATTATTTTTGTGTTTTCTTATATTTTTTTATGTGGAAAAGAAACCACTTCTAACATTTTTCCAATGTAAAAGTATCTGTTGCAATAGCTTGTTAGAAAGGGTTCACCTATTAATATAAAAAATAACAAATTTTTGTATCTTGGTACTTTGATAAACACAAAACAGAAGCGAAACAATTAAAAAAAGACGCATAGAATTGGACAATAAATTCTAGAAATGTTTCTAAACATCTAAAATAAGAATTATTTTAGGTTAATTTTTTGCCAGCAAACAGCAAAAAAAATTCAACAATTCTAACACTAAAAAAGCAAAAAAAACCAAATGTTTTGTATTTTAACGATTATCAAATTCTAAAGATGTATAATATAAAAATTAATAAACAATGTAAAATAAAAATTCTTTGTTTTAAGACTTTAAACAGTCTATTGCAATAGATATCTTTGTTTTTAAATAAAATTGGAGATGGTTTCTTTCTCAAATGGGAAGGAAAATATAAAAAAGTACAAAAATATTGTAACAAATTAAATAATGTAGAAATGTTTTTTTAATTATTTTTATCTGATGACAGTCGAGTTATAAAATTCCATTTAAATCTTATTTAATTATTCTATTCACAATACTTACCCTGTGCAGTAGTTAATAATTTTGGCATTAAAGCAGGAGTAAAAAATTACCAGATACGATTATAGTAGACTTTTGTTTTTGTATAATATCTTATAAATTTTATTTAATTTTTTGATAAGAATTACTGAAAAAAGATATAATTAAACTTAGAATACACTGTTTTAATCTATTCTTTAAATGACAAAAGAAAGAATGTGTAAAAGAGATATATTTAATTAATTTTTTTTATTAGGTATATTTTGATTAATTAATGCTAAGCTATACCATAGTTTTAATAAAGTACAGCTGTCACAGCAATTGCAAGTAGTTATCTATTTATTAAAATATGTCAAATAAATTTGCAACTTGTAAAGATTTGTAATTGAAATAAATAATAATATATAAATAATATATGTTATATAAATAATGTATAAATAATCAGAATATATACCTGTAACACAACCCAAATCTCTAAATTGCGTGTATGGATAGAGACACTGCAGGCACTTAACGAAAAATATATTTAAAGTGTTTTATCTACAGTGATTTTTATGCCATTTATGATTCATGTGTTGAAATAAAAAGCCTGTCTTTGATTTGGAAATAGTGACATTAACAAGACAAGAAATTTCTACCCCTTTCCTAACAAAGCTGTCGCGAATAATTTTTGCTGAATTTTCAATTTTTGTGTTTCTACAGTTATGATGCATGCACTCAATTATTCATTATTTCACTTTTTTTTACTTTTTTTTGTCTCACAAAAATCACTACAAAAACTGTAATACAGATGTAATACAATACATTATATGTGATGGTATTTTACTTTGAACGATTTATCCTGACGAGCTGTATACTGTTTGCAAAAAAAGTAAGCAAAACAGCATGAAATACTTGTTATTCGTCTGAACTCAACACTGGTTAACAGCTGTACTTTGACACCAGCTGATTATGACGTCAGTAGATCATGCTTGATTAAATTTTTTTTATCATATTTGTTTTTTTTTTTCTTTAATAAATGAGAGGAGTGATATTTAAACGTCTTGCATCCTTTTTAAATTTTCAAAATTTATAAATAAGATAAAATAAAAACTTCTTGCTGTTTTGTTTATTTTTTATTTAAGTTTTTTGTTTTGCATTTCTTATTGTATGTTCATTTTAAACTTATTTTCTTCGGATAAGTTTGGAATCTCTTGACGTTTGGTAGAATTTTATCGAGTGGCAATACTTGGTTGGTTGTTGAATGATAGCGGCATTAATAAGCCCACATAAATGTCAATTAAAGAACCAATTAAAAGCAAGATTTGCGAGTGATTAACGTTTGGCTTTGTAAACATCTCGGTAATTGGTAGGAATACGACAGCCGCGAAACACGCCAGACCCTGTCGCAGTTTTAATAGTCCGTGATTTTCTTAAACGGTTGAAAAGTTGTTAGCACTAGGCATTATGAGAAAGATTACCATGATTAGTCTTAGAGGTTTTCCCTCATTGCTCGTTACGAGTCTCGTTACTGTTAGCGACGTCATCAATTTTCGCAACTGCACTAGATTCATATCGTTATTAAAATTGATCGCTCTTTTAACACGCCGCAACATTGTTTTAAAGCGTTGCTCGTAAAAAATGCATTAAGTCTTGACTACTACAGACATCTTTGTTTAAACGAGATGGGGAAAATTCTACACGGATTTATCGACGATAACCAACCACTTTTAACGATTAAACATCAATGCTACAGAAATCTGACCCTAACTTATACAATTTTACAGACTATTTAAAATTCAATATAGAAAATAAAACAATCGTAAATGTTATTTATACAACCGACACTCATAAAACCGAGTTTGTTACATTTTAACAAAAATGCAAATTGGTGAATGCGCCGGAACAAAAAATTTTATTACAACAAATAAGGTAACTATTCAAGGTGGTCCACCAAACTAGTTTATGTAGGTTTGAAAGTTAAATTGATTTTTAAATTTAATTAAATTAACATATTTTCTTTTGGTTTATTTTTAGAAGTTAATTCAGTTAAAATGTGTTATATAAATTTTTATGTGGGTTGTAAACTGGTATTTGTAGTAGCAGGTTAGTCATTATTTACCCGAAAACAGTAAACACCTCATAAAGAGTCAAATATTTCACCACAAACTGCCGATATTATCGCGATCTGGTGCACCAGATGCACCCCCAAACAGAACCAACCCTTAATGGCTTTCACAGCCTATTGATAGATGTCGCGCTCTGAAAAACTTTGATAAATTTGTTGTCATTATCGTTTTAGAATCAATTCTACAATCTTTAATCTATTACTAAAAGCATTTTGTTATTACTAATTTTCTTCAAAATAAAAAATAATAATCAGTTATGATAACAATCGGATGAATAATTTTATGGCAGGGAATAATTGACTTAAGAGAATTAAAGCAGAAAAAAGAAATTTATGCGTACGTTATGGAGATAAAAGTAATAATTTAACGGAAGGTAATTATTGTAATAAAATTAACGATGGGATAATAATCATTATAATTCGATTAAAATTATGGAAGAGTTTAATTGTTGACGAGTTAGAAAAAAATAGGAAGCGACTGGAACAGTTGCGAATTTATCTAATTGAACTCAATTTGAGATTATGTAATTGTAAAGCTTTTCTCGAGCTTGCGAAGAGGATAATAGAATCCTTAGTCGCTAGATGGCTTCCGCATGTTCGTGATACTTTCAAGGCTACTAGTACGTTCACCAACCGATGGAAGGAGCTAGCGGCGTTGGAAATTAGCAATTTCACGTGGGCTTATAAACTTGTCAATAAAATTAATTAATTTGATAATTATTTAAGCTTTTTTTATAAAATTGTTATTAAAATTGAGGTTTTCAGAAAAAATTTCAAAGTTCCAGTGATTGGAAAGTGCTAAAAAAGCTTTATTTGCCGGCTATTAAACTAATTTCCCAAAAAAAGAACGTCATTATTCTCGTTAGAAATAATGGATGGTTTTATAAACAGTGTGAATGGACGGTGTTTTTAAAAATTCCCATTTAATAAAATTTTTCAATTATGATGTAGTTTTTGTAATTTTTTTGAGAAAAATTTGGAAAAAATTCAGGTGGGACCGACACCGTCCAGTGCTCTTCTTGGTTAAAAATAAAACAGGCACGGAACTGCTCCATTGATTAAAATTCTGGGAATAATGATGAATCTTTCCCGAGATGAGTAGCAGGAAATTCGTAATATTCACACTTTTTATCGATTAACTACCTACTCGAAAAAAAATCAGTTACGAGAGATGAGTGATGATAGAGCGCAACTTAAAAATCCGATTAATCTGTATATAAGTTAAGCTTCTATTTATAAATTTACTCTCTGTGACTTAATTAATCAAAAGTAAATTTAGTAGCTGGCAGTGTACAGGTAAAGTTACAAAATTCGGTCATTTCTTAATACACCTTCGCATAATTGCGCTTCTAAATCATAATTTTCTAAATGACTCGTTAAATATTGTGTGCTTTACCTACCATGGAGCTATTGTTGAGCTTCAAGACACGTTCTTGACCTCACGTGAACGACTCCTTTAGCTCGATGGTATTGTTTCAAATTAAATAACATTTCATTTAATAGATGTTATACTTGATAAACTATTTATTAGTACACTATTATAATAAAATAAAAATTGCAAAAAATGTAAAAATCTAGTTACAGTTAATTTAAAAAACTCACAAAATCTGTAAAATCTTGAAAACTTAATTATTTACCCATAGCTTTAGATATCTAATTTTAGAGTTAGAAATACGTGTCTTAAAGCTATATTTTTTATTTTTTAATTTTTTTATTTATAAAAGCAAATAGCAAACAAAATACATATAAAATATAGCTTTGAGACACGTATCCCTGACCGCCTGACCCCAAAAATTAAAAAACTTTATTTAAATTTTTTTTAGTATTTCTAAATATAATACACTTTATATATGTTGAAGTTAAAAACACAATGCAAAAAAAATGTTAAAAGATATGTATGGTCTTAATACTAAAATCATGCAATTGATTAGACATAAATTAGCTATCTCGTTAACTAAACAATTCAATTATGCCATCAAAAAATTTTTTTTCTAGATTGTTTGAAAGTTGCTACAATTATACCCAACACAGTACAAAAAAAAATTGATGATTTCGAAAATTTTAGACCTATTTGAATATTTGAATAATTATATTTGAAAAGATATTTTAAAGCAAACAACCAATTACTTCAAAGTGTTGTCTACTTTTAGACCCGTTTCTCTACTGTCCATTTTTTTAAAGACATTTGAAAAAATATTTTAAAGTAAACAACCAATTACCTTGAAGTAAACTAACTGTTGTCTACTAAGCAATTTTGATTTGAACAAGGTATCAATTTTCGATGCAATTGACTCTTCTTAATTACATCACAAATTCTTTTAAAAATGATGAATTTTTTATCGCTGTGTTTATAGATTTAAACAACGCTTTTGATTGTATCTTTTACAATATAGGTACTATTACAAAAATTATTTTTTACTATAATTTTTATAAAACAGTATAAAAATTTTTGTATCATAATTATGGAATAAATTTTAATTAGTCAGAACTTTCCGACACAGACAAAACAGATTTTGGTGTTTCACAAGAATCTATACTCGGTCTAATGTTAATGTTGATTTACATTAATGAATTACCTTTTTATTATTCAGTTTTAATTTTGTTTTGTATGCTGATGATACCAGAATAGGCAGACAGCTCCAGTATGTGTCTCCATTTGTTACATCGCACTAAAAACACTTTAAACTCTCTTAGTAAAAAGTGTTTTTTTGCAAATATACTTTCTTTAAATAAAGCCAGAGCTATAAACATGTTATTTTTATTACGTTGTCTTACACTTGATAATCTTTCTGATTTTTGAAGCTGTACAAAATTTTTGGGTTTAATTAGAGACGCTAAATTGTCTTGGAATGAACATTGTAATTTGTAATTCTATTTTCTTTTTTATTACAAAATTTATCCTAGTAATTATCTTCAAATTTAGTAAAAGATGTTTATTTTGCATTAATTATTAGGGTAATTTTGCATGTTTACAAAAATTATTTAAATTTCAGTGTCGCGCGGTTGGAATAGGTAATAAGAAATCTTAGTTACCGAAATGACTGTGGACATTATTTTTTTATAGCTTTAGGTATTCATTTTTTTATAAACAAATAATTAGTTTTCAGCAAAAATGTCAATTGTCATTCGGAGCATAACTATAGCACTGCTTTAACAGTGTTGCACCATCATTTTTTGGATACAACAAATTTTTCTTTCTTTCGGTATCAGTTTTTTTTTAATTTTTAACTCATTCTTAAACAATTTTTGTTTATATACAGAGTGTTTTTAAAGTTTCTTTACAAACGTTAACAGGTGATGAAACTGTTTTTGTTAAAAGGTTGCTAAAAAACAAGTTTATCTTATACAAATGTTTATCGTTCTCGAAATATAAGACGTAAACTTTTTTTTAATAATTGTTCATTTGACTGATGTACGATGTATTATAGCAATTTTTTTAATGTACAGGGTGTGATTAAAATATGTGCAAAAATTTTGTCTAGTGATAATTCTTATTAAAATAATGTTAAATATCCAAATTTGCCCTTTCAAAAGTTGCTAAATTTTGAGATACACGCTGTAAATTTTTTTTTTTTCAAAAACGTGATATCTGATGTATGACAACACTGTTATTAAGCAAAAAACTTTTAACGTATATTTTATAATCTATAAACATTTGTATAAAGCAACTTTGGTTTTTTAGCATCTTTTAAACAAGGGTTATCTCACATTATAATTTATAAAGTAACATTAAAAAGACTCTCTATTTTTATTCAATATTTTTTTGTTATACAGGTTATCTAAAAAGTATGGGTACAGCTAAATACTTTTAGAACAATTTAGCAAAACATGTTGAAATTTGAAAAACGGTAAGAAGTGTTTAAATTCATCATCTAAATTTTTTACCATCATTTATTTTGAAAATATATGGCTAAGTTAATTTTATTTAATTAGCACAAAAAGTCAAATTTAATAGTTTTTAAAAAAGCATTTATTTCTAACTTCAGTAACGTAACATAATGCTTAACTTTATTTTTATTAAAAGGTAAAAAAAAATAAATTTTGGATAAGTAAAACTAAGTTAGCTTTAAAAATGTTGTTATTATAAATAATTATAATAAAAATAATGTTGTTATTAGCTGTCACTTGTATGTTAGTCAAAAAGCGAAGTTGTGCTCAAGTTCTGACTCTTTTTAATAAAGTTTATCTAAGCAGAGAACTGATCTCCAGAACGACGGTTTTAAAAACCTCACAAAGATCATGAGAAACTAAAGAAAATTCATTGAATGTTATGTTGGATGTAATAAAAAATCTAAAAAGTTTAGTACAACAATTGGCTTTGAACCACACCATGAGTAGAAAATTAATACAAAAAATAATGCATGCGAAAAATATCATTTTTGTAAAACTTTCTTGCTACAAGAATTAAGTGATGGTAACATCAGGATGGTATTTACTTTTGGTATTACTTACGTTCTCTTCTCTTTTCGTCTCGCAACTTTTTATCTAAATTTACATGTTAACTACCATGACTGTCGATATTAGTTTGGTCAAAATCTGCATTGGATGGAGCAGGTTTATACGCAGCGTTTACAAAAAATTAATGTTTAATGTGTCATTATGTATCGTACGTGCTTTCTTTATTAATGACAATTTAACGTCTGAAAGATATTTGCAACTTTTACAAAAACATATTGTACAACGACTTAACGAAGTATTTCCAATCTACTACAATAGAAATATACTAGCAGAAACCATGCGGTTTCAACAGGATGAAGCACCGCCACATTTTGGTCGTCAAGAGTGCGAATATTTAGATGAAACATTTTTAGTAAAATTATTAGTGTCTACGGAACTAACCTTATTAAACGTTTTTTTTTAAATATACGAATTATATTTATATAAACAAATACATGAAAAATATAATAAATTTTAATAAGTGCTTTAGTATTTATTTTTTATCTACCAAAGAATTCTACAGCAAAAACAATAGATTAATTTCTGTCTTTAATCATCACGTATTTTACTATTTTGTGTGCTTGAGGCAGTCCGCAGAAACAGCAGCGGAAGAAGCATTAAAACAGCTCTTTTAAAAATGTGTTGTGGCTATTGTGTCAACGCAAGTGACTTCCCATACCAAAGAACAGTTATTTATCCAAGGCGTAATGGTCATACCATCAGGTCAATTTTTGTCGCATCATAATAAACCAAGTGATTCCAACATACATAAAATATTCCTTGATAAAAACGCACGCTTTATGATCATATTTATTTAAATGTGCCAAAAGAATTATCAACAGCTTTTGATACAAGAGAAACCGTAGTGACATACGCGATTGAAAATTGCGTTACAAACACAAGAATAAGACTGCAATTGTAGTATGTAAGCAATTTGTAGTATGTATTTGTCTAAAAGTGTGCCAAGTTGTTGAGACGACAAAGTTTTTAACTATGCACCAGATTCGTGTTGAGAACTTCAGAAGCACTAGAAGCAGTTAAAAAAGTAACTCGTTGTCAAAGTCTTAAAAATTTCAAAAGTATTAAATTTTTTACTTATTGCTAAAATGTTCCAAATACGTCGAAATTCCCTATTTACAGGTGTAGAAAAACGTTCAGTTTGTTTTTGTATCTAATTGCACAAGCATCTACAGTCAAAGACAAAAAAAAGAATAGAGCCTACAAGACCTGAAGTGCAAGATACCGAAGGTAAAAAAGCTAGCAATTACATATTTGCATCAGAAAGAACACCCAGACCACTCAAACCTACACGAAGTGAAGCTTGAGACCAAAATTGTTCAGGAAGACCAATACTTAAGAGTTTTTGCAATGTAGTTATAACTTCGTTGTTAGAATACATCTTAATTTAAAAGCTCAATATGTATTTCAAGTACAACAAATTATAGTTTTACAAAAATGTTGCAACTTTTCTTCGAGGTGTTGCATTTTTTATGGCATTCAGTTTATTTACGTGAGAATTAAAGCACGACTTTGACAAGAAAATGATTCGACAAAAAACTGCAACAAATGGGTAGTTTCAGTTGTGGAGTCTTAACATATTTCTTTTGCTTATGTTAGTTAACTCGTATTTTTTAAAGAAAAATGCAGTTTTAGAAATTTTAGACGTTTATTTACAAGCTTGTAAATTACATGATTTGAAAACCCGACTCTTCATTTTTTCAGCTATGTGTTGGAGGACCTGGGTTGACCTTAACCTTGACAACATAATCTGATGGCATATTTAGATCGGAAAGTGACAATTTTGTACAAAAAGGTAAATAATTTTTAAAATGATTTTCTTGGTCCTGTATTTGCATCAGTTTACATAAATTTTCATTTCCTTTTTTGGCCTGAATCTGCAAACAAAAATAAAATTATAATAAAATACCTTCAGATCAAAAGAGATCGTTATTTTTTATGCTCAAACTCCAAATTTTTTCTGCATTCCCGAATGAAAATTTTATTTCTGAGTGATCTGTGAGTCAAAAATCACGCAAGAATTCAAAAAAAAAGGAATAATGAAGCATTATATTACTTTTTTTCCAGAAATTCTCTCCATTGTGACACAATAATTTTGGAATTAAAAAAAAATTGACATTTATACAAACATTTTCAGATGTTTTAAAATAACTGAGATAACTCTGATATTGCATGGCTATGCAATAAACATAGGCTTGCTCAGATTGTTGTTAAAAAGAGCGCCAAAAAAAGTTTCTATATAAAAAAAAGTCAAAAATAAATAAAAAGCTAACTTTTACGAGGTGCAAACATCTATCGTGAAAATTTTCAGCTGACCATACATAATAATTTTTTGAGTTTATATAAATACGTTATCATCATTGAAAACATCATTAGAAAATTTATTTTTTTTTATAATCTGGAGGACTAAGAAACTGAATCATGGTAAATTTGTGAGGATAGAGCTTCAATTTTTTTAATTAATTTTACTAAGTTCTATTAAAAATGCTTGTTTTGATGGACTAGATTTTTGAAAGATAAACTTAACCAAGAATATTTGTCGTAATAAACACTATACTTTCTGAAAATTTAATCTCATGATTAAATCATCTATATTTTCGGTTCCCCTTTCGATTATAAACACTCTAAAATAATAAAATAACTTAGCAGAATAAAATAAATGTAATGAATAAATGCAAACGTGGCAAAAATAGTGAAACAAACGAATGAGCAATAACAAGAATACGAGGCACAACAACTAAACGTTAAACAAATGGTTAGTGAAAAAAGTAGCACAAACTTAGATAAAAAATTAAACCAAAAAGTTTTTTAGTAAACATAAAGTACTGTCAAGCAAAAAAACAGGCAACAGAAACAAAGCCTAATAAAAGAATCAAAATCACATAAAGTTACATAACAGAAGAAGAACTGAATAAGGCTATAAATAAGCTATGGAAACTCTTAAAAACATAACAAAACAACAGTTGGAATAAGTAAACAAATTGCAAATGTAAAAAAAAGTTAGTTAATATGTTAAACCAAATACGGAAACAAAAAAAACCGCAAATATTAAGATCTTAAGCAAATAAAACTGATCTAAAAAAAAAAAGGCAAAAAAGCTTACCAAAATTACCAGTATCTACAGAAATAACCTTACTAAACGTTTCATTAAAAATAGGCTAGTTATATTCAAATAAACTTATACATAAAACAAATCTAAAAAGTGCTTTTGCATCTATTTCCTATGTGCCAAAGGTATTTACAGCAAAAACGATGGGTTCATTTCTCTTTTTAATCACCACGTATGTCGTGTGCTTGAGGCAGTTTGCAGAAGCAGCTTGAACCAACATTAAAACAGCTTCCCTGAAGATGTATTGCAGCGACAGTGTCAACACAACTGACATTTCATATCAAAGAACAAGTTATTTAAGGCGTGATGGTCATACCGTCAGGTCTTTTCTTGTCGCATCTTAATAAACCAAGTGATTCCAACATACACAAAATATCAGAAGATTACAACGCATGCTTTAAGATCATATTTATTTTGTTGTGTCGAGAAAATCTTCTACAGCTTGATACAAGAGAAGCCGTGATGACCTAAGCAATCGACAATTGCGTTACAAACACAAAAATAAGACTTACCAATTTTTGAATTGATGCGTAGATAAATAGAAATTTGTAGTACGTGTTTGTCAAAAAGTGTGCCAAGTTTTTGAGAAGAAAATTTTTTTAACTATGCACCAGATTTGTGTTAAGAACTTGAGAACCACAAGATGTAGTTGATAAAATAGCTCGTTGTCAAAGTCACGAGGATTTCAACAAAGTATTAATTTTTTTCTTATTGATAAAATGTCTTAATTACGTTAAAATTTATTATATACAGGTGTAGAAAAACGTTCAGTCTATAAATCCAAAGCTTTGTTGTTGTAATTAATTGCACAAACATCTACAGTTAAAGACAAAAAAAGGATAGAGCCTACAAGACCTGAAGTGCAAGAAACCGAAAAAAGAAAAGCTGGCAATAACACATCTGCAACACCCTGAGTACTCAAAGCTACAGAAAGTGAAGCTTGAGACCAACATGGTTCCGGAAAACTGATCTTTAAGAGTTTTTGCATTGTAGTTTTAATTTCATTATTAAAAGCATCGCATATGTTTTTGCGCTTCCAGAGTCAATATGCTCAATACATGTATAATAAAAATTAAATTTGCATATCCTTAAGCAATTTTGAAGAAAGAAATATACCGTATGTATGGGAATTCATTTCGTAAAAGTATTATTACTAAGTATTATTAATTATTATTTAAAATTTCGCTCGCAATTTTAGAGACTATTTGAGCGACATGTTTTCTGCGCGTTGGATCAGCAGAATCTAGAGTGGCCTGCAAGATCTTTAAATCTAACTCTGCTAAACTTTTTTTTGATAAAAACGACAACTTCTGGTGGCAAAAAAAGAAATACATTTTTATGTAATGGAAAACCAAGAAGATGCAGATTTTCAAATTTCAAAAATTTATTTCATAGGCAAATGTTTGAAACTGCTTTAAAGGAAGTTTTATCCGAACAGGCTCAAAAACAACAAAGTTTAAATTTAAAAAAATTGAGCGATATAAGAAGTCTTAAATTAAAAGCTCAATATTTTATATACAATAAATCATAACTTCAAAAAAATGTAAACTGTTTTACTTGAAATTTGCACCTACAATAGCTTGGCAGAGACCACTGGCAGAATGCAGTGTGAAGACTTGCATAGCCCTTTTAAATTTTTTTGAGTAACTTTGCAAAAATACATATCGGTCTCTTTTTAAAAGCTAAAATTGTTTACCTCGGCATTTTTTTCAAACTTTTTCTTCTAGGAGTAGCATTTTTTATGACATTTAGTTAATTTACTAGGGGAATTTAGGCACAAATTTTGAGAAAGAAAATAATTTTTGCAAACTGCAAAAAATTATTAGTTTGAGTAACTGAGTAGTAGAGTCTGCAAAACCATGACATATTTTTTTTGTTTACGTTAGTTAACTCTAATTAAAAAAAAATACAATTTTAAAACTGTAGACGTCTAATTTCAATAAATTATTAAATTACACCAATTTTTGACCAAATTGATTAAAAAATTAATGTTATTCTGTATATTTACTTGGAGACTGTGGCACGACTTTGGGAAGAAAAATAGTTTGATTGCAGGTGGTTAGTTAGATTCAACAAAAAACTACAAAAGAACTTTGAGTAAGTGGGTAGTGAGGTCTGCAAAACCACCAGATATTTCTTTTGTTTATTAAGTTAACTCGTAATTTTTAGAGAAAAATACAGTTTTAGAAACTCTAAACGTTTAATTACAAAAAAATTAAATTACAACATAGTTGACACCACAGATTTTCATTTTTTCGAAAAATTTGGAGTTGAGGGTGTAATCTTAACATCGGAGGCAGGGTATACGGGAATCACAAAATGAGACGCTGAAACTTTAGGTCGATTACTCGAAAAGTTTTTTAGATCAATTTTTTGATCTTGTAACTCCATCAATTTACTTAAATTTTGATTACCATGTTTGGCCTGTATCTGCAAACAAAAATAAAACTATAATAAAATACCTATAGGTCAAAAGAGAATGTTTTTTTATGCTAGACTGCAAAATTTTTCTGTAATTCTGAATGAAAATTTTATTTCTGAGTAATCTGTGTGTCAAAAATTATTCAGAAAAAAAAACTTTGTAAAAAAGCTTCATATTACTTTTTTATTCTGTATTTTGTTCATGATGACCAAAATTTTGATAATATAAAAAAATTGACATTTATAAAAACATTTTCAGGTATTTTGAAATATCTGAAGTATATTGAATAAAAATTTTATTTCTGAGTGATCTTTAATTACAACAAATATTAAAATTACAAAACATTGAAAATGTGGCTGCACACTTTATAATTTTGAAAATGTCATTAACTAAAATTTCTTATTTCTTTTTATGAAACGCCGGAGCACTTGGGGAAACTTTGACACCGGCTGATTGCGATATAGGTATACTCGCATGTGACACAGACAATTTTGTACGTGTGGTCTCCTGGAAACACTTTTTGTCGAAAATTTCATTTGACTCATCTTGGAGTTTCATGGTCTCACGTAAATTTTGATTGGCTTTAACGGCCTGGACCTGCAAACAAAAATAAATTTATAATAAAATACCTTCAGATGAAGAGAGAATCGTTTTCTCTTTCATGTTGGACTGAGAAATTTTTCTGCATTCCCGAATGAAAATTTTATTTCTGAGTGATCTATGAGTCAAAAATCATTCAAGAATTCAAAAAAAACTTTGAAATGGAGCATTATATTACCTTTTTGCCGGAAATTTCTTCCATTGTGACACAATAATTTTGGAATTAAAAAAAATTGACATTTATACAAACTTTTTCAGATGTTTTAAAATATCTGAGGTAACCATACATATTAATTTTGTGAGTTTATAAAGCCATCAAGATAAGAACTATGCTTTATCCGAGAAAAACGGTTTATCAAGAACGTTATCATCATTTAAAAGATTATTGAACTAATTACAAAATCTAATTCTTTGTTTATAATCTGGAGGACTAAGAAACTGACTCATGGTAAATTTGTAGAGATGAACATTAATTTTTTTTAATGCATTTCACCAAGTTTTATAAGAAATGCTTAGAAAAGTCAGTAAAATGTTTTGAATTTATCTAAAAGATAGGGAGTAAAATCTGTTTGCAATGAGAACCTTCTCACCGATTTTCGCGGGCTCTGCTGCATTTGAACACGAAGGTCTTTCAGAATATTTTCAGTAAAAGTAAAAAATCTACCAAGAGGTTTAGTTTTATCAGTTTTAGAGGTAGTTTTACAAATAGCAACTATTTATGTATTTATTTAGTATGTAGTGCGTAACACAAAAAATGCGTTTTTTTTTTAAATTAAAGAAACAGAACGTATTAAAGATCGTTTAAATCTAGTCATCTACAGATAATTAATAACACAAAAGGTAATGTTAAAGCCAATAGAAAATAATGTTTATAGTGCTTCTAGACATAATGTAGTTCGACGTAACATTATCCAAAAATCAGTGCTACAAGTTTTAAAGCAGACAAGATATTACCTGTACAAATCTACATCAGTACAAGAACTAAATAAACATGACTGATTGCAGATTGCAATTTTGTAAATTTTGTCGAAGGATTATTTTACAAAGACGAAGCAACTTTTTGCTTAAATGAATTGGTTAGTCGACAAAACTATCAATATCGGGGCTCAAACAATTCACACTGGATGATTGAAAGACACAATACCCAGAAAAAGTAAATGTTTGGCAAAAATAATAGAATATTAGGTCTTTACTTTTGTTGACAATAATTTAACCGGAAACATTTATTTAGGTTTTCTTTAATATGTTTTAATGTCTGTTTTGATTGAAATGTTTTTAAACGAAAATGAGCTTTATATAGCAAGTGATACCATTTGGTATCAACAGGATGGTGCACTACCGCATTTTGCTCGCATTAGAGACTATTTGAGCGACATGTTTTTTGCGCGTTGAATCTACAGAAGAAGGTCTTTAGAGTGCTTTGCAAGTTTTCCAGATTTGACTCTGCTAGACTTTTTTCTTTGGGAATATCTCAAATCTAAAGTTTATTTTAACAAGCCCCATTTAAACGGTTTAAAAAACAGAATTCGTCACGAGATTAGACAAATTTCTGAAGATGTAATTTGCAACATTCTAGAGGAATTCAAGAATTGGCTAGTCTATTGCCTCATTTTTTTAAATATTTTTAAAACTGCCAATCCTCTGAACTTGAGATGAAAGTATTCCTTAGCCAATGTATTTTAATTATATTCCTAGAAAAACAAATTAAAACTTTTATTTTTAGCACGGTTATTTGTACAGAGACCAAAAATTATATTCAACTGATTTAGCGCGCCTCTATGTATTATCTCGTGTTTCACTATCTTTTTTACTTAGTTTCTGTCACAAAACCATGTTTATGTGTTTCTAAATGTTTATTGTATGTGAAAAGTATAATTTTTTAATCTTAGTACAGTGAGTAGCAAAAAAAAATTATTTATGTAATCTAGAAGACGTTGAAGAGATTTAAATAGGCAAGATTTTACTGAATAAATCTAATAAATTTTTGAAGTAATATACTTATTTTGAACCAATAATATTTACTGAAATAAATACGATAATAATTACAAAATTTTTTGTAAAATTGTTTTAAAAAATATGAATGTATATGTTACATTAGATGGCGCGACTAATAGAAGGGTTAAAAAAAGTTGATTTCAGTAACTAATTTTTGGAACAGCCTAAATATAAAAAATCTGCGTAATAAAAAATGCGTAATCTAAAAATAAAATTAATTTTCCCGCACAATTTTTTAAAAAATAAAAAGTTTTAAAGTTATTTTAGATGTTGCATACTTTTGCTGCTCACTATATATACACTGGCCAAAAAAATTAGAGAAACACTTTTTAAAAGCTTCGTATCATTTGTAACAAAAATATATATAACAAAATAACAAAATATAAATTCTAGTATATTTTATAATAGTTTAATGTCTACTTAATAAAATGTAACAAAATAAATACTGGTACTATTAATTGTTATATTATAATCATTCAATTATAGTATAATATAGGCATAAGCTGTTTTAAATCAAAAAATTATTATTTATAAAAAACTTTGAACTTTTGTCAAAAAAATTAAAATTTTACCTAAATAATAAATTATTGTTAAGAAGGCAGCTGTATTTAAGCTGTAACTATTTATTCACTAGTGAGTTTAAATCCGAAATAAGAACTAGTCACAAGCAACGGCATTCAAAAATCAGCCCCTAATCCAAAATTTATACCAGCTCTTAGTAATTTAGTGCTATTAATTAAAAACTTGTTGACTGAAAAACTAATAACTCAAGTACACTGCTTTGTTAAATAATTTATGAACTAAGTCACATTCTCATTTTCCGATAAAAGAGGTATACTCGTACTACTATCTGGTTTATGTATTTTCTTGTGTGATAATATTTTTTGTAATCGAAACGTAATAGTATTTACGTTAATAACCGTATAACTGTTTAAAACGTTTTGATTTTCTATTAAAGTTTAAGTGATATTCTATAATAAATCGTTTATGTATGTGTGTATTTTTTATTGCTTGGGCATAATTTCCCTGAAACCGTTCCGCATAGAAGTTATTTCGTCGTCACGTCCCGAGTTATTTTCTCGTGTCGATTTGTGTTGTTCGCTTGAACAGGCCGACCGCCCTTCAAATGCGTTGATCGCCTTGCTGACTTCCCCAGACGAGGAGAATTCAGTCCAACCTGACAGACAGGAACCGGCACTTCCATGCAAATTGAAATGCGAAATTGTTACACGATATTGCATTCTTTCCCGTTCCATCACTCATCCCACAAATCCTCACTCTGCAAAAATAAATAAAACAAAATAAAAGGCTTGCACTCGGCACTCGTGGCACTGTTTACAAGTCCTCCATATGACACTCGAGTCGAGTAATAAAGAAGGATTTATGCGGTAAATAGTTACCTCTAAATTTTCCTCTACAACCATTCAGTCCTACCGGGTAATAAATCTTCTGCGCCGAAGAAGTGAGCGTTCGAGCCCACGTAACTATTCCTCACACAGAAAGGCGAACATTCCGCTATCCAGACGCAAGAGGGTGAACACCCCGACCTTCCAGATCAGTTCACTTCAGCACGAGTGACATGCAAATAGAAACGACGCAAGCATTCACTCAACTCATTAAATACTTGCCCGTTTTACAGATGTCAAACTTTCAGACTTACATTGCCTTAAACACACTTTAAATATTTTCGAAATTGCTTTGTCTTCATGATTTATCGACATTTGTTTATTACTTTTCCAAACTTTTCGACATTCCGATCAGAAAATCCCAAATGCACACTCAAGGCTGTCAATAGCGCCTAGGGCAAAATTTTTATTTTACGTCTTTTAAAACGCCAATTAAATAATAAAGTGTCGTTATAGGCCCTGATGACAACAATTTACCAATTTTAAAAGACTAAAGAGATATTGCTCTTACAATTTTAAAAACAAAAGATAAATTTTGCAGCAAAATTTGATTAACTTTCAAAACTATACAAAAAATTTTTTATACACCCCTCAATTAGAGCATAATTTTTATTTTTATGACATGCAAATTTTCTAAGCAACAATCACAAATAAATACGATTTTTTCAGTTTTTTTTCAGAAAACATAACAGAGCAATGATAATAATAACATTATAGAATAACAAGCAGTACAACCGTGAAATAAAATAGAAAATATTTTTATATCAAGTTTTTCACGGTTTTTGCTAAATTGGTGAGAATTTTTAATCTTTTTTTGACTTCAAAAACCAAAACTATACAAAACAAAATAAAACGTTGTATGTACCACGTGCATAATCGTCACTTACAGCACTCGGAAAATTAAAGCCTTTCGCTGCACGTCGAGCTTTAAACATTTTTTGTGCTTCTTGATTATGCCGTTAATATCTTATATAAATAAGGGCTGATTTCATAATTAACTTAAAAGTTCTTTTAATTTAAATGACGTTTAGACTGTAACTGTGATTTTGACAATACGCATCAAAAAATCATCTACAGTTACACTAGTTACAGTCTAAACGTCATTTAAATTAAAGAAACTTTTAAGTTGATTATGAAATAGGCTCTAACTATTTTAAAAACGAAGGTAATATTAACAACTTTTAAAGCCAGAGGCAACAAATTGCTAATTTTGAAACTAAAGAAATTAAATTAAATTAAATTTTTTAAATAATTTTTAAATTAATAAATGTAAAAGCGGCATTATCTTTATAAATTTTAAAAACCAAAAACAACAAAAAGAAATTTTTTATTAGGTTGTAAAATCCGAATACAACTTGCTAATTTTAAAATCTGAAGACGTAATTTTACTAACTTTAAAAGCTTATGAGCTAATTTCAAGTTGAGACAATACCGACAGTATCTTCGTTTTATTAGAAAATTGAAAGAATTCGGTGTTGTAATTGGTTGTTACTATGAAAAAGTATTAGAATGTGCGATAATATCGATAGTATTTTAACTTGAAATTAGCTCATTAGGTAATATTGTTTATTCATTTTTAAGTCAATAAAAACAAAGACGACATAGTTTGTATAATTTTAGAAGCCAAACGCATAATTTTTCTATTTTGGAAGCCAGAAAAGAAGACAACATTTTACTAATTTTCAAAGTTAGAGAAAATATTTTAATAACTTTAAAAATTTGAAAGCTGTTGAGTGTGGACGTAATTTTACTGATTCTCTAAGTCGACGATATTTCTTGTTAATTTTTAAATCAATAAAGACAAAAGTAACATTGTCTTTATGATTTTAAAATCTAAAAACAATATTTTATAAATCTTAGAATTTAGAAACAACATTTTTCTAATTTATATAACTGGAGGCAATACTTTAAGCTCGGAAGCTGAAGGCGACATTTCTCATTGAGTTGATAAAGATAAAAACAACGTTTTTTATTATAATAAATTTACTAATTTTAAAAGCCAAAGAAGCTAATTTTTATTTACTTTTATTCACTTATTCACTTTTAAATCAGTAAAGGCAAAGACGATATTGTTTTTATAATTTTGGAAACAAAGAAAAATATTTTATTAATTTTATAAACCTGAGACAAATTCGTAATCCTAAGACAATATTTAACTATTTTTAGAAGCCGGAAACAATAAGTAATTTATACTAATTTTTAAATTAAAAATTTTAAAACGTTTGTTTATCGGTTGTGACAGGCGACATTTTACTAATTTGAAAGTCTGCAGACGTAATTTTCAAAATTTTTAAAGTTATAGGCAACATTGCTTATCAAGTTTAAAATTAATAAAGACAAGAAAAAATAACTTTTTTTTTAATTTTAAAACCTGACTAACTCGAGACAAAATATACTACTAATATACTATTTTTTTGAAGTTACGGTGATAATGTTTTACTATTTTTTTTGTTTAGAGTTAGATTCTAATTGCTCTTTTGGCAAATGCCCGTATTGCCATATCCTATATCTGTGTGCACATTCAAACAGAGCGAAACTATAAAATAGATTTTTTTTTAAATAAATAAAAGAAGTCATTAACCATGAAATGTCTTGATTATATTCTAATTACAAACCTCTTTTAAAACTAGAAATAAACTGTCGTTAATGTTGTCATTATGAGTTCTAAAACGTCTAGTTTAAATTTTTTATTCATAAATTAAATATGTACCAGAATCCATTAACAATAACGATTTTAAATTTCCTTTTTAACCAAACATATGTAAAACGTTTTAACCCGGAACGGTTAATTAAACTGTTATTAAAAACTCGTATGTAGGTTTTATGTTTGTAAGCTCGAAAAGCTCAAGAATAAGTTTGAGAATTTTTTCTTGGTTGTGAGATTTGTTTTGTTGGGAGTAAATGAAGGAAAGCGACATTATTTGAAAATTAAAAGCACAAGTAGTCTGTAGGGAGTCGAAACAATATGAGAAAGAGAAACGGAAATGTATGTAATGAGCGTTTTGCGTGTCCGGAAACACATCAATACGTTAGCATGCAGTACAACAGCTTGCAAATTTTTGTATCCGAGATTGCACAAATGTTTATCGAGTATTGGTTGTTTAGTGAGCGCCATTTAACATTACGATTTATGTTAGTACAGAAAGGTTGAAGTAATTAATATACATTTAGCATTACATGCTATTTAAGAGCGTGATTAATAAATCGTTTGTCATTATTTTTTTCTTGTTGATAATAATTCATTTTGAAAGCATTTTATGCAACAGGCAAAATCGGGAAATTCTGATAATCAGACCGGTAGAATTATATCTAGAAGACATCAATCATAAACTCGGTTTTTTATGTTTGTCTGTTTTATATACAGAGATGTGATATTATTTTGATGGTAATTAGCAGCTGTTACGGATTGTAATAGTGGTATCTAATTTGAAATGATTAATTACTACGGACCGATATCGTAAGACTACATCTTTTACATCTTGTGCATGCTATTATGATTAATTGTGCACATTTATGGGCTTGTGCTTTGAGTGTTTTACAAGGTACATGTGGGAAAAAATACGCAAAAGGACAAATGGGTGTGGAAGGTTTACAACGATCGAACACCAAGTCCTTCAACAAAAAGCTAACAATTTTAGACATAACAAAAATCTACAAGAACATTTTGTTTTTTAAGATTATAATATGTATTACGAACCTAAATAAATTAACATAAAAAGTAACGTATACTGTGTTACTATTACAGAAACAAAATAACGTGATAAAAAATTATGCAAAAAATAAGTTTTTTTTTTTAAATTATTTGCTGTGTATTTATTTGTTTCATATTATTCTTACAAAATTGATGGTTTATTAAAAAGAGACCTTAAGATAGAAGCCGAACAAAACAGGAAAGTGTACATTATCATTTCCACCCAAAGCCTTTCAAGTTGCAATAGTCCAGTGACTGGTTACTTTATTGCATTATTTACATACATAGTAAAAAAAGCGTCGTGAAAATTAATAAAATTTCTACATGTATGTTATCAATTTTAAAAATTCGAGTTAAACAGCAATGTGCTAATTTCAAAAATATATTTTGTATAAGTTACTATTTAAAATAAATATTTTACTTGCTGTAAATTCTACTAAAAGAATGTTATAACTAGTTTAATTTAAAAGTAAAATTTAATTTGTCGATACTGTTAGTTAAATTTGCGAATCGGCTTAAATTAATTATCTAATATTAACAAAATTTTAGTTTACGTTTGAAACAATTTTTATAAAGTTTACGATTTTATAGTATTATTGTAACTATTTCATATAAATATTTAGTTTTTATATGTAATAATTATTTCGCTAGTGCGGTTTTTTATTTTCGAATATTTTGAATATTGCATTCGAATATTTTGAATATTGCTTCCGAATATTCAAATTATTTCAGCGCCTGACATTTTGCAGCAACAAGCACATGTCGGCCAACTAGTACAATTAAAAATTGAATATATAACAGTGTTTAGACATTAGGCGTTTACTTTTAGTAAATACAGTAGAAAATTTAGTTTGTAGTAGTGCAGTATATCTTCCGTGATTACATGTATTTTATCGTAAAAAAAATAATTTATAAAGTTTCTTACCGGTTTACAAATTGCGATTAACTATTAATTTGAGAGTAATTGGCTTTTCCGAACCTTTTATTAGTAAAATTGACACTTATTGTTAGTCGTGAATTAACTATTTTATCCAACACCTCTTTATTATAATGTTATAAAAATAATGTTTTTGATTGAATTATGGGGTCTATAAAACACAAGTGGTTTTATGAATCAATAATAAAACTGTTTTTCTATAATTAAACAGTTTACAGAAAATAGAACAATTTATTGAACATCAAAAAATACAATACATAAAATTACAATTATAAGAAACAGGAATCTCAGATGAAATCATTTGTTGAGATTTACGTTAACATTTATATTAAAAGATATAACTTTATTTGCTTATTTTTTTGTCACTTCAATGTTGTTTCCACATTTATTCAATTTTTGCTTCTCAGTATTCACAATAACATTGCCTTCTCTTTCCGAATTTCTACCCAGTATCTTCTTAGCAATGTCTATTTTGCTCAAAATTGACTCTTCGACATACGCTTGTGCCACAGTTGTCGACTTTTATCGGCCATGACGTTGGACCATACCAAGATCGGCTCCAGCGTTGGACAATAAACTCGCTGATGTGCGTCTCATACTATGTTCTGTGTAAGACTCTGATTCTGGTAATTTCAAAAAATCAGCTACTACTGATGGTATTTTGGATAGACTATTTTTTTCCCACTGGCTGTATTGTGCATTTCTCATTTCTACAGCACAAAATCAACCTGTTGTGAGAAATATTCTTAGGTCGGAGAGACATATATTTTCTACAAATATCCAGCATATTAACTGCAAATCTTTGTTCCATAATCGTAAAGCTACGTAAAACATATGTTTCTGTATCTGGTACAGATACCAACATATAGGATCCTTTATCTTCTACGTTATTGATTGACATGTTCAATAATTCACAACATCAACACCCACTTGACTATAAAATAAACCTAAAATGCCAAAAATTAGTGCGACATATAATGTAAAAAAATTAGATTTCATTGTCTAATAACAAAATCGACCTACTTTTAACATCAAATATTTTTTATTGAAAGCTTCTGCTAGAAACTGTTATAAAAATGCTCTTTTTCGAGAATATGCTCTTTTTCAAAAAATTTTGTTTTTTTACACTTGTAATTTTTTTATTCGTTCTTTAAAAAAGCGATCAACTTGCTATATTGTGAAATATCTGTATTTTCGTGAAGCTTTAATGTCCATCTTAACATGCTGTATTTCGTCCACATTGAAGAGACTACGAATCTTTTTTTGGCGTTGAAGAAGTAACCCAACAGCACAAACATCGTTTTCTTATTTCCATTTATTGAACTCACTTAATTCTTTGTAAAAAGCGTCTCTGGATTTCTTGGGTAGCAAACTCGATGTGACTTCTTCAACATCTTTCGCAATTTTTTCAGGAAGAGAACTACTTCTTTTTATTTCCAACAATGTCACAAACGCCGAAACAGTTTGTTTGCAAAATTTTTTTAAATAATAATTTTGTTGTCAACAACAACATGGCAACCAAATGATACACTACTACTAATCTTTGTAGATATAAAATTTTTGGGTTTTGATGATTTTTAAGAACTCTTACAGAGAGAGGTGTTAGATAAAACTATGTATTGTACTCATGTCTTAACAACAAATAAGTCAGTTAAGAAAAATTAGGCCACTCGAGCAAGCTTTTGTAACTAAACATTTCTTTCGTGACTTATTTGCCTTATAAGACACGTATAATAAATAGCTATAATCACAACTAAAGTTAATGTTACGTTATGTAATTTTCTAAACCAGTTCTTAGATTTTTAGCAACGGTGAGAAAATTCATAAAAGAATAACGGTAGGCGGAGCAAACTTGAGCAATATTAGAGTGGAGACAACACGTCTTATATATTTGTCATTTCTAGTATGTTTTGTGTTAAATATTTTTTGTTAACAATATTACAAATTGTTTCGATATTCTAATAAAGTTAACTAAAATCAACAAACATAACTGTGGTAATTTACAATGCTGGTAACATAAAAAGTTACCAAAAATAATAATACAAAGTTAAATATTGTAACACTATTTTTGAAAAAGACAGTGCTACAAAATTATTATAGTAAACGAGAAATAGAAAAAGATACTCTTTCCACATTAACATATTAGTGTTAAATAAAATGTTGAACATTATGTCCTAATTACATTAAAGCTCTCTATTTACAGGTGTAGAAAAACGTTCAGTTTATAATGCCAAATTGTATTTACAATTTTAATTGTATTTATAATTTTACAAGCATCTACAGTCAAAGACAAAAGTAGAATGAAGTTTACAAGACCTGAAAAGCAAAAAAATTAAGGTAGAAAAAGTGGTAATAACACATATGTAAAAGAAAGAACATCCAGACCACTTAAAGGTGCAAGAAGTAAAGTTTGAAACCAAAATAGTTCAAGTAGACCAATATTTAAGAGTTTTTGCAATGTAGTTTGAGTTTTGTTATTAAAAACCTCGCCTATATTTTTGTGCTTTCAGAATAAACATGTTCTTAAATAAAAATTACGTTTGGATATCCATAAGCAATTTTGAAGAAAAAAGATCATATGGAAATTCATTTTGTAAAAATTTCTTGACAAAAACGAAAAATTTTTTCTAAGTTATATGGCAAAAAAGAAAATACATTTTTATGTAATAGAGAATCAAAAAAATGCAGAATTTCAAATTTCAAAAAATTTATCACAAAGGCAAAGGTTTGAAACAGGTTTAAAAAGAAGGTTACAGTTTTATCCGAACAGGCTCTAGAACAACCAAGTTTATATTTAAAGAAATTGAGACATATAAAATGTCTTAATTTAAAAGCTTAATATTTTAATTACAATAAATCAAAATTTTACAAAAATGCAAACCGTTTTAATTGAAACTTGCATTTTCTTTTGCAGATACACTTTGCAGATACACTTTGGTCCTCCTTTAAAAGTTAAAAAATTTTATCTTTGCATTATTTTCAAACTTTTCCTCCTAGGGGTTGCATTTCTTATGACATTCAGTATATTTACTGAGAGGGCTCAGGCACGACTTTGAGAAGGAAAAATGGTTTGATTGCAGGTGGTTAGCTAAGAAATGACTTGACAAAACTGAAAAAAATGAGTAGTTTGTGTAATTGAATTGTGGGGTTTGCAAAACCCTAACATATTTATTTTGCTTATGTTAGTTACTCGTATTTTTTAAAGGAAAATGCAGTTTTAGAAACTCTAGGCGTTTAATTCTTAGGAATTTTTAAATTACATTTTTTTTTCATTTTTTAATGGCTTTCCATTATTTTGGCAATCGTCGTGAGCTAATATAGTTGGGGGAATGAAGTATCAAATATTCGGCGATTAGAAGAACAGATTGTCTACGGTCTTCTGCATTGGCATCGTCCTCTTGCTTTTTCATGAGTTCTTTCAAATTTGGATTGGCTGGTTTAGCTTCGACCTGCAAACAAAAATAAAATTATAATAAAATACCTTCAGGTCAAAGAAAAATAGTTTTTTCTTTTATGCTGGACTGCAAAATTTTTCTGAATTCCCAAATAAAAATTTTATTTTTGAGTAATCTGTGATTCAAAAATTATTCAAAAATTCAAAAAAACTTTGTAATGGAGCTTCATATTACTTTTCTGTTAGGTATTCTACCAAATCTATCCATATTGACACTTATAATTTTGAATTAAAAAAAAAATGACATATTTACAAACATTTTCAGATGTTTTAAAACATCCGAGGTAACCCTAATATCTTCTTCAGCAAATAATATACAATTGACCAGCGTTGGGCAAAAATAAATTGTAAAAGAAATTAACAATTAACAGTTAAATTTTATTTTATAATTGCGACTAGCAATTACAGAATTACAGAAAACAGAGCTTTGCTTTCTTGGTCAATGGTACCCTCTTTAGGACTTCGCTTTTTTTATCATAGAAATCTTTATTTATAATTTTGTTTTTTTGGACATGAAGACTTTCTTTTAGAGCTTTGTTTTTTTGTTTATGGGGGTCTCTTTAAGGCTTTGCTCTCTCGCCCATATAAGCTTCTTTTTTACAATGGGTAATAATATGCAACTTATATCATACCAAATAAAAAAAAGCTCAAAAAAAGTCTCTACGGTCAAGGAAACAAAAGTCTAAATGAAAGTCCTTATGCTGAAAGCAACAAATCCTTAAAAGAAAACCTTTATAGTCGTAGAACGAAATCCTAAGAGAGAGCCTCAAATATTAATTGTTGATATTTAAGACTTAGAAATGTGTTCTATAACAGAAAGACAACCGAAAATTTAATGCTTAATAAAGATATAGCTACGTATCAGGTTTTTGAAGACAAAGTTTATATACTTGAAACGTCAACACCAGAAAATAAAAGGCAAGTATACTTATTAACAATAAAATCTTTACCACATTTACCTCATGACTTATGACTAACGCATACCAAATAGTAAAACGTTAAAGATATTTGTTCTAATATACGAGATATATATATTTTTTGTATTTATGTTCAGTCGTGACAAAAAATTTTAGTCGTCAAAATATCAAAAAATTTTTACTGGCACTCACTCTTGCTAATTAAATTTTTCTGAATAAATTTGCAGATACACATTGGTTAACCTTTAAAAGTTAAAATTGTCTATCTTTGCATTATTTCTAAACTTTTCCTCCTAGAGGTTGCATTTCTCATCACATTCAGTATATTTACTGAGAGGGCTCAGGCACGACTTTGAGAAGGAAAAATGGTTTGATTGCAGATGGTTAGCTAGAAAATGACTTGACAAAAACTGAAAAAAATGAGTAGTTTGTGTAATTGAGTTGTAGGGTTTGTAAAACCCTAACATATTTATTTTTCTTATGTTAGTTACTCGTATTTTTTAAAGAAAAATGCAGTTTTAGAATCTCTAGGCGTTTAATTCTAACAAATTTCTAAATTACATTCTTTTTCATTTTTTAATGGCATTTCATTATTGCAATCGTCGTGAGCTAATATAGTTGGGGGAATGGAGTATTAAAAAATCGGCGATTAGAAGAGCAGATTGTCTACAGTCTTCCGCATTGGCATCGTCCTCTTGTTTTTTCATCAGTGCTTTTAAATTTGGATTGGCAGGTTTAGCTTCGAGCTGCAAACAAAAATAATATTATAATAAAATACCTTCAGGTCAAAGAAAAATAGTTTTTTCTTTTATGCTGGACTGCAAAATTTTTCTGAATTTTTGAATGAAAATTTTATTTCTGAGTAATCTGTGATTCAAAATTATTCAAAAATTTAAAAAAACTTTGTAATGGAGCTTCATATTACTTTTTTGTTAGGTATTCTACCAAATCTATCCATATTGACACTTATAATTTTGAATTTATAAAAAATGACATATTTACAAACATTTTCAGATGTTTTAAAGTATCCGAGGTAACCCTAATATCTTCAGCGACTAACAATTAGAATAATTAATTGTAATTGCGAGTTATACAATTGTTAATTGTAAACTATTGTTAAACTACACATTAGTCAGAGGTCAGAAAATCTTCTATAGGGCTTTGCTTTCTTGACCAAGGGTACCTCTTTAGGACTTTGTTTTTTTTATCATAGAAAACTTTTTTTATAAATTTGTTTTTTTTTGTTCATAAAGGCTTTCTTTTAGAGTTTTGCTTTTTTGTCTATGGAGACCTCTGTAGAGCTTGGGTCTATCGACCATGAGAGCTTTCTTTTACAATAGGTAATAATATGCAACTTATATCATACCAAATGAACAAGAAAGTTAAGCTCTAAAAGAAAGTCTCCACGGTTAAGGAAGCAAAAGTCTAAATGGAATCTCTCATGCTAAAAGCAACGACTTCTCAAAAGAAAACCTTTATAGTCAAGAGAACGAAATCCTAAAAGAAAGCCTCAAATATCAATTGTTACAATAAACAGTTAACAATTAATTTAATTGTAAATAACAATTTAAAAAATAATAGCTAACGACAATTAAATCGTTTAATTGCAATTAATACTTTAATCAATTATTATGTAAACTAAAAAATTAATTAATTCATGCTCAACACTGCAAATGACGAAAAATTGTACAGCACAGAAAAAAAGTTTTTCTACTCTAAGAAGTAGGAAAGTAGTAATGCCATTTTTTTAGTGGTAAGTCGCTTTCGTTGACATTTGAAACGTTTCAGCTTTTATGTCAGCGTTGAGATTATAATGTTATTCGAACAAATTTTGTTGCACTTGATAACCAGTATTCTTCACCAAAGTGTTTTTGTGTGTGTGCCGCAATTAACCTATAAAACATTCAAAAAGAAATGAGCAAGCTGCTTGAAAAATAAGGTTAGAGACTTTTTTGAGGTTAGAGACGTTTCAAAAGACTGTGCAACCTCCATAGCGTTTGATAATTTAAAAATTATTTGCTAGACGAGTATATAGCACCGCTTAGTCTAAAATAATGGTGAGTAGATTCATATAAAGTTTGTCATTTTATAATTTAAGAAACGTTAGAATGTTTTTGGAGATTTTCTTTATTGTGTTTATGCCAGTTAGAGTATTCAATCAATAACCCAAACGGTAGGTAAGAAAAAACCATTTGTGAGTTATATAAAATTTTGCACAAATTTGAAAACACTTGAAAAAACATTTGACACTTTTGTGACATTTATTACCAACTAACTCGTATTATTTGACACTTTTATGACATTTATTACCAACTAACTCGTATTAACGCAAAAGTTCCTAAAGATTAAATAATTAACTTTTTTACTTAAAAATCACGTAAAACGCGCAAAGTAGAAAAAATAGCATAAAAAACTCGTTTTTAATGTTATTATGTCACTTATTCCTTATAAAAACTCCCGCTTTGCGCTTGCTTTATATACTTGAATTCGTGCCATAAAGTTGACTTTATAAAACGCGTTCTTTAATATACTATTGAATGAAATTTTACAGAGCTTTTACGTTGGGTCTTTATTGACTGTTATTTATGCTGCTAAGTTAAGATAAATCTAGTTGTGAAAAATATGTCGTTGAAATTAATATCAAGCAATTTAAAAGTCATGAAATTTCAGGTGTCTGTGGTAGAAAGAAATAGATATAGGGGTATTGTCTGAAAATTATGTGTTTTTTAACATGTCAAAATTGTCAGAAATAAATTTATTTTTTCTCAAATTTGGTTTGCCGCTAGAGAACTATAATGAAATTGTTCTTGCTGTAACTGCTGCTGACAAGATTTTTAGCACAAAACACAGAATTCTTAGCTGATTTTATAACAGAATTTTGCATAGCAATTTCTGACACTTAAGGTGACAGTAATGTCACCATTTTAGATGAACAAACTTTATTTTTGTCTCAGCTTGTCTTGATTCCACGACTTTTAGATGGCTCTTTATGATCAAAAAACATTAACCTCTAGATTTTGTTTTTTTTTATAATTTACATTGACAAATGGTATTTTACAGCCTTCTAAAGGATAATTTATGAGACTTTAATTACGTAAGAGTTAGATTAATTAGCAGTTAGTTTATTTTAAAACAACTTTTTTATGGTTTCTTTACTCCATATAACGTTAACAGTAATAATAAGGTTAATGTCAATTTTGATTCTTTTGCAGTATTTATTAAATTTACCTAAATATTAATTTTATTAGACTTTGGAAGGAGTTGGCTAAAGTTTATTTGTTGGTTTTGGTTAATGAATAAAGTTGGCAAATCAAAAAAGTTGTGGTAATTCTATTCGGATGTAGATGGTAGAATTGTGGGTCCGCATCAGCGGTAAGCGGAAAGAAATTCAATTGATCTTGTCCAGTGATGTCGGGTGATCCATCTTCGTCAGAAGCGTCGGGACGGGCGCCAGCGTCGAGCGTCGAAACGGTGCCTCTATTGAGACGTTATGAATTTATTATCATAAGTTTGATGAAGCAAAGTAAATATTTGCGCGCAAGACGATTTGTTACTCTTCGCAATTATTACTTGCGATGTTTTTCCTTCGTACCGAAAACGAGGCAGTTATTAAACGAGAAAGAAATTTCGGAAATAGACTGGGTGAAAGGTTGTCGGAAAGAGCGAACCTTGAGTGATGTCCCGCCAACAGGATTCGATCGAAACGACGACTTTTAATTAGTTTCAGTTCAGTTACTGCATTCTCGAACCCGCAAAAACTAACGCTGGTCAGAAATTGGCAGTCGAGCGTAGCACCACCACCGCAAATGTTTGTAATGAATCGTGTAATGACAAGGTATACTTGACATGCGTCTACTTTAACCAATTACAAATACTTCTATTTCTAAAGGATGCAGGCTTAAACAGTTTTTTTGTTTTTTTCCAACCCTAAACTAAACAGATGCGTCCTAAAATAAATGTTTGAATAAATAGTTTGCATTGTGCGCGTTATTTGATTTGGCAGTAGATCTTTTGAGGGAGAGTTAAAGAATGTCATCTCCCATGATATCGTTGGCAGATACTTGTACCGTTGCCGTGTTAATGGCATGTCGGTTGTTTTAATAGAAACATAAGTGAGCATTTATGATCCGTAACACCGGTCCGTGCTGTTCTGCCGTTCTTTAAGATCTGATACACCGCTTATACAACCCACATCCAAGTAGAAAATTAGAATTGTGCACTTCAAACAGCTGACTTCTTTCTTTTAAGCAATAAAAACCCAATAAGATGTCTCTGAAATGATGAATGTGCCGTACTATGATGCGACTCATGCATTGAAATTTATGTTCATCCGTTTTGAATTTTCTCAGACGAGAAGGTTTTAATTAATTTATTAATACATCAACACGTATTTCTCTGTAGAAGAATTTATAATTTTTTGATGCTTGTAGACCACACACAATTGAGTTTTAAAATCTTTAAAAGGAACATTAATTTTAGTCGATCTTTGATTTTGATGAAGTCATCGATGGACAAGTGATAACAATAATGGTATGACAGGCTCACGTTGTCAAACATTGTGGAATCTGATCTTGTCCGTAAAAATCTAGTTCAAGCAATTAATCATAGATTGAATAATTTTTTTAAATTCTTTGTTGTGTGGGGGGAATTAACACATCATGGTGTATTTATTTTGGTGTAAAAATCAATCCGGCGAGGCCAATAATAAATGACAAAAATCGTCCATCCATACCAGTGGGTTATTGTCGGATTGTCGAGGGAGGTCGGGGGTGAGGTGCGAGGGCGATCCGACAGGGCGGCTGAGAGAAAACAACCCGACTGTTGACGTTGATGGATTATATTTCGTACAAATGCCAAATTGTGAAAAGAAGAGTAGACGAACGGTAAAGCGCATACCGTCGAGTTGTAGACCTAACCACTTCTAGATCAATTATCGACGGAATAATTGGGCAGAGTTGGTGGCGGCGGCGGCAAGCTTTGCTTCATTACTCATATTCGCACACTCATGGCGGAGCTTGACTGCCCATCAATGACAGGCTTAGTTAAGCAAGTGACATGAGTGACAGCTGGTATGGCCGCCGGTGTTGCTTCAAATTCTACAACGATTACTTGCAACTATTCCCTACAGATATGCCGACCAACGGGAGCAGCCAATGATAGGCAGATTCTGTGAAAGGGAAACGAACAGAAAAAACAATCACTGATTTTTTCATATTCAATGAATAGGCAGTGCCAAGCTTCCTCATTCCTAAAGGCTCGGACTTCCAACACCAACATTTCTTCTTTGTTCATTACTTGTCAGACAAATACATCAAGATCAACTGATATAATACACAAATGCCTAATCACAACTAAAAACTTCAAAAAAAAACGTAAATACACATCAATATAAAAACAAATAAAAAAGAAATAATTTAGAATTTATTTACTTTCCTTATCTAGATATTGACACTAATATAGATTTGACCTTTATAAAACAAAACACGTTTTTCATTGATATGCACACTACTAGCAATTCTGAATTAAGTAAATTTGGTCAACATAAAAATGACGCTTCTTAAATGAAACTCAATTGTTTGTCTAAAAATATGTAACCACAACCAATTTAAATTTCTAATTTACTCAGTTTTTTCAACAAAATTTAATGAATTAGCTGATCTAACATTACTATTATCGACCGACTGCTTATTTAATAGTATATAAAGAACGTGTTTCTTAAAGTTTTAGACTGTTACGAATTCAAGTTTATAAAACAAGTGAGAAACGAAAGTTTTATAAAGAATAAGTGTCTACGACTTACAAATATTATGATTTGAATTTTTACCTATTTTGCAAGTTTTTTAATGTATGTAGAAAAGTATAATTTTGAGTTCTATAATACCCTGTTATAACACTAATGGGCTAATTTTAAGTTGAAATACTACCTGTAGTTTCGCAAATTGTAATACTTTTCAGTAGCAACCATCAATCACAACTTTGAATTTTTTTATAGAAACAAAGATACTACCGGTATTATTTTAACTTGAAATTAGGTTATTCGTGCATAATGACTGTTTAAACACCCAAACCAGTTTTGTAATAAGTATCTTAAGCACGCAAATTTTATTTTTTTTAAGTAGGTATAGTTAGATATGTGTACCTATTAAAGCATTATAAAAATGTTTTTGTTTATAGAATCTAAAGAAAGAAATTTACAACGCCTGAGATGTTTGTAAGTTGGTCGAGAGCTAGAAACGTCAAGTAATGCTCATAATGCAATTTTTATCATGTCAAAAATCTGTTAACTGCATGGTTACCAAAAGATTTAAAACTTTGCATTCACATAAATAGTATTATTTATTTACTAAATTTACAGCTAACTCGTATAGATATTTATGTATTAAGGGCGTAATCAACAAAATTATGGCACGAGGAAATGTTTAAAGCCCAACGAGGAGGGCTTTTAATTTCTTGAGGGCCATTAATGACAATTACCTACGCCTGTGGCACATAGAACGTTTTATTTTATTTTGGATCGTTTTAATGGATTGTTTTAATTTTTTAAATCAAAAGAATATTTAAAATTCCGGTATTTTTTTAAGCTGTGAAAAAATCTAGACTAACTAGTTGTCGTTCCCAGGATACGGTATGTTGTTATTTTCTGTTTTGCGATTATTCAAAATAAAAACTGAAGAAGACGTGTATTCTAGAGAAATGTTACAACAGGTAAGAGCCCAAAATTCAAGAAAAATTTGTGTCACGTTCCGTGCGTTTGTAGTTTACAAAATTGAAGACGTTTGTTTCACAGCTAAACGAATGTATAGTTATTTATTTATTATTGTTGCGTAGCAACTTTAAAAAATTCAGTGTTATAAAAATAAAAATTACGCCTTGATTTGCGGGCGTATAAAGTAGATTATGGTTTCAAAATAAAATAGAATTCTAAAATTTTTGTATTCTAGTAAATTTTAATGTATTATTTTATGTGTTACACTTACAGTCTGTATTTCCTGTAAAAACCTGCTTTTATTAAGTTAATAAGCAGTTTTGTGAGTCATTTAAAAAAAAAATAAAAAAAATAAACATTTTTTCGATTTACCATGTAGTGTTTTATACAAGGTGACATAAAAGTATGAAATAAAATTCCTATTTTTTAAGTTAATTTTTTTTAGGAAAACGTCAAAACAGATCGATTTTATTTTTTATTGTGCACGTTTTTCACTTATATCAATGTCTTTTGCCAACCGGTTTTTTGCTGTAACGTAATTAATTTTTTTTTAAATGCTAACTCCTATTTTTGATGTTGAAAATCAAAATACTTTTTTCGAAGTATAACAATATAAAATTTATAGGGTCTAAAATGAACACTTTAACTAATATAACTAATTTAAATGTTTTATAAAATTCTTCAAAATGGACACAATTATCAACAGAATTACTGAACTGAATGTTCAAATTGACGTCTTTCTGTTTCTTGGTGATAATACAACAAATTTTAGAACTTTATTAGCACATTATTTATCATTTTTTAACTAATTAAGCGGCACTTATTTGTGTTTTTTAAATGTTATACTCAAAAAAAGTTGTTTAATTGTTAAATTAAAAAAATTGTTTAAATTGAAACACCAAAAATAAGGATTGCCATTTAAAAAAAATTGATTACGTTACAGCAAAAACCGGTTAGAAAACAAGTTTGAATATAAGTAAAAAACAATGCACAATAAAAAAAATAAAAACGACTAGTCTAAAACGTTTTTCTAAAAAAATTTATTTAAAAAATATAAATTTCATTCCAGACTTTTATGTCACCCTGTATAATTGTGCATTGCTTATAAACCATTTTAAGGTCTACACCTAGGTATGTTAATATTCTTTGATAGCCATATTATAGAGCACTTATAGCACATATAAAAATGGTAAAACTTTAAAACATAAAATAAAAATGGACTTGTTTCTTAAGTTATTGTAAAACTAATGTAATTTTTATAAAATTTACTTCTAATCGCGTTCGTTTTTTAACTTAATTTTGCGCCACAAAATTACCTTTTTTTTATTTATTGGTTATATATACCAATATATAATAGGTATTGTTATATACCTATTATTTGGTATTAATATATTAATTATTATATTAATATATTAATATAATTAACATTACATAGGTATACATATAATACCAATAGGTTATGTATACCTACATCATTAAAAAAAACTATTTTCTAGAAGGATGCGACTTTGTTTCTTTACACATAATTTGCATTTTATGTTTTTTGCTTTTGCTCTAAACCATCAAATAGTGCATAAACATGTTAAAATTCTGTAAGTATTACACTGATGAGGGCAGATGTTTTCTTCCACTTACTATACGACTACGTCTTTGTAGAAAATAGATGTTCATACAATAATGTACTATTACATCTATGTATTCCTCTTGTGCTATTTAATTTTTCTATAAAAATTTCTATTCTATAATTGAAATAAATAGATATTTGAACTAATTTAGATTTTGTGGTTGTACAGTTGTCTTTTTCTGAGATTGATTTTTAAGATTGGTTATCAACATTTGTAAATAGTTAATAAAACGTTGATTTAGCTCGTGTGTAATTTATTACAAATAGACTATCGCATAATACATCATGTATCCAAGTGGCCGGTGTTAGTGTGAGTTATGAATGTATGGGTATACAGTTGCTGTATATGATTAGGGCAAAGTCATTAATAACGATTCGGTCAAGAAAATTATATATTTTATCCACAAACTGTCATGACGTCATTATTCATGATATTCCATCAATCTACTCACAATAATATTAATTAATTTTATATGCCGTCATGTTTTAAATATCAATTTCGAGCACATCTGACCCTACCCGACCGACTTTTGCCCAATTAAAAATTTCTCTCAAAACGGACCCATTCCTAGTCCCGAAAGAGTTACTTTCCGTTTCAAAAGCAGTTATGTCGTAAATCACCACTTGTAAACATTTACGGTTAACTCTAAATTTTACGGTAGGGTGTCGTAAAACGAACGTCCTTCGTAGATTTTTATTTTGAGAAAGTGATGATTGATGACATCACTGTAAGTAGAGTTTTAAACAATCTTGTCGTCTACAATCTATTAACACCCGAAATGATCGCTAAATGTTGCGCACCAAGTTTCAAATGATTGACAGCGAGGGCCGGCACGATGATTAACGAGATGTTTCACAAAATGACGGTTTCTGAACTCACTTTCCTCCCTCACCCGGTAAACATGCACCAAGGGATATTTTATTTGAATCGATAATTCCAAGGACAAGAAAGTTTATTAACTTTGTTATTAGTTGAGGGCACTCGAATTCGGATTCACTGGACCGAAAAAACATATTTCTATTCTCGTGGTGTCATTATGAAATAACTCGGTTTGATAACTGTATCGCAATAAAATTAATATGCCCAAAAATGCCTTACAATAGGCGAATATATTAAAGTGACGGTAAACCACCCCCCTAAATTGAACAATAGCTGCGATCACAGCCGATAGTGATTGGTTCCTGTTCTGTTATCGACTACTGAATCTCATTATATTGGGTACACACACGCATCTCTATTGTTGCAAGCTCTGCATAGGGGAAAAGGTCTATGTGCGGTTAGACTGTGACGTGTGAAATTTTTAAATAGCGTCTCTATTACTACAAGTGTGCGTTAAATCGAATGTAATACCAAAATTTCCTAAAACTTGTTGTAAATCATCTCTGGGTTGTAAAGTTTCGGTACTGAAAGCAAAGTAAAAGCGTATAATAGTTAGATGGATGTTCTCGGAAGGTCCACCGTGGCCTATATTTTTTATGGTACGCAGGTAGTACCAAGACTGACCGAGAAGGTCAATCGCAAGAATCACATTCTATAACGGCAATAAATAAGATGAAAAAGCGGTGAATGGTCGGGGGTGGGTGCATTTCACAGGGCAGCTGGGCGAAATAAAAGAGCTGCGACAAACCTTAGGGGGTCGCAACCCCTCCCGACCGACTTTTGGGGGAATACTTGACAATGTTAACATTTAGCCGAACGTGCCTGGACAAGGACAACTTTAGTCGCAATCTCAATTTTGACCAAGTTGGAAGTGTAGTGCCAATATGAATCTATCAGCACAGTTTAGTGACTTATGGACAAACTCTTTCTACAATTACAAAACTAACCAATTCTATAACAGTGATTGTGATAAAGAAAAACTTTCCGAACAAAATTATACACAAAACAATTACGAAATATATCCAAGTATCAAAGAAGAGCCAAACTATGAAAGCTGCAGATTCACCATTAATCAACCATATTTAAATAATTTTGACAATTCTATTACACCGCCGACACCGATGCTAAATCATGATTTTAGTCAACATTTAAATCAGTTTGATACCTGTCAGCAAGGTATTTATCCCCAAAATAAAACTCTAGTTAATGAACCGAATTTACTGCTTAATGAAAATAAATTAGAGAAAAAAGACGGTGATTCACCAGCTTTACGTGCACTCCTAACTAGACCACAAACCAAAAAACTGTCCTACACTCAATTTGAAGACAACTTCCAACAGTTTGAAGCAACTCCTAGTGACAACAACAACAAGAATAATTTTGCCGCGCCTGAGGAAAGTGTCAGTGAGCCCCCGGCAAGCATTTACCCGTGGATGAAAACCAATGGTAGGGTCAAAAATCGAGTGAGTTTTTTTCTTATTTTTGGTTTTTTAGGTGATTCTTCCAGTTCTGGTAGTAAAAGAACGCGTCAGACTTATACGCGTTACCAAACTCTTGAATTAGAGAAAGAATTCCACTTTAACAAGTATTTGACGAGACGCCGCCGCGTCGAGATTGCGCATTCTTTACATCTAACCGAACGCCAAATAAAAATTTGGTTTCAGAATCGTCGAATGAAAGCGAAAAAAGATACAAAGTTTACAGATCAAAATGTTTCATCGACTCAAAACTTTCTCTCTCTTTATACAACAGCAGAGACTTCAATGAATGATGTGAACAGGAACGTTTACGACAAAGACATCGCTAAACCTTTGACCCAAATTAAGAACATACCGGGACCACCGGCAACGCCTTAGACAGATTTTTTATATTGAGCAAATATCAAAAAATTATGTATATAAGTGAAATTATATTGTGTGTAGTCAAAGTGAAGAGTCATTAATTTATAATAATTGTAGATATAGGTATAGTATATTTTTTTATTATAGAGTTTTACCTTGAATAAAGTCGGCTGTAACCCTTTGAAAGCGCTTAATGCCTCCCTTGAGACACCCACCCTAAAATATTATGACAGGCATTTTTACAAGATTTGTCCAGCATTTTGTTTCATCCCTTGCATTGCACCGGCTTGTAGAAAGTTTGGGTCTTTGAAATGATCTCCAGCTGCATTTCAGGTAAGCATGCGCATCCGAAGCTTCAAACATGGCTGATCTAATAAGATAACCGAAGCTGTGTGTTGAATTTTCTTTGTTTTTAGTGCCGGATTAATCCCAGTCGATGCTTAAACAGATACGTTTAGCGGTATGTAAAGATATTTATTACTTTGTAGGTAGATTAGATCGCGAGGTAAAATATTTTGCGTGATGCGCGTCTACTTGTACATCTATTTTTATACAAGAATTATTTAAAGCGTGGTTAATTGTCTACGTGTTGATTTTATTGCTGGATGATGGTTATCGATGGTTACGTGTGTTGGTTTAGATCGTTCACGTGCACAGCTTTCAGCACCTGAAATAATTACACTTACGCTGGCCTTGAGACTAATTAGCTTCTATCGCTGATTCAGAAAATTGGCGAAAATTTCGACAAAGATTCCTCTTTCAAGTTGGAATGTTTTCATTCAAATTAACTATCATTAGCATTAATCATAACTGGAATTGATTACGGATGACGCATAATGACTGTCTACGGGACTTCGGGTATTTTAGACAACTACAACTGTTGTTGTTAATGTCCTGTAATCAAATTACATATTTTATAAATACACATCTATTAATTAATATTTTAAAAAAAATCTAAAACATTATAATTAAAAATATTATTTATTTTATCTAATAACGTTACAATGTTTAATAACATCTTGGTAACGGATTGAGTTAAAAAAAAATTTTTTGATACACGCTCTTCAAAACAACTACTTTGGGAACTGAAAATAATCTGCAAAATGTCGTTTTGCCGACTTAGTACTTAAAATGGTCATGAACCATTGTTGTCTGATTTTGCATATGCCATATTTTCAAAATTTAGTATTCAAACTTCTAAAGTTATTCTCTTGCGATGTACAGGAAGCAATGTTAAAACAATATTGGTCTCGCTCCTGCGTCGCTCGTTTTTTCAAGCATTCTCGTAATGTAAAAAGCGATATGATGTTACTTATATCGTAAATTTCTGTTATCGTATAAATTATAACATGAGAACGATAATAAACAGAATTAGAGTAAGCTATAGCCGTTTTATGTTACGGCCCAAAATTTGTAAAATTTACAGGTTATGACTTGACTTTATTTTTGAACAATTATCGTTCTGGTTCCTACGTTTTTTTAAAAAAAAGATACAACTTTGGTAATAATAATAAAATATAATAACAATATTAATGTTTTTTATAGGAAAAATACAATAGTGTCAAAAGTTAAAAGGCAGATAATCTAATTTTATAATTTAACTTAAAGAATTACATTGTAATACATTTAAAAAACTTACAAGCTTACAAAACAATAGACAAAAGACCAATAAATAATCTTAGTTTGTTACTTGTTTCAAATTAAGTATTACCTGTCCACTTGATATTCGCATAATTACAAAAATTTTTACCTAATATTTTTGCGGTCCCAGTCTTTTTACGGCCGCTTTTTACAGCCGCAAACTAAAATTGGGTACTGTAACAACGTAAATCACAACAAAAGTTTTAACAAACAAAATTCAAAATTGTTAATGGCTGACAGTCGCAGGTAACATACCCGAACTTACTTGTGTTTTTTTTTATAAATTTCAGAATAGTATATTAAAAACCGCGTTTCGAAAAATCAGTTTTGTGACACAAATTCATGTTTATGAAATGAGCGTGTAGGGAAAGATGAATTTCTGAGAACGTTTTGTTATTATAAAAAGTAAATAATAAAATTAAAAGAATTAGATGAAAGAAATTAATCACAACAAATCTAAGAGTTTATTATATCTACGTCAAAATTGACGATGGCTATGCCTAATAAATTTTGACATTTGTCAATTTAATTGCCAACTGTTATCAAGTTTTGGAATGGAGGTTTTTTAATTTACTAAAATACAATCAACCGGAAAATATTGTAAAATTTTCATTGTTCATAAGCAATTAATATTCGCTCCGCTCACGCGTACAATGTTTCGATTATCGCTATCATTAACAAATTTGTTGGTTAAATAACATTTTTTTTACATTATTTATAAAAAAACTGGTGTGTATTATTGGTTTTGTCTTCAAACAAAAAAATTACAATTACTTTTTACAATCTATATTTTTTTTAAATACGAATGTTAGGTGTATATATATATTATAGAAATAAACTAAAAAATATTAATCGGTAAAAACCACATATAGGTAATTATTATTCACCATTTGTAAGTGAATACAACAAAAAATAATATATGTACATAAAATATGTATAAAACAAAAATAGCAGTAATACATAAAATAGATAAACAACAATAACCAAAAACAAAAATTTATTTACAAAAAATACAAGTTTAATTTTCACAAAGTAATTAAATTTTATTTTTTTATTTGAATACATTTTTGGAATTATGGATCTTTCATCTTTATTTAACTGATTTTTTTGTAATGTAAAAGTGTAGTCATATGGTATAAACAAAAGTTTTGACAAGCCATAAGTAGACACAAAAAATCGTTAAAAGAACTTTAAAGATGGTTTGCGAGATTACAGGTTTTTAGTTCTTTATGATCGGTCTAGTTAAAAAAAAACGATGGAATAGTATTTAGATAAATAGAGTACAAAATGGCATAAAAGCTTTACAGGACGTTGTAGGGGACTGTTAATAGAGCTTTGGAAAGATAATAAAAAAAAATTTGCACTTTATTTTCTATGAAAACAAACAAAACAAAAAAATAAGGTCGACAACTTGGAAATATCGCTGGCTAGTGATTATAGAGTTAAATCTTGTAGGTACTTTGTTGAAAATTTAATAACAATTGATCACTTTTAAAAGATAAATTTAACGGTTAGTTAGCAATTTTTGAGAATAATTTTGCCATAACATGATCTAAACAACGTAAAACAATTTGCAAATTTTTAAATTATGAAAAAACAATAAAGTTAAATTTTCGACTTTACCTTTTTATAACTAAGTAAAAAGGAAAACGGGAATTTTTAACTATTTTTTCATGATTTTATTACAGTTTTCTATAACGCACTGTAGAGTTTTTCCGCCATTTTGTGCTTACCCTATATGTATAAAAATTTTAAGCAAGCACAATAGTTAAGTAGCTAGTATGAAAAGGCAACATTTTGATGTTTAGACACTTATTGAAAGAAGATTTACTTTTTTGAATGGGAAGTATATTTTTTTCTTATAAACAAACCAAAAAAACATATTTTATGTTTTTGATTATATAGTTTACTTTGTTTTTTAAAATTGTCAGACTTTTGATTATTAAAAAAAAACTTTTGTAAACTATTGATTTTTGTAAACAGAAAAAACTGCAATTTTATTTTCAACAATATATTTTTATTTACATATATTTTAAAAATTAATAAGTTTAAAAAATCTGTAGTAGTTCCATCTTTTACTTTTTGGATTGGTTAAAAAATAAAAAAAGTTATTAAATTTTAGAAAATCGAGTAAAAAAACCAAAAAGGTGCCTTATTTCAAAAACCAAAAGTGGCAGTGCAAAATTGTTTATATCACTAAATTTGTCTCAAATAAGTTACAAAATGGATTATTCATTTCTTTGTGTAATGGTCGGACATAATTATGCGAAACCTACGAAAACCATCGATATGAACCAGCCTGTAGATACACAACAGTTTTTGTGCAACCCTAATAAATAATTGATAAAATTACATAATTAATTTAAAAAAATAAACAGTCACCTAATAACAACGGCCAAAAGATGACTTTTTGGCAGCGGTCTTAAATGCAATTTTGGCGGCCGGTTCAGGACTGAAAAAACGAGTTTTGTGGCCGAATTAGAGACCGCAAAAGATTTTTTTAATCGGTTGCAAAAAATAAGTTTTTTTCTAAAATTTTTTTCTACGATATGTTAAAGCAAAGTTTATAACGTTTTTGTTTTGAATTGGGATGCAAGCTTTTCAAAGCAAAATACAGCTTTATTTTTTTTCCTAAAAAATTACGTAATAAAAATCACTTTGACACTAATATGTTGCATTGGTAGGGCACTTTTTAAAATTTTAAAATAGACGATTTCAATCCAACAAAAACTAAACTAAACGTTTTAAAACCACCCATTTTGTTTCTACATTACTTTGAAATTCAATATTGAGTCAGTTTTCAAAATAAGTTAAAGCTGTATTTAGATTTGCAACGCCTACTTGATGTTATCTATTTTAAAATTGACTGTCACTGTAGGATAATAATTATAAAAGAAATAATACAAAAGTTCAAAAAAAAAATTTTTGATAAATAAAAATTAGATTTATAAAAATTTCGTAAACGCTATTTACGGGAAGTATTTTGTCTGTGTTATAAAAAGTATTATTAAAAATACAGCTTTAAAATTTTTGTATTAGTGTTGTTGATCAAAAGGATACTAATTAACCGTAAACAACTTTCCAAAATTCTTGTTCATTTAAATAAATAGGTACAAGAAACGCAGTCAACTTTAATTTTAATAATAATAAGCATTATAAGCATAATCGTATTATTTGAAAGCACATGTTGTATATCATGCACGCACATATTGTTTGGGTGTTGTCATATGACCCACATCTTTGCATACCTCCGTGCCTGTTCGTTCCATTTGGACATATCAGATTTCGTAACATCTCTCCAATTAGCACAATTATATCAACGGAGATAAGTCTTGGAGGGTTAAAAGTCTTCTGTAATAAATAATAGTCTGTCAAGTAATTTTTTTCTATATTTATACTTACAACTGATATCTGAAGAATGTAAACACATATAAAAACATAACAAACATAAAAATAGGTTACAATGTAAGTGATCAGATATCGGCACAGGCATGTCTACCCTTATATTTAATCGTTCGCTTGACGAACATCATCAATAACAACTGACAGTTGAACGCCAGTGAAAACTGGACCTTTGAGGTGAACATTCGCGATTTTTTCTATAATCTCATTAAGAACAGGCAGGTGTGGGTCAATTATTTCGTTAGAATTGTTATTAGAAGCGGGTTTTTTGCCGGCGCAAACAAATCATTTATCTTTGCGAGGTGCTTAATTAAATACCTAAAAACTTTTAAGCACACACTTGAAATATTTTTTCTGCTGAGATATTGACAAGTTTATTTTGTGATTTGTTCCAGAGCTGAAAGTGGCCCTTCATGATAAGAAACAGATCCGTGATGGTCTGATAATGGTTGATCTTTCAATGGGGGAGAGGTAGCTTAATCATCGTTATTGAACTATCTTAATGGTTTGTATTGTCCACCGTTCGATATATCATGTGTGAGCCGTAATGGAATATTTATCTTCCTTTTGGTTTTCCGCTTTATGGTTCCGACTGAAATAAACATCAATACAAGTGCTTCCAAATTGTAAATTTGTACGAAAAAATTGAATAAAATTTAACAAAACATTGAAAAAATTTTCTTGTATAACACCATATCGAAAGTTATTGGAAACAGCGCACTTCCATTAGACCAGATGTGCGGAGCGGCCCGTGAATATGCAGCGTTGGGGTGTGTATTGGTACATAATAGGTTCAGTGACGTGTTCCACTAACCCTGACAGGAGGGTCGCGGGTCGGACAAAGCAAGGGGAGAAGGGGGAGAGTTGGGACCAAGAGCTGATGGATTACCCGGCCACCCTGTCAAACGCAAGATGGATCTGCCATTTTCAAACTTACTCTTTCCCACCAAATACGAGAAATGGATCGACAGATTAGCGATGCTTATTGGCTAATCAGCGGCAGACGGGGGTGGGACCGACACACATTTTTCAAAATTTATCAACGCCAAAACAAAAATAAAAAATAAACATTTTTTTAGAATTTGCTATTCGGGAAATAAATTGAATAAACTTTGTCTTAAATTATTAAGTAAATTGCTGATTACTACAGTTATATCTTTGTAAGAAAATTTATTAATTATACGAATGTAAAATGTGATTTTAGTCATGAAAAAAAAAGAAGTCTAGCCACAAAGTTGTTAATTTTTTGAGTGACTTAAGACTCATTCCACACAGTTATAATATAAAACTTTATCTAAAATTGTCTGTAATTAAATTAAATTAAAATTGAAATAATTATTACAGTAGAACTCCGATTGTGCGGACTCCAGTTATTCGGAAGTTCATTTTATTTAAGATTTTTTATATCAAGAAAGATTTATGTTGGTTTGCAGTTTACTGAAAGTCTTTTTTTGGCTCTTCTGTTAAATTATTTTGGGAGGTTGGTAATTTACATCTCAGACCGACGAGATATAGGTACTTATTTTTGTTGGTAACTCAATAAATGTTAATATAATAACTCTGATATTTTAAATAAAACATTACCTACATTAAAATTTTTGGATTATGCGGAATTATCTGGAAAGGACATTCATGTGATGCTCAGCTTTCTTACACAATATTTTGTCTATTAAATGAAGTAAACATCCAAAAATATAAAAAATCACAAAATTTTGTTCATTTTAGGTAAATTTTTGTTTTTTTTATAATAAAATTTCTAGCGATACCTAATAGTGTCTTAGTAATTTAGAAAAAAATATATTCTAAAAATGAAGATTCGTATATGCTCGGCCACAAAAAAGGAACAGGGCCGTGCCAGGTCTTTGCGACGCCTGAGTGCAGTTTACATTTTACGGTTTTTAGGATCTATTCTAACCCTACTTGTGGAGTCTAAGCTTGGAAGATTAAAAAAAAGTTTTAATTTCTAATTCTTTTATAAACATAAGTTTTTGGTACTTGAACGTTATAGTCGTTTTTTGGGCTTCAGCTGAACATTATATGGATATTTTTTTTTGTTTACTTTTTCTGATTATTTTTTTGTTTGAATAATTTTTTAACAAACATTTTTTCTAAATCTTTCTTGTATTTTTTTATTTAATTTTTTTGCCGTTTTTTTGTCTTGTCTTTCTTTTGTTATAGTTTAAGCAAGAATCGCTTGGTTTCATATATTTGAACAAATCTGAAAGTAAACAATAAATTGCCATTTATGAATTAGTTCCAATCTGAATAAGCACAAATTAACATTAAAAAAAAGAAATTGCTGTTACTTTTGTTGTATTTACTGTATTTTTAAATGACAAAATTTTCATGCCGTTTCTCTACCTTGTCCTCGGATGAGGCGCACTTTTTCGCAAATTTTGTTAATTCTTACATGTCATTTTTGAATAAGTAAATCTGTAAAATTACAAAAAAATTTGTAAATAAAAATAAATATTTTAATTATATTTTTAACTTTTTTATTACCTATGCTCTCATTGTTTATAATAAATTACCAAAAAATTGAAATGTTTATCAAGTTATGATAATACGAGTTGCTAATATTGACGGTATTATTAAAAATATGACTTAACAAAAAACTAAAATATTTGCGAGACTTCCAAATGTGAAAGTGGCGATGCCGGACCTGGACTCAGGCAAAGGAATTTGATTTACAACAGACTTCGACAACCTGTTTCGCCGCATCACGATTATGACGATTCTAATGACAATTACAGTGTTATAAAAACCATTTTAAATTTGGATAAGTATAATAAACATGATCAGGGTAATTGTCTCGCTTGCAGCAATCTGTTCGAATATTTAAAATTTTAGTCACAGTGGCCAAATTTTCCGTGTCTGAATACACAAATATTAAAGTATTGGTTTGTAGTAGTGGTAGGTAGGTATAAGAAGTTTGTTAGTAAGGTATTTATCAAACTTGCGTTAATGTGGCTCATTCTATATAAAAGAGCCAACAAAAAAATGTTTCTGAAGGCGATGTGTCACAGCATTAGAGATAGTGACCGTTAAGTAGAAAAAACACAGTTTGTAAAATAATTAAGTATCTACCTAATACTAAAATTTATTTATAATAAAATTATTTGAAATATGTACACAAAGCTTATTTTACTGGGTCCAACTGAACTCACCATGTAGAAGTCTTCTGTGGTTTTTTATTGACAGAACCGCACAATAGTATATTTATAAGCTATCCCTTAGACATTTCCAAACATCCATGACTTGGTAGGATTAGAACCTACATCGGTTTGACTTTTAAATCCAGAGTGTGAAGTCGTTACTATTAGGCTAACACTAAACCTAACATAAAAAATGTTTCTGTTACTGCAATCTCCTAAAAAGCAGTTTAGCCAAATAATTTAGTTCTAAAAAAACATGAACTTAGTTTATAGCAGACAAATTTGGTAAGAAAATAAATTTTTAGTATTCTTACTCAATTTAATTAACTGGACGTATTTCAGTAAATTTTTTTCTTGCTAATTGGGCAGGTTTTTTTCTCTTAGTGCATATCTTGGTGTTTTTTTCTGTAATTTTTTAAAAACCACTTGACCATTATGATGCCACATTCTCTTAATTTGAACTTTATTTTGAAAATAAAATTTGCGGCTAAATATTTTTAGTTTAGAAAGAAAACAATTTTCTGTTTTTATTTTAAAAAAATTGAAAGTTTGACAATCAAAATTTGTTTAACTTTTACAGTTATCATTAATTTAAAATAATAATGAATATAGGCTGATATATCTTTTCAAATAAAAATAAAAATTAGGTGAATGAAAGATAATAGTGAGGAAACCAAGGTTTTTGTCAAATATAAAAAGCAGCCGCAATAAATCAATTGCAAACGTTTTATGGCGGATTGCAAAAACATTAATTTATATGTTTCTGTTTATAATGAATACTTAAAATGTCACTACTCCTATTTATCTTATTATTAGAATATTTTTTTTTATTTTTCAAATAACGCAATACAAAACCAATTGCCAAGTTAGGGCTTTTTTCTGTATCAGAAAAAACCGCTCTAAATTGAAACTTATTTTAAGAAGCTTTTTTGTAAATTTTTTTGTTAAAAAATATTTGTTGCGGGCTTAAGCTAGGTTAACTACTTAGTTAACTACATACTTCATTAAGAAGTAAAATTACAAGAAAAAAGATGTTAATTATTAAAAAAAATTATAGTTTAAATATTTATATTAAACCTAAATTTTTTTAACAGATTATTGAAATATTACAGTTGTCAAAATATTGACCGTAAACTATTATTTATGACTATTTTACAAAGAAAGCCGACTTAATTTTTTTGCATATATACGGAGCTAAATTCACATCTGTTTGGCTTGGTTTCGAAATAACCATAAATAATAGTTTAGTAACAATATTTTGATTGTAATATTTGAATGGTCTGTAAAAATTTTTATGGTAGACTTTAAAATTAATAAAATTTTGGGGTTGTGATTGGTTGTTACAATGAAAAAGTGTTAAAGTTTGCGATACTACCGGTAGTATCTTAACTTGAAATTAGCTCAAGTCTACCATAAAAATTTTTACAGACCAAAAAGATCTCAAATTTTTTAACTCACCTAATTTGCTAAACTGGCCTGTAACGATTGCTCATTTTGGCAAAAATTATGTTCGGTAAACAACCTTGAGTATTTCATAATTTATAACGTATTACGTATAGCTAACTATAGGTACCTATAAGCGATTTATAAACTTAATTAACGTTTCTATTGATAATTGCTTTTATTAACAAACTTGTTAAATTAATAATTTTAATAAATAAAGAATTATTGTTATTTCTGTAGCAAGCAACTATGAAAGTTTTTGATACAGGTAGGCACTGTAACATATTAGGAAGTTTCCGTAATCTTGTGTTAAAATACGGTAAACGTAGAAACCATTGTAATATTATTGCAGATATACGCATGCGTTGTAAAACGTATTATGTATTATGAAGGTATAGTAGGTATAGATAATTTTTTATTTATATACCATTCTCTGTCTCTTTTCAACACATTGCTGTATATGTTGCAGTGTAATATAGATTTTGTGTTGAAAAGGGACAGACAACGGTATAAAAATAAAAAATAATCTATATATGTGTGCGTATCTTGCCCACTATACTAAAATTTTACAGTGCTTTTGTATTTGTTAAGTCAATGAGAACTAACTACAACAAAGTTATTGTAGCCTAATACAGGGTGACTTTGAAGTATGTTTGGGAAATTTAACCAGCTATAGTACATAATACAAGAAGTCGAAATAACCCAACTTGTCTTATACAGTGTGGTGCTAAAGTAAGGAACAAAATTCATAATTCTTTTATTGAATGTTTTTGAGCAAAACACTCGGACAGGTCAATTTTATTTTTTAATTTGCCATTTTATGACATAAAAATTTGACTTATGACGTCATGTATTATTGCGCAATGACGTCATCATTAGTTTTTTTAAATGACAACCCCATTTTTTTTTTGGTGTTTTTTGTAGGAGGTGCAACTACTTAAATGATGGTGTAAAAAAATTGGTACCTTAGATAACAATTTTTTTGAGAAAATAACCTATTTATGTTGGCTACCTAAATTTACAAAAACTAATTTTTTACACTCAAATTTGACACGCAATTACTGTTTACACTTTTATTTACAAAAATTGTCAAAATGACAGTAAAAATTAGGATTCAGTGCTGAGACTTTTTTAATTTTTAGAAACAACGACTTTATTTCGTGATTGAATTATTATCTGATTAATTATTATTATTGCGCATTAATACATGATGTCATAAGTCAAATTTTTATGTCATAAAGTGGTAAATTAAAAATAAAATTGACCTGTCCGAGTGTTTTGCTCAAAAACATTCAAGAAAAGAATTATGAATTTTGTTCCTTATTTTAGCACCACACTGTACAAATTTTATTACTTTTTGAGATACACTCTGTAGAACTTTTTTTTTTAAATAACTTTATTCTTAAGATACACGATGTATGGCAACACTGTTTTCGAATATATAGATTTTACAGCAATCACACACTGTATCTTAAAAAAATTGCTGTAATACATTGTATCTCATTCAAAAAAAATTCTTTAAAAAAGTTCTGCAGGGTGTACCTCAAAAACTATAAACATTTGTATAAGGCAAATTGGGTTATTTCGACTTTTTTTATTATGTACTATAGCTGGTTAAATTTTTCAAACATACTTCAAAGTTACTCTGTATATTCTATAAAAACGGTTTTAAATAAATGTGATAAGCTCTCATTGACTTACTAATAAAGGATGGTTGTAAAGTTTTACTGTAGACAAAGAACGATATACTAAAAAGCGATTTAAAAGTCGTAGATTCAAAGTTGGCTGAGACAAAAATAAGGTTTATCCTTCTAAAATTAATCATTACTGTCACCTTAAGTTTCAGAAATTGTTGTTCAAAATTCTGTTATAAAATAAGATAAAAAGTTTGTGTTTGTCCTAAAAATATAAAGCAGCAGTTACAGTAAGAAAAATTTCATTTCAGCGTTTTACCGACGACCTAAATTTAAAAAAAGTTTTATTTTCTGACATTTTAAAAAACACAATTTTCAGACAAGCCCATTACATCTACCTGTTTCTACTATGGCCAACAAAGATTCTATGACTTTTGTATCTCTCGTTATATAATACCGGATCACGTTATTTCTCCTAAAATAACGAACGATTACGTTTAACGTTCAGTGACGCGTCTTACGTTTGTTGTGATAAGGTTGACTTATTTGTGGTATAATTTTTATGTTAAATTATATTAATGCTCTGTCTTATTAGTTTAATTAACTTTACAGTTTGATGTTTGAATAGTAGTTATTTAATGTTAATGTTATTTAATGTTTGTGTATCATTGTAGTTTTAAAATTGTTTGTGTATCACGTTAGTAATCTCTTTTACGGTAAGCTAACAGCTGATTTTCACGTTACCGTATATTAACGTAAGGTTTGCAAAAACTTTCTGTAATTTACTGAATTATGTAACGAAATCGCTTAATAAGAAGTCATTACGTCATTTATGTTTGTAATTTTTTTTATGTTTTGACATTAATTTTGGTATGTCAATTTTATAGCTGTATTTAAATTAAACAACACAATCATATGTTACTTAATTAAATTTTTACACTCTTGTTATTTATATGGGTAGGTAGAAATAAAATAAATACGTTTTAATTGAATTAATCGCTTTTTTATTTTTCGAGCTTTATTTTTTCTGGAATCATTGTTCCGCTTAGTTGGCTCTTTAGCCTGACGTTTCATCTCGATGGTTCGTTCTTGTTGGGCGCCTTAACTGTCATTCCTGCTACTTGCTCTCGATAAAATCAGCAAAATTTTCTGTTTAGCATTTTGTGGGCGACAGGTATTTCCCTACGTCTGTTCTAAAAATACCTGATTAATACTCAGGAACGTTGAGTGAAATTTTTCTGTGATAATGCCCCAATTAGCAGCCGTTCGTCGACTAATACCGTCCAGAAGAAGAATATGATGTACTATTTTCAGCCTTAATTAGTGTTTAATAAATGAGTTGTGGTTTATTTTGCCATATAAATACCGGATTTACCGACAAACTCATGAATTGCAACGAAATATGCCGCTTTGAGTTATGCATCTCTCTTGTCATTAGAATAAATTATAAACATTATGAATCACATAATTGCGTGAATAATATATTGTGGCGGTTTCGAGCAAATCTCACCTTCGCCGACTTAAATTTTATTAAAATTAATTACTGCTAATTACCGAATAATTAATAATTTTCTCAAAATCGAAAATACACTGTTTGGGAAAACTATTTTAAGCTGGATTAAGCACATGAAATTATCAAGGGTTTATGTGATGAAAGAGTTGGTAAATATTTTGATTTATACCAGAACGCGAAGAGTTTCGATGATGATTAATAGATGCACTACAGGAGATTTCAGTTTGAATTTGGCGCCGATAAAAAATTAGATTCAGAAAGGTAAGTATAAAATCCCTGTTTTGATATGCAAATTTGTGTCAATTTTATGGCATTTAATTTATCCCCGAGGCATTCAAACTTGAATAGTGGCACCTGTCCAAATAAAAATCCTAATTGCAGCAATTTGAAATGACCATTAGCCACTTTAATAATGACAACAATCCCAAATACCGCGAAACATATTGAGTCCTTTTTCTAACAAAATTAGTTCCACAACAACTGTCAACATTTTTTCAAAAAACTCCTAATGTGTTATTTCTAATTATTCCATTGTGTGTTGGGCCAACCGACCCCGAATTAACATCATTTTAGATGCTGATGTCCAACTCCAAATTATAATAATATTCAGGCTCTTTCCCCACTTTACTATTATTACCAACCTAAGGTTATATGCTTCTTTATTTAAAAATTGTAATGATAGTGAAAGCGATACGCCATGTGTGCTTTTAAAAATGCACTAAAATTTTGCACACATTTAAGTAATGGATACTTAATGAAGGTCTTCTTGAATGACATTTTATGCAACTGCACAAAAAACATGCGAGTAATTTCGGCTAAGGGGTGGTTAAAAGCGAATTTTAGGGGCTTTGCGGCTTCTGTGTAATGTTGGTTTTATTATAGGTAAGGAAATGTCGTGTGATTATAAAATTTGGAGATTTTTCGGTTACTTGCGTTAGACAAAAACAAAAAAACACTGTTAAACAAGAAACGCATGATTTAAAAAAAACAATACAAGTTTAATTACTCTTGACGTTTAAGAAGGCTAACGAATTCTTAAAAATGTTGAAATCTAAAGTAGTAAGACAGATTTAACACTTTAGTTCGCTTTAAGGTCTCGGTTTTGCCTCGGTTTTGAGACTGCCAGCGGCGATATTAAATTATTTTGCCAATTATGAATAGCTGATATTTGATGATTGTCAGCAGTCAAGTAATCTAGAGAATTATGGTCCTGTCAGACTTTTTTATGTTCGCCACATTTTAGTGACAGTTGAAGCTGGTTAAAACGTCTAAATTGTCAAAATTGTCAAAATCTGTTGAGTATTTTTATAGACTAGGATATTAAACAGAGGGTATTTATTGCAAAGTAAAAATTATTTGTGAGTGAAGTGAATTTTTCATTAAGTAATAATTCACTTATAAAAAACCTATTTTGTTTAACGAACACAATGTTTGTCAAAACAAGTAATAATAGAGTAATAATAGTAATAGAGTCATAACGTATAAAAAAAAAAATTTATTCTGTTGAAAAATGAAATTTTATTCTCAAAATACATTTTATAACTAGTGATGTAAAGTTACACTTTACGTAACCTGTGATATAATAAGTTTTATTACATAACTAGCGTTGTAATATATGCCATTACATAAAGCTAAAAACTGATGTAAAGTTAAATATTTCAGAGCAGAACAAGGAAAATTAAATTTTAAATTAAAATGAACTTAAAGTGATGGGGTAAACAACAGAATAATTCAACTACAATTTACAAATTCTTACATTTGTTTGAAATTTTTTTAACCTAAGGAATTTCCCAGAATTCTCTAACAAATCTTTTCGGATTTTCTTGAAATATTTAGTTTATAATTAATTAATATTATTATTATTATGGTTATTAATATTATTATTTTTCAGTTTTTTGTGAATAATATATTCTAACAGAGTTAGCTGTAGGAGTCACATTTGCAGAATTAAATTAATCGCATTATTGCGTATGTGCTTGCACATGCGTATATTAAGCAAAATGTATAGGAATTTTTCGAATATCTTTAAGAAATGTTATTAAAAATTTCTGGACAATTTTTGGAAATTTTTAAGTTTAATAAAAAATTTTAAGAAATCCACGTAAAACAGGGAAATTTATTGGAAATCTTGGTTTTTGTACACCAGAATTTTCTGTGTTTACTTCTCGATAATGTCGCGCAGTGTAAAGTCATGCTTGCTCTAAGCAGATACTTTGATAGTCACTCGATATTAAATTAAAAAGTTTGTTAAAAAATAATATGTTTAATAAAAATAGTAAACCACCACTGAAGCAAATTTAATATCTTAGCTAGTTTCAGATCTTGAACTCTTCAGATCTTGACGTATAATTTAAAACTTTTAGCTAAATAAACAATTAATTCTTACAAAAAGTGCTTAATTATTAATTAGGAATATTTTTTAGTAATTTTTGAAAGCTGTCTCACCTATACTGCTTGTGCTTCTACGAAATTGTCTACAGTTTTGTTATCTTATTAAACAAATTCTTAACTATTTTTATAAACATTGTCAAAAAAAAGTAGATAATATAAAACTTTAAAAATATGATAATAATAAAATATAATAATATCTAATATTTTAGCAAAAATTTAAGCATTATTATTAAAATGCTAAGTGCGTGCAAAATTCTCTATTTTATTAAACGCATACAGAGGTTACCTTTAAAGACACAATTAATTTTGTTGAAAGCATTTTTTTTCTCAAAGTGGGTTGTTTTAATATAAATGATAAAAAAATTAAAAATCCAAGTCAACCTCACAAATTTAATAAAATAGATTCTTACATTAATAAAGTGGCAGAGGTTTTTGAGAGTAGTTATCTGTCATTATTAGTGCCTACATAATGTAAAAAAAAATAATAAAAAGTTAGTAAATATTAGAAAAACATTACCGAACTTGTGTCAATAATAAATTAAATCATAAATAATTAAAATGTATACTATATTGTTATTTTTAGTAAACACTAAACAGTCAACAGATTTGACATATCTAATAAAGAAATAAAAAAACTAATAGTTGCTATTTGAAAAATCGATAAAAGAAAGATAAGTTTTAGTCGTCTTGAATTTTTAATTTTTGAAATTATTAATTATTGACAACAGTATTAATCTAGCATTAATAAGGAGTTGTTTAGAAAATAATAAATTATTTTTAATGTATGTTTTTTGCAATTATAAAAAATACAACTTTGAGGCAGTCTGGTTATATTTTAAAACCGTCCAAATGGTCTAGAAAATTTATTTTTGTATTCTATAAACGTAAAACTAAATAACATAAAAAAATAATCAGTTGGCACTTTTGATTATAATTTTTTGCAGACTTACTAGACTTTGCATTCCTTATTTAACTAATATTAAAATACACTATTATCATACTAATATTTATTATAATCATAATATTATTTATTATAATCTATTCGCCTAAAATATTAGTTCTTTGAGTATCAGATTTTGGCCAGTGTGATTAAAATTTTAAATCTTAGAACAATAGATCTCCGACCAGTCTGTCAATTACAATAATCATTTTTATAACATACATTGTGCGGACTGCAAATTACCAGCAATCCTAAAATGTCTAAATTTAGATTTTAGATAAATAATTTGCACACTATTTGAAGCTGTAGGTATCACTTGAAGATTTATAATTTTAGTCACAGTAGTTAAAATTAAAATAAGAGTACTTTCTTTTAACAAAATTAGTAAATTATAATTAATTATTAATTTTTTATTGCCCTGTTTTTAATTTTCTTTTTTTGGGTTATTGAGAATGAGGGCTGATGTTTATTAAAACAAATTTTTCATGACCAGTTTCGTGGATTTTATTGTCCACTTCTTCAGACAATTAACGCATAACAAATAAATTAAATCTTAATCTATCATTAACAAATGTATCGTCACAACATAAAAGCCATTTGTCTTAAGAAGTGAACAATAAAATCCACGAAACTGGTCATGAAAAATTTGTTTTAATAAACATCAGCTCCCAATAACCCAAAAAAGAGATTATAATTAATTTAATATAAAATTAACTACCTGCAATAGTTATCAAAGGAGTGACCGAAACAATCTAAATAAAAGTAGAACACAGAAATAATGTATTTTATCTATGTAAACATGATACTGTCATCTGAACTGTCGTATTTACCTGAGTACAAATTAAGGTATACGTATGTACACTACAAATCATTAGTGATGAACTGATGACAGGTAATACCGGTTTTGTAAAATTACTAATGCAGATGTGGCGAATATTTATACATTTTGTCTTTAATTTTAGGTTTTATAAATAAGTAAACTTATAAAACTTCTCAACTTTTTTTGTCATCTAAATTGTTTAATGTTTATGATTTATTTTTTCATAGATCATTTATGCTATTATGACTATCTATTATTACTGATCCGTTGTGCATGCATACCCTAATAAGTGTACTTACTTATTATATCCTAAAGCAGTTAGTCTAGATATAACAAATACCTACAATTTAATTTTTGTAGTATTAAGTCCACAGCATTAAGCTAAAAAAAGTAATTTTATTTTGACAGTGTGAATAATCAATAATTTTGTGTCTATTTTTTTTGTTTTTTGTAGTACCAGAAATTTTTATTTTGTTTAAAAATTTGCAACTCACTGTTTATAATAATATGTATTATAAATTTACTACGAATATATAGGTACAGTGGCGAAAATTTGGGAAGTAGCAATTAAAGTTTTTCTATAAGAAGTAGAAATAGAGAGTTAAATTATAAATCTCATTAAAAATGATTTCTTTGAGCTATTAACATTATTACGATTTATAACGACTCTAATTTTGTATTGGTGAAACCGAAAATAAACATCTGTCAGCATCAGCTTTTTTTTGGTTTTGCTAATGTAAGATTAAAGATTTTGTAAATTATAATATCGCTAGTAGCTCAAGTAAAAGGTTTTCGATAACAAAATTTACAATTTAAGTCACTATTTTTATTTCTCATAGAAAAACTTCACTTACTTTTACGAAATTAAAAATAATGTAATTAATTTATACAAAATAAATAACAATAAACAACAAACACATACAAATATAAAATTTATTTATTTAAAACGCAAGACTTGTTATCTCAACTGTCATATTTATACCTATAGGTTATTTTTAATTTTAATACTGTTGTCTGTCTCTGTTCAACACGTTATCTATATGACAGAGCACCATAAACAACAATGTGTTGAAAAGAGACAGACAACGGCATATAAATAAAAAATGGAGTGTACGTACAAATAGGGTACCTACGTATACACTACGAACTAGTGATGACAGTTAACAGCGGTTTTGTATAATTACTAATTTAAGTATGACAAATAATTATTTAACAAAGAAAAACTGTTTTAATTTTAGGTTTTATAAATGAAGTAAACATATCAATTTATAATTATTTCATTATGGCTTATTTATGCTATTACCTAAATCATCCATGATCACTGACTGATTTGTTGTCTATCAACAAAGTTACAACAAATAATATTATAAGTATGCTTATAGTAAGTCTACATTCTTAAAATGGTAGAAAAAAAAATTGAATTCTGATAGTTTGAACAATTTATATTTTCTATGTCTATCTCTTTCTTTTATTTTTTTAACACCCGATATTTTTATTTTGTTTAAAAATTTGCAACTTACTGTTTATAAAACTAAATACTAGACTCATTTATCTACGGTTAAAACTAAAAAAATATGAAAAATACTCGTTGTATTTTTAGACTTTTTTATTATAGATATATTTCCTAACTTTCAACAGTCACTTAAAAGCTTTTTGAGGTCATATGGTGTTGCTAATTTGATAAAGTTGTAACTACATAAATGGTATTAAAAATTAAGTTGTACGTAGTGCGTGTTGACATAAAATAAAATGACTATTTAGTAAAACAGCTTCATTTGCATTTTATGTGTTTTATTTTGGTTGATTACATTCCGGAAAATTTTAACCAAATAAAGTTATAACATTAGACAAACTCTGAAAGTGCTTTTTAATTAAATATTTTTGTAAATATTTAAAAGGATTATAATTTCTTGCTTTTTAGGGTTTACAGGAAGAGAGAATGATTTATAGCTTGGCAAAAAACGTGTCATTATCGATCGAATTTGTCACATCATAAACTGTGTCTTTGAGGTTGTAGGGAACCATTTAGGAAAAATAATTTTTGTGGTGTTTGAGAAGAGAAAATAAATTAGTGTGATAAAAAATCCAAGTGTGTGCCCCTGTGTCGAATTGGATCCGTGTTGTAGTTGACCCTGGGGCTGTCTGGTGCGCTCCCTAATAAATAAGTCTGAATGATTCATTACGTCTTTGCTACCGGAATCCGTGAAGCAGCCACAGCTCAGCTGAGCGTCAAATCTTAAACAATTCCGAAATTATCAATTTGAAAGTCGTTGTCCCGCCTCTCGCCCCTCCGAAACTCCTCCCCGCGCTTGCGCCAGGGCCCTGTCAGCACGCTGTGGTGTGCATGCCGTTCGAAAATCCCCACCAATTTGGTCCATCTCTGTTTTTCCTGTGCGGAGCTCGCGCATCGTCTCGGTCCTTCCATGTCCTCCGCCCCGCGGGTCCCAATCGCAACTACTAAACCCAATCAACGTGTGGTATTGGGCAGTCGTGGCGCCGCTACGCAACCGTCTCGACGCGAATGTCCATCACTTACCCATAAACCAGCACGTGATGCGGTCGATGGTTCTTGGTGCGATGTCATTCGGTGGTACCTAAGTCAGGCACGTGCCGTGTGTGTTTGCCCATCAGACCATAGACGTGATTGTGAGTGCTCGATGGTAAAATGAGCTCCTACCAGTTCGTCAATTCCTTGGCCCAGTGCTACGGCCAACAGGCCCGTGACCAGCAGAGTAGCCCCGGCACGGACTACTACAACCCCAACGCCAACTCCACTTACCCCCCAGCATGCTATTCGCCTCCGCAGGTGGCCCCTCAATACCCACAACACCCCTACGCGACCCCAGCTCCGGGACACGGGCTTCAGCCCACCATGGGTGACTACACTCAGCTCCAGCCCCAGAGACTCGCCACAACACATCTCCAAAGTCCCAACACCCAAAGTCACCCATCGGCTAGTTGCAAATACGCCGATTCGACTTCATCAACAGGAGTCGCTTCTCCGCAAGATTTAAGCACTAACGGGCCTCCTCCGAGGAGCACACCTCCTCCGAGTAACAGCAATGCGACTATTACAAAAAGCTCAGGATTGACATCTCCGCTGTCGGTCAGTACATCTCCTCCAGGAAAACCGGCAACTTCAACAGCGTCGCAAAATCTCTCTTCACCGGCTTCGAGCACCAGTTCAACGTCGAGTAATGAAAAGGCCGGAACTAATAACAACAATTCCAAGAGTGGCCAAGCTTCAAATCCACCTCAAATCTATCCCTGGATGAAAAGAGTCCATCTCGGCCAAAGTAAGTGATATGATGTAAATCAAATGTGTCACTTATAGGGCTCACCGGTGGGCCATAAATCAACTTGTTTCCCCTTCATGTCTTAAATATTGATAATTTTCTTTTAAATATTTCAAGAACCACTTGTGGATCGAGATGCGATTCGTTGCAACTTGATTTAGATGTAAACGCATCTATCCAATTACGAACGAATGAGATAATAATATAGTGGAGAGTCCGCAGGCATGAATCTCATGAAAAATGTTTTACGCCCCTGCAAAACTTGACACTGCTGCAACGGATACAAATAAAACAACTTTAGATGAGTTCAACACAACCTCATCTATAATTAAGAACGAATCTCGCCAGATAACAATTTAATACAGAAATGCACTTTTTATAAATTTATTTTTATAGATTTTTGCACTAATCTGATTCAAATTATTCAAAGAAAGAAATCACAACAGAAAAAAGCTATAGGTTGATGTAATTTAACACGAGATTCAGCAGTTAGATCTAGATTCAGTTACCCAAAAAATCTAAAAAGGATAATTTATTTATAGAAGTTTTTATAACGTAATTTTGACGACCTACTAGTACAGTTGCCTGAAATAATTCAATTTCTGAACCGTCAAAAAATTTCTGATACATGTTTTTGATAACTTTTTTTTGAAATTATGACCAGCTTCAACCTAAATATCTGTTATATAATCTTAAAAAATGATTAATTATTATTCTAACCTAATCATGATTTATTTATTATTTATCTGATTTAGAAAACATAATTGACTTAACACATTTTTTACAAGAAAATTAAAGTTTTCTACGGTGATATTAATAATATTTTAATATAATTTTAAAAAATGAGGCAGTTGCAAGTTGTGGTTGTTTAATTATCACTTATGGGTGTTCGGTACCAAAGAATCGGCCAAAAATTAATTGAGATAATTTTTTAATAATAAAGGTGTTTATAGAATGGCAGAAAAATAATTGTTTACAATATCAAGCTGACAATTTTTATTGTTGTTTATAATAAGGGTTTTGTATTTTAATTCTTGATCTGTTATTTACTTAAGGAAAAATAAAAATTGATAATAAATACAGGCTGGTAAGATGTAAAGAAAAATGTGTAACTTACAAAATCACAAACCGATTTTTTTTTTTTTTGGTAAATAAATAATTGATTTGGAATTAAAATTCAAAATACCTTGTATTTAACAAAAATATTTTTCTTGATATTTTTAACCATTTTGTTATTATTAACTATTCTATAAATACTACTAGATCAAACACCTTAATGCATTATTTTCAAAAAAAGATTAATCCGTTATATTTTAAACCAATTCTTATTAAACTTAAATCACAATTCTTATTTTTTAAAATCAATGATTTTAAAATCTTCTTTTACAATCTGTTTTAATAAATAAATTTCTTTTTGTATTAGATTTATCTTTTCGCAAATAAATTTTTTGTTTGTTTAAATTGGCCGGTAAAAATTATAATTTTATTGTCGGGCTCTCCATAATGTTGTAATAAGGTCTTTAGATTTTAAATTAATTTTTTATAAGCAAGTCCCAGATGTCAAACCTCAGCAGCAAACAAAATTGATTGGCATCTAATCTATCATAAATTTGTGCAATCCTGTTTATTTTTAATTAGTGGCTAGTTTTTCAATCAACTCATAAGCACTGCTAATAAATTAGATTAGAAAATAAATAATTCAAGCCAGAGGCACTTATTTATTGCTTTGATTGATAGTTCAGTAGCTGGTACCATCTCGTAAAAATTCCCATTAATTTCTCGCTCCAACAATTAAACGTCGCAATGATGGTCCTAATAGCAGCCATCAGGTATCCCACCGTACAAAACCTATCTTAAAAACCGACCCCATCTCCCATAAATCTTCTCTAAAGTAAACTACATCTATTGTATGATAAATTGAAATGGGGTGTAAATTTCATACAGTAATACACACATCATAACTCCTTAAACCGACTTTTGCCCCGATTTAAATTATCCTTCAACAAAGGGATGCTATTCATGAGACACATCTACAAGCCACAATCTTGCCTCAAGACCCTCAGGTACGATTTTATCGAAATCTTGGCGAAAATTACCACAGGCAATCATTTTACACTGAAGGAAAATTATACCTACCACTTAATTTTTTTGAATTCGATCGGCAATAGTTAAACGATGGGACGTGCTTTAGAGATATGTAATTTCTCAAGATATGTAATGGTTCAAGATTATGCAGTTATTGTGTTTACTTTATGAAGAGGGTTGGGTTTGTGTTGAGGAAATTATTAGCGGATTAAAAGGCGGTTTGATGTTTACGTAACCAGCTTAAATTCTTCTAATAAATGATTAAAGTTTAAGTGGGAAGTTTGCAGAAGTTTGAGACGTCTTTTCGTCACTTTTAAACCTACTTACTGCCTGTTTTATTTGGGATCTATTTAATTAATTAGGCCGGTTTAACACATTTTTATAGTTTTCCCGAGATTCTCCAACTATAAATCTGAGATAATTTATGGGTAGAAAAATTGTGAATGGAGTTATGGGTTTCTAAAATCGTATATGAGTATTTTTAGAGATTCCGGTTTTTTGGGTTTTCAGTGAACAAGTGTTCAATAAGCAATGATAACAGCTAATTAGCGCTTTAAGGCTAAAGGTGCTATAAACAAGATAACTTTGTAGAAATCTAATTACGTAATTGCAATGATATCATCTAAAATAACACAAGTTGCAAGTAGCGACTGTTCACACCTTAAATAACAATTTTTGCTTAAAAAACTGACGCAATATTTTATTTCTAATAGATTATGATTAATTTTCTATAATTATTTACGTCTTCAACGAGTCAAAAAATAAATTATTTACCTGACACCACATACTTACTTTTCTATAATGATATGCAAAGTTAAAATTAATTAAAAAAAATATTATCCAGTCACTTGTATAAATCGCGAGTTTTATTTTGCTTGTAAAATTTCGTTAAAGTTGCGAATTTTTTCCCACATTTGTTTTCCGAGTGAAGGGCTTTTATCTCTTGATGGTTTTATATCGATGGTGAAGCAACACCGTGACTTCAACAGGTGTATATATTTTGCCAGCGTCTGCACAATCGAATATAAACCCTGTTGGGTAATAATGCGGGCAGGAGCAATGGCTTGTGACCCCAGGGCCATAAATATCCCGAGAGTCTTCGGGATTGCATGCGCTCGCCGGCTCTACGTTCTGTGTTCTCTTGGCGGCAAACATGTGTTTTGTTACAGATGCATCTTAATGCCACACTTGGAAAGATTTTTCAAAAATTTTTAACAATTACCATGTGAAATGCTTCCGTTTCTTTCTTCAAAGTGTCAATTTTTGTCGGCGGAATATTTATTGCTCTATTGGGGCAAGGGGAGACACTTGTTTCAGGGTTGCGTCACAAATTTCAATATGAAGTGGCTATTTGGGACAATCTGGCCTGAAACTAGACATCCAAAACGTTTTCTTTGTTGGGTTTTAACAAACATTCTTTCAATAAACGGAGAAAGAATTTTATAATCTTAAAAAAGAAATTGAAACCTTGTATGAAAAATTTTAAAATAAAACATACATGATAAAGATGAAATGAATAAGCAGAAACAACTTTTATACCTGAGAGTAAAAGTGTATTAAGTCCATAAGCAAACGTGTATTATGTTCATTTCCTGTGTACACTGTTTGCTTAAGAAAAAGACTTGCTAGATGTAAAACAGACAATTATTGCTATTAATTATTATTGTTATTAATTAAATCAAATTTAAATTATTATTATAAAAAAGTACACTTTTTCTAAAATACGCATTATATTTTTTACAATTTGTTTTTCAAATTATACTGTAAAATGTTCTACTGTAAAATACTTTGTTATAAGTGGAACTTCTTAAAATACTTTAGTTTTTCATAATTTTTTTTTTCAATTTTGTTTAAAGCAGCAGTTGTAAATAAGGACATAAGTAAGCTCGTCAAAATTTGAGTGTTTTAATACATTAAAAATATTGAAACTCTTAGCTTGTTATATTATTCGGTTGCTATTTGAAGATGATTTTTTTTCCATCTTTTAACTGAACTAAAACAGGGTCCTAATCGCTCCTTGACCAATCTAATCCAAGGATTTTTAAATGTACTTAAGTAATTGTTATTTAAATTGATCGATATTGAAAAATACGTGGATTAAGGGTTTATTTTTCCTTATATCTACTAATCAACCTATATAGAATGACAAGGTTTTTTGGTAATCTAACGGCCATTTATATTTAATTTTTTTTATTAATTATTCCTGTCAAAAAACCAACCATGCTTTCGAGAACTTTATTTCTTTTTTACAGGGCAGCTACACTCAATATTGTGTTACAATTCAATTTTTTGTTGTTTAGAAAATAAAATATTTTTTTTTGTTTTTGGTTTTTGATTATAAAATATTTCTAATTGCAAATTGCAAAATTTGGTTTTCGAATAAATGTTCTATCTTCTCCAGTGTTACTATGGCTAATTACTAGTAATATAATTATAAACCTTGAATGTAAATGGTATAGTGTAGATTGTGTTCAATCTCTAAATTAGGTATACCTAAAATTATACTAAGTACAATGATGCTCAGTTTTTCAGTATCATCAAGTTAAAAATAAGTTTTGGTTTACTGCTATGACGAAAGAAATTTTATAAGTGTTACTATGGCAACTAGACATAATTTTAAATTAATTTTGGACAATAAAACTGGACTTAAGAGTGCTAATCATTAAAGCCAATTGCGTTCAGTATCGTTAAAACAGTTTTTTAACAGACATCAATACTACTAAAACACCTCTAATGTTTAGATATCTATGTTTTAAAGTCGAAAAACTTGAGCTAGAAGTTTATTAATTACCTATGCTAAATTTAGAAGTATTAAGAGTTGCACAAAATCGAATAGAGGACTCTATGGAGTTGACCGTAGACAAACTCAGACCGCCGGCGCTGGGTAATGTTAACTTTATTGTAGTTTTATCACAAATGTTTCGCATCATTGCACCAAAAGAAACATAATTAATTCAAAACGCATGGGCAATTGGAGATTATTTACAATAAACTTAACAATAAAACACAATAACTCTTATGTCTCAATTCGGATTATTATCAGTCTGCTTGCTATCTGGATGTAAATTTTAACGCAAAAAATTGAGACTTACTGTCATATTGGATGTTCAACAGCTATATGTTTTTTAAGAGATTTTATTCCATTTTTTTTTAAATTTGTGTTAGGTAATTCAACTTAAAAATAGTTTTTCGATTGAAGAAAAAACATTTTTGATCGAATTGATAATCGGTTAAAATTTCTCATCAGGTTTATTGTTTATTAAAATTTTTGTTTGAATGGGAGTGTAAAATTATTTTAGTAAACTTGTTTATTCTTTGGATTAAGCTAAAGTTCTATACAAGACATACAGATTTCAAAATTTTTCTATGTATAACACTAAGAATATATAGGTAAACTCGTGTATCTAAATATATTTAAATACACGAGATTTTTTGTTTATTGCAAGTTTATGAAATGTTAGTTCACTTATTTTTGAAGAAACATTATCAAAAATTTTAAATAATTTAAAATGAATTTTTAGAAAAACAGTTTTTGAAAAAATTTATTATAAAAGTGTTATACTAAAAAAAATCTAAGTAAGAATAGTAATACGCGTAAAGTAGATACTTTGTACGCGTGTTATTTTATTTCAGATATGAATTTGTTTCAAAAATATTTACTGCATTTTCAGAATCTGCATCAAGACTTTCACAAAAGTGTGGTTTTATTTTTAAAAATTATATTAAGCAGTCTTCAAACGCAAATTAATATCAAAATAAATTCTATTTCATCCTGTTCCTAAGGTGGTATCTCATAGCTTTCAACCAATCTGAAACGTACATTTTATAATTATTACGTATAATATAACATTTTTTTGAATTAATTTCAAGGTTGCAAATTCTGCGCTTTTTCTTGTGGCAGCAGATCTTAATTTCAAGTTGAATTTTGCACCTAAATTTAGTACTCAATGATTTGATAGAAATTTTTTGTGAATGTGATAGTAGTGAGCATAAAATCTAACCTACAGTGTAATATCTGTAAACCCTTAATTGTATTCGAAAAAAAAAAAATGCATAAATAGCACAAACTTTTAAAATTTCAAGTATTGTAAAAATTATGGAAGCTAATCATTAGCTTAAGTTGTAATTACACTAAATTTCTGGTTATTCTTAATCAATGGGTGGGTGAAAGCTGTTGCCGAATTTCAGTGGGAAGTCGCAAACACTCTTGTTGCCATTCTAATATTTCTCTTAGTAGAGCCGTTTTGGTTATTAATTGACTTATTTTATAAAAAAGTGCTTGTGTGATTGATAAAAAAATGTAGAAAATAATCTAAGTGGTTAAAACAATAGTTATTGTTTGATTTTTTATTATGATTATTTCTTTGATTTCAGTAAATTTGGAATTTTTACTTTTGACTAAAATAGAAAACAATCTGTAATCTACATTATAAACAATATTTTAACCTTCTGATACCGAAATTATTTGTTTGTACTGCATTCAGGCTTAGGTGCTAGCGAGCGTCTTGACAAGCCGCCAGATAAATAATCGGAGTAAATCAGGGAACTTTATGTTATTTGACCAACAATTAGGAAAAATACTAAGACAAGAGTAGAAATTTGTAGAACAGTGCTTATTACAACAATATTTTAATTTATTATAAGTGAACAATCATTAGTTTATAAAATACAACAAAAAATGTCAATTTTACAAGTTATTATTTTTTTTATAATACTCAATTTGTTCTCCACCAACCATTTTTAATGTAGATATCAAAAGTTAAATTTGTTATTTTGTAAAAATTTATTTCTGATTATACGAGTAGGTATAGTTTTAGGATCAAACAATGAAATTTTTAATTATTTAATTAAATTCTATAAACAAATTTGACACGTGGTGATTCACGTTATTCTATAAAAAGTATTTCGATAAAAGTATTAAAAACTTAAGACGACTCGGGATGTAGAGCAGGACCGCAGACGCAAATATTTTTTTTATTGGCCCTTTTTGTTGAGTAAATTTTGGCTAATGTCTTTATAATAGTTATTTAAGATGACGATTAGCAAAATAAACAGTTATAACCTAAAACAAGTTTTATTATGTAATACGCAATTAGTTGTAATCTACGTTAATTGTAAATAAATTGGTCGATAGTTAATAATTATACAAAATATAACAGTATATTAAAGAACGCGTTTTGAAAAGACCGTTTTGTGGCACGAATTTAAGTTTATAAGACGATCGCAAAACAGAAATTGTATAAAGAATGAGTCTCCCCCATGGCTTAAAACAAGTGCTTTTTAATTATTCGATTTTTGTGGGTTTGGGTAGATTATATGTCAAAATAATTGTCTTTAAATGAATATCCCCTGTCCCTTGCTAATTATTTGCCACACGTGATTTCGAATGACTTTCCCGCAATGCCAATTAATAGTCCAAAAGTGTGATTAATCCCCTCTAAGCCACATAACAACTCGAAAATTTCTAAATGATTATCCTTGCTTTACCGTTTGTTGGGGTTGTAAATGTCGCGAGGGGAGTCTAGTCTAACAGATGGTTTTCCTGTCCCTAGTTAAAACTGAAATTTTTCAATATTAAACCCTATTTAGAAACGATTTACTATTAAATATTAAAAAACCGACCAGATAAGTGAGAAAATTTTGGTAGAACCTTTTATTATAATATCATTAACACGAAATATTGATTCGGTTCTCATAAATAGTTGATGGTCGAATTTTCGACGAAATTTAAGTGTGAACATAAACAGAATGGTAAAAGGTAAACCACGAAAGTGATATGAATGCAGAAACTGTTGTAATAAATTTCCCAAAGTATGCAAACATACTTCAACACTTACATATTTGTTCGGTTTCTTGTATGAAAGTCTGTTGTACATTTGCGTTAAGGCGATTTATATAAAACAATTTATTAGGTAGCGTGGGAGGATGGGATAATAACAGGGTACTTGCATAAAGCGGCAATTTCTTTAAATTAGGCTTTATTTGAATCTTTATAAAATATTAAAAATATTGCAAATTAAAAATTGAAAATTTTGAAGATTTCAATTGTAGACCGAATATTTGATAACATATCAGTAGTTTAGGTTGTAGTTCATGACCAACAAAATGACAACATTGCTTATTCTTTTAAGAAAGGTTTCAGGACTAATTTCATACTGTTTGACATTTTTCATTTTGTTTCTCGTTTATGAGAATTATCTTCAACATTTGTGAGTAAACAGTAAAGATAGTAGTAGTGTAGTAGAACTGAAAAACACAACCTAACAATTTTTCAAAAATTTGTCAATACTGTTTTTTGACCTTAGAGGAAAATTGGCGCGAAATTTAAACAGTAAATTTTAAACATCAATTTTGTGTTACAATGACCTCTTTGTTGAATAAAAACTTTTTTAAGGTCTGATAGAATCTGCTGTAATCAATTGCCAAAATGTTGCAAGGTTCCTATTTGGAAGGAACTTTTTGTTTCTGGCGTATTTGTCACTAATTTTCTACTTTAATTTTTGATAAATTGGTTTGAGACTTGGTTAGACGATTTTAATTAAAATTATAATTCAATCTATCAATCGTAAATCGCGGCAGAACAAATTATCGCACCGATCACATACACTGTTCATTGGCAGCAACTACTGAGACCTACACGCACCGAAACAGAAGATTAACTCGACAACTCAATCAATCAATCGACTGTCGATGTTGGAGTTTTCAAAAAATCAATTTTACTTGATTTCAATTAAATCTAGAAAAATTGTGAATTGCAGTAACGAATCGATAAAACACTAATAAAATACTCCCAGACGGCTTTAATTGAATTGATTTAGAATAGCATATCGCGTGATCTATGCCATTTTAAGATAGCGAACACCTGTCCTATATCGGATTTGAATATTTATTTATGTGGACAGTGTTCATGAACCTCAATAGACCATAAAAGATTTATAGAAATTAAAACAAGTCGGTAGATTTTGCCAAACATCAGGCTTGACTTGAGAAAATTTATGACCTGGAGAGTGTTTTTTCAAAAAACCTTATTTTGAGAGAAATTATTAATAGAGGGTTAAGTAGTCATGACACTTGATTTCCAATGCACACGGGACCTCACACTCTGCGTATTAATTTGACAATAATCAAGTTGATTGCGTGACTCGTGTTTTTTCCAGGTTAATGACTTATTTTGGGGTGTAATAAATCTTACGTGTAATAGATTCTTACCCTTTTTGAATTTTTTTTAAGTTGCGCAAAAGTTTCTTTGTCGGTTTAGTCCCTAAATTAATTACCTGAAGAATTGTTAAAACATGCTGACAAACAAGTCGTACAAAGGTCTGGCTAGCGACCTATCATACATCATCAGTGGGTAAATTGTTGGGTAAGGTCTTTGCGACTTTCTCGCCTTTGAATGAGAAAAGATAAGGCATTAATTGAAGGAATACGAGGTTCAAAAATGTCCATTCGGCGATAGACGCAGACCTACCGGGCCGCCAACACAAAATAAACCATCAATCACTCCTGCCTTGGAACAGTTGAAACAAAGCGGTATAAAAGCAGCGGGAAATACGAACTATAAGGTTCTAACGAGACCATACTTAGCGAAAGATGCATTGTATCGGGCTTTTTATTCTATACAAAAACTAGTACTGGAGATTTCATAAATAGATGATTTATTAGCTCCTGCATTCGGATTTAGGTGTATTGTCTCGGAAATTAAAATCAAAACAAACAGATTTAAAAACAATTTTGGTTATTAGAACGCATAACGACTTGCTAAAAGGTTTTTAATGTCATGTGATTTTATTCAGGTAATTATGCAGGAAGTCGCTCAATGATATTCCTTGACTATTCATCATACACCATTCACCGACTTCAAGAAATGTTTACTTACACATGTGCCTTAATAAGCACCTCGAATTCAACCCAACAAAAATTTATTACAGACCTACCTACACTAAATGACGCACAAAATATTTTCCTTTTGTGCGTTTACATTTTTTACAGTCTACTTAAGACAATTAATTAATTTCTGATAAAGAAACAATGTCTGACATTATTACAGTTAAGTAGATCATCAATAACTCGTTTGCAAATATGAAATTTTCTGTACGCACTATTAGACTTTTGAATCTTTAATTATGTATGACAGAGAAAATGCATATACAAAAATGTTTCTAAAATTCAGTAATTAGGCGGTTTTTTAAAAATTGAATTGTAAGGATGCTACGGTGAGATGAGTTAAGAGATCTATGATTTGTGACAATTTTTGACAATTATTGACAATTTGTCAAATAAAATGTGCATGATTTTACAAAAATATGTTTTTTTCGCAATGAAAGAACTCTATTTGAACACTTATCTACTGCAATTTTATAATATATAGATTTGTTTCATTTTATTATTATGTTGTTTTTATCAAATATTGTTAAAATTAGTACATAAACATAATCAAAAAATTAGCTCGTCTTGTAAGTTGTCAATGTTCTAATGTATTAATACTTATATAAATTACTTAATCATAAATTCAATTGTTATCACGGTATTAAAGACTGTTTAGTCGTGGCCAAGAAGTGAAAGAGTTTTTAAACGTTCAGAATTTAATAATAACTAGCATTTAGTATGTAAGTAAGTATACTAGAAACAGCGGTCTGGGTTGTGGAACATCTGGGAGTAGCTCACCTGAAGAGGTGTCAAAAATCAAAAGCGTCGTCTAAATGTTATAAAAAAAAATTATTTACAATTTTTATGTAAATAAATTTATAATTATTGAATTACTTTGAGCAAGATTCTTAGTTTAGACATTAGAACACTATAATTATTGTAAATCGTAAAAATAAAATGTCAAAAATTATATCAATAAGCTACGTTGAGCGAATATAAAGGGGTTGTACTTAATGTTTACAATTAGCTTAACGTATATCGTTTCGCTACTTAAGACGTTATAATCTGTTTACATTTACTTAAAACTTAACTTAATGTCATTTAAGAAATTTAGTGCTTATCTCAGTTGTTTCCAAATTTATTTAACTCATTTTTTTTTCTAAAGAAAACATACAGAATTACATCCATATAAAACTATATACCGATAACTTCTGCTGCCAAGTGAAATCTACCTTCTTTGTCTAATTGTCGTTGCCTTAACGGCATTTTGCATGTGCGCATTGGATACTAAGGCTTTTAAGCATGCGCTTTATATATTTCTGGGAACGACAAAAGTATTTTTTTTTGAGATCTAGACTTTACTTAAAATACAGACATAGTTAGTTATCGGTATAGATTTTTATACGGATAATTTGAGTACCAAGTCTTTGACTGAAGTACATACATATCCTAGTCGAATAGAAAGTCGTCTTATTTATTGTGCTTTGCACATCCGCGACAACAATTAATAATTGTAGATTCAAAAACATTTTTTTATAATTTGCATGTTTAGGTAATTTAATCTTAAGTATTAAAGCACTTATTTTGTATGCATTTGAAACTATTTGAATACTATTTTACTGTTCTGATAGGTCTATTAGAACACGCAAAATGTTGTTATTTTTTATACATAGAAACCTAGATAAAAAAACGCAAATTATAAAAAATATATCTAGTATACAGAACTTTATTTTTCAATCATTGTGAACACTTACTCTTTATAAAACTCGCGCTTCGCGCTCGATTTCTGCACTTAGATTTGTGTCACAAGTCTTATGAAACGGGTTCTTTAATATACTATTAATTAATAGTTGCAGTTTTATACAGTTTGACGTAATGAAAGTATAGCTTTACTCTAACCTAGTTATACTTTAAGCCACACATGTTTACGTCTGCTATAAAGTATTGTAATAACGTATTTAAAATCTTTTTTATATTTTGCTCAAACGCAATTAGGTACCATTCGCGACAAAATAAACTGAACACCAAATTCTGATCTTGACAGAAAAAAAGCAACCTTTATGATGATTTGGTTTTCCTAACCTCAGACTTTCCAACGTTACGTTACTTTAACTATCAAAAAAAAAATGTAATGGTCAGTTTACACAATTCTTCTTGTCAATGTCAAAATTTGGTGTTCAGTTTATTTTGTCGCGAATAGTATATATTAAATTTTTTTAATTAAATCTTTAAAATACGAATTTAAAAATAAAAATTTAGACATCTGTATTGCAGTCGCGTTAACAATTTCACTCTCAAAATTTTACATATATTTATAAAAAAATTGATATCAAAAATTTTACAAAAATGTTTATTCGAAATAAAACTAGTTTGTACTTCTTAATTTTTATAAATGTTGCCTGCACTCTCCAATTTTTTTTAGAAATCACTCTTTGTGCTTACTAATTTTGACAAACTGTTGCCTATTATTAAGAAAGAATTTGCGTTTTGTTGGTGAATTTTGTAACTAGTGGATCCTTTAGTTATTGAGAAAGAAAATTTAAAACGTGTCTACTAGTTTGTAAAGTTTATCGTTAGAACCCGTATCGCATTTGTTTATTGTTAGCAGATCTCCGTTTTTATAAAACCTTACTCATATTTAAAAATTAAATTATGAAATTATTTTAAATTATAAAGGAACTGTTGCTTGCGACTTCCAATTTTATTGAATCTGTCGCTTCTGGCTCTTATTTTTTGTTTAAAATTAGGAACCGCATCCAACAGTTTTTTGCAAATTGAAACTTGTGTTGTTGAAGAACAAATTCAAATTGTTAACCTGTGACTGATTTTTTTCTCTCAATAACAAACGTGTTTGTAGTTCTAAACTCTCTCGATAAAACGCGTATCGAATATGTTTTCAATAAATCTTAGTTTTCATAAAATGTTCTTTAAGCTTTTAAATTATCAAAAAAACACTGTTATAAAAGAACTGTCGCCTGCGGTTTCCAATTTTAATAAAACTGTCGCCTGCGGCTTTTATTTCTTATTTAAAATTAGGAACCGCAACCGACAGTTTCTTACAAATAGAAAACTTTTTCATTAAATAAGAAGCATTAGGAGCCACAGATGACAATTTGATTAAAATTTATTAGTGAAAATATATATTACTGAGAAACAAAAATCAAACTGTTGAAATATGGCTGACGATTTTTCTTGAATAATGAGCATGTTAATAGTTGACGTACCAACTCTGTCAATAGAATGCGTATCGCATTTGTTGTCAATAAATTCCAGTTTTTATAAGATGTTTGAGATTTTAAATTATTGATTGAGAGACTTCTGTTTGCGGTTCCCAATTTTAATGAAACTGGTGCTTGCGGCTATTGTATATCAAAAAATTTAAAGATTTTGTTATTTTTTTAAAAAATATTTTTGTACAATATTTATCGTACTTCTAATAAGAACAGGGTATAGTTAAGCAACGATAATAGTAAATTTTGACTTAAGTTATGAATTTAACAACAATTTTGTCTGGGACAATGATTGATTGCTTTACAATAAACTACTTATGTCTATTTATTTACCTGGAATGGTTAAGCAGTTTTTGCAGCATACCACTTTTTTAAACATCTGTTTTGAAGAGACGAAATCAGAAATAAACAGTTTAAACACTTTATTGCATTACAATCAACTTCTGTCTAAAGAACTTTGTTACAAGATTTACAACCTAAGTCAAAATTTACTATTACCGTTGCTCAAGTATAACAGTTATATCGACTAAAACTAAAGATATCGTTATAGCGTATCAGAGCGATTCCGGTATTTTAGATTACAGGAGTTACCGCTTAAGTTGATTGTGGTCTAAAGTTGGTCAAATTTTATTATTTTTTTATGATGTTTGACTTTAAACTAAGTTAATTGTTAATTTAAGTTAATTTAGATGAGAAAACAGTAAGTAAACAGAACTTTATAAATTAGGCAAACTGTTGGGTTAAGGGCTTATAAGTTAAACTAATTGTTGAATTAGGTAAGTTAATTTAAGTGATTCTAATTAGGTCTTTAATGAGGGAAATCCACGAAGTGGAAGTTTGGACAATATCATTATAAATATCAGATAATAACAGAACAATGAGGCATACACTGGTTGAGATGGCAAATTTTTTATTTTTTAGTCTTCTTAAATATAAATATTTGTGGCGAGTCTTTAACTTTATTTACAAGTTAGAGATAATTATTATCAAGAACGGGGAAACAATAAGATCGGTAAGTTGGGCTTAATTATGAGCAGAATATAGTAATTAATACTAGACTCACCGTTAAAAAAATAAAGGTTATTCTACACACATGTAGAATATAAAACTCAGTGAAAATCACTTCCCTTAAATAATTAATAATAAAATTATTGTGGTGTGCTGCAATTTGTCATGGGGTGCTTCGTTTTAATTATTTATAATATTTTTATTATGTTTATAAATTATTAAATATAAAAAGGCACTAATCAAAAAGGAGGTGTTCTTACAGTTCGTAAATTTTTTGATTAAAGCAAGTTTTGCATAAATCTGGTTTGATTTACGATAGGGAAATATTCAAAATTATCAAAACCTTTTAACGATTCACCCTCCGATGCGATGATCGCTTCGCAAGTTGGGGGAAAAGGGAGGACACATCAGAGAGGAAATAGACAGACAGTTATAAATGGATAGAAAAATTATCAGAGCATTTCTTATTCAATCTGAACACTATACAAACATTGCATTAACCCATACCATTCTGAAAAAGTTTTTTCTTTGAAATTAAAAACTCCAGGACCGGACAGTGGAAAAATTTAAGAGTGACGATTCAATTGTGTTCGCCTACGGGTTTTTTTCTGCATTCAATGTGTTTGATATGAAGTTGCTTATATTCCCGCCTGTCATTCACTTGTCACTCCGTCTTGACAAGAAGTCTGATGACCTCTGCACGGCATTATAATATTGAGGTCAGGATATAAACACTTTGTCTGGACCTCAGAGCCGGTGCAGTATTTACATTTAAAGAAAGTTGAGAAATTCAAACGGACACACAAAATTTAAATTTACATTTGTACAATGTGTGATGCTTTTTTTGACTCTACATCACCGACTCTTATCTTTATGACAGATATTAATGGTTTTAATGGGAATGTAATTAGATAAGTGGAGTCTGTTTATTCAATTTTTGAAAAATATGAGCGTAAATATAAACTATTTAGGGAAATTATTGTGCCGTATAATTATATTGAACTAATTCTGTTTATTAATTCCGAGTGATTTATCAAAATTATTATCGGGTGTGTTGTAATGATGCTAATAATAAAAATGCTGTCAGGTCTTTGGAGTATAGAAGAAACAATATTTAAAATTTGTATTTTGCGTTTATAAAATAAGAAATAAATTAAAGAGTTATTAGATAAATCACGAGTCACATATTTTAAGTTGTCAAGGGTAGGACAGTGTAAAAATTGCTCATTATTCATTTAGTTCTTAGAGAATCTAGATGATAGATGTTAGGGTTGCACGCAAATTTATGTAAGTCAGAAATCAGCTACTGAAATGAAATAAATTTTCTTTTCTAATTGTCGTGTATCGAATAAATTTGAAAAAATTAAGCAATTATTAATGTTAAAGTGTTAAGAAATCTTTTGTCGGTAAGGAAAATTAGCATAGATAAGTATCGTCGAAGCATCCCAATAAAGCATAAATATGCATTTTTTTTTATTATTTTAAAGTAAACGTTTCCAGAAGCGGCGATAATTTATTCACATACCTGTTGTTTGGATATTTAAAAATTCAAGACTGTTTTAATCCGAAACGTATAAGAATCCAGTGCCATAAATCTTGGTGTGACCTCGTAAATTACAAACAGTTGTAGTTAAATATTCCAGATTATAAATAACTGGATACGATAGGCAGCCTATGCTTTACAGTCTCTTGAAAAGTCGCTTATAAAAAGCGTTTTCTAATACCTGGCTTTGCGGAGAGCTTGTTTCCATGTCAGCCGCACCGTTTACTTTTATAAGCTGTTTCGCTAAACATAAAAATTAATCAATTTCTAATTATGCGACAACCGGCCATAAATTTCAACAGGACGACTTGACACACGGAATTATTGTTGTGGAAATATTCGAAAACTATCCGAGGCATTCCTAATGGCTTGTCGAGACCAAAATAAAACACAAAATTGCATCCGAAATATATACACCATTCACATAATCACGACCTTGAAATGACAGTTCTGAGAGTGCAACTGTTGCGTATCTCAAAACTATCGATTCGTATTGTATTTGCGACCCTTCAGCAGCCGATGTATAATGTAGGTATTGCATGAAACACAAATTACAAGCACATTTACAAGATTAGCTACACAATATCTCGATTTCACATTTTAAGACGGCGCCTTTTAATAACTGCATTGTTTCCATCCACTCGTATATTTTCACTTTGATTTCTCCGCAAGAATTATCAGAAATAATTGAAAATAACTCACACAATAATTATTTTAATCGAAATGCCATACCAACAAGTCCTCAATATTTATTTTTCACACTAACAGGTTGTTTCTATGTTCAAATTTCCACCCGTGGTTCTATTCTATCCGGTATTTATTTTTACATAAATGTCAGACCAATGAAATATTAGAATTTTCAACAGATCTGTGATTTATCTGAGAAAAATTAACACACCGAACTGTAATTTATAGTGTTTTCGGACCGTAATTAATTGTAGAAGCTCGAGAGTTTTTCAGATTACCACATTTGATCTAATTTCAAAATTTTTCAAATTGCAAATCGAGTACTATTTTTAGCAACAAGTTCTGTTATAACTGTACCTAGCTTAATCTCTTGCATGAATACTTTACTAACTAATGCTAATAAATGTCTCTTGTATTTTAATTTCTATTGTTCATTTGCAACTGTGAAATTGAAATTGATGCTAATGTTTACTCACTTTCTATTCAAAAAAGCTCATTTTACAAGCGAGAGTGAAAAATATACTTGTTTTTTGAATTATGGTGCCGCTATGTTTCTTAACATTTTCTTTTGATGATAATGTTAAAACCAAATTTTGGTGATGTTAAAGTAACCTAGTCAGAAGGTAAAATTTTATAACATTTTTTAACAGAGCAGGGGTGTTAATAAATTCGATCGCCATCTACCGGTCGATCGTCAACAGTTACTTTTTAGCAACTTAAATGCATTTTGTGCTTGATGAAAAAGCTTTACTCTTTTAAAAAGTAGATCGCAAACAGATATCTATTAATTGACAAAGTTGATTTTGTAAGAAAATTCGTTAACACTTCTGCTCTATATCTATAAATTTAAAGTTGTAAAATTATTAGACAAATTTTAATGAAATAAGTAGGTTACAAAATTCATGAACATCATGATATTATTAAGAACTTACTTAAATTAGCTTCTAATAATGTTCGTTGTAGAATAATCCGAACTAATTTATGACAGCCCGGTCGAAGCAAACAATTTTTTTTTAACTAATTTTAAACTAATTTTACAAATTTGTGCGGATTATTTTACAACAAACATTACTTTATCGAAGTTTATGAGCTAATTCTACTAGGCGGTGACAATGATATGTTGGCTTTAAGTGACAATTAATTTGTACGCCAACACTTTCGCTATTTCTTATACCTGTCACCAATCTCATCAGATGGCACCACTGACTTTATCTCGCTGCGGCTTCAATAATGTAATAGTTTTCAATACGAAAATTTTGTTATATCTGTTACTACTTACGAGAATTAATTTTAGTGAAATGTATAGAAAACTTGTTTTGCGGGTTGTTTAATTTTTACGTATGTTTATACTTTATATCAACATTAATTAAAAAAATAAAACAAAGATCAAACTTTAATAAAGAATTAAGTTACAGGGTGATTTTGAAGTAATGTTAAAAATTTTAACAGGTGTTAACTCTCTTTAAAAAGATGCTAAATAACAAAAATTGTCTTATATAAATGTTTATAGTTTTCGAGATATACACTGTAAAACTTTTGTTTCAAAAAATTGTTTTTGAACGAAATGCAATGTATCATAACATTTTTTTTTGGTATACATTATGTGATTAAAGTATATGCAGAATTTTTTTTGGTGATAGTTTAAGTTTAATTGCTAAAATCAAATATACAGTGTGTTTTTGAAGTAACTTTACAAATTTTAACAGGTGATAGCTCTTTTTGAAAAGATGCTAAGTATTTAAATTTGTTTTTTAAAATATTACTGGTTTTTGAGATATACGCTGCAGAAACTTTTTTAAAAAAAATTATTTTTGAGTTACAACACTGTTTTTTAGCAAAAACTTTTGCAGCGTATATCTGTAAATCTGAATTTGTTTTTTTTAACAATTTTTTAACAAGGACTAAAACTTTTTGCATTTTTAAAATTACTTCAAAAACTCTTTGTATACCTATACATCAACTATTAATAAATAACGAAAAAATTAACAGTACAGGCTTGTCGTCAATATTTGTAGACCAATGTGATGGTACGCGTTTTTCAAGGATTAAGAGAGCTCTTGAAAAATTTTTTTTTAGAAATTTTTTTGTTATAATATTACAAAGATGGATTCTTTCCGAAAAAATTTTTTAGTGCATTTTAAAAACCACTTACTAGTTTTCGTGTCCTGCTTCTACTTATTTTAGTATCGCTTTGGTTGGGTAACATGAAAATTCTTCCAGGAAAATATCTAATTTCTATATAAACAAGTCATAATATTTGTCCCCTATTGGTTCTGATATAATGTCATGAGACGCTTACTATAATGTGTTTACTTTAAGATATGATTATAAATTTTGGACTACGTTCTATTATATTTTTATAAGTGGATTTGTTGTTAATTTTGTTTAAAATATTGTTTGTTAGGATATCTATTATGTCGAATGTCATATTCAATGTGACTGTCAAAATAAAAATGGAATTGAAAATTGTGTTTTTTCGTAACGTCAGCTTATTGTGAAAAGTTTCTATTTTTTTGCATTTTAACTAGGCTTTTTATGAAACATCTCATATCTCGACATATTATTTGTCACAATAAAAATATTGAAGTGTTACGAGACGTCTAGATAAGGTTCATATTTCGTGGCGAAAACAAATTTCGAATTATTATTATTTAGTGTCAATCAAATCATAAGTGTCGATATGAGTCCAGAAGGTATTTACTGTACAAATTTTAATGAATTTTACATGAATTTTAAATTTTCTCGTCATTATCTGTCAAATATTAAAGTTAGAAACTTATAACAAATGTCTCAGGTTGAAGCTCCTTTAGTTCTTCAGCTCCATTTAGTCAACGTTTCGCCGCTAATTGCGGCTTCTTCAGACCTCTATTACCGATTTACTGGTTTGGATCTAACAAAGTTACAGACTACATCATTACATCGATCTAGATCTTACAATACAAACAACAATTTACAAGACTTAATTAAACTTCCATGGAATTTCTATTTGTGTTTTATTGTTTAACGTAATTAAGTCTTGTAAATTGTTATTTGTAGTGTAAGATCTAGATCGATGTAATGATACAGTATTTAACTTAGTTAGATCCAAACCAGTAAATCGGTAATTAAGTTCTGAAGAAGCCTCAATTAGCGGCGAAACGTCGACTGATTATTACAATTGATTGCTTTATTGTCTATTCCCTGTTAACCTTCAATTACAAACATGAGAATCAAACTATATAAAAAGTGCTAAATGTATGTGGGACTGGTATAAGTGATTTTATTTTGACAAAAAGTTATTTTGGTTTAGATAAAAAAAGAAAACTGATTTTACAAAAAATGTGAGAGTCATTTGAAAATTGTTATTCTTAATTAATTTAAAGTGAAAGTCAATCAGAAAACACTTGTAAAGTCTATATTGTTTTAAATAAAACATAAATCTGGATTATTGAATAAGTTTTTCTCAGTAACATCAAATCTTTTTGGTCCTGGTGAAAAAGATCTACTTCTTTTGCGATGGTGTTTCTTCTTACTTCTATTACGTCGTCGCTCTTGCAGGGAAGTTGTTTCCTCGAAAGGATTTTTTCCCTGTTTGCCTTCAGCGTTTTGAAAAGCGTTTTCAATTATTTCTATTGTTTTCTCTTTTTCACTTTTTTTGATCTTTAGTTGCTTTTCGGATATAGTAAAGGAGATATTCTTAATTAACATTCTTAATTTTAAATTACTTTATACTAAAATTTTAAAGTGCCAAATTTAATATCTTTTTCTAAAAATATCGAAACAACAATTTGTGTTAATAGCAACTAAACAAAACAAGATTTAATTTTGTCTTAAATATCACATTTTTAGTTCAAGTTTACACAAAAAAAAAATGATTAAAATTTCGAAAAAGTTTTAACCAACTTGATTTCGGTTTTCTATGAGGTTAAAGTAAGTAAATGAGTAAAGTTTATTTATATTAAAAATCACAAAATGGATTTTACACACGTCAAATTTATACAGATATGCAATGTAAGGATATAACTAAACAGAAAAAAAAAGAGTTTACATTTTCCTGAAGTTGAAATTAAGAAATTCTTTTACACTAAAAATACTTTTATCTAACAATAGCATTTTCATTTGACTCAAAAGAATAGCAGCTGGTAAACTTTGTAGATTTTTGGGAAGAACGTTAAAAAATTTAATGCAATAGTAGTTAGTGGCTTGTCTGCATCTAAGTAGCCTAATCTTATTGTAAGATAGGTCTAAAGATCTATCTAAAGGAGGCGAATATCAGTTTTTTATAAATATCTCAAAAATTATCTTTTTTTTATTTTTGAAAAAGGGTAGTTTATAAAAATATACATAAAAGAAGTCTCTAGACTTTGTTTCGTAAAACTAATTCTTTCAAAGATGTACTGAATGTTTTTTTTTTGTTAATTGAACAATAAAAATATATGGAAAATTAAAAAATTTTTGGATATATGTTTTGCATGTTGAGATCTATTGGTGCGCAATATTTTCGACTTTTTGACTTTTTTGGTTATTACCGGAAAAAACCATTAACGTTATTTTAAATGGTATTTACATTTTCGCGATTTAGTTTAACAAAATGACATATTTGTAATTAGGCTTTTCTGTTGTCTTTATTATCAATAGTTCTAAAGAAATTTTTTGCAGAAAATTTAACAGTTATAAAGTCTTATCTAAAAATTGGTTTCTAAAAGAGTATTACGAATAAAAATCTTATTTTACACAGGAGATGCCTTTTAACACTACAAACTTTGTTTGGAACTGTTTATGAAGGTTAACAGGGGATGGACAATAAAGCAATCAATTGTAATAATCAGTCGACGTTTCGCCGCTAATTGCAGCTTCTTCAGGACTTTATTACCGATTTACTGGTTTGGGTCTAGCAAAGTTAAAAAATGCATCATTACATCGATCTAGATCTTACACTACATATAACAATTTACAAGACTTAATTACGTTAAACAATTTATTTTTACAATTTACAATCATTGTTTAACGTAATTAAGTCTTGTAAATTATTAATTGTAGTGTAAGATGTATGATTATGTAATGATGCATTTTTTAACTTTGCTAGATCCAAACCAGTAAATCGGTAATAAAGTCCTGTAGACGCCTTAATTACCGGCGAAACGTCGACTGATTATTACCTTTATATAAATTTGAAATTTTGGACGCCAAACATAATCTCAATTTTGTTTGGAACATTTATAAGGTGTGGTAGAAACAAATTCAAATATTAGTATTTATTAAGATTAAAAAAAATGTTTTTTTTATTTTTAGATTTGTTTTGAAAAATTAACAATTTTAAAATTCTATTTTCTACATAAAAACTAATTTCTAAAAGACTATTAAAAATAAAAATTAAATTTGACACAGGATTATTGTTAAGGTATTTTTAATTTTAAACTATATATTTTGTATGGAACCTTTATGAGGTGTGGTAAGAAAACATATAAAAAAACAGTATTAAAACTTTAAAAATTCTCAAAATTTTTAAATATTTTTTTTCGAAAAAACATTAAGTCAATTTCAATTAAGCTAAATTGTTGTGGATATCTTTATTTAAACGTCCTAAGCGTATAGCTTGAAATATACCTACTCTATTAGACTTTTAGGTTTATTTTTGTAGAGTAAAAAAGAAATTATATTAAATAAATTTCGCTGTAGAAAAATAATTTATCTACAAAGAAAATGGTCAAGTGATCATTTATTGCTTTTTGCATTTTCTGAATAAAAAATGTCATTGGCTTTATTTTTTTCGATAAGAAATTATAAAGATTGATGAAATAAGAACTTCATCAGTCTTTTACAGACTTGAAAATTATGAGTAATAATAATTATTAAAATAGTAATTAGTTATTAATAGTAATAGTATATTATAATAATTATAATGAAGTAATGACGGCGGTGAAGGCGACTCCCAAAAAAGTATGTGCTTTATTATCTCCTAAATGTGTATATATTAAAGTATTATTTTAGATTTTAGGTAATGAACCATAGGTACTTTTGAAAAATTATAGGTAAATTGAGCTTGTCACCTGGTCTGAAACGTTTCATAGTGGAATGAGAAAAGATAATGTAAAACCGCCGAAATCAATTTTTGATGCAATTAAGTACATCTGGTGGAAATTGATGAGTTTGCACAGGTTATAACAGAACAATAGGTACTTTTGCTGGAAATTATTGCAATTTTTTAAGCTTTCGATCTGAAAAGTACACAGAACCTGTTCTACACGTTTTGTCGTTACGTAACTCTTTGTACACTTTTATAATTAAAATTTTTTTATTGGTTTAAACATTAATTACGGGCGTTTCGTGCTAATTAATTGCTACTTTTTTCTATTAGATACCGCCTACTCAATAGTCATAAATATGCATGCATCGTCTTGAAAAAAATTTAATTAAATAATTAGTCTGCAATTTTTTCCGTCTGGTGTCAGAGGTCAAATTTGTAAAATCTCTCTCATCCCATCCGACATTTTACAAAAAAGCGATGCCAATCAGCGTCAGATATTTGAGTCGGTGGAGGAAAATGAGTCGCGACAGCGTCTGGAGCTATCCTAGAAAAGGAAACATGGGGAATATGTCAGATGTTGTTAGTTTCGTGCAGAAGAAGTGACAGTCGGCCCATGAATACCACGTGGGGAACAAAGCATCCTCTTGTTTGATAATATGCCTCCCACGCAAATAACAACAAACAATAATAACTGGCAAAAGAAATTTATAATATTTGTTCGTGATTAAGTTTTGTCACATTCGCGATAATGAGAAATTAATGAAAACGACACGGTTTGTTTGAACGGAATTGAAACACCTATTAATATGTCAGCTTCTTTGCTTTCTTAAAGCATTAGAGTAGGATTTTAAATGGGGCGTTGTGTATTAAAACGTGATTTGTGATCGCAAACTTGGCTTGTTAAATCGGATTATTATAAAATTTTACACTGATAAGTCGAGTTTCATTTTTCAAAGCAATTCTTCTAACACAATAGGAGGTGTCGACATAAATTGTTTAATTATGCTAATAGTTAATAGCTCGTAATTATAAACAGTAACTGAGTACTAATTAAAATTGTTCAAACCAGTCGAGCTAAATTACAATAATTAACATAAAAGCTTATTTTTACATACGGTTAAAGATTTACTGCAACACACCTAAGTGCAATTAGAAATAAATCCAATTCCTGAAAAGAAATTACTTGGAGTCAGTTAAGCCGTGACAAATCACTTTAAAAATTTGTTTCGTCGAATGACTATTAGTGCAATCCTTTTACCTAAAATACAATTGCTGTCTTAAATGTAAATAACAAGACATTATTTATTGTAATAGGTAAAGGATCATAAATTTTAAGGTAACACGACTGATGTCAAGCTTTTATTTTGCAAGGGTTTAACCTTGTTTCCTATGCAAATTTTTTCTTTGTAAATTTTTGCTTCAATTTACTCAAGGTCTTTTCTGTGTACCTACTTGAAAGTAAAATTCACGTTTTTGAATCTGACACGTTTTGCCAAATTTACGATTCAACAAGGGACACCTTGAACAACACATTTACATTACAGATGGACAAATTATTCCAAATCAAAAATTTTGCAAAGTGTAATAAGGAACATTCCAGCACCTTATCTCAAATTCTTCTCATAAAACCTTATAAACAAGTAAAGAATTACGCTCCTATTGCCATCGCATTCTACGTCCTAGTCAGCAATAAAACAAACAAAAGTTATCGAATTATTGGCGAAAATTTACAAATTTATTTCTATTCGAATCAAATCATACCGAATTTACGTTAGAAAAAATATCTTAAATTTACACAACGCAATTTCATTTCGACTAAATAGTTAATTTCTGTTGAAATGTCAATGTTGACCAATAAATATCAGAAAAGACAAAAATTACTCGATAAGCAAAATTAAAAGCAAATTTAGATTAAATATTTATTAATAAAAGGCCAATGTTTAATAATCAGTTTTGAAATTATAAAAATATATTGTATTCGTTACTGCATTTGCTATCAAATAAATATTTGCAACTCAAATATTTAGCATAGATCTTAATCACTTTTATCTTCACTTCTCTTACCGTCATCAAGACATGGAATTATTAGTGTTATGTCACATTTTGTGATGTTTTCTTTAACGTGATTGATTATTTTAGACCATATTTCTGGCATAACTGTATTCGAAGCCTCTTTCTTATTTCTTCTTACATATTTAGCACTGCTTTATAGTTAAATTCATTTTTTCCATATATGGACCGAATATAATAATTTTTTTTAACAATTGTTTTAGATCATATTTCTGGGGTGACTGTATTTGAAGCCTCTTTCTTATTTCTTCTTACATATTCAGCACTGCGTTATAGTTAAATTTATTTTTTTCTATGTATGGACCGATTATAATAATTTTTACATATTTTCTAAGCCTTATATATTGGATTAAATGATATAAGGGTGTTTGTAAAAGTTTGTGACCATAATCACTTTTTATTTGATCGACTACTTTCTTTTGTTTCTCGGTGATTTCCTGCAAATTGAAAAAGTTTTGTTATTAACATGTTACTGTTAAATTTAATACTTTGGTCATTCAGCTAATTAATAATTTTTTGTTTTATCTATCAAGTGGTTGGTTAGACATATTTACCACCTCTGAATGATAAGGGTCATTATTGTTCATGATAATAATGAATAACTTGCTTATTTTTGAGAGAACTTGATTTCTTACCTATTGCATGAAATTTTAACTATTCTTCGAGTCATAGTTGTTAGCACTTTAATTTTCTGAAAAAAAAGTCAAATTTGCTTTTTCAAAGTACATTCTAGACGTGAAACAATATTTTTCTTTCGTTGTTCTAAATTTTTTTTATTTTAGACAGGTTTGATTACCTAGATTTAGTTTAAGATTTAGTTTTTTTTTAGCAAATATACAAATTGTTTATAATTGTCATTTTTTAAAAATTTAATATATTTTTTTAAAAATTTTGTTTGCTGAACAAGAGAACTTTTTTACACAATGCTTTTTCATTGTTGTCTTTATCCCTATACTTAAGTCTTAAGTATTTAAAAGTCACTATAAGCCTGTTCGATGAAATTTATTAAAACTTTTTTAATTTTTTTCAGTAACCAATGTAATATTGTTTGCCTTATTTATACACATGCCGTAAAAAGCATTTTTTTTACTTAGATATAAAATTACTTTAAATGTACCTCACTAATGGGCTAATTTTAAGTTGAGATACTGCCGGTAGTATCGCAAATTTTATTACTTTTTTATGGCAACACGAAATTACAGCTCCGATTTTTTAAATTTTTTATAGAAACAAAGGTAATACGGGCATTGAAGGCTATTCTGTTCCGCATTCTGTTAAAAGTTAAAATTAACGTCTTTTTTTAACCACAGTTGTTATATTTTCTAAAACGTTATTTTATACGCTGTCTGCTGAACAGATAGAGTACCTAATAAAAACGCCCACTTAAACCGCGCTGATTGAATAACGGTTCTTCATTGGTCAATTTTAAATATAGCGCCTAAAGTAAAAGTCCTTAACACACTCGAGCATATTTTTAGAAAGTAAGAATTTCCGGGCTTGCGCTTAAAATAAAAGCTAAACGTAGGGTGTGTTTGTTTACCCTTTTCTGTTTTGTTTGTCTGGGTGAGCGTTTTTAAAACCAACAATTTCATATTTTAAGAGCCTACAACCACACTTCAAATAATGATACAGTGTAAATCTGACTTCACCGTGAACGTTCTATGCTGCTTGTCTCCTCCCACTGAGTTTTATTACTCTATCTGTTCAGCGGACAGCGTATAGTAGATTTCTGTTAGATAATAACTTGTCCTGCACTGTTAATTTTAGCAAATTCGGTTAATTTCTTAACAGACCTGCTAAAATAAAATTTTTAACCTACCCGTTATTTTCAACAAAATGTTACAGAATAGGCCTTATTATCTCAACCTGAAATTAGTCTATAACTTTATATTATTCACACCTTTACATTTATCAAAAAAATGTTTTCTAAAACATTTTGTTTTAAAAAATTTAGTGATGTTACTATTAAAAATGTTATTTTTAATAATTATTATTTATAATAAAAATATTAATAATAATATATACCTATTACGCGAAGCTGAAGGTGTAAAATTTAGTTTTTTAGTGAAATTGTACAAAAATTATTATGTGGCATTTTGTAAATCTCTATATTGATTTATTTGCTATTAAAAAAAATATTTTTTTAAAGTGTATTTTTAGGAACAATCAATAAAAATACATTTTATAATTTTATGACCAAATGTTCATCAAGTTATGAAGTTGCTCTTTTTATCTATACTAAAAAAGAAGCCAAAGATTTTTTCGAGTTGGAAAAATAAACCAATTTGGACCTAAAAAAGTTTTTTTAGTGTCTTTTCTATTTGGGTAAATTTTTTACCGCAATTCGGATATCCTCAAATTATACTAGTGTTTTTAATTCTGTTTCGTTTCGCGATCTATTTAACAAATCTTGAATGTATTTTTTTTGTTTCAAATTTAATTATTTGTTTATTTTACAAAAAACATTAACATAGCAATTTACACAGAAAATTAATTATATTAAACAACCTTTGTTGTTGTATTAACAAATTTTCAAATTGTTTGTAACATTTTGATCTTTTTCTTCTTTAGAAATCCTGAAAACTTTTTTCAGAACGACAATTATTAATAAATTTTACTTTTTCAAAGTTATTTTAACATATTTAAAAAACTACGTACGTTTTGATAAGAAGTGGTTTAAAAAGAAGGTATATAAAACACAAGAAAAACAAAAAGGAGATGCTAACGCTTTAATCATTTTTCAAGAATAAATAATTTTTAGCTATAAGCACTTTTGATTTTATCTCTGTTGCTTTGACCAAAAATAATAATAATATTTTAATGGCTAAGATATTAAGAAACTTTTTTGATGGATTACTATCTATAACAAACTCAACAAGTTTTTAATGGTAAATATGGGGGTAAATAGATGAATTTATGTAAAAAAAACACTTGTTATACAACACTGAGTTATAACAAAATAATACATTTATCCGGGCGCGCGGTTAGTGACTTTAAATGTATCACTTTAATAAGTGAGTGATTAAATTTTTAATTCTGGTTTATTAATTTTAAATTTGGTCTTAAAAATAAATTTCTCTAAGTTCTAATAAAAAAATTCAATATTTTTATTATTTTAGTATCAGATTTGTTTTCCTTTTTTCAAATTCACACGAACTTATTACGAGGTGTAAGAGCCATACTTCGAATGGTTTGTGATTTATCGGGATGAGCTGATAGAACGATGTGAGGAAGTTGCGCTTGATTTCTTACATAAATGTCTTTTAATAGTTATTTTCGGCCACAAAATTCCTGATTATATTTAGAAGTATCAAGTGCTTGTACATTGTTATTGTGTGAATGCCAAAAAGCTTCTTGTTAAAAATTTTTGAAGTATTATTGTTGATTTCACTTCTTAACCCGGCGAAAGGCGGCTTTGCTAATTTATGTCTGCATTTAGCTTTCTGTTAAGATTATAGGTTGCTGAGAGTAAAGCTCCTAAATCAAGTGTGACAATATTAGACAATTTTTGATAAAATTGCAAAGCTGAGACATTAAATCAAAATTAGATTCTTGTTGTGTATTTTTGGCTTCCTGTCACTTTGAAATCGTCCAACATTTGTGTGCGTTGTAAGTATCGGAATTCAAAAAAGTTTAAGTCGGTCTATTTACGATAGAATGACTATAAAATACAAGTAAGTCGATGAATATCTGAAACCAATAATTTTAATTTTACGCTTAATAATGCGTTTAGTTTGGTTTGATTAACGTATAAATCAAGAGTTAACAAAACGTTATCCAGTGGAAATGCAAGTAGACAGAGTAATTTTACAAGATGTACAATCAAGTTTAAAGATGGCTAATAGTCCTCGCGATAAATATTTTCTCACCCACTCGCTGAAACCGCCGCAAAACTGAAAATCCTCCTGCAGCGCTGTAATTTATCGACTGCTCTCTGTATTTATACATGTGTAACTGTTGCCTTTCATAATTCATAGTTAGCAGGTGAAGATGCAAAAATTAGGTCAAAACTTTAATTAACTTAAAAAATCAAATATACAATACACCTGTCAATTTCATAAATCTCAAAACTAGTGGAAATTAATTTGTTTTTCATGCATATATCGGGCGATAGATGAATTTAATTCTACCTACGCCAGAATAATTTTTATCATGTGGGAGGAGATAAATAGCCAAGTGAATCTTACGGATGATAACTAGAGAAATAAATCAATGCGGGAATGTTAATATATGACGGCAGTGAATTAGAACAACTGATAAAGCAACTTTGTTTAACTATTCAAAGGAACCGAGAACTCATATGTACAGAAATTTTATTTTGATTTGAATTATTTTCGGATTTCTATTCATATTAGAGCTTTAGTCTTAAAGCTTGTAACTCCGCCGGAAACTAGCCAGGCTTGCAACTGTTTTTTCGTGTTAGGACATCTACAAAATTGCTGCCAAGAATTTGTATATTTACCCAAAATTTACAAAAAATATTTTTGATCAAAGCGATTTCAAAAAATAGTTTCTAAGTTGCGTCTTTAAGAAACCTATTATAGCACTGGGTTGGCAATCAAAATTGGTTTAAATCAGCATTTACAAACACCATTGTTTAAAAACGGAACAAATAATTGCTTGTTGTTTGATGTTCAATATAATTTACTACTGCCTAGTATGCATCATTATTCGTCTCAATGCCTTAGGTGTTGTTGTCGCAACGTAGTCAAATTAAGACAGTCAAACCAATACAGTTCTTTTAATAAAAAATTTCCAAACTTCGTATTGTATGTATAAGCTGCGTGACTATAAAATTACCTTTTAATGAAATAGTTCATGAGGGAATTACGTCTGGTATTTGAATTTGCGACATGAAGAAGGTAATTAGTTGTTTGCACAAGAGCCAGTTTAATATTTTTTTTCAGGGGCTTCAAAATATTTTTTATTGATTGCAGATGATTTCATTTTGTATTTGATAAATGACCATCACATTTTACAAGGTCGCAAAAATAATAAAAACTTTTTGAGACTTTGTGACAATTATTATTTTTAAGTTGATCATTTGCTATCAAAAATAACACCATAAATGTTTATTCCTAAATTTTGAATTTTTTGTTTTTAAATTAATAAATAATTAGATCATTGTTAGGCAAGTCACTTTATACATCGACTTGTACTAGTTCTAAATTTTGGTTTGCTGTAGGGACCAATACGAATATTAAAAAATAAGTTTGGAAATTACGAAGATCTGTTGAGTTTTTTGATTTTTCAGCTATAATTTCCTAATAGCGCTTTCTAGCAAGGAAGTATTAATTACGAAAAAACAACTAATTCTATGTCAAAAAACTTTTTTATTCTTGAGATTTAAGGGAGAAGTATAATAATAACTTTCATGTCAGTCAAATATTGACATACACTTTTTTCATTTTGAGTAATTTTTTTTATAATTTTGCAGTTTATAAGTCACTCGTTTGTTCTGTCTACACACTATATGATTATTTAGTATTATTAATAGTCATGGGTGTTTCTTCTGAAAGCATTTCTTTGTCTTTTTTATTATTCAAACTTTTTTTTCTACATCAGTATGTATAGGTGGACCTATAAAATAACCTCTTTTCTATTCATATCGAAATTAAGTTTGATGTTTAATAAGAGATAAAAGCATTTATGCAAAGCTTTTTAAGACAACTTCTGCCAAGATAATATGTAAGGCAACAAGAACTAAATGGTTGGATCTTTGTTGAACAATGTAGGTGCAAGCTTTTGCCTAACTTGTTTCATATATTTTTCTTGTCAATAGTATCTACAGGAAATCTTTTCTTTAAAGGTTACTACGTTATTTGGATGTGTGATTACAGATGTCTTAAGTTTTGCTCTTTTTTTATAACTTGTAGAAAGATCAATTGCTAAGCAGAGGTTGACTAGAAGTTTTTATCAATAAGTGTCAAAATAAAAGAGATAAAAGATCGAGGTCTAATCACAAATATGATCGAGTGAGCGAAGATAAAAGTGTTATTTTTGTAGTAGGTAATGAACCAAGCTTATGATTTAGAATTACTATTAAAAAAAAATGAACGCACCGAATAGAGGAAGACAAATTCCACGTTAGGCACAAAGTTAGCCAATGGCAGATATTTTCTGGTATTATTTAATAGACTACTGAGCGGATCTCTTTTAAGATTATTTCAGCTAAAACCATTACAACTGTCAAATATTTCTTTTGGAATTGATTTTTCGCAAACACACTACTGTTTTTTTGGTTGTATTTTTTACTATAACGATGTTTTTTTTTATAATTTTTGGTGAAGTCTACGTTTTGCAGTTATTAGATCAGACTTGTGTTAGAACAGTCTTTTTACAAATCTTTAAAACTTGAAAATTTGTTTTGTCGTATTGGTTTTTATATTCGAAATTTGTTACGGGGAAGTGGACAAGGCAGAAAAAAAAACTATATTATAAGGCCAACGTTTCGAATCCTTTATTGATTCTTTTTCAAGGCTGAAATTGGTTTAATTTAGGGTTACTTAATATACATGGGTTATTTACCTTATAATAAATGTCAAATTTGTTTGACATGGTACCAACTTGTCTCGGCCATTGGTTTTTATAACATCACGAAAAATTAGAACTATTCTCCATTTGCACAAGTGCTCATTTCTTAAGACAAAGTGACGACTAGGTGGAGACTCATTTATCATTAAACAAGCCCACTTTGCTGTTTGCTTTATAAACCTAGATTGATACCACAAAACTGAAGTTGTGAAACATATGGTTTAACATACTATTTTGAAACTAGTTTTGTATAAGAACTAGTACATACTTAAAGTAGAAACAACTAAAATTAGTCTTTACAGTTTTTTAACCAATTTTAACTAATGGACTAATTTCAAGTTGATATAATATCTGCAGTATCTTTGTTTCTATGAAAAATTTAAAAAAATTGGGGCTGTGATTGGTTCTTGCTATAGAAAGCTATTAAAATCTGCCATAATACCGGTAGTATCTTAACTTGAAATTAGCTCACAAACCTATATTTTTGTTTTTTTTTACTTTTACACTTTTGTAACTAATTTTGTTAACATTTTGACAGATATTATCAATGGTTATGTTCTCGTATTAACAACTTTTAAATATAAAAATGTTATTGTTTTATTAGCAACGTAATCAGTAATACTTGTTTATCATTATTATGTTGCCAACTATTACCACAAATAAAAAAATACAGAAAGCAACTTTATAGAAGATTATGAATTAATGCGTGTCAGTTTTTAAACAATATCTACAATACGTAACTACAGAGAAGTTTACGAGGTAGTTCATAATATGAATTCTGATTAAAGTACTTTTATTTTGGTATAAACTAAAAAAAAAATATGAAAATTTTAAAGAGAACTATTATAATAGCTACTATAATATAACTTTCAAAAATTTAATAGATTTCTAGGAAAATGACGACACAGTGCTGAGATACACAATGGATGCAGGCAAATTTTGGTCAAGTCTGTGTTTGCTTGAAGCTCCATTAATATGGCACCCGAATTTTTGTTAAAGTTAAAAATTACCACCCTCAAATTCCTGACATCTTTCGTTAAGCTTAAGCGGGATTAAATAGTTTGTTAATGAAGTCAAAATGTACTTTTTTTATTGCTATTATAGATAACTAAAAGAACATTTGGCGCAACTATATAGTTTTAAATACCTATTTGCAGAAACTCTAGATCATTTTTCAGTAAAGAGTGTAATGTAATGACTTAATAAGTAAAACAAAAATCAAAAGTTTAATTTTTAGAAACAGTCTTACCTATTCTATGAATTTTGACGGGAATTTAAGTACCGAATATTAAACTACATATTCGAAAATATTTAACAGAAGCTCGTGAACCCGATGATTCTAAAATTTCTATCTTTACTATTAATGATTACAAGTATAATGAAAGCAAAACTGTGACTAGATAAGAGAGAAAAAATTACTTAGTAGAAAATTTTTTAAAAAATTTATCAAATTTATGTACTGTACTTTTATTTTATGTAAACGTTGTAGATTTGAATATTTATTAACTCTGTTAAACAACTACAATTTGTTATTTGTTTTACCAAAGCCATTGATTGATTGATTTATTTATTTATTTAAAATGTGAGAAATAAGAGATTGTAAAAATTATTTTTTTGATATCTACAACATTCAATTTCAGTTTAGTTTCGGTTTTGGTAGTATGCAACTTATTTTTGTTTATAAATTCCTAAATATAGTTACTCTTTACACAAAATGCGCGATATTGTCATTTCAAGTTAAACGTGCAATCCCTCCGAAAAACCGCCAAACTAATTTGTGTCTAGAATTAAGTAAAAAGCAACATTATGGCAAAATCTTGATAAATAAAGATTAAGAGGTAAGATTCTAATATCACTATTTTCAGAATAATCTCTTAAATATTAAACCATGTTGCTGATTGTATACTTATTAAAAGTGGTTTTTATGATAAAGTTTTAATGTATTAAAGGTAACATAATCATAAATTTTTTACTGTTACTAGCCGGACCTAGATTTAGGCAAACGAATTTAGGTGAAAAAACAGTATCGAAGTTAACAAATTTATAACATAATATTAATTGTTGTTTTTAAATATTTAGGCAATGTGAATCTACTGAAGCTCGGCAATGTTAAAGAAAATTTCAATAAACAATAATTTAAAAAATTAGGACCAAACATCAAAAAAAAATCTAAACTGTTGCTATACTTTATCTAAACAACTCTAATTTCTTGAGTAATAAAAAAAAAGGTAAAGTTGTTCACATGTGCTTGGAATAAGTATTCGTCAGAGAATAGTATCAGTTTTTGCATAATTTTACTTACAAACATATTTTTCTAAACGGTACTTTTTCGCTTACCTAAAATTTTGTTTCAAGTTTTCTCCAAGCACGTGTTGAAATGTCCCATTTTTTTATTACTGAAGAAAACAGAATTGTTTATAGAAAGTTTAAAAAATCTGCACTATTAATTAAATGAACTAAAAAATGAACTACTGTTCTATGGAGGTCATCACGCATTCGAAAATTTGAGTTTCAAAACTTTCGGAGAGACGCAATATTTTACAGTTCTAAAAGTTATGTTATTTTATTTAATCTAAATAACTAAAGATTTTTTAAAAATTTTTGCTTTATGCTTATTGTTGCAATATTTGTGTGACAAATATGTAAATTTTTATTTTTCTAGTAATGCTAACTACTGATTTTGGAAATGAAATTTTTCGTGTTTAAGAAATAATTTGGGTATGCGTTTGTTGCATTTATTGTAGTGTTTGTAAACAGTTGGAAACTGAAAGTGGCGTTCGGAATCGATGTGTTTCTCGTACGTAATGATTGTTTAAAAACGATGACATTCTACGAGAGTGATGGAGCTTTCCCAAAACACCTACGAACGACCACTCTATCATTGGCCGAACGCCAACTTCTGATTTATTCAGTAGCAAGTCGCGGCTTCCTTGAGAAAAGAGATCTCTCCACGGAGAGAACTACAAAACACCTATGCTATAGAAGTGAGTTACGACCTAAGATGTCACTTGGCCATGTCCGCGACTTGCGAAATGTTTGTATATCATTTTGATGTCGGTTTGAAGATTGCGCCGTTATGTTATTCGAGTTATAATTGGGTTTGCACCTAAATGTGGGTGGCGGCGATTTATGACTTCATTTTCAGAAGGATTTGGACGCTTCTATACCAATTTGTACATCACTTGTCTTAAAAATAATTTTGATTTATCAATGAACTGATTTGAATGGGATCAGTGGTTTATTATGTAGGTTTCTTTTTAGTATTTATTTATACGAATTGACCAATACTTGCCGGGCTTATTGATACGAGCTTCGGTCTGTGAAGGTCGGCACATTTTTTGCAAAATTTTTGAAAACAAAATTCGACATGTGCTTTATTAAAATTCTGTCGATTCATTTTGTTATCAAAATTTTTGTTCCGTGACTTTAAATAGATGATGATATAATTTTTGATAAAATACTGCGTCAAAATTTATTTAAATTATTTATTTTAAAGCAAACAATTGATATATTCAAGTGGGTATAAACAGGATGATTGTTAGACTAATTGAAACGATAAATAAGCGGCGGAATGAAATGACGAGAAATACTGTTTTGTAGACTCAAAGTCTTAAATAAACATGTTCATCATGAACTAACTAAGACATCAGTTCACACGAATTTTCGGAATTTTATGTGCTAGCGGGATTAACCCCTGCGACTGAGCAGCCGATCCGAGTTTTATTAATATCAATTCCTAAAATAAACTACAACACGGATTGGTTCAAGTTTATTACGTTTAATTGTACGCGCGTGGTTTCACTAATAATTAATAAGTCAAAAAATTGTTTTTATAATTTTGTTGCGGTTAGTCAAGCGGGAAATCAGTTGCAAAAAATTCCAAAATTTTATTGCTAAATTTAGAACACTTATCATCGATTTGGGTGGTCTTGCGATTAGAGTAATCTTACACAGTGTTGTAACTAAAGAAGTACCCAGGATTGCTTTACAAAGAGGGCATGAATTTAATTTTTTTACATTGTTTTTATATAACACTTTTTTTTCCTACACCCTTGAACTTTTTTTTACATTCGACTCGAAGGACTACACAATTTGTAAACTGCATTATTATAAAAATAAGTGTTTCTGCAATGTTTATAAAACAGAAATACAAACCGTCGCTTTCAGTTCCTAAATTTTATAAAGAACCTTAAAATATACATTTCTGGCAGTCGGAAGCGGAAATTGCCTCTCTGATACTCCGACTTTTTTCAATAATCCACTCGGAAGACTATAAAATTTTAATACAATTTTTTATTTATATTTAAATTAAATATAAATAAATCTACTTTTCGGCTCTCCAATTTTTTTAAAAACCTTGAAAAAAAAATTTTTTGGGAGTCGGAAAAGAGTATTATTCCAAGTTGTCCTTGAGATTTTAGGCTGCATCTACCTCAAAGACGATAAAATTTTTAGTATATTTTATGAACTCAAGGCGACAATTATTATAAAAAATATATTTCTGCATTGTTTATTAAAAATATAAATATTTAAAAAAATATTTTTTTTACATCTGTGAAGAACCATAATTTTTTATATAATTTGGGAATTAAAAGCAATAATTTTAAAAATATTTTATATAGAAGACAACAATAAAACAAAGAGTCGTCGAAACGTCGGTTTTTCTTCAAAAAACTTTTGACTTAATTTATCTTTAAAACCAAAAAACAAAATATGTAAAAATAAATATAAAATAAAAAGAAACTGTCGGGCTTAGCTTCTATATTCTATTAAAAAATTTTAAAATATATATTTTTGGAAGTCAAAAGCGAAAACTTATAAATTACTTCTTGAGTCTTCTTTCTAGGTACACTCTTGATCACTGGAAATGAGACAGTCGGGCGGACTACGCTTGTGTTATTATCGATAATATTACAATAGTATGTTGATTATTCAGTGTTTTAAATAACATAAATATGTCCCATTTTGTTAAATTTTTAAAATTATTGAAAAAATGCAGATAGAATCTTGTTTTTCCGAAAAAACCACAAGTGTTATTAGTTTATTTAATTTTAAGAACAGTGATTCTGCTACAGTGTCGTAATTAAAAATCAAGGATTCCTGGAGAATGGATGTTAGAGGGTCTTTTATATTTTTATCTAAAAATTATAAAAAAAAAATGTAGATGTGCTGAAAGTTAAGAATTCTTCTGAGAGGCTTTGCTATAGAAATTTTAGTAGATTATGAAATGTTAGTTGCACATAAAACAAAACTTGACTAAAGAAGTAAATAATTAGAACAATAGTATTTTGTAATGAACGGAATTTGTACTGCTTTATAAAGAAGGTAATAAATTAAATGATGGCGAGGTAATTAATAGTAATGTTTGCATGCCTGGCTTACAATAGAATTTTTGGGTAACTAAGGTGTTTTGAAGTAAACAAGTTTTAAAAAGTTTAGAATTTTGATTTTTAATTTGAGTTTAATTGATAAAAAAATTGCCCTAATATAATTACTCCTAAGTCGTAATAAAATAATCAATTTTAAAATGATACGAGTATAAACGAGAGAAAACATACGAGTATATGTACCTAATTTAAAAGATAAACTTTAATTTAAGTAAACAAAAAAATTAAGAAAATTACACTGAGAGAAAAGATAAAGGAACCAAAAAGAAGTGAATTAGCGTATCGTTAAAAAATTTAATAGAAAAAGTAGTAGTTATCTAACTTTTACCTAATCAGAGGAACTACTGGACACGTAAATAAATTTAAATAAAATATAACTTTAATCAAAATTTACAGATTAGAATAAGCTCTTAGAAGCATGCACGTCTGACTTCTTTTAAAGTTTAAGTTATACCCTTAACGTTTCAGTATCTTTCTAATCTCACTCTGTACAAACGTTTTACTCCTACTATTCTCTTATACTAAATGATCAAGAAAATTTATATTTTTTAAGGCTGTTGATGTAATCTATATAAAAAAAATCAAAAAGTTTTCTAAAAGATAAACTTTTTGATCGTACAGTACATAGGTACTAATTTGAGTTTTAACAACCCCTAACTTTAAGATTTACAAACTTTTATTCCTTTGCATGTCTAAGCTGCATTTAATTGACTCATGTTAAAATACTTAGGTACCTATTGACATTTTGTTTACAAAATTCTTTAAATTGCTGTTTTTTTTTTAGAAAAAATAGATAGTTTTCTAAAAAAGTATAGATATTTTTTGTTCTTGACCAATAATTAAAAAAATACGTTTACATGTTTTTGGTACAAATTATCTATGGTTTAATTTACCTTGTTTAAATAGACGAAGTTCAATCGGCTTAAACCGTTAAGCCCAATCGATATCAAAGCATAAATTGTTTCCATTTTTACTCGAATTAGATTAAATTAAACCAAATTTAGCTTAATGTACATAATATAAACAATAAGATTAAAATTTTTCGCACATGTGCCGTATATTGCAGCTATAAGTTTAATAGAATTAAACGTCTACGTAATAAACATAGTAGATGTTTTTCTCCAAAAATCGGAGGGGCTTTTAATGTTTGGGAGTCTCGAGAACTGCTTTTGTTTGCCCTACCATATCTACGCCACTGCTCTGCTGAGAATATTTTAAACTATTGTGCTAGATGTACAGACGTAAAATTTTCATAAACTTTGCTGTTTTTTTCTCAATGATTTGTTCTTTTGTTTCCAGGCAGAGATATTTGGAACGTTTAGTTGAACCTTATTTTTACAATTTATATTTAAGTTTTGAAGCTATTTTTTGAGGAATTAATTTTTATATAATTTTTGAAAGTTATTAATGTTTATTATGTAATAAAACAACAAAAAAGTTATTTTTACATTTTTTGGTGGTTCTAATTGGAACCTTTTTGGTGCAATTAGTTAAAAAAAGAACTTGGTGTTATAAAAGTCTAAACTTTTGATTTTTTTTCTAATAGTAAGCAAGAACTATTGTAAATTGTTCTTATATACTCAGACTTTTCTCTATATATCGCTTAAGAAACCATAAAATTTTTAAATATAATTTGCAAGCTAAAAGCAATAACTATTATAAAAAAAATACGTTTTTGCAGTGATTTAAAAAAGAATTGAATAAAACTAGCCTATTTGGCTCCAGAATTTTATTAAAAATTTTAAAATTGTATGTATTTCTAGAAACTAAAAACAAGAACTATTGTAAATGGCATATTTATTTATTACATCCACTCAAAGAATGATAAAATTTTTAATATACAATTTGTAAGTCGAAGACAACCATTATTATAAAAAATGTCTTTTTGCGCTATTTATTAAAAAAATTTAAAGAAACGGGCGCCGTCGGCTACAAAATTTTATTAAAAATTTTAAAATATACATTTTTGAAAATCGGAAACAAGAACTATTGTAAATAGCCTTTTTTATACTTAAAACTTTTCTCTACATTGGAATCGAAAAACTCTAAAAGATTTTATACTTAGAAGCCGAAGGCGACAATTATAATAAAGAACGATTTCTGTGCTAATTATTAGGAAAAAAAATTAAAAGAAACTGGGGTCGTCGGTTTTAAAATTTTATTGAAATCTTTAAAATTTTTGATAGTCGGAAACAAGAACTATTGTAAATTGGCTCGATCTATCCTATATATCTATACAGTCTTTCTTCTTGCCCTTGGTTGTAACAAAATTTTTGTTGCAGGTACTGTGAATGCAAATGGCGAAACCAAAAGACAGAGGACTTCATACACTCGTTATCAAACGCTAGAATTAGAAAAAGAATTCCATTTCAATCGGTACCTGACAAGAAGACGGCGAATAGAAATAGCTCATGCCTTATGTCTGACCGAAAGACAAATAAAAATCTGGTTTCAAAATCGGCGTATGAAGTGGAAAAAGGAACATAAGATGGCCAGTATGAATATCGTTCCTTATCACATGTCTCCTTACGGACACCCTTATCAGTTTGACTTGCATCCTAGCCAGTTTGCCCATCTCGCTACTTAGGATGTGTTTACTTGTGATTCCATTTATTATAGGTATTTTTATTTAAGTTTTTTTTTTATTTCTGAAACAAATTCGGAATTATACAGGGACTGTCATTAGTGTAGTGCTTGACGTAGATGTAGCACCCTAGATATATCTGACCCTCCATCTCCATATCTTGTGGATGCAAAGGCCTTTTTCACCTCTTCTTGTTGCAGATTTCCACCTGGCGTCCCTCCAGGACGAAGGCTACGCATTCCACCAAGCCATGGGGATGGGCGGCATGGGTCCCATGCAGCGCGGCCTGTACGCCTGCGGCAGCCCTTACAGCTAGCCCTGGGCCTCCTATAACGGAGACTGCGGCCCTTCGTAGGGCCCCTAATCGGATCTGAGGCGGTCTCCGGCCTGCGACACTCGGGCGAATTTGCGCGAATCGCGGGGGTGTCGGGGTTACACAATGTGCCAATAGACGTTTAAGCGGTATTGGTGTACTTTGAGTTTTTACCATAAGGGTAGGCTTGTACTTATTTCCCAGATTTCGGACGTGCAATATTTGTTAAATTTTTGTTGATTTTTGTTTTTATTTTTTGAAGAAGAAAACAAGGGATCTAGTAAGATATATCTAGAATTTTGTATTTGACTAAAATTGTGAAAAGACACTGTGCTCACTATATAGTTTTAAAAGAAGTGTGATTAAATTAGGTTAGGAGTTAGTGTACATATTACAAGCATGATGGATAAAATTTCACTTTTGTAAATACTGTCACGACTTGAAATAAATTATTATTAAGTTATGTATTGTATGAATGGTTATAGGATAATTTGTAAATAAGAAAAATATGTAAAACACTTATGTATAGCAAAAACCTTGACAGTTCTTCACTTAAATGCTTGATCAAATCATCAAGAAATTCATCCCAATTCTGTTTGAAAATGGCAAAATTATTATTGCTAAGGTAAAACAATTTTAATTTGTTGTTTCCGTAGCAAATCAATATTGCTATTTAAATAATATTGTTATTTCAGAACAGAAATGGGGTCTTCGTTTTTTTCACATAAGTATTGAGGATAAGTGTAAAGTTGTATTATATTGTGTACATTTTAGCTCAATATTGTTTCTCTTTATTTTTAGTTTATTTATGTATTTGTACTTTGTGTGTGTGAAAGATGTACAATTTAGATTGTACAAAATCCTAATATTTACTGTTGTAATTGTCCACTCTGAATAAACAATTATTAAAAAATGCACTCCTTTTTTACCTTCAAGACTTAAAAAATTACTCTCTTACGACAAAAGAACATAAATTTCATTCATACAAAATGCAAAGTTTTACAACAGTTGGTGGTCAAACATCAAAATAAACTCTTCCCTGTCAATCCTTAGTTGTCCATTTTAGACATTTATGTCGCATTTACATATTCCGTTTTTGCATACAAAAAATACACAGAATACATTTGTTTTATAAAAATATAAAGACACTTCTTGTGAATAATGCATTACGTCTGCTTGAAAACACAAAATAAACAAAATGTCACTGAAAAATAAAAATTTATTTAAAATTACAGATTACTACCGGTAGAAAACTCAAAATTTCTACTAAAACAACTCGATCAAGTTATTTTGAATCTGAAGAATTCTACAATAAAAAATTATGATAAAAATTTAAAATATAGTTTTCCCAAGTTTGTTACTTTGAACTGTTATTAAGAGATGCCTATGCCAGTAAAGTTATACAGCATCCTAAATTGTATAGCTTCAGCTGCCAGTTAAGAGAGGACGCTACAGTCAACAATTGTTATTTTACTAAAAATATAATTATAGAAAACTGTATTCATTTAAAATTTTTGAAAAATAATAGATTTTTTAATTTTTTGTACTGTTGTCTGTTAAATCTTACTCGAAATATTTTTTTAGGTAATGTTACATGTCAACAAGAAAAAATTTGTAATCAAAACCAATTAGTAATTTTATTCAAGAATTCATTACTCTTTGTTAAAAGTCAAGGCTACTATTATAAGAATGTGAGAATCCACTTCTTGAAAATATAAACAAACCAATTATTTACAGTTACAAAAACAGAAAGACACATTGTAACTCCTTTTTAAGAATTAATTAAGTAGAAATAATTAAAATTCCTAGTAATTACACAAAATTATTTTCTGCTGTATAAGCATTTGATACAATTCCAGTCCAAACTTTTGTGTTTTTTTTTATTATCTGTTATACCTGGGTCGTGGCCACCCTCCCTTTCTAGCCACTAACAAAAGTCCGATTAGAATAGAGGCAATATATGACGTCACTGACCCTCGTGCAGCTGTCAGTAAAATGATCCCGGTCCAGAAGCTGTCAAGGGGATCAAAATTATCACCGCCTTTTTTATAATGGCCGTCTTTAAATGTACGGCCCCTTAAAAATTTGGAATTTTCGCATTTTTATGTTGACTTTTCTGAAATTGCAAAAAATGGTATTCGGTCCCTTGGGTTTCGAAAGTTGGGAAGGTTTATGACCCAATATTAACTGTCTCCAATAATAATTTATGTTAATGGCTTTCGGGCCGGCAGCAAGCTACCAGGGAACTGAGAACTGAGACCGCGACAGTTGGTACTGAAACGCAGTGAAAAGTGGAAGTGTTGTGCTCAGTTTTCTACTTTTATCAAACACAAATTTCTAATTTATTTCAAATTTTTAATTTGCTTGGTAAGATTTTGCGGTTAGTTAATTACAAATGATTTTTTTATTATTTTTTTGAAAATTTTGATGTCAAAAAAGGCTTGAGCTGAATTTTGATTCCAATCGATGCGTTCTTTTTTCTACCCTTGTTTTACCCCAATTAACAATTTTAATTAATTCCATAACAAACATATGCCGCTAGAAAACGTTATGCATAATTTTTGAATTATAATAACATGAAAAGGGGGAATTCAAGGCTAAATTATTTTATTATTTTTTTAAAACCAAATTCAGACTTAGTGAAAATATACAAATTTTGTTTTTTTTTTAAATAAATTTTATAAATCGATTGGCGCCATCTAAGCAATGTTTATGTGTGTAAATTCGTGCGCATCTCTAGCATTACGCATGCCCAAAATATTGCCATTTTAATCAATACGAAAAATTAGCATATCCGTTAAATAATTCTTCACTTAATTAAAACAATAAATGAACTGATTTCGATTTTTTTATTAGTAGAAATCAAACTAGTTTCTCGTTGTCTGATAACAAAATTTATTTTTAGTAATTTGGTATTTCCCTGATCTATTTTTAGTATTTTTGTCCGAGTGTGTCAATTAATTACAAAATAACAATTGTGGGAGTCGACAAATACTCTAAATTAATAGTATTGCCAAATACCAGGACTGTGAGATCAGTTTTATTCTGGTTTTGTGGGAGTTGTGGGGACATCCTTGGCATGAATTGGACAAAAGTTTTGCCAATTTGCCTAGATATTATTACAGGAAATTAATATCATTTTATTAGGTTGAAAAAACCAACAAAATTACGAAAAATAAAATTTTAGATGTTGCAAACAGTAAAAGTAAATTATTCCTTAACAAGGTCAAAAGGTCGACCAATCAGTGCAGCACGTTTAACCTTGGTCACAAATATTATAGGCGTTTTCTTAGTAAATAAATAAAACAATAAATAAAACTAAAAGGTTAACCGGTTTGTGGGAAGGTGGTCGCTACAGTTTCCGCAAAATTTCACTCATATCCGATTTTGGATCCTGGAGGAAAATATTCAAAAAAATTAAGTACAAGCAATAGAACATGTAGCAAAAATTTGCATCTTTTAGAACCAAATTTAATGTTGTTTCGAAAACGCAGAAGATGGCAAAGCATTATCCAAAATTATAAAATAAAAATTCAGATTTTTTTACTAAACTATATGCAGTACAGTCTCTACAATTTCTCAAAATTTTGAGATTGATTCTGTCTGTCCTTTTATAAACACTAAAATGCTAAAAAAATTTTCATTAATCATTTGGATAAATTATTCTAACCTACTCGTAAATAATGTGTCATAACCGCCAATGTAGTACTGTATGTTTTTCATCTATAGTGCTTTCAGAAATAATATCAAGCCACGTCACTACATAAAGTTAAAATTTTAATAAACGTTAATAAATCGTTTGTGTTTAATTTTTTTTGAAGTAAAGTTTTTTTTTCAAGTTGTGTAATGCCCGGTTGCACAAACGTTCATCAAAATTGATGGCTTTTTAATCTCTCATTAAAGTACTTTTAGCCAATCAGAGAACGATATTTTCATTTAATCAGAGTTTAATGATTCGTCAAATTTGATTGACGTTTGTGCAACCGGGGTAAGAATATTATTGTATCATTGACAATATTCTTTAAAAAAATTGTTTTTCTTGTTCTTTCAATGATTTTTAGTTTTTGTTGTTTTTTTGCTATTTCATAATTTTTCTTTGTTTTCTTTACGTCGTTTTTGATTTTTCTTTCTCTTTCAGTCACCGTTTTTTAAGTTACTCTAGGTTTTTTTTTCATTTAGTCGTTGTTTTTTAAGTTTTTCTGAAGTCTTTTTTTACGTAGTTTTTTTTAAATGACACATTAAAGTAGCTGCGTGAAAAAAGCGACGTTTTAAACATATTTTTAATCATAGTGCAATAATTTTTAATTTTCAATTGATTAACAAACTTCTCGAAAATTTATTTATGATATCTTTGAAAATTTAAAGTTTTATGAAGAGATATTAGACCATAATTTATTCTAATTCTGGACACTTTTAACAACTCAATTTTTATTAGATGAAATAATGTTTTTTCTTAGCCTTAGAATTTTCAGTACTTCAAATTCAAAAATTTTGTACGTTAACATGGTCAGAAAAATAAAACCAACAATCACTTAAAAAAATTAATTCTAAGAAAGGTAATACGAGGGATACCAGACTGTAAGAACAACTTATGGAAAAACTCTTCTATAAACTTTGTTCTGTTCTCACTTACAAATCATGCACTATCTTATCAACTGTTTAGGTTTTTCTTTATATATTTTTTTTGATCAACACTCACTACTTTTTTGAAACGACCGATAATTTCCGTTATGTGTCTTCTCAGAGTTTTATCACTTAGATTTGTAGTTTGAATAAAAATTAAATTTATAATATTTCCAAAAAATACAACATTTTGTACGCCTATTTCTAAGGATATTAATTTTTGACTGTTTTCTCTAATCATGTTTAAGATAAATTATTAAAATAATAATTAAAAAAATTGTCAAAAAAACCTATGCGTGGCATTTTTTAAATTGTATTGTTTAATAAACTGCCCTATAATGTAAAGGATAGGTAAAATTAATATTTAAAAGACTTTACCTATTCTTTTTTTAAAAGTTTGTTGTTAAAAATTATTAATAATTTGGAAGTTGCGAGCTCATCATCAGCGTATTAAAAATAAAAAACTAAAATAAACATTTTAATAAAATAAATGCTTCATTTTTTTTTCTTTTGCAAATACTAAAATGACGATGGCAAATAGCGTGAGTGATCTTCTCTCTTAAATACTCTGATGATAAGCTTTAGTTTGAAACTAGTCGACAAATAAATAAATAATATTTACAACAAACATATTAAAAAAAAATTATTGAAAGCTTACAACTATCAGTTTTATTTACGAAAACCTAGAATGTTAGCAGAATATAATAGTTTAGAAAGGTTTTTGATTGAAACGAAAATGAGTTGTTTCTATTATTCAGTTATTGTTGTAGTATCAACAACATTAAAAGTAAAGTTACCATAAGTAGTTGAATAGGTGTGTAAATAGTTATTTGGACGATAAGTGCGGAAACATGAATTTTGTATGAGTACAACAGTTTTTATACGAGTGCGCTTTGCGCACAAGTGAAGAATGTCGCACGAATAAAGCAAAACTGTTTCCGCACGTCTTTTCTATATTATTTTTTGAACGGGTTCTTCACAAGACCGAAAGACGATAATTTTAAAATTTATCTTTAATTTGTCGAAAAAATCAAGTGCGTTGATGTCGATAATGTAAGTAACAAACTGTCAGATTTTAAGTTACTAAAATCTACTGTCAAAATTTGACATTTTAATTTCTCACAGATTGCGCTGCTTAAACTTAAACTTTAAATGAAATATTGTAAATGCATTTCTGTTGTTTTATCTGAATAAAAGTGGTAAAGTGCATTGTCTTATTATAAACTTGGGCTCTGATACGATAATCTAATTTTAAACCGTTTTTTAAACGAGAAAAATTCCTGTGCTCTTTGCAGGCACTAGTGCGGTAAAAACGGAGGATGATTGTAAAATTGACGGTCCCGATTGTTCGTTCAGTGCGTAATCACTTGATTTTTAGTAGAGTAGTGCAAAAATACTATTTTTTGTTGACGCATCAGACGATTAAAATGTCTTAAAACTGAAGGTCACTACACAAAATTTTGTAAATCTTTCAGCATCAGATTATATTTGAGGCTAGGTTTTCAAATGAATTCGAAAGCTAGAAAAATTGAGAAATTTAGGAATTAAGTCGCAAACACTTTTGAACGCCTATTATTCAACTAAATTGAATAAATTTTTGGACAAAGAAAACCACTATTTTGCTGACCTACACATCATTTTTAGAAATGTTTTAGAAATTTTCAAAGCTTACTGTTTTATATAAAAATATCTTCAATGTGATAATAATTAATTAAATTTCTAGTTATTAATTAAACAAAATAAAGGAGTTATTTCTCACGTCATTGTGAGCGCTTATTTTATAAATTTGAAGTCGTGCAATAAACTTGTTTTCTCGAAATTCGATCTTTAATGTACTATTGGAAAACGTAGAAGACAAAAAAAACTAAAATTTTTTGTACTGGTAAGAGTTTTAAAAAAACAGAAATTTTTGTTAAATTTTAAGAATTTCTTACTTTTTTCTTGATTTGTTGGCTCTTTATTTTCGTTGGCTCTATTTGGCCTAATTTTGAAATCACTTGCTCATATATCATGAAACACACTAAAACTGGCTGTTATCCAATTGGTACTTGCATCTTACAATCCCAATAACCCACTTCCTTGACTACCCAAGGACAATGACTTGGTCCGATCGATTTCTTCGGTACTATTTATACTTGAAGACTGTATAGTACAGCAATTCAGAATACAATGTCATTAATCTTAACGTCTGTTAGGACAGGTCGGGTCTGGTATTGCGCTGTGTCATGCACTATCTGTATTCTATTACCGTGCAACAATGCAGCTTGGATAGGTCAGGAGACCACCAATTTCGAGTTTGATTTCCAAAAAAAAAGAATATCAACTTTTATGACGCTTTCGCTCTTTGAACACCGTTAACTGAAATTTTACGTCCGACCTTGCGGAACAATTGCTTTTACTATGCCATAAATTTTACAACAAATAAGAGCGAAATCGGACAACTACCTGGGGTAGCAAACTGTGGCGTTTTCTGGGAGGATGGTTTGTGTTTGTTGAACGGGAAGTTTACCAGACGGTCCAAACTGGTTTCAGATTTGACCTGAAAGGAATTCGAAATATTGCGCCTTTGCTGAATCAGAATTGTGAACCGTAAAGTAACTTGCTGGTAATCGATAGGAATGATAAGGTTTGAGGTGTGTTTGGGATCGCCGGATGCAAGAATCCTATCGTATGGTATTTGGGAGAGTGGAAAGATCGGATTCAGAGAACGGAAATTGGAAAAGTGGAAAAAATATTCGTATAGGCACAAGAGATATGTCACAATGAGAAATTTTAGAGTTATATACCAAAAATTTCGTTTTTACTGCCATATACACATAACAAGATAAAAAGAATGGTATCACAGTCTAAGAATGCACTTGTTAGATTGTCTATACATAAAGTCTGCGCGCGCTTACAAGAGTTGCCTAGCAACGGCTCTTAGAATTTTTAGATTGGTTAATAAACTGGTGAATAATGAAAAACGACTCAAGGATTGGTTGTTAGGTCCAGGGTCACGTGCTATTATCGCATAAAGTTGACATTATTTAAAGAAAGTTAGAAATTTTATTATGTGGGTATATAAATAATATCTACATTACAAAACACGTTTCGTAAAATTAGTTTTATCTCACGAATTTACGTTTCTAAAACGAGCAGCAAAGCGTGCGTTCTACAAAGAATGAGTAGCTACAATGTCTAAACAACAAGTTTTTTGTATTATTTTTTTTAAGATGCAAAGAGTTTAAATTATGAAAATAACACTGGTTCTATTGGAAAAAACTTTGCAAGTTGAAAGGTTGATAAACGCGTTTTGTAAAGTTATTTTTGTTGTACGAGTTTAGGTTTATAAAACAAGCAGCAAACTTCTTGAATAATAAGACTAAAATGAAATTTTATTTAAAAAAGATTTTGAGCAATACATGAACACAGAGTATGTGACAGCACTTTGTAGAGAGCTTTGTACATACATAATTCAAAATTATGTACCAGTGTACGTACATACATATATTGTGTACTTTAGTGGTAATAAAACTTTTAAGAAATAACAAATTACTTTAAATAAAAAGTTAAAAAAACAGTTATTCTATGTAAGAGCTTGCTGTAGGAAGGTGTCATTGTAGCAGCATTTTTTTGCTTAATTACTAGTAAATAAAAACCAAGACTCTATAAAAAAATATGTAGTTTATTTCAGAATAAATGATAAGTCATGATAATGAATGCCAAATCTATCAAATGTCTTCTTTTTTTTAACACGGTTGATATTAAACAGAAGAAACATGGAATATGCTACGACAACAGTTGGAAATAAACGAGGTTTTACCAATATTAAAAAATCAGAAGATGCTCTTACACTTTGTTGAAGTTAAAGCAGGATATAAAGGAAGAATAGAAATCGGCATGGATGTTGCAGCTTTTTCTTGAACAGGGGTCGGTATGACTTGGATTTAAACTTTTTGAAGTCTTGGTGGTAACAATAGGCGAAGCTTGATGGGAAGGAAAAGGACAATTCCAGTTGACAAACTTCAACCTTAAATGATATAATATAAAAAAAGTAAAATAAATGTACCTACTTACTTAATTGCAGATGTTAATGTTTCATAACGTACGTAATGAAGAATATTAAATAACGGTTCACGGAGAAATCCGGGCTTATACCAAGACAATACAACCAAAATTTTGACGCGTTTAGCAGGATTTATTGACAAGAAATGTCACATTTCTATAGTTACCTTTTTAATTGTTTTTAATAGTAATCTGTTTTTTAGATAAAAAGTAAAAGGTGTTCATTTAAAAAAGTGGTCAAGAGTGCTAGGAGATTTTGATAAAAGAAAATTGGAACTTGATACACTTGATATGGAAAGCATTATAAATAAATAAATAAATAATTATTTTGATAATTTTTGAGTGCATGTTTATAAGATTCCAACTTATTTTCATTTTGTTTCGTTTTTTTTCCTTTTTTTTTCGTGTCCAGTTTTTGTTCGTTCTAGAATTCAGTTTCAGTTTTGTTTGTTATTGGGTCTAGTTAATTGTTAATTTGTCGCGATGGGTAATTACACTTTAGAGCACAAACAGTTTATAGTCAAAAGTTACTTTCGAAGTGGTAGAAAGGTTGAAGAAGAATGGATCTACCTAGTCGATGCTAGAGATACAGAGCAAGGTTATTGAAGAAGAGTCACTGATTTTGTTTACTGGATGCTAACACTTTGAAATCGGCAAATATTGCACTGGGAATGTTTTCTCATACGAGTTAATAAATAATTATTTACAAAAAGTTTTAGAAATTAGTGATTTTATAAAATATTTCGTGAAATAGATTTCAGGTCACTAATCCGACATAATGTGACAGTTCTGAGATTTCTGACAACTATCATTACCAGTACGGCAGCCGAATTTCACTAAGAAATACTTCAAAATGTCCTTGTTTGTCATGGTACTCTTGACAATTTTTTTAAATAAACAGTTGTTATAAGAACTGATGGTAATCGTAATATTCGATTATTGATATTTTATAGATATTGTTGTGCCGAATGTAGACGCAATTAAATCTGTAATGTTTACTTGAAGCACATAAGTAGAGATACACTCTTCTTTTTTGAAGATGTGTAATCCTACAGAATTTTTCTGTTTGAAATTTAAAAAAACTTTTTCTTTTTATGCAAACTGCTTCGTTATTTATATTTCTGATTACTGTTAAGTGGCTTTATTGAATTACTGGCTGAAATTTTAAAAAGACTTTTTTTGTTGCAGGGTGTATCACTACTTATGTGCGCAGTAGCGTAGTGGTACCTACCTATAACAGAAAGTTCAAGTGACGGCGAGAAAACCCCAAAGGTAATTCAACCTTCTCACATGTACTTTTTTGGTTTTATTTTGATTTAGTTCTGGCCGAATTCTGTAAAATACTATACAATTTGTTTAGTTAGTTCTTGTCATCACTCGATCATTTAGCTGTAAGTTGTAAAAAGATAACGATAAGCGAAGAAAACTTGCTCTCTACCAAAGTGAGAAGCTACACGTTTTGACCAAATACCCATTCTCTCGTGCTTTTACGATTTACTTTGCTGTATTTTGTTAAATAAATTAATAGGGTAACAACAAATAGATAATTTTATGAAAGTGTTTGACGGTCTAAGACAAGAAGATCTATTTTTTTCTATTTCAAAAAAATATTTTAGCAGAGTAACATATACAGACGTTTGCTTCTTTATTAACATCACCAATGCCTTGAAATTTGCAAACGACCTAACATTTAGAACAAGAACTGAAAGAGATCTTATAAAAATGTGTAAAAAATTTTGTCTCTAAAGATGAAAATTTTAATTTTTTATTGAAGTTGGCTAAAAATTACTAGTTTTTAAAACATCAGAAAATTTTTTTAAGAAAAATTTAACACAATTTTTTATTACGTACCTATTCATAAGAAACACTTTTATTAAATGAAAAATTTATTCTAATAGAATTGTATGTACTTTTTATAAATTTTACAATGTCTAATAAGTTTTAAAAAAAGAGTACATTAGGCCAAAACGTCAACTAAGTTGAGACAATAAACTGTAGTCTAAATGTTTTTTAATTTTTTTTAATTATTTATAATGGCAGACATTAAATCTGCTATGTTTTTTTTAACATTTATATAGCTCTAACAGTTTACGCAGCGTTTTAAAATAAAGTTAGAGCTGCACAAGTATTAATCTTTTAATATTTTTTTAAAATATGTTTTACTAGCTTTTTTGTATTTATACTGTATATATAATTTTTTAATACAAATCGCGGCGTGAGCATCATAAAATTCTAAGTGACATTTGCAAAATTTTAAAAAAATGATATTTTTGTGTTTACGTTTTAGTGAAATATTAATCTGTAAAATTTTAAATAGCTTTGTTACATAAAGATCAATGTATTAGCAAAGAAATTCAATTACTTTACAATAAAACAACGTTTTGATTATAAAATAAACTTATCTAAAAAAATGACACTTTTATTACTCTTCTGGTTCGAAGTAGAAATTTACTAAATATTTAATCTTAAAAATGATAATGATGTGGTTTGTCAATAAATAAATGTACTGTGTGATTCAAAAATAATGAGTCAGCAAAAAGGGGTTGCAACAAGACAAAGAACCCATAAATTTTTGACACTTAGAACCTTGTAGTTCTAATAATTTCACCAACATGGTACATAAAAAAATTTTATGTTAATATTTTTGACAGTTTGAAAAAGTGTTACAATCAGCAACTGTAGGCGGATTTCTAGAATAAAATATTTTAATTTTATACCAAAATGTCACTTATGGTTTTAAAGTTGTAAAATATTAAAAATTTAACTCTCTAAATGATACGTGCAATTAACCTAACATTACAGTATTTGCGTAAAAACCATCTTTTTTTATTAATTTTGACGTTAGTTATTGTTATAAATGTTGAAATTAAAAGTTGATTTACATATTTTTTTAGGTGAGTGTTAAAATTTAATGACCGTTTGTTTTGTCGCAAATTGTATTACAGATTTTACTAATCAAGCATATAATTTGGACCTACGAGTATGTGCAATTAATGTATAGTTCGGACTGAATTAAGTGCGCAGACTTTATAAGAAGCTGCAATAAACCGAATAATGCTTATTGTTGATGTTATGAGAGTCCAAATTACACTGAGCATAAACTTTTGATTTATAATTGTTTTATGCATTATGTCGTGAGATCGAAATGTAACTGAATCAGAGCAGGCCGTAGAAGTGGGTATTAACATTAGACACATCATTACAATTACGCTGGCACTGCCTGGTCTAATTCAGTTACATTTCCATTTCACCTTAGATGTTTGCACCGAAATATATAGGGTGATTCTGCTAAAAGTTTATTTCACTTTTTCTCAAAAACTAGTTGTCACATCAATTTAGACTTTGCCATTAAAAACTTGGTTTTTTTTCTCTACGCATGTAATTTTTTTTTAAATATTTCTTTTAATAAATATTAATTAATTAATATTAATTCTTTAAAAAACCTATAAAATTTGCATTCTTTCTAATGTCATTCTAAATGAGGAGATGATGAAATATTCTTTTGTAAAAAAACTAATAAAGTTTATTTGTTTGGTAAGACCTATTTTAATGCTGCATTGCCGTTTTCGACAATGGGGTAGATAACTTACCCGCTGTAGCTTCTTTGTCTTACCCACTTTCTTGTTAAAAATAGCGTATTTACTCAATGTCTTGTGTTAAAATTTTTACTGAAAATGATAGTTGATCGGTTTTCATTCAATTTTTTACTGTGTATGTAAGTATTGTCACTAAATCGACAAACAAAAACAAATTGATCTTTTTTATTTTTTTAAATTATTTAACATTTCTAGCTTATTGTCAAGTAACGGCAATGCAGCATTAAAATAGGTCTTACCAAACAAATAAACTTTATTAGTTTTTTTACAAAAGAATATTTCATCATCTCCTCATGTGTCATGTGTCTTACAGAACACATAAACTTTATTATTTTTTGCGGTTATTAGTTTATGCGTAAAAGTTTTTAATGGCAAACTGAAGTCTAATCTGCACTAGTCTAGTCTAGTCTAGAATAACTAGTTTTTGAAAGAAGTTAAGATATAGTTTTGACAAACTTACCATGTAGAACTATTATAAAAGAAAATTAATCGTTAAGGTGGCTTAAGACCCTCACAGCTAATAAACCAATAAACCGAATAAAACTCATTTGTGAATAAATGAGTATTATTTGGTTTATTGCAGCTTTTTATAAAGTTAGCCCACTTAATTCTGCTCGTACTGTATATATATGCACACTGGAATAGTAGTCATAATACGGCAAGTAGGCAATTGGCTGTGAGAGTGAATATACTATACTAAAATAAGACTATAATCTTACCTTAGTATAGTTCGTGTTACCGTCCTATAATAGATACTAAAGCACACAAATATGTGTTATAATGAGTTATAAAGTCGTAAATTATAAAACAGGTTTTGTAAAAATTTATCTATGTAGGTACAAAAATGGAAAGGTAATGTAAAGTAAAAATAGTTGATAAATGTAATAAATTACACTAAATTATAAGAAAATACAATAAATACTGTAATAAGTAGTGAAACCAGTCAAATAAAATGTTTTTATTTTTATTTACGCTCTTAAGAAAATAATTTTTTCTACTTTGCGTTAACAATATTGTTATGTTAAACGCGTTTGCGTTTAACAATAATGACACTAAATTTTCATTATAGCACGCAAAACAGTAACTTTTTTATTGGTTATGTTGGCACCGTAAGCGTAAAAATTACGTCTACCACCTACGCAATGGAGATCATATGGAATAGTTGATAAAATCATAAGCGAGCTGTCGAAAATATCGAAGCAAAATATCAGTTAATTAGTAAATCAGTTGAAAACCTTAATAATCTTGACAAATGTTATTACTTCATTAGTGCCAACCAAATTTGTCAAAAATCCCAAGTTGTGATAATTCTTCAAAAGAGAGTTTTTGAATGCTTTTTTGCAAAGCAAATTAGAAAAAATAGTATATTACACTCGTTTCATAAGGCGATTTGTGACACTCATTCTATTTGAGCACTCCTCGCTTCGCTCGTCGTGCTCAAAACTCATTAGTGTCAAAATAATCGTCTTATGAAACACGTATAATAATGTACTATATTGTATCGAGCGTTTAAATAAAAATGTAGGCCGTATTATAGCCTAACGTGTATGTTTTCAAATGTTCTGAGGAGATATCAACTGCTGTCTCAGATATTTGGCGGTGGCCACAATATCGTTTTTGTTCTAGTTCGATAGAATGTAATTCATTTATATTTGAATTTTTTAAAAATTGATTTAAATTCTCGGGGTAATTAAATCTAGATGAATTGAGGAAATCCTAACATCTCAAATTGCCCTCTTTCCGTTTGTGATTGAGCCACCTTTCCCGCATAATCCGCTTTTGAAAGCGTCGATAAATCCTGACAAATAGTGACAGCCGCAGAAATCTCTTTCATCGAATATTTCCGTTGGATTCTCTCCCTTAAAAAAATTCAATAGTGTGTTTTCGCCCTTAAAACTTTCCTTCAATTGTTTGTGTTTGGCGTTTCGCCCCTGTGCGTCAATCGTTTTCAGCATGTATAAAATTTCAGCACGCTCATCTCCAAGGACCCTTCAGATTGGCAAACTCCAAGGACCCTTTCTTAGTCTGGATCCTCGACGCGCAACATCCAGTAGTGCGCGGGAAAACTGGGCGTGAGAGGCGATCGATTGAGCATCAGGGGCTTGCTGAATCCCCACCCATCGAGCATCCCGTCGGTGGTGTTGTCACAAGCCGATGCTGTCACAGAGCCATCGTCATCGTCCTCTGTCAACAAGATGCGCGATTGCTGAAAAAGTGCCACTCATCGGTAATTACACAAGGTATGACATGAATTTACATTTTTGAAAAATTTCGCGGTTGCTGTTTGTTGATTGGGGGGCCATTGCGTGACGCTGACACCTGCGATCTGAGCTTTCGAGGTGATGATTGAGGGTACTTAGCACATAATTAGTAAATTAATTGCGGAGTGCTTAAGTTATGACTCGCGTGGCGATTGACTTGGCTTTAGATCACCGGAAGGAAGATGAGATGGGCCCATGGGACTAAGATGTGAGGCAATAATTGGCTCTAATTTTGTCACATAAATTTAATAGACACTGAAAGCCACACTTTTAATTAACTTTTTTTAGTAAGTGCGCATGAGGTTTAACATCTTTTCTAAATTATTTTTGTTTGTTCGTGTTATGTCGGGCATGCTTCTTATTGTAGCGTTTATAATTTATGGTAGATGACTTTTGTTCCTGTTTTCACAGTTTTATGCCATCTTGTATCCATAATTTTAAAAAGCTACAAAGCTTATTTCCTGTTTTTGCTTTTTGTGAAATTTATCTTTAAAAATTTAAAGCCGTGGAAGTTTACATTTTAAATTTTTAAATTTTACATAAAGTAGAAAGCTTTATTCTTGTGCAAATCGTAAGACCAGTCAAATTAAAATTTTCTGAACACTATTAGAAAATTATTAATAAAACGATCGTTTTATATCATTACGCCAAATTGCTGATTTTGTAAATAAAGTCACAAATCAATTTAAAATATGATTGACTTCAACTTTTACAGTTTATTAAAATGCTTCTTTAATTTGCAAATAATAATTACATTCTCGTAGAGTTAATTACCGTTTCTCGATTTATGAGCTACAAAAAAAAATCCGAAGAAACTTTTTCCAAGATTTAGATAAAAGTTTTTCTGTAAAGTTAGCAGTTTAGCGCAATGATATAAAATTATTGTTTTTTCTATATCTTCTTTATAATATAATAAATTTAAATTTGACTGGACTTACGATTTCTGTAAGACTGGAACACTCACTTTTAACTCAATAGGTCTTACCGTCATAATCGTACCTTGCTTATGTATTAAAATACTTTGATCAATTTTAAATTAATCTCTATTATTAAATATTATCTACAAACTGACTGAGCACTTTTTCAAAATTTTGTTTAGTTTTTAATATACTAGCATTTAAGTTTGAACAAATTATTTTGTTTTGTCTATTTTTAAAATCTTGTTTTTTTCTTCTAATAATAAAATTTTATTTTAAATTTTTGCTTGATTAATTTATAGGTAATGTGTAATAATAAAAATCAATTCATAGCTCATTAAATTCGGTATTAAAAATAAGAAAATTATAAGACTATGACTTTTAAGTGTATTTAATTTTTCAAATAAGATATCTGTAATACTAACATAATTTTCAAAAAGTCATTTAAGTTAGAAAAATCCAGCAATTTAGTTAAAATTAAAATTTCAATTTTTCACTCTATTAACAGCGCAATTTAAGCTTTGAAAAAATGTAGGTACTAGTTGTAATATTTATAAAAACGATTATTTTTAAAAAATCTATATCTATATAATAAAAATATGCTAAATATATAAAATAGATAAAATAAATAATTAGAAAGATTAGGATCAATTGTTATTTTTGGCATTAAGCGATTCGGTCTGAGCGGTATGAGATATTTTGTTCCATAGTCATGCTGCCCGATTGCCCGAATATGTAATTTTCTGTTACCAAAAAAAAAAATATTTTTTTTCTTATGTGACAAATTTATTTCGAGGCCGACCACTATTTCTGAAACGTACTATCGATAATACTAAGTTTAACTCGAGACTCCATGACGTAGATTTTGTCGCCACCTCTCGGTCTATTAGAGATTGTATCAATCTGTTCTTTAAAAATATTTTGATAAAATTATGTGAATATTATTAAATAAATATAATAATCAAACAGCATTCGTGCAGATTAACTATACACCAGCGCACGGAAATCGCTAATAGTCGGCAAAATTGGCGTGTATGGTTGGCGGATAACAAAGTTGCTATTTTGGCTCTCACTCATCTACCATTAAAACTACCCTCAACGGTTATAGGAAAATAACTACTTCGTGCGACAAAAGTCTTAACTAATACCTTCGTTAGCTACAGATTGAAACACAGTGTGATCAGAACTATCAAAAGGTGTTCCAATCGAACACAGTCAGGAAGCTGTAGATCGGTTTTAGAGTGCTTGTCTATAAAGCACCCTATATAAAGGTTGCCTATAAAGCCTCGACCAATAGCTTCGTTAGCTACACACTGAAACGCAGTGTGACTAGAACCATTTAAAAGTGTTCCAATTGTACACAGCCAGGAAGCTGTAGAACGGTTTTAGGGTGTTTGTCTATAAGCACTCTTTAAAGCTTACCTATAAGACTTCGACCAATAGCTTCGTTAGCTACACACTGAAACGCAGTGTGACCTAGAACTATCAAAAGATGTTCCAATCGAACACAGCCAGGAAGCTGAAGATCGGTTTTGGGGTGCTTGTCTTTCATGAGTACAACGTATGTCAGTGTTCTGTTCTCTTGAAACAGGTGGCTGTCAATATACGCCAAAACTTGCTATTTACTAGCGATCTCCGTGAAATGATCTATGGGCTTCAATCTGCACGATTTCTAGCTGCATTTCGCTTGTTATAAACAAATTTTGTTACTTGTTCTAATCGAGCACAATGTTCTGGGATACGTTGTACCTACTGCTAAAGAGCAATCACTGAAACCGGTCTGCAGCTTCTTGGCGCTGTGTTTGATTGCAGATATAAAATTAGTAGGTACATTATACACAAAGTGGGTTTATGACTCGAAATGCTTAGCATCGAAAGCAATAATAAATGCGAGACAACAATAATTTTTTTGTATTATGCTATATTATTATTAGGTGTTATGTTATTTATAGGTTAGTTAAGAATATAACTTTACTTAACGAGTAAACAACTAAAGTCTTTTAAACTGACTTCTGAGGTTGAGGGAAAGTCGGTATGCGGTAACCTTAGTACGATTCATCTTTTGAAAAGCGGCAAATAAGTCACATCCTAATAAGATTCGGAAGAAATTTGATCTCAGTTTATGAAGCCGCTTGGTAGAACAGCGCAAGATAACTAAGTATTTTGAAAATGGGCTTAATTAAACATTTAATAAAACAGACATATGAGTATTTTTTCACAAAAATGTCGAGATTTTATGCTAATCAGCAAAATTTTTAGAAAACAATGTAAAATTTTGAATATTTGAGAAGTGTATGTTCAATAAGGTAATAAAGCATATTTAATGTGTTGGTTGAGTTGTTTTCAACTGTGACAATAAATCTCGGGCTTTAATCTTTTTATTACTTAAATAAAACAGTAATAGTTGAACTTGTTATAACAACTGTTAATTTAAAAAAGTTGTCAAGTGTGCTATGAGATTTTGACAAAAGAAAATGTAGCCAAGAAGGGATGTCGAAACTTGATACACAGCTTCACAGTGCGCGCGCAGTCGTGATTTGTCGTCGTAACTGACAGTACGGCAGCCGAATTAAACTAAGACATACTTCAAAATGTTTTGTTTTTTCATAGCACACTTGACAACTTTTTTAAATGAACACTTGTTAGTATTTTCTCTATTTATCATAATATAATATGTATCTCAGTTTTCGCACTTTTTTTGAGATTTGCGTTTTTACAAAAAATTATGGCAAAAGTTTTCGAACACACGATATTATTATATTTAGCATTTTATATCTAACGATTTCTATAAATAAGATTTTTATAACATAATATGAGAATGAAAATAAACTGATTGAACTGATGAACTGCATTGTTTGTTCGGACAAATCTGCACAGAAGTGACAGATTGTAGTTCGCTTTAATTTTGAATTTTGCGGATCACTTGTTACAATTTTTAAGATCAGTGGGTTATAAAAAGCGGTTGTTTTTATTATTAGCTAAAAAAAATGGGTTAGAAAAAGAATTTATAACAAAAGTCAATTTTTTGTTGGTGATGCCATTTTGTCCTAGCTCTAGAACCGCTTTATTCTCCCCAAGACCTCGATAAAGTCCGCTCCTCTCGACCGAATTTAATTTCCTAAAACCTTCATTTGCCCAGATCTCCAATCCCGATATCTCCGACCTCATTTACAAAATCCCACCAAATTTATTTATCTAAAAAACAAAATTTTATCGCTGAAAATTAGCACCGAACAAAACGTTCAATTTCCGTCAGCGTCCTTGACAATAGATCGCCCATTAAATCCCTGCGTGACACCAATATCTAAAAGATGGCTGAAATTATTACACCACCCGACCCTTCAGACATTTTGCAAAATGTTTTAGTTGGATTTATTTTATGGTAATTTTTCTTGTAGTTCTTCTAGCGAGTCTGCATTTGCATCAAAGTATAGGATTGATGTCTTTATATGATGACAAATGTCCCTTATATATTCTAATCACGTTATTCAGCACTAACAGATGTGAAAAGTCGGTTCTGTATGCCAAGCGGAAATTGTGACCTTATCAAAACCGACTTAAGTCAAAACACTACAATTTCTAATTGTTTTTTTTTTCTTTCAGATTCTTGCCTCGTCTGGAAAAAGAAGAAACATCATGACTTAAACATGTCTGGATGTCAACTGATGTCATCAAGTTTTTTCAATCTCGAGAGATGAATAATTTGTGAGTGTTGTCATCTAATCGATAAATGAAGCAGAAAATTTCTTCTAAAAGGATCAAACAGTCCGCAACTAATTCCATTGTAATTAAGAGTGTGTTGGATGATTAATGGAATAAGGAATTGATTTCACAGTCACACACGAAGATTCTAAATGTTAATTTATCACAAACACCGATAATTAGGCTACAATTGTTACATTCGCTGTGTTGTGTGTGTGAGTACTTGACTTTTCTATCAAGTGTTAATTAGTTAAATGAGAATTTAGATAATGATCTGGAGCAATGATTGACATTTCTAGTTACAAAACTAAATTTTTAGATCGAGAAATTACTCATTTAGGTTTTAATTGGTCTCATATAAGGAGAAAAAATTGTAATTATGTGGGACGACTTAAATCTTAATTGTAATTACCGTTTTTTGTATTTAATCAAATTGAGTTTGCCTAATGAAGATTAATATGTGTTTTATTATTTACAGGAAAGTGACATAAGACGGATGAATGTTACAACGAATTACAAAATAAAAGAGGATGTAAGTAGCTATTTAAAGGTCGTGCTTAATTTTTAATTAACATTTTAGTTTGCAAATAATTTCACTTTTAATTTTAGGCATAACTTCTGTCTTTGCGACATAATATATATATTATTTCATCAATCATAATTACAGAAAAATGCCTAACCCTTGTATCATTTTTTATTTAAATTTGAAAATATTGTTATTTTTTATTATTATTATTATTTTATTGCAATGTTCGATAACTCACCAAACTCGTCTTTGGCCTCGTTTGGCAACTATGTTGATTTACATTGCTATGTGGGTTTTAACGGTAATTACAGGTATTGTAAATAACTATAATATGGTTATTTATTTATTTTTTTTGAGATATGACCGTAATTCCAAATACTCTTTTAAATACAATAACAATATTTATAAACAGAAAATTTTAATATGTTAATTTTGTACAGTTTTACTTTATCAAAAAATCCAAGCTCGGTACAGACTATTTTCATTTTATTTATTTTTACTTACACGTTATAATTAAGTCATTCCGCATTTTTTATTGCATTATTGTAAAATTTCATAAAAAATAAGCCTAACCAATTTTTTTATTTTGTCTGATTTTTAATATTAACGCCAAAAATTAATATTTTTTGGTAAGGGGAGGTCGTCAGCAATGATTGGGTGCAACGTAAAGATATGTGCCTAATGTGTAGTGGGGTATATATTCAACCCATTGCTTAGTTATTATTGGTGGTGAGGTTTCCAAAGTCGAGTATTATTGAAGTAGGTTAGCAACTAGGCGTGGTTGTACTTTTGACGTCATGAGAAGTTTAAGAAACTTAATTTTGATTTTAAATTCTTTCATTTTTTTAAAGAAAAGCAACTACATTTTTTTATTTTAACTAATGAACACCGTTTTAACGTTAAATATCAGTTTAATCTAATAAAATGTAAATTAAAATTTTGCGGGATGACCTTCTTACATCTTTAAGTACCTACGCATTTTACAATTTTTATTAAATATTTAAATTATTATCGTTTTTTTATAAATTATTTAATCCATTGAATTGATCAAAGGTGTATTGAGGATACCTGCTCTTTCTCATATATTAGAATTTTTAACATTAAATTTTAACATTGACAAAAACGTGTTAAAACTTTTTTTGTTAATAGTAGCTGTGATCAGTGGCGGCTAGTGCATTTTGAAATCTGTATTTTTAAGAACAGAGCATGGGATTCAAATTTTGTTATAAAGTGTGACTATTAGGACTAAACAGAAAGATACCACCGTGAAAAAACTTTGAACGAAATTGAGATGGTAAAGCTTAAGAAGAAAATATTTTCAATAAATTAATTTTTAGGTGCTTAGAATTTATTCTAAAATCAATATTTTGGCAAATGCAAAAAACTGACTTATGGATTTATTGATGAAAAAAAATAAATAAAATAAATCGGTACTTTTTTGCTATAAACCGTATCGACGGTATACTGTTTCTACAATATTTTTCTTCGGTCTATCTCATATCACTTTATAGATTTTTTAATAACCACAGTGATTAACTGATTAGCTAATATTATTGAGCATTTATTTATGAGAGAAAAACAATGTCTCAAGGTTACGCGCGTTTTTTTTTCTTTATCAGTTTTAGTTTTAGAAAAATTTTGGTCTACTAAGCACTAAGTTGTCGAGCGACAAAAATTCTAACATGTTTTCTACGTATTTATGGAAGTAAACACGAGATTAGACAATAAGGTTTTGCCATTAAGCTTTTATAAATTACTGATTACTGATTTTAAGTGTTTTTAAAAACTCTATCAAGATTTATAGCAGACCGAAGAAAAATAGAAACAGTATACATGGTGAGGTACGACTATTTTTGGAAATAAAATTTTGTAAATGCTCGAATTCCAAAATACAGAGATTTTAAAATTTACTAACCACTACTGGTTGTAATAGATTTCGCTAAAAAAGTTAAAAAGTCATTCCTATATGGTTACATGTAAAATAAAATTTGATTTAAAAAAACACTGTGATGCAAATAAATGTTTTCTTGTTATTGTTTCGATAAAAACTCTATGCATTTAATATAGAAAATTATTTTTGGGGGGTCATTATTTGCACCACAGTGCCGGTCCTTTAAAAACAGATATAATATCAACTTTTTTTGTATAAATTGTAAATTTTTTAGAAGTCTTGCTTATCAAGAATCAAACGAGTGCATAAAATTACAGTGGAATCTTTTTGAAATAACTTTGCTCAGTTTCATACACGCTTTATAGGAGCATATAACTTATTTGCTATTAACTCTATATCTACAAATAATTCAATGAAAGTATCTAGTATATATCACTCTTTTCAGAAGGGCTGAAACGTTTATATCATCATAATTATATATTTTAAAAATGGAAGGTTAAAATGAGTAAATAAAGATTATTTTACATTTTTTTTCGTCAATTTAGATAATCTTTTAAATTTTTTGTCTCTCATAGTAAGTATCGAGTGTTCAAATAAAAACATTATAGTGTACTGTAAATTTGAAAAAAAATATATGTCATCAAAGCTTACTCAAAATTAATTTTAACATCTTATCTCTACATAATAGATAACATTACATAATTTAGGTTTTTATTAGATAAGTTCGTTTCGTTACCAATTAGCTTTAAAGTAAAAAGCGCTCGACAAAATGGCGTAGATCTAAATAAATACAGCCTAGACATATTATAGATGAACTACATAACGTGAGAATAAATACTGTATTGAAAAACTGTATTTAAATTTTCAATATACTAAAATTCTAAAATAGTATGATGGTTTCTGTATACGAGTAAGAGAACAAAACTTGAAAACCTTTGTTTTAAATTCTCTATAACGTGGGAACAAAAATTGGTTAAATCAGAGCAAGGTCTGGTTTGTCATATTTTTGTAAGTTTTGGTTCCTTAGTTAAGGAACGCAAAACTTAGTCTAATTTAATACATTCTCGTTTTCACCGTACTAGGATTTTAATAAAACAGGTACAGGTTGAATACACGGAGTATTATGACTTTATGAGGCCATGGACAAATTTAAAAATTGGAGTCCCATACACAAACTTAACTTAAAACATATTTATATATACAGAAAGTTTATTATAATAGTTATAAATTTTATGTTATAAAAAATGAAACAATCTTATTTATATGTTGCTATATACGTTGTTATATTTGTTATAAGTTGTTATATATGTTGTACATATTTCATATTTCCACAATATGTATATGGAATTGTTGTAAATGATTAAGTCCGTTATTAAACCTACATTGTTTTATTTAACTTTTTCTATGTCAGAATAATGTTCAAACAGTTGCAAATATTTATTTTATGCTCAAACAAGATTGACGTTTGCACTTATTTACAATATTAAAAACATTAAAAATTTATTTAATACCAAAATTACTAACTCAGGATTGCTAACATACTCAGCCATTTATAGCCATGCTGTACAAAATTTACATGTGGGCACACGAAAATGAAGTAGGCTACTTTTTAGATATTCCTACCAATTTTATTAACGAAAGAGATAAATTCTAGAGTAGTGTCAAAATTAATACTTTATATTCTTAGCGCGAGTGGCTATTATCTTCACAATTTTAGGTGACAAGTACGGTCAATTAGCACATTATTGGTGATAATTAATCTTATTTTAAAAAAAGTTTGTAAAATGTGTAAAATGCTCATAAAGTAAACAAATGTATTGTAGACAAAATTGATAAAGCGTCAGCCCAAGTTTGGTCTCAAAGTAAGGTACGTTTTTGTAAAAGAGTGTGAAGCACAAAACGTCCTTAAATAGCTGTTTTGGAGCTTTTGGGTAGACAATGTTAAGAAACGTTTGTAATTTTTGTCACTAGACGTAAGTCATATCAATCTGCCTCATGCAGTACGTTTACTAAAATATTGAATTTTTTTTTGTGAGCTTAATTTAGATCATTTAATTATTACTACAATTTAAAGTAAATGTTTGTGGCTTTTATACACTATTTTTTTTCTTATTTCTTATTAAACACATACGTCAGACTTGGTTTGCTAAATGTACAGAAAAATTAAATTTTTTGTTAAAAACAAACATTAAAAATTTGAAGTTGGGCCCCTTGTGTTGATGGGAGGCTCTGAGAATTTCTCCATTGTGCTACTGCTCATAGTCTTAACCAGGGTGAAGAATAACGGATTAAACTGATTTGGAGATTTTGCCTAGGAAGGGTAACTACGGACAAGCCAAAACAAAATAGGATTTAGAAATAGGACCTATAGATGATTGACGGGTAGACCTCTAGAATTTTGAATGAGATGGTTGTTAAGAACCTACAAGAGAGAGGTTTGGATGGGCACCAAGAAAGAACAGACAGCAGAGGAAAAAATAGATGCCTCGACTTAGTGCATAGAAACAACGAGTAAGAGTCTATTGGATTGATTTAAAGGCTTCGACCCTCTAGATTCTAGGGTAGAAGAGACCTGATTATACGTATATGTACGTATGGGGCGTTAGCTGTTATCTGAAGCTTATTGGGCGCTATTTTGTCACACGTTGTTTAGTATTATCGCTCTTAGTTCTGCGCGATTTTGTCAAGCGTTCTTTGTTTAGTCGCTATTTAATGAGTTTGTTTTATCGACAAGTGAGAGTTATTAGCGAGCGAATTAGAAGAAAAGGCGAATCCAGAAAGCCTATATGAACAAATTGTATACAAGCTTTATACAATATACGACTATGAAAAACAAATTTAGAATTAACGAGATTAAAAAAAATCGTTATTGTTTCTACTTTTTATTTATATTTTACTACATACAATAAAGAAGCTTACAACTGCGAAACTGTACATTAAACCTCACTCGGAGATAAAGCAATACGTTTCTAATTTGGTTTTTATAGTACTGCAGTTGTAATTATTTCTCTAAGACCTATTGTAAATTAAATTCGAGTATTTAAGTTTATTCTCGGCTTTGGTTTAAAGAAGGATTGAGAAGAAAGTTGATTTATAGTTTTATTGCCAAGTATTGGTATTATTAACACTATCACAATAAAACCATATCATGAAAACCGCAATAGAAACGTATTACTATACGTACAATTTTTTCGCACATTTACGTTTAAGATCACTATACGTATACTAACAAACTATTTACACTCCAAAAAGTTTGGAAAAACTAACATTGACAGATAAACAACATTTTTCAAATTATTATTAATGTAATGTTTTGTCATATTTTTGTCTTTAAATTTTGAAAAAAATGCCAAAAGTAGACAAAAACAAAATAAAAGACTAAAAAATTGCAACTCTTTATTATAATTCTTAATAACAAATATACTATTTTTTCTGATTTTTTTTTTAGTAACTCACATTTTTTTTTGCTGTACTCTACTGTTTCTTATCTTAAAGTAATTCTTTGAACTCTTATAATTATAATATTACTAACTTTTTTGTAGACTTTTTGTAAAACATTAGCATAAGCAATGTTTTTCTGAAAACTGACACTGACAGTACGAATTTCAGTTAAATAGACTATATTTTGTTAAAAATATTTGAAATAAAATAATTATGTGTTATTACTCTTCTAATATATATTTTTTGTTGCAGGTTCTTCTCAGGATTAATAAAAATATCGTCGCTTCACGTTAATGCTCTACATCTACCCTGTAGATCCGAATTTGTTTGAAATCAGGCGACAAATTCGGTTCTAGAGAGGTTTGTGTGGTGCATACATTGCAACGTGACTAAAATAAAAATAAGTGATACTTTAAAAAAATGGGATAAATATGATTTCATAAATAATCTAATGTTATAATTATAAAAAAATGTATAATCTATACTTATAGTTTACAGTTAAAAAAGTTTTGTATTTAATTGTATAAACAATATAGTTTTAATTTTACCTAATAAAATATAAACAATCTAGGATCAAATTGTAGGTAAAGTCATACGTTTCTAATGTGGGTTTTATTTTTATTTAAAATTTACGGTGACTTTGATGCTAGAGGGTGTTTTAGACCGTTGGCTTAAATAAACTTAAAATAGTGACTTCTTTGTTTTCTCTTCGTATTAATTCTAGAAGTCGAAGTCAATTTATCAAACTTTTATTATAATACTTTACAAGTTATCTTAAAAAAACAGAATCTTTGAGAAAATTGACAGCAAACAAAAAGAAGTTCAAAATATAAAATTTTCAATACTCATCTAAATAAAATTTTTCAAAACTGTCACTTGAAAAGGTAAAAAAGTTTTTTATGACGCAGTAGCTACAATTATGGCTAATATTTTAAATTAAATTTAAGTGTATGGGTTTAGGCTTGCTTTCAGTTTAAAAAAGAACCGACAAGAAGTTTATTTTATAATTTTATTGAAAAATTGCACGTATTTTGGTCATAACACTATCATAAAAACCACATTAGAAACATATTACTTTCCAGCTTGTATGGTTTTATGCAATATCTATGTAAAACATTTAAATATTAAAATATATATATAAATACACACCATGTCTTTATTTATTTATTATGTAAAATAAAAGGTTTAGTAAAATTTTTACTACAATACACAACATTCTTATTACACAAATTTGCAAACAATCGATACAGTAGAACCTCGCTAATGTGCTCTCAATTGGTCCGACTCTCCGTGTAATTTTTTAATTTTCAATCCGTGTAAAATTTTAATCTTAATTTTTGAAGCTCATCAAGCATCGCTGAGTGCATGTCTGGCTTTGTTAAATTTCGTGCGTTGTCAAGAGTTTGTGTCTTTAATAAAATAAAAAATATTTATAATTACAATTTTATAGAGACAACGGTAATCATGTGACTCTTTCACTATTTGATAAACTAAATGGGCTATATTAGACTGTGGGGTATCATATAAAACAACGTACTTGATACGCAAATTAAAGTTATATCATTTTTTTATTATATTAGATTTTAGTTGATTTGTACATAATAATAAATATTCTCTAAATAATGCAGTTTTTTTGCGTTTCGACTATACCTTAGTCCCACACGTAATGAGTTAGCAAGGATCTATTGTAATTAATTGTTAAAAGCAGTATAGTTTTAATAACAAATTTCTTTTAGAAAAAACTGTTGTTATGGGTGTTTTTCAAATGTATTTTGCTGTAACTTGAGCTTTCGGTGTATTGCTGGTTGTATAACTAAAACTGTTGAAGCAACAAAAGCTCTCTGAAGGATCAAATATGAACACATTGAATATGTTGCAACAGTTTAAAACAACAACAAAAATGTGAAATTCCGAATAAATACATTTAGGTGTTTAATTTCTAATTAAGTATTTTGTATAAAAACTAACATAAAAAATAGAAACTGTAATTATATTTAGTAGCACCTTCTAATTAAAATCAGAAAAACAAGTGTATCAAATCAATACTCGCAGCTATCAAATTAATTATAGAATGATAATTTTCGCCTCAATTAACTGTATCGTATAAGTATCTTTTATACACCATTTGTCCTAAAGCACAAACCCATGATTAGATAATAGCATAACCAGTGCAACAGTTGTAATTTGTAGCTAGATTAAGGTTAAGACCATTAATCATAACTTGTTTGGTGTTAATTTTTGTATCCTTTATGATAGGTTCGAGTGGTCCTACTGTGATTGACACGGCCATTGTTGTAACTTATTCAAATTAGTTTCACCTGGATAATAATTTTTTTATGATAACATTCTTTTGGAAAATCGCTCATATCTCTTTTTTCCTTATTAATTAAGTGCATTAAAGACTTACCGGGCCGATTCTACCGTCGTAAGGGTTTTGAGATAAGCAGGCAGCGGTAAGTATTCTACCAGGACACAAGATTAATGATACGCGGCCTAAGATTCAAAAGTGACATGAAAATCTCAGCCTCTGCTTAGTCCCAACTGCATCTTTACAAGCTTTTGTCGAGGTGAGTCCGCCAGGACCGACGAGGATTAATAGAAATTATTTTCAAAACAAGAATTTTACCCAAAGGTATTTCGTCACATTTCAAACAAAAATATATTTTAGAGAAGTGATTTACTTTTCAAAAATGTTTGTCTTTCGTTGTGATCATTAGCTCCGTCTGACGGGTCCTTCCTCTAGGACCCCTAAATTTTTGAAATACACGTTTTGACATTTCGAATCATATTTCACAACCCCCATACAAATAAAACCCTCATTGCACGAGTGGTGAGTGAGTCGTGACGTCATCGATTTTAGTCCACTGGTATTCACAATGATGAATTTATCCTTCTTGTGACAAGCTTGCCATCATCACGCCCAGTCATTTTACTATAATGTCAGTGAAGCTGGTCACTCCATTATGTCCCCAAAAATTTCAAAAATAAATTTATCGATTTTTTTTCAGCAAGGACATTTAAAATAAAGAAAGTAGAGGGAATGAAGGACTGTCAGAGCAGAACTGTGCTCGAGGGCAGAACGTAATCTTGAAGGGTAGATATAGAAAGACTCTTTCCGAACGTTCGTTTCTTATATACAATATTTTTTTCTCTGGGAAAACTTTGTTGTTTGAAGCTGTGCGCTGCTAAGCGATCATTAATCATGGGTAAGTTTCAGAGTGAGTGACGTGTCGGAACAGTCCGCGGCCCCCTCGACTCAAAGAACTCCGGGGAGCTTTCAGAAAATTGCAACATCTCGGATACGAGGAGCTGATCCGGCGATGAACTCTCAAATAAAGGATTCTTCTATTTCATGACGCAGCACAACGGACGATGGATTTGTTTTAGCTTAATTAAATTCGATTACCGAAGCGATACCCTCGCGCTAATATCTCCATCTCCCTAATTAATACCCAAGAAAAACCCAAACTATTTTTTAGTTTAGGTATATTAAATATTCGATATTACCTAATCAAATTCATAAATTTTAAAGAAACTTTAGATAAATACAAAACTTGCAGTTGCAAAACCTTAGATGCACGTCTTTTTTCAAAATTTTAGATTGCTATAGTAATCATACTTATTACTACAGTAGATTACTATAGTCTTGATATAAATTACAACACTTATCAAATATTATTAATAATTATTTAATGTAAACTTTAAAACAAATATAATATAATTACAAGTAAAGTACTACAATAAACAACATTTCTAACAAAAATGGTTACTCCTGGTCTCTTTTTTTAACTGAGAGACTAGTCAGCGTTAAAAATTTAAAATAACTATTTGTGATTAGAGTTAATTTCGAAAATAACCCAATTACAAATGACTTTTTTGAATTTCTAACACTTACTAGTAGATATCTTTTTGGTAAAAAAGGAGACTATAGTTGTTAGTAGTTAGAGTCGCAGAACATTATGTTACAATAGAATCAAGAGGAAACGAATATTACAAGTTTGTCTCATAAATACAAAATCAAATTTTTTAAAAACATTTTTTTTTAATTCATTGGCTGAATATTACACTGCTCTTCATCCATTGAAAAAAAAATTCTAAATTTTTTTGAAAACATTTGAATGAACTTTTATGATTCGCTTATTGGCGTTGATAACTTAGAAAAATAGTTTTTTTATTTCAAACATTAAATATTTATATTAAAAAGGTGATTTCATCAATAAATAAAAAAATCATGTGATATTTACTTAATCGTAGCTGGTACTTTAGCAGCTAACAATTGAAATGAAATACCCTAAAATTATAAGAAAGTTTATAGTCTCGTAACTTCTAGAAAAATTGAATAATCAGAATATTTTTTAAATTTTGGTAGCTCATTTCTTATGTTTTAAGAAGCATAATAGAAAGTTTTTTGTAGGTTTGTTATCCAAATTATACAAAACGTCACAGACAGACATTGCAAAAAACAAAATGTTTAAACGGCTTCCATTTTTTTTTCCATTTCCAAAAAAAATATTTTTTTAACTTTTTTAAAATAAGTTTCGAAAAAGCATTGAATTAAGTCTGAAATAGTTATTTACACAATAAGTGCAGGAACATATATTTTGAATATAAGTGCGACAGTTTATACACGAGAGCACTTTGCGCACGAGTGAAGAATGTCGCACGAATAAAGCAAAACTGTTCGCGCACGTCTCTTGTATATTATTTTTTAGCACGGATCCTCCACAAGACAGAAAAACGATAATTTTAAAATTTATCTTAAAATGTCGAAAAAACCAAGTGCGTTGATGTCGATAATGTAGATAACTAACTGTTAGATTTTTTTAAGTTACTAAAATTGTCTAAATAAAATCTACTGTCAAAATTTGACATTTTAGTGCCTTACACAATTTTGCACAGATGGCGCTGCTTAAACTTAACTTTAAATGCAATATTGTAAATGCATTTCTTTTGTTTTATCTGAATAAAAGTGGTAAAGTGCATTGTTTTATTATAAACTTGGGCTCTGATACGATCATTTAATTTTAAACCGTTTTTTAAACGAGAAAAATTCTTGTGCTTTTTGCAGGCACTAGTGCAGTAAAAATGAAAGATAATTGTAAAATTGACGGTTCCGATTGTTAGCTCAGTGCGTAATCACTTGATTTTTAATAGAGTAGAGCAAAAAATTGTTTTATAAATTTTGAGCTAAGTTTATAAATTAAAGCATAGGTCAAGAAAACTTGTTTTTTTTCGCCCTATAAGCAACAATTTTGTTAATTGATGCAAAATTTTCGAGCGTCTCTCGCACCTGTTTTTTGTCGTAAGAGGTTAATTAAGGTGTTCGCAAGTGCCTTGGCATTTCTCATGTACTGAAGATTTCTACAGCAAAAACTATAAATTTATACCTCTCTTTAATAATAAACAACGTATTTCGGTTGCTTGAGAAACTTGAGAGCAGTAGCTCGAAGCAGTAGTTGAGCCAATATTGGGACAGCTCCCTTGAAGATGTATTGCGACGACAGTGTTAAAATAAGTATGTCTCATATCAAAAAACGATCATTCTTCCAAGGCGTAGTAGTTATACCGTTATATCGTTTCTCGTTGCACCTTCATAAACCAGGTGGTTTCAACAGAGATTATTTTATTGTGCCAAAAAAATCTCAAATAGAGAATAGAGCTTACAAGACGTAAAGTGCAAAAACCGAAGATAGACAAGCTGGCAATTAGGCATCTGCAACAGAAAGAACACCCAGAACACTAAAAACTACTGTTGTCCTCCCCAAATATGGAAAATGACTTTAGTTATAAATTTTACAACAAAGGGGTTTGGGACCGAAATTAAGTCGCTCACAATAAAGTGCACCTCTACTTTATACCTGCGACAGACTGGCAGAGGCTAAATCTCAAACATCTGTTTCAATAACCAGGAAAATACCTATTATGCACTTTATTGCGGGCGACTTAACTTTGGTCCCAAGCTACTTTGTTGTAAAATTTATAACTTAAGTAATTTTTCCAAATTTGAAAAGGACGACAGTACACGAAGTAAAGCTTGAGACCAAAATGGTTCAGAAAGACCAGTATTTAAGAGTTTTTGCAATATAGTTTTTGTTTCGTTATTAAAAGCCTTGCATATACATATATTTGTGTTTCCAAAATGAACATGTTCTTAAAAAAAATTAAGATTAGACATCCAAAAGAAATTTCAAAAAAAGAAGACTAATATAGAAATTCATTTCGTAAATTTTTTTGGACAAAAACGACAACATTTTTCTACGTATAGTGGCAAAAAAAATTACACTTTTATGTAATGAAGAATGAAGAAGTTGCAGATTTTCAAATTCAAAAAAATTTATGTCAGAGGCAAAGGTTTGAAACTGCTTTAAAAAGAAGGATACTGTATTTTTCAAACAGACTCTAAAACAACTAAAGGCCGATTTCGGACTGTAAATGTCATTATGACAATATGCATTAAAAAATTATGAACAGTTACAGTCTAAACGTTATTTAAATTAAAAGAGCCTTTAAGTTGATTATAAAATCAGCTCTAAGTTTATATTTGAAAATATAGGCAATTTAAGATGTCTTATGTACAATATATCATAATTTTACAAAAAATGCAAACTGTTTCAATTAAACATTGCTCCCATTCTTGTTATTAAAATTTTTCTGGACAACTTTGCAAAGATACACTTGGTTTTCTTTTAAAAGTTAAAATTGTATATCTCAGCATTTTTTTCAAACTTTTCTTCTTAGGGGTTGCATTTATAGTAACATTTAGTATATTTACGTTGGGACTAAAACACTGCTTTAAGAAGGAAAATAATATTTGCTGGTGGTTAGCTAGGTAATGATTCAACAAAAAACTGCAGAAAATTAGTAGTTTAATAGTAGTTGGGTCTGCAAAACTTAAACATATTTTTTTCTGATGTTAGTTAACTCGTATTTTTTAAAGAAAAATAAAGTCTTAGAATCTGTAGACGTTTAATTACAAAAAGAAATTGAAATTACAACATTTGACATTATGGTTTTTCACTTTTTTGGAAAGATGGGGGTCGATGGCGTAACCTTAACACCGGATGAATGTAGTATGGGGAACCCAGCATGAGATACGCAACATTTGGTTCGTTTTGTCGAACCGATTCTGGGCTCTCTGTCTTGCTCTTGACTTTTCATTAATTCGCATAGATTTTCATTGGCTTTCTTCGCCTGCACCTGCAAAAAAAATAAAATTATAATAAACTACCTTCAGGTCAAAAAAGGTCATTATTTTTTATGCTAGACTGCAAAATTTTTCTGCATTCCGAATGAAAATTTTATTTCTGAGTAATTCGTGATTCAAAAATTATTCAAAAATTTAAAAAAAATTTGTATTGCAGCATTATATTACCTTTTTACAAGAGATTTCTTCCATTGTGACACTAAAATTTGAGAATTAAAAAAAAATGACATTTATCCAAACATTTTCAAATGTTTTAAAATATCTGAGGTAACTCTGATATTGCATGGCTATGCAACAAACATAGGCTTGCTCAGATTGTTGTTAAAAAGAGCGTCAAAATGGGGTTCTATATAAAAAAGTCAAAAATAAATAAATGGCTAACATTTACAGGATACTGCTAGAAGCAGTCGTATTGACGGCATCTAGAACTTGTTGCCAAGCAAGGTCCGATAAAATTAATTCCTATTAGCTCCCTTTAGGGGCCCAAACAAGACACTTCGTTGTTCTATCTCCTCCATCAAAACTGCTACCTCTCCTGGTGTGAAATTATTTGTCAAAAAATAAAATTATTTTAATTACATTTATTTTGTGGGATTTGTTATTAAAATATATTATAAAATGGGGCTACGTGTTTTTTATTTTCTATTGTTTAATACAATAAAACTGCACTAACCTAAAATTCGAATTGAAAATTTGACAGTTGCCACGTGATGCACGCAAATCTACGAGCGCTATTTGCGTGCTCTTTGCGTGAATCTCTAAAACTGACTTGAAATGACGCGTAACTATAAACTTACGACAATCGCAAAAGAGTAACGTAAAGTTGCGTGAACACGCAACTTTGCGTCAGCGCAACTTAGCAAGTTGAAATCGAGCCTTGAGACACAAATTTGAGAAAAAAAAGAAAAAACGGTTTGATTGCAGGTGGATAGTTAGATAAACTGCAAAAAGTTTGAGTTATAAAGATTTGAAAAATTCTAATATATTCCTTTTGCTTTTGGTCATTCGTATTTTTTAGAAAGAAACACCGTTTTAGAAACTTTTGACTTTTTATTCAAAACAAAACATTACATAAAATTATACTGGCTTTACTTATATTTGCTTTTATTTTTCACCAGTGCTGGGGTACTCGGTATAATATCAAACACCTTAACAGCACTGGAAATGTTGGAGAAAACCGCTAACAATTTTAAAGTAGAGTCTGCAAAACTTTAACATATTTTTTTGCTTATATAAGTTAACTTGTATTTTTTAGAGAAAAATAAAGTCTTAGAATCTGTAGACGTTTAATTACAAGAAGAAATTGAAATTACAACATTTGACATTATGGTTCTTCACTTTTTTGGAAAGATGGGGGTTGATGGCGTAATCTTAACACCGGATGAATGTAGTATGGGGAACCCAGAATGTGATACGCAACATTTGGTTCGTTTTGTCGAACCGATTCTAGGATCACTGTCTTGCTCTTGACTTTTCATTAATTCGCATAGATTTTCATTGGCTTTCTTCGCCTGCACCTGCAAACAAAAATAAAATTATAATAAAATATCTTCTGGTCAAAAAAGATTATTTTTTATGCTAGACTGCAAAATTTTTCTGCATTCCGAATGAAAATTTTATTTCTGAGTAATTCATGAGTCAAAAATTATTTAAAAATTCAAAAAAACTTTGTATTAGAGCTTTACATTACCTTTTTACAAGAGATTTCTTCCATTGTGACACTGAAATTTAAGAATTAAAAAAAATTGACATTTCTACCATCATTTTCAGATGTTTTAAAATATCTGAGGTAACCTTGGTAGTGCATGGATATGCAACAAACATAGGCTTGCTCAGATTGCTGTTAAAAAGAGCGTCAAAAGGGGGTTTTATATAAAAATGTCAAAAATAGATAAATAGCTGACTTTTACAGAATGCAAATGTCTTTAAATATCTGAGAAAATCACATTGCATGGCTATGCAACAAACATAGAAAAGGTTCTAGAAAAACTAAGTTTACATCTGGAGAAATTATGCAATATAACATATCTTAATTTGAAAGCTCAATATTTTAAGTTCAATAAATTATAATTTTAAGTACATAAATGGAAACTATTACAACTTACAACTAAAATTTGTAGACACTTTTGCTATTTAAATTTTTCTGAATAACTTTGCTAATACACTTTGTCTACCTCAGAATTTTTTGCCAAACTTTTTTTCTAAGTGCTGCATTTCTTATGACATTCAGTATAGTTACGTGAAGACTGAGACACATATTTGAGAGAGAAAAAAAAACGGTTTGAGTGCAGGTGGTTAGTTAGAAAATGATTCGACAAACTGCAAAAAGTTTGAGTGATAGAGTTTTGCAAAATCCTAACATATTCCTTTTGCTTATGTTAGGTGATTCGTATTTTTAGAAAGAAACACAGTTTTAGAAACTTTTGACTTTTTATTCAAAACAAAACATTACGGAAAAGTATACTGGCTTTACTAAAATTTGTTTTTATTTTTTACCAGTGCTGGGGTATTCTGTGTAATATCAAACACCCTAACACCACTGAAAATGTTGGAGAAAACCGCTAAAAATTTTAAAGTAGAGTCTGCAAAACTTTAACATATTTTTTTTGCTTATATTAGTTAACTTGTATTTTTTAGAGAAAAATAAAGTCTTAGAATCTGTAGACGTTTAATTACAAGAAGAAATTGAAATTACATTTGACATTATGGTTCTTCACTTTTTTGGAAAGATGGGGGTCGATGGCGTAATCTTAACACCGGATGAATGTAGTATGGGGAACCCAGAATGAGATACGCAACATTTGGTTCGTTTTGTCGAACCGATTCTGGGATCACTGTCTTGCTCTTGACTTTTCATTAATTCGCATAGATTTTCATTGGCTTTCTTTGCCTGCACCTGCAAACAAAAATAAAATTATAATAAAATATCTTCACTTCAAAAGAGATCGTTATATTTTGTGCTAGACTGTAAAATTTTTCTGCATTTCGAATGAAAATTTTATTTCTGAGTAATCCGTGAGTCAAAAATCATTCAAGAATTCAAAAAAACTTTGTATTGGAGTTTTACATTACCTTTTTACAAGAGATTTCTTCCATTGTGACACAGAAATTTGAGAATTAAAAAAAATAGACATTTCTACCAACATTTTCAGATGTTTTAAAATATCTGAGGTAACCCTGATATTGCATGGATATCTACGCAACAAACAGGTTCTATAAAAAAGTCAAAAATAAATAAATAGCTAACTTTTACAGGATGCAAATGTCGTGGCGATTTTCAGCTGACTTTACGTGATAATTTTGTAGATTTATGAAGCAGTTGAGATAAAACCATGCTTCATCCAAGAAAAATGTTTTATCAAGAACGTTATTATTATTTAAAGCATTATTGAACTAATTACAAAATCTAATTCTTTGTTTATAAGTTCCACACAAAATGCCTATTTTAACGGATTAGATTTTTGAAAGGTATTTATAACTAAAAATATTTGTAGCAACAAACACTATTCTTTTTAAAAATTTGATTTGATAGTTAAATCACCTATTTGCCTTTTGTGATATAAAATAAATGTAAAAAAATGCAAATGAGTAAAAAATAGTAAAACAAACGAATGAGCATAAACAAAAATACGAGGCACAAAAACTAAATGTTAAACAAATAGATATTGAGCAAAAGTAGAACAAACTCAAAGAAAAAATTAAACTAAAAAGTTTTCTATTAAGCAGAAGGTATTGTCAAAGAGAAGAACAGGTAAGGAGAAGAAGCAGAACTAATGTAAAAAACAAAATTACAAAAAAAATTACATAACAGAAGAAGAACTGAATAATGTCATTAAGAAGCTATAGAAACTTTTAAAAACATAATAAAATAACAGTTGGAATTATCAAACAAATTAAAAATGTGAGAAAAAAGTTAGTTGTAATGTAAAAACAAAATAACATAAAAAAATCTGCAAATATTAAGAACTTAAGCAAATAAAACCGATCTACAAAAAATAGAGTCAAAAAGCTTACCAAAATTATCAGTATCTACAGAAATATTCTTATTAAACGTGTCGTTAAAAATAAGCAAATTATATTTAAATAAATTAATACATAAAAAATAAAACACAATTTAACAAGTGCTTTGACAGGTATTTCTCATGTACCAAACATGTACAGCAGAAAACGATGAGTTCATTTCTTTTTTTAATCACCACGTATTTCGTGTGCTTGAGGGAGTTTGCAGAAACAGCAGCTGAACTAGCATTAAAACAGCTTTCTTGAAGATGTGTTGCGGCAACAATATTTGCCTATAACTGACATCTTGAACCAAGAAACGACCATTTATCTAAGGCGTAATGGTCACTATCAGGTCTTTTCCTATCGCATCTTATTAAACCAAGTAATTCTAACATACACAAATTATCAGCCGATTAAAACGCATGCTTTAAGATCATATTTATTTTATTGTAGCAAGAAAATTTTTTACAGCTTGAGACAAGAAAAGCCGATGTGACCTAAGCGATCGTCAATTGCGTTACATACACAAGAATTAGGCTGACAAATTTTAGAAAAAATGCCTAGGCAAAGAGCAATTTGTAGTACGTGTTTTTTTAAAAGTGTCCCAAAGTGTTGAGAGAGTAAAGCTTTTAGCTATGCGTTATACTCGTGTTGAAAAACAGCTAATATAGTTGCTCGTTGTCGAGATTAAAGATTTCACAAGGTATCAAAAATTTTTATTGCCAAAATATCCAAATTCCGTTAAAGATTCCTACTCACTAGTGTAGAAAAACGTTTAATCTATAAAGTCAAGCTTTGTTTTTGTATTTGATCTTACAAGCATCTACAATCAGAAATGGAAGAAGAATAGTCTACAAAACCTAAAGTTTAAAAACACCCAAAGTTAAAAAAATTGGCAGTATAGTATTTCTGTCCAAGTTTTGTCCACCATACACTTTATTGTTATTGAAGTTAATTAGGGTCCAACCCCAATCATTTACAACGGTGGATCTTTTCAACGGCAGATGGTTCGATGCCCGAGGCTTAAAATCCTTTTAAGGGTAATATTTCTCTAAAAGATAATACTTTTCATCATATACCTAGACATTTCGACAGTTTGAAAGAAATAACGAACTTAGCAAGGCACGTGCTTTATTTGTGAATTAAAAAATCTGCCGTCGCATTAATCACTATTGAACTAATCAATAAATTATTATTCAAATGTTCAATAGCAATCCAAAATCAAAAAAAGAAATGAAATAATAAACTTACCTGTTGCAAAATTCGTCGTACACAGTAATTAACATTAGGTACCTAGAAAACAGATTACAGTTTATTACATACTTTCCTACTAATTGTTTATTTTATATAGTGTAAAACTTGTAGTTTAAAACTAGCATTTCATGTATATTGTAGTGATGACACAAGTATCGGTGTAAATATTTAATATTAAATAATTTAAAAAAATTATTAAATTATTAATTATTTAAATATATAATAATTTTAATAATTAAATTATTTAAATATTAAATTTATTATATTATTATAATTATTATTTAATATTTAATTTATTAAATATTTTTCAATTTAGATTAGTAATGCGACGGCAGATTTTTTAATTTAGAAATAAACCACGTGCCTGCTGAAGTCCGTTATTTCTTTGATACTGTCGGAATGTTTAGGTAAATGTACAATTGTATATGATGAAAAGTATTATATTTGGAGAAATATTACTCTTGAAAGCATCTTAAGCCTCAGGCATCGAACCATCTGGCGTGAAAGATTTTTACCAATTGTAAATGTTTGGCGTTAAACCCTAATTAACTTCAATAACAATAAAGTTTATGGTGAGCAAAACTTGGACAAAAATACTATAACACATCTGTAACAGAAAGAACACTCAGGCTACTCAATGCCACAGAATGGTAAAGCCTAAGACCAAAGGAATTTAGGAAGACAATTATTTAGAAGTTTTTGGAGTGTAGTTTTAATTTTGTTATTAATTGTCTTACATTTGCTTTTGTGTCTTTAGAATAGATATGTTCTCAAATAATGATTAAGTTTGGACATCCATAAGCAATTCCAAAAAAATAAAAAGACTATATGGAAATTTATTTTGTAAAAATTTTTTAATAATAAGAAAATTTTTTATTTTGAAATCTAGTGGCAAAAGAAAAAATATATTTTTATGTCTCACCAAGAAGATGCAAATTTTCTAATTGAAAAAAATTAATGTCAGAGGCAAAAAAGTGTTATAAAAAGATATGATCTGGAGAAATAAAGCAATATAAAATATCTTAATTTAAAAGCTCAATATTTTAAGTACAATAAATCATAATTTTGAGTACATAAATGCAAACTATTACAACTAAAATTTGCACCCACTTTTGCTATTTAAATTTTTCTGAATAACTTTGTAGAGTCCGTACACTTTCAGAACAGCACACCAATAAAAGTGTGCAGATGACAAAATAGTGTCGGGTCAGTCTCATTTGCAAATTGAAGGGGAGGAAGCCAAGCGGCACGTTGTCAGCGAAAGGTCAGCAGCATTCGTCACTCTTGGTCATTCTGTTTAGTGTCGTTCGCTGACAGATTTTGATGACCCAACATGCTGTTCTGAAAATGTACGGACTCTAGATACACTTTCTCTACCTCAGCATTTTTTTTCAAACTTTTTTTTCTAAGTGCTGCAGTTCTTATGACATTCAGTGTAGTTACGTGTAGACTGAGACACAACTTTGAGAAGAAAAACGGTTTGATTGCAGGTGGTTAGCTAAGAAATGATTCCACAAACTGCAAAAAGTTTAAGTAAGAGATGTTTGCAAAATTCTAACATATTTCTTTTGCTTATGTTAAGTCACTCGTATTTTTTAAGAAAAAATACAGTTTTAAAACTTTTGACTTTTTATTCAAAACAAAACATTACAGAAAGGTATGCTAGGTCCACTAAAATTTACTTTTCTTTTTCACCAGTGCTGGGGTACTCGGCGTAATATCAAGAATCCTAACAGCACTGGGAATGTTGGGCAAAACCGCTAAAGATTTAGTACGATTAGCCAAACACTTCTTTGGATCACTTGTGTGATTTTGCATTTCTTTATATTTATTTGAATTTCCATTCAAATTTTCTTGCTTCGCTTGATCCTGCAAACAAAATTAAAGTTATAGTAAAATACCTTAAGGTGAAAGGAAAACATTTTAATGCTAAACTGCCAAATTTTACTGCATTTTGGAATAAAAATTTTATTTTCGAGTAACGTAGGAGTCACAAATTATTCAAAAATTAAAAAAAAAATTGCAGTTTTGCATGAAATTACCATTTGATCTCAATTTTTCGCCAAAATATGACAGGGATTTAGAACTTCGAAAAAAATTGACAAATTTATTAAAATTTTCAGATGTTATTAAATATCCAAGGTAACTCTATTATTACATAGCAATTCAACAAACATAGACGTGCGCAGATTATTGTTAAAGGGGGCGCCAAAAAAAAATTTCTGCATAAAAAAGTTATGAAAAAACTGTCATTATTAAGCTTTGGTGCAGGAGAGTTTTGCTTAAACGACCAGGTAATTATCCGATGTAATCCAGTGGGCTGCATGTTATTCATTGAACTGGTCTACTGGTTCACTGGTGTAAATACCGTAAATTTTTTAAAATTTTTTAGTAAAAAAAAGTAGACAATTAACGGACGCTTTTTATTGGTCAACAAAAACTACAGCGTTATCATAAATTATTGTAAGAACGTGGGCAGCTGTGAGAGTTTGTCACCTTTATGTACTAGTGTAACGGTATTAAAAGAAATCATTTAAAGAATGTATAATTCGTTGCATAAACATTTTTGTTATTACATGAGTTTATAATTGGTTGCATACATGCATTTATTTAAATATTAAAAAACTTTACTGTTTTTATAAAAACTTTATAATTTGATAATCTCTACAATACAATAACAACACAAACACGTTAAATATTCAGTTAAATAAAAACTAACCAACTGCTCAATCAAAATGTTTACCATTATTTTCTAAATATTTTTGTACTCTTCTCCACATATTGGCAAAACTACTTCTGCCTCTAACTCTTCTAGGGTATTAAATTGTTGCTCAAACACTTTGTTATTTGAATATCTAAAAATAGAAAAATTCAATGGTGTCAAATTAAGAGATCGTACAGGGAATGCAAGATGTAGACCTTTACTGATGACACGATTTTTATAAAATTTTTGTAAAAAGACTAAGTTTTCACGCGCAGTATGTGCAAACGCTCCATCTTGTTGAAAATGTCCAAATTGAATTTCTTCATTATCCAACTGATTAATAAACGGTTCCAATAGTTTTTTCCTATACCTAGTTGCATTTATGTTACCATAGAAAAAAGAATAAATTTATATAACTTTCTACAAGACACTGCTAATCATACGCCAACTTTTTGGGGATGTAAAGGTGTTTCAACAAAAATATGTGGGTTTTTAGAACTCCAGTATCTGCAGTTTTCAGTATTAACATATCCTCAAAGGTGAAACCAGACTTTTTCACTGTAGAAAGTTAATTGCAATATTCAGTTCGACGTGGTGGATTTACTGGTAAAAGCTGATGCAAAATTTTAATCATGTATGGATGTTTATGCAATTTTTTTTTAACAATTTTGTGTATGGTGCCGTAAGGAACACCTGTTTGCCGACAACCTTGTCAATGATGTTTGTGGATTTTCTTCAATTCGTTCCTGTATGTTTTGAACACTTTCTTTAGATACTTGAGGTCTTCCAGTTGATTTTCTCTTGTTTACACTGTCTGTTTAAATAAATCTGTCTAGAACGCTTTTTATATGAGTCAACAATAATGCTTCTTAAATTTGTAGATTAGAATATTATTAAAAAAAATTATTTTTACAAGCTAACATTGAATAGATTCACTGATTATTTTCAAAAATTTTATTTTGATAATATGACATCACAATAAAAATATTTTGTTCTACAATGTAATTCATTGCTAATTTGTTTTAGAATTTTTTTTTATTTAATTAAAGAAGCGAAAAACAAGTAAAGTAGTTTTGAAAAAAAGAGTTTATTTGTTGTATAGCTAAAAACGTTCAAAATAGCTACAAATCGAATAATATCTCGAAAGAAAAGCGTTGAGTTCAAAAGTGACAGATGAGTTACAGTAATGACAAATTTGACATTAATAACAGCTGCTAAAATAGTGCGTGCTTTATTTTAATAAAGCGGCCAATTAATAAAATCACAGCCAACTACGTCCTTATAATCATTTATAATAACGGTGTATTTAAAATCTATCACATTTATACAGGGTGAGTTATAAAGTTTGGCGGATATTTAAACTGCAAATTATGCTATCTCTAAATGTAACTTTTCGATGGTCAAATAAAACCTAACAAAAGTTCGAAAAATACGTGGTCACGAACGTACGCGCAATGATTGTTTGATGGTCACTAGTTCTATATCTAAAAATTTTTTTTACAGAAAAGCAGCGAATGCAAGCGACGAACTGTAACTGGCTTTTGACCTTCCTTTTTTAGGTATAAGCAACGCTGATTTTATTGTCGTTTGGTTTATGTGTATTATTTTTTTCTGACTTAAGTTCGTCGTACCGTTGCCAATAGTTCTCAATAAAATTTTCAAAAAAATTTGATTTTTAAATTTATACATTTTCGACCTAGTAAAGGTGTTCCATTCGAGCAACAACGTCGAGAAACTGTATACCGGTTTCGGGGTTTTTGCGCCTCATCAGTACAGTGTATCTCGAAGCGTTGTGCTCGACTGGAACCGGTGGGAGAACTCGCTTATATCAAGCGAAGATCGGCTAGTAGTCTTATAGACAGACACAGTGTGCCATCTAACGAAAAGTCCTGGAAGGTGCGAGAATTGGTATAATAATGTAAGCGGATAACAAAGTTATCTCTTCGGCTTTTGCTCGGCCACCAATTTTTGATCTAGTAATATATAATATGCATTTGTGATTGATATTTGTGTAACTATTACCAGTTTAATTTCTAGCATACTTTGTGACTCACTATGTATATTAATACGACGTACATCTTTTTTTAATATAAAAACAAACGTAAATCTCTAATTTTTTTTTAATCAGAAAATTCTATTGAATTGCAAATACCAATAAACTGAAATGAGATTCTTGCTGTCAGATATGTCCGATTAAAAATAATATAAAAAATAAAAAAAGCATAAATCTAAACAAATTTTACAAATAAAAATATCATTTGTTTCGGTTCCTGTGCGTTTTGCAGAAGAACAAAAACATAACTTACGTTATAATAGATTTACCCACAGAATGTGTATAATGTTTTGAATAACTAATTGAAATGCTAATCATCTAATATCTGTTGCTTTTATTTCTAAAACTATTTCTTTATATTAAAAAAATATTTAACAAATATTTTAGTGAAACTGCTAACACAGTTTCATTCTAGCTTTGCAGTCATTAGTAAATCTGCTAGCACACTATTTATTATTTTATGACTAATTAAGTGGCACTGGTTTGTAATTCTTTCTCTTAAATTTTCTAAACCTCTTGGTTTTGTTGCAAATACTTTTTATTTTAAGTAGTCCCATAAAAAAAGTCAAATAAATTTAGCGTAAAAAAGACATAATTACTCATATAGGTCGATCGAAAATTCGCAGTAGATTAGAGAAACTCATACTCAACATCTACAAAAATTGAATGTTTGGTGTGGTTTTGTCAGATCATATTTTAGAACTGAGTTTTTTTTTGACTTCACAAGTTTATTTAGAAATTTTCTGCGACATGTAAGTATCAGCATTGGCAAAACTTTTTTTAAATAAAAAATATCCAGACATTCTAGCAGCTAATGTATGGTTTTAACAAGACGGTGCACCTCCATACTACGCTCATAGTGTCAGAAATTATTTACATAATCTTTCGCTCGCTTTTCTGAGAAGGCTACTTAAGATCAAAAGTATTTGCAACAAAATCAAAAAATTTAGATAATTTAAGAGAAAGAATAACAAATCGGTATCGCTTAATTAGGGTAGGGCGAGGCTAATGGTTCTAATTTTTTCTCTCAGACACATAGGGTGTAAAGTCGAGTACTTACAGCTAAGAAAAGTAGTTGCAAAAATCCTTATACAATTCAGCTTAAAACTAAAATAATAAAAAGTGTAAAAATTTACTGAAAATTTTGAGATAAAAACAAGATGGAATTCTGTACTTTTTGCCCCTCTCACGAGGTAGAAAGTCCCGCGCTGGAGGTAAGAAGTTTATTTACCCTAATGGCTAAGCATTTATGACTATTTAGGGCAAATAAAATAGGATTATTTAAAAAGCAATATTTATTAATATCTTTAAATTCAAAACTTTATTATTATCTACATAATCTTAATATTTTAATACAGTTACCATAAAATCAAACAAAAATTAATAAAACAAAACATAACTTAAATTATTTTAAACTTTGAATTTAAAAAAAAACTAGTTTTTTATTATAAAGACTTAATTATTAAGTCTTAATTAAAATAATTATTATTAAGACTTATAAAATGTCTTAATTTATAATCAGATAGTTTTTAATCTGCTTTAATCTTCTTCTTTTTAATCTTCTCTAGTCCCGCCGGTGTACTTCTTGCCTCCTACCTACCTCTATTGACTTTAAGGTTATAAAACAAAAACGTTTAACATCAAGAAAATATTGTTGGTGTACATCACTTACAAATAGAATAAGACAGCATGAAGAACTTATCTTAATATTTTATTGACCTTCAGTGCTGATCTGTAAAAGATACAAAAACAAACACTTTTGTTACTTTTGAGAGCAAAAAATTTTTGTTAGCCGTGCTACTCGCATGTGCGTTTCTCGACGATAGGCGACTCACGGCTTCGCACTCGCCCCGCAACCTGTTTCTAACCACGTAGATCGTTTGCTCTTAACGCAATTCTTTACTGAGATAGGTATGTATGTTAGGGCTTCTTACTCGCCGGATTTCTAGCCCCGCTCTACCCTACTCAAAAAATGAGAAATAATGTGCTAACCAAATTCGAAACTTAGTTGTACTATTGCCAAAAAAAGCAGAACGTCAATTTAAACATTTGGTTTAATAAGTTTAATAATTCTGTTAAAAATTGCGTTTATTTTGGAAAATTTAATAAAATATTTAAATTGGTTAAATGACTTAAAGTTTTCATTTTAGACTCTTTTGGGCTGATTTCAAGTTAAAGTTAATACCGGTAGTATCGCAAATTTTAATACTTTTCCATGACAACAACCAATCACAACAATAAATTTTATTTATTTTCCATGGAAACAAAGATACTACCGGTATTATCTCAAACTTGAAATCAGCCCATATAAATGTTATAGTTGTTATACTCAGAAAAAAACGTAGTTTTAATTTTCAACAAAAAAAATATTGCTATTTAAAAAGACAATTGATTACGTCACAGAAAACAACTAGTTAAAAAAAATGAATAAAAGTTAAAAACGTGCACAATGAAAAATAAAATCGACCTGTTTTGTCGTTTTTCTAAAAAATAATTAACTTAGAAAATATGAATTTTATTATATACTTTTATATCACCCTGTATTAAATACCTACTTAATATGTGCATAAAGTTATTATTAATTATGCACCTACATAAGTTTTGTGTATTTTAAAGATTCAGAAATATTGCCTAATCAAATAAAGAAAATCGTTTTCGAATGAATCGCCGCGAGTAATATAAACTGGGGAGAAATCTGGTCGACTTTATAAACGTCTGATTCAAACTTAATTTAAACACCACTTAGAGGTGTCAATCATTTTACCCTGTTCCAAAATTAAACTTTATATCTGTAGGTTAATTATATTATCGATGTTTTGATTCTAATAAGGTTAGTCGGCCAATTTTATCTTCTAACGCATCTGTTAGAAAATTAATTCAATTAATTATAATTCTTCTAGTAGGTTTGTAATTGAATTAAAACAGCGTTGCGTAAATGTCAAAACAAGGAAATGCAATACGAAATTGAGCTTAGTAATGATGACTGGTGGTTTCAAAAATGACGAAGCGACGAAAGAAATGTTTGTCTAACTAGTTGCAAGTAAAATTGTTTACCCTCCGTGAGTTATTGGATTTTTTTGATAAAATTTTATGCGGGGCATTATTGAAATTTTAATTTAATGGTTATTGTGTGGAACAGCCGCTCCCATACTTAGATTGCTCCAAATTGAAAATTCCTGTTAAGTTGCTCGTCCCTCGAAATTTCCATTACCAGATTAATAAACCGGGCGCAGATTTATTCGAGTCTAATTAAAATTTTTGATTTTTTTTTAATAAAATTACTTTAAGTACAATAGAAATTGTAGTAAGAAACAATCAATCAAATATAGATAGATCATTTGTATCAGTCGCCTTGTGGTAATATTGCATAAAGCCAGAACGTGAATTTACTTAGAAATTTTTTCCTTTCTGATAAATTGCTTTTGTTCTATTGGGTCTGTAATAAAATATTTTTGTAAAAAAATCTCGAAACGCACTCGTGTAAAAACCAATCAATCACCACCACGGAAGACCGAGTCGATCTGCTTTTGGCCTAAATGAGATGTTTGCTTATCAAACGGAAACTCTCTTCCTGGAGATAAAATTCTCCGGCGAACTTTCGTCAAGCAATTTAACTGAGGAATTCGCTCCACTGACTTGATTATGATTGATAAGAAAATTAAGAAGTTGTATAGAGTCAAATTTAAAAGCGACTCGGAATGGAAATTAGATTCTTGCATGCACACATTTCTACGAATTTTGCGAAATTCACAGACCCGGAACTAATAAGATAATAAATCACACGACAAGTAAACCCTTCTGTAAACTGATTACCAGCTTGCGGTTTTGGTTTATGATCATCATAAATTATGCATGCAATTACCTCTTACATTTTTACCTAGATTTTTACGACACTTTTGTCCCAATTGAAAATTAAAGACGATGTTTACTCATTTATTTTCGTTTCGAGTTGGTGCCAAAACGAATCCAGCGCTGGAACAGGTGTACGGATAAAAAATTTCAAATTCTTCGCTTCTCGATTCTGGTCTTAGCATTAACAAAAGACAATAAATCAAAACAGTGTCAAGCGAGCCATCAGTCTCAATATTATTTAGACCTAATGATTATAAATAATCGCGATAGAACTTTGAAATTGGTGCCAACTGGTTAAGAAATTGTTTTTTTCTTGTTTTTGCAGCGAGAAATTATAATTTGCATATATATGAACAGACGTACTTCATGTACCAATACGTTACAAACAACTTGTCTTAAATAAAAAAATACTTTGATGTGCGATTGATCACTGTCATTGTATATACAGTTAAGAGATATTAGAAACGCATTTGCATCTTTAAAAATGCAACAATACCTACACCAGGTCATCATAAGGTTATTTCCTTCAACAATTTCACAAAATTGAAGGTTTCTAAAGCCTTCAGCTACTGCACTAAACACTGTAATTATTGTAGATTACTAGGTGAAGGTCGAGAATCTGCCTATGGTCGACATTCAAAGACATTTCAAGATAAATAATGACTGTTCCCATTTACTCCATTGACTCTAGTTGGCCATAATGGTCTTCCTGATTTCAACGGATTTTAACCATTTCTCCAACAAAGACTTTAGAAAATTGTATTTATGGAGTTTGACGTCTAGGTATGCTAATTGCACACAATATTTTCCTAAATTGATTACTACAACATTTCGACGTGATGCTCACATTCAAATTGCCAGTCGAGTTAATTAATCATATTATGTAACAGTAGGTAATGAGGTATTGAAGACACAATACGAAGAACACTTTTTGTTGACGAGACTTAACAATAGCTATGAAAAAATGGGTCAAGAGGTTAAAAGTAGCAATTTTTGCAAAATACATAGAGCAAAAAATTGTTTTGCAGATACCATTTTTTTATTGAGTGACGTTTTTTGTATTTTTTATAATTTGTGTTTATATTGCTTACTTATTTTTGTTTTTTATAACATTTTACTTTTGTAGTTTTGGTAATACGTGCAAGAAACACAAGATGACAACTGGCAATGTTATGTTAACTAAAGGTAAAATGGTTTAATAGTCAAAATATTACTAAATTATAAAGAAATCTTTTGTTAAAATGTAAATTAGTTTAAACCATAAAGAAAACAAATATTTTTTTTATAATGCACATACCTTGACGTACCAACGCATGAAATAAAATTTATTTACACCCTTAAAGAATCCCTGTCCAATTGAACAAAATTTGTATAAAATTTGTAAGTATATTTTTCTAAATAAATAATCCTTCTCCCTTATTTTATTTAATTATAATTTAATGTTAGTTATTTGTACAGGTGTACTTTGATATAATGCATAAAAGTGTCAAATTAAATTTTTGAGCAAAATATTAAAAACCAGTGAAAAAAAATTCAATAGAAAAAGCTAAACAGTTTTGTAAATAAGTGATTTGTAGTTTTTTTATAAATAAGTAACTTATACTAAATTTGGTGTAATTTTATCCAATTTGAATATAAAAAAAACCGATTAACTTGTTTTTAATAAAATCGTTTGTATCGAAAATTTCTATTTAGATTTAACTGTTGAAACTGATTAAACTTCGTTTTATAAACAAGGTAAGTGCAGAAAGACTAAAAGACAATTTATTCTTGATGACTTAGTAGTGCAAAATATGTGTTTACTAAACCTAGTTAGTATTTTTTTAAGAAGCGGTAGTAAAGTAGCAATAAAGAACAAATATCACAGTTGCAAAAAATTAACTAGATGAAAATTTTGAATATGTAAAAGGTTTTTAAGCTTATCAAATTACAAATTTGTGTTTTCAACAACGACAACTAAATTAAAAACAATAGTTATTTATGTATTAAGGGCGTAATTAAGAAGATTATGGCACGAAGAAATGTTTAAAGCCCGACGTAGAAAGGCTTGTAATTTTCTGAAAACCATTAGTGACGATTAGGCCCGTGGTACATACAACGTTTTATTTTATTGTTTACTTGGTTATTTACCATCATTTAATTTTTTTAAAAACTTATTGGGATAGTGGAAAAAAACTAAAATCCTGGTAAAGTCAAATTTGACTTAAATACAATTTTATTTTTATTTCACTATCCCGATAAGTTTTCAAATTAAAAAAATATTCAAGATTCCGGTATTTTTTTTTTAAACTGTGAACATAATCCAAGTTAACATGTTGTCGTTGCCAGGATACGGTATGTTGTTATTTTCTGTTTTGCAATTTTTCAAAATAAAAACTAATAAAAACGTGTTTAAAAATGTGTATTCTAGAGAAATGTTATAACAGATCTGAGCTCAAAATTCAAGAAAAAGTTGTCTCACGCTCTGTGCGTTTGTAGTGTTTAACAGTTTTTGAAATAAATGATGATTTTTCATGATAATTGTTATTGTTTACTAAATTGAAGACGTTTATTTGACAGCTAGACGAATGTACAGTTATTTATTCGTTATTGTAGCGTAGCAACTTTAAAAAATTCAGTGCTATAAAAATAAAGATTATTTCCTGATTTGCGGGCGTATGAAGTAGATTATGATTTTAAAATAAAATAATATAAGATCCTTTAGCTGCTTTTCCGCGTAGAAATTTTAATAGATAAATCTACAGCAACTACACTTAGTTAAAAAATAGTTGAATTTAGATTTTAGTTTTAGTATTTAAAAAAAAAATGAAACAACTAAAGTTAAGAAGAATAACTACGAAATTAAAGAATTTGTAGTAAAAAAATATTATTATAATATTATTAGTTGTTTTATAAATAATTTTAAAACAATAAATTTTAGCACTAAATATAATATAATCTATAATAAATCTGAATATAATATAATAAATCTACCAATTCAAATATAATCTACATTTGAATTGTTAGACTAACGTTTTGTATGAAAAATATCTGAGCATATTTGCATCTATAATTTATCATAATTAAAGTTAAGTTAAGACAAAAAAAATTAGAAACATTGGTGCTAAAATTAAACAGAAAAGCACCATCATTTTGGCACAAAAATAACGTATCCGACTTGGGTTATCTGTACCAATAGACAACAAAGTCAAACAAAGTGAATAAATCAATAAACAAGAATAAAAATTTTGTATCACAGTCATAAGTCTTGAGTGAATAAATCACAGAACTCTATAAAATAATACTCAATAGCTCTTCTGGTGTTGTTGTAGATTTGAAGATCATTTTTTAAATACCTGTTCTATCTTTATTCTTCAGGTTTCACATTTTTTCGACCCTGTAAGTAGAATAAATCAGCTTATTGTTTTTTTAAGGCTCAACGGCTAATCTATTTTTGCCTTTGCTTAGATAAATTTTTTTTGTACAATTTTTTTTAAATTTTTAAATTTATTTAAAAAATATATAATTTATCTGTGGGTATGTATGCAGTTGCATAAATAAAAAATTATTTTTTAATAAAATATGTAGTTTATAAATAAATTTTGTTGTTAATTGCAGATAAAACACTTTAATGTTTTTTTTAAGAAGCTTTAAAATATTTTTTTATTAATTGTGTCTAACTTCTGTGCCTTATAACATTTTGTAATTGATAAAAAACCATTAAGTTTTACCAGAGAGGTTGCAAAAATAATAAAAACTTGCAAAAAGTATTTGATAGTTTATTACAATTAACTATATTTACAATTACTATATTCTTATTACAAAAATTGGTAAAAACAAAAAATACATAACATAGTGTAAAGAATTTGATTTAGAAGACACAAAATTGATTTTAAAAACCGGTTTCTTAATTTATAATTTTTTTAATTATTCGATGAATTAATAACAAGAATTTACAGAATTATATGCCGCAAGAATATAAACATAGATTTTCAACAAAATTAAAAGCGCATGTTTATAAAATAGTATTTTTTTGTGACGTTTGAAGTTTTTTCTGCACGCTTTTTAGTCTGTTAAAATTACCAAGTTGAAAGATTTAGTCTTGTTGTTTTGATTATAATCTGTGCGGTGCAATATTTTGGATGTGTCTTAAGCGTGTTGATAATTGAGATCTGACTGTTTTATTAGCATAATGACTGTGCATTTTCCGGTGGTCTCCTCTCAGTGAAACTTATCGACAGCTCGTGAACTACCAAATAATCCATCCGGAAGTCTTAGTAAACAACATTTGCTCGTCTTTATAGATCGAAATCTTGTATTAGATCGTAAGTCAGTTTCTCCTCCCGAATGTCATTGCTGCTGCATAAAGCCGCATCAGATCTATTGTTGAAAGTAAAAGGACACAATTATTATTCATTTGTAAATGTCAGTGGTGGCCGATATTCAATATGGTGGGAGTCACCGGACCACACGACATACTTGATAAATGATGTCTGATTCTTAGGATAGCTCTGTTTTTGAACACTTTTGCGATGTGCTGTTGAATATTTTAGGTCTTTGGTGGGACGTGCTTCCGTCTACTCTTCGTTTACATTTGGCGACGTTTCCAGACATGACATGTTTTCTTTCCCTTCTATTATAAATAATATGTGCATTTCGAGCTGTTTTTCCCCGTTTCCGGACGACATTACGAGACATTAACTCCCAAGAAACGAATCTTATGCCAATACTAATGGAACATCGATTCGAATCGCGACCATTTATACCCAAATCAATATTTTGACTTATCTACCAAACGCATCTTTTGTCAGATGATCGATCGGACCAAAAGTTTATTGTTATTTTGTTTGACTTTATTCCTCCAAAATCGATGTTGCCGATAAACGCTCAAACATGTTATGAGTCTCTAGAGGTTTCTGCAAGTCACCGACTTGCAACTGCAACTCATTCAGGTATAGAGTGAAGAGTGGAGGTTCCTGGCACTGAAATGAGTTTGTTTGTTTCACGATTTGGAAGAAATCAATACCAAAGCTTGATACAACAAAATTACAAAATTTTTCAAATACCAAGAGACTCGACGACAAAACTTGCTCTTTAAATACCGACAAACAGTAATTTTTGACATGAGAACGTTACAAAACGAAACTCGCAATAGTCTCTAGAGATGTGAATTGTTAGCACAATAGTGCTTCTAACACTATTCAAAAGAACCGACAAACCAAAAATTTTTACTCAAATCTTTCGACTGCTACTAGGTATACTTATAACCAATGTTTAGTTTTAATGGGAATTTTATCGATTTTCTATTTAGTTGATAATTTTGTTCGCGTTATTTTGCTTCATTTACTTCTTCAGATTGTTCCTTTTCATTAACCACCAGAATTTTGCTTCTGTTAACGGTTATTTGACCATTAGCTACAATTTCATGATGTCTTTATCTATAATTCAATAAAGTTTATTCAAAACTCATTATTCTAGCGCTAACGATGTGGCAAACATTATAGCTATAAAAATAAAAACCAAACTAGTTATTTATTAAATTAAGACACCTGTTTCTGTAGTCATTTTTTCAAATATTGTCTGTTTAATTTTAATTAGATAAATAACTAGTTCAGGTAAAAGTTTCCAAACATAATTCTAAAAATATGTTTCAACTTCCTCTAGAACCAAAAATATTCGTCCTGTCACAAAATAATTAATGAAGGAGTTGTCATATTTCTATCGCACATTTCTAAATGCATTTTTCTTGTTCTAATTAGAGTTTTATCAGAGTGGCAAATTAGAGAAAAAAGCAAATTTCTATCAATATTTCCGAAAATATCAAAGTTCCCAAGGGACGCACATGATGACGGCGCTGAAGACTTCTTCTCGTTCTCTTTTGCTCCCACGAGAACCCAAGGGAACTGCGCAAGAGAAACATTTGATAAGCGGCGACGTGTAGAAGTGGGAGGAGTAAAGTTTACCGAGCTTTTCACCATCCTCCAGTTTATACGCGACTGGAGGAGCGAAAGGTTGTGCCTCCTTGCAATAAACTTGCTTTATATATAACAGTCGGCGATAAAAGCTCTAGTAATTGTATCAAGTGACGAGGTTTTAAAGACAATGTGAGTGAATTTCTTTGGAGGACTGTCAGACCTAGTGAGAATTTTTTTGTTATTTTGGAGCCTGATTTCCGAATTTATAGTGAAGTAACTAGTGATTTTGGGATGTTTGTTCCGACCGCGTGCATGTGAGCCCCCACCTCTCGTCCGAGTAGCGTCATCCATCATGGTCGGTGACGTCAGGCGTTTGGATTGGTAGAATCTCGTCACGTGGTGGGTTAATTGAAGGCGGAGCCAGTACGAGTGGTAAAGTAGGGGAAGCGAAAAAATCGTCTCTATGCAATAACCTAGTGCGTAGTAAACCCCCCACCGAATAATCCACGGCACGCTATTCCGGCTGAGCTTTTAGCGAGAAGTGAGGAAAAATTAATGATCATGAGCTCGTTTTTGATGAACCCCGGCACGGCGTTACCGACCTATCAGCAACCCCAGCACATCAGCGGTGTCGTCGTTGACCCCAAGTTTCCCCCGAGTGAAGAATACAATCAGAATAGTTATATCCCGTCGCCTAATGGCGACTTCTTCGGCAACCACCACATCCCCCAGCAGCAACACCTGCAATACGGCTACCACAACCCCCAGAGTTACAACACTTTAAGTAACGGCTATGGCACCTACGGTAACTATTACCACCCCCAGATACACTCCCATCATGGGCCACCTATACACCATCAAATCCGGCCGCCCATCTTACACGACTCTCAGTCAATGGGTTGTGGCTCACAACCGCCAGTTACAAGTTCCTCGAACATTCTTCAAAATTTAGCAGACATTACGCCAAATGTTACCCAAAACAGTGATGTGAAATCTAGTGTGTGTAGTCCGGCTTCGTGTCACCAAGACTCGAGAGCTTCTCCGTCGGGTCAGCACCTGCAGGAGCTCGGCTTAAGACTCGAGGACACCAACTCGGACGAACAAGACGACGGAGACGACGGCCAAGGCAGTTCTACCAACAACGATGAAGACGACGACGATGAGGAGACCGGCGACAGACAAATCTATCCATGGATGCGCAAAGTGCACGTTGCTGGAGCCTGTAAGTCCTTATTTTGATAAATTGAACGACGTTTATCGGTTTCGTTTAATTCTCACTAAAAGCCACTTCACCACAATAGCTCGATGTAAACAACTCGTGTCTCCGGGACCACAAAGGTAGAGTTACAAATCGACGGTCGTTTACAAATAAAAGATAATAAATTGGAAGTACTTAAGGCTTTGTGTCGGGACAAGAGTCTGGGACGAATAACTTATTGCGGTCGCATCTTCCCATGGACGAGGACCGTCGGATTGATGGGATGAGATAAATAGCGTGTTTTGACTTTTGACACCAGAAACGCGAATTTGTAAAGACGAGGTTTACAAATTGCCACGTTAGGGAAAAATTTTAAAGCGATACGAAGGTATTTTTACACTTGGGGGGCTCAAATTATGTCCCAAATAACAAATGAGAGCTGACAATACAAAAGAAATAAAAGTTTTGATTTTTTTAGATTTAAAAAACCGTAAAATGGCTTAATTTTTATTTTCACAAATATTCGCTTATAATCAAAACAGTCACCAACTTTTTTATTTTGTATTTTAAAATTTGGTTGTATAGTTACTTATCTAAAATAAAATAATATTGCTCAGCTTATACCAAAAATATTTATTTCAAATATTTATAACGTGTAATAAAAATATATACATTTAATGATGATGGTTAAAATAGTACATTAAAATTGTTAACAATCATACCTAAGTAAACAGATACTACTTTTTTAATAAAGTTAAGCTTTGTTTGGTCAACAAGTTTAAATTAATCAGTATAGTTCAGCATTTATCTATAAGAAATATTGACTTAGAAGCGAGTTGTAAATATTTTCAACAAAAATAGAAACCTATTTAGAGTAATAACACTAAACCTAATATAACTATAAAAGACAGAAAAAAACACATTGAAAAGCATAGTTTTAAGTTATTTAAACATGTTATAACAAACATTACGTAGGTATTCTCTAAACGTGAAAAAAATTTTTTAAGACCAAAAATATTCAAATCAATGAAAACAAATAACAGTGTTGTATCATGTGTTTAAATAAATTCTTTATAGAAGCTTTTAACGACAAATTTATTTTTGTTTTGCATATTTGAACTATAGAATTGTTAGAACGGCATAACTAATCTAACTTAAAAATTAACTTCTAACTGTTATGTTTTGTAGTTAAGAATTTATGTCTTAGTTTAAGTAGAAAATAATTTTTTACATTTTTATTAAAAAAAAAACAATTGGACCAAAAGTTATTTTTTTTGTAAAATTTTCAACAAGTGGTCGAAAGTATTTGAAGAGTAGATGTTTGAATTAATTAATTAAATATTACGAGTACATAAATAATATTGCAACAAAATAAACTATTTATTATCTTATACGCTAATATCAGATGATATATTTCATAACTAAACGTAAGAAGGTATATATACCGACTTACTTTTCTCAAAATATTTTTCTAAATTTTTATTTAAATAAACTGATAATTAAAAAAACTGCTTTACAAATTATTACAAATGCTTAAATGTTTAATTTAAGGCGTAATACGTAACTACACTTATAAATTTGTGACTGTTTTTGACACAACAACAACTGTTATATATATATATTTTTTTAATGTGCGTGAAGTGCTGTTTTTAGTGCATTAAATATTTAATTATTTACATCAGTAGAATGCTGTAAAGAACTATTTTGTAATTTGAAAGCTGGTTGAAACATTCTTCGTAAGAAAGAGAGTTTTATTGGCACGAAGATTGTAAATTTCGAATTACATACGAATAATTTTTTTAATATTTAATTTTGGCAATAGTCAACTATTAAATGCTCTCAAAAAATGTGCACCTATTTATTAAATTTTTGAGCTAGCGATTTTTATTTTATTGACTAGTCACTGCATTAAATAATGTGTAAAATAACGTTCTTTTATAAACTTGATTACTTTAAACAACATTTGAAGGGTACAGGAATGAAAATAGGAATGTTCAAACATTCAGTTATTATCGAACTGGAATTTCCATCGTTTTTTCACCAATTTTAAATGCAATACAAACAAAAAACGGTTAAAAACAATGACTGTCAACACTCCTAAGTCTACTCAAGAGTTATATCAAATAAAAAAATCTGCCATATTTATGAAAAACAATAGGAATCCCACCTCTGTAAGAAAACAAATTTTTGAACATTCTTCTTTTTATGCTTGTACTCTTAATTTTTTTTTTTTTGAAAAATAGGAGTTAAGTGAAATGACAGACAAGGTAGTTACCGACGATTTATTGAGACTTTTCGACTGTAGGGTTTACGATTTTTTTATCTTACATTATATAATGTAATTACATTTAGTTCATTTTACATTATAAAATGTAAAATTAAATGTTAATTAATTCTTACAGCCCACCCTAAAGAAGCCTTAATAAAGAAGCGAAAGTCCTATTTCTCGAAAAACAAAGAAAAAATAGAAAAATTATAATAAAGACGATACCTCAAACAAAGAACAATTTATTTTTTAAGTACAGTAAACCCCGCTTAATGTGATCTCAAAATTCAGTCAAAAATTAAACTATTTTTTAAAAAAATAAGTAAGATGATTTTTAGATTTATGTACATCATGTTAAAAATAAATACATTATATTAAAAAAAATGTTTATTACAGTCAATCATGTGATATAAAATGATATATATATATATTTGTATTTTATATAAATTATAGTAGTATTATTTGTTATGTTAACATAATATATACATACATAAAAAACTTTGGTTTTTAGTTAATTTAGTTTATTTTTGACTTTTCTGGTGCGGTTAATGTGAGTAATTTGTAAGAGTTCCAAAGTGATTACGTTAAACGGCGCGGCTTCCATTGTATTTCTAAAAAAATATATAAATTATTGACTGTTCGTATATTTGACCGCAAGGCGCGTAAAAGTCATTTTTCTACTACGAGTAAAGTATTTACTCGCAAAATAGTTTTTCAGTCGTCAAAATTCCAAAATTTTCTTTTATCGAGATTGTGAGAGGAGACGCTAAAAAAGCTTTTGAATGCACTAAAAACAAGTTCACGCTCTTGATGTAAACATTATTTTTTTCTACAATTTACTTTTTATTTGTGGAAAACTTTAAGTTAATTTCAAAATATAATTTCGTAATTTTTAGTCAATTTTGATAAAATCATTTCTGGTGTCCGGCGAATTTGGCTGGACACGTTATTGGTTAGAGAACAAAAGCTCACGTGAGTAAAAAACACACTTCACACACCGATAACTATGCGTTAAATGCGTTTTTTATTATAGTTGAATTTTTGTAAAAAGTACGTTGAGTTAGTTTATAATAAATTTTGCTCTTCTTGTTCTTTTTCTTTCTCTGCTCATTAAAATCTGCTTTCATCTACTTATAGTGCGAATCACAATAAAACAGCGTCAAAAATAAACACGTAGTGAAAAACTTAATGAAATTTGATGATAGACTAAACAAGCGCAATTTTTTCTCCCAGAATCTTATTTATTTATTACACGCAAACATTGGCATAATTTCTCTATTTCATGCTTCACCTCAGCCTACCTATTATCCGTCGCTCTTAATTACATTTTTTTTTCACACACGCACTTATTTTTCTTTACATTATAATTCGTTTCATGTTTTATTTATTACAAGCCTACCATTTCTCTAATTTCGCTCGCCGCAAATCCTGACTGAACATAATGCAGTTTTAAGTGCACAGTGTGTAATGTTTTTAGTGCACAATTTGTTGTGGTTGCCTTTAGACAAGTACTTACATACGAATTACTTTATTTTCGGGCTTTTGAGCAGGAACAATGCAATTCAAAAAATTAATGAGTTAATAAAAATGCATACAGATACAAAGATAATATTAATTAGGACCGCAAGCGACGTGTTAAAAACCTTTAATAAAACTCCTGTCGTCTGTACACATTTTACAAGGGATCACATTACAGACAGAAGCACACTGCTGAAATTTATGGCCAGCCATAACATTAAATTGCTCCAAGTTAAGGAGTCATTTGTAAGCTCGAGTGTACCACGTGCCAACACTGGATTTGATTACATCCTTATTACACGTTTATCGGAGATATTCACGGAATTTTATTATAAATTTTCAACATCCTGTTTGATGGTGTTTTAATAATCGTTTTCGTCTTTTCAGTTTCGAAATCGAATGATTTATCAGCAAGTAGATGTAAGTTACTATTTAACACATTCAACAATCAGTGGCTTTATGTCAAATAATTTAACAACGAATTTGTCAATTAACACAATCAAGCTTTGACATTGATCCACTGGTGTCTTTTATAGCTTTAAGGAAATGGGTTATTTTTGGCGATGACGAAGGGATAAAGTTGCTTAAATTTGTATTAAAATGCAGCAAAATAATGTTTTTTGCTATTAAATTATTTGGTCTAAAATTAAATAAGAAACAAAGTTTGTTCACTTAAAGCTCTTGTCATTTAAATTAACTTAATTCAACAATTAGATTAACTACTAACTTTAACGGCCTTGGGGTAACACTGTTTGGAGGCCCGTTTTTAATTAATCTAAGTAGAAAGAGTTATTTGCCATTTTGTCACACGATATTTTTTCCTTTTTTTAAATACTTAAGGAGAGTTATATGCATCAGACATTATTAAAAACATTGTTGAAATAATAATAATAATTATGAGAAGATGGATAGGTAAATTGAATACTTGTTAATTGACTATATTTCGGCCCATTTTCTTGTTTATTTCTGCATAATTCTCGAAGCTTTTATAACGAAATGGACGTGACAGATAAGGAAATATTACACATACTTAAGAAAAGAGACTGAAAAAAAGAAGAATACGAAAAGCTTCACTTAGAAGAAAAAAAATCAATAAAATTTCTACTAAATCAAAATTTTCTGTAAAACTTAAAAACTAATAATAATTAAAAATAAAATCACAAAAAACTACAAAAATTAAGAAAAAATAATCTATGTGTACTATAATTCAAAAAAATAACAAAAAGAGCTTTAAAAAACTTGAAAATGACGATTAGGAAAAAAGAATTTTAAGAAACTCAAAAACCAACGACTAAAAAAACAATAAAAAACGCTGTATTAAAAAAGAACAAAGTAAGGTATAAAAAAAACAAAAAATTTTTTTTAAAATTTTTAAAATTAATAATACTAAACTCAGAAAAGAAACGTTGTTAAAAAAAAATATTATTAACATAAAAAACAAGGTAAAGTATAGAAGAATAAAGAAAATTTTTAAATCACCTGAAAAACACCGATTGAATAGAAATAAAGATGCTTAAGGAACACTTAAAAAGCGACAACTAGAAGAGAAAAGAAAACAAGGAAGAGGCCGACACAAAAAGTAGTAGAACATTTTAAAAGAATTTTATAGCTTCTACGATTATTTCTACAAAAACGTTTTCTTACTTAAAAAGAAATTTGAAGTAAAAATTCTAGAAGATCTGCAAAGAACGTTAATAGAAATCAAGATAAAAAAATGTGAATTGTAACAGAATAAATTATGTTTTAACTACCTTCATAATAATTGAAATTTTTAACTTATGACGGCTAAACTTTTAATAATTTTGATTGTGGGGCTCTAGACTCTAGGTCATGCCAATATAAATTTGCTTTTGATTTTAATATATTGTTTAGCTTTATAAGATATTAAGTGAAATCTGTATACATTTACCTAAAGGCATTGACAACATGCTTAAACATATTGAGATATTTTTAATTATTAATAAATTCTTTACATGAGAAAATGTAATACAAATGCGTTATTTAATTATGTTGTCTTGAGAATTTTATTCTAACAATTTACATTTTTAACTTGATAATGTTTAACTTAATGATTCTCAAACTTATTTATCACTTTTTTAAAAAATAAGAATTTTATATAGCATTTTTTTTAAATTTTGGCATATTAGGAAAAAAATTAATATCAAAAATTTTACAAAATGCTTATTATAATTGTCGTTTGTAGTTTTTAATTTTAGTAAGTGTTGCCTGCGGTTTTAATTTTTTTTCATAAATTTTTTTGTGGCATTTAATTTTGATAAATAATTGTCTATTAAGTTTTAATAAAAACCTATACGCTTTCTAGTGGTAAAATTTGAAACTAGTGAAACCATTCGTTATTGAGAGAGAAAACTCAAATTTTTGAAATATGGTGGAAGTTTTTCTCTTAATAACGCACTTGTCATATCGTCAATAAATCCCAGTTTTTATAAGATGTCGATTAAAGTTTTAAATTTTTAAGAAACTATCGCCTACAGTTTTCATTAAATCGCCCCCTGCGACTTCTAATTTTTATGAAACTGTTGCTTGCCGTTTGCAACTTTTATAAAACTGTATTCTGAGGCGTTTAATTCTTAGATTATAAGAATAATTTAAATTTCTAGGCGACATACAGTTTCTTACAAATCAAGAAACTCACTATTAAATAAGAATTGCGACCTGCAAGCGATAGTCTAATTAAAGCTAAGAGCTGAAGGCGACAATTTTATTAAAATTGAAAACTTCTATAAAAATTAGAAGTCGCAAGCAACCGTTAAATCAAAATTAGGACTGAAAATCAAAATTTCATTAAAATTGGAAGTAGCAGGAAGCTGTTTCTTAAAGATTAAAAATAATAGTTACATAGTAATTGTAACAGTACTGTTTTTGAACACAAAAAACAATAATTTATTAGTACTAACACAAAATAAAACTTAATCTCATCAAAAATTTATTTTCAGCCTTTCAGTGTTAACCGACGTAGTAAAAATTTTCTATTAACGCAGTTTCTTACGCAGTAAATACATTTTATACACTATTCGATGCTAAACAAAAAAACTTATCAGATCACACTAACGAAAAGTTTTAAAGTATAGTTTAACGAAAGATATTTGGGCAGACTTTTCAAGTACTTCCAATAAACAGAAGCATAAAAATAATTGCAGTTACCGCAAAAACCGTAAAACACTTTATAAAACCTTATTTATAAGGGTAAACACTTTTACATTTCACAACAACTTTTTCTCGGAATTATTAAAAGATGTAAGCAAAAGCTTGCCAAGGTCGTTTAAATGTAAAAGAAATATATTATTATTTTTATTTATTTATTAAATGTTTGGACTCGATTTACTTATGCAAATATCAGAAAGTGACAAACAGTTAAAACATACTATAATTTTTAAAATTTGTTTTGCCTGAAGATAGTTCTAGTTTTTCTAACCTAAACTAACTATTATTACGTAAATTAACTCAATATTTTTGAGACGACTAAAATAATTTTTTAACAGTGTTTTGATTAAATTTACTTTTAGTTTTTTTAATCGAAATATCGAAAACTGATAATTTTGCATGAAAGTGGCTGATGGTACCAAAAGCGGTCTTTTGCACAGATACTACAAAATTATCGCTATATCATTTCGGAATAATTTTGTTACTTTCAATTGAAGAAATTACCGCTAAGTTGGTCCTGGTCTAAAGTTGTATGTACAAATTTCATTAAAAGTTTTATAAAATTGCATGATGTTCAACTTTTCATGTCGCATCTTACGTACAGCTAATTGTTAATTTAAGTGATTATTACAAAGCTTTATATAAAAAAAAAATTTACAAAAGCTTAAAGTACTTGTATTAAAAGACTTTAAATTTATTCAACTGACATCCGCATTTTCAGTCTAACTTTTGACAAAATACGAATAGTTTGCTTAATCTAAGCTATTTCTTATGATTGTGTTTTATAATAAATTTACAAAAAATTATGTATGACAATAGTTAATGAAAACACTTTGTTGTTTGATAAACAGTAAAGTACAACGAAAAAGTATGAGAAGTAACAGTATATTAGTATACGAATATCAAATGAAGACTGATTATTATTTTTTTAAATTTCTAACTAACAGCAATGTTTTTTATTATTTTGTGCTCTAGACTGTTTTAGAACTTACATTTTTTTTTTCTCAAAATTTTTGTTAGACTTGACGGTGACAATAGTTGTGTCGAAACATGTTTCAAAAGCTGCACAATAGCATTTATAAATTTTTACAAGTACGGTTAGTTTCGCTTCTTGTGCAATTCCAATGCACTCATAATACAAGCAATTACAGAAGAATAATCAACAATCTACTATTATCTATTGAGCAAGTCACTTGTACAAAAGAACAATTAATCTAAAATAGAAGGAAATACTTGTAAAGCATTTTTTCTTATGCAAATGAGCAGAATTTTTATTTAATTGTAGTCTTATGTTCTAGTCTAATTTTAGCCCACTTTTTACCACTCCGTACATAAATAAATTATTCCAAATTAGATGTCATCAGTGTCATTATGCTCACGTCAAGTGGTTCAACACACCAGAATTTCTTCTACAAGTCTATTATATTAAAATGACTGTTTAAAAAATGTCAATGTCAAGGCAATACTATCTTGCTTAAATTTAAATAGGTAATTGAGTCAAGTTTTTCTTGAAATATTTAAAATACTTGCCGTGTATGATGAAAAAAATTGTATTGTCTACGCTACGATCCATTCACTTTGCATAGCAACCCAACTAATCTCTTCAAGGCTAGTTTTTATTAAATCTTTAGCCCTCATTGCCTCATCTTGGGTCCCTCGAAAAGTCTAATTTCCGTTTGATTCTCTCCTGGACCACACCAAACCTGACCTTGGTGCAACCCAGACTGTCGGTGCAATTGTTGTTTATGTCAATAATGTGCATAATCATCGTTTGGGCAATGAGAATGAGGATCGCTTTGTGGAGTTTACCGACGGCCAAAAATTGTTTATCGTTCGTCTACAAATTCGATCGAACCATTCTAATTAGAGGCATTCAGCTCGTTTAATAGCTTATTTCGGCCAAATGTATGGGCTGTTTTTCCCAAATTTAAATTTGCTACATGTTTCGTCTTTATCTATCTTCAAGCAATTACAAATTGCTCTTGATGTTAATCACGTTATTACAAAATAATTTTGCAATGAGTGTTATTACCACGGGAGGCGTTACAAGTGAAGACTTAACTTTTTAAAGTAGCTAATCTAAACGCGGCTACAATGCCATCTTGCATAAGGTGTAACGTGACTTTGCAAAATATCACTTTCTTTGATAATCGAAATTACAAAACCTGCAAAGTTCATCGTTTAGTTATGATCGGGCGTGATCTGAAAATATTTATACATGAGTTGTATGATAATGTTTTTATAGTAGCAATGGTTGTATTGAAATGTAGTTTGAATAAACATGGAACAAGTGTATAATCGAATGGATGTAGTAATCTCATTGATAAAAAATTATTTAAAAATTTATGAGGAATATTTAAAATAGATTGTTTTCAAAATGCAAAAATAATAATGCTTTTAATACTAGACATTTATATTAATATTATGTCATTACAAAAGTTGACTGACATATTTTTAACTCATTTATCATTTTGTTGATAGATTTTTATTTATGTAGTAGACAACTTGGAATATACAAAAAATAAATGGTAGCGAATTTTTTATGTATTGTTTTTATTAATATATTACATTTTTATACTTTTTGGTATATTATTATTTATTAATTTATTACAGAGCGTATTTTCAGTGCTTCTATCATTTCCAATATTTCATTTACTTTGAAAAATTTTCAAATTCAATTAAAACGTTTAAAGACTTTCTTCTACAATTAACACAAAATTTTGTTACAAAATTTAATATAAAACGGCTATTATAAGTATAAATAGTAAAATTGTTCAATCTTTGAAAGCATTACTTAGAATATACCTACTGTGAGGAGATAGTTTATTAAATTTCTACCAGTTTTCAATTTGAAAGTGCCGATAAAATATATCATTTCGTCAATATCTTTTAAAATTTCTGTAAGTAAAGTAATTATTTTGTTAGTATATATTGTCAAAATCTGGTATTATACATAATATTAAAATTTTAGTTATATAAAGATTTGAGCCAAAAAGCGCTTACAGTGTTAGCCCGAGGTAGGCTTGAAGTGGAAGATGTTTTTGTAGGGTTTGATGGGGAAAGCTCTACTGCATCAAAAGAAAAACAAAATAAGAATGTATTAAAAAGTGTTTATTTACTATGCCTAGAAGAACAAATTTATATTATCTAGGTACGATATGATAAACAAAAAATATCATCTAAGCTTTGAAATACTTTTTGTCATTGTAAATTATATAAAAAAAGAAAAAAAGTCATTACCTTCTAGAGAATAATTTTGCTTGATCATATGATATACAAAATACCGGATTTTATATATGTATTAACCGTATAATACAATACATAACATTATTCTCATTACTGACCTAATAATACTTACCGTTTATATTATTATTATTAACTTTTGGGTTTAAATAAAATACGGACTGCAATATTAAAAAATACTGAGCATTTATTATTTTTACAGATAATTTTTTTTATTCCAACTACTGACCTAATAATAATACTTATCGTTCATTTTTTAATCTTTCAGGTTTAAATAAAAGACTGACTAAAGTATACAAAAATACTGTCAATTTATTATTTTTACAGAACGTAATATACTGGCTATTTATTTTTAATGCTTACAACATTTTTACTTACTACTACAATACTAACTGTTTAAGTTATTTATAATCATCTTAATATAAATTTTAACATTTTATTTAAAATACTGATTAAATATTAATTTAAACTACTGACACTGTAAATACAAGCTATATAAAACTTTGAGAAAAATGTTAGTGTTATATTGTCTTCGTTATTTGAATCAAATTAAAAATTCAAATTGTTAGTTTGTAAAAAAAACTTTAAACAAATATATATCTTGACTTTATGAGAGGTAGAAGTCAAATTATTATTTAAATTTTGAAAAAAATTTATTATATGTTTAAAGCAGCATTTTATTTTTTAAGATCGGTAACAAAGAGCGGGTGCCAAAAGCACCAAGTTTTAGAACGAAGTTATTTTGATAATTAAGTACGTAGGTTTCTTTTTCTTAGTTTTATCTTTAAATTTTTTAATATTATGTGATTCTATTAAGTAAGTAGATCACGAATATAATGATTTTGTCTTTTACTCTATAAAATACATTCAAAAATGTTTTTTGATCTAATGTGTACACACGACCAAAGTAAAATTAGGTGTTGTGAATAAAATCACATATATTTTCGCTCTTTAAATTTAAGGTAAAGACAACTCAAATTTTCTACCGGTTTATCTGGTCGTTTTAAGGTCGTTTCTAGTTCTCTCAGCTTAAGTAATGAATACGATTATGGTAACTCACTCTCCCGCCGGTGAACCATTGTTAGAAGATGTATAATTTTAGTCACAGTGGTCAAATTTTTCGTGGTCAAATATGATCACTTAGCGCAGTTGTGCTAAAACTAAAAACTTTTTACTAGTTTTTGTTGATATTACATCAAGTTTTGCTGATGTGCAAATTATATTGATCCATATCTTCAGCAGTACAATTTGATTATGAAAGTGTTTTTATGTTGTTTGTTTTTGCATTTGAAAATAAAAAGAATTTTTTTAAATAATTCTACTCATCATGCGACTTGTCTAGGTAATTGTAGTGTTTTGGTGTATTACGTCCATTATTTTTATATTTAAAAAAATATTGTTACGGGGAAGTGAACAAGGCAGATAAACTATTTTATAAAGCCGACGTTTCGAATCATTTATTGATTTTTTATCAAGGCTTATAAGAAATGTTAAAATTTGTTTAGCATGGTACCATCAAATTGTCTCGGTAATTGTAGTGTTTTTGTAATTAACGAATTTTATTTTAAATGTTTTTTAAATTAATCTGTAATCTCTAAACAATTAAAAATTTGCGTTTTTTTAATATTTGGATTTTATAGTTCATAATTTTATTAAGATTTTTAAATTCCAATATCGGCAAAAATTTTGACATATTTATACCTAATATAAATTTAAAGCAATCACACTGATGTAGTGATGTATTAAATAACTACAACTATATAAGTCGTAAAAGAATGATGGTAGGCGGAGCAAATTCGTGTTAATCTATATAGTAGGGAGTGGGTGTTCTAATTTTTTGAGCCAAATACGTATTTTCGAAACTTTTCTTAGCGTTATATTTTTACTATTAACTTTTAATAATAATAATTTAATAATAATTAATCATTCTATTTATACTACTTTTTGCACAAAATGTATTTATTATTCTTTATGTTGTTGGCTACTGCTTACATATTAGTAATGACTGAATTTTAAAAGGTCTTCTATTTTATTGGAAGATGTATCACTACTGATAATTTTTAACAAAGTGGTCTATTAAGATTTGTCTTTAGATAGCTAACTTGATAAAAAAAACATTTATAAACACTCTATACGTTTATATATAGGTCGATTTTTAACTATATCTCTGTTAAACTGAGTAGTGCTAAATAACAAAGAGTAGATCAAAATGTTATTTAAACTGGTCAGAACATATTTGATGGCTTTACATTAGAGAAACCAAAAGCTTTTTTTTTGACGTAACTATTCTTTTTTGCATTATAGCAATTATTAACATTATTATTTTTTATTTTAATATTCATATCTGTCATGTCTTTTACCTTTACTGAATAAAAAAACTACCAAATAAATTAACTGTGTAGATAGCAGACGAGTGTAGATAATACCTTATTGTAAATAAAATTTGCAATTTATATTAACTGTTCATTATAAATAATTTTGTACAAAAAAATTACGCACTGAATAGTAAAAAGTCAAATGTAAAACAGTCCCTAATTTATAAACCTTTAAAATCAATAGAAAAAATCGTAAATTTTAATATTAAAAAGTAAGAGCGACATCTTTTAAATAGCCGATCCTTACACTGACAATGATCACTTTTAATAAAACTACTAAAAAAATTACTTTTATTACATTAAAAAAAAAAATAATTAGAAATTATAATTATTTTGTCTGATTAATATTTTGTAAGCCTCAAGCAAATAAGGCACTCGTCTTTCTAAAAATTGTATTTTAAGCAGTTTTTAGGCGCTTTCTACTGTATATTTACAGTATGGTTATTACTGTAAAACAAATGGTTATTACTATTTCGAAATTTTGCAATAACTTTAATAAATCCAACAGGTAGCAGTCGAGCTTATTTCTGACCGGAACAAGATTTTTTAAACTTTGTATTGGTGACTAAGAGTTTTGTTGATATCTATAGTTTTAAGCCTTAGAGGCTTTTTTAGCTTAAATAAAAAGTGTTGTTTTAAAAAGTGTTTGTAAAAAAAAACAAAGAATATATTTGAACTGATTCTTACTAAAACTAAAAACATAAATCTTCAAATTTTAAAACCTGTTAAGTTTTTAATCTAAGTCTAATCTTTATTTTAACGTAACAATTCAAACATCACTTGCTGTTAAGTAGCCCGTAGGTATGTACTAATGTGTTGCTGATTGCGCCTTCTTTATTATTATTAATTTTATTACTACTTTTGTTATTTTTAGGTATACATAAGTATATTATTTATTTTGTTTTATAAATAGAAATTTTCCTGTTGTGCAACTTACAAAATGATTACCTGAAATTAAAACAGCTAATTATCTTTAAGGAAGCAAAAACGTTGTAAATAATTAGTTTTACACAGAAATTAATTTACGTAATTGTGTGTAGGTCTACGTCTATCATGTAAGAAATATTTTATCTTTGCTTGTTTTCTAAATTGTAATTGATTTTCTACTAAAAATTAATATTTAAGCAAATGCCTACCGTAAATACACCGTTTACATAACTTTATAAGATTACAGCAAGCGCAATTTAAATATTAACTCCTGGTAAATATTTAAAACGTCGTTTATACACGAACGAATAAATTTTCCGTCGTCCTCCCTAATCCAAAATGTATAAGACAGTATTTATCCACCCCCATAATGCGTTTTTAATGACAACTAATCCTTTTATTTTTTATTTTCCAGCAAACGGCAGCTTCGCCCCTGGCATGGAACCCAAACGCCAACGTACAGCCTACACCCGCCACCAAATCCTCGAATTAGAAAAAGAATTTCACTACAACCGCTACTTGACCCGTCGACGTCGCATCGAAATCGCCCACACATTAGTCCTTTCTGAACGACAAATCAAAATCTGGTTCCAGAACAGACGGATGAAGTGGAAGAAGGATAACAAATTACCCAACACGAAGAATGTAAGGCGAAAAACGAATCCCGCCGGAGTGACGACGACCACCAAGGGCAAAGTTCGAGCAAAGACACAGAACGCCACTCCACCAAATAACAATGATAAACGGAAGAATAACAGGGAGGTGGACGGATTGGGGGAGAACATGCTGGATATGTCGCTGTCAAGGCACCAGATTTCGTCCATGGGGCATTCGCATGCCCACCCCATGCACCACGAGATGATACAGGATATGCACATGGGCATGGGGCCCTCACTCACCCCACTGGCCTCGCCAGGATGTGCACCGGGACAGAATCTACAGCCGGTCATCAAGTCGGACTATGGACTCACAGCTCTCTAGATTTCTTGTAGTACAATTAAGTTAATGTGAATCGAAACGCCGACAATATGATTTCTCGCTGTGTAAACGTGAACTGTGACTGGACAATGTTTAAGCGAGTCTGCGATTTTATGGGTTTCAGTTCAGTCAGCGTCCAAATACTCATTGTTGTAAGTTCTTTTATGCCTCATTTATCGTACGTTTATTTTTTGTACTTTATTGTGCCATTTAATATAAGGATTGTTTTTGTTGTTACCGTATTTAATAAACTTGAAATACATGTGACTTAAGGTTATATTTACGGCACATTTTTTTACAGCACGTGTTGCTCAGGGTAAGAGTGGACTCGGATTTTTTTCGTCGTTTTTTTATTATGCATGTATTTTTAAGGTTATTAAACCAGTGTGATCCTATAAAGTATAAAGTTCTGTAGGTAAAATAGGTTGTAAATATTCTTATTTAGAAATAAAATGTATACTTCTATTAATCTCACTTTTATTACTCTACTAGCTAACCCGACAGACGTTGCCCTGTCCAAATTTCAATAAATTTCTTTGTGAATTGGTAAAAAACTATTAAAAATATGTACCAAAACAAAGCAAAAATGATAAAAAATACGTTTTTTGGAATGACTATTGTATCTATTAACGATTGGAATCTTGAATATTCAATTTTAGAAGTACCCCAATTCTATCGGCAGTCACCTCTAAAATGCTGGAAATATGTAACGTGCCTGGCATGTAATCAACTTGAAACCATGCGGTTTTGTTCCAAAATTTAAGTCTTAAATTAATTCAAAAAATCATGCCAAAATAGCAACTAAATAATTTTTTCGTCACGATGTATCCGATTGGCTTAATTAACAATTTAATAATCAACTGTCAAATGGCATTTGCACACGTAACATAACTGCATTTGCTGGATAAATTGGAAAACAACACAAAAGTAAAAGCAAATGTAATTATAAGATCTATTCTAACAACGTTTAGAATCAGTTCAGAACGGTTCAGAACTAAATTCAGCATGCACAATAAAAATTTTGGAATACTGAAACGCTACTGCCCATGTGCAGTGTAATTTTGAACCGTTCGAAACTGTTGTTGTAACAAACTTATATAATAATTTAAGCTGGAATGGGTTTTTTCAGATTTTTCTAGATTTTTAGAGCTTGTTTATTTGATAACATTTAATTACTTTTTTTATCTCAAAAGCATAAAAAACCAAACAAAAATGTCGTTTCTATCGTCAGTTAAAATTGAAAGTGCGTAAAAAAATTATGATTTCTGCAGTTTGTCCGATTTTTTTTTGCTGAAAACTTTTTTATAAAAAACAAATAAAAGCAGTTATCATCGTTTAAAATTACTTTTTTAGTCACTTTTATAGTTACAAAATTACTTTTTTAGTCAACTTTCCAAATTTTTTATTTTGTAAAAACATTATTCTGAGACTATTCCAAACATAAAAAAAAATAGTGAAATTGGTGTAGTCTTTCTCAAGTGTAGGGCTCATCAACAAACAACATTTGTGATTGATTTATACAACAACAAGAAAACATCACAATTACATCGAATATTTTTTAGGCTAAAATAAAGCCATTTAACAGAACTTAGGTATATCCGCACCAATCTACACCGTTTAGGAATTAGAGAGCGTTAAAGTTAGAAATTAGAATCTGTTTTTTATTAATAATTTTTTAATCATTGTATTGATTCTTATAAGAGTTAGTACAAAAGTATTACTGTTTAAAGTGGGCATTTTGGTAAATGTTATTTTTTATTGCTATTCTTTAATCTTTTAAATTTTGGATTAAATCTTTTTTGTACGTTATTGTCACAACAGTCTATTATGCACTTTATTTTGAATATTAATAATTAAGTGCTTTAAATTTACGCCACATTAATACAAATTTTAAATTTTTAATGACAACGTAAATTCATTAGTAAGTGGCTACAGGTATACTCTACTTTTTAAACAAAAATCTTTTTAAGCAGTTATATCAGAATTTGAGTCTTCAATTTACGTCAGTTTTTATGGTAATTTAACATTATCTAGTCGGTTTTTTAAAATAAAATTAATCAATTTATTAAATTTTATTAAAAATAAGATATTTAAATAGTAAAAAGTTAGTTTTACTCTTCGTTAAAAAATTCAATATTTTATTAAATAACAATGATCAAATTTTACCGAATTCCATAATGTAATACATTAATTTATAGTTTGGTATAGTTTTACGAAAGGTAAGTGAGAGGGGGGGCAGACTTTTGAAACCCTTTCAATAAACGGAAGCATAAACATAATTGCAGTTACCGCAAACATCAACTAAACCATAAAACACATTATAAAAGTTTATTTGTGAGAGTGCACACTAGCACATTTAACAACGACCTTAGCAAAATTTGCTTACATCTTTTAATGGTACCGAGAAAAAGTTGTTGTTAAATGTGCGAGTGTGAACCTTTATCAATAAAGTTTTATGAGGTGTTTTATAGTTTATTTGATGTTTGCGATAACTGCAATTATTTTTATGCTTCTGTTTATTGGAAGAGCTTAAAAAGTCTGCTCACTTATCTTTCGTAGAACTATACGTTGTTTTGTAATTATTGAGTATTTTTGTTGGACAAGTTACATATTAATAAAAAATATATAGAATTAATGTGAAGCTAGGATAAAAAAATATTTGAGCTAAACAAATAACACATAAAAAGATTATGCAAAAAAAGTTTAAGTATAATATGAGTTTGGTACTTTAAAATTAAAAAAAAAATAGTAACATTATAATATGTAGACTTAACAGTAGTAAAAAAATATTAAAATTAGCAGTGTAGCTAAAAATTTCTCAAAAAAAAAAGGAAAACAATAGGGATGATGTACCAACAAGTTACTGACTAGTCGGATAAACCAAATATTTGGTCAATTTTTTAGTCGACAATCACTGAGTAGTTGGCATTAAATATTGATTTTAAAAAACTAATTAAAAAATTGTTTAAAGTTATACAAATTTTACAAACTTAAATTCATGCTACAAAATTAACATTTTATAATTTGTATCTTGAAAACTATTATACTATAACGTTTTTAGGAGCTTTAATAATTATTATAACACTTACTACTATATTAGAATCTTCTCATAGTACCCAAAATTTAATTTTTTACAATAAAAAAAGGAAAAAAAAACAATGTATAAAAAATAGTACAAAAGAATGTGTTTTTTATATCATGGAAATTTTTTAAAAAAATTCTGCTTTGCACTTGTTTATTTATAAAACACGTTTATTAATATACTAATTTAAAACTTTTTTTTGAGATATTATTCTACTACTAAAACAAGCTTTTTCTGCTTATAACAGGGAGGTAAACTTTTTAACTGTAGGATTGCTAAATCACTTAAAAATTGAAGAAATAATACCGACTATTCGCCGACTAATCGGCTGTTTTTGAGGTCGGTAATTGGCATTCTTTAGCTTTTAAACGGTGCAACTTGGTATAAGATAAATGGCTATAAATCGTTTTGATTTGATCTGAAAAATATCAGGATATGTCACCATTGTTTTGCTACACGTTGTATAGATTATCCAACATGATCGTATTATCTGTATACAACATTTTTTCTAATAAAATTTACTAACAGTGTAACAAAAAACCTAATAAATAACAAAAAAAACTATTGTGTAACAACATACTCAGAGAGTTTTAAAGTAGCCTCTTTTTTTACGAATGCTGACTCTTCAAACGTTTGCAAAATTAATCGCCATCGCCACGTCCTCTATTTTTCTGATATTTTGTCTCATTTTCATTATTCAAAAATCGGTTGAAGGCTACCAAATATTTGTAAGACTTATCGTAAAATTTTACCTCTAGATTGACAAGATTTTATTTATAAGATTACTTGAAAAACTCAGGATAATAAGTTCCACAAAATTTTTAAATTTTTCTCGCTTTGTAAACTCTGCTCATTTCTGGTTTATATCTGGTCTAGAGGCTAATGCTAAGCCTCACAAAAATTTGAAAATTTTAAAACAAAAATCGCTTTCAGTATGAGACAAAAATCAGTAAGAGTATAAATTTTTGTTTGTGACTCTACATTCATGCACATGGTGGACTATTTTAAAACCCACTAAATATATTATTTAGTAAATTTTACTAAACATATTACACAGTAGTTGTTTTTTAGTTACTTTTTTGTTACATCTTTTAATACAAAAATATATATATATATTTTAATATATACATTTAATACTGGTCACCTGTACACCTTCCAAAGAGATAAGAAAAGATTGACAAGAGAAATAACAATGAGTTGATCCTAATTAGATATTTTACAGACGATTCTTTACAGATGTTGATGCAATTTATTTTCTCATTACACGTCTGTCACAAAGTTCAGTATTTTTGCATATTTAAATATTCAACACACCTGTAAAGTTAGATGTGTGCCTTGAAACGTCATTGAAATTACCATGACGTACCTACGCTTAAAAAAAATTAGTATAATTTATTACCCTAAGTGTACAAAAAGAAGAAAAAAACTAAATTTCATTTATTAGTTGCACCTCGATCAAAGTTGCGTGACTTATTCCTTTAACGATCTATTTGTTAATCAATTTTATAGTGGACATTTATTAGAAAGAAAATTGGAAAGTAATTGTGGAAGGCGTTTCGAAGAAAAATCTCTGAAAGCTTTTTGAAGTCTCTTGAGTATTTATTGCAACCCTTTTGGAAGCGGTCAGTTTGGTCAATTCACTACTCCTGTGCTAATTGTTGTGTGGATTTACACAGTGTTCCTGTGGGACTGGTCGGTGGGCTTAAATTTGTCAACTCTTCATGCTAAATAACCGACAAGCGTAAAATTGTTTTTGTGTAGAATTTATCAGAGGGGATGACCGGTTTTCGTAGAAGAGAAATTTTCATAAAGCTGAGAATATCGTTTCGTTCATAATAATTACTTTGAAAAAAATAAAGCGTTAAAAATCCCTTGGGTCGCGCCTATTTTTTCCTTTTCGCGAAGCTCCGAATAAAATATTGGGTCGGCACAAAAAACGTCTTTGTTCTGAACATCGAACCGCCATTTTAGATTACAGCCTTGTTGTGTAAAAATAGTTCAGTGAAGCATGTTCCCCTAGATTGGCAGAGAAGAGGGTTCGCCCTACCGAAAATGGCCTGTTTGGCTGGGGACCCGAAGATCAGGCAAGCGGAAGGGCCAGCAGACTATTGTTAGAACCATGCGAGGGATTGATTCGCCATTTACATTTTTTAATGTGAAAGAAAATATTTAAATTGTGCTTTTAAAAAGAGTCGTAGAACTTTTAACATTATGTTCTTCATTAGAATAAAAAGAATTTAAGCAAATATAATGAACACAAAAATAAAGTACAACTTTAATTATAATGAAAAACATTCTCCTGTATGATCATTAAATTAAAATGCATTCAAAAAAGTATAGTAATCTATTCTCATCTTATTTAAAAAATAAAACTACGTTTTTAATATTGTTTCAAACGGTTTAAATATGTTTTGCTTTAATAAAATATAAAATTAAATCTAAAAATTAAAAAATATCAATTTAGTAGCATATCAATAGAATTATTAAAATACAAAATAATAAAAAAAACAATAAACTCTAGTTAAGTAAATTGTTGAGTTAATTTAAAAAAACACATTAAACAAAACAATAAAATTTAATTGTTTCCTTAATTTGAAGTGACTATATTTACTCTTTCAAGTATCTAATTTAACAAATATAAGTAATTGAAAACAAATGATAATTTTTCAACTGCTTAAAATTTTATAAATTTCTTACTATCGTAGATTAAGTAGTTAATTTTAGACAATTATACTTAATATTTTAAAATTAAGAATATAAACAAGACTACTAAATTGTTTTTATTTAATTTCTAGGTTATTACAAATTGTCAAGAACTTTTTGCAGAATAATTTTATTGCACTGTTTATTGTTTTTTGTAGAAAAAAGTATTGACTAATTAATTTAGTTAATTATCTAAAAAAACAAGTTACTCAAAGCAAGCTTTAGACTACATCGCAATCGACGTCTGAAAAATTTAATTTATTTAAACTGATACAGCTTACAATTAAATTTTTTTCACACATTGTTAGTGAGAAATTTAAATTAAATCTTTTTTGATTTTTACTGGCGCTATAACTTAATTGCAAAAAGAAAGTAACACAGTTGACGTTGAAGTAATAAGTAGTATTTGTAGTTTTTTTATACATATAGTAATCAGTTTTAACTAAATATTGTTAACAGATTGTTAAACAAGAGAGACTCTGGATTTTCGTCACAAGAAAATTTTATTGAATAACAAATAACAAAATAAACAAATAAACCAACTTAGTCATGTCAGGTATAACAGTTTTTATTGATTGCTGTCGTAGTAAATCAACGTTGCTGTTTAAAAAATTATATTGTGCTTTTTTACATTTTTATGTTACATTATTTAAATATATATTTGTTTAATTAGGCAATAAAGCATGTGATTTAATGGCGTGATCGGCAGTTTAAAGACAGCCAAACCTTTAATGCCAAGCTAGGCATTACATCTGCTTTATTGCCGTAGTAAATACAAAATTTTATTTCTGATTTGACTAGTTTTTTGTTTGACATTTAATCTCAAAATTATGTGGCAGCTAAAAAATTTTAAACGGTTCTAAACTGTTTGCTTTACTGCATAATCAATAAAAATGCTAACATACTGCTTAGTCAACAAATGTGATACTTTGGTGATACTTAAATTGTCACTAAAATGGGGTATTTACTGACGATCGGAAAAAATCTTTCAACGTGATTTGTGAGTGTCCAGTATTTTAAAGTCTTGAGCTCGTAGGCGCGAAAGTAGTCAAAATAAAAAATCACACAAAGAAAGGAGAGTTTAATTAAATTAACTTAATCTACAAAAATTCAAAATTTTTTTTTACCATGTTTTCTAAATTTTACAACAGACTAATTTTGCTGTGTGTTTTACTTTGCCTAAAAACTTGAAAAATTCTTATTTTAACAAATCTGTAATTTTTTTTATTTAATAAACAATTCCTAAGCATTTCAAGTACGTACCTAATAAAAAAATTAATTTAAGCATCACGATTTTCTAATTAGTGCACAAGAGAAAATAATGACTATTATTCCCTATTGTTATTCCCTGCGGGATTCATATTAAACATATGGCACTGTACAGTGTGTTTATTAATAGATTTTGGTCAACTATAAAACTAATTTACAAGTGCTGCTTTCTTAAAATGTTTTAATAATTACTGATATGACCCAACATACTTATTATTTTTTTTATTAAATAATTTTTTCAATTTTAACATAAAATTGTATTTTCAATGTTCCTACTTATTTATTGAGATCTACAATCTACAATTCATTATACAAATTTGAAACAAATATATTTTAATATTAGAGTCATGCGATTAGTATTATTAGGTAATTGCTAAATTAATTGCAATATTTGTTTAAAATAAATAAATTTATTTGAACTAAAATTTATACCAATGACATTTTTATTTCATCAAACCAACAACTAAAAGCGTTTTTTTAAAGTTAACTGTTTTTGTTTCTTAAGTATGGTTTGTTTAGTCATATCAGCATTGCGAAAAAAACTTTAAACCTTCTTTTAAAAAAAAATTGAAATACGCCCTTGAGAAAGTCAGAAAGTTTAATGAGAATAGAATCAAAGAGCCAATTTACAGTAGTTTTTGTCCCCAATTTTTAAAAATGTACGAAAATTGAGGTTGTAGATTAAAATCGAGCGACTGTTAGAAAGCTCGAATTTAATGGAGTTTTAAATGATAAAACTAGTGTTACTTTTAACACTTTTTTTAAAACTAGTATTGTACCTATACTATTTTTAAACGAATTCATCCAAACCTTGATTATTTGTTTGGATCTGGATCTGCATCTAAATTTGTTTCTTCGGATCCAGATCCAATTTTATTGTTTCGGATCTGAATCTAAATCTGTTGTTTTAGTTCCGGCCCTAAATCGTTCGTTTTAAAAAATAATTAAATAAAGAATAATTTAATTTTTTAAAAAATAATAATTTTATCTTCACTTGTTTAATTTTTATTAGTCGATTTAATGTTTGCTTATAATCTTGTCCCTTTACTTTTTTTATCAGGATTTGTAGTTTTCTAATTATTTTTAAATTAAAATCAATTTGTCAATAATATTTATGTTTTTTTTTTGTAAATTTACCAACAGCAACAAGTGTTTTTTTTCTTTGAGTCAATCAAAAACTATTGAAATAGCTTTTAATACTCATAAAATACATTTTCCATGACAACGGATTTTATAAGTACAATATAAAATATTAATTTTGAAAAAAAAAAGTTTTGATAAAATTGTGCAACTGATGCTGACAGCGCCAATTTTGTTCAATTTTTTTAATAACAAAGAAACAATGATCACTTTCGGCTTCCAAATTGTATTAAAAATATTTTAGTTTTAGAGTTTGAACAGTATAAAAAAAAGAGCTATTTACAATGGTTCTTGTTTTCTGTTACCAAAAATGCATATTTAAAGATTTTTAATAAAATTTTGAACTTATAGCTAATATTTTCATTTAGTTTTATAAACTTTGCAAAACAGTTTTAAAAACAGTAATTGTTTTTGTTTTTTAAATTGTTTTTAAAAATTTCATAGTTTTACAAGACTGATATATAAAAAAGTCTAATAAGCTAATTTCAAGTTGAGATAATACCGGTAGTATTTTTGTTTCTAAGCAGATTTAAAGAAGTTTGGGGCTGTATTAAGAAGGATTAAAATTTGCGATACTACTAGTATTATCTCAACTTGAAATTAGACCACAAGTATTTATAGAGTAGTTAATTGACCATAATTCTATCTTGTAGCTTTTATAAATGTATCTTATAAAAATTTTAATAAAATTTTGGAGTCAAAAGTACCTATATAAACATTGAAAAAACATTTATAACAATAATAACAGTTATTTTGGACTTCTAAATTGTATTTAAAAAAATTACGGTTTTTTGTAGCAAATGCAGAAAAAAGTCTGGAGAGCATTTACAATAGTTCCGATTTTCACCTAAAAAAATTTTCAACACTTATGGTTTTTATCGATTATGCCATTTGTACTAATTTTTAAAAAATGTACCGCAATTATTAAACAAATACAGATTTTGTAAGCTTATCTAAGCTTAAATAAAAACCAAAAAAAAGTAATGTAAAGAACATAAAAGACAAACTATCTAAAGATTAATAAAAAATTATTAAATAATTCTCTGATTTTTAAATAGATTATGACAAACTGAAAATCAATAATATTGAGAGTGGTAAAAAGGACAAAAATTGTTGTTCTAGTTAAGATCATGACTATTACAAAAAAACTAATCAAAATAAAAACTGAATACAACGCATTTTCTGTAGACGGTGTGAAACTCCATAGATTTATAGAATTTTGCAATTTTTGTCACTCCAAAAAATAATTTTAAATATATTTTTTGTTACATTTTTATTGTAGTTCATCTGTCTTATACTATGTATATCCTTTAAGATAGATGAATCGAAAAGTAGTATTAAACTTTTTTTTGTTGCAATTTAAAATATAGTTTTTTTATGTCAATAAAACATATTAAGCATTAGTTATATTTCGTTAAAATATTATTGTTTTTTCGCTAAAAACAAAGCTTTTAAAGATTTTCTAAAAAAGCAGACCAACTCTTCTTAATTTAGTTTATAATTTTTATTTATTTATTGCATTATTATAAGTGTAAAACACGCAATATTAGTCACAAAAAACTTTTTTTTCTGAGTAACTAAGTATTGCAGCAGAAGTAGGTAAGTATATGATAGATTAAATAAAATTTTATTTAAAATTCTTTGTAATTAAATTATTATTAATTAATCATAAAATTAAATAAAAGCTCTGTTATCAAAGTAACGACTTTATTTATTTCTTCATAAATGTCATTTACTATAAATACGAGTAGTAATGTTATTGTTATTTTAAATTTTATCACAAAAACCTTACAGTTAAATTTAATTACTTTTTTGTTTAAAAAATTTTTCTCACTCGGTGGATAATGGCTATTTGCTTCAAATTGTCAAATTATTTCGCTTATAAATTTCATTTACACACGACTTGGATAAAAAAAAAACATCAAATTGTATCAAAACGCTTTGATTGTATCAAACAGACTAATCTAACGGTTTTTTAAATCTAATTATGTTTTCCATATCTGAACGAGCCAACATTTTGGATCCTATCTTTATTCTTAACTGTTTGAAGCATTTCAAGCTTCGTAGTTATCCGAACAAATCGGGTTAAATCCCTTAATTACTCATTACAGTTTATTCATCTCTGGCTTAAATGTAGTATAGTTTGGTTCTATGAAACAAAGTTAATTTAATATTTTCGAGTGACGGGCGCATCTTTGTGAAGGCTGGCAGAGAGACGGGCGGGTTCGACCCACACGGCTCGGACATAATTGGTCGGCATCCAGACATATCAAAGACTCTGACAGAATATAGATTCAACCATGGCACGGAACGCCGCTTCGATCACAAATACATTACGAGAATTCCATACCGACAAAAAAATAAGCGAATCCTTTCCATGAAATTTAATTGATTAAAAAGCACCGAAGCTATACCATCAAAAATTGATAAACGACGCTCATTTTACCACAATTTTAGATCTCTAAATTAAATTCAATTTTTACCTACGGTATGATAATTAACTTACAAACTTAATTACGTTGATGTGCAAGGTTTCACATATTATACGCGTAAGATAATTATTATTAGAGCTGCTAAATGTAAATGTGTAATAATGGCATTATTAACTCCAAAAAACATTAATTACATTTTCGTCTGGTTTGGCGAAATAACTCAATAAATAAAAAAAGCTTTAACAATTTTTAGTAATAATAAAAATATTAAAACATAGTATAATAAAAGACTCAAGAATAACTAGAATTAAACATTTAACTAAAGTAACAAACAAATTTTGTGCTTGGCCAAAAGAAAATAACATAATTTTAAAATAGAAAATCACTGTTTTTATAAAAAAAATTCAATAAAAAAAATGTAAAAAAAAGCTGTTAATGTAATTAATTCTAAAGTCGTTAGAAAAATTGTTACAAATTTTTAGGTTGAATTGTAGGTTGTATTGGAAAAATTTTTACGTTGTCTCTGTAAAAATTATCAAATTATGTTTTGCCCTATTATTAGAAGCATGCTATGCTAAAAACATTTTATCAAAAATCATTAAAACGGCTGTAAACCACTGCTTAGACAGACCGCTAAAAAGTAAGAAGTTCCCTATTTTATACCTGCAAAAAGCCAATAAAATTATTCTTGTGTTATTAGTCTAAATTTGACAAAGCAAACCAAAAGCAAGTGACTAAAATATCTGGCCGCTGTCTTAGCTTTTTTTAAAATTTGTTATTAACAAAATTAACAGGAAACTGCTACCAATAATTTATTTGCAAAATTAATATTTTGGAAATTATTTAAGGAAATTGTTAATATTTCAGACAAGTTTGAACAAATTAACATAAAACTCTACACTTCGATGTTTTTCAGATCACTGATAACGATGTTGTCACAAGTCATAAAATATGTCAAAAAAAGATGCTAATATTACATAATAGTAGCATGAGATGAAAATAACATCGCAATTGAATCTCATAGATTTTCTTAATAGCATCAAACACATGCCTCCTTCTTCACTTGCACTTGATTCAACCTTAATCCATTTTGGTTAAGATGATATTAGTTGCTAAAAAAAATATGTATGATTTTTAAATAATTTTATCAATACTACTGCTATATTTGCCTAGAACAAAAAAGCTCATAAAATCATGATTTTAATTCTTAAATTATTATGAAGAAAAATCTAGTGTTATTCTACTATTTTAGCTTTAGATTAATTTGTTATTTGTTTAATCCTTAAGCAAGTTTTTTTTAATAACTCTAATCTACTGCAATTAATATTCTGTGCTATTGATTTAATAAAAACAAAACAGTAAATCTACTTTATAAAAAATTGCTAAGAAAAACAAAATACGTATATAAGTTTTAAAAACAACAGTTTGAAAAAAAAATTGCCAACGTATTTTTTAATAAGTTTTCGATAAAACAATATTATAAAAAATATCGTCTAGTAAAGCTAAAAAATTTATTTCCGTTTTCCTCTAAACTTTTAAAAAAAAATACAATAAAAGCTTTTGCATAAACATTTTAAAAAATTTTGTTTGTATTAAGATGACACCTACAGCTAGATCTTGTCTGCTAAAATACTAAAAAACTAAATTTTTGTAGATGACGGCTAATTATTTTGAAGAAACGAGATACCATAAACTTTTAAATTCTAGAAAATTTTTTTTGCTAGACACCTAATCTGCAATTGACTTAATAGAAAAAAACACTAAGTAGATTTATTTTATAAGAAATTACTGACAAAAACAAAAAGAATATAAGTTTTTAAGACTTAAACTTCTTAATAATTGTGTTGTCTTGTAATTTGTCTCTAAATCTTTTTCAAAAAAAAATTAGTTTATCTTTTAACAAGTTTTTGATAAAAAATATAAAAAACTTTATCTGCTCAAACTAAAAAATTTATTTTATTTTTTCTCTAGACTTCTTCAAAGAAAATACAAAAAAAGCTTTTCTATAAAAAAATTTGAAAATCTTTGTATTAGAATAACACCTACAGCCAGATCTTCTATGATAGACCAAATTTCTTGAGATGATGGTTAAATATTTTTAGAAACGAAGTACCTTAAACTTTTTTCTTAATAAAATTTTTTGTACGGCTTAGTTTAGCGATAACATCTCCAAAAGCTTGAGTTAGGATAAACTTAAAATTATGTTAGATTTGTTTTATTTAACTGTAAAAAACACTATTAGCATATTTTTATCAAGTTTTTTTCAACTTTAGCAAATAGTTAGTGACTTCTAGTCTCCAAATTATTAATTAAAATTGTTAAAAAAATATGAATACATATACTTAATTGCACAAAAAAGAGAAGGTTCTGACTAACCACCACAGGTTTGCCAAGGCCTAACGTTGTATGTCTGTGCGCTATCGTAGTACAATTTTGACGGCAAACCTGCCAACCTGTCAATAGGCGTCTGATCCTCTGTAATAAACACTATTCATAATTGGTTTATATACTTATCTTCGGACGTTAACTGTGCGTGAAATGTAATATGACGTATATTTCCATAGAAACAAAATCAACTATTTTGACAAATTGGAAAAATTAGGTTAGTTTGATGGGTCAGTGTGATTTCAAGAGAGTGGTTGTCAATTTGCGAGATTCTTGTTTCTGTCAAATTTTTGATAAAATTTTCTCAATTTTTTTATGATTCAGGCATATTTAATGACTTAAAGTCAAGTGTTTGCTTTTGTACTAAATAACAAGCGATTTGTGTTTGCGATAGAGATGAAAACTTCTTATTTACTTGTTAATCTGTTCGTCGCCGCGACAGATTTTACTTTGTGAGCGATAACTTTTTGGTTTTAATTGCTATCGAACGAGTGTTCACTCTTTATTTAATTTAAAATAGACAGACAACGCCCTAATTACCTATTAGTGACTAGGCTATAATGACTAATGCTATAGATGAACTAAATTTCACCGATTATGTGGTGGCTATCGGTAAGATAGTCACACCTAAAAAATATAACGTTTCCTTCGCGAATTTCAAATAGCCGGATAAGTATTGTTTAACGAAAAATATTTGGGCAGGCTTTTCAAATACTCCCAATAAACAGAAGCATAAAAATAATTGCCCTTACCGCAAACATCAAATAAATCATAAAATACCATTGAGATAATAATAAGACTGGAGTGAGGGTAAGCAAAGAAGTACGGTAACAACATATTGGTAGGCAAAACATTAAAAATGGTGTATTTACCGTGTTAAAGGTGGTATTTGCATTTAGACAAGTGTTAAAATCGCTAAAATTTGCATATTTCTAAACAATTTTGTTTATAAGAAGCGTTTTAAACTATTTTAGATATTATGATTTTAGATAAATTAAATATTAATTTGTAAAGTATGAGTGTTGTATGCAGGCACAATAAAAACCTGGCGCTCATATGTTTACTGAATTAAAATAAAAATTTTTCCTGTATTTTCAAAAATTCAACGTTCTTGCCTACCAGCAAGTGATTTGCGCTTTCACACACATTTAATCTGTATACTATCTCTCTTTCTCTTATACTATGTACTGACTATGTTGTTACCGCAGTTCGCTTCGGTAACGTATGAGCGAGGTTCGATCCAGTCTTATTATTAGATCTATGTAAAATACCTCATAAAAATTGATTTTTATGCTTCTGTTTATTGGGAGTACTTGAAAAGTCTGCCCAAATATCTTTCGTTAAACTATTCTTATGTATTTTTTGACTTCCAAAACATTAGTCTACAAAATTGAAACAAAACATCTTACAATCCAAATTTAAAAAAATATTGTAATATTGCGTCATTTGATATCTTCTGCATCTGAAATTATCATTTTAAATATTTGTTATTTTGACAAAATATCTTTTTTAAGATTATAAAGTTATAAAAACACATTTTTGATGGTTTTAACAACAAATATTTTATTAATAAACAGGTAAGTACAAACATTATTGGTATAAATATGTGATAGAGTTGAATTCGATATTGCTGTGTTTATTGGTGTCTACCTTGTGATAAGTGTTTTATTTTATTCCAAACACAAATTAATCTTTTTTTTCCTGCTATTTCTCTAAATTTACTTATTTTGAGGCTTTTTGAGTAAGCGTTTAACAAGATTGAGATTTACTATAAAAGACTTTGAGACTTAATGTCAAGGTCTTAAAAATCTACTTTGAGAGGCTTCGAGACCTACTGCAAGAAACTTCGAGACAGAGCTACTGTTAGGAGATTTGAGAGGTACTTTAGAGATTCCGAGATTTATTGTGAGATCTTTTAGTGAAAGTAAGATAAGAATACCAAACCAAACTTATTTTAAGTTATAGCCACAAAATAATAATGGATGGTTTGTAGAATTGCAGCTTTTCTCAAATCTTCGTAAAAATCACAGTATTATAATTTTTTATCAAACCATCTATCAGGTGAACTACAAAAAAATAAGTTACCTAAATCAACAAAAACACTACAACGTTGAATTTTGATTTGCAATTTGTTTTTGATAGCTGTAAATGCATTTTTTTCTTATTATTTTTCTTCTATATTATAACAGGTGTAATTGATACTTTTATTATTATTTAACATTTTAAAAAACAATTTTTTTTCCAACTTGTATCTATAAAGTAACATATTATCAATTCTACCAAACATTGATAAACCAATTTGTTTACGACGAAGTTCTCTACATTCTATTGACAATAGTCAATAGGTCTGTACTAATAAATGTAGGTAAATTATGCAATGTTTTTTTTATTCCAATTACAACACAACAATATGAAGTAAACTACGACTGCACCTAAAGTTTTTCTAGTACAATCATGTAGTACTTAGCTAATAGAAAATAAAGAAATAAAAAAAAAATTCAAATTAGGTAATCAAATTATAACGTTTTCTGATACTTATATTTACAAAGGTTTACTTTTTTCTAAGCAAAACCTAACTAATTAGTTGCAACAAAACTAATTTTTTTATAACCACAACAACAGGCACGCTGGTAATATTGTAATTAAATTTTATAAATTCTGTTAATAGTATTAAATACAAGCTTTATTCTTTAGTTGCTTTTGATTAATTTTAAGCTTACACTATTTTGGTTGAGCTATGCTAAAAAGAAATTAATATTTAGTGTGTCTATTGGTACAAAACGGATGACAACTATTGATAGCATTGGCAGATAAGTTTTAGTAACTTAATCTTAATCAAATTTACCTAGAAAAAAGTTCTTAATGTTATAATTTTACTTTTTCAAGCAGCATGGTAGAAAATCTAGTGTTGTTTAACTATTTCAGATTAGTTTGTTATCTGTAAATTTCTTCTTACGGGATTGGAACAAAACGAGGGAATTTTTGTACTCGACGTTTCGCCAACTATTGTAGCTAGCTCTTTCAGAAGTAGAGGGGCAACTGGTTGTAAATGTACTTAACTGCCACTAGTTTGTTATCTGTTTAATTTTTTGACTAAAGCTACTGGTAAACAACATGAATGTCAATAATTTTAAAAAATACGTTAATTTATGAGTATTTTTGCAAAACAAACATTTTTTGAACATTATTAAACACTATAATAATATTAGACATCATATATTACATAGCAAAAAAAAAGTTCTTAATTTTTTAAAACGTTATTTTAATTAGCATCTTGTATTATTGAAGCAAAATGGCACTTGAGAAGAAGCAAGCTATAACTACCGTATGTTTGTCAAGATTTAAATTCTCGACAATCTTATGATTGATTTACTAGAATTCTAGAAAAAAAATTTTGCTATACGCCTAATTTGCAATTGATTTAATAGAAAAAACACTAGATAAATTTATTTTATAAAAAATTACCGACAAAAACAAAGTGAGAATATAATGTTTTTAAGACTTATACTTCTTAATGATTGTGTTGTCTTGTAATTCGTCTCACAAAAGTTTGAGTTAGGGTAAATTTAATATTATGTTACGTTTGTTTTATTTAGCCGTAAAAAAATACCAGCAGTTATTAATTTATTAATTGCAATTAAAAAAAAATGCTTAAACCATTACCAGTTAATAAATAATATATTTGTAATAGGTAGCTTTTTTTATTTTATAGAAACAGAAAAATTTAGTAGAATATTACAATTAACTAGAGCAAAAAGGAGTTTGAGAGGATTCAGACTAACCACCGCAGGTTTGCCAAGGCCTAAAGTAGCAACGTTTTACCTGTCCGTGTATGGTTACTAGAATTTTGATAGCAAACCCACCAACCTTTCAACAAGGCGTCTGACCCTCTCCAATAGACACTATTCCTAATTTGTTTATATACTTATCTTCGGACGCCCAATGTGCGTGAGATGTAATTTGACATACAGCCTCATAGCAACAAAATAAACTATTTCTGACAAGTTGGAAAAACTAGGTTAGGTTGGTATGTCAATTAGATGTCAAAATAGTAGTTGTCAAATTGCGAGCTTCTCATTTCTGAAAAATTTTTGATAAAATCTTCCCAGTTTGTTGTTATGATTTTGGCGCATTAAGTGACTTAAAACCGAGTATTTGCTTTCGTATTAAATAACAAGTAATTTGTGTTTGCGATGAAGGTGAAAACATGTTATTTTCTTGTTAATCTGTACGTTGTCGCGACAGTTTTTACTTTGCGAGCGATAACTTTTTGGTTTTAGTTGCCGTTAGATGAGTGTTTTTACATTGTTCAATTTAAGACGGGCCGACAACGTCCTAATTACCTATCAAAGACTAGGCTATAGTGGCTAACACAATAGATAAACTAAGTTCAACCGATTCCGTGGTGACTATCGGGCAAGATAGTTACACCTACAAATGTAATATTTATTTCGCGAATTTCAAATAGCCGGATACTTAGGTAAGTATTTTTTTGGCTTCCAAATTCTTAGACAACGAAATTGTAGCAGAAGATTTTACAATCTAAGTTAATAAGTCTATTGTAACCTTGCATTATTCTTCTATTCATTTTTCATCTTATACAACTAAAATCATCATTTGAAATACGCATATTTGCCATTTTGACAAATTATCTTTTTTAATATTGTAGAGTCAGAAAGACAGATTTTCGATAGTTTTAATAAAAGAATATTTTATCAAAAAACAGTTAGGTCTTCATTGCTGTCTACCTTGAGATAACTGTCTTATTTTACTCTAAACACAAATCAATCTTTTCTTTTTTGCTTTTTTTCTAAGTTTGATTATTTTGGAATCTTTTTAGCGGATGTGTAACAACATTAAGATCTACTGTAAAACACTTGGAGACTTAATAGAAAGGTCTAGGAAATCAAGTGTAAGGGGTTTGGAGAGCTACTGCGAGAGGTTTAGATATATATTGTATAATCTCTCAGAAGGCTGGAATTTTAAATCACTGCGCTACTCTATCGGAGTAGTGCAAAGTTACACCATCTAATATAAATAATATAGTAAAGTTACGACGTTGTCCCTAGCAACTCAAATTACACCGGCGTAAATCTGATTTAGAATTAGGCCCTCCAGTAAATGTAACATTAAATTGCAAACATTATTGGTACAAGTGTCTAATGAAGTTGAGTCCAATATTACTGTCTTTATTGCTGTCTATCTTTTATTAAGTGTCTTATTTTATTTCAAATACAAACCATTTTTTTTCTGTTTCTTTTTTTCTATGTTTGCCCATTTTAAGATTTTTTTGGCAAGCGTGTAGCATTATAAAGATTTTTTGTAAGGAGCTTCGAGACTTAATGTGAAGGTCTAGAAAATCTACCGTTAGTAGTTCGAGAGCTACAGCAGGGACTTAAAGACAAACTTTCTTTGAGACAATTCGAAACGTATTTTAGACTCCGAGGCTTATTGTGAAATCTTTTAGTAAAAGTGCAATTAGGATACAAAACCATATTTATCTTAAGTTATAATCACAAAATAATAATGGATGGCCTGTAGTGGCAGGTTTGCTATAATTCTCTGTAGAAATAAATACAGCATTCTATGGGGCTGCCAACCTAAGATAACAACGGTGATAAGAATAATTATTATTTTTTTAACATTACACAGATAAAATATCATAAAATAAGTAACTTTTAACGTTACTTATTAAAGATTATAAAAAACGAACAATCTCTTTTTGAAAAAAAAGTATATTGCAATTAATTCAACAAAACTTATTTTATTATAATAATAACACCAGGTACGCTGGCAATTTCGCAATTGAATTTTATGCATTAGCTAATAGTTAGGGAGATTGTGGTAATTTCAGTAGAAAATTTACTCGTCATTGGAATTGATACGTTATAGACTTATAGAGTTTTAAAGTTTGTGAACCAACTAAATAAGGTAGCAAAATCAGGTGTCACAAATTTTTTGGAAAAATAATTTTTACAATTGCAAAAAGTAGACCTTTCCTAAATCATTACCTTCTGTTTGCCATTTATACAAGGTAAATTACGAATAAAATTCGTAATTCTTTTATTTCTAAAAATAAAAAAAAATGTAAAAATAGATATTAACTAGGCATGTTAACAGAGCTCAAGTTTGACGTAATTGGATTACTCGTAACGGTCAATATGGCAACGCTATAATAAATATTTTATTTTGTTTTTGTTTATTTGCATGCAAAATAATTGGCATAATTGTAAGAAAAATATTTGCAAAACAATTTTTAATTCTCAAAAAATGAGTTTTGATTTTGCACATTAATTTTAATTAATTATTTTAAATTTATAATTAAGTAATATGACTGTACAACATACTAAAAAATTAAAACTCTTATAAAAAATGTTTTTTGGCTTCGTGAACGTTAATTATTTTATTTGTCAGTTAAACGTCTGTAAATTAACGGTTTTTTATAATGATAATTTTTTTGTTTACAGGTTACCTTAAAAATAAGGTATTTATACATGAATTTAAAATAATTAAAAAAAAAATTATTTACAGGTATAAATTTTGCAATAAATATTTTTTTTAATTTTTAATAACAAAAAATTGTATTGCAAACACAAAGTAATTTTTTCTTTACTGTCAGAGTAATACTGACTTTTAGTATTTTTTCGGCTAAAAAATCTAATTCAGTTGTCGTGTGATAGGTGAATTACAGTGCTTAAACTAAAATTGAGTCTGCGCACTGTAAATTTTACCTACCACATTTTAATGTAAATAACTATTTATAGATATACATTTTTACTGGACTATAATAAATAAAAAAATTTTACTGTAGAAAATCAGTACTTTTAGTGTCTGGCATTTTTATTGTAGTTTTAACATTTAACAGAACAATTTTACCAAACACGGACACGAGTTAATAATTTAACAAAGTAATGAAAAAAAGAAAACTTTTGTTTTCTTGTTATCTATAATTTAAGTACATACCATCATTCTCTATAAATTTCATTGGCAAACAAATCATATAAATTTTGATATATTATAAGGTCGAAATCAAAAATTATCTAATTACGCATTATACAGGAACGTATTTGTCTAGGATCAGATTTACATAATATTGTTAGAAACCATTAGTTAAAAAATTGCCAGACGCGAGCAAATGATTAAGGATAACTATTTTTTTAGATATTTAATTATTTATTAATTAATAATACAAGGATAATGTTATGACAGAAGTTGACTTTAGTGGTTTTTATAACTAAAACTTCTGCTACACGAGCTAATGTCAAAAATTTCTACCACCATGCACCAGCTCCCTAACTATAAGTATGAAGAGTAACTTTATTTATGTCGGAACATTCTGTTTCAACTTATTGGTAATTTATTACCAGTAAATATTCGGACGTTACCTTTAAAATTGTTCAAATCGAAAGTAAAAAATATATTAATTGATTACAGCTGTTACAGTGTCAGAGATTTCTTGAATCTATCTCTGTAATTGTCTGTTATTGTTATCCTAAATTTATTTATGTAGATACACTACTAAATACTGTTATTTGTGTATTTTTATTGTAAAATTAACAAAGTCGATTATCTGTAAAAGAATAAAATGTAAATAAATATTTAGTATTTGTATTTTTTAGATGAGATTAGATCATGTTTTCAATTTGGCGAAGCCCCGCTGCTGCTGACCAGTTTTAGGATTCGAGCGAGATTCCTTGGTCAGGTTTGGTATTCCAAAGCTCCAATCCCAGCCCTGTAAAATGGCTGACAGACTATTCCAAACATCTGCATCCGACTAGCGGAAAACCAGAAAATGGCTTCCAAAAAAAAATAAATTCGAGTCGAAAAATTAAAAATATATTAATCATGCTAACTATCGAAGCACTCTTTATTGAAACAATTATTCAAAGTTATTATAATGGAAAGTGATTCTATTAGGTCGAAATTGTGCAGAGTCACTCGGAAAAAAATTATGAGATTGATTATGGTCTGTCGGCATTACAAGTGAAAATTTGTATCGAGAGCCGATAGTGGATGTCAAAGACGTCTTCGGGTACGCTAATATTGACTGATTATTAGGCTTAAAACGGGCCCGAAATCAAACTCAATTAATTTCTCGTTCGTAAATGTCGCGGAATTTATTCCGGTTACGAGCAATTTTCGGCCCGGAATTTAAATTAGCATTTTACAGCCAGATGCGGCCACGGATGGAGATGTGTATTAACTTGTAATTACATTAAATTAACATTGCGCGATTACACAGACAGTTTTAATAATGATTGATAGAAAAACCTTTAGCTTGATTACACTGTCGTGTTTGCATTACATCAAAACAGAAAAAACAAGAAACTGCAAGATGCAACTAAATATTAGTGTACTAACTACCTCTATTTTAGTTGCTATACACACAAAATATTTTTTGTTTTATTTTATCATTATCGTATAATCGTTTCTATAGCTAATTTGTAAAATTAAAGAATGTGATTAGTCGTTTATATAGCAACAATATAATTCTGCAATTCCAACAACTACCAATCACATCTTTAAATTTAAAGTCGCATGACTATAAAACGAAAATATCCTTTTATGTTTGCAACTAAATATTTTAAATTACTAAATATTCAAGTATATATAAGCTGTTCGGTAAGTAAACAGCTGTTTTGAAGACACAAACTGATAAAAACAAATTTCTTATAAGAAATGTTACCTATTTTTTTTTATTTTAGTATGTGTTTTAAAAAATTGCGCCGATGCGATGCGAACTGAATAACTAAAAATTGATAATATATCGATTATTAACATTAATAAATCAAATTGTTGGCGTTAGACGACGGCAAAAATATTGTTACTTTTGACGTTTAAACAATGGCGTTTTGTTTAAGTGTTTTTAATGTAATTATAAAAAAATTTTGACTTTTCACAAACAAAAAATACGCAAAAAATTGACTTACAAAAACAAACACAAAAACAGTTTGTAATTTTTAGACTTTTATTCAAAGAATTTTTGTTTTTGAAGTTACATTAAAAAAGTACTTTACAAAAATAAAACTGCTAACCAAAAGAAGTGATAAAATAAAATAAAAAAATTAAATAAACTAAATTTGAATTTATATAAATTAGTAAGTGACAAATGTTGCAAACATTTTTTGTATATACAGGGTGTTTTGAGGTAACTGGATAAATTATTTTAGACAGATAACAGCCCCTGTTAAAAAGATACTAAATACAACAAATTGTTTTACATAAATGTTTATAGATTTTATGATATCTAGTGTAAAACTTTTTCATAAAAGTTATTTTTGAACGAGATACGATGTATTATAGCAATAGCAATTGCTTCGACATACAGGGTGTAATTAAACTATGTGCAAAAAATTTGTTTGCTCATAACTCTTATTAATACAATGCTAAACGTCCAAATTTGCTTTTTCAAATGTTGCTGGTTTTTTGAAACACACGCTGTAATTTTTTTTAAACAATATTTTTGAGATTGACGATGTATGACAACACTGTTTTTAAGCATAAACTGTGTCATCAACTAAATTATTTTTATTTTATTTTAACTACTTGACTTAATTTAATTTCTAATTTTCATTATTATTAATTCTGTTTATAAGCTGTTTTCTTATATATTATTTGTTTATCAATTTTTCTGTTAAACTAATTAAAACATTTTTTATTCTCTAACTAGCTACTTTTTAAGAGATTATCTTTACTTTACGAAACAGCCTGGTATAGTCACATTGGTAGTATGGTTAGACACACTCACATATAAATAAATTTACGTAATTTAAAAATCATAATAAAAACGTAGTTTTACACTTATAAACAAGTTGAGTAAAAATATTAAGTAAAGTAGTATATTAATATTAATATAAGTAAATATATTTAATGATTTATTGACGTAAATTCATTTGTATGCGGCTGGTATACAACTGTACTGTTATTTTATTAGAGCAGCGTAAAGTAACTCCCTAAGCAAAGTTATCTGTAGGAATTAATATCTGAGATTTAAAATTTATAATCAGTCACATAATTCGTTTAGATGCTTTCTAATAATAAATAAATAAAAAACGTATTTGGTATTAAGAACGGTAAAAACATTTTACCAATCGAAAACAATTATCTGAAATTATAATGCTGATCATGTTCATGATGCTTATGACAATTTTTTACAATTAATTTTTATTAAGTAAAAATATATTAATTAATTTTGAATAAATAAAATACTTACCGTCGAGTTTGCATTATTTACTTGCAAATAATCCTTATTGTCTTGGAAAAAGAGGTAGTAAACAATCAAATACAGTTTGTTTAATCCCACAAAAAAAATTTGTGTTTGTTTTTTACGTCATAATTGATCAAAAATAAAAAAAGTTGTTAGAACTTGATAAAAATTTTATTTTTATATTGTTTATCAAAAATTTTGTCATTAAGGGGCTGTATTTACAGTAGTAATAAATCTCTCACATTATGAAAAACCTAATATTTTAATAAACTGAAAAAAAATTGCAAATCCATTAGATTCTAAATCTAGAATTTCTTATTATTTGCATCAACAATTGTCGTGTAGCAAGTTAATGGCGAAAACCATAATTTAGAAAAAAGATCACTGCTTAAGGTTTTTTTGAGAAAGAAATTTACGATTCTAATAAAATTTATAAGAAAATAACTGCTTTAATATCAAAATGCAAATTAAAAATAAACGACCATTTTCTAGAAAAGATAATTAGCTATTTTTATACGTTATATCAAAATTAAAACAAATGTACACAAATAATGTTAATGTTAAATTATAATTAATTAAGCTACAGAAAAAAATTAACTGTACAAATAAACAGTTTTAAAATGTATTTATTTTATTTATTAAATTAGAAAGAGGGGTTTTATGGATGCAAATAAAACTTGATTTAACTGATATATCAGTAGTGTTAAATCGTCTCGTTTTAATGTCAGATTGCTCTTTGGTGACGTCTTCCTGAAACTGTTTATATATTTTAAATAAACTCTTTTGTAACTAAATATAAATCGTTTTTTAACACAAAAACAACTTTTTATAATAATATTATTTTCTATTTGTTTTACACTAGATGATTCAGAAAATTTATTTTTTTGAAGGTTATGACTTTGTTTCTTACATTGACAAAAACATTTTACAGTCTTCTAGAAGATAGATTAATTAGAACACCCTGTACAGCTTCTGCCTAAAAAGACATCAGAGTTAACATTTTTAGTCGAATTCGCCCTAATGGACTGCAGAGCTCAGCTCCGTCGGAAAGAATAAATCGTGCAACCCTTTCTTTCTTTGCAGCCAATTTATATCCCCTCGAGTTTGCAATCCTGAGTTAGTTAAAAACCTGTCATACTTTTGCCTAATCTATAATTAATTTTTTTGGTGACTTTCTACGTTGAAATTTATGCATAAGTTAGTTTGATAAGTCTTCTTTGATGAGTGAATCGATTTATAATAAGAAATAATTTATGTAAAATTGGACAAGAAATCTGAGCAGTCAATCGTAGACGTATCAGTTGAGGCACGACCAGACGAAAATTAGAATTCAGCGGGTGTCCAGTCTAACTCCCTTCGAGCTACTGAGGTGATTGCCTGCCAATCTTCTACTCTGCACCCTTCTCAAGTTCCGCTCCTTCTACTTAATCAAGAAGTATTTTGGCGAGTAATCAACTTTTACCTTTATTGAAAATATCAACTAGAGATTTCAATTTCAGCACCTAATTACAAGTGTAATTAGTAGTGTTGACATTTTAAGTACATATGGGAGAGTAATTAACGATAATTTTTTTAAATGTGAGACAGTTTTTATGATAGCGCCGTCTAGTACTGGATGACTAGTCGGAAAACTTGACATTGAGAACATTACATACAGGAAATTGAAAGGCAGAATTTAGCTGTTGATTTCCGCTTAAATTCAAACCTATTGAACTTTGTTTAATGGGATTTATGCTTTGCTACCCCTTGTAATTACTAAAATAAAGATATTAAATTGGTTGAAATCAGCAGCGAGACTGACATCCAGAAATAAAACCAAGTAAAAAAAATTTGGGTTAATTCAAAAAATTACTTAAAATGGTCTAACTTTGAACGAATCTTTTTTTTCTTTTAGTTTGATTGATGATTCTTGTCATCCTTTGCAATTAATAGCAGATGGCAAATTCTTTGTTTCTTTTTATTTTCCACACCGAAAAATCTTCTCTCTTGACCAAATCCTTTTAGGGTATTATTCTTTATTCAAAATCCTTCAGGCCCAAAACGGCGATAATCAAAAACACAGTACGTCTTTTATACGAATCTAAATATCGTGTGCAGCGGTGGCACAATACAGGGGCGGCGCAGGGGGGACTTGAAAGGGGCCCAGAGACATGTCTAAAGCTCCACGGTTAGGAGCAGGCTGACATCGAATCATTAATCATGACTCGCAGCCGGCAGTGCTGGCAACAGCATCAACCTAAATACGGATCCGCGGCCCTCGCTTGTCTGCCTGCCCGCCTGCCTCTGAGAAAACTGCACCGTTCCCGATAATCAACAAGGAGTTTTAATTTGTTTGAGTTCCCGCCGACGACGCTCTAATCGATCCCCATTCTCTCACCCACGGACACCCCATAGATGAATTCCACGGCCATCATGGGGGACTGCTATAACGACAGCAAATTACAATACACATACCTACTTCGATCTCATTTGTCCAACATAACACAACAAACTGCAATATTGTTTTTTAACATTATTTTAAACTATTTTGATTTTTAATATTCCCATAATTCATGTCAAAAAATGTATTCACATTTATTTTATTTTGTTTTTTATTTTTGTCTCAGCTGAGACGCTAGGGTAACAAAGTATTATGACTAACCCAAATTTTTGAATTTACATTGAAGTAAATGTAATAGTTTAAAAATTAAAAATGATGGAAAAAATTAGTTTATTTGTTCACTTGTGGACACTGTTGAAAATATTTTGATATAGTAACGTCCATCAACGTATGTGTTGGCGTTATTAGCTAGAAATGTCATCGGCTAATCACTATGTTCAAATCAAGCATTAAGACAAAGCGTCTTTTGTTGGTTGTCTACTTTACAGAAATTGTTGTTAGACGTTACAAAATACATTTTAAAAAACATTGTATTTCACATTAAAGATAAACATTTAAATTTACATAGTATTTTTTTTACACTGTACATAATAATAAAAAAACCTATTAAATAAAAAAGTAACTAAAAATACAAGCAGAAGGTCGATCCGTACAACAATGTCTACTATAAGACAACAAATTTATTATGCAATAAGCATTTAATAATGGCTTTTAAGACACGCGTACAAAATTTATAACACGAGATGTAGACAAGTTATTTAATGAATTCGGGTGTTTTATGGTAATTAATGCGTAATAAGTAAAAATAAGTCATTTTCGTATATGTTTTAGATGATATTGCAGCGGTTGTGGTCTGTTGCACAATTTCTTTTAAGTTAAGAGTTAAGTTTTTTTTTCTATTGTCACTTTTGTAAATGTCACCAAAGTTTTCATTAATTCTAACTACAAACTTTTGCGAATTGTTACAATTATAAATATTGGACATTTATGACAATTCGTAATTAACTAAATCTTGCTGTAATTTTGCATTTTTGTTAAACATAATAAGACCATTGCATTGAATTATGTTATTAGATTTTTATTTTTTGAAATTTATAACTGCTTATAGAGCTCATTGTAATAATGCACTGCAAACACTTTTCATTAACAATTATTAAATTTTTTATGCTATTAAGTAATTTTCTTATCAGAGAACAGCTGAAGGCTTTTTCTATAAATCAACAAAAAATAGTTTTTTGCACTACTCTACTAAAAATCAAGTGATTACGCACTGAACGAACAATCAGGACCGTCAATTTTACAAACATCTTCTGTTTTTACCGCACTAGTGCTTGCAAAGAGCACAGGGATTTCTCTCTTTTAAAAAACGGCTTAAAACTAAATTAACGTATTAGAGCTCAAGTTTATAATAAAACAATGCACTTTACTACTCTTATTCAGATCAAACAACAGAAATGCATTTACAATATTGCATTTAAAGTTAGAGTTTAAGCAGCGCCATCTGTACGAGATTGTGTAAGACATTAAAATGTCAAATTTTGACAGTAGATTTTAGTAACTTAAAAAAATCTGACAGTTAATTACCTACATTATTGACATCAACGCACTTCATCTTTAGAACTTTAAAATTATCGTTTTTTGGCCTAAAAAATCCGTGCAAAAAGTAATATACTAAAGACGCGCGAAAACAGTTTTGCTTTATTCGTACGACATTCTTTCCTCGTGCGCAAAGCGCACTTTTGTAAAAACAGTCGCACTTATATGCAAAATACATATATGTTCTCGCACTTATCGTGTAAATAACTTTTTTGTCCTCCTGAATTGTAAAGTTGACTTTGACGTATTGTAAACGTTAACTCAAAGTGTCACTTTACGCACTAGTGCGACAAAAACTGCAGTAAATTTTAAGCTTTAGAAGATGTTTAAAAAATAAGTTAGGTATATGACGATAAAGTTAATTACACAAAACTTTACTGTAAAAAATTATACAGTTTTATTTCAGAAGATCCTTCCCGATTCTTTTTACCATTTTTTTTGTCTTTAGGTATAATTGTCTTCATCTGCTACTTTTTACCAAAATTTCTTGCTTTAATCTCTCCAGATTCTGACAGCTAATGTTTTCTCGTTTTTCCCTCATTTTCACATGTTTTGCACATTTTCTTCAGTCTTTTCCCCAAAATTCATTTTTATTTGTATCAAGCTGGAGGATCAAATAACATCTGGTTTTAAAATTTACGAGCTTATTTCTTCTCTAAAAAATTGTTTGTTTTAAACCATTTTGCTTAAGTTTTTCTACCTACTTTAGCTATGTCTTCTACAGTTAAAACTGCTGAGTCTTTTCTCAATGCGAATGAGTATATCTGTTGTATTTCTTTCAACATGACTCTAAGCTAAAAGTGAAACAGATATGCTATTCGCTTGTTTTTTTAGAAATTTTAAGCAAGGTAACCAATTGTACTCTTTTAGAAAATATTATACATATAGCTATAGCTGTATAGAAAATATTAGTAAATTTCGACTTAAGTTATAAATTTAAAAACAAAGCCATTTAGGACAGAGGTTAATTTCTGTACATTAAACTAATTTTATTTATTTTTTTACCAACGGTGATCATACAATTTTTGCACCATGGTGTTTTTTTGATCATCTGTTTTAAAGTGACGAAACCAGCAGTTTAAAAAGCCTAAGCATTTTATTGCATTACAATCAACCTCTGTATCAAGCTTTATTACAAGATTTACAACTAAGTAAAAATTTACTATTACCGTTACTTAAGTAAAGTTTATTTTTTTATAATCAGTTGTCAATGTTAAAACTTTTTGTGTGTTTTGAGTACCTGCTAAAAAAGTAACTTTAAACATCTGACATTTGCATACAAGTTCTCATAAAACAATTAGTAATAATAATCTAGTCACTGTGGTTTTTAAAAAGTCTATAAACTTTAATTGTAAGCTAAAAAAAGATAAAATGTACTCTTAAATGGATTGTCTTAATAGATTAATAGGCAAAAAATGAATAAAATTTCTTTTTTGTTAAAAAAGTAATAGTAATATGCAGAGTAATTTACATAACAGTTTAAACTCGACAAGTTTAAATTTAAAAAACTGTATAAGCTATTATTTTTCTATTTTAAAAAAAAGAAGAAATAGTTAAACTGAAAAAACTAAATTATTTTTTTGTCCTCCCGTATTGTAAAGTAGGCTATCATAGTTGTGCATCCACCAATAGTAAGTCGGACTTTTGAAAACTGTGCGGTAAAAATGAGAAAAACACCGGGTCTCACATTGTACGGTTAGAACTACCACAGGAGATGCTTGAGGAAAAAACTAACCTTGCAGTAATATAGTTTATGTATCAAAGTGTACGTACCTAAAATATTGCCACAAATAAAGCTATATTTAATACAAAAATAATATATTGAAAAAATCGCTGAAACGTCACAGGTCTTACGTCAAACGTTGTGTGAGACCTTAGACAACGCACAGCGTAGTTCAAGTGTGGATCTCCATTACTAACAACAATACGAAATTATAGGTATAAAAGTATATTTTAGAAAAAGTTGCAGTTAATAAATTTTAAAAATGACAACGTGTCTATTTAAGATAATTTTAAAAATAATATGCAATTTTATATAGAACAGAATGTTAAAAATAAACCGCTACAGCGCCATCTATTCAGAACCTGTGTGTTCCTGTCTAGTTAATAAATGTCATTATTCTATTCTATGGATCTGTGGCCATTATTGTTGAATGTTGAATCTCTCAGTAATTATCAATTTAGAATTAAAAAGTGTGAATAAAAGTACTGGAAAGACCTTTGAACATGTTTTAAAGAAAATTATGCAAGCAATGACAGAGTATTTAAGCCGCATTTGGGTACGTTTTATTGGTTTTTAGAATTTATTTGTACCTAACCTAACTTTTGAAATGGCGCAAAAAAAAACAGAATTTGACTCTTTCGGACAAAAAAAATTATACAAATCTTATGCGGTAGTTAATTTTACAGGCTCCAACTAATCAGACCCTCGCTTTCAGCTCGGGCCTGAAACAAAGCTGTCGCCTGTAAAATTAAGCCTACCACATACGAATGTAAATAGCTATTATACTGTTGTGTTTTCTAAATTAGAGTATTCATAAGACTGATTTTATTTTTTAATTTTTGCTTACATTATTAAGTAATATTTTTAGCTATCACAACCTTGTAGATAAAAAAATATAAATTACAAAAAAAGTTTTTGTCTTTACAGAAGTTCATAAAAAGTAGTGTATTGGACTTGATGAGATTTTAGAGTGCACAGAGAAAAGTATTTTGTTGAAACAAATAAATATTCTTTAAACCAAATAAATTAGTTGTTTCAATACATTCAATGCAACGATTTGTTTGGTATAAAACAAAAATTTTCTTGAAGTTTACAAAGTAATGTTTTTTTAATCCTAAATAAAATGGTATTTGAGTTAAGAAAAAATATTACTTTGATTCAATAAAATATAAATGTTGATTTAAAACAATCACGATGTTACATCAAATAAATATTTACTGGAAACAAAAAAAGAAAAAATTTAGTCAAAAGATAGATTTTATTTTTTCAAAACAATTTTTTTTTAGATTGAACTTATGTTATATTTTTTTAAAAAACTGCCCTTTTTAAACAAAAGCATTATTAAAGTTGATTTAAATTAACAACTATGTTATAACAATTAAATATTTACTTGAAATAAAGAAGGATAATATTTAGTTAAAAAATACGTCTTATTTTTTCAATGTAATATTTTTTTAGACTAAACTTTATTTTATTTATTAAAAAAACGTAGTATAAAAACATTATAAAATATTTATAATGCACAAATAATTCTTAGTTATTTAAGCAACAAAAGTAAAAATGCATTTTTTTTTCACTAAATTTATTTTTTTTATTAAGTCAAAAAAGTGAAACTTTGTGCACTAAAGTTAGTGTAAAATAGTCTGCTTTATTAATAAAATTGTAAAAAATGATTTTTATTCTATTTCTGATCATACACCATATTTAAAAAATTTGATTAATTTATATTCATTAGAAGGAATATTGAAAAAATTTACATGCGTAGAGAGAAAACAAAGTTTTCATGGTAAACGCTGAAGTTGATGTAATAACTAGTTTTTGAAAAAAAAAATGAGATAAACTATTAACAAACTCACCTGGTATATTGATACAAACTCAAAAATAATCAGCAGTTATAAAATTATTATGTAATAGGAATTCAGCTTATCTTGGAACACTTGGACAAGATGTTCCAACCCTGCATTCCTTAAAATTTATTTATAAGGTAAATGGAATAATAATTCAAACAAGGTCTTCCAACAAATGCTGTATTAAGACTGAACTCTAAAGTGATTTAAGCATAATAATGAAAAACCCGAAATTAATCAAATATAAGATGCCATATTGGATTTATTTCTAAACAGCTTATTTTGATACAATACCATCATATTGGATTTATTTCAGAAGAGGTTACCCGGCACATACTCAATAATTTGTAGATATAAAGATATTCCTAAATAATAAAAGTTAAGCTTACCTTTAAACACTTCAAAACCCACACAACGATACAACATAAACCGCACAACACAGATCACATTATCAGTAAAATGACGCCGTGCATTTGTTTTGCGTCGCATGCTTGCATGTTTTAACTTCTTTGCAAGTTCTACGCATGTGCTGTTTGAGACTCAAAGAAATATTTATTTGAATTTAAATAATAATGTGAATATCAAGTAACATATTGTATTAAATTAAAAAAGTTTAATTTTTTTGGGATTTTATTTTTATGACATTAGTTCAAATGAATTAATTATTTAGTTTAAAAAAAGAACAATTTGCTGTAATAAATTTTTTAAAGTATATTGAAATAAATTCATTTGTTAAATCAAGAAATGCTGTTTTCTCATTTTAAAAAAATATTATATTATTTTAAACAACATTTATTAATTTCAAATAAATGTGAGTCAAACAAATACAAATACTAAAATCAAAGGAATCACTTTTCTCTGTGTGTATTAGAATTTAATGTACATTTCAAAAATATAAAGACATATATTGTGTTCTATTTAAGAATCTAAAGTTATGGTTATTTTCAGTTAAACCGAAAGTATTAAAAAGCTGACTTTTTACTCAATCAGTGATAATTTAATATTTTTCTCAAGTTTTGTTTATCTATTTCTACAGTTTTTTCTTTATCATATTCCACACATGCTTGATGAGATTTAAATCTAGTGAACAAGGTGGCCACGGCAAAGCATTAACGCCAACTTCTAGAAAAAATTTTACAAGTTTGAAACACTGTATAGTTTACAGTTTGACGAGCAATATGTGAACATGCGTTGTCTTGTTGAAAAAGAACATGTTGACAATACAGATAAGATATCTAAATAAGACAGTAAATTAGTTTGTAGAACGTCTTCAACATAACGCATAGCTGTTATACTGCCTCAAATAAACACAAAAGTTAATTAACTTCTATAGACAATAGCTCTCCAAATCATTACTCCAATAGATCTGTGCACATGCCTATGACGTCGCTCTCTACAACGGCGTTTTACCTACCGACGGCCATTATACATGCCTAAGCAGAATTGCGATTTGTCGCTGAATATCACATTATGCAATTGTGTTTCTTAAACCTGTCTTTTTTTGCACCAGTTCACACGTTGACGACGGTGTTTCGCAATTAAAGGAAAGACTGACAGTAAATAACAGTAAAAAAAAAATTTACAAATTTTAGAAGAAACAAGTCGACCTTCTTCTTTAAACCATTAGTCACCGAGTTGTCGCGTAGTAGTAAAACAATTTCGAAACCTTTTTTCGGGTTTTTCTACCTTTGTCTGTTCACATTTGAAGCACACGCATTACTATCATTGCAGTAGATTCAATACGGCAAGAAATTTTGCAATAGAACAAACCAACTTCTTAAAAGGCCACAATTCTGTCTGTCGAAATAACTAAAATAGTCATATTGTTAATGCTTTCGAACTGGAGGCATTTTGTTACTTATAAAACTGTGAGAGGAAGGTAGACAGTTCACAACTGTAAAGGTCTGGTTTCTATACATGTAAACCCGCGGACAAAAAAGTCAGATTTGCGTGTTTGTCATCGAACTTCTTTCGTTAACCAAGCTGTAGTATGTTGCCGTTGTCATTGGTTTAAGCCGCATAGTACAATATATGTGTTAAAATCAATAAAGCATAACCTGTTAAATTAGATATGACAATTAAAATTTACTAAATTTTAATATTAAAATTTTATTCTTAAATTGTCAACTTCATATGATCTAAAATATAATAAAAAAAAATTCTTCAAAAGGCTCTAACGTTAATTTTTCTATATTAACAAAAAGCACTTTACAGCTTTCTAGAAAATAATATTTTTAAGCATACCTATAGTATTTTTTGACATACGCATTGCCAATGTCATTTTTTTTTTGAATTATAGGTTAAAACTGCCATATTTATTATTGTAAGTGTTCACATTGCCTTCTTTTAATTAATTTATTAACTAATTTGACAACTTTTTTGTACATTTAGCGTTAAACACCTGGAAATTAAAGAATATTCATTTAAACTTTTTAAATATACACTTGTTATAACAGCCGAATTTTTCTTCAGAAATGATACTAATAGTACCTATGTCAAAAAGATAGATAATACGTTGCATATTTAATTAGAAGTAAAAGAAAACTAAAAAATTAAATTTTAAAATCAAACAAAAAGATTAAACTAACACGACAAGTTAAACTTTTGTTATAAATTATAATCGTTAACTGAAAATTGTTACGGCGCAATAAAAAAAAATAGAATTCAAATAATAAATAGTAAATACTGGTTAATTTTACGATAAATATTGCGATCCTTTTCCGGTTACCCCAACATGACGGTATTTTAAGAGTAAATTACGATATTGTTTTTATTATAAAAATCTATAATAAAAAAAAAATATTGGATACTTTTTGTTATAAATTTTATGCGAAAAATTAAATATACATTTTTTACAATTTATTGACTAATTAAAAGTAATCAATTTTGGACATACAAACAGATCGGCTATAGTCTTGTGTTTGCAATCTTTTATTCGCACAATATCAGTTACTTTCCACACTAGTAATGTAAATAACTATTGTTTAAGCATCACGAGTCAACACAAAGTCGTGTTTTCATCTAGTAACATTCAATGCAGTTAATATTACGAAGTAAATTATTTAATTTTGTTTTTTTGGCACCGTACGAATAATCACAAAATAATTGTTAAATTTAAGGAAAGTCATAATGATACGGTCTTACTTAGCGGTTTTAAATTACTTTGAAAAGGAAGGTAGCGTGCTGAAATATAAGTATGTATTTATTAGGCTGTAATTTGTTTCCTAGCTAATTAAAAACGCAAAATGGATAAACAAACTCAGAATATGTTTCAAAAAATTTTTTAGGTTTAGAAAAGAAATCAACATAAGAAATGAGATAAGTCAAGAGAATACGAAACGGAATATGATCTATTATTTGAAAAAGCATAACGGTAGATCCATATTCTGTCACAATGACGAAACATATAGCCCCTCGAAGCGTACAACCCCGACGACGAGATGAGAGGGTGGTAATCCAGTGTTGTTGCTGTCAGTCTCCTTGTTTATATGTACCCCAAAAATTCCATTATCAAAAGTATTAAACTGAAGGTTTCGTTCCCACAATAATAATTTTTAAAGAAAATCCAACATCGTTTCGTCAGAGCGTGTAAGAAATTACAAACCATGCGACAAGGCTCGTGGTTTTGTAACAATCACGTATAATTAATTATACTTTAATGATGCTGGCGTTAAACTCAACACAGAGAGGAGTATAAGACGTATCCAGCGTTGGCTAGTCACGAATTTCTGTGAATTTTCCAAAATTTCAGTTTACGACCTACTTAGACGACCACACTGTTGCACCTTTTACCTCGTTGGCAGTAATTTATGACGACCGCGCTAAGAATAGGCTAGGGTTGAGAAATGGTTCTTCTAAAACTGAAAACTATTTGAGTGTAAAAGTTGGTTTGCGTCTATTGTTAAGGCCAGTTTTCGGCTGATAGACACGAGAGAGACAGAGACTCGGGGATGAATCCCGCGAAATGCGGAACATCCAAAGTGTCTAATCATTGAGCTCTTTTAATACCCTCAGTGATCAAGTCTGGCTGACAACTGAAAAGCTGCTGAACGAGGATGAAAAATGGCAGTAATATTTTATCGAGAGATCAGATGGCGCCCTGCATACGAACTTCGGGATAATGAGACGGGTTGAGTTTGATACCCTTCGTTTTCATATCATGCCACAGACTCGTTACGATCAAGGCCTAACTTCCGAAATTGGAAATTTCAACGACAATGCGACGAGAATAATTACTTGCCAACCGAGAGTAAACAACCTGTCAAAAATTTTACGATAAGGGATTCAACATCTATCAATAATATATATTCACGGAATTTTTAAGAACATTTTTTTATCAGGAATTTTATTTCAAATCTATCTCAGCAGGGAGCACATGTAAAGCCTTGAATGACTTGATTTTCATGCTTGTGGTTTACAGTTTTTTAGATTTCAAGATTAAAATGTCAGACAATTTCCTATTTTTTTCTACTTTTTAAAATATAAAATATAACTCTAAATAAAACATAACGTAGATATTTAAACTATTTTAATGTAGATTTAATTAAGTAATTAATTAAGTAAACATACAACATATTAATTAAGAGGTTACTGTAATGTACAAAATTAAAAGAAAAGTTTTAAAAGATAACTTACACAAAATATGCTATTGGTAAAACTGTCCTTTATTAGGTAGATATTACTTATTTACTTAGCATCCTCACAACTACTGTCATTTTTCTAAACTAATTTTTGAAAAGAAATGTACTCTCACTGAAAGTGTTTTTATTAAGGTTAGAGCGAAATTAAGTAGGCAGTAACCGAATAATGTCAATTATTGAAGTTATGAGAGTCCAAACCACATATATGATGGTTTTATACATAATTATATTTTTCGATGCGAAACTTATAATTAGGAATGTGACATTTAGATGCTGTTTAAACTACTAGGTATAATGTTTTGTTAAAAACTCGAAATACTATCGCTTGAACTTAATTCTTTACCATTATCATTTCTTAAAATTTAACAATCTATGCTGAATTCTAGGTAATGTTTTTTTTCAGTTTACAGACCGAGGACAAAATTATATTTGCTCAAAAAATACAAAGTTTTGTATAGTAGAAATCTTTATAATCGAGTTTCTACTGTATAATTAGGATTTTATTTATGTACAGGCTTTAAATGTTAAATATTTGGTACTCTTAAATAAACTCTAACAACGCAGAATTCAGAGCTAATCCGATACATTTATAATTTTATTATTAAAGCATGTACTGTTCATTTAAATAATTTTGACTCGTTCAGCAATAAAAGAGGTAGAGCGTTTTAACAATGTGTTTGAAGAAAATACGACACACTTTTTTCCACAAACCCGTACCCCATTATTTCGCAGTTAGTCTATGATCTTTACAGCATTTATGCATAAGGTTTTTTATTACTAGGTTTAATGTTAAAGGTTGGGTTTTAAATCCTTTTAAGCCAGCGAGTACAAAACTGTTACCTTTCATCTATACACTGTATTTCTTATATAGTGTGGTACTGGTTGGTAACTACATGCTTTCAAATTTACTAGTATAGATAGGTAAGTCAAACTGGTCAACTCGAAATTTAACTTTTACCAACTGAATTACGAAACAGAATTATTTATAAGTGTGTTAAAATGCTTTATAGTTTTTGCTTACTCAAAAAGATGTTTCGTACTTTCAAGAAACATCTGCTTTATTGTTTTACCAGTCAAAATCATTTAAATAAACTTTATACTAAAAAAATCTACAGAAGTAAAGCAGCAAAAGCTAAAAAACTTCTTTTTGATAAGCTTCTTTATAAGGCTGTACCCAAATATCTCTCTTAAAATAATTTTTGCCTAAAGCAGAGCCTAACTTTGATTTATCAATAAGAGGTGACTCTAAAGTTTTATAATAGGTAAACCCACATACAGATATAAATACTATTTATCTTGTAAAAGAACTTGCAATAAAAAATTGTTTAGATAAGACACATTAATTTTTGTATTTATCGAGAGAAATATTAATCTGGTATTAGTTAAATAGTTGCTTCAAAAATAATAAATTATTTTTTATTTGTTATTAATAACCAATTAATATAATTAACAACAACAATAAACAAATTAGTAAATTAAATAAAATTTTGTACAAAACATACTATTCAATTTTAAGAAATTGACGATGATAATAAAAAGTACTACTTTTTTTGACTTTTGACTTAACTAGAAGTTAATTCAAAAAGTAAAATTACAATCTTTTGTGTCAACTGATAATAGTTTTTTTATTGCAGTTAAAAAGTATTTTCATTATGTATTTTACCTTGTTTTCTTTACAAAGACAAATATTTATTTTGTCAATGTCATTTCATGACATTTGTTTTGTCATCAGAAAGTAACGAAATGATTGATGTCTTATAAAATTAATTTTTTTTAAAGATTTTGTTACTGTTTAAAATTGTTAGATAAAAGTTTCTGTGGCAGCTCGTCTGTTAAGAGCTATGACCGCAAGTCACTCAATAAATTTACTATTTTTTGTTTTTCAGCAAGATAAATGTATTTATTATAAAATAAAATAGTACAAAATGTACACAAAAACTGAGTGTAAGCTAATGTATTATGTTTTTACTTGACATCCGGTGCGGTTCTACCCAAAAATTTAGTGAAACATGACAATAGTGACGTGAATGTCATGTGAATAGGTTTTATCTAAATCTACATAATAACAACAAATTTAATGTAAATTAACATGTTACATTTTAGCAAATTAGAAAAAGACGTAAGATGTAATGTATTCAAACAATTCTGAGATTATTTATGTTCTCAGATCATTTTACACTTACTCGTACTCTTAATTAGTTCCACATGTTTTTCACCACCTTTGTGCTTACTAAATCAAATAAGTTGTTAGTTGTATCAAATAAGTTGTATCAAAAAAGAGTTTTATATAGAAAATTTGGTCAAAAATTTAAATAAAACATCTTAAAATAACAAATGTTTATTTATAAAAAGTTGTCAAGAGTGCCATGACAAAACAAAAACATTTTAAAGCATTTCTTAGTTAAATTCGGCTTCTGTATTGTCAGTGGTAGTTGTCAAAAATGTCAAAATTGTCACATTATGTCAGATTAGTGACAAAAAATTTATTTCACGAAACATTTTATATAATCAGTAATCCCTCAAGCTTTTTGTAAATAATTATTCATTAACTCGTATGAGAACATGTTCCTCGTGCAATATTTGCCGATTTCAAAGTGTTAATATCTTCTAAACAAAATTACTGACTCTTTTTAAATGACCTTGTTTTGTGTTTCATCGAATAGATCCACTCGCTTTTATCGTTTCTACCACTTCGTAAGTAACTTTCGACTAAAAACTTTTTGTGCTCTAAAGTGTAATTAGTCATCACAACAAAATAACAATTAACTAGACTCAATAATAAACAAAACTGAAACTAAAACTTAGAACGAACAAAAACTGAACCCAAAAAAAAACAAAATAAAACTGGAAATCAAATGACTCGGAATTTAGTGAACACGCACTCAAAAATAATCAAAATAATTTATTTATTTGTTTATAATGTTTTGTATAGTTATAGCTATAGCACTTTTAACAACTTTTTTAAATAAATACTTGTTATTAGGTAACAAAGTTTAAAGTATTATAACTTCTAGAATAATTTAATGAAAATAATCTTTTTTTTCTCAATAGTTTATTTCTTATACTTTAATAAAATGTTTAGTTAAGTGTTTTAAGTAGGTGTGTTGTTAAAAGCGTTAAAGACAAGCATGGTAAAGAATTAAAAGTTTAGACGGCTTATATTTTATTAATAAAAAATTATTTTTTTAAAAGCATTTGAAAAGATATTAGACGACGCTTTCAAAGTGGTTTACAAATTTTGAGCAAAGTTTATAAATAAAAAAAGACGTCCAAAAAACTGTTTTTTGCGCTATAAACAATAATAACTTTAATAATTGAAGGTAAGTTTTTGGATTTTTTTGGTCTATTCTAAAAACAAAAGTTTAAATTATAGAAAATATGCCGTTAACATTTCCTCTCATAAAAAACTTTAAAAAATAACCAAATTTTGAAAAGATACAAACTGAATAGAGTATTAAGAAACATGGCTCATTTATTGTAATTCAAGATATTTAAAATATCTGTTTTTTCAATCGGTGTTTAAATTTTTAAGAATATGTTTTTGAAAAAGAAATCAATGCTTTTCCTTACCTAAACGGTTTATTACTGGTGATACAAAAGCAATTACTGTATTGTTAATAGTTAACAATAGTGTTAGTATTATTGGTAACAAGCTGTGTTTTATTTTTATTTAATTAGGTAAGCAAAAGCTTTGGTTTTTTTCTAGCAACATGTTTTCGAAAATCAAATATAACCACTGACTAACACTGAGTAAACTAATGGTACAAAAATTTTTAAAACAAAGAATAATTCATGTTTCTAAATATACATAAATGTGTATTTTTGTACCAAATTATTTTTTTCCAAATTTTTTTGTACCAATTTTGAGTTGTTTCAAAATTTGGTCATTTTTAAGAAGCTCTTATTATACAACATGTTTACTTTGTAGATTTAGTTTTAAACATATTCCGGAAATCGTTTTAAAAACAACATTTTTTTGCTTATTTACGCGCAAGAAAATTGAATTTTCCGAACTAGTACTGTAAAAACTTTACAAGACTCAAAAAGATGTTGTTCACTTTGTAATTATAGTTGCCAACAAAATTGACAAACTTAATTTTTGTGGTACTTGTAAAAAAAATCTAAAATTTTTAAATTTTGACTTTTTTTAAGATTTTCGGAAAAATTTAATACAAAACACGTTAGTTAAATCTCTTGCTTGACTCGAAGCTTTAAAATACCTGGCATATTTGTATTTCAATTTAGCTCCTCTTTAGTAATGTGAGATTTTTTTGACTTTTATGTTAATAACTATTACCTTTAAAATAAACCAAAAAAAACAGGAAAATTTGACATCAATTAACAAAATTAGGTATTGCTTTTAGCAAAAAAACTGGTTTTTGAATTCTTGCTTTAATTCATATACGGCCTGATTTAGATAAAATAATTAGCCTGATGATCTGGCGATGCAATCCAAAAAAACAAATTTCATTTACGTCTTTGATCTAATTTAAATTAAAGTTTTCAAATTGAATCCAAGTTATCTAGAGCTTATGTCACTCTGACATCAGCGCAAAAAACGATTATTTGTGCCAGAGAAAAAAAATAAAAACTTATTTTGATGTACCTACTTAAACTCTAGTACAAAATGTATAAAAAATAAAGCATTAAAGGTAGAGAATTTCTCGTATATTAAAATCATATCGGTTTTTTTGTGATACCATTTTTAACTAATGTCAAAGCACTGTCAAAGTAACATAAGATAACTTAATTGCAAATGCAAATTGTAATTAAAAGTAGATCAAGACGTAAATAAAATTTGGTTTTTTTTGGTTGCATCGCCAAAACATCGGGGTCATTATTTTATCTGAATTAGACTGTATTTAGCTCAAAATCAGCTACCTAAATCGTTTTGAGAACTTGCTACAATGTCTTTCCGAAATTTGTTGAAAGACTTTCATTTCTTTTTTTTTAACAATAGAAGCTAACTTAATACATGTTACAAAACTTTAAATTTTGTTAAAATTTTAAAGTGTTTCATTTTAATTGTTGACTATTGTCAGAATAAAAATGATTGTAAAATTTCGGAATCTTAAGAGATATTTATCTGCCACCAGATTTAAGAATCCTGAACGAAAGCCTCTAGATTTTCGATCTAATCTGCTGTTGGTATCCATCAGAAACTCAATCCTGCAACACCAGATCCTCAGTTGAGCATCTCTACAGTTCCATGTCCAATATCAAGCCCAAGACAGGAGCGCATTTTTCCCTGTCTTGAAGTCCAACTTCACACACATGTCATAGCCCACGCACTTGTCATGCTCACCGGTCTTCTATCTCATATCGACTGTCAGTTAATCACAGTGTGGTCTGCACATAACACGCATTATCAATATTGAAATGAGGCGATCGCAGGTAAGAGTATGTTTGTCGCCTGTCCCGGCAGCTGACACGGCCACCTGGGCGCGAGCTGACACCGCGAGGCGCACCCACGAAGACCTCCTTCTGCTGACTCATGCTTGTTATTAGCACCCGAGGGTTGCTAGCGCCTCCCGATATACAATATACTTGTTTATTCCGATATAGACGAATCCGTGCCGCGTTGTACCCCCCATTCCCGGAAAATAACAGGGAGAGGGCTGCAAAACAATTTTTTGCCCATTGTATCCCATTCTTATCCAGAAATATAAAAGAAACTGCTTTGTTAAGCTTTTTCAAGCATACTTTAGAAAATATCGAGTCTTGCTTTTTGTCCATACCTACCACATTCCTCAATTTTGAAAAATTTATAATTTAAAGCAACTGTAAACTGTAATGTGTAATTATTGGCCGGCATGCAGATATAACGGTGAATTTTTTATGACATTATTATTATAAACAAAAATAACTGTTGCAAATGCAGAAATGCATCAGGTACTTAAAATATATTTAAGGTCAGTACCGTTACAGAAATTTAATTAACGTGCATATGGCATTTATTATCTGGGTATGAGAAAAACTCGCCCTCTTTATGTCCAATTCTCTACACATGGATACAACACAGAATTGATTGAAAAGACTTTTTTCAAATACAGCAATATTTTAACTGCAAAAGTTAATTTACTGACCTCTTGTGTCAGCTTTTGCGACTTGGCAAAGTTGTGCTTATGGTATTTGAGCTTTTGGAAGTGCGGCGCCATCTGGTTGTTCTTGTTGGTTATAGATACTTCGAGCGTGATTTAAAAGATGTCGCACACTGCTTTTTAAATTATAAAGCAGTTATAATTGTAATTAATTAGATTAATTAACTGTATATTTATAACTGTGTAATTATTTCTTAGTTAAATAGTTTGGGACATTAGATTTGTAACTTTTTTCATAAACTTAATAATATAACGAAATATTTCAAATTTTATTTATTCTTTCTTTAAGAGACCCCTACTCAAAAACGTAGATAAATTGATGCAGTGACGTGTTGTCAAATAAAAAAAAATGTTATTGAAAAAATTCGTCAACAGGTATTGAAACTAGAAAAATTTTCGTTTATTAATTTATAAAATCTAAAATTAATGATTGTTGAACGATGTAGAAGACTGCAATTCCGCGGTGTTTTCAATCCGCACGGATCCGCGCAGATTTGGATCAATTCATGTGGATCCGCGCAAATCTCACAAATTTTAAAGAAGTTAAAAAGAAGCAAATAAAACGTTCATTTGCCATTTTTCCTCTAAGTTACTTCTTCAATTTTTTGTTTTTAAAAAATCTTTACCACTTACAATAATATTTATTTAAGTTGCTAATAATTTTCTACACTTATTAGTCCTACTCTCGGTTGAATAAACGTTAGTCAAAATGGAAGAGGCATTAAACTCTGATCAGTTAGAAATACGGTGCCTCAATTAATTAAAAAAGCGTTAATAAGAGATTAATGTCTCATTAGTTTTAATTGACGTTTATGCAAATTATTGTATACAAAAATAAATGTTTAACTATATAGTATATACAATGCGCGACAAAAAATTCTACAGACTGACATTGACAAGTAAAATTGTCAATTTTGACGTTAGTTATTGACAATAAACTTTGCACTTAACATGAAAAGAAGGCATAAATAAACAAAAATAAAAAAAATATTTTTTAGAGAATAAAATAAATTGTTTTAAACTCTGTCGCACAATATTTTAGCGTCATTTAAAAACAATTAACTGCGAGGGATTACTGCAAAATAATGCGAGATTTAGCAGACCGTTAAAATGACAAGGATCCTGCAAATTCTGAATTTGGATTGGCAGTATTGCTACCTTTAGACCCACGATCTTTTGTCTAGACGAAGATGTCTATTTAAAATTTTTGAATCTCGACAAACCAATTTCACTATAAAGTCAAAATAACGTAATGAGATCTACAAATATTTTAACTGCTTAAGTTTTTTAATTAATTTAATTATACTGCAATTATACGAGTGTATTTAAAGTTATGTTAGAAATTTTAACAAGCAATAGTTCTTCTTGAAAAGATCTTAAAGTTATTTTAAAAACACTCTGTATATCTAATTTTAACATTAAAACTAAGACTGTCATCAAAATAGTCTAATTAATCAATGACGAAGATGGATTTTTAATCTCTGTATTTAATAAAAAAAAAATGTAGTTTCTAATCCGACCACACTATTGCAACAACAAACGTTTGACTTATATTTCTAAAACTTGATTTTCAAAAATTACTGTAAAACACTGTCAATTTTTTATCATGATAAAACAAATTAACGATCAGTTTTCTTTTGTGTTTTTTTAAATTTATATTTAGAAAAAGTTATGAAACTATAAATCTTTAGAAAAAATTTTTTTTTTAAAAATTTAATTTTAATTGCCATTTTCCTATAGAATATAACTTTCATTCTAAATATTTTTGTTACAAAATTAATAATTATCGAGATATTTGCAAAAACAGAATTTTGTCATTTTTCTTCCTATAAAAAACTGAACAAATTAAGAATATTTTAAAAATATGTTTAGGAAATTTAAATAAACATTTCCACCAAAATTTAACTTGCTGTCAATTTTTCTTATCTAATTTTACTAGACTAAAAGAAACAAATAATAAAAATTAATTTTTTTGGCTTTAAATGCGAAAAGGACAATTTTAACAGCGACCTAAAATGAGCAATTTTCGGTCGCTGCGTCAAGAATTTAACCTACAGATACTAGTAAAAATTCAATTTTTTTATTATAGTCGACTAAAATATCTTAAATGTGTCACGACCAAAAAATGCTTTTTTTGGCCTTGCCTGTTATTTTTTTAAAAGACTTGTAGCTTACAACACTGTCTATTACTTAGTTTACTGCAAGTTATTAAACAGTTATCTCACATATTTCTGAGCTTAGTATCGATTTTGACCACTTTTGAGCTAATCTCAAGTTGAGTTAATACCGGTAGCATTTTTGAAAACGCTTTAAAATTTGCAATACTACTGATATTATCTTAATTTATAATTAGTCTGCCTGTTTTCTACCGATATAATAACACAATGTTGCAAAGCCTTGTTTAACTTTATATACAGACTGTTTTTAAAGTAACTTCACCAATTTTAACAAGTGATAGCTCTTGTTGAAAAGATGCTAGAAAACCAATTTTGCTTTTTACAAATATTTATAGATTCTGAGTTATACGATATAAAACAGTATTGTCATCTGTATCTCAAAAATAATGTTTTTTTTAATCTACTGCGTTTAGCTCAAAAACCAGCAAGACTTAAAAACGCAAATTTTAATCTGAGCATTCTTTTAACAAAAGCTATCACTGTCCAAATTTTTAAAGTTATTCTAAAAACACTCCATATATCTGACTTTAAAATTAAAACTAAGATTATCATCGGAAATTTTTTTGTATATATTTACTGTAAGACTTTTTTAACAAACGTAGAAAATAAAATAACAATTAAATATTAAAATATTTTACACAATATTATAGATATCAATTTAAAAAAATTATCTAGTAACTTATTTTTATTTATATTTTGTAAGAACGCGTTAAAGTTTATACAAATATCTAAGATAAAATTTGAACTTTTTTCAAACACGTTTTGCGACTACGGACCTCACTAGCAAAAAATAAAAAATTACACAACTATTACATTTTATCGTATTTATTTTTTAAGGATATATAACACAAAAGTAATATATAAGTTCACAATAATAAGAAAATTTAAAAACTTATTTTTATTACATTATCTGCCTTAAAAAAATATAGTTTTTTCACAAATAGTGACATAAATTATAAATTTTACTAACAAAGACTTATTACTTGAGTTATGATGACTTACATTCGTAAAACCGAACTACAAGATTAGAGACGTCATAAATCGTAATAATGCTAATAGATCAAGTAGAAGATCTTCTTCGAGTTACTACTTCTATTTCTCATAGATAAAGTATACTAGCTGTTACCAACAAATGCGTTGGTGGTGATCAGACGTATCATTTGCTGATTACAACGTTTATGCAATGCTTATACTTTTTTATTACAAAATGAGAATGTGACTTAAGTCATAAATTATTTAACAAAGCAAGTGTACTTAGACTGTCAGTATTTCTGTCAAAAAGTTTTCAATTTATGACTATTTTACTAAAAGCAGGTAAAAATTTTGGGTTAAGGGCTGATTCGAGAATGCCGCTGCCTGCAGTCATCTACTACTTCGAGTTTAAACCCATCAGCAGGTAGTGGCAGCTCTACAACTGCTTTGTTAACAATGATTTATTACATAAGTCAAATGCTTATTTTCTGATACAAGAAGTATACTAAACAAGATCGTTATCTAACGACATGTATATACAGAGTAAATATGTATATGCATATGACATGTTTTCTAAATTTACCTAGATGTTTATTAATGTAAAAAATGTTTTTTTAGATGTACTTTAAATATTTTTAACAAAACTTTTGTGTAGCGGGCAACCAACAAAAATCGTTTTGTATCATCGCTTCATTGGTAACATAGTGACTATAGCCGATGACATAAACGCATTCTTTAGTGGTTGCTACTATAGTATTAGCAATAATTTAAAAACTTAAGACAGAAATAAGCATGACGTTAACCAAAAGTGTCTTTCTCAATTATTTTTAATTAAAACATGACAAGTGGGCTAATTTAAAACTTTTCTTAAAAATTTACTATGTTACAGTCATCTCTCTTAAACCTAACAAACTATTTAAACACCAACTTCTAACAAGTTTAACAATACAATTCTATCAGTGATTTTTGCTTCAAGTTGACAACACTCAAATTTATCAAACCTAATTTATCAACTACCTAACTCATCTACAATCTTGTTTGTCAACGAGGGTAATTCTTAGTTCAACTTTCAAATAACAATTTTACTGCTTGAACAAAAATTTTCTGTCAAAAGAAATCATTGAACAAAGGATAAATAGCCAAAGCTATATTCAAAACGGTTTCAATACTAGACACTCCATTTTTGAAAATCATATTCTGCAAATTACGTTCAAAATTTTTCCACTGTAGTAGTTTTTTATTTAGTTTCAATAATCACTACTTATAACAGTATTTAAGTCTTATACTCCGATTTGAAAACAGAGTTTTAAAAATCCACGTTTCTTGATTGATGGTTCAACCCACCAAGTTATTTTAGTTATATTTTCTGATGTACAAAATTTCAGTTTAATATTTTTCTTATAGTTTATGCCAATGGTAAAATTTTTTAATGTTCTACTACAAGAATATCTTTAACAATAATATTTATTATATTTTGCAAATGACAAAATGCGTAGATGACAACCTGAAAAGTTGACAATTTGATTTGGTGATGAGTTGAATGGTTGATGCTTGTGTTGTTGAAAAATTGTTGACAAGTTGAGTCATTGAGACCAGTTAGGTAGGTACTGATGAAATGAGAGTTGATCATTTGACAGTTGGTGAACGAAGTCTACTCGCTTTGCTTCTTCATGTATCGCTATTTCGTAGTTCATCGAATTCTAAAATAAAAATGTATTAAGAAAATCATTACCCTCAAAATTTTTATTTGCCATAATTTTAGGTAAGCAGTTAGGTCTTTGAAGCATTTTATTCCTCTCATAAAAGATAGTACATTTGCGTAATTATTTGAAATTTAAAGATTTGCTAACATTATAATATAAATTTAGAGCAGTTAATCAATTTGTGCTTATAATATCTGTCACGCCAGTAAATAAGTGATTAGTTAAGTTATTAAATCGTCCTCGAAATAATAAGAATGAAGCTAGAAAAATGTTTTCTTGGTAGTGAAAAGAAAGAAAATTTGCCAGTTATTCACATTAAAATATATTTACCAAAATTTCAACAAACTTGAATAAAATACTCAGAAAGATATTTCGTGTTTACAACCTTTTATGGCTTTAATTCTTTAATAAGTTTATGACCACCTTAACATCAAGACAAATCTTAGCCGACGGGCTTACCCCAGCATTGACGGAATCAGTTTACTTCAATTTATTAGGGTCTAGAAGTAATGGTTTGCGGTTAGACCTTTATAAAAATTAGTAAATGTTAAATACCAGATTAAGTCGTAAACACGAAATATCTTTCCGAGAACTTTACAAAACCCTATTTTACACAAATTGTACCTACAAGATTGTAAAGTCGTAACTTGCTAAGAAATAAATTTTTACTTATCCACTTATTTATCAAAATGACAGATATTCAAATAAAATAAACTGTATAAAAAATATATCTGTAACAATTTGTTAAAAAACAGTTAGTTGTTTAAAATAGTTTTAGTTTAAAAGGTAAATAATGATGTGATGTATTTTATTGTTTTTAATATTATTTTAAAAATAACTTGCACTACTAAATACTTATAATTAAAAAAATAAAAACAATTTATTTTTGTATATTTATAATGTATTTTATTTTAGACTTTTTTAATTTTGAAAAAATATTTTGGTTTTAACCCAATGAGCACACAATCGTTAAGAAATCGTTAATTTTTAACACTTTATTTTCTGTAAATAATACGTTAGTAGTAGTACTAAATGTCACAAAAATTAAAGTTATTTTACTAAATTATGTTAATTTAGCCTTTTTATAATTACGTTTATTAAGCGCAAATGCATAACGCTTTTTTAGCGATTAGTATTTATGTTAATCATTCGTTTCGAAAACTTCGTATTGAGCTAGTTAATACCGAATATTTAACGTTTGTATCTTACGTTAATACTAGAATACTATATTCTATTTTAGATGTCTACTGCAGGTTTTTTTAGCAAAATCAGAAAGCTATAAAAATTATAGAATTCTTTATGTTACTATGCAACGTTTTCTAAAGCAATAGGCTACTAAAGTCTTTTAAACTGACATCTGAAGTTGACGGATAGTCGGTAGGCGGTAACCATAGTACAATTCATTTTTGTAAAGCGGCAAATAAGTCACATTGTAATAAAATTTACTAGATAATTGGGTTTAGTTTATAATGCCGCTTAATAGAGCGAGTGTGATAAACAGTTTCAAGAGCAGATTTAAGCGAAAATGTCATTTTGTCAAAGTTATTTTTTGATAATTTTTAACGTTAATAATTACTTATAACATTTACGTTATAAAACATAAAATTAACGTAACATTACACTAACGATATTACCCTTTTTTAAAAGAATGTTAATTTAAAGATGCTTGAAAAATGTCAAAATTTAAAAATAAACGTTTAATTATTTAATAATTAATAGTAATTAATAGTCAATTTTACTGTTAACGCATATTTCACTAACCAAGCGTAATAATTTACCTGTGGTTAACGTAAGTGTGCTTATTGGGGACCACCTATAATTCCTAAACCGATCACATTTTTAACTTTAATAGTTGGTTACTTAAATTGTCTTTAAATAAAAAAAAGTCTTTTAAGTTTCTAACAAAGTTTTACCGTCTTAAAATTATTTATTATCCACCTTTCTCTTTTGACTTGTAAAATAAACCAAATGATAAATTATTTAGCCGCCTGTTTACAAGTAGACACATGACATACTACCTTTACACATAAATCCAGATTCTAATCTCTAAAGTTGATATATTAACTCAATACATACTTAATAATATTTAATTACATATCAAATTTAAATAAATTATAAAGAAATTAGTACTCGTAGCATCTTCTAATCTTATCTAAAATGATTTTTTTAATAAAATTTTAAGTAAAAATTCTTCTTCGTGCATGAGTATGTAAATTCTAAAGCGAGATAATAGTTGATAACAGAGAGGGCGCGAGGTGGGCGTGCTTCAAAGACATGCCGACTCTTATCAGATGAACTCACGCACCAGTAGATTGCGTTTCTACAGAAGCCATTAGTGAGCTTGATTATATTTCGAAATTTCTTGTTCTATTTCCTTGATGCGGTTGTGAGGATAGAAGACCTAAAATATTAACAGATAAATAAGCAAATGTTTCAGAAAAAACTTTTCTTTTAAAATTTAAAAAAGTTTGTTACCTTGTTTGCTGTTGAGGTAAATCAATTATTAAGACGGGAAATCGTGCTAACCGAGCACACCTCTAACCCAAGCACTCTCTTGAGACGGCCAATATTTGGGGTAGAATCTGTTTAGGAAAAAAAATCAACAAAAAGAGAAATAGTTTCTGGTTTGTCTGGTAGACGGCTGAGAGGTCTTCCATCCGTAAGATACCTGTAGAGACGAGCTTCTGATCTAAATATTCTACAAAAGCCCGGATCTACAGGGTAGATCACGGATGTGCCTATTTGTAAAAAATTGGCGAGAGCAAAGTGTGAGGTTATAAATATATCTTGTTTGTCATCAAAGCTATAAAGAATTTAATCGCGTCTCTAAATTTAATTAAAGCCTTTTTGAGGCATTATTTTAATCATTACTTTTGCGCATGTAGACCTCTGTGCGCAACATGTTTAAAGTCGAAATCCTATCGTATAATAAATGAAGCTCGAACGTTCTAATAAATAACGCAATTATAAATTCTTTGTGTTGAAACCGTCGGGAAAAAAAAAACAAGAAAAAAACCTCAACATTTATAAATTGGCCAGTCGGCCTATAAAAAGGCAACACGTGAACGTCGACACAGAAAAATGAGCTTTCAGTCTTTGACAGCAGGTGTCTACTTTGTACCCTCATTCCATACCTTGTTTAACTGAAATTATAAAAAGAAAAAAGTAGAGTTTTGTGCGTTTATACCTGACCAGCTCAAGGCACCGCTTTTTGACAGCCGAAGAACCGAGTAAATGATGACAAATCACTACAAAGTACATGCAAACCTACTGTTGCACTCAGTCCGAGTCACTAATCACTATCACTTGATTGCTAGTTATCAAAGAGTTGGTGACAATTAGCTGTTGACATGGTAGTGACAGTGCGACGCTACCGACGCCGACGCCCCGAGAGCGTCTCTGAGCGTCCCGGATTCTGTGAGGGGTTTTGTGGAGGGGTTCTACTCCCTTGCTCTCTGCTTTTACTGCTTCCATTAGACTGGCGGCCTTGTGTGACATGGCATTATACCAGTGCTAAGTAGTTTACTGTGTTGCGTATTAAGATGCACAAATTACTATATTTATAATTAGGAAGCTTAAAAGTTTGGATGAAATGACAGCTATCAGGAGATTCATTCATTTCGGAAATTGGACGCCGAGCGCTCTTAATTTAATTTACTTTGTTGCCAACTTTCAAGACGCAATCTTTGCAACGACAAACTTGATATTTTACACAATTTTCAACTTAAAAATTACCTCAATAAAAATTATGTATCTTTTTTAAATAAATTAATTCAAATAATAATGTAAAAATCAAAATTAAAAAACTTTGTTCTTTCATTTTTTATCTAAAATTATAAAATAAAACAAATCAAAAAATAATTAAATATACAAGAAAAAAATATTCAAATTAACTACTTGTGTTTGATGTATGAGCGTATAGCGGCTGCTAATGACATAAAACTGATTTGCGCCTATTCTTAATTAAATCAAATAAAAAAATAATAATTTAAAATTGTTAGGTTAATTAAATCTCTCTAACAAAAAAAAATATTAGTTGAGAGCTAATATAAAATTTTTTACCTGTCTTCAATAAAAATGAATCATATAACAGTGGTCAAAATATAAGAGAAAGTGACCTTTTCTGCCCTAAGACAAAAAAAAATTATGTCATTATCGTTTGTCATTTATGTAAGAACTGTTAGTATAATGTTTAATTTAACACTAAAAATTTTTTAACTATAAGTTACCGTCTCAACATGATAATCTTGAGATAAGAAAGTAACGGAATGGTGCGCTGAAATAAAATGCTATTGTTGTTCGCCTACGTTTCGAAATTTTAATCTTAAATCTTTTTTCACTACTGGCCAACAGTTAAAGCCATTTTAAAAATAGGTAAGACGTAGGTTATAGCATAGACTAAAAATCTGTTTTATGATTGTTATTTGATTTAACACTAGAAATGCGGAAAAAATAAAATTGTCCTCTAACACAGTTGAAACCTATTTCTTTAAGATTTATTTTTATTTTAAATATTTTGTTTTTATATTTTTTTTAAATTGTTTTAAAAAGTTATTTTTTTATTACTTTTTTTAATTTGTTAGAACATTGTTAATATGCATGCTTTTACATAGACGCTGATTCTACGAAGATGATGCAAAGAATGTTGGTACTCCCTTCGCTCGTGCTGCAAACAAAGTGCACAAGCGGAAAATTCCTTTCCAAAATAGTTAGGTAGATTTTTTGTTGCAAATAAAAACCAATATTTTAAGAAAAAATAATTTAACATGATTTAGTCGAAAATTTTGTTTATTAATTAATATGTTGGTAAGACTGATTGCAAGATTTTGGCAACAAAATCTAAAATAGCTGCCCACACTTTATGAGTACAAAAAAGGCTGTTTCGTAATTAGGTTAATAAGAGTGGGATTTTGAGTTGACCAGTATAAGGCATCAGCATTAAATGTCATAGACTAAATAAAAATTTAGTACGGTACAGGTTTATGACAGATAGTGTTTCATCTTTGCGCCAAACACATGTTAAAAAACCTTATCTCTTTTATTGTTTTATCGGTCAAAGTTAATTTAAATGAACTAAGAATCTTTCTGAAAGTGTTTGATTTTCCAAACATTTTTCTGTTTATTGAATTGACCAGGTGTTTTTAGCCTCTGTTAAACAACCAAAAGCATGTGACGTCTTTGAGATCATAAATAAATTTTGGTACCTAAATTGTGGGGCATGTAAGTCTATTCTTTTATCATAAAAAAAACATTTACATAAAAGTTGTAATAAATTCAAACCATTTTATCTTTAGATAAATTTTAAATTTTGAAATAATTAAACACAATATATTTAAAAAACGTATATTAATAAAAAGTTAAAATTTAAAAAAAATATATTAAAAATAAAAAAACTTATAATTTTTTGTACTGATAAATTTGCTGAAAATATGTTTAAAAGCAATTTTTTCAGCAGTGTAAAATTTGATGTTTGGTAGTGAAAACAATATTTGGCAACATCGAATTTAATTTGATTAAAATAAATATATGTATTAATAAATAAATTAAATTAAAAAATAAATATATGCATTGTTACAATTTTTAACACTTTGAAATTTATTACGTCAAAATTCGTCATTTTTTTTAAACCTGAACTTTTATAGAAACGAGTTTTGTATCTTGTTTTTGAAGTCCTTCAAATCTAAAGTTATTTTTGTTTTCTTTGATATTGTCTTCTAAAAATTTTTATTTTTATCGGCAGTTAGTAATTTTGAAGCAACTTACTTTTTAAAAAACAGATGATTTTTATGTCAAAGAATTTTGTTGGGTCTAGGATGTGAGTGTGCAATTATTACCCACCTATTTTAACTCTATAATCTCACCCTCAAATTAATTTGAATAAAAACATTTAATTTGTGCTGCATTATTTCATTATTATTCAGAACAAAATTTCTAAGATCAGGTTTAGGGTAAGTTCTTGGGTGAATGACTGCGCACTCAAGACTTACCCTGGACCCAAGTAGTCATCCTTGACATGAAAATCAAACGTTTTTTTTTTAAATAATTTACTCCAAAAATATTAGCGGCTGATGAAAACAATTTCTTTCAAAAAAAAAAATTTAAAAGTAAAAAACAAATCAGCAGAAAAAGTATTCAAATACCTTTAGGGTTAATAGTAGTGGTCTGTGCTTAAAAGGGTTGTAGAATCATTTAAACTTTATTACAATAACATTTTTTTAATTCAAATCTTTACCGAGCAAATTTGAGTAAACCTTTTTCAAAAAATTGCCCTGTATACAACAACAATTTTTTGATAACTTTTTTACGTAAATATTAAACATTTTTTGAGATTTTTTTTTAATTACGATCTTTGAATCAGAGTTATCTCGCATATTTAAAAACATCTGAAAATGTTTGTAGATACGTCATTTTTTTTCAATTTCCAAATTATTTGTACAACATGGACAACGTTCCAGTAAAAAAGGTAATTTAATGCACAATTGCGAAGTTTTTTGCATTCTTCGATGACTCTTTTACTCTCAGATAACTTAAAATTAAAATTTTCATGCGAAAATGCAGAAATCTTGAAAATATTTTATTATAACTGTATTTTTGTTTGCAGAACAAGGATAACGGCGAAAGAAATTTTTCTAATGCTCCTGTACAGACCAAATCATGTGTAGTTATGTCGAAATCACCTAGTGTTTTAAAAGTGCCGGAGATCACGCCTAGCACGCCCGCCTTTTATAAGAAAAATAGGAAATTTTAATTTGGAAGAAATTTTCGGAAATGTCAAAATTTTACACAAAAATGTCAGATTTCTGTAATTCTTTTTTTAAATAAAGCCTCAGAAGTTTTATAAATGTATTTTCTTTTAAAAAATACGAGTTAACTAGCATAAGCAAAAGAAATGTGCTAAGGTTTTGCAGACTCTTCCACTCAAATTTTTTGCAAAATTTTTGTTAAAGTAGTGCCTAGCTGACAATTTCTAATAGACAACCAACCGTTTTACTTCTCAAAGTCGGGCCTCAGTCCCCACGTAAATGTCATAAGAAATGCAGCACCTAGAAGAAAATCTTTTTGTTGGATCTTCTTGGTGTATTAAATGAGATGTAGAAGTTTATGGATTTCAACAAAATTTGATAGCACCGTTTGTTTTGTTAATATTTATTATTATTGTTAACCTAGCTAACAACCTGTAATAGGCAATTAAACAGTTATTTTTCCTCAAAGTTGTGTCTCAGTCGCTAAGTAAATATACTGAATGTCATAAGAAATGCACCACTTAGAAGAAATCTTCTTGTTGGATCTTTTTGGTGTGTTGAATAAAACGCAAAACACCCTCTAACGCTAAACACAACACTGAGTCCAGTTTTTTAATTCTCACCTGAGAATAACAACTTTGTTGTCAAAACGCGCATCGTATTAAGTGTAGTGTTTAGTTGTAGTAGATGTTTTACATCTCACCTAGAACGAGTTGATAGATTTCAACAAAACTTGGTATCTCTAATAGAACAGTTTGTCTATTTACTATTAGAGATGACTAATAGTAAATATTTAAATCCAAAAATTTTAAGCAGTTTTTTTTGTGTTAGTAAATATAGAAAAAATACTCAAACTGTGCAATAACAAAGTCTACAGCTTCAACATTGCTATTCACTATCAACATATCGCAAAATTAGTGATTAAAATGTTAATTAGAAATAATTTCTGAAAAGTAAAATTTGTAAATACAATAAAAATTTATTATAAATATATATTTTTTTATAATTTTTTGTTTAAATTTTGCAAATAAATTTTATTAGGAGACTAACTGCATGATGTGTATAACTTTTTAAATTTTCATCTTTTAACTTTCAAAATAAAAAATCTAATAAAAATTTAAAATTATTTAATATAAGTAGGTTGAAATTCGGCTTCTTCATGCTTATTATAACATTAACTATAATTTTAATTTTTTATTTTTTTATTTTCCGGAGAATAGCTCCCAACCTGTTATTTGAAATTCCGCTCAAGCTGCGGCAACCCAATCAGTGCTTATTTACGAAGCATTTCCTTCCACATATCTAATTACTTATTTATATTTAACCGACAAGCAATCTATCATCAAGCATAGAAAGTATCTGTGTACTTATCATCTAGCTTAAAAAATCCGAACGCCGTTTGAAAATCGATCGGAATAGCACCTTTAGAAAAGATGAAATAAAAAAGCTCAAGAAATCTCATCGCTGATCTATTATGTAGAAATGCTGGAAGGTTACCGGATAAGGACTAAAAAGCATTTAGGAACCCCAGAGTCTCACTGAAGGGCCCCGTATTGATCCTGGAAATGATAGGAGGGAGGATACGAAGCCACTTATGCGCATGCCAACGATAGAAGGGAATGCACAAAAGGGACGGCTATTCAACAACACGGGACTTTTCACTGGAATGGTTGTCGACAACGTGTACTATACAGATAAACTTCAAACAATTAGAAACTAGATTTTTTTTATAAAATTTCATTTTGTAGAGCCAGATGTGAGTCGATTTCTTTGGCCTCGATATGAAATGCAACAAATGTTATTCGTCTCAAAGCGTTCAACTGCTTTATGAAAACGTAAATATCAATTTTTCTCGCTGCCACTTTGATATTTTCTAGAGATCCCATCATGCATCATGATGGGGCCCCTATTTGCATTTTATTGGAAGACCGAAACAACTGAATTTCAATATTGTTGCTCGAAAATGAAATTCAAATTTTTCTTTACTGTGTATTAGATTATTACGCGCATCCGGACGTAAATCGAAAGTGAAATGCGATAAATCATTTTGATTAAAATATCAAAAAATATCAAACCATACAGAAAACTCTAAATAAACTGAACTATTCAAATTTACAAAAAAATAGAAATGTATTTTTTGAAATCGTTCTAAAGAAGACGAGATACTTCATAAAGTAACTCAAAACAGTCCGTACTTTTGTAAACTCATATGTTGTTATTTAAAGAAATAATTAATAACAATTTACAACTAAAATACGTACATATAACAGCGGGTTTGCTATTTATCTTTATATGTAACTGAAATATACTTTATTTATATGACATTAACCGATTGGATCATAAAAAATCTGGTACTGTTCAACACGTGTTTGGTAAAAGTACTGCAATGGTACAAGTCGTCTGTTGGTTGTGTTGTTTTGTGACCTCTAACGCACTTGAAAATAAGGTTCTTTCTTAAATCAGTTAATGTTGGTGGCGTCTCGAAGTAAACATTTATGCTCCGGTAGATCAATCGTTCTAAAACATTTTAATGTGAGCCATGCATTTTACTAGACAAAAATTGTATAATCAAATTTTATAAAAAATAAAATGCGAATAAACATTTTCTTGATTTTTTTGATCAATGCAAATTAGAACAAAATTTTCTTTGCACTTAACTGAGGTAGTATGGTCATGAAGTGTTGTAGTTACTTTTATACCATTGCCACTTTAATCTAATTAAACTGGTATAGAAGATAAAAAAAATCATTTCATGATAAAAATATTGACAAGAAAAAATAGATAAATTTAGTCCAGTAGTGTTTACAGTAAACACTAAATCAGATTGTGATTACTGTGACAAATTAGTTGATAAAAATAGTAATGATAAAAAATAATGTTTATTATTTGTCTGTAAATATATCTGTACAAAGTTAAATAAATAAACAATAACAAAAATTCGACAAAACGTTGTTGTTATATCTTGATATTTATGCAATTTGTTGTGTAGCAAGTAAATTCTGAGAAAGTCAAATTATTTCAGTGTAAAAAATTAAAATACTATCTCAGTTAAGTACAAAAAAAGTTTTGCTCTAATATGAATTAGTCACAAAGATCAAGAAAATGTTGATTTGCATTTTATTGTTTATAAAATTTTATTCTAAAATTTTGTTAGTAAAATGCATGGGGCACGATGTAATGTTTCTAAACCACTAACTACTTCTGCTAGTTAAATGTGTAGAGAGTCTACCTATATCACCTGATTTAAGAATGAACCTTATTTAGGTATAAGTAAGTTAGAAATCATGAAGCAACACAACCAGCAGAGACAAACAACTGGTAACAATGCGGTACGTACTTTTACCAAACATATGTTAAATAGTACCACTTATTTTATGTTTCTACAGTTAAAAATAAAAAATAAATAAAAAAAATATTGCAATTGCAAAGAACAGTAAAAAATTTTTATTAAAAATTACGTCATTACTCAAAATAATAAAAATACATACTTTTTTTTATTAACTTTTATAATTTTGCAGCTGACTGTATTTCTAGCGATTAATGCATAAATAATATTTTTATTATAATCATAATCTACAGCATTATTCAACAAAAAGATCTACAGTATTGTTCAATATATACTAATGTCATGATCGGACACTTGATTCTTGTGTTAAAACATAGGAGCGCAACAGACCTATATGCAAGCCTTAAATGCTCGACTATGACATTGGAAATAAAGAATACTGTACATTTCAGCACTTATTTAAAAAGTAGTAGCTCAAGTTATTTTTTGTGAGTAAAGTTGTTAACCATCCAATATTTTAATTCAAAAATTCTAAGTACTTAGTTATAGAATTTTTTTTTATATTAATAAATATAGTAAAAATACTATGACCAAGCAATAATAAAATCCACCAAATTTTTGATAATTTTTTTTATGTAAATAGTAAACATTTTTTGATACCCTCTTTAACTACCATCTTCAGACCCCTATGTTTATTGCGTAGCGATGCAATATTAGGTTTACCCTAAATCTTTTAAAACATCTCAAAATATTTGTAGATACGTCATTTTTTTCAGAAATTAAAAATTATCTGTCCATCATGAGAAATATTTCAGTAAAAAAGGTAATTTAATGCACAATTGCGAAGTTTTTTGCATTCTTGAATGATCTTTTAACTCTCAAATCACTTCAAATTAAAATTTTCATGCGAGAATGCAGAAATATTGAAAGTATTATATTATAACTGTATTTTTATTTGCAGGACAAGCCAAGTGGCGCGTCCAACAAGGATATTGACCAAAATCAGTTTTCAAATTCTCCTGACCAGACAAAATGTTGGGTAGTAACGACCCAAGCCTCTAATGTGGTAAAGGTACAACCTGAGCCCAAGCCTAGTACCCCTACGATTTATTTAGACAAAGTAACTTCTGTGTAGCAAGAAATTTTTTGGAAATGTCAAAATTGTACTTGAGCCATGTTTTTAAATTTTTGTAATATTTTTGTTAAATAAAGCCTGAGAATCTTTTAAAACTGTATTTTCTTTTTAAAAATACGAGTTAAGTAACATAAGCAAAAAAATATGTTGCGGCTTTGCAGACTCTCTCTACTCAAATTTCTTGCAGGTTTTTTGATATTAGTGCCTAGCTAACAACCTTGTGTGATTATGTCGAAATCTCCTAGTGTTATAGAAGTGCCAGAGGCCACGCCAAGCATGCCCGTCTTTTATAAGAAAAAAGAAAATTTTAATTAAAAAGAAATTTTTGGAAATGTCAAAATTTTACACAAAAATGGCAAAATTTTCTAATTTTTTTAAATAAAGCTTTAGAAGTTTTTAAAACTGTATTTTCTTCTATAAAATACGAGTTAACTAACATAAGCAAAAAAAATATGTTAAAGTTTTGCAGAACCACATCACTCAAATTTTTTGCAGATTTTTTGTCAAATTAGGACGTAGCTAACAGCCTGGAATAGGAAATCAAACAGTTTTTTTACTCAAAATCGTATTTCAGTCTCTTCGTAAATAAACTGCATGTTATAAGAAATGCAACACCTAGAAAGAATATTCGTGTTGGTTCTTCTTAGTGTATTGAAGAAGATGTAGAAGTTGATGGATGAATGAATGTCAACACAACTTGGTAGAACTGTTTGTCTAGTTAATATTAATTAATATTGTTTATTTTATTAATTTTTTAATTTTAGTAATTGGTTGTGCTGTGCAAACTGCAAATGCAAACCAGTTATAACGATTTTGTTTTGTACGACGTATATAGTGTTACAACTGCTTTTTATTTCAAAGAAAAGTTTTTTAATTCTGTAGACTGTTAAAGCCTGAAAGAGCTCTTTTTTGGTGAGCTCTTAGCAAGGACACGTTCTCGGCTTACCAAAAACTTTTTGATAAAGCTCCTACAAGCAAAACTAGTCTCAAAGAAAATATAAACCTTACAGAAAATCTAGAATTCTACACATTTCAAAACCTAACCTTCAAGTAGAATAGGTGTTGCCCTCAATAACGCATGTGGCCATTACCTTTGATAACTAAGAACGCGTATCATTTCTTATTAATTGTTAGCAAAAAATTTTGTTTTAGAAATATCTAAAAGCGTACCTAAAAAAAGAGACTATGTGGAGTGAAGCTTTACTCACTTCTCAACTAGTACTATAAAAAAATAAAAAAAATTTAAAAAAAGCAAAAAAAAATAAAAAAAGAACTTTAAAAATATATCAAAAATTTTTTAGATAAAGTTAAAAAACGACTACTTGTAAAAAATAAAGACAAAGACAATCGTAACTATCAGAGAAAAAAATAATAACAATTAAAAAAAACACAGTAAATTACACCTATTAAAAAATTTTGAAAAAATATTAAAACTGTCATAAAAGGTGTTTGTGCAACAGCTACGATTTCGATGCTAATGCCCACTTCTGTTACTCTTCCCTCCACGGCAGTTAATAATTTTGAAACAAATTATTTTGTAAAAAACGGCTTAATTTTTATGTCAAAAAGTTTAGTTGGTTCTAGGAAATTCAAAACAAACTTTGTAAGATAAGATTACGGGTGGGTTCTTGGGTGAATGACTGCACACTCAAGACTCACCATAGACCCAAGTCGTCATCCTTGATTTGAAAGTCAAGCTGTTTTTTTTCTTAATAATTTGCTTCACTGATGAAAATAATCATTTTTTCCAAAAAAATTTATGAAAGAAAATAAAAACAAATTAGTAGAAAAAATATTCAAATACCTTCAAAATAAGTATCACTCGAACTATTTTTCTTATCTAAATTCCAGGGTTAGAAAACCCTGTGCTCAAGAGGTATGTAGGATCACCAAAATTTTACCACAACAACATGTCTCACTGGCAATATAAACTGACTAGTCTTGCTTTTTTATTAAATTGTAATCGTTACCGAGAAAATTTGGATCAGACTGGTTTCAAAAAATTGCCCTGTATATAATGATAACTTTTTTATACAATTTGAATAAACTTTATCTTTTACTCCCCTTTAATTATCATCTTTGAATCGGAGTTATCTCGCATATTTAAAAACATTTGAAAATGTTTTTAGATACGTCATTTTTTTACAAATTCCAAATTATCTGTACAACATGGACAACGTTCCAATTACAAAAGTAATTTAATACAAAATTACAAGGTTTTTTGCATTCTTGAATGACTTTTTCACTCTCAAAAATCACTTCGAAATAAAATTTTCATGCGAGAATGCAGAAATCTTGAATATATTTTGTTATAACTGTATTTTTGTTTGCAGATCAAGGACAAGGGCGTAAGAAATATCCCCGATTCACCTATACAGACAAAATCTTGTGTGATTATGTCGAAATCCCCAAGCTTGATAAAAGTGCCGGAGGTCACGCCTAGCACGCCCGCCTTTTATAAGAAAAAAAATTGTAATTAAATACCAAGAAATTTTTCGGACATGTCAAATTTTATGTAAAAATGTCAAATTTTTGTAATTTTTTTGTTTAATAAAATCTTAGGACATTTCATCACTGTATTTTCTTTTAAAAAGTAACGAGTTAAGTATCATAAGCAATAGAAATATGTTAAGGTTTTGCAGACTTCTTCCACTCAAATTTTTTTCAGGTTTTTGTTAAATTAGTGCCTAGCTAACAACCTGTAATAGACAATCAAACCGTTTTACTTCTCAAAGTCGTGCCTGAGTCCTCACGTAAATACACTGAATGTCATAAGATATGCAACACCTAGAAAAAATCTTTTTGTTAGATTTCTTCTTGTTGGATCTTCTTGGTGTATTAAATGAGATGTAGAAAAAGCTCATGGATTTTAACAAAACTTAGTAGAACTGTTTATCTTGTTAAAGTTTATTATTTTTGTTGTTTATTTTATAACAAGAAAAGCAAAAAAGGAAATTTTGTTTAAAAAGAAATTTTCAGAGATGTCAGAGTTTTACACGAAAATGTCAAATTTTTGTAATTTTTTTAAAAATAAAGTCTTAAAAGTTTTTAAAACTGTCTTTTTTTCTAAAAAATACGAGTTAACTAGCATAAGCAGTGTGTTAAGGTTTTGCAGACTCCCTTTACTCAAATTTCTTGCAGGTTTTTTGTTAAATTAGTGCCCAACTGACAATCTGTAATAGATAATCAAACTGTTTTACTTCTCAAAGTCGTGCCTCTGTCCCCACGTAAATGTACTGAATTTCATGAGAAATGCAACACCTAGAAAAAATCTTTTTGTTAGATTTTTTGGTGTATTAAATGAAACGTAAAACACCAACTAACCTAAACACTACACTAAGTCCAGTTTTTTTTTATTTTTACCTATGAATTACAACTTTGTTGTCGAAACACGCATCGTGTTAAGTGTAGTGTTAGTGTATATTTTACGTTTCACCTAAAAAGAGTTAAATGAAATGTAGCACCCAATAGCACTAAACAATTTCATGGTGCAAATTGAAATTGTTTGGTGCTATTGGGTGCTTGCTACATTTCATTCTACACACCAAAGAGATCCAACACAAAGTTAAAGTTGATAGATTTTAACAAAACTTGGTAGAACCGTTTGTCTAATTAAATTAGAGATGACTAATAATACAAATTTAAACCCAAAAACTCAAAGTAGTTTTTTGTGTTAATAAATACAGAAAAAGTCCTCAAACCGTGCAATAACAAAATCTACCGCTTCAACATAAAAAAAATTGAAAAATTTTATTAAACAAAAGTAAATTCTCGAAAAATTTGACAAACGTAGTTTATAAGATTTTAGAAAAACTGAAAATAAGATGTCAATATGAAAAAATAAAGAAAATTTTAAGAAAAAGTTAAAAATTAGAACGTTTATTGTTTTAACATCATTTATAACGATGTTAGTTAACAACGTTAGTAACAAAACGACCGAGATTGAAATGCTTTTTGGGTTGTTATAACAGTTTTTACTCTTTTCTACAATAATTTAGCTTATAATAAATAGTGTTTTATTTCAGAAATTACTTATTGCGCTGTTGCACAAATAATAATAATTTATTTACCTATTAAAAAAAAATTGTTTCCAAGGCAGGTCAATCTCAATAATGTTAAAAGATTTTGCAATTGTCATACACACAAAGACCACAAAATTGAATATTGCAAACAATAGTAGGTACAATATTTATTTAAATGTTAATAAAGAATTTTGCAAACGAGATAAACACAACGTTTTTTGTAAAAGCGTATACCTGAAAATAGAAATTTGTAACTGCCCTTAGCGGCCGCGAATACGAATTTCTCGGCCGGTCTCAGAAAACGTGTTTCCCGGCCGATACCAATGGTAACAATTATCTCGCAAAGTATTTCGAAAACAATAATAATTTTTGTTTTTAAAACGTTTTTATTTTTGTGTTAACAGCAATCCTATCTGTAATAGATACAAATAGATTTTTTTTTACCTACTACTATATTTTTGGAATAAATTACAAAACAATACAAGATTTTAAATAATAATAAATCAACGTTTTGCTGTAAATGAATATTTTGTTCCAAAAATATTATTTTTTAATGCTTATTTACGATTTTTTTGTTTATTAAATTTTGTTTATAATGTAGTAATCTTTTCGATTGGAGCTTTTGTAATGAAGCAACATGCCAGCACATCTAGCAGCAACTCGAAGAACTACAACTCTTTACCTCCAGAGGTTAGATGGCGCTCTTTGAACGTTAATGAAATAATTTGAATGAAATTACAATTCCAATTATTTGAACTAATACTTTTAAATTAAATTTGTAATGTAGATTACATAGTAATCTCATAAATTTCATTCATTATTTATCTTTTTCATTTACTACTCAATGATTTAGTTACACACAGATTAATCAGTAATTGTTATAATTCTATTTTCAGAATAACGTAGATGCAATTTATATCTAATTACTTACATAATAACAGATCATGTACTTGATAGAAAGTAAATATAAATACAAATAAAACTAAGAGAGATAGAAAAGAAATTAATTAAAAGTTTGCTAAAAATTCTACAATAATGCCTAATGACGGCTACACTACATGCTTTCTGTATTGTACCTATTTCTTCCTACGTAGTAAAAAAATTGTTTACCTATTTTATATTAAGAATTTTTTCCCAAAAATTTATCACAAATCTGTAACAGACAACCACTTGCTAAAGTCGATGAAAGCAAACTGATCTTTCACCCAGTTTCCGTCGTTACATCACTAGCTCAAACAATAAAAGGGATCATTGTCAAGTTTAGAAAATTTATGACCAAGCTTCTACCTTCCCTCTCGAGCGTACATTATAGGATACGCGCTGAAAACACGTTTCAGATGACTAAGTCCCTGCACTAGATTTATTTAATTAAAAAAAAAAAATATTTCAGAAAGTTAAAATTTTGCTGCGGTTTTGGAAGAACCTGAAAGTGACTAGTTGAACGTCATTTAAAAACAATTAAGAGATTAGAGCATCGATAAGAAATTTTGTTTTGGGCCAAATCTTATTTATTATTATCCAAAATAAATATTTCAGTAGAAGGTTGTGATAACCGGTTTATTATCACGGATGACAAATTTAAATTTAGGAATTTTTTTTGAATGAAAGTTTTCTCAGAACCCCACTTTTCATTCATAGCTGTTTCGATTTCTGGAAATACAGGAAGACCCCCTGATCCTAATCCAAATCCTAATCACACTTTCCTAAATTACTGTAGGAAGTTCCACCAGCTTAGGTTTTCCCATCAGAATACTTTCCATTCATACCAGCGCTTTCTAAAAATTCAGAAGGACCTCTTGGATATTCTTGAAGGGTTTGGGATTTGCGCGTATTCGTGGCTAGTTTTGTGTAACACCTCGTAACATTTTGCACTGGAACATTTTGGCGGAGTTTGTAAGTATAGTGAACCGGAGTGGAACCCTGTGAGTCAAGGGTGGCCGGGCTCACAGCCGTCCTAGATCATCAATCATCCCGAGACAATCGCGCAGCGCACAGCTGTCGCACAGCCCGACACGCCGTCAGCCACCGGCCTACCGGGTTTATATTAGAACTCTTAACTGCAACCTAACTTGCACTCTCTGAATTAAACGATTTTATCGCGAGATAAATATGCAGAAAAGGCGTAGGAAAACGCACCCATGATGGGCTAATTACGGCCGAAGTAGGGTGGATGGCGAAGGTGCAAGAATCGCGGATTTATGACGCTGTTTGGGGTTATTTGATGGACAATTAAAGGATTCAGTGACTGGGTCAACAAGGGGCCAACAACCATAAAAAATCTACTACGATTTTTTATCAAGTATCTGATAAAGACCACACAAAATGAATGTCAAAAAAATATTGCACCAATTTTTTCGAAATTTATCTCTCTTAGATGAATTATCAAAATTACTTATACAATTTTCGAATTTTGAATTCTTTTAATAGCAGTTGAAAGAAGTTTTCTCTCACAATCTTCTAGGTGCTTTGATTATTTTCGGAATTTTTTTGAGTGTAATTTCTGCAACGTTTTAATTGTACGACACGCAGTGGAGTGTAATTACATTACAAAAATTGCACAAAAATAAAATGTTAAAAATAATCTATAGACGACGTTAGTTTCGGGAAGAAAATCGCACAGCAAAATATAAAACGTTTAATTTAAATAATATCAAGTCGAATCATGTATAACTTATGTCAATAATAACAAAACAATACAAAAAATTTTTAAACAATCTATCATTTTATAAAAGTCGTTTAAAAATATCAAGACTGGTAATAAAAATCTTTAATTTTAAATGCATCAGTTTGCAGTCTTTTGCAACGTAAAAAAAATGTTTCATTAAATAATTTCTGATTAATTTCTACTTATTAATTTTATTATGTACCATATACATTCTAAAATTTTCAAGAAACTTTGGTATTGATGTACTACAAATACCCAGTACAGTTATTTTTTTTTTATTGCTTTGTACAAAGCCGTGTGATTCTTATATACATAAATTTTCAGACCTTATTAATATCAAATCATTTATGAAATAAATTTTTGTAAAAATTATATTTTTTTTTAATAAAAATAAATAATCTTATGCTGGTAATGCTTCATTCAAGTTCCGGAAGTTTTCAGGTTGTATCTACAGCTTCTGACATGACCTAACAGCTAATAGTGGCCGGGACCGACGGTTTACCGTATCCTCCAAAAGACAAGATAGCTGCAGTTAGTATGTGCATTACTTTATGCGAGCCACTCATCTAAATAACTAGCTTCATGTTGCTTAACTTCTTAGATTAAGTACATTCAAAAACACAGTTTTAAAAACTAATTAAGATAGCTCAATTTTTCGCAAAATTACAAGTATTTTAAAATATATATATATATATTTTAAATTATTACTATATTAATAATTTAAGATTAAGATGTAAGAGTATATATAAATGCTTCCTCTAATAGTTGATGAAAAAATAAATAATTTCAAAAAAATCGCCGATGGCAAGATATTTGGTAGGGCGATTTGGGATAGAATGCTTTTTATGTAAGTTTATACAGATTATCAAAAGGCCACCATGAAAATAGTTTTTTAATTACAAAATTAAAAAAAAAATTGTTGACACCAAATTAAGAAAGGAAGTAGACTCACTCATACAAAAGCTTAAAAATAGACTTAAAACTTAAAAACTTAAAAGTAGACTAAACATTACATTTTGGATGATAATTATATTTTAAGAAAAAGTCTAGGTCTAGCCAATTTTTTTTTAGACTTTGTTTGACTTTGGAAAACTGCTTTCTCAGCAGGAAATTTTTTAAATACAAATCGACTTTGATATAAACAAACCTTTTAAAAATTAAATAATATTATTTACTGCTATATAATTTCAATTATTCCTAAATGACAACATAATTTTTTATAAACTCTCAAAAAAAAATTTAGGTTCTGATTTTTGTATATTTTTATTTATTGTTTTTAATGCAGTTAAATTAATACAGTTTGTCTAACAGACTATAATTATTATTTTATTATTATCAGTAATAAATAATAACTCTACAAATAATATATTTTTTTACGATATTCCGTTCTCTACTATTACATTTATCGCGCTTCTTCCAGTCTATATTTAATTTACCTACACTTCTTAATCAGTGTTTTAAATAAAATAAATAAACCCCATTTTGTTAAATTGTTAAAATTACAAAAAAATGCAGATTAAATCTTTCTTATTTTAAGGTAACGACAAATGTGTTTGGTTTGACTGTCTTATTTCCAATGATTTATAGAGTACTTTAGTACATCTAACCTAAATTAATTTGCAAACTAATTTAACATTTAAAAATAGTATATTAAAGACCGCGATTCGTAAAGTCAATTTTGTAGCACAAAATCAAGTTTGTAAAACGAGCGCGAAGCGTAAGTTTATGTAAAAAATGATGACGTACAATAACCTTAGAAACGAATTTCTTATGCTATTTTTATATTTTGCACTTTTTACGTGATATTAAAGTATAAAAGTCAATTTTTCAATCTTTAGGAACTTTTGCATTAACAGGAAATGGTTGGTAATAAATGTTACAAGGTTTGAAAAGCTTAATTTTTAAAATGTCAACTATTTTTTTTTTAAATTTGTTCAAAATTTTGTGAAGTACTTGTAACTTACTAACAGTTCTTTTTAACCTACCGTAACGCTTATTGCTTAAATAGTCTAATTAACATAAACAAGTTAAAAAAAATCTCCAAAAACATTACAACATTTCTTAAATTATCAAATAGCAAATTTTATACGGATTCACGAATTATTACTTTAGACCAAGCAGTGTTACTCATACTCATCTAGCAAATAATTTGCAAATTATCAAATGCTATAATGATTGTAAATCGTCAGTATTAGTTGAAGCTGTTTAAAAATCCTTCTTTATCAAAACGAAAGTTAAAGTTACCTCATTGTTCAAACGGCTTACCTTACTGTCCAAGCGAAACACACAGAAATATTTTGATGAAGAATACTGGACATCATGTGCATCAAAACTGTGATTGAATAAAATTATAACGCTGACATTTATAATGTTTTATTTATTTTTTCTAACGTCTAATGCCAGTAAAAAACGTTACCAACTTAAAAAAAGTATATTGTACTTTTCAGCACACAAATGGGTGCTGAATTAGCTAATACGGCACGCAAATTGGTATCGTACTTTTTCAAAATACAAAACAAGGTTACGTTACAGGCGCTAAATAGAAAAAAACATTATAAAACTTAATAATCACTAATTTTGCTCATTAAGTGCGTTCAGTATGTGAATATTAACATGGTATGTTTAGAAGTATTAGAACTTATAACTTTATAAAATTAGATATAACAGTAAGTGTTAAACAAAAAAATAAATATGCATATAATATAGTAGGTATATTGTAAACAACGAGTTTCGCAAAAAGTTAAAAAAAATAAAAAGACGTCAGTAAATAATACAAATCAGGTAGTTCACCAATTTTGAAATTTAAATTAATTAATGGTACCGTAACATAGCTGCCAAATGTATATCACCGTCAAACTAATCTTTAAATTGTATAAACATCAAAAACACTTTACTAAAACGTCACTGTTTAAACGTCAAATTTGACAATTTTTTGTCATCGTTTACCACTAACGATTGGTCGATTGGATCCTTAAACATTAATCGATTTATTCTCGATTTTCTGGTTGGTCATTTTTAAACGAGTACAAATTTTTAAATAAACATTTTTGAGCTAATTTCAAGTTGACATAATATCGGTAGTATCTTCGTTTTCATAGAAAGTTGAAAAAATAAGAGCTAGTGATTGGTTGTTGCTACAAAATACTTTAATAATAATATGTACTTTTTAGAATAGACGCTAACATAATTTTAATAAGTCTTAGAAATTGTTGTTTCTTTACGAAACATTCTGTAGTAAAGCAAAAAAAAAATTCTAACTATACTATAAAAATGTTTATGCTCTCCAAAGGTAACAAACTTTACAAAAGCAAAAAGTTTTGGCCAGTAATTTTGTAAGTCGTCTAAGAGCTATAAACGTCAATTAATGTCCGTGATGCATACAACGTTATATTTTTTACTTCGAATAAATCAATAAATTAAAATTTCAAAATTTGAATTTATAAAAATTGTCGGAACTTTAATTTTACTTTTTTTTTATTGTATGTCTAATACTTATTTGTTAATATGTAAAAGAAAAGAAAACGGTAAAATAAAAATTATTAGCAAAACATTGTAACGGATGCATATACAACTATTTTGATCAACTAATAATATATTCAATATAAGAGAAGTAATTAAGTAATTAAATATAAGAGAAAAAGCATTAAAAGCGGGCTTTATAGTTTTTTCCGCTCTTGGGCGCTATGGCCATAATAATAGCAAGTATTTATGCTTTGTTTAGACGTAAGTAACTGTTTTAGACATTTAGACTGTTAGTAAGGATTGTTAGTTAGGTTGTTTTTTTACCAGAGAGAAACCAGTAGTAATTTGAAATAGATAATTATTTTTGATTGCATGGTAAATTTTCAAAATCTATCAATTACAAATAAGTATAAAAGGGTATTTCAAATTTCCAACACTTAATAATTTTTTTATTGTAAAAGATAAATGTGTAGGTAAAAGAAACAAGAATTATTATAAATCAACAACAAGAATTTCTAAGAATGTCACTTCGAAAATATTTTTGGATAAGCATAAAACTAATATTGAGATTTTCTCTAAATCTTTTAATACTTTAATCCGTTGTTGTTTACGTCTCCATTTCTTAAATCCAGTGATAACCCTTCGTCCCACACCTGTATCTGTAGAATTTGAGTTTCTCTAGGTAAAATTTCCTGATCATCCAAAATCATCCACCAGCCTAGTGAAAGTTAGTAAATTTTTAGAAAGTAAAATTTTCCACACTAGTTCAAACGTCATCAAAAGTTTTTTAATTAAAAAAAGAAATATGTTTCTACTTTGTGTTGATACTATTTTCTAAACAATATTTATGACGGTACTTTAGTTAAACAGGTATAAATAAAGTTATTTGTTGAAGTACATAATAAAAACAATAAACATCTAATAAAATAATAAAGTGTGTAGTCAACGACCCGATGACAAGCAAGCAGCGATGTGGTGACGTCACTCACCCCTGCGTTAAGGGATGATATATGGCGGCGGTTAGAAGATCGCGCAGCGGCCATCACTCAAATCAATTCACCCGCACAACGTATTTGACAATACTTGTCTCTCTCTTATACGTGTGTTGAATAAATACGTAAATACTAAAAAAAATCAAAAAAATTATTTTAAAACCGGAATTAAATTTTTCACTAATGTATGTCTCGCCCTGAAATGGCCCTCTAATTAGGGAAAGTTACGTTTAGCACAAAATTAAGGAAGGAAGTAGACAAACATAAAGCCAGTCTCGATCATATCGACAATAACAGTCTAATCATGTCATTATTGCTCACATTGTTGAACTTTAGGATTAGGGAAAAAATTTCCATGTCTAGCCAACTCCTCTTTGGACTTTGGCTAGTCTCGCCATCACAGCAGGAATCCTTTCGAATGCAAATCGACGTAAACCACCTCTTTGTCAATTTAATTTAACCTAATAAACATTGTAGCTAATTAATTATTTACAATAACAAGTGTTAAGTTATTTTAAATTATTGGTATAATCAATCACACATTTAATTTGTTTACTCATTTGACACTGCTCACTTAATAAAAACTCTTTTTTAAAACACACATTCGCTACTGAAAAGCCTTTTATTTTTTTTCTACAACTTAACTAAAAAATGAATTTTACGAATACCTACGAATAGGTATGTGAAATGTATTTTTACGCACAGAGATTTTCCCGTTTTTTATGCGCATAATTTTTGTGTTTTGACTTAATAGCGCCCAAATATTTCAAAACAATTTAGCAAAATTTTTATTTTATAGAGTGATTTTTTGAAAACAGTCAACCGCAATTTTCTCGGTAACGATATTGATTTAAAAAAAACGAAAAAGATTAATTTTTTTTACCAGGAAGACATATTTTTATGGTAAAATTACGTTAATTTTACCACCTCTTTAAGGAAGATAAAAGTCTTTTTTGCTAATTTATTTTAATTTTAGTTTTCTCTCAAATTTTCTTTTAAAAATAATTATTTTTATAGACGATTGGTAATTTTAAAGCAACTTATTTTTTCAAAAAGCAGCTTGATTTTTGTGTCAAGAAAGTTTACTGACGTTTAGAATGTGAGTTGATATATCACTCATCCATTTTATTCCTACAAACTCACTTTAAAAATATTTTGAATTCTTATTATGTATCACACTTTATTTGTGATTAAATTATTATTTGAAGCAAGTTCTTGGAGGTAAAATAAATAAAGGATTGCACTTAAAACTCACCCTAGACCCAAGCAGTCTTTCTTGATATGTAAATCAAAATTTTTTCTAATAATTTGCTTCAAAAATATCAGCCGCCGATAAAAATAATCCATTTTGAGAAAAAAATATTTAAAAAAATACAAAGCCCTAAAACACCTTATGCTGTAGGAGGTTGTAGAATCGCCGTAATTTTATTAGGAAACATGTTCTCCTAGCAATAAAAACCGACCAGTCTTGTTTTTTTTTTTAAATTAAAATTGTTACCGAGAAAATTTGGGTAGACTGTTTTCAAAAAGTCACCCTGTATATAATGATAACATTTGATAACTTTTTTCTGTAAATATAAATATTTTTTGACGCCCCGTTTAACTACCATATTCAAATCAGGGTTATCTCAGTAAAAACATCTGAAAATGTTTGTGAGTATGTCAATTTATTTCAATTTTCTAAATTAGTGCGTCAAAATGGAAAATAATTCCTCAAAAAAGGTAATTTTATCCACGATTACAAAGTTTTTTGCATTCTTGAATGATTTTTTGACTCTTAGATCACTTGGAATTAAAATTTTCATGTGAGAATGCAGAAATGTCGAAAGTATTTTATTATAGCTGTATTTTTGTTTGCAGGACAAGTCAAGCCTGTCAAAAAAATCTTCAAATTCACCCGTCGAAACTAAATCTTTGATGACTGTTATGCAGTCCCCCAGTGTCGTTAAATTGCCGGAGCCTTCCCCGAGCACTCCTGCTGTTTATAAGAAGAAAAGCAAATTTTAGCAAAAAACCTTTTCGAAGAGACAAAATTTTTATGTCATTATACTGCAAAACAAATTGTAAAAAAATAGTATTCTATAACAATGTATGTAAACATGTTTCGAGATCATTTAATGTCTTGGCCTAAAAACTCTTTTCATGTATTTTCCATAAAATCCATGTTATCTTAAATAATAAAAACAGTATCAGAAAAATTAACATAAAGTTTTGTTTGTGTTTACGAAAGAAAAATTTTAAGAGAAATTTCTAAGGGTATGCAAAATAACTCTTAATCTGAGAAGGGGTGGGACAAGGTACTATAAAATCTCTCCCGGTCAAAACAAATTCGTCAGTGTTTATCCTGAAGTGACTCAGTACGATCTTAAGCCAACATGAATTTTGCCAAGTATCAACTTGAAAATCAACCCTTGAGAACTCCTCTTCCATCCTACAATTTATTACAAGAAAATAATTTCACCTATGAATACTTTGAAACTTGTGGTATACCAAACAATCAATTGGTAAGTTTTTTTATTTTTTCTCGTATCACAATTTTAATTTTTAATTTATATTCCAGCTTCCGCCCATGACCTACTCTCGTTCTAATTGGACTTGTCCTCAATACGAGCCACCCTCTTACATTCCAGTCGTCTCTCAACCAAGTGTTATCAATGGTAAGCTTAATTTTTTTAAATTATTATTATTTTTTTAATAATATTTTTTTTAAGTAGAATCTCCAGAAAAGCAAGAGCCCCAGTCTCCCAAACACGCTACTCCAAAACGTGTTCGCACTGCTTACACATCAGCCCAATTAGTAGAACTAGAACGGGAATTCCATCGTGGAAAATATTTATCACGACCTAGGAGAATCCAGATGGCCACAAATCTAAATCTCAGTGAACGTCAAATCAAGATTTGGTTTCAAAATCGCAGAATGAAGCATAAGAAGGAGCAAATGAATAAAGTCTCAACGCCGAAATCATCCCCTAATGATGTCTCATCTCTATCACCTCAATCAAATACGAGCACTTCTTCACTTAGTGATCATCAAATTGTGGATCGTCTTCTTACCCATGCTACAATCACAACAGTTGATACCCCAGATCAGTGGTACAGCCAATCCGTGCCTGATAACGGTTATCAGTTTTGTGAAAATCTACAATACAGTTATGAGAATCAGCATAGTTATCAGTATTCAGCTCAAATCGATTATGTTCTACCCAAACAAGAAGAAAACTTGTATAATGAATCGTGGAATCAAAATTTTGAGATTAACTACTCTAGTTTAACATCGTTGTAATTCAAATTATAGTAATTTATTGATAGTTTGATATTGATCTACTTAGATTGAGTGATAGTTTTTGTAAAATTGTGTTTAGTGTCGTTACAAGTATTTTTAATCTGTTTACTCTGTATATATCTATCAATCAAATAAAATGACTACTTTTATTAAACTGCAGTTTTATTTACAACTGTTTATTCTCAAATCAAAACTAATTATTTTTTTATCAAACTTGTATCGAGGACAATATTTTTAGATTTTCACTCAACCACAAATACTTGTTTGTGGAAATCAAATTCTGTCACCTGAAGCAAAGTGCTTTTCGAAAACGGTGATATCACATAACCTTGGTTAATTATTGTCAACTATCTAAACCAAAAACTTGTCCAAGAAATGTTCAGTCGTGTTGTTACCCTCAAACAGTAAAATGTCTGAACTTCAGGGTACTGTCGAGTCACCCGAAATCAAACAATGTGATAAAAACGAAGAATTAAGTGATGTCAAATTGCCATTTTCTGGCCAGTTTATTGAAAACCAAAACGAAAATATGAGCAAGAATTTGCTTTATAACAGTTATTTAGACGACAATCAAGGGTTCGGGTATAAAAGCAACACCCAGTATTTCACAAACGACAATCAAATGGTTTGTTGTTTTGATTTTCTGTCGAATATTTATTAATATTGTGTGTGATTTAGGAATATTCGCGCCCAAGCTGGTCCTACCTGAAAAACCCACAATTTGAGCCTCAGCACTTCGAAATGTCTTTACCGACTGAAAATCGTAAGTTTTTTTATTATAAAGTCCGAATTACAATTTGTTGTATTTAGGGTCAGTTGAACCGGAAATTGATCGTCCCAGAACAACTCCAAACGGAAAAAGAGCTCGAACTGCATACACTTCCTCTCAATTAGTCGAATTAGAGCGCGAATTCCACCGTAGCAAGTATTTATGTAGACCTCGTCGCATCCAAATGGCTCAAAATCTAAGCCTTACTGAACGCCAAATCAAAATTTGGTTTCAAAATCGTCGCATGAAATTCAAAAAAGAAGAAAAAAATAAAGTTGTTACACCGAAAAGCTCACCGAATGAAACTTCATCAATGTCGCCGCAGTCTTCGTCTTCAAATAATTCCGTATCTCCAGCCAATGATCAAAAAGTACAAAACCAATTTGGTAGTTTGTATAATCAATTTCCAAATCAGGTTGTCGTAAAAGATGAAGGTTGTCAGTTTAGTAATGAGAATGAAAGTTCTTATCAGTTTAATGATCCTCAGTTTAATTTTAATTATCAGTATAATCAAGTGTATTCCAATTTGTATAATAATTATCAAGAGGGTTTTTCTTGTCAGTATTATCAAGGGAAAAATAATTGTGGGGTAGGAAAAGTAGAGGAAAATGTTGAGGGTTATACAGGCTGGGATGGACAAGCTTTGGAAAATATGGCTCAGTCTAACCTAACGCCTTTGTAATAACGTTAATTGAAATGTTTTGTATTTGGTCTAATGTATCGTTTTTTAATAAAATTTATTTAAATTAAACAGTTTTTTTTTGAGATTTTAATAGGTTATCAAGGTTTTCGAATTTTATGCACTTGGCGCTGGTTTTGTGCTACATCAAACCTCAAATTACCATGTGTGACACGGGTTGGGTGAGGTTATGTTTCTAAACCATCAACATTTTTAACACAATTGACAAAAACAAATCTTAAGATATGTTAAATAAATTTTAAATAACAGTTATAAAAAACGTCTGTATTATTGAACATTTTTAAAAAATCTGATTTGTAATTAAATTGTAATTAACATTGATTGCATTTGCATCCATAATATTTTTTTTAGAATTGAAATAACAGTCTGAATTCTTGCGATTTTTTAATTTTTAAATTGTAATGTCAGAAAAGAACATAAAGAATAAGACGAGAGAAGAATTTAGACAACTTTTTTTTTAATTTTAAAAATTTTGTTTGTAGTGTAAAAACATTAATATTCTAATTAAAAGTAACTACAGCATTGTTTTTCTAATTTCTAAAAAAATACATTATAAATTGCGACAAAAAACGTAAAAATTATTAGCATTTTTTGGTCAATCTGTCCCAACAGCGAATGTATTAAATCCTAGTTCTCGTCTTATTAATTTTATTTTAACAGTTTTTTCTAATCAACGCATAACTTTCGAAACCTTTACCACTTAGTTTTAAAACAATAAAGTTTGATTTAAAAAAATTAAATCATATATATTTCAGAAAATAGGGACAAGTGTTCTTTAAAAAAGCAGTCCATCTCCACTAAACGTACAAAAAAGATTGACCACTTCGTCATTTCTATAGAAACCCTAAGATTAATGTTTTTAAGTTAAAATAAATTTACAAATTTTGTATTTTAATTTACCCTAATAGAAATAAAACTAGAATAGAAAATAATAGAAATAAAACATTTATTATATCAAAAATCTAAAAAAAGAATGTAGGTATAGGTATGTTTAGTAATTCATTTATATTGTTAAAACTGTTATGCAGTTTCGATTTTTTTATATATCTAATTTGTCGGTTAAAAAATTAACATTAAATTAAATTTTTATTGTTAACGATTGCTATATAAAGCAAAACACAGGATGCTCAGGTACTCTTCTATACAATTATTGACAGTTTTAAATAAACAAATGTAATATTTTTATTGATTCTATTTATTTTTGATTACTCGATAAAATAAACTTTGAAACATTTTTGCTGAAGTTTAAAATTGCAAATTTCAAAATAACACACAATATGAAAATCAAAATAAAAAATTTAGATTTAATAAAACTGCTATGCTCAAAGTGTGAAAATTATTTATGATGGTCTCCATAAATCCTTCAGAAAGACGCTTTACCTGACTTTTGGTCGCGTCAGAGTTTATCCTCGACTCACCTGCAGTTCCTAATCCTTTGGCAGACGTCTAACACTCGACGCGCCGGTTACTAAATTTAAAAAATTATTTTTCTTTAAATTTCTTTGACTACTTAATATTTATCTTATTATTTAAGAATGGAACGTTTATCGACTTTTACATTCAAGAATAAGTGAAAAGAATTTTATGGCGCCTACATTTACAGACTAATGACGTATTTATGGACATTGCTAGACCATAAACGTACAGAATGTCGTAATTAGGTAATGATCACTCAAAGAGAAAATAAAGAAAACGCAACTACTTATTGTAAACATTTATTAAGTCAAAAATAATTAGTAAAAAAAGAGACGAGGTTCAATACAAATTAATAAATGTTTTCCAAAACCGACATTTTATTAAAGAAAACTTTAAAAAAGGAGTCAATTAATTTTTACGTAAAAAAATGATGTAAATTGTAAATGTAAATCTTTCCTATTAGATAAGTCAGAAGGGTCAAATAGCATAATGTCAAGTGGCAACTTAGGGGCGTGAATTAAATATTAATTTGCTATTTATTTTTTGTAACTTTTGAGTAGTCAAGTTTTACATTTAATGAAATTAATTATTTAATTTCAATTAAATTAAATGTTTTGTAAATCAGCCCTTTATGTTACAAACTTTACGACCACATTTTATTGAGTATTTTTTTACCTTTCCTCAAATACAGTTAAAAACAAATTTTTAATATTATAGGTAAAGGGACGATTGTTAAAAAGTAGATTTATGACTATATAAAGTTTTTTTAAAAAATAGTAGGTATATTTCCTGCAAACATTGATGGCCTTTTGAAAACCTGAAGACTCAAAAAATACAATCTTTAAATTTTTTTAATAAAAGTTACTAAGTACTGCAATTAACGTGAAAAAAGCAGTCTATTTTTTTCAGTTAATGGACGATTTCATCTTTCATTTAATACCCATTTTGTCCGGAAAATTATAGACGAAGTAAGTAAATAAAAATACATATACAACTTGAGATTATGTACAAAAAATTTTGTATTTATTTAATTTAGTAAATAATATTAGAACTCAATAAAAGCTAACGTCGGTTAACAGAAAAAAATAGGTTGTTATCTACATAAAATTTTTAAAAGTTGTATTTTTTACTGATTAGGTTTTTAAAGACAGTCTTAGCGGACAGTGCTTGTCGTAACACCTAGTATTTTACCTCAAAATTGTATCCGGTAAGTAATTAACTCATTTTCTTTTATAAATAAAAGTAGAATTGTAAAATAATGTAAAAACATAATATCTACTGTCACTAAATTTTTAACAGTTTTGTTTAGATAGAGTATAATTAGAAAATTTATTGTACTAAAAATTTCCAAAATTAGCTAACTTCCAAAATCTGTGTTTCAAAAAAAGCTTTGGAAAGCTGAAATTTTTTTACTTCTACGTAAAGAAATGTTTGTTTAAAGAAGACTGTTATAAAATAGTTTAGATTTTTAGAAGAAACTCTCTCATTCTCCTAACAAATAATAATTTATTAAGTTTCATAAATCTTGTAACCCACTTTACTATGCACCTATGAGCTGATTTCAAGTTGAGATAATACCGGTAGTATCGCAAATTTTAATACTTTTCCATGACAACAGCGAATCACAGCCCCAAATTTGTTTATTTTTCCATGGAAACGAAAATACTACCGATACTATTTCTACTTGAAATCAGCCCGTTAAACAATTTAAGGTAATTATAATATACGTTTTTTATATTTTTAAAATTTATATCTATGTTTAAGTTTATGTCTTTGAGCATACTTATCTGTTTATGTCGGCAGGTAAAACATACCTAAACATAAAAATTATATTGTCAACATTCACAAAATTTCTTACTTTATTCTATTTTTCACCAAAAATCTTTTGTTCTTTTTCATAATTTATATGTAACGTTTTTTCTGTTCAAAAACAGTTTAAGGTTTATTTTATTGAATAAACAAAACTTGCTTTTTACATTCTGAAAAAGTTTTGTTGAAGAGTTGGCACTACTGATACCTAAATGCAGTCTTAGATTAACATTTCTTAGCAATTAATATTTCTTGTATTGTATAATATAAAAACTAATTTATGACTAAATCGCATACAAAATTTAGATAACTTTACCTAAAAAAAATTTTTTTGTAAATTAGCACAAAAATCTGTAGATGTACATCAAATTAAATTAAACATAATTATATTAGGTGTGTCAAAAGTCAAGCAAATCATAAATTATGCTAATAGGCAAATTATGATAATGCAAAAATTTATGCAATTGAACTTTGCTACAAAAATATTATAAATTTAAATTCAAGAAAATTAGCAATGCTAGAAATTTATTTGACACAAAATTAAATGCTTTTTAAATGTTATTATTATTTTTTTATTGATGCTACTTACTGAGTTTACAAAAAAAGCCTTGTCTTCAAACTACAGCCTTAAAAAGATAGTCATCTTAAAATTTTTTGTTTCACACTTGTTTATCTCGATTCTAAGATTATCCAAATATAAAAACTATTTAGTTGGCAAGAATATCTGATAGGATAAAAAATGTGTTTTAAAGCATAAAATTGAGGTTTTTAAAACTGACATTTTAATTTGGTTTGTAGGTCAATGAAGTTATTATTTAAAACAATTGTTTTTTCATTCTACAGCACTGTAGAATTTTTTTAAATGAACATGCGGTAGAATATACTTGGTAATATATAATACCGTTTTTATTTATTTGGATTGTAAATATTGTTTTATTATATTGTATTAGGTATAGCTTACAATAATTTTATTTACCTATTTATTTATTTAATCTTAATAAGCAGTAATTTTGCTAAATTGAAATCGCTGAGTTAGAAATAAATAAAATTTTAAAGGTTTCTTTTCTTCCTGTCCACAATCTTAATGTTTAACTCAAAGTAATTATAAATAATTCATATTTACAAAAATATCAAGATAAAAGTTGAAGTTAAATACCTATCCATTTTTTTGTAAATTTTAATGTTTTTTGAAATTTTTACGCGACTTTTTCGACAAGTGGATAATTCTCTTCACATTCAGCAGAAAGAAGTAGGTAATACAGTTTTTATAAAATAAGATTTTAATTTATCAAATTTCTAAGAATAAATTATTTAGTTTTAAAAATATTGTATTTTTAAAAAAAGAACTAATCCTGACATGTAATAACGTTGGCGTAAAAAAATCAACTTTTAAAAACCAAAACAGTGTTTTGTTTATTAAAGTCATTAACTTTTAGCATTGTTTTCTTCATACCAAAATTTGCATAAAGAAGCCTTCGAAAATAAATTTGTTTATATGTTTCTTAAAAATTATGTATTTTTCTAATAATAATAAAAATATATTTATTAGTTATCTTAATTTGATTTGAAATACATGTATACCAAAGTTACAAACAAAATTCAAACTTTTTTTAAAACAAAATCCCTGTTTTGTAATAATTTTTTTGCTATTTTTCTGGAATATAATTGTGAAATTGAGATTTAGCGAAGAAAGTATCAGTGAGCTCATATGGAAGATGCAACAGGCGGGCAGTTGGTTGCCTCTCTGCCATATTCTCACGTTTCTATCCCCACGAGGCAACATTGGGGCATTACAAGATTGTTGTTGCTATAATCCCGAGAGAGCCCTAACATTTTCACTTTGAACTCCGCGGTTCCGACAAGCTACTGTGCGGTTTGTCTCCCGTCTACCAAGTTATAAATTGCGAGCAAATTGGACCCGAGATGGAAACTCTTACCTCTTAACGACGAGTTAATTATCTCTGTAATTTTTTTAACGCAAATATATTTAATTAGTTAAAGATTTTAAAGGGGTGTGGGAATAAGTGTTTTACAAAATGGCCGAGTAAAGTGATAGTAGATAAACATGTGTGATTGTTGAATACGTCAATCAACGGACAAGTGGGGTTGTCGGCCATATTGCTCCATCCCCTGACATTTGACGAGCGGTGACAGACATCGAACCTGCCCCTTATCATATGTCAAATTATTCTCATTTTGAGTTTGGTCCGAAACGAGCATCGACATTAGACTTTGGGCGAAATAGTTGTAATAAAGCAAGTTTTTAATGCCAGGAATTTGAGGTCGAAAAAGGCGATAGCATCGATATGCGTGACTAAATTCGATTCTCGTGTTGGTTGTAATATGGCCGCCAACACGATTTTTTTGTTTTTAACGCAGTCTGCAATTAAAATTGGTTTAGATAAATTGAATAATTTTTTGCTTTCATGTGTTATTACAAGAGACATATTTTACTTTTTCTGAAATTAGAACGGTTGCTCGACTGTTGACTCTAATATAAAAATGCATTAAAATAATAACAGCTCATGGGAATTCTGCTCTAAAACTTTAATACGTCCAGACACGAAACGCTCTTTTCTAGGAATACACAAAAAATACTAGTATTGGAGTGAAAGACACGAAACATTAGCTGAATACGTGGTATCGATGTTGATCATTAATATAATCGTCGGGGTTCTTCTCTAGTGGGAAAACGACTGCTGGTCGAGGCAGGACGAAATACATCCTTTTAAATAATACCTTAATTTACAAAGCTCAAGTTTGCTCAAAAACAATCAATATTTAACCGGCGGTATCAAATTTCGACCCTTGAAACCCTTACTCAAACAATTTCAAAATTTCTGAGCAAATTCAATGATGTAGAGATTATAAACGAACGTTACAAAGATTAGAGGTAAATATGGTTTTAGTTAAGGATTAGTCGGATTTCTTGTCCTGCATTTGAACAGGGCTTGCACCCTTTCGCGTTGGGGAGAACTTCCGCTGCATGATTTCCATTCAGCGGCCATCCATCTTGTTTGAGATGGTTTAAACTGACAGACAGCAAGATCCGAGAGTGGTTCTATTTCGATGACATGGCACATATCTATTCCGCTACTTGGAATAGCGCCAATATTATTTCGATTTTTTTCTCTCAAAAAATTCTTGCACCCTTTATGTTAATTTACGACGTACAAATACCGGAACTTGCGATGGATAACGGAAGCGAAATTGAACTATTTTCGGAGCGGTTCTTTTCATCAAGTGTCTTTAAATTTCAAAGCGCCCTATTGTAAAACGGTATAAATACAGCTCGAACGTTCCACTGGATAAGTCAATAAGGGATAAGTTGAAGGGGAGGATATCGCCGGGAGGTTTATGAATAAAACAAAAGTCTTAACAGGCCGCGGCTTTGACTACGTTTGATTTCGAGGATAAAAAGTTTTCAATGGCGGAATTTTCGACATTGACCGATACAAATACAGTTAGCGTTTTGTGGTAATCGGGAGTAGATAAGCAGAATGTAGCAGTTGAGATCCCTCACGTTAAGTACTGCTGGAGAGGGAAATGAGGAGTTGTGGGGTGTGAGTAATGAGCAAGTCTCTATCTAGAGTGCTTCGAATCGGGATCAATGACAAGTGCAGGCGAAGAGCGGTTAATAGGTGTTTGTGATAACGGGGATGCGATAACGGCACTGGTAAATATACTGGAAACGGAAAATGCATGATCAATGAGGATGCCGGCACACACCAGGAAATTATCTGCCCGAAATTTTCATCTTCTATTTCATGTTTGTACGCTTTTCTTAGATGAACATCGCTCGTAAATATGCCCTCTCCGACCAATATCGCGTTTAATTAAGACACACTCAACGTCCAATTAGTTTTAATTGAGTGGTTAAAGTGAATTTTCCACACCGAACAAATTACATTTTTCCTATCGCAAACACATTAAAAAGTGTGAGCCTCGAAATAAATTATCGGTAAAGGTGGAAGCAATATCTGATGGAAGAGACTTCGGCTCATGAAACTCCGTTTTAAACGTTGTCATTTAAGTCATTACTTGTTTAGATAACAGTGCTAGCAAACTCGACGAAAAACGTTACCACATAAAATCCGATAAAGTTTTATCTTACAGCAACTGTAAACTGGAAATTTCTGTCGAGATATTTCGATTTGAAACATTTCCAAGTTAGGCAACCAATTAAACGCGCCGGAAAAATTCTTCATCCACCGACTATAGGGTAGTGGTAGAAAATTATACCTCACGTAGCTACTGTTATGTATTCGATGAATGCACCATTGTCGATACTTTCCGTCAAGAATTTTAATATGTCGCCGATTTTACAAACTCTTAAAACAAGTGCCAGCTGTTTCTGATGTCAAGAGATGAATTTTATTTCAATATTTGATAGTTTTCGTGCCTTCGTGTCGACACCCCTCCCCAATGATCCCAGCTATATTCCCGACCCCACTCTCTCTATATGCAAAGCATTTCGAAGCTATAACTTTACTAAAACATTGAAAACACTTCAAACTTTCCATGGAAACCTACACTCGAGAGCATCGAGAAGACGGAAAAAAGAAGGAAATAAACTGTCAGCTGCTGAAAATTATTCTGATTATGCTAATTCTTTTTCTTCTACATCACTCGCTATATGCAGTATGTCTACACCACATTCAAACATTTCAGATTTATGACTCGAGGGGAACCAACAAAAATACAAACAACCAACCCCATTCATAACGTCACCTTTTAATTTTTACAAAAGAAACACTAAAAGGTTAATAAATATAGGAAGTTATTAAGTAATACATAATTTGTTTCTAATTTGTCTCTTTAACAAATCTATGAGTGCTCTAATATATTTATTCTGAGACGGGTACGGTACAAACTGCAAATAACAAACAGACAACAAATGTTTAAATTATGTTAACTAAAATCAAAATTACTTAAACCAGCACTTACTAGCTCTTTATTACTTAAGAACACAAAAAATAATACAATTTTTAAACAACTCAATCTCTTGATTTGCACACTATACGAATATTTTAGCTATCTGAATTATAAATTCTTCAGCAAGAATCACAAATTTGGTTCAAAACTATAGATGTCATAATCATCATTTGTGTCAGTGCCCCAGTAGTGTTCTTTTGCTAAATAGTCAAATTGCTGCGTGACTATAAAGTTATTTTTCCATAAAATAGGTAGGTAGTTATTATAAAATTACATTATACTTAAATTTAAAAAAAAAATATTTAATTGCACTTGAGCATAATTATTTACTTTAATGTATTTTTCTCAAAAAAAAGCTTCAAAAACAAATCTACATTTGTTGTCGATAACAATATTGTTTTTAATAACATTTTGTCATTGATAAGTAACTATCATACCAATAACTAATAATAAAACTTGCAAAAAGTGTTTTTTTACAAGATGAAGATTCAAAAAAGAAACAAGCAAGTTTACAAGTTTTTATAATTATATATTTAGAACACAGTTAAACAAGAAAAAACAAATACCTAAAATAATGTCGACACTAATATTTCGCCTCTTTGGTAGAGACAGTTAGTATCTTCAAAATTTTAAATTTTAAGTAAAGTTAAGTGACATTTTATTTATTTATTAACAGTATTTAAATTTCTAAACTTTAACTATAGAAAAAAATTTTGCAAAAACGATCTAGTGTTTATAAATTTTTTAAAATTATTTATGAAATTTTTTAGTATTCTAAAAAACTTTTAATTGAAAAAACCTTAAAATTAACAAAAAAAACTTTATCAACATTGTATCATTTATGCATTTTTTTTTCTAAAGTTATCATCAAATTATTGAAACATAAACACTTTTGAAAAAAATATTTAATTACCTATTTACTGTTGTTTCAACCATAATTTGAAATTACAACAGCGGTAAAATAAACTGAGAAAATAAACAAAATACTCAAAAACTACTCTAGATATAATTTTACTCTTCGAGTACTTAAGACTAGAACAGGCATACTTAATGTGAAATCAGAAACTGTAAATTAAATTGTTTTAGATGTTTGAGGTGTAGCCCTAACAGAATTAGTGGAAAATATTTAACTATCTTACGTCTCAAATTTGGGTAACCACAAGTCTCTTGCTAAGAATTATTAAATTTGTCTTTGTTCTTTTGCGTTTTTTACATTCAAGATAATACATACAAAATAAATTTACGAGTGTAAATTTACGAGTGTAAATTTATTTTGTAAATTTTAACACAATAAATTATTATTATTGTTATTCGTAATTAAATAGTAGACAAAATAATACAAAACAAAAAACCTAAAAAGATTAGGTATTGAAGTAATTCAAAACATTACTATTTTAAAAAGATGGCAAAAATGACAGTAATTTTATTGTACTTTTGACCAAAAAACTTTTATAAATTCAGTGTATTTTCTTCCACTTTTCTATCTTTTTTATTTTGTTTCCAATTAACTTAGTTATTTTTTTAAAAAAATTATTCAGCTTTTTTTCCATCTGTTTTTTTATTTTAAGTTTCTATTTTTTAAACGTGGCTTATTAATTTTTGTAAAACCTTTCCAAATTTTTGTTGGTTTTTTGTACCATCAATCGTCTATATTTTTTCTTTAAATATATGTTTTAATTTTATGTTTTTGGCCAATTTTTAATTTCTATAACTCATCTGTGTATACACAGTTTTAATAAACGTAATACTTATTATTTGTTATTATTGTTCCAAAAAAATAAGGATTTTTTTTGCGTTACTGTTCTCGTCTATATTTATTTTTTTAATTTTGTTTTTCAACTATTTTTGTTTTATTTTGCATTTTTGTTGCTGTATTTTTCAATGTGTTGCTAATTTTTATTGTGTTTTTCGTAATTTTTGTTTGTTCAAATGTTTTTGAGTTCTTAATTTTTTCTTCTTATTCCATTTATTTCAATTCTTTGTTGGCTTTTTCTTGTTATTTGTACTACAATATTTATTTGCTGTAATTTTGCATTCCAATTATGGTTTGTCTTTGGTCTTTTTTTACTAGTCTATATAACTTCCTTTACTTCTATCTTTTTTTTTATGCCAACAAAGGTTATTAATTTACTCACTTGGTTTCCAATACTTGAATATTGTCCTGTTTTTCATTTCTATTTGTTTTTTAATACATTTTTGTTTTCTTATATAATTAGAATTGTTTAGATTTAGATTATTTGTTTCCAACCATTAAAACATAATAAAAGTTTTAAATTTTAAAAAATCGACATTTTTATATATGTATAAATAATAGGTATATTAAAAAACGCGTTTTATAATGTCAGTTTTGTGACACAAATTTAACTTTATAACACGAGCACAAATCGAAAATTTACTTTCCTATTTTTTATAAGTTGTGTTTTTTACAATTAAAGTATAGATTCTCTAATATTCTATTATAGCACTGGATGCTATAATGGCTATTAAAACCTCCAAATAAATGTCATTATAGATTTCTTATAGACGCAAATTATAAAAAATTGTAAAGATTATTTGATTATTTATTGTGGACACTCATTTTTAACAAGACTCGAATTTTGCTGTTCATGTTATAAAACAGAATTTGTGCCACAAAACTAAGTTTATGTAAGACATTCTTTAATGTACTATTAAGATTTTTTCAAGTCGAAACAAATTTGGTAGAGCAGCAACACAATTAATCACAAGTTTGGTCCAATGATAAATGCTGAAAATTTGTTTTTTGAGGTTTGGTCTATTAAAGTATGTGTACACTAATTGTGTAGATTACAGTCCGAGTAAATGACAAATGTTCTGTCATTCTGGTTCAACAGGTTTTTAATGATCCTGACAAAATAATTGTAAAGTGAGTCTATGTCGGGTAAAAATTCTTGTAGAATCAGAGTAGTAATCAATACTCCTGACGAAAAGTTGATCAATACTCGTCTTTTCGAGCGAATTCATCATGAAATTTTAATTAGAATCGGCATAAATTGGAAACAAAATGGTAGAAAACGTCGGTTTGCGGCGTCCCGTGTTAACTACCCAATAAGAAGCAATCAGTGGCTTGTCACTGTACGTTACACCATTCGTGACGTCACTAGTGATGGATTACTCTTCTTGCAGCTTTTCTACCAGCAACTTGTTGGTTGTTTAGTTGTTCGCGTTGTTGACGTTGTTTGGGGTGTTACACCCTGCTATCTTTATACAACTGTCACGAGAAAAATCGAAACCTTGCTCTAGTCTTACCTTCCAGATCTATTTTTATGAGGGTAATTAGCGTCACTGTTTGACAACTCCGACTGAATACTTAAACGATTTATTTTGAGAGCGATGAGAGATCATTTTAATTTGGCAAGAAAAAATTAAAACAGTTTCCTGTTTCTATTGACTCAAACACAAAATTCCTCACAGGAAAAACAAGCTTTTTTAAGCAAAAAACCAGACTATAAATTACTTTACTATATGCTTCTGACTTACAAATTTATTGTTAGCAAGGCCCTACAAAGAGAAAATAGAAAAAAATTAACGATTCTAAAGTTTTTCCGGTCGTTTAATTGGATTGAATTGCTAAAACATGAGACGGGAGACTTTCAAACCAGCGGCTGCGTTTTATAGCCGAAGGATTTTTATTTATCACAAGGATAAATCCTACATGATTTTTTTATTTAAACGTGCGAACATTTCTGATCTAACTTTCGACTTAATTACACGCAAAAATTTCAACAGGAGCTTAATATCGAGATAATGCATGTTAAATTGTTAAGTAAACTGCTTCTGTTTCAAGTGTGATTATTTGCATGTAAGCAGCTGCAAAGATACGAATCGAGGCTTATTCAACTTTTCACTAATTACGAATTAAATGCCTAGATCTAATTGCATCACCTGCTTTTTTCTCAAGATGAGAAAATTACGACCTTTGCAAACTTGATGAAAACTAAGCCAAAACAATTTCATTCAAATTTAAATATTTAACAACTTACCTGACTCCATTAAAATATTCAACAACTTACCTGACGGCCATTTAGATTTTATAGGAAATCTTTACTTTAAGCTACACTTAATTTATTATTAAAACTTAGCTTATTTATAATTTATGACATGACGTAGAAGCGATCTTTTCTCTCAAAAGATTTTATTTTACATGTTTCGGTCATTTACCTTATTGCTATCATGCGGTCACAATTTAAATTTTTTAGAGATATGACCAGTCTACGTCCGAAATCAAAATCTTGTTTAGGGGGTGTTCAAGTATTGTATTAGGAAGCTTAAAGGGTGAAAGAAGGAGCTATATTTTTTCTACTTTTGTCGACAACGATAGGAGGGGAAATCATAATTAATCTTAAGTAAGATAAACAATACAAATATAATAAATATTTTTAAAATACCTAACTTTACAAGCTATAATATCTATTACTCAAAATTAATAATAGTTATTTAAGCGACATGCTTAATAAATTAGTCATTATGGGTAAGCAACGCAAGATCTAATTCTGTAATCCAGTCAGTTCAATAAAGCTAATTACAGGCGAGCTGCGTACAACGTATTATGTCCTCTTTTTTCTCATGATTTTTTTAGAAACAATTATTTGAAATTTAATTGAAAATAAAAATTAAAAGAGAACCTAGGGCAGATCAGTATACCGGGGCAGCATAAAAAGTTCTAATATCTAAAGATAGGCAGTGAGTGATAAAGTAGTGTACATTTCGTATAAAAGCTATGTTGATAACAATTTTTATAGTAATCTTGTTTAAAGATAACTCTTGTTTAACTTAAAACATTTACTTAATGGTGGTGCTGATAAGTCGCTTAATTCTAAATTGCGCTACCTAAAAACTCATTATTAACCTAGTTATAGAGCGAAATAGATCATTTAATTTTTTTAGACGCTTTTTACTTTGTTTTTTAGTTTTTTGCACTTGTTTTTTTAATTTTTTTTTAAATAAATAAATAGATATTTGTTTTTTTGTATTCCTATTTAAAGAACTATGAGAGCTTAAACTTTAGCTATACGATTTCGCTCCAGGTTACCCTACATATAAATTTAGTTTGTTATGTTATGATAATGTTGAATTGTCTCTGTTTGAAAATTTTGATCAAATGATGACTTAATTTTATTTATTTTATATTATTTATTTTTGTTTGTGCTTTGATTAATTGAAAAAGTTAAACGCATCTCCAAACCGTTTATTAATTATTTTTTGTAATTTTTTTTTTTCACTTTTAGCCTGCTTTCTGCATTATTATATACAGGGTTAGTCATGAAGTTTGGCGGATATTTAAACTACAAATTATGCTATCTCTAAATGTAATTTTTTCGTGGTCAAATAAAATCTAACAACAATTCGAAAAACACGTGGTCACGAACGTATGCGCAATGATTGTTTGAGGGTCACTGGCTTTATACCCTGTCAAGTCTCTTCAAAATCATTTATTTTTTCGATCATATTTACGATTTTCTTAATACTAATTACAATTATTTAAATGCAAACTTGGGCGCTGCTAAGGCTTAAGCCCTGAAAAAGCACAAAACAAAACAGTCGAACGAAATTCATTTCGATTTTTTTCGGAACATAAACACTTTCACTTTCGGTTATAATAAAAAACAAAGTTTACCTGGGACAAGGATGAATCGCATTTATATGAAATGTTGAAAATGTTGCCCTTCAAAATTAAAACATGTCCGATGCTCGAATTTTAAATACAAACATCGACGAATCCAAGATTTACAAATTTCCGTAGCATTTCCTCGAGCTTCCCCGTAAAGAAACACCATATCAATTTGTTCAATAAACGAATATGCTGCTAATGTCTTATTTATCACTCCCACAACACTGCCACTAGCAAAATTTTACCGAAAAGCAGAAAACGACGAACTTTGACTAGCTTTTGACAGACTTGACCTTCGTTTTTCAGGTAAGCAGCGCTGACTTTTTTTGCTGTTTAGTTTATCTGTAAACTTTTTTTTATTGACTCGAGTTTGTCGAACGCGCGCGCCAGTGGTTCTCAATAAAATTTGATACATTTTTTTTTCGAAATCTATACATTTTTGATCTAGTAATATTTTGCATTTGTGATTGATATTTGCGAAACTATTACCAGTTTCAATTTCTACCATACTTCGTGACTCACCCTGTATATATTAAGTTGTTTAAATTATTACAAAAATACTTTTTTTAACATAAGTCTAAGCGGATTTTTTAAAAGACTGTAATAGCCGAGTAATAACTATTGTTGAATTTATAGGAGGTCAAACCACACTGGTGATAAATTTAATTTATGACAGTATCTGACAAGAACGGTCCATCTGGCTGGTTATCGAATTAGTTTGACATAAATCATAACTGCCTGTATGATTTGAATTCTCATAAATTCAACAATAGTTATTATTTGGCTTATTACCACCTTTTATAAAGTCAACCTACTTAAATGTGTTTTATGTTTAAAATAGACATATATTACAAAATTTTTACATTTTAATTTTTTTTTCTATTTTGTTTGGCTTTACTAGTATTGTGTTTGCCTTGTATTGTTCTGTGAAAATGTTTCGTTGTGACATTAGTTTCCTCTTGCTATCTCTTTTTTTTTGGCACACATCTTGCTTAAAATTGCATTTTTGTTATCAGGTTTGCAAACACCGTGTCGTGTCGTTAAAATATCGGTTTAGGTTTTTGTTCATTTTTTATCTATGTATTTTATTTTTTGATTTATTATCTTTTGTATTTCTATCGTTTCTAGTAGTATATTCTTTTAATTTTTTTTTTACAGGTCTAGAGAATTCGGTATTCGTATTGCGGATATTCCACTTTAGTTTTTGTGTTCGGTAATCCTACATTTATATTTTAGATTCTTTCTAGTTACTTCTACATGCTATGCAACTGTTTTAACATGTATTATGTATACTTTGGCTTTTTTAATTTTTTAATATAATATGTAAGTGATCTATATTTTGATGGCGTTTTCTATATGTTTTTTGACATTGTTATTACTGCTTTATTTAAACTTCTTGTTAGATCTTCTTGGTGTATAGAATAAAATGTGAGAAACACCCAATAGCTTTTACTTAACTTTCAGTTTAATTCCCGTTTAATTTCTCACCTGTGAATGACAACTTTGTTGTAGAAAAGTGCGTCGTGCAAAGTAAAATTGTTTGGGGCTATTGGGTGTTTCTTACGTTCAGAGTTGGGTAACTACAATTTGATACGGTTGCTACGAGTAGCAAGCTACGTAGCAAACGCAGTTTGCTAGCTCTTATGTTTGCTACGTTTGCTACTCGTTAACTATTAGAAACCGTTTTTATGATAGAAATTCTAAAATTTTTATTAGACAATTTCAGTTGGTTAATAACAACAACCGAAGTGCATTGAATTATCTACAAACTACAACACAAAAACTTTACAAGAGGTTTTTAATTTTTTGTTAGTTAACAATCTGTAGTATATTAGTATAATATGATTTGACCGTCGTACTGCACGTCAGGTTTTCGCTCCGTTTGAGCTTGCATTTTCAATGTGTGACGGTTTGCTGTGCCATTTATTGTATAAGATGGTATGTACTTTGACAGTAATGTTAGCTAATAGCTCTAATGTCATAAGTCAACCAATCAGAACAGTTTGTTACATTTTACTACGTTCGCTACATTTACTACGTTACTAGCATAGCAAACCTAGCAAATGTAACAAATGAAAATTTTCGGTCGTTTACCCAACCCAGCTTACGTATGTTTTATTTATATTTTCCATCTTTTTCTAACTTTTTAACTATCAAAAATTGTATCTATTCTTAAATGTTATGTTCATATCTTTATTGTATTTGTTCTTTGTTATTTATTCTATCCATATAATATTTACCTTAACTGTAATTTTTTATACTCTTTTAAATGGGAGGTTTGATTCATAATGTATTTGTAAATCTTATGTTGTTATTTATAAGACCTTTTTCTCGACAAATTTATTCAATTTAATTTAAAAGTAGATGTTAAAAAATATTTTTAGGTTAATCTTCAAATCGTTAAGCAAAAATTTATGAAAGCAGAGAGATTTAAATATCAATTCAAAACCATCTTAAAACGGTTATTTTTAGAATTAAACCAAAGAACGAAAACCGTTGCTCTGTTGACAAACACACTATTTTTAGAAATGTTATCAATTACAACAAAAAGTTGAAAGTTTACTATTTCATTTGAAAATATCACATATCAGTAATTAGTCTTTTTAATTTAGTGTTATTAACTAAATAAAATAAGTTGTTTTTTAGGCCAAACTTTGTTTAATAATTTTTATATTATTTTAGATTTTTTGTTACGAGTATATTAATTAATCTAGGTTGTTTTTTACTTTCATTATATTTATGTTCTTTGCTTTTTGTCAGCTTTTGTAATACCTAACAGTTTTGTTTTGTTTTTTAAATTTTTTGTATTTTATTTGCTTTTAATACATTTTAATAATAAATAATTTCATTTTATTTTGCTACAGTTCTATAGCATTTATAGCATTTTTTGTAAATATTGATCTAATTTGTTGTGCCTGTTTATTAACTTTGATCACTCTTATATCGCTATGTCTGTTTCTAATTCTTTTTGTTTATTTATTCTAATAGCATATTTAAATTATTTTGGATTACTTTTTTTTGTGAAGTGAAGATTACGTTTGTTGTTTTTATTTTTAAATAAATGATTTAAATTTATACTGAGTAGAATTTACTTGGTTTTTTTTTGGTATTTTTCTCTTTTCTGAATGCTGTTAATTTTTTGTACATTTTTTTTTCTATAGACTAGTTCTAGTTTTTTTCTTATTTGTTGTTGTAGGTTTTATTTTTGTTTGCATGCCATTGTTTTCGTTTGTTATAATATGTTTTTTAAAGCACTTGTTGCTGTTCTGCTGGTTGTACTTTTTGTAAAATATTATTCAAAAATTTATTGTTTTCTTATTTATTTAATTTAATACAAGTGAAGTCTTTAAATCTAAATATTAAATTTAATTTTTAAAAGTTCAAAAAAAAACACGATTAATTTAATTTATTTAACAACTGGAAACAGCAAAAAAGCCTTAACACTCTGATGAAGAACTAATTATATTATGAGCTAAATTAAAAAAATAAATACCTATGGTACAAAAAAATTGATATAAAACAATTTGGTTATTTGATTAATTAGGCCGTAAAGTATGTAATTTAATGCCATAACCGGCAGTTCAAAGCTAAAGGTAAGAGAAGGTAAGGTAAGGCATTTAAACTGCTTTATTGCCATATGAACATATAATTTTTAGCAAACTTATCATTTTTTTAAAATTTGATGTTTGACATTAAACGTAAAATTTGTGTGACAGCTGAAAAAACTGCCTTAACAGCTTTAGAGTGTCTGATTTACTGTTTAATCAATAAAAATGCTAACATATTGACTAGTCAACAAATGTGATACTTTAACTGTGCTTAAATTGTTAATAAAATGAATGTTTATAGATACTGAATTAAGTGAGATACTTTTACATCCTTGCTGATGTTAGTATATTTAAATAAAGAAAATAAACACTTCATAGGAAATAAATGCGGCGTTATTAATACCTAATAAAAATATAAAAAAAACGTATGTTTTACTATTTAGAGTCAGAGAGAGAAGGGTTGAATTTTTCTAATTTTTCTATATAGGGAGTTTAAAATGAGCGAAGTTATACTTACGTAATACTTCAGCGTTCCATTATAAAATTCTGAAAATTTGTGATGGTTAAAATAACACCAGAAATGATTGTGGAACAGGTTTATTTAACAATTTAAGTGTTCCAAGAAATGGATAATTTAGTAAATTTTTGTTCATTTATCAAGTGTCGATAATTCGATGTGGAATCCCCTTTTGGCAAAACCTCCATTAGAAAATTCAGAATTTGGAGACATCCGCCTCATTTATAAAAGCTTCTTTTGTAGATAACCTTTCATTAAACGCATACGTTGGTCTCGGATCATGTTTACGTCTTATAATTACCTTCAGCGATACAAATTACAAAGTACGGGATGAGTTTTTGTGTCGGCCTCAGCCAGCAAGGAAATACATTTGTCCAGCTATTGCTGGATACTTATTAGCGGCTGACATTCGATTTGTCTTGTCTCCGGCGAGCTGAGCGATTGCGGTGGACCTGGAGGGTCGGTATAGACTCCGGTCGATGCCTTCGTCTTCTTCTTCCAATCTTCATCAGGCTGTAGGGGCGGATTTTAATTTGGCAACTGCATGAATATTCGATTATTAATCGACGACGATTAGTTCCATGGGTGACAGCTCCCAACACTCATCTTTTTAAATAAAGCCAACATCCAACAGAGATTGAACTAATTTTTCCCCGTCAATATTTTCTAAAGAAACATAACCAAAATCTGAAACAAAACGAAAAGTCTTAGAGTATGTGTGCATCAATCATGTTTCTATTAGGTAAATATCGTAATTTGCAGATTAAATCTGATGAGACTAAATTACAGGTAATTCTGCAAGTCGAGTGTAATAACCGCCTTCGCCTGATACATTTTTCTCATTATTTTCCCGCTCTCTACGATAATTAAAAAGAAAATCGCGGAAATTCGATTTCACCCGAGTCGCGATATTACGAAAGTATTTGGATGTGCGGCATAACCTATCAGTATTTTCCCTATTAAAGAAGCGTTAGAGAACGCCCGCACAATGACAGCTGGTTTGTTTGCAGGCTATTTCCGTGGAAATATGGCAAAGTTCCTCTCTTCCACCAGATATATGGAACACAATAAAAGCTCCACCTGAAGACATTATGCAAAATCAATTCGTCTCTTTTCTAAGATGGGCTTTGTTCACTCCCTCGGTATCTATAAGGAGAGAGAGATTGTGTGAGGATTAAAACGAGGAGGATTCGATTCTTTAAAGAAATAAAACACGCAAAAGACGAGTTGGACTTGTGCCCAATTTCGTGTCAAGGTTTCAAAAAAATTTTTTAAACGAAAAATGGATTTATTAAAGTTCCCTCTGAATTCTGTTGCCAGTGACAATATTTATCCTCGACCATCTCGCAAAACTTCTGCCAACTACTTAAAACTCTTTCGTCTTTCCATTTTCTGTGACAGCCTGTCGCTCAAACCGTTCAGAGAGGTGGCACTTGTATATATTTTAAGGGAGCATTTAGTAAATTAGTTTTTGTCTGAATTTAAATATCTCATTGCAACTTACTCAATATTTTCGTGAAATTGTCAATTTATTGTTAACATATTGAAGTCTAATAAAAAACTATACCTAATGTTGATTATAATTTCAACCAAAAACAAATGTTTTTAAAACTTTAATTTGTTAAAACTAAACTCTGCACAAATATTGGTATAAAAAACAATGTTAAAAGACTTCTAGTTTTAACAAAAACCAAGAGTCAAATAAAAATTTAAAAAATCTACTGTAATTTTACCACCCCTAGGTAGGGTACTACGAGTATATAAACAAGTGTGATATTCAGTCTACAGTCGGTAAATCAAGAAACGGTACAGAACTAGTATTTTTTGCATTTTTGTAAATAACAAAAGCAGGCTTCTCTGTCAGTACCTGCTTATCTAAGACTGATCAGCAATGTAAACCGCAACTTCAAATAAAAAGACACTTTTATTAACTAAAAATTCAGACCGTAAATCAGTTTTCTGTCTTTCTAAGCTAGCAATTACGCGCAATAATATAAAATAATTGTTTTTAAAAGTTTTTAAATCTTAACATAGAACAAAAATAATTATCTATTTGAATCTACTATAAAAAAACCTCTAAAAATTTTTTCTACACATAAATCTACAAAAAAAATTGCTGTAATACTTTACTGCATAAAGATTTACATATGTACAATATTTCAAAAGTGTGTATAATGTGCATTACATAATTTTTTATAACACTGTTAGTAGCTTTTTGTAGCAACAAATCTACAGTTTCAAGCATGCTTTTTAATTCTGTTTGGTGCAAAATTATCTAATCGAATAATATTTAAGTTTTTAATTACTTTGAATTAATTTCCTCATAAAGTTCTCAGAAGATATATCTTGTTTACGACTTAATCTGGCATTTAACTTTCACTAATTTTTATAAAGGTCTAACCGCAAGCCATCATTTCTAGACTCCAATAAAAAAAGGTAAACAGGTTTCGTCAATGCTGAGCTAAGCCGAGTATAGTGGATCTAACGAAATAGTAGAGTGACTAAAGCAACAAAGTTATAATCATTGTTAACTTAACAAAAAGTGGTACTCAAGTTTGGTTGCACAGATGATGGGCTAGTTAAACCTACCAACCTCGAGGCCTTGGAATTTCAGAAATGCAACGTAATCGAGTGTCAGAAAAATTTACGACAGGCTTATCCATCATCTCTGCAGCTTAAGTCGAGTACCGCTCTTTGTTAGGTTAACAATGGTTATGACTTTATTGCTTTAATCACTCTACTATTTCGTTAGATTTACTATACATGCGGAGCATGGTTCTGGTGTTGAGGTGGCCATAAACTTATTAAAGATACAAAGCCATAAAAGGTTGCAAACACGATATATCTTTCTGAAAACTTTCTTCTTTTGCACAGCGTCTCAAATCGTGCAAATTGAAACAATAAAAATTCTTCAGACTTTCGGACTGTTGGGATTTTTACTGTTTGTCAAATTTATACTTTTTTGATTAATATACAACTACAAAGAATATTGCTTTGAAACTACTAACTGAAAAATGCCATAACGTCCAATTACCTTCCTATTATTAGGATAAATCGACAAAGGTTGTCTCATTTTATTTTAAATCTGTAAGAACTTTGTTTTTAACAACAAAACAATAATATTCTTATAAAACGTAACCAAAACTTTATTCTTCTTATTGACATAAAAAATATTGTGTGTTCAATTAAAAAAAATTCTACAGTGTTTTGAAACTAAAAAACAATTGTTTTGTATGTCTGCGATTAATTTTTTACACACTTGTCAAAATAAAAAATCTCATAACCTCACTTTTCGACAATTAAAACGAAAATACATTTTAGATAAAATAAAATAAAGAATGTTTGAAACACAAAAACACCACGAAGGCAACTACAGAAAAACACACCAAGACCAAGCTCTTTTTGGCGGGAAGAGAAGATATTCTTAGGTTATGGTTAAGATAATTCTTGAAGGGTAAAATGGCATAGCAGGTAACCAACAATACATGGATAATTTAAATAATAAAAATTTTGTTCTTGTATAGGGTCATGTACGACATACGTAAAAATGTCATAGCTTGCTACGAGTTTTTTTTAAACAAACACCCATTATATTGCAATTTGCAACAAAAAAATTAAAAACAAATATTCGCATTTTTTCTTGGTTTATTTGTCTTGTAGAATGTATAGAAGAGATCCAGAAATAAGGACTTTTAAATAAAACAAATGTTTTAAGCCGAGTTGTTTCGTTCTTTATAATGTTCTAATAAAAAACAAAACTAGTCGGTCTGAAACATTTGTTTTATTTAAAAGTCTATGTTTTTTTCACAAGCTATTTATAACAATAAAATATTTAACATTATTTCTTAAAGTGTTTATCAAAAAAATCACATAAGTCTGAATACACGTAAAGTTTAGTGCAGTCTCCATATATTCATCGTCAACGACAAATGCATTGTATACCGTTCCAAACCAATATTGGCGTACCTGGCTTTGAAAGCAAGTCTTCTGTTTATTACGGATGCAATAAAAATTATATTATTATCAAAGGCAAGTAATTAGTCTCTTCGGTGACTTTTTTCAGACCGTTTTTTCAGATAGCATCGAACTTGCCCTTAAAGTCAGGTAAGCCAAAATTGGTTTAGAAAAGTATACACAGAGTAAGTCATGAAGTTTGGCGGATATTTAAACAGTTTTGGCAAACATTATGCTCGTTAAACAAAATTGATCTTTTCATTACTAGTTACGTAAAGAACTACTTTTACAGAAAATCAAAATATGTAGGTATAGGTACAATATATTACAAAAATAGGTAGTTAATTTTCCTTTAGAATATCGGTCCATTTCTACTTAACGGGTATCTCTCAGCTACTACGCCATTTCTACTAGTGTTTTTCAAATTACTTTAGAAATTTTAACAAATGATTGTTCTCGTTAAAAAAATGTATAAATATTTATGGTTTTAGAGATATACAATATAGAATTCTTTATAGAAAAAGTTGTTTTTGTACGAAACATAGCAATTATAGCAATTTTTTTGATATACAGAATGTAATCTTTATGTTAGATTTTCTTCGTGTGTTAAATAAAACGTAAAACACCCGCCAGCACCCTACTTAATATAACGCGCGTTTTGACAACAAAGTTGCCATCCTCAATAAAGAATAAAAACTCAACTTATTTTGAATTTCTACCTGAGAATGGCAACTGTATTGTCAAAACGTGCGTCGAGTTAAATGTGGTGTTTGGTATTAGTGGGTGTTTTACGTTTTATACAGAGTGTAATTAAATTATGTGCAGAAATTTTGTCTGGTGATATTCATCATCAACGCAATGCTAAATACCTAAAGTTGTCTTTTCAAATGTTGCTGCTTTTTGACATAGGCACACGCTGTAGAATTTTTTTTTAAAAAAACTTGATTTTTGGGATACACAATGTATGACAAGATACTGTTTTTGAGCAAAAACTTCTACATCGTATATCTCAAAAACTATAAACATTTGTATAAGAAACGTTTCTATATTTAGCATCGTTTCAATCCGAACTAACCTGAGATCGAAATGTAACTGAATCAGAGCAAGTCGTGAAAGTGAGTATTAACATTAGACACATTATTACAGTTACACTGGCACAGCCTGCTCTAATTCAGTTACATTTGGATCTCACCTTATATTCGGTCAAAATTTTTAAAGTAACTTAAGAAACACTGTATATGTAAAATTTGATATCAAAGACTTTTTAAGTTATTTAAAACCTACAAGTTTTGTATTTGTCTATTAGTTGCAGCACAGTTTTAAAAAACTAGTAAAAATGGTAGAATCGATAAAAAACATAAAAATGAAATTTTTTTTTGCTGCCATATGCCGCTTAATATTGTCACTGATGATAGTAACTAGTTCAAATTTTCAAAGTAGATCATCTATCTATACGCGCAGTTCAACTCTTCTCGCTTAACCCTATCATCGGTAAAGGATTTGATGACAGTTATGACAACTAGAAACAACTACTACTGACAGTTACAATAGCTGAACTTAACTAAAAAATACTTAAAAATGTTGTTTTTAAGTTTTTAAATATATCATAATCTAAAATCTTTTTTTTTATTTTATGAAATTATAATTTTTCCTATTATGTGGTTTCATTTGGCATGAATCGGGTAGCAATCCATTTTGATATATTGCCCGTCTGTAACAATTTGCCACCCGCTGGGAGTCGGCGTCCCTCAAAGCGGTGAAAAAGTAAATATGTGTGAGGTTTTGTTTAGAACGGTGTTGATTGTATTTTTGTTTTAAGTTCTCAATAGGGCGAAAAGCGTAAAAAGTGTTAACAAAAGAAACGCCAAGTTCATCGTAATTCTTTACATCGCTTTACACGCGCCTTTGCAACAGATTAATTATATTTGCTCGAAGCGCCCTTTATGTTGAAAATTGAGCGTTTATTCGAATTAATCGTTTATTAGCGGTATAATACCGAGGAAATAACGACTGTAAATGGATTCTATTAGAGTTTTTCATCGAGGGACAGCCACTCGTAATTGATACACAATTGTAGTACTTTTGAGACAATTTGTAAATTGAGAATCGAGCCCTACCCAAACGTTTAAATTTATTAATAAGTATAATGCTTGCGGCTTCTCAGGCGTCATCTACTTGATTTGCTTAAGAGCTCCAATACACTTAATTTCTACTAAGGAAATTAATAGAGTGTTAGAACCGGAAAACCTATTTGCTAATGAGATAGTGTTTGATTCGGTTTTCGGGGGACAAAAGCATCAAATTATTAGCATGGTGACTCGTAAAAAACCCTAAGTATCGCAGATTTAGACGGTTGTATTCATTACAGAGTTCATCTTGCGGCTTCTGGAAACTTAACGCTCCGAGAGACATAAGCAATTAACTGCATAATTTTATAGCTTTAAAAGTGGAGAACTTATGCTCGCTCTACCAACTCCTCGACTTTGCACACAGTTAATTCACTCAAATTTGTCCAAATCTTTCGATATCTGGCCATCAATCTACCGACCGTGGGACGGAAGCGAGACCGACACTTCTTATAAAACTTCCTCTATGGCCTTAATAAATCTAAATAATATGCTGCATAAAATATTGCACGCTTATTCCACACACCCTCTTCCCATATTGAAGTGGACATCGGGGACATCCCTTAAGCGTTATGCTCCCTGAACGAACTCTAATATCAGTTTTACGTGTGTTGCTGCATAACCAATCAATCTCTGCCTGAATAATTAACAGCCTCGATACAAATTCAATTTTTTTCTCGTACGATGAGATTGAAATATTAAAACCAAATTCGATCAACTTATAATCACTAGATAAAAAACCTTTGAAACAAAACAACGACACGATTTCTTTCACCGATTCCTGGGGGACCGCTCAATCTTCTTTGATACGCCCATTCCTATGGACCCTCTGGACACTCTTCCGCCTTCAGTTAAAAAGGTAATTTCTGTCTGGGTAAGAGGTCCCTAGGAGACTGAACGCAACCCGTCAAACGCACCACTTTGACTTCACTTTAGGGGAAAACTGCTTTACTCAAATAATCCAATCTATAGTTCGAGTTTTAACTATATCTCCATGACTTAATCAAAGTATTGTAATATAACCGCCATTTTTTATAAAAGTGGAAGTGAAAACTATACAAATTTTAAAATTTGGAAACACGCAACTGAACCAAATCTGGTAATCCGCCAATTTTAAAACTAATTGATGGTAGCGCCACCTAGGCGCCAAACTCTTTTCGCTTATTTCTCTTATGTACTATACAAACAATAGTAACATAACTTTATAAACAGGTAATGAACTACACTTCTATTGTCATCTCATTCTGCGTTTTGGTCTTGGTTAGCAATAATACAAATACAAAACGGAATGTCATCATCTATGTCTTTTTTTTAACCTAATATGATAACTGAGACAGAGCTTATATAACATAAGTTTAGTATGAAACATTTCAATTGAAATCTCATAATTACCAACATTGATAATAAAAATTATCAAATTATTGACTTAAATTAACAAACTTGTTCTTATTCAAATTAGATTCAAATGATTTAAGAAAAAGTATTTGAGATATATGCAACGCTATTAAATTTCTATTAAATAAGTAAAATGTTAATTTTAAATAATAAAATATCAGAAAGAAAGCAGACTACTTGAAAAGCAAAATTAAATAAGAGAAATTTGTTAATAAAAAACCAATGTTTATTAAACAATTGTTTAATGATAAAAATATTATACAGGGTGCGGCAGCATAACTTCCTTTTTTGAAATGCGTGCCATTCAGGCGGTAGAGATCGTAGCGTGGTGGGAGTAATCCTATTCGCAAAGCGTGGCTTTAAAGTTTTATTTCTTTTCACGTCAGTCGCTATTCGAAAACGTTCCAGAAGACGCAATTGTATTTTTCAGCGACGAAGCCTATTTTCATTTGAATGGATGCGTAAACAGACAGAACATGCGTTACTGGGCTGATACCAATCCCGGAGAATTGCATCAAAGGCTTCTGCATTCACTTAAAGTCACAGTGTGGTGTGTAATTTCCTCAGCTGGGATTATTGGTCCGTGGTTTTTTAAAGAAAATGAAGTCACAGCGACAGTGAATTCACATCGGCATGTGAACATGCTAGAGCAATTTTTTTTTCAACGACATGATAAACTGAATGTGGGGGACATTTGGTTCCAACAGGACGGAGCAACGGCTCACACTTTAAGGGTATTGATGGCTGTTTTGAGGGAATACTTGTCGAAGCGCCTCAACTCAATAAGGAGTGATTTGGAGTGGCCAGCCCGCTCCTCCGATTTGGCAACGTGCGATTTTTTTGTGGGGTTTTTTGAAATATCGCGTTTATGTCAACCGCCCAAAGACCATACAAGACCTGAAGGCCAACATCCGGGCAGAAATTGCCAACATACCCGCTGATAGGCTGGTAAGAGTCATGACAAACGCCAGAAATTGTTTTATTCAGTGTATGGACAATAGGGAGCGTCACTTACCTGATATAATTTTTAAAACTGTGTAAAACAAAACTTTAGATATTGCACTTACATTATAAACAAAAAATAAAAAAATCTGTTTCGTAAAATGGGTTTTATTGCGTTTTATAAAAAAGAAGTTATGCTGCCGCACCCTATATTAAACAACAATTTTATTTATTTTTGTATTTATTATCAAATAAATATTTACAACATAAAAAATTAACAAACATCTTGAGTACTTTTTTCACTTTTGTCACTATCATCATAAGACATAATTATTGGTGTTATTATATCTCTATTATCATAACATACTTCACGTTTTCAAGATGTCTTCTTCAACATGATCAATCGCTTTAGCTCATTTTTCTAAAGTAACTGTGTTTAAACTCTTTTCCACATATTTAGTACCGCTTTATCTTTAAATATACATATAATAATATATTTATTTATGCTTACACAAACAAAATGCTTGCACACGTCATTTAAAATAATTACATTAAATAATTACACTAATTCTAGCAAAAGATTCTCTAGATATTCTGCATATAAATAAAAACTTTTTTTTTTAAGAATAACTTTTATCCAATTCTAATTGCTGTAGTTTGCGATTTTTTGTTATTGTGTGAAAGTTAATACAAATAATCTCTTGCCCTTTTAAGTTAACAATGTGTTGCTTTAACAAAAATTTTGTCTAACTGATATGCGACAACCACAAATTACATATCTCTAAGAATGCAGTCAATTTTTTAAAGAAAAATAGCATTGTTTATTTATTGTAACCACCACATTCAATTGTATAATTTTGGATTTTTTAAAGAAAAACTCAAAGATGCAAAATTGGCATCTGGCCAATTCTGGAAAAACAATTTAAATATACAATATTGCAAAACTTTCCTGGTTGGCATTTCTTGTATCTTTTACTCCAAAAAGCATTATTAACGGATTTAGTAATTCTGGCGTCTAGTTCTTCAACAAGTTGGTCTTTGCAGGCAACGATTAAGCGCCTCGTAAAATATTTTATTTAACTTAAAATTTTAATCTTCAAAAAAACAAAACGAAAAACGTCTGAAACTGAATATAGTAAACAAACAGAATCTATTCCAGGAAGTCTTACAAAGTATTACTCTCTCACCACCCCATCTACATCAAACGTTCTACTTGCTCCTGAATTTATAAAACCATTCCCAAAAAAGAAACAAAAAACATAGACATAAAAACCTAGAGAAAAAAAAAAGAATCAAAATTTTTTTACAGATACACCAGAACAAAAAACTACAAAAAATTTACGATAAAAATGAAATAGAAAACAATGTAAAAATTAAAAAAAAAGGAAGCAATTAAAGTTAGCCCAAAATTTTCAGGAGCTCAATAATACTCAACGTAAAACCAAAAATAGGAACCGAAAATATTAAACTGAATTTTATTCTAGTTTTAGTAAGGCTGAGGAACTAACTATATCTTTTAGCGGCTTAAACATATTAGAAAATAAAAAATACTAAACCTTAAAAAAATCAGAAGAAGTAATTAGTTTTGCGCCTGAACAGCAAGTATTAATGTTGAAAACTTTTTGCTAGAATAGAACAATTTATTAAGCTTTAGACTCTTTACAAGAGTATGGCTTCGTCATGTACAATATAATAAAATCAATTGTTAAATTGTGTATTCAACAGCAGTTTAAACATTTCTTTAAAATAGCTCAATTGCTCAAATTTTAATTTATAAAAAAAGCACTACTGTATTTCAACCCCTATCATTAATGTAACAAGTGTTAGCATTCTGTAGATAAAATCACTGACTATTCTTTAATGATCTTGTTCTGTGTTCTATGTGGTTTATCGAATAGATCCACTCGCTTTCAACCTTTCTGACACTTCGAAAGTAAATTTCGACTAAAAACCTTTTGAGCTCTAAAGTGTAATTAGCCATCGCGACAAAATAACAATTAACTTGACTAGACTCAATAACAATCAAAACTGAAACTAAAACTTAGAACGAATAAAAACTGAACACGAAAAAAATAAAAGTAATGTGAAACTAGAAATGAAAATGACTCGAAATCTTGTAAAGATGCACTCAAATATAATCAAAATAATAAATTTATTTATAATGTTTTCTATAGTTTCATTGTAACAAGTTCCGACATCCATTTTTCGCTACATTTTTTTTTATCAAAATTCATATTACGTTTGGCAACTTTTTTAAATGGACACCATTTATAACAAAAAAACAATGAACTTCAAGGTGGAATCCTGAGAAACGCCTTGTTTACTGGTTGCCAGGAAAAGTTATCACCTAAATATACAGTGTGTAACATTGAGAACTTCTACCTCTAATAACTTTTAAACAGGTGAAAATATAAAAATAAAGAAAAAACTGTTTTGACAGTATTAAGGAGGAAGTAGGATGTGTATGTTATTTGGTCTGTAAGTATTAAAGTATTACCACCTCAACCCCAACCTCTACAAACTTAAATAGGACTATACTATTGTGATACATCAAATGAGAGGTAAGAACCGAGAAAATGTGACACAAAAAATTTAACAAAATATTTTCATTATTAATAGAGGTACGAAGTAAAATAATTGATAACGGATGTTTATTGACTTATGGGCTGATTTCAAGTTGAGATAATACCGGTAGTAGCGCAAATTTTAATACTTTTCTATGACAACAACAAATCACAGCCCCGAATTTGTTTATTTTTCTATAAAAACAAAGATACTACCGGTATTATCTCAACTTGAAATCAGCCCATTAAACTTTAAGACAATAAATAACATTTTTTGACTTAAATTAACTGTAAAATCTGGCGATCTAGCCAGCTATTTGATGCTACCTCTCTAACCTATCCATTTGTTTGAGTACCTACTGTTTAAATACTTCGTCAAGGGCATAAAATTATGAGGTGGTGAATAAAAACTTCATCGGAGTTTAACGTACGTTTTATTTCACTTGCATCTACGATGAGAGGATTTATGGATAATAAATCTCTCATAAGAATACATGAGAGATTTGACGTATCAAAGTTAACTTGATGACTTTTTCAAATTAACACTCGATACAACTAAATCTATAAAAAAACAAAAAACAGTAACTGACAACTTAATACCAAAAGATTTACAACGCTCATAACTGTGCATTTTTTTTATTGTAAAAAATTATTTTGAGAACTAAGATTCTGTTTTCGTGACTGTATATGTGATAGTTTAAGTCATATTTTGAATGGTTTATGACTGTTTAAGATAAGCTTATAAAACGACCTTTATAAAAATGAACTATTCTTGCAATAACAGCAAAAACACTTTAACAGAACGCGCTGTTGAAACGTCAGACTTATCAAATTTTGTGTTTTTGACTGTCACTTAATGATTTCCTATCGTTAATCGATTTATAAACGATTTACTGGTTGAACAATTTGAAACTGGCCCAATTTTTTAGATAAAAACACTAAAAATTAAAACTTTTTAGAATAAGATTTTTTATGTTTTTACCTAGCAGTCCGTCTTATAGAGAATGTTTTTTACTCAAATCATAAAATTTGTATAAAAATTAATTCATAGAAAAAAAGAAAAGCCAAAAACATTAAATTTGTTGTGTTTGTGTGGAGATGCAAAATGGCAATGTTGAGAGTCCTCCGTCGGGATTAGAGTCGTGTCGGTATGTAGCGTTGTCTGGGAGGAACTCGGCGTAGCCAAGACCGCTTCCAGGCAGAAGTATAAAAACTCCAGTTCTTGTGACGTGAGATGGATCATTTTTCAAATCGCTTGCGGCTCAGCTAGGATGTTTTGATGCGGGTCCGTGGCAGGGCTAAGAGGAAGGACGTTTTGGTGTGTTGGTTTGTGTTGGTTTATGGGTGGGATAAGGATAGAGCTGTTGTCGTGTTTTCCGAAGCCGGAACTCCGTTCGTAGTGGAAACAGGGTCGCCTAACAAAAACCCAAGAAAAATCGTCTTTATAAAGATGATAAAAGCACGTCTTTGCATGTTATGTGACAAACACGGAGTGAGTGACTGAGATATTCCACGAGACGTTTCATTGTTGTTCACTTTGTTCGATGACGTTACCACGATTTAAAACCGGGGATTATAAATGGAACATGCTTTTGTATGCCAAATATACATTTTTAACATTTGAATCATGCATGTTTCATAACGTGCTTTGTGTTTCGAAAAATGGGAGCTTTCGGAGGCTTGAGGAAATATCAATGATTGGCATTCAGCGAAGCTGTGCCAAATAAAACTGTAAAAATCGAGCGCCGCTGCATTTTTTACTTCCACTGCATATGAATGAGATTTTTTCAATTAAATCACGATTTGGAATTCTGACAGGACGAGTCACAAGCTGTCGCCACCTAGACCGATTTTCACAACCTTCAATTCTAATTAAAATCAAAGAGAAAAAAGCGAAATTGCGTCGCATTCCATCCATAATTACCGCAACAAGAAATTAGATGATTAATAAAATAAATCAAATCAGCCGACAAAGCGCGCCACATTTATTAGTTTGACGCCGCAATCAACAGTTGACAGAAGATAAACTATTGGAAGCACACCTGAAATTTCTTTAAAAAACTAATTTTGATCGAAACATGGACGTATTATGTCTACCTCGATGCATATTCAATGAGAACCAGGCGGATCTGGTAGGCGTACAACAGTCACGAACACGACAGTGACAGTAGAATCATGGAGAGCCCGCCCAAGTCACGCATCTACGCTCACGTTCAACAAGACTAACCAACCAACCACTCGCCAACAACCTAACCTGTAATTATTGGAAACCATCGACCATATAAGTTAACCCATGCAGGCGATGCATTTCCCATTTTTGTTCCCTTCTTCTTTGTCTCGAAATTTCATTCAACTCACTAAAATGGTCTTTATAAGACCAAGCTCTACTCAAACATTTTGCCAAAAGCTGTTCAATCAGAAAAACTATAAGACAGCACGTTAAGAAATTTATAAAACCAACCTGAATTTCCTAGGTTTGTTTTGCAACGAAACTGATGGGTTTAAAATAAAAATATTACAAACTAAATTTGTTTATATTTACGTTGTAGACATTGTTGAAAAAGTTTGATAGTTTGTAAATTCTATTTGGACAAAGTAGTTTATCAAAACATAACACTGTAATTAAATTATCGAAACAAATAAGCACTGATTTGTAGATTTAAATTTTAAATATATTGTATATACTATTATTCCTGATATTAACTACGATGTCAAGCTTATCAGTTACTATATTAATAAATTATGTCTTCTAGATTTCTTAATTTTTCTTTAAAATTTTTGAATACGTCTCTAGACTTTGGGTCAGTTTAATAGTCAATTTAACTAAGAACTAAGCAAATGTAGAAAAGTTAACTTAATACAGCAAATTAACAGTTGATTGCAATAATTAAATATTGAGTTCAGCTTCTGTAAACCATTCTCGTTATGATACTTTAATTTTATGTATGTAGGCATCTAATACAAATATAAATTAGATGAAGTAGTTTAGAGCTATGGTTTTCTTAAAATTATGAAGTTTTAGAATTTGTTTTAGTCTTCTGATATAAATAATATAAATAATAAAAGAATTAAAATCTAAGTCAAACCCACAAGTTTAATTAAACAAAATTCTTCCTTCAACAACTTCTTTTTTCAAAAATCAAATTGAAATTTCAGACTAAAATTTCAATGAATGGCTTCCTCTGCCAAAAAGACTCATAACAGTGGCCGAGTGTTTTCGAGAATTATGTCTTATGTGTGCCAAACTTTTGTCAATAATAAATTAAAAAAATAAAAATATATACTAAAAATAAAATAAATTATTTGGAAGAAAAATTAATTCCTTTAAATCAATCAACAACTTTTTACTAAGGATATTAAGAATATTCGTATCAAATTGTAAAAAATTAATAAATAACACAACAAAATATTTTATTTACTAATCTGAAAACATAATTTGATGGTTTTATAAAATTGAATTAAAAATTAAGTCCATAAGAAAATATATAAAAAATAAATTTCTAGTGCATAAAAGAAAAAAAATATTTTTAATGTCAGTAGCGAGTATTTTGGCCTCTAACACGTAAAACTTCCTAAATTCTACGGAGCATACTCCTTGTGACAGTATCAATTTGTTCCTGTAGAATTTGCAACCACAGAATGGGTAAAAGCTGCGCAAGCTACCTCACTTTTGGGTTGAGGTCTATGCGAATGTAATGCTCTTCTAAGAAGGTCCCATACACGCTCTATGAGATTTAAATCCGGTGAACGTGGAAAAAGAGCAATTTGTTCAATTCTATAGAAATCAAGTGATATAAATTTATCCCAATTTCCGGAGATTGAATTTTCAAGAACGGAGCTTTAGCCATCATGTTGAAAAGACTTAGAAGATTTTAGACTTTTGCTTTTTTTCTAAACCCCTTCAAAATATAAAGCGTGTAATTGTAAAGACTACAAGTCAAATATGTAAAACACACATGTAAATTCTGCGCCGAGTAGATACCAATTTTTTGCAATTCAATTAAGTGGTCTTGTAGAAAAGCTACTTCAAAAACTCATGTCGTCTGCATAAAAAACACAATCTCTATCTAGTGCTACAGCACTAAAAATTAACAAATTTTTCAAACAATTTGCCGTTTTTTAAAAATAGACATAATTAATTACAATTAATGACAAGTAAATTTTAATCATTGCATAAAATAAGTATGTACTTATAACCCAGATTTAAGTTCTCGTTCTTGCACTTCGCCTTGAATGTAAATTAGTATTCAGATAATTAAATATATTCTCAAAAATATGAGTAATTGAATATTTTTATCTCGGTGTTTTGCTGGCTATATTAAATTTTGTCATTCTCTTCAATCAGTTTATTAATTGCGTGTTGTTTAAGCAGAATAAGTTTGTTAATTGATTAATTAAATTAAAGTTAATTAATTGCTTTAATTGCGTTTGCTGTTTTTCGTATTATGTTTTTCTAAAACAATAATAACTGATAAAAAAACACAAAAAATAAGTTTTGTTCTTATTTTTAAAACCACTTGACTATGAAGAATTCAGACCAAGACGAAGCTAAATTTTTCAGTAAGTACAGTAAGACCCTTCTATAAACCAAAGAATAGCTACTCTTCAATTTATAGACAGGCAAACTATCGTAAGGATAAATCTTGATTTATGATAGTTTCTTCCACTATATGTTTATCTGGCAAAGAAAACTGTAATAAATCAAGATCAATCCTTAGGATGGTTTGCTTGTCCATAAATTAAACAATGGCTATTCTTTGATTTATGGAAAGAACTTAAAAGTCAGCCCACTTTTAGATATTATGAGTATACACACGCCAAAGGTGAAAATTATTTATAATAATAAAATAATCTGCAGGTACACAGAACGTTAGTTCTTCAGTCTTAAAAACGAACAGAAAATCTAAACTAACTTATATCTAGAAATAATTATGAAAACTGTTGTTGTTTTAATAATGTTAAAAAATATAATTAAAAAAATGCAAGAAACGTTTTCAAATGTTCATGTAATTATAAAATAAAGTGTGTAGCTAATAAACAAACAACATTAACATAACACACAAGACACTATTTGTAGAAGCGGCACATCGACATCTTGACAGTAATTCAAAACCTTTTTTGATAGGACATTTATTTATAGCCACTACGTTTCAGAAAATCAGAGTTGTAGAGCATTAAATTTTCTCTTTATTAAGTTGAAAAAGATATTAAAAAGTTTAACCAGCAAGCTTTATTAGCTTATATAATATACTACTTTTATAAGCAAATATTAGCAAAAGCAAAATTATAAGCAAAAATTTTCTGGAAATCGTATCGTTAATAACCATTATTATATCTATTTTTAATTGTACTGGTGGAGCTCTGAAAACTTTTCCAATAGCTCAAGTAGACTCATAACTTAATTAATATAAATTCTACCCGATTTCTGAGTAGAGCTTTAACCGTGATGTTGAAAAGAACCCGAAGTATTTTTAACGTTTTATAGTTTCTTTAAAAATTTTTCAAAAGTAAGCGTTTAATCAAAAGATTTACAAATTAAAAATTAAAAAATGTAAAGTCTTAAATTTTGCGTTGCAGTCTCGTAAAAAAGTTATTTTAGAATATGCCAATTTTCTACACTTGTTGACAAAAACTCATTTTGTCTTCTTAAAACATTCAATATCTATTAAGAAACTAATTAACTCAAAATATTAGAGAATCATAATTGCTGAGCATTAAATTTCGGTTTTAGAGCAAGCAAGGCCAAAATGAAATTTAAGCAGTCATGGGTAGGGTGTAACATTGAAAGTTTTTACCTCTAATAACTTTTAAACAGATGAAGATCTAAAATTAAGGAAAAGACCGTTTTGACAGTATCAAGAGGGAAGTAGGGTAGGTATGTTATTTGATTTGTAAGTGTTAAAGTATTAGCACCACAGCCCCTACAAACTTTAATGGGACTATACCATTTGAATAACCATGAAAAGGCGACCCAAAAAATTCAACAAAATAATTTTATTATTAACAGAGGTACGAAGTAAAATATGTAATTGATAAACAGATGTTTTGCTGTAATATTTATTAACTAAAATTATCTGTTTAAAATCTAGAAATTTGGCCGGACACTCGATGTTACCTCTCCGACCTATCTATTTGTTTGGGTCTTGTTGTTTAAATACTCCTTCACAGGTTTAATATAATAAGGTAGTGCACTATCCTGTTGAAAGAATACTTTATTGGAGTTTAATGTGAGGTCTGTTTTACTTACATTTACGATGAGAGGATCTATAATATCGTCTAGCAACTCCAAGTACCTTTTTCTTGTCTGGGAATGTCACAACAGATTACAGGAACTGGCGGAGTGCAACAAAAAGGTTGTACTTTGCTGGGTACCAGAACACTGTGGCCTAATGGGTAACGAGAGGGCAAACGTTCTGGCTCGAGAAGGTTCACAAATGGACTCTATCGAGGCAGAACCGGCTCTTGGCGTTACCAAAAAAAGACAGAAAGACACACTTCATAAGTGAATAGAATTTTAGCATTTCTCTGAATGACAGTTTCAAGATGGCACGCGGTAATCCAGGCTTTTTATTAAAGAACCAGACAAGGCACGCAATGAAAACCTGATGCGTCTTAATCGTAGAGACCTTCAGTTAGTGGTAGGCATGTACACAGGACATTGCCTACTAAAAAGACACCTGCACGTCATCGGACTCAGCGAGGACAAGATTTGCAGAGATTATGCCGAACATGAAGAAACTCCTCTTCATATTCTCTGTTACTGCCCTGCATTTGCAGGCATCAGAGATTTATACCTGGGCTCTCAATATGTGAAGCCCAGTGCTATCGAGAAGGCTCCTGCAGACAAGGTACTGAGCTTCATCAAAGGCACAGGGCTACTGCAGTAGTACTATTCCGAGAGGTAGCACACAATAGGCGTAGGCCTCAATGTGCGGCTCGCGCTTCAGACCTTTCTTGTCAAAAAAAAAAAAAATACCATTTGTATAACCAAGAAAACGCGACCCAAAAAATTCAACAAAATATTTTTATTATTAACAGAAGTACGAAATAAAATATGTAATTGATAAACGGATGTTTTGCTGTAATATTTATTAACTAAAATTAACTGTTTAAAATCTGGAGATTTGGCCGGCCACTCGATGCTACCTCTACTACGTATCTATTTGTTCGAGTACTTGTTGTTTAAATACTCCCTCACAGGTTTAAAATAATGAGGTGGTGCACTATCCTGTTAAAAGAATACTTTATTGGAGTTTAATGTGAGATCTGTTTTACTTGCATTTACGATGAGAATATCTATAATATCGTCTAGCAACTCCAAGTACCTTTTTCTTGTTAGGAGGTTAATTATTGTGCAGTAAAACAGTCAGAAAATTTTATGCTCTACAACTCTTCTGATTCTCTAATATATTGAGTTAAATTAGTTTCTTAATAGTGTAAAAAAATATTTTTTAAATAAAGATCGGGCTTGTCGAGGCGACACGACATTACACATGTCTTGGTTTTGGTCTTGATCTTAAAAGATTACTCAAATCTTGGTCAAAACATTTTATTGTAAATTTCGTTTTGTGGAAATAAATCTTTATCTTAAATAGTTAAAATTTTAGTTTAGTATTAAATTATAGTTAAGTATTACGAAAATAATTGAATTAGTGGAAACTACTAAAGATTTTTTTGTTTTGATCTATATTTACCGCTTCAACCTGCATATATGTACTCTTTTTGTATTAAAATTATTTGGTTACCTTAAAAAAGCTTACCACATTTATTTACAAAGACTGTTTTTAAGGATGATATGTAAGAAAAACATATCTATTTTTGCTCAATTTTATCATCTGTTAGTTGTGGTCAGTTTTCATTGACTTACTAATAAGAAATGGTTGTAAAATTTTATGGTGGCTTAAAGAATGCACATATATACCTACTGTATGTACTTGTTGTCTTCAAGGATTTTAACTGTATTCTAGTAAAAAATAAAATAACAAAATTGGTTTAAAAAAGAAGCATCTGGCTTTGACATCCGGTCTTTAATGTCACATGTTAGAGTTTTCACGAGTCATTTGAATGTAATACTAGATGTTTTCTTTTAGACTAATTTTGAGAATAGTATGAGTGTAATAAGTGTGTCAGGAAATTTGAATTTAAATACTTTAGAAAATTTGACACAATAGTTGAAATGGTGCGTGTGTTGGTTTGGTTTATCTTTCCAGATGGTAAAATATTAGGATATAAAAGTACAAGTCATTAATCATGTTGGGTGTTTAGTGTTGTACCTGTGCGTCTTTGATAGTGCTCTGTGCACATTTGAATTCATACGTTTAGGTATCTCCACATACAAATGATGTATTTTGCTACGCCATGAAAGTCTCCAGTCGGAGAAAAGATAAGTTTATTGTTGGCGAACACACACTTCATTTCCCTGCTCCGCGCTCTTTATCTCACCGCTGAGTTTATCCATTTCCTCTCGGTCCCTCTCCCTACTGCCATGGTGAGACAACACTTTGCCATTATATTTGCAATTCGAATGCTCAAACTTGCCTTTGTGGTTATTTTGTTCAACTAACCGCATGAAATTTAACTTAAGTTATTGAGAAAAGAAGTTACAACGCGTCCCATTTACATACATTTTGTAAAACATACTTCTTGGAAAATTTAGTCGAGCGCCAGATGCTTCTATTGCAAGAATTAACTGATGATGCCTTCTTCAGACTCCCGGCCGTAAATCAACGCAGGTTCGGGTCTCTCTCTGCTTATCCCACCTCGGAAATTTATGAGCCGCAGATATTGACAGTAATTCGTGTAAGACTGCCATTACAGAGATTTATCGATACATAATTCTTCTGTAACAATATTTGTCAAGTATTTAACTCTGAGTGGCAGAAATCAAGCCATAGATCATCTCTTTAGTCAACATGTCCAAGAGTGGATTTTGCCGCAATAAATAACTGGGGCACGCGTTACGTACAGGTGCTTCATGATGGATTGCTGCCCGATGACCAAACAATTATTGACCTTTCAACACTTACACTTTTAAAATATTTATACGACACAATCGACACCACATCTAATCACCTTATTACACCAAATCAAACAACCCAATCCACAAACTTTCTCACATTAAATTATATAGATTTTATGAGTACCTAATCCAACTCATGTCATTTATTTATTATTTCAATCTCTTAATGCACATACAATATTAAAAACACATGGTGACCTAGAAAAACATCAAAAACTATTAGTGTAATATTCTTTATTTAGAATTTTTTTATTTATTTTTTTACTTTATTAGTATTTTTTTAGTATAGAAACCACACTTTTTCTGAGACATTATTAGATATGTATAAAAAAATTACATGTCTACTAGATGTTTCTTAAATAAAAAATTCTTAAAGCATTTAGAAGAAGTCTTGTATATCAATAATCAAATCAAACTACAACCCTAAAAGTAATAGATTATTTAAAAAAAAAAAACAATTATAGAAAATATTGGTAGAATAGAAAGCGGCAGATAAAACATTATGTGATTGTGTTGTGTTAGTTGTTTCAACTCTCTCAAGAAATGTTTTAAAACGTTTTTATGGTGTCCCAATAAAATCTTAATTTTTAAACAATATTTTTTTTCTAAATTTCTTGATACAGCTTATCCTTAATTTTCTTATTTATACTTTTTGAAAGACTTTTTAAAGATAATAAAAATATTTCCTCTGTAAAATAAGTAATCTGACTTTTTAATAGCATGCTATAAACAGAGTAAAAAACTTTGCTAAACTGACCACAGACAAACTACCTATAGATAATTTCACTGACTCTGAGGTCCCAACCAATAATTATAATATTTACCAAACACAGAAAGCGGCATTCTGTAGTTGCATTTCTCTAAATGTTAAGTTTAAATCTCAATTTACTAAGAACGCTACCTGGAAATGAAGGACTGAATATTTGTTCAGGGTTTCTACCGCAGATTTGACAAGAATGGTAAATCAGGCAGAAATAAGCTCTATATTAAGACGTTTTTAAGGTAAATTTAGAAATCAAATGGTCGGCACTTCTATCTGCATTTGAGGTGCCTTCACTGAATAAGTGAGTATAAATGGTTTATTGGTCGGCACCTCAGAGTCACTAAAAAGACTTTTAACAGAGCTGTTGTTAATAATCCGAACAGTGGGTTTTGTTGAGTTGACCGCAGGCAAATACAAACCGCCAGTGCTTCTTGAATTATACTTTGTACTAAAAAAAATAAATAAATTTTGTTGTTTATTGCAAGTAATTCTAAACATTTCTAAGCCAACTATAAGTACTGTTAACAAAATGCTTTTGTCGACATCGTCATTTGTTAAATGAGCTTTACCTTTGCCTTTCGTCAGTGATTTCAACCCACATAACTAAATAAAGCTAAAAATCGTAATAAAATAAACTACTTGTGTAACATATTGTCTTTTAAGTTATTACTCTACTGATAAAAGCAAGGGTAGTCGTTCAGTATATCAACATTTGCGTTAAATAATAACAACTTAGTGGAGTTTAAATTTGTACAAGATATTTGTGCATTTTTAAAATGTTTACCTATTAGTTTTAGAAATAAGCCATTTGTCATTTTTAGAGTAAAATTAAAATGCTTTGCTATATTTAAATGTTTATTTTCTTACAAGGACTTTTTTCAGTTATAATATCACAAGAACTTGAACTCTTTTCAGAAATTTTTTTGTGTGCATTTTAAAAACTCTATGGTTAATTAGCTCGACAAAACGCAAGAGTTAGTTAGACTTTTTAAAACGGCCAAAAAAATTTACTTGAAAGCGAATCCAAATTTGTGTAGTCTTCAACAAGAGAATCGCATGACAAATAATTAAATTTGTATTAAAATGTATGTTTTTGATACGATTTTGAGTCTAATTATTATTCCTCATAATTAATAAATTTTTTTGGTACGAAAACAAATATGAGATTATTTTGTAAACTTAGTTTTTCTCTAAATTAAAAGTACTTCCCATTAGTATCGCCTTGCTGGGGTAACATAAAAATAAGTACAACTTTCACAAAAATTTTGAATTTCTATAAAAACAAGTCATAATTCTTAATTTTCATTGATTCTAAATAATGTCATAAGACTTTCTTTGAAATTTTTCTCAACTTGGCTAACTTGGTTGCGAGCCAATTAGTTCGATTTAACAAAAAACAACGATTATAAAGATTAAATTACCAACGATTATTTTCAAGTTATTTGTGTAAATTATTTATTTTTATTAATAAGAAATCTAGTTTTTACTCCTAAAAGACTTTAGGTTTCTACAAAAAAAGTCAAAAAAAAAATCTAAATGAATTAATCAAAAGCGAAATAAATTTTTAAAGAAGTTTTAAAAAAAATTAAATTTTAGAAAAGTAAAAAATAAATAAAAATCTAAATTAACAAAAAAAGTATTCTAGAATAGCTTAAAAAATCGAGTTAAAAAAACAATTTGAAAAACTATTTCTAAAACAAAATAAGCAAATAGACAGTAAATAAGAAATTGAAACACATCAACTAAAAAAAAACTAAGAAAGATACTAAAAAAACAAAAAAGATGTTTAAAAGATTTTGAAAAATAGCGTTTGGTGAAAAAATAAAAGCCACAATAAATTTTAGAAAAAGATACAGGGTTTTCATAAATGATTGTAAGGACGTAGACGGCTGTGAAATAATAAAAAATATTCTGTCTTTTAAAGACAAAGACTTTAGCTATTATTATTATTATTAGAAACCATTTGCCAATGTTCCGTAGCGTAAATAGGACATTACAATAAATATTCATAATATCAAAAATCTTCACAGCCACCTACGTTGTTACAATCATTTATTAAAAGCCTGTGTAAAAATGCTCTTCGAATTAAAAAAAAAACAATAAAAATTTATAAAAAAATATTAAAATAGTTGCATTTATGACGACGTTACAGATATTCAAAGAAAAAAAAACTTATCTGACTACTGATAAAAACGTAGTGTTATTTCTATTAGCAAAAAAATCAAAAATTAAAAATTTTATAAATCGCTTAGTTGTGAAATAAGTTAATTATTGTAATTAATTAGTTAAGTTATAATAAGTTTATTACATCACTCAGTCGCGTAATAAACTTCATTACCTCAATTAAACGCTTGATATAATTTATTCCTAGTCAAGCAGCAGTAAATAATTGTATATTAAAACACGCGTTTCGAAAAGTCAGTTTTATAACACGATTTCAATTTTATAAAGAAAGAAAGGTAAAAGTTTATAAAGAATAAGTGCCTACAATGACTTAAAAAAGCAAGTTTTTTATACTATTTTTTATAATTTGTGTTATTTACCTTAAGTAATAAAGGAAAAATTTTGCATGTTTTAATACACCTATAACGACATCAGTGCTCTAATAGCTATAACCACACGCAAAATAAGTGTTTCTGAAGGGTTTTGAGAGGTTCTAGAAGCTCGCTCTGTGTAACTCGGTATAATCCAATCTTTTAACTTGCAACTAAAAAAATTACAAAAAACTTAAAATAAATAAAATTATTGTTGTTAGGCAGTAATTTAGAATCTTTCAATACCAGAAAAACAATTGGTAAAGTCCTGATATTCTTGTGTGCGTACCTACTAATAATTTTATCTTTTAATTATTTGTCATCAATAAACCACAAATTGTCTTTTAATTTGATATATTATTGGAGTTATTGTCGACCTCCAAAAATTTTATGTATGTTTTATAACTTTCAATTGACTGTTTGATGACTAGAATTAGAGTAAACTTTCTCGAATAAATCACAAAAATGTATAACATTGTTTAGTTGGCAGAAAGCCTGTAATACAGAAGAGAAAATAAAATGTAGAGACAAATGACTATAGCGTTGCACGTGCATTCCACTCTTCATTACTTGAAGAACATTTTGCTTCAATAATTTCAAACAGTTTATTAGAATAGAAATTATCCTTGTCGGTCCGAAAATAAAAAGGCATAACTCAGGTCACGATCTTGTTCAAAATTTACATAATGTATGTAGCTAACACATAATAAAGGCATTTTAACAGATTAAACAAGTTAAATTTACATACAATACCCACCGGGTTGTTACTTCAATTATCAAATAATCTCTTCAAAAAAAAAACGAATTTTGAAAAAAATTCTATTACGATAAAAATTATTTCATGTTCCGGCCAATTAAAATCTCGCCGATTGCTCCTGTGTTAAGCACGTTCTTTTTAATTATTTTTTGACACTATCTTAACTCTGATCGAGTAACGAAAATTAATACTTAATTACTTGAAGCATATACACGTGAAGGAGAGAAAAACTCTAATTTTCTCTGCTTTGTCTATAAATTTTGTATAAATGCGAGTGTAGACCTCGTATATTTCGACTGGTCTGAGATAATTGCGAAACTATAGCGCAACATGTGGGGACATTTATAAGTGGAAGTACCAGGTAGAATACGGTCGCAACCGCGTAATATTATACTAGAACAACTGCTAATGTTTCAGGGTTTAATTAAATGAAACGTGTTTTTATATTTCCTCCATATGGGGTAGACAAATTAGATAATTCGACGCAAAAAATTCTCATTCCGTGGTGAATACTTTGAGTAATCTGTCACATTTGCATTCATAAATTATCAAGTAAAAGTACTCAGAAACTATTAAATGACATTATCCACGCATTGAAAAGAAAAAATTACTGATATGGTAATTATGCTTTAAAATATGTCGCTATACTCGCTACTTGTTGTAATTAGATACTAATAATAGGTTATTGGAAAGATAAGTATTAATCAAATGTGTGGTAGGAAATTAATAAAAATGGACAAGCTATTCTAATTATTGTGCTGTCTATGATAAATATCTAATAATGTGTTTTTTAACGTTAAAATTATTAGCAATAACTATTTTTTTAAATTGTTAAAAAATACCAATTTTTAATATTCTCAAAATCTAAAGTATCTGAAATTTTGTAAGAAATATTGACTTTAATTACAAATAAACAAAAAAAAGACAAATTGTTTTGTTCATTTTTACAAATAGTTGACATCAATTTTAGCCAACATAAATCTTCAAAAATTTATTTGTTATTATTTCTAAAAAAAATTCAGTATTTTTTATAATAGTGTACAAACAATACATTTTTTTTAAACTTCCATGACTAACTCATTAAAATAATAAAGTACAAGTTGTTTAATAAAATAAAAACATTGCATTTTATACAATAAAATTTAGCTAACTGAAAAAAAAACCAATAAATTATTTGTTATTTTTTAAAAAAGATAATTATTTTATATCAAATGTTCTAGATTTTTATTATTTTTGCTTGTAACTAATTGACTGTCGTTGACATTTAAGAGGTTTCAAGAGGTGCTTAACACCTTTTCATTATTTTTAGTGTTTCTTCAAAACAACTTGAGTTTATAGAATGGCATTAAGTTATTAGTCATTTATTTTATTAATATATAAAATATATTTATGTAAACAAAAAAAAATTTTTTGCATTCTTAACGTAAATGAATTATAACCGGCACTAAAAATATGACAAAAAGTGTCATTTTCGAAATTTTTTATGTAAATAGTGAGCATTTTTTAACACCCATTTCAACTACCATTTTTGGACGCTTGTGTTTATTGCATGGCGATGCAATATCAAATTTACCTCAAATTTTTTAAAACATCTGAAAATGTTGTAGATACGTCATTTTTTTCAGAAATTAAAAATTATCTGTCCATCATGAGAAATATTTCAGTAAAAAAGGTAATTTAATGCACAATTGCGAAGTTTTTTGCATTCTTGAATGAACTTTTGACTCTCAAATAACTGTATTTTTATTTGCAGGACAAACCAAGTGGCGCGTCCAACAAGGATAATGACCAAAGTCAGTTTTCAAATTCTCCTGACCAGACAAAATGTTGGGTAGTAACGACCCAAGCCTCTAATGTGGTAAAGGTACCTGAGCCCAAGCCTAGTACCCCTACGATTTATTTAGACAAAGTAACTTTTGTGTAGCAAGAAATCTTTTGGAAATGTCAAAATTGTACTTGGGACATGTTTTTAAATTTTTGTAATTTTTTTGTTAAATAAAGCTTCAGGACCTTTAAAAACTGTATTTTCTTCTAACAAATACAAGTCAACTAACCTAAGCAAAAAAAATATGTTGAGGCTTTGCAGACTCTCTCCAATCAAAGTCCTTGCAGGTTTTTTGTTATATTACTGCCTAGCTAACAACTTTATGTGTGATTATGTCGAAATCTCCTAGTGTTATAAAAATGCCACAGGCCACGCCAAATACGCCGGCCTTTTATAAGAAAAAATGAAAATTTTAATTTAAAGAAATTTTCAGAAATGTCAAAATTTTACACAAAAATGTCAAATTTTTGTAATTTTTCTAAATAAAACTTTCATAGTTTTTGAAAACTGTATTTTCTTGTAAAAAATACAAGTTAACTAACATAAGCAAAAGAAATATGTTAAAGTTTTGCAGAAACCCACCACTCAAATTTTTTTCAGATTTTTTGTTAAATTAGGACGTAGCTAACAGCCTGTAACAGAAAATTAAACAATTTTTTTTCATCAAAATCGTGCTTCAATTTCTTCGTAAATATACTGAATGTCATAAGAAATGCAACACCTAGAAAAAATCTTCTTTCCCTCCACGCAGTTGACAATTTTAAAGCAAATTATTTTATAAAAACAGCTTGATTTTTATGTCAAAAAAGGTTAGTTGAGTCTAGGATGTGAGTGTGCAATCACAAACTTATTTTACTTCCATAAACTCACCCTTAAATTAATTTGAATAAAAACATTTTGTTTGTGATACATTATTGTTCAAAATAAAATTTGTAAGATAAGGTTACGGGTAAGTTCTTGGGTGAATGACTGCACACTCAAGATTCACCCTAGACCCAAAGTCATCTTCCTTGATATGAAAGCTGTTTTTTTTTAAATTTGCTTCAAACATAGCAGCTGATAAAAATAATCATTTTCAAAAAAAATATGAAAAGAAATAAAAACAAATCAGTATAAAAAATATTCAAATAACTTCAAAATAATCACTTAACCTATTTTTCCTATCCTAATTCTAGGGTTACAAAACCCTGTGCTCAAGAGGGTTGTAAGATTACCAAAACTATACTACAAAAACATGTCTCACTAGCAATAAGAACCGACTTGTTTTCTTTTAAATTAAAATCGTTACCGAGAAAATTTAGGCATTTTCTACGCCCCTTTTTAATTATCATCTTTGAATCAGAGTTATCTCGCATACTTAAAAACATCTGAAAATGTTTGTGGATACGTCATTTTTTTACAATTTCTAAATTATTTGTACAACATGGACAACGTTCCAGTAAAAAAGGTAATTTAATGCACAATTGCGAAGTTTTTTGCATTCTTCGATGACTTCTTACTCTCAGATCACTTAAAATTAAAATTTTCATGCGAAAATGCAGAAATCTTGAAAATATTTTATTATAACTGTCTTTTTGTTTGCAGAACAAGGATAACGGCGAAAGAAATTTTTCTAATGCTCCTGTACAGACCAAATCATGTGTGATTATGTCGAAGTCACCAAGTGTGATAAAAGTGCCAGAGGTCACGCCTAGCACACCCGCCTTTTATAAAAAGAAATTTTTTTTAAATTAAATAGCAAGAAATTTTTCGGATATGTCAAAATTTTATGTAAAAATGTCAAATTTTTGTAATTTTTTTGTTTAATAAAGCCTTAGGACATTTCAACACTGCATTTTCTTCTAAAAAGTATCGAATTAAGCAGCATAAGCAATAGAAATATGTTAAGGTTTTGCAGACTTCTTCCACTCAAATTTTTTTTAGGTTTTTGTTAAATTAGTGCCTAGCTAACAACCTGTAATAGACAATCAAACCGTTTTACTTCTCAAAGTTGTGCCTTAGTCTCCACATAAATACAATGAATGTCATAAGAAATGCACACCTAAAAGGAAAAATTTGCAAAAAATACTAAAACAATCAACTTTAACTTTTAAAGAACAACTAAATTGTATCTTAATAAAGTTATTCAATAAAACTTTAAATAGCAAGAGTGGGTGCAAACTTTAGTTAAGACAACTTCCATCTTTATAATTGTGGGTGCACCACGTTTGAGCAGAAACAGAAGAAAATTGCTCTCGATTGGTGTTTGCTCGCGAGCATGTATATACTATGGCACATTCGTCACTGAAGACCTGTGCTCTTTACTGATCAGTCACAATTTACACTCACACATTGCGCCGTGTACGAGTTCGAAGAAGTCCTGGAGAACGCTACAATGACAATACTACATTAGAAGTTGACAGATTAATTGAATAATGGCATAAGTAAAAATAGCCGCACCAAGTTAAACGTTGTTTCCCAACTACTTTATGGCAAAATGTATGTGGATGCTATTCTGCAAAACCATGTTGTACCATTTGCTAATAGTTTTGAAGAAGGATTTATGTTACAACAAGATAATTGTAGAATTTACAGTGCAAACCGTACAAGAAACTTTCTTCAAAAGCATGAAATCTTGGTAATGAAATGACAGTCATGAGCCCAGAGCTTAATCTTATTAAGCACGTCTGGGATATGCTTAACAGACGTGTTAGAAAGCGTCCTGCAGCACCTATCAACTTAGAACAGTTGCCTGAAGCTCTGGTAGAAGAATGGCAAAATCTACCACAAGATTTGATATGAAATTTTTGATTGATTGATATCTGAGTATATTCGACTCTCAAAAAAAACATACACTGTACTAGACAGTTAATAACCTTAGTTAAATCTAATCCTATGGTATTTAAAATTTTGTATGAAGATTTAGGAATAAATAAGGTCTCAGCGCGTTGGATTCCCAAACTGCTTACAGCCAAAAAAAAAAAGCAGAGTTTACAAAGCTCGGAAACTCCATGAAGTAATCGACGAATGTGGTTTTATAGAGATGGGACATCTACCATACAGTCCAGACTTAGTACCCTGTGACTATTACTTTTTTCCCAAATTAAAAAGCACCTAAGAGGACGCCGTTTTTCTGAGGATGAACACCTGAAAAAAGCGATAGAGAAGCTTTTTGAGGACTTACCAAAAAAAAATTTTTGTGGAAGACATAGCCTCATAAGAAAAACGTTGGCATAAATGTGTGACCGTTAGTAAATTATATGTGGAAAAATAAAATATCACTTTTCTCCTAACTCTTTTTCTTCATAGCTAGGTAGATAATGTACAAATCTCCTCTCGTATTTTACAGTTTTACTAATTCTACTGAGTACGACTCGTTTTAAGTAAAAAAGTCATTTAAAAAAATATATAGTCTATAAAATAAGATTTGAAGTCTATAAAACAAAATTAAATAAAATTTTGCATTACATGTTTTTTAAAATTAAAATAAAATTAGATTAATTTGTCATTGTCAAAAAAACGTTAAGGTTATATTAAATTTATAAAATAATATTGCACATAATAATAATAATAATAATCATATCAAATTACAATAATCAAAAATTAAAACAATTTATCGCTAAAATCAAATAGATAAACGTATAAATTACAACGAAAAATAATTGCCAAAAATTTACAGAAACAGAATTTGAAAATACATTTTCAGTTGGCGTCGAAAGTGATAATATCAAAATTATTTACTGGATACTATTTTGTCTGAATTTTTAGAACAACCCGAAATTTCAATTACATATTCTGAAACACTCTATATGTTATGTTACACCGTAACAGTACTAATAACATAAAAAAGAGTAATTTATTGCTTATTTAAAACTAAGTGTATAGTTATAAACTTTTTTTTTATACAGTAGCGTTCAATAAATTAAATATTTTATCAGGTAGGTATTTCTTCCAAATGCACAAACTGAGATGTGAGCTGCACAAATCAATTTAAAACTGCACATTTTGTGTAGAACTGCAGACAAAAAATGTGGAACAACCCTTTTTTTCATCTTGGCCAATTTAAGAATATCCCCATTGTGTCGTCACCGCAAAAATTATAGCTGATTTATATTTCTGGCTGCGCATTGAAAATAAAAGTCACCTAAATCGCTTTTTATTCCTCGCGCTAAACTCCCTTAATTCTTAATTGCTTAGTGAAGCAGTAGTTAATTTAATTTATATTTGGTTAAGCAATAAAATCGGGCCGCAGCAACTTGGAGTCTGCGGAGGGTGAATGCATGATCTATGTCCTGGTCAGAGGCTGCGGAAGGGTGGTAAGAACGCGGTATAGTCCAAGACATTAATATTCCCGCACTTGCTGCATGTGTTGGACACGCTTTGACCACCAGTGTCTACTCGTCCAAGTCATTTTTCAACGAGAAACTCCCAAGGGACGAATGTTGTTTGTAACAGGAGACACAAAAAGACGATTATTCAAACAGTTTTAGAGTCTAGAGAATTTTTGTTTTTCTAGAATTAGAATTTTAAATGAGAGTGTGATTATTTCGCAACATTAAAATTTTAGACATCCGCCACTGGACGCTCGTGACCCGGAAGTATAAACGAGAATTGCGGTTGCTCAGCATGCTGTAGTTAGTGCAAACTTACGACTACCCCATTCTACTACATATAATATTTTTAAGTAATGACCAATGTCCATCCCCATCTGACGCAGAATTAATGTTTTTATAAATAGCCTGTTAAAAAATTTTGATTCACCCCCGCAAGTCCTCAAACATTTCAGGTAAAAAAAATAAAAAAGCGTCCAATTTCCGGCCGCTAATGTATTTTAAATCGTCGGAAAGAATGCAGTTGGAACTACTTTTCGATAATTTAATTGAGTGTCTTTATTTTTAGTAAGGATTGGTAAAAGTTTGTCGAAGAGGCTTGCGATATTTAATTAAGCAAGAAGAGAAGTTTGTTTGCTCTTTATACTTCATAGTGGCCATCTGTCGTAGGGCCAACTTCTTGGAAGACATTTGCATAGTAGATGAGGTCTCGCGTACAGCCTCTTAATGCGTCATATGCCGATCATAAGAATGTCTCAGCTTGAATATATACAAGAAATTCGAAAAATGAAACTCAAAAGATAAAAGACAGAAATCAAATCTACGATGAAAAATATGCATCGGGTGGCAGATGGCTCGGAATTGCAAGGGGTAGGCGCCAACAGTCACTGCAACGAGAAATGTTTTTATTAGCTCTAATCCAGTGATTGATTGTCTTCGGGAAGATTCACTAAGCGAGCATTGCTCAAGGTGATTTATATTTATAACCGACATGTAAGCCGCTTTAATTATTAATCCAACCAAAAGAATATTAAAAATATTTTACTTTTACCACAATTTAATTTAACAAAAATTTTTGTTAAAAATCTAAGCGGCGACAACGTATTCATGCACCTGTCTTTAAATTCACACCTTTGTCTTTGAAATTATTTTATAAAGCTTAAAACAAGCCAAATATTTTCAAAACAAGTTGCATTTTAAATTTACAACATTAGTTTAACATCAAAATATATAAAAAAATTTGTCTATAATTTTATTTCATTTTGATGATTTAATCTTTTTAGAACATCTCCGTAAATTTATTTCAATGTGTCTGTAACGCTTGTTAGCAGCTATTTTGTTTTTCATTATTGTTTTTGTTTTTAATTTAAAAATTTAGTCTTTTAAAGATAGTTCTGAAAACTTTTTGATGTGTTCGTAACGTCTGTTAGCTGATGAGTACGATAAAACATTTTTAATGTAGCAGTTAAGTATAACTCTAACCAGTAGTCATTCCACTCCTGAAAATGTTACCTACGATGGTTGGCGAAACGTCGAGTACGAAAACTCCATTGATACGGTCCAATCCCCGAAAAAAAATTCTCGCCAATAAAGTGCAATTAATGTATGGGCTAATTTCAAGTTGGGATAATACCAGTAGTATCTTCGTTTTCATGGAAAATTAATAAAATTTGCTGTTGTGATTGGTTATTGCTACGCAAAAGTATTAAAATTTGCGATACTACCGGTTGTATCTCAACTTAAAATTAGCCTAGTAGACTTTTAAATTACAATATTTTTAATGAAAATCCTAATAACTATAATTTCTAGTGCGCGCTAGTAGGTACTAAAAATATGTGATGCTTGCAGAAGAAAAGAATTGACAAAAATAGTATTTTACAATACCTATAAAAGATACCAGCAAAATATTTATTTTTTAAACTCATGCAGATTAGAAACAAGTTTATGAATAAGTATTGTAAAAGCAAGTTTGCATCTTTATTTACAGTCTCAAACAATCCGAAATATAAAATAAAGACGTCATTTCATTTGTATGTGGCAGTTGTTATAATTAGCCAAATAGTCAAGTTTCTTGAAAAAAGTGCTTTAAAATAAATTATACTTTTCAAAAAACTTTTGTCACATTTTAGCTGACAGTGAAGGTAATGTCACATGCATTAAGTAAAAGCGCCTTGAAAGATAAAAACTACGCCTGTAGCATTGAGCTACGTTAAAAATAGCCTAACCAACAAATTTATAACTTTTAAATTGCCAATATTTTTTAAAATAAACTAGTGACTTCTAACTTTGAAAAAAAGAATAACAAGTTTAGTGGTGAAACAGAAAATAACTAAAAATACGTAAAAGAAGTGTCATGGCAAATAAAATAATGACAACTTGACCAGCCAGCAGTAAGTTAATCGCGATCATTTATGTTTACTATTTCTAAAACAAGAAAAAATTACTAATAACAATTTTTAATTTAAAATCAGAAATTTTATTATATAACTACAGTAGCGTCCACCAATGTAATATATACTTATCCAAATTCAAAGTGGTTTTTATGACACTAGAATTGTCATTAGATACGTCATAATAAGAGTTGTCAAAGTCTGTTGTAAATCAAATTTGTTTGCCTGAGTCGAGATCTGACTAGTACTAGTATGAAGATTTATGTTTATAGTTTTATTGCCCAGCGGCACCTTTTCTGTGTTACTATCATTACCTTTAATACAATAAGACCCTTTGTTATTTGCCTACTATAGATGCGTTCGACTTTTCCACTCCGAGTGCACCTACTCTGTCTTTGTTTGTGTCATTCAGAGCAGATAAATCCGTCGCATTATTTAACTTCAGGATTTACTAATCTAAAGACTTGTTTTCATGACAACATGCGCTCTTTCTGCCCCACCTAATAACTGGGTGCACAAAGAGTGTGTGTTGTTTTGGATACAGTGTCAAAAAGCATCAAGTTCTGGTCACCGAATAGAGTTAGTGATATATGGACTCAATGAAGTAGATAAGGAAAGAGGCGGTGCACTCGGAGTGGCAAAAACGAACGCAGCTTGTGTAGAGTTTGAAACCAACTTAATTTGAGCAACTTTGCCAACTTAAATTTGAATTTTTATAGTCTCCTGAAATGTCATTTCTTTTAAAATGACCATACATACTATGATTGCAGCTTGAAACAAAGCCGAAAGTAATCTTTTGGTTAATAATACATTGTTGTGGCATTATTACAATTATTTTTGTCTTTTAATTTTTTTTTTAATTTCGGTTTTTAGCTTATTATTATGCTGAAATTTCAGATATATTTTTATATTGATGCACAGTAAAGTAAGTTGTAAAAAGATGACAGTATGAGGAATTAAGAAAATGAATATTTAGATAAAAAGATTTAAAATGTATGAGCCCTACTCTAGCATAGCACAAATTGGCTCTGCCTATCGTACTCATTTAACGATTTACATTTCTGTACTTGTACTATATCTAATTACAGCTCTAGACTTGGCACTTGTAATTATATTTTTGTTTTTTTATTGTCGCAATTATTACAATTACGATCACATTTTTAATTTTTTTTGTTTTTGTTGAAGACGCTTCAGAAAACAGTTTTAATTTTGTTATTTTTTTATACTTTTACTTAAATTTTATTTTTATTTTTTGTATTTATTTATTCTATTTAAATAAATATTATTCATGACTAAAATTAAAGACAAGTAAATCATGTTAAAAATCTTTGTTTTTATTAAAACTTTAATATATTATTTCTTAAAAAAATATATATTTAACTTTTGTTTCTAAATGTGCCAAAGCATTTTTCTTTACAACAAATTAATACTTACCTTGTTTTTGACAAAAAAAATTAGTTTTACTTTACTGTCTCTTTTTCTATTATTGCTAATATTAAGTAAGCAAAAAAAATCTGTGTTAAATTGATTTATCTTAGAAATAGACAAAAATTGTTAATATTTAGATATATAGTATTAAACACCAAAATTTTACATTTGCGGATGACATAGTTATACTTATAATAACCGGAGAAGAGCTGAAAAAGAAAGTAGTCTATTTACGAAGAAAAAACGAAATAAAAATAAAGCAAAATGCATAAAATATTTACAGCAACAGTTTAAAACAGAAGACGGAAAAAGTCGATTTTTAGTTGTGTTATTGCAAAATTTTAAAGAAGTGAAATGTAATTACCAAAAAAACCTAAAAATAAATGATAAAGATAAAAGTACTGACAAAGAACAAAATTTTTCGTTAAATAACTTAGTACTATTATTACAAATATCCATAAATTGTAATAGATTCTGCATAAATTATAAATGCAAAAGCTAGACACTAAGCAGAAAGAACAAAACTGATTAGAAATATAAAAATAAACAAAATATTAAAATCTATATATTAAACAATAAATATATAGGATCAACAGTATAGAAAACCCTATAAAAAAACAATCAAAAATAAAAGCAAGTTTACAATGACTCAAATATTGTTGCAGTAATAAAAACTCACTTATTTAATTGCATAGATACGATCAAAAAGTAGACACAAAAAATTTATCAAATAAAGTTTTTAACTCAAATATTAAAAATACTGAAAAAAGAAAATGAAACAAAAGACCCTATACAGTATATAAAAAAGAGATAAAAGCATTAAATAAAAATGACTAAGCCAGACGAGACCTAAGCCTGCACTGCTAAAATTATAAATTTTAATCTTAAAGATTTGAATTTTCTTCAAATAGTCACACATATACTGTCGTTGTCGCTAAAAACTTCTTTTTCACCAACTGACAACAAAAAAATTTTTTGAACTTTTGAGTTAATAAAAGATATTTTTTAAATTAGAACTACCTATAAATTTTATAAAGCATTATTTGACTACTACATAAATTGTTCTTTATAAGTTGTATAAAGTTTAACCAATCTTTAATCTCTTAGGACCGGTTTTACTAACAAAAGTTAAATTTAACTATCAAATAAGACCATAGTAATAATTATTATAATCATAGTAACGATTGTTTTTAACTGTACAAGTTAACTTATGTTGGTAATATCAACCTTTAGTGACATCAGAATATAAAACTATTTGCCAAAAGTGAATCAATATTAAGAGCAAATAGGTACTGTCTATTATTGTTTTGTAACAAATTTTTTTCTGATTGTTACAATCCAATTAACGCTCATGTGCAAAAAAACTACTGAATTATTGGTTGTGGTTTACACCGCATAATTTTTGGTAGAAGCAATTATTATTCTTACCAGATTAAACAAGCTTAGCTATATGTAGCACCTCGCATAAAAATCAACGTTCTATATCAATGTCATATCTTTTTAAAACAATTTTAAAGGTACCCCTTTGTTTCTTAACTTTGAGACTGTCTTAATATATTATTTTTGTCTTTCACATTGAAATGATTGCATGCAAGTAAAATCTAATAAATGAAAATGTAGTTATTGGTCTTCACCATGCAATGTGTTGAAACATAATTAAGATTAAACTCTACTTAGATAAGTCTGTTTTATTTGTTGATTATATTTGAAACTTTCTTCTAATCAACATGCTTTTTGTTGTTGAAAAACAGGAACAATGCAATAACAACATTTCGATATATACCATTCAGTTGTGTTTCAAAAAATAAGACTGAGGCAAACTTTGACCACAAGTAACCAAGTCGAAGCATTTTCTTTCCGCGATTCTTATGCTTCAAATTTTCTAAACCGTCTGAATAAAAAGAAATTTGATGCAAGAGAAAGCTTTAACAAGATGAACCAAGAAACTGTAATCGATTGTCTTTTCCTTGTTGTAACTGAATAGTAGAAAAGCTTTAACAAAAACACACAAAAATTTCTTAACTGTTACCTATTGTCTACTTTTGTTATAACTGTAATTATTTCATTTCTTCATTAATTTATTATATTTCTTGTTTTCTGAAACTAACGTCATTTGAAGAGATGTTATTCAGAACATTATATGTGTAGATACAAGCTCATAAAAATAAACTTTAAAACAAAGTTTTAGAAGTGACTAAACAGAATTAGTTATAAAATAAGCTGAAGCTTCAAAAACATCTAATTTTAGTTACAAAATTTAATCATGTCTTTAGTTAAGTTTATCTTCATATACCTACCTAAAATTTCAAATTTCTAAACCTGTAATTGGAGTTTATTATGTACATATTTCAATAATGTATAAGATTGTTAGGTATTTATTTATTTTGAAGTTAATTTATGAGATCTGTGATTTAGAGTTAGCTTAGGGCATTTGAATAGTTTATAATCAAGAAATCCAGTGTTAAACTCTCGTAATGGGTAAAAAGTAATGAGATGTGTGTGAGCATAGAATTTGACGTAATGTAATGATGGGTTTAGTAGTTGGTCCGGCGTCTTAGATTAGGCCACGAAGATAGTTCCATGCGGTTCCTGCACGCGTATTAGCTGCAATAACACATAATAGCCCTTAATAACAGTGCGTGTTGTTGAGTAAGGTTTCCATTGGCCGTCGAGGCGATCATATCAAATCGACTATTTATAGTATGATGGAGAAAAATTATTATTGGTAGTTTGGTGGCGGCAAATAAGTGGTTTGATGTAAGCTGCCTTCTGCCAGATCCTCACGACTCTAAAATCATAGCTCGAAGCTGAACTGGCCCCGCCAAATTGCTGTCAGATGCGACTTTGATGATTGGGTGTGCCCGCCGCGTCTTGGCGCTACAAAAACACGCCTGTCAATCTTACATGGCGTAATTGCGTGCAGAAGCTAATTTGCATTCTCTCTTTTATTTTAATTCCCAACATTTTTTACTAATCCAAACAGAAAAAATACCAATTCTAATACAAAACTTCAAGCCTTCATCTAGAAGCGTCAATCCCTACCTGGCATCCCTCTAAAAATTAATTTGCTGTCTTTGTTTTACTTTAACGAGTATATGAAAAGACGCGGTAAATTCATTTTCGAACATCTATCGATCACTTGTATACCGAACACGCCTACTCTTAAAAACCAGATTTCGTGAAGAAATCGTTACATTTTTTTGGGTAAATTTTTGATACTCACATTCAGTCAAATCAATCATCACATAGAGGGGCGCACGCTACACATACGTCTTAAACATGCACAAACTATTGTGTTTTGTATTTTTTGTGTGACATTTGTTCCAATTTGTCTGATCGATTGTGAGAATTTCAAACGGTTTTTCAAAATCGGCTCAACACTATATACACACATCCGTATGAATGACGGGGAATGACTGAACATCACTAATGCCACTGCCATCATCAACTGCTAATTTAGAAACCCTTTTAAACGAATTATCCTCTGCTTCACTAATGTGCTTTGTGTTGATGTAAGTCATAATAACACTAAAACAAATAAATTTTTTGACTAAAACCGTCAAAAACAATCCTTATGAATCTAATACGGTTTGAAGTGAGTGCCCAGAGCGTTGTTATTAGACATCATTAATCAAGTGTTGGTCAGGAAATGAGTCAACCCTTCGGCCCTTGCTAGCCCACACTCTAACACTTTACATACTATGTCCGACATTGCGGCCGTCTTAAGACACATGGCTAAACCTCTTTTCATACTTTAATGCGTTAAAGATGGGAATTCAACTGGAGTTTGTATTGTACAAGATTATTAGCTTCTGGGTGGTACCGCTTTTGAATACCCTTTTAATTTATCATTTCAACTTCAATAGAATTTACATGTGGGAAGAAAAAAAATATTTCAAACAAGCTAATGAAAAACAAGAAATTCTCAAAAGCAATTTATTTTACAAAAACTGACGCACCTAAATACATATCTTTTACCAGACAACAATTCAAAATAATTGTCAAAATATATGTTTACTTGTCACAAATTCATAAAAAAATCATTATTATATCATATAATGATATTATAATTTTATAGACACTTACAGTAATTACATGTCACCATTAGTTAAGTGTTTATATGTTATAAATTTTTTTTGAAGTTTTATTAACTTGTTAGTAATTTATTTTATACATTAATAAAACTACAGTTACCCCAAAAGCAAAAATGAAAGTACCAAGTGATTTTAAATGATGATGGTGGTAATAGCCACAGGAGATAAATTAGGCTGATAAATAACCAGTCAACAAGGCATAGCAAAATTGCAAGACTAATACTACAGAGGAAGAACTAACAATAACTGTAATTGGGAATTTTTGATGCTGAGACTCGACTTTCGCAGAAATTTCAACGCCTAACCCGAGGAGAAAGAGAGTTAAAAGTTGCTTCAGTTTTTGAAATTTCAGTAAAAAATTCTTACACTAATTGCATAAAATTGAAGGCTTTACCGACGGAGAATAAATTTTAATTTTTGTGGAAAATCCATTAAAAGTTTTATGATTAAATTGTATTAAATAAATTAATAAAAATATTTTTTACCAATGTGTATATCGTCAGAAAAAACAATAAATAACGAATATAATATAAAGTAACTCAAAAATGTAGATATAGTTATTCAAAGAAGAAATATTTTTTATTATAAAAATGTAAAAGACTGAAAAATAAGTTTGTCTTGTTTAAAGTGTTTTTGGTAAAAATGTTGTTGAAGGGCCAAAATTATGTAGTTGAAAAGGTAGTTAAAATTTGGTTTAAATTTTGTCAAAAATTTGTGATTCAAGGGACGTCTCGTGTCTGTTTTCGTCAGCTGATGACGGCGTTATTGATATTTAAGAATAAGATGTAAGGAACATCAAATGATAAGAGATACTTACGCCCCTCCAAAACATTTGAGAAGCGCGCGTCGTCGGCGTCACGACGCTTCAAGTCCCTCGGTATTTAACAGCGCATCGGCAACCACGCGGTGCATACCATTCTTGTCCGTGACGTGTCCATTGCAATCACTCACTTAATTTTGGAAAAAATTTTTTTTTCCAAAACCACCGTGTATATATCCGCGTGTAATTAGAATTCTTAAAGTAGTTTGAAATTCAGTTGAGGTTTAAAAGTTAGTAATTTGGTTGATTCCGAATCCCGCATTCCCGAAAATCAGGTATTCTTTTATTTTTAAATAATTTTAACGTTGTAATTGCGGCCTCGTCACGCTAACGCAAATCCCGCCTCCCGGAGCCGTCCCTGCCCACGGAGCGCTCCGCTATTGGCCCGGAGTGGCACCACGTGACCGGCCATCATCCTCCTCAATGAGAAAGAAACAAAAACAACCGTCACTAACAGTAACTGTGAACACACACGTAACAATCGTTTCCTATTTCCAGCTTGCTCCGCTTGAATTTCGCGGGTTTAGTGACTAGTGAGTGAAGACGCGAATAGTGATCTTGTGATGGTTCGTAGTGACTCCGGTCAATGAGAGTCAAACATCCGCTCCGGATGCCGACGGGACATTTAGACTCTGAAGACGACTTCGTGGTGGTCAAGACGAGGTCCAACAGTCCTGAAGCCGGAGGCGGCGGCTTCTGGTTGTCGGCGGTTTCGGCGGCTTCTGGAGCCCCGCATCCGGCTTTACCCATCGAGGGATGCAACGAAACGGGGTTTATTAACAGTCAACCGTCGATGGCGGAATTTATGACCGCGTTACCACATCTTTCCGGGGATATGGCACATGGGGCCTCAATCAGTCCACAAAACACACCGCCGGCTGGATATCCCATGGATGTACCACATGGAATGGGATCTCCAGGAGTTAACGTACCAGAGTACCCTTGGATGAAGGAGAAGAAGACCACGAGGAAAAGCAGCCAGCAAGGTAAAGATTTAAACTAAGTCAAAATTCTCCAAGATTTCGAAATTTTTACTTAAGACGATACCTTGGAATCACTTATTAGTATTATTATTATTAATTTTATTTAAAAAAAAAAAATGCTACCGACGGTATCAATAATCAAAATTTATGTCTTCAAAATTAAATTTTTATCATTTTTGAATATTTCAAAAATCATTTTCATTGTTCTACTTGTAAAAATTCTGTATTTAATATTCTAGAAGTAATACTTCTTGAAACTTGTGATCTTCAGCTTTTAATCAATTATTTACCGGTCTATAAATCATCGATGAGACCTCCTAATCCAACTTTTATAGACGTATTCGTTTCTATTTCTATACCGTCTACCTACCTATTTTAAAAATTACGCTTTATTGTTAATGGGTACAAAAACCATTCGTGATGTTCCTTCAGTTGTACCGTGTATCATATTGCAGAAAGACATTAAAATATTATTGCCTTTAAGCATGCAATGCTACTGTAGGCGTTGACATTTCTGCACGCACTTCTTCTTTACTTGCTTTTTCAGATATTATTTTTTTAATAGACAACGTACGACTTCCTTTATGTATAATTTAAGTCGAAGACAAATTACAAATCATTATTGGATTTTTCATATACGACATGTGACGACTGCAATGAGGGTACATTACATTTAAAATAATTATAAGATACAGGAATAAAAAACAATTAAAAAAATTCTCAAGGAATTAATAAAGATGTATTGATGACAAAGCAATTTTCTTTATTATTTTAAAGAGAAAGTCAATTTTTGAATTGAATAGAAACAGATTAAGGATCAGAATCAATCAATACAAAGTTTCAAAGAATAACATTTCATCTGTCAAAAAATTTTTGACTGAAAGATAAATTGCGTCAATACTACTACAATGTTATTTTGAAAATAGTAAATTTAAAAATATATTCTGTTGGCGTAAATACATTCAAAAATTTTTGTATATCTTACTAGAAACTGAAATTTTGCCAAATATGTTGTGATATAGATGTATCACACATTTTTTGTTACACAACATAATTATATTATAAATATCAATAGTCTTTCCCGCTGATCGTGTTGTAATCTTAATTTTGCACACTTTTCGGAATCATTTTGTGGCAGGTTAGTTCTGTAATATTTAACCTCCTGTTGTTAACAAATGTCGTTATCAAGAGGTTGGTGTTGGAATTGAGGCGCATTAAGTCTGTGGTTAGTCGTTGTCGGAAGATGAAGTGTCCAAAAGGGCAGTGGTTGGCCGGAATGATCTGTAAATGGAGTGTCGGATGTCGAGCGTGGCTATAACTCATGCCGCCGTCGGCGTCGGGACGGCAGAGTCGTGTTAACGGTGCTCCCTGCTGAAACGAGCGACTCCCGCTGGGCCTCCGCAGGTCCCGATCCGATGTTTAGCGCTTTACTATATGTATTGCAAGCAAGGGTGTTACGACACGCTATGAATGAACCTGTGGATTCACATTTGTTGAGCTTATTAAATCGACCAGTTATCATTTAGCGAAGAGCGATTGTGCTAGACAATGTTAATTGAATGATATTACCACCCGCGACGTTTGAATGATTAACGTTCACGACCGACGTGACGGTAATGCTTTACAACATCAACGACTTCACTGTTGAGGTTTTTTGTAAAGAGTTTCAAAATTGTGTAAATTGATACATTTTACAATTTTTTCAAAAAATATATAAAACAAATTATATAAATAAATACTAAAAGACAATTTTAATTCAGCTTATTCTCGTTCTCACTGTACAATCATACTATTCTTAAACCGCAATAAAATTTGTCATACAGGTAAAAACTCTGACAATATACAAATAAAACACAAAGTTAACTTGTTACAAATTAAACTATTCTAATAAAAATTAAACAAAAAAATTGTCAAACTTTTCCAAAATGTTAAAGTAATCAATCTTTAAAAATTACAATTTTGATTTTAAACGTGTTGTACAATCTTTAGATTAATATTGTATTTTTTAACTAATTTTCGGATATTAAACTTATTTTCTTTTTCTCGTTTTTAGGAAAAATTGTGATGAGAACATAATAGTAGACTTCAAATTATTATCTATAGGGTAAAAATAGAGTAATAGAGTTTAAAAATCAAAATTTATAGTAGCACTACACACGTAATGGGCATTTTGCACAATTTTGACAATTAATTAGAACACATAAAATACTTTCTAGTAATTTTAATTCTTATTGTTTTTAATTTTTTTGAGCTTAAATTTTTGGTAAAAAAGTTTTTAATGTTATAGCACTAATCTATTGCAAACTTATTTTATAAAACTCACTCGAAAATTTATTGTTTGGAAATTTTTATTAAAAGTTTATTCAACGTGGTGATTCTTCAAAAAATTTGTTGTTAGAGGGACAACAAACACAAAATTAGATTGTGGCTGCGACAATAATTGTGCACTTCTCAACAAAAAAAATGTTTAATACCGCAATATTGTTGTACCCACACAACTTTGTGTTTGTCCTCAATTTTTGTACCTACTCTCTACCACAATTGTAGTACTTATTGCTGCTAAGAAAGTAGGTAAAATAGTAAAATAAGATACTTAATATTTATGAGAATATTCACAAGTGCAGTAGCTAAAGCAAGTTTTTTAAACAATAGCTTAAATACTTTTTTATCAAAAGATTATACAAAAGTAATGATTAACTAACGTTTTCACTAGATTAGAACCTATCTGTTTTTCACCAATCTTTCATTTTACAAAAAAGCTTTAGCAAAATAGAATATTAAATTTGGTATACAGCGTAGTGTTTGCACTTATTTTTTTTATGTATTTAATAATTTATAAGTTATCAAATCTACATTTACCGCATGTAAAGTTTTCGTCATTAAGTCATAGTGAACTGACTCATATTATTGCGTAATATTCAGCGAATCTATTCCTCTCCGTTCTCGCTTTATAAATCTAACAATTTTCTCAGAAAAAATCATGCGAGATCGTTGTTAGATTTGCAACTATTTTCATCTTCAAAATATTTAGATATTTTTTTACTATCTTAAGTCAAGCTAGATGTCATTTTAACTATCGAAATAAAAATACACAATATAATGGGCATCTTTTTTGAACAATTTTGGCAATTTATTGTAGCACAAAAAAAACAAATAAGTTAACAAGTTTCTAATAAACTCTTAGTAGTTTTTAAATTTTGATAAAAAGTCTATTGATCGTCAGCGATGTTAAAGAAACTTCCAGTAAATAATATCTAACTGAAAAAAATATTATCAACTACCAAATACTGTTGCTAACGTATATGCAATGTTATTATTTTGTTGCTCAAACTAGCAAAAGTAGCGATAGAAAATCTTGATCATAAAATTTTAAAAAAAATGTAGCAAATATTTTTCAAAAAAATTTCTGAACTTTGAGCTAATTGATAAAAGAAACAGAGGCAATAGCTCAATATTAACAATGTTTACGACAAATCATTTTTCTCTTGGTGTCAAAAAATTAATTTGACTACAGAGTGTCACTAAATAATAAACTACTGCTTTAAGACTTTAACAGCCATCTAGCCGAAAATTTAAATCTTTAGATTTTTTGATCTTAAGTTACAAATTACGTTACTTTATTCAAGCTATAAAAATTCTTCTAACACTCAATTTTAAGATTGCCGCTTTATGTGAGCACATTATTGTTGGTAATAATAATAGAAATACTTGATTGCGTAGGTATCTATTGATAAAAAAAACTATTGTGTAAAACAGTATTTTGTTGGCATTATTATTCTTAATTTATACAATTTTATTTAAAATTTAGTAGATAAACTAATGCTGCCCATTTCTAGCCAAATACTATACAAAAAGTATTTTCAAAATTGCTTCTTATTTTTGATTGTACTGACAACCAAAAATACATCTGTTTTGTTAACAAATTCAAAAGCAAAAATGTAGTTTTTTTAGTTTGGCTATGATAGCACAATTATTGTACGTAAAGACTGTAAGACGGTGACTTTATTAGTCCGCAACCACTAACAAAACAAATCAAAAAAAAACTGAAATTTTAAGTGTATTTTTTAAAGTTCCATCTCTTCTAGAAACTCAATTCAACATTTCATTCAAACAATCGTTAATATTTCTAAAATCTGAACACGTTTTTGAAGCTTTTTTAACAGTAATATTATTGAGCACATTCTGTGATACGAGTGTCTGTGCATTTTAATGATCTAACGTTTTGCAAATTGAGAAATATTTATTTATTTAGAGTGACATCAATATTTACCAAAATAATGTTTTGTTAAGGTTTAAAATAGTTAAGTGCCCTACAATTTTGTATTTACAATTCCAATATAAAAATAATTTCCTAAACTTTCTTTGCTTAGACCTGAAAAAAAGTCAAAAGAAGCTGAAAATCAGAGCTAAGATTAGTTTTGAAAGTCTTGTATCTTTGTTTCACATTATTATCTTATACCTACATTTGGATTTATTTTCTATATCACTAAAATTTTAATGAAAGTCAACTTTAACTAAACATTATCGCTTAAACATTATTTAAACAAATTTTGATAATAAAATTGTAAACGTTAATTACACATTATTTTTCCTATTCATTTAATTCGTCTAAACTTTTTGATACGACTTGATGCTGGAGCGATTAAATTAAAAACGCCAATATTTAAAACATTTTTTTATAATTATACCTTCTATATTTTTGTCACAACGGATGTTATTTAAATTTTCACAACAAGAAAAACATGTTAAGGTTTGGTTTTGGCACACTCATCTGTACAAGGTAGATTTACCAACTCTTTTAAATTTCAATAGTAAAAGATTTTTAAAAAATGTATATAATAATTTGGGACAAAGGTTGGTTTAAATTTTATTTTGAAATAAAATTGATTCATTGTATAGACGATATACAAATGTGTACAAATTCGACAACTTTTACAGCTGCAACAATTACCAAATTTTTTTTAAACTACTTGTGTCATTTTTTTAACTCTATTTTTAACATTTTAAAAATTATATTAATTTTGTCATATATAAACAAAACACAAAATCAAACTGCCGTTGATGATTTACTATTAGACAATAAGTTATAACGTTCACTGAATCACATTGATAGTTTCACGTCTTATTCGTTTTCTTAAGAAGTTGCTTATTAAGCATCGTCTTATTCAAATAAAACAGTCTTAATCATCATTTTAAGCATTGTCTTAAGCAACCGCTTAAAACTTGATTATAAAAACTCGCTTAATGTTTTATGTCTTAGGGGTTGTTTTCAGATGAATGTAAAAATTTTATTAATGGAGCTAAAATTGTAAAATGCAACAAACAAACATAATTAGGTAAATAATAATCAAATAACAACTTGATGAATAAAAATATAAACAAATAATCATTTCAATATTTTTTCTTTGCCCAAAAATTTTTTGACATTCGACAACCAAATTTAAAGTTTGCAGCAGTAAAAAATCCAAAAATGTTTTATATTATTTACAAATAAAAAAAGCTTTAGAGTTTTTCAAAGACTATAGTTTCTTATAATCAGTTTTTGTTAATTTTTTGTTTTCAAGAAGCACTATTTTATAAAATGTTTATATAATAATTCAAAATTCTGGTGTTATTTAAAATCTTTTCTGAATAAATCATAAATGTAAAAAAATAAAATAAAAATTAACAAAATTACAAAATGCAAAAAAATATTAGTGTAGCAAACAAGTTAGCTAACACTATAATTTTTACAACAATTTGAACAAAATTTTCAATTTCATGATTTCAAGTTGTATTTGTTTGTCTGATAATGTAGATAATTTTTGATAAAGCATCTGAATCCAATAATTATTTTCTCATACAATTAACGTTGGTTATAATATGTTAACTTTTCTACTGTTTTTGAAAAAAAAAGTTAATACTTTTGCATGTGTTTCTCTCACTGCTTTTTCTCAATATACATTCTAACAAATAATAAATAATAATTTTTGTCACTATTTTTCCAAATGTTTTGAAAATTTTGGTCAAAAAACACTTTAAACAGTTTAGAAAAATTTAAAAAATATAAATTTTGTTAATTAAATAAATCAATAAAAATTAGAAATATTTGATTGTATAAACATAAATAAGTATTTAGTTTCTAACCTTTCGTTCATTTAGAATAATTATCGTCAATCAATTAGGTAATTATAAAAAAAACAGTAGATATTTAAAAATTAAATCAATTAGCTACCGTAATACTTCTCAGTACCTACACAATTAAGCTAATAATTTTACAAATTAATAAAAATTAAATAAAAGTGAGATAAAGAAAATGGATTATTAACTTTTAAAATTTTAGGCAAATTAATAAATTAAAAATTCTTAAAGATTTAATTTTGTAAACTTTTGATTTCTTCTGAGATATCATATTATTAAACTCTGCTTTAACTAATGACAATGAATATGCATACGTTGTTTTAAATGCTAAATTCGTTTAACCTTAATCTAAATTTCTTAAGAATTCTTCTAATAATATATCTTTAGCGAGCTCGAGTTTGTAGTTTCCCGTAAAACTGGAAGTACCAATTTATTACGGTGTGCACATTTTAATAAGCTTGCTGTGGGTACATTGAGATAATTACTTGAAATTGAATAAATAGTCAAGCCGACAGGAAACCGAGCTTTAAATACATTCCAAAAGTAACCCTTTTTATTTTCCATAGTTTTAGAAGAGCCTGATGATAATTTAAACATCGGTACTAAATACAGATAAAACTTGCTGAAAGGATTTAAATTCGTATCGTGCAAAAATGTAGCTGTCGAGTGGTAAAAGAGGCCGCGTGCACACGGGAGCAGGATCCAATTTAAAGGATTCCCAGGACACTAAATCCGTCTCAAATTAGAGATAACTCCACGGTAATCCCTGCTCCAACTACTCATTGGCTGTCGTTGTACCCATATCTCGGCCTATCCTTCTTCATTACCTTGCACGTATAATCCTTGCTCGGCTCCTTCTTGTTCTAGCGTTGATATTACAGCATCGGAAACAGATTTCAGGAGAAATGTATGCGACGGTGGGAACTTACAACTCTGATAGCGGGAACTCTATTTCACTAACTAATTTAAAATGTATGAACACACAAATCCGCACAAAATTAACTAAACAAAATGCTTAACATTTTTTTCTACCTCTTGTAATACTTTTCTCATAACTGCTTCGCGAATTTCTCTTCATGTAACGGAAGTAAAAATAGGACTCTATTGTATTTTTTCTGAAATTGTCGCATGCTAGAGTACAGTTTTTAAAATAAACAGTTACTCAGAAGATTATTAAGAAAATTATTTAATTACTATAAACAGAGAAATTTTCTTTGAAATAAATTTTTACCTACTTCAGTTCGTTTTTGTCAAGTTTTTAAGTTTAGAAATTGTTTGCTAAAGTGCATTTTTCTGTCCCAACACGCAAAATGTATGTATACTACTTTGACTACCTGTTATTTTCTCAATTTTTTTTATACATTTTAATTTTACTAATGACTAGTTATTGAATAAATACTTCGTCAACAATTAAAGTAAAACAACTTCAAATTTTAAAAAGTTTAAAATCTTTAACTTCTAAGAAAATGGTGAATAGAAATGATTTTTTCTCAGTAGCTTATTTTTTATACCATATGTTTATTATAATTTTCGATAATAAGTAGCCATATTTTTTTTTTGTAAATGTTTTCGCGTAAATTCATTTTTTATTTTCTAAAAGTTTATTACTAGAATACATCACAAAAACATTTTGTTTTTCAATGATTTCTATAATTTCTCTTAATCCAGATTTTACGTCTAACAGTGATAGTAATGACTTTTCTTCTAAATTAATTTAGACGCTACATTTCTAGAATTCTTATTTTCAAAGACCACCTCTTACTACAAAATATAAGAAACGTACTGTATTTCTAGTACGTTTGCTGTTTAAAGGCGTTAAAAACAAGCACTGCAAAAAATTAAAAGTTTAGACGTTCTCATTTCACAAAAAATTTTTAAAATTTTTTTAATGGATTTCGGAAAGGGGCTGGATAAAGCCCTTAATTTGAGCTAAGTCTATAAATTGAAAGAAAGGCTTACAAACACTGTTTTTTCGGCTATGAGCAACAACTTAGTTAACTGTGTTTATTTCGGCTTATTTTAAAAGTAAACATTTCATGTAACAAAAGGCATCCAAAAATAACGAAGTTTTGAAATGGCTCTAAACTTTAGTTTGGTGAAAAAAGATACATACAAGTTTAAAAATGTCTTAAAAATCATTAGTCATTCTTTGTGTTTAAAGATTGTTGTAACATTAATTATTTAAATAAAATAAAAATAAAAAATGAGGTATAGAGAGAAAATCATCACGATTAATCAATTTTTCTATAAGTTACACTTTAGTTTTTGTTAAAATGTAGGGTGCTCTAGTTTAATTGTTAACCACTGTAGTCGTTTTTTTATTTTGGTGTTACTTCAGAGCTAAGACACTATTTAATATTGTTGAACTAGCTGACTCGAGAAACGTTGTTCTATTCAAATTTCAATATTATTAAATTTATATTTTCACTGTCTTTAAACAGTAACAATAATTTTTTTAATCAAAACCGCATTATAAACAAAACAAAAAAAGAATTAACTATTTGATTGTTTAGCATGTTTGTTGTTACTGTCGTCAGTTATAATTGAGAGTGTATACAAAAAATATTTTTTGCAGTTTGTCCAAATTTTCCGATTTTTTTGTAATTATCTCGAATTTTTTACTTTTGATAAATTTTCTACGACTAAAACAAACAATCAAAAAAAAATAATAGACAAATTAATTTAGGTGTTTTCAAGTCATGCCCTGATACAAAAAAGCAGCATTTTATTTTTATTTATGTAGATTAATTTATAGTCTTCAATATTATTTTTGAAAATTTTTTATTTAAACTATTAAAAGCAATAATTGTTAGTGTAAAATATCTACCTACCTACATAACTAAAAATTCCGAAAAAGAAACAAAGACAAAATGCATAAAAATGTTATATTGCAAAAAAGTCCGTCAAGAATTTTTTTTTTTGTGTATTACGCGCTGTGGAATTCTTTTGCGAGTACCTACTCGTGCATTTTCCGAACTTGTAAATCGACTGCAGTTGAGTACATCTCTAACCTGTTGTCACTCTGTTTCTGAAGAGGCGATCTATAGTAAGTGGCGAAACGTCGAGTACGAAAACTCTATGACTTGGTCCAATCCCGGAAAAAGAAATTTTTGTACTGTAGCTCTGACTCTGACTGTGGAAGCTTTCGTTCCAAATCGTAATACAAATAATCGTTCGTTGGTAGATTTATAGGCGGCACGAGTTTGTCAAAGTAGTAGCTGGTAATCCCGTATCCAATCCACTTGAACAGAACCCAACAAGCCCCATACAGTGATTTCAATTAACTATCTTATTGTGACATTATAACCACATTTTCAATCGAATTCTTTGACAAAAGTCATAAACCTGTAAAAATCTCCCATCCATAAATCTGTAAACCGATGAAAAAAAGCATAAATAAAAATCTGCGTCATTTTTCAGCAAGTAATCGGTGCAGGGTGTTGGAATAAGGATGGCTCAAAGATGACGGTGCAAATTCGGACCCTCTCGGGTATAATGAATTGATCCGCGTGCTCCCCAAAGTGACCAGACCTCACGTCTCTACTCGAACTCTCACCTTTCCAATCTGATCGGTTTAGCTGTTTCAAAAAAATTTTTTTCGAAAAATTGCTAATTGCAAACTGAGACATGTGAAATGTTGGACATTTGAAAAGGTGAAAGCTTCATCGATTTAGCCTTTACACCAATTAAGAAATACGCTCATACACAATATTTCACTTACACTCAAATGTTGTTTTCAAATTGCTCTTACGTCATGTAACATTTCCTAGAATTTGATTTATTTTGACCTGAAATCTCTAACAAACAATACGATAAATTTCAGAATACTAGACTAGAGCAATTAGCTCTATCTTTGTGTAATTATGATAAATCAGAAAATAAACTTCTAGAAAGTTGATTTTGTAATAAGTTTTAACAAATTCTAAGCTTTATAATAACATTAATCTGAAAACTAACCTTGAGAGTGTTGACTTCAAGGTTACTAACTTGATTTTTCAACTAAACAACTAATTATACCTAGTAGGTATTTGGAAGTGGACTAGACATTTAATTTTCCAAAGAATTATCCAATTATAAAATCCTGACAGTAGATTGATCTGTAAAAAATATTTTTTCTCTTAGTGATTTTTTTAGCGTATCAATCTGGTCGGTGATATTCGTTGTAGTTGAAGCGTGAGTAATGAAGCTTTTGTTTTGGTTGAGCTAAATCTTGGTGAGAAAAAGCTCGTATTTCTATAATTTGTGAACATATGCTGCTATTTTAAAACATCGTGGAAGGGCAGGTCAATGATGTCGATATGATGACGCGTCACCTTGCGGCTACAGATTGATTTATGACGGGCTTGGATTAATTAACGGCATCGAGGGACACATCCCGCATCACCCACAGCACTCCCAAACATCCCAACCACTGTCGGCTGTCGCAGAACGCTCATAATTGTTTCTTGCACGGTACGATTTAATCATCAATCATTAAGTGTACCCTTCGTGCCTCTTACACGAAAAATACCTAGCTTTTAAAAGGTTTAACGGAACGTTGAAGACATTATTAATACTTTTTGTCCACCAAAAACGCCTGTTTTCAGCGAGAGAACATCACGACAGAAAGGGGAAAGCTGTTATCCAAGAAATAAGCTAATTTTGACAAACAGACGGAAAAAATATTTTTTAACGAGTAGTTGTACAGAAAATGTGTAATCCTAAATTCTTAAAATTACAAATAAACCTGTACGTTACACATTCACCGTGTAACATTCAGAAATTTTTTATACCAGAACCCTAAATACTAAGGGCACCGTTTATGACATAGAGAGACCCAAAATTAAAATATTTTTTTTAATAACTTTATTTTAAATTTGCAGATTTTACTTTAACTAATGACAACACTGAATAAAATTTGACTTTCAAATCTAAAGTAGTGGCAGACAGTTTTTATTTTTTAATTATTGATATTGTTATGTTTTTCTCATCACTGTAAGTGTTGACAATTTGTACTTTGTAAAGTATTTTTTTTACTTGTACAATTTTTTAATGTAATTTATGAGTATACATACTTCGAAATTTTACAGAGATTTTCAAAATGTTTGGTCTATTTTATTTACCTAATTTACCTAACTCAAAATTTAATAAATTATTTCTAATGACAATATTTCTACATGTGTAGTAAACAGTAAGCCTTAGAAATTTTGTAATAATTGCTAACATTTACATATATTACTTGTCTGCTTTTATTCCGAATTAGTACTCTAGAAATAGAACTCTAGAAAAAGTACAGTCTACACTAATTTTAAAAATGTAAGCAAATTATCAATGCCCAAGTTTTGTACTACACTATTACAATAATTGATCGCGTAGTTACAATGTTGTTAAAATATGTATAATAATAAATATAAAAATATTTTCAATTTTGAAAATAAATTTTCATAGTAAAATAATGCGTATAGTAAAAAAGTAATCAAAACTTTTTAATTAATTAAATAATAATTTATTATTTGCTATATATTAATTTTTTATGCTTTTGTCATTATGCTATTTCCTATTGTTTGTTCGAAAATTTACGTTTATGTTATATAAATGTATTTTTCTTTAAATTTGTAACACATATTATTTATTTTTATTTAGATTTTTTTTAATTTTCGGTAGATTTCCCTTAAGTTAAACTTTGCTTTCGCATATTTTATTATAAATTTTTTGTTTTTAAAATTTGCTTATTATTATTTTAAAAATGGTGTAAAAATGAATCGAGTAGCGTCTTCTTTATTGAGAAATTTATACAGATTATTTCGTAACAGTGTCTCAAAAGATGTTTTTCAGTTAATTTTTAAGTTTTTTATTATTTATAATTTTTATTAAAAACACTTAAAATATAAGGTGAGCTCAAATAAACTCAAAAGTTAAAACAGCTAAAAAATTTGGAAATTAACTTGTAAACATGTTTGAACAGCTATTATTGAATAATAGAACAAGAAGAACAACAATAAGCTATTATTGAATAAACTGAATAAGTTTCTCAACAGAGAAAACCGCTATTCTGTTGGCCTACCCATTATTTATAAATGGTAACAATTATAACAAAATCTCTAAGGCTTACTGTTTTATACAGTGTTATTCACATAAGATAACGAGTCTGACCAGGTAAAAATGCAACCCAAAATACGATTTATATAGCTAACTGGATCTCTCTTGCATTATATAATCTACATAAAACATAGATAACTGGTAGGTGTTATGACAAAATCTGGTGTCTTTTGAAGTAATCTGTCAATTTTAACTCTTGGACAAGTTGTATATGGAACGGATAAAACTTATTCTCTTCTAAAATCCTACAAACTGACGATTGACTAATTCCTAACTAACTGTCTTGATATCTATTTTTGACCGAAATGTAAATTTTTGGTTGTAACATCAATAACTGCGACTTTATTTTCAAGGCAAGTGGTAGTTCTAGTTCTTACCCTTTTAAAGCAAGGCCAATTATTTTTTAGCGCGCTTTCCAATCTCCTAAAAACTTTGTTGTCGGAGCTCGGCGTTTGGGATAACATTCTCTATACATTGCTGCAGCAACACCATTTTTTCGACATTCACAAAAAATTAGTATCATGTCCGTTCTTTCATCGTTAGAAAACATTACGTTAAATAATTATAAATAAAAAAAATGTAATAACACTGACAACTGCTTTTAATACGTACATATTTAGATCCCTAATTTAATTTTCAAATTCCAAAAAACAAGGAGCTCTTTGTAAACTGCATTTTGGGTTGCATTTTTACCTGGTCAAGCTTGTCATCTTATGTAAATAACCCTGTAGATGTATACTTATATAAAAATATTATCATTGTGTATAATTTATTAAATATCGAGTTATAAATTAAATAAAAATATTGTAGGTACATTTTAGCAAACCCTGTAATTCACTAACAAAAATATTTATATTTTTAATATTATGTCATCATAATTTTATGTTAAAAAACTATCGCACAAATCTGGTTATTTATACAATTATTCTAGTTTAAAATATTTAACAAAAAATTAAAGGTAACAGTCTTAAATAAATCATTTGGAATTTAAGAAGATTTAATTAAATTTGCTACACTTGATTACTATTTAGATTTAAACTTTCTGATATTTAACATTTTCTTTTTGTTATTATTGATTAAAATTTATTCTCAACGTTACAAATTTTAGTACAACACATTTTTATATTATCCATGGGCTTGTTTTTATTCTTTTAAAGATACATTATTTATAAGCTAAAGTTATCTTTTATTTGCTTGGTCATTTTTAAGAGTAGATTAATTTGTTAAAGAAAACTATTATTAATTACTACGTTTTAACGCGTGATTGGATCGAGTCGATATTATTAATTGCTAATTAACAAAACAGTTGATTACAATATTTTTTCGTTGATCGTGCTTTAGTAAATTACAAAACTTGATAACAGTTTATACCTAAATCAAAAAATTTTAAAAAATATTTAGCAAGCATAACTAACGTTAATTTTGATGTGTAGTAAACTCTAAAATTTTTTGCTTAATTTTTTACTTTTAGCGCAAATACCTAAATTTTCTTTTTTTTATAATAACAAATAAACATTTATAAATTCCCTTCGCTCGTGCTGCAAACAAAGTGCTTATGCGAGAAATTTATCTTCCCGAATACGTTAGGTAAATAACTATTTCAAAATTACGAGATCTGATAATTAACTAAAAAAACTCCTGCCATAACAATTTAATTACGGTCGTCATGGCAATGAATTTGACAAATATGGTAAAACACCTTTTCTTGGTTAGAACGAAACAGATTTTGCGACTTTTAAGTTACATGTTTTTTTTTTATGAACACTTTATTTAAACTCTGTATAGTGCGTTTGACAAAACAGAGTATACTTACATAAAAATACAATTTTCAAAAATTGCAAAAACAGGTTTTTTACTGTTTTGAAACTGTGAAAAGCTTTTATAGATGATTTGTGTTTGTAAATATTTTCAGTTGTCTAATAAACATTAAATTACAAACAAGTGTTTCAAATGGCCTTAGCTTAATATTTAATTTTTATTTATTAAAAACATTTGTAAAGTTATGAAACTCTCTTGTAGAACAATTTTTAGGCAGTAACGAAAATACTGATTCACCGTCTCTATATTCACCAGACTTATCTCACTGCGTCTTTTTTCTTTTCTTTAAAATTAAAAAATAGGTTTGCTGACTAAATAATTTTAGTATTGATTAGATATGAATCGAGTTAACGGATCTAAAAATGTTAATGTGTTGTTATTTATTAGAATTATCAAACTAATTTAAAAAAGCTTTTTGAAGTTTTATAAATCCGACAAAATTTATAATAGATTAATAATAAAGTTATTTTAGAATTATAGTAGAAATATTTTGTAGTCAAATTGTTAATAATTCACATAGCTTTTCGTATAGAATAAAATTTTTAATGCACATCTTCTTACTAACTGTAAGTAAAATTTTCTCAAAAACTTTTTTATGAAAATTTGTTACTGCTGTTGGCGGCATTGTAGTTTGCTGATAACACTGACCAACACTAAATATCGGAAATACTTTTAACTAAATTTGACTTATTTTGAATCATAAAGTTTAAATATAACCATAAAATTCAAAAATTAGTTCAGGTTTACCTAATATAAATTCTTATAAAAGCATTCGAACAAATCGAGTGCTCCAAAAAATAGTTATCTCAGCAAGCTTTAAAAAAATATATAATCTACTATTTTGTCAACATGTATAAAAACTGAGGTCATGTTAAATGTTAACAAAGAGTGTCAAAACATTTAAAATTAGATTATAACTTTTTCACATTTGGCGAGCTAACCAAAAACCGAAATTTGTGTTTATATTATAATTGCTACTGACCATATTTTAACACAAATTCAGGGTTTTTAGGTTATTCTGTACACAAAACGTTACAAACATTTTTGACACTTAAGGTAACACTAACAACCTAAGAAATAATAATGATTTTTTTTAAAACAAACTTAATAAATATTATTTAACAAAATTGGAAACTAATATTTTAATTTGGTTACTAAAATCTTATTCTAAATTTTTTTAAACAAAATAAAATTTTACTTTCTTATTTGTTGTCCAGTGTATGTTAACAAAAATTTTAAGCTTTAGCCTAACTAGTTAATTTACAATATTTAAATCTGTTTTATTACAGTATTAAACATACAATTTTGTTGCTAATTTTTTCAGTCTCATATTTATAAGAAATTTTTGCTGTTTGACTAGTTTTAACAAATTTCTGTTGAATTTTGGTTTCTTCAACTAAAGTACCTAACAGTATTAAAACAATAATTATTAAAATCCAGTCTCAATTTCTTTTCTTAAAGCAGAAAGACTAAAATTTCTTGTGTATAATAAACAGGTGTAATGCAATAGTGTCTCACACTTTTTAAAACAACCCCTTTACAATGCGCACGTAAATTTAATCAAATAGTATAAACCGCGTCTTAATAATATTCTGAAGTTAATCTTATTAAAAAAACAAATAATATCTTAATTTAGAAGATAGTTTTATTTAAAAAAACTGATCAGTTACAAAACCCACTGTTTTTCAAGAAAAACGTCTTGTATTTATAAATGTGCACTGAAAAAATTTGTTTGCAAAAAGTTGTGATAAAACAACTAAAAATATTTGTTTTTTAAATTTATAAGTTTAGAATATTTAGACCAAAAAATAGAGATAAAATGTTGTTTATTTTTAGGTGATTTAAACGCAAAAGCTTATGCAAACAACAGTTATTAAATAATTAGTTTATTAGTCGACCGACTATCATCAGTTTTTGGCAGTCGGTTAGTAGGCAACAAACAATGAATGCCTAATATACAACATACATCTTCTTATGACTATCTGCAAGTTTTTTTTTAATAAACAGAATAGTTAATAACCTTGTTACAAAAATTTTGAAACAACTATTAAACCTGGTTGGAGATGTACTCAACAGCAGTTGTAGAGTTGTCACTCTGCTTCTAAAGAAGCTAACTACGATGGCGTTGGCGAAACGTCGAGTACTAAAATTCCATTATCATTGTCAAATTCCGGAAAAAGAAATTCACATACTGACTCTGAACGTGGAAGCAAGTTCTTATTCAAATTTTCTTTTATTTTATGAATCATATAACACAAATTTTTACCTTTTTTGTGTTTCTGTAAATTTTGAGCAGTTTTAAGGTTTAAATAAAAACTTATAAAACTATTGAAAGGATTGCTGTAGGTAGATCTACCTGCCACCTGTCTGCGAATTTTTTCGCAATGTTTATTTATGTTCAAACAATCGTATATAATTCCTACCACACTCTATTAAAAAAATATATGTAGTGAATGTGTGTCTAATTGTTTATCCCATTGATGTTTCTTCCCGGCAGTACGGAGCAGTGGTTTAAAAAATCTGTATTGTGCGATCTGTGCATCTGTTTAAATGCAAGTCATGCGGTAGCAAGATCAAAGATTTGCCGGTCGCGAGTCATTCTGTTCTTCCTGGACCACCTACTCCTCGTGTACCGACCTCCTTAAGCATTTTGGCTGTGCAAAAACAGAACGGAAAACGTGAAGATTCATATTGCTAACAAACTGTCCAACTGTAACTCACCTTCCAGCGCACATAAAAATGACATTCCAGTTTCTTAACGGAACACTGCGTTGAAATTATTGCCGTTCCCATAATCACCACAAGTCATTAAGTTCCCACTGTTTATTCATAATTCCTTAGAAGAATCGTTATAAAAACGATTTTCTCCGCTGCCTGGGGTCGCATTTGCGTATTTGCCCCTCTTCGTTTTATACTCCCGAGCGGCAAAGTGCAAGTCCTGTTCGCCCAACATGTAAAGAATTAACGTGATGGGTAATTAACTGCAATATTTTTAAAACGGAAAATGTCAGAACGCCAATAAAAAGGCACGGCACATCAACCAAAGAAAAACTTCTTACCAATCAAGACCACTACAATTATCACTCGACAAAGGTTAGGCAATTTTTAATATAAAATCCGAGAGAGGATCTTTTTGCGATATCTCGCTTTCTTTGATTTCTTATCGTCGCTTGTCAAGGGAGACAACTGTCTAGGGGCAAAAAGTGCGTTCGCGAAGAGTCATTATCGTGAAAATTGCGTCGAAAGTGGAGAATTTGAATCTCTTACATGATCGTTGTTAAGAATGATTAATAGTAAAATTGAATGCAATTTGCTTATAGCTAACGTTGCTATCTCGGCACAATCGGAGCATGGCGATGTGATGAACATAGATGTTTTAGTACGAGATGATAGTATTATTAATAGTGGTGTCTGGTTGTGGGTGATGTGCAAGTCATTCTACGTCACTTGGCTCCGTTGTTTTCCTGATCGATACCTCGCTAACATTTTCGTGTCATCGTCGTCGACTCATCTTCAGCAGATTTCAACAAAATCACACAAAATTCGAAGAATTATCTATTGTTCAAATGCATTAAGTTTTTCTTTTAATTGAAAGTAAATTCTTTCATGCTTGTTGAGTACGCTGTCCGAATGACTGATGGATGAGCTGCGGACGCGGTTACAATGCCTTACATGGCCTTTGTGTCTACGTTTGTGTTAGATCAATGAGTGAGACTGCCACTGTTACGCTCTGTGACTGATACTCCTTCAATCATCGATCCCGAAACTACCAAATTCATCCTAATCCAGAATCCGAGCTACAACAAAACCTCAAGACGCCATAACAAACACTAAACCCATTCAACCACTTTACCCAAAAATTCTTTTATGCTACATTATGTATTTAAACCAACAACTACCAATAAGTCCAGTTGCACAAAATTGCAAAAAAACTTTCAAAAACATGTTTTATCAGCAGCCTTTCAAGCAAACATATATTTTTTTATGCTAATGGATTTGGACGTGCTGATTCTACCACGTCAACTGCTTCTTCATCTGCATATTAAAAAAGTCACTTGTTTATTATAATGACAGCAGATTTAGTCAAAACTGCAACGACTATTGTCTGATCGTAAATCGGAAATCTACGTCAGACCGTTGCTTAACTTTCACAGATCACATAAGAACGAAACCACCTGACATCAAAAGCGAGCAGCGACATAAAAGCGAAATTTATAAAAGCAATTCTATAACAAAAAAAACACTAATTTTTTCTATTCTAAATACTAATAAATACACCTACATGTTACTGTTTTTTAAAACACACTTTTAAACACATTTCTTAAATTACGAATTAGACAATAAATTTGTTGATTGGTTTAATGCTTTGCTTATTCAAATTATTTTATTTTTATTATTTAATATCTACATATTAAATAATCAGTTTTTATATTGACTGTTATTGACGTATCATCATTTTGTTCTAGATCATATTCAAATGTAAAATTCCCGAATCATACAAAATGAGTCAATGTATATGTCAAATTTTCTATGTAAACAATTTACTAAAAATTTTTCTAGTCCAATAATTTTAGGTCAATAACCAGTCTGCCAAAAATGTATTAGAAAACAAAATTTTTGCATATAAAGCTTGATTTTAATTGATTTTCTTATTTATCGTAAAAATAACACCAAATTACCGGTTTTTTTAATTATTTTTAGAAAAGAGAACTACATTTTGAACGGTATCCATAACGTAGATACAAAATCTTTATTAATTTTTATGTAAAAATAAGGCAATATCTTGTAGCATTTAAATGTCGGACCAAGTTATAAGAATATCAATTAAAATTAAGCTTTCGCTTTATTTTAATGTTCTTATAAACATATTAAAATTTTCATCAATATCGTGTCGGCTTCACGAGATATTTATGGTCTACTGAGCTAATTTCAAGTTAACATACTACCAGTAGTATCGCAAATTTCATTTTTTTTAGAAACAACCAATTATAACTCTGAATTTTTTTACACCATTTTTTTGTGGTAAATTTAACGTTCTTAAAATATTTTAAAAAAGTCGTTTGATAGATATTCTATAACAATTTTTAGTATAATAGGTAGCAGTGGTCGTCTTTATATCAATATATCGACTCCTAATTAGTCTTAGCTTCTTGAAACCCTTGTCGCCTTTTTTTAAAAGCTTACGGGTTTTTATGCCTTCTGATATATGCTTAAGATAAGATAAAGATTAAAATAAGACTTGTCTTCTCGCGTATGTTTCAGAAAAGTGTCTGCAAAAAAAATCTTTAAAAGTGTTTCAAATAATTTACTCGTGAGAAATTTATTAATCATACCAAAAAAATGTCTTAAAAGAAGAACGCTTAAGATGGACCAAAAAATGTAAATTTGTTAAAAAGTATTCTTAAAAAAGTTGTTGTAGGTGTTTAAATTTTAACAAATCTATTGAAAAACTTTGTCTACTACAACTACCACTTAAAAATCTCTATTCAATATTTTGTATTTTGTTAGAACATAGTCTTTGTCTTTTTGTTAAAACAAGATATTTATTTCATAAATTTTTAAATGTCTACTTGTTTTTTCGTAGAGGATAGTTATCTTTAACATCGTGTGTTCACATTATAGACTAGAAAATAACTTCAGTTTTTCACAAGAATTAACTAAACATATTCGCCAGCATCACATTTTTAGTAATAACAATAACTGTTATATTTATTTGATATTTTAGTCCCAGTTTACACCGACTAAAGAGAATTATTTGTTCCCTAAGAAACAAAGATAAATTTTGACTGCCAAGACCATAGTTGATACTTTAGTCTTAATTTACAGATAATAAAGTTAGTCTATTGTTTCCTAAAAACTAATTATAAAATGCAGTAAAATGCTTCACACTTTTTACTTATTTTTGCATTGCAAAAAATAGTTTAAGACTAAAGTAGATTTAATGGCTTGAGTAACTAGAGTCCTTAAACCCTTTGGGCCCAAACTCTCACTTTTGGCATTAAATAACGCATTTTAGTTCCTTGATATATATTGTACCATTTAATATTTTCAACAATTTTAAGAAGTTTTTGGCGGTAAAACAAACATTCAGCTAATTGATAAAAAAGCAGAGACAATAGCTGACAGTTTACTGCAAGCCTCACAAATGAGTAATTTTCTTGGTATCAAAAACTTAATTTGATGATCAAGATTTTTTTCTTGCTACTGTATCTTTACATAACAATATTCACAAGCAACATAAATATATAATTTTTATTTTAATTATAAAAAGTTATAATTTTTTAGTGTTAAATTTTTAAAAGAAAACAGTTTTATCTTGACTAATATAACTTACATTTCTTATTATATATAACTTAACTACATAACAATTTTTTAATTAATCGTTTATTAATAACAACACATCAAATTTAATGTATATTTAAAAAAAAATGTATGTTTTTACGTAACTAATCAATGATTTGAAATTATAAGATTTATTGTCATATAGATATCAGTCAACGAAACAACATTGTGATCAATGGGTATGTTAAAAGAAAACTAATAACCTCGATAATTAAAGACATTCACTCACTAAGTCTCGTTTTGGCTTTAAACAGTCCTGGTCCTGGTTAGTAATTACTTTAATTAATATGCTTACTTATTGCATTTTACTTTATATTTATTTTAAGTTAAAAGTTAAAACTTTGAAAAGTTTTAGTGTATCAAAACGTATATTATAAATTATAAAAATTTTGAAAAAGCATAATATTATTACTTTTTACAAAACTACGCGTTAGATTGATTTTTTATACAAGGTTATTCACGAATAATAACAAATTTATATGCAACCAAATTTACACATTAAGCAGCTTTCTTGATAAAATTTTCATTTCAGTAAATATATTGAATCAAAATTACCCAAAAATTATCGATTTCTGTCAGTTTTTTTATAACTTGTCAAATTGTATGACTATTTAATAATACATTATTTTTAGTTTCTGTACTAGTGTAACACGGTAGGAATAGAATTTTTTAGCGAGTATTATTCTAGAAACAAAACATTGACTAATTCCAAAATTTTGTACCAACACAATTTGCCCAATATGTCGATTTTGTGTAATTGCCTGAATTACAGCAATCCCATTATTTTCTCCTGTCGTAGTTTTCTTTTGTGGCTTTTTCAAAGAAAGCCAGCTTTGACGCAACTTTGCTTCAAGTCTTTGAAAAATTTTGTCAGTTGAAACCACTCGATAAGGATATCTTTCTGCATTAAGTGTTAGTGCAGGTGAAGCGTTTTTTCTACATTCTCTATACAGTATACATCAGGATTATGTCAGTCCTTTCGCTTTCAGCAAACATTTTGACTAAATTTGTTTGAAGACAGCCAAATTAACATAACATGATATACAGTAACTATAATCGCAAAAACATTTTTAAAATTAAATTTTATCGGAGTCTCATTCGAAAATATAAGATTGGTTGCATAAATCTTTTGTTATCATTATTATGAATAAGCCTGTTTATATTTGGAACACCTTACTTTTTGAGCATTAACCAGTAGTTAGTTGACCATCATATTCAATTTCGATCTGCATTGGTATTGCACCTTTACATTTTTAATAATTTGGTCAAACCGTTTTCTCTCTTTTTTGCCAAAATTACCTAAAAATTTATAAAAAATATAATATTTTGCTTCTACTAAGATCTTTGTAAGATTTTTGTTTTACATATAATTTATTTTATTATTACGACAATGTTTTTAAAATTAAGATATTTGTAATTACTTAGAAAAAAATCTACTGCTTGTCCGAATTTTGTTAGCGTGCGAAAATTCTGTGTCGACTAGACTTTACAAATGGTCTAGAATCGCATTACTAAAACTCGTTTCAATAAAAAGTACTGTTTTAGCATGTTTTTTAGGCATATCACATACTAATATAATTTTGTCAGATAGTACACTATTTATAAAAACCCTATCAGCTTCAAGTTACATATTAATCATTGTCATTGTAAATTTTTTGTCATTCATTAACGTTTTAATTTTAGTGTCAATAAAAATTTTTGTTTGAGTTTTACATCCAAAAGTAAAAAAAAAATGTAGAGAGAGCCTTGCTGTATTAACCCTAATTTAATATAAAGTAAAAGTAAGTAAAAAATTATTTAAAAAAAACTGTAATTTAACGTTGGAAAACTTAAGCTGCGGTTTCATTTTTTAACTGTTAAATTCCTAAAAAAACTGTATTTTTTTGTTGTACAAATAACTACCTTGTGTTTATTTAAAAAAACTCTAAAAAGCTTTAGAATTGAAAATCAATTATATAAAAATCTGATAATTTCAGTTAACCACCTGTCAAACTGAGATGTCACTTATAGAAATGTCAGTTTTACGCATTAAAGCGCATTGCCGTCAAAAATATTTTTTAATTACATAAAATTGTTAAAAAAATTTTTTGACAGGATTTGACTAATTTCAAAAATTTTTCGTTGAATTTTGATTTCTCAAACAAGAGTAACAAAAATTAAAATTATCAATCATTAAATAGTCTATTATTAGTAGCAGTCGATTGACTATTATTAGTAATTTTTTTATAAACGACATACTTCTTCTCATGGCTAGCTGTGAGTTTTTTTAATAAACAGTGTGTATTAAAAAGTTCTGTGTTATGCTGTGTTATTCATATAGCTGTATGAGCAAGATTAATTATGAACCCTCTGTATAGTTATTGGAAAAAATAAGTTGTTGATATATTGTTTTGAAAAATGTATAATTTTTGTGTTAATTTGTATAACAAATAAATAAAATGTGTAGTTTAATTTATAGTGTTGTGTGATGAGTGTAATGTGCGTAAAATGAATATTTATGGCGTTCAACAGGTCCATTTGTGAGAAAATGTGTTGGAAAAGCTATAAATATATCGAGTGCCATAAAACAAATATGAAGGAAATCTGTGTAATCTGGCACCTGCTCTTACATATTGTCGAGTGTCACAGCCGGATACAGGCACGCGCTGCTTCTGGCCCGTTAGCAACTCCGGGTCCGGAGTTATAGTACCATAAATCCCCGCCAAAGCACTGCTGTCGACACAACCACTCGCGCCACTCTACTAACCACTGCTAACAACTCCCAAATTGCCATTTAGATATCGTTTTACTATCTACATTCCCGACGATTTGACTTTGCAAAATACAACAAATTTAAATTTGCATTATAGAGTTTGTTTCGTGTTGTTTGAAAATTTTTAATTTGAATATGTATGAGTTGTGTAGATTTTTGAATAGTGATAAGAGTTGTAGTTTCTTTGCAAATTAATCAAATTTGAGTGGTCACTTGAGCTGAATGTGGTCGGCGGGGCATTAGCTGTCCGTATTCGAAAGCGTGGTCAGATAAGAGACACATAATAATGTAGAGAGTGTAAAGTAAGGGACCCCACAAGAACGACCATCTAGATTGTAGATGCTAATAGAATGACCGCTGGCCGCTCACGACCCTCGCTTCATGTAGACAGCTCCAGAGACCGGAAGCAAAAACAAGCAAAATGGATATATTTCCTTTTTGTTTCATCCCTAACTTATATATTACACCAGATAGGACTCCTGATATCGCAACTAATTGAGAGTTGTGAATTGAATCGGACAATTAGCGATAAAACATTAATTTACTTCTCCGATAGAAGCAAGACATAAATCAGCACTTATAAGAGAAAAGAGTTAAAAAATCACTACCTGTTCTATGATGAATCGTTTCAAAGCTAATTTCTTTTTCTTGTATTGAAAAGGACGCACCTTCACTTGTATGTATACAAGACAAATCGTCCTCATAATATATGAATTGATCGTCTCCATAAATAACCAACCCCGAGACCGTACAAATTATCAGAGCATTAAAACTTTTCAAACATTAAACTTTTAAAATAAGAAAAACAAATTTCTTGATAATTTGAATATGTGGCTGAAGAAGTAAATCTTACGCTACAAGATGTTTTTATCGTCGAGTCTTTGCTCGAGTTCCGCGAGGGAGAACGAGGGTAAAAACCTTGTGCATGTAGATTAAAATCCGCCGCAACGAGCCACCACCAAGTTAAATATCGCTGCTGCAGTTGCCCCAACCCCCGCATAAATCTCCGGCAGGTCCCACTCCGGCCACGATAATATTTAACTAAATTCTTCTTCCTTCACAGAACTGAATCTCACCCTTCTGTCATAACTTCGCTTTCGATCTAATTAACTCGTCGCACAAAACGATCGATAATCTTTGACAGCTCACGAAAAGAACCAACCATTAATAGACGATATGAACCTTTGCACGATTTTAAACCTTTGATCACACAACAGGACACGAATTTACAAAGCAAAAAACCAATTTGGATAATTCATCAATTACAAAACGGACTTTACCGTAGTTTCCTAAACCACAACACACCCACATATGGCTAAGATGGCTTAATGAGTGCTTATCCCATAATTATACGTGGTCGTATACAGCCAAAGAAGGAAAATAAATATATTTTTAAATAAAAAGTAAATGACGGAAATGATGGATTAATCAATCAAGTGCTTAAAAAACTTTATTTCGAGACATAAAGAAGAATCTGTAATTATACTGTCATGATACAGTTTAAATACCAGAAACAGAAATTACTAAGATTTTCCGCATTTCGCATTATTATCTTTCTCAAAAATATATCAAATTCTTTTCTTCAATAATGATTATTGACCAAAGTTAATAATAAAATAGTCGTGGGTTGATACCGATATTTGACGGTATTACCTGATACCGATGTATCTAATATTCACAAATTTGTTTTGATGTAGATATTTATAGATAACATTATAATATCTCACAGCAGACCTAATACAGATAATATTAATATTTTTTAAATAATTTTGAAATAAATACAAATACAAAGTAATCTATTGTGGTTTGGTGTGGTTTGCTATGTCTTGTGTGCTTTGGTATAGTTTGATGATGTATGCTGTAGTTTAGTGTAATTTGACTGTTAATTACATCTAAAGTAGTGTCCAGTTGTTTTTTGTGTGCTATTGTACATGTGTTACATTCATATTTTTTCACATTTACTTGTAACACGTGTTGTGTTTTTACATAATGTGTTAAATCTGTTTTTATTCTGTCTATAGAAGTTCTAACATAATTTCTTTCTGCAGACCACGTTGAGACACAACCACATAAGAAGTAACGTATAACAGCAACATATATCACCATGTAAAAGCAAAAGCAAGAAACATAAAAAAATTACATAAGCAACAAAGTGTAAAGTCTGGCAGAATATAAAAATGATATCAGATACTAGCGCTAAAGAAATGTTTGGCTGGATTATCCTTGATCTTCTCAGATCAAGTCGTATACTATTAAGTTTTGTCAGTTCCTATCTTTAGTCAAATTCTGTCAAGTCTATAGAAAAAAGCTATAATTTTAGATAAAGATACATGAAAATGTCAAATGTCACAATGTGAAAATGTCACATTGCAATCTTCTTAATAAGGACTGCAATTATATCAAATCATTTTTGAAAAAGTCAATCAGTTTTTCTTAGAAAAAGTAATTGTTTCGTTTTTTTATTTTAATTTATTTAATTTATGATTTATTTTTGGACTTAGATGTTAATTATCTAAAAAAAGTTTTGTAAGCGGTGACTTGGCTCAAGTCTAGATAGTCCGATGCCCGAGGCGTAAATCATTTTTAAAGATAATACTTTTTCAAGAAATAATGCTTTTTATTATACGCATTTACCTAAACATTCTCACAGTTTGAAAAAAATAACAGACCTAAAAGATTCCTATTTCCACAAATAAGTTTCCACGTATCTCTCTTAACAAAATACCATTTAGAATTAGTAATAAAAACATTTGTTAATAAAAAGTCTCGTCACAAAAGTTTATTTAAAAAGCATTACTACTACCTATTTTCTGGTTTTTACCAAAATTTATTTTAATAGTAACAATTTTATGCTTACTATCTATCTACCTAAAACATCTCCAGGTTTGTTATAGTAGAGTCCTCAAAAAAATGTTTTATGTTTACGACTTAATCTGGTATTTAACTGTCACTAATTTTTATGAAGATCTAACCGCAAACCATTATTTCTAGACTCCAATAAGGAGAGGCTAACAGATTTCGTCAATGCTGACCTATTTCCGTGCACGTGCTAAACATTGTTCTTGTGTTGAGGTGGACATAAACTTATTAAAGTATCAAAACCATAAAAGATTGTAAACACGAAATATTTTTCTGAAGACTTTAGTATACCTACAGTTACGATTACTATTTATGCTTTTCATCTCAACTCAAACATTTAGTTACTATTAAACAAATTAGTGAAAAACTTTCAGTAATAAAAGTAAGTAACTAAATAGTGACTAATGTTACGCTAGCATAATAAACATACCTGTAGAAAATTTTAAATAACATTATAACTTTATTAAACTACGTTAAAACGTTTAGCATGCTTCTAGAAAAACTACAAATATCTGTAAAAACTGTGTCTCAAATGTTTTGTCAGATCATCCGTTTAACAGAGTAACAGCAAATGTTTTTTAAGTAATTTTTTAGTAGTTGTTTTGGTATTTGTTGTATAAGGTTCAAATTAGAAAAAAAAACACTTTCAGAAATTATAAAGCCGACGAGTAAGATGTTATCATTTTTGTCACTGATCCACTGATGCCAAATCAAAATGTTTTTATCTGCCGTTGACTATTGGAAGAGGCATTACTTTTATGTAAATATCAAAATCTGTAGACAAAAAATTACGTCTAATCTAATAGATATTAAACTATTAATAAGTCAACCACTGACTGTGGTGCAAATAATGTTCTCTAAATTCAATTCTCTGTATTAAAAGATTTTATGTTGTTGTAGAAACAATAACAAAACGCACTGTGGTTTTTTAAATAAAAAACAGTTTATATAGGGTGTGTCAAAAGTCGCGAAGATCATTTAGTGGGCTGATTCCCACCATTAAAACAATCCAAACCTTAAAGAAAAAAAATTTCTAACTTCAAAATTTGAAAAATTATGAGTATCTAAATTTGCAAAAAAAATTGAAATTGTCTTGATATAGTTAAAAAATAATCAAAAAAACGGAAAAAAAAGAAACAATAATGCATTTGAAATGAATTACGTATTCATAAATCTCAAGAAAATACCAAAATCTCAAGAAAATACAAAAAAACAAAAACAAAATAAAACAATTGAGTATTAAATTTTTTTAAATAAATTTTTGTGTTTCTTGAGGGTCTCCTATGTATCCCTCCAAAGAATCTTTGCGACTTTTGACACACCCTATATATAAATAAAATTAATTAATTATTGAGAAGTTTCAGTTTAGAATAGAGATTATTAATCACTAATTATCAGAAAAGTTTATTACTATATTATTTGTTAATCATATTTTACTAAATAAAAAAAAATGTTTTAAAACTTTATAATACTTCACACTCAAATTGACACAATATATATTAAAAATTATGAGACATAGCTAACGTCAGTTCTGTAATATACTCTCAAATTTGTTGTAATTAATATTTTAATTTTTAACAAATTATTTAAATTTTGTTCTTTCTTTATATGTATGTAGTAAAGTGTTTTCGAAATATATAAGTTTTATTCCAACAATAGTTCAAAACGGTTCTGAATAGTACTCAGGAGTTGCGATATAAGTTTTCTGTTGATTGTATTTTCAAAAAATATATATTCTAAAAATTTATGTCAGTGACTCAGTGTATTTAAATGTCAAAATATTAGTTTCTATAGTTGATACCAACAGATTATTAATAGAAGTGTTTAACGAACTTTTTGGAGTGCGTTAATGAAGCTCATAATTATGTAAACGAGCTTCGGAAAAAATAAATAAAATACAGCATAATTATCAAATAGTGATTACCAAGTTAGTAACGACAAAATTAAACTTGACCTTAGCAAGACTGTAATTTTTGCTTTTTTAACAATAATTATTCAGACTAAATGAAATATAAATTTTAAACACTGTTTTTAAAGTTTATGTCATTTTTTGTTTTTGTATTTTTTGTATATATAATTTGTTCACATGACAACCGCACTGTTTGTGTTATTTTTATTTTTTTATATGTTTTATTTTAACTGTATACAAAACTTTAAAAATAAATTAACAAAAGTCAATGTAAGATATAGTGAAGTTTTATCTATTAATTATTTAACTTTTAACACAATTTTGTTCTGATGATGTAAAAAAATTGTAATCATAGTTTAGTTAGTTAGAGTAATTTATGATTTTAGTCAATATTTCTATTTTTTGTGTACTTAATATTATTAAAACCTGACGTAAAACTTTAACAAAACAAGTGAACTAAAATTTTTAGTTTAGACAAACATACCTAAAACACTGAAAATAAACCAGTTAATTTAAAGATCTAAGTGAATGCAAAAAAAAAGATTTAGAAACTAAACAGAATTTACGTAATTATTCTTATTTAGCTGACTTTTCAAAGTAATATTGTATGTGCTTTCTTTTTTTTTGCATTTGTTTTTTATTTGTTCTCTAATAATTGTTCTATACATTGTTGTTATGTAAATAGGTTTTTCCTATGAAATATCAGCACGCTTTAGTATTTTTTTGGTAATTAAACAATGATAATGAGAATGTTTATATCACACTATTACACAGTGACTTTGATAATTTTCACGCAGAAATTTGAACAGCTAACAATTCGCTATCAAACTAAGTAAAAAAAAGAAGCTTTAATCTAAAATGTTATTCACTACAGTACAATTTTACGACTGAAAAGTACCTTTTTACAAGACTAGTCCTGTAAAATTTTATTTATTGTATAAACATTATTTATGATAAACAAAAGTATGGAAATTCCTACTAATAAATGATGTTAAAGCAAATACTATTTTATAAATAGTTTAAACAAACTTTTTGATTTTTTTGAATTATTTTATAAAAATAGTTAATTTAGACACATCTGAGATTTTAATGTTCTTAGAAGCTATCAAACAAAAACTTACAATATCGGTTACGATGACAATAACCAACATCAAAATTGACACTAAAGGGTGATTTACGCAATTTTATTTATCAATTATAAAATTCGATGTCCGGAATTTTTTGTCGCAAATTAAAGATACTAAAGAAGCAAATTATCACTAAAAAACTAGCATAGATCGGCCAATTCCGTACCCAAATTTTGTGCAGTAACAACTAGTGCAATTTACTGTTTTCGGATTGGTAACACTAGATAACGCTTTCGCTGGAATGAAACGTCACGTTTATCAGCGTAAGGATTATAATAATTGTTATCGAATAAATTTTGTTGTACTTGATGACCAGCAGTATTCCTCAACAAAGTGTTTTTGTGTGTGTGTGTTAATCCATAAAATATTCTAAAACGGAAACTGCTTGATCTGAAATAACAATACAAAGTATCGCTGAGAATCGCAATTAGTGTAATAATTTAGAAATATTTTACAATGTTTTTGAAATTTTCCTTACTGTGTTTATGCCAATCAGAGTATTCAATCAATAACCGATACGGTAGGTAAAAAAGAAACATTTGTGAGTTACTTACACAGAATTTTAGACAAATTTGAAAACATTTCAAAGTTCAATGACTTTATTGACACTGCAATAACATTTATTACCAACTATCTCGTATTAACGCAAAAGTCCCTAAAAATTAAATAATTAATTTTTTTTCTTAAAAATCACGTAAATCCCGCAAAATAAAAAAATAGCATAAAGAACTTGTTTTTTAAAGTTATTGTGGCACTCATTCTTTATAAAAACTCACGCTCGTGCTCGTTTTATAAACTTGAATTCGTACCACAAAGTTGAATTTTCAAAACGCGTTCTTTAATATACTATTTTCGCCCAACTTTGACAATAATCATTTTCCGCTCTAGAGCAGAAATTTTAATATTAGACCCTATTTGTCACTCTTCTTTCTTATTTATGTAATAACTGTCAGTTTGACGTTTAATTTAACACTTTTCACTTAATTTAATTTAAGGTAGGCGAACAAAATTAGATATACATAAATTATACTTACAAAATGTCACACAGGCATAAAAAAATTAGCAGCTAACAGCTTCATTATAACAATATATAGATATATGTGACAATTTATAGAAGCAGTAAAATAATAAAATTACACTGGCTAGTTACAGATATTTAAAAAAATACTTGCTCATAACTATTAATATTTGTCATAACTAAGTTTACGTAACAGATTGCTTGTTACTTACAAAATTTTTAAGAAAAAAACACAATTTAATACAGAAAATTACAATTCAAATCACTACATCATAGTTTATTAGTTTATTTAAAAAGTAAAGTGTTGTCGAATTCTAAATGTTACTACAAAAAAAATATTATAAATTTTGTTCAAGCCTCTTTGAAAACTCTAAGTCGACACTCATTAACAAGATGTGCAGTTTCTTACACTTGAGTACATTGACTATAAATTTTTTACAGCATTGCATTTAAACAACATTGAATTACCTCTAGCATGACCAGTTAAACTGCTCAATTTCACCCAGACCCATCTAGGCTGTTTCATGTCAGGTACTCTTTTTGTTAGGTCTTCTATTAAATTCTTTTTAAAAAATTGAATATAGGACCAAATATTGCGCCACTTATAAAAAACGGAAAGGTTTTAATTACTGAAAAGTTTTTCTAGATTGTAATTGATTTAGAAGAGCAATCAGATCAAACTAAATTAGATAATCTTTTAGATGTTTTCTATCTTTTATTCAAAGTTTTTTTATTGAAAGCTTTCTTTTTGGCAAAGGAGGAGCAATACTAGAAAGTGCTGAGAGCTATTCAGTGAGAGTTGACTTTAAAGTGCCGATTATAACTCACATGGCAGTGTTTAACTATGCATCTATTTTGCTTGTATGTAAACTGTTCATTCAAACAGTACTGCAATATTCTGCTGTTAAAAAAACTAATGCAAGAGCTGATATACGAGAAGTTTTAGTATTGGCATCCTAAGTCAAACCAGCTAACTTTAATAAAATGTCATTTCTTGTTTTCAGTTTTGTCTTAATTTTTCTATGTTAGACTTTTAGGTAAGAGAACAAGTCAAGAGTGACTCCAACGTAGACCGGATGAAAGTTGTACTTAACTAGTATTCTATTTAATAAAATGTTTATTTTTTGTGTTTTTAAAAATTTAATAAATGAAAGCAAAAAGACTTTTGTTTTTGATGAGTTTACACAAAGATGTCATTGCTTGAAGTAATCACACAAACCAGAAGCATCTTAGAAAAGTTGTTTTTAAGCTGATCAAATTCTTTATGTTGAAAAGTCAGGACAATATTGTCAGTATACACAATTTTTTTTAAACTTGTATCAAAGAGGTTACTCGTTTATACATTAAAAAGTAACAAAAATAATACTACATTTTGAGGAAAACTATTGCTAAGGTTTTGATTTCTCCGATAAAAACTCCAAATCTTTTATTTATTAACACGCTCTCAATAAAACTAACAATCCGTTTGTAAAGTACGACTTCATAAAGTTTGTGTATTAAACCATCTTTCTATACTGTATCACATGCGCCAGTAAGATCCAAAAAAACAACACCAGTTTTTAAGCGTTTTTTGAAACCAGATTCAATGTGAATTGCTAAGGCCAAGACTTAGTCGCAGCAACTTCTCTGTAGGTAGATAAACTCCAGCTTCATCGAGAGGAAGAACATCTTCAACAATAGGAAAAATTATTCGCTCCAGAATCTTGTAACAAACACTCAACAAAAAATAGACTGATAACTAGGCGCATTCTGTAGAGGTTTTTTTTAAATGCAATTATCTTGTTTTTTTTTAAACTCTAGAAACAAACGAGCTCAAATATAAATATTGTTAAAAAGAAGTAAGCCATTTCATTGTAAAACTTCCGAGATTTTTGATGAATTCTAGAAGGTCTCATTAAATCTAGCTAATTTTCTACACTTTGTTAGTGATATAGCTGCTTTTAACTCATCTACGTTAAATTATTTGAAAAATTCTTTTAAAATGTTGATCTTTCTTCTTTGTTTTTAAACCCAAAATGTATTAATTCATTTATTATTTATATTTGAATAAAAGTAGTCTAAACTTCATCAGGCAAAAAGTTTTATACAAATATCATGCAATAGGTCATTTACAACGCTCCAACGCTCGTTTTTTTAAAGTTTTATTTATGTTTAATTTTTTTTGCAATACAAATTTTTGGAAAAAAACAAGAACAACTTAGTTATTCATTGATCTCATAATGACAAACTAAAATTGGCAGTGTTCTACATCAATCCATTTCAGAAATACCTAGAGAAAGCAAACCATTTTTAAAAATTAAGTTTTGCAAGTTTCGATCAAATTTTTGATACTGCAGTAGCCCTTAATTTAATCCCAATAGAAAATTTTATACAAAATTTAAGTTTTATGTCCCGTTTTCAAAATACAGAGATTTAAAAATCGGCAGACATCCACTGGCAAATCATAATAAAAACCAAGAGCTACAATAGTATTAATTTAAAAATTGAAACTGTTAAGTTGTTTGTAAATCTTATTACTTCATTTTGACTTTTTTAATAAACTTTAAATTCGAAAAGATTTATCCTAATTTATATTTTATATATAAATAAACAAAAAAAATCTAGTTTTGATAGCTATATATTATTTGTTCATATTCGTCGACGGTTTTTCCAGCATTTTTTTTTATTTAACAAATAATCACACGTCACTGAACTACACTGAACTAATCGTTCTCCACCTGATTACCTACTGTAATGACTACGATTTTTCTGGCAATCAAGTTTGTACGTCTGTAAGTTAATCTTGAAAATAAGTAAAGTCTTTTTAAATGACTTTAACCGGTAAAACAGTAAATGAAGTAAAGCTTTTCAACACGTGGTTGTCGTAAGTGCAAGACACTCTTTCATAAACCTATACCATATTGAATCGTTACTTAATCCATAATCCTTGATGCAATTATAAATAAGGTATTTTTTAACTCCGATATTAAATGTTAGATTTTGAATTCTTTTAAGCCAGCGAGCGTAAAACTGTTGACTCTCCATCTGCTCCACCACTGTTTTTTTTTTTAGATACTAGAAATGATTAATAACTTAAACTTTTTAAATCTACTGGTGAAGATAAAATAATCTAGATAACTCGAAACCTAACTTCCACTAACTGAATTACAAAATAGCCTTATTTATAAATGTGTTACCGTGCATTATCGTTTTTTCGTAGCCCAAAAAAATGTTCCGTATAATATAATTACTGTATAAGTTAAATTTTAGACAAACCAAAAATACGTTAATAGAAAAAATCTCCGCAAGACTGCAAATTGTTATTTAAAATTGCTTGAAATAAGAGAGATCAAAACACCAAAACTTGATTAATCCAGTTAGACATATACAGACTTAAATATTTACTGTTTGAATAGTAAATTTGATTTAAGAAGTCATTCTATTGGTTTTCTGTAGTCGAACACTATAAAATCAATATAACTTAGAACCATCAGTTAATCGAAGCTTTACGTTTACTTGACCAATTTGGCAACTTACTGACGAGAGTTTTAGAACACTCGTTATTATTATATTATAAAGCTAATATTTTTAGCCTAGTAGGTATTTTTTTGCAATGATTTTCTGATGTCTTTTGAATAAATTTAAGCTAATGTCAAGTATTAAAATATTTGAGATTCCTTTTATAGTTTATTTTTGTCTGTTTGGGCTAATGCGAGTAAAATCTTCGTGCAGGCATCTAAATATTTATGAGTTGGTATATCCAAATTGTAGACCTGAAGCGACGCAATTATAGCACCATTTGGCATTTCTCTCAGTGAAAAAATTTGAATAATTAATAAGCATCTCTCAATCGTCTCGTGTTTTGTGAAATGGCTGCGAGGTATGTTCGTGATCCGTTCCTCGGCTTTGGTGGTGTACAGAGAGCGAGGTAGTGTACGTGATTGACGTATTCCTCATCAGTATTCCAGCGTTGCGATTGGACAGACGCAGCTGTCAATCAAAAAGTTTTGCACGCGCCTCCCCTACTGAAAAGCCCCGACTCGCCAATGTATTGGAATATTTTTATTCCCCGTTTAATACTTCGTATAAAAATTAAATGGAAATGTGTAGGTGCCTCGAAGAGGGTGAAATTTAATTCACATTTTAAACGATTTTAAAACCGTTTTAAATAACTTCAATTTTGCGTGATCTTGGTTTTACTTAATCCTAATTGAATAATGCAATCGAGGGAATAAAACACACGCGTGCACTAGGTCACTCGTATCGATTTATCTTCTTTCATTACATTATCAATAACGGATTATAAGTAGATGACACCAATGATAACCAAAATAATCAAGTTTTTCTCTTCCAAAATAACTCATTTTCACAATCATTTGCCCACTTCCTTCTCTTTCAACGCTTAGACGAGCTGACATTGTTTCAACAACCATCATGTGTTGACGATATGACATGACACCTTTAAATGTATTATTAGATTTTAAACGCGTGTCCTTATTTTATTCTCTATCATTTTTAACATCAAAATTCAAGGACGTAATAATTTTTATTATTATATTTTGTTGACAATAACTCTATTTGGCGCAGAGAATCTTTGTCATTTTTATAATTGTTTTTTGCATTTAGATTTCCCACAGCCGTACATTTTTAACAATTGGAAGCATCCATTGTTGTTTACAATGCTGCTGTATCATTATTTCAATTACAACAATTTCTATAATAACTGTCCTGAACATTACATGATTTTCAAGTCCATGACAATTCAGTGATATCCATTTTTTTGTAGTCAAACACTATGAAATTGATATGATAGCAAATGTCTATTAGTCTATTTATATTACAACTATTGTAAAATATATAATGTAATCATAAACCCGTGATCATTTTGCGTGCAATACTCATTCTAATGACCAATGGCTGCTTAAGTACATTTTGATCATAGAGAAAAAAATTCTCAATATGTATCTTCTTCAAAAATCCAATTAATTGAAATTAATTCTTTTAAATTACAGTGCGATTAAATTGATTTGATGGTTGTAAAAGTAGATCAATAGTAATGAAACAACAAGTAATTATAATAATTTATTTCTTACTTACAAATTTGATTTATAGTTGGAGAGAGATAGTTTGATATTAAATTCCACCTGGTGACAGCTGTTGACGAAGTTTGTTATTCGGAAATAGGAAACATGAAAAGTTTCACAATTGCTATTTCAACCGAATCATTCCACCCACAAAGTATTGTTCCAGATATTAAAGCCAATAATTATTGTAATTTTCTTTTCAGAAAACGGACTTCCAAGAAGATTAAGGACAGCATATACCAACACCCAATTGTTAGAATTAGAAAAGGAGTTTCACTTTAATAAATATCTATGTCGTCCTAGAAGAATAGAAATAGCTGCTTCATTAGATCTAACTGAGCGACAGGTATATTTTAAAACTCCTCAGAAAAAAAAACCAAAAATAAAAAACTGTTTTAGGTAAAAGTCTGGTTTCAAAACCGTCGGATGAAACACAAACGGCAAACACTAGGCAAACAAGGAGATGACGGCGACGATAAAGATTCAGTAACCAGCGATGGAGGCAAAAACGGAAAACTCTCTTCCGATAAATTCCTCGATGACGAAATGTCGAAGAAAAGTTGTCAAGGATGCGAAATGCCAGCAGCTGGACTTTGTGGCGCTCATGATGAAATCCCAGACATTAGTTCAACCAGAGGCAACAATAACAACACCCCAAGTGCGACAAACAACAACACAAATTTTAACAACAACAGCAATGGTGCAAGTAGTGTAGGAAGTTCAAGTCCCTTTGACAAACTTATCGAAGAAGATTCAAGATCAAATGAAGATAGCGGATCACACGCAAGCCCCCGAATATCTAAAAAACCAACAACAAATTCTGTTACTGTCAAAGTCGAAAACCGGAGAAACTCTCCAAACTGTGACCGAAAAATCGGACTGAGTAAAATTTCCCCGAGTATTAAAGAAAGTGTTCCAAGTGAACCCATGAAGATGTCTCCCAAAAGTGCAAATAATATTCATCCGAGTCCTTTGGGAATGACTGGGAATATGATGTACCCTCATTTACAACGTTCTTCACCTACAACAGCTACAGCAATAGCCTCAGCTACTGTAACAATCCAAAATGTTAGTAATACAATTCCGCCTTTTGTGTCAAGAGGGTCAATGGCACATTTTCCCAATCAGTACCAAATGAATAATCAGGAATACAGAAGTGACCGGTCGAAACACACCCAACAACATTACCAAATGACTCAAAATCTCTATCCGGGCGAGATGTACAACCCTGAACACCCAACAGTCAACGAAGGACAACCGTATTTAAGAAACCCGGGAGTGTCCCAAGGAGTTTCAAGGGTGCCTCGTGGACGACAATACAATTACCCCAACCACCAGCAACAGTATTACTACAATAAAAATCACTCAAATTCTGAATACGGCATAAACCATCAGAATTACGTTCAGAATTACCAAAGCGAGCATCCGAATTACAACCATTATGGGTATCACTCAAATGTGTACCCGAATGAGAGTACAGAAGTGGCTCATTTGCCCACAAATTCAGTACATATGAGCCATGAAGGTAACACGAGTTACTACCAGAACGATAACATGTTACAGAAAAATCAAGAGTATTCTGGTAAAGTTGGTTACTACGAGAATAACCATTACAATGCTAACCAACTACCTTCAAGTGATCCCAATTACATTTCTCCGGAAGTATTCCCCAATACGAACAATACGACGATAATGACCCCACCTGCGAGTGTACAAACTGAATCTAGTGATAATTATAATTCGTTTCATCAATTCTATTCCAGTGAGTCTTCACAAAATCAAGTCGCACCGACTGGTGAAAATAGTAACAGTTCGTCGGATTTTAATTTTTTGAGTAATCTGGCTAACGATTATACGCCAGAGTACTACCAGATTTGATTCAGTGCAATGGACAACCCTGTATACTGTTAATTTTTACTGTTACTGATGTGATTTTTTTATTGTTTTTGGTTTTTCTATTCTTATAGCGATTATATATTTTAACTTGTTCACGTTGAATGTATACACTTTATAAAAAAAGCGCTTCATCTAGCCATCAATATTTAGACAATCTAAAAAATTATTTATTCGTTTGTTATTGATACAATCAAAAAACAATCATTGGATTTTGTTTCATCGCACGATTCTGCCGGAATTCTTATTATTATAACATAAATGTATGTACAATTTTAGGACAAAACTGTAGTTTGTTGTTAAATGTAAATACTTTGCAATTTAATGTAATACTAATATTGTACAGTTAGAGACACATTGGTACACTTTAGCATTTTGATTCGAAAAATATACGACTGTAGCTTTATCGTGTTTCATTATTCCGACCTTAAATAATCAAAACAGAAACTTCCTACAAAGTTTTACTTCAGAATTGGGTCTCATTGAATTGATGAGAAATATACATAGTGCAAATCATAGAACGGTATATTGGAAATAAGGTGTTTGACATTGATGGATTACCCTAAAAGCTGAGTGAGTCATCCAACCCCGAATGCGGCTCTTTCCCTCTACGATACCAAATCAGCTGATCTCAGCAAAGTTTTTACACAACCAATTCCAGTCAATGTTTCTACAAAAAAATATATCAAAAGTGTCGCAATCGATTGAAAAAATGCAACTGTTGTAGGGGAATTACAGTAAAAGCTCGAAGCTAGGCTCAACTGGAGATGCTCCTGCCATCTAGGAAAGAGAGGCCTAAGCTTGTAAGCGAGTAAGTAACTTTTTGAATGACAGAGTTCTGTAACTTGTTGAAAAAACATTAAATATAACACTGTTTTTTAAGTAATTTAGACAAATTGTTTGAATAATTTTATATTATTTCAAAAATAATTTAAAATTGTTTTTAGCGTATAAAACAATATCTAGACGCTTATATACAAAAAAAAAATAGAAAATTTCTATCGATTGTAAATTCTTTAGACGCTACACTGACGCCACCTACACCACCTACCCGACTAAGATAAACATTTTCTACAGAAAACTGTATTCAATAAAACGTGTTGTAAAGTAAATGACTAGATGTTGCTCAAGTTTGTAATGCTACAAAAATGGTATTGATCAAAAAAATGTTTAAATAGACAACCACATCTTGACAAATCACATTCATAGTTATTATTTGAAATAACCATTCAGAAGCTAATACTAGAGACCATGCGAAATGGGATACTTGGATCGACTGTTTTAATACTATACGCGACAAAAAATTTGGGATATCAAATTTTTCCAGTTACATTATGAAAAGTGATATCAACCTTGATAATAACATTAATTACAATTTATTACAATATTGTTTATGATGACAATACAACGTCAATCTTAACAGGATAGTAATTTACACGATTTGACTTGTTTGTCAGTGTCATGATTTAATGGCTCAAATTTTTTGTCATAAATTGAGTAGTTCTATACAATAATAATAGTTCTCAATTGCATGCCATGTAAGCCTAAAGAATATAATGTACCTAATAACTGTTATTTGAAAAATAAGTTATCAAGAAATAATAACAGTTATTCTCGCAGTTATTATTAAGGTATTGAGGTAACAAAGTCCAAATTTGGACGTTGTGACTGAAATAAATTAAAATTTTTTAAAATAAACTACAGATCTTTTAATTACCATTACCATGTTTTTTTACTTGGGCTGAATAGATTACAAAAAGTGATTTTACTCACAGTGACCAATTTTGCTGTAGACGAATATTTACCTATAAATACATTAATAATAAATGTATTATTTATTTATATTTATATATGTATTTATACTCTTCAACTTAATATCAAATTCCGAAAATATATTTTTCTAAATTCTATTATTTTCAAATTACAGCAATTTTATATTAACCAATAACATAAAAGATTAATTATTAATAAAGGTAATATCTATGTTACTAGGCTAAAGATTTCTACAAACTACAAAAAAATTTTCACTAAATACTAATAAGTACTAAAAATATCTTTCAATAACTATGCTATTAATTTTTTGAACTAAAAAAAAATAACCATAAATTAGCAATGCTAAAAAGCTTGAAAAGAAAAATACTACTAGATTATCTTTATAAATACTTTTTACAATCGCAAGACAAAACTATCAAATTAGAAATACTTTCTAAAATATTTATAAAAAAACAGATTACCATTACCATGGTCTATTTTTTAAACAAAGAAAAACTAGTAAACGTTAAAAACTTAAAATATTCGTTAGTGATTTGTTAATTTTCAAAATCAACCTATCTCAAATAAGTATTTCAAATTTCTAACGCTTACTAGTCTCTTATTATGGTAAAAAACATGAACCATAGACATTACCATTCTACTATTTTGATTACCACCGATCTTCGAAATTACCAAAGATTCCTATTAAAAACTAATACGTAATACCAAAAAAAAAAAACTTTTTAATGTTAAGAATTTTTTAGACTGCCAAATGCGGCAATATGACGTTTGCATACAAACAAGTTGACCTTCTTCTCCAAACTATTGATCAACGAGTTGTCGCGTAGTAGCAAAACGGTCTCGAAAAGCTAGTTGCCTGAAGCGCCTGTTTTGACGCTCTCTGGTAGGAATCAGTTGACCTGTTGGTTAGTTTCGTATTTCTCTACTTTTTTCTGTCCACACTTGAAACACACGCGTTACCATCATTGCAGTAGAATCAATAAAGCAGGCAATTTCGGGATAGAACAAACCAACATCTCGAAACGCCACAATTCTACTTTTGTCAAAATTTCTAAAATGGTGATATCGTTGATGACTTTGGAGTAGACATTTTGTTACCCTTAATTAATACAAATATTCGGAGACACACCAACTGCAAATATTTCTACTTATCAGCTCTGATAAGCCTTTTTCTGATGAAGTTTTTGTTATATCTTTGTTTCTTAACAAAACTAAGAGTTTTTACCTTTCTTGCAAGAACTGTTAAAGATAAACCGTTGTAATAGTTACTATAACTAGCTTTAAATTTACTCATTCTGTTGCCAAAAAATCGCGTACAAAAAGTTATTCCTTCTGGATGTGATGTGACACTTGTAACGTAGTATACCTTTTGTTTACAGTAAGACTACCATCAGATTAGCAATGGTTTTTGAGATTACCACAAAAACAATTATATTAGCTAGAGATTATCATTTTTTTAAACATTTAACTGATTAGCACCGGTGAAAAAAAATTACATTAGATTATTATTATTGATTAGTAATTACCTACGATTACAGAATGATTACCATGATTGCCATGGCACAGGAGACATCTGATTGCCACAGTGAATCACCCCTTAGATGTTGTAATATTTCATATTTCCCCCCTTATCTGACCTAAAATTGTTATATGGATCGATATCAGTAGCTGATACTGATAGGAGATCGCTGTACATACGTTTGTAAATCGTCTTTTAAACTCAAGATGGCGCGCAATTAATAATAATTACAAAAATATATCAAATGATTAAAAACATGAAATCTGGATAAGTCATAGAAATAATAGCTTACCTTACAATTTTTTATTTTTCTTACCTAAAATACTTACTCTAAAGTTCTGTTTTTTACCAGATTTGATTTGAAAATCTACCAATCATAAATAATGAGTATTTTAAATTAACAATGCTAATGACTGCTTTTACTTTGGTAGAAAAACAAACTATAATTCGTTTTTTTTGCTAACTTATAACGGAAATTAAAAAAATATATATTTTAACTTATCAGTTGTTAACAACTATTATTCACGGCAGAATAAACCGAACATCAAATTTTGACACTGACAACTAAAATCGTGTAAACCACACTTCCTTGTCAATTTTAAGGTATATTAATAATGTCGTCGTGACAAACATCGTGTTTGTGGATAAATGAAACAAAAATTAAACGTTGATTTACACTTCTTTTTATATAAATTTTTCTTCACTTACTTAGGAAATGATTTAGGTACATTTTGTTAATTCGATACGCAAAGTAAAAAAATAGAATCCAAATAGGCCACGAGAAAAAGAGATAGACTCAGCAATCATTTCTAAATGTTGTATTATAGCAATGTATGATTGTTGCGATTACAGTTTCAGTCAGATCGCCATCATAATTAAATTTTAAATTTAGACTTTTAATTTTCCACTTAATAAAAACAAAATAAAAACATTAAAACAATCTTACCTTATTTAACCTTAATATGAAATTTCTGTTCATATAACTGCATGTATACTTATAGAGTCAAATCCACAAACAGCAAATAATTTAGAATTTGGTCACAACTAATTGTGATTACTAAATATAGAAATATATAGATGTTATTTAATCAACACACCCGCATATATTTGCCATCCAGTTCTTATTTGTTAGTCCTTAAATAAAAATTGAATGTCTTAGTTCTTTTCCGTATTCGATTAAAATTTCTTGACAAAATATTTCTATTTCCAACACAATTTTTTTCTTGTGAACAGTTATCATGCACAGACCAAACCGATATTGTAGTACACGGTAAACTAATACAAATTCTCATTTAGACTCTCAAGTTAATAGTTATTTTTTATATTAAATTACTAAGAACAAAAGCAATTTATTTGTTTTGCCTATTCAGTAAATCCGTGCTTCCTGAAATTATCGTCTCGATAAACAGCTGATTCCCAGCTAATTCGCCGATAAGAGCTTAAAGATTCAATTTCAGTCTACTTTGCAAATTGTAAATATCTTTGTGTGTGCAGTTTTTTCACATTAAAATTTTGATGAACGAGTTGTTGGAGAAAGAAATGGTTTTGAGAAATTTTTTTGATAATCCCGGTGAAGACAACGGCCCCTACTGGCTCCCCCTGTAAGCGCTTATGACTAGTGTTATTTATTTATTTGATAACCAAAGGACGGACAAACCGTGCATCGTGATGATCAAACTTATTGCCGACTCTACATGGTACTATGGTACCACACCACTGAGTTAATTCTGCAGGTTGGCTTTATTGACGCGCGTAGTAGGTATGTATTAATTATACAGGGTGTAACATTGAAAGCTTCTACCTCTAGTAACTTTTAAACAGGTGAAGATAAGAAAATAAAAAAAAAACGTTTCGACAGTATTAAGGGGGAAGTAGGATGGGTATGTTATTTAGTCTGTTAAGTATTAAAGTATTAGCATTCCAATCTCAACCCCTACAAACTTTAGTAGGACTATATCATTTGTGTTACATCAAATGAAAGGTAAGGACCGGTAGAGTGTGACAAAAAAAATCGCATCAAAATATCTTTATTATTAACCCCGGTATAGAGAAAACAAGTGATGGACGGATATTTTTTTACCGCACAATAATTAACTCTTTAACGAGCAAAAGATACTTGCAGTTGCTAGATGATATCATAGATTCCCTCATTGTAAATGCAAGTAAAACAAACGCTACGTTAAACCCTCATGAAGTATTCTTTCAGCAGGATGGAGCACCACCTCATTATTTTAGACCCCTGCGAAAGTATTTAAACAACAGGTAGTCAAACAAATGGGTAGGTCGGAGAAGTAGCATCGAATGGCTGGCCAGATCGTCAAATTTTAAACAGTTAATTTAAGTTAATAAATATCACAGCAACCATTCGTTTATCAATTATTTTACTTTATACTTCTGTGAATAATAAAAATATTTTGTTGATTTTTTTGTGTAGCATTTTCTCGGTCTTTACCTTTTATTTGATGTACATAGTATGGTTCTATTAAAGTTTGTAGGGGTTGGAGTTGTAGAATACTCTAACACTTACAAACCAAATAACATACCCATCCTACTTCCCCTTTGGTACTGTCGAAACAATTTTTTTCTTATTTTTTTTATCTTCACCTGTTTAAAAGTTATTAGAAGTAGAAGGTTTAAATGTTACACCCTGTAGCATTCGAAATCGAACCAGATCGATATGTTGCGTTGTTTCCTTTGACAATACGTATCTACCCTTGCAGTCCGCACCCTGTTCAACTTTTATTTTTGATCTGTTGATTTTTTTTTAGAATAAGCATAGTTAGATTTTCTTTTTAATGCACTTGTCTGTTTCTTTTTAACACATTGTTGTATATGTAATATATGTAAAGTAAAGAAAAACGAACTATATATCCTTTCATTATTTTTCTCTTACTTATTTGACCAGCATTTGTGGTTTCTTAAAAAGATTTAGTTATTTTAATTTATTTATTTTCGTATTTAAAAATATCGACTTGCATGTATTTGTTAAAGAACTTGAGTGTTTTACTTATATGACTGAAACTGTAATGTATTGTAACACATGCGATCACAATGTAAATTTTAGAAATATAGAGTGTTTAAAACGACATATAAACACAAAAAAACATTTAGAAAGTTCAACGGTGACTTCAAGTCACACTTTCAACGTGGATCTAGCAAAGCATATTTCAGCAAATATTTCTCTAAAGAAGCTAAACAATTCACCACTCCAGAATTTTTTACATAAGTAGGGTAAAGGTACCGATTATGAAATAGGGTCTCAATATGAGATAGCGTCTTACTGACGATACCGTGCATTTGAAATGTGTGGCACTTGCGTCGCTCACTTCGTCGGATGAACAGGTTCAATCGTGTATCAATGTGCTCCAGCCAGCGACAGCGAACAGGCGAGAACATGTCGATTTGTCGCAGAAGCAAAAACACAATTTTTTCCGCACTAGATGCAAAGTACGTGAAATTTTACAAAATTTGTTTTGAATGTTGTAAAATATTAATAAATTCATCCCTTATATAGTCTATTTTATAATACTAGTGCACACTATAGTGTTTTATAAGTGAAAATAAATGTTTTTTGTTGAATTTCGGTCAAATGGTAAATTCTCATCTCATAGAGATATCTCATATTAGGAACCACCGAATGAATCTACTAGGAGACTTCGCAGTGGATCAGCGGCTGTTATAACATCGTCAGCTTACAAACAAGCGCTTCTTAAAACTACAGGAAAGAAGAAAAAGAAAAGAAAATAAAAAGGTTTTAAAACAAACAACAGCAGTTAAAGGGAAGAAACTAATGAATAAAAAGCAAAAGAGTGCAATAAAGAGAAAGAGACAGATATGTACAATCCAACAGTTCTGACTTAAATGAAAAACCAATTCCTGCAGATAGCAGTAGCGAAGACGAGTCAGATGATCCTAAATGCCCTTATTGCGGCGAAAGATTTTCTCAAGATAAAAAAGGAAAAAATGGATAAAATGTCAAGCTTGTTTTAAATGGGTACACAAAGATTGTGGCGAGCCTTTTACTGGAAATACATTTTTATGTTCTTTATGCTTAAATGATTGAGTGTAATTTATTGTTATTAGCTCTACGAGCATAATAATTATTAGCGATAGTAGCTTCTAAGTTACAAACTCAATAATAGTTGTGATTACATACCTAATGCGATTAAGATGTGATCTCTGATTAAATATTTAAAAATGTTTTTTATTTTATTTCTTTTTTCTAAGAATAGATTTTTGTTTTATTTAAGATATAAGTATCTACCTTCATATTTTTTGACATTTTGCTACAAAAGTTAAATACTTATAAATCTAATAAATAGATAATATAATTAAAGTATTTTTAAATTTTATTCTTGAGGTTTTGAAGATATAGGTAACACTGTTAAAAAGCTTTAAAATTAAGACTGGTAATAATAAAAACATTAATTTTTATCTGTATATCTTTTATTTTTAGTGTTAATAAAAATTAAATTAAGTTTATCAATATGAGGCAGCATCTCGTATTAAGATCAGCTGGTAGGTATCTCTTATTAGGAGACCTTTTGGTTTTAACACAAAAACTGACTTACTTTAATTAAACCTATGTATATTAAAATTCGAACGAGATAGAAATTATTAAAGGATTTCTAAAACTACATAAAATGATAATTAAAAACAGTATATAAATATTTTCCTAATTGCATATATTTTGGAAATAATTAACAAAATGTAAATGGTATCTCATAATCGGTACCTTTACTCTATACCAATCGAAACATTCCGAATAAATCCACGTTTAGAAAATACTATGTTTCAATGAAGTACGAAAAAGTAGTGACCAAATCCAAAATTGAAAACAAATATCTTTGGATTTGTGCCAATGAAACTACTGATATTAAGGGCAGGTGTATTGTCAATATCATTGTTGGCACATTAAATCGAAAGCAACTTTTAGATAATTTTTTAATTTCTAGTATCTTAGAACAAAGTGTAAACGCCAAAAATATTTCTGAAAAGAAACAAAATGCTTTATGTCTTTATTAAAATTATTTTGACGTTTCTAGTGTTATATTGTTTGTTTCAGATGCAGCTAGTGTAATGTTCAAACAGAAAAATTATATGTTCCAAATATGCTGTATTTGACGTGCTTTGCTCATGAGTTATATAAGGATTTATGAGTTTATTCGTAATAGTTTTTCTGATATAAATTCTTCTATAAGTACATTTAAAAAAAAATTGTTGAAAGTACCTAGCAGAATATCGTTATACAGAAAAATGTGTAGAAATATTCCGTTACTTCTACAACCAGTAATTATAGGGTAGAAGCTTAGATAGAAGCTGCATCCTTTTTTTCAAAAAACTTTAATTCGTTAATATTATTTGTTTATAACTTAAAAAGTAAAGCTACCAGCACTGAAGAGTGTAAGTCTCTATTATTAAAAAAAAATTTTAGACTTAGATCTTAAGCTAAAATTCATTGACGACAATTTTTTCAAACTACTGGTAACTATTCAATGTTTAAAAACTCAGAAGTTATTAAAAACAAATATTTAATTTTAACGCAACCCTAGTACGTCAATAAACTTATCTTGGTAAAGTAGACCGTTGATACATTGCTGGCGTGCCGCGCGCAATCAACTTCTCTATGCACTTGGCCGACTATCCAGATCATTGATTTGCACAATTTGTCCGCTCTTTATTAATAACAGAAAAAATAAAATAAAATTTTAGAGTCAAATATTTAATAAAAAACTAATTATATATTTATGCATTAAGACAACAACCAACGATTATTAAAAAAGTGTACTAATTTATTAAAAAGTAAAGATAAAATATGATAAATTGTTGTATACAAGTATCCCTAACATACATATCTGTACAATAGGTTACCACATATTTGTAACGTAAAAACCAATATTAGTTTCGTAAATTGATAAAGTCTCGTGATTTTCACAAACACGTGTTGAAGAGCTTTACCCTCTTTTATTGCCTTACCGGTTAATGTCATTTAAATGGGCTTTACTTATTTTTCTTATTTTTTATGCAGAGGTGCGTTCACCCGGCGATACATCTTTGGTTGTCCAACTCCGGACGTAGATGAATTCATGCATGCACGCCAGAAAAATCCAGGTGTAGAACAATTAGTTCGGTATGATGCAGTAGCATGTTGTTAAATAAATTTTAAAAAATGTTGTAAAATATCGTCAACGTGTAGGTAATATACGAATAATAAATGGCTATCAAAACTAAAAAAATATGTTTATTAGTTTATAAAAGCAAGAATTAGATGATTGTCAACGCATTGACCTAGATAAAAGTGTCTACAGTTTGTTTACTATTCAAAAAACCACCACCTGTTGAATTAGGTTTGTCAAAATTAAATTTACTAGATTTGACATTGTTGAAATTTTTGGTTATTCTGTCACTCTTCTATCATGCTCAAAAAGTTAAAAATTTTGGTTTTCAATTAAAATAAGAATATTAAAATACTACAGTTAGAGATTTGTACGATCTACAACTGCAGCTAACTCTAACACGTTGTTACAATTTAATAAAAAAATAAATTACAGCTCCAAATTCCTGTCAAATTTAGGTTAATTTTATTGTACGTCATTTTAAAAGTTATGCCATGTTGCCAGATATATTTTAGGTGTAAACTGCAATGTTGGTGTTTGTTTGAAAAGTAATTAACTTTTATTTAGAGTTTTGAATTTTGTTAGCTCACTAAAAAAGTCAAAATAAAGTAATAAGATTGTTAACAAATTAAATTTTTTGATTAACACAATTGTATGTCTTAGTTTTTATTCTTATTTACCAGTGGCGGCCTGTGGATTTTTAAATCGCTGTATTTTGATAACAAAGTATGAGACTCAAATTTTGTTATAATAGTTATTTATTGTATAAGTGTTTTAGACAGCGTTTTATCCATGCAATGGGTAAATGGATAAGCGCGAGACGCAGTCGAGCGTTTCATATTCTTAAGTGGATAAAACGTTTTTATTAAAATATAACGTTTTATCCACAATTACAGCGATTTAAAATCAGAATCGCTAAAATTTTATCTCATGTTATCAAAAAATAATTTGAAATTACACTCTGACAGCGAATGTCACCTCAAAAATTATTGAAATTAACTAAAAAACATGGGAGGTGTTGAATCGTTGCTATTTATTTTCGATTGTTTATCGACTCCATTTGTACAAAACGCTCTGCAAGTTGGTGAAAATAGAAGAAAGTGATACTGTTCCTGAGACAATTCTTGAGGAAGCTGAAAAAGCGACTCGCTAGTTATTGCCTGCGAAGTCCAAAGAACATCATAAAAAAGTATTTTCAGAATTTAATAAATGGAAAGAAGAACGGGGGGTAATGACAATAAATGAGAAAGTTCTGCTATCGTATTTCTTAAATTTGAAGAAGAGGTATGCAATTTCCCATGTGGTCGAAGTACTCCATGCTGAAGGCCGCTATAAATGTCTATAAAGACATAAACATTGAAAAATATAGTAAGCTCATGACCTATCTGAAGAATCAGTCAAGAGAATACAGGCCAAAGAAAGCTGCAGTATTGGAAAGAGCACACGTGGAAGAGTTTTTAACAAGGGCTTGCAACAAAGAATATTTGATGATCAAGGTAATCTCTGTGATTACATAGACATTGTAGATAATAAATTTTGGAATATTTTAGGTTGCATTAATAATGGGGGTGTCTGGTGGCTGTCGATGCTGTGAGCTGACAAATTTAGAAATCAGTGATGTAGAAGATAGAGGCGCATACCTGATTATTTTGATACCAGATACCAAGACTCAAGACAGGCGTTTTACGAAAATTTTCAATTATAGAAGAAGGATTCTCTGTCAACACTGTGGAGAAGTGTAGGAAATACATGTTCTTACTTCCGAAGAAGTTATCTATTGAGAGATTCCTTTTACGATACGCTAATCAAAAATGTACATCGCAACCTTTTGAAATTAACACTTTATCGAAAGTTCCTTTTAAAGTTGCTTCGTCTTTGAATCTGGCGAAAGCAGAAGTTTATACCGGCCATTGTATGAGGCGCACTTCAACAACTTTACTGCCAATGGAGGTGCTAATCTTACAACAATTAAACGACATGTTGGGTGGAGGAGCTCCGCCATAGTAGAAACTTATATTGAAGATTCTGTATCTAATAAGCTTGATATCGCAAGGAAAATCTAAGGTTCTCCTGGTACTAGTCGTTCCTTACTAGAGGAGACGTCTATTGTTCCTACAACTACTATTCGTTCTGGAACCGATAACAACTACAAGCTTCTTATTAATGGAAACGAAGTAAAATATAATAAAACAAAAAACGAAATGTCTATTAATGTAAATGTTAATGTTAATATTAATAATAAATAAAATGCGATTGATTTAAGATTGTATTTTTTTATTATTCCAGTAGTAGAATAAAGTGATTTCATTATTCCACTAGTGGATAAAGTGTTACTTTATACGGTTCGTAAGTGTGAAGTATATTCAATTATAAGATAATTGTGGATAAAAGGTTTTTATAGAAACCAAACCACTGCAGTAAATAAAAAGTTTGATCAAAATTTAATTTTTAAAAATGTTGTGCCTCTTCTAGGTATTTCTGAAACCGATTACTGTAAAACACTGTAATTTTTTTTCACCATTATGAAACAAATTATTGTCTAGTTTTCTAAAATTATTTCTAAAATTTTATTTAACAATGTTATAAAATAATGAAATTTAAAATATTTATTTTCGATACAAGTGTTACAAGTGAACTTTTATTTTAAGAGTAGAATGTTCCGAATAAACATTGAATCAAGTTCTCACAACGATTTTAAGCTAAGTTCATTAATAAAAACAAGAGTTTTAAAAAACCGTTTTTTTGTGCTATAACCAAGAATTTTGTTAACTGATGTAAACTTTTCCTCTTTTTATCTTATTCTAAAGTTAAAACTTCAAACTTAAATTTTAGAGGACAGATACATAACGTTAAGATTTCGTGTAACAAAAGTCTTTCTTCTTTTTCCTACTTCTAATGTCAATCTATTTTACTGGAAAATTTGGAACCACTGACGCAAGTGTTGTGTCTTGTATCTCAAGATCAAGAATAGCTGACAATAGCGTTTATATTATAGTAACTGGCCGTTTACTAAGCAACAGCTTTAATTTTTCTCTAAAAACATGCTTTCAAAAATCCGATTTGAGTACCATTTAAATAAAATAGCAAAATAAACCAATTCTACCAAGATCTTGAGATACAAAAAACAATTAATGTTTCTTAATATATACACGCTAAAATTTTAATCTTTCTTTTACCAAACTAAAATTCAAAGCTGTTTAAAAATTTAGTCATTTTTGAAAACTTTTTGTTGCACGAAATGTTAGTGGTATGTCTACGTGTGTCTTTTAAAATTCAAGTTTAAAATTTTATTTTTAGAATAGTCCAGAAAAAAAATTGCATCAATTAATAAAATTGAGGCGTGTAGAAGAAAAACTTATCTTATCCATTTTTGGTCAAAATTGAGATAAGTTACGTGTACTAAGTTTTAGTCCGGATAAGCCTACTAAAACTGTTCGTAGAAAAACTCGCTAAATCCTATTCAAAATAAATGGTAAAATACCGATGTCATAGCAAAACTTGTCTTATCCCATACGTTGTTTCATAGCAAAACTTGCCTTATCCATGTAGCCAATGAGAAGTGCTACATTAGATACTAGTGATAAATATTGCAAAAGTTCCAAACCAAAAAAAAAAAAAACGACAAAAAATAAAAGGTAACAGTATTTGTTGTAAAATATTTTATAAAGAAAGCTGATTGTAAAAAATTTGAATACAAGTATGTCAAAAAAACATTTTTGAAGATTGTACATATTTTAAAAAATTGAGTACAAAAAGTCTCTAAACGTCATTTAGAAAATGGCGTTATGTCTAAAGGAAATAATGGAGAGAATAGAGTAAGCAAGAAATACGCAAAAAAACGAATTTCTGTAAAAAAATTTATTGAAAGCTTAAAGGAAGTGGAAAGCCATTACTGTCGAGCTAAATTAGCAAATTGACAATATTTACCAAGCAGATTAAGAATTTTTAAACTTTGGCAACAATACAATAAATTTTGTACACCGGCGCTTAAAGTTAAAAAATCATATTTTCAAGAAATTTTTACAAAAGAGTACAACATTGGTTTTGGAAGTCTCGTCACTGACGTCTGTTCAAAATATATTTAACATATAACTCCGAAAAAATAAACCGAAAAATTGACACAAAAAAAAAGAAAAATTTAGTAATCAAAAAAAAGGTACACAAGCTTCGAGCTAAAGCATTTTTTATAAAACTCAAAGCAGTTGACGAGAAAATGATTACAATTTTATTTAATTACCAAAAAAACTTAGTCACTCGAAAAGTTCTAGACCAAATAGCTTACGACAGCCGCCAACTATATACTTATAACTTTACTATATTCCAATGATCTTCTAAAAGTATAATATCATCTGACATTGTCTTTATTTACACATGGATGGAACACGAGCATAACAAAGGCTGTGCGCTGGTGGCTGTGGAGGACAAAATCGTAATTCAACTATAATTGGCATGTGTTTTTTTTTCAAAATTTGCTCCCCCCAACATTAAAACCATTGAAATTGCTTTTTCAGTAACCGGTCATTTTTTTTTACCTGCATACAAAATGTTTGAAAAAATTTTAAAAAATTAAAAAATAAGAAACAACCATCATCGATCTACAAAAATATATCGCTATTTTTAAACAACACGGCACTGTAATAAAACTAGGCAGAGTCTGTGAGATAATGGATTTTATAAAACGTATATTAGAATTTTTTAAAAGGATGATGGCATTTCAAGTTCTCGCTAGCAAAGAGATTTATAATTCGTAAAAACAAAAGCGGTAATCCTCTTGTGCAAGGAGAGATTTCTTATAATTCAGATCTCAGTATTTCAAAATCGGTGTTAAAGAAGAAAAAAAATCTTGATAACTTTAGAGCATATTCCTACATTCACATCCTTAAATCCAAAAAAACTAGCAGATGTAAAAAACTTATTGAACAAACATTTTGGAATTGAATGACAATTAAAAGAAGATTTGGAATTTTTTAAATCGTTATTTACGGAAGAAGCACTACTGGAGGCTGAAGAAGCTTTAGATGACCATGTTAATAAAAATAATGATTTTTGTGAAGCAAGTGCTAAGAAAGTGAAAAGGTTAGATTGGGAATTTAATTTAATACTTGATTTCTTAAGATTTTGCTAAAACTAACATAAAAAAATGTATTAACGTTGCAAAACTTGTCGTATTCACATTATAGAGTTGCAAAACTTGTCATATTTGAATTGTTGGTGCAAAACTGGTTTTATCTAAATTTAAATGTGTTTTTTTTTCAGTACCTACTATAAGTTTTAATTATTTAATTTTTTTAATTATTGTAAAAACACACTTTTCTTACATCAACAACTAAGAGTTAAACCAGTTTTCTTAAACTTCTCTAAGCGCCACTTATTCTAAACATCAAAAAAATAATATAAGATATTTACTTCCTTTTAGAAAAAAAACAAAATTTTTTAATTAATTTTTTTACTGTTATTTATAGTTGTTAACAACAAAAGAACTGCCAATTCTTTATGACTGCGTAAATTAAAAGAAAGACAATTAAAATGTTTATTAACATATTGTTTTTTCTTTATTTTTTTGATAAACGGTGTAAAAAATAGTGATCAATTCGTTCGAAAGTGTTCTATCGTGCTCGTGCTCTTAGACGAACACGGTATTCACCTGCTCAATCGTCAAACCGCACTCTTACAGTATTGTCTACTTTTGACACTCATTATAAAAATAACTACAGTTTTTTATGTTGGTTTTTATTAAACTGAAGGTCGAGGCAAAATGAGGCAGAGTAGAACGAAATATTACAAGGAAAGCAGTCAAATGTCAATTAAAAAAAACTTCTACAGTCAGCAGACGCCAGAAGTCAGTCATTTTAAGTACTTTTAATGCTGTTTAAATTTTTTTTAAATAACTTTGCTTTTCATAACATTTTCTATCTCAGCATTTTTTTCAAACTTTTCTTTCCAGGTGTTGCATCTCTTCTGACATTCGGTATAGTTACGCGAGAACTGAAGCAAGACTTTCAGAAGAAAAACGGTTTGATTGCAGGTGGTTAGTTAGGAAATGATTCGACAAACTGCAAAACTGAAATAGTCTGCAAAATCTTAACATATTTATTTTGCTTATGTTAGGTAGCTTGCATTTAAAAAAAAATACAGTTTTAGAAAAACTTGACAATTTATTTAATACACATTAAACATTTTCACAAACATAAGAATGAGCTGGTCCCGCTAAAATTTATTGTTTTGCTTTTTTTTCCACAATTGTGGGGCTACTAGGCGATATTTCTGGGATCTTAATAGAGCTTTTTATAGAGCTTACTACCATCACCGACTTCGTTTTATATGGTTCTGTCTGGTGTTGTATATACGCTGGATCCTGCATTTTCGTTTTATCACATGAATTTCCATTTCCACTTTGAATTTTTAATTTATCCTGTAAAATAAAATTATAATACAATACCTTTCAGGTCAAAGGAGAATCCTTTTTTTTGTGATAGACTGCAACATTCTTTTGCATTCCCAAAGAAAAATTTTATTTCCGAGTGATTTGTGAGTCAAAATAATTCAGGAATGCAAAAAAACTTTACAGTTTTACATGAAATTACCATATTATTAGCGATTTGTTTCGTGATTTGACAAAAATTTAGAATTTGGTAAATAATTGACATATTTACAAACATTTTTAAATGTTTGAAATATCCGAGGTAATATTATATAGCCTACGCAGATTGTTGTTAAGAAAAGCGTTAAAAAATGTATTCTACACAAAAAGTTATTATTAAAAGATTGTTATTATATACAGGGTAATTTTTTGAAAAATTTTATTAAATTACAAATATCAATCAACTAAAATGTGGTTCTTAATGTCCGATTAAAAAGATTATAAAAAATAATGGGAGCATCAATCTAAATAAATTTTACACATAAAAATATTTTTTTATCCTTTCCTGAGCGCTTCTCAGAAGAACAGAAATACAGCTTAGGTACTTCATAGTTGATTTACCCTGGAAATGTACGTACTGTGTCGAATAACTAGTCAAAGTGATAATCATCAAATATCTGGTGTTTTTATTTCTAAAACAATTTTTTTATATGAAGAATATATCAAACAGATTTTTTAGATCAACTGTTACGACAATTTCTATTCTAGCTTTAACCATTAGTAAATCTACTGCTTTGTCTAATCTTACGTAATTACAAAATTTATTAGTCCCGTTACTTAGGTATAGATTCTAGCTTTAACACTGTTTTTACTTTTTTTCTTATTTTTTGCATATTTATTTGAAATAAAATATAAAAGTTTCTTGTATCGCATATGCAATGTTAAGAGACAGATATTATTTGAAGTCTGACATATTTCTAATTCGGTAGTTCATAATATATTATTTTCTACACTTTGCCAACTTTTCAAAAGCGCCGATAATACATTGATAATATTTTGAGACATCAAAAATCGTAGATAAGCAATATGGAATATGAGCAATAATATCAATAATAAGTAACATAATTTGTAATATTAGGAAAGACTATACAGGATGACGGTATGGATTACAATAAAACTATAGAATAAAATTCATATTTTTATAAGTTAATTTTTTTTTGAGAAAAAACACAAGACAGGTCGATTTTATTTTTTTATTTTGCACGTTTTACACTTGCAGTTGGCTTCAAAAAAAATGGAAACTGTCAGAAAGTATTCTGTCAAATTTTATTAAATTTTTATATTTTAAAACGTTCTTTTATAATTAAGGTTAAAAAACTGCACTCATGTGTCAGAAATGTAGATACAAATTGACATTAATTGACAAATTAAATTTCCAATTCACATTAGGTCAAATTTCATTTCCCGATTTTTCTGAAGCCAACTGTATATCCAAACTTTTTTTTCTAACCAGTTTTCTGAAGTGACGTAATCGATTGTTTTTTAAATAGCAAGCCCTATTTTTGGTGTTGAAAATTGAAACTACTTTTTTTCTGAGTATAATATTATAACATTTATTGAATCTAAAATAAACATTTTAATTAATTTAACCAATTTAAATGTTTTATTCAGTTTTACAAAATAAACGCAATTTTTAAAAAAATTACTAAACCAAATGTTTAAATTAACTCCTTCCGTTTTTTTGGCAACAATACAACTAATTTTTGGACTTCGTTAGCACATTATTTTTTATTTTTTGACAAATTAAGTGGTACAGATTTGTGATTTTTTCTCTCAAATTTTCTAAATCTTTTGATTTTGTTGCAAATATGTACATTTGATTTTAAGTAGCCTCTTCAGAAAATCGGGCAAAACATTATCTAAACTCTGACACCACAAGCGCAGTATGGAGGTGCACCATTCTTGGTGAAACCATACATTAGCGGTTGGTATGTCTAAATCCTCTTTATTGGGAAAAAGTTCTGCTAATACTGGTACTAACGTATTACAAAACAATGCAAGTAAACTTGTAAAGTCAATGAGACGTCAAAAAAATAAGGTCCTAAAATGTGATCTGACAAAACCACGCCAAACATTCACTTTTTGTGTATGTCCAGTATGGGTTTCTCTTATTCAGTGCGGATTTTCTATCAACAAATATAGACAATTGTTTATAATTTACTCTATGTACACACAAACTAAACATAACATAAAAATAAAACCATTTAAAAAATAATACCTATTAAAAATTGTTTCTGTTTAAATAAAAAAATTTAAATACATTTACTCACTATACATAAATATACTCAAATGCAATTTTTGGGTACAAAAATTAATATTTAGAGATCAGATCAATATTTAGTGCTCGATTAAATACAGTTTTTTAGAAAACAAAAATTTTTGATTAACAAAATAATAATTTTCAAAACTAATTTACTATTGAGAATTTGTAAATAAGAGACTCGTACTATTGGGCCTTCTAAAACAGTACCTAATAATTATTAAGATTATTAAGATGTAGTTAAAAAAGAAAAAACTGGCATTTTTGTTTAAAACATTTAAAAATATGTTTTTTAACAAATCTCAATAATAATTAATGATATAGTAACAGTGTTGTTATAATACAGTGACAGTAGAAAATTATATCAAGTGTGTATAAATTGTAATAAATGAAACGTTTTTTAAATTTGTTAATTTATTAAATATTGTTGCATTTGTGCTACAGTTCTGACAAAACTAAATCAAGACAACTATATAATATCGAGTTATAATATATTTACAAAAACAATTTTAAAAAATGCAGTCATATTATTTATATTTTTACTATATGTAACTCTTACTTTCACTATAATGTAGGTAAGAATGTATAATTTGTCGCGCTTATTTATTAGGTATTTTCCTTAACCTCAAATGTAAAAAATTTGTAGCTAGTTCTACGCAATATACCAATTTCTTTGACTTAAACATCTGCCATTTCTCAGTCGTCTTGTAAAATTTTGAAACTAATAAAAAATGTCTTGTTTCAAAAAGTGTTCATGTGGTTTGTGGCAGGCACAGCACGATCTGTAAATCTAAAATCCCAGACGGGCGTCGGAATTTTAGACATGACACCCTTGTCAGATTCACTAGAATACTGATAGTAGGAGACCCATCTCTAAGTTTTTTTTATTTTACCTGAAATCGATTCAGCAGACGAAAAATTGTCTCTGTATTTAATAAAATAACTTGAAATTATTTACACAAACATTTCTTTTGAGACGAATGAAGAGTTAATGTCAGTCTTATTTGACGGCTAATAATACTCTTTACCTGTGGTATCTTTTGAAAAGTGACACCTCGTCTTGTTGTTTACAAAATTCTTTAAGCTGCGTCCAGCAGAGTATTTGTTTAAGTATCTTGAATGGATATAATCCAATATTTACAAAATTGTTTGTATAGAATGACACCTGAAAGACGCAAATATTCGTCAAGTAATTATAAACAAGTGGAATAACGGACATTGTTCATGATATGTTAATTCGGGATTCATTAATAAGCAATGAGTTAATACAGAGATAGGTTTGAGAGTCAACACTTCTTCGATCTGATACATTCGAGTTATTAATATCCGCCGTCAGTGTCACCTTATCTTTTTGACGTCATCGTTACGGACCTTCTAATTGCGGACAAAATATAAGAACCATTTCTCCACCTTATCTTTGGGATGTTCAATTAAAAAGGGGTCAGGAAATGGGTGCTTCCATCATTAATAAAATAAACCGGTCGAATGAATTTTTTTTACCTGTGTGTATATTGGCAAGTAATTTTAAATAATTTATAATTTTCCAATACATCACTGTCACACCTGTGCCCCCATACACGTTTAATTTTCATATTAATAATAAAATTTTAAGTAATAATAAAAGTGTCATTTTTAGAAAAACAATTTGCATAGAATTCCCACTCTGAGAATAAATCGTTACACTTATCAGTTGAAATTTATGATTTACTAACGCTTGTATTTAACATGAGCTTAACTTGTCACTCTTCTTGTCTTGATAAGGTTTTTAAAGTAAATAAAACTAACATAAAACTTACTTACTATTTCGGATTTAATGCAAGGAAAAGTTGTAAGCGACTGCTTGTTTGATTCTCTAGAGATTCACCTCTTTGACAAGAAACAACTCTAAATGAAACTAGCAACAGCAGTTTGCTGTCATGTGTCACCCCGTTTCATTCTCGCTATTCACTTACAGAATTGGCATCTCCTGAGTCCATCTTTTCAAATTGCTGGATCTCAAGAATGTCTTTCAGATTGGGTTATCCACTGTCAGCGAAGATCGATTTCGACAAAAAATTATCCCAATAATGTTAAAATATTTATCTTATCAAAACCACACTCTTGTTCTAATATTTTTAAACAAAAATAGTCAGTACAATAATTTTTGCATTTTATTATCAAAAAATTCTAAAATAACAAGAACGGCTATGAACAAAAGTTTGTCAGAACGTATTGGAAAACGTGATTGATGAGCATTTAATTAGTGGCACAATCACACGATTATTTTTTTCGATACTGATCAGAATAAATCAATTATGGAAAAAGCATTTTATGCGAATTTTGTGAAACAAAAATCTATTTTTAAAAATAAAGTGTAGCATAAGTTTTAACGCAATTTAAAAAAAAATCTGTAATTAGGATTAAAACATATAAATTGCAAATGTTATTTAAGATGAGGTAATAATAGTAATAAATATCTACAGTAATAACAAAGACTTAAATTAAGCACGCATATCAAATTTAGGTTTTGGTTGTTTAAACAATATTTTGATCAATATTTAATCCAATTGGTTATTGTTTTATAAAGTCTTTTTCGAAACTACTGTTTGTCTACGGCGTCGCAATAGATGTACAAAAAAAAACATTCTACTACAAAACACTTGTATTCACCCATTAGTTAATATAGTCGAGTGTAGTAATCGCTAAGTAACATAAAAGTTAATTACAAAATTTATTAAAAATATTTATTACAAAATTAGATGTTGATATACAGGGTGTTATGGAAATGAGTGCAAATATTTTAACCTGAAATACAGCACCACAAATAATAAAAATCTGTAAAAAAATTTTTGTCTTATCTCAACTGATAACAAAATTATAACCTAAAAATTAATTATTACAAAACGTATAACATTTTTTTTTAACATAGAGCAATCATAGGTTTTTCAGGTCAAAATAAAGCGATTTAACACAATTTACCTCTATACTAAGTTGCACCGTTTAGGAGCTAGAGGACGCCAAAGTTAAAGATGAAAAGTCAGTTTTATACTTTAAACGTAAATATCTCGAAAACGATACGTTTTAGCAAAATATTGCATTCTTGCAGTTTTATGTAGAATCTACTGGCATATTCATTTTTGCTACAAAAATTAGAAATTAATAAGAAAAAAAGTAGTTAATTACCCAAAATGTGAAAAAAAGTGCCGTAACTTGAAATTGAGATGTGCAGCAAAATTTTGCTAGTAGAAATAAAAAGAGTACAGTCAACTTCATTTGTGTACCAAATTTGGTATTAATCGGTTAAGCGATTTTACAGATATAACAAAAAGATGCTTTTTTATACCCAACTTTGACGGCCTGTAATTTTGTTGTTAATTGAGATAGGACAAAATTTTTTTACAGATTTTTATTATTTGTGGTGCTGTATTTCAGGTTAAAATATTTGCACTCATTTCCATAACACCCTGTATATTAAAATAGACAGCTGATGCCAAAAATTATTAAAAATAGCTAAAACTAATACAATTTTTAGCAGTTTTAAATTTGAAAATGGCAGTAAAATATTTTTTGTCTTCATGAATGTTAATCATATTATTACTTGTCAGTTTAACGTCAGTTAAGTGCCAATTTACAATACCAATGTTGTAAAATGACAGTTTTATGTACCTACGTAAGAGTAAATTTTTCATTTATGCATTATTTTAATATTAAAGTAGTCATACATTAATAACTATTGTTGAAAAAATAGATTTACAGGTATAAATTTTGCTGTAAATAATTTCTTAATTTGTAACAACAAAAATTGTAATAAAGTAAAACAACAGCACTGTTGTAAAACTACACAATTTGTGCTGTCAAAATGCAGTGTTGCCAACATAAATTAAATTTTGTTTTACTGTTACAATTATAATTATAAATGTTGACTTTTAATATTTCTTTTAAATAAAAAATTTAATACATTTGTCGTGCGATAGGTAATTTACGGTGCTTAGACTTATTTGACTCTCGCCTTCGACTTCCACCTGAAATCGAGTCTGCACACCGTAAATATTATCTACCGCACTCTAATCTAAATAACTATTAAATATTTTAACAGTATGTTTTAGATTTTGTGTCAGTGAAATAATTATATTGTCAGTATATGTATATAAAAATAAATTCTAAAATCTGGTACATACTATACATTAATAGTTCAGTGGGAGTAGGTAATAATAATGGTATGTTCAATTGAGTATGCAAAAATCGTGCAGCGCATCAGTTTCTCTTTTGATTCTTGTTCATATTGAACAGGAAAATGCATATTGCCATCAGCAAAAGTGATAGGTTTAGACAAGAGGATAAAAGGAGCGTCACTGTACAATAAATATAAACAAAAAATAAATAAATTGACATACACTCAGTGAACATACTTTTTCCAAAAGATCGGTTTGTAATTTATTTATACTTAATTACACACACTACTGGTCTAGAATGAGAATGTAAAACTTTTCATGATCCATATCTCAAAAAACTATCACTTTTGGTGGTGGCAATATGCATTTTCTTCGCTCTCAATTGCACTCACTGCTCGGATTATAACACTTGAATTAGCAAGTAAAGTGATCAGTAAAGACGATGTAGTACGTTGCTAAATATCATAAACTACTAAATTGCTATTCAAACTATTTAATTAAAAATTAAATTCTGATACAATGTAACGTACAATAAATAACAGTAAAAAAAATCATAATGACATAATAGTAGCTATGTATAAGAGTGTAGAAAACAATCCGAAAAAGCAAATGGCTGTATAAATGTCTATATACCCTTTCGCCACTATATTTGAGCGCCAGCTCCCATTACGCTTTACTGTTAAAAGATCAGCTCCCGAATAAGCAAGCAACGAAGTAGATGAGCGCCTATAACAATGTCTCGTAAATCCTGCTAGATTAGATAACTGAAGAAAAGTAGCAGTATTCTTGGGAAATGCAGCAAATGTGTTTATACCAATAGGTAACTTTCTACACCTCTGGTTTCTGTATCCTAAAAAAAAAACCGTCTACTACTGGCGTTATTAGGGCGAAGTGCAGCATATTTTCGAACTAATTCTAACATGTTGACTCTATCAATTTCGCCTGACGTAATAAAAAAATTTCTGGATTTTTTTGTTTTAGTGTTTGGTATTAGAACATAGACGCATTGTCCCTGATCTTTAACATCTTCCAAAAGCATGTTGGTAAGATCTTGAATTCTACAAGCTCTATCAACTCCAATAATTAAAGCAACTTTGAAATTAATATTACTTAGTAAGAATAACTTATGCATAAAAAGGGTACAGTACCTTCATTAACAAAAATTTATCATCATTTGCTTCTTGTAAAATTTGCTAATATCTTGTTTAGTGAAAATTTGCGATTTTTTAGCACGATATCTTTCAGATTTTCTTTTTAGAAATGCGATTAAATGCACGTATTTATTAATGTCAACATTCTTCTTTATTTTCATGATTGTTCTAATAATAGAATAAAAAGCCCAGAGACTCGATGATTTATACTGGTTTGATAAATGATCAAAATATGCAAGTAGAACCCTCTTATGCATAATATTTTTGACATTTTTTTCGTCGCACTATGAACTGAACCGTTGAAAAGCCATCTCGCACTTTTCTTTGGACTTCTCTCGCACTAAGAAAGAAGCAGCATTTGTCGCCGCTTCTTCGATATCAGAAGGTAAACTTTCTGAGTCACTCATGTTTACAATTATCTCAAAATAGCGAGCTTTGTTTGAAAAATTGTAAGCTGTTGCCATAGTACTTATACTTATCCATAGGTCACCTTACTTTTCATGTAAAAAAATAGGAGTTATCGGCAGCATTAAATATTCGATTTTCTTAATTTTTTGCAGTCATAGATAAAGTTTTGTATATCATACATAGGCTAGAGCACATTACAATAACTCGTGTGTTACAGATACTTGGGCTGTCGCCCTCGTTATGTGTAATCTACACACTCGTTGTGTAATAATGCTTCTATCCCACTAATAATATAAATAACTATTAGAATTGTTGATAAAAATGTTAACAGAAAGACCATTTTTAAAAAGAATCACATTATTTGACATTTAACAACTAACAAAAAAGGTAAAAAAAGCTGTTGCAAATCAATGCTTTTTAATGCCATCAGATTTGTTTAATAACTCTTAACAAATGTCAAATATTGTTGATTTAACTTATATAGTATGTATATTAAAAAACAAATTTTGAATAGTAAATTTTCTGGAACGAATTCAAATTATAAAAAATGAGTGCAAAAGATGACTTAAGTAACAAGTTCTCATAATAAAAAAATGTTTCTAAATTATTCCTCTTTATTGTTGAGGATTTATTTCGCAGTAATAGCACATTTTAAATAATTATTCGTACAGTTTTCTTCCGTAACTTTCTGCACATAAGTCATAAAATCGAATCGTAAACTGGTTTTCATAATTATTTATATTCAAATTTTTTTGACAATAAACATTACCGGCCTATTGCACTCGTGGTCATAACCGTAATGTGACACAAAGGATTTTTCATTTGGATGAGTTCCTCTACTCGTCATGCGGCTCGTTCTGCTTAATAATATGTTGATAATCTCTCACACCAATAATATGTATGGTTTGTTCAGAACATTACATGTATTTATTAAAAGGCGAATATTGAAATAGTCCGTATCTAACGTTAAACAATTTGAAATCAATTTTCTCGCAATAATTGTTTTTTGATTGTCCTTGATTTAATTTATAAAGTAAAGTCAAGACAAGAATTTTAATTTATTCGTATATCTAGTTGAGCAAAGATTGATTTTCTGCTTTTTGATGTAGCGTGAAGCGTATCAGTGCTTTTGTTTCTCTCGTGTAATTTTTCTGAACCGTATATGTATGTAGGAATAAAAGGTCATGGTTCTGGATTGCATTAAGTACAATAATTTTGAACGCATACGAGATTAAATTAGCGTGATATTGTACTTCTTCAAATATTAAAAATGCACTTTTACAATATTTTATTACCTCTTTTATTAAACTCATAAATCTAACAGGCCAGATAACTCGTTCGTAAAAAAATAGAAATCAAAATATTAATTCTTCAGATACTTTAGTTCAAGTAGTATTTCAAGAAAACTGCTTTAAAGCACACGCTTCTTATTGTAGTGAGTAAATTACATAATAATTTCCATAATTTCTATAATTGACATATGTGGTTTCGTTATCTCTCCCGCATCAAACAATTTGAAAAACAATTTATCTTAAAGTATATAGAACAAATAACAGTTTTTGCCAAAAAAATATTTAAAAAAATATTGATACACTCAGTTTCAAAATAGTATATCAAAGGATGCGTTTTGAAAAGTCAACTTTGTGACACGAATTCAAGTTTATAAAACAATCGCGAAGCGCAAGTTTATGTAAAGAATAACGCAATGACTTTAGAAACGAGTTGTTTATGCTATTTTTTCTATTTTGTGCGTTTTACGTGCTTTTTAAGAACAAAAGTTATTTTTTTAATCTTTAGGGACTACCGTAACAGTTATTGCTAGAATAGTACAATTGGTATAAACACAATAAGGAATATCTTCAAAAGCATTGGAACATTTCTTAAATTACCAAATCGCAAAATTTATACAAATCTTCTCATTATTATTTCAGACCAAGCAGTGTTATATACTCATCTAACAAATAATTAGTAAATTATCAAACGCTATAAGAGTTGCAAGTAGTGACTGAAAGCTGTTTTAAAGCGTTTTTTATCAAAAAGTTGAAGTTACCTCATTGCTAAACAGCTTCTCCACTGTTCGAGTGTTTCATGAGTTATTTGCGACACACACACACACACAATCACTTTAGTGAGGAATACTGGTCATCAAGTGCAACAAAATTTGTTCGAATAAAATTATAACCTTATAACGCTGAAATATAAACGCTGAGACGTCACAAATATCTTTGGAAATTTATGACGTTTTATTTATCTTTTCTGAAGTCCGATACCAGCAGAAGCGTTACCAACCCAAAAAAAAATAACTGCACTAGTTACTTTTTAACACATAAATAGATGCTGAATTAACTGATATATGACCCAAATCGGCATTGTATTAGGCTTTGTTACAGTAGCAAAGTAGAAAAATTAAATTTTGTGTTCTACTCTTTTTTTACTATTTTTTTTTCTCAAGAAATTTATTTAAAAACAATAATTTTTAAAAATTATTGAAATAATTCAATTTTTTGCAAAGTTAGGTACAGACCTTCAAAAAAAAACGTATTTTTTATTTTGAAAAATTGAAATAGGATAGAACAAATCAATTGCCCACGATAAACTTAGTATCAAAATTCTTAAAATAAATAGTAGCTTTGTAAAAAAAAACAAAAAAATTATCGATACACACAATTATGATAATTCAATTATGATGATTCACATACTATATTAAGATAGCTAAATTTTACAGAAGTTACCGGCATCTGAAAAAAAAGAATGAACAATTTGACGTTGAAGTCTGGAAATTTATATAAAAAACTTTTTTCAGTAGATAATCAAAAATTATTTTTTTTTAAACGTAATAATATTTGGTAGGCCAAATTGGCAAGGAGTGCTCCATATATGTACAGTATGCTTCAAAATTAATCTCTTAATCGAGAGTTTAAGCCTTGTGCTAAACTTTTAAAATAGATTGCTATTTCAAAACGTTAACCAGTTAACTACTGCCGATTAATACAAAAATAGCAACAAAACCCTACGACAGAATAGAATCTAATGCTATGTTGCCAGATGGTGAGATTCACCCAGGTCTCAAACGCTCGAGTATGACATTTATTTTGAATCATACTGTACATACAACATAGATAAGCGCGAGGCATTGTCGTATTAGGGCAACAAAAAAGTAACTGACAAATGTGTGCTTTTAAAAAAATTCTAAGCATTATAACCTCACAAATGTTGCAGTGTTATAGTCCGAAAAGCGGTAACAAAAAACTACGTCATCGAGTTTCAAGCTGAATTTTCTTGTAGAAATGTTTTATCGTTAGTATGATTTAGAAATAAAAATCGATCACAAAATAGGTTGGAATGTTTGAGTAATAGTCGTATATCTTTGATTCATTTGAGTTCTACTATTCACACATAATCTGTTTTCTATTTGATACATTTTAAGTAGTAGAATATAACTGAATTGATCGGACATTTAGAATTTTAGAAAGTCACAAAGTTATTTCAGTTTAAAAATAAAAAATTAATGTGTCGCACAATAGACCTATTTTTTAAATTATTTTAGTTACATAGTAATCAAAAAACAATAAACAATTTAATTTTAGCAAATAATAAATGTTACTTGTTACTAAAAAAAATCCTAAATTTTTTTAAGGTGACAAACTTCTTTGTTAATGTTTTAACACGGTCATATACAAAACGTACTAAAGTTTTTGGAGGTCGACTGCCATTTCTGAAACGTATTATGGGTGAACTATCTTTACAAGAAAATCAGCTCAAAACTCAATGACGTCATTATTTTTTTCGCCGGCTCTCGGTTTATTATTATGTATTTAAAATATAAAAATTTCGTTTTTATTTTTATTAAAATAATGTGCATGAAAATAGAAAAAAAATTGCACCAACAAAATTTAGTATTGCCATTTATTATTATTTATTGTCTTTTATTAATCTCATAAATCTAACAGACCAGATAACTCGATCGTAAAAAAAGTAGAAATCGAAATATTAATTCTTGAGATAGTTGAGTCGAAGTGGTATTTTAACGCACCAGATTTCTTCTTATTGTAGTGACTAAATTAGATAATAATTTCGATAATTCCCTTGATAGAGATATGTGGTTTCGTTATCTCTCCCGCATCGAATAATTTGAAAAGCGAGTGTTATTAACAGCGCTATTAATCAAATCTAAAGACAACCGACAACTCGGACGTGACCGGGAACGCATGTTGGCTAAGTAAAACAGAAGGGTAAAGACAGCTTGACACCTCTTTTATGTCGATTGGGATTTTCACAAAATCTGCAAGAAAAGTGATGTATTAAGTATTCAAATTTTGTCATGCCACCTAATCAATTAAGAGAGCAGTGATTCCCGTTTGGTGTTGACTAAACGTTATTAATTCAGGCATTATATTATGACTGATTAACCTATCAAGCAGCGTTATAGCGGTTTACACTCGGCTTTACACCAGTTATTTGCACCCCTTTAAGTGTATCCATCACTCTTTCAAATTATGTTAGTTACTACGAGCAAAAATGGTGTTTGAGTGCGGCTTCCGGTCTTAATCTGCATGGAGTGTTACAAGTCCAGATCACGCTGGGCCTCTTTCGCTCCTGATGGCGTCTCCGGTTGCACGGGGGTTCCCACCCATCCATCACTCGGCCCGTCACTACCCATTAGCACGCTCGCATACTCGCCAAGATCCATTCCATACCGTCACACCACGCGTTACATCTACACAAGCTTTATATTGTAGCAGAGCTTTGTAACAGCATAAAAAGACCAAAATCGCGCAAAAAATCACAATCTGAATTAGGTACCCCAGACCCAGGAGATCTCATCAGTGAATGTGCGTTGGTAAAATTTTTGGCAGTGTTTGGTGTCGGTTGCTGTTCGTGGAATTATTAAATATTGGGAATAATTGGCATTGTATAAAGTTGGTGTGGGGGGTGAGCATTGAACGACAGGCTGGAGGAGCTTTGGGGCGGCTGGGGTGGCGAGAGTAGCCGGCCCTGACAAGCCATGATGGATCGGGCTGGGGCCACCGTTTGCTAAAACCTTTCTACTTAGAATGTGACAGCGTACACAACGGACGGTCTAACATACAACTTTCAGGATTAAGAGCTCAAAGGCATTCCAGATGCACTCTCGCACTAATTTCATAAAAAACTTTGAAAATTTCGCACGGTGGCAAGAAATTTGCTTTGGTTGGGACTGGTTTTACAGGATTGAGTTATTTTTTCTGGTATTTGGGTCGATATTCGTCTATTCGGAACAAGGATCTCTCATATTCCTCGGAATAGAAAAGCAGCCACTCAGTCATTGGCTTGTCGAATGTTCAATGAGCACAATCAGTAAAATGGAAATGTCGCTGCCGTTCTATTTCCATATTTGACATCTGTCTTGTTCACCACCGTCTACCGGATACATCTTATTTTATTTTGTTTGTATTGTGTTGACTTTTAAGATGTTTATTTCCAATTTTATGTAGGTGAAAACAAATCTACAAAAAAATTTGATAGATTAAAGTGGTACTCTTATACATATTAATAATTATATTAACAAACCGTACGACATAATCAGTTTGGGCTTCCGTAGATGTTGGTTAAGAATGCCATTTCAAGATAATTATAACGAGAAAATGTGTTGCAGTATAATTATCACTTACATAATTATTTTAATTATGCGTAATGTGTGCTTGTTTGTGTGGACATGCATTCAGACATGCTTACTTTATTTTGAATTTTGATTATGACATTTTGCATAATACATTAGGCACATGCTAACTTTTAAGAATTTCAGTCTTACTGTTATCTAAAATTTTAATTGGAACTGTTTATATCAATATAAAAAACATTAATTGACAGAATTAATAATCTCAATCTCTATCTTTTTGAGAAATTGAAATTATAAATAATTTTAATTTTACAAGTCAAATTTTTTATTTTTACTCTTTGAATTACGTACTTGAAAAAAGAACTTTTTGCATTTGTAAAAAAGTGGATAAAATTAAAAAAGCCCTGTATCTCAAAAACACAAAATAGTACGACAATAGTTATTTTTAGGCGTCCCTCCAGAAACACCAAATTTCTAGTCGTATAAATCGTCCGGAAAGTGATCGTTTGTGTTTGTCACTATTTTGCACTGTCTAGACATTGAAAGTAAAAAATCTAGGGATTTTCTGTTTTCAAAGCACGATTTGACAGAATTTTTAACAGAAAAAATTTTTTTAGAATAAAACTGTTTTTTTTTAATTTAAGCATTTTTTCGGCCTAAAATAAAAATAGTTATTTTTATTACAAGACCAGAAACTGTCGTTTTGCGAGTATAAGCACAGATTGTGGGCTGAGGCGAAGCCGAAGCTCACAAGTGCGAATACTCGCGAAGAAGTTTCTGGCCGTGTGATAAACAACATTTTTTAGGCCGAAAAGTTGCCTAAATTGATGAAAAAACATTTTTATTGTAAAATTTTTTGGCGCCATTTGTTTTTCTGAGGTTGGTAGCATTATCATAATAACTAGATTTTAAATTTAAAATATCATTGACAATAAAGATAAAAATTTAAAATAAATAAATCAGAAAATGGAAGACGATAATAACTAAGAACATATAAAAAAGGCAGCCAGAAAGGCAATTGAAAATTTGCTGCTTGAAAAATCATATAACAGGTATTAGAATGAATACAATCCAAAAACAGAAACCCACGCTTCAAATTAAGAATAAATTCCTTTGAAAATACGTTTAAAACATCTATACAAAAATTTAGCTTCGTCAAAATTTTGCACATTTTTTATCTAATTGTAAACTAAAAAACGAGTCAAAGAAGCAGTTAAAGAGCAGATCCAAGGTGGAGGAGACAAGGTACTAGAAATTATTGAAAACGCTGTTAAAAACGTGTTAGGCGGCAAACAGGAAAGAAATATAAGAAACAATTTTTCTCAGAACAGTTTCTCAAGATTTCTCAGATGTTGATAAGAAAATTATTAGAACTTGCAATTCTGAGGAATTTGGTAGATAGAACTAAAAGAAATAAGAAGAAAGAATACAAGAAGAAACAAAAATAAAAAAATTAAACACTTATTCATATTGTTAAATTATCAACGTATGTTACAAATAAATAAAAAAAAATTTTTTTAAATAATAATAAATAAGAAATAAATATAACTTAAATAAATTACACCTAATCTTTAATGCCAAACATAAAAAAACATTTTATTCAGCAAGGTGGCTATAGTCTAGGTTTGTGTTTGTGTAGAACGGTAAGAACATTACAAGTATTTTCCAAATAATTTTTACTTTTTATTAATTAAGATTCACAATATTCAAATAAGTTTTACATTTGACAGTTTAGTCTAATATTTTGTCAAATTATTTTGCTTCATTTTAATCAAAAAATTTTTTATTTTTTTTTTTAAATAAAATTACATGTTCAAGTTCCTCATTTATTTTACACTTTTACATAAATTTGATTTCAAGTTCAAAACAAATGGCTTAACTGTAGGGCATTTATTAGAGTTCCTGAGTTTAATATTTGACAAACAATGACAAGAGTACAATTCGTTTTTAGTCTCATAAAAATTATCATATTATTACTTGTCAGTTAAATGCCAATTTACAATACCGATACTGTAAAATGACAATTTAATGTACGGGTAATTTTTTTGTTTAAAAGTTATTTTAAAATTAAAGTATTTATGCATATATCAATATAATTTAGTTTTAAAAAAATAAATTTACAAGTATACATTTTGCAATAAATGCTTTTTTAATAACGAAAAACTGTAATAAAGTAAACTAAACAAATCTTCAAGATTGGCAGCACTCAGATTTTCTCAAATTTACTTTAAAACGTATGATTTGCTTGCGATGAAGCAACAAAAAATATTTTTCTTTTGAATCTACCTAGAAACAACTAATATTAATTGGTAGTTTTATGTTTGTCTAAAGAGGATTTAACCTCAAAATTATGGTTAATTTTCTTAAGCAATGCTTAGCTAAAAACAACGCAATTATAGAAAAGATTATGAAAAAAGTGGGGTTTATCTATTCACAGGAACAATGGAAACAAAATCACTTTAGTCGACTAGTTTCGTTCGTATATTGAACATCTTCAGGACAAAAATGTTCAATATACGAACGAAACTAGTCGACTAAAGTGATTTTGTTTCTATTGTTCCTGTGATTGGATAAACCCCACTTGTTTCAAAAAAAAAATCGTTAAGGAAGTAATTCTGCATAAAATTTAAGAAAAGATTATTTGTTTCTACCAGTTTTAATTCCATGAATCGACAGGTTTAATTTGAGCAAATTGAATATTAGAAAGTCAGTAAAACATCGAAAACATACGATAAAAATACAAGTATAATCAGTGTTTGTTTTTTATAGAAATGCATTAAACAGGTATAAATAATACTTAACAGAAGTAGATAAAAAGTAAAACATTTTGGTTATAATATTTTAAAAATTGACGACTAATATATAGATACGTGCCCAGTTATCTCAAAGTGAAAAATTAAAATTGACTAAATAAGCAAGCGCGAGTAGATACATTACTTGCCCAGCTACAATAAAAATTTAATCTAATTAGTGCAACTTAAAAAATTCTCACTTTTTCTTAGATTCTAATTAAATAACAACTTATAACAACTGATCGAGAGTTGTGCTAAAGAGTTTGGTACAAATTCCACTTTGTACACTTTTTTTGAAGATAATATTATAAGAGTTTATGGATTTAATTTTAATCTCATTATAGAACTTTAAAATACAATAACAAGCAATACATTATAAAGATACCAAAACATAAAAAATAATTAGGTATCTTCGAGCTCTGACAGATGCCAGTTATCAAAGTCGTACTATCAAAATGTTGTGTTGCCAACATAAAGTAAATTCTTTCCTACTGTCACAAAAATAATTATAAATATTAGCTTTTCATAATTTCTTTGATTAAAAAATCTAATACAATTTTATTGCGATAGCTAATTTACAGTGCTTAGAATCAACTGATTCTCGCCTTTGGCTCAGATCTAAAATCGAGTCTGTGCACTGTAAATTTTACTTACCGATACCGTACTCTAATGCAAATAACTATTTAAATATTCAGTAGATCAGACAAACTAGTTTAATTTACCTACAATTTTTTAAAAGTTTGGTTCCGAGAAGTTTTTTTTACATAAAATTATAGTTTGACACCTATACATTTAAGTGGTAATAAAACACAGATCCCTTTAGGAGTAAAAAATATAGTTACAATTCTTTTCCCACGTCTCCTTTATCTAGTTTATTTTTTAAGCAGCCACATACCTTATACTCAAAGATTTTAAAATCAACTCAAAAACACCTTTTAACAGTTCTTTTTAAATTAAATTGACCAAATTTGTCGAGGAAAAAAACCGCTGTTATGTTGACCAACGCATTGCTTATATAAATATTAAAATTACAGCAAAAACTTTAAAGCTTATAACTTTTTGAAAAAAAAACATTACCATTGTGAATAGTTAATTTAAATTTTAGTTCAATCAGGACGAAATGACAGCAAATTATTACATAAGTGATAATTTTTAAAGCAATTATTACTGTCTTTTAGACACAAAAAGAGGATATAATTTATTTACGTCGCGTTTCAACATTGCCAAAATCCTTTTTTAAATTAAAAAAAATAATCTAAAAAAAACAGTTTTTCGATTTTTTTACTACAACCTTTGTAACAGCTTTTTGTTCAGAAAGAATGTTTTTTTGAGAGACTTCGACTGAAATTTCACCAGCTATTTTTTAGCTCAAAATCTTACTATCTTCCTTTTCGACTTTTTCTTGATTTTGTTAAACTTTGAGAATGTCAAAACAGTTACTCTTATGGTCAAAAACAGCAATAATTTCAAGATTAATAAAGTCAGCATCAAAAAGTTTTTTCAATTAATCATCGTCTTGTCCAGAATAAAGATATTCTGTTGTTTTAAAAATTAAAACAACTAAAAAGTGCTGGATTCTGATGTCTAAATAGACAAAATATTTTCGACCTATTCGTTAATTAATTTCTCCTAAAAAATTACAAAAAAATATTTTCGAAACTTTGACATAACTTTTTTGGTTAATGACGAAATGCTGCCATTGTTAACTTGTTTATTATTAAACATTTAAGACCATAAAACAATAGTTCTGTAACTAAATCGAGTTTGATGCATGTATTGATATATTCAATATGTTGGGCCGAGGGTTTCACTGTTTAAAATATAGTACATACCTAGACGTACCTACAAGGTGGACCATAGAAGCGGAAAGTTTTGGGAAAAGCGTATTTCAAAAAGTAAGTGTATTTAATTAAAACAAAGTATAACAAAAACAAGATAACTGTGGAAAATTTTTATTTCTTAAAAATTATGCCTGCCAAATGGTCTTTTCTTCTTTCTGTATATTTTTGAAGCCCAACGTTGAAATTCTGCATCACACATATCTAATGAAATATTAACGACTTCTTTCGGAATTTTTATTTTTAGCTCCTCAATATTTTGTAGAGTATCAATGAAAACCTTACTTTTTAGATATTCCCACAACAAGTAGTCGCATGCTGAAAGACCTGGCGATTTTGGAAGCCACTCAATAATGTCTCCGCGTTTGGAAATAACGCGACCTAGAAACAATCTTCGCACGAAACCGATTGATTTTTCTAAAAATTTAGTGTCAGAAGTTTTGATAACATTAATCGCGGTAAAGCAATTGTACAGAACTTTTATTGCACAGAATTTCAACGTTGGGCTTCAAGAGTGTATAGAAAGAAGAGGCCATTGGACAAGCATCATAATTTTTGAAATAATAAAAATTGATTAAAATTATCTTGTTATTGTTAGATATATATTGTTTTATTAATTAAATACAAATACTTTTTGAAATCCGCCTTTTGCAAAATTTTACGCTCTTATGGTTCATCTTGTATTTAAGTAGATACACTAGAAAAACATTAAGTCTAACCTATTAGATGTCAAGAGAATAAATGTTTATATGAAAAACCTAAATAATGGGCTGATTTCAAGTTGAGATAATACCGGTAGTATCTTTGTTTCTATAGAAAAATAAACAAATTCAGGGCTGTGATTTGCTGTTGTCATAGAAAATTATTAAAATTTGCGACAGTACCGGTATTATCTCAACTTGAAATCAGTCCATAAGTATATTAAATTTTATCTAACTATACTACAACTATAAACTCTAACTATATAACCTATGTTATATTATAAATAAATAAATATACCTAAATTAAGTATATTATACTTTTTTTGAATTATTTGCTAATATTTGGTTGGTTAAAATATAAAAACTTTTGTGTGTTGTAGGTATTAAATCTGCAATAACAAATTATTGTTTTAAGTTTCGACTTCAAATTTTTGTGACAAAAGTATCAGAAGCGCTTCAATTTTAACTTTAAAAAAATTATGTACAAGAAGCAATTTTTCAAAAATTGTATGAAAAATAACTCGGTAGAAAATGTCTATTTCGACTAAAGCCTTGCAACTTTTAGTTCGACGTACGATATTTCTGAATGAGTAAGGCCATAAAACAATTTTTAAATACATAATTTAACAAACTTATGGGTTAATTTCAAGTTGAAATAATACTGGTATCATCTTCGTTTCTATAGAAAATTTAAAAAAATTTAGGTCTGTGATTGATTGTTGTCATAGAAAAGTAATAAAATTTGCGATACTACCGGTAGTATCTTAACTTGAAATTAGCCCATTCCCTATATTTTTTTATAATTTCTAAAAACAGAAGTATACTTTAATAATTTATTAGACACTCAATACACTTATTAATGTTAAAACAATTAACTTATAAGAAGCGACATTTAAGGTTGTATAAAAAATAACTCGTTGCTGGAATAAAGTGTCTATCTCGGCTGGAGCGTCGTCGTCCGATATTACCGAATGAGTGATGCAATAAAATAATTTTTAAATATAAAATATAACAGATTTAACCAATTTTTTTGTAATTTTTTGACAAGACAAGTATATTTTAATAATTCATTAGGCACTTAACCTCGCATATTTTTGACTCACTTTTTTCCCTCTTAACGAACAGGGAAAGACCCTAAAGTCTCATCTTGGCAAAACCCCTCGATACTGGCAAATTATTAAATTATCCTACTTTGGAGCCATAATTTTTCTCCCATCTCCTTCTTTAAAAATACTTCAACGCATCCAAAGTCGATAAATATCTCAGCCACAGCCCATTAGGACCGCCACATGCGAACAATACAAGTCTCGCTGTCATGTCACACACAGTAGCTGACACTTGTACCATTCACTGGGATTGAAATGTTCCCCTGGCAAGCAGCACAATGATGGCTGGATCCAGACCAATCCCTCATCCAGCATCAAATCATCTCCGTGGGGCCTAGTCCTTATTGGTCGATTTCCACCGGCGCAGTGGCAAGCCCCTCCCTCTGACACACATCGCGTCCTCCGTGCAACAGCATCGCATAAACAATCCAGTGCTTGCCATGTGACGTGCGTGCAGTGGTGCCTAGACCCATGAAAATGATGATGATGGACGTTGGGATGTACGGCCATCACAGTCAACATGGGGCTTACAACCCATCGGACAACTACTACAACTACTCGGGAGAGATCCCCAATCCGCAAATCCCACATTACAACTACCACTACGAGGAACCCTACGTTTACTCGACTCCAGAAGAAACTCCTCCATCTCCCCAAGAGGTATACTACCATCATCAGGCCGTCCCGCAGGACAACCCCATCATCAACACAGAAACGGGGTTGAGTTACACCAACCTCGACTATGGCAACTCCAATTATCCACCCATCAACCAAAATTACAGCGAACCGTACCAACGGACTCATCCGGAGAATATACTAACCGACGGACACCAGCACCATTTCATACACGAAAATAAGTACCAGTTGGAGGTTGATTCTGGATACCACATTGGTACAAACACACAGACGAGTTCGTGTATGGAGTACCAGCATCTTCATAGGTACAAAGAAGAAGGACTGCAAGGAGATGGAAGGATGAGACCACATGTTATGCACAATTTGAGTTCGGTTCCTCAACCGCAGCCAGTGTTACCAACTTATAAGTGGATGCAAGTCAAAAGGAATGTGCCCAAGCCAACAGGTGAGTACTCAGTGAAATTATCGCGAAATTATAAAATTTTATCTTAAATGTTCTATTGATTTGTTGCAATCGAGCGACGCGTCGCAGCTAAATTATGAAATTATAGATAGTGATAACAACAATTCAGAAAAAATAGCTATCGGTCACTTATTTTTATGTTTTCATTTTATAGACAATGGTGTAAAATTGCTTCAATTAGAACGGCTTCCCACAATTAAAAATTATAATTTGTGTTCACTTTGCAATTGAAATTATTTAAAAACAGAGAAAAACAATTTGTTTTCTCACAATAGTGCGTAGAATAAAATTTTGTTTTTATGTAAAACATGTTTCTATTGTACTTAGGTATTGTTGAAAAAAGCGGTAGAAAGTTTTGAACAATTATTATAATAAGTTTAATTTAAGAAAAAATATTTATATTTAAAATCTTATTTTTTACCAGAAAATAAACCAGTAGGTTAGTTTTCGAAAGTAACCAATCGCAAATGGTTATTTAAAATTTCCAACACTTACTGATTTCTCTCTGATAAAAAAAACCATAGTTCAAAAATAATTAAAAAGTGTTAATATGATCTATTTATAATTACTTTCTATAATGTAAAACACGATAAATTGAAACCTATGACAAGCTGGAATAGTTATAAATCTTAATATATGCAAATTATTATAAGATAAATAGAGTTTCTTTAACTCTTTACTATTGAAACGTGTAGCCGTAATTTTAATTAGCCTGCAAGTTCGCTAGATTTAACGCCTCTTGACATTTTGTAAAAATATATAATCTGCAAAAAATATAAAATTTTCAAAAATAAAACAAACTACTTGAAGGCAACAAGCATTAACTTCTATTATTTGTCTTATTAAATTTTTTAACAAAATTATGAGTGTCAAAGCTCTTCTACAAATGTTGATCAAGCCTGTGAATGAATTTTTTTTTACTTCTTTATAATAAAAAAATAGCATTTGGTGCACGTACCTTTATGGCCTGTTAAAATACCTAGATAAAGTTTAACCACATGCATTATATAGTTTGTCTAGAAATGCTCGAATTTTATGATTCAATAGAAGCTATTAACTGTTTGCTAGCTGGTCGCTTGGGTGACAATAGCGCAACAATCACAATTAAATCCTTCGTAAACCAGTTTGTAAGTCAAAACCATAAAATTCAAATATTTCTAAACAAATTATACCATGCAGCTCCTTCCGCAAGCTATACGTACATTCTCCTAGTCGTAAATAATCTTTTAATCACTCATACAATAATGAGAGATTATTCAAAATTATGTTTAGTTTAGAGTTCTTAGATTTAAAAAAACAAAAGTACAAATGTCGATACTCAAAACACAAAGGATAATTTTCGTATATACATAAAAATTGTCGTACGAATTTGGTAAATTGGATCTCAGGTCAGATCAAGTTTCAATTTGAAAAATATGCTTGTGCGGAGATGTTTTTATTCTATTTATTTTTATAAGTCGATGTCAAGAAATAGACAAAAAAGATTAGAATTGTCTTAAAAAAATATCTACGGCAGGAAAAGGATTATTTCTTACCCTGGCCCTTTCCGCAACTCACGATCGCCCGAATATATAGTTGAGCAAAGCTAGTAGTGAATTTTGACTAAACCTTGTGATTGTAATAAACGAAGTGTTTAAGCTGCTTATCATTATCACTGGTTTTGTCTTTTTAGAAGAAATTATTTAAAGAGTGATACCTAATAGATATAAAGCAGATTAGTTGAGTGTTGTACATTTGTATAAATTCTCTGTCATTATCTCAAAAACGGAAACTTTTTGACAATGAAGATTTACCTAGTAGTAAATTGTACCTGAGTTAATTATCTATAAAAAGATACTTTTAAAAAATAGTTTATAGGTTTTGAAAAAAGCAAAAATTGTTTCATCGTGAATCGTCTTCTCTGAGTATAGCGCAATACCCACAAACTTTTAGAGTGCTTTATCTCGCCAATAGTTACTCTTACAAAAAAGTACTTTAGATCTTTTCATAGAGAACTGACTGAACTATAATTTATTACAAGACCTTTATTGTCAAAAATTCCACCGTTTTTGAGATATTCGCCATAGAAAACTGAGAGACAATACATGTAATATATTACACAAGAAAGTGTTACAGAAAAACTATCTTTTTGGCAGCTGGATCAAGTTTTAATTTTTTTTGTAAAATTTATTTAAAATACCCAGGCTAAATAAGTTTTACATATTTAATTCTAAACATTATTTTTTGTTATTTGTGCAAAAAAGTTTTGAGTTTGGGCTGATATAGTCAATTTTATGAGCTGTTTAATTGCCCAAAAAGCTAAGATTGTGATTAAAAATGTTTTAGCAATGAACCCTACCGAGGAACTTCTACCTAGAAATCTTTAAAAACCAACACAGTGAAGATGTCTTGATTTATTCTAATTCACTATTTGCATAATCAAAAACTATTATAACTCTGAAGCTTGATCTTAATATTTTTCATAACATTTTAAAACAGCTAAAAAGGATTAAATACAAATATTTATAAAGACAAATACCATAATAATTAAATTAATATTAAGGTGAAAACCTGATTCTACATCCAAAACCAAGAAAGTTAGATAGAAAAGAGAGAGTACGCCTTATACTTTCCTTGTAAACAGTTTGGTATCAGCTTGGTACCAGTTTGGTTCAAGTTTCAAATGAAGCGCCGTCTCGACAAATCATGTTCGGCCGTGTCTGGTCTCGCACAGTAGCGTAGCTGACGCAAGACGCTAGTTTATGTTTAGTTGTTTTGATTTTTTTTACTGAATTTTTTAGGTCTGTTTAAATTGATTGTTAATATTCTTTGTTATTGTTGTTGTCGTTTTGCTGTATTTTTATCCTTTGTTAAAATTTTTATACTACATTGTGTGACGCTACTGACTTCAACCTCGTGGTGCGCCTGCTTTCAGTACCAGTTTATAGTTTTGCGCAGTGAAAGTGGCCAGTCCATTTTTTTCAAATCGTACTCTCTTCTTTCTATCGAACCTCCTTGTCCAAAGCTAAAATTTTATTTAATTAATCATAGAGAAAATCATAAAATAACATAAACAATACGGGCAATAGGCAAGAAAAAATTATCTATAACAAACAAAATCTAAGATTTTTAAAATGCAGGGTTCGGTAAAAAAACGGCCTATTAACATAATTAGTAACTAAAGATTGAATCATCTATTTACAATGCTGATATTTTTAGATGAAACAGTAAGTTTGAATCGTCTTTGTAATTGTTAACATTTATAAAAGTAATGCGTTGCCGTTGGTGAACACAAAAGGTTGTCGTTTTAGACAAATTAGGTCTAATCAATTTAAAAATTGCCGTTCAAAATTGTTTTTGTATTACTCTTTAAATTTTTTAGCATCTGGTTATTTTCATTAAGGCTTTTTAAAGTGTTTGCAAATAGGTATGCTCAGAAATTTAAAAAAGCTGAATAAATTAGATATTTACTGAATAAGTTATATGTAGTCGCAATCAACTAAATAAATTAAACAAAAACAAAGACCCCTATTATGGTGACAAACCCACTGTTTTTATAAATTACAACAAAAGCTTGAAAGCTTTCATTTAAAAATACAATGTATTACAATTGTAACTAGTTGATACAATTTTTAGTTATTAAATAAACAAAATAGGTCGTTATTTTTGTCAGACCTTGTATAATGTAATTAACTACATTTACTATACAGCGTGTATCAAAAATAATGGTCAAAAATTTAATCATTTAATCAAAAGAACCAACTTTTCTAAATACCTACCATTCTTGCGACAGATGCTAAAAATTTTGATTTTTGTCTCCCCCTCTCTATAAAATTACTATGATCACTTAATTACCATTATAATATAGCCTAGTTACCATTATAATACTATAGAAGTCAGCGGTGGGTATGGTATTTTATACTAAATTTTTAAATAATGTTATCTTAATAACAGTTGAGATTCAGAAGAAAATAGAATCTAGAAAAAAATTTTCTTTAAGCGAGACCTATCACTGGTTAAATTTTTGACCATCATTTTTTATACACCCAGTATCTTTGTACTATAGTCATTTTACAATCTGTTACGTATCTTAATGCCCAAATCGACTTTTGGGCAGAATTTTATCATTTCAACAAAAGTAATGTAACTGTTCAAATAAAAATTATGTTAAGTGTAAACCTAAATAAATTAATAATAATTGCTAAATAAATGTAAAAAAAGCAGCAGAAATATCTGATGACAAATGTTTTAAAATCGTTTTAGTGGTATTTGTTCTACGCAGCCTTTGCCTACTAAATCGAAAATTACCTTCTTTGCCAACTTTATAGTTAGAATGGTCATAAATATTCTATTAGGTAGTTAACTATTTTAAGAATCCGGAGGGTAACTGTTCTATATCCTTAGAGGACTAAGTGCGCAACAGTCCTGTGGGATTAAAACCACCTGCAAATTTTGTTTACCGCGGAGCGCAAGTGACCCATGCTCAATACCCCACAAAAAGTATTTCTATATCGCTTAAATTACCTAAAAGAAGTACAAGGACAAATGATAGCATGGGTTAAGTTTGGCCCTATACGTTACAAAATTCTTGGTATTAATTTTAGACGTAGTTTTTATGTATTTTAACTTTAGATTCATTTGGTAAAATTATTCTAAAAGTGTAATTTACTAAAAACAATATTTAATTTATTCTTATTTTTATTTAATTATTATTAATTAAGCTTCAGAAAAAATATTCTCTTATAAGAAGAATATCTAGTCTTTAAAATTAAAAGTATTCTAATTAATAACCAGAAAATTTTGCAGACGAGTCAATCGTATTTAGTACAACTAATTAAAAAATCATAAACAATTTTTTTTGTTAACACATCCTTGTTTGTTTACAGTTTGAATCCTTGTCTCAGTTTCTTTACCTTCAGGTTTGAAAGATCTTAATCTCTCGCTTGCAGATTTTTATTACATTTTAATGACTGTTTTAAACCTCGCAGAGCCATAACCGGTGGTTTACTGTAAGTGCAAAATTGAAATAAGCTCCATTTCTCGCAAGATAAAACTCCGTAATTTACGAGTATCGGTCGCATACAATGTTGCAAGAAGCATGACTATTCTAATGTTCTTGTTCTCCTTGTAAATTTCATTTAGTGAAATCGATTATGCATGCCATGTCAGATCTCGGTCGGTGATAACTACACTTGACCCTTACGTAAATTGCCCCTTGCGTACTTTACACATGACACCCGATCAATTTGTGGCCTTACACTCATCGCTTAATTACCATTCGCCTTATCTCATTTAATTATAAAAATCCCTATTTAAAAAAATTACCAAGTGTAAAATATCCGCATGCATAATGCACGTCTCGACGATTTTTCTTCGCTCGGATTCAGCTCAGACCTTTCTCGCTTTATATTTTCAAATTGAGCTTATGAAAAAAGTCGTGTGACAGTAGTCCAGAGCGCGTGGGTTGTTGGTCAGTTAACTCGAAGCAAGTTGCGTGCTTGTCTACGGCACGGACCTCGTATCTGACATGCGAACCCCAGGAAACAAACTAAAACCCAGCCACTTGAATTATTCCCAAAGTTTCATTCGATGACAACGCGCTATTTTTAAAAACGTGGGACATCAAGCTAATTACTTTTTGCAATAAAATTTATACCGCCACTATTCGCAAACATGTTTCTAATCATTTTTCAAAACAAATAGAAATTAGGCCAAATCTTCAGATCTCTAATAGAACTACTCTCAAATTGCATAAATTATTTGTTAAAATTGTCAACATATCAAACGTGTAATGAAGATAAATGGAAGCCTTTTCAAGTTTATGTTTTACCTGACATAGTTCTATAAATCATTTCTAACTGTCTCGCTAGATATTTCTCTGCTTTCTAGTTTTAATAAAATAAAAAACCAAAAACATATCTTATCTATAAAAAAATTTTAATCAAGAATTCCTCTTAATTTTTAGTGACGTTTTAATGAAAAAAAGTGTTAGATAAAGTGCTTCTCTAATGTTTCTAAAATCTGATAAGATTAGAATTTTTCAAATTTTAAATCTAATGTCAATTTTTTTATCAGAAAGAAATCATAATAAATGTTGGAATTTTAAATTAGTATTTATTCCACCAATTTATTCCAATTTACTTATTTACAAACAAGTAAATAACTACTTAACCAAGAAGCGAAGACAAAAAAAACTACGTCATCGAGTTTCGAGCTGAATGTTCTTATAGAGATAGTTTATCAGTGGCATGTTTTAATAGAAACATGCTATAAATAGTAGTTGGTTATAAAATATCTTGGTACGTTTTGTACACCCTTGTGATATAGGTACTGTTTTCATGAGAAATAAAAATAATAACTTAGATTATGAATTTTATTAACAAAGACTTTTTAATGAGCTTTTAGCAATATTACGATTTGCCTTAGCAAAACCGAAAATAAGCTGTAGCCAACAGATGTTTGATTTCGGTTTTACTAGTACAAGATCAAAGACTTCATAAATCATAATAATGCTAACAGCTCAAGGGTAAAAAGTCTTTGTTAGCAAGATTTACAATTTAAGTTACTGTTTCTATTTCTCATGAAAAAAGTATACATTTCTTTTTTGCGTCAAACGAAAAACATAATTTTGAATTTAATAGATTTTATTCGGTTTTAAAACATTTCTGAGAGTTTTATAGTCAATCTTTAAAGCGTCTGATATTCGTTCCTAACACAGGTATAGTTAAATTTACGTACCCTTATTTTAATCCATTAGAAAAATTTATAATTTATGTATGTTGAACTTCCAGTAGTAGAACGGCCTAAGTTAGAAGTAGAGTCTTCTGAAAAAATAGTTCAGTAGCGTAAAAACCCAAGATTAAAATTTGGTATAAAAAAAATATTTCTTAACAAAAATTACTGTATTGCTAACTACTAAATTACTAATTATAAAAAAATGTAGGTCTGAGTATCCGTTGCAATTATAATTTGTTTTTATAATTTACTTGTAACAACTAAATTATACTTGAAAAATATTTAAAACACAACAGCGCCACTGGCTCTTCTTTGAGATTCCTACCACATGTAAAAATAACCAATCAAAAGCCGGTACACACATTTTGACAGTTTTACGACCTAAGAGTAAGGGTTCGAACTAGTAACCTAAACTGTACTTTTTTAAGTGAAATACTCTACTAATAAATTGCAGATCAGTTCGTCAATCGACAATTTCTTTTGTGACGTAGTTACGAAAATTTCTGATGTTTATATGTATTTACATTTACATTCAGTTTACATAAAATATATAATTTTATCTTTGTATTAATTTATATTCATTCAATTTGAGTTAACAACATTTTTTTCTAAATTTTAATTTTGTTATTTGAATATCTGATTATTTTTTTTTTGCTGTCAAATGTCAAATTGTATATATTAGCCTATATATAGCCTAGTATAGCCTATACGTCGTCGCTTGGGCCATACTTCAAATGTTTTATAACTTATGGCGGTTCGGTACTCATGATTTAGCCAAAAATAATTTACGAAATTTTTTAAAACAGTAATAAAGAGGTTTGATTTAGTAGTGTTTATAGAATATTAGAAAAAAGTAATAAAAAAAAATGTTTAACATATCAAATTGCCAAAAAATTTTATTGTTGAAAACAGTGATTTTTAGTTTTACACACCCAAATCTGTCATTTATTTAGCAAAAAAAATTTTTGGTATAGTAAATAAGACAATTTTATGTCTAAGCATACTGTCTTTGACATAGTAAGTGAGACACTTTTACTTATGTCAAAACATTCTGATTTTTGTTATCAACTTTTAATTTTAAATAAAAATAAAAGCGTAAAATAAGAATCGACTTTAAAGCATTTCTTTATTAAAAATTAAAACTTAATAACACAAAACAGAATACTTCAACATAAGTAAAAGTGTCTAATTTACAATGCCAAAAATAAAATTGTTTTGATAAATAAATAACTGAGCTGGGTGTGTAATATTAAACTCCTTTATTCAACAATAAAACTTTATTAGCAGTTCAATATTTCAACATTTTTTATTATCTTTTTAACATCTTATAAGCACTATTATGTAGATCAATAAGTACTCTTAATTATTTTGCAAAAAACTTGACTTTTTTGAAAAACCATCTCAAATAATTTTTGGTCGAATTACTCGTATAAGTACCGAACCGCTTTATCGGGATAAGCTAATGGAACGATCTGTACTCACTTGTGATCGAAATCAACCATCACAAATGGGTATTTCAAATATCCAAAGCTTATTCTCTTTGGTAAAAAAAAACAATGTGATTAATTAGTCTATAAAACCGTTTAAAAAAATGAGAAATAGCCTATAATAAATAAGGAGTATTAGTGGTGTTATTCGGTTCGTATGTAAATAAAAATATATGGCTAATATATACATGTGGCCGATGTCAAATTTGAAAGGCCACTTTGATGAGATCTCGACATTTTCTGATTCACGCAAACTGATAGGAGCGCGCTACTAAAAGCTTTCTAGAGAATAATATTGAAAAAAATGTTAGAACAGTATTCGGTAATTGGCCTAGTGGAACTAATATCGAGCAACCCCTAATTTAATAAATTACAAGTAAAAAACTCAAGAATCAGTTCATTGAAAATGGCTAAATTGACAACTTGTACAAAATATAAACAAATCATTATCTAAAACCTGATAATAAATCATTGAATAAAAATATTTGACGTATATTGTATTAGTTTAAGCCTTAAGTTCATATAATTTTGCCACTGGTAATCCTTTTTATCTAATCATGTAATCCCACATAAAACCAATACTGTATCAATATGTTTTGAAATCGTTTGACATAGAAATCAGTTTTCAATCAAAATTAGAAAATAATTGCTATTCATGCATTAGAATAAAAGCGAAAGCGATAAAAATGAATTAGATTCGAGGCATTTCTATTGATCGAAAGCTCATTAATAAAATAAATGTAAAAATATGCACAATATTATTTTGCTTGGTGATAACACTCGCATTACCATTTAATCTAAAAAATGACAATTTGTGACCTTGTTTGAAATTCTTCGACAAGGCTTTTAGAGACTTTTGATCAGGCCAAACTCTGTCAACATTGACTTTTCATCAGCTGTATTTACTATTACCTCATCATCTGGTTGGATGCATTCTATCGAAAACAGTGCTGGAGTAAAAATTATTTATTACAATGAAAACTCATTTCCTTGATTACATTTTTATAGCGTCGCATAAAGCTAATTACCGAAACTTTTATAAATTAGCTCTTATTTATTATAGATAGGAATCTTTGAAAAGTTGCATTCATTAGTCAAATTTCGCAAGTCACGTATTTTTCAAATATTAACTTAGAGGGCAGGTCACGCACGCCAATGTGTTAGGGTGAATATCACTGCAACTAAAACAAACATTCTAGACCAAAATCCATTAAATCTTTATTTAGTTTGCTCGAGTGATGCGCAATATTGCCTCAGGTAGTATCAAATTTTAGGGCAAAATTTTTAAATCGGTGCTTTCACAATTTTTTTGGATTAAACTGTCACAAAAATCGTATCATTTCTTATTTTATCAATATAATCCTTTAAACCCGAAAAAACTGTATATCTAAACCAGGTTTAATCCCCTAATCCGTATAACATTGGTTCGAATTAAGCAATCACTTTGTAGATTTCAGATTTATCACGATTTTTTCTGAAAAAGCAAAAGCGAGATGACAGCATACTACTTAACGACAGAAATATTACATATCTAGACTTAAAATTTAACATAGTTATTTATATTTTTGTGTAGATGTGTTATTACAAGTCATTATTTAAAAAAAAAATATTGCAATAATATTATTTGTTAAAAGTTATACAACACAAATTACACGGTTTGCATTTTTTGTTGTTATTATTTGTTGTATTTTAAAATATATTTTTTTGTTTATCTGTTATTATTATTTTACATTTATATATTTTTATAGTAATAATAAACATACATTTATTATTATTTTATATATTTACGTTCTCCTAAAAAGCTGAAATTTTGTATACACATGTAGTTCTAATTACAATTCACAATACAATAATAAATCTCTTAAATTAATAATTTTTTCAGCTAATTCTTAGCTCTACAGGTTGTATAAAAATTGGAAAAAGCTTTACAAATTTTAGTATTAAATTTAAAAAAAAATGCATTTAAAGTTCCTTCCATTACAACTGACATTACAAAATTTTAAAAATAAATTTGGCAAGTATAATGTATGGTAATTATAATAGTACAAACTTTTTAAAAGCTTCCAGTTAGCAGATATTATAGAAACAAATATAAACAACAATTAAAATTACTTAAATTGTATTAAAACTAGTACACAAAAAACAGCGTTTAAAAAAAATAATTAGAGGCATGAATTAATTTAGAGCATGAAGCTGCTCAAACAAAAACGAATAGCATAACATTAGCGATTAAAAACATAAATATTTGATAAATATCTTTAATTTTAAGGTATATCTAATTATGCAAAAAAATATTTCAAAAATGCTTTTATTACAAAAATGTACTAAAAAGCTTAAAAAAATTTGTTTTTGTAAAAAAATAACACTGATCGTTGCATACCGTAATTACATATAAATAAAATGTCTTACAAACAACATTAAAACTTTTGTTAACACACCTCGAAATTTTTAAATTAATTTATTTAAAAAATTAAAGCTTTGGAAATAATCATTAAGGAAATTTTGCAATAGTCTTGTTTACGAAAAAAAATGTGACTTAAGTCGTAAATAATTCCAAAAAATCGGCCATATTAAGCTGCAAAATTGGGCAACAACGGTGGGCAGTTCGACTGGTTTGGCAGCTATTAGTATCATATTGTTTTATAATACATTTAAGAAATAAAATAAGCCATTTTGTATACACAACACACATTTCTTTGAGACTGTACTACGGCGTTACAAAATTTTGAAAAAAGATTCGCGCTTTTTATGCAAATCTACACCGCTACAGCAGTTACAAAGCTGCAGTAATAATTGTCTCTTAAGATCTATAGCCGCAAGTGTAAGTGTCTTGATAGCCGAAAATTATTTCATCCAACAGGTTTAAGTCCTCCAGTTGCAGCTTTATGTGTTCTTTTAGTCTACTATTGCAAATCTAGGTGCCGTAAAAATCCCTTTTTAATACTGGCAGTTTTTACTTGTTTAGACTAAAACCCCTCTCCATGATTACAATGCTTGTGTTTCCTTTATTAAAAAGTCTATGTCAGACGAGAATGGATCTTGTACTCTTTATCATAAATTTAGAGTCAAAAATGAAGTAAATATGTTTCCCGCTAGTCGTCAGACTATTTCGAAAAAAGCTCATTAATTATAGAAAGTGACGTCACTATTCCCGAGCTTGCTAGTTTGCTATACGTGGGCCACATTTTTACAGCGATTATTACGAGCAAATGAAACATTGGAAATTAGTCAAGGCAATATAACTGTGTTATTGAGTTCTTTAATTATTAGAAGTTATTTTTGAATTAGTTATGTAAATTAACTTGATAAAACAGGAAAAATAAATCGTAAAAGGATGACAGTAGACAAAGCAAATTGGCGCAATACTGGCACACCCTCATTATTTACGATTTACTTTGCTGTAAATAAATTATTAATTAATAACTCTTTATCGTAAAAAAATCGTAATCCACATCGTGACGTATTAAAAAAAATTAGAAGAGGTCAATTTGGATAACAAACAGATCGGCTAGCGCCTCGTGTTTTAACTTTTCACTCGCAGGATATCAGTCACTCTTCACACTTTTTACATAAATGACTATTGTCTAAGCTTCGTTTAAGCAATGTTTTTAGTTAGTAGTTAAATTAAATTACATTGTTTTGACTCCGTCGCTCAACTTTCGAAAATTGTGAACGGCCTTATCTCGATCTAAAACCCGACAACCTGCTCATTGGACCAATTTACCACGACTGGTTAAGCTGTCACTTTACGGACACTATTGATACCGATATCTTAAACTTTTTTGTATCGTATTTCATCGAGAAACTGATCCTTTAAAAATTATTATTGCGAAAGTTAGACGTGTCTCTAATTGCCGAAATGATTTTAACATTTTGATAATAATTTCACAAGTTTTCAAGACGGGGCAAGTCTGGGGAGATATTCATTAATCTGTTATGACAGCCCAGTGTTAAATACACGCTACAACGGTAATTATTAATGACGGACTTTAACATGACATGGGTGCTTCGAATTATTTAATCTTAACATAATTACACCCAGCAAAAATCATTGAGTTGAGTGAGTCAATTTCGAGGATCCTGTCACAAAATAGGAAGCGACATTTTAGATTACTCTTATCGCACATTTACCTACTTGAAAATCGATTTTACTGGATCAGAAAAAATCCTAAAGCAGATAAATTAAAACCACAAATGCGTGAGTTAAGTGCGTGTTTCATGCTAGCGTGATAATGCTTGATAAAGAGATGCCCTCACAAAGAGCACTGGGGCCATCAAACGGATATAATTAGTAACTGGAATAAGGTGACAAAAGTGGATCATATCTAATTATCGAAACGTTTTAAATAATGGAAAACTTGTAATTTCTCTAAAAGGGTGTAAAAATTATTTTAGCAATTGATGATAATGGACACAAATAAAAATATTTGATCTCTAGATGTTTGTTTAGAATGCTTCCAATGTTCAATATTTTCCTATAATGAATTAAAACACTTTAAAACATTGGAGGTTCAAATTTCAACCTGCAATTTCTGTAATGGACGAAAACTAGAACGAGTTGTTTGCTTTTAAATGATTTCTAAAACTTACAAATAATCATTCTCAAAATGTGGCTTAAAACCAGTTTAACGTTCCATTAGAGAAATCGATCTTAATATTCAAAACAAAAAATTAGAAAAAACAACGATATGTATGAATTTCTGGATTATGCTATTATTCAAACATTTCTAACTTATGCTGTTCTGTTGCTTTATTTAAAGACAGAATTAGTTAACATTAAATTGATACTGCTACAGGTTTTTTTTCTAACGCTTTCTGACTAGTCTCCATTGGGAATTTCTCAGTAGTCGCATTTTTATTAAAGCCCTTAACTTAGGTACTGCTCTTCTTTAACATTAATTTGAACATTGGAGCCTATCTAACCAAAATTATAGCTTCTGAAACTTACTAAAAACGTTTATAAAACATAAAAAATAGTCTTACATATATTAAAATATCACCCAAAAGATAAAGTACTCAAATGTAGTCAATTTTTGCAAATGCAATAATAAAATATTAATCAATATTAGATCACTATAAACAACTGATTTTAAAATTTTATTTATTTACTGATTTTATTTATAATTAACATTACGTCTTCATTTTTATTAATTTAATCTGGGCTTATACAATTAGTAAAATTACTACTCTAAATTCAGAAATTAATAAAATATTGCTTTTTGTTTTTAAAATTAATAAAATGTCTTTGCTTTTAAAAATTAGAAAAACATTGCTGCCTTTGTTTGTTTTTTTTTAATTTAGAAAAAATATTCCCCAATTAGTAAAACTGCTTCTGTAGATTTAAGAATTGGAAAAATGTTGCGTCAGATTTTGAAAATTAGTAAATTGTTATCTCCAGCTGCAAAAATTACAAAACATTCTCCTTTTTATTATTTATGCTAAAATTAATAAAAAAATGTCTCCTTTGGCTACTAAAATTGGCAAAATATCGCCACCGATTCTCAATATTAAAAACAAATGTAACTTTTGTCCTTTTAAATTACAGGACTGTCACCTCTGACTACCAAAATTACAACAAACATTGCTGCTTTTAATTTATTGATTTAAAAATGATTAAATAATATTGTTTGTTTATGGCTTCTAAATTGATAAAATTTTGTCTCCACATTTAAAAAATAATATAATGTCGTCTCCAGCTCACAAAGTTAAAAACACATTTCGCTTTTCAATCATTATGTTTGATTATTAAAATGTGCTTAACCGAATGCGAACATAAATTGACCGAGTGCAACAAGCAATTAGGTACCCGAACACTGGCCTAAACCTAAAAGGTAACAAAAAGGCTAACTTTCTAGCTTAATAAGACGTATAAATGGGTTTATTAGACCCAAACCTTAAATGATATCAAAAAACGACAGAAAAATACACTTCAAAAATTGATGAAATCTCACCAGTAACGAATGGCGGATTCAAGAAAGCATGCGGCAGTCTAAGCTTTTCATTAAAGGCCCGGACAAATTATGCAGCAATAATCTAATGAGTTTTATTAGAAGAGATCTCTAGTTACTGAGAGATATAAATACCTACAAGGCACTACCTATTAAATTGACATTTGCATGTCATTAGACTTTGTAAAAAAGACGTCTGCAAGAGTTTTCAAAAGACGAAAAAACTTCTCTTCATATTTTCTCTCATTATTTTGCGTTTGCGAACATCAGAGCTTTACATCCAGGTTCTCAATAATTGAAGCCAAATACTAACCGAAAGACTTCATTAGTTAAGCTTTATTTGTTGTTGCTTTAGCCTATAGTTGCTTTGAGATGTTAGTATTCGCCTAAATTTTTAAACCTTCTTGACAAAAAAATGTGATAACAACAAATACATAATTTATTGGAACAGAAAAAAAATTACTTTGCTTCTTTATTATTTATGCGAGCAACAAGTATTTTTTATTTACTTGAAAAGTAAAGTTTCTAAGAAAGCTTCTTCCATATTGTTATTTCAGATAACGTTACATTACCTGCAAAGCTACAGATAAAGAAATTTAAAATTATTCAAAACATGTATGATTGAGCTGCATGTCGTTCCGTTCTAATTACGAACATTTGAACAATGTCTGGCTTAGTAACAAAAACTTTGCAAATCTCCGATTCTTAGTTTTTCTTATTTAGTCCGGTAAAGTAGAGGGTTGTTGAGTTTGAGCAGAATCCTGAATGGAATATAGAATTTAAAAAAAAACCATAAAGAAGTAGAAGATTATGTTATGCAAAACCGATAATTATTATTGCAAGTATTCGAAGATGCATATGCGGCTACAAAAGTTTAATATTTAATAAACATTTGATTCTGCTCCATGTTATAAATTTTTTAATAAAAATTTTGAAAATTTAGAAATTTATGTAATTTTGTCAGAAGTTTCTTAATCTTTTAACGTGAGGAGGATAGCCTTACCTTACCAGATTCTGAATTGATTACTACTTATTCTGGTGGAATGATAGAGTAAATAAATCAAAAAAATATGTGCAACATAAGAAAGTTAGATCAAAATTACAACCTTTTTTTTTCATAAAGAGCTAGTCTGGTTCACTGTTTTTTAACTTATTTATACAAAATGTTTCAATGAACAAAACGACAGCAATCTACAATATGTGTATTAGCATAACATATTGTACAGGACGTTTATACATGTTTGGGCATCAAGTTACCTCTGGAATTTTTGTTAAAATGTTATTAAAATTTGCAAAGCCAACTTGATGCCCAGCCTTTAATAAACACCCGGTATAATTAACAATACGCTTTTGCAACACAATATGACGCCTTCTAATTAGTTTTAAAAATGTTAAATAATTTAATAATATTTTAATATGTAATAATTAATATTTTTTATATATATTATTTAATATATTCGATAATTAAAAGTTGTTTAAGATAGTTTCTCAACCAATATTCTTTACAACGAAACTTTTTTTCGATCACATAATCAATAAAACAATTCAGTAAATTAATACTAATTGTAAATTAATAAAATCGCTGATGTACCTATAATTGATCAATTTCTTGCATTTTAAATCCAAGAAAATCGCAGATAAATCAAATTTATCTGTAAAATCAGAAAAAATTAATTAAATTTTCATTTTTAATCAAAAACTTTATGTGATTTATAGTTTAACTTTTAGATATCATAAATTTATTAGACAATACCGCTAAACCCAAAACCTTTTTGTTTTTAAATATTAAGTATAGACGTAGCCTCATTTATTTGAGTTTATTGTAGAAAAGACCATTGATATTACTATATTGAGATAAAACATAAATCTTTTCTATTATTAAAATGCAAGTGTTTTAAAATGATAACTAATTAACTAATGATAACTGGATAAGTTAAAAAATCTCTAAATTTTTGAATGTCACAGGTTTTAAACTAAACGATTTCTTCAGTATCTAATATTATATTTAACTGTTCAACATCGAATTGTGATCCAACAGAAACAAATTTTTACGTCAAAAATATTTTTAATCTAAAATATTATGCAAGAAAGTATTGTACCTTAATTTTGAAAAAAACCTTTGATGACAAAGTTTGAAAAAATGTTCATTAATGTTAGTTTTACTTTCAGTTTCGGTAACAATCACCAATTCTAATAAAATTCAGATTGCAGTTCATGAGCTTATCTACAGCAGTTTCTTCAATAACCCTACATTAAGCAAATGACCACCAACTAAAAAAGTTTCATAGACATTTTGTTGTAAATAATCTTGGAATCGCGTTCATAATATATTAAATATAAATTTTCCAGTGTTGCCAATTTTCGTAAATATTAATTTGCAATATTTGTAGTTTCGATTGCAAAAATTTTTCATTTTATCTGTATGATTAAAACAACTTTTTGTTAATAGCAAATGCGCACTTTTTGACACGCCCGATATACTTAAAACTAACGCACAAAATTAAAAACAAAAGATCATATTTTCAGAATGACGGTAAATTAAAACTCAAACTATACAAATTCTCAGTTGTGACAGTTTATAAACCAAAAATCACAAGTCAAAATTATTATTTTTTTAATAATATTAAGTTTAATTAAACAATTTCGATAGTAACTGTATCTGGCAAATGTTGAAAAAAGTCAATGAACAAGATGAATTGAGGGAAAGATTCAATTAGTTGAATGTAAGGCTGAATGCAAGGAGCTAATAAGAAAACCAATCTGTCTTCGTTTATTAGTTCCGCGCTGAATTTCGTAGACTTTGAAAACCTTCCACACATCGAAAGCTCCGAAAAAAAAAACACCTAAGCACAGATTCAATTATTTGAGCCGAAATGCAATTTCACCCTTTCTCCCCCAAATGGTCAACCGTTTAATCCGACAGCTGGTCAAGCAACACAAGAGAATTAGCTTGCAACATGACGTCAAACGTCTAATTTTCCTGAGTGCATGGAAATTTTCCCAAATAGTCACGCTTCTATTATAATATATCGTATTGCATACTTTCCACGGTTTTATCGTTGTTCAGTTTCGCTTAGCACAACACAACTCTATGGGGACCGAGTGATCAATCCTGCTTGACATCACAACATATTCATATTCGCATATTTTTGCAGCTTTTATCTACCGTACCAGTAGCTTTAATATTCCATTAAGTCTAACGGGAAGAAAAGGCACAAAAAAAATTGATTTAGACAATTAATTGAAACAAGTTGTTTAACAAAGAAATAAATTAAGTAGTTACAGGTATGTAAATGAGTATCGATTTCAGTTGAATTATAATTATGAATATTAAGTAAATAGTACGTAATCTAAATGCAAAATGCATGTATATTTGCAAGGTAGATAGGCGAATAAAAGTGAAACGGAAGCAGTCACAATGTGTCAGACCGTTCCATGTCACTCCCAAGATAAAATCTTTCTGGAAGAAAAACGAATATTAATTCCACGTTTCTTTGTTCCAGTACCCAAAATACCAAACAACGACTTCCCCACAACCAGCAACCCGTCTCTAGAAAGCCCAAACCCAGCATCCAGGAGTTCCTGCTTAGGCTCAAACACTTCCAGTTTGTTGAGTCTCAATTGCCTCAACACTGGCCGAACAAATTTCACAAATAAACAACTCACCGAACTGGAGAAAGAGTTTCATTTCAACAAATACCTAACCAGAGCACGAAGAATCGAAATTGCTTCAGCTCTACAACTCAACGAAACCCAAGTGAAGATATGGTTCCAAAACAGAAGAATGAAGCAAAAGAAAAGAATGAAAGAAGGCTTAATACCGCCGGAACCAATTTCGGCTAGTTTAAGCAATAGCAACTCGCCAAGTTCGACAAATTTAATCCAGAACGAGGCAGTTGGCAGCAATGAGAACAGTCGTGAATCAAACTAGACTTGTGAAAATCAAACTGTGAACGTTGTATTCGCCAAAGAGATAGAGTAGATTTTTTGGGTTTCGACACTCCCGGGCAAAAATTTTACATTATTTATTTGGGTACTATATTTATTTATAATTTATTTAAAAGTGTACAATAAAATACTTAACTACTTACATGCTTTTTTGTAAATACCAGACAAAAAATTTAATTCGATAAACTTGTATATATTTTAGCATATTAAGTGTTAGATAAGTTGCTCAGGGACTGTATAATGTATCTACTAAATAAAACAAATCTAAATTAATTTATTCATTTCGAGCCTGTGCAACGTAGAACACATTAGTTTTGTCTAAACCAAATTCAAAAGTATTTGGCAGATTAGCAAAAGCCAAAACATTAAATTCCCTAAAGAGGCTTTACTCCAACCACACTCAATGTCCGATTTGAGCACCTCAATCAAACTCCTATTATTTTTATTCGCACATAAAGTATTTCTGAGACCATCATCAGTATGTCTACACGTATATTCAGGAAAATTCATTGGAGCAACACTTGGACCAATACCACATAAATATTGTCGCCGTTTACGTTGCCACACTTCAACCCAACTAAACAAAATATCACAAAAATACAAGAAATGCAAAACTTACCCTAAATCACAATCACAAGACCATTTTCCACCCATTAAATTCAAATCAATCAAAAAAGTCGATCTAGGTTTATTAGGTTTAGATCCAGTTGAAGGATTTTGTAAATTTTTTAAAACTGGATTATCTCGAACATCCACACTTAAATTTCTAATGTGGATCATATTTTGAAAAACATCAGAAGTAATTTTTATAACACTTGTATTACGTAAAGTCAAGTGAAAACTTGAGCTGTAAATGTTCTACAAAAACAAATTTAAAAATTACTATAAACAAAACAAAAATATAAACAAGTTTCTTGCTCATCAAGACAAATGTGTCTGACAAAAAACTTCTGTATATGTATTTTTGAAAAAGAAATATCACCAAAATTATAAATAAACATAACAATAGTATTTGGTAACAACAAAACCAACCTTTACGATTAGATAAAAACAACTACTTCGCGAACAAAGGCTCCGATCGACATTAAATTACATCACCTAACGGTCTAGGAGCTACATGTTGAAAGACAAAGCAACCAAAACTAGCAAAAGATGTTAAAGTGTTCCAATCAAATTAGTTTATTCATCTTCGGTTGAGTTCTTTGAAGAACTAAAGCAATGCATGTTGCAAATGAGTCCAAGCTTGTACTTGAAATGAAGGACAACATGACAAAATTGATACAAAATTTATTATTGCAATGAGATTGTAAGATTATCAAATAATAAATCTTTTCCATCTAAATTTGAGTAAGATCAACTTAGTACAAATCTCAAGCAGGTAAAGAAAAAAAAAACATTTTTTATAAACCGATGCAGATATGAGACTTATTGTTGTTCTAAGTAATTTTTTTTATAATTGTTTATAAATTGTCAGATTTTCGTGCGAAAATGCACCAACTATATCAAAGAGAAGTTACACACAGTGGCGACATCTCACAAGAGCACTGACCATTCCCCTTTTTCTTCACCGTCAGATGTCATCACTGGCTACATCCGCAGCCTATAGTGCAGTACCCAAAAAAAGTAATGTCCTTTCTAACTAAAAGCATTTAACAACTATAGAATGTAATTAATTTGTTTATGTATTAAGAATAGACGAATATAACAGTTTGAACCTTTATTTTCAAATTTTTATCTAAACATTACCTTTTTTGGGTACTCTACAAACCCAAATCTAGCTCATAATCTGCACTATATGACGTCACAAACATAGTCAAAGTGGTGAAACAAAAAAGTTGAAAGTTTTCTGTTAAAGAAGTTTCAAATAAATAAATATTGTCATATATAAGATTAAATTCATAATATTTGTATTAAAAACAATTAGCCAATAAGTTACTGAAACATATTAAAAAATATATATAAAAAAAACATTTGAGCAACAAATTCTATTTTTCAAATTTGATTATAATTTCTGTCTAAAAGTTAAAGGCACACAAAAATGTTATGGAAAAGTTGAAGAGAATTAAATTCCGTATAATAAAGTACACAGAGCAATATTTTTATCTCTAATAGTTTAAGCTCTAGAAAAGCTTAAAGAGGAGAAACAACTAAACAACTGTTTTCATATTCCAATACAAAAAGCTCATCTTATTGGCAATTTATTCTTTAAAACAATTTTTTTAAATATTACACTTAAACTAAATTAAGAATTGTAATTAGTTTATTATTATTATCTTTAATAATTATTGCAATGTATTACAAGAAAAAGTATAATCTTGATGCATAACAACTAAGAAGAAAATATAATTAAAAAATAAATAAAACAAAAACGGATATTTTATTAGTTTCAGCACAATAATTTAAAAATACATTAGTGTATTAGAAAAATAAATTGCTAAAGTAAACGCTTAAGACTACAGACCCCCCAAATGATAAATATGGCATAAAAAATTATTATGTAAAACATCACAAATAATATTCTAGTGGTTTGTGTTAAAAAAATATTTTTCAGCTAAACTTCTCCAAAAATTAAACTTTTTGTGACCGTTTTAACAAGCGCCCAAAAATGAGCAATTTTTGCTTGCGTGTCAAAAACCTATAACCTTAAATATTTGTAAAAATTCATTTTTTCGTTTAAGTCAGCCATTAAAAAAACTCCGACAAATAAAACAAATTGGCCTTGGCATACAAATAACTATTATTTCTCTAGCTCTTTGAGTTATTTATAAACAAAAAAGTAGTGTTTTTAACAATTAAACATACACTATTTTAACTATTTCAAGGTATTAATTAATAAAAAAAATTAAAATTTTTTGCAAAACACTTTAGTGCATCCAAAGAAATTTTTTGTTCAGATTATAAATTAATATAGTTAATTAATCAAAGAAGTAAATTAATTAAATTGTAAATATGTTGTCTTTGTAAATTGATTATTATTATGTGATGCTTATCATCTCATTTTTAAGTATCTCTAGGGTCGAAGCTATTAACAATAATGACTTCGCAGGCTTTATGATACAGGGTTTTCATAAATGATTGTATCAACGTAGGTGGCTGTGGAGATTTTTGATATCACGAATATTCATTGTAATGTCCTATTTGCGCAACGGGACATTAGAAAATGGTTTCTGGAGTTACTCATTTGTCTAATAATAATTATAATAATAACTAAAAAAATGAAGACCACTTTCATGTCTTAACCAAAATTAAAAAATGAATGAAAATAAACACTTATAAGTTTAATCCAAGGTCTAAAAAAGTGGAAATATAGTCCACGAAACGTCCCACAGATTAAAGTTTTTTATTTTTTCATCTTATTTCGTCTAAAACACCCAAGACTCAACTTATAAACTAATCATATAATGGACAATAACAACAGCAATCAATAATAGCTAAAGTCTTTGTCTTTAAAAAAAAGAATATTTTTTATTATTTCCTCAGCCGCCTACGTCCTTACAATCATTTATGAAAACCTATTAGAAGATTTAATTCACTACATATTTTTTAATTTTTATTGTAGATTTCACCACTTGCGGCGCGTTTTAAAATAAAACCAGTGCTGCACAAATTTAAGCTTGCAATATTCTTTAAAATATGTTCCAAAAACTTCTTTTTTTTAACACAAACATTAAAGCGGTTCGGTACCCTTGATTTGATCAAACATTAATCGCCATATTTTTTTTTAAATAATAAAGAGGTTTGGACTCGTAGTGTTTATAAAACGTTTAAAAAATAATAAAAAAAATAGTTTTAGATAAAAAGCTGCCAATTTTATTTTTTATTGAGAACAAGAATTCGATATTACACACCCAGATGTGTTATTTATTTACCAAAAAAATCTGTTGTTGACATGGTAAATTAAAAACTGTTCTTATGCCTTAGCATCCTGCCTTCTGTTAACAACTTTTTTTTTAATAAAAAAAAAACAAAAAAGTTGATAACAAAAAGCAGATTACTAAGAGATAAAGAAAAGTGTCTAATGTACAATGCTATAAACATTTATTTTATTTTTTTTTTTTTTGGTACATAAATAATAGATCTGGATATGTAATACTGAAACCCTGTTTTCAACAAAAAAAAAACAATTTAATTTAAACAATTTTTTTCCATTTTATATTCTATGTGATTTAGTAGTGGATCATGCCTCTTCATTATTTTAAAAAAATATCTCGATTAATTTGGCCGAATCATGAGTACCAAAACGCCTTAAAAATTTTATTGTCTATATCAGAGTTTTTTTATTCGTTTTAAACTTATTTTAATTAAACATTTTCACCTTATATTTTACCGCCTTGACCTCGTTTGTGACATCACAATTTCTACATTGAGGTTTAAACTATCGTAGATTTTGCTACATCTCACCGCTGTGTTAATTATTAATAATTATTATTACCTGGAATATTTTTCCTGGAATTTTTTTCAAACCTTTACCCGTAAAAGTTAGGTTTTGTAATTTTGCAGGCCACGGACCTTTCATCTCATTTTCGATATTCTCAATATCACGAGATACCTAAAATTTAATTTAAACCATACTTTCTTAAATCACTCCACATACATGAATTTCTAAATGTTTGAGTCCTTCACTGAACTGTAGAATTGTTGGTATATTTAGATATTTAACATTTTTGTAAACATCTATTTTCAGTTTTCTTAAGGTACGCATTTTACAAAATGCACCAGACTGAAAAAATAAAGTTAGGTCAAAAAATTAAAATCGGTGCATTACTTCCAAAACAGTCAAATCAATATTTTTCAAATTAAGTTCTTCCAAGTGAAGTGCTACTCCTAATAAGCTCGTGTTACTCAAAGTTGTTATCGGATTTCCTTCTAGTGATAAATGTCTTAATTGGGTTAAAGAATGTGTTACAATTGGAACTACAGTTAAGTCATTGTAATCTAAATTTAAGTACCGAAGAACTGAGATATTTCCAGCTATTTCAAGCCCCACAGTTGGTAAAGAATTGTACGCAAGTGATAGTGTTAGTAAATTAGGAGTTGTCAATGCTGGGACCTGAAAAAATTCCTTAAAAAAAATTGAGTAAAATCAGAAAAAATACTTGAGACAAAGACACGTTATCCAAATTTAAATGAAGCAAAGTATATTCCAATCCTTGCAAACTCAAACCGTTTATTTCTAGTGTTAGTTGACTATTGTGTCCCAAATTGAGACTTGATAATCTTGGGATTCCTTGAAATGTTCCAGCATCAATTTGTCCAAGACGATTATAGGATAGATCTAACCAAGACAAGCTCTACAATTATTTACTAAATATTTTGTAAATTGTTTCCAAAAATTATACTTTAAATCGTGCTAATTGTCCCCCATGTGCTAATGACGAAATGCTGTTCCAGGACAAATCCAATTCACATAAAGTTTCAGCAGAAGCAATTGATAGACTAGTTAGTGGTAATTTCCCAAGTAAATTATGTGAAACGTCAAGACGTTCAAGACCTGTTTCTCTAAATAAATTGTCAGGTAGAGTTCTAAGTCTATTATGAGAAAAATCAACAATCCGCAAGTTACTCAAGAATCTAAACAAATCATTTGGTATCTCAGAAATACGATTATTAGACGTATCCAACAACTGAAATTTTATAAAAATAAATAGAAAATAAATATTTATCATATGATCAAGAAAATTTGTTCATTTTTACATTGTTTCGTCCTGTATAATTTACATCAGTAAAAAGTATATTACAGCGTCCTCCTAGAGGATAAATTTTCTTGATCATACCGTACAAAACAGTTAGAACTTCACCTGAAGTCTCCTAGTATTCCGAAATGTGTCAAAATCTAACTCGTATAACATATTGTGTGATAAATCAAGTACTTGAAGATGTGGCATATTCCCAAAAATGTCTTTGGTAGCATTTAGAAGTTTGTTATGAGCGAAAAAGAGTTGAATCAGTGATAGTTCTACTGGTTTAAAAAATTGTTTCGAAATTGACGTAATGTTGTTAAAAGACAAGTCCAACACTTTGATGTTTTGTAAGCCACCAATTCCTGAACAATAAAGACAAACTATTTAAACATAAACAGGAAAAACATGTGAGAAATTATAAAATTTGCTTGTAGAAAATAAAATTTTCTAATTTGTAATTTTATTACCTTGCTCAAAAGACACTGAAGAACTCACAACCAAATTAACTAATTTATTATGACTCATATTAACATGTAACATTCCCAGAGATCCAACTTGATCAAAAATATTAAAATCCAAAGAAGTAATACTGTTGTAAGCCAAATCCAAGTCTTCCAATTCAGGCAAGTTCTGAAAACTTTCATAAGCCATTGACGCAATTTTATTCCCTTTTAAATTCAATCTTTTTAGGTTATATAGATTCATAAAAGCACGTTTTTCTATTGACTCGATTTTATTATCATCTAAGTGAATTTGTTCGAGTTGAATTAAGTCGGAAAATGTGTGTTGTTGAATATTTCTTATAGCATTAAAAGAAAGGTAAATATCAGTCAAATCGCGATGAAGATCTCCCTAAAAGAACAATATTTATTAAAATTTGTTTATTTATATTCAAATAGACCGCGTAATAGCGAAACCACAAAGAAGCGAATGTCAGTAGAATAGCCAAAACCTAGTCAAACTGTTATATAACTCGTGTATTTTTATCAGAAAATGAAATGACTAAAGTAATGTATATTTTTAGCAAAGCAGCCGTATTATAATTAAACAATAAAACAAAAAAAATATATAACTTAAAAAGGTTTCCAAAACGAATAATAGTTATTCATTGTATAAGTGTTTTAGACAGCGTTTTATCCACGTAAGAATGTTTAAGCGCGAGACGCAGTCGAGCGTTTAATATTCTTAAGTGGCTAAAACGCGACTAAAACACGAATCCAATATAACGTTTTATCCACAATTACAGCGATTTAAAATCAGAATCGCCAAAATTTCATCCCATGTCATCAAAAAATGATTTGACATTACACTCTGACAGCGGATGTCACCTCAAAAATCATTGAAATTAACTAAGAAACATGGGAGGTGTTGAATCGTTGCTATTTACTTTCGATTGTTTATCGACTCTATTTGTACAAAACGCTGTGCAAGTTGGTGAAAATGGAAGAAAGTGATACTGTTCCTGAAACAATTCTTGAGGAAGCTGAAGAAGCCACTCACCAGTTATTGCCTGCGAAGTCCAGGGAACATTATGAAAAAGTATTTTCAGAATTTAATAAATGGAAAGAAGAACGGGGGGTAATGACAATAAATGAGAAAGTTCTGCTATCGTATTTCTTAAATTTGAAGAAGAGCTATGCAATTTCATCCATGTGGTCGAAGTACCTACTCCATGCTGAAGGCCGCTATAAAGATCTATAAAAACATAAACATTAGAAAATATAGTAAGCTCATGACCTATCTAAAAAATCAGTCAAAAAAATACAGGCCGAAGAAAGCTGCAGTACCTAGTGGAAGAAGCACACATGAAAGAGTTTTTGACAAGGGCTTGCAATAAAGAATATTTGATGATCAAGGTAATCTCTGTCATTATATAGACATTGTAGATAATAAATTTTGGAATATTTTAGGTTGCATTAATAATGGGAGTGTCTGGTGGCTGTTGATGCTGTGACCTGACAAATTTGAAAATCAGTGATGTAGAAGACAGGGGCGCATACCTGATTATTTCGATACCAGATACCAAGACAGGCGTTTCACGAAAATTCTCAATTATAGAAGAAGGATTCTCTGTCAACACTGTGGAGAAGTGTAGGAAATACATGTCCTTACTTCCGAAGAAGTTATCTATTGAGAGATTCTTTTTACGATACGCTAATCAAAAATGTACATCGCAACCTGTTAAAATTAACACTTTATCGAAAGTTCCTTCTAAAGTTGCTTCGTTTTTAAATCTGGCGAACGCAGAAGCTTATACCGGCCATTGTATGAGGCGCATTTTAACAACTTTACTTGCCAATTAAGGTTTTAATCTTACAACAATTAAACGATATGGTGGGTGGAGAAGCTCCGCCCGCCATAGCAGAAATTTATATCGAAGATTCTGTATCTAATAAGCTTGATACCGTAAGGAAAATCCAAGGTTCTCTTGGTACTAGTCGTTCCTTACTAGAGGAGACGTCCATTGTTCCTACAACTACTATTTGTTCTGGAACCGATAACAACTACAAGCTTCTTATTAATGGAAACGAAGTAAAATATAATAAAACATAAAACGAAATGTCTATTAATGTAAATGTTAATGCCAATATTAATAATAAATAGAATGCGATTGATATAAGATTGTATTTTTTCATTATTCCACTAGTGGAATAAAGTGATTTCATTATTCCACTAGTGGATAAAGTGTTACTTAAGTAAGTGTGGATAAAACTTCAATTATAAGGTAGTTGTAGATAAATAATATTATTATGTAGAGAAATTAATTATTAATATTTGTATTAAAAAAACTAAAAATTAGTTAAAAAAATTGAAATTAACTTTTTACAGTGGTAGATTTATTTTAAGACGGTTAAAAGTTAAACGTTTAAAATTAGAATAAAATTTTATAGGAAAAAGTTGTAGAAAATTCAATTATATATAATAAATTCTACAAGGTGATAGTACCTAGCGAAGAAAGTTACAGAGGCGACTTGTGCCGCTTTATTATCCGTCTTCAATTATAAAGCGTTTACTTTATTAACAATATTTATCCAATATACAAATATATTTAAAAATTATTATAGTTAATCTGCATAAATAGCTGTGTGTTTAATTTTTTTGCTTAGATCTTCTTAGTTATCTACGCATTAGAATCTTCCTGTTTTTTTAACACTGCAATATTATCATACCTAATAGATGCATATAAAAGAGTAAAATATGATAAATAAAAAAAAGTAACAAAGTACATAACTGCAACAAATTTTATCACATAAACGTTATTACACTACTTTAATACTATACAAAGTAAATGGTTTATTATAGTAAAATAAGAGAAATGTTGATCAATGTTCAACTTTCTTTTTTAAGAATCTCTAAAACCCAAACTATTAGAGATTAAAATATTACCTCACGGAGTTTATTATACAATATTTAATTGTACAACTTTTTTCTATATATTCCAGTAACTCTCTTGTAATTTTTTAAAATTTAAATATTAAAAATTTAATCATCTATATTACAACCGATTTTTTAATTCGTTTTGAAACTATATTAATTAAAAATTATCACTTTCAATGTTTCAGAACTTTGGCCACGTTTGTGACATCACAGTCTAGCCTTGAACTCTCGTAGGTTTCACCCTAACCGAAATTAATTTTATACTTTCTTTTAATAAAATAGTGTCATAAATTTAAAACTCATTGAAAAAAGCACAAATAGTTTAAATACTGTTAAATAATTTATTGCCCTAATTACATTTTCATTTTCTGATAAAAATAAAATATCTTCTATTATTCTTGTTAATGTGACACTACAGTGGTGTGTCGGACGCTAATTCACTTAGTTATACAACGTTTAATTATATAATTTGTATTTTTTGACCAAATATGCCATCGGCCAAGTCTTTAGTCCAAAAAAATTTTTAAGTGCGTAAAAAAAGTCAAAACGGTAAAATAATGCAATAGCAAAACTTTCAAATTCAGATGTCGCAAATGCAGAAGTGTTGGGCATAAAGCTGCTGACCTTAAAAACAAAAACATTCGTCCCATTTACGCAAAAAGTGCCCATGAAGTTTGTTTCTACTCTTTGCGAAGTGCAAACAGCGGATAATAAAAACTGATATCTTGGCAACAAAGTTACAGCTCATATCATCAATGAGGTAAGTAATTTTTCCGAGATGAAATCTCAACGTAAAAATTAAACCTTGCAAACAACGCGTATACAGTTCGCTCAAAGACGGCCTGATGTTTTTTACACTCAGTCTTGCTTGTACGTCGCTCGATTTCGCTACTACGTAGTCTGCCAGTTTAATTACAGTACCTGAAACGTGCCCCTGTGAATAATCTCAATATTGTTATCCTGCATTAAAAGCCTTTTCAAGTTTTTTAAAAAATGAAATGAAGTGTCTGGAACATTTCTAATTCTGTTATTGCTTAAATCGAGTTCTTCCAATCTTCGTAGAATTTTGATAGCATCACTTGGAAGATTTTGCATAGAGGAAGATAAAGCGTGTGATAATTTCAGTGATACTAACGAATCTCCAATCTACAATTATAAATTTATTACAGTAAAATTTTTTTTTACTTACATCAGCAAAAGCATTATTTTCAATACTTGAAATGATATTATCAGAAAACTGTAATTGCCTTAAACCATGTACATGTCTAAACGCGTTATTTTTAATTGTCTGAAGACCTCCATATGTAATATGTAACTCTTCTAAATCAATTCCAAAATCACGAAAATCTTCAGGTGATAATGCTGATTGTGATAATCGAGACAACGATAAAATTCGCAGATTTCTAAATCTAATTACAATTTTATTAAATTTATATTTTGGTGTTTGTTATTTAAACCTTTTTAATTCCTGGAGAGATACCGGAGCATTCTGCCCACTCAAATCCAAGTGATACAAAGAAAATTGAGCTCCGTTGATTGACTGTATCGCATTTAATTTCAATAAAGTATTTTCACGAAGTGACAGTGTTTTCAGTAACCCCAAAGCTTGGAAAATTTCATCGGAGAGTGAAGAAATGTGATTCCCAGACAAATCTAATACTTCAAGAAAGTTTTCCAAACCGGAAAATGCCAATGGAGAGATTTCCTTTAAGTTGCAATTTCTCATATACAATTCTTTCATTTTTGCTTGCCTAAATGCGTTTTCCTGTTGAGTGAAAATTAAAAAATTACTTATTTTGAGTCAGATAAGAGTACCTCAACGATGACCAATGGATTACCATCAAGGTAAGTTTTGTTCAAGACGTTGAAATACTGAAAAGAGCCAGCTGGTAGTTGTGTTATTTGATTATAGTCGAGTCTTAATAAATCCAAATTGAAGATAAAATTATGCTTAATGTTTTGACCACCATCCATAGCTGGCTGCATTTTACCAATTAGATTATAACTTAAATCTAATTCTCTTAATGCTTTAAGAAATGAGAGAGCTTGGTAAGGAATTGCGGCTAGTTGATTATCGGCTAGAATTAAATTAGCCAGTCGACCCATACCGTCTCGAAATACAGACGGATCGATTTCTTTCAAATTGTTCCCTTTTAAGTCAATCGTTTCAACCATTGGCAAACCAGAAAATGAGTCTATTGGTAAATGAGTGATGTAATTATCAGTGAGAATTAAAGTAGTTATAGAATTCTCAAGTCCTCTCCAACTTTCAGGAGATATTCTTGCAATACTATTTCCTAAAAAAAAGTTTTTTTTTGAAATTTGTTCAAATTGAGATAACTGAAACCTTTTAAGTTTAGGTATCTTAATTTTCGTAAATATCTGATAGCACGGTTTGGAACATGACCCAGTTGATTGTAACTCAAATCTAGCTCCCATAGAGACCGCTCAAGCCCCAAAAAAGTCTCATCGGGGATGTAATACAGCGGATTTTTGCTTATCACAATTTTGTAAAGACCTAATAAAAATTCTTGTAGTCAGAAATTTTCTTGTATTATAATGCATACCTGTACTTTGTAGAAAATACGGTTCTAGTACTTTTAAATTATTGTTTTCTAAATGCAACATGAACACTTTTGATATATTGAGTGTTTCTGGAATTCTAGGTAAGTGAACATCCTGACATCGAACTATACCCAAATCAGGGCCACTTTTTGAACAGGTACAAAGTGAACTAAAGTAACAAGACGGATCAACTTCATGTGCTCCACTTAAAGAAATCCAAACCATTAAAATAAAAGTTCCTAAAATTATAATATAGCCAAAACGGCAAAAAGCTAAAACGTCCTAAAACAAATTTGTTTAAAAAAAATTTCAAAATATATTTAGACGTACCATATTTGTGATTATTTTTTGAACACACTATAGGAATGTAACATCGTCTATGTTTGCAGTAAACTACAACAATGACTAAGCGAAGCATAATGAATCCTTAGTTGTCAAGCAATGAAATGGGGCTTCAAGTAATTGGATTAAATTTATAATTTCTAATTCAATATAACTTTGGAAAACTTAATTAGAAAATTTTGTTATTGCTATTTAATAAAAAATATATTTCAGTAGAGTTAATTGCTAGATACAGATTGAAAAAAACTTGATACATCCATTCATTCAATGTGTATTTAAGTGGGAGGAAAATTAAAACTGTTATAAGTATGACCTAATTATTCAAGACAAGACACAAATAAATATACCTAGAGGTCAGTTTGTTTTGTAAGAAAATGTTTTTCAGACAAATCAAACATTTATGTTTATTCAAAAAATTTATTGATTCACTACGCTACTCACAACGCTAGGTAGCTTAAAAAAAATTAATTGGCAATTCACAAATTAAATGAAAATTTGTTTGATTTTTTGTTCGTGGAGTTAGAAAATTTAAAATAAACTTGAAAATAATTTGAATAATAAAACAAGTTGACAATTGTATTCAACTTGCATGAAACGTTTATAACAACCCCTTATTTTATTTGTAAATCAATATCGTAAAACGAAATTATTAAGATTAATTTTTGACTTGTGTTGCCCCCAGAAAAAATATTAATGCTACACTAAATAAAAAATAAACTTTCTATCACTTCCGGTTTTACCGGAAATGACTATAACTTTAGATTTTCAAATAGAACACTATGTATATTTTTATATTTATGCTATATACATTTAATTCTGGGTCTAAAATACTACTTTTTATAACTTTTTGTGAAATAATTTTTTTTTATCTAGAGGGCTGTGATAGCAAAAAAATATTTCTAAACAATGTAGGCAACCATTAGAAAATAAAATAAACAGTTTCATAAATAATCTAATTTAGAAAATACACGAGTTTAAATTAGATTAAATTAGTTTTTCCGGTTTAACTCATTTTTTTCAAATAGAACAATAGTGCCTCACTTAACATTTTAAAATAACGTTTTCTTTGCCAATACAATAATACCAAAATTTTAAAAATCTACTCAGTAGTTTTTGTAGTATTGACAAAAAAATATTTTTTTAAATATGAAAAAATTTTTATATTAAAGAAAAATTTCAAACATGTTAGCATTTTAACAAAAAAATAAAATAGAAAGCTATTAAACATAATTTGTAACCTTTTTTGTAGTTAACAGCCTGCTTGAATTGTAGTTAACATTTAGGGATTTTTCCAAAATATTTTTGTCAATATTACACAAACTACTGAATATATTTAAAAAAAATTGGTATTTATAGAATAACAAAAAAGAGTATATACCCGAATCACTTTTGTAATAATAAATTTCAAAATTCAACCCAAAATTTTGGCTTTGTGAATTATCTTATATGACAACGTCAACGTGACATTGTCACATAACATACCATGACCTACATTTTAAAAACCCGAATTTTCGGTAAAACACATAATTCACAAAGCCAAAATTTTGAGTTGAATTTTGAAATTTATTATTACAAAAGTGAACCGGGTTTATTTATATAATTTGGGCGCGCGTGTAAAATCTGTCTCTTCCTTTAGTAGTATCCGTCATTCTCGTATTTACAGTCATCTTAAGACATGTCGATTTATAGGTAGTTTGTTACACACTAAAAATTTTTCTATTTTTTAATAAATTTTTACTTTGTATTTTTAGCAAAATTTTAATCTTTTTCCGACCTTATTCTTTCGATTATATATTATATTATCTACGATTATAGACCTTCAAATTTAAATTATGTATTGTTAGTTGCCTATAGTAAATCCATAAATCAGTGGCTCCATCTTACACCTTTAACATGAAGGGATGCTAGGTTTTTGACAGGATGTGTCAAAAAACGGCAAAGATGCCGACATCAGCTGTTCATACTGGCTTCTATATCTATACTGTGATTACAATACAATATAGTATTTAAGCTGTATTATGATGCTAAATTGTGTGTTTATCTTGAATAGCTTAAATATTTTATCTACGACTACGACAAAAAGGTCGTGCGTAATGGGACAGCTTACCTCTGCGATTGGTTCACAGTTGTGCGATTTATTTACGCCTCTGCGATTGGTTCGCGCCCGTAATATTTCTTTACGTTGACTGTTGCTGTCATTCATGATTATTACTTATTTTCAAGACATCTCTTGTAGTCGTAGATAAAGTATAGTACATTATGCGAGTTGTAAAGCAATTATGTACGCGTAGAAATGCATAACTCGCTCCCTTCGGTCGCTCGTACGCAACTTTTCTACTTGTTCGTAATATGCCATTTACAACTCTTGTTATGTAATATACTATTACTGCAATGCAATCAACCTTGTTCTAAATAGAGCTCCTTAATGTTAATTTTTTAGTTAAGACACAAAACGTTACTTTTCTTTCGGTTTTAGATTTTTTTTAAAAAAAAAACGTGTTTTATAATCAGTCAGTACATAGGCGAAAAAATTTTGTTTAACGGTGAATTTTATTGCATTAATTACTGTGTTTAAATAAAACACAATAAATTTGTAAAGTTGTACGTCTATGCACTAATTTAACATTTTTTCTTAACCCAAAAAATAATTTTTGGTATATTAGAAAAAGTAAAAAGAACATAAAAAACATCTTCATCGCGGAAGTCCCCTTTAGGGCAAAAGTAGAACAGAGATGGAGAATCTGTATCGACAAAAAACGTCAAAAAATGACACATCCAAGAACACTAGTCCTAAAGAGCATTGTTGTTAGAATTACAATTTAAGTTAAAATTCACTATTAGGTCTGTTTCTCTAAAAGAAACCATAAAATGGCATTTTAGACTTTTGATTTCGCAAAATAGCGATTTTAGAGAAGAGTGGATACCAAAAATTTTTCAATTTATTAAAAAAACAGAATTATTTTCCTAAATTTATTGTGTAAGCAATATACGTATATGTACATAATGAATAATTATTTAATATCAGTACCAACACTACAATTAAGCTCAAATATTCCTTAATAAAATTTCCTATAATTAGTAAAAAATACAAATAAATAAAAAAATATTTACAAAAGAAAAACACTTTTAATTAATGAATTAATTAGTTAACAGATTTGAGTATAATTTACACATTTTGTAACGTAGTATGGCTTCGCATCTTCAATTTTTTCACAACTAATATCTGAAAATAATTAAATAGTTTAATTTAAATAATTATACTACAGTAACTTACCATAATTGTCATAGATTGAAGGCGGAAGAATAGGAAACTCCGAAAAGTGAAAAACTGTAGTAACTGTAGCTAGATCTAAATGAGACATCATTTTTACAGCAAAAGTTGTTGGAGATTTACTAAAATTAAGATAGATAATAACATTTATATTAACATGATTTGTCTATAAGTGCTTGAATTTTATGAAACAACAGGGGCAATGTATTTTTTGAGTTTTTAGAAATAAAGAAACCGCAGCCCTTACAAGGTTGCTTCAACAGTCCAGCTAGTCAATAGCGCACACTTTTTTTACACCAACTCTTATTAAATTCCTCGTAAACTACTTTGTAACTCAAAATAATAAATTTCAAGCATTTCTAGACAAATTATAACGATATAGCTTACTTTTGTAAATGAGATTTAGCATCTGTTGAAGACCAATGAAAGTCATATGAAAATTCGCAAAGACGTAGTTGTTTAATATCCATCCAACGCACAGTTTTATCAAATTTACCAATAAAAGTATTACAAAGACTCTGAATACATTCTTTATGTAAATTTTCCTTAGCCAAAAATAAAAAATCTGCAAATTTATGGCACGAATACAAATACATCAACTTCATTTTACTGTTGGTCATATCAGCAATCGTTGTTTTAAGAGCTACACTGACTCGAGTCCTGCGTTGCGAAATCGTATTCACAACCGTTTTATTATTCTTTAATTCTCTGCGAAAATAAGAGTGTAAATCACAAAAAAATGTAATTTTTATTTACTTCCACATATCCATAAAAGATTCTTTAGCGATTAGAGAAAACTTGTTGATGACAACAAGATAATCATTTTTAAGCTTCTCTAAACCCAAATCTACTAAAAGTTCTAAGCACTGGGAGAAGCTTAAAGTAGGGACCGCAATACGCCCAGCCAAAATTCCGTTCACAATTTCTCCAATAGTTGAATAATCTTCGTTCAAAATCTGCACGTCTGGTACCTTTTCCACCAGTTCTTCAAAGAAAAAATGAAAACATTCGCGTAAATCTGACAAGGTTTTACAATCTAAAACAATTTAATTATTTTTTATTTCACCACTAAAAAACTGACATTTTAAAATATTCCACAAGTTATCTAAAATTTTAACTTCTCCCAAACTTATTACGTGAAATGTGCCTTTTTTTATTTTCTGGACTAAATCAAGAGTGGGTACAAAATCGTCAATTATTGAAATAAGTTCATCACAATTCATATAATCCACAGAATTGATTACAGTAGAATCGTTGAATTGAATTAAAGTCTGAAGAATATTAATATATGACTGAACACGACATAATTCTTGCCATAACATATGAATAGGAGAGTAATCATGACCAATCACGACTTGGAGATTCTAAAATATAACTCAGTATCAGTCTAAATAATTAATTAGAAAAAATATCGTAATAGACCAAGAAATAAAAAAAAAATCTAAACTTTGCTTAAAGCAAGCATCCTTACATAAAAATTGATGAGATAGGCAACCCATCAGCCTCTAGACATCAACAAAAAATGAACAATGAAAAAATAATAGTAATTATACCTACTAATTTTAATATTCAAAGTAGCTTTAAATGTTTTTTTTTGACTAGGCGTACAAATTGACCTATCGGTTTTTTTTAATCAAAATCGCTTCCAATAATATTGGGATTGACTGTTTTCAAAAAATCACCCTGTATATTAAAAAAAATTCGTGTCTGTACGGACTCTATCTCTTCCGAAACCAAACATAGGAGCTGAACGAAAATTAGGGCTATAGATAGTCCTTGATGTCTGCACGGTAATAAAAAAGTTTGGTTGAGGTGGCCCTTAAGAGTTAGAAGTAACGAGCGAAGCAAAATGCGCTATGTCTGATAAATGTTCGCGAATATTCAGAAATTAATTTTAGGCAGTATAATATTCGGTGACTTAACCAAATGCTTCTAGAATATTTTATGTAGCGATCAAAAACAATATATCTAACAATTTTTTGATAGATTAAAACTTCTTGAACCTTCTAACTAAAACGTACGGAATCCGAAACATTCTAGAATGTTCTCCTATAACACTATATATAGCACTATCAAATTTACCTTATCATAAACACTCTAGAGTGTAAAATCTTATGCAAAACATATAAACTTTTAAAATAAACACGATACAAAAAAATAATATAGATGCAAAGCCAATAATTAGTTAAATAACTAAAAGGTGAATCACTTAAAGGGGTTGTAGGTACACCAAAAAACAAAAATATGGTAGATAAGATTCTAAGAACAAATCTTCAAACGGCAGATACGTGCGATTTGCCGTTTTGGAAATATTAGGAACCAAATTGTAAAAAACGTTGACTGTGACGTCATACCGACATATTCTGTTCCGTCTGATATTTTGTGAGATTGTTTATGTCCTGTCATCTCGCCTGTCATTAAACTTTGCAGTTTTTTATTATTTTTTAATCTCGTGGGTATTCGGTTTTGAATCAAGGTATACCAAAAATAAATTAGCAAAGTTTACTTCAGGCTTTAAACATTCCCTCGTGCCATAATCCCCTTGATTACGCCCTTAATACATAAATAACTATTATTGCACCCAAAAACACAACAATTTGGCATTTTTTATAACATTCAGTAACATAAACGAAAACAAAATATAAATGCTCGCTCGCCCCGATGTCGGTATGACGTCACCTGACCTGACCTGATCTTAATCTTGATTTTTGAACAGCGAAACAACAAAGTTAAAGACATGACGTCATACCGACATCGGGCCAAGCGAGCATTTATATTTGTTTTTGTTTATGGTTACTAAATGTTATCAAAAATGCCAAATTGTTGTGTTTTTTGGGTGCAATAATAGTTATTTATGTATTAAGGGCCTAACCAAGGAGATTATTAGCTGATTATTATTATTAGCTGTTAGTTGAGATTTTTTATCTTAAATATTATTTAAGAATTTCTAGATGTTTTCATAAAATTTTGGTTTACTGCCCCTTTGGGATTTTAAAATTTAAACAATTTTTAATATTTAATTTTTACACAAAACGATAAAGACAAATAATTTACACAATGTTTCGCTAAATAAACAAAAACCAAATCAGCAAAATTAGTCTTCACATAAATTCTATATCTATTTAGATTGTCCAGAGGCAGCTAAGTTGCCTATTTTGTAACGTCATTTAAAATAATTCAATTCAAATTAAGCAGTTCGCCTTTCTACATTTATTTATCACATAATATTTACCAGTTTTGTGTTTGGTTCACCGAACGATCCAGAGGTTTCAATGTTTAATACTTCAACAGCAACATTTCCATTATATTCAAGGTTTTGTAAAGAGCTGCAATTCCTTAAATTGTACCCAAATAAATTGTAACAGTGTTGAGTTACAATTTCGAAATCAGCAATTTTTCTAACATTCTTAAAGTGCTCCTTTTTTAAATTCTCAATAGTTATTGTCTCGCTGTTTTCATTGCAGCATGGCAAAACAGAAACAACTGTTCTAGTTATTTTATTATGAGCTAACAAAGTGCCCAACCCAACTGTTTTTTGTATATCACTTCCGTCACAAATACAATAAATAGACAACATAGAGTTTCTAAGTCGCAATTCACAATTTATCAAAGATCTACAATATAAAACCTTAATTATGAATCAAATTTTTTTTTTAAATCAAGAAGTTTAGAGCATGCCATTATTCTGACCGTAACTTTAACCACACACAAACTGTTAATAAAAAGTAACCTCACAAATAGCGTTGCCAACCGCCCTTTATTTCAAAATATAGTACTTTAATTTTATAATTTTTATAATTAGTCCTTTTATCTAGCTTTTTAACCAAAGAAAAACGAGTAAGGCTTGAAAAATTGAAATACCTAATTGTTATTAGTTGATTTCAAAAATTAATTAGTTATCTAGACGTCCATTTGAGTCAACAAAATGAAATTTTAAGTATGTGTAAACAAGCAAAAATTTCTTCCAAACTTAAGTTATAAGACTTACGTAAATATAATATTTAATAAGAGAGAAAAAAAAAGAACGAGGAGAAGTATAACTAGTGAGAAAAAAAGAATAGAAGTAGATTGTAGAAGAATTTGTAGAAAAAATGACCTAATGACAAAAAAAACTAGTATGTAAAAAAATAATTCTTTGAGCCGGATACTGAGAAAAGTCGGAATACAGACGGAGCAATTTACAATAATTTTTGCTTCCCACGCTCAAAAATATATATTTTAAGGTTTTTAATAGAATTTCGGAGCTGGAGACGACAGTTTGTACTCTTTTTTGAAATTGCAGAATTGCAAATTGTATTAAACATTTTATGGGCCTTCAAGCCAGATGTAGAGAAACGTCTTATTGTTAGTATAAAAAAGACAATTTCTCGGGACCGTATAATTTTGCTTTTTTTATAAATACTGCAGAAACATTTTTTATATATTAGTTGTTCTTAAAAAATTGTATAGTCCTTTGAGCCAGATATAGAGAAATGTCTGAGTATAGATAAGACAATTTACAATAGTCCTGTTCGTGGTTCTCTTAAATTTACAAGTATTTTAAGATGTTTCACAGTTTTTTAGACTTTTATTTTTGTTAGTTTGCTGCCAACGTCTCAGGGCTTATTGGCCCTTACAAGCCCTGACACATTGACAATAAACTAACAAAAACAAAATAATATAAAAGTACAAACAACATAAAAAAATGTAATTTTTATAACCAAATGAACGAAATTACCAAACCTAAAATATAAAATTTTGAAACACTTTGTTTTTTTTAATATAAAAATTGTATTAAAAAATCAATGATCCTTCAAGCAAGATATTGAGAAAAGTCTGAGAATAGAAAAAAGAATTTAAGTAATTCTCGTTTCCGCCCCTCAAAAATGTATATTTTAAGATTTTTAATAGAATTTAGAAATCAAAGACAACAGCTTTTATTTGTTTATATTAAATATTGTAAAAACATTTGTATTTGCAATAATTATCGCCTTCGGCTCCAAATTGTCTTGCATTGAAAAGCCGGATGTAAAAAAAGTCAAAAGGCCTACTCAAAAGAAGAGTTCTAAAGACAATAGAGAGATAGTATAAATTCAAACTTAATCCCCCCTTGCTCCGCCACCTTTAACAACAATCCTACATACGCCTTTAACAACGTCCTTTATTTCGATATCGAAAAGTTGGCAACCCTATTCACAAATGACAAATATTTGCCAAATTGTTGAAAAGATGACTGACTTGAATTAAATAGAGAATATTTTATTTACTGTATTAAACCTTTTGTAGCAATAAATAATTGTTTCGTTAGAGATAAAGCGCATGTGGCTAAAGTCACAATAAGTCATGGCTTACTCTAGATGAAGAAATATCTAATCACTCGATATTTTTCTGAGTTTGTTATGCAACAAACAATACCAGTTACTTTGGTGGATTACGTCCATTTTTTATTAAATTCGAAATTTGGTTTTACGGGGAAGTGGACGACAAGGCAAGAAAAAAAACTGTTTTATGAGGCCAACGTTTCGAATCCTTTATTGATTCTTCTTCAAGGCTCCTAATAAATGTCAGATTTGTTTGGCATGGTACCAATTTGTCTCGGCCAGTGGTCGCGCATTTCATTCTTCCGGCGACCACTGGCCGAGACAAATTGGTACCATGCCAAACAAATCTGACATTTATTAGGAGCCTTGAAGAAGAATCAATAAAGGATTCGAAACGTTGGCCTCATAAAACAGTTTTTTTTCTTGCCTTGTCGTCCACTTCCCCGTAAAACCAAATTTCGAATACCAGTTACTACAAAAATTTTTTCGAAAATTTTTCTCTTATTTCATTACCTAGCCTCATTTAATGTTAAAGGATATTGTTGAGCTTCCTCACGTGTCCAATTACAGGGCCTTTCTAAAATAATATCACTGCAAACGGTATCATCAGCCCCAAGATCAGTTTTTAGAGGATTTCCTGTCAACTCTAATTCACTCACATCATTGACTTCTTGAATTTCTTCATCTGAACTAATAGATACCACTTTATTGTTCTTCTGTAAAAAAATAAGTTAATAATGAGATTTGAGTTTCAAAAACATACATCTTTGTAAACCAATTTTAGGCTGACGTTTTCTTGCAACAAAGCTTCCAAATATGTAGGAAGTTTTGTTGTTATCATTCTCGTAGACATTATTAACGATTTTAACCACTTTTCGCTATTAAAATCACTATAACACTAACCAAAATACACCTTGAAGGAAGAGATTTCAGTTGAAATTCAAAACTTTTGACATTTGATAAATCAAAAATTTATAGAAATCTGTAATACCGATTTTAATTATTATGTATTATTGTTAATATTACTTTTATTTTATAAATTTTATACACTTTGTTTATTTAATATTAAACAAACTTTATTTAACTGTAATTTTTTTTGTTCTTTACTTAAATTTCATTTTAGACCTAAAATTTTAGAAATTATTTGAATCAGTAACTGTGCGGTAGATGTCGCCACATTGTTTCTGTGTGACGACACATGTTATGTTGACAGTTACATAACCTCAACATCTAGTCCCGCAATATTTTTCTGTGATAGTGATATGATAACATAGTCAATTGGTAAAATACTTCCAAAGATTTTACTCTAACATTCCATCCTATAATGATTTTTACGGCCACCTTTCTCACATCATGTCTCAAGTTACTTTTAATTCCGGCTTAGTAAGCCCCCTAATTTCAGTGTGCTTTAATTCTAATTTTATGATATTTTAGCCGGTCTACCGACTTTGAAGTTCACAGAAATTGGATGGCCATAGCTCACAGTTTACCGGTAAAGAAATGGTATTACGAAAACACCTCAGAGTGGACGTTAGATTACCCACCACTTTTTGCTTATTTTGAGTATTTGCTGTCTTTAGTTGCGTCCCTGTTTGATACAAATATGCTGATAGTACAAAACCTAAACTATGCTTCTAATGAGACGATTTTATTTCAAAGATTATCTGTGATTTTGACGGATCTAGTATTTGCTTATGGCACTCATAAGTGTTGTAAATCTATTCAGAAGAGCTGGAGAACTGACGTAGTTCTTCCCATTTTACTTATAACAAATTGTGGTTTAATCATGGTGGACCACATTCATTTTCAATATAATGGAATTTTGTATGGGATTCTTTTAATTTCTCTGTGCTACGCAATCCAGGGACGATATTTACTCTCAGGATTTTGGTTCACCGTCTTACTAAACATGAAACACATCTACATCTATCTAGCTCCAGCGTATTTTATTTTCTTCTTCAAAAATTACTGCCTTAAAAATACAAACACCAAAAACATTCTAACAAAATTTCAAATTAAAAATTTTGTTTTGCTGGGAACTACAGTTTTAGCAGTGTTTGTAGTCACATTTCTTCCATTTTATGATCACTTAGGACAGGTTTGTTAACTACTTTTACGTACCAAAAATTTCAAATTAAATGTTACAGGTTTTTTCCCGTATGTTTCCGTTCAAAAGAGGCTTGTGCCATGCTTATTGGGCTCCGAATTTTTGGGCCCTTTACACCACATTTGACAAAGCAATATTTCTTCTAAGTAAGTTACAAAAACGTTTTGCTAAATACAGGCTGCTCACAATTCGCGGATATACATAATGGTACACTAGGGTGGGCCAAAGAAATTCACTATTTTTTTTTAACTTTCGACACTGAAAAACTGGTACCTAGGCACTTTTAAATAACTTGTACAATCAAGCAATAACGAGATATCGATTTTACCATCTGGAACTAAAAAAAAAAAATGGAAAACTGCGATGAGGGAGTCTTTCCTATTAAAATTAAGAGCTCATCTTGAAAAAGCATTTTTTAAAGATGCCTAGGAATCAATGTTTTAGTGTCGGAAGTTAAAAAAAAATAGTCGATTTTTTGGCTAACCCTAATGGTACATATTTCCTTAAAGTTAGGGAAGCTCAGAAAATGTTTAAAGAAATCTGTCTTAGTTTTCAACCTAGACAGTCTCACACGTTACTTTTATTTTTACATCTGAAGGAAGTTTTGAGTATAAAGTCTTTACATTTTGTTTAATTGAGATTCTGGAATAATTCCAAGTTTCTTTGCAGCAGTTAGTCTATAGTTTATTACATTTTTAGAAAATGTTTTATTAATTTTGTTTAAAAAACAAACTGAACCTTTTAAGCTTTATCTTTGTAGCTATATAATTAAGATCTTTGTTATTCCAAATGTCAAACTCTCAAAACAGAAGTAGATTTTTTTAAAAACATTTCTCTCATTTTTCTTGGACATTAATTGATAACGTATCAACAATTTGGTCTGCGAATTTTGGGACAGTTTGTACAAGATGATTTTAAATGCACTTAAAAGCTAGTTCGCATGAGTTACAGTGTTTAAGACATGTCACGAATCCACTACACGACTTCTAAGGTGTCTTGAAACTAACTATTTATGCGAACTGTCTTTTGATTCATTTCGAGTTCGTGGGACTCTAAAATAAATGAAATTTTTAGTGTCAAAAGCCGGGATTTTGGTTAAAAAAAATTCGGTTGCATCAATGACTGGAGGCTTAGTTCAAGAATTCTCTCACGAAGTTTTGCCTAATGTAACACCACTGGTAACAATAACGTTAACAGGAGTGATGATGTTACCAGCCTTAATAAAATTGTGGACTCTCAATAAACATCCCACGAATTTTTTAAGATGTATTGTTTTATGTGCACTTTCGTCATTTTTATTTGGATGGCATGTACATGAAAAAGCTATTTTGATGGCAATTATTCCTTTGAGGTAAGTTGAAAACAAATAAAAATTTTTATTAAATAAAACTATTTTTAGCATTTTATCGATAATGGATGTAAACGACGCCAAAATTTTTATATTATTAGGAGTCGTGGGACACTACTCTTTATTTCCATTGCTTTTTCCTAGTTCCTTACTCTTAGTTAAAGTTTTGTTACTTGTTTTGTATTCTATTTATAGTTTTCATAGTCTGTCCAAAGTTTATCCTTTTGCTGTTTGCAATTACTCATTTCCTTTGCTAAACTGTATTGAAAGTATTTATATCTTAGGTTTAAGTGTTATTTTTACGTATGAGAATTTCTTGCACTACTTATTAGGGCTTGATGAAAAGTTGCCATACCTACCACTATTACTTACGTCATTTTATTGCTCTTTAGGTGTAATTTATTCGTGGATACAATTTTATATTAATTTTTTTACAAGAACTCATGTTACGTCAACAAAACCAAATAAAAAAGCTCAGTAATCAGTAGGTGTTTTGCTAATATACCTATAAGATCAGTAAAATTATAGATTTTTTAAAAGTCTTATTTAGAATACTACTAGGTGATAGCCTTCGTTGAAAGGTTGCTACAATACCCAATTTATCTTATACAAATATTTATGGTTTTTGAGACATACGATGTAGAAGTTTTTGCTCAAAATCTGTATTGTCACACATCCTGGATCTTAAGCATAATGCTTTTTGAGAAGAATATTTTGCATCATGTATTTATATGACAAAAAGCAGCAACATTTGAAAAAGCAAATCTAGATATTTAACATTGTTTTAATGAGGATTGCTACAAAAAAAATGCTATAATCGTATCCCATTCAAAAACAGATTTTTTTAAACTTTAAAAAATTCTGTTACATCATAAAATTAAAATGTATCATATTAACATTACTTAAGTGGAATTTCTAGAAATTTTTAATTCAAAATGCTCAGCAAAAATATAATGTTTTGTTCGTATTTTTTAAATTTTATTTCAGTATATCAGGTGATTCAAAAGTATGGAGCAATATTTTAACCAGAAATACAGCACCACAAATGATAAAAATCTGCAATAGATAGAACGATGGTTAATACCAAAAAATTGAATGATTTTTGAAAACATCTAGAACGCATTCGAAATTTCAAAAAGAACAATTTTAACTTTCTAAGAATTTTTGTCTCTAAATAAAAGTGCAATTGCTATAAGATTTAATTTTTTTATTAAAAAAATAAAAATAACTAAGAGGGCGGCTAATAGCATCAGCCCGAGGTGAGTATCAAAATGGAGTACGTTTTTAATATAAATACGAACATTTAATTTAATATACTGACAAGTTGTTTTTTAGGGATAGACAAGCAGGAATACAAATCATCACCAACTTTTTGCATTTCTCTATATTTCTGAACATTCTTACATAGGTAGATACATACATAAATTAATCTTGAAACTATAAATAAAATGCAATTAAATGTTAAAAGCATTAAACGTAAGAAGTGTATCTCTTATTGGTTGGACAATATTCAGCATATTCCTCCCAAGTACATCCAGACGATTTGCAACATTCTGAAGTGATTGAAGCACCAGCTCGTCGATTAACACCTCTTCGGAAGCGTAACAACCGTTTTGCTTTCTTTGGGGCCAAATAAGGAAATTCTAAAAAAAATTGTATCACAGGAAATTAATTTTTAATACAACAAGTGACTATTTAAATATGATCATCAACAAAAATTGAATTAACTATTGAAAATTAAACTAGTCAAGATCAAACAGGACATTCAAAAGTGATTTGTTTTTTAAAGTTTTTTAAGAAGGTTTATGAGTGAATTTAAGGATTTCTAAAGATTCTAAAAAAATCTAAGTACCTATATCTTTTATTGCAGATGTGAAGAATTTTAAAATTATCAGTAAGAGAAAAGGAATAGCCTGAAGAAAGAATACAAGAAGCAAGAGCAGATGAAGTGTTGGTTATATCTGTATTTTTGTACTTTTCTGTTGTCTTTATATGTTCACGAATTCTGATTTCAATTCTTGGTCTTGTCTGACCGATATAAACTACGTTGCAGTTATTACAAAATAACTTGTAGACGTTTAAATTATGTAAAGGAAGAATTTAACTTTTATTGCGTACCAGACAAATTGAAAGACTACCTTTAGAATTAAATGCATCTTTCAATTTATATTATGTTTTTTTTAAACTATGAGAGATAGAAAGAGAAATTTTGCTAATGAAGGGGATTGAAGAATAGAGAGGTTTTAAAAAAGAAGATGTAAAAAGAGAATTATGTAATATGTTGAAGTTTACGGAATATTTGCTTTTGAATTTATGGAAAAATCTATTTGTCATGTAATGGGAAGTGATTCTTTACTGCTATTTGTTGTTTCATAAGCCATTTTTTTTTCAAAGGCAACCAATATTTCAGAGGAATTACAGTATAAGTTGATGTAGGTTTTTTATAAATTTCAAAAGCAAAAAATGAAATGTCTTTTCTAATTATATTAAGATCTAAAAATGGAATGCACAAGTTTGTTTCTGTTACTACAGTAAATTTAATGTTTTTTTGTAGTTAATGAGTTTAATAACTAAAGTAAAATTATCTAATTCTGCTTTGGTGTCTTTGAATGAAAAGATGACGCTATTAACATATCTAAACCAGAAACAAATATGCTTTAAAGAAATGAAATGGGAAACCTGTATTTTGTTTATATACAGTGAGCGGCAAAAGTATGGAACATCCAAAATAATTTGGAAACTATTTATTTTTTAAAAAATCGCTTGGACAGGTCAATATTATTTTTAAATTTCGCATTTTTTGAAATAACAATTTTTTATACAGGGTTTAAAAAATGAGATACGGACATCAACTTTGGATTTTTAAAGGGAACCCCATTTTTTTATTGCATTTTTAAGTTCTATAACAAATTTTACATATCTTATAAATAATGTCTTATACCTATCTTCAAGTGTTTTCGAAATATGGACAGTTCAAAAAACAAAAGAAATTTAAATATTCAATTTTTTCTTGAGTTAATTGTTTAAATTACCACCCAATAATCTTTTGACAGTAAGGTGTATGTCTTAAATGCTGGAATTCTAAGTCACTACGGACTACGCTACTCTATCGGAGTAGCGCAAAGTTACGCCATCGAATATAAAGAGTATGGTAAAGTTACGACGTTTCCCCTAGCAACTCAAATTACACCGGCGTAAATCTGATTTAGAATTAGGCCTATTATAAGTTGTTAAAAGTTAAAATAAAATAAAAATTAAAAAAATGAATTTTTTTATTATTGAACTCATTGTAAAAATCTAGCACCCTAGGACTTTTCGACAGTTTAAAAAATAGTGACAGTTAAAAATTTGTTGAAAACAATAATTGACACTGCGTAATATTAATGGCGCACATAACAGAAACTCAAAGAATATAAATATTAATTTTTCTTGGAAATCATACATGAGATACCTATGTTTAGAATTTGCTATAGAATCCGAAAATGAAATAAAAAAATAGGGTGTTATTTAAAAAAACAAATTTGATGTTGGTATTCTACTTTTGGGACAACCGTATAAAAAAAAAATTTATAAATAATGCGCAGTTGAAGGGTACAGGAATAAAAAGAGAAATGTCCAAAAATTTGTTTTCTTACACAGGTGGGATTCCTATCGTTATTCATGAATACGGCAGATTTTTTTATTTGATATACTTCTTGAGTAGACTTAGAAATCTTGACAGTTACTGTTTTTAACTGTTTTTGTCAGTATTAGTTTTAATATTGGTGAAAAAACGATGGAAATTCCAGTTCTTTAGGATATCGAATTTTTGGCCAATCCTTTTTTATTCCTGTACCCTTCAATTTAAAAATAAAATTGACTTGTACGAGCGTTTTTTTTTTTTAATAAATAGTTTAGAAGTTATTTTAGATGTTCCATACTTTTGCCGCTTACTGTATATTATTAAAGAAATTTAATCAGTGGCGTGTAAAGGACGAAGTGAATCAAAAAGAAGATTGCTAAGAATAGAAAGAACTTTATTGGCAAAAATAGAGAAATCAGGTTAATGATTTCGCAAAAAAAAAACAAAAAAAAACCTGAGTGGTTATTTTTTTTTAATTTTTTTAGTAAGATCTACAAAAATTTGTACAGAGAGTCAGAGAGTTGTCAAAGTTTATGAAATTTCTTATTACTTGATCTAACTATTTTGCTAATTTGTGTATAGAAGGTGAGTTAGTATAAGAAACCACTGGTCTTATTGGAGTGTTATATTTGTGAATTTCAGGAAGTCCGTAGAGTTAAGGGGTGTAGTAAAATGAAAAAGATAACCAAAATAATTCTTAGTAACATTTGCATTGAATAATACCAATTGTATGTGATTTACTTTTGAAGACACTGTATGCACTAGTGCACACTCAGTGCATATGCATCTCTTTTTAATAACATGTAAGATAGGGTGGGCCAAAAGAATCGACTATGTTTTTTTTAACTTCCGACACTGAAAAATTCCTAGGCTCCTTTAAAAAATGCTTTTTTAAGATGAGCTCTTAATTTTAATAGGAAAGACTCCCTCATCGCAGTTATCCATTTTTTTTTTCAGTTCCATATGGCAAAATCCATGTCTCGTCATTACTTGATTGTACAGAAAATTTGTATTTACATTTTTTGTAGGAAATTAAACGCTTTACAAAAAAGTTAATTTAAATTTTTTTATATCTCTTACCCTTTAGAAGATATCAGAGGTCAAAATTTGAAGAATTTAGCAAAATTTTGTTTTTCACTTCTAAATTTTATAACTCGTGGATAAATAAATATTATAAAGTGCGCAACACACAGTTTTGTAAGAAATTAAACGCTCTACAAAAAAGTCGTTTGTGGTTGATTGATTACTTCAACCACTTAAAAAAAATTGGGGATTTAGTATCAAATTTTGGTTTTTAAAATGCGAATATCTTCTAAATGGTTAGAATAGTCAATTAACTACAAGAGATTTTTTTTATAGAGCGTTTAATTTTCTACAAGACTATATGTTCCGCATTTTATAATATTTATTTATCTCTGAGTTATAAAATTTAGAAGTAAAAAAGGAATTTTTGTTAAATTATTTAAATTTTGACCTCCGATATTTTCTAAACAGTAGGAGATATAAAAAATTGTAAGATAACATTTTTGCAGAGCGTTTAATTTTCTACAAAAAATGTAAATATAAATTTTTTGTACAATTAAGTAATAACGAGATATGGATTTTGCCATATGGATCTAAAAAAATGAAGAACTGCAATGAGGGAGTCTTATTAAAATTAAGAGTAATTAATTAATTAATTAATTAATTAAGTAAGTAATTAATCTTAAAAAAGCATTTTTTAATGGTGCCTAGGAACTACTTTTTCAGTGTCGGAAGTTAAATAAAACATAGTTGATTTTTTTGGCCCACCCTAATGTAGGAATAATAAACAGAAAAGGAAATACAACTAGTGCGCAGTAGTGCAGTCAATGAACATTTTTTGTGTTTCTTTTTTTAATTGTTTCAAAGTAACAAAAAAATTTTTTGGAAGCATTCTTTACCAGTTTTTTTAAGGTTTTTTCAGAAGCAAAAAGGATTTTTATGAGTTGACTTTCGAAATTTTTTAATAAAAACTAGTGTTAACTCTAGAAATTTTCAATCTTTAATAGTAATCAATAAAATCAGTAATAATAATGTGTGCGTTTTTGCTTTTTTTTTTTGATGGGGAGTCTTTATGAACTCATCGCATAGATTTTTTTATTTGTATCTTAATATATCTTGTATCTTAAAATTGGTATAAGTTTTAAGTACATTATTACAAATAAAATGTTAAAATTTCTCACCGATCCCACTTCTGCTAAAAAAGTTATTCAAGCTCAAATGTCAAGAACATCCGTTTTTCGCATTTTTTTGCCACCAAACGGTGGTACTATTACTATCGTAAAAATATGTTAGACAAAAGTTGTAGATTTTGCAATTTTTTACAAAAATTCTTTCTATACTTTTGTCTTAGTAAGCATCATTTCTGAGATAACGCAATTTTAATAGTTAGAGATGTCGTATTTTACATAAATGCACACATTTTTTTAACGTAGTTTTTCCAGTAGGCATACTCCACGATCTATCGTGAATAAGTTTTATTAGACATGTTAAATCATTATTTATTAAATAATAAATAATTAAATAATTTTTAAAAAAATTTACCTATTTATTTGTAGTAAAGCTTTGACTGAAAGTGAAATTGTTGTTGTCGATCGTGGAATGATAACTTTGATTCATTATAAGTGAATCATCATGAATAAGTGTTCAAAGATGGAAAATTGTTGAAAGTGTTGATTTGTTAATAATACGGAATGCACGAACTCTAATTTTAAAAAACGTAATGAATAATTTTACAGAGGAATTTGATAGGGTTGACTCTTCTCTACAAGTCATCTCTACAAATGGTATTCATTTTCGTCTTGCTATATTATGGAGCTCCAAAAAAATTGATTATATAGACAAGTATAGATATTTAAGGTTTGTAAGAAATATACTTAACAACAAAAGTGTAAAACTATCTTATTTTCTTCCAACATCATTGTTTCTGCTTATCAACACTTATATCGTCTACAGAGACTATAACAAGACAGAGGCGACACACGGATCAAACGCACGAATTTTGCCCACGGACGGCGCATTGTGGTTGGTGACCGAGGCGACACACCCGACACACGGAGCAATCATAATCAAACGCATGTATTTAGCCCACGGACGGCGCATGGTGATTGGTGACCGTGTCAACCAATGAAAAGTGATACACTCGTGTGTCGCCTCTGTGTTTAGCTATAGCCTCTGTAATATCGTCTATACTATTAAATTAAGTGTGGCAAGGCAATCAGGTGGACTCAAAGGACAGGGGTTGGAAATTAATAGAAAAAAAAACACTATTATTTGCAGTTGTAAGAAGAACTGTAGTAAAATTTGTGGCTGTAAAAAAGTTGGATTATTTTGTTCATCAGTACCTATGTACCAATTACACTAGTCTACAAAATTAAACTTTAGTTTTGTCCTTTGAATGAAATATATTTTTTTGCATAAACTAGTAAGGGTTGCTAATACATATTTTTTTGTTTTCCGCTAGCACGTTACACTTCTCAGAAAAAACGTTTTGTTTTTCACTTTTTCATATAAAATGTCATTATTTGACTGACGATGACGACTATATTTCTAGATCAATTATAAGTGCGAGATAGGTATTGGGCGCAGAATTCCATGGTCTTTAAACAGCTGTAAGAGTTTTTGCCCTAAGAAACGCAGTTTAAAAGTTATATCCAAAAAAGGATGTTAACTTTTAACAGTTTTGATGTTCGCAAAATGTCGTTTTTTCTGATATATATATACTTCTTCTAGAATTAATTAAAAAATAAAATTATTTAAGTTATTCAATAGCCTATCATGTTCTGAAATCAAAAACTTTGATATTTTTTGCAAATACTTTCAGATTTTGATGAAGTCGCTCGCCATGTTTGTCACTCATACTTCCAAAGTTTTCCGGAAAAAACGCCACTCATAAAATAAATAACTTGATTTTTTAAATAATTTTAGAAGAAGTCTACTCCAGAGTGAAAGAGTTCCTTAATTTGTAGTTTCCCAAAAATGCTTTTTTTAATTTTTGTTTCGCTTAGCATGAAAAATTTTTGTCGAAAATATAAAATAGCTTTTACGTTCGCGTCCACGGCTTTTACAAAATTTTTTTATTAATTACAGTTTTATATGAAGAGGAGGCAGTAACATTTTGTGTTAGAAAAAATTATTTCATTTTAGTAAAAAATATTTTCGATAAAATTTAGTGTTGTCCAGTGTTATTAGACGGACTAAATTCTTCACGTAATCAGCAATAATTCGTTCCACTTTAAACATATATGAACTCATTTCAAGTTGAGTTATCACCGGTAGTAGCGCAAATTCTAATACTTTTTCGTAGCGATAACAAATTGCAACCCCGAATTTTATTAATTTTTTATGGAAATGAAGATTACTGCTTTTGTTTCATCTGTAGTAGTTTTATGTAAGACGAACATAGTGAGTCAATTAAATTTAATAGAGAACAAAATTTCGCCCTAAAAATTGCAAAAAATTTTTGCATCTTTGCTTGAGACGCCACTGTTTGATTCTAATCTAAGAGTTGGTAATTTAAACTAAACTAAAAGAAAACTAAAATATTCATATTTTTATTCTGTTCAGAAAACTTGAGAAAAAATTTTTGGAAATATTTTGCTGTTCAAATTTCTAATATCAGTTTTAAATATATAGGCTGTTCTAAGCTAAAAGGATACCAATGGCCGGAGCATATTTGCGCGCCTGTGGGAGTAGGAAAATGAACAGCAATTTGTTTTAACCCATTGCACATACCACTTGATTTCGCCTATCGGTATACTTTTGCCTTAGATCAGCCTCGATCTATTTTTTGTATAAAATAAGTTTTTAGGTGTTGTTTTTTGATATTTTGGTTATTTTAATGAAGTAATTTTAGAAAAAAATAAGAGCTTTAAAAGCTCCTTTACAACATTTTTTATTCTTATTTTTGAAAAAAATAAATGTTTTCTATAAGCGCTTATTTTCAAAAAATAAGTGCTTATTTTTTCTCACTGAACACTTTTCTCAGTTTCTCTTTTATGTGCAGCTAAACCTCAGTATAAATGTCAACAAGGACATTCAGAGACTAATTTTATTTTGTTAGGTGTAATAAAAAAACAGCGTGTGATACACGTGTATAAGTACAAAGTTAAATGCATTCTCTATGTATGCTTTTAATGACTTACTTATACACTTGCCATAATTTTTTTTTTACCTTCTTCAATATTGGTGAGGTAATTATTGAATCCACTTTGGTCGCTGCGTCGAGTCAGCCGATAAATGTCTTTTTCACAAGCCCAGTATAAATGTTTGATTAAAGTTTCCCGACATCTTGTATACTTTTCTTTATGCCAAGCTTCTTCCCAATCGGATTGTGATCTAACACAAAAATTGTTTAAAATTATTTTTTGCCAACAATTCTGTAAATAATAATTTGAACACCACACTTCGCAGCCGAATAAATAATTAATAAAAATTTTATAAATGTGACAGAAATCACTTGTGGCAAAGACCGCAAAAGCAAATTTTGGAGCTGTTCTTAGTAGCAACAACCGCAAAAACGAGTTTTGCGGCCGGTTAGAAATAAAACTTTTTGCGGACGCTTACACAAATGTAATTTTTTATTTTTAGTGCAAATTTTGTGTCATTAGCCTATCAAAATTAAAATAATTCATTTATAATAATTAGTTTTGTGGAAGGACGAGACTCTAATTTAGTATTTAGTAAGAGATTAAACCTAAATAATATTAGATTTAGCTTGAAATTTTGATCGTAGATAAAGGAATAAACAAGACAATTAAAATCTAAATTGAAATTTTATTACCATAGACGCAAATAAAATCGCACGAGCGTGGGATTTTAGGAGATTTTTAGAAGTAACTGAATAAAAAGAAACAAAATAAAAAAATTGTTTTTTTGAAAAATTTTTACTTACCTGTCTCTAAAGACAAGTTCGAGTTCATTGTCGGATCTGGTGGTGTCGGACATATCTAGAAGAACGCAAAGAGCGGCAATTGTTGAAACCGGAAACCACATCTGTAGCAAAAATCCGTTAACAAACTTAAAAAAAACTTTATGTCTTTTGAAATTTTACACTAAGTATTAGAACATAAGTTGTTAGGTGGACATCAAGTGACTGCTAAAGAAGTAAAGAACAACCCGGCGCCTTCACCATTTGTATATTGTGTAGAATGCGCAATCGCCAAACTTTAACAAACTCGTCCTACAAGAATTACTTCTTATAGATTGAATAACAAACAGTGGTTTTCAATTGATGCTATAAATTTCGCCCAGGCTTTTTTACGACTTCTTCGAACCTCTTATCTGAGGATTCTGCTCAATTGTTGACACTTGTAATCACATATTTATTGCTATTGCGACACACTTCTCATCACAATTAACCTGAAACTATTTTTGATCACAACAAAATTTTCAAAAAAAAAAAAAATATTACCGCAACACGCAAATCTCAATCAGAAATAAAATATTGCTTTGCGTGGGTTGATTTTTGATTTAATTTTTAGGACCAGAATTTTATTTTGGTTCTTGAGTCTAATTTGGTTCATTTATTGCATTCAGTTCCGTCCAATTGGTCTACCTATGGCTTGCACATCTCTCACGGGACAAATTACTTACATTGAGGACATCGGAAAACAACCACACGGAATAATCTACCCACTGAATCGCATAATTTGCTGACTTTTTTATTAAATACAATAATATTATACAGAAATATTTTTAGAAAGGTTTATATTTATTTATGCTGCAGAGAATATTGAGGCCTTTAATAAACGCCCTGTAGTCGACCTCATCTCTCATTTCTCTCTCAAAACTGTAACATTTATAGTCAACATCAAATTTTTATTTGCTAATTATATTGAGAAAGGTACGAACTGATAAAACCTACTTGAAATGTTCAGTTAAAACAGTTCCACAGTTAGTTTTATCAAAATCTTGAAAAAATTACATTATACCACCTATAACAAGTAATTAAACTTTTATAAGAAATTTTATGGACGATAATAGAGACCCAAGTTGTTTTATTTTGTTTACACTTGGGTCGTAACTTTTAATAAGGCATAGGTACAAAAAAGTTGCATCATTATCGAACACAAAAAGCCAAAACTTTAAACAAAAGGCTATATAACAAATTTACGTAAAGAGCGAAATCAAATTCAGTTCCATTACAGGCTTTTTCGCCAATTTATTCATTGCAGTTGACAACGTAACTCTTTCATCAAAGTTGAGAATATTTCTTTTGCTATCTCGTGTTGCAAGGGAACAACCAATAGAGCTCCTTTCAGATTTGGCTGAGTGAAAACTTTTAAACTACGTCGGAAAATCGGTAATAATCAACACAATCTGCTCTAATCGGTGAAGAAATCTAAAATCTTTCACATTAAAAAAAATTACATAAAATATTCTAGTAATTGTAGGCTTTAACTGCCGATAATGTATTGGAATTTTGCATATAGCTTTATTTTGAGGTTCTACTAAACATATTGAATGTAATCAAATGTTGTACAAGTAATAGTCTTCGTTGAAAAAATGCTTAATATCCAAATTTGCCTTATTTTTTGAGATACACAATGTACTTATTAGTTATTTTGTTTTAGAAGCACTCGCATATTTTTAAATTTCCTTCCTTAAAAGTCAAAAAAGTAAAAAAGCTTGTAAAATTTGACACAAAATATAAAAATCTTGTTGCAATATTAATAGAGTTACGTATTATTTGTTATAAACTATTTGTGGTACCATCAGCTGTTCGTTCGATTGGTGGTAAAATAATGCACAATTTGCATTAAGAATAAAATTGTATGAAGTTTTAAATAGGTTTTTGTAAAAATTATGAGACAAATTTTACACTTGAGACTACTTTGGGGTAAATAGTGCTAGATTTTACCAGTATCCTTGATGAGAAAACTCCAAAACGTCGAGATGTGAGATTGTGTTGTAAACTTGAATAGAAAGAGCTGAAAAAATGGGGCTATAAATGAGTGGTGTTGAAAATAAACTGTTTTAATAATAATTATTACATATAGACTGAATAATTAATTAATAATAATTTTTTACAATAAACGTACTCAAAACTTCAGCACAATGTTATTTTCATGGAAGATTTTGCATTATTTTAATGACAAATCGGTCTAACAGCTGATGCTAACACAAATAGTTTATAGCAAATAATAAAGTCTATCTCACCGTCTTATCCTCCTTTGTGACGAAATTATTATATTATGTCTCAATCTACCACGTATAGCTTTGTGTAAATTTGACATTTGACAGAACACAAACAAATATTTAAATAACAAAAATATTGTAATTTTTAAAACTACATTGCAGAAACCTTTGTTGCTGAAACAGAACTGAATACAAGGAATTATACTCTTATACCCAAAATTTTAATTTATTAGGTATTGAATTACGCTGAGTTTATTGACTGCGCGACCATCTGGTTGGCATTCGAGTTTCTAATACTACCCTAAAGCTTTGTCTTCGTCGTCGCTTTAAACTGAAAAAAGAGGAAAAGTGTGACATTATTAATACAATACGTTTTGTGTTTATTGCATTTTAGACCATAATGTAGAAAGAGATAGCAATAAGAACGTGAATTTTTACTTGCGTTGAAAGTTTGATTACAAATGGGGATAAAACGGTAAGACGAACTTTACAAAATTTTTAAATTGTTAGCTATTGTACCTGTGTGGTTGCGTTTTGTGACGCGTTTTTTTATGTCTTAAATATATCAATAGTTTTTAAGCAAAATGGCTATACATTGTATATCTCAAAAACTATAAAGTATTTATCTAATAAGGCAAGCTAAGGTATTTAGCAACTTTTCAACGAGGACTGTTATACTTCTTTTATCAGAAAATGAGAATTTGACTTAATTTATAATTTATTTAACAAAGCAAGCGTAATTAAGCTATTAGTATTATGACACTGGTTTATCAACAGCAGGTAAAAATTTTGGGTTAAGGTTTAGTCAAATTTTTATTTTCTGGTAAAAAAAACTATAGCAGATGAAGAGTGTGTACAACATTTAAATGCACTCTTTATTAAGAGTCTTCATCGCGTTATCGTGCTTGTTTGTAGTCGAAGATGGCAGTTATTTTTTACAAAAAAAATTTTTCTATAGTTACCTGCTTAATTAAAAATTACAAATATAAAAAATTTATATAATAAAAACTTTATACAACTACTTTTGTAATTTAAAACCAAAAAAGTAAAAAAAAACCATCGCATTTTGCATTTTTGCACCACCGCAGCCCAACAAGGTAAACCACACAACTCTCTTTTTTTACATGCATTTTCTGATACTCCGAATCTATTTATTATGTGTTATTTTAATCATACTTTTGCGTTTTATTAAAAATCAAAGTGTGGGAATTTTTTCTTCTTCTATTTCTGTTAATTTATTATTATTCATTTTTTTCGTCAATTTTAAATGTAGTTGACACCAAAAGATTGACAAGATGTAATTCCGAAGTAAAACTATAGAAAGAAGTATTTACTCGCGAGCTGGGACCCACATAAAAATATCTAAAAAGGAAAGAACATCAGCTGCGATTAGTTAAATTAGATATGTTGTATAATAATAATACTATGCTGTCATACAGGAGATTAAATCAAACATTTGTTTTGTTTAAAAGTCTTTGTGTTAATGTATACAATCAAGTAGAAACTGTGTAAAATATGATAATTTTACCACCTACAGCTAAAATTTCTTGTTACTTTAAAAAAAAACATTAGTGCAGATAACGTTTCTGAGTTTATTTATACCAAAAACCTTGTTTACAATTTGAACGAGTGTTCCAGATTGACAATTTTGAAAATTTCAATAAGCTTAAAACAATTTTGTGATTTTCAAAAATGAATCGTTTAAAATTTATAAAAGATACGTGGTTGCATAGACAATAAAAGCAGCTCTAAATTGATGTGTCACTTGATCCCACTTGCTATTTAAATTTTTTAAAGAGGTGGCGCTAGAGGAATGTGGTAATAAAACTATGAAAAAATTTGGTACCTCTTTAAGATAAAATTGACCTGTTTAAGCATTTATTTGAAACTTGGACGAGATCAGAGATTTTAGAGGGTGCAAATTTTGGTTGGGACATCTTATATAAGAAATACAACATAAGAACTTGCAAATCAAAACCATATTGAGGTTGAACCCTGATATTATGGTAGTGGCATGGATCGGCGGATTAGATTGTAAACTCGTTAACTTATATACAAAAAAATGGAGCTATATAACGTTAGCGTTTTTGGATTAGTATACTGTATAAGTATAATCCGAAATCATTTCTAACTTCAAATTATTTTCATCTAATATTATCAACAAGTCAAAATATTTACTCTTTATTTGTCTAATTCAAATTGTTATTTTTATCACATCGTTTATCTCACTGTGACCAATTTTAATTCTACATATATTTCCACGTTTATTTACCACAACATATCAGCTCAAAAATAATAATGTCTAAAACTTAAATTAAGTAGCATAAATTTTTGGAAAAGTTCTATTTTGTGACTTATTAAAGCCTTAGTTAGCAAAACTCTGATTTTAAATTTATTTAAAGCATTTTTTTAGAACTACTTAATTTTTTATTCAATTTTGAATTAACTACCATTTTCAATAAAAATAAAAGTGTTTTAAAGAATTATAAATGTAGTTTTTTCTTGACCTTAAAAAATTCAGGAACTCGCCGGCTATTTTCTAAAACATGTCTTTGTACTCTTAATAGTCACGAATACATCTTGAACTTGTTTTGGTTTGTTTAAAGCAGAATGAAAAATATTTTCTTTGCCAAAAATAGTTGTCGCTAGTTGTTTACCAATTTCAGGTCTTGGCAATATCGGTAACTCGGGATTTATGAACCTTCTAGGAAATATCCTAAAGCGGATTAGAAATTTCTACCTAGCTGAAAATGTGTATTCGTACCCCACTGAGATGCATAACTCTATGTTCGGCCAGGTAGGCAGGTACTTAACAATTTCGTTTATTGCTGCTATGAAAGCAGTATAATTTACTGTATAACTATCTTACAGGTAGATTTTTAGTAGAAGAGTGAAATCGTCTGGCCAGTCCACAATTTTTAAATAGTCTAATACACGAGCAAAATTTTCGATTGTTTCAGTTTTGTTGTTTTTATATAAATAATAATAATTACAAAATATAAAATGTCGAGAAAAATTACCGAAAATAATCTACTTCATCATCACTTTCGTCGCTAGACTCATCGTCTACATGAATAATTAATTCTTTTACCAATCTACTTCTATATATGTTTTCTTTGCGAATATCGTGTTCGACACATTTTTTCCAACTAGTACCTACATATAATTTTTGGAACTTAAAATTACTTTAATGTAGTCTTGAAAAAGACTGATTTATATTTTAAATATTACGCCATAGAAAAACAACAACAGCTCCAACACTACACAAATAAATCTGTTTAAATAACAAAAATTCTCATGGCATTACTTTATAAGGGTTTGTTTCAGGTAGGTTTATTTATTTACCTACTTACGTTTAACTAATCACCTCACCACCGTTATTGGAAATACCCATCTCACTAGTAAAAGTAGGAAAATGTCGTTAAGACATTTTTCTAAAAATTTTAATTTTTTAAAAATTAAGAATTATTAATATTTCATCTCAGGTAAATTAAATCAAGCAAGGCATAGAAACCGCGTGTCATTGATTAAAATAATTATTGGTTTTATGCCACGTTTCATACTTTTTATTCACTTTCTATGAAATTTGTTAGTTTGAAACCTAGGTGGCCACTCTATGGGATATAGGTGAACACTCTCTAATGAGCATCTAAGAAATCAAGTACTCGTATATGATAATGAGTAGGCGCTCCATTTTGTTGAAAAAAAATTGGTTTTCGTGGAGATTTATGTCTTCTTTTAGTGTTTGAGAGATTAAGAGGTTAATAAAGTCTTCTAACAACTGCAAATAGTTGTCGCCAGTCAAATTGTCTCCTACAAAAAGTGACCCGATATCTGTGATGACTGTGTTTTTTAAGAAAAATGTGTAGATTAGTATCACTTCAATAACGACAATTATGCCTATTTACTTCACCGTCTAGCATCAACGTACTTTCATCAGAGAAACAAATGTGATAGAGTAAATCTGGATCATTATTCAAACGCTCAGTCAATATTCGAAAAACAGTAAAAGTCAATCCGAATCATCTTCGCATAATTTTTAGACGAGTTTTATTCTGTATACGTAAAACTTTTCGTTTTTGACAATCCGATGTACACTACTTTTTGACACGCCAAAATTTTGAGCAATTTTTCTGATAGATTGTCTGTTATTTATTAAAAGATGACCAAAAACAGCTACTTCAACAGCGTTGTTTTGGAGAGGACGCTCACTGTAATGTTTTTTGTTTGCAACAGAGACCGTTTTCTTAAATTTCGTAATTAAAGTAGTTACTTATTGACGACTAACTTGTTGTTTCACATGATTTGCGGTAAAAAAGTCTAGAAAAAACACTGGCACAATTGGTATTACCATAGTAAAGTTTTATTAGTTCAATTCTTTGTTTTGTACTACATATAAACCGTTTTAAAAACTACAGGTTTTTATTTTTAACTTAGTTATTGACTGACAATAATGTATAGAATTAAATAGAAACTGTGTAAAATATGATAATTTTACATCCTACAGCTAAAATTTTTTGTTACTTAAAAAAAAACATTAGTGTAGTTACGATAACGTTTCTGAGTTCATTTATACCAAAAACCTGGTTTACAATTTGAACGAGTGTTCCAGATTGACAATTTTAAAAATTTCAATAAGCTTGAAACAATTTTGTGATTTTCAAAAAAGAATCGTTTAAAATTCCTAAAAGATACGTGGTTGCATAGACAATAAAAGCAGCTCTAAATTGATATATCACTTGACTTTAAAATAAAATTGACCTGTTTAAGCATTTATTTGAAATTTGGACGAAATCGGAGATTTTAGAGGGTGCAAATTTTGGTTGGAACGTCTTATATAAGAAATACAACATGAGAACTTGCAAATCAAAACCATATTGAGGTTCAATCCTGATATCATGGTAGTGGCATGGGTCGGCGGATTAGATTGTAAACTCGTTAACTTTTATACAAAAAAATGGAGCCATATAACGTCGGCGTTTTTGGATTAGTATAGTGTCTAAGTATAATCCGAAATCATTTCTAACTTCAAATTATTTTCATCTAATATTTTCAAGAAGTCAAAACATCTACTCTTTATTTGTGTAATTCAAATTGTTATTTTTATCAAATCGTTTATCTCACTGTAACCGATTTTAATTCTACACATATTTCCACGTTTATTTACCATAACTATCAGCTCAAAAATAATAATGTCTAAAACTTAAATTGAGTAGCATAAATTTTTGGAAAAGTTCTATTTTGTGACTTATTAAAGCCTTAGTTAGCAAAACTCTGATTTTAAATTTATTTAAAGCATTTTTTAGAACTACTTAATTTTTTATTCAATTTTGAATTAACTACCATTTATTAAATAAATAAATAAATAGTTTAGTTAAACTAACACACAAATTAAGCAATTTGGACTTTTTTGTTATGTATGGGTATTTGGTTGTAAAACAAACTTTGATTATTTTCAAAAATAAAACTTATATATTTGTATATTGTCATCAATTTTTAATCAAATTCTCTTTAAACTAGCTATTTGTCACACAGTAATTTAGAAAAACAAATCGTTTTTTTCTTCGATTGATAAACACTCAGTTGGAATGCCCAAATTTTTACAGTGAGACACGCTCAATTATTTTATTTAATTTAGTCACCGACTTTGTAACTCTAATTTAATTTCAATCTTGGCCTACTTGTCCTAATTTAGTCACAGATACATAACATACCTAAGCATGTCTTCCAATTTGGATTAGATTCACTGTATTTTAGAACAAAATCACTTAACTTTTTTAATATTTGTTAGTTAATTACGTTTGGGTTTAGTCTCTCTACAAAAACTGACCCACCTAACAAATTAAGCATTTTGAAATAGCGTTTAATTTTTATGCTTAATCACACTTCTGTCTCCTATTTTCATCTGTGACTATCAAAATAACTACTGATTAGATTTTCTTCCTCAAATCTTTTCATTTTGCTTTAAAAAATTTTTCGCTGCTGAATTAACATTTTTTTTTCGATTTTCTGAACACAAAAACATGCAATGTTAGAAATTTCTAAACTTGAGTAATTTGATAGAGTTTGACTTTATCAGAAATTTTTGGCGTACAATTTTCCGTTAAATTCTTATCGCCATTTTTATCTTTGGTGTTTTCGCGTTATTCGAGTTATTTTTACTTAAACATTTACTTAAAATTTTTCAAACAGTCAATTACGCATTATACACAATTTAATACTCAACTCATTGCTTTAAATTCACCTGGGTCTTTCATATCCGGTCAAATTTAATTTATGAAAATTCTTATTCTTATCTACCGGACTCCCAGACTGATAACGGCAATCCCACGCTTTCGCGCTGCGATAACGCTTCATCGTCTCCACTTTCTCAATAACATCCTCTATCACTCACGAAGAATTTTATCACGTTACCTAATGATTTACAAACATTTTACTTTTTGTTATAATCTGTACATTAGTTTTATACTCAAAAATTAGATTCTTGACAATTTATTTTACTATAATTTTTCACCATTACAAAATGAAAAATTTCTGCCAGTCAATATTTTTTGTTTTTACACCTAATAACTTTTTAACTCTATATAGCGTGTTCCTAAAATGGTTTACAAGTAATACACGATCATAAAGAACGCTATATTGTAGAACACAAAAAAATATTAAAAAAATATATTTCTTTTGAGTCAGAAAACTGCCTCAAGGTTTGTCTTTTACACACTGCATATTGTCTATTAGAGAAGTTTATAAGAATATACAAGGTTTTTTAGGTTTACCAATAAGTCCTTAATACTTGTCTAAGCTGATTTTGATATTGTAGGTGACATCTTCCAGAATTTTTTTTATATATATTACATATAGTGTTTTTTTGACTATACTTGTAAACCATTTCAGAGACACGCTGTATAGTGATAATTTAAAATTTAACAAAAAACTAATTAAAAATTAAAACTGCGAACAAATTTCTGTCTGTAGCTACAAGCATATATAAGAAAATCGAAAATTTTAAAGCGTATAGATATTATCACAAATTTTGACCAAAAGATTTACAAATGGTACAAAAAGTTTTGTTTATTACGTGCAGTTTATAACGTTTTGAGCAAAATTTTTTATTGTTAATTTTGCCAAAACTTTTTTAGGTACACGATAGACTCGTTTCTTTGTTTTACTCTTATTATGTAATATGTAGTAGCCACATATTTTGAAGTCGGCTCTACGCTTTAGGAAATATAGGTATAGTTATCTATTTTTTCTGCAACTTGATGAAAACGACACAGAAAAAGAAAGTTAACATTTTGGCCAAATTCATTAAATAAATGAAAGAAGCAAATGTGGTAAAGATCGTCCATCAATATTCTAAAACGACTTTATTATCACTCGTTAACATTTTGGGTCGTTTACGATAGTTTCATTGTTCGAGGATTATTTACCTACTGTGCAATAAACTCTGGAGAGTTTAAACGGATAATAAACCATTTAAAGAATCGACAGGTCGTTTAAAATATCGATGGACGGAGATTAAAAGTTTTTAAAACGCAATATATGTTTCCAAATGTGACTAGCGCCAGAATTTTCAATGTCACATTTTCGGTGAAATTGACCATTGGCGCAATTTACAATCAACGTCTCGGGGAGTGGGCGCTAGCTTATTATGTAGACGCGTGCCGCTGCCGTATTTACGTATTTCAAGAATTGCTACTATAAACAGTCGGCTTTTTCTTTGTGGCTGTTCTTAGTAATTTCAGCATTTCTTTAGATTTCGGAACTTTTGTTTTTCATCATAAGAAACAGCATGAATATAATATTACAATTATATTAATAATATAATTCTCAGAAGTCGAAGTAATTGATTTAGATTTATTTTTTAATGTCAGTTCGGCGCTGCTTCTAGAAAGTGGATAAAAAAAAAAGTTATAAAAATGTCAATTAGTATCAGGACAAAGAAAAACAAGCCGTTATTATTGTAAAGATATCATATTTCAGACAAATCTGAATTCCTGTAATCTTCTGTTAATTAAACACTAAAAAATTGGACACAAATGGGTGGAAATCATGATCTTAGACACGTACCTAATAATGTTTTTTGATTAATATTTATTTTCAGTGTCTGATTCGGAAGGATTTAATTTATTGGATTTTTGATTTCAGACAATCACGAACACGATCATTTCCTCCACAATTATTAAAGTATGTCTTTCTTTTGATTATTTAATGCCTGGCGTGTGCATTTTTAAATTTATAGGGTGGCTCTTGTGACTTAAACACAGTGTGTTTTATTGCTGGTAAAGACCACTGAAAGAGATATCGTGTTTACGACTTAATCCGGTATTTAACTTTCACTAATTTTTGTGTAGGTCTAACGGCAAACCATCAATTTTAGACCCCAATACAGGGAGGTGAACAAATTTCGTCAATGCTGGGTCAGGCCTGTGCACGTGCTAAGCATTGTCTTGGCGCTATGGGGGTAGTCATAATCTTATTAAAGATCTAAAGAATCAAAGCAGTAAAAGAATGTAAACACGAAATATCTTTCAGAAGATTTTACCTCAATCTTTTCAATTTCTTTTCTTTTTTTGTAGATTTTTAAAAACTAATATTACAATCTATTAAAACATCTTTTATAAATATATTACTTTTGGTTTTTGACGTTGCAATAAAATTTCGAAGACTTTTTGAACTTTATTTCAAGCGATACGTCCACTGTGCATATTTATTAGCGTGAAAGGTACTGCGTTTAAACAAAATGGATTACCACATTCTGTTTTAATATACAGGTGACATAAAAGTATGGAATAAAATTCACATTTTCTAAATTAATTTTTTTAGGAAAACGCCAAAATAGGTTCATTTTATTTTTTATTGCACACGTTTTTTTTTTGGTGTTGTCATTAAAAAAAAATCGATTACGTTACGGCATAAAAGCGGTTGACAAAAAAAATTGGAAATAAGTAAAAAACGTGCACAATAAGAAAATTAAATGGACCTATCTAGGCGTTTTCCTAAAAAAAATAACATAAATAATATGAGTTGTATTCCATACTTTTATGTCACCCTGTATATTGATATCTAATAAAAATTTGACCAAAATTTTATATTGTCAAACACTCGTAGCAACAGATAATTGATAGTAATAATTTTTCAGAAATATTTATCAATTTTTAATTTATTAAACTTTGAATAGTTCTGAATTACTGTTGGATGGTGCGAATAGGATTACTTGTTTTAAAAATTAATATTTTGGGAATTATTAGGTCTAATTACCTGAGTTTTTTTTTATACTTTTCTAGAGTTTAGTGAATACGAAAATTTACATTATATAGTAAAATTTTTAGTAATTTACATAGATTTCCCAGGGTGAAATTGTTAGTGCACAATTTCACAACTAGTGACTTTAGAGGCTCTTTTCTCAAAGACAAAAAAATTTTTTGAAATTTTTTATTACTGTCGGATGCTCTCTGGTTTGCTGCATAAGTGACCAAAATTTCAAATTTTTAGCTTAAATAGGTAATTTATAAACGAGATGTATAATTTTAAAAACACGATTTTGGAAATTGTTGCTACGACATGAATAAAATAATTTTACAAAGTTTGATCTTACTAAAAAAGTAGTAGATAGTAATTGTAGAATAATATTTTACAAGGACTATTAGGGTCTTATCTGGTTATACCTTTATTTCAAAAACAGGCGGTATTTTTGCCTGATTTTACTTCACGACAAGGCATGCATGCAACTTCTTTTTTGAGAATTATTAAATTTGTTTTTATTTTTCTGACTTTTTGACATTTGTAATAAAATGATAGAGAAGAATATTTATCAAGAAAAAAAAAAAAACAAAAAGAGTTTTATTATTTGAACAAATAATGTAACAGGATAGGTATGTAAGTAAAATTAGGTGATTCTAAAAAATCACTATTTTAAAGAGATGGCCAACGCAAGAAAGACAGTAATTTAATTGCATTCTTTATCAAGAAATAATTTTAAACACTCAATATACAGTTGGCTTCAAAAAAAATCGGGAAATGAAATTTGACCTAATGTGAATTGGAAATTTAATTTGTCAATTAATGTTAATTTGTGTCTACATTTCTGACACTTAAGTGCAGTTTTTTAACCTCAATTCTAAAAGGCCGTTCAAAATATAAAAATTTAATAAAATGTGACAGTTCTCGTTTTTTTTGAAGCTAACTGTATTATTATTAAAAATAAAGAAGTCCTGATCTAAACCTAATTTAACTAAAGAAATTAAATTACTGGCCTGTTAAAAAAGGAATGAATAATAAAAAAAAAGATTACTGAGAATAGAAAAAAGTTAGTTTGCTTTAGTTCAGATAACCGAGGTTTTACTGTAATTGTTTAAATCATAAACAAACTGTACAATTTAAATTTGCCGCATGTTAAATGTGTATTTCCGCATTCTCGTGTGGTGATTGGTCGCTGAAAGTTGATGCTTAGTGCGCGTTGAAAAGCAGTACCGTTTGGTCAACGCTGGCTTGTGATTGGTTGAAAACAGGAACAAGTAACGATCGGCGTCGCATTTGGGAGTAGGCGCAGAGAACGCGTCTAGCAGGCAGCGGACATCTTCCTCTTCTGTTCTAGAGTTCAGTAGAAGTGGACGTGTTTGTGAATTTTTTAGACTGTGAACTTGTAAATAAAAACTATAAACATGGCAAATAATCAAGATTGTCCCATGGAAAACGGTGAAGATTTTTCACAGGATGTAAGCGCGGATCAAAATTTCGGACAAAATCAAGGAGACCATATCAACGGCCAGAACGGCTCTGGAGACGCTCCCCCAGCCGATAGCGGCAGCGCAGATGCCCCAGGTCGAGACGACGACAGGTAAGACGTATTTTTGGTATTTTTAAATACCGTTGATTTGGAGTAATTATATATAGATTGGTAGCTTGAAGCCGGCTCTTTTGCGTCTCTTTTATTTAGTTTAATTGTGGTCATCCTGTAAATATAATCGAACTTTTTCTTTTCAAACATGTTTTTTAGCAGTAAGTGAAAGCGTGTAACTTGTATTTTTCTATATTTTTAATGTAAAGTTTTAATTTGGCATATTTTCTGTAAGGCGGACTTGTAACACCCAAACCGAAGAAAATGGCGTCTGATGAAAGAATTGGCGCGAATTTTGAATCTTCACTTATTTTTGACCAAGTCTTGTTCTCTTTATTTTCAGCATAATTCGGTCGATGTTTGTGTAAATTTTACTTTTCAGTGAACTCTTTAAAATTTTTCCGTATAGAAAAATTGTACGAAAATCATTTTTTTCAAAAATCGGGACCGGTGTAGGATGCCAGGTTTCCAAACCAAGTTTACCCACTTAAACATGCTTCCTTTTCTCCAGGTGGCTTCGTCCGCTATATGGATGATGGGCCGAGAGGACGCGGATCGCTGGGACCCATGGTATTTATCCTTGGGCACATCTTCTGCCAGACACTTAGTAATTTCAACGTTAATTTTTAAGTTTTGGGATTTTCAATATGTCCCTATTAAAAATTTTGTTTTAATGTTTTTTTTATATATATTTACTACAAAACTTTGCTATCATTTTTTCTCTGCCTAAATGTAAATTTCCAGATTACTTTTGAGATTGCAGATCCATTTGATTGAACTAGGATTAATTACTTGATTGTTGTTTATTATTACATTTCTTGTATAACTAAAGTAGTCATTTTATTAATAAGCATTATTCCAAACATATTCAGTAATGCTTAGGACTACCTTTGGATGACACTCATACTAATTCAATATTCTTATTATTTACAGAAAATTGTTTGTTGGGGGACTTAGTTGGGAAACAACAGACAGTAAGTACCTTTTATTATCAATTTTTTTTATATATATAAAAAGTTCAAAAGATTATCAACTTCACCAAATTAAAATATTTTTCGCAAATAAATGAGTCATTTGCTGGTCATTGACCGGTAAGATGTTATAAATTTTTTGCTCGTTGATATTATTTTAATTTTTTTTAAACACCTGGATTTCAAGTGAACAGAGATTCGCCAATTAAACTAAACATTGGTGTTTGTCACAAACCGACCAAAATTATTTTCATGATGATATTTTTAACGCCAGTTCTGCTTCTGAAAAAAATTGAAGATTCCACGTTATCTGATGAATTTTTTAATTCAGTTTTTTTTTTTTTGTAATAGTGGTTCGTTATTCTTACATTCTAATTTAATTTTGCAGAAGAGCTTCGTGAGCATTTCGGACAATACGGTGAAATAGAGAGTATTAATGTTAAAACCGATCCAAATACTGGCAGATCCAGGGGTTTTGCTTTTATCGTCTTCAATAACGCAGAAGCTATTGACAAGGTGGTAGCCGCTGGTGAACACATCATTAACAATAAGAAAGTGGATCCTAAAAAAGCCAAAGCGAGACATGGAAAAATATTTGTTGGTGGGCTCACCAATGAATTATCTGACGATGACATAAAGAATTACTTCGGCCAGTATGGCACTGTAAGTTGAAAGATGAAGTCTTTACAATTTTTTAATTGAGTTTTCCAGATAATTGAAGTTGAGATGCCTTTTGATAAAACAAAGAATCAAAGGAAAGGCTTTTGTTTTATCACTTTCGAGTCAGAGCAAGTGGTTAATGAATTACTGAAGACTCCTAAGCAAACCATCAAAGATAAAGAGGTGAGTGGGTTGGTAATAAATTCTTGATGGGTAATTATTTGGTTGTGTAGGTTGATGTGAAAAAAGCGACGCCTAAACCTGATGCTATGGGCGGTATGCGCGGAGGCAGGATGATGTCTGGACGTGGAGGCACCCGAGGGCGAGGGCGAGGAGGTTATGGTGGCCAGAACTGGAATCAGGGCTACGGTGGCGGCGCATATGGCGGTTATGGTCAGGGTTATGGGAGTGGTTACGATGGTTACGGGGGTGGGTATGACTATTATGGCGGAGGTTATGGAGGCTATGGTGGATACGATTACTCCAACTATGGCAACTACGGTAAATACTCCAGCAGGCATTAGTTAGTTTTTTGTTGGTTGTCAGTGCGTTAATTGCACTTTATTACCGACATGATGTTATTATATTTAGTAGAAGACCTTGTGATATTCACAGATCGTCTTCTACATAAGCATATTCTATAATATATTTACATATAGTCAACAAACTGTTTTGTTCCTACACCTTATTGCATGTTGACCTTTTTTTATGGAAATACATTGTGAAATGTCTTAAGCTTGAATAAAGCATTTGTTGAAATTAATTTCATAATGGGCTTTCCATCCAAACCTAGTTTATTTATACCCACACAAAAAAATTGAGGCTGCAACACGACACAAAATTTTTTCCAATGATGTAGTGAAGAAAATCATTTCTCTTTAACTCTTTGGTTAGATCTCTAGTAGAAAACAGTTACTGATTTTTCTTTGTTTACGTGAATGCAGACTATGGATATGGTAACTATGACGGAGGATATGGTGGTGGTCGCAGTGGTGCGCGCGGAAAAGGTACATACATATGATCATGTTTCATTTATTGTTCTTGTGTGTTGTTTCGACTTAAATTAGATTTTTGATAAGAAGTATAGTTGTTTTAATTTAGCTACAGTCGTAACCTGCGTTTACCAAAAAAATCAGTAATACTGTCTGGAACGTTTTTTCACTGCGTCACTACTAATGAAAAAATTAGTAAATGACCATTCTGGGGTTGCAGCATCATAATTTTTGCAAATTGTTTTTTCTTTTTTTTTTTGATAAGAGTTTGATAAAAAAAAACTATTTTGAAGAACATACTGGCAAACAAACAACGCAGGTGGCGAGAATATTTTGAGTTTTATTAGTGAGTAGGATTTTATACAATTAAATTTTTATACTGCTCGTTCTTTTCAGGTGGCTCCGGGGGTTATCAGGGTGGGAAACAACGAGGTGGTGGTGGCGGCGGCGGTGGAGGCCGTAACCAAAGGCATCAACCCTATTAGTTTTAGTTGGTAGTGTACACGTATAGGTATTAGTTGGTCTGACTGATACATCTGTTCGATCATCTACTCTTAATAGATGTTTCTCATTATTTTTTTTCTCAATATAGTTATGATCATTCCACTTGCATCTTTCTTTTCGAATTTATTTAAAGTTTTGGTTCTTTACAAAAGGAATCCGTTTCTTTTTAACGTCATTTTAAATTCTAAGCAGTTATCTTCTTCACTGTATTAAACTCTTTAGTTTTTTATATAAATAGTAATGTAATTTTTAGATATAAGTTAAATAATCTGTGTAGGGGGCATGATGTACTTCCTCCACCATATGACAATTAAATAATAAACAATTTTTATGTACATAACTTTTGTCATTCAGATATGTCCCTTAACATGTATTATTGTCTATTTATACTTTTTTGAATATCTATTGTGACAGTTCCCGCATTTCGTGATTCAAAAATATAAGAACATTTGTACTGAAGTCTGAATTTTATTTTTCCAATCCCTAATTTAAAAAAAGCAAATGTGTAACCTATAAATGGAAATACTCAATGATGAGGGAATATACAGCACCTCCAACAAAGTCGCCCCTTTACGCGAGTTTCCAAAAAACAAAAAAAGAGCGCTAAAGGGGATCTCATTCGCAGTTTATAAGTGTCGTTTTTAAACAAAGAAACCAATACTTCGTTGTTAAATGGTAAGGCAGAGCAATAACGTGAATAGATTAATGTAGTTTACGCATGGAGAATGGAGATAATGGTGTCTTAGGTGAGTTCAAAAAATAAGATTGGTAGCTAGGTTGTGATCTTAGAGGGGGTAAATTTTTAGTCTATTTTGTAGGTGAATAGCGTCTCGAGCCGTAGACGAAAATTTTTTGGGGCCACATAAGTGAGATACTCCTATATTTTACAAAGTACCTAAGCAAAATAATTAAAACATTGAAATACCAGGTCTTTAATAAAATTGTTTTGAAAAGTTCTACTTTTAGTGGAATCAACTAACAAAACACAAAAAAGTATCAAGTCTTCACTTAAAAAGTGCTTTGGAATGCTATTACATTTTTTAAATGAGAAAACATAAGAAAAATGAACATTGAAACTGCACTTTTGTAAAATTATTTATTTTGTGAAATTGGGGTACTAATAGCAATGCTTCTTTTCGGTTGTAACGCCATATTCAGGCCTTGAAAGTGCTTGTTCATAAATAATGAGAATGAGACTTAATAAGGATCATCATCATTTTCCAATTCCCGAAAACAAAACCAAAAAAAAGTCTGAGTGGTTTACCAATTTGTCAAGAAGACACTATTTTTGTTTGGCGCAATGATATGAAATAATCGTCTCTTCAAGAAATTCCAATTTGTATCAAAAGAAATAAATTTGGTTGGTCTTACTATCTTACGAATCCCAGAAGACTGGAACATCCTTTCTTGTACAATAACATCAAAATTTATGTCATTTACATGCTTCTCTCAAATAAAAAGCTAAATATACAAGATTCTCTACTGGGAAATTAAATTAAATTTGTGGTCTAATGATGGTAATCCAAAACAAAGTTGCATGTAATAGTATTTTACGTATTGGGTCCGGAAAGTGAGGTTTTACTGTAAAAGTATAGTTGAGCAACGATATTAGTGAATTTTGACTTTAGTTATAAATTTAACGACAATACCTTTTGGAACAGAGGTTGATTGTCCTACAATAGATTATTTACATTCATAAGTATAGTAGTCCTTATTCTGTAAGGTTATATGACGGTCATGAAATTAGAGTTTATTGTGCAGGAGGTAACTATTGATAGAAACCTCAGTCATAAATGACTCAAGCAGAATTGCGGATAATGAGGTTTATGGCGGTTGTATAACCTCACAGGATAAGGACAACTTTAACTATTTTGAACATCTGTTTTAAAGGGACGAAACCAATAATAAAAAGCTTAAGGACTTTATTGTATAGCTGTCTTGGAAATCTAAGGTACCTGACTTCTAAAGCCCGCAATAAACCAAATAATGGCCATTGTTGATTCTAATGGTAAACTAATCTTCAGTGATAGGTTATTTATGCAAATTTTACTTATCCTTAAGTTTTACGGTTCCTGTCGATGCGTCTGGTAGGGAACTACTCCGCCCAGATGTTAGCTTACAATTAGATTTAACAATGGCAATTATGTGGATTATTACAGACTTTAGGAGTCAGGGACCTTAGATTTCCGAGGCGGCTATACTAACTTTGTTCCAATAACACTTCAGAACCGTTCAGAATTGAACTGCACATGCGCAGTAGCGTTCTAGCTAGGGTTGCCAACTTTTCGATATCGAAATAAAGGACATTGTCGAAGGAGTATCTAGGATTGTTTTTTATGGAGTGGAGGAGGGAAGCATTAGTAGTAAAGTAACAAAAATATAAGTTAAAAAAAAGAGTGCTATAAATAGGACTATTGCAAAATGTCCCTTCTATACTCAAACCTTTTTTCTTCATCCCGTTTGAAGATCAATACAATACAGTTTTAAACACACTTTGTGAGCCGTTAAGAACTGTATTTTACAACAAAACGGAGAAAACCTGAGTAAACTTTTTCCTAAGACCACTCCTGTATTTAAGGAGTAAAGAATACAGTGGACCCCCGTTAATCCGACTCCTGTATAATCTGGCGCCCCTTGTAGTCCGACACGCCTATTACTGTACCTAATTCTACATATATGTATAAACATATATAGTAGTCCTTATTCTGTAATGTTATATGACGGCCATGAAATTAGAGTCTATTGTGCAGGAGGTAACTATATCCTATTGATAGAAACTTCAGTCGTAAATAACTCAAGCAGATTTTTACCTACCAGCAAATTCACAGTTTACAGAGACGGACTGATGGAACATCAGGCAAGAGCTCTTCAAGAGTGATTTATTGCAAGGGCGCGTGGGTCCAAACTCTTTTACAATAGAGAATAGACCGTCCTAATGGGCTATTACACCATGAAACGAAATCGAAAAAAAACATTATACGCACAAAATATATATAGGAAGAAGCCCTATGACACAATTGGTTATGTCAAAATGGCATTTGATTTTGAATTACGGGCATTAGAAATTTAAATCTGGAGGCCATGACGTAGTTGCCCGTAATGACTCTATCAACCAATCGTGTTCAAGCTCGATGAGTTTTAGTTAGTTTCGATGTTGGGTGAAAATGGGTTGGTACCACTTCACTTCATTTGACATGTGTGATTTGTTTTTGTTTACCAACAGTCGTGTTTTCGTTTCTTTAATAAAAGTGGAGAACACGTCATAAGCTGCGTACAAAGGGACAAAGGTAATAAATAAGTGTTAAATAAGAAAGTTTTGGTGAAGTGACCAGTTTAGTGATAAATCCCGTATGATAAATTTGAACCGAATGGACAGAAATAACCATTCTCTAAGTACAGACAGGACAGTTATAGAAAATACTTTTTTTGTATACTAAATAATGACCAATAGACTGAAGAAATAATTGCAGATACGTACTAATGTGCGGAATGATTTTATAATTATTTAGAATATTGTAAAGGTTGGGAAAAGCAAAACGAAACAGAATTCCTGCACAACTTATAATAAATATGTAAATTCTATATTTCAAATGTTTTAATCAATAAAAATATTTATTTCTTCATTTTCTTTTTACAAAAATTAACAAAAAAACAACTTAATTCATAAAATAAAATCACTCAAAGAAGAATTCTGATTTAAAGAAATCATTTTCCTCTGATTCATACTTGCGTTTCTTACTACTTATAACAAAATCTGCAAAAAGATCAACCATTCTTTCCCTTTGGCTATTTTGCTCGCCTAATGAAGTGGACAGTGTGTTGAAATTTTCATTATTGATTTTATGGTCTTTTTCTAATTCTTCTTTAACTACCTTCATACATATACATATATATCTGTGTTTGATTTCACTAAAGTATATCTTTTATTTGCAAATCGGTTTACGATATTCTCTTTGTCAGACACTGCTGGCTCCTCCTCTGATAGAGTCCTTTGTACCTAATAATACAACATTTAATTTTTTATTGAAATGGTTAAATATGTATAATTATTTTTTACCTAATATACTATGTAGTCTTTCAGAATATAATGGGGGTTTCCTGTTCTTTTCACCTGTAGTTTTTACGTCGGTAATGTGGCTAATATATTGCTTCTGAAGATTTGAAAATTTTTGTTTGCACTTCTCGGCCCCATTTTTTCCTATCGTAAAACCACTGGCTTCTAACTTATCAGCACTTTGTTGCCATAAATGCACTTTTATGGTTTTACGATCATGAAATTGAGAGCTAAATTATTCCCTTGACTGGAGAAATAATTCTATAGCTTCTTCATCTATTTTGGCCGGCCTTTTTTACGACTAAATACCGCCTGGTTGACCGTTTGAGGTGGAAGGTACAGGTGAGAAACCATCAGATTCAGTGTTGTCTTGGAGTATGCAAGTTTCCAAAAATAATTTTGCTTGAGTTGAGTCTACGATATACGTATTATTGGTTAATATTTATTACAAACAATAATCTTTAATGTAATTCAAGTACATAAATATGTACAAATCACTACGTACCGTTAAATAGAATATTTGCTGTTTCTAAATCAACGTTCACAGCCATATCCTGTACCTCATGGTTTGAGATGATTGTAACATCATTATTATTATCCATAATGATATTATTATTAATAATATAAACGTTCTTCAAATGTCTTTCACAGCACATGACAATATTACATAACCTCAAATAACAAACTTTAGCAGACATACTGACCGGGCTGTGTCACCAAGTATATTTTTGCATTGTTAGGTGCGGTAGTGAATTTATTAATTTACCGTTTACTACTGAAGCGGTTATTATCGATAATTCGACAAAAAAACTCTTTGTTTACAATGACTGGTCGAGTGACATTACAGTTGGAAATCTATTGCCAACTTAAATCGAATATATCGGGTCGAATGCGCATTGTGCAGTAACGCAAGTGCAGGGCAATGACGTCACAAGCAAAATTTGAAATTAAATATTTTTTTTTGTACACTAGGGCAATAATAAAGTCCATGGTATTAGTGTCAAAATTTAAGTTGAGATAAATACTTTTAGATTTTGCAATAAAAAAAAAGTGGTGTAATAGCCCATTGCGGATAATGAGGTTTATGGTGGTTGTATAACCTTACAGGATAAGGACAATTTTAGTATGATTTGTAGTTCGGATAGAATCTCATCACTTTTCATTTGTAATTTGTCGGATTACAAGGTACTTTCTTCCAAAAAATTCCAGACTATCTATGGCAGTACTCTGTAATCTAAGGTGGTCAACTTATTTACAATGAAAAGGAGGGTACAATGAAGTATTATGAAAAAATGGTTTTATTCATTGAAACAATAATAGACTATAACATGAAAATGTAAAATAAAAAACTTAATAATGTAAATAAAAAAATTGTTGAATAAATCTTATACCAATTAATTATTATTTAAATAAGTACTTATCAATTGAATGAATATTTTTTATCAATGTATCATCTTATAACAATATATTGGTAATATTTGAACGAGAGGTATCCTTCATATTGAATTTTATGGCAAGTGCTGCAGCTAGAGTATTGATATTCAATCTAGATTTCTCACTTGTCCAAAAATTATTTGCAATTGAAAAAACACTTTCAACTGCTGTAATAGTTCCAGGACAACACAACGGAAATTGAACAAGAATAAATAAATTTTCACATGGAATATGTTAATTTCTAAAATGGACGAATATTTCTATCTATCTTTTATCAATTTCAACGTGTTGATTTTCCCATTGCATTAATTTTTCAGGACTTAAATATACGTTCAGTCTTCTAATTTCTTCAAACAGACAATTGTCGTTTATTTTAATAGCTGGCATTTCATCAGATAAAAGCTTAACAGAAGATTCAATATCTGTCCAATTTACTTGCGATGAAGTCAATAAACACCATTGAAAACAATTATTTACCAAGGTGTTTGTTTCAGACCATTCTTCTATCCAGGGTGGCCAAACGAAAAAGAAACAGAGGCTATAACTCTCAGAAAAATAATTTCTCGAAAAAACGCAAAAACAGGTCTATTTTGTTTGGAAGGGGGACAGCTTTTAGCATGAATTTAACAATTTTGTATGCACATCCCTAAGCGGGGGATGCATCCCTTCAAAAATTTTAAATGTAAAGGGGGGTCGAGTTGCACATCGTTGGAAAGCCCTTTCAATTCTGTGTACAGCGGTGAGCATTTAAATTTTGTGGAATGTAAAATAAAAAAATGATAATAAAGTGACACATTAGTTTATTAAATGTTCAGTGACTCTCACATGCCTCCAATAGTACAGGTTGTGCTCAAAACGCTGTCGAACATTTTGGAGTATTTGTGAAGTAATTTGACGACATTCGTTCACTATTCGCTGCCGTAAATCTTCCAAAGAGGTAGGTAGGTTGGAGTTATAGTCTTTGTTTCGTTTTCGTTTGGCCACCCTGTATATTCCCTGTATGCACTTCATTGATAAACTTTTCCGTTATGCCTGGATTTGATTCCTCCAAGTCCGACAATTTTTTGTTTAAATATAAAGAAAGAAATTTTTCTTCTAATTGAGATTAATATTGAAGGACAAAGTCCTTTAAAATAAGACTAACTTATGTACTTGAAATGTGTTCACTTTCAATTTTTTTAATCTACCGAGCCTTGACAATTCGTCGGATCAACTCGACACGTAAATTTTCAAAAAAGAGGACAAATACAAAAAAGGAGGACACTTTTCAGAGAAGGACATAGCCTACAAAAGGAGGACTGTCCTCTCCAAAGGAGGATGGCTGGTCACCTTACTGTAATCCGACAAATTCGATAGTCCGACACCGCCCTTCAAAACGTTTGTCGGATTACCGGAGTTCTACTGTATTAGAAAACAGATTACCGGAGTTCTACTGTATTAGAAAACAAATTGTAAACAAATTTAAATGAAACAGTGCAGTAAGTTTGAGAACGAAGGTTGAGTTAGGGAGTTAGAAATTTTCAGAGGAGGCTTAGCGGCCCCCTTGTTTACGGCCCTGGGCTTATTTTAGACATTAAGTTTCGTGTAATACAATTAGTTCTTAAATTACTAGTCGGCAAGACTCTTTTTGCGGATATCTCAAGAATGGGTGATCGGATTCAACTTTGGTAAGATTTGCGAAGCACATTAAATGAGCTTTTATATGAGGTGTACAGTTTAGGGCTATTTGCCATTTGGGGTGCGTGAGGGTTAAGGGTTTTCTGGGGTGTTTTGAAAATTGTGTCAGAAAATGTTTCGTTTCCCTCAGAAGCAAAATTGACTAATTTTGGCGTTTTTGCAAATTTATTACAGTTTTTGCGATGTTTGGGGTGGCTCGTTTTCACTGGGAAATCCTGTAAATGTTCGAAACACTGGTAGAAGATTAACGAGGAGGAAAAAGTTCCCTCCAATTTTTCCTAATTCAAATTTGGCGGTAAATCAATACTCGGCACTTCCGGTTGCGCATGCGCTTTAAGCGAAAATGCCGGGTTCTAGATTATGAAGGAAGGCCTTGAATAGCGCTGGTTGCCATAGTGGCGTTTACTCGTAACTAACTCGCCAATTTATGAAGTTTACTCCCGTGGTTTTGCGGCGTTTCTGAAATTAAATAAAACTTCTCTCGAGTCAGCGTTTAACTTAACCCAAGATAGTTCTTAATAACGATTCGCGTGTTTTCCAGGGGTGAGTATAAGAAAGCGCGACTTTTCCCTCATTTCTCGAATGTCACTTCACCGGGTTTTCCGGGATTGGACATGACAATGATCCATTTTCTCGAGGTGCAGAATTTGCGGTTATTCTGACTATTACCTCCTCATTTCCCGGTAAAAATGGGCCCTAACGAGTTCGGGGGGCGAAATTTGGCCCCCGGGACTGCCAAAAGTGGCGTTTGCGTCAAAATTTCGGAAACTGCACTCCATGTGTGCAGGAATCATGGAATCCCTTTGTCCATCGCGATTTTGATCAAACATTCATTTGTTTATCTGATGTTTTTTTTCCGGAAGTAAAACAGTTTTGGTGTTTTCAGGTTACTTTGCGGGTGCAGTTTCTTCGAGTTGATTAAAAACTATTAGGTATGGTAATGGAGGCTCCCCCATCACCCGACAGTGTAGGCAGGGAGTTCGTTAGACAATACTACACGCTACTGAATAAGTCTCCAGCGTATCTTCACCGGTAAGTCCACCCCCCAAACCCTCACCATGGTGATCGCCCCAAAATATTTATAATCAACAAATTATCGCATTTATTTGCTATTTTATGACATAAAACTTTAAAATAAGTGTTAAAAGGGAGATAAGGTTTCACATTAAACCATTAACAGCATTTGTTTATTTTTGCTACGTTTTAATAACGTTATAATTTCTGACCAATTTCCTATAAATTGATGTAAAAATCAGAAATCCCATTTACTTATTTAGGACTTGGACAGGGACGTCGCTAGGATTTTCGTATATCTGGTATTTTGAAAGCAAAGCATGGGACTCAAATGCTGTTGTAAGGGGTGACTATAGGACCCTAACTGAGGACTATTGCACAAAAAAATGTTTGACAGAAATTTGCGAAATTCCGATTTTCAAAACGGTGTGCCCACCCTAGGTATTTCAATAACACATGCTTTGTTTTCAAAATACCCGACATACGAAAATCCTAGCGACGTCTCTTCATTACTATTCAAGAACTGGGCAGAAAGTAATCGAAAATGTTTCATCCACGTTTTACAATTTCTGACCAATTATCTACTCTCGACTCAAGTTCTAATGGCCACTCTGACTGAAATTGTAAATCTTTACATAATAGATCTTCTGCTGTGGTGCCATTTACAACTCTCAAGTACTTTAGTTGGCCTGGGGTTTTTTACGATTGTCTTCCAAGTGATATCCCAGATGTTTCTCATTTAAATAAATAAAAGATAATGGAAGGCCAACTAAAGTACATGATAGTTGCAATTGGCACCACAGCAAGATCTATTATGTAAAGATTTACAATTTAAGTCAGAGTGACCATTAGAACTTAGATCGAGAGTACAAATTGATGTAAAAACGAGAAGTCACAGTTGCTTGTCTATCACAATCCAAAAATTGGGCAGAAAATAATCGAAATTCTTGAGCAGTCAGAAATAAATTTTGTTTCTGCAAATAATGACACTTGCGTTAAAAAACTTTTTTCTGCGTTGAAGACATCGTCTTTATAGCAGTCTTTGTTTTTTATCTATTATCATTTGTTGTCATAAGGGTTTTTTATTCAAAATTTACAATTGGAGCGTTTTTTAGAAAAAATGCCTTCGTCAAAACTTATAGTTTTGCAGGAACTCAAAAAACTAGTTATGTAACTACAGTGGACTCTCTATGTGTCGAACCATCATCTGCCAAGCATATTTGTTTGACTTATGGAGGTTTCGACTTACCGAAAATTGAACAAAAAAATATTTTTTCTAGATACATATTTAAAATACATGATGTAGATTGTAATTTCTTTTAAACTTTATTTGAAAAAATGGGTTAAAAAAGTTTGCTTAATATTATAATTTGGTTTTGTTAAATATCTTTCAACTTCGGCAAGGTTCTTGAAGAAGTCTTCCGGTAAGTCTTCCTGAGTCAAAAGGTAATTTCTCAACACTTCCAAAGCGCTTCTTGCTTCGAGTCTTGTTGGCTTGGCGAGTTCCACTTCGTTGAGATTATCTTCTTCATCTTCCTCCGATTCTTCTTGATTACTTACAGATTCTAAAATTTCAGTGTCTGTTGAAAACTAAAAAGTTACAATATCGTTGTCAATTTCCATGTAATCGTTCAGAGTGATTTCACTAGGATCAGCGTTAAGATGTCGCAGTATCGTCTGAAATTGATCTTGTGCAATTATCGGCTCGTCATTTAAAATCTGTATTTTTAGTTGGGATAGTGGCAACAAGTCTTCTTCTTCCCAACCATCAAAAAAACCTAAAACCAGCATGCCTAAAGCAGTTTTTGATTGTACTTCTTGTAACATCAAGATCCCAAGCTCTCAAGATGTTGTTTATGCAGTCTAGAAGGGAAATTTTTGGAGTAGGGTGATTTTCTTCAATTGCCTCAAAAAACTTATGCAAAATTCTGCGACGATAATGTTTTTTAAACTGTTGATAATTCCTTGGTCCAGTGGCTATAGCCTGGAGGTCATGTTAGGCGGGAAATAAAAAAGTTTTATGTACTTTAGCTTTAACTGGGCAGTTTTTGGATGCGCTGGACAGTTGTCAATAAAAAATACAACCTTTCTGCTTTGTCTGGAGTTTTTTTTTATCCAGCTTGAGTAACCATGATTCGAAAAGCTCTCCAGTCATCCACGATCGTTTATTGCTTTTATAGTGAACCGGTAACGATTTTACCCCTCTCAGACTCCGAGGTCTTGCGCTCTTTCCAATGAGCAAAATTTTCAGTTTTTCAGTTGCAGTTCAATTAGTGGCAAATAAGATGGTTACCCTTTTTTTGCTATGCTTGCCACCGTGACATTTTTTGTTTTTGAACGCCAATGTCTTGTTCGGCAAGCATTTAAAGAATAGCCCGCTTTTCTGTAAACAGGAGAAGGGGAATTTTCCGAAAAATTCGACTTAAAGAGGATTTCTTGCATGAAAAGACCTCAAAATAGTTCATCTTAGAGAGTCTTTTGACTTAAAGAGACAAAATTTCATGGAAAATTCAACTCAAACGGTGTTGCCACATAGAAGTTTTGAGTTAAAGAATATTTTGACTTATAGAGGTTCCACTGTACTACTATATTAGTAACTATACTATTATGTATACACATTATCATAATATCAATAATTATTGTCAATTTTTGAATATAACTCAATTGGGAAAGAATTCTTGCAAAACTACAAGCTTAGACAAGGGCACTTTTTGTAAAAAAATGCTTCAATTTTGTTACTAAGTTTGATATGAAAAGAGATTCCTTTATCTTTTAATCGCGGATCTTTTTAGTCTTTGTTATTTCTATCAAATTTGGTAACAAAATAGATTCAAATGATAAAGACAAACTATGTTATTGATTTTTTATTGGCCTTAATTGATTTTTTATCTCTTTTATCGAAAAGTAGCTTGTGTTGACTTGCTGGGAGGCTGTGATTACATTTTTTTAAAAATCTACTTTACAGTCTTCATCCAGTTTTTTGTTTTCACTGTCCTCGCCCTTTCTAAAGAAAGAAGAGATGGTAAATAAAAGCATTTTTTCTTACAGCGTTTTATAAACAGTGACTTTTTGATTGTCATTCTTATTGCTGAATGACACATCACAAATGATGGAAATGTGGAAAAAAATTTCTAATTTCAACTGATAACAAAATTATAACCTGAAAATTAATTATTATTAAATGTATAACAAACACAACTACAGTCATTTCAGGTCAAAATAAAGCGATTTAACACAGCTTATTTGTCCAGTTTCATATTGACGCTGACGGTCAGCGTGCGAATAATCCTCAGAAAGATATTTCGTGTTTACGACTTAATCCGGTGTTTAACTTTCACTCCTGTAAAAACTCCTCTAAGTTCCGAATAAAAAAAGACGAAGGCACCTTTGAGTATCTTTGCTTTCACTATTGAATGCACTCAAAACTGTTATTTCTTTTTTTGTTTATTACACAAAAAACAATAAACGATTGCACATACGGCAACAGTGGTCTGTGTATTTATTAAAAGTACAGATACTCGTATGCCAGCATGTGAAAAAAATCAATGTTTATCGTCAGCATCCATGTGAAATATGACTTTTTATACGTTTATATTAAGTTTCACTGTTTAGGAGCTAGAGGGCACCAAAGTTAGAGATTAATGGGCTGATTTCAAGTTGAGATAATACTGATAGTATCTTCGTTTCTATAGAAAAATAAACAAATTCGGGGCTGCGATTCGCTGTTGTCATAGAAAAGTATTAAAATTTGCGATACTACCGGTATTATCTCAACTTGAAATCAGCCTATTAGATTTGTTTTCATAATTTAAACGTAAATATCTCGAAAATGGTACGTTTACACGGAATTTTTACAGTAGATCGGGGCTGAGCTGAGCTAAACTATCCTGTATAAAACAGGTTTTTTTATGTCTGTATTTTGTGTAAATTGTTTTAGGCACACATGTCTAATTACAGAAATAAAATAATGATCTATTATTATCAACCAAACTAGTGAACTAAATTAGATACAGTGAAAACTCGTTATAACGGTCTTAAAGCAATATCAGTTTTGGTGGTTTTCTTATTGGCAATAATTATTACAAATAGTTTTTAAACAAAGGTTTTTAAATAATAATGCAAAATATCGTCATATTCAGTACGCCACCGACTTATAAAACAAAATCGTTTTATTACTCAAAATATGTAAAAGTGGGCTAAGTTTTTAAGGCCCTTCTATAAACCAAAGAATAGCCATTGTTCAATTTATGAACAGGCAAAGCCAGATAAACATCTAGTGAAGAGAACTGTTATAAATCAAGATCCATCTTTACGGTGGTTTACCTGTCCATAAATTGAACAATAGATATTCTTTGGTTTATAGAAGGGTCAGAAAAAGTCAGCCCACTTTTAGATATTTTGGGTATAACCAGTAGAATTAACTTTCAAAAAACTACTGTTTTAACTTCGTTTGTCCAATTTTAAAGCACAAATCGTGTCTTTTAAGTACATTTCAAAGATTAAAGGACGGTTTATAAAATTAAAGGACTGTTTTTTAAAATAAAGAGCAGTCCTCAAGAGGCTTTTTGGCCTCGGCTAAAAATCTATCTCTTTTCCAGTCATTTCACAGTTTTATACATATTCCTGTCATCCCCTGTTGATGCGGTCACAATTTTATTATGAAATTTTTGGTAGAAAGAAATAAAAGACTGATCAGGGTCAATAGACCATCAATATTATAGTATGTCTTTGTCATTTGTATCAAATTTTGTAACAAAATATTGGACAGTCCAAAAAGGTCTTGGTGAAGTCTCTTGTGCATTTTACTGAACTTTTATATTTTGCTTTGACTTTATTATAATCTTACAAACTTGCGGTTATTTTACTATGATTACAATATTGTAACAGTTGTAACTTTAGTCCACTATTTGATAGTTAAACTTGCCTTAATAAGGTTTTCTGATTTTTGTATGATGCTTTTGCTATTGATACAGTTTATATAATTTCAAGGTTCTTCCTTATTGATGATAATGGCATGTGTCCTTGAATTATGTTAAAGTTTAAATTCTTAACAAGGTTACAAAAGTGAGATATTGTTTTTATCTAAATGGGAATCAGATAATAATAAATGCTTACTACGACTTGAGTTTTACAACCTTTCAATTACAAAATAAAAAAAGGCAATTGAACATGAGTAATTATTAATTACAGTTTACAGAGCTTGAATTTAAGGTGAGGCATTTTTACAAGAATGACCTTTGAAACTTACATCACAGAAACTAAAATAAAATGGATTTTTTTAGAAATTAAAATAAAAGTACAAGTATTTTTTATTTACTCTGTTTGCCGTTAAATAATGCAATTGTAGAAGTATTATCATTAAATAAACACTTATTAAATGGGTGTTGAAATTTATAAAGGAAGCAATTGTGACGTAATAATTCAAATTTTGGACGTTTCGGAGAATTAATTTTATCATGTTTTGTAACACCTATCGATATCTCTTTCAATATTAATTACTCCAATATAAATAAATGATTTTGCTACTGGTTAAAAATAATATTTTATATATTTTTTATCGACCCAGTTTGATGTTATGCATGCAACGAAAATAAATTACGATATTAAAGTATAAGCTCTGGAACTTTGCAAAGTCGGTTATATCTACTTGGATTTAGGTCTTTGAAACTACCAGCATTTACCCCAACATGATAAGAAGACGATAAGATAATTTTCAGAACTCAGAAACTAAATTCATGAAGGTTACAGGGCCTAGTTTCTAGTCAATAACTTAATTATTTTGGCATTTGCCTATCTTAGACTAGACTTCTAACAAAATAGTTCAGTAAAATTAGGGTTTAACTCGGAAAAAATAGCATAATCTGAGACGTCGGCATTATAATCAAAGATATAAAGTAATACGTTTCTAATGTGGTTTTTATAATGGGATTCTATTGTGTTAAAGTTAATAATACCAACACAGACAACTTGCCACTCTGCAATAAATCTCTAAACAAAACTTTTTTTTGGTCATTCTCTGAACTGAAGCCAAGCCTGAACTCAGGCACTCGAATTTGAATTATAGTAGGTCTCAGAACTCTTCTTAATCGCATCACAATACTGCTTATCGTCAACTTAAAGGCTCCGTTAATTTAAATGACGTTTAGACTGTAACTGTCGATGATTTTTCGATACATATTTTTATAATGACAGTTACAGTCTAAATGTCATTTAAATTAAAGGAGCTTTTAAGTTGATTATGAAATCGGTTCTTATAATTATAACTTTAATGCCATAAAAACCACATTAGAAATGTATTACTTTACATAAAGTGTTCCTAATTGCAAATTTTTACAGTCTACAAAAAAGGTCACTTTTTCTGCTAGAAGCAAGGGTTTTATGTTAAAGGGAAAAATTAAAATTAAATGAAAAGTGTATATTATATCGCAAGGGCAGAAAGTAAACATGTAGACAGCAAATGATGTTTACATACGGGGCGATCCATGCCAAATTAAACTAAGAAATACCTTGACATCTACGCTATTTTTCTTATATTTTAGTACCCGTTCAAGGAACCCTTCATGCAAATTTTCAGATTTTAACTCAAACTATTTATGAAATATGAGTCTTTGAAAAAATGGCGCCTTTTTTATGAATGCTTGCAACTTCGCGAAAAATCGAACTGTTTCAATAATTTATTTTGAAATTGTGTTTTTAAATCTATGTACTTTATGAAAAAAATCTAATTTAAAAAAAGGTAAATGTTTTTTAATTTTTACTATCATGATGCTGACCGTCAGCGCACTGACGGTATTATACAGACGAGACGCTGATCGTAAGCGTCCATGTGAAATGAAACTAAAATGTAGATTTATTTCACAATAAATTTGGAAGGTAAACTTTATAATTATTAGACTGACAATTTTGTTTTGACAGCACGATAAAATCCAAATTGTTTTGAGCGACAAAATGTAATAAATGGCTTGTTTAGAGTATATGTTTGCGTATGCTCGTTTTTTTTTTTTTTTGAAGTAGGTCAATTGTCATAATTCGCGTAGCCAAAAAGTAAGAAAGTAAGTAAAAAAGTATAACCGTGCAGAGATAAAACTGGCAACACAGCCAGCGGACTGATTTAGTGTAAACAGTGACTTCTTATTTTTGAAACTTGTTCTAATTACTCGGTTTTTTATGTCGTTACATCAAACGGACACAAGAAACAAAATACGATCTGCTGTCTGTTACGGACAGAAATTTCATCATTTTGCGTTTTAAATTGCAAAATGTATCGACAACTGTTTCTAATATGTGCAATGAACTCTTGCGCATTATTGACGTGACGTCATTTAGAAAGAGCGACTACTTTACTGAAAATCTTCCTCTAGAAAGGAAGAAAGGTACTAAAATTTTACAAGCGAATTATTAAAGGAATTTGCTTTGATTTCTAATTTAGTAGTACGAATAATATTACTATGTCAAAACAAGTGACAATTCTGGGCAATAAAATGATTTAATTGTACATAAATAATAATTACAGGCGTTTTTTAAATGGTTTTTGTCATGTATGTAGCCGATCTGTTACTAGTATTTCATTTTTGTATACAAAAATTACAATTTTCATAAAAATGACCTGTTCCTTTTTTTTGTGACTCAAGTTTCGCAATAGTACATATATTTGTTATCATGTAAAGATTCTAAAAATGACTGATTGTTTCTGCTCTTTTTTTGTACTATGTGTTTTTTATAGTTTTTACTTGTTATCGCCCTGTAGAAAATTTGTTCACTTAACAAAATAAACATCTATCTATCTGTTACTATTATTAATAACATTTTCAGGTTTTACAATCAGAGTTCTTCATTCATCCATGGTGGCTTGGATCCTCCTAATAGGGAAACAATCTGTGTAGTTGGTCAGCGGCAAATTCATCAGAAAATTCAACAATTGAATTTTCGTGATTGCCGCACCAAAATTACACAGGTTCATTCCCAAGCCACCCTTGGAAAGGGTGTTGTTGTCCAAGTGACTGGAGAACTCTCGAATGCTGGACAGCCGATGCGCCGCTTTACGCAAACCTTCGTGTTGGCCGCACAGAGTCCGAAAAAATATTATGTTCGTAACGATATATTCAGATATCTGGACGAGATCATCTCCGATGAGGAGTGTGAAACGGAAAATCGTTCCGAACACGAAGAAGAGTCAACGGCACAAGACTGTCAAGTATTGAATGACGTACAGCAGATGAATCAGGGACAAATAAATTACTTCAATCCAACTACAACTCCGATGCAGCCCAATATGCCTCCGGTTCCGCACCATCAATCGCCTCATGTTATGCCTCCTCCGGCTGTACCAGCAGTGAATGGAACTGTACATCCCGATGATATCAGTGTTTTGCCAACACCGGTACCACATGTTAATGCCGGTCAAGGGCAAGTTTTGCCCACACCTATCACTCCTATACAACCGGCGGCCATTGTACCACCTTTGAACACTGCTCCATTGGAGGAAACTCCAACCGAAGATGTTCCCATTGAAGAATCGCAGGAGATTTCATTTACTGATACCAACGAGCCGGAAAATGAGCAGCAGGATCTGAATACTGAACCTGCTACCTCTAATGAACCTAAGACCTACGCCAATTTGTTGAAATCTGGCAGTACCGTACCTTTTAATAATCCACCATTGGGTTCTTCCGCACCTATTCAGCCAGGATCGGTATCACCGGTAAATCTCGTTAAAAACTCTTTTTTGGTGATTTTTAATTTATTTATTTTCAGCCTAACATGGGGCCTAGAGGAGATCAAGGATTAGTAACTCGCAACAACATGAATCGGGGGCCTAGAATTAACCAGCAGAGATTGCAGAAGCAAGAATTAGGGCGCGGAGCACCTGGCAGAAATTCTTTCAATGAAGAAGGTTTGTAAAGAAAAAGGGTTTTATTCGGAAAAAAATATTATTTTTTTTCTAGATGATAGGAAGCGATCACAGGGAAACAATTTCGTTGATCAAAATCAACTGTTTTTGGGTAATTTGCCCCACAATGCAACAGAAGATGAACTTCGTGACATATTTTCTGAATTTGGTTCTATCCTGGATTTGAGGGTTCATAGTAAACCAACTAACAAGTCTTCGCTTACCAATGTTCGGGCGCCTCCAAATTACGGTTTCATAACGTATGAAACGCAAACTGGCGTACAGAATTGTCTAGCTGCAAAGGTAAATAAAATTTGAAAATCTATATACAGGGGGTGGGCTGAAAAGTCAGTATGTTGTGTAAAATTTTGCAGTAAGTGCTAATATACTTAAACGTAAAAATGAACGAAGAAGGTAAACAATCATTGGTTACTGCTAATCTGATACATAGCATACTATTATATTTTTATAGGCGAATATTTAATTTAAATACAACTTTTTCTCTTGGATTTTTTGTAATAGTTGCACCTGTAAGATAAAATGTCGTATATCACACTTGATCGAAATGCCATTATTAAACTCGTGAAAAGTGTCACAATTCTCACTCTTGTATAATCATGCATTTCTATAACTTACATATAACGTACTATTTTTTACCTCAAGTATCGTAACTTTCAACCCACTCTCAACAGAAACATAGAATTCTATACAGGAATAGTTTTGTTCACTTTTTTTTAATTTTTCAGCCTATTTATTATCCTAAAGATGATAAAAATGGAACGCAGCTTAATGTCGAAGAAAAGAAAACCAAGGACCGTCAGTCTTATATAAGTACTCGTGCCGCCAGCAGCGATAACCGTTTGCGCGACTCTGGTCCACGTCGTAGCGGCCCAGGTCTAGGAGGAGCAAATCGGAACAACGCAACTGGAGGCAGTAGTGCTCCTGGAGGGATAGTACCAAACCGGACCAATAATTACAACAGGGGTGGTGGAGGAGGAGGAGGTCCACCTAACCGAGGTCCGAATACATTCAATCGTCGCTAATCGACGTTTTTCTTAGTTTCGTATCATAAGAAATGAATTCGCGAACGAATTGCGTATGGGACGTGTACAGTGTTCTCAACAACGGATCATGACGTTAGTGCCAATAGTGGTTCATTAGCTGCAGTGTATTTACATCAAACCATTTTTATCCTTGTTTAAGATTGTTATAGCAACGCCTGAAACGATATCCACCAATCAATACTAATAGTTCTCTTTTTCAAAGTACTTATTGGCTGTGTTGTATGATGCGATTGGTAAAAAAAATAGGTATCGTTTGGAAGTTGTGTAACAAAGAAACAATGTTTGAACATAGTTTTATGGTTTGAATTTAAATATAAGCAGATCACCACGGGTCGTACGTTTTTCAACAATTATTTTGCATTCATAACCTAACAGCTGTATGCATGTTGATGTTAGTAGCTGCTAACTCGTAACTAAATTTTCTACTAAATTTAATTTTTATTTTTTAATGCAAATGTACATTATAGGTTTGTTTCAACAACAGTTAAGAATTGGACTAATTACTGTTTTAGGGGTCCGAAATCTCTATTGCACATGCTCAGTACAATTCTGGACTCTTGGTATAAACCTTGTTCAACAAATGTACATAATTGAAATTAAAGTAAATAGCTAATAGTTGTTTTTATCTGATATTGATATCAGTAGAAAATTTAGTGTATTTAGCTTCTAAGGTCACCTATTCATATGGTTTTTATTAATTTCAGTTTCAATAAAACTGTATGGTTTTTTGCGATTGTATTTTTCAGTTACATAACTGTACTTCATTAAGTATTTATCTTTTTTTAAGGCTCATTAGGTACTTTACAATTTTTCATACAGTTGTGTATACTCTAACACACGTTTTACGTTCAAAAAATTATTGCAGCTCACTGTCATCAGGTATTTTAATTTTTTTAAAACAGATCATCTTTTGGATTGCACTTTCAGTAGCAACCGTAATTTTTCTTAAGTGCTTTAAAAAGTGTTTGGTCCACATTTATTTCAAGTTATGTGTATATAAATAGAGGGCACCGTCCCTTTTTTATTTAAGGTAGTATGTGAAAATGTTTTGTTTAATTTTTATAAATTTGTCTGGTAAAAAAGTGGAATGTTATTTACAGGCTTAGTTTCACTTTTTTTCATCCCTCGATTTTTTTGTTGCAGTATTTGTTCCTCTTCCCTGTGATAATCCACTTCTCCTTTCAAAAACACCGTCACGATTTAACCAAAGTTCTTCCTTCTCAAAACTAAGACTTGTGCAGGTTCCACTAGTCACAAATCTACTTTCAGGATCTTTTCAGTTTGTTCGTTCCTGTAATATTGTCAAATTGTTATTAGTAACATTAAAGGAAATTGTTACAGCAACACGAATTTTTTATCAACCTACATATCTTCCTGAAAAATAGGTGACTTCTCTGTCGGCAACGGCAGTCCATTCCTCTATGCTGTAACCTCTATCCTTCTGCTCACCTCCTGAATTCGTCACACTCTTCTTAGAATTGTTTTTTGGTCACCAACATCCCCTCTTATACTACACTCCTCTTATAGTAATGACTATATTATTAGTTCTGTGATACAACGTATAACACAATATGTTATGTTCAAATTTTACCTTTTTTTTCCTGGTAATAGCCATTGAAAGGATGCTAAATACCTGACAACACCCGTTTTGTCTTTATGAACGTAGTACAGTAATCCGAAAATTTAACATTTAGGGCCTTAATACAATAGTTTTAACTTCAATAATGAGCAAAATACTTACTGCTTCTAGGTTTTTGTTAGATAATAGTGTAATATCCATTAATTAGTCCCGAATGGAGGTCAAAATATTGGGTAATAGTCGACAGGTTGGATTGTAAACTCATTATTAAGAAATTAACTTTTGCACAAAGGGGCAGGGCCATATAATGTTACCTTTTTGGATTATTATATATGACAATGTTTTTGAGAGAAATAAAGGCAAATTTGGTTATTTTGCATCCTCTTAACGAGGACTATTACTAGATAAAATTGTAACACATTTGATTACATTGTGTATGTGGATTACTATCTCGTAGACAACAAATGAAAAAAGGTAGCACTTGGGTTCTAGAAAAAAAATTCTAGTTATTTAGAAGATATGGTGGGTAAAAAAAAATTAGAGAAATCTATCGGAAATAAAAAAATAAATTGTTTAAAGTCATACGATTCTCATTTATAATATGTCTAATACACGAATTATTTCTGATGATATTTTCTCATTTTTCACGTATGCTTTTGTTACTGTTAGAAATAAGCACGATTCAAAGACGAGTGGCTTAATTCTACAATGTTAACAGCTCTGTTATCAATTTTAATAATCTGTAATAATAATTTTATACTGATTCCGATAAGTGAAGATGTACTGTTTTTATTCATCTTTACAGTTTTTAAGCAAATTGATAACAGACGTCAAATAAAAAAATGTTATTCGTAAAAACAAAATAATTCAAATTATTTTCCGGGAATAATCTACTGTAGAAAATTTCTACTATAAAAATGTCTTGAATAGGTTAAAAGCTCCAAAAGTGACTGAAATTCTTTTGAATTTTAGAAACGCCAGAAAATAATCGCTTAAATAATTGGTAATTTTTTGACACCGGTAATTTTAGGTTTAAACAACATGTTTATATGATTTTCAGATCAGTTGTTCACTATTTTTTGTTTGATGTGTTATTAAAAAATTATTATTTTTTTATAGAGAACAGGAAGCTGCTGCAGGAATGTAATTTACGTGATCGCAATCAAGTGTTTGTGGGTAATATACCTCTTGAAGCTACTATTGGACAACTTCGTGCTATATTCTCCGAGTTTGATTCCATTTTGGACGTGGAGATTCTTACCACTAATCCAGCATCAAGGCGTCCAGCACCAAACTGTGGTTTCATCACGTTTAGAAGCAAAGCTGGAGTAGTAAAGTGCCTTGCTCAAAAGGTAAAGTAACATTTTAAAATGTATATACAGAGTGGGCCCAATATTGAGTATTTTATCGAAAATTTTACGCTGTGTGTTAATATACTTAAATAGGCGAAAAAGCTAACCTTCGAGAAAAGAATAGGGAACTGTTGTACCAGGACACCAAAAATACTTCAATTTTTCCTAGACTTACATACATAAATAATAGAAGCAACATCACATCTAAGCAGAGAACAATAACGGGCTTCTAGTAAACTCATCATAATTTAATATTAGAATAATATATCTTCTGTTTTCTCACAAAAGAACAAGAACAGATTCAGTTCTATGTAAATTATTTAATAGCCTAGTAATTTTAAATTTACAAAGTGATGAAATGTAAACATGATTTTTATCTTTAGGTGACAACAACTTTTATTAAAATAAAACTAACCGTAAACGTGATTTTCCTAGACCGGTTTCGACCAGAGAAATTGAGATGGGAAGAATACTGATTAGCAATTTAAGTATTCGACGCATGGGACGCAACCATTTTAATGTTCAACTAAAGGGATACATATAATGACAAACAATTCTCTGTACTATAAAGCAAACGTCCAAGTTGTAAAGCTTGTGTAAGCTTGTGTAGGGAAACAAACCTAATGGTAAATTTTAACTATAACTGAGATGTTTATGGTGCTAAATTGTGTCTTTGTCTTTACATTCATATGATCATATGCCTCACACTTTGGACCTTTGGAAATTTCTTTCATTGTCCTAAACAAGCAATAAATATCTTATACACTTTATTTCAGTGCAGTCAGTCTCTGTCCTTAATGGCATTGTTGTTAACTTAACAATCTAGTTGCATAATACGTGTTATTTTCAGTACTAATCACAGTGCAAGGTAGAGAAATTACTTAGGCACGCAAACTGTTCACATTGTGAGTTAGGCATGCGGCTTTTTTCTGTTTCTTTCTAATGCTTATTTATTTAACTAAGAGTGTAAAGAATTTTGTTATCCCAATCTTACTTGCACGATGATCCTTAGATCCATATCATTGAAGAAATTTTTAAATACGTAACTTTGAACCTTTCTGTACAGAAACATTTTAGAATTTGTTCTACCTTTTTTTTTTCTAGGACATTTTTTATCCTAAAAATGACCCGAATGGTACACGATTGGTGGTAGAGCTGAAGAAGCCTAGGGAGCGTGTGTCTAATGAATGTGGACGCCTGACTATCACCGAAAGTCGCTGGCGTCAGACTTATCCGTGTCCTAGTGTTCCGACTCCGAGAGGAGCGAACCAGAAAACTAACAAAGGAAATGGAAGATCGCCGAAGTCGCCGAAAAGAGGTCCGTAATCGACGTTTTTTATACTTGTAGAATAAGAAATGAAATTCGCGTGATCGAATTGTACATAGTGTGAATGATTTTTTTTAAATTGCTCTCGCCCGAGATTTTAAAAATAGGCAACACGTTATACAAACGTTAAGCAACTTAATTAAATAATGCGGCTACAAATAATCCAAACGAACTGATTCTGGAAACACTGGCAAAGGTATTATCAACAATGTTGACATTAATTCACAACCCTCTATGCCTTAATTTTGATAATTAAATTTTCAAAGTATAATGTGTTGCCTATTTTTGGAGTTTCGGGTAGGAGCAATTAAAAAAATCATCCTGTACAGTGGAATTCATAATAATGTACATTTAGTAGGCCGCTTGTAGAAGTACCTTTGGTATTACCACTAAATATCTAACCAACAAATTTTTAACAAGTTACGTTTCTAATAGGTACTCGTTTCTCATTGGTTCTGATGTCATGAGACATATAAGGTGAGATCGAAATGTAACTGAATCAGAGCAGGCTGTGCTAGCGTAACTCTAATGATGTGTCTAATGTCAATACCCACTTCCACGGCTTGCTCTGATTCAGTTACATTTCGATCTCACGGTATAATTTCTTGTAATTTCTCTAGTATACAAATTAATTTCGATATATTTTTCTCACTTAGAGAATTGTTTTGAAAATAAAGAAGAATTTTCTAAAATTAATTTGGGTATATGAGGGTTTCGTCGAAAAATTCATATAACCCTAAAAAGGTGACAGATTTTTTAATTATTTATTTAAATAGCAAAAGGCAAAACTAGTGTTTACGCTTAAAACATATATGTATTAGCAGGTCTGCTATCAATTTTAATAATCTGTCAAAAACTTATTTAATAAACTGTAATTTGACAAATAATTTTTTGACGGTAGATTTTGTAGTCTCTATGAAAACTATAATAAATAGACGCATTTTATTGGTGAATCAACATCGTTATACGATTTTTAAAAAACTTTTTTGCCATTTTTTATTTGTTTTATTTAAAAAATATATCTTTTTTATAGATGGGTCAAGGCGACGGCAAGGATCGAGGTTTATCGATCGATACCAAATATTTGTTGGAAATCTCCCTCACGAGGCAACTGAGGCTGAACTCAGTAAGATCTTTTCCGAATTTGGGCAAATTTTGGATTTGACTGTATACATCAACAAACCGCTAAGTGAAAAAGCAAGACCACGTGTACCCCCAAATTATGGGTTCGTCACTTTTAAGAACGCTGCTGCAGTACAGAAGTGCCTAGCTTTAAAGGTAAATTAACATTAGAAAATGTATAATTATACAGGGTGGGCTCAATAGTGAGTATTTAGTGCAAAATTTTACGTTGCGTGCTAATATACTTAAGTGGACGGAAAAGCAAACATTCAAGACACAAATTTTGAACAAAAAATGAAAAGGTAAAAATAAATTTAAATGGGCAAATATTTGTTGTTACTCCACCCATCGGTATCTCATATAAGTGAGGTCGTATATGTTTGAGTATGCAAAAACAATGAAATTTTATTTATTATTACGATTTATTATTAAATATTTTTGAGTTTAATTTTTGTTATTATTTTAATTTTACTTGCACGATACTTCTATCTCTTTTTGTCATTAAAGAAATTCTTAAATACGTCGCTTTGAACCCATTCTTTGTAAAAATATTTTAGAATTTTATACAGGCACAGTTTTATTTACACTTTTTTTTTCTAGACGATTTATTATCCTAAAAATGATAATAATGGCACAAAATTGAATATTGAAGTAAAGAAGCCGAGGGAACAGTTTCATGAAAGGGCCCCTACCACCACGGACAATAACAGTAAGCGTGATGTTTGTCCGCCTCCTAGTGTTCCGGGACCTAGCGTTCCGGGACCTAGCGTTCCGGGACCTAGCGTTCCGGGACCTAGCGTTCCGCCACCTAGCGTTCCGCCACCTAGCGTTCCGCCACCTAGCGTTCCAAGTCCAATAGATGAATCTAGCTTTCCGAGTCTAGGAGAGAAACGTATTAAGCCTTCTACTGGAAAATTTCAAAGGCAGACACTCGAAATACGTTTATCTGACGTAATTAAGATTAAACCAACCGGCGGGTTTTCTAAGAAGAAACGACAGAAGCGGACCGGAGACATTCCGTCTAAGAAGGATGAACATGAACGAACTGGGGAAGTTTCTCCTGGAAAAACTGAAACGGCAGTTTCTCCCCAAAAAACTGAAACGGTTGTCTCTCCCGGAAAAACTGAAACGGCAGTTTGTCCGGAAAAAAAAGAAGCGGTGATTTCCCCCGAAAAAACTGAAGCGGTGGTTTCTTCCGAGCCAAGTGAAACTCAGCTAACTGAGGGAGTGTCCTCTGAGAACGCTGAAATTGAGACGCCCAGAAGAGCATATGCTGAGAATAAAGAAATTCAACCTATCGGTGGAGTTTGTTCTAGAAAAGCGCGAAGGAAGCAGAAAAGAGAACTTTCGAGAAAAATCGAAAGTGGACAAATCGAAGATTTTTCTCCTGAGAAGGAGAAGGAGACTCATAATCAGAAACCCCAAAGAGTTTCATCAAAGAAAAATGCAAGTCAGACTACTAAATCTAAAAAAAGTGGAGATAGAAAACGTCGCTAATCGACTTTTTTTATCGTTTTAAGCCATAATAAAGGGAAATTCATGTGAACTAATTATGAGTGGAACCTTTACAGTGTTTTTAAGAACGGGTTATGACGTTCGTGTCTTTAGTGATTTAATAGTGAAGTGTAGTTGAAACAATTTAAGATTGTTATAGCAATATCTGAAATGACACCTACCAATCAAGACTAATAGTTGTTTTTTCAACAAACTTATTGGGTGTCTTTTATGATGTGACATGTGACTGAAAAAAAAATAGGTGTTTTTGGAAGTTGTGTAGCAAAGAGACAATGTGTGAACATAGTATTATGGTTTGAACATTCCCAATTATGCAGTTCATCACGGGTTATACGTCTTCAAACAACTATTTTGTTCAGAACCTAACAGCTATATGCATGCTGATGTTAGCAGCTGCTAACTCGTAACAAAATTTTCGACTAGATTTATTTTTTAATGCAAATGGACATTATAAAGAAATATGCATAAATAAAATGCGTTGTTGTTATATGATATTAAGATCAGTAGAAAATTTAGTGCTTAGTCACATAACTGTACTTAGAATATTTTTTAATGCTTGTAAGATACTTTACCAGCTTTCATAGAGTTCTCTACACAGTACACAGATGTGTACACATTAAGTTTGAATTATATATGTAACTATGTAAAATTCTTCGGGTGAAAATTGGAGTACTATTTATGGGCTTAGTTTAATTATTTTTAGTTTTCTGTAACAATTCACCTTTCTTCCTCCTTAAACTAAGACCTTGGATTCCACTATTCCCAAATCTGTTTTAAGTAGTTATCCAGCTTGTTATTGTTCCTATTGTTAATTGGTTATTTGTAACATTAAAAATTGTTACAAGCTATACGAGTTTTTATCATCTAACATAATGTTCCCAAAAATTAAAAGAAAGTAACTTCTCCGTTTGCAGCAGAGCAGTCGATATTCTTTCATTACCTACTTAAAGCACTCAAATTTTGCTTATCTTATCAAGTCAAAGGAAATGATCTAACCATATTAACCCTCAGTTGTAATAAAAATAATAGAGATAATTTTCGAAATTGTTTGAGACATTACATCGTTTCTTATTTTACCACACTAGTTATTAATGATTTCATTATTTGTCTGATTTTCTTGCTTTGTCAGTATCATCATCTGAAAGTAGCATGTGAAATAACTAAAATTTTAATTCAACAGTTTATAAAATTCTGAATTCTTATTGCAAAAAAAAGAACGTGTGTCTTGCTTAAAGAGATCCGACAAAATTAATTCAATAATAGGTTCAAAATTAACTTTCTAGTCTATAAAATAACTAGGCATTGCAGATAATGTCTTATGGGCTGATTTCAAGTTGAAGTTAATACCGGTAGTATCGCAAATTTTAATACTTTTCCATGACAACAACCAATCACAACAATAAATTTTATTTATTTTCCATAGAAACGACGATACTACCGGTATTATCTCTTGAACTTGAAATCAGCCCATTAGGGCCTAATTCTAAGTGAGATTTATGCCGGTGTAATATGCTAGGGGCAACGTCGTAACTTTACTGTACATTATATATTAGATGCCGTAACTTTGCGCTACTCTGACGGAGTAGCGTAGGGATTTAGAATTCCAGCATTAGTCCTCAGTACAATGTCCTTAAAAAAAAATTGATACAATTGTAAAACTTTGTGAGTGCCTTTCTTGCAACGAGTCCGACAAATTTATCTAATTGGAAACTTTCGGCGCCGCTGCGTTTTCGAATGCCGTCATACCAACATCTTCGGGGTGGTGGACACTCCACAAGCAGCATGACTTTTGTCGGACAAGTTGACCACAATTTTTAAATTTTAAAACTATAATAGTGGTCAACTTGTCCGACAAAAATCATGCTGCGTATGGAGTGTCCACCCAGGGGCGGACTGGCCAGGGGTGCCGGGGTGCTGTAGCACCCCGGGCCCCTTGAGTCCCTTGGCTCTTACGAACCTCATGTAAACCAAATTTAATTTTTTCTTTATTTGTTTCGTTTTTAAAATAGAAACAATTAAAGTTGTAACTTTGTAACTTGTTACAACTGGTAATAAGTGCTGCACAATAAAATTTTCGTGGAAGCTATAAAATATTTCACCCATAAGAAATAAAAATGTTATTCAAGCCTTGCTCTCTGGTCATAATAAAATTGTACTCGTAATTAAATATGCTTAATTGAGCGATTTTTTTTAAACTTAATTTTATTTTTGATTAGGGAAGTTAATCTCAGTTTATTTTTGTCAGAGCTCAAGATAGTATTGACAAAAATCTGGGTGATCTCTTATAAAAAAATTGTGTTTTCTTGCAGTTTTTGTTAATTCGTCATATAAGTACATATAATAGGTACTCATAAAGTGAAAAAATCCAAATCCAAATTTAAATCTAGGGCCAAAAAACGAAGACAGAGAAAAATTAAAATTAAGTAAAATAAGTAGCTGCTGTACATTCACAACAAAAAACTTTATTTTTGTTTTTAAAAAAACAAGTACTTCGACATCAAAAAAAACACAGATCAATTTTAAGTTGTAAATTATTAGACGCTTTTATTTTATTATAATTTCAACCGAAACAGAGGCAACACCTTTATGTGATTAACAAGTATGGCAAAAGTGCCGAACTGCTTCAAAAAAAATTGCTTCATTAGATGGTAAGTAATTTTTTATCTTTTTTCGGGATTTTAATTACTATTGGAAAGATTGGGCCCTTTCTTTAATTTAGCACCCCGTAAAAAACTTTGCCAGTCCGCCCCTGTGTCCACCACCCCGAAAATGTTGGTATGACGGCATTCGAAAACGCAGCAGCGCCGAAGGTTTCCACTTAGATAAGTTTGTCGGACTCGTTGCAAGAAAGGCACTCACAAAGTTTTACATTTGTGTGTATCAAAAATTTTTTTAAGGACATTGTACAGTGGACTATCTAGTCCACATAGTAACTACTCATTTTCTATAGTCTCTGAATGATAAAATGATTTTGCATTATGTATAATACCTATTATAGCCTATGAAATGAGTATACAGTTGTCCCAAAAGGTTTCAAATATTTGGAAGCATTTAAAAGAGCTTTCGATATGCTGTCGATTCCAATATTTAAAAAATACTGTTTTCTACAAAATAACTAGACATTCCAGATAATGCATAGCCTATACACTGACTAGGCATTTTCTATAATGCCTGGTCTATAAAATAACTTGGCAGTATGTATAATTTCTATAAAATGGCTATACAGTTGTTCCAAAAAGTTTCGAATATTTGGAGGGATTTAAAAGAGCATTCGATAAGCTATCGATTCGAATATTTAAAAAATACTGTTTTTTGTGCGATTGCATTCTATTTTTATCTGTTTCCTAAACAGTAAGGGTTATTTACTGGTACTAAAGCAAACTTATAAGTATTTTGTTTACTCGTTGTAGACGAATACTCGTAGGTAAGCATTACTTACCGTTCTCGGACCTTATTTATAAAATATTTAAAGGTTTTTTTTAATTTTTAGGATTGGGCCGGTTCTAGCAAATTTTGTGCTATAAACGGCATACATTGTTCACGTCTCTGGTCTAGTTATTTTTTTCTGTGTATTTTATTCTCCACTTATAGACAGAATGTCTCAATTTCAAGTGTAAAACTTATGGAAAGTAATAATTTTTTGTAATTTATTTATTGCTACCACTGATATTATATACTTTTTTGCACGCTTCACTCGGTTTCTAGTGTTTCTAGTGGCCTCACTAGAGTGGGTCAAAAAAATCGACTGTTTTTTTTAATTTCCGACACTGAAAAATTGGTTCGCACCTTTAAAAATGCTTTTTCAAGATGAGCTTTTAATTTTAATAGAAAAGACTCCCTCATCGCAGTTTTTCTTTTTTTTTTTTTTTTTCAGTTCCATATGGCAAAATCCATATCTCGTCACTACTTGATCGTTCAGAAAATTTTATTTACTTTTTTTGTAGGAAATTAAACGCTCTACAAAAAAAGTTCTTTGTGGTTGATCGATTACTTCAACCACTTAAAAAAAATTGGGGATTTAGTATCAAATTTTGGTTTTTAAAATGCGATTATCTTCGAAATGGTTAGAATAATCAACTAACTACGAGAGACCTTTTTTATAGAGCGTTTAATTTCCTACAAGACTATATGTTGCGCATTTTATAATATTTATTTATCTCTGAGTTATAAAATTTAGAAGTAGAGAAAGAATCTTTGTTAAATTCTTTAAAATTTGACCTCCGATATCTTCTAAACGGTAAGAGATATAAAAAATTGTAAGATAACTTTTTTGTAGAGCGTTTGATTTCCTACAAAAAATGTAAATACGAATTTTCTGTACAATCAAGTAATAAGGAGATATGGATTTGGCCATATGGAACTGAAAAAAAAAATGGAAATCGGCGTTGAGGGAGTCTTTTCTATTAAAATTAAGAGTTCATCTTGAAAAAGCGTTTTTTAAAGGTGCCTACGAATCAACTTTTTAGAGTTGAAAGTTAAAAAAAATAGTCGATTTTTTTGGCCCACCCTAGGCCTCACAGATTTTATTTAGTGGTTTTAAGTGGCTTTAGGGGTCAGTATTTACTTAGCGGCAACTAATTTACTTACCGACGTTTTCATTTTAATACATTAATGCTCGGTTGCACAAATGTTTATCAAAATGGATGAGCCATCATCATACTCTAAGTGATTCAAAATACGGAGTTTTAATTGGTTACAAATGCGTTAGTGAGAAATCATTGGCGCATCAATTTCGATGAACGTTTATACAACTAGGCATAAATAAATATCACAATAAAAGCAAAAGGTAAAGATTTGTTTGTTTGTTAATGACATGTATAAAAAAATACTTATTTTTTCTTTTGATTTAACTCGGCTTCTGTTGGAATCAACCAAAGGATTGTTGACATTTGTCAAATTTTTTTTTATCTTAGTCAGCTATCTAGTCAGCTTCTATAAGAGAGTTTTGGTTCTTTACATTTTTTTAACGAGAGCTATCACCTGTTAAAATTTCTAACATTTAAACTATTTATACACATATAAAATTTATAAAAAAAATGACATTTATATGCTATAAATTTTTAATTTTTGATAAAAAAAACATCGTCTCTATTCTAAAATCAGTAGAATTTCTCTTCGCTGAGGGGTTTTCAGGCTTCCAAAATATTTCTAGCTCTTAAACTTAGAAGAAAATGTAGACTTTGTTGTGATAAATTAAAAAAATTGTACAAAATAACGCCTTTAACTTAGTGAATGGTTAAAATATACCCTCAAACTTTGAAAAATAGTAAAATGTCGTTTCCGGTCCCAAAATTAGAAAAACATGTTACACTTTATTTGTCTTTATTCATAACATTACATCTTTGTTTTTATTAATTTAAAATATAATAAAAAATGACGCCTGGCTTATATAATTAGTAAAATTACTATTCTAAATTCAGAAATTAATAAAATGTTGTCTTCGTCTTTTAAAATTGGAAAAATATTACCGTCTTTTTTTTATTTAAAATTTAGAGAAAAAAAAATTCTATGATTAGTAAAACTGCATCTGTAGATTTAAAATTAGTAAAATTAGTAAATTGTTATCTCCACTTTCTAAAATTACAACATAATATTGTTAATGAACTGATTACGTTGACGGCGACTTCGATGACGATAATATCTACCCTAAAATGAAGAAAAGTTTAGAAGTAAAAAATGTTTTTTCGATCAAAAACAGTGAACTGGGCGATTATGTCAACATTGACGGCGACTCCGATTACGATACTAACTCGTTTAAAATAAAGAAAGAAGTAGAAGTAGAAAAAACTCTGTTTAAAGCAAAATCATAAACAGAAGAATATCATGTTCAACGGTGACTCCACTGACTCTCATCTACAATAAAGAAAGAAGTAGAAAATCTTTTTTAAAGCAAAATCATAAACAGAAGAATACCATGTTCAATAGTGACTCCATTGACTCCAACTCCGATGACGATATTATTTGGTTTAAAAATAATAAAGAAGTAAAAGAAGCATCTCCACAGCAAAATCGTAAACGGGAGAATATCATCTAAAGCATTAACTGCGACCTTGGTGATAACACTATCTCGTCTAAAAAGAAGGAAGAAAAAGAACTAGAAGAAATTATTCAAGACCAAATGCTTGCACTCCAAATATCTCAATGAGTGTGACTCCAATGAGTTGAATCATGATCTTGAATGGTATATAGAATTTTAAAAAACACCGAAAAGGATAGGTACTTACCAAAATCCAAAGTAGTTTTTACGACAGGATCTTATTGTAATAAAGGTAATGATAGTAACAAAGGAAAGGTTCCGCTTGTCAATAAAACTATAAACGTTCATTTCCAGTTGATTCTAATACCAGTTCTGAGACTGTCTTAGACGCCACGTCAGTTGTGCCTAGTGTTAGTTACAGGCTTAAATCAGTTCGTAAAAATGCTACTTTACAGACTTTTGATTTACTTTACGAAGTATTTTGTGCATTTTACTAATGATTTCAGAAAAACTCTTCTCGAAGATTTCAAGCACTTTCGGCAGTCGGCCTAGGTGGAAAACGTGGGTTTATCATTAGGCTTTAATCATGTGGGTAAAACATATTAAAAAATACTACTCCTTTTGACGCGAGGTCGTAACCTCCTTTTTTTACAACAGATTGAGTGAACATTGCTTCTTTTTCAGTATTTTTAAATTTTGTCCATTTTTGAAAAGAATACCAATTAGAATTAAAATTCTGGCTTATTTTTACAAAATAATAGGAGGAATGCAATAATACCCAAGAAGAGTGAAAAAATTCACGTAGTTTAAAAGTGTTGAAGGTTTCAAACTTTTTTAGGACTTTTTTATTTGTAGATATGCTGCCCAACCTATAGGCTCAAAATTTTTTTAAAAAAATTCTACAAGACATAGAATTTTGAGATCTTTAAATTTTAATCAGCGAAGGAGTGAGTTGATTGAACCTGAAACACTTTTCCGTCTTCATCCATTTCTAGAGGCCTTACTATAAAGCCGTGTATTGTTGGTTGCATAATTCAACTGCAAAATTGAAAATAGTAAAAAATTATTTATCTCAATTTGCGCAATAAATTGATCTAAATAACAATAATAAATAATCTAAATATTGAAAAAATAAACAAATTTTGATTAATAATAATAAATTTTAATTTCTCTTTCATAAAATCTGAAGGCAATGAGGTCAAGTCTATAAGTATTTCTCAAAATCTACAATTTTAGCAGCGAATAAAAAATTTCCTCTGTTTTAAATCGATCTAATAGATTAGAATCCAGTTACTTAACATTTGTTTCAACAATCAATTGATGTCATAAAGAATCTTTGATTAAAAAAGCACATATGGGTCGCCCAGATGTTAAACTCTTGGTCTTAAATTATTTTGAAATTGTAATCACGTCATTTTATGTAGAGTTTTGAGATGGTAGGAAAGAGATAAGAGATGAATGTTTGTAAGAACATTTCTTGGTTTATGTTTGATCTGTAGGCGAAGCTACTCTTGGGCTGGTGGAAATTCAAATATTTTATTCCAGTTGGTGTGGTGCTGTTGGGCGGACGCCACATATCAAAAACTGGTAAGTTAGACTAATGAGCTTGTTAATCCTTTTTTTGGATATATTCTTCTAGAGATTCTTGTAGAGATTTTTGTTTAATCATCTTTAAATAATTAATTTTCCGGGAATTTAGGAAATTTGCGATTTTGTTTTTTTTCAAAATTCAAACTGTGTTTTTCAAAATTTAAATAGTACCATGGGCGGACACAATGTTTTTATAATTTTTTTTTTACACAAATGATGAAAGTAATTTTTATTAACCGGTTTATTTACTTTGTATTGTTTGCTTACATTACAAAACTCTTAAGTAACTTAAAAAGGTTGAAACGAAAAGTTAGGTAGGTATGTAGATATTAATAATAAATTGCATTTTTCAAGACTACAAAAAAATTATAGACAGATGTGTTTCTTGAAGCAAGCTTTGCACATTATCAGAATTAGAATTCTAATGATAAAAAATAGGATGTTACATTCTTGATTACAAAAGAAGTTTTTAAACATTTGTAAGAAATTATTCCTCCAAGAAAAGTTTATTACTGCGTTATTTAAGTATCTTATAAATAACAATGACTCAATTCAAAACTAAACTTTTTATTGCTGTAATTGTTCGCAAGAGGCAAGCTCATCGAATTGTGAACATGTGAACGTTAATAAAAATAATGCTGATGCTAAATTGTGACAATTGTCTGGTAAATAAAAAAACTCAACTGTGGTTTCTCTTATAAACAATTGTGGGTTATCGTAATGACCGTATTTAGAACGTCCTTGATAAAAATTATCTCTAGATTCTAACGAATTCAAAATTGCGTTTGATAAAAATTCAAAACCTCTTCAGAAATGGGGTAAAAACCCGACAAAGCTAGTACTTGTGTTACTTAATTAGACCGTCTGTGGTTTATCTATCAACAACGTTATGTTTCCTGCAAGTTCAATGATTCCAAGTGCTAACAAATTGCGCCCATATACCTAATTTCGCTATTCTTCACTTCCTGCTGATAAACAAACGGAAGAAGCTGCGATAAATCCTCCTACATCACTATCCTTTTTTATCGCAAAATGACTAAAAAGGTCACCGTGTGTCCGTGGAAGAAGTTTTTTGAACCAAAATTTTCGAAAATAGATCAAACTCCTTTTTGCATTTTTATGTCTCGAGTATAATTCGATCGGTTTTTGCGTAGGTTTTAAATGTAAACTATGATGTCATTTCGGAAGGATTACTGTTAAACATTAAACCATATGTTCATAAAGTCGATGAAAATAGATTTGCTGCTTTTGTATACGCGACAATTTCATTCTACTCAAATTTCAGGTATTTGCTACCAGTCAAAATGAAGTTGTTTCACGTAACTCTAATTATTTTCGCCGTGTTTTTGGTCACTGAAGGATTAACCGAAAAACCTGTAAGTCACTAAAATTTAACAAACCCTTTTTAACAGTTTTCTATTCAGCGAAAACTGAAAAAATACAGGAAACACCGCAGACCTGCACTTGAAGCAACTGATTTGGATTCAAAACCTGCGGAAAAAAATGATATTGAAGCTCCACCTGAAGTGTCTGATGAGGAAATCATCGACAACAGAGTTCCTCTTATCGGTAATTTTTGTTTTTCTTTTTAATTATTTTGTAACAAAAATTTAACAGGCGAACTACTCGTAGTTTCATTTACCTACAATTTTTCAAAAGTTTGGTTTCAAGAAGTTTTTTTACCTAAAATAATACTTTGATATCTATATATTTGAGTGATAATGAAACACATATTCTTTTGGGGGTGAAAAATGTAGTTATACCCTCCGGTGTTATTATTTTTTTAAATAATAACCTAGGTACTTTTTATGATACCTTAAATGAAAGGTAATATAAAAAGTAATTTATTGAAGTAATCAGAACTAAATCCGTCTCAAGGATTATTTCAAAGAAAATTTTTTAGAATTTTTTTTATTTATTATAAACCAAAATACAGTATTAAAACGTTTAATTAAAAAAATTTTTAATGGGTATTACTGTACACATGCTTTTCAAAAAAAATTAAAATTTTAATAAATAGGGTTTGGAGCTTTACAATTCGGGTTTACCTTGGGCTTATTACCCTAAAAAAATAACTGTAATTTATACCTATAGCCCTTAAAATCTATTTAGTCAGAGTTTAGCTAATTTTATTAAGCAAATTGTTGTTTATGGCCTGCTAAGACGTAAAAAGGCTTAAATTGAATATATATTTTTTGAAAAATCCTTGAGTTTTAAAACACTTATTACATAGAAGATGCACAGAGGGATAAAAAAAAATGAGAGAACAAGAGTCGTTCCGTCGTTCGAAATAATAAACTTATTTATTTGTATTATGATTTTTTTATTTATGAACTTTAGACCCGGAAGTGCGAAAAATGTCGTATATACCTCAGATCTAAAATGCCTTAATCGAGTGATTGGAGTTCTCAGACCCTTTGGGATCTCAGTCTTCACACTTTCACTCTCCCTTGCTATACAATATACTATTATTATTACTTATTTTGTTTAATAATTAATACATACATTATTCCAAATTTTAAAACTCTATTATAGTTTTTTTTTCAGTTGATTTTAATTCTAACAGCACCAATAGATTGCTATTAAATTTCCTTTCATGTGAGGTATCACAAAAGAGGGTGTTACTAAAAAAAAATATGATGGGACAGGGTAAAGAGGGGGTTATCTATATTTTCTACCCTCAGGGAAATCTGCTTTATTATCACCAAAAGATACACATATTAAACTATAATTCCATGATCTAAAACCTCTTGGAAACAAACTTTTATGTAGAAATGTAGAATTATGAGATATTTCGAGATTTTTTGTTGACGTCTATTAATATAAACTTAATTATAATTTTTACCACAAAATCGTTTATTAATGTCACTATTAATGGATGATTTCTTCATTATCGTTAATTAGTATGCATAGTAAGTAATGATTTTACTTTACTTGATAAGTTTACTTTAAATTTTTGATTTTAAAAGTTACAACGATTAACTGTTAACAAAAAACATTATAATTAATTCGTAGCTTAATCAGCTATTAATAATACTAAATTTTGACAATTGAAGGCATTCACTCGCCAGCGCCTGTTTTTTCTTTAAATAATCTCAATTATTAATTGCTTTGTTTATTAAATTACTATTCTACGTCATTTTCTAGCGTTATGGCATATATTACATCACTAGTTATGTAATGAATTTTATTACATCACTAAGTCGTTATGAGAATTATTTTGAGAGTAAAATTTTATTATACGACAGAATGAGAAAAATTTTTGTACATATTTGCTTGATACGTTATGAAAAACCTATTACAGTGTCTTCAGAAATATGATCTCAACTTACGTGACTAATTTAAATAAAATCTAACCATACAATATTTGGTATTATTTAACGCAAATGTTACTAAACGATTACTTTGGTCATCTTTTGCTTTCATCAGGATCAAGAAACTGTGATACACAAAACGTTTTATTATGATTTGTATCTTTATTTAGTCACGTGTCTTGTGGTTATTTCTGAAGGCACCGGATTAGTAGAGCTGACTTAATCCAAAAACACAGTCGGATTATTACATTTTTAGTAGAGTGTAGCCACTTTGGAAACATGTTAAAATAAAATGCAGATATTCACAAATCCCCCATCTAACTATTTTTGTTAGTTTTATATGATTTTAAGCCATTTTAAAAATTTATTGGATGAGTTACAATACAAATGAATAGTCTCGTCTTTTTACCATTTTGTGGTTGTATACACTCATTCTGGCATTTTTGATAAAAAATTAAATTCGACCCTTTGCACTTTGAATCTTCTCAAAACATCTGCTTACATACAAGCTTAAATACTTTATTGCAATGCAATCAACCTCTGTCCCAAACAGCATTGTTATTAGATTTATAGTTTAAGTCTAAATTCACTAGAAGTGTTGTTTTCCTACATAAAATTTTGCCAAAGTGGCTAAATTTCGCTAAAAATTTGATAACCCGACTATGTTTTTGCACTGACTATTTTATCGTTTAACTTGCATAATTTGCAAAATTTGTTTACTTCCCTTACTTGGCAAATATTATGTTAATTTGTACTCGTTAAACAAAATCGGTTTTTTCGGAACCGGTTATCGTATATCTACGAAATTTTTGCTCACCATAAACTTTATTGTCATTGGAGTAAATTAGGATTTAACCACAAACACTTCAAAACGGTGGCTTTGTACAAATTTAGATGGTCCGGTGTCCGAGGCGTAAAGTAGGCTTTAAGGGTGATATTTCCCTAAATAACGATGCTTTTCACCATACATATTTACCTAAACAAATAGCAAACTTATGTATTTTCACAAATGTATTTGGTGAGAAGCATCATCTTTTGAGAAAGTTTTACTCTTAAAGTCTGCTTTACGCCTCTGGCATCGGACCATCTGGAATTGAGCAAAGTCACCGTTTCTTAATGTTTGTGGTTAAGTCCTAATTGACTTAATGACAATAAAGTTTATGGTGGGCATTAATTTTGTGGAAATACTATACGTAAATATCTGTTTCAGACCCTTGTATGAACGTACATTGTGGGGCTGGAAGAGTATGTGAAGTAGACTCTGAAGGTGAGCCCCAATGTGTGTGTATTCCTACTTGCCCTATTGAAACCGAATCAAGACGTAAAGTCTGTTCAAACCACAACGAAACTTGGACATCTGACTGTGCAGTCTATCAACAAAGATGCCTTTGTGATAGAGGCGATCCAGAATGTAAAGGAGAAAGATACAAGCACGTCCACATCGAATACTACGGCGAATGTCGAGAAATGAAGGTGAGTTATTTAAACAATAATAGACAGTACCTAATATGAAATTGAGTGAATACTAGTGAGAAGTAGAAAGAGAGATTACTAGTGGGATGCTCTGCTACTTTAGCTACCAAATCGAAAAACTTGAGTTCAAATGCCAACGGAAGAAAAATTTTTTTCTCTAATTTCTTGGATTTAATTTATTTAATTTTCTATTAATAATTTCTAACAAGAAATAATTGATAAGTATTTATTTGTATCTTCAAATAAAACCTTCTATTTTGTAATTGCAGTAAAGTAAAATAAGACCACAGTTAAAATTTAAGCTCTGAAAATTTTAATAACTTACGATTTAAAAAAAAATATTCTCTTGAAGGCTGTAAGCTATAACTATACTAACAAAAACGACTTTATAGCCTTCTAGAGGATAAATTTTCTTAATCATATTATGGTATTTATAGAGGTTGCTTATCGCGATTACTTGTTTCTCATTTATGTAACTGAGATTTTTTTGACTTTATAATTTTGTGACTTGTTTTTACTGATAAGTTTACTGAAATTGCACATTTTTATAGGAAATTAAACACTCTACAAAAAAGTTTTCATATTATTTTATTTAACACTTAACAATTATAAATTAACACTTTTCAAAAAAATTTTGATTTTTCTACGAATCTAATTTTAGGAGAATGCATTTTTTTTCAAAAAAGGTTATTGAAAAAAAAACTGTAATTTTGAATATTTTAATGACATGATTCTATAGGAAATTAAAAGATTCATAAAAGTAAAAAAAAATGGAATAGGGGCACTTTATGCCAAGATTGACCACTTTAGAATCCGACCTTTTTTGATTTGGATGAAATTTTTATATAGGGTGTGTCAAAAGTCGCAAAGATTTTTTATTGGGCTGATTTCCACCATTAAAACAATCCAAACCTTAAAGAAAAAAAATTTCTAACTTCAAAATTTGAAAAGTTATGAGTATCTGAATTTGCAAAAAATTTTCTGAAAATTAAAAGTCCCAGCACAGAATCCTAATTTCTACTGTCATTTTGACAATTTCTGTAAAAAAAAGTGTAAACAGTATTGCGTGTCAGATTTGAGTGTAAAAAATGTTTTTGTAAATTTAGATAGCCAACATAAATGAGTTAGTTTCTCCAAAAAATTGTTATCTAAGGTACCAATTTTTTTACACCATCATTTAAGAAGTTGAACCGCCTACAAAAAACTTCCCAAAAAAATGGGGTTGTCATTTGAAAAAACTAATGATGACGTCATTGCGCAATAATACATGACGTCCTAAGTCAAATTTTTATGTCATAAAGTGGCAAATTAAAAAATAAAATTGACCTGTCCGAGTGTTTTTCTCAAAAACATTCAATAAGAGAATTATGAATTTTGTTCCTTAGGTACTTTATCACCACACTGTATATTAGGGTGGGCCAAAAAAATCGATTATTTTTTTTTAACTTTCGACACTGAAAAGTTGTTTCCTAGGCTCTTTTAAAGAATGCTTTTTTATGATGAGCTATTAATTTTAATAGAAAAGACTCCCTCATCGCAGTTTTTTTTTTCAGTTCCATATGGTAAAATCTATATCTCGTTATTGCTTAATTGTACAGAAAATTTGTATTTACATTTTTTGTAGGAAATTAAACGTTCTACAAAAAAGTTATTTTACATTTTTTATATCTCTTACCATTTAGAAGATATCGGATGTCAAAGTTTAAAGAATTTAACAAAAATTCTTTTTCTACTTCTAAATTTTATAACTCTGAGATCTATAAATATTATAAAATACACAACATATGGCCTTGTAGAAAATTAAACGCTCTATAAAAATGGTCTCTTGTGGTTAATTGATTATTTTAACCATTTAGAAGATATTCGCATTTTAAAAACCAAAATTTGATATTTAATCCCTATTTTTTTTTAAATGGTTGAAGTAATCGATTAACCACAAACGACTTGTTTTGTAGAGCGTTTAAATTCTTACAAAACCGTATGTTGCGCACTTTATAATATTTATTTATCTACGAGTTATAAAATTTAGAAGTGAAAAAAAATTTTTGCTAAATTCCTCAAACTTTGACCTCTGATATCTTCTAAACGGTAAGTGTTATAAAAAAAATTGTAAGATACCTTTTTTAGAGAGTTAAATTTCCTACAAAAAATGTAAATAAACTTTTTCTGTACGATCAAGTAGTGACGAGATATGGATTTTGCCATATGGAACTAAAAAAAAAATAATGGAAAACTGTGATGAGGGAGTCTTTTCTATTAAAATTAAAAGCTCATCTTGAAAAAGCATTTTTTAAAAGTGCCAAGCAACCAATATTTCAGTGTCGGAAGTTAAAAAAAAATAGTTGACTTTTTTGGCCCACCCTACTGTATATACATTATACATATAGTATGTAGTATATATAGTGTAGTATGTAGTATAGTAGTTACCTTCCTAAATAACTTTTTGTAATTTTTTAAAAAATTTTTGCTTAACCCTAAAAGATTTTTTATAAAAAACGACGTATTTTTCAAATATGTAATTATAACTCTTTCAAAAATTGTAAAAAAATATATTTGAACTGATTCTTTATGAAATGTCTGAGTTTTTCGGAAATAGTCATTAATTTTTTAAATTTCGCTATTTTTAGTTTTATCTTTTTTTATAGATATACACTTTTGTTCATTCTACGTTTAATGCCGTAAAACCTATCTTGGTCGACATTTCTAACTACTTTTTTTAATTGAAAAATTGAAATTAAAAATGAATGGTTACCTGCCAATGGCCATGGGCGTCTCAAGCAGAAGTTCAAATTATTTTCTATTAAATGCATTTTTTATATCTAATAAACGTTAAGATTTCCTAAAAAAAGACACAAATTACTAGTAAATGTAACTTTTGGCAAGTGCCAGAGGCTCACAACGATTTTTAACAGTTGCGTATGCTCTAAGTAAAATTAGAATTATTTGGTTGTTGACCCAAGACTGTTTTTTGAGAACTCTTTGCGTTTCCTGCCTTTACAAAAACATATTTTACTTTGAGACCAAACTTGAGCTGACGCTATTTAATGTCTTTTTCTCAGCAACAGCTGACGTTATTGACCGTCTTCTTTCTACAATTGCTCATAAAATAGAAAGATTTTGGGGGAAAAGGCATCAGTCCGAATTTTGTCTCAGAGCAGAGAATGTTTTTGGACGAGTAAAGAGCACAAAGCGCCTTGAAATAACTGTTTTTACAACTAAATAATTAAAACTCTGACAGTATTGGAAGATCCGTAGATGTTAAGGATCATCTGCGACCGAATTACAGTGGTCCAGAAACTCCAATTCTTTGTCTTAAACTCCAGAAGCTAAAATAATCAAGATTTATAAGTACTAAATTCTCATGTTTTTTGGTTTTTTGAATTGATTGAGACTATTTCCAAGTTGATAAGACAAACGGTTTTCACAATATGGCTGATTTTGGATCTTAGTTCTTATACAAGCTGAGTCAGGTTTAATCATCCCCTCAAAAATAAGATCTTCTAAGTTTTTTTTGTCAACTTTTGCACATTTCTCGGTACATTTGTTTGGATGCTCCTAGAGTACCTAGTTCTAAATTTTTATATGTTTTTAACCATTTTCTTGACAGTAGCACTTTTCTAACTCAGAAATTATTATTTTTTTTTTTTGTAAAATTAGACTTGTTTAAATTAAATTAGTTAATAAAGATTTTTATGGTGAATCAGTAAAATCCGTTCAAAATGAACCAAATAATTGCAACAATATCTAATAAAACTGAAAAAAAAATCGGGTTTAGTAGATTTACGACATCCAAGAGTAAAAACCAAAAATACGTTCTTTTACTTTTTCCGACTAAAAATAAAAAGTGATGATTATTCAAAATCTAAAGAAGGAAACGTAAAACACCCACTTACACCAAACAGTATACTTAACACGACGCGCTTTTTGACAACAAAGTTGTCGTCTTCAGGTAAGAATTAAAAACTGAAACTAGTGGTTCGTGGGTGTTTTACATTTCATTTAATATACCAAAAAGATTCAACAAGATGAATAAATAAATCGAATATTAGTTTTAATTTTTTTATAATTGCTTATTGTATTATTCAAAAACCATTAAGCTAAAATTACATATAAAATATTAAATAAACTAGATATATTTATTTAAAATAAAAACTAAATTAAATTGCGAAAAAATGGAAAAAAATTTTTTTATTTAGAAAATAATAGAAAGGAAAGTCGCTTTACGATGGGGTTTTCAATATCAAACATAGAATGAATGAAAGTTTTTTTTGACAAAAAAATCAAAAATTTCAAACAAGATGAACTGAAATATTTTATTGCAAAGTATATTTAAAAACGAAAAATTATAAAAAAGAATGTCCTGTTACTCCTATTTGGTCAATTTATAAGTTATAACTATTAAAAAAAAGATGTTTAAATACTTGTAAGTTGTGGGGTACCAATATTATATAAAAATTTTAAGTTATAAGGGGTCCGGTTTAAAAGTGGTCGATTTGTCGTGGAATGCTCCTAAAATTTCAACTTTGACCTCGAATAACTTATGAAAGAGTTGATTTATCATAGAATGATAAGATTTTTTTGTAGAGCGTTTAACTTTCTTAAAAAATCTGTAGGACCGATTGTCATTTGTAAACGAGTTATTAAATTCCAAAACTTTTTTTTCATGTTATCTAAAAGATAATAAGAAATGATCTAAATTTGTGATAAAAAAATTAACTTGAGTGCCTCGAACAAATAACTATTTAATGGAAATTTCCAGGAATGTACCAAAGAAGAAATGGCCGATTTTCCCCGTCGAATGCGTGACTGGCTCTATAACATTATGCGTGATTTAGCTGATAGGTCCGAACTGACCCCTCATTATTTGAAAATGGAACGCGAAGCTGAAACCAACTTGACCCGAAGATGGACAAACGCCGCAATTTGGAAGTTCTGCGACTTGGATGGAAATCCCCCAGATCGTTCTGTTTCCCGCCACGAACTGTTCCCGATTCGTGCCCCATTGATGGCTCTGGAACACTGCATTGCACCATTTTTGAACTCGTGTGATGCTAATGATGATCATAGGATTAATATTAAAGAGTGGGCCAAATGCTTGCATTTAGATGAGGAGGATATTGAAGAAGAGTGTGAAGCAATTACAGAGGGAGATGAATAATTTAGTTTTGATGCGCTTTAATAATGCAGAATTTAATGGTGCTAAAATCCTAACTAGGTCATTGTATAATAAAGTGACTTTATTTTTGTAAATTTTATTTGTACTTAGGTTTATTGTGAATAACACTGCCTTATTTTTACTGTAATTTTTGTATAAAATACAATTAATGCAAATAAAGAGTTTTCGAGTTCGAAAATGGAGTTTTTCTGGTTGTGACTATCAGCATTTCAGTCAATAAATTAATAAAATAAGATATAAATATTGTGTAATTATTTATTAAATGATGATGATGAAAGGGATTGAAGATTGAAGAATTCTAAAAATTCAAGAAAAAAATATACCCTCAGAATTTGCTAGAAAATGTAGACCAATAAATGAATTTAAAAGATGGAAAGCTACCGAGTTTCGCCAATTTTTATTCTATACCGGAGTAGTAGTTTTAAAAAAAACATACTATCCCCTGAAATGTATTCTAATTTTTTATCTTTGCATATAGCTTGCAGAATATTATCCAATAAAGAATTAATAAATCAATACATTGACTATGCAGAAACATTGCTGGTGTATTTTGTACAAACGTTTGAAATTTTATATGGAATGCGTCATATAAACTACTCAACAATTGAAGTGATCCATTCTATAATAAGTAATGTTTTCATTTTCATACATCATATTTCTTTAAAAAACCGTTATTAAAATATAAGCCGAGTAAAAAAAAAGGTACACATGCATCGTAACATCGTAAATCAGTATATTTGGTTATTTATTCAACTTTTTACAAAAACAGTAAATACCCCCAGCAATATTTTGTAAACACATACATATTGTATTTACATATTTATTTATTAAACATATTGTATAAATTAATATCTAGTAGGACCACCTCTAGCCCTATAGACAGCCATACATCTCCTAGGCATACTTTCTATTAAATTATTGATGACTTCTTGAGGCACTGCTTCCCATTCCTATTCCAACATGTTTTGAAGCTTCTCAAAAGTTTCTGGTTCGACATCTTGTTCCGATAACCTGTGCTATATGTACGACTATAGACGTTCGATGGGGTTGCAATCAGAGGAGCGTGCCAGCCACACCATTTGTTCAATACCATGTGCATTAAGAACATTGTTCACAATCCGAGCACGGTGCGGTCATGCATTATCATCCACAAACAAAAACTCATTTCCAAAATTATTGGCAAAAGGGACTACAATCGGTAGAATACACATATCCCTATAATGTTGTGCATTTATGTATAACCCCCTTAGTGCCACAATCACTGTGCGGCGGTTAAAAATAATGCCTCCCCAAAGAGTAACACCACCTCCTCCGAAAGGTACCCTGTGCTCTCGCATTTCTTCACGGTACGTCTTATTCGGGCGTCGCCACACTCTAATACGCCCATCCAAACGATAAAAGGTAAATCGAGACTCATCTGCAAACATACAACGGAACCATTTGTCCTGGGTTCAGTTCAAATGACCTTCCCTCCAATGTCGCCGTTGTACTCGATGTTGCTGTGTTACCAGTGAGCATGGCACACGTCTTCTAGCCCTTAAGCCATAGTCGTGTAGTTTTCGTCGAACTGTTTGAGTAGAAATAACTACTCCTGTAATAACTCGTCGTAGCGCGTTATTTAACTGAGTAGCATTGTAGGTAGGGTTTCGGCGAGGAGTAATTTCTAAAAAATGAGTTTATCTTGGAGTTAGACTGCGTGCACGACCTCCACCATATCCGAAACGAGGAGTTCTATATTTTTGAAAGCGATTAATGGCTCTATTGATCACCCTATGTGCCACATTAAAAATTCGCGCCACCTCGCGATGAGATAACCCTTCCTGCACCATGTGAACCACATGCTGCAATTCTCAGTCAGATAAACGCTGTTGAAGCATTAGAAATTAAGAATAAGTCACTCTCAATAATACTTTTAACGTGTCACTTTTAATATTACTGAAAAAGACACTCAGTTAAATTCTCATTTTGCTTGTTTTGTCAGATAAAACTGCGAAAAAGCTCGTTTCTAAAATTAACACCTAAAAACTACCACTAGATAGACCATAAAATACTTCAGATAGGCAAAAGAGTACAAAAGAACAACAAAAAAACAGAATAAATCCTGTATAATTAACAATTTTGTGGTGGATCAGTTCAATTGTTGATCAGTTTATGTTACACAATATTCTTATTACGGTTTGGAGTTTTAGACAATTTCAGTGCTTTTAGTTTTGAAAATTATTTGCAAAATATTAAATCGTACGTCGTAAATCATGCAAGACCATACTAGAACAATTTATTTGCAGAAAATTTGAGAGAGAATCTTCAATAAGAAACATTCCAGATTCAACTAATAACAAATTTCTTTGTTTAACAGAACATAACAATGGTCCTACACTTACCAATTTCAAATTAATAAAACAATTCAATAGTATTAAGTTTTCTGATTTTTTGCTTTCCACATTGCATCCTAATAACTGTTGTTATTTAATAAATAATGACATTATTGTAATTGACAATTTTGGTTTATTAGACAACGATGAGATTGTTATAATTGGTAAAAAATATAGTACTAAAACATCATTTTATCTTAAACCGTGTGATTTATCACATCTAGGTACTTATGTGGTAGAAAACTTAAGTTATTGAGTTCGTTACTCAAGTAGGCAATAAATGTATTATACTAACGTTTGAATTTAATAAACAAGTTGTAATGCCCTTACTACATTCTGAAGTATTGTAGTAACTTTCTGTAAATTTTAGTAAAACCACAATAAATTATTAATAAAAACCACAGTAAATTTTAATTAACTACGTGTAGATATATATGCCAAAATTAGTTATGAAGGTGCTGCATCACAAAAATAAAAATTAATAAATTAAAAATAAAAATTTTACTATACACTTATTTACATCACTTGGAAGTCAACGCTAAGAAGTAAAGTTAACTGTGTATGTAAATTATTGCTTCAGTTTATTTTTGATTGTGATGCCGTGTAAAGAAAATGGATCCTCGTACAATTTATAGAGGAAAATATGATAGAGGTTGTCCCTAACAATTGGATAAGAAATAATAAATGTTCATTACTGGCCCAATAAATGTTCATTACTGGCCCCCATTTAAATCAAATGCAAGAATTCGGAATGCCATAATTAACTGTGAAAAACCAGCTGCGGACTGGGCAACCGTTGAAGTGGGATTTTTTGAAAATGCGACGTATTGTAAATACATATACAATGCCAAAAAAGATTTTTTTTTCGTATACGTACATACAAATTTGTATATGTTTATAATATATTTTATTGTAGCTAGTTACAATTTAGCATCTGAAAAATGTAATAAAGCTGTATATACATACATCAGACTTAAATTCTGATTCTGAAAATACCAATAATCAAGTGAAAAATAAAAGGCCTCTTGTGAGTCCTACATCAATGTCATCTGATGAAGAAGACTTGGCTACTAACAAATTTCCGGAACCTCCATTAATTAAAGGTAAAAGCCATAACATTTTTTTTTGATACATGTGTTTAGGTCCTCTACCCAAGAAAAATCCAACAAATACACAAGAACAAGAAAATCTTATTGATGACGTTATTGCTGAGGTTGACGATGTTTTTAATAATGAACAAGAAACTGATAGTGGCAGTTTAGCTTCAAACTCACAGCCTTTGTCTTGCCACAATTGTGAAAAGTCAACTGGTAAAGAATTAAAATAAAACATTTTATTAGACCTTAAACTTAAAAAAAAATCAGATTTGTTAAAACAAATCTTGAAAAAGGTGACGATTTTGCAAACAACACAAATAGAAGTGTTAAGCAGAATGGACGAAATTACACAACAAATTGACAAAAAAAATGAGAATACATTAGATTTAGAACTAGAATCAATTTTTAAAAATGATTTTTTACCTGCGAAAACAGAAGAAGATTTTGCGGCGCTTGAAAATTTTTTAGACTCTGAAGAAAATTTTTCTCAAGGGGTAAGAAATGTAAAAATAAAATACATTTGTAAAATATTTTTTATTACAGGTCAAAAATTTGTCGATTCTAGGAGGTGACTCTCTTTATGAGAGTACGAAAAGAATGCTAATGCGCCTCATGACCGACGATTTGGCTCAAAATTTCAATTTTACTAGAAAAGGATTAAAGAAACTATTTCGGGATACGAACACTTTTAAGTTGGCTAGATGTAAGTAATTTTATCTTTTATTTGTTTATATTAAATGTTGGCTTCAAAAATCTTGCACCCAATATTACAAAAGTACATATCTTTATTAAATAACTACTAAAACTTATCTACAATAATCCATATGTTTAATTTATATTTGCATTATAAAAAAATTATTTATTTAAAGAATATTTTTATGTGTACTTTAATTACAATTTTAATACAAAGAATATTATTGGCAAAAACAACAAAAGCACTAGTTCATAGATTTTTTTAATGCTGAAGTCTATTTAATTCTTAAAATTTATTGTATAAAAATAATTTATTTTCTCTAATTTTCAGCTTCTCTTTACAAAAGTGGTCATCCAACTACAGAAAAAGATGTCGAAAAGCCGTAGGAGCGTCGTTATAATTTTTTTAAAATTTATATTTGTATATCTGCGTAAATACACGATTTAATTGAAACAAATTGAGTATTTATTATTAAGATTTTTTTAATCGTCTAGAAACGGTTTTTTTATACCAGCAGAACGTTTTAAAAAGATCGATAAGTTGTCCATCCGTCCGTTTTACGTCTGCATAGTACGACTTTGTTCAAGTACATCTATAAACCGAACATAAGTTGTCCATAAGACGTCCAGGGACCGTCCGGCACTGGATGGTCCAGAAATGGTACAAATTAGTGAACTCGGGACGTTCTAAAACCGTCCATTGGACGTCCGATGTACGGCGAATGGACGGACTCTGGACAAAAAAGACAACAATGGACGTACAGTATTTGTATCTTTAAGTGGGCCGACTTTTTAAGACCCTTCTATAAACTTCTCATCTCAGATGTTTCTGGCAGAGGAAACTGTCATAAATCAAGATCCATCCTTACGGTGATTATCTCTTGTCAATAGTGTACAAGAGATAATTGCACACTATGTGATCGGTTTATAGAAGGGTCTTAAAAAGTCGGCCCACTTAAAGATACAAATACTGTACTTGTGTTACTTGGGAGCTTTAGCGAGTGAGTGCCTTCAATTTTTACATAACGTCTATTAATTTTAATTTTTACGAAGAAGTAATAATCAGAATTTAGAATGCTTTTAAAACCTTCTCTAAAAATTATTATATGAATTTATTGCAATATTTTTGTCTTTGAATGTGAACCATATTTTTGAAAAAAAATCTGCTATTAAAATTTGAATTCGTAGTGCGTAAAGGATATATAGCCTGATTTCTAATTAGTAATTACAACCTCTATGACTCATAGCTCAGTTTGCTGTAATACTCGTAATAATAAAGCGTAAAGATGGAGAATCTATTTGAATTTTCAACTCTAATTCTCCAAATATTTACTAATAAACGTAATAATGAAAGGCGTTCATTAATAAGAAGTATTCTTGCATCAAGAGATATAGGGGTCGCCAATTGAGTCGTAAAAGTAAAAAAGTCCTAAAAACTATGTAAACAGTGGTTAAATTAAGAGCACTTGTTCTTGATACAGTCGACCAGCTTTGTTTTCGATGTAACCAAGCGTAAAATAACTAATTATTGTCCAACTAGATAACTATGTAAACATTTCGTTACTAATTGATTACAGAATTGCAGCTGTGCCCTTGAACAGGGTTGACTTCAAGTTTAAGCTTTAATTCTTATAATTTTTAAAGCCAACCCTGCAAAATATGTGTGATGTGGCAAGGACGGTACAGTAACCCAGCAGTAATTTAAATATGATGGAACCGGTCTGCATTTAAATATCGAGTTAATCGTCTGTATTCTCAGTTTCTCTCGTATTTCTCTCCCTCTGCTGTATATCTCTTGATGCAACAATAAACGTGGCTATTGATTTCCATATTATCTTCATTCATTCAGCTTACATGTTTAGATTATGCTACTTTCAAAGGAATAAAGAAATTTTTGGTAGCATGAAGATTCAACGATAGAAATCTTGCCATGGCGGCGCCTCCGTAAAAAAACATAATACTTATGGTTACTCTGCCTGAGGCCCTGACAATGACAAGTAAGTCTATCGGTCAAATAAATTATTGTGTAATATTGTCTTTAATTTATATTGCGTTGGAATATCTGTTTGAGCAACCGGTTTTAAGAAAATCTAAGAAAAAGTGTTTATCTTGAGCCATCCATAAATCACTGCCACAACAGAAGTTTCTTGATAAGATTTGCTGAATTTGGAGATTGATAGAAAATTAATTGAGTAAAAAAAACTACCTCTATAAATTATTAAGGGTGCGATTCTTATGCCATCATGTTTTGTAACTGCACAGCATTGGTCTCCTTTTAAAAAAAATATTACAGATCTTTAATAGACTTTTTCATAAATTTAGAAACAAATACTCTCTAAGCTTCAACATATTACATAATTTGTCTTCTACATCTTCTCTTTTAAAACCTTTCTATCTTTTTATTGGCAAAATTTCTCTTTCTGTCTCTCATATTTTACAAAACCATAATATAAAAGTATAAACGTAGTCTTGCGACTTGTCTCGTACACAATAAGGTTCAAATTCTTCCTTTAATGGGTACAAAAACACAGATATAACTAACTCGTTATCTGCTTTTACTTTTCATATACTTTCTTCCCGTCTCCTACTAATAATTCTAAAATCCTTTACATTAGCAATTAAAGTTATACTTAAAAATTTTAGGCAGCTTTATAAATCTTTAAATCCAACCTCGAACCTATTCACTACTTTATTTTTCTTTAGGTATTTGAATGTTTGTTTAAAATTTTGTCTTATTACTCTTTATGTTAGTATTTGTACTTTTTTAAATTATTTTTTAAACCAAATGTCAAATTTATGTTAAATATTTTTTAAAAATTCATATATTTAAAAGGCTAAAATCATTTTTTTATTTTCTAGATAGCATATATTTATTTATTTTTTTATGTAAAAACTTTTTTGTAAAAATATCGATTTATTCTATTTTTAGTAAGTATACATTTTTATTCATTTATGTTTTTAATTTATTATTGCCAAAAGCTTGGTAAGATTTTTCTAATATTTTTTAACTTGTTTATAATTTTTCTCTTTACATTATTATTTAGGCACTGATGATAAGACATAACTTTCGAAAGCGCGTTGCCACTGTTATGTAAAACTTTGTTTTGATTAAACTTGTGGGATTGACTTTAATTTTAATTTTTTCGGCTTTTATTTATAAACCTCACTTTGAGAAACAGAGAGATGACTACTCTATCAAATTTATAGAAATCTTTATTAGAACGACAGAACAACCTAGTGGGCAGAAAAAAGTATAAAAAACGCCAGAAAAATATTTTAGACTATAAAAAAATTAAAAACAAATCTAATTCAAATGGGAGCACTCTAAACATTTAATTTTTGTCAGAGCCTGTCTTTGACGTATCTTTGTTTCCATGGAAAAATAAACAAATTCGGGGCTGTGATTCGCTGTTGTCATGGAAAAGTATTAAAATTTGCGATATTACCGGTATTATCTCAACTTGAAATCAGCCCATTAGTCAACTAAACAATTTAACGTTTAAAAAATGAGCTACCGATAAAAAGATCATTCTAATTAATCAATTTTTCTAGCAGTTACAAGATTTTAAACTTTGTTAAAATTTTAGTGAGCTCTATTTTAATTGTTGACCAATGTATTTACTTAACAAAGATTGCGGGCAATGCCTCTTTTTCTCGTACAAAATATATATTTTTCAACGATGCTCTCTATTTTAATAAAGTGAAAAGAATGTTTTGGGCCGTGCAAAGATGGTTTTCTGTTTTGCTAAATACAGTTAAGCAACGATAATAGTAAATTTTGGCATAATTCATAAATTTAACAATAATGCCGTTTAAGGCAGAGGTTGATTGCCGTTAATAAATCTGCAATGGTCATACAATCTTTGCACCATGCCGTTGTTTTGAACTTCTATTTTAAAAGAAGGAAACCAGAAATAAACAACTTAAACACTTCATTGCGATACATTCAATCTCTGTCACAAATTGCATTGTTGCTAAATTTATGACTTAAGTCAAAATTTACATCATGGTTGCTCAATAATATCTTTGCTGTTGTGACAAATGTGCCGTGCTGTAATTTATTTTTGATGTTAAAAATTTCTAATTGTGATGTTTTATTCTATATTGGAATAACCTTTTCCTACTAAATAATACTCTATAAGAATTTGGTAACGGGACAAGGGACAATATAATATAAACAAACCAATAAAGAAAAATACAAGAAAGCACTAGAAGAAAAAAAATTACTGACAATAATTTTAATTCTACATTGATTAGAATCTTGCACGAAGTGGGCGAATGAATACTTATCGTTAGATATATTTAATGATAAAAGAAGTTCAAGAATAATCCAGTTAAGCATTTTAAAATCTTTATTTTTAAAAGATACACTTCATTAGTGCATGTTTAATTTTTTTCTTAAGGTGCATAATGCCAATTCTATTTAAAATTTTCCGATAATCATTTTTACATCATAACAAAATATTTGTGATAATTTTACGTGATACATCACAAAACATCACAACTGATCTAAAAATAGTGATATTGAAGTACTTGTGTACAGTATAAAATAGTTGCAGGAAAATAATAGGATAACAGACATAAATCTGACAATAAACAATGTATTTCAGATCAATATTCATTTTGTGTTTATCATCTCTGGTTTTGAGTCAAAAGGACCCACATTTTGCTGATGGGCGAAACACAATAGTACACTTATTTGAATGGAAATGGAGTGATATTGCTGATGAGTGCGAACGATTTTTAGCACCGAAAGGATTTGGCGGAGTTCAAGTAATTTAATTTTTTTAATGTGTTGATTTGATTGAATTTTTAAGATTTCACCACCTAATGAAAACTTGGTTGTAACAAGTAGTAACAGACCATGGTGGGAACGATACCAGCCGGTGAGTTATATTCTAAATACACGGTCAGGAAATGAAGCTGCTCTTGCTGATATGATCAGTAGATGTAATGCTGTTGGAGTCAGGTATTAATTTTTCTATTTAAAATCACGTTAAAAATTCTGATTTAAGAATTTATGTGGATACTGTTATTAATCACATGACTGGAATGGATGGTACTGGTACTGCTGGATCTAAGGCAGACCGTGAGGGCAAAAATTATCCTGCAGTACCATACGAGACCGGTGATTTCCACGATTCTTGCGCTATAGATAACTACCAAAATGCAATTAATGTCAGAAATTGTGAACTTGAAGGTCTTGCAGATTTAAATCAAGTAAGTTACATTTATTGTACAAAAAATACTACAATTTTTTTAAGACTATGGACTATGTCCGAGAGACCATTATTGAGTTCATGAACCATTTAGTCGATTTAGGAGTTGCAGGATTTCGGGTAGATGCAGCTAAACACATGTGGCCGGAAGACCTATCTGTGATTTATTCCAGTCTAAAAAATCTAAACACCAAACATGGATTCGCTGACGGTAGCAAACCTTTTATTTTCCAGGAAGTCATTGATTTGGGTAAAACTCTGTTTTTTTTAATTTAATTGTTTTTGAAGTAATTTTTTAGGTGGAGAAGCAGTCAGCAAACACGAATACACTGAATTTGGTACTGTTATAGAATTCCAGTACGGTCTTAGTCTTGGCAATGCGTTCCAAGGAGGTAACCAGTTGGCAAATTTGATCAACTGGGGTCCCGAATGGAACCTTGTGGACGGGCTCGATGCTGTAGCCTTTATTGACAATCATGACAACCAAAGAACTGGAGGTTCCCAAATTCTGACTTACAAAAACCCAAAACCGTACAAGATGGCAATTGCGTTTATGTTAGCCCACCCATATGGTATCACCAGAATTATGTCGAGTTTTACATTTGATAACAACGACCAAGGGCCTCCACAAGACGATAACGGCGATTTAATCTCACCTAGTATCAACGATGATGGTACTTGTAGCAATGATTACGTTTGTGAGCATAGATGGAGGCAGATTTTTAACATGGTTGGGTTTAGAAATGCCGTTTATGAAACAGAAATTGAGAACTGGTGGTCAGATGGTGAACAACAAATTGGGTTCAGTAGAGGGAATAAAGGATTTGTTGCTTTTACTATTGGGTATGATTTGGATCAACATTTACAAACCGGACTTCCACCTGGGACATACTGTGACGTTATAAGTGGAGATGTTTCAAATGGGTCTTGTTTAGGGAAATCAGTCGTGGTTGATGATGATGGATACGCTGATATTTCTGTTAAAGCTGATGAAGATGATGGAGTTCTTGCAATACATGTTAATGCTAAGATTTAATCAACATGAAATAAATAAAATAAAATAAAAGTTGACTATTAAATCTTGGGGTTTTTGGTGCTTTTATGCTTGTAATTTCTACTGTTGTTTACAATTACCTAATTTTATTTTAATTTTTTTGTCACATCTTGTTTGACTTATATTTTTATTTCGTTAACATTTTTCATACATCTCTTAAAATTTGTTTCAAATTGTTTTTTACTTCTACAGAACGCCTTTATTAAAAACATCTTTTAAATTATCGAATTTCTTGGAGATTCTCTTGATCTTTAAGTTAGATGCTTCTAGACTGATCTTCTAAACGTCTTTTTTAAGGTTTTTTGAAACTGTGTACTTTTTTTTTAATTATAGTAGTAGGTTTTCTAATTTTATATCTGCTAATCTTTATTTTTAAGTTTTTTCATAAAACTTTTTTGTTTTTGTAGAATCATTTGTTTTCTAATTAGTATTTTGTATCTTCTCAAATCGTCTATTTTTCAAGTTTTTATAGAATATTGTTTTTGCTTGTGGTGTATTTTTTAAGAAAAATAATTACATCTGATATTTCTTAAAATGAGTTGATATTTAAGTCTTTTGAAGCGGTTTTTTCACGTCAAAAAAGACATTTATATTGAGATAGGCTACTCTTATCTGTAGAAAGTAGAGAGCAATTAAACTTGAGAAAAAATTGCAGTCTAAATAATAAAGAACATAAACTTTAAAACACTATTAATCAAGGTTTTTAAATCAAGAAACAGAATACAAAAAAATAGGTAATTCACTCAGATTTGAACAAGTAAACTATCAAAATAAAACTTAAATTCTTGTAATAGCCAACTAGATTATGTTGACCCGCTTCACGTGGTATTTTTTTTTCTAGAACGTTTAAAACCATTAAGTGAAATAAATCGAAATAGTTTAATTTCTTTGGAAACGATAGTATTACCTAAGGATATGCTACATATGTTCAAGATAACGTAATTTCGATAATGCGGAAAAGAAGAATATTTAGAATAACGTAAATAGTAGATATGCTTTACGAGTAGAGTCGCGAAGCATTAATTTATCACAAAATGTAAATGTATTTTGTTATCACTCCATAGAATATTCTAGAATCTAGTGTGTTTGAAACCATTAAGTGAAATTGAGCCAAATAGGCTAGAACAGCGTTTGCCAATTAATTTTACTCGCGGAACCCTTTTAGATTTGGAACATCAAGACGGAACCCGGTATAAAAATAAAATACAAAAAATCAAGTTACATTTTAATGAGAGGAATGTGATCTTTCTTTCCTTTGGCAAATTCTTTTTATATCTGTTTTATATCTGAACCAAACGTTGGCCCTCGTTATGGAGTAATTTAATTTGTACATTCATTTATTTTATATTTACTATTCGTGTGTTTTTTTAATCGTGGTTTTGTCTTTTCGCGGAACTCTTGCTCTGATCTCGCGGAACCCCAGCGTTCCGCGAAACCCAATTTGGGAAACGCTGGGCTAGAAGAACCATCTATTCCAGAACAATTTAGACACTAAATTGTTTTTGAATTGATAGTTCGTTATGTAGGAATATTTAAAATGTTCAGAAAAACGTAAATTTGATAGTGCGGTGCAAGAGAGTATTCTAGAATATTTTGGATATCTAATGTAAATATATTTTAGAAAATTCGTGGAGTCTCAATTTATCAGAAAATGCGAAATTATTGTGTAATCGCTTAATCGCTTAACATTAATTTCCTAATATTTGCAAACGTTTTCTTCAGAACTTTTTCAGAGATACCCTATTATGTTAAACTTATAATTTCCAACACTTAAAAGCCACTCCAAGCAAACTTACCTATCACCGTGCCGACACCAAGGGCTATCCATAGTCCCAATCCCCATTGAGCTTCTATCCTTCTTTTCGAGAAGATAGGATTCCTAAAGACATTAAATTTTAGCCTTTTTATTTATATCATATACAGGGTGAGTCTGCTAAGAGTTTATCTCATCTTCTCTTAAAAACTAATTAGCACATTAACTTTAAAGTTTGCCATTAAAAACTTTGTTTTTTCTCTACGCATATGAATTTTTTCAAATTTTTTAAAATATTTCTTATAATGAATATTAATTAATTAATATTAATTTTTTTGAAAAAATTAAAAATTTATATTATTTCTAATGTTATTCTAAATGAAAAAATGTTGAAATATTGTTTTGAAAAAAAATATATTTTTTCATGAAACATTAACACTTTACAATCGGTTAAATACCTGCCCTCCAGCTTTTTGATGCCGCCCACTTTCTTAGAAAAATGGTAACTGACATAATAACTGTCATGTCGGTTCTATTGAGAGTTTTATTGAGTGAGAATTATTCTGTTTATTTTGTTGAAATTTCTATTTAATTTGCATTCGGTGTGAAAACTAGTTGGGATTAGGCCTTTTTTTTTTTTAAAAAAAAAAGCACTTCCTCTTATTTTATTTTCTCTACAACTGCTTAACCACTTTCGTTTTTACACATATTCGCAAGCATTTTTCACTTATTTCGCAAAATTTTAGAGCAAAACGAGAATAAACAAAAAGCAGCTATGAATAGGGTAGAATTTGTTATGAAACCAAAATTATAGTTTACTGGTTGGTGGTTGCATTATATGGATTGTTTAATATATAAAAAAATAAGAAAATTAGTCAATATGGCCTTACAATTGTTAAAAAAAAAATATACAGTGCTCAACAATTGAAATGAAATACCCCAAAATTTTAACTTTTTAATCTATTAATATTTTTAATTTTTTAATTTTAAGTTTAAAGTCTTATAACTTCTAAAAAAATTTATTAATTGAGATGATCTTTTTTTCTGGATAGCTCATTTCCTATACTTCAAGATGTTCAATAGAGCGTTTTTTGTAAATTTGTAGTTAAAGTTATACAGGGTGTCAAAAACAGGCTTTGCATAAAACAAAGGGTTTCTAGTCCAATATTCCAGGACCGCTAGATCTTACTTATTTTCTGATAAACAAAATGTGTACGATAGAATAGTATTAGTATCAAGGAGGTTAGATAGGAAGGAGAGAGTATGCCCTATACTTCCCGTGTAAACAGTTTGGTACCAGCTTAGTACCAGTTTATGACAGGTTTCAAATAAAGCGCAGAATCGACAGATTCTGTTTGGCTGTGTCTGGTCTCGCACAGTGGCGTAGCTGACGCAGGATGGTTGTTTACAAACAAACGTTGTTTTATTTTTTTACTGATTTTTTTTGGTCTGTGTGAATTGATTGTTAATATTTTTTGTTATTGTTGTTGTCGTTTTGTTGTGTTTTTATGCTTTGTTTAAACTTTTTACACTACATTGTGTGACGCTACTGACTTCAACCTCATGATGCGCCTGCTTTCAGTACCAGTTTATAGCTTTGCGCAGTGAAGGCGGCAAGTCCATTTTTTTCAAGTTGTACTCTCTCCGTCCTATCTAACCTCCTTGATTAGTATCTTCCATAAGCATACATATACCTGCTAGGTTGTGCCGTGGGTCAATTCTCAGATACCAGGCGCTACGGGTAAATAAAAATATTACTCATTTTATTTAAAGTCTAAGGGCTAATTCTCACATATGTTTTACAAAATATTGTTAAAAATTAATAATCAATATTGCCAGACATTTTCTGCCATCGAGAATTATCGCCAGACGCTTTAAGCATTGACATAAAAATATCAATCTTACTTATAATCTGAGGCTTTATTGTTATATACTTATAATAATGTTTAGCAGGTATATGTACGCTTATAGTAGATACTAATACTATTCTATCGTACACATTTTGTTCATCAGAAAATAATTAAGGTCTGGCGGTCTTGGGTCTTAGACTATTAGACTGTTCCTATATTAACAAAAAAAAAAAAAAAAATTTCAATCAAACTAAAATTCGGAGCTGTTTAAAAATTTGTCATTTTCGGAAGTTTTTTTCTACACAAAATGTTAACAGTATGTTTACCATTGCCTTTTGAAATTTAAGTTTAAACTTTTATCTTCAGAATAATTTAAAAAGAGGTAAAATTTTACATCAATTAACAAAATTATTTCTTAATTTCGCAAAAAACAGTTTTTTTGGATTATTGCTTTAATTTATAAGTATAGCTTAAAATCTGTAAAACTGTATTGAGGGCTTAATTCAGCGGTCTCCCGGGACCCATTAAAAAAATCTAAAAATTTTTTTGTTAAAATGGGAGCAGTCTAAACATTTCGTTTTTTGCAGAGCCTGTCTTTGACGCCCTGTATAACTTAAACTACAAGTTTACAATAAACGCTTTGTTAAACATTTTAAAGTATAAAAAATGTGCTGCCCAGAAAAAAAAGATCATCTCAATTAATAAATTTCTGTAGGAGTTACAAGACTTTAAACTTTGTTAAAATTTTAGGGTGTTTTATTTCAATTGTTGAGCACTGTATATTAAAAAAATTGTAAAAATAATACAAAGTAATTAACAAATACTGATTGAATTGGCAATAAAGTTAATAGATTTTTTTTTTTGAAGTTTTTGTTTTGTTAAGATTATATATGTATAGAGGTTGTGTCTAACACTGACACTGATAATGGATTACTCAAAATAAAAACTACCCAGTCTTATTGAATACAAGTTACTCCAGCAATTAGGTATTTAGTAATCACTAATCATAGATAATCGAGAATATAAAAATAAAATGTTGGTAAAAACTAAAATCCAGATTGCAGAGAAAAGTTACAAAATCGACTATCAACCAGCTATTCTATATTATTATTATCTTCGACTATTTACGTGATTTATTAATTAAAACTAGGTATAATTTGTCAAATTCAGCTCGGCGTGTGAAGGTCAGAAGCGCAATAGACTGGGTGTTGTCGTGGTGAAAAAGTAGTATCTACTTCCTTATTCCGCTTTTACGCATCTTACACGCCAAGATGGATTTGACAAGCAATACCAGATAAGTCTAATTTTTATACTCAAAGATGTGTTTAAGTTGTACCAAGTGGAAAAAGAACCTAATTACGTTAAAAATAATTTTTACTAAATTTTTATTATCGGTAATACTGTCCGCGATAAAAAATTCCTGAAATCAAATTTTGACATAAAAAATTATGTAAAACAATTTCTCATTTTTATTTCTACACCGTAATCAACAAATACTGATTGAGTTCACAATAAAGTTACTAGAATTTTTTTTGCAAGTTGTCGGTTTGTTAAGATTACCAATATAGATTATGTCTTACATCTGTAAAGAAAATACCAAATAAAATTTTATAATTATTCCATTATCAACAACAATGATAATCTTATTAAATCATACAATAGAAAATAAAGCAAATAGAAAAACATAATCTAAATTTAAGGTAAGGTTTAAAGTGTGCACCGTTATTTTTAATCCATAACTTAACTTGTTGTTTTAGGGTATTAAATACAGTAATTATTGTATACGGAGTTTACAGAAAGTAAAACCTGTTTGCAATAAGAGCTTTTTTACAGATTTTTGCGAGTTTTGCTACATTCGAATAAAAATGTTTTCCACAATATCTTCGGTAAGAGTGGAAGGTCGATCAGGTATTGTTTTTGCAACATTATCTGTATTTAAAAGACGTTTCACAACCCACATGCAGTGTTGTTTAAACAATAAAATTTACAACCACTTCGAGGTAAACTTGTTAAAATTGGTTGTACATTGAGTCCAGGGAATATTGTCAATCATTAATTTCATTATAGACTCTACTTTTGAAGTACGCCAATACAATAAAAGTGTCATGTTTTAATTGGAAAACCATTTTATCAAAACTTTTGCAACAACTAATAATCAAATTTTTAAAATGTCAAATTTGAATTTGTAGTTTGGTCAGAATAGTCAATATTCCCCATTTTTTTTACATCTAGCATACTCAACCTTTGATGGAACAAATGAGGTATAGAGTAATAAGAAGGTTCAGACCGGAAAATTCTTTGTCTGAATATCTTATCACAAATCCAAGTGTTTTGTAACTTGATTGATAATGTTGGAAAGTTCAACAATGCGAAATTTACTGTCGAAGCACACACCCAAATTGACAACACTGTTACAACGTTTCAATAAGACGTTATCTATTAGAATAAACTGAACATGAGCTTGTTTTATTAGAGAATGTTATTGTTATACATATTTTCAAATTGATTTCAATGTTATTTTTCTGACACCTGGTGAATAACATAGTTGATTCATAGCATTCTGCAAAGTAACAGTATCGCTTAGATAATTAAATTTCAAGAATATTTTCCTATTATCAGCGTAGAGTAGGTAAGCAAGGAACATTTAAATCATTCAGGATATTATATTTATGATTTATGTAAATATTAAAAATAGAGATCCAAAAACGGAACCCTGCGTAATACCACATGTCACATTTGATGTGTACCCATAGGAAACGACATTGTGCTCTCTACCACAAAGATATGATGCAAAAAGCATTATTAATGAAAAAACAAAAATTCAGGTTTTGGCAGAAAGTTTAGTCATTGTGATCCTGCAGCTGTCATATGCTTTTTTGGCAAACTACTCGATTGGAAGGTACACTCGATCAAAATGAAAATGACGCGTCCATACTAGTTAAAATGTTAAATTTTGCAGAAATACAATATATTTAAATGTTTTCTCAAACTCTCATCAAATTTGCAATTAGTTGATTATTAAATAGGATGGTTGCGATTAGAAATTTTCAGACAATCACTAAGGATTTGTTTAATAAATTTAAATTAAGTAACTCTTATTTTTAGTTACTTTTCTCACGTGGTACTTGCCCAGGTGTCACAGGGCAAACTCTACAAACACGCAGGTATTAACAGCACATAACGCTTTAACATAAAACCTTAACTTTTAGGTATCTGTGTAAAAATAAGTTATGTTTGACAGCTTTGGGATCTTAGACAAAGCATTCTCATGAACAATAATCCTCCTAATTATTAATTTTTCAGTGAGACATTAAGTGGATTACATTTATTAGTACTGTTTATTTATTTACAATTAAAAATTGTTTAATTATTTTGGGCCCGAGGATTGTAATTTATTTTGCAGAATTTTTATTAGACATTCAACTCCTGAGTGAGCTATTTATCAAGCTCTAAGTCATGGAAACTTAATATTTATCATAATAATATGTTTAAATATTTCAGCAAGTGCATAATTGTTTATATTTTAGCTAAACAAAGAACTTTTACAAAGGACTTTTTAAAAGCGCAGATTTTAGAGAACAGAACGAATCGCTGATCGACGAAAATAGGATCGAGCATCACCAAGTTTATAATAAAGAAAAGTTATTAGAACAATACTTTAATTAATCCGAAATCGCAAATTATTAATTAAACCTCCGAAAAAACCGTTAGAAACACGCCAAGCATTTCTGCCAAGAGTCACGTAGACACCCTTAGCAACACCACCGGCTCAAAAACCGTTAGGAAGCGAGTCAATTACTGCGGAAAGTGGAGTGATTATCCCTAGCAACAGCAACGGTCTAAAGAAAGTCGTTAGAAAAGCGCGCCAAATACCCTCGGGCTATTTTTTTTTTACCAAAATAAAATTTCTTTTTTTGTTATAAATAATTGCAAATTGATTGCTCACCAATACTCATTCATCAGTTTTGATTGCCTATCTTTAAAAATAATAATATAAAACAAATATTGCGAGTCATAACTTTACGTTTTTCTCGCCGAAATAAAATTTCTGTTTTTTTTAGCACTAACAATTAAAAATTGATTGCTCACCCATTCTCATTTATTAGTTTTGATTGCCCACTTTGAAAAATAATAATATAAAACAAAAACTGGCAGTAATAATTCCACGTTTTTCTCGCCCAAATAAAATTTCTAGTTTTTTTGGCATAAATAATTGCAAATTAATTGCCTATTAATGCCTATTTATCAGTCCTGATTGCCCATCTTTAAAAATAATGATATAAAACAAAAACTGCGAGTGATAATTCTACGTTTTTATCGCCAAAATAAAATTTCTGCATTTTTTCTCATAAATAATTGCAAATTAATTGCTCACTAATGCCCATTCATCACTTCATCAGTTTTGATTGCCCACCTTTTAAAATAATGACATGAAACAAAAACTGCGAGTGATAACTACGTTTTTCGCGGCAAAACAAAATTTCTGCCTTTTTTTATGAATAATTGCAAATTGATTGCTTATCAATGCCTATTAATCTGTTTTGATTGCCTACCTTTAAAAATAATGATATAAAAGAAAAACTGCGAGTGATAACTTTACATTTTCTCGGCCAAAATAAAATTTCTGCTTTTTTTGGCATAACTAAATTGCAAATTGATTGTTTACTAATGCCCATTTATCAGTTTTAATTGCCCATCTTTAAAAATCATTATATAAAACAAAAACTGCGAATGAAAATTTTACGTTTTTCCTGCCCAAATCAAATTTCTAGTTTTTTTGGCATAAATAATTGCAAATTGATTGCTCACTAATGCCTATTTATCAGTTTTAATTACCCACCTATAAAAATAATGATATAAAACACAAATTGCGAATAAAAATTTTACGTTTTTTCCCGCCCAAATAAAATTCAAGTTTTTTGGCATAAATAATTTTAAGTTGATTGCTTACAAATGCCCATTTATCAGTTTTGATTGCCCACATCTAAAAATAATGAAATAAAAAAAAACTGCGAGTGATAACTTTACGTTTTTCGGCCCAAAACAAGATTTCTGCCTTTTTTTATGAATAATTGCAAATTGATTGCTCATCAATGCCTATTATTCTGTTTTGATTGCCCACCTTTAAAAATAATGATATAACAGAAAAACTGCGAGTGATAACTTTACGTTTTCTCCGCCAAAATAAAATTTCTGCTTTTTTTGGCATAAATAAATTGCAAATTGATTGTTTACTAATGCCCATTTATCAGTTTTGATTGCCCACTTTTAAAAATAATGATATAAAACAAAGTTGCGAGTGAAAATTCTACGTTTTTCTCGCTCAAATACAATTTCTGCTTTTCTTGTTATAAATAATTGCAAATTAATTGCTTACTAATGCCTATTTATTAGTTTTGATTGTCCACCTATAAAAATAATGATACAAAACAAAAATTGCGAGTGATAACTTTACGTTTTTCCTGCCAAAATAAAATTTCTGCATTTTCTTGTCCTAAATGATTACAAATCAATTGCCCACAATTGCTGATTTATTAATTTTGATTGTCTTCTTTTAGTAATAAAAATTTTTGAGATTTTTTAAAATTTAAACTTCTGTAAAATTTGGTCTCCAAAAAAATTCAGCTTGGTCGGAATTATTTCGAAGTTAAAGCTTTAATTTACTGGACCACAACACATGTTTATATGTAATTATTATTGTATTTGTATTTTTTAAAATAAAATTTAAATTGTGATAAAAACGCCGTTAAAAAAGCAACCCCAAATTCCAATAAGTAATGAGAATTCTAATGACTCAATATTAGGCAATATTTCGTAAAATGTCGTTCAGTTACAAAAAGCTGCACCTTATTAAAATTAAATAAACGGAAACTCTTCAATTTCCAATTTTCCCTTAGTTACTAATTAATTAATGACCTCGTCGATATTTCCCTCCAAATTTGAATTTTCAAGGTTGAAAAACCGAAGCGAGCCGTTGCTAGTCATCCAATCGATATCCACCAGATCTCTCCGCATCATACCACGCATTCTATTGGTCAGTTCGCGTCACGTGACCTCCAAAGCCCCTCTCATAGGATAAAATTTATCATTTGGCGCGATACGTTAGTAGAAGCCGTTGTAATCGTTGTGCATTGAAAGCGTTAGTGGCGTCTAAACGAAAATGGTGAGTATTTTCCACAATTTCTTCGGAAAAACCATTTCCCAGCACCCAATTTTCGCATTTCTTGATCCTCCAGCGCCGGGAAACCGGAATCTGCTAAAATAACCACCCCTGACTGTTTTCGTTTTTTTCCAGGCTGGCGGCAAAGCAGGCAAGGACTCAGGCAAGGCTAAGGCCAAAGCTGTTTCTCGTTCGGCTAGGGCCGGACTCCAGGTAAGCGCCTTGGCGACGCGTTTCTAGGTTAGTCTGACCCGGTGTTTTGTTTTTGGTAGTTTCCCGTGGGGAGGATTCACCGCCACCTCAAGAATCGCACCACCAGCCATGGGCGCGTGGGGGCCACCGCAGCAGTCTACTCCGCGGCTATTCTGGAGTACCTAACCGCCGAGGTGAGAGGTTTTTAGGTTAGGTGTGGGCCGCGACTGTCAATTTTTTTTCCTAGGTGCTGGAGTTGGCTGGAAATGCCAGCAAGGATCTGAAGGTGAAGAGAATCACCCCGCGCCACTTGCAGCTGGCAATTAGAGGTGACGAGGAGCTCGATAGCTTGATTAAGGCTACTATCGCAGGAGGTGGTGTCATCCCCCACATCCATAAGAGCTTGATCGGCAAGAAGGGGGCTCATACACAGCCCGCTTAAGTGTTATTCTAGTTTTAAAGTGACTTTATGTGTCGATAATGTGTTTTAATATTGTTGGGCACATATTTGACGCAAACCAATGTTTGATGCAAACTGTTGTTTGACGCAAACCGCTGTTTGAGACAAACCCATGTTTGCTGCGTCTTAATATTCTAAATGATTTGTTATTGAAGTTCCAAGTTCGGTACTACTCAAGTACGCAGTTTTTTTCAGTTTTCGTTCTACCTTTTGTGTAATCATTTCGTTTAATGTGCCTTGTTCTTATTTTGTGTTTTCTGTAGGTTTAGTTTTTAGTACGTAACTTCTTACATTTAACTTGAGAACATGTAAGTTTTGTGTTCATTTCATAAAAATAAATACTTTTCTTACTTCATATTCACTCATCTTTCATTTTGGAAGGGAAATTGGATAATACGTGTTCCTAATTAAACAAAAAAATAGAACATTTTTTGTATTTCAAACCAATAAAGATTTAAAGTATTATTAGTTTTTCTATTTAGTAATAAAAAGTCCCAAAAAAAGACAGGTTGGATATGATATTACAAAGGGGGCGACAAGTTATTGTAGTAGTGAGAACATTCCACCAGAGGCGCTGTGATCGCATCTTTTGACGGATTTTTCAATTTTTTATTTTGTGACACTTTTTAGCATAAACTAACTACCTTTAGACACAGAATAAGGTAGTTAGTTTATGCTTTTTAGGCAAAATTAGATTTTTGAATGATCGTCTAGGATTTTGGTTTTTTGGACTCTACGTTGTGTTTTGTATTTATTTGTTCGTTGTTTAAGCACTGTGTATTAAGGAAAAGTAAAACAGTTGAGATTGAATAAATACATTTATTCAAAAATTAGTAAAAGTGTGTATTTTTGTTAGCCCCTAGTTAGGCAACCCATTATACAAATTAAATCCTTAGCCCTAGTTATACAACACAGAATACGTTGTATCCCTTGAAGGGTTCCAACACGCTATTCCGGTATCAGAACCACTGCAGGTCATAAAGGGTTAAACCCTGATTTAATTGCAGAGCTGATTAAACACCTCCGACTCAGAAAATTAATAGATAAGGGTGCGTAGAAGCCTCCCCAAAGAACCAACTACCGCGTACTCTCTTTCCCTAATACGTCCCATTTTCGGGAGTCTTTTTGTTTATAATAATTAAATAGGAAGGCAGTCTTTTTATGTACTTTGTACATTTCGCCATGTTTTGATTAAGTGTGACATAGTACTACACCCGGGCTGGCTTGGCCAGGAGGATAGTAAAGAGATTGCAATTAAAGTGCAAGTAATGAGTCAGATGAGTGTAATCAACTATTAATTAATTACAGCAAAAGGCCGTTAGTAGTTAGACACGTACAGGTCATACGCGGAGCTAACTTAATCGGTAAATAATAAAAATAAATAAATAAAAAAGTTAACAAAATAACAATTAAATGATTTGATCATAACCACCGGGGACTCCCCTGTGATTATAAGTTGTTGAATACAAACATAAAGTGATCAAATTAATTTTTACCCCTTTTGATACCGACCTCCGAGTATCTGGTCACCTTCGGGAGATGGTAACTGCTCGCAGACGGCGAAAGGGTAGTCCTCTGGCTCCCCTGACATCGTGGACAGCTACGAGAGTCTGGTCACCTTCAGGAGCTGATAGTTGCTCGCAAACCGTGAGAGAGTGGTCCTCTGGCTGTTTGGGGCCTCACGATCTGCTAACAAAAGAAATTAGGTATTAATATAGGAGTTTATCCTCTAGTGGAGGTTTGGGAAAGGACTTCCCTATTGATGACCGATTTCTCGTCGAAAATAACGAAAATAATCGGTCAAGAGAGTTCAAAGACTTATTCGCGGCGTGCTCACTCGTCACAGACAGAGGGGCTCCACCATGGACAACATATGACCAATTTCTCGTCGAAAATAACGAAAATAATTGGTGTAGTGCGTTCAAAGGATTATCCGCGGCGTGCTCACTCGTCACAGACAGAGGGGCTCCACCTTGAACAACAGGTGCAATAAACAGTCTTTTCCAATAAAGGAAAAAAATAAGTTTATTCGGAGAATTGTTAATGATGCTCGATTCGTCACGGACAGAGGGGCTCTCATCAACATGGAGAATGGCAAAGCACTCTCTGAAGATGGCTTTTTTCGGGGTTTCTTTTATATCCAAATTTTTAGTGACATCGGAGGTGGCTACGTGACTTTTCTCAGGGGGTTGCTTGTGTGTTCCCACAGTCTGGGAATTTTAATAATTTGTGGCAATAAGATTATGTTCTTTTGGCCTTTTACTCGTTATGAATTTGGTGATTTTCGACCCAAAAGCGTTTGTGTGGGGCTGTTACCTATCTGTCATCACTCCCTTGATAAGCGAATTTCAGGCGTCGGCTTCGTCGAACCCCGACGCGTTTTACCTTCTAAAATCTTCGATTTTTAGATTAATTTAGCTAAAACGTAATCAATTAACCGGCCATTGGGACAATTAAACAAATAATTATGTTAAATATCATGTTCCCATGATGTTGGCCTTGATAAATAGTCCACTCCGGGGTTGATTAGCTAAAAGAAAAACTGTGAAATTAAAAACAACAAATTACAACACTCGGGCCCGAGATAAATAAACAATTTGCAATTATAAATATGTAGACAGTCTTGCTGGACATCATCCCTTTCATTTCCACCTGTTAAACCGATAATTAATAGTATTATTATCCCTAAGAATGCTGAAAAATTACGAGGTCTTATCAGATAACAGTTATACATATTAAATTTGCATAAAAACAATTACCAAATACAAAAAATGTAGCACAACCCTAATTTATTTGTATGTACCATTACCAACCCTTTCCTGCAATAAAACATTAAAATAATGTTGCTGTATTGTTAGTTGCATATATTAAAAGACCGGCCAGACCAGGACAATATAATATCTTTCAATTTTTAAATACACATACTTCTAACTGTTCTTCATTCGCATGTATTTTTTTAATAGTCCTTGCGGTACTAAATTTCGAAATATTAACAATTGAAAATCGTACATTTAACATGTATTCCCTATCCCGACCGCAGTTAGAATAAGCATTTAATTTGATAGGAACCGTACATTTCTTAGAATTTTTTGTAAAAACTGAGAATAATTAATTGAAGATATAACAACAATTTTTTTTCAAGAATAACATAGGCAAGCGGTATTTATTTTTTATAAATAATTTTTAAAATTTGTTGAAAACCTGACAAAATAATTTCAAAACATTACATTTTGATTAATTACATTGGGATCCAAATTTTGTTATAAAGAATTACTATTGAGACCAAACTAAAGGCTACTGCTAAAAAAAATTGATTAAAATTTGCGAAATTTGATATTTTAAAATGGTGTGCCCCCCTGGTTATTTCCGAAACGGCTTATGTTAGATTAGTGCCAATTTTTTTCAGCATTATGAACCAAATTGATAACTAGTTTATTTTAGTTTTGTTCAAAATTTTAAATTTAAGAAAAAGATATGAGTAATGAAATTTTAGAGGAAGAATATTTTTCGAATATTTTTTCTAACTTTTTTTATAATTAAAATTTCGGAAAAAACCAAGAGAAGACTAGTCCTTAATTTGTCTCATAATGCTGAAAAAAAAATCGCCATCGTTCTAACATGAGCCGTTTCGGAACTAACCAGTGGGGGCACACCATTTTTAAAAATCAAATTTCGCAATTTTTTTTTAGCAGTAGCCTTCAGTTTGGTCTCAATAGTAATCCTTTATAACGAAATTTGGATTCCATGCCCCATTTTCAAAAAACAGAGTTTTAAAAAATCACCGGCCGCCACTGGGTGCAACTACCTTAATACAATTTGACACAAAAAAAAGCGAACAACAAATTTTCACATTAACAAAAAATGTGTAAAACAACTTTTGCTTCTAACCTCATATTTTATAATAAACTTAGGACGTCATAAGTTTATTCTGTGAGCTTTTTGGGGTACCTGCAATCCTATAAGGCTTTAAGGAATATTTATATTTGTTGTCTATATCATGTTCTTCTGTGTGATTACTTAGAGAAAACTGAGATATTAGTTAAACAATTTAAGTTAGGTTATGTTCCAAACCAAAACCTTAAAAATTCTTTAATAAAAAAACTTAATATAACAAAAAACCGTGTTTAATACTTGAGAGCTAACATTTTTTAACTATACTTCAAATAACGTTTACAAGAAACGGTTTTATTACTTAATTATTTTGAAATATATATATTTAATTGTTTTACCAGCAATCGCTAGAACAGCTTATTAATTACACTAGTTTAATTTAATAATTACAAATAAGACATATATTTTTGTTATATAAGGCTCCTTCAGATGAGAAAAAATGTTAAAAAAATCAGCACGTCAAACTTTTAAGATATTTAATAAGAAAAATATTACAAAAGAAACATTGAATAAAAAAAATATAGAGTCCGGTCCTGCAAACATTGCAGCAAACACTGCCGAACAGTGCTCCGAAGACAAGCACAAATTAGAGTATAGTAAAGTTTCAGTTTTTAATGAAAAACATATGAAGGTGCAGGAAGAAGGGTGGCATCACTAGAAATAAAAATTAAAGAAAAGGTGGGTAAGGCAAAGTAGAGAGCGTGAGGTAAAGGAACGGAGATTTCGAGGAGTTGATCCGATCAACGATTCCTATCGCCTAGCGCGCTAAAAACCTCATAAGATAAATTTTAAAAGAACATTGCCGTACTAAGGAAATTAAATTAAGATGTCAGATTAGGGCAAAAATTATTGTGAGAAGATATTAAGTGGAGAATCTTCGACCGACGATGCTAAAAGAAAAAGAGTACCGGGGGAAGAAGAAAGTTTTGCTTTTAAAAATAGGAAAAAACTAATTAGGAGCCCTGAACAGACAAGAGCAACCGACCAGAAAATTGACAAATTAACGAGTATGATGGCAACAGAATGTAGAAGAAATCAAAGAGATTAAAGTTAATCACTAAAATTATGAAAAAGAAATTATAGAAATAAAGAAAGAAAATGAATCTTTGCGTAAAGAAAATGAAACCCTAAAATCAGAATTGAGAGAAGTAAATGAAAAAATCGAACTATTAGATAGAGATAATAGGCAGAAAAATGTGATTATACAAGGAATTGTTATAAACTCAAAAAAGCAGGATGAATTAATAGATACAAGCCATAGAAAATTTTGCCAAGAAAGAATTAGAAGTAGAAATAAAGGTAGAACAAGTTATTAAAATTGGAAGTGACAGATGCGTAGTAAAAATGGAAAAACTACAAGACAAGATGAGAATAATGAGAAACAAAAGCAGTCTAAAAAATAAAGAAGGTAACCCGATAAACATAAATAGTAACTTAACGGCAAAAAAAAGACAAATACAAAAGGAATTACGAGAAACAGCAAAGAGAAAAAGAAAAGAAAGTAAGAAAGTTAAATTGGGCTTCCAGAAAATGTGTATTGATAAAAAAGATTGGATTTGGGATAAAAAAGATAAAAAATTAGTGGAAAAAAAACTCTCTAAGAGTGACTCAAAAAACTAAAAAGTAATTTTCCCAACAATAAACTAAATACATTACCGGCAATGAACAAGGACACGAGTAAGATTAAATGGATGACAAAATTTAAGAGAAAACCAATACGCAGTGAAGCATCAGACGAAATGATAATTCTGAAAAACGAGAATTCCAAAGAGGAAAACAATCTCAAAATTCTTTTCTGGAATGTAGCAGGATTGGGCAAAAAAGAGGCAAGTTTTTGGGACTATGTCAATAGTTTCGACATTTTGGTTTAGTAGAAACATGGGTTGGCGAAAAAGGAAGAAAGAACTTGGAAAAATTACTGTCTGGATACTTTAACTGGGAGATTCAAAACGCGACCAGAGAAAAAAAGAAAGGTAGAGCCAAAGGTGGCATCCTAAAACTGGAGTAAAAAAAACCACTGAAAGAAGAAAAAACAGGGGGGATATAAGAAGAGGGTATTTTAGAAAGGAAAATAAAAGTAAATGCAGAAGAATGGAAAATAGTGACGGTATACAGTAAACAAATGAAAGGAACAAAGCAAATACTAGAAGAAAGTATATAAGCTACAGAAGAAAAGTGTTTAATTATAAGGGGGGAATTTTAACGCGAGAGTGGGGACAAAAGGAGCAAAAACGGAAGACAATAAAAAAATAAAAAAAAAGAACAGCAAAAGATAAAATAGAAAGTAAAGAAGGCTCACTACTAATCAAGATGATTGAAGAGAAGGTTGGGAAATCTTAAATGGAAACAAAGAAAGTGACTGTGAAGGAGAATTTACATATATTGGACAGAATGGAACGATCACAATAGATTATGGAATTACAAATAATGAAGCCTTGGAGAATATAGTCAAGTTACAGGTAGGAAATAGGGTCGAAGCTGATCACATGTCTCTAGAAATCACGATAAACGGACCCGAGAAAGCGATAAAATTAAGAAAAAAATAAATTTCAAGTAAGAACAAAATGGAACGAAGATACAATTGAAAAATACAGACAACAAATAAATAAAGAAAACTTCCGAGGTTTAGACATTAAAGACTTAGTTAGTAAAATGAAAGCAGCAATGACCAAAGAAAAAATATATCTAAAAACAAGAAAAAATAAATGGTGGAATAAGGAATGCGGTAAACTAAAGAAAAAAGCTTGCAGTAAATTTAAAAAATGGAAAAAAGGAGAGCTACAAAAGCAGAGTATCTACAAACAAGAAAAAAGTGCAAAGCAAAGTGTGAAAACAGAAAAATACAACAAATGAAAAAGAAAGAAAAATAGAAGAAGAAGAAATAAAAACAGAAGCAGAAGTATGTAAATTTATAAACGAAGAAAGAAAAAGAAAAGACAAAATAAGTGAGAACATAAGTATGGATAAATGGAGGGAACACTGTATGGAGGTTTTAGATGGAAGTAACAATAAAAGTATTTTGTTAAGACATGAGGAATTTCACGAGAAAATAAACAATTTTTCTAAAGAGGAAATTGAGAAACAAATGTTTAGGTTAAAGAAAAAGAAAGCACCCGGAAAAGACAGAATTCCAAATGAAGCGCTATTGTTTGGTACAAAGAAGCTATGGGAAAAAGTATGGGAAGTGCTAAATGCAGTGTGGATGGGAGGAGGCTTTCCTATGGAGTGGAGAAAAGGGTTTATTGTACCAATACATAAAAAAGGAGATAAAGACCAAACTGAAAATTACCGTGATATGTCCTTACTTAATACGACCTACAAAATATATGCGATGGTTTTTGAGGAAAGATTGAGAAAGGAAATGGACGAAAAAAGTATGTTACCAGACGGGCAAGCAGGTTTCAAAAAACAAAGGGGAGCCATAGACAATGTCTACATTTTAAGACATCTGGCGAAGAAAGAAATAGACAAGGCGGGAGGGCGTATGTATGCATTGTTTATGAACTTCAAAAAAGCTTTTGACAGTGTGGATAGGGAAAAATTATGGCAGTATCTTAGAGAGAAAAGGGTGTGTAAGTGGTTGGTAAGCAAGATGGAAGAAATTTACGAGGAAACTATTAACCAAGTAAAAGTGGGCGAAGAAGTAAGTGAATGTTTTTGGACAAATAAAGGTGTTAGACAAGGCTGTCCATTAAGTCCTGCACTATTTTTAGCATATATAGGAGATGTGGATGAAGTTTTAAGTAGAGCGCAAGTAGGAGGGATAGTTGTAGGCGTTTGCAGATGATATAGTAATTGTAGCAAAGAGCAAGAGTGAAATGAAAGAAATGATAAAAGGTATGAAAAGATATGTAAAAAACAAAAAAATCTTTAAGTTAATGTATATAAAACAAAAATGATGGTGTTTGGAAAGAAAGTAAGAATCGAAAAAGAAGATGAATGGAAATGGGAAGGAAAAAATATAGAACAAGTAAAAGAAATGAAATATTTGGGATATGTATTAAATAGTAGTATGACAGACAAAAACAAATAAAAGAAGTTGTCAAAAAAGCAAACAAAGTAATGGGAAGTGTCTGGAGTTTGGGAGATCGTAAATTTAGTGAAAATTTTAAAAGAAGAATGATGATGTTTGACAGTTTGGTGAAAAGCATTGTAATGTATGGAGCACAAGGATGGAGCAGAAGTATGGGGATGGAAGGAATATGAAGAAATTGAGCATGTGCAAGAAAAGTATATAAAATGGGTTTTAGGTTTAAATAAACAAACGCCAGAGTACATAGTAAGAGAAGAAAATAAGAAAGAAAAGTTGAGGGTGGGAACAGGAAAAAGAGCGGTGAGATTCGAGGATAATCTAAGAATGCGACAAAAATGCAGAATACTGCGACACTGCTCGGCTGAAATTAAAAGAGCAAATGGTAATGTTAGGTGGATAGAACGAGCTGACTACTATGAGAAAAAGGGGTATGCGTGTTTAGATATTGAAAGAATGAGAGAAGGAGGAAGAACAATGGAAGAAGAACTAAATCAGAGAGATGCTGACATAGATAAACAGGAAAGAATTGCGGGTATAAAAGAATTAAGGTATAATTCTAAATATGCGCCCTAATTGTTATCACCGAACTACCAAAATATCTACATAAAATGAAAAGTAAAAATAAAAAATGGTTGCAAGATTCAGATGCGGGAATGAAGAAAGGAAAAATGAGTTTTGGAGAGAAGATTGGGAAAGAATGTGCAGATTATGTAGAGAAAAAAGGGAGACGATAGAGCATTGTTAGTCAAAGTGTGTTGAGTTAAGAATGTGTGAGTATGGAAGGATAAAAGTTCTAAGCAAAAATGGAGAAGGGAAAGAATGGATGAAAGAAGTTACGTGTACCAGGAAAAAATCGGAAAAGAATTAAATTTTTTTTTTTGATAATTTGTGTTAATTTTTGTTTTTTTGTTTGTTTGTTGTTACCTTTATGTAGGACTGTAAAGCCATCAATTACGCAATAAAGATATTAAGACCTAATAAAAAAATAAAAATGACGAGTTATAGCTTTTTTCTTATAACTACTTGCATCTGTGTTTCTCACAGCAGACAATCAATAATCGCCTAGCATGTTCTGGTTCTAAAAACCTTAATAATTTTATTCAAATACTTTCAGATCTTATTTTAGTGAAATCGCTCGCCATGTCGTCACTCAACTTTCAAGGTTTTCTGAAAAACAATTATAAAAAAAATGGTAATGTTACTCATAAAATAAATAACTTTTTTTAAATAATTCTAGAAAGTGTATACTCCAGAAAAAATGTCGTTGCGAGAAACGGAATTGTTGAAATTTAACACTTTTTTTGGCTATAACTTTTAAACTGCGGTTCTTAGAGCAAAAACTCATAGTCATCATCGTCAGTCAAATAATGACATCATATATGAAAGAGTGAAAAAAAAAAACGTTTTTTTGAGTATTGTAATTGTAACGTGTTAGCGGAAAACAAAAATTGTGTATTAACTACCCTTATTAGTAACTGCTACAAAATAGTATATTGTATATTAAGAGCAGAAAGTACATTTTTGCCGCTTGTGAATGAAAATTGCTACGATAGGTGTAGCCAAACGTAGCAATCATGTAAGAGCGGCAAAAATGCATTTTGCTCGAAATATACACACTATTTTTTCGACGATTGATTACACACTTAATTCAAATAAATATTAGAGACGTCATAAGAATATTTTTTATTGATAACAATGAACAATCTGGCTGTCTATGGATTGCTATAAATAAATTTTTGTCTACTTACTCAGTTGCCAACACAATCAATTTTTATTTATATCGTTGCCAGCCCAACTATTTTCTAACATCTAATCAAATTTAATCAAACCCAATCCAAGTTTGTTATTATTGACAGAAATAGAAAGCGAAAACCCTCTAGAGCGGCAATTTTGGTGATTGCGCTCGCTCCGCGGCAAGTGTCACTTTCGGATGTCAAATGACACTTAGAAAAACCTACTATCAAGTTCAGTCGCCAAAAAAAAATTTATTCAATGAACAAAAATAAAGTTTAATTTTGTAAAGTGGTTTTGTTATTGAATAATGGCCTGATGTGAGTCAGACTTGAGTTTTGTGTATGGCATACTTTTTTTTATAAAATTTTTTCCTATATTAAAATATAACTTCTCTTTGCGTTATGTTATAGTGGAGTAAATCGGTGCAAAAACACAGTCGGGTTATCAACTTTTGAGTAAATAGCCACTTTAGGAATATGTTAGTAATAACTAAGCTTTGGTGCAAAAGAGTCTTGCTTAAACGATCAAGTAATTAACCGCTGTAATCCAGCGGGCTGCATGTTATACATTCAACTGGTCTACACCAGTTGACCAGTAGACCAGTTGAATGAATAACATGTAGCCCGCTGGATCACACCGGTTAATTACCACGTCGTTTAAGCAAGACTCTCTACCACCAAAGCTTAGAAATAATAACCAATCTAAGTATCTTAAAAATTTTTATTATTAGCAGAACATAGGTTTCGGGGCGAGAAACCACAAAAATGAGGCTTTTTGAGGGTGCGGTTTTGGTTTTTATTTTTTTTTAAATTACTTAAATTGCTAACAAAGTAACAATATCTATTGGTACCATTTTATTATCTAAATCTAAGAAACCTTCAGTTAAAATTTAATAAGGTTTTCTTCATCTTCTCTTCTACAATATACATATGTATATACAGGGTGTTATTAAAGTACTGTTACAAATATTAATAGGCACTAGCTTTTGTTAAAAGAATGCCAAACAAACAAATTTGCTTTATACAAATGTTTATACCTAGATTTTAAGATATACAATGTAGTTTTTGCTCAAAAATAGTCTTGTTATACAACGTGTATTTCAAAAATATTCTTTTTTGAAAAATACATTTCACAGTGTATATCTCAAAAACCTACATTTTAAAAGGCAAATTTGGATATTTAGCTTCTTTACAACAAAGGCTATTACCAGTTTTACCTATTAAAATTTGTAAAGTTACTTTAAAAATACCTGTATATCTAATTTCAACATTAAAACTAGGAATATCACCAGAAAAAATTTGACACTGTATTACAAAAAAATTGTTATAATACACGGTATCACGTTCACAAACAACTTAATTTTTTTTACAGCATATAGATAACTCGAATACCTACTATAAATATTTATATAAAACAACTATGGATATTTAGCATTTTTTTAACGAGAGCTATTAACTCAAAATTTCTAACATTACTTAAAATAACGTATTTTGACTTTTGAGCGTTTTTGAAGATGGTCGATGGTCGGGCGTTGGTATCCTTCAAAAATACGCTGACACATCGACCTAAAAATTACCTCAAAAAAAAACGAGTTTACTGTAAAAGCAATTTTTTTTTCCGTTATAGAAATTATTGGGTGGTTTGAATAAAAGTGAAGTAAATGCTAATACTACAGAAACGAAGTAAAAACTTCAAAGTAGTTGAAATTGGCATTCCTGTATAAGTGTATATCTAGATCCATACTTATAATTAATAATTATGCAAAAAATGCAGTTTTTATTAGATTTAACAGAGAAAATGTGGACTGGTTGGCTAACCATTTTATTGAGGAAGAAAGCGACAGCAGAGGCGGAGGACTATCAAAAAGGCAACAAATGGAAATTTATTTGAGAACACTTGGTGCGTTAATTTAAATACTTTTTTACAAATATTATTTGATATCTTATACAAGTGATTTTTTTTATCTGTTCCCGTCCGAAACTCTAAAAATAGGCAACACGTTATACAAACGAAAAGTTAGTTAATTAATTAATTAATGTGGCAACAAATGATCTAAATAAATTGACTCTGGAAGCACTGTTAAAGGTATTATCAACAATATTGACATTAATTCACAACTCTAAAAACCTTAATTTTGAAAATAAATTTTTAAAGTATAATGTGTTGCCTATTTTTAAAGTTTCGGGCGGTAACAGATAAAAAGATCACCTGTATATAGAAGATCCTGGCTTTCAAATAGGTGTAGGCGTTGATTTAGGCCTACATTATTCAACAGTATCTAAAGTTGTCAAAAAAGTTTCTGGGTACATATGTAGTAAAAGAAATAACTGGATAAAATTTCCTACTACCCGTGCTGAATTAAACAACGCTGCTGAAGAACGGACTGCTAACAGCCATTTTCCAAATGTTATTGGGGCAATTGACTGCACACATATTAAGATTGTGTGAAAAAAAATCCAACAGTTTAAAAAAAATAGTTTCTAGAGAGAAAAATGTCAAAATGTAGAAAAATGGCAAAAATTTATAAATGTTGTACTTTTGTTCAAAGTGGTTGAAGATGTGAAAGAGAGAAATAGGTATGTGCGATTACATTTTAAACTATTTACTACTCTCTGAATCTGAAAATATATAGGTACTTCTTATAGTACTTCTTTATAGTAGTACTTGCTTCCGAATGGGGGTGCAGACCCTACAACGATAAGTAAATACTACCGGAACTACCAAAGTACTTCAACTTGAAGTATTTGCGGTGAAGTAAATGCTCTAACTTGAAGCATTAGCATTTAGTCATTTACTTCATTTTTATTCAAACCACCCAATGCGTTCTTATTCTTATTGTAGTATTCAACGATAGGCAACTAACAATGTCATTATTGTTATCTAGTTATAATTTGGTTTTGTAACACAACTTACTTAATTTGAGTTTTTTTATTTTTCTGATTGTGATATTGAGACCATCCAGGTCTAGCTGGCCTTTTAATATATGCAACTAACAATACAGCGACATTATTTTAACTAACTAACAGTTGAAACTAACTAACAGTTTTATTACAGGAAAGGGTTGGTAATGGTACATACAAATAAATTAGGGTTGTGCTACATTTTTTGTATTTGGTAATTGTTTTTATGCAAATTTAATATGTATAACTGTTATCTGATAAGACCTCGTAGTTTTTCAGCATTCTTAGGGATAATAATACTATTAATTATCGGTTTAACAGGTGGAAATGAAAGGGATGATGTCCAGCATGACTGTCTACATATTTATAATTGCAAATTGTTTATTTATCTCGGGCCCAAGTGTTGTAATTTGTTGTTTTTGATTTCACAGTTTTTCTTTTAGCTAATCAACCCCGGAGTGGACTATTTATCTGGGGACATCCGAACTGCGGTTAGAATTTAGCCAGATAAATGAGTCATTACCAAAAATATTTTAGGGACCGAACTGCGGTGCGCTTTGAAACTCCGGGGGGTTCTAAAATTGTAATCCTATTATCGGTGATATTAGCTTAGTGGTGTATAACAGAATTTTTTTTCGTTGCTTGTGGCATGATGAACAACAATTTTATCAATAAACTAACAAAAAGAAATTTGAGTCTATCTAAAATCCCAAATTTATGCATGAAGTTTAAACCTCATCATGTTTTTTGAAATCTGTGATAAGCAAATTTCCATTTTCAGGTAAAACATCAAAACACCAAAATTACTTACTTGAATCCTTTCCGGCTAGGTTCCATAGTTTGGTTCTCACAATATCTTTAGATCTTCCGGCTTAAAGTTTATATGACAATACTTTTCATCAACTCCTTAATTTTATTTAAACTTTTGCTTATAACTTTTTGTCTGTAAAAGTTAGAATCAAAAGCTTTTAACACAGTGATAGATAAGTAATATCTATTACTTACTATAAAAAAGCTCTTTACTAAATTTTTATTGTATGTACCAAGTAATTCAAGTTTTATCAGCACCCCCAAAATACTGCTTTCTAAACACCAAAAAATTATAAAAAAAATTTGAGGTTGATTTTTATATATAGAAAACTTGAACAAATTTTCAAATTGTTTTCTTATACGGTTAGTTTTTTTTAATTATGTCTAATTAATTATAATTTTAGGTAAATGATTTTTTGTGTATTGGTGTACTTTGATACAATGCACCAAAATGTCTAATTACAACGATTTCCACAATTTAAAAAAAATGCAGACTTATTGTGATACACATTTGTGATTAATTGATAACAACACAGCCAAAAAAATTTTTTTTTAGGTTTTATTTATATTCTGGTTTTATTACTTTATAGCAGCTTGTGGAACGTGGCTCCCTACTGTGAATAAAACCGCAGTTAGAACAAGGATTAGGTTCCGGCAGGTAGGCAGATACACTTCAACCGCAGTTCGGTCGCTACCTGAAAATCCACCGCAGTTCGGACGCACCGATTTATCTAGCCTAACGTCATGGGAACATGATATTTAACATAATTATTTGTTTAATTGTTCGAGTGGCTGAATAATTGATAATGTTTTAGCTAAATTAATCTAAAATTGAAGATTTTAGATGGTAAAACGAATCACGGTTCGACGAAGCTGGCGCCTGAAATTCTCTTATCAAGGGAGTGATGACAGACCGGTAACAGCTCCAAACAAACGCTTTTTGGTCGAAAATCAGCAAGTTCATAACCAGAGAAAAGCCAAAAGAACATAAGCTTATCGCTACAAATTAATAAAAATTTCCAGACTGTGGGAACACACAAGCAACCCCCTGAGAAAAGTCACGTAGCCACCTCCGACGTCACTAAAAATTTGGATATAAAAGGAACCCCCAGACAAGCCAACGTCAGAGAATGTTTTACCATTCTCCATGTTGATGAGAGCTTCTCTGTCCGTGACGAGTTTGAGCCTTATTAACAATTTTTAATAAACTTATTTTTTTCCTTTATTGGAAAAGACTGTTTATTTTAACGATTATTTCGTTATTTTCAACGAGAAATTGGTCAGTAGTTGTCCAAAGTGGAGCTTCTCTGTCCGTGACGAGTTTAAGCCCGCTGCAAACTCTCTTGACCAATTATTTTCGTTGTTTCGACGAGAAATCGGTAATCAGTTATCTAAAGTGGAGCTTTTCTGTCTGTGACGAGTTTGAGCCCGCCGCGGATAACTCTTTGAACTCTCTTGCCGGTTATTTTCGTTATTTTGACGAGAAATTGGTCACCAGTTGTCCAAAGTAGAACTTCTCTGTCTGTGACAAGTTGAGCCTGCCGCAAATAAATCTCTTGACCAGTTATTTTCGTTATTTTGACGAGAAATTGGTTTAAACGGGTTAAACCTTCCCCAGGTTATAAACTCGTATACCAATAATTTCCTTTTATTAATTAGCAGACCACGATGTCAAAAGAAACCGCAGAACATCTTCTCGTGGACAACGATGGTCCACCCAGTCCAGATGTTGACCACAATCCCACAGGTCGGTATCAAAGGGGTAAAGGCTAAATTTCATCACTTTGTGATGAATGTCCAACGACTTATAGTCACATGGGAGTCCCTGGAAATTACAATCAAATCTGCTAATTGTTATTTTGTTCACTCATTTATTTATTTTTATTATTTACCGATTAAGTTAGCTCCGCGTATGACTTGTACGTGTCTAACTACTAACGGCCTTTTGCTGTAATTAACTAATAGTTGATTACACTCATCTGACTCATTACTTGCACTTTAATTGCATCTCTTTACTATCCTTCTGGCCAAGCCGGAGACCGCTACCACAACCACACCAAGGGAAAAAAACGAAGCCAGCTCGGGAGTAGTACTATAGCACACTTAATCAAAACATGGCGAAATGTACAAAGTACATAAAAAGACTGCCTAGCTAATTATTATAAACAAGAAGACTCCCGAAAATGCGACATATTAGGGAAAGAGAGTACGCGGTAGTTGGTTCTTTGGGGAAGCTTCTACGCACTCTTATCTATTAATTTTCTGAGTCGGAGGTGTTTAATCAGCTCTGCATTAAATCAGGGTTTAACCCTTTATGGCCTGCGGTGGTTCTCGACACCGGAATAGGCGTTGTAACCCTCAAAGGAATGCAACGTATTCTGTGTTGTATAACTAGGGCTAAGGATTTGATTTGTATAATGGGTTGCCTAAATTCGGGATAACAAAATACATCTTTGTACAAATTTTTGAATAAATGTTTTTATTCGATTTCAGCTGTTTTTCTGTTCCTTGATACACAGTGCTTAAACAACGAACAAATAAATACAAAACACAACGTAGAGTTCAAATAACAAAAATCCTAGACGATCATTCAAAAATCTAATTTTTGAACAGGCCAGGCCTTAAATGTGTCACAATATTAAAAAGCTTACATATTTTTATAATAAAATTTAATGCAAAACGATAATATTATATGGAGACCAGGATTGCGCGCGCCGCGCGCCGCTGTTTCACAGCACAGTCTCAGAGTAGTCAGAGCAGAGTGTGTCTGGGTCTGGTGTGTCTTACAGTTGACATTTGTGTTGTGGTATGGTGTTCGTCCAATTGTTTTTAATAGGTAAATCATGGCATTCAATAAATGAAGCGATTAAGGATTACCGATTGCGATGCGATTATAATCGATTCTAAAACACTGAACGTCCAATTTTCGCTGTCAAATCGCAACTCTGTCTATCTGTCATTTGTCTGTGTTAAACGTCAAAAAAAAATTGTAATGGGCTGGAGAAGTGTGTCGTAATTTTAGCGCGAACGTTTGAAGCACTGTCATTCTGAAAACATACCTTAAAAAAGTCGCCCTTATTGCACTAATACATAAGGTTGAAATTATAACAGCTAAACTTTGACCGAATAAAAATCACATATGGAAACACAAATAAGGCATAAAAACACTCAACTCCAATACTCTATACATTCTAGTTTTAATCCAGACACAAGTTACAAACAATTCTCTCATATTTGAGAAATTAATCGAAAATAGAAATCACCGTACAGGCTTCGTGCTCTCAAAGTGACCCGAACCGCTGTAAAGCAACTCCCGTAGATAGCCGAGTAGCAAAGTAGCGCGCAAACGCGCTCACGAATAAAGAAAATTGTTCACGTTCGGCATAGTTCGCTGGCATTCGCTTATGTTGGACCTGCGTTAAAGCTTAGAAATGAAGGAAATCTGTGCATCGAACATTTTATTTTCCATTAAATTCTTTATTAAGTGTAAATTTGTTGTAATTCGTGACTTATCAATAAATGAAATGTTTAGGCTATCGAATGTCGACATTTTTAGGTCTTATTTATTTTATTTAGTGTATTTATTCATCGCTTGAAATTTGATCTTTATAAATTCAACCTTATTTACATGTGCAATAAGGTCGACTTTTTCAAGGTATTTTTATCGAATGACAGTGCTTCAAAATTTCGCGCATTTTTTACGTCACGGCTTCTGGAGCCCATTATCGACAAAAATAATATCGAGATATATATAAAAATGAATGAGATTATACGTAAAGTATTTATAGGAGAAATATGCGAAAGCCATTCTTTATTCTTTCTCAAACTAACTTGTTTCGCATGCGTTGTATTGCGGTTATCCGATTGCAATCGTCGAAAAAGAAGGATTGCAATCTTTGCAATCGATTCAAATCGGATTACTCCCACTGAACACCGCTAGCTGTCAAATATTACAATCGCTTACTTTATTGAATGCCCCTAATGAATGTCTTGTTATTTATTAATTGTTATAAGTAAAATGTAATTCGTCTGACATTCTGTTCATTTTCAATCAACGGTTGTGTCTAAAATTAAAGTAAATCAAAGAACTATCCTGACCCACGAACGTGGTTTTTACATTGTTGTAATCGTTTGTCAATGTCATAAAAGAAAAACATTGTTTTCGCGTCCAAAACATGGTAATAATTTTATAATGATTATTAATAATTATTAATAATTATTAATTAATTATGATATAATAATAGTAGGTGATATTTTCAAACAGAAGAAGATTTTCTCCAAGTTTTAAATTGTTTACTTGTACGGTTACTTTTTTCACTTTTGCTCATTTGATTATAAATTACTGGTGTATTTTGATACAATGCTTTAAAGTGGCTAATTAAATTTATGAGCAAATGTGTCGATTGTCTTTAACATTTTGATATTGGAAGCACTTACTTTCATGTAATTTATGAGAGTGTCATAAATTTTATTGAAAAAAGGATCCCATCAGAGTGGTGGGTTTCTGAAATATGCTATTCGTCATAAAACTGACACACGACTATTGTGGAGACTTGAAGACTAAGGCAGCTGGTAAGAAATTCCTAGGTCATAAATCTACTTCAATTGTTGGGGTGTTGGGCTGGGGATTTGTTACTACTCCAAGTTATCAAGTCATAAATTAGACTAAAATATTTGATAAATAATATAAAAGTGGGTTTTAATCAAAGTCTAACATTTTAATAATACATTTTCTATCTTAGGCTGGCTTCAATAAAGTTTGAAATAATAATTAATAACATATTAAAAGACCTGATTTGATTTTTGTTCTTTTTTTTTCAGAAATTTTTAGAAACTTTTCCTAGTATAAAGTCAGTGAAGATTCATAGAGCTGCATTGTGGATTTTAGGCGAATATGCAACTACAGTGAATGATAATCAGTCTGTTTTAAAAGAAATCAATCAAACGTTAGGTGAGGGACCTCTACTTGATGCAGAACAGCGTTTAGTGACTGGAGACAGCGAAGAAAGTACTCAACCTAATCCCACACAAACTTCAAGCACTCTTGTAATATCTGACGGTACTTATGCAACTCAATCTGCTTTCAATACTGTACAGTAAATAGAAAAAAAATGCTTGAATTCAGTTTTGTGTAAATTTTCTGGATTTTAGAAAAAGCACAAAAGAAAAGCGACCTCCACTTCGTCAGTATTTGATTGATGGTGATTTCTTTTACGGAGCATCGATTGCTTCAACATTGACAAAACTAGCATTACGTTATGGAAATGTAGTTAAACCGACTGAACGCAATTGGTTGGGATTATTCATTTAGAAAAGTCAGGTAAGTTTGGTCAAACTTATCATGCAGCGGAATTATTCGGTGCAAGACTCGAGTTGTCAAATTTTTAATAAGAGGTTAGCCACTTTGAAAACATTTAGTATTTTACGGCCGGTATTTCAGTCTACAGTTAAACCAAAAATTTTCTGGTTACTGATATTTTTCTCGGTTAAGCGTATTTCAGTACTTGGTCAACAACAAACTACGGTTAGATTAACCTGTATTTTAACCCAGCTCCTTGGTGTAAGTTAAACCAAATTTCTTGGGTTACGCAAGCGTATTGGTTACAATGTAGCATTCCTTCAAATTGCAACTTCTAACCTCAATTTATTTGTAAATCGAAAAAGAGATTTATAAAATTAAATAAAATATTTATTAAAATTAATGAAAGAAGAATTTGAAATTAAGTTAAATAATACAAAATAACTTAAAAATTATTATATTTGTCTTTTTACTATAAATTATTAAAATAAGTCATTAGTTTATTTCGATTATTGTTTCTATTTAGAATATGATGATCTACTGGTACATTATTAACATAATTCAATTGTATGTTTTCTTCTACTGTTAGTACAGGAGGCTCCAGTTCATTGTTTTCTATACATTTAGCGTGTGTAAAACGAATTGAAACCAATTAATAACTATTTAAAAAATTATATTTGGTAAAAATTCTAAAACAGGGTAATTTTTATTTTAAAAAATGCATAATTTAAAGCGTTTTTTTAAACATTCTTCTATTTCTTCTACATCTAACTTTAAAATTTTTTTAAATGGCACCATACCTTTTTTTTATACCTCAGATGAAAGCGTATTTATTAAGCAATTTGCTGGTGTAATTAGTTTTCAAAATGTCACTTGTTTTTTACCCTTTTTAAACAATAATATTTTATTATAAAGAAACGAATGTAATAAATAGTCAGTAAATGTAAGTAATTTCTTTGCAATTTACAAAAAAAGTGAAAAAAACATAAAGTAAACACTTTTAATTTACTGAAATGCTAAAAAACAAAATAAGATAATATTGTAATAAATTATATATTTAAATTGGGCGTCGTTAACTGCTTGTCAATGGGAAAGACGTTGTTTACAATTTTGACTCAAGTTCTTTTTGAATTCTTTGTTGTAAAACATTTAAATTATTTGGTCTGTTTAAATAAAGCTTGCCGTTTAAATGACCCCACAAAAAAAGTCCAGTGGAGTAAGATGAAGCGATGAAAGTGGCCATTTTATCCTGTCTTTTCGACCAATGCATCTTATTGCAAACAATTCACTGAGATACGCCCACTATTACAAAAAAAAAACATTTTTTTAACTTTTTAAAAATGTAGTTTTATTTTTTTATAAAAACTATTTATTTAATTTGAAAACTAGTTACACCAACAAATTACTTATTAAATTAGTTTTTATTAGAGGTATCAAAAAAGGTATAGTGCCATTTAAAAAAATTTTGAAGTTGGCTGTGGAGAAAAGAAGAAGAATGTTTAAAAAAAAACTGAACATCTCAAATTGTGCATTTAAAAAAAACGACGTGTATTAGGATTTCTACCAAATATATTTTTTTAAAAAGTTATTAATTGGTTTCAGTTCATTTTACACACGCTGTATATTGTGTAACACTGCTGTTGCTACCATTACTCATTGAACTTGGTCAATATTTAAATTTATTCCTTGGATAAGATTAGAAATCTTTTTTCCAAACTCCATTAAAGCATTCTACGGCATTTCTTGTTTTTATCTGAGTTTTATTGGACAAATTTTCACCTATAATACTGATTTGAGACGGGAGTCATTAAATAATTTTTCACCAATAAAATATTTCCCATTTCAAAAAGCACCTAAACAAACCTAACTGCGCATGTTCCATGAAATGCATGTTTACCAACCACATAAAAATGTGGGTTAGTTAACCAGGATTACAACACAGCCATCGATAAATACTAGCCGCGCTGAGATAAACAGCGGCAACACTGTCAGCGGACCGATGAAATGTAAACAACAGTTTGTCATTTCTTAAATTTGTTCTAATTATGCAGTTTTCTTATGTACTATTTATGTTTAATTGATTCTAAGGTGTGTGAGTTGTTATGCTAAATGGATTAGACTAACACGTAACATATGTGAGTTCGATTTTAAAAAAATATTTCTAAATTACTAACATAACCTCAAAATTTGAAAAGTTTTTAATTAATTCTTTTGCTTTGATTTTTTGGGGATTCTAATGTTTACATCTTATTGCTCTATTGACATTTAATCGATGTAGTGAGTTTGAGTGCATTAAAAATTAGATTTCCTCTTTAAAACCACCCCTAACAATTCCGGCATCAGTGTCATTAAATGTTTGAAAATCCAGCTAAGAAGACAAGTGTCAATATAAACAACATCACGAAAAGGTTTTATATCGTTATCTTAATTGTGGATTTTCAATTATACTGAAATCTTAGTGATATTGTTATTAATACTAAACATTTGCTGTCTAAACTACTGAAGTACATCTTTTAGACAAATCTCGCTTAAAGGTTGATGTTTTGCCTTAAATCTTTTTTATTATACATTTGTATTTATCAAGGCAAGTAGCCAATCAAAGGATTTATCCATAATCCAGGTGATGGATCGTTTTTAAAGGACAAGATAAAGTATCTCAAAATCAATGCTTAACAAATGAAATCCCATTAACTTTATTTGTATAGTTGTAAAATTAGAATTATAGGGAATAGTGCGTTCTGTTTTCATCAATATTATCTCTCTCTCTCTCTCTCAACCTTTTCTCAAGCTGTTCAACCCTTTGCCAACGTGATAATCGGTTCTCCTTTATTTCGGTCAAATTTGGTTCTAGCGTCGCCATGATATTGTCCCCAATAAGGAAATGACCTGGGGTTAATGTGGAGAAGTCGTTTGGATCAGAGGAAAGCGGTGTAAGAGGACGTGAATTTACGCAAGCTTCTATTTGGACTAAAAGAGTGTACAACTCTTCGTACGTTAATAATGCATTTCCCATTATTCTTTTTAAATGAAATTTCACAGATTTAATACCCGCTTCCCACAAACCCCCCCGATGGGGTGACCTGGATTCAATAAATTTCCATGTAACACCATCCTTTGCTAACGGTTCAATAATGTTTGTTTCAAAATTTGATGTTGCAAATAAATTTTTGAGTTCACGATTGGCACTTGTGAAATAAGTGGCATTATCTGAGTAGATGGTTAGAACTTTGCCACGCCTGCTCATGAATCTTTTTAAGGCGCCAAGAAATGATTCTGTTGTACTATTTCCTACTAATTCTAAGTGCACTGCGCGGCTAGCAAAACAAATAAATAAGGCAATGTAAACCTTTACTGACCTTTTACCTCTTCCCAGACCTTCTTTGATTAGTATCGGTCCGGCATAATCAATTCCGCAATTAACAAATGGTCGGTTTGGTTGGACCCGCTGGCTCGGTAAATCACCCATTATTTGATTAATTGTCGGAGGTTTGACTTTGAAACACTTGACGCACTTGTGTAATAAGTTCCGCGTAATGTAACGCCCAGCGATTGGCCAAAATTTTTCTCGCAATGATGCAAGAGTTGCTTGCGCTCCCGCATGCAGAAGTTTTTCGTGTTCATGTATGATTATTAATTTTGTGACATAATGTTTGGGTAAGACTTGTGGAAATTTTTGTTCATATGGGATGTTTGCATTTTTTAGCCGACCGCCTATACGGATGACACCATTGCTGTCTAAAAATGGATTGAAGTTGTATAGTTTACTACGTGCATTAACATATTTATGTTGTGACAAATCTTTAATTTCTTGTGCGAATTCTGTTTTTTGAATTAATTTAATTATTGTATTTAGCGCGTTTTGATTTTCTGTGGGAGATAATGTGCCTGTCCATTTGTTATTTGGATGTTTAAGATTGTTAATGAATCTTAGAACACAAGCTATGATATTTTGTAATTTAATCAATCTTGAATATTTTGTTAAACAGGGAAATTCGTCAACTTTCTTTGTCGTTTTTAGTACTTGCTTCCTTTTTTCTAAATTAAACGTTGTGTCTGATTTATTTATTGAATTAGGCCAATGTTGTGCATCATTTTTTAAAAACTGTGGACCGTGCCAGTTGTGTACCAGAAGAATTTATTAATTTTTCAGGTACCGTCCCGCGTGAAATTAAATCGGCTGGATTATGTTTAGATGAAATGTGACGCCATTGGTTACTGTTAGTGAATTGCTGGATATCTGATACGCGATTCGCGACAAAAATCTTCCAAGTATTTGGTGGGGCTGCTATCCAAGATAATACAATGGTTGAATCTGTCCATAAAAAAATTCCGTTTTGAGTTGATTGAAATGCATTTAAAACCTTGACTAAAAGTTTCACGAGCAGTACCGCCCCGCAGAGTTCTAATCGGGGTAATGAAATTGTTTTTAAAGGCGCGACTCTAGACTTTGCACACAACAGTTGTGTAACATACTTATTATTTGACCCTTTGGTTCGTAAATAAATACATGCACCATGTTATTTGATACCTTTATTACGTTACGGGGTATTGGGAGTGTATTTAATAAGGGAAGTTGCTGTATGAAAGCACTCCAGGCAAGATACAAATCTTCAGGTAAAGGGTCGTCCCAACCTGATTTCAACGTCCACAATTTTTGAATTAACATTTTTGCAGTTACTACTACCGGTGCGATTAAACCTAAAATATCATAAATTTGTGCGATCATCGATAATATTGTTCTTTTGGTCACATTGGCTGTTTGTTTTGACGAAATTGAATATTTCAAAGCATCTTTACTAGGATTCCACATAAGCCCTAAAGTTTTTGTATCTGAATGATCCAAATGAATTAAATTAGGGTCATTCATTCCAGTCTTATTGCGCTCAAAATCAGGTATTAATTCTGGACAATTGGAAACCCATTTTCGTAATTCAAATCTGCCCCTTTTTAATGCGCCTATTAATTGGTCTCTTAATTCGATCGCTTCTGCAATATTGTTGGCACCCGTTAGTAAATCATCGACATAAAAGTCTCTGAGTATAATGGGAAAAGCTAGTGGATAATTTTCTTCCTCATCATAAGCTAACTTTTGCAAGCATTTTGTGGCTAAATACGGCGCACATGCTGTCCCGTAAGTTACTGTTTTGAGTTCATATACCTTTACCGGTTCGTTTACATTCTTACGCCATAAGATTATTTGAAATTTTGTGTCTTTCTTATCGACCCATATTTGGCGGTACATTTTGGCAATGTCCGCTGTCATAACAATTTGATGCACTCGAAACCGCAAGATAATTGAAAACAAATCTTGTTGTATCGTGGGTCCGACCATTAGGACATCATTCAGGCTAACGCCGGTGGTTGTTTTAGCGGACGCGTCAAAAACAACTCTAACCTTAGTGGTAGTGCTAGATTCTTTGATTACTGCGTGATGTGGGAGGATAAATTGATCAGTCATTGAATTTTCAAAAGTGTACGGCCCGACTACCTTTATGTGATCTAATGTCTCATATTCATTCAAAAAATTAGTGTAATCTAGTTTCAGTTGAGGATCGTTTAATAATTTTTTCTCTAATAAATTAAACCGCTTCAACGCACATTGATCCGATGATCCTAACAATTCAGTTTTATTTTTGAACGGCAACTTTACAACAAAACGACCGTCCTCATTTCTAAGAGTATGCTCATAAAAATGCCTTTCGGCTTGCTCCTCTTTTTGGGAAAAATTTGGTTTATTTGAACATTCCTCAATTTCCCAGAATTTGCTAAGTTTTTGTTCCAGTAAACATGTTTCGTTGGAGATTAGATGGCACCCAACAAAAGCTTTGCCGGAAAGGTTTACAGCACCCCCAATTAACCATCTCAACTGAGTTCGTTGACAGTGGATGTTGTCGGTTAGTTTTATTTGACCTTCGCAAAGTAATTGCCAAAAATGTTCAGCTCCAATTAATAAATCTATTTCACTCGATTGATTGAAATATGGATCAGCTAGATTTAAATAATTTGGAATCTTCAAATCACCTTTCGAAAAAGATTGCGAGGGTAAATTTTCTGTTACGTTTGATAAGACTAAACAGTGCATTTGGATTAAAAATGAATTATAATTAGATTTGGCAGTTACCATTGCAGATTTGTCAGCCTTTGTTATGACTTGATTAATTCCAGTAATAGGAATGTCTATTTTACTTGTTGAGAGTCCTAATTTTTTGCACAATTTTGTAGATAAAATATTACATTGTGAACCACAATCTAACAATGCTCTGCAGGGTTGATAACTTCCCTTGCTATCTTTAATTTGAACAATTGCGGTTGATAATAAGATCATATTGTTGCTAGTTTGAACATTTAAACAAGAATTGTTAGCATTTGTTGAAGATGGGCCACTCTCGGTTGTAACATGCTCGGGTTGATGCAATAAAGTGTTATGCAATTTAGATTGACATTCACGACAAGTACTAGTTGATTTGCATTGATTTACAGTTTCGTTAACAGATAAGCGAGCAAAATCTGCACATTTATAAATGATGTGATTAGCATTTTTGCAATATAAACACGTATTTTTACACGCGACATTAACAGTGGTTTTAAATTTCGAGGCATTATTTTATGAATGTTCGAATATTCCCTTTTATTTGTTTTCGCGGATTGATTGTTCGCCTTAAACATAGATTCTAAATATTGAGCTCTGTTTTTTAAAAATTCTATTAGTGTCGTTAACTTTGGTATTTTAGTGTCTAACGTGGCTTGCCAGTCCTTTCTAGTTACGTAATCTAATTTTTCGACTATAATAGGAACTAAAATTATATCTAAATGGTCTACGGCTATTTTTTGATTTCTAAGTGCTTCAATGTTGGCTGTCACATCTATAACTAATTGTTTTAATGCTGTGGATGAAGCCTTTTGAATTGTGGGTGAATCTAATATTCCATAAACATGTTTCCTCTTGTTTGGATGCTCACGCTGCCCTGGGATACGATGCTGCCTCAAGTGAAGATTTTCACTGGTACATCCGGTTCGATGGGACCAATATGTTTGGTTTAGTGGACTGTATATTAAGTGAATAAAACTCAATGGTTTTGTAACAACTCTATTTACTAATATTTACACTTATGAATAAACAAATTGAATATAATGTCTGGTCGCGACGGGAATGTGATGTTCTATTGTTCTCTGTTCGTCGGGTGGACCAGTGGTCTTAGAGGGGTTGAGCCACCCCCTCTCCTGGTCCTAATGGCCTGAACAACCCTTATGGAGCAAATTGTTTCTGTTTGTAAAATGTACAAAAAAATTACCAATTTGATGGAACTGGTAGTTGGATACTGCAATTAAATAATAAAATAAATGTTGTTAAATGTGCTTACGTCACAGTTAAAAAACTTGTTAAATGAAGAGTTAAATACATTAAGGGTCGGTTTACAGAAAGTAAATTAAATATTTAATTGCGATTAACTTTTAATTTGCGATTAAATCGGCTTTCCTGGCGTTTAACTGGTCAAAATCGGCATTTAATCGCGAATTAACTATTTAATCACAATTATAGTTAATGCCAGCTTCTCTAAACTGGCCCTTAAAGTAGTTAAACTACATTTTAACAACTTGTAGTTAACTGTTTAACAACACTGGTATGTTGTATTATTGTTATTTGCGAATGAGGCTTACGTATTTGTTTCCTAATAATTATTAATTTTGTCTTGATAAAGGAATTAGATGTGACTAAAGTTCCGAATTTCTAATAAAGTTTTCGTTCGTTTAGGCGATATTTTCATCTCTATAGTTTAGGCTCTAGAGATGCTTAAAGAAGATAATTGAACAACCCTTCTCATATTCTGATCTAACGTATTTACTTTATCTAAAACTTAAGGTAATTAGATTATTACCTTCAAAAAAACAATATTTTTACCGACGAGTTTTGCTTAAAAACAAGTAAAAAACCCTTACTGTGTTAGAAACAGGCGTATCAAACATTCGACTAGAATTTATTCGCACAAAAACGCTTTGTAATGGAATATGAAAAGGTTTTTTTTCTCTTCTTTAAACGTCTCTAGAGCCTAAACTATTAGAGATAAAAATATCGTCGTCTGGACTTTATTATACAAGATAAATTATACTCTACAACTTTTTCTTTTAACTCTCAAGAATATGGTGTAGTAACTTTTCTTTTAATTTTTTTTATACAAATATGGGAATATAATCCTCTGTATGAAAGTATTTTGTTATTTATTTTGAAACTTCTTTGATAGGAAAAATTGCTTTACTACTTTGAGCATATTTGTGTTGTCACAATGAATGTTATGGACTGGATACGGATTTGTATAGTATAACCAATTGTTTTTAAACCTAATAAAAAAATTTACAGATCATTTAAATATCACAGTAATCAAAATATGTAGTATCATTTATGATTGAGCATGTACAGGGTGAATCAAGTTATACCCACACATCCAAAACAGCCATTTCTAATTAAGCAAACATTTTCAGAAAAATTGTAGGTAGGTGATATTTTCAAATAGAGGAAGATTTTCTCCAAGTTTCAAATTGTTTACTTGTACGGTTACTTTTTTCACTTTTGCTCATTTGATTATAAATTACTGGTGTATTTTGATACAATGCTTTAAAGTGGCTAATTAAATTTATGAGCAAATGTGTCGATTGTCTTTAACATTTTGATATTGGAAGCACTTACTTTCATGTAATTTATGAGAGTGTCATAAATTTTATTGAAAAAAGGATCCCATCAGAGTGGTGGGTTTCTGAAATATGCTATTCGTCATAAAACTGACACACGACTATTGTGGAGACTTGAAGACTAAGGCAGCTGGTAAGAAATTCCTAGGTCATAAATCTACTTCAATTGTTGGGGTGTTGGGCTGGGGATTTGTTACTACTCCAAGTTATCAAGTCATAAATTAGACTAAAATATTTGATAAATAATATAAAAGTGGGTTTTAATCAAAGTCTAACATTTTAATAATACATTTTCTATCTTAGGCTGGCTTCAATAAAGTTTGAAATAATAATTAATAACATATTAAAAGACCTGATTTGATTTTTGTTCTTTTTTTTTTTTCAGAAACTTTTAGAAGCTTTTCCTAGTATAAAGTCAGTGAAGATTCACAGAGCTGCATTGTGGATTTTAGGCGAATATGCAACTACAGTGAATGATATTCAGTCTGTTTTAAAAGAAATCAATCAAACGTTAGGTGAGGGACCTCTACTTGATGCAGAACAGCGTTTAGTGACTGGAGACAGCGAAGAAAGTACTCAACCTAATCCCACACAAACTTCAAGCACTCTTGTAATATTTGACGGTACTTATGCAACTCAATCTGCTTCCAATACTGTACAGTAAATAGAAAGAAAAATGCTTGAATTCAGTTTTGTGTAAATTTTCTGGATTTTAGAAAAAGCACAAAAGAAAAGCGACCTCCACTTCGTCAGTATTTGATTGATGGTGATTTCTTTTACGGAGCATCGATTGCTTCAACATTGACAAAACTAGCATTACGTTATGGAAATGTAGTTAAACCGACTGAACGCAATTGGCTGGGATTATTCATTTAGAAAAGTCAGGTAAGTTTGGTCAAACTTATCATGCAGCGGAATTATTCGGTGCAAGACTCGAGTTGTCAAATTTTTAATAAGAGGTTAGCCACTTTGAAAACATTTAGTATTTTAGTAGAATGATAAAACGAAGATATCTTCAAAATTTTTACCTTCTATGACTGTCGGAACTTTGGTTGCGGAGCAAATAACGTTTTTAGATTTTTTAATTACTCAAATTTGCCAACGAAGTAACAATATTAGTACTATTTTATTGGCTAAATCTAAGAAACTTTTATTACAAATTTTCAGGGGTTTTGTTGTTTATATTTTCTTTTGTAATGTGCATATATGGGGCAGAAAAATAAACCAAATTTTGTGAAATACTAAGTGAAGATAGTTTATATGTATTATATACATAAGTATAATTATGATATATGTACTGCAATGAATAATTTTATAGTACAGTATGAATAGTAGTATTAGTATGAATCACTAATAATAGTTATTACGTTATGATTTACAAACAGTTGCATCAGAGATTGCTGAGATATCTAATTGCACATTAAACTACAGGCTGTTCTATAAAAAAAACCTATGAAAAAAAAATACTTATTAATGCATCAATAGAAAATAGAGATAAACAGTTTTATAATAAAACGATATTACAGTAATTATTTAAAAACAATTTTAGATAATATGATTTTAAATAAATTAAATATTAATTTGTAAAGTATGAGTGTTGTATGCAGGCACAATAAAGACCTGGCGCTCATATGTTTACTGAATTAAAATAAAAATTTATTTTCTTGCCTTATTACTGTATTTTCAAAAATTCAACGTTCTTGACTACCAGCAAGTGATTTGTTCTCTCACACACATTTAATCTGTGTATTATACTATCTCTCTCTCTTTCTCCCCTATACTATGTTGTCACCGCAGCTCGCTTCGGCAACGTATAGGCGAGGCTCTATCCAAGATCTATGTGTGGATCCAAGTCTGTACCCAACCTTACGGATCTGTATTTTTAAATTGTCTTAACACATGATATGACATTTAGATCAAATAAACTTACCGTTAAAAAAAAACGAAACATCTCATGCAATCTCATCTGTTGATATCCTGTACAGGTGTCCCATCGTATATACATAGTGGAATTTTGAACCCTTAGAATAAATGAAAAAAAAAAAATAATAATAATAAAATAAAATTTGTTAACTAACCATTCACTTATCAGGCGCTACAATAATCTTAAAAAATATTAGCGATTTGTTAGTTCCTTTAAGAGAAAAATAGCAATTTATACAATAAAATTTTATTTTTATTTTTTTTTTAATTTGTTTTTTGCATCTGGTAATAGGTAACATGTCAGGAAGTGATTTTGCAAAATCAAAAATTAAAAATCTTTCACAATAGCCACGAAATTAACCAATATTTAAAAGCAGCTAAATTGAAGCGTTATTTATTGGTATCCTAATAATAATTGAAGCTAACCGCAAGGCAAGACAGACGGCTTCGATTCTTAGGCAAATAGAGCCCATTGTTAAAACTACCTACTGCCTGAACCATAAATAACTACCCCTAATTTTGCGGTATTATAATTATTTGTCGTAAATATCTTTCTTAAGGACGTTCCCTGAAAAATCACTTTTCTTACAATATCTTTCAATTTTTAAATACACATACTTCTAACTGTTCTTCATACGCAGGTGTTTTTTTTAATAGGCCTTGCGGTACTAAATTTCGAAATATTAACAATCGAAAATCGTACATTTAACATGTATTCCCTATCCCGACCGTAGTTGGAATAAGCATTTAATTTGATAGGAACCGTACTTTTCTTAGGATTTTTTTAAAAAACTGAGAATAATTAATTGAAGATATAACAACAATTTTTATTCAAAAATAACATAAACAAGCGGTATTTAATTTTTATAAATAATTTTTTAAGTTTGTTGAAAACCTGACAAAATAATTTAAAAACATTACATTTTGATTAATTACATTGGGATCCAAATTTTGTTATAAAGGATTACTATTGAGACCAAACTGAAGACTACTGCTAAAAAAAAAATTTGATTAAAATTTGCGAAATTTGATTTTTAAAAATGGTGTGCCCCCCTGGTTATTTCCGAAACGGCTTATGTTAGATTAGTGCAATTTTTTTTCAGCATTATGAACTAAATTGATAACTAGTTTATTTTAGTTTTGTTCAAAATTTTAAATTTAAGAAAAAGATATGAGGTAATGAAATTTTAGAGAGAGAATATTTTTCGAATAGTTTTTCTAACTTTTTTTATAATTAAAATTTTGGAAAAAACCAAGAAAAGACTAGTCCTTAATTTGTCTCATAATGCTGAAAAAAAAATCGTCATCGTTCTAACATAAGCCGTTTCGGAAATAACCAGGGGGGGCATACCATTTTTAAAAATCAAATTTCGCAAATTTTTTTTTAGCAGTAGTCTTCAGTTTGGTCTCAAAAGTAATTCTTTATAACAAAATTTGGATCCCATGCTCCATTTACAAAATACAGAGTTTTAAAAAATCGTCGGCCGCCACTGGGTGGAACTACCTTAAAGTGACGTCTCCCTTTAATCACAGATATCTCAATTACTAATAGTAATAGATTTTAATTAATTTTAATTGCGCTAGGTGACTTCCTGATATATGAGCATTATTTGTAAGCAAAAGAAAAAAAATAATTTTTTTTAGCACGAATTGCTATTTTTCTCTTAAACGGACTAACAAATCGCTAATATTTTTTAAGATTATTGTAGCGCCTAATAAGTGGACAGTTAATAAGAAGTTTTAATTTTTTTCTGTTTATTCTAAAGGTTCAAAATTCTACTATGCATATACGATGGAACACCGTGTACAAGGAGATATAAATTCGCTAAGGCTTGACAAAACTAACAGAGGTCTCTTTATTTTCTTGCTTTCAGTGTATGGTGCAAAACATGTTAATGAAAAATGGATGAACATGAACTTCTCCATTTATTAAATCATCACAAGGTGCCGTGTCCTCGGAACTGGACGACCGTCATTCAACCGGTTGAGAACGACACACTATCTCAAAATTATATTCGCTATTTTTCTGAATATCTACTGCCCATTAGGGGGACTCCATTACAAATTACATACGTTGGACCATTGAACAACCAACGAAAACCTTTTTGTCAATGGATTATCTACTTTCGTCATACTCTCCCCACAGAGACAGGCGTGTGTAGGCAGATTCTGCAACATCTTAAAGAAAATAAACCACGAAACACGACAGTGAAACTCTCGGCGCAAAATAAACGTGACCTTTGTGCGATTTATACTATGTGTTGTACATGTACCCGTTGGGATTTTTGTGATGAAAACGAAGCCAAATTGGTGGATGTGTTTAAAATTAAATTAGAAGGGTCTTGTTAAATATATTATTTCTAAATGCATTAAACAAAAATAAAGTTTAATTTTGTAAAGTGGTTTTGTTATTGAATAATGGCCTGATGTGAGTCAGACTTGAGTTTTGTGTATGGCATACTTTTTTTTATAAAATTTTTTCCTATATTAAAATATAACTTCTCTTTGCGTTATGTTATAGTGGAGTAAATCGGTGCAAAAACACAGTCGGGTTATCAACTTTTGAGTAAATAGCCACTTTAGGAATATGTTAGTAATAACTAAGCTTTGGTGCAAAAGAGTCTTGCTTAAACGATCAAGTAATTAACCGCTGTAATCCAGCGGGCTGCATGTTATACATTCAACTGGTCTACACCAGTTGACCAGTAGACCAGTTGAATGAATAACATGTAGCCCGCTGGATCACACCGGTTAATTACCACGTCGTTTAAGCAAGACTCTCTACCACCAAAGCTTAGAAATAATAACCAATCTAAGTATCTTAAAAATTTTTATTATTAGCAGAACATAGGTTTCGGGGCGAGAAACCACAAAAATGAGGCTTTTTGAGGGTGCGGTTTTGGTTTTTATTTTTTTTTAAATTACTTAAATTGCTAACAAAGTAACAATATCTATTGGTACCATTTTATTATCTAAATCTAAGAAACCTTCAGTTAAAATTTAATAAGGTTTTCTTCATCTTCTCTTCTACAATATACATATGTATATACAGGGTGTTATTAAAGTACTGTTACAAATATTAATAGGCACTAGCTTTTGTTAAAAGAATGCCAAACAAACAAATTTGCTTTATACAAATGTTTATACCTAGATTTTAAGATATACAATGTAGTTTTTGCTCAAAAATAGTCTTGTTATACAACGTGTATTTCAAAAATATTCTTTTTTGAAAAATACATTTCACAGTGTATATCTCAAAAACCTACATTTTAAAAGGCAAATTTGGATATTTAGCTTCTTTACAACAAAGGCTATTACCAGTTTTACCTATTAAAATTTGTAAAGTTACTTTAAAAATACCTGTATATCTAATTTCAACATTAAAACTAGGAATATCACCAGAAAAAATTTGACACTGTATTACAAAAAAATTGTTATAATACACGGTATCACGTTCACAAACAACTTAATTTTTTTTACAGCATATAGATAACTCGAATACCTACTATAAATATTTATATAAAACAACTATGGATATTTAGCATTTTTTTAACGAGAGCTATTAACTCAAAATTTCTAACATTACTTAAAATAACGTATTTTGACTTTTGAGCGTTTTTGAAGATGGTCGATGGTCGGGCGTTGGTATCCTTCAAAAATACGCTGACACATCGACCTAAAAATTACCTCAAAAAAAAACGAGTTTACTGTAAAAGCAATTTTTTTTTCCGTTATAGAAATTATTGGGTGGTTTGAATAAAAGTGAAGTAAATGCTAATACTACAGAAACGAAGTAAAAACTTCAAAGTAGTTGAAATTGGCATTCCTGTATAAGTGTATATCTAGATCCATACTTATAATTAATAATTATGCAAAAAATGCAGTTTTTATTAGATTTAACAGAGAAAATGTGGACTGGTTGGCTAACCATTTTATTGAGGAAGAAAGCGACAGCAGAGGCGGAGGACTATCAAAAAGGCAACAAATGGAAATTTATTTGAGAACACTTGGTGCGTTAATTTAAATACTTTTTTACAAATATTATTTGATATCTTATACAAGTGATTTTTTTTATCTGTTCCCGTCCGAAACTCTAAAAATAGGCAACACGTTATACAAACGAAAAGTTAGTTAATTAATTAATTAATGTGGCAACAAATGATCTAAATAAATTGACTCTGGAAGCACTGTTAAAGGTATTATCAACAATATTGACATTAATTCACAACTCTAAAAACCTTAATTTTGAAAATAAATTTTTAAAGTATAATGTGTTGCCTATTTTTAAAGTTTCGGGCGGTAACAGATAAAAAGATCACCTGTATATAGAAGATCCTGGCTTTCAAATAGGTGTAGGCGTTGATTTAGGCCTACATTATTCAACAGTATCTAAAGTTGTCAAAAAAGTTTCTGGGTACATATGTAGTAAAAGAAATAACTGGATAAAATTTCCTACTACCCGTGCTGAATTAAACAACGCTGCTGAAGAACGGACTGCTAACAGCCATTTTCCAAATGTTATTGGGGCAATTGACTGCACACATATTAAGATTGTGTGAAAAAAAATCCAACAGTTTAAAAAAAATAGTTTCTAGAGAGAAAAATGTCAAAATGTAGAAAAATGGCAAAAATTTATAAATGTTGTACTTTTGTTCAAAGTGGTTGAAGATGTGAAAGAGAGAAATAGGTATGTGCGATTACATTTTAAACTATTTACTACTCTCTGAATCTGAAAATATATAGGTACTTCTTATAGTACTTCTTTATAGTAGTACTTGCTTCCGAATGGGGGTGCAGACCCTACAACGATAAGTAAATACTACCGGAACTACCAAAGTACTTCAACTTGAAGTATTTGCGGTGAAGTAAATGCTCTAACTTGAAGCATTAGCATTTAGTCATTTACTTCATTTTTATTCAAACCACCCAATGCGTTCTTATTCTTATTGTAGTATTCAACGATAGGCAACTAACAATGTCATTATTGTTATCTAGTTATAATTTGGTTTTGTAACACAACTTACTTAATTTGAGTTTTTTTATTTTTCTGATTGTGATATTGAGACCATCCAGGTCTAGCTGGCCTTTTAATATATGCAACTAACAATACAGCGACATTATTTTAACTAACTAACAGTTGAAACTAACTAACAGTTTTATTACAGGAAAGGGTTGGTAATGGTACATACAAATAAATTAGGGTTGTGCTACATTTTTTGTATTTGGTAATTGTTTTTATGCAAATTTAATATGTATAACTGTTATCTGATAAGACCTCGTAGTTTTTCAGCATTCTTAGGGATAATAATACTATTAATTATCGGTTTAACAGGTGGAAATGAAAGGGATGATGTCCAGCATGACTGTCTACATATTTATAATTGCAAATTGTTTATTTATCTCGGGCCCAAGTGTTGTAATTTGTTGTTTTTGATTTCACAGTTTTTCTTTTAGCTAATCAACCCCGGAGTGGACTATTTATCTGGGGACATCCGAACTGCGGTTAGAATTTAGCCAGATAAATGAGTCATTACCAAAAATATTTTAGGGACCGAACTGCGGTGCGCTTTGAAACTCCGGGGGGTTCTAAAATTGTAATCCTATTATCGGTGATATTAGCTTAGTGGTGTATAACAGAATTTTTTTTCGTTGCTTGTGGCATGATGAACAACAATTTTATCAATAAACTAACAAAAAGAAATTTGAGTCTATCTAAAATCCCAAATTTATGCATGAAGTTTAAACCTCATCATGTTTTTTGAAATCTGTGATAAGCAAATTTCCATTTTCAGGTAAAACATCAAAACACCAAAATTACTTACTTGAATCCTTTCCGGCTAGGTTCCATAGTTTGGTTCTCACAATATCTTTAGATCTTCCGGCTTAAAGTTTATATGACAATACTTTTCATCAACTCCTTAATTTTATTTAAACTTTTGCTTATAACTTTTTGTCTGTAAAAGTTAGAATCAAAAGCTTTTAACACAGTGATAGATAAGTAATATCTATTACTTACTATAAAAAAGCTCTTTACTAAATTTTTATTGTATGTACCAAGTAATTCAAGTTTTATCAGCACCCCCAAAATACTGCTTTCTAAACACCAAAAAATTATAAAAAAAATTTGAGGTTGATTTTTATATATAGAAAACTTGAACAAATTTTCAAATTGTTTTCTTATACGGTTAGTTTTTTTTAATTATGTCTAATTAATTATAATTTTAGGTAAATGATTTTTTGTGTATTGGTGTACTTTGATACAATGCACCAAAATGTCTAATTACAACGATTTCCACAATTTAAAAAAAAATGCAGACTTATTGTGATACACATTTGTGATTAATTGATACCAACACAGCCAAAAAAAAATTTTTTTAGGTTTTATTTATATTCTGGTTTTATTACTTTATAGCAGCTTGTGGAACGTGGCTCCCTACTGTGAATAAAACCGCAGTTAGAACAAGGATTAGGTTCCGGCAGGTAGGCAGATACACTTCAACCGCAGTTCGGTCGCTACCTGAAAATCCACCGCAGTTCGGACGCACCGATTTATCTAGCCTAACGTCATGGGAACATGATATTTAACATAATTATTTGTTTAATTGTTCGAGTGGCTGAATAATTGATAATGTTTTAGCTAAATTAATCTAAAATTGAAGATTTTAGATGGTAAAACGAATCACGGTTCGACGAAGCTGGCGCCTGAAATTCTCTTATCAAGGGAGTGATGACAGACCGGTAACAGCTCCAAACAAACGCTTTTTGGTCGAAAATCAGCAAGTTCATAACCAGAGAAAAGCCAAAAGAACATAAGCTTATCGCTACAAATTAATAAAAATTTCCAGACTGTGGGAACACACAAGCAACCCCCTGAGAAAAGTCACGTAGCCACCTCCGACGTCACTAAAAATTTGGATATAAAAGGAACCCCCAGACAAGCCAACGTCAGAGAATGTTTTACCATTCTCCATGTTGATGAGAGCTTCTCTGTCCGTGACGAGTTTGAGCCTTATTAACAATTTTTAATAAACTTATTTTTTTCCTTTATTGGAAAAGACTGTTTATTTTAACGATTATTTCGTTATTTTCAACTAGAAATTGGTCAGTAGTTGTCCAAAGTGGAGCTTCTCTGTCCGTGACGAGTTTAAGCCCGCTGCAAACTCTCTTGACCAATTATTTTCGTTGTTTCGACGAGAAATCGGTAATCAGTTATCTAAAGTGGAGCTTTTCTGTCTGTGACGAGTTTGAGCCCGCCGCGGATAACTCTTTGAACTCTCTTGCCGGTTATTTTCGTTATTTTGACGAGAAATTGGTCACCAGTTGTCCAAAGTAGAACTTCTCTGTCTGTAACAAGTTGAGCCTGCCGCAAATAAATCTCTTGACCAGTTATTTTCGTTATTTTGACGAGAAATCGGTTTAAACGGGTTAAACCTTCCCCAGGTTATAAACTCGTATACCAATAATTTCCTTTTATTAATTAGCAGACCACGATGTCAAAAGAAACCGCAGAACATCTTCTCGTGGACAACGATGGTCCACCCAGTCCAGATGTTGACCACAATCCCACAGGTCGGTATCAAAGGGGTAAAGGCTAAATTTCATCACTTTGTGATGAATGTCCAACGACTTATAGTCACATGGGAGTCCCTGGAAATTACAATCAAATCTGCTAATTGTTATTTTGTTCACTCATTTATGTATTTATCTATTTATTTTTATTATTTACCGATTAAGTTAGCTCCGCGTATGACTTGTACGTGTCTAACTACTAACGGCCTTTTGCTGTAATTAACTAATAGTTGATTACACTCATCTGACTCATTACTTGCACTTTAATTGCATCTCTTTACTATCCTTCTGGCCAAGCCGGAGACCGCTACCACAACCACACCAAGGGAAAAAAACGAAGCCAGCTCGGGAGTAGTACTATAGCACACTTAATCAAAACATGGCGAAATGTACAAAGTACATAAAAAGACTGCCTAGCTAATTATTATAAACAAGAAGACTCCCGAAAATGCGACATATTAGGGAAAGAGAGTACGCGGTAGTTGGTTCTTTGGGGAAACTTCTACGCACTCTTATCTATTAATTTTCTGAGTCGGAGGTGTTTAATCAGCTCTGCATTAAATCAGGGTTTAACCCTTTATGGCCTGCGGTGGTTCTCGACACCGGAATAGGCGTTGTAACCCTCAAAGGAATGCAACGTATTCTGTGTTGTATAACTAGGGCTAAGGATTTGATTTGTATAATGGGTTGCCTAAATTCGGGATAACAAAATACATCTTTGTACAAATTTTTGAATAAATGTTTTTATTCGATTTCAGCTGTTTTTCTGTTCCTTGATACACAGTGCTTAAACAACGAACAAATAAATACAAAACACAACGTAGAGTCCAAATAACAAAAATCCTAGACGATCATTCAAAAATCTAATTTTTGAACAGGCCAGGCCTTAAATGTGTCACAATATTAAAAAGCTTACATATTTTTATAATAAAATTTAATGCAAAACGATAATATGGATGGTGCCATCGTGATATCGAGACCAGGATTGCGCGCGCCGCTGTTTCAGTCATAGCACAGTACTATGGCACAGTCTCACTCTCACGGGTCTATGGCGCAAGCTCGATTGTGCTTGGGCCCGTTTGGGCTTGAGATCGACTAATTGCGGAAATGCCAACTCTATTATTTGGACGTATGACAGACAAAGTTCCTAAAGGTTGGAAGTTGATGACAGAAAGACAAGAGCGCCTAGCTAATTGCATATTTTTAGAATCTACACCAGTGGCGGCTGGTGATTTTTTTAAAACTCTGTATTTTGAAAATGGGCTATGGGATCCAAATTCTGTTATAAAGCATTACTACTGAAACCAGATTAAGAAGAACTGCTACAAAAAAAAATTGATCAAAATTTGCAAAATTTGATTTTTAAAATATGGTGGGCCTCACCTGGTATGTCCTAAACGGCTTATATTAGAGCGGTGGCGATTTTTTTTCAGCATTATGAGACAAATGTATGACTAGGTATTTTGTTTTTTTCCAAAATTTTAATTATTGAAAAAGATATAAGGTAATGAAATTTTAGAGAAAAAATATTTTTCGAAAATTAAATTTCAAATGCTCATAACTTTTTCTATCATTAAAATTTTGGAAAAAAACAAAAAAACCTAGTCATTAATTTGTTTCATAATGCTGAAAAAAAATCGCCACCGCTCTAATATAAGCCGTTTCGGAAATCCCAGGTGAGGCCCACCATTTTTAAAAATCAAATTTCGCAAATTTCGATAATTTTTTTTTTTTTTAGCAGTTGCCCTCAGTGAGGTCTCAATAATAATCCTTTATAACAGAATTTGGATCCCATGCTCCATTTTCAAAATACAGAGTTTTAAAAAATCACCAGCCGCCACTGATCTACACTAAATTCTGAGTCTGATATACTACTTTTTATAGCTTTTTGTGAAATAAAAATCTTTTATTTTTATTTTTTATCAAGAAGTCTGTGATGGTAATTTTTTTTTAAATAATGTAGGCAACCCTTAAAAAATCTGTCTACCTTTTATAATGTATTACATCAAACTGTTTGTCAACGGATATAACAAGAAAAATCATATTTTATTTTTGTTCATTAATATATTACAATAGTTATTTTGTAAATGTGCAATTATGACTGTTTTAAATATTATGTAGTTATTTTATATACAACCAACAACACGCTTTCATCTTTCGGTCACTAACTTCTAACTTTTAGGAATTTTGTATGTCATACGTCAAAATACTGGAGTTGGTATTTTCGCGTTCAGTCGAACTCAAGCCCAAACGGGCTCAAGCACAATCGAGCTTGCGCCATAGACCCGAGTCTGGGTAGTGTATCTCACAGTTGACATTTGTGTTGTGGTATGGTGTTCGTCCAATTGTTTTTAATAGGTAAATCCTGGCATTCAATAAATGAAGCGATTAATGATTACCGATTGCGATGCGATTGTTAAACGTCAAACAAAATTGTAATTATCGACAAAAATAATATCGAGATATATATAAAAATGAATGAGATTATACGTAAAGTATTTATAGGAGAAATATGCGAAAGCCATACTTTCTCAAACTAACTTGTTTCGCATGCGCATGCGTTGTATTGCGAAATTGCGATTATCCGATTGCAATCGTCGAAAAAGAACGATTGCAATCTTCAATCGATTCAAATCGGATTACTCCCACTCAGTGTTGTTCCGTCTATTACATTTGTAACAGATCTATTACATTTGCCAGGTTTCTATTACGCTATTACATCCTAAAAAAATCTGTTACTTTTTTTTACTAAAGTATTTTTCTGGGCAACACCTATCTGTTTGGTTCGAAAGACAAACTGGAAATGGACTAAAAAAAGACTAAACATTTTTCATGTGGAATCCAAAAAGGTCTCATTAATATTCCGAAATTTATTGCCAAACTTGCAGTGCCAGATGTGTCTAATAACATTAGGAATTTTGAATTGTAAAATTTGTTCCATGCGCAAATACGTTCTCACACCCATAGATAAAGAAGCTCACACCTCCAGGCGTAAATTCTTGTAGAGTACTTTGTACTAATTTTTGTGTTAACTAAGCAACAGATGGCGCCTTGACTTCTGTGGCATTTAAAGAACATTTTAAAAAAATTAATACATACTTCGCTAAATTTTGACAGTGATTGATCTTGGTCACATTATTATTTACTGCTTTGTTAATTTTTATGGTTTTTGTAAAACTTCCAGCTTGCCTTCATAAATATACGACTGTTTACAGTTGTGACGCCATCTACGTAAATTTAATAAAACTATGTTTAGAAAATCTATTACAGTTGCCTATAAATCTATTCATTTTTATTCAGAAACTAGTACATTTCGGTTTACGTCAAGAACAACACTGCTCCCACTGAACAGTGAACACCGCTAGCTGTCAAATATTACAATCGCTTATAATCGCTTACTTTATTGAATGCCCCTAATGAATGTCTTGTTATTTATTAATTGTTATAAGTAAAATGTAATTCGTCTGACATTCTGTTCATTTTCAATCAACGGTTTGTCTAAAATTAAAGTAAATCAAATAACTATCCTGACCCACGAACGTGGTTTTTACATTGTTGTAATCGTTTGTCAATGTCATAAAAGAAAAACATTGTTTTCGCGTCCAAAACATGGTAGTAATTTTATAATAGTAGGTAGATCTAGTAGATAGTAGATATTTTCAAATAGAAGAAGATTTTCTCCAAGTTTTAAATTGTTTACTTGTACGGTTACTTTTTTCACTTTTGCTCATTTGATTATTACTGGTGTATTTTGATACAATGCTTTAATGTGGCTAATTAAATTTATGACGAAATGTGTCGTTTGTCTTTAACATTTTGATATTGGAAGCACTTACTTTCATGTAATTTATGAGAGTGTCATAAATTTTATTGAAAAAAGGATCCCATCAGAGTGGTGGGTTCCTGAAATATGCTATTCTATGATATATATAATATATATGGCATATATATAATATGCTATGACACACGACTATTGTGGAGCCTTGAAGACTAAGGCAGCTGGTAAGAAATTCCTAGGTCATAAATCTACTTCAATTGATGGGGTGTTGGGGCTGGGGATTTATTACTACTCCAAGTTATCAAGTCATAAATTAGACTAAAATATTTGATAAATAATATAAAAGTGGGTTTTAATCAAAGTCTAACATTTTAATAATAAATTTTCTATCTTAGGCTTGCTTCAATAAAGTTCGAAATAATAATTAATAACATATTAAAAGACCTGATTTGATTTTTGTTCTTTTTTTTTTCAGAAACTTTTAGAAGCTTTTCCTAGTATAAAGTCAGTGAAGATTCACAGAGCTGCATTGTGGATTTTAGGCGAATATGCAACTACAGTGAACAATATTCAGTCTGTTTTAAAAGAAATCAATCAAACGTTAGGTGAGGGACCTCTACTTGATGCAGAACAGCGTTTAGTGACTGAAGACAACGAAGAAAGTACTCAACCTAATCCCACACAAACTTCAAGCACTCTTGTAATATTTGACGGTACTTATGCAACTCAATCTGCTTTCAATACTGTACAGTAAATAGAAAGAAAAATGCTTGAATTCAGTATTGTGTAAATTTTCCGGATTTTAGAAAAAGCACAAAAGAAAAGCGACCTCCACTTCGTCAGTATTTGATTGATGGTGATTTCTTTATCGGAGCATCGATTGCTTCAACATTGACAAAACTAGCATTACGTTATGGAAATGTAGTTAAACCGACTGAACGCAATTGGCTGGGATTATTCATTTAGAAAAGTCAGGTAAGTTTGGTCAAACTTAGCATTCAGCGGAATTATTCGGTGCAAGACTCGAGTTGTCAAATTTTTAATAAGAGTTTAGCCACTTTGGAAACATTTAGTATTTTAGTAGAATGATAAAACGAAGAACGAAGTAACAATATTAGTACTATTTTATTGGCTAAATCTAAGAAACCTTTATTACAAATTTTCAGGGGTTTTGTTTATATTATATTTTGTAATATGCATATATGGGGCAGAAAAGTAAACCAAATTTTGTGAAAAACTAAGTGAAGATAGTTTATATGTATTATATACATAAGTATAATTATGAAATATGTACTGCAATGAATAATTTTATAGTACAGTATGAATAGTAGTATTAGTATGAATAGTTATTACGTTATGATTTACAAACAGTTGCATCAGAGATTGCTGAGATATCTAATTGCACAGTAAACTACAGGCTGTTCTATAAAAAAAACCTATGAAAAAAAATACTTATTAATGCATCAATAGAAAATAGAGATAAACAGTTTTATAATAAAACGATATTACAATAATTATTTAAAAACAATTTTAGATAATATGATTTTAAATAAATTAAATATTAATTTGTAAGGTATGAGTGTTGTATGTATGCACAATAAAAGCCTGGCGCTCATATGTTTGCTGAATTAAAATAAAAATTTATTTTCTTGTCTTATTCTGCCTGTATTTTCAAAAATTCAACGTTCTTGCCTACCAACAAGTGATTTGCTCTCTCACACACATTTAATCTGTGTATTATACTATCTCTCTCTCTCTTATACTATGTACTGACTATGTTGTCACCGCAGCTCGCTTCGGCAACGTATAGGCGAGGTTCTATCCAAGATCTATGTGTGGATCCAAGTCTGTACCCAACTTTACGGATCTGTATTTTTAAATTGCCTTAACATATGGTATGACATTTAGATCAAATAAACTTACCGTTAAAAAAACCGAAACATCTCATCTGTTGATATCCTGTACAGGTGTCCCATCGTATATGCATAGTGAAATTTTGAACCCTTAGAATAAATGAAAAAAAAAAAATAATAATAATAAAATAAAATTTGTTGACTAACCATTCACTTATGAGGCGTTACAATAATCTTAAAAAATATTAGCGATTTGTTAGTTCCTTTAAGAGAAAAATAGCAATTTATACAATAAAATTTTATTTTTATTTTTTTTAATTTTTTTTTGCATCTGGTAATATGTCAGGTCAGGTCAGGTCAGGAAGTGATTTTGCAAAATCAAAAATTAAAAATCTTTCACAATAGCCACGAAATTAACCAATATTTAAAAGCAGCTAAATTGAAGCGTTATTTATTGGTATCCTAATACTAATTGAAGCTAACCGCAAGGCAAGACAGACGTCTTCGATTCTTAGGCAAATAGAGCCCATTGTTAAAACTACCTACTGCCTGAACCATAAATAACTACCCCTCATTTTGTGGTATTATAATTATTTGTCGTAAATATCTTTCTTAAAGTGACGTCTCCCTTTAATCAAAGATATCTCAATTACTAATAGTAATAGATTTTAATTAATTTTAATTGCGCTAGGTGACTTCCTGATATATGAGCATTATTTGTAAGCAAAAGAAAAAAAATATTTTTTTTTAGCACGAATTGCTATTTTTCTCTTAAACGGACTAACAAATCGCTAATATTTTTTAAGATTATTGTAGCGCCCAATAAGTGGACAGCTAATAAGAAGTTTTAATTTTTTTCTGTTTATTCTAAAGGTTCAAAATTCTACTATGCATATACGATGGGACACCGTGTACAAGGAGATATAGATTCGCTAAGGCTTGACAAAACTAACAGAGGGCTCTTTATTTTCTTGCTTTCAGTGTATGGTGCAAAACATGTTGATGGAAAATGGATGAACATCAACTACTCCGTTTATTAAATCAACACAAAGTGCCGTGCCCTCGGGACTGGACGACCGTGATTCAACCTGTTGAGAACGAGACACTAACTGAAAATTATGTTCGCTATTTTTATGAATATCTACTGCCCATTAGGGGGACTCCATTACAAATCACATACATTGGACCATTGAACAACCAAAGAAAACCTTTTTGTCAATGGATTATACACTTTCGTCATACTCTCCCCATAGAGACAGGCGTGTATAGGCAGATTCTGCAACATCTTAATGAAAATAAACCAAGAAACACGACAGTGAAACTCTCGGCGCAAAATAAACGTGACTTTTGTGCGATTTATACTATGTGTTGTACATGTACCCGTTGGGATTTTTGTGATGAAAACGAAGCCAAATCGGTGGATGTCTTTAATATTAAATTAGAAGGGTCTTGTTGAATAAATTATTTCTAAATGCATTTTGTGATTTTTTAAAAATAAGTTATTTTATTTATATTTTTGCATGTGCTAATTGATCTGTTTTGGAATTGTGTGTAACATAGGTACTATCGTTGTCCGCGTTGATTCATTAATGTCTGGCAGATCAAAATCTAACAAAACACCATCAAACGTAGTAACTGTACCAACGGTAACTGTTCCATTTTATGGCCGTAACAATTCGCTATTTTGACTGATTTTTCATGACCTAAAATTTGCTCCTTAACTAGCGACATCTATTGATAACACTAGTTAACAAAATCCAACTTTTTTTTATTGAATGAATATTTTTCTTGCATAAGCTGCTAAGGGTAGTTAATACACAATTTTTTGATTTCTGCTAACACGTCACAATTCTTAGAAAAAACGTTTTCTTTTTCACTTTTTCATAAAAAATGTCATTATTTGATCGATGATGACAATTTTAAGTGTAAGATAGGTATTGGTCGCAGGATTCCAGGATTACACGGTTTTTAAATTGCTGTAAGAGTTTTTGCTCTAAGAAACGCGGTTTAAAAGTTATAGCCAAAAAAAGATGTTGACTTTCAACAGTTCTGTTGTTCGCAAAATGTCATTTTTTCTGGAGTATACTTCTAAAATTATTTAAAAAAAGTTATTTGTCTAATAAATGGCGTTACCATTTTTATATCATTTCATCAAAATCTGAAAGTATTTGCCAAAAATATCAAGGTTTTTGGGATCAGAACATGCTAGGCGATTACACTAGAGAACAAATTTTATTTTTTAAATTTTTTTAAAATAAATTATACACAAATTAGAATTATTTTATCTATCAGATAATTTAAACACAAACATTTTTTTCTAACACGTCAGGTTTTTCAGAAAATAAAATAAGTAAACTAAAAATTTTTACTCTATGCTAACTAAATATCGTTTGTACATATTGTGGCGCTTACACTGATCAACATGATTTTTTTTGCTGTCTAATACGTGTCTCTTATGTACCTTTTTATGCAGATTTTAAAAATGTATTCAAAAATTGGCCATCACGTCAGGTTGCTGAAAAAACTTATAAAATATTTTTCTATACAGTGTGAACCATTTGTAATGAATAAATTCGATAAAAATTCAATTAGTTGCTTTTCAGGAAAACGCTCGGACACGTCCCTGTTATTTTTTAACGCACATTTTTTGACAAAAAAATTAGATATACAGGATGTTCCAAAATCGAGATATTATCCTTAACTTTGAAATTTTAAACGAGAACCCTAATATTTTTTAGCATATTTGAATTCTACGTATAATTCTACGTAGAACCTTTTTAACGGAGTTAAATCATCGTCAGCATCTGTTGCCAGAGTCGCAAAACTTTTTCGAAAGCAATGTCCTGTATATTTTGTCGAGTTTGGTAGTTTCAGAAATTCAGCAACAATAGAGGGAATTTTCCAAAATGAATGGATTCCTACACGTACATGTACATTTTCTATTACGATAGGAAATAAAAAAGTAATTGTGCTCAATTTTTGCTGGCCGTAGTCGAACATTCTTCTGGTACACTTCCAAAGGATTAACAGCATCGCCTTCAGCTACCACTGGAAAGACCCTCTTGATGTTGGTCTTCGCATCGGGGATTGTTATAAGAAGACATCCTGCGTTTTTTTTTTTGCACAAATCTTGTATTTTTAGTGAATGTAGCTCTTCTCGCTTACAAGCACCACATACGCCAATGAGAAGAGCAACCTACGAAATTAAATAAGAAACAGATGCATGTCATTAAAGTATTATTTTGAACCTACTTTTATTAATAAATACTTCTCATCATTTGCATTTATCAAAAATGAATTGATTTTTTGACGCGTCAAAACTTTTGACTTTGTGGGCTCATAGCCTACCAAGTTTCTTTTCAAAAAACCTACGACTCTGGCAAACTTGTTTATTTCAATATTTTTTTTGACAGATAAAACAGCTTTTATCATCAAATATTTTGACCAGAGTGTAGATGGTTTTACTTCTTGCGACTGTAAAAGAAAAATATGAAAATAATTTACAAAGGTTATTAATAAAGTACCTATAGCGACACTTGTTTCTTTCCATTCATCGAATGAATGCTTCATATTTCTTTTCATAAATTTGACGGGATTTTTTCTAGATTCTGCATTTTGTTGATATTATGTAAATAGTCCGTTTACTATGATAACATGAAATAAATACAACGCTCACTAATTTCGAAAAATATTTGTTCTAATTACATAATATATACAATAGCTCTTCAGGCCCTCGGGCCCATGGCTTCAATTTTTTCGATAATTTTTCTCCAGTTTTTTCTGTTCTTGCTCCCTTCCATCCAGTCCCGGACTCCTACTCCCTTTAGATCGTCTTTTACCATCTCCAACCATCTCTTTTTCGGTCTCCCTCTTTTTCTTTTGCTTTCTTTTCCTCCCAGTAGCGCTTTTTTGTATGCTTATGCGACGCCATCCTCCCTACGTGACCTAACCACCGCACTCTTTGACCCTTTACCTTTTGGGTTATGCTTGGGTATCTATATATGTCCATCACTTCTTTATTTGTTCTTCTTCTCCAGTTGCCTTCCTTATCTTTCACTCCCCCAAACACCTTTCTTAGTGCTTTTCTCTCCCACCTTTCCAACTTTTCCGAGGTGCTTTGGGTCATGATCCACATTTCACATCCATATAGCACTGCTGGCTGGATTACAGTTCTATATATTCTAATTTTTGTTTTTCTCGACACTATTTTGCTTCTCAACACCGTGTTTAATGCCCCTAACGCTTTCGTTCCTTTAGTTAGTCTCTTTTCTATTTCCATTATTTCATCACTAGTTCCATTTACCGTAACCCCTAGATACTCATATCTGTCTACTCTTTGAAAGCAATACTTTCTGCCATTTTGTCTTATCACTTCCAGGTCTCCTTGTACTTCTCTTTCGTTTGTTCCCATATACTTTGTCTTGCTTTCATTTACCTCCAGTCCATACCTTCTCGCACTCTCTTCCAGATTTTTAAACATTTCCTTTATCACCTTTGTGGTTCTTGCGATTATTGCCACATCGTCCGCATACGCAATCACCTGCTGCTTACTGTAATATATTACGTTCTCTATTCTTATTCGGCTTTCCCTCATGATTTTTTCCAATACCAAATTGAACAGAACTGTTGATAGCGGATCGCCCTGTCTTAACCCCTTTCGAACTGGGAACTTTTCTGTCACGCTTCCATCCACTACCACCTTGCCCGTCGAGCCTTCTAACGTCATTTTTATTAATCTGGTCAACTTATTTGGTATTCCTAGGTTGTTTATTGCCTGGTACATCATTGTTTGATCGATTGTATCATAGGCCCTTTTAAAGTCTATAAACAACATATGTAGAGGCAGCTTTTGTTCATAACTATTATGCTATATCATTTTCAGACTAAAAATTTGGTCGATCGTTGATCTCCCTACCTTGAAACCTCCTTGATATTCTCCCACCATTTCTTCAGCATATTCACTTAATCTCTTGCGTATCATCATTGCTAATATTTTATATGTAACGTCGAGTAGGGATATTCCACGATAGTTTTCACACATAGTAGCATCTCCTTTTTTGAGTATTGGACATATAAGGCCAATTTTCCATTTTTCTGGTATTTCTTCCTCCGTCCAACTTCTTATTATTATTTCTGTTATTTTATCTCGTAACCTCTTCCCCCCATTTTTAATTATCTCGCTAGTCATTCTATTTTCCCCTGGACTCTTATAATTTTTCAATTTTTTTATTATTTCCTCTATCTCTTCCTTTCTCGGTTCCTCTACCGCTCCTCTTTCTTTTATGCTTCTTTCATTTTCTAGTCTACTCTCATGCATTTCGTTTCCACCTTCATTCAATAATTCTTGGAAGTACTCCACCCATCTTCCTTTTTTCTCTGTCAACTCCTTCAACATTTCACCTTCCTTACAATACCCTGCTCTTTCTTTCTTAGTTGCATTTTGCTTTAGTTCTTGGTAAAAATTTCTTATTTCTTTATTAACCATTCGGTCTTCTACCTTTCTTACTCTTCCTTCCCAGTATTCAGGTTTTTTTCTTTCTGCATACTTGTTTAGCAATCCTCCTTTCCTTCTTATATCTTTCTTTACTTCCTTCTGTATTCTTCATTGCTTCTATTTTTGCCTTATTTCTCTTTCTCAGCGCATTCTCACACTCTTCATTAAACCAGTCTTTGTCTGTTTTTCTTCTTGGCTTCACTTGAAACCATTTGTCTGCATTTTCTCTCAGTGCTTTTTCAATCTTCGCCCACTCTACCTCTACACTTTCCGTTTCCTCAAGCTCTCCCAAGCTTTTTTCTACATCCTCTTCAAACTTCTCTTTCAATTTCGTCGTTCTTATTTTCTTTTCATCATATTTTTTCAGTCTGTTTACCTTCTCCATCTTCCTTCTTGGTATCTCTTGCCTGACTTTAGTAATTACTAACATATGATCTGAATTCGAAACTGCCCCTCTATAGCTTCTCACATTTGTCACTGCCTTTATATTTCTTTCATCCACAAGTACATGATCTATTTGGTTATAGGTTTTCCCATCTGGAGAGACCCACGTGCCTTTGTAAATATCTTTTCTATCGAAGTATGTACTCATTATTCTGAACCTATTTTCCGTCGCAGACTCTATCAACATCTTCCCATTCTCGTTCGACTTATTATGCTTACTTTTCCCCCCTGTTATCTTCTGGTGTTCGGGCTCCCTCCCTACCTTAGCGTTCCAATGCCCTACAATTAACTTTAGATCATACTTCGGCATCTTTTCTATTTCCTGTTCGATTTTATGGTAATATTCTTGTTTCCTTTCGATATCCTTTTCTTCTGAAGGTGCGTGGATATTGACTATAGATATTCCTCGATATTTCCCTTTAATGCGTAGATAACACATTCTTTCCGACAAAGCTTTAAAATTTATAACTGCTTCCGACACTCTTTTGGACACTAAAAATCCCACCCCCAACATTCTATTTTCGCCACCTCTATTAAATAGCGTGTATTCTTTACAACTTGTAATGCTCTCACCCTTCAATTTAGTTTCCTGTAAGGCCAGTATGTTTATTTCATACCGTTCCATGATCATTATTAAATTTCTGATAGCTCCTTCTTCATATATACTTCTAACGTTCCATGTTCCTACTTTCATTTGCTTTTCATTCCAGTTTACTTTTTTTGTCTTCATTTTTTTTATCTCTTCGCTTTTATTCCAAACCGTTTTTTCTAGATTCGTTGCCGTTTTCGTCACCCATTTCTCTTTCTTATCCGTATTCTCGCTGATCAGTTTTTTGGGGGCCTTTTTTTTTTTTTTTTTTCTTCTTTTTTTTTTTTTTTATTTTTTTCGTTTTTTTTTTTTTTTTTTTGTTCCTTTCTTTTTTTTTTTTTTTTTTTTTTTTTTTTCTTTTTTTTTCCAACTTTCCTGGCTTCATCTGCTGCATTCCTTATGGTTTTGCTCATTTCTCTTTCTTCCTGTGTTAGGTCGTGGTTTATAAATATCTTCTTGTCCTTTAAATTTTTTAATTTATTTTTATTCTCCATTACCTTGTCCTTATCTTCTTTTGTTTCCATCATTACTAAGCACATGTCTTTTCCCACTATTGCAGTCTCCTTTATTTGTACATCCACGCCTAAATTGTTCTTCATAAATTTTTCCATTTCCTCTTTTCCACTCCCTGGACCCATTTTCCCTATTTCCATTCCATATACCAACACATTATTTTGCCGCTTTTCTCTTTCCATACGTTCTACTTTTACACCTATCTCCCTCAAACCTTTTTTTATTTGCTCATTTTCTTTTTTTATATTTTCATTCTCTGTCCTTAGTATTTTATTTTCCTCTAATTACATTACTCATTCGAATTTTTTTTTGGGCGCTTTAAGAAAAAAATGTTGTTTGTAACACTTACCTAAATAGTTATTTTGCGGACTTCGGCGTCGCCTCGTCCAGAAACAGCAACGACTCGTCGGTAAAAACTCTATTTTAGGTACTTGTTACAAAAATAACTATTTTTGCACTATAAGCAATAATTTTGTTAATTAGTGTAAATTTTTTTCTTTTTTTAGCTTATTTTAAAGGTAAAAGTTTAAACTTGAATTCTGGAAAAAGTGGTAGACATACTGTTAACATTTCGTGTAATAAAAGGCTTCCAAAAATAATCAATTTTTTAATCAGCTTTGAATTTTAGTTTGGTAAAACAATGATAAAAATTTAAACTTTTATTTAGAACTATGACTTGTGTTTTAAATCGCAAGACTCTTGTAGCATTAGTTTACTAGTGTAAGTTGGTGTTTAAATACAATTTTTGAAGCTATGTCTTTAGAAAAAAATTAAAACTTTTGGTTATCTAAACGGCTTGTTTCCATTGAAACAATTGTAGATAGCTAACAGTAGCGTCCATATCGTGATAACGTGCTGTTTAAGTTAGAAAAAACTTTAATTTTTTCCTACAAATATGGTTTTAATAAGAATCGGATCTAATCACTTAGGGCTGGGAAAAGTATCGATACTTACAGAAGGTATCGATACCGACTGCGATCAGGTATCGAAGTATCGATACTTCCGATACCTCGATATCTGCGATACTTTGCTATAAATGAATATCCTATTCAGAATGCTTTGGATGTCGGAAATACAAGCTATTTTGATGAAAACAAACGAATTCACAAGCTATTTGATGCGATATTTATTTATCGTCACCTGATACTTCCGATACCTCGATACCTCCGATACCTCGATACCGCGATACCTCCGATACCTTGATACTTCTCGATACCTCCGATACCTCGATACTTCCCGATACTTCGATACTTCCGATACCTCGATACTTACGATACTTTGGCAAGTATCAATACTTTGCAGGTATCGATACCCGATATCTAAATACAGGTATCGCCCAGCCCTACTAATCACCGATCAATACTAAGTAAACTAATGTTACAAGGATGTTGAGATACAAAAAACAAGTTATGTGTCTAAATACACGTTTAAATTTTTATCCTTCTTTTATCAAACTAAAATTCGGAGCTGTTTAAAATTTTGGTCATCTTCGGAAGTTTTTTTCTACACAAAATGTTAATAGTATGTCTACCCTTGTCTTTCGAAATTTATCTTTTATCTTTAGAATAATCCAAAAAGACGTAAAATTTTACATCAATTAACAAAATTATTGCTTAATGCGCAAAAAACAGTTTTTTGGGATTATTGCTTTAATGTATAAGTGTAGCTTAAAATCTGCAAAACTGTATCGAGGACTTAATCCAGCACTCTTTCGGGACCCATTAAAAAAATTCAATTTTTTTTTGTTAAAGTAGAAAATAGGAGATATCTAAACTTTTAGTTTTTTGCAGGGCCTGTCTTTGACACCCTGTATAATTCAAACAACAAGTCTACAAGACTCACTTTATGAAATATCTTAAAGTATAAGAAATGTTCTACCCAAAAAAAGGATGATTCCGATTAATAAATTTTTGTAGGAGTTACAAGACTTTAAACTTTGTTAAAATTTTAGGGTGTTAGATTTCAATTGTAGAACACTGTATTTTAGTTTGGTGCAACTGTACCCCACTGGGTAGTTTACTTAATTTTTATAAGTCAGGTCAGGTCAGGTTAAGTTAAAGGTTAAAATTAAAAAAACGCAAGATTTAAATTTTGCGCCAAAATATTAGTATTGAGAACTTCTCATCAGAGGCGCTTTAATTTTATGTTACAATTTATGTTTCATGTTATTATATGTACTAAGTTACCCATCTACATAATATACAAAAGTAAGTTGAGTTAAAAAAATATTTTATCCATGGCTGGCCATAATCAAGGCGGCAACTGTACAAAAACAAAATTTGAATTCTCAAATCAGAAAAATAAAAATCACGCAATTAAAGTGTAAAGGTCGTTTTATCTCACATTGTGCCGGCTTATGAACCCAATAATTACTCTCTTTAAGTGGGGAGTAATAACAAATATTAGCAATTTATCTAATCAGCCGACCTTCAACAAATACAACAAACTTGATGAAAAAATTTATTTTATTAAATATCAGCTACAGGTGAGTGTCGAGGTGAGTACCATAAATATAAAATTTGTCCCGAAATTATTCGTCGCCCCATTTTTGTATTTTAATGTTGTCAATAATGTCCCACGTGGTGCTCTGTCATATACGTCAAATGTGGCACTTTTTAGGTTATATTTACAATCTAATTCGAAAAATTCGTAAAAAAATCAGTGCCATGTGTTATAGTTTATCAGTAAGACTTTTAAATATGTCCTTTTTATGATAACATATTTGTTCTAGAAAATGTACCGTGGGGGCCGAGATGAAATATGGAATCCCTGTCAGAATTTATTTTCCAGTGCTAAGGCAGGCAGTCACGCTGTTCTTATTTTAAATACAAAATTCCATCTACCCCCGAGCCTTTTACTTAATTTGTGGAAACAAGGTAAAGGATTGTGTGAGTTTATTTATTTTTTAAATGAGAGTTTTAGCTAAAATTAGGATAACAGTAGATGGGGGCACAAGCCGATGGGTTTCCTGGTTGAAGTCACACAATTTTGATTTAGAGGATGTCAGTCCGCCTGATCTTATCACAGGTGACATGGATTCTTTATCACAAGAAGTTTTAGATTATTTTACAAAAAAACAAGTATCTAAAATTGTGAAAACACCAGATCAGAATCACACCGATTTTACCAAAGCACTGATGGAGCTAAATAATGCTTGCCTAGCACAAAATTTACAAGTATTTTACAGATATTTTTTTGCAATAATTTTATTATTATTTTTTAGTTAGATTCAGTTTATGTAATCGCGGACACTTGTGGCAGATTTGACCAAATTATGGCAAATATTAATACCCTGTGTAAGGCACCAAAAATCGTTAAGAAGGTCAAAGTTTACCAAGTTGCCTCAAATTCAATCACTTGGTTATTATTAGATGGAAAACACACAATACATATTCCTTCAGATTTAAAGAAGAGCAATGAATGGTGTGCTTTGATTCCTCTTAAATCACCAACTTATGCCACAACCACTGGCTTAAAGTGGAATTTAGGTATGAATTACTACACATACACTATCGGACAAAAGTAAAGCAACTATTTTAAAACAAAAGTAATTGTGTATATATTTTGGTACTTCTTTAAATTATTCAACCAAATGTATTTCTTCTTATTTGGGTATCATATGTATAATATAAAAAAAACATTTTCATTAGCGTCTATTGTCATTTAAGCTTTTGAATAAATTATTTGTTGAAATAGAGGAAAATTGTACGCGCAACAACTTGTACAAAAAACTTTTTTTTTTACTAAAAAACTACAAATTTGGATGGAACGTTATGGAACTAACATAATAAAACTATTAACTTAATTATTGATGGGATATTCATTTTGGCTGCAACAGACACAACATTTATAAAATTAAGTTTTGAATAGTAATAATCGGCAGATTCGACTAGTCTTCCATAATTTAATGAATTAAAGACTTTGTTTGGGAAGTTTGTAGTTTGAGTCTGACGTTCAACTTGCGTTCACAAGTTTTAGATGAGGCTAAGATCTGGTAATGTGCCGGTCACTGCAGAACCTGTCCATTGTTTTTGGTGGAATCACTAACAAACAAAAAGAAGTTGTGCTTCTGATAATTGTTGTGATGAAATTCAAGCTTTAGAGACGTCTTCCACTCCTGTAGGGTAACATTGTAGTTTGGAGTATGTTTCTGTATATCAATCAATTCCTAGTATGATCTTTGAAATATAGTAGACCTACTCATTTTAACAAGAATCAACTCCATTTAATTGTTCGAGCATTATTATTGGTCTAACGTTTTTAAGTGAAATCTCGTCTTAACTGCAGGCATTACAAGACTCATTTTGATAGAATTTAAAATTTTGAGTCTTGTCACTAAATAATATTATTTTCTAGTCCTGAGCCGACCAGTTCAAATGTAGTCGTGCAGATTAGGTCTGGCGAAATGATTTCTTCCAGAAATCAAAAGTTTCTGAGCTGAACGTCTTCGATAAAGTTTCGTTTCAACTAATTTCTTCAACTGTTCTCAAACTTTTTTCTAATACGAGAATTTTACAGTTTTCTTTATTCCGATTTCCAAGAAGTTCTTTGAGAATGTTTTTTAATTTCCTATGCAGTAACCAGCATCATCAATGAACTTTAGTCCTATCGATAACTTTTGAAAAGAAGTTACTCATCTGATTTGTACCACAAACTTTCTAAACAGTGTCTTTGACTGATCAAATTATGGAAGACTAGTCGAATCTGCCTATTATTACTATTTACAATTTAATTTTATCAATGTTGTGTTCGTTGCAGCCAACAATGAATATGCCATCAATAATTAAGTTAATACTTTTATAGTAATGTTAATTCTATAACTTTCCACCCATATTTGTAGTTGTTTAGTAAAAAAAAACTTTTTTCGTAAAAGTTGCTTTACTTTTGTCGCGTAAAATTTTGCTTCATTTCAACAAATAATTTATTCAAAAGCTTAAATGATAATAGACGCTAATGAAAATGTTTTCTTATATTTTACACATGATACCAAAGTAAGGAAAAATTCATTCCATTGATGAATAATTTAAAGAAGTACTAAAATACATACACAATTACTTTTGTTTTTAAATAGTTGCTTTACTTTTGTCCAATAGTGTAGATTCAAAAGTTTTGCATCATCACGTTTTGGTGTGGCACAAAAGGGAGTATGTTTTTGCTAAGGTTTTTACTGATGCTTATCTCTCAAAATGATATTGTTTTTGCAGCGATAGAAATTTTTCCACAAGAGGACAAAAACATGTTCAAAATTCTTCTTATAGTTAAAAATGATCATTATAAATTTTTCGATTGTTTTTTCGCGTTAAATTACTCTAATATACAAGAAATAAGATGATGCAAAACTTTTGATTCTACGTGTAATTGAACATTTGTGATTTTTAAAATTTTTACTTTCAGATCAGTCAAAATTAGAATTTGGGGGATTAGTAAGTACTTCTAATACCTATGATGGAGCTTCTTCAACAGTCACTGTTTCTACTGATAATACACTAATTTGGTCCATGGGTATAGAAACACTGTTACTTAACAACAAATCTTAGAATTTAAAATAGGGGGTTTAGTCAATTTATTTATTTAAAAAATATAGTGCAACCTAACAAAAACGTAGGAATCAATTTGGTTTTGTTGTTTTACTTAAAATGTTTATAAAACACTTGTTATCTTATTTTTTAGTAGGTAGCTATTGCCAGGGCCGTGCCTGGGTATATGGCCGCCTGCGTGCCAGTCTGTATGGCCGCCCCCAGGATAACATTAAAAAAAACTACTTTAATTTTTAATGTTTATTATTATACACAGGGCATCAAACCGGGAAAAAAATCAGTTTTTGGTTAGCCGAAATCGAGAACGAAAAAAAATATTGGTTTTGTTCCCAAAACCGGTTTCTGAAAAGAAAAACCGGTTAAAAACCGGTTTTATGAGATTTATATGTTTGGATGAAATTTAAGAAAAAAAAATGCAGAAAATAAACATTTTTTTATTTAAAATTTAAACAAAAATAATAACATGAAAAAAAGTAATTATGGTATTGGTATTATAATCACAGACAAAATTATCAAACATAAAGAACATAGGAATACGATAATTTAAAATCCTAGGTGTCGCTCAGTGACAATTTAAAATTATTTGATTTTAAAAAATCAAATCTTACGTATTATTTATTGATATTGAAAATAGTAAAGGTTTTTGGTTAATTAACCGGTTTCATAAAATTATTTCGGTTAGGTTACCGGTTAATTAGGGAAATCTTTCAATCTTTCAATTATCGCGATTGAAAGTGAAATTGCTGAATCTTCACGAAGCAATTATTAAATAAAGTACATATTAAAAGTTAATCCTACGGGATTTTTTACTGACAAAATCGTCAATTGCTTCGTGAATATTTAAAGATTCAGCAATTTCACTTTCAATCGCGATAATTGAAAGATTGCTCATACGTTCTTGCGTCATGGAAGTACGTAGGTAATTTTTTATGATTTTCAATTTAGAAAAACTACGTTCTCCAGACGCAACTGATACAGGCATGGTCAATAATAGTTTTAAGCTTGTAGATACATTTGGAAATGAGTTTTGTAAATTGTGTTTGTACAAATACTTTAGGAGTTCTTCGGGTTGTTTCCTATCTTTTATAATTATTTTCAATGAAATTAACTCTTCGTATAATTCTGCTCCGTTTATGTCGCACGATTCGCCATCCTTGAATTTATTATGAAAGTCGAAGCAACTTTTTTTTATGTCGTCCTCTCCTATTTCAACAAATTTATATAAAAATCCGAAAGACTGTTCGAAATTGGATAATGTTTCAAATCGGGTAGTAACAGATGAAATGGCTGTATCCAATATTACATAGAAAAAATTAATTTTGAAATTTTCTTTAGCAGTTAACTGAATATCCTCATCTCCTTCATAGTCAAATTGTTTTCGCTTATGGCGTCGACGTAGATTAATTTCAACAGGAAATTCCGGTTGTATTTCAAGTGATTCACATAATTCATCAGCAATTTTCAAATACTTTTCGAAATTTTCATCATTTCTAATACTTTGGAAAAAAATTAAAATATTATTAATAGATTCAGCACATGAAGTAAGATTCCAAGAAACGATCTGCATCATTTTACTAATAATATTTACTTTTTCTAAGATTTCGTACCATATTACTGTGGAACAAATAAATTTGTACGATTTAATTTTTATTGCCAAACATTTAGCTTCATGTTGACCTATTGGTGTTGAACATTCTTCCGCTAGTTCTATTAGGCTGTCATAAATTTCACCTATTTCATGACGCAGTGGTCTAATCGCCTTAATCCTTGATTCCCACCGGGTTACGCTAACTTGTTTTACTGTTAACGATTTTACATGTTTTTTTAAAATTTGCCATCGAAAAGGTCCATCTTTACAATCTTTTTGGATAGATTAGATTAGAGAAACTGTTTTTACTGAAAACAAACCGATTGTATTTTTGCCCAGTAAACAACTTGTAACGATTTGGCCGCCTCTTAATTTCGGCCGCCTGCGTGCGGTGCACGCAATGAACGCCCGTCAGGCACGGCCCTGGCTATTGCTATTGAAGCCATGACTGTGCTGTTTTTTTAAATTATATCAAGTGAGATTGGAAATAGAGCACCGTGAAGGAGATAATTAAAAAAAAAAAATTTTTAAATAATGTTAGTTATTTAAATAATGTGTTCTTTAATTTTTCTTGTTTTTTTACTGATGTTGGGTTAAAGTTTTGTAATAATGCCAATAATAAGAATTATGTTAAAATTGTCAACAAATTGTTTTATTGTAAAAATCTAGTGTGTCGATTTTCAGATTGCGGACCAATAATTTGATTCTCCCACAACCCTCTTAATTGTTGTTGACCTTAATTGAATATATTTTTTTACTCTTAATTGATTATATTTTTATTATACGCATAATTACAAAACTTGAACAGCCAAACTTGATAAGTAAAAAATAAATAAATAAGAAAAATTAGGAAACTAACTAAAACACCCACTAACACCAAACACTATACTTAACACGACGCGTGTTTTTGGTGTTAGTGTTTTATGTTTTATTTAACACACCAAGAAGATCCAACAAGAAGATTGATCTTTAATTAGACAAACTTCCAAATCTGGTTGAAATCTGTAACTTCTAGGTGTTTTTTTCCTATGTCACTTAGTATATCTAATTGAAAATATTTATTTTTGTATTTACGGGTAAATAAAATTTAGGTTGTTATAAATAAGAGTTTTATTTTGAAGAATTTCCGTAATAATTCCTAAAAACAAATGTGTAGCTGTTTTTCTTTGGATCATTAAGAGTGATTTCAAATGACGTAAATTTATTACAGTAATCAAGATTATATAATTTTTCTACGTTAAACTGATGAAAGCATGATCAAAAATTGATGACTAAAAGACGGACAAACCGTGCAAATCAATGACTTGAAGAGTCGGCCAAGTGCAAACGGTTCACTTTACTAAGATAAGTTTATTGGTACTAGAGCATTACGTTGATATTAAAAATTTGTTTTTAATACTTTTGTTATTCCGATAAAAATAGAGTAATTTTTCTACTGATAAGTTTTTTTGATTGATTTGTATGTAGAGTTAGATTTTTTATTTGAATTATATGATAAAGCCAGGGGACAGCCTTGAAACAGCGCGGGCAGGTCTATGAGTGTGATAATAACTTCATTAAAAAAAAACTCGGTTTGCCATGACTAGGTAATTTTATTGCAACGTATGTTGTAAGATTAAACGGTCGTTTTTTTATGATTTGAGCAACCACTTGATCTTATTTTATTGTCGGTAATTTTGATATTAAATCTTTTTGTTTCTGACAGAATTATATTTTGTCAAGAACAGAAGCTTAATTTCCCATCGTAGGATCACAACTTTGTTGTCGAAACGTGTGTGGTGTAAAGTAAATTGTTTGGTGTTATTGGGTGTTTTTACGTTTCAAGAAAAGAATGTTCGTTTATTATGCGATTTGGATACCTTTTTCTCTAATTAATTAATTAATTACTTATTTTTTATAACTAAAATAATTTCCAAATTCAACAAGATATAAGAGAACGAGAACAATTCTTTTAATTCAAAAAAACATTTACACGAAATTTTAATATACAATTTAGGTACTTCTCCATGCAGTTTCCATACTGGAGATAAGATTTGCAGGATATTTTGAGGACTTAGTTGGCGCCTTCATAACTTATTTTCACGACCGCATATATGTCCAGTCTTCTCCATTAGCTTACTTCTCCGGTGCTAATCCAAATACATAAATATTTAGGTAAAGCACTTTTTATGTATACCTCTCCACTTTCTTGGGATAGATCTTTGCAAGCCAAGAACCCCATTCATTTCTTCCACATGATCCTTTGCTTCGCCACTAAATAGTTTAATACTCCCAAGTGTCAAACCATCATTAATTAGCTTACAAATTGAAGCATCTTGAACCCATTCTTTAAATAGGGAATTTTTGGGAATAAGTTTTAATGGACAGGTTGCAGAGGGATCATATACCCCAATTCTGACATATTTCAAAACTTGAAATTGCAGCTTTTCTCTGATTTCACAGTCGTAACACGGCCAAAGGACTACCGCCAACAAAATTTTCATTTTACAGTTGATTCAATCATTCATCTCCACCGCTTCATAGGCGTGACAAATTGTTTCGCAGAATTTCGCGCTATAGTATGACTCATGGCGAGAGTGTTTGCCGATGGATCTTTTTTTTTCTGGAATGGTTTGTAATAATATATTTCAAAACATGGAATTTCAGCTCTTTTCTGCTTTTCCAATCGTAACACAGCCAACGAACAGCCGTCATGAAAATTTCCTTTTGTCACATATAACATTGTCATAATATATGTAACAAAATTTAATTCGAGCCAATTCTGAGAACTGACTAAAATCAGAATGAAATCCTGGATACGGGGGAACATTAATTCTTGAACTTCCTTAACACTATAGCTTTGATTTAAAGTAGAAAAGCTGTGTCTTCGTTAAATATATCGATATCTTCTGAAAATACCCAACATTGTTCTTCTAACTCTTTGTTTTTTAAATATTTGCCTGAATAAAAAATGTAATTGTTGAACAGTCCTAAATAACATTGTAAACCACTGAGACAACAATTGAACTCTTCTTTGCCAGTAAACACCTTACAATCCGCTTTTTGCTTAGTTGTGATTTATTTGCTCAACTTGACAGTAAAAATCTTGTGTATCTTGAAGAGCAGCTTTTTTCTATTGTATGGCATGATCCCAAACGTCATGGTTTTAAAAAATTCCGGGTCTAATACAAACTCCAAAATATTTTATTTGTAGTATTGTGGTCTAAGTTGGAATCCTCTTATTATTAAATCCTCCCCCATGGCTTAAAGCGGCATTTCTGGCTGAACTTTTTTGAGATTTTCTTGTTCTAGATGCAATGTTTTTCTCAGTTTTCTTGCTTGCTGTTATACCTAAACTGACAGGATATCCCACTTTGATAATCCTTACCCATTTGGGTTAAAGTGGGATCCACTCTTGAAGATTTTAGAGATCTCTTTGATTTAGACTAGAAAATTTACTCTGTTTTCTGGCTCGATGCATCTGAATATACTTTAATTTGGATTTTTTGCGGATTTAGATGTGATTTTAAAAAGAAAATTTTTGGCGTTATCTGCACTACTTAAGAAGAAAGGTCTTGACTTCCATATTTTATGCATAGCTTGCTGAATAAAAATGAGAATTACACTATCACCGTCATCACCTATGGTTTTTTTAAATTCAAAAACAGCCAATCAACAATCACTTCTAATAGAAACCAAACAATTGCGTATCTCTTAGTTTGTTTATTTTTTTTCAATCTAAATTCACGTTTGCTCTTTTAAATTTTTCCGTCTTTTGATGAAAAAACCAAGCATTATAAATGGTAAGGCTTCTAAAATTGATAGAAAAGACAAAACAGCTAAGAAAGAGATAAATTTTGTGTGAGGCTCGTACTTAGGTAATCATTTAATTTTGTCTTTTCAGCCCGTGTCTACATGACAGCTTCAATTTAAGCAGCAATTTAAGGGGCAGTCATCACAGGACTCAGGAGAAAACTCAGGATTTGAAAATGGTAAGTTATGAACACGTTTGACCATAAAACATGAAACACTTGAAAACTCTGAAAACGAAGTGTATCTAGTGCTGTCTTAGCTCTTAATGAAGTAAGTTCGCTTACAAAAAAGCTAAACGGTGATAAATATGACTCGATCTTGTATCAGAAATGACCTAACAACTTAATTTAAAAAAACAGTGTGAAAGAGGGCGCTTTCATTTTGGCATTTCCATTTCAGATCCTGAAGATAGTCTTACCGTAATTTGGAGACAGTTCGCATCTCAGTCCTTGGAGCTGTCTACAGACGTTACATCTGCGACAAGATTCAGACTCCAGGAAAGCTACCGACCTACTCTTCATTGATAAAATCAAGAAGTACAAACAGAAGAGTGGAGGTGGCACCGAATTGTTGGAATCGGATATTGAGAGAATGTTAAAATCTGAGGCGGATAAGGTAGCAAAAGTTTATAGGGATGATCTTGAGGGTAAACATGACTAAATTCCTAACTTCAACTTCTATTTATTGATGAAATGATTTTAGGCGTATAAGACTGCATTAGAATAATTGTAAGGGATGCAATTGCAAGTATCTATTAAGCAAACGCTTTTCAATATGGTGATTCAGTTCCTTTAAAATCTCTTCAGATCTTTTCGTTCCATTGGCATCTGGATCATAAGCAAATTTTATTGTCTTCATCATTCTGTTGAAAGTTCCGGTGGTTTATCACGAAATTTATTTAACTTTGTCCGGTGTTTCTTGATCTCTTCCGGTAAAATTAAATAGACTTCAGTTTCGCTCGCAAAATTATTTATTCGAGAATCTCATCTGTGTGTCCTGCTGTTCCGATTCTAAGGTCTCCTTCCTGTGGATACGGTGTTTTTCTATGTCTTTCATAAAATGTCTTCTGTGAGAGTACTTTGGACAGGGATTTGCCTCGTTTTTAGTTTAGTTTTTCTTTGAAATGAAGGTCCACTTTCTTTTGTATATTTAAACAGTTTATCACTAGGTGTAGCTTCTAAGGTTTTTGAAGTGAAGAACCCGAATTTTTGTAGTTGTTTGTGCATTCTACTTTCAAATGACACAATTGAACATCATAATCTAAAGTCTTTTATATACGGTGAACTTTTTCTTGCTTCTTACGTTCGGTCATTTTTCTTTCTTCTTCAGCTCGGCTGATTTTTAAAATATACTATGTGATGTGGTATTGTGGTACAAGTTGGGATGTCCTCTATTATTAAATCTCCAGATATATGGTTTAAAGCGGCATTTCTTGCCGAACTTTTTCAATATTTTCTTGTTCTAGACACAATGCTTTTCTTCTCAGTTTCTTCGCTTGCTGCAATTTCTAATCTGACCGGACATCTCACTTTGATAATTGTTACCCATTTGGTTTAAAGTGGGATCCACTGTTGAACATTTTAGAGATCTTCTTGATTTGGACTAGAAATTTTTTTCTGTTTTCTGGCTCGATGCATCTGAATACCTATACTTTAATATGGATTTTTTGCGGATATAGATGTGATCTTAAAAAGAAAATTGTCAGCGTTATCTGCACTACTTAAGAATTAAGGTCTTGTCTTCCATGTTCTATGCATAGCTTGCTGAATAAAAATGAGAATTATACTATCACCTATGTTTTTTTTTAAATTCAAAAACAGCCAATCAGCAATCACTTCTAATAGCAACCAAACATATGCGTATCTCTTAGTTTGTTTATTTTTTTTCAGTCTAAATTCACGTTTGCTCTTTTAAATTTTTCCGTCTTTTGAGGAAAAAACCAAGCATTGTAAGTGGTAAGGCATCTGAAATTGATAGAAAAGATAAAACAGCTAAGAAAGAAATAAATTTTGTGTTAGGCTCGTACTTAATCATTTAATTTTGTCTTTTCAGCCCGTGTCTACATGACAGCTTCAATTTAAGAGGCAGTCATCACAGGAGAAAACTCAAGAACTATAAATGGTAAGTTATGAACACCTTTGACCATAAAAATTGAAACACTTGAAAACTCTGAAAACGAAGTGTATCTAGAGCTGTCTTAGCCCTTAATCAAGTAAGTTCGCTTACAAAAAAGCTAAACGGTGATAAATATGGCTCGATCTTGCATCAGAAATTACCTGATAACTTAATTTAAAAAAATAGTGTGAAAGAGGGCGCTTTCATTTTGGTATTTCCGTTTCAGATTCTGAAGATAGTCTTACCGTAATTTGGAGACAGTTCGCATCTCAGTTCTTGGAGCTGTCTACAGACGTTACATCTGCTACAAGGTTCAGACTCCAGGAAAGCTACCGACCTACTCTTCATTGATAAAATCAAGAAGTACAAATAGAAGAGTTGAGGTGGCACCGAATTGTTGGAATCGGATATTGAGAGAATGTTAAAATCTGAGGCGGATAAAGTAGCAAAAGTTTATAGGGATGATCTTGAGGGTAAACATGACCAAATTCTTAACTTTAACTTCTATTTATTGATGAAATGATTTTAGGCGTATAAGACTGCGTCAGGATAATTGCAAGGGATGCAATTGCAAGTATCTATTAAGCAAACGCTTTTGAATACGGTGATTCAATTCCTTTAAAATCTCTTCAGATCTTTTCGTTACATTGGCATCTAGATCATACTCAAATTTTACTGTCTTCATCATTCTGTTGAAAGTTCCGGTGATTTATCACGAAATTTATTTAACTTTGTCCGGTGTTTCTTGATCTCTTCCGGTAAAATAAAATAGACTTCAGTTTTGCTCGCAAAATTATTTATTCGAGAATCTCTTCTGTGTGTCCTGCTGATCCGATTCTAAGGTCTCCTTCCTGTGGATACGGTGTTTTTCTATGTCTTTCATAAAATGTCTTCTGTGAGAGTACCTTGGACAAGGGTTTGCGTCGTTTTTAGTTTAGTTTTTCTTTGAAATGAAGGTCCACTTTCTTTTGTATATTTAAGCAGTTTATCACTAGGTGTAGCTTCTAAGGTTTTTGAAGTAAAAAACCCGAATTTTTGTAGTTGTTTGTTCATTCTACTTTTTTGCATTAAATGACACAATTGAACGTCATAATCTAAAGTCTTTAACTCCAAAAATATTTTTATATTGAAACGTAGCTTCACTATAAATTTTCGAGACAGAATCCGGCCACAAATTTTTGTTTTACTATTTACGTTTGTAATTTTTGGATATCAACATAAGAAATCCCTTAGGCATCGTTTTCTTAGCTCTCAAAATATTTCTCTATAAAGCCGAAGATACTTTGCTACAAAACCTGCTACAGAATAAGGTATGTAACTGGAAATTATTAGTGCCAATAAATTTGACTAGATATTTGCTGCAGAAACTGCATTGGAGCAGATAATAAAAGCTGATAATTCTCTCTTTTATTTAGACATCAAAACAACAGACAGATAAGAAGATTTTCTAATGTATCGAATATTTCGATACATTACTTGCTGTGGCATTTCTGTAAAGATTTCGATCTTCAGGTATTTTCCTATGTTTTTTATCCATTTCTAAAATTATGATCAGGTTAATATTGGTTAAACCAAATTTTTACAAACTATTTAACAAAGAATTTAAAACTTATAAATTGCTAAAATAATATTGATGCTAATTTGTATTTCAAGATTGATCCTAGAGTATCTTCAGTTTTTAGATGCTATATTTAGGTATGATATATTTATTTTTTCAGGAAATAATGCACAGAATCTGTTCCACACAGCTATGTGACCGAATATTTGACGTCAATGGTTTTACTTCACTTGATGGAAAAGACAGGAGGAGTACTCAAGAAATGGTTTTTTCAGTTAAACTATTTGTTATGCAAGATTTTACTAAATAAATTGATATAAATATATATCGGATGGTTATTTAGAATTGTTGAAATTTAATAAAATACTCCTGTAAAATTAGTTGACAAAACTGTATCTAAAGGAATATTTCCAGTCCTAAACCAGCACCTTCGCTCCACCAAAAAGTGATAAATACAGAAAAGAAAAAGGTCCCAATAATAGCTGTCAATAAGTTTGTTAATCACAGTGATTAATAATGAAGACATTTTAACACTTTAGAGCAGTGAATCCATCAATAAAAATTGAAATTACCACTTATTAACAAATTTGATTTGATTAAAATATTTTTTCGTTGATAGTATCTTAATAAAAAGAAGAACTACCTAAGTTTCAAGACCTAAAGACAGTAGGTAGTAACAGTTTGTTAAAAGGGGTGTTTAACAAACTCTCTTCTACACTTTGAATGATTCATGAATATTTAACGACGCAGGCATTTACTACCAACTTAACATCGTCACAAAAACGCGAAAAAAGCCTGTTTATCTGTAATGATATTTATTGATTACAAATACATTTTTATTATTATAATAACAAAGTAAGATGATGGAAACGAAAATAAAAGATTTACAAAGGACCATCATAGTGTTTTTTGGGCAAAGCGGGTGATGTTGAAGTAACAGGAGGTTTTTTTATTCTTCTTCTTCCTCTTCGTCGTCCTCCTCCTCCTCTTCTACTTCAACTTCCTCTTCTTCCTCCTCTTCTTCGGGTTCAGGTTCAAACACAGGTTCTTTAATATCTTCATCATCATCAGCAGCATGTTTGCCCTCTTCTTCACCTTCAGGTGTTTCGGGATCACCGGCTTTCTTTCCAGGTCTTTCACCGAACCATTTAGGAAGCTTGGCTAAAATGTTTTCGTTTTTAAAATTCGTGTTTATTTATAAAAAAGTTTAACAAAAATGGGTTAAAACAAAGCGGTTCTTACATTTTTGTCTAGAATCGAATTGTCCAATTTTGTCTTTCCAGAGTTTTTCGTTGCTTTCCTTGATAATTTCTTCATAACCCTGTTAAAACGTAAATCTCACACTCAGACATAGGACAGTAAACAAAATTAGATTAGAAAAAGGACACGGTACAAGTTAACACGAAAAAATGGGCACAAAAAACATATGCCCACTTACATTTTGAACGAGTCTCAAACTCTTGAACTTTTTCTTTCCAAATTTTTTCGACATGTTCCATATTTAGGTGATCAAAACCCTAAATAGAAGCCAAATTTATATTTACGGAAGTGCGCAAAAACGGTCCTTTTTTCTGATTTTTTTATATACTTACACCTTCAAACAATTTTTTCTTGTCGTCGTACGATCTGGTGTCGACACGACGTTCATATTTGGAAGCTACTTGAATTTTAGGCTGAAAAAAAAATGTTGGTCACATTTTCAACAGAAATTGATTTGACCTACAGGGTATTTGCCGGTGAGAGCCTCAGGGTCCAAACCCTTTTTCAAGGCTTTATGTCTGAGTTGTTGTTTTTGTCTCTCTTTCAGTTCTTTAAGCTAAAAAATGTTATTAGTTTTTATTTTTAGTTTTCTTTTTTTTTCATACATCGTAATCCTGACGTTTTTGCCTTTCTTCTAAATCGTATTTTTCCGTTTCCAATTTGACAATACAATCCCACAATTCTTGCGCCTTTTCACGCAATTTATCAACACTAAGGCCATCAACGACCAAAGGTTTGATACGAATAGACAAAGAAATCTTCTTTTCTTCTTCCAATTGTTCCTTGGTCTTGTTTCTTTCAAGTTGAGCGGCACTCATGTTCGACTAAAACCATTTCTTATACAACAAACCATTTTGGATTATTTCCGGTAACTTACGGAAGCGTCACGTTTGGTGATGGTAAAGTTGGGTCCTTTGTTCTTATTCTGGTCCTTCAAAGCTTGCATCATAGCTTGACGTTTCTTCTCAGCTTCTTCCAAACGTTGTCTCTTTTCTTCAATGTCACGTTGTTTCTTTTCTTCAATTTCACGGATACGGCGCTCTTCTTCTTGCTTCTTACGTTCGGCCATTTTCCTTTCTTCTTCAGCTCGGCTGATTTTGCGCTTGGCTTGTTTCTCCTTCAACTTCTTGAGTTCCTCTTCTTCCTTGGCACGTTGTTTGCGCCATTCTGTAATGTACTCACGAAGTTGTTCATCTAAGTCGGATCTTTTTTGATCTTGACGTTTGATGAATTCTGGATCGCCAGCTCCTTCCCTGAAGATTTAACAAATCAACACATCTTCCAAAAAAACTAATTCAATTGCTGCATTAGCGCAAGAACATTTTCAAAAAAAAATCGCCCATTTTTGCCAATTAATGCAAAAACTAGTCTACAAATTTAGGTGCTGTTATTCAATGGGCACTTTTGGTTCTATGTAAGTAAACAAAAATTGTTGTTATAGAGTAATTGAGCGCATCAGAAGCTGGAAAAGATGAGAAATGTTATGCCTATAGGATCTTCATTTTCTTCTTCTTCTAGTATATTATTGCAGAAAATAACGAACACAATGCGAAGTTTGACGAAGCCAATCCAAGCTTAAAACAGGTACTTTACATACGTAAACTTTTTTGGTTTAAGTAAGTAAAGTAATTAAGCGTTTTTGGACTTACTCGACTTTGGTGGTTGTGGTTGTTGTAGTCCTAGGGTACACATCACAAAGGGCAGGGGCATGAGTGGAAAGGAAGAAAAAAATTACAAAATAAAAATTGTTTAAACTAAAATTCAAAATTTGGAAAAAAATCTACTTCTTAGGATAAATTACTGGTACTATTTTTCTACCAAACAGTACTGACTTGTACCAAGAAGGTTTACTTACTTTCTGCAAAAGAAAAAAATAGGTTTATTAGGTGGGTGTTTCTAAAAAAGGATATTAGAAATAAAATTAGAACGCATAGAAATGTGCGTTTTTTGAGGTAATTAGGACACTTACGTTTCTACAACTTCCTCCTCCTCTTCCTCTTCGCTAAAATATTTAATTGTTTAAAAAAATTATATAATTTTGTAACACCCTAATAGCCAAAGAAGCGTAAAAAAAATAAAACGAAGAAAATAAAAATAACAGCATAAGCACCTAATTCATCTTGCTTTAATTAAAAATACTCACGAATAGACTTCTTCTTCGTCAGACATGGTTAAAGGCGTTTAGGAAAAAACTCTGGAAAAACAAACCGAGTCAAGACCAAGACTCAAATGGTGCTTTAAAAGCAGGTAAATATAATAAGTATTGCTAAACGTTCTCGAATCTTGGACACAAACAAACAATTGGTTATATTTAGACCAAAGAAATCTACTGTTAAGCTCCAAGAATTTTTATCTATATATTCAAGTGATTTAATTTTAGAACCTTGTTTGGAATAGATTCAAAAAAATTTTTTTTTGGAATTGTGGAGTGTCATAATTAAAACAAATAAAGTTTTGTCTGAAATTTTCACTCTCAAATGAGATGTAAAATATACCACGAACTGGCGTGTGGCTGTATTTGGCATCGCTACTTGCCCAAGTTATTCTTGGACCGCACGTCTGAACTTACAGCTCCCAAAATAAATTCAACATAAATTGAAATTTTACACAAAACTTATTGAATTTTTTAAAAATCTGTATAAAAATGAAATTTTTTTGGACTTAACACGACGCAAAAATTTTGATTTCTTCATTGCGAATTTCTGTAACTAGCAAACCACTCTTCTTGGTGGTGGAGGCTATTCTAAATTGTTTTATATTTTGGGGAGCTAAGTTTTTTTTAGGGTTTTCTAACAGGTTGTAGATGAAGAAAAAAATCACTTACAACAAGTGGATGACAAAAAGCGGTCCAGGAGCACCACACAACTCAGGGAGCTCGCAGTGACTGCCTTATCCCCAGGTCAGCTCTACGAAGACGATTCCCCCTTTGCGCGCGCACTACACCCACGCTTAAGTTGCATTTTTATTTAGAAATAGAAAGACATTTTGGACTTTTTATGCAAAACACTGGGAGTTTATGTGAAATTGATATCTTTTCGAAACTTAAACTAGAGTAATTAGCAGAGATAATTAATTAGGTCAAAAAGAAGGGGCAAATATTTATTTCTCATTTTTTTAAATTTAACTTTAAACTCCCAATTCCTGGTTGCCAAATTATTTTTGTAATTTATCATTGTAGAACACTAATTTGGATGTGAGCGAACTTTGGAACTGTGTAGTGCCAAAAAAATTTTACAAGATAAAAAAACAGTTTTATTTTTGAATTTCTTTATTTTTTGGGAATATAGGAAAGGAAATGTACAGAAAGTCCTTGTTGTGCTTTTCCTCCATCTGCTGTTCCCTTATAAGGACTGAGCTTAGCCACGATATAGCGAGTAGGGCAGCGCGCAGTCTATTCTTGTGTCCCCCCACTTTTCTAACATAAACTAGAATATCCTTCATTTACAGTTTTTTTTATTTTATTTACTTCATAAACATTTCTAATAATTTATCAAAAAGTGAAAAAAATTATTATGACACATATTTTATACAAAAAGCTGTATTTCTTAGTTCTTTAGGACTACAGAAGATAAAGATAAGTCTTTGATAATAACTTTGAATTTTTTAATATGAGACTAATTAAGGTCGCTAAACGAGCAATACCTTTACGGTGAAAATCGGTTATAACGATCTTGATTTGAAGAGCTCTAATTTTTACATTGTTATAATTTAAATCGTAAACTGGAAGTTATAAAATTTAATAATTTTTCAAGTAAGTAACTGTTAGTAGTTATAATTTATAACATAACAGTATTTTCTAAAAAATACAACAAGAATGTTATTATTTTTTTAAAAAACGTACTATCTATTACGAACAGAGATGTGCGAATCGATTAAAATAGTGGAATCAATTTAATATATTAATTAGTAGGTGATTTAAAAATATGATGCAAAATTTTAATCTGAAATACAGCACCACAAATGATTAAAAAATTGCAAAATGATAGTCTTATTTCAACTGATAACAAAGTATGAGCTAATAATAAATTATTATAAAACATGTAAAAATAAAATAGGGACATAAAACAACTAGTAATTTTTTTGACTTAATAGGTGCGTTCGACTTTGCCTCTCTGAGTGCACCTACTCTGTCTTTGTTTGTCTCATTCAGGACAGATAAATCCGTCGCATTATTTGAATTCAAGATTTACTAATTTAAAGACTGTTTTCATGACAACGTAGACTCTCTCTGCTCCATCTAATAACTGGGTGCACACAGAGTGTCTGTTTTGGATACAGTGTCAAAAAGCATCAAGTTCTGGTCACCGGATAGAGTTAGTGATATATGGACTCAATGAAGTAGATAAGGAAAGAGGCGGTGCACACGAGTAGCAAAGCTGAACGCAGCTTATCAAGTGATTTAATACAATTTACCTCTATACCAAGTTGCACCGTTTTGTGGCTAGATTAAATTAAATTATGAGTATTTTACTTTAAACGAAAGTATCTTGAAAAATGTATGTTTAAGAGAAATTTTGCAAGAGTACATTTTCATTTGAAATCCATTGACATATTGATTTTTGCAATATAAATGGAGGGTTAATATAGTAAAAAATTGTAACGAGCGTCTACAAATAAATGACGTTGTAGTGTGCTGTAGACCTGCGAACGTAGGGCTTAGCTTGGCGCAAATAGTAACAAATTTTGACATTATTAGTTTGTGAATTGTCAAATGTGCGCCAAGCTAAGCCCTACGTTCGCAGGTCCATAGCACACTACGACGTCATTCTTTTCTAGATGCTGGATTCTAGATACGGAAGTAGTGTAACCGGAAATTGAAAGAATGTAGCCGAATTTCGCTATTTTCAAATGAAAAACTAAATTTAGTTTTGCTATTTGTGCTTCAGCATTCATGTTAAAATTTTGCTGGATACTCTTGAACCACCTGATAAAAAATTCGATTGATACATCTTGTATTTTTTTTAAACAAAATGGGTGGCAGCACCTGTATCAGTTTTTTTTTAACACTGACTCAATCATAGATCTTGTTTTTGATAAATTTAATTTTGTTCCCAACTTAAAACATTTTTTCCAGAAAGCGTTTTTAAATCGATTTTTTCAACAGAAACGATCATGAATCGATCTTACAAAGCATAGAAGCGCCCATCTCTAATTACATACTTACATAGATACTACATCAGACCGAGTAAATCAAGTTTTATCCGCACCCCCAAAACATAACTTAAAGCACAGAAAAAAATACGAAATTTGTGTATATGGAGCATTTGATCTAATTTTAAATCCGACCCCTTTTGAATTCTCTGAAATTTTTGTATGATAAAGTACCCTACTAAATAACTTTCTGTGACTTTCCAATTTTTTTTTCTTAAACTGGAAAAAACAAATTAAAATATTTTTGTCAAAAACTCATAAATCTCCCAAAAATTAAGCAAATAAGGCATTTTTTTTAATTCTTCGTTTTTTGGTTCCCTTAATAAAAAATGTATTTAAATTAATCTTTGTAAAAATTTTAGTTTTTGGGAAAACACTATTAATTTCTGAAATATCGTCATTATTATTATTTTTTTTTGACAAAAAAAGTTCATTCATTTTACGTTTGATACCGTAAGCCTTATACACAGTGAGCAAACTTTTACCTCTATTTTTTTAAATAAAAAAATGTTTTTTTCAATTGATTATTGAATAATGAAAAGAGCAAAAATAAGAATAAAGTAAAAGTGAACAAATAGTGTGAACAAAAATTATTTTTATAGCACAAAAAAAATTGAAAATAAACCGTTACAACATTTTGAATTAATCATAAGTTCTCACGAAAAATTATGTAAAGAGAGGCTTAAGAAGGCACAAACTCAATCAGTTTATTTTATGGTAAAATACACTCCGCACAAAAAATTTCGCAAGACCTGAATTTTCTTGTTTTATTCTAATAAATGACATCCCTTGTTAATAGTTCTTATTTGGTGAAAACTTCAAAGAATTTTCATTGTACATAAACACAAGATAAAAGCATATATCGTGTTTTTAGTTCTTTTTTGAAAATTTCGTTAAACACTACTATTCACACTTTGTTTTGTGAGTTTTGTTCGTCTAAAATTCAACTAAACAGCAAAAAGCTAAAACTAGAAGAATCCGTACATTGCTAGAAGATGGTCGCAGTTAGCGCTATGTGACCCAAACACTAGGGGTGCTTCCCTCGACTATAAATAGGGCTGTAGTACGTTTTAGGAAAACTAAGAAATATAAAAGAAGGTGATTTGAGGGCTCGAGCCCCGGTGGGGAGTCCTCTTCTGGACAAAAAAACATCGAATCACGCAGTTGCAGTTTGCCCAAGATTACAAAGTTCCGAAGAACGTTATTTCCAATGCAACTTTGACCCTCACATTCTTTTCGGTGGAAGTTTAATTATGGTTTGGTGAGAAATCTCTTTCGGAAGACACACACTTGGTCTCTACTTAATGCTCGACTAACAGCTGCCTGATATATTGAGGACATTTTAGAACCTCATGTGATACCTTATCGCCCTTTTATAGAGGATAATTTTCAGCATAATGGTGCTCTAGCTCATTTCTCGATTGCCATTAGAGAGCATTACATCAAACGTTTCCACGTAGATGGATAGGAAGAGGCGGATTTGTTTTATGACCCACAAGATCGGCTGCTTTAAACCCTCTATTCGTGGGGAATACTTAGAAACATAAATCTATAGTATTCCTGTGAATATAGCGTCAAAGAGCTGCAGTAAAGAATTAATCAAAAATGCCAACAAATTCGAACCAATGCAAAGGTTTTAGAAAGAGTTCGACTATCCTTCGGAAAAAGTCATGTCATGCCTGCTTGGAAATAGGAGGAGGGCATTTCCAACATCTTCTGTAACTCTGTTCTTGTTTTTTCTAGAAGTTCCCTTTGTTTGTACATAATAAATAATTGCAAAATAAATGATTTGAAACAGAATAATTTTCCAGATCTTCCAAACCGTTGTTTGGCGGACCCATGTTTATTACTTTCTTAATTTATTTTGGTTCATACTGTTATCTTCTTAAATATTTTACTCTTTTTTAACACTCTGTGTATACTCATTAATGACGCCTTATAGGTAGGAAGTATTTTAGAAAATCTGCAATCATCCCTATTTGATTTAATATTGTAATTAATTCTTAAAAATTATTATTACGGGGAAGTGGACAAGGCAGATAAACTATTTTATAAAGCCGACGTTTCGAATCTTTATTGGATTCTTTATCAAGGCTTCTTCCGGCGCCCACTGACCGAGACAAGTTGATGGTACCATGCCCAACGAATTTTGACATTACTTATAAGCCTTGATAAAGAATCCAATAAAGACTCGAAACGTCGGCTTTATAAAATAGTTTATCTGCCTTGTCCACTTCCCCGTAATAATAATTATTAACTATAAAAATAATGGACGTAAAACACCAAAATAATTGTAATTAATTGAAATGTTACAGATTTTAAACTAATTAATTCTTAATGCATTTACTGTTCTTTATATATTGCCTGAGATTGCTAATTGAATAATATAATTAATTACGTAAATTGGTAAACTAACAATGCCGTTACACAAACGATGTGTTAAAAAATTAACTCACTATTCAATCTTTCTATTTGAATCACCTATTGAAAGAGAAAACTCAAATTATTTACAAATAACTGTCGAATTCGAATTTTATTACAGATGATGAAAGAATTAAAAATTCAAGTCTAATCAAAATAAATTCATACATAAAAAAATTTATATTGACAATTTAAACATTGACAAAAGAAAATTAGATTTTGAAGACATTTAAAAAAAAAATTAAAAAGTTATAAATACTAATATAGTGTAGAGTAAGGAGACAAGAATGCAAACATTCAATTAAATAATAAATATTAAACCAGTGAAGATAAAACAGGACATTCAAATATGATTTGGTCATTTAAAATTTGTTGAGAAATTTGGTAAGTCATTTCTATAATCTCCAATATTATATTATTATTTAGGCACTGATGATGAGACTTAGCTCTCGAAAGTGCTTTACGACGTTTATTTTAGAATTTATCTTGATTACACTTTTGGGATTGACTTGGATTTCTAATTTTTTCTTCACTTGTATTAAAACACCCCACTCTGAGAAAAAGGACGCCTCCACTGCATTTAGAATTTTTTTGTTTCTCTAGATAGTGTATGCTGTATGTCCACAGATATTTGTGCGTATGATTACGTAAGCTGTCTTAGTTTTTTTGAAATAAAAGTACAAATAAAAAACATTATTTCCGAATAAAATATTTTAATAATAATAATAACTGAATGTAATACATATTACCCGGCAATAACTTTACTATGTTGACCTTTTTGCGTCATATTAATCTTGTCACCCAAACTCAAAGCCATTCCCTGAAATAATAATAATAGTTACACTAATAAAATGAGAACAGTGTTACCAACCTGACTTTTCGCTCTAATTCTGATATGTCCCGAAACCGGTGCATCAGGTTTATTGAATGGTTTTTCAATGCTTAAATTAGCTAGAGCGTCTTCTCCAAATATAGATTTCGCGTACATATTTGCAGCCATAAACCCACACTGTCCTGACAAAGCTTTTTCTGGAGTTAGACATTTCATGTTAGTACTTTTAACCAAATGTTTTAGATAATCTGAAAGATCGGTCAAAGTTGTATTGACTGAAACTTTATTCTCCCATTCGAATTCGGCCCACATTTGTCTAAATTCAGTGTCACTGCAAGTCGCCGGTACGATATAATCCATGATATCAATATGGATATCATCCAAAACAACAACATTTCGATCAGAGGCTGCTCCTGTGACGTCATAAACAATATTCCCGAAAATGATGCCATTTTCGGTTGATGCTACTTTCACGTTAGCTTTGATGTTACAAAAATCTTTAGGTGCGAGAACTACCGGTTGTGGTTTTTCTACTAGTTTTAAGTCGCCCAATGTTGCCAACTCAAGGGTACAGTTTTGCAAAGTATCATTTGTTTGATTCACTATTAAAACGTCCAATACAATATCGTATTGATTGACGTGGACGTAAGCTTCGGCATACACCGGATCAGAAAATCCAGTCAATTGTGTAACCTTATTTAATTTGTTAATACCGGTATTTGTTTCACTACCAGTACCACGGCCGCCAACCAAAGCTTGTGAAAGTGATGTTTCGAAGACGTTTTCCCCTAATTCACCAGATTTGTCTGCTTGCAATTGCATAAAGTTGATTGGATCGTCGGCTTGTATAACATTTCCTGCTTTTTCTTTCGCTTTTTGGTTAAGCGCTTCTTCTACTTCTTTTGCCACTAACATATCGTTAAGTGCTTGTCGACATAAATCCGTGAAGACTTTAATGATTGACGGTTGGCGGTCTGAGAGCACTCGCAGACAAAAGAGGATATGATCCTTGTCGTCATTTGTGATTGGTTTAGTTGGCAAACCTGACCGGAAAATTTAACATTAATAAACCGCAGTCGGATTTGTGAAGTGACTCGGTGCAAGAACACAGTGTTTTATCAGAATTTTAGTAAAGTTTAGCCAATTTGGGAATATGTTAGTAATAATAAAACAAAGATATAGTCAAAAAAAAATAGTTTGTCTATATATGCTTTAATCTTGTTGGATCTTCTTAGTGTGTTAAATGAAACGTAAAACACCCACTAACACCAAACACTTTACTTAATACGACGCATGTTTCGACGACAAATTAGGCAACAAGGTAGAAATTAAAACTGTTTTAATTCCTACCTGAGAATGTCAACTTTGTTGTTAAAACGCGCGTCGTATTAAGTAAAGTGTTTGTTGTTAGTGAGTGTTTTACGTTTCTTTATATATGCTTAAATTTTATAGTGCAATAGAGGCAATTAACTTTAACAGACGTCTCAAGGTTCCTGTAACGGTTTAGCTGGTCGCTTCGTTGACAATATAACCGATATTAAATCCCTCATAAACTAATTTGTATGTCAAAACTATAAAATTCAAGCGTTTCTAGAAAAATGATAACTTCTATGCTTGCGGGAACATTGGTTGCAGGGTAAATAATCCCAAAATTAAGAATTCAATTTCTTATTGTGAAAAATATGTGTATTTACGATGAGCTTTATTTACCTTTTGATTTTGGTACTTTTTAAACAAAAACTAAAATCAATATTTGATTAAATTTTTTTAGTAACTTACGTAATGTTATCATTCTTTATTAGAGGCACAATGACGGTATGATGATATAACGTAGGTCACTTTTTGTAAGTTTTTTATTTTGCAAATTTATCGAAATTTCTCTTTGTTTCAGTTAGTCATATACCAACTCGAAAAGAAAACACATCAGCTACTCGAAAGATGAGTAGTTTTAGTTATTGTTTATATTATTAAACAAAATATATCGCTTTTTTTTGATTATCATTCAACTTCAAGCGTATATATACAAATGTTACTTTTTAAAATTACAAAAATAACGCAGAGATAAATAATTTTATTACCCTCATGTGTAATTGCTGTAATAATAAATTTAGATGTTTTACTTATAAAACCCCTTTCCATCCCCTTTTAAAAAATAAATAAACATTTTAACTCTTAACCACCGCAGTAATTTCAAGTCAGGTTGTTTTTGACTCTCTTTTAGCTGGTTTCATAATTTTTCTTTATCAAAACCTTCAACAAACTTATTTTAATAGAAAAATAATACATAGATCCCCACAAATACAATTTAGTTGTTTTAATGATTGTATATTCTATAACCATTATGTTCATTTTCGTTGAAAGTGTAGACATCTTAATAAAATTCCAGAATGCCTTAACATTAAACTATACAAAAAAATAATCATACAGGATAAATTTGAAATTCCACATTTTGAACATAAAAATTAAAAAAAAAATAACGGAGTTCTACCTAGACAGTTAAATGATGATGATGATAAATTAAAGTGGGTTACAGAAAAAAAAGATAGACAGCAGCCTGTAAGCCCACACTATAGTAGTTATATATATATATATTCGGTTTATAGCGTCTTGTGTCGCCTTACGATTCCCAATCTCTATTTTTTTCTGTCTAACCAATCTGCTTCGGCTAGATTTCTCTCACTTATGGCCTTGGTGATACCCTGTATCCAGTTTTTCCTCGGACGTCCTCTTCGATTTCTTCCTTCTGGTGTCCATTCTAGTACTTGTTTTGGTAACCTATCTTCCCCCATGCGACGTATGTGTCCATACCATTTTAATTGTTTTTGTGCAATCTCGTCAATGACTGTTGTCTTTGTATTCATTATATCTCTTATCTCGTCGTTTCTTTTATGGTCTAATTTTGAGTGTCTGGCAGATCTTCGTAATGCATCCATTTCTGTTGCCAGTATTTTCCGTTTGTCATTTTCTGTCATAGTCCATATTTCGGCGCCATATGTTAATACACTTTTTACCACGGTGTTGTAGATGTTTAGCTTCCTTTGCCTGTCTATATTTTTTGACCAAAAAATTCCATTAAGTGCTCCTATGATTCTTCTACTCTGGCCTACTCTTTTTTGTATTTCTTTTTCATCTTTTCCGTTTTCTTCGAATGTTATTCCTAAGTACTTGTATGCTGTACATCTTTCAAATGTAGTTCCATTATCTAATAGTAAATTACCATCATTGCTTCCTATGCCCATATATTTAGTTTTTTCTATATTTATTTCCATTCCCCAGTTTTTATATTCCTCACATAACTTTCTCGTCATATATTCTAGGTCTTCTTTTGTTTGAGCTACCACTACTTGATCGTCCGCAAATTGCATAGTATAAAGAGTTAAAGAGTGGTATTGTTTAATTCAAAGCCCATTCGGCAGCATTTCTTCTTCCAATTTTTAAAGGCGTGTTCTACATATATCTTAAATAATGTTGGTGAAATGCAACAACCTTGTCTGAGGCCCTTTGATATCCGAAATCCACTTGACAGTTTTTTGCCAATTTTTATTTGAGATCTACAGTTATTATACATTTGTTGTACTACTTTTATTAATGTATTATTTATTTTTGTTTGTTCTAATGCTTCCCATAATTTGATAACTGGTACTTTATCGTACGCCTTTGTTTTTTGTTTGTTTTTCAATTATTTGTTTAATACAAAACGCATTGTCGATACATGATCGTCCTCCGCGAAACCCACTTTGTTCTTCTGGTTCTTTGCTAGAATATTCTGATTCTATTTTATCGCGTATAATCCGTCCATATAACCGGCTAAAGGTACTTGTAACCGAAAGTCCTCTATAGTTGTCACAATTTCTACGATCATCTTTTTTATGTAGTGGGGTGATGTAAGCCAACTTCCATTCGTTAGGGATTGGTTGACCGTTAATGCACATTTCAAATAGTTGTGTTATCATTCTTGTTAATTTAGTTGTTCCATTTTTAATTAGTTCTCCAGGTATTTATAAATCTGAAGATTTATGGTTTTTTATATATTTTATCGCATTACTCACTTCGTCTTCTGTTAACATTATATATTCTCCTTTTACATTTATTTGTGTGTTCTGAATTGGTGAATTATCTATAAATTGCGATCTGTCTTCAGTAAGTAAGCTTTCATAGTACTTATTCCATTCTTTTAGTTGTATTGTATTTAATCGTGTTTTTTCTCTATACGGTGCTTTGATATTTTTTATTAATCTCCATATTTCTGTGCATCGTCTTCCTCCTATATATGTGTTTATTTCGGTACATTTTTGGTCCCACTATAGTAGTTGACAGTTAAAAATAAATTAACTTTGTTTTATTGCGGTCCTTATGGTAGAAGATGTACTAAATTCAGGATTAAAGACGGGCCCAAAAGAAGCAGAAGGAAAGGATTCGCCACCCTTCAATTGTGGTAAAAACGTCAATCTTTTTAAATAATTACTGTAATACTGTTTTATTATAAAACTGTTTATCTCTATTTTCTATTGATGCATTAATATGTATTTTTTTTTTCATAGGTTTTTTTATAGAACAGCCTGTAGTTTAATGTGCAATTAGATATCTCAGCAATCTCTGATGCAATTGTTTGTAAATCATAACGTAATAACTATTAGTGATTCATACTAATACTGCTATTGATACTGTACTATAAAATTATTCATTGCAGTACATATTTCATAATTAAACTTATGTATACACTATCTTCACTTAGTATTTCACAAAATTTGGTTTATTTTTCTGCCCCATATATGCATATTATAAAAGAAAAGCTAAACAACAAAACCCCTGAAAATTTGTAATAAAAGTTTCTTAGATTTAGCCAATAAAATAGTACTAATATTGTTACTTCGTTGGCAAATTTGAGTAGTTAAAAAATCTAAAAACGTTATTTGCTCCGCAACCAAAGTTCCGACAGTCATAGAAGGTAAAAATTTTGAAGATATCTTCGTTTTATCATTCTACTAAAATACTAAATGTTTCCAAAGTGGCTAAACTCTTATTAAAAATTTGACAACTCGAGTCTTGCACCGAGTAATTCCGCTGGATGCTAAGTTAGGCCAAACTTACCTGACTTTCCTAAATGAATAATCCCAGCCATAATCATCATAACTTCCGCATCAAACCGATTGCGTTCAATCGATTTAACTACATTCCCATAACGTAGTGCTAGTTTTGTCAATGTTGAAGCAATCGATGCTCCGATAAAGAAATCACCATCAATCAAATACTGACGAAGTGGAGGTCGCTTTTCTTTTGTGCTTTTTCTAAAATCCAGAAAATTTACACAAAACTGAATTCAAGCATTTTTCTACTTACTGTACAGTATTGAAAGCAGATTGAGTTGCATAAGTACCGTCAGATGTTACAAGAGTGCTTGAAGTTTGTGTGGGATTAGGTTGAGTACTTTCTTCGCTGTCCCCAGTCACTAAACGCTGTTCTGCATCAAGTAGAGGTCCCTCACCTAACGTTTGGTTGATTTCTTTTAAAACAGACTGAATATCGTTCACTGTAGTTGCATATTCGCCTAAAATCCACAATGCAGCTCTGTGAATCTTCACAGACTTTATACTAGGAAAAGCTTCTAAAAGTTTCTGAAAAAAAAAGAACAAAAATCAAATCAGGTCTTTTAATGTTATTAATTATTTTTTGAACATTATTGAAGCCAGCCTAAGATAGAAAATTTATTATTAAAATGTTAGACTTTGATTAAAACCCACTTTTATATTATTTATCAAATATTTTAGTCTAATTTATGACTTGATAACTTGGAGTAGTAAGAAATCCCCAGCCCAACACCCCAACAATTGAAGTAGATTTATTATTATTGACTTATGTCAATCTCAATATCCATACATTATATCATCAACAGCGGCTTTGCATTAACGTTATCACGATTTAATAGTATTTAAACAATATAGCAAAGGTGTATATTGTAGGTTTCGTAGATATGTTGTTGTGGTATCGAACTAATGACCCAAGGGTGATCGGTTCGAAGTCACATGGATATCGCCGAGACCTATTACATTTTCGCAATTTTTTATGAGAGTTTATACACAGAGGCTTTTTTCGTAGTAAATTTTCATTATGATTTTGACTGTTTTAGGTATCTGTACTTTAGATAGTTAATTTTGTCAAATTTTGGGTTATATAATATATATATTATTAAATGAGTTAAGTTGAAAATTTAATAGCTAGACTTCGCCCAGTTTAGGTATTTTTAATTTAGTTAGATTTTTTATTTACTAAAGAAATTATTTTGTGACTTTATTACACATCATGTGTGCGCTTGTCATTAATGAAAAAACGTCACTCACCTCAATAATAAGCGGTTGCAAATTATCAAACTTCTGAATTGCTTCTCTGATAAAAATCAGAACATCAGCAGCTGCAAGTTCATTGGTATCTGATAAAAATTCGACCAAAACTGGAATAACAGTAGCTGCAACATCCGGAAATCTAATACAGCAAGAATGTAAAGTCCGGACTAAAAGTTGTCGGTATTTTCCAGTATCTTCATGTTCAACATCGTGAGTTTTAGCCACTTCCTTTCTCAATACCAAAACCATTTCTTCAATATTACGTGAAGAAACTAAATCCATAGCTAAATTCAGAGTTTTCTTGCGCACTTCCAAATCAGGACTGGATAAAACTCTCAAAATATCCATAACCAAGTCTTGGAGAACCCTTTCATGAGCTGGATGTTCCTTTAACGCAATCAATCGGTCCAAAACGATAAGTTTAACATTATTATCACTCTCTTTGATAATAAGTTCGATGTAGCAACTTGCGGCTGCTTTAATAGCAGTGGGGGCTGTAGAGAGTGTTACCAAAGTCCCTGCTGCTTCGTATCTCACTGCGGGGCTGCTTGAGTTAAGCAAGTTGTAAATACACCGAATAAATCTGGAGCGTTCTGAAGGATTTGTGTGACAAACTTTATAAATCAATTCAACTATAACCAATTGGAGAATATCTCCGAAAGAAGTCACCTGATCCAGACACGAGGCTAAATAAGATAGAGCTCGCTCCTGATCAGCGTGAAGAAGCATCAAAAATGCGTTTCTCTTACAAGACATGTCTTGCTCCCCATCTAGATAATTTGAAATTAATTCAGGAGCATCAGGAATTAAAAATTCAAAATTGCGATAAATTGTAAAAATAGCAAGAACGGCGTTACGACGTACGTAGGAGTGTCTGTGCTCCAAACAGGCCCGGATTGAAGGCATTAAAGGCTCCAAAAGTTCAGGTTCTTTCAATTTACACAAAAAACGTAAAGTTGAACCTCGTAAAAACTCATTTGGGTGTTGCAAGTCTTTACGGTAGGCGTCACAAACGAGGATCATCTCTTGGAGTAATTTACCATCGGGGGATGTCTTTGGGACAATTTCCCAGAATATTAAGAGGAGTTTCTTAGCGGTGTGGTCTTGTAAAGGGAGGACATAACGAATAATTGTCATTAGCAGACCTGGAGGTAAACGTTCGCCAGCTAGAATCATGTGAATTGTCTTTTTCAGGGCCTCGACTTTCTGTTTGACTTCGCCCTTTTCTGAAACTTTTTGTGAGAATAGAGGAAATGGAGGTGATTGTTTTACCTAAATCCATCTTTAGTTGCATTTCATTGTAAGGTTCTGTGTCGGTTGGGACGTTTATGAGAGTGTAGCAGGGCTGTTCGACCGCAGTCATTTTGGGGGTTTACCTGAAAAAGAATGATTTGAAAGGAGGCACACTTTAGGGTTAAACTGCAAAACAAAAATAACATGCGAAAATAATTGGAAAATAAAGCAAAGCATTGTTAGATACTTACCCAGATGAGGGACACAACACTTTAAAAGCAAAATACGTAAATATTAATGTTTTTATAATTATTAAATGTCAACGACGTGTCAACCTAATTTTTTGACAGTTGACAGTTTCAACCGGGTGTGTCACGTGCGTCAGTAGTATTACAAAGTTGTAATATTACCAAATTGAATAAAAAAAAAACTCAATTGAATAAGTTTACTGTAGCAACAAATTTTTAAAATAAATATTAATTTTAAACAAAAATTTATTTACTGTTTGTTTCTTTTATATTACAGTCTACTAATGTTTCTGACTTAAACAGCTACTGAAATGTTTGGAGGCAACCAATTATACACATTATTTTAGGACAGGAAAATAATGTTAAACAAGTACCACATTTAAAAAGCTTCATACCTAAAATTTCTATTCGATGTGCGAGTGATTAAAGAGTTGCATGTAATCACAGTATAAACAGTAATAAATTAGTATAAACAGTAAAAAAATATGAAAACTTGTTAAAGAGCTAGCATCCCTTCAAGTTAAATGTGTAAGATGGAGCTACTGATTTTTAGACTTACTATAGGCAACTAATAATACACAATTTAAATTTAAATGCTTATACAGTTATACAGGATGTTTCACAAGTGATGATGAGCCTGCGAAACTAAAAATGCCACCAGCAATACAATTCCAAAAGTAACGTAGTTATTAACCTTTTTCTTTATTAAAGTCATTTTCGTTACCGCATGCGCTGCGGCATTAAGTTCACTGAATTATAAAAGTATAGAGAGCCCATCCAACTTAAGAAATAAAGTAATATTAATTATAATATAAATTAAATCAACCTAAGAGTTACCTCAGCCACTATTCTTTAACAATAATAGTAAAGAAATCAAAACGCCCACCTGACGATCTGTCTCGAACTTTTCTGCCAACAAGCCATCTATAAATATTGTAAGGTCAATGGAGAAAAATGTCATATGTTCTGTCAAAGAAATGGCTCGTTCGCGCATGCGGTAGGGAATTAAGAATAAGGAAAAAAGTCAATTTTTGTTTTGTTTACAAATACATTAAATAAAAAATTATTAATTCTTTCGGTTAACTGACCACAAACTAATACCACGTAGTCTGTACAAACTCATCGCGGCAGAGGCATTTTTTCCCATATATCATCATTATGTTGGTGACAAATTTGACAAATAAAATTTGAAATCAATATCATCTACCTTAACTCTGGAATTGTATTGCTGGTTGTATTTTCAGCTTTGCAGGCTTATTATTACTCGTGAAACAATCTGTATAATACAATAAACAATTGAAAGACAATAAGGGTCAGACAAAAATTAAAATAATTTTTATAATATTTTATTTACTGTCATAGCTCTTTAGATTTAAATTGTCTATTATTAGTTGCGTATAGTAAATCTAGAAATCAGTGGTTCCATCTTAGGCATTTAACGTGAAAAGATGATAGCTTTTTTTGTCAAGTTTTCAGTTTTTATCAGCTGTCCATACTTATTCATTTCTATACTGTAAGTACATATAACGAAGAATGAAAACAATAAAATTAATTACAGACTATTTAAAAAAATAATATTAAAAATATTTGTGGTACTTATAAAATGATAGAACAGTTTTAACATTTATAAAGTAAATATTATGTTTTAAAAATAAACAATTAAAGTTTAGATTTAATAGCTGCTGTTTTATAAATGAAATTTTACACCTAAACTAACTAAAGTTTGATACGATTTATTTAGATAATTATTTAAAACATTTTTAAAATTGAAGCACTTCTGATTAAACAAAAAGTCGTTGGTAACTTTGTTATTTTACATGGAATTATACATTAAATTGTACGAGTTTTGGCAAAAATCTTTTACCTATCTCTTACCATTCTTGTAAAAATAAATTATGAAATATTTTTTTCAAAAAAAAACACAATTTGCTTTAAAAATTATTATTTAAATAACAAATTGAATTGGTCGTTTACAATAGTTATAGAACACTTTAAGAAGTGTAGCGAAGCGAAAGTCACGAGTTATTTTATTAATAAAATATATGTGAGATTTTTAATACAATTGGTCAAAAATCATTTTTTTTAAATAGCTATTTAAAAATTTTTTTTAAAAAAAAAGAAAAAATTTCTCTTGATTGATATACTACGCTTACTGCTTCAATTTAACTGGCTGGGTATTATTTTAATAAAATAATAATAATAAAAATGTTTTGTCATGGCACTCTTGACAACTTTTTTAAATAAATCCTTGTTATTTTTTATATTTTTTTAACCCACAACTTACATTTTTTTTATTTCTATAAGGATTCTATTGGGAACATTTTTTATACTTATTCGTGATTTACTTTTATTTTTTATGTTTGGTGTTTCTCATTCTTTATCTTTCAGTCATTGTTATCTTAGTTTTTTTTTGTTTTTTCTAATTATCGATTTTTAACTTTCAGAACATTTTTTTGTTTTTCCAGAATCATTCATTTTTTAACTTTTTTAACAAACTTTTTTTTTTATATTTATCAGAGTCGTTTTAAAGTTTCTGGTAGGGTTTCTTTTCAGTCTATATTTTTCAAAAAGTTTTTCTGTTTTTTTTTCTCTTGCTCGTTGTATTCCTTTTTTTTCTCTCACAACGTTAAAATTCTTTTCAAAATTTTAAACATAGTTTTTCTTTTTTTTTCATGATTTTGTTATTCTAGAATTTTTCTTAAATTTTTTTTAAACGTACTTTTTTATACTTCTATCGTTCGATTACAAAATTTAAGAATGACCAGCTGTTAATATCCGTAAATTACTATTGCAATAAATTTTACAATAAATTATTGATCAAAATCATGATACAAGCTAAGAAGATTTTAGTAGTGAATGTTACTCAGGTGTAGAATTTTTCAACTTTAAGTTTTAAAAATTTATTATGGTAGTTTCTCTTTTATACGTATGTATATATTTTATATTAGCAAGTGTACAAATTTATAATCTTTTGACACAAAATAAATTACTTACTTACGAGAGGTGAACACGTCTTAAAAAATATACACCAAAAATTCTTTTCATCAATAGAATTCTCCAGAAAATCTTAGGAAATTTACTCGGAAATATTATTATTATGGTTATTGATATTATTATGGTTATTAATATTATTATTATTTTGTAACTTCTCGTGAATAATATATTCTAACATTTAGTGTAGATTCAAGTTGAATTGACTATTATAGAGAACTGCATCCGCTATGTAAAAAATTGGCGAGACCTCAAAAAGATTGCAAGTTATTATATGCAACCCGTTATACCTTACTATATGATTTGTATACAATAAAATGAAAAGTATGATAAAGGTAGTTTTTTTCTCTTTCAATCATTTTTATTTTTATTTTATATCACTGCTTTTTGAGTTTATATAAATCATCTTTCAGTGTTTTTTACACACTTCTCACATTCGTTGTTTTAACAATTTAGAGTTCCCATCAGTAGTGTTAGACTTAAATTTGAACGATTAGATAATCATAAAACTTTATTCGGTTTTTAATTTGCAATATTTTCTAAAAAATGCATTATTTTCCAAATCTAAATGCTATATTTTTTTGTTCAATGTAAGAAGATTCTAGTCTAGATTTAAAAATCTAATTTTAAAAATCTGCAGTTTTAAGCAAGTACCCTTTTGTGCAATCATCACCGCCTTCAGAATACCGGGTGAGTCAAGTTTTACCCACACCCCAAAAACAGACATTTCTAATTAAGTAAAAATTCTCAAAAAAATTATAGGTAATATTTTCAAATAGAATAATAATAATAATAAAGTTTATTGCACATTAAAACAAAAATGTACAAAAGGTTAAATGGCAGACACAAATCTGATTTTATAATTTAACCTAGAGAAATAGTTAAAACACAATAAAATACTAATAAATATACTTACAATAAACATAACACAAAATAATACAACAGATTAAAATTTGCTAAGATCAATTGCAGAAAGTTTTTGCGACAAAATTAGTTTTTTACATTTTTTTTTTAAATATACGGAAGTGTCAACTGTTAAAAGATCAGAGCAGTTACTTAATATATATGGTACAATATATGAAAAAGACGTCTGAAATAAAGTAGTCTTGTGTGCTGGAAAGTGAAAATGCTTTTCAACAAATCGTAAATTTCTAAAGTGTGTTTCACAGCGTTTGATTAATTTAACATACAAATAATCAGGAATTTTTAACTTTAGTAATTTGAAACAAAAACACAAATAATGAACAAAGCGTTGCTCATTCAATTTAAGCAATCCTAAAGATCTTAGGTAGGGAGTAACATGTGCAAAGTGAGGTATACTAATCACAAATCGTAAACAGTAGTTTTGAATTTTTTGAAGTTTTTGTTTATTACTTTCAGTTAGGCGCGGGCCATAAACAATATCACAGTAATGCAGATTGGATAAAACTAGTGAGTTAATTAAAATTAGTTTAGTCTTTTGATTTAAAAACTCTTTAAACTGTGTAAGTTGCTTAAATTTAAAATAACAATGTTTAGATAACTGGGAAACATGATTAGTAAAATTGAGTTGTGAATCCATAGTAATACCAAGATTTTTGACTGTACTTTGGGAAGGAATTTCTACATTATTAATTCGAACGGTGTGTTTTAGATTTTCTGCTTTATTCGTTGTTCCAAAAAGTATGTTCTTACATTTAGTTGCATTTAAATATAGTGAATTACATTGGGTCCAATTATATATTTCATTAAGGTCACTGTTAATTATATTTTCAATATTTCTTATTTCTAGAGGGTTAAAGCTTAGGTAGAGTTGAATATCATCTGCAAATAGATGTATTTTGCAAAATTTAGTTGCGTACTGAATATCTGAAATAAAAATAGAAAAAAGAAGTGGGCCTAACACCGATCCTTGAGGAACTCCTGTTAAAACATCTTTAATATCTGATAAACCTAAAGTTGTTCGGCATGTCTGCTTACGATTGTGTAGATAACTATTAAACCACTTGAATTTATCATTATAAATTCCATAGTACTCTAATTTTTTTAGTAAACAATTTATGTCAATTGAATCAAAAGCTTTACTTAAGTCTAACAGAGTTAAAGATGTTATTTTTCCTTTGTCCATATTTGATAAAATTTCATCGGTCACCGATAAAAGGGCAGTTGATGTACTGTGTCCCATACGAAATCCAGATTGCACTGATGGTAAAATATTAAAAGAACATACGTAATCGTTCAGTTGGTTATAAATTATTGACTCTGCAATTAACATAGAAGCTGGTTGAATACTTATGGGTCTTAGATCATTGAGACAAGTAAGAACAGATTTTTTTGGTATTGGTGTGACACAAGAAGTTTTCCAGCTATCAGGAACATATCCCTGCTCAAAACTAGTATTAATTAGGTGAGTTAATGGTGCAGCAACAAAAGGCAAAGAAAGCTGCAGCATGCGACCTGATATACCGTCATAACCGATTGTTGATGGTTTTATTTTTAAAATCATTTTTTTAATTGACGTTACGTCTACAGGTAAGTATTGAAATTTGTTGCCAGATGGAAAATTTGAGCGCTCAAGGTACTTACGAAAAACTGGTGAAGATGACGTTTGAGGAATAGACTCTATAAAATAATTATTAATTTGGTTGGGATCAGAAAACTCAGAAGAGATTTCACAATTATTATTAGATTTAATTATATTTGATTTTTTTAAGTTTTTCCAAAACTGTTTCGGATTCTTGCTAAAATTGTTTTTAAAGTTAAATTCATAATACACTCGTTTTTCCTGCCTAAGAGCTAAATTGTAGTAATTTCTGACTTGACAATAGTATGATTTATGATTGTCAGCTCTAGATACACAATAACGACGCCATGCATTCTTTTTTAACTTCTTCAGAAGTTTCAGATTATCAGTAAACCACGGTTCACGTTTATTTGTAGAAATTCCTTCGACAATAGTTAACGGGGCATGTTTGTCAAAAAGTTCGAGTAAACAATTATTTAAATAATTTACCTTATCATCAATGTTACTAATCATATAGATGAAGTTCCAGTCAACATTTTGTGCATCTGCATTGAATAAGTTTGAATCAAAGTGTTTAAATGTGCGTATAATTTTTTTTGTTCGTACAGGAATGTATTTACTAAAGTCAATTACAGAATGTATCCAATTATGATCAGAGAGGGAATACTCAGAAACCCAAGATTCTAACACGTTTAAAGTAGAGTTGGTTATAATTAAATCTATTATAGACTCAGAGTGAACTGTGATTCTAGTAGGATCTGTGATTAGTTGTTTACAATCTAATTCAAAAAGAAGAGTACTTAGAGTTCTGCTACCTAAGTCATTAGTGATCATATTTATATTAAAGTCGCCCAAAAAAATAAAGTTTTGAAGATTATTTAAATTTAAGTATGTTATTACATCATAAAGAACTGCAATATCAGAGTAATTATTACAAGGAGGTCTGTAAAAAACGCCTATAACAATAAACTGCGATGCAAATTTAACTTTCACCAAAATGTAGTCGATGGAACAATCAGGTGCATTAGGCAAAGTAAGAACTTGGTGATGCACATTTGACTTAAGGTACAGAACAACGCCACCACCACGAGACTCACGATCTTTGCGGAATAAGTTAAATCCGTTCAGCTGATAGTACTCACTCGGGGTTTCAGCACTAAACCAGGTTTCACTAACACCAACAGCGAGAAAGTTGTCAGACTCGGCATATTCTTTGAAGTTTTGGAATTTATTGCACAAGGATCTTGCATTAACGTGAGAAATATGCAGACGATTTGAAGAGACACTATAGCTTTTGTTTAAATTAATATTTTCACTTAGGTTGGAGGCGCTGCATCTTCTGCTGGCTGAAAATTCCTTTTTTTGTAGTCTACAAAGCGTTTAATGGCTACATAAGATTTATAATAAGATTTTCTCTAACTTTCAAATTGTTTACTTGTACGGTTACTTTTTTGACTTTTGCTCAATTGATTATAAATTAACATTAACGATTTTTTGTGTACGTGTATATTTTGATGCAATGCATCAAAGTGGCTAATTAAATTTTTGAGCAAATGTGTCGTTTGTTTTTAATTAATATCTTAATATTGAACCACTTATTTTCTTATAATTTATGAGAGTGTCATAAATTTTATTCAAGAAGGACCCCATCAGTGATGGTTTCTTAAATTTTATGGTATTCGTCATAAAAATGGCCTACTTCTATTCAGCTGGTGACAAATTTCAAGGTCAAAAATCTATTTCAATTCTTAAGGTGTACCCGGAGATTTATTACTACTCCAACTTATCAAGTTATAAATTGGACTAAAATATTTGATAAATAATATAAAAATGGGTTTTAATCAAAGTCTAACATTTTTTTCAAAAGTAAATTTTGCAGATTGATTTTATTACATATTTTTGAACAGTCGATGTAAAAAATAGGCCTTAAGATTTTTGTAAGAAATCATTTTTTTTTCAATTTTATAGGTCAAATAAATTGCTAAAACAAAAATTTTTTTGGAGGTAGATTAGATATCAATTTAACATAATAAATAAATTTCATAATTTTTTTCCGTGTTTTAAGACGTGTTTTTGGGGTATAGATATAACTTGACTCACCCGGTACTACGTTAGAGAAGGGGCAAACATTATTTTCTATATAAAATAGATAAAAAACGTTATTATTTAAATTTTTGTGTCTATGCTATGGGAATAATTTATTTTTAATGCTTTAACTGCCAGAGAGGCAAGTTTCTAGGGTTACTCCCTCTTGCAGGCGCCTATCTATGCAATAGTGTTAGAGTGTGTCTATATTTAGATGAATTTTATGACCCAATAGAGGAATTAACTTTTGGGTTCCTTACCGATAAAGAAACCCCAGCCCTTGAATTTTAAGTGGATTGTAAAGGTCTGGCGCGTGGCACCTGTTGTTTGTTTCCTTCGAGGATCTAGCCGACCGCTTAGGTAACAATAGCGTTCACTTATCTTTACAACCCTTATTAAATTTCGCATAAACTAGTTTGTAAGTCAAAATAATAAAATTCATCCAAATATAGACAACCTTTATACAGTCAAACTCGGATATAACGTCAGTCACCGGACCAGCGGAATTTTTATGTTCTAAGCGGACTGACGCAAAATCCGAGATGAAATTAAAAGTCTAATGTCTAAAAGGGACCTCTTAAATGTTGCGTACTAACCGGGTTAACTCTCTATCCGATGACGTACTAAACGAGTTTGACTGTATTTGCTAGTTACAAAACAGAATTATGGAGTAAAAAAAAATATTCATTCAGACGAAAAAAGAAAACAGACTAAATCGTACCTAAAGAAAAAGTACAAAAAACACAAGTTTGCTAAAAAACAACAGTTCTGTTGCAGATACAAATGAAAAAAAATCTTTAAAAGTGCAGAAGCCACCACCAATAATAATAAAAATTACAACGCGATTGTAGTACCTACTTAATAATAGCCAAATAAAACTCCGGGTTTATATAGTTGATGATTATTAATTATTATGAACTATTAACAAAAACAATAGAAGAAGTAAAATCAGAATGGCTTACAAAACGTGGGTATAAAATGAGAATTAGCTAATCTGTGTGATGGCTCATCATTTGGATTCTTCTTATGAACCTAATGAATTACAAATATACTTGAAAAACTAAAATCAAAAAATTTAAAAATATGTACTATTAGACAAAAGTAAGTAAACTTGGGGCGGAAATAAGTGGGCTGAGTTTCTAAGAAGCTGCAATAAACCAAATACTGTTCATCGTTGAAGTTATGGTGGTCCAGACTACTTTGATGATTTCTACTAGCTCAAATTTGATTTGCAGGATTCTAAGCAGAAAGTCAGTCAACAAAGCAATCAATAAAAGCTTTTAAAAAATCAAAAAACCGTACATTTTTAATAGAAATAAATTAACAAACATTTTACATAATAACAATAAAAACCCAAAACCCCCAAACCCAGAAAATCAAATTAAACAATTTCTAAAACAGTGTTTTCCGGATTCTTAACATATCTGTTTTTATATTCCTCAAAAAGTCTCTTAATACTATCAACAAATTGTTGGTGTAACTGATCAATTTGTTCATTGGTCGGTTTTTCAGTTTTCTCAACATTGATTGGTGACCCAACTAAAAAAATAAAAAATAAGTTTCAATTCTAGAACGGAAATTAATTACTTACCAACTGTCACAACTGGTACTCGTTGTGGACAAATACCATATTTTCCTTTTGGTATAACCAAACCAATTTGTAGTACATTTTTAACAAAATTCCTAATAAGCCCAAATCCGGGAAAATCGGCTTGGTCAAAAACATCAGTTTCTCCAAATGAGAAAACAGGGACTAGAGGAGCTCCAGTCTGGAGTGCCATTTTAACAAAACCTTTTCTTTTATTTAAAATAATTTTGTATTTTCCTGGTTTGCTAAACTTGGATTCGTCTGCGCCCCCAATTAAAATTGATACAATATTACCCCCATTTTTGTTTTCTAATAAATATTTTATGGAATGAGCTGATACTGAAACAGCTCCAATTGACAGGAATAACTCTCTAACCACTGGCATCCAAAACTGGATATTTAAAACCGTAGTGAAGATGTTATGTTTAGGAAAACTGCTTTGGTATCCATCTACAAATGAAGCAAAAGTCCCCACTGGGAGCATTCCGTGAGGGTAGCACGCAAATAAATAATTTTTCTTAGGATTGAATTCATCATTTTCGTTTGTGATTAATTTGTGACTGAAGTAGTTTCTCATGAGACGCCACCACAACCATGTGCGGACCCACGATATGGGTCTGCCGCCCCGTTCACTGGTCTTGCGGTCGTACCATATCCAAATTAGATACAGACCGAGAACCCAACGTACTGTTGGGCAAAATAAAACACTAATTGAAGTGACGATGGAGATTAGGAAGCCGATGGAAAAGGTCCAGAACCAGGCAGTAGCGGCAATTAGTTCCAACACTTGGGTCATGGTCTTGAACAAAAGGTCGAGGTTGAATTTACACACAATGAATTGATTTGGTTAAAAATTATTAAAATTCTGGAGAAAAGTAAAAAAGAGTTAAAAAATTGTTTTCTATTGTAATTTAATTTGGTTTATTTTTACGAACGCCCATTTTTAATGTAGGAAGAGCCTGCATTTAACCTTCTACTCAATTGATTAATGATAAGATTCAATTTAATTTTTATAACATACGTGAATTGCAATTTTATGACGCAAAAAATTTTTTACTTACATTTTTTTTAATTACACTTTTAGTTATGACAAGTAACTGATAAAAATGTAGAAAGGTTATTTTCAAATTTATGTTTTTTTAAATTATAATTTAGTATTTTGATGATTCATTTAAACAAGAATGACAGTACTTACAAGTTACAATGTTTTGACAAAATATGACTACTTTTGGAACAATAATAAATACAAACTTTGTGGCACAGGCACTTGGTATACTCAGCACTCAGCAGGTTTATGGAAGAATTACTTGCACATCTTACAAGGACAGTGACCTGAGGAACACGTTAGTAAGTAAACAACTGAACACCTTGCTTCCAGGTAGATTCAAATATACCTACCATTTACGATTATTCATCTATTCATTTGTTCAAAAAACTTTCTAACCATTTTCGTAATGGAATTTTATGATGAAGTCAAATTTCTGGTCAGGCCAGATTAGGCTATTAAGTGTTTAAACACTGTGTGAAAGAATTTTTTGATACGGTTCAGGTATGATGAGATAATTTAAATTCGACGCCAAGCCAAAAGTTTTTATTAAACAAAATTATTAATTTTGATCAAGTTTTGTACAAGTATTTTATTAAAACTGAAATTGAAGATTGAAGAGAAGTGTTGCTTTAGATATACAGTGAGCGGCAAAAGTATGGAACATCGAAAATAACTTCAAAACTATTTGTTTTTTAAAATATTGCTAGGACAGTTTAATTTTATTTTGAGATAGCACATTTAAAAAAAAAGAGATACTGACATCAACTTTGTTTTTTTAAATAGCATTTTCTATTTTTTATTGCATTTTTAAACACAAACATCTTACTGTCAAAAGATTATTGGGTGGTACGAGTAATTTAAACAATTAACTCAAAAAAATAAAATATTTAATTTTTTTGTTTTTTTTTAACTGTCAATATTTTGAAGACAGCTTGCTAACGCAGCTTAAGAACAAACTATCATCTAACAAAAACACCTTACTCTCATTCTTATTATAAAATGTACTATTGCTATAACGGCAATTAACAAAAATATTAATATAAATGAGCAAGAAACTTTATCAGATATAATAGTCATTATTGTTAACTGAGGCTGGAATTCTAAAGCACTACACTACTCTATCGGAGTAGCGTAAAGTTACGCCATCGAATATAAGAAGTACGACGTTGCCCCTAGCAATTCAAATTACTCCGGCGTAAATTTGATTTAGAATTAGGCCATTAGTTATAATAGATACGGAAATATTTGGCCACTTAATTTTAAGCTCGCAGTAAACAAAATAATGGCTATTGTTAAATCTAAGAGATATTTCTCAGTGACAAAACATTTTGATTTATGATGAGTCCTTGCAACATCTGTAATGGGAATACTTTATCTCGAAACCATCATATATCTAAATTGCTCATCACCGTGTATTATCTTACCCTTAGATTTAACAGTTTTGTTTGGTTTATTGTAAGCTTAAAAACTCAGTGGCCAAATATTTTCGTGTTTACTATACAAAACGATTAAATTTGTGTTTTAACCCTATGGGAAAAATTAATAGTAGTATAATAGTCTATGGGATTAAATGTGACGTTTTACATATTCTTTATCTAGTACAATGTAACTTTTTTTTAACGCAAAGTCATTGTGATAAAAGTAAAATATCGGCAATTTCGCACATGAGTCTAAATTATATAAAATCGTTATATGTCCAGTTGTATAACATATTATGCAAGTGCTCTCAAAGTGAATCATCCTTTTCATTGTTTTAAAGATAAACAAGAGAGAATAGAATAGATAGCATGGATTCCTTCCAAGACAAAACTCAGAACCAAGTCTGACATTTGGTGCTTACGCTTTTGATTTCAAAGATAAGATATCATTACTCGATATGAATTTTATACAGGCTTGGGGTTATTTTGACGTCCAAAAATATTTAATATGTGATGAGGATAGCGGAGGGATGGACTATGAAAAGAACAATTGCACTTGTAAATTAGTCGACGTTTCGCTGATTTTTCTCAGCTTCTTCAGGACTTTATTACTCAGTTACTCAGCGGCTAACATAGTTGAAATATTTGAACAATTTAAAAAATTTAACAAATTTGAACAAATTAAAAAGTTTTAAGCTTAAAAAATGCATTTTTACAAAACAACTAATAAAATTCAATTATCTAACAAATACAAAAAAATGAATATCCATTCTTCCGGCGACCACTGGCCGAGACAAGTTGGTACCATGTCAAACAAATTTGACAATTATTATAAGCCTTGAAAAAGAATCAATAAACGATTCGAAACGTTGGCCTTATAAAATAGTTTTTTTCTGCCTTGTCCACTTCCCCGTAACAAATTTCGAAAAATACATTTTGTTTAACCAAAGAATACTGTACGTAAACATCACTAAAAAAAGCAAAAATTTATTAAAAAATACATTTTGAAAATAATTAATTTATTCCATAAGAAATTTCCACACTGCATATTTTTGAGATACATAGATACTGTTCTTGAGCAAAAACTTTTACATCGTATATCTCCAAATCTATATGCTGAAAAACAGTGTTGTCATACATCGTATCTGGTTCAAAAACAATAAAAAAACTAATTCTACATCTTATATCTCAAAAAGTAATAACTACACTTTTATAAAAATAAAAGATTATATAAATTATATATATTTTTAAGTGTTTTTTTACAAATGCAATTGTTACTGACCCTATTTGGTAGACTGCTGTATTACAAATACTGTGTCGATAAAGAAGATATTAAAGACAAGGTTGAGTTGGCAGTTCACCTAGCGATTACTTGTAGTAGATGGCTTCACATGTTTAATAAACTTGATGCATATTCTTATACACATTTACCCTATCCCAAGTGCACGCCAAATATATACTATTAGTAGGGCTATGCAGAAACGTGGAGTTTTCGCCGCTTTATAATATACTAAACATGAGCTAAATGTCTGTCAATGGCGTAGAAATTTTACGGGAAATACAAGGGTGTGGGTTGTTTAATGTAAAAGGGATATTGCCTGTATGTAGTAGTAGTAGTCATCAAGCGTACAAACCTAATTGGTAAAAAGTTTAAAATCACAGCGAGAATTACGCAGACATTTGCTAGAAAAACTATCTGAAAGATGACATGCCACACGATTTGTAGATCGCCCACTCGAATCCGATATCAGCGCATTTTTTGTTTGCTTTTTCTAGCAAATGTCTGAGTAATGCTCGCTGTGATTTTATAACATTTTACGAACTAGGTTTGTACGCTTGTTGAGTACTACATACTCGTATAGGCAATGTCCCGTTTAGATTAAACAACTCTTGTGTTTTCCGTAAAATTTCTACGCCACTGCCAGACATTTACCTCATGTTTAGTATACTATAGAGCGGCAAAAACTCCACGATTCTGCACAGCCCTAACTATTAGTAACAAATTGAAAAAAAGTCCAGTGGCCAGATTTTTTAAGTCACTTTTGCTCTTTAGACTTTATGTAACGTTTTTTTTTTTTAAATGAAGTATTAAAAATGCTAATTTAAGACCGCACCTGACAGACCCAAGGTCAACCTTGTCTGATAAGACGCAAGCATAGTTTTGCTATTGTCTTCTTGGTGGCGCTGATAGATTAATAAGTAATAATATAAAATATTTTTTGGTACAAAAAACTGTGCTAACTGATATGGATTTATACGCCGTGGCCGTAGTTCTGCCGCTTCGATAGCGTGCGATTTTTAGTCTGTCAATTATTGCCAAACAGCGAATTTCTCTCATGAATGAACCATTGCATTTAACTATAATCAAAGTTATTTAAAATAATTCGCAAGCTCACAATCATATTATTTTATATAAAATTATATAATTGTTTATAATTTACAATTTTTGCAGTACCTATCAAAAAAATTTCAACAATTATATAAAGAGCGACCCAAAAGCCATGGAATCAAAGCAGGCTTAGACGAAAATGAGGTTTGGTTTTTTCCAATTAATTATTAGTGTCATCTTACATGTCAGAAATTATTGTGCGAAATTCTGTTAGAAAATAAGGTAACTAATCTGTGTTTTGTGCTAGAAATATAGTCAGCAACACTTACAATAAGAACAAGTTAAAGTTAGTTTTCAGGAGCAAACCAACATTTAAAAAACTGAAATTCATTTCTGATACCTTCTGAGATGCTTCTGGTATTCTAAAAGACGCATAATCCTCAAACATGATTACTGTATCTTGCTCTTTTTTCCATAGCTTATTGAGCTTTTAGGACTTTTGGATCGTTCGTTATCATTATGCAAATTATTAGACATATTTTTTTTATTTTCAATTTGCACAAACCTCTTTCCAGAAAGAAATACCTTTGTTGTTTAAAACTAATTACATGAAAATTTTTAATGAAAGTTTAATTTTACAATTATTATTGTAAGAAACGGACATGTCCTGTGTTTTAACTATTTTTTTGAGAAAAATCACTAGATACTTATACTTTTTGACAATAATTTTAAAAAGTTGGATAACTAAAGTAATATTTGCATGAGAAAATTATATTATTTTACATAATATGAAAAAATATATATTCCAAAATATATCCCAAAAATGAGATATCGACGTCAACTTTGTATTTTTAAATGGCATCCTATATTTTATATTGCATTTTTAGATTATATGACAAATTCTAAACATATTTTGTGTATAATGTCTTAACCTATCTTTAACTGTTTTCGAAATATTGACGATTAAAAAAAAAATTAAACACTCAATTTTTTTGAGTTAATTGTTTCAATTACCACCCAATAATTTTTTGACAGTAAGATGTCTATCTTTAAGTTATTAAAAGTTGGAATAAAATAAAAATATAATATTATTATTGAACTCACTGTTAAAATCTGGTACCGTACCCTATGACTTCTTGACAGTTTAAAATGTAGTGACAATTAAAAATTTGTTGAAAACAATAATTGACACTTCAATTTTAAAAAATTGCGTATTATTAATGGGGCACATAACAGAAACTCAAAGAATAGTCTAAACTTTTTTTTATTCTTGACATTTTTTTTTATTATCGGAGATTGGACTGATTGTGAGAAACTAAATTAAACGAACATTTCAGTTGACGTTTCGGTTCTTTACTCCAACTTTGCTGCCTGCAAACTGCAAGCTTTGAAAAAGGTTGCAGTGAAGAACCGAAACGTCAGCTGAAATGTTCTTTTATTTTAATTTTTCCCAATCAGTCAAATCCCCGTTAATAATAAAAAAGTTTCAATAGAAATAGCATTTTTTCTTAGACATCATATATAAAATGTCTAGAATCTGCTATAGGATCCAAAAATCCAATAAAAAAATGTAAAGTGCCATTTAAAAAACCAAAGTTGATGTCACTATCTCATTTTTAAAACACTCTAAATATTTTTTTTACAAATACGCATTTTAAAAATAAAATTGACCTGTTCGAGCGATTTTTTTAAAAATCAATAGTTTTGAAGTTATTTTAGATGATCCATACTTTTGCCGCTCACTGTATAATAATTATCATTTATGTAGTTTCTTTTAATGTCATAATGATAAATGATAAGACATAAGAAGACAAAGAAGAGTGGTTGGTTTGAAGTAAGTACAGATAAGACCAGGACAACATTGTTATTTAATTATAATTCATACTAGTTTCATTTTCATAGTAGGTTTTAATACCCCTTCAAAATAACTATAAATTACCAATTTTAGTGAAATAGGTATAACAATATTTAATTCATATTTCAAAATTTCTTTTTAATAAATGGTGGAATTTACTTGATCGTTTGCAGATAGTAAATAACAGTGGTTTAGTGCGATACTGTTTAATAATAATACCAACTACCTACCATAACATTTCATATCCTTTGTAAGATAAAATAAATTACGTTACAATTATTGTTTGTTGATTGTTGTTATCATTCATTAATCTTTTCCTCAAGAAGAATGTAGAGTATATATGTGCGTCCTTTGCCCGCTATAAAATTTTACAATCATCCCTTACTAGTATAGAGTAATGAGAGCTTACCACAAATATTTACAAACGCTAGTTTTTTCGAATAAGAGATGTTAGGATTTTTGACACTGTTCCACGCAGGAATCGTTTTAAAGTGTGATATTTGGGTAAACATGTCTATTTTTCTCAATCTTATAACATCAGTTGTACTCAACTTTCACTTACTTAGTAATAAAAGATGGTTGTAAAAGTTTTTAGTAGATAAAATACATATAAATGTAGCACTGTTTGAAAATTAATTCGTTTTAAATTATAGGTGGTCTTTTTGAAGAAAAATATTTTTGACATGAAAGCACCAAGACAATAAATAGAACTTATGTAGCTTCATTTGTTGCCACTCTTTCTTAGGATGTTACATAATAATGCCCATATTTTCTGCTGTCACAATATATTGAGTACTAATAAGTAATAAAGTACAGTATTTTACATTCCTACAACACAGCTTTTGCACATTGCTATAGCAGGCCAAGGGATGTGCATACATCTTGTTAGGTATGTACTGGAGCAGCTTTCAATTGGCAAATCCGGGTTATAATATTCTCATTTGAGCATTGAAGAAAAGAGTACCTTACACAAGGATAGTGTAATACTGTTTTTTAATATTTTACTTACGATTTTAATAATACATCACATGGACTGTTTAATTTCCTACGTATTAAATTTTACAGTCAAAAAAAAAAGTTAGCAACAATCCGTTAAACAACAACATAACCTCAATTGTTCGATGAGACACGTTAACGTTAAACTGGAATAAATAAATAGACATATTCCACAATATTATTTGCAGGTATTGTTTATATGACGACTTTATTGAGAAATAGTGAGATATGTAAATCAATGTAAATAAATTATTACAGAAATTTGACAGATTTGACATTTCTTTATTTACGTTCTTAAAGCGCCATCTATCAGACAGTAACCAAACTTTTCGTTCAGTCCGTTCACTGACCTTTACCTCGGTTTGACATTTTTTATAACATGTTTTTATGCTTAATACGTCATGAATGCGTTTGGGGCTAATCCTGAAGGAATGGTAACATTTTTGCAAGAATTTTTTTTACGAATGCATTGTCCACAACGAGCCGTTCACTCTGACGGTTTTTTATGTACATCTGTTGTGGTGAAATTCCCAAAAAGTATCGACTTTGGAGACTATTTACCGAGTTAATCGGAAAGAACGTTCGTTAAAAAACCGCCGAGTCAAGCATTGAATCTTTATCTGTAAGCTGCCTTACTTTCTCTTTTGTAATGTTTGTTGTTGTCGAAGGATTGGCCCCCCAGGGAACCCTTATATCAGTTTGCACGACAACACGTTCGCCATCTACCGAATTCGCATATCTCAGGCGCCCTCTTAACGCGACAATGTAGTGAAGTGACTAGGTGCAAAACACAGTCGAGTTTATCAACTTAGTAAAGTTTAGCCACTTTGAATATACAGTGTGAACCATGTAATGAATAAATTGGATAAAAATTCAAGGATTTGGTTCTAAGGAAAACGCTCAGACACGTGTCCTGGTTTTTTTCAACGCGCATTTTTTCACAAAAAAATTGTATATACAGGTGTCCCAAAATCGTGATACAACTCTCAACTTTAAAACTTCAAATAAGAACCCTAATGATTTTTAGCATATCTGAATTCTACGTATAATTTTTCGTATTTTTTTATGTAGCACACACTATGCTGATTGTCAGTTGTTTTTGAAAAAAAGCCGTTAGAAAAAAGATATTATTTATTTTTAATACTCAAACTATCAACATAAATACAATTGTAAATGAATAAATTTATAGTAAATGCTCAAAATGTAAACCATTCACTTCCTGCTTCAAATCTTTCTTCTTATCTTATAAAAAAATCTTAAAAAAATTAAAATTGTATATACGGGGAGTCAAAGTGACGTCATATCGACATCTTCGGGGTGGTGGACACCCTATACGCAGCTTGATTTTTGTCGGACAAGTTGACCACTATTTATAAATTAATTTTATTTAAAAAAATTTAAAAAATTATACTTGTATATACGGAGAGTCATAGTGACGTCATATCGACAATTTCGGAAATCAGGCATTTGAAAACGCAGCAGCGCCGAAAGTTTCCCATTAGAAAAGTTTGTCGAACTCGTTGCAAGAAACGCACTCACAAAGTTTTACATTTGTATGTATCAAAAATTTTTTTAAGAACGTTGTACTGGGGACTATATCACTAGTTAACATTTTGGGTCGTTTACGACAGTCATATTGTTCGAGAATTATCTACCTACTCTGCAGTAAACTCTAGAGGGTTGGGTTTTTAAAATTTGAATGGGTTGCTCACCACTTTTATGATAATCCTGTTGTAACAGATAATAAACCACTTAAAGAATCGAAAGGTTGTTTTAGAATATCGATGGACAGAGCGAAATCAGCTCAGAAATTAAGATAAAAATAAAAATTAATGGAAAAGTTTATTATAACTTTTCCATGTAGAACCAACTGAAACTTTAATTAGAGTATCCAAAATGACCAACTACAACATTTTTTTATGGTTCAGATTATCGGAACTTGAAAAAAATTAAAATTCAAACTTTTTTAATATTCGTGTTATTTATCTTTATACCGAGCTATCTCAGAAACCATAAGAGATATCGAGTTGATTTTTGTTGCGTTCGAATGTAAAATTTGAGCGATTTTGGCCGTTTCATTGCAAATATTTTATATCCATTTTAAAGTTTTTTTTTTAATAGCCCAATAAGCTAATTTCAAGTTAAGATAATACCGGTAGTATATTTTTTTCTATAGAAAATTTAAAAAAATTGGAGTTGTGATTAGTTGTTGCTACGGAAAAGTATTAAAATTTGCAATACAACCGGTAGTATTTCAATTTAAAATTAGCCCAAAAATTCAAACTTCCGGTGCCTCGGTAACCAAGTATAGACGATGCGAACAAAATTTTTATTATTGGAGATAGACCCTTACATTAGCTAACGAAATATAGAGAAATGATCCAAAAAGTTTTTAGTAATAAACACGAATATTAAAAAAGTTTGAATTTTAAGTTTTTTTTCAAATTCCGATAATCTGAACTATGAAAAAATATCGTAGTTAGCTATTTTAGAGGAAAAATAAAATATTTTATCTATTACTACTCCGAAAAGTTAAAATGAACAATTTTTATTCTGATTTTGCTCTACTATATCTGACATTAATCAGATCAAACAAATCTATTTCTGCTTGTCGAAACAATTAAATTTAAAGAGGTAAATTAGAAATCGCAACAAGGGTCAAACTAGCCTTAAACTTACAGGTTTGACTTTGATTTTTACTGTTATTATTTATATTAAAATCATTCTCATCTTTTCCAATATTAGTAGTCGTGTAGACAGACACAGTGTGCCATCTAACGAAGAGTACTGGAAGGTGCGAGAATTGGATAATAATGTTGGCGGATAACAAAGTTATCTCTTTGGTTCTCGCTCGGTCACCAACATAACCAACCTCCACGATTAGGCAAAAACAACTACTTCGCGGACTAATGCCCCGACCGACATTGAATTACATCACCTAATCGCCCAACCAGCAACACACTGAAAGGCAGTGTAAACCAGAACTAGCAAGGGTGTTCCCCAATCGAACAACAACGTCGAGAAACTGTATACCGGTTTCGGGGTTTTTGCCCCTCATCAGTACAGTGTATCTCGGAGCGTTGTGCTTGATTGGAACCGGTGAGAGAACTCGCTTATATCAAGCGAAGTTCGGCTAGTAGTCGTGTAGACTAAAGTCCCTAGATAGATAAAGTACCGCAATTACCTCCATTTTGGCGCCAAAAAAACGCGGCAAATTTAAAAGGAGCGAACTTTTTCACTCGATGTACCGGCGCCACACATTCGGATATTTGTCAAATACATGAATATTTGTAATTGCTACATTTATTCGGGTATTTGCCTCCTTTGATTTGTGTTCATTTACCGACTTCGAACGGAAAATTTTTATAGTTGTCGAATATACGGTTTTGTGCCAATATTTCTCTTCGAACACCCCATCCACATATTCGGATATTTCTCACAGATATCCGAATGTGTGGTGCCGGCTTGATAACAACTAATATGCAACTTCTACAGTATCTGTTTATTTACAAATTAGTATCAAATACAAATTATTGATTATGAGGAGTATTAAAATATTCACAAAAAACTAAACTTATTTTACATATTTTACCAAGTCACGCATTGCTTCGCTTCTAGAACTTCTGTCTATAGTGTTGACCTTGGACAGTCGATTTTTATTCAATTCCTTCAAAGCAAAGAAAAATCTCGTTCGAAAAAAGACTCGAACAAGGGCCTTGAAATGATTATCATGGCACAAGGACGAATCCAGTAAGATATGTTTATTACGGTTACGGCGCCAGGTTAAACAACAGTTGGTCATATTTCTACACAAACCCAGAAGCACCTATAATTCACAAAAAAAAAACTCGCACTAGCACACCTTTCTCAATTTTTAACCCGTCACTAACCCCTAAGACTAACCCGGCTTTCAGTTTGAAACAGAAAAAGTGTGATGTGTTTTTGACAGCTCTGTCACTATCTAACACAAATCCAATCCATGATAACGAAATTCCCCAAAACTCCGCCATTTTGGCGCCAATTACATGGGACAAACCAATTGCGGTACTTTATCTATCTAGGGATTTTAGTGTAGACAGACACAGTGTGCCATCTAACGAAGAGTACTAGAAGGTGCGAGAATTGGTATAATAATTGGAACACCCTTGCTAGTTCTGGTTTACACTGCCTTTCAGTGTGTTGCTGGTTGGGCGATTAGGTGATGTAATTCAATGTCGGTCGGGGTATTAGTCCGCGAAGTAGTTGTTTTTGCCTAATCGTGGAGGTTGGTTATGTTGGTGGCCGAGCGAGAGCCGAAGAGATAACTTTGTTATCCGCCAACATTATTATACCAATTCTCGCACCTTCCAGTACTCTTTGTTAGATGGCACACTGTGTCTGTCTACACGACTACTAGCCGAACTTCGCTTGATATGAGCGAGTTCTCCCACCGGTTCCAATCGAGCACAACGCTCCGAGATACACTGTACTGATGAGGGGCAAAAACCCCGAAACCGGTATACAGTTTCTCGACGTTGTTGTTCGATTGGAACACCCTTGCTTTTCCAATATTGCCAATATTTTTATCATAAAATACGTTTTTTTATCTCCCGTACTATTTTAATTTTATTAAAGTGACAGTGGTATGAAGAACTAAAAATCTATAATCAGTGCCTAAATAACAATGTAAAAAAGAAAATTATAGAAGAGTTAAGAAATGGTGAAAAAACTTAACAAACTTTTGTTTTGGTGCTTCTATGTTTTCATCAAATGTTTTAAATATGTGGGCAAAATGTCTTAATCAAATATCTGAGAATACTAAATAGTAAATATTATAGAGCTCTTGTATCAACCACACAGAAAAAAATATTAGAAAATGCTTAGAAAGGAAAAAAGTAATAGATGAATTTCGTCCTTTAGTGTTTACAGTAAACTCTGAATCAGATTGTGAGAACGAATTTGTTGACGAAGGTAGTGATGATAAAAAATAATGTTTATTATTCGTCTGTAAATACATTTCTACAAAACTAAATAAATAAACAATAACAAAAATTTGACAAAAAGTTGTTATACCTTGATATTTATACATACAATTTGTTGTGTAGCAGATAAATTTTAAGTACCTAAATAAAAAGAATTAGTTTGAAAAACTAAAGTACTACCTCTGTTACGAAAAAAAAAAGTTTTGTTCTAATTTAAAATGGTCACAAGAAAAAGATTATTTGGATTTTATTGTTTACAAAATTTAATTCAAAAATTTTTGTTTAGTAAAATGCATGGCGCACGTTGTAATATTTTTGAACCACTGACTTAGGCAAGCCTAAATGTTTTAGAAATCTTATCTACATTAACTGATTTAAGAAAAAAAACTTTTTTTTTAGTGCTTTAGAGGTTATGAAACAACACAACCAGCTGACGACCAACACCAATGCGACACGTATTTTTACCAACCACGTGTTAAACGATACTACCTGTTTTATAATCCTATCAGTTAAAATCAAGTAAATCAAATATAGTAATATTTTTAATTGAGGTCAATGCTATATTTTCTTAAAAAAGTAACTTATCGACTGCTACTGGGTGTAAATTTTTAACATTACTTACCTTGAATTCTAGATACTATCATCACAAATGGTTCTTTAAGATGGTCAAATCATACCTTAATTTTTGCGTGGTAAATATCGGCAGTGCAGACAATCGACGCAAGGTTATCAGCAATTTATTGTTAACGATTAGTTAACTTTTCGTACAAGTTTCGAAGTCTTTTAATAAATTTCCTAAGATCATTCTGGGAGCCAGCATTCAGATCTTTGTGCTCAATCAAATTTATTAATCTGATAAATTTTTTTGCAGAAGTCTTAAAAAAAAACAAAAAAGAATTTGAAAATTTAATGAAAGTGAAGGTTTATGAAGTTGCTGGAAGCTAGCGTCTAGTGATTCTAAATTTTTTATTACGGTGTTTTGTTTGATGGCCTATGATCTCCAACCAGAAAACTCATTTTAGAAGCGTTCTAATCTTATTCTTAACACATGCTATTCCATACCAGATTTTAAGAACTTTCTATCAAAAACACTAAAATATTAGACCACTTCATTAAAAGGATGATTGACAATTTAACAATGTATCTAGTGTTAAATCAGTTCGTTTTTAGCTTTTTTCAAAATCTTATTTTTTAAAAAGTTATGATGAAACAAGACAAAAAAAATAATTTTAGAAAATTATTATAAAATTTATTCAACTTTATTTAACAATAGGTATTAAAAATATAACGATAAATTTAAAAAAAATGTATTACACAATATTATTATAATCACTAATGCAACTACTAACTAAACAGAAATGCACACCTCTTAAAACTCAGTGGCTTCACTTAAGTTTCTTTGCATCTTCTGCAACTTCTTTTTTTTTGTATGAATATAGAGCATTTTCCAAAAAATAAAAATAAGATTAACAAACAAGTCTAAAGAATAAGCAACAAAATTTTTAGTCTCCATACAAGACGAATCCGCACATAACAAAAAGTTCCACGTACTTGGAGGAGCATCGACGAGCCAAGGAAAAAATTTGCCAAACGAGATTATTCAAAAAGTACTTAAGAGCGACATTATGGTTATACCCAATCCCAAGTTCTTTCGCTCATAAATACGCAGACTGGGAGCAACGCAATGATAAACATGGTTCCAGTTACAGCTGTCAGAATGATGCTCGGGTCGTCAAGGATGGCGTGTTTTAGCAATGGGCCCATGCCCATTCCCATCAGAGTCGAAAACCCCATCAAGTACACTAAGCAGATCATGACACTTTCGCTGTCTTCGGGCGTTTCTGACAATAGGATCAAAAAAATCAGAGCCCCAATGTCGGAAAGATACCCGTCGTTCATTACATCTGTAAACATGTGGATGGAGGCTCCAATGGCGGCTGCCGTTGTAGCCATGACCAACCAGGCGTATATGTAAATCATTTGCCAACGAATAGAACGAATATCCTCTCTATTTTGAAAGATCGGTTTTTTAGTGAAGTGGGTGATGTTCGAAGAGTATACTCACATAAAATTATTGAAAGAATCAAACAGAGTTTGTAAATCGGTCTCCATAATGTATTTGCACGATTGACTGTTTTAATTTTGACAAAATAATATGCGATTGTTTCAACACCTACTAACGATTTTAAGGGGAGAAATTTAATAGATTCAGGCAACCATCCCTACACCAAAATTTCAAAAAAACACGTCAATTTTTCTTTCAGAAAACATTGTTAACACGCAAGTAATTGAGTTAAAATTTTTACCCAACTTAATGCAAAGTTTAATAAATTGTACGAGTATATTTGACTTATACAATGTGGTCAAACGAAACAGAGGCTATAATTCCCAGAAAAACAAGTTCCCGAAAAAACGCAAAAACAAGTCTATTTTGTTTGGACGGGAGACAGCTTTGGGCATGAATTTAACAATTTTGTGTGCAAACTTCTAAGCGGATGATGCATCTTTTCAAATACAATTTTAAAGCGGAAAAAGGGTTGAGTTGCACATCTTTCAAATTTTAAAAGTAAACCACCACTGTGTATAGAATTAAAAAAGCTTTCCAACGATGTGCAACTCAACAATTTTACAATTTTACAAATATTATATTTTTTACTTAAAATTATACAATTTTAAGTTTTGTTTTATAATAATTTTTTTTAAATTAGAATTGAAAAAAGCTAAAAACGAACTGATTTAACACTAGATGCATTGTTAAATTGTCAATTATCCTTTTACTGAAGTGGTCTAATATTTTAGCGTTTTTGATAGAAAGTTCTTAAAATCTGGTATGGATATGTGCTAAGAATGAGATTAGAACCCTTCTAAAATAAATTTTCTGGTTTGAAGTCATAGGCCACCAAACAAAACTCCGTAATAAAAAATCACTAGACGCTAGCTTCCAACAACTTCCCAAGCCTTTACTTTCATTAAATCTTCAAATCCTTTTTCGTTTATTTTAAAACTTTTTTAGAAAAAATTATCGGATTAATGAATTTGATTGAGCACAAAGATGTGAATGCAAGCTACCAAGATGATCTTGGGAAAATTATCAAAAGACTTCGAAACTTGAACAAAAAGTTAACTACTGATAACCTTGCGTCGATTGTCTGCACTGCCGATAATTTACTACGCAAAAATTAAGGTATGATCTCACCATCTTAAAAAACCATTTGTGATGATAGTAGAATCCCAGGTAAGTAATGTTGAAAACTTACACCCAGCAGCAGTCGGTAAGTTACTTCTTTAAGAAAATATAGCATCAACCTCAACTAAGAATATAACTATACTTTATTTATTTGACTTTAACCGATGGGATTATAAAACAAGTGGTATCGCTTAACACGTGTTCGGTAAAAGTACGTACCTTATTGGTGTTGGTCGTCTGTTAGTTGTGTTGTTTCATGATTTCTAAAGCACTTAAAATATAGAATATTTATAGGCACCACATCAAAAATGCCATGCTAAGCTGTAATTATACGTTTTATTGTGTGATCTAGAAGAGCCTGTAAGTTTATTTTTACAACTGTTAGTTAGTTAGTTACTGTAAGTTCTTCCGCTGGATAACACTTTTTTTTAATACATCTAACTTTTTTATAACTAGGGTAGATATCTGCGTTTTTTAATATAGCCTAATTTTTTAATTTTTGATAGTGATTCTTTGTCAATTAATAAACAGTCTTAAAGCTTCTTCAAAAGAGTAAGGCGCAGCAACACTTTGATCTCTTGAAAGCCAAGCATTTCTTATTTGTGCAGCTCTTTGTGGTGTGGTATTTAATGTTTCATCCCGTAATTTTGCAGTTTCGGTTTTTGTGATGTTCGTAAGCATGACTAAGCTGCAGAGATTAATTCTTCTTAAAAATAATTTAGAAGAATATTTTTTATTTTTCTGCATTTTGACCTATCAAAACTATCTTGAAAAAAAATTGAAGGCCTACCGCGACTTGAAGAAGTTGATGGTGTTTCAATTTTTTTTTATCAATTTCTTCTACTTTTTGCAGTAATTCACCGTCTGACCAAGTAGAATTTTTTTTCAAAATTTTTTTTTCTGCCTGGTTACTTTTTTCCAACGTGTAGAAAATGCTGAATGTAAAAGATAAATTTTTTGTCCCACATTTTTTTGATATAATTTTGATAAATCTTAAATATTGATATGAAACTATAAAAGTAAATTAAAACCTTTAGTTATAAACGAAACAAAAATAAACAATTTATTAATCTTTAAATATGAAATTAAACCTTAATATAACATAATAAAATCTCTAAAAACAGTTAAAAATTACTTCCAAATCATGACAAACAAATGTAAAGGTTTTTTAAACTTTTCAACACGTATTCTAACAATTTTCCTGCTTCAAAATATTACAATAATTTAGATCCAATATTGTTTACTAAATTTATATCAAAAATAATCACTTGAAAACTCGAGAGTATCAATCATTAATTTCCATAAAACTGAATTTACTAAAGCACATTTTACTGTTTCAAAAATCTAAAGCGGTTACATAAACAATAAAAACTATAAGTTTTATAATTGATAAAAGAAAGATTAATTAGTTACGATTCTGTATTTAATCTGACCATTAATAAATTAAATAAATTCAACAACAAATAAACCAAGTTAATTTTACCTTAAATTAATCGTTCTTTTATTACAACTGATTATTATTAATTACTTTAACAAATCTTAAAACCAAAAATAACCTTAAGTGAAGGAGAGGATAATGCGTTTCGGATAAGTGTCAAAATACACATATGCATTATTAAACTCAAATTTAGTATGTACAAACTCAAAATTACTTTAACACAGTTCCAACAACAACTCTCAATTACATCAGACTTTTCTTCTAAATCAAGGGTCATGAGTGGTTAAGAATTAAATAATTCCTCTATCTTGTAAATAAAATGAAATTCCTTTTTATAATTAAAACTAATTTCCAATCAATTCTCAATAAACAAAGCCATTTTTGAGTATTAAATGTCAAGTTACCAATAAATTTTCATTCCAAAATCAAATATTCAAATCAAAACGTTCAGATGCAAATCCAGTTCCAAAACAACATATTCAATAACCTTTTCGAAAAACTGTAAGTAATTATCAAAAAATCCACGAATAAGTTACCCAAAGCCATTTCATAAATCAGGATAAAAATCAGTTTAGCTTCTAGAGCCATAATTAAAATTTTTTGAAAGTTTATTGTTATTCCATTTTTGGGTGGAAGCTTTTATATCATCCTAAATAAGGCTACACATAGAAACCGTGTCACTTTGACCATGTAAACTTATTTTTGAATACGATGATTTCAACTATTGCCTTGAAAGTTGAACAGCAATACGTCATAAGTTACAATTTTCTTTGTTTTTGGGCTGAATTCGTCATTTGACTTTGAGGAGTCAAAAACATTAACTTATTTTTGTAAACTATCCTTGATTTAAACAGAGGAGCTAGGCAAGCTCATAAAAATTTGACCATGTTAGACTCATAAAAATCTCGGTCGTTTCCGCATGACACATCTCTTTGTTCTCTCGTCGTTGTTATTGAAACTTTTATATTTAGAAATAATTCAATACAATGTAATGAATTTTAAAGGCTTTTAAACAGAGTAGTTTTTCTACCCCACCACAAAGTTTAAAGATTTAGTTCCAAGCTTCTTGTCATAAAATCATGCAAATGTTTGCATATTTTACTGAAACATTTCCCTTTTTGTTGCTGCCAAATTTCAAATAAATCTCAAATATCTAAAAATTTTCAAATAAAGTTTTTTTAGAATATCAAATCATTTTCTGTGAATGAAGACACTTTTAAAGAATTTAATTTCTAATAATTCTAAAATTACTTAACCGATTTTTAAAAACAAAACACCGTTATATAGACAATTTAACTACCTTTTCAATAATATGTCACTTGATATCACTTGACATATAAATTTCTAAATGTGGTTGCTACCCTCGCTAATGAAGTAAAGTAGTAGTATTGATATTAAACTAGAAATTTTTTTCCTACTAAACAAAATTGACTTGTTCTAGCAATTTAAAAATATTATGTTGAATACCTAAAAACGTGTATGATTTGATTTCGTAGGGCCACCCTGTACTTATTTGTCATTAATCATATAATAGGCAAACAAAGACAATAAAATGTTATGATAACAATAAGTTTATAGATGTATCTTTATTATAAAAAAGAAGTAAAGCATAAGCTGGTTGAAGTAGTTTTATAACTCAACACAAAGAAACAATTTCTTAAATAAAATTAATTTTTTTTTGCTTAAGTTTTTTGAGTTATAATTACTTTTTATATTTATATAATTTTGTTTTAAGGCATAAATGTTTTTATTCTCACCTTGTTTAAGCTGGGCCATATCAAATTTTTCTAAAAAACACTGAATTTTTGCTTGAAAAATATTTTTCAATAAACACTTTTTTCGACTTACTAAAAACCCTAAGAAAGACTGAGAGCAACGATAGATTTGACTGTTTAAACCCTTTTACATCCCTTGCAGACAAAACCTTTTGTATTTGAGGGTGCAACAGACATTGTCTTTAAGTTATAAATAGTTTCTTGAATGATTATATAAACTTGAAAATTTGGATTTTTGGCCGCGTTTACCACCACTTGGTCCCACTGTGCAGTGTGCTGGCATCGACAGCAGGAGTTTATAGACGCGTCATTTTTATTTCGGCCGATAGTACATAGATACGAAAAATATATAGAAAGACTATTGTCGGAAAAACATTAAAAATAAAACTTTTTGAAAGTACGTTTTTAGTTTTATTATCAAAATATAAAAATATTTAAGTAATAAAAAATATAATAAAATACATATAAAAGTATTTAAAAAAAACCTTAGGTATCACAATGATAATTTAGAATAGTATACTAGACAACACCGTCTAATCACGTGCTAATTAAAGAAAAATAAAAATCTTCCAAATCTCAATAACTTGACTCAGTTTATTTGCGTTCTCTGCAACTCCTGCTCCTTTTGTGTGAGAATAATAAGCACCCTCCAAAAAATATTAATATGATTAAGGAACAAATCCAAAGCATGAGCAACAAAATCTTTATGTCCAAATCGCCTCTTCTCGATAGTCAGCTGCGTCTGACACAGAACAAATCCACACAAAAGAAAAAGTTCTATTTGAACCTGGGCATAAAAGAACATTGAGAGCCCAAAATAAAAATGTGTGACCGAACGAACAGAAAGAGTAGTTAACAGCGACCTCAGGGTGCCTCGCATGTGTAGCCACTTTGCTCGTTCGGCCAACAGTGATGAGATGGTAAGTGACACTATGATAACTGTGCTTCCAACTAGAGCTGTCACAAGAACGCACGGGTTGACAGCGATGACGTGCTGTAAGAGAGGCCCCGTTCCCACTCCCATCAGGGCGGACAACCCCAATAGGTAGGACAGTCGCATCCCCATGCTGTGGTCGGGCCTCGTTACAATCAGGCCGAAGATAATCAGGACCCCAAAAGTGCAGTGAATCCCGGCCTGCATTATATCCGTAGAAAGGTGGATCAAGGCCCCACCGGCGGCTGCCATTGCAGCCATGGAGAGGCAGGCGTACACATTCTTCAGGTGTTTACGAACAGGAGCTTCCCTATTTTGGAAGATCGGTTTTTAGAAAAAGGGGGATGTTTAAGGGGTTTACTTACAGATAATTAATGACAGAATTGAGAAGAAATCCTAATGACATGATGTATTTGCCAAATTCACTCTTTTAATTTTGACGAAAAGGAGTTTCCCTATTTTGGAAAATCGGTTTTTTAGTAAAATGGAGATGTTTGAAAGGTTTACTTACAGATAATTGCTGATAGAATTTAGAAAAGATCTCAATGACATAAAGTATTGACACGATTCATTACTATTTTAACTTTGACGAACAGGAGCCTCCCTATTTTGAAAAATAAGTTTTTTAGTAAAATGGAGATGTTCGAAGGGTTTACTTACTGATAATTGCTGATAAAATTTAGAAAAGTTTGTATTGACATAAAGTATTTGCACGATTCACTATTTAAATTTTGACACACGAGTATGTAATTGTTTCCGACACCTACTACCGGTTTTAAATAATATTGAAGACTTCCATTTTATTAGAGTGTGTTTCAAAACTATTGTCATCAACGCAGATTTTGGTTTTTAGGACGTATATCTGGGTAATTTAAACTATTTATTTGGGTTTTAAGCCTACTGCTAAAAAAACCTACTGTTGAATGATTGCGCAGGTTATCTTTTCCCGTAGGTCGTCCAAGTCCACAACAGGAGTATTGAAAATTGAGTTTTTTACATATGGCCAAAAGAAAAAGTCACATGGAGTCAATTCACATGACTTCGGTGGCCATATCACTGGCGTATTCAAACTGATCACTTTGTTATTGAATAATTCACAAATAAAATTGAGATTATCCCGAGTGGTGTGAATACGCGCACCGTCCTGCTGGAAATATCCCTGCTGCAGTTCGTCATCCAGCAGCTGCTCTATAAAGGGAGTGAGGATTTCAAGACGGTATCTCTGAGATGTTAATATTCCTACAACATTTTTATTCTTATAGTTGTTTTCTTTAAAAAATGTAACAATAATTACCTTCGAAAAATATGGGTCCAACAAGACGACGTTTGCTTATTGCAGTCCACACTCCAATTTTCTGCGAGTGCAACGGAATCTCAACGTAATAATGAGGATTCTCGCCGCTCCACATTCTCATGTTCTGTGAGTTAACATAGCCGGAAATGTTTTTTCCAGTGCTTCGTCATTGTTGGCAAGATTCTGCATAAACCTCTGGCTATATGCCTGTCTCTGTGGCAAATCATTCGGCAGCAATTCTTGATGGGCCTGCAGCCTATACGGATGCATATCGAGGTCCGTTTTCAAGATCCGCCAATAAGTGCTGTGAGACAGGTTCACCTGTTGTCGCAGATGACGAACCGAAGTGCTAGGCTTCTCGTCCATAATATTCCTTACGGCCTCCACATTTGCTTCTGTTCTTACTCGTGGTCTGCCTCCACCTGCCTTGCGATTCACAGTCTCTGTGTCAACACATACAGAACATAACCTCACGTCTACTGTCATAAAAATTTCAGAATTAGGCTTAAATCCAACCTAAGACATGACTTTTCTTGCATCTCACTTTTCAATAGCACTCTGGATGACAATAGTTTTGAAACACGTGATACAATACTAATTTGCTTGATAGTTTACTAGGTATGTATATTGAATTCTGCTTGAATATGATTACACACAAATTAAAAACCCAATTAGAAAAATACTCAAACTATTTCAAAATTAAAATTTAAGGAAAAAACAAAAAAAAACGGTGTTGTATTTGTTATATTATATTGCTAAAAAAAAGTTTATTATTCCAACATAAGCCGTTTCAGATATACCCAAAGAGAAAACATCATTTTTTAAAATCAAATTTTACAAATTTCTATCAAAATTTTTTCAATGCAAGTACCCTTTAGTTTAGTCTCAATAGAAACTCATTAATGTGGAATTTAGGTTCCATTCTCTGTTTTTAAATTACAGTAATTTACAAATCCACCCGCCGCCTCTAAGTTTTAATCCTTTAACTTTATTTAACTTTTTTTAATTATGTTAATCGATTTAAAGAAAAGTATAAAACTTGAATTTTATTGTAGAAAAATTAAATATAAAAACACTGCAGTAAAAAAATTTAGAACAAAATTTAAGTGATTTGATTTTCAAAAATATTTGTATCTATCTGACATGTCTTTACAAAACTGCTAATAGTAGAACAAAGACAACTTTTTCCATTAATAATCAGAGACAAACACAGGACTCAGTTTTTGTTTTTATTTTAAATTTTGTATTTAGAAAAAGTTATAAGCATTGAAATTTACTTTTCTAAAACTGTTCTCATTCTAATGTTTCATTATCTTATAAATAAAATTTAGGTACTAAAATTAAATTTTTGAAAGAACAAAAATTAGGGTAATATATTTGTTTCTTAATGATAAAAAAGAAAGGACTGTTTCACTAAGCTTGTAGCCAAATTATGATCACAGAGAAGGCAAGTAAAGGTCTATACAAAGGTATAAGCCACTGATATAGACTAAACGCCACCACGCGGTACAAATGCGAATTATCAAAAGAGAGTCCTTTACTCAATACATGCGATTGCTTACTGAAAGAATATTTAACTTGTAACGTTAAATAATACATTAAGTAGTACGTAGTAAGTAGTACATTAAGTTCAAAGTATTTTTTTCCTAACCTGTGATGAGTCTTGTGGAGTTTGATCAATTTATAAATAATTCTCTCTTCTCAACTATGCGTGCTGTTTATGTTATTTTATAATTTTCTTTATGATTTATTTAATAAAACATTAGTTGTTGGTATAAAATCAAGTCTTTACCTTAATATAAATTTAATTATTGTGATATTTGCTCTTGTATTTGGTCTTCTCCAGCTGCTCTGAAATGTTTTCAAAAATATCATCAAGCAGGAGCTCCAAAATTATTATGACAGGTTTTGATTATGAAAAATTGTCAAATAGAATAAACTCCTTTAAGACACCTTTACTGTATTGACTTAAAAACATTTTAGATAGAGCTCTCAGGGTTTGTTGGTAAATTATTTCTAATCACAATAATCGTTTTCCAGATAAGTGTAAAATTAATAAAATTGACTATAAATAAAACTTTAATTTTAAATTAAAATTGAACTTGTTTTACTTTATTTTATTAAAGAAAGACTCTTCACGCACTGCACGAAATACATAAAAATTTGCTGAAACAGTCTCGACATTTGAAAAGCATTTAATTTTAATTTCAAAATTTTTTGTAGGTTTTATTGAAGACTAAAAAAAATTTAGATAAAAAATATTCAAAGAATCTTATGTTTTTCTAAAGTGGAGCAACAACTTACTGTTTCATATTTATGAAGTGGTCAAATTTTTTTAACCATGCTGTATATAATAATTTTAGTTAGGAATATTTCAAAATTTGTATAAAACACCTTTTGTGGATTTTATTTGTTAGTGTTTGTTTAAAATCTATTTTTAATTTTGATTATAAAGAAAATAGTGGCTTTTTTGTTTTATTGATATTCATGCTAAATTTTTAAAGTAGACACTTAGATACCTAAGCCATTTTTTTTAAGTCGTCTTGTAATTGCTATTGTAAAGGGTACAGTGAGTATTTTGTCGAAATATAGAATGACGTATGGGCTGATTTCAAGTTGAGATAATACCTGTGGTATCTTCGTTTCCATAGAAAAATAAACAAATTTGAAACTGTGATTCGCTGTTGTGATTCATAAAAAAGTATTAAAATTTGCGATACTACCGGTATTATCGCAACTTGAAATCAGCCCATTTGAGTGAAACAGAACTATTGGGTTGCTGCAGACAGAAAATCTGTTGGGCAAAGACACAGAACACAGAAGAGCAAATGTCTTAGTCTACAAGCAAAAATTAAGATCGTTATACACGTTTAGTAGCAAGAATTCTAGAAATTAATGCATTGCTAGCAAGAAGTACTTTTTTGCTGAGAATTGCCCGGTATTAAGAGTGAAATCATTCATAATCTATTTTGAAAATATAAATTACTTGGTCATTTACCATACAGAAGTCCTAGCGGCACGTGTTAGATTGACAAGTGTTCAGGTAGGATAGAGAACAGAACACTGTTTTATTTGCTAATAAATTTTGATTTGGTGTCAGATGTAATAATAGAGGTTTTAGACTGCGGAATATAGCTGGTAAAAGTTATCAACTGTAATTTATCCAGAAAACAGCTTCATTTCAGTGGGAATCAGTAATGGTGTGAAGAAAAATCTGTATTGCTTGTTGCACAGACTTGTAATTTACTAGTTTTGAGTAGGTAGGTCGCCTGAATGCTGCATTTTTTGCTTAAAACTAATTCCACAAAGCTCTGTTTTGTTTGTTTTAAACAAAAAATTAAGAAAAAGTTTAAAAACAATGTAAAAAATCGTTATTTTTTTAGATTTAGTTTTTTCTTTATTATAATTTGCAGTTAAAGTCATGCCAGTTAACTTGTTTTAAGCAGTTTTTCTATAAAAATATTGTTTGCAATTTGTACTCAATTTTATTGTAGTGGTTAAGACAAGTATTCTTGCAAGTGATAAAATTCTGGGCAGTAAAAACACGATTTTTTAAATCAAATCAAGCACTCCTATTGTTGTTAGCGTAAACAAAAATAAGAAAATTCCAGAATTTTGTTGTTAGCGTAAACAAAAATAACAAAATTTTAGAATTTTGTTTTTTTTTCGTTTACGCTAACAGCGGTTTTGTCATAATTTTTGTTGTAAAAACTTCAGATGTTAAATTGCCCCGTATATAAATTTAGGCCATGTTGTATGTTGTGTTGATTGCTTCAACCGGAGCAATCTTACTTGGAATTATAGCCGCAAAGATTTTCTTTGGAAAATTCAAACGGAGTGAGTTGGTATAAGGGGGCCCAAAACCTCACTTCTTACATTTTTTGTTATTTTCGTTAATTTAATAAAATTTGCAGACGATAGGCTGAGACCTCTACCAAATGGCTCGCAAGATGATGTTCGAGGAGTAGCGGAGCTTGTTTGGAACAGGGGGGCTCGTGCCAGTGGTATAAAATCCACGTCATTCTGTTTGTTATTATTAACTGTTTTATGTGATTTTAGTTTCGTCTCAAAATGAGTCTATATCTGAAGACGAGAGTCTTGAAATTCGCGATCAAATAGAAAATGCTTCATATGGAACAATAAGCATTGCAGCTCAAGAAGAAGCACAGTTTGAAGCTAAAGCTGAAAAGAAAGGGCATCGTAAAGGAGAAGAGCAAATTTGTGCCGAACGCAAAACAAAGGAACAACAAGCTGTAGCAGAGAGAAAAAATAGTGGAGCTAAACGAGCTGCAACGGAAAAACGCCAAAAAGTTGAAGAACGTGAACCACGAAAAGAAAATGAAAGTCGCAAGAGAGAACATCTAAAGATGAAGGAAGAGGAGAATAGAAACTGGATGCAAAATATTGCCAGCTACATTAAGGACCATAAAATCATCGCAGTAGAAGAAGTGGCAAATAGGTTTGGAATGAAGACCTCTACGGTTATGAATACAATACAAGAGCTTCAAAAAAGTGACAGTTTGCCTGGCGCTATGGATAGTTGTGGACGCTTTGTGTATGTTTCTCCCGAAAACATGAGTGCAGTCACAAATTTTATCAAACAAAAGGGGCGTGTAACAATTGATGACTTAGCTGAAGTCAGTACTGAATTGATAAATTTAAGTCCTGTTAACAAGAATCGGTAATAAAATTATTACCAGAAATTGAGGCTTTTATTTATTTTTTATAATGCTGATATAATCATTTACTAGATAAACAAAGATGCACTCACGTTGCTATCTCTAATCAGAGTTTTTAATTTTCTGATTTGTTATAGAAACAAAGATGCTGTGTAGATAAAAAAATGTTTTTGTTTATTTGATTAGTCAACAATTAGATTTACTCCTCACATTTTCATCAATTGTTTCCTTTTAGAATGCCTTGACCGATGCAAATTACACTCATCTAAATAGGTAACACAAATTTCTTCTATTTCTTGTGTGTCCATAACTGCAACCAGAAACAGTATTATTATTGCAACGATAGGTTTGTTTAGCACTGGTAACACAGCTGTGATTACAAGCTCTTTGTACCGTGAATAGAGAGCTACACCCTCATTGTTAAAAAAAATCCGAAAGTGAATCTATATCTTTGTACAATTTATTAATGAATTTATCCAAAACAATCTTTTCGTCATCGGAAATTGCTAAATCAAAAGTTCTAGTAACTCATTGGTTTCTAGTACTAGTGCCTGTGCCTTGCCCATTCTTCCCGATTACCGTCAACAATGCTTTAATGCCTTCATGGGGTAGACACTGCAGGAAAAAAATGTGTAAAATGTCTTTTAACTACCAAATTGTTGGTCTAGTAATTTATGTGTGAGTTCTACGTTTTTGTTTATAGTTTAGTAGAAAAACTGAAGGGTTTGTTCGATTACTAAGTCTCGGTTGAAGGCTTGAAATATTCAAGCTAAAAGACACGCTATCAACATTATTGTGTTTGTCTTAGAAAGGGTGGAGGTGGTGGGTTAGGTTAATGCACATGCCTGTAAATTACTGAGAAATGTGGTTGCATGTCTTTAGAAACAACACACAGTTAAATTTTTAGTTATTAAACACATAGAAAGTTTGTTAGTAATCTACTTACGCACTTATATGCTTTATTTAGTTGCTCCAGAAGGTGGAAATCGTCTTTGGTTGCTTGTAATAAGCAAAAGGTTTGATAGTGTTAGTTAAAAGCCGTTGTTTGACACTCTACAGAACAATATGGGTGCAATAAGAGAGGAATTTTGATTTGTCAGTTGTGGAACATTCAGGAAATGGAAGTTCTAAGTCAAGTTTTCCAGTAGAATTATCTACAATGCAAACTTCCAATCTGTCGTAAGTTATCTTAGGTATCTAAGTTTTTACTTTAAAAATGTAGCATTGGTAAATGCCAATAACGCCAAAAAAACAGTATTTTTTATGATTAAAATTAAAAATAGCGTTTCAAACACTAACAAATAAAATAAATTAGAAATATGTGTTTGTCCAAATTTTAAAATATTCTTATCCTTTTGTGTACAGTGTAGTTTATGATGAGGGATTGAATAGACAGTTGTTGGTTGTAAAGAGACGTGTGCACTCTCAAAAAATTTTGTCTCTTCAAATAAAAGAAACAGTTGTTGCTCCACTTTAGAAAAATATAAAATCTTTTAAATGTCTTTTATCTAAGTTTTTTCTAGTCTTCAACAAAACCTACAAGAATTTTAAAAGCAGTAAATGTTTCGGCGCTTAAGTTATTTTTTTTTATAAAGTGGTTTTGCAAAGACTGGATTTGTGTGCTTACTCAAGCACTTTCTGGTGAGATACTCACTGATATTTAATTCTTTAATCACTTTCTTGTTTGTAAAGTCGGTTCTTCAAAAATCTGTGTTTGTGATCTGTAGATTATTAAGTTATAAATAATAACTAAGGTAAATTTCTATAAATACGGCACCGGCACAATTAAATGTGTAAACGCAATTAAATAAATTTATGCAAACAGTTTTCTGGAAACTCGAAAATACTGAATTGGAGTAGAATTTATATTAATTTACAGTTTTGTTGACGAGCAAAAATTTTTTTTTATTAATCACGGTTTAGTTTTTTGTCTTTTGTCTTTAAAAATTTATTTTTCACAATTTTTGTTTCAAATTTTTTTACAGGTTTATTGTTTGCTTAATTCTCATCTGAATGCACTTAATGCTCTTTTGTTAGTGCTTTTTTTCTTACCTGTGCTAGTGCGGGAAATATTCTGATGTTCTTGAAGAAATCGAGCATCTAGCAAAGAAACTCTTCTTAGCTCTTTGTTTCTCTGTAGGGATTCATAAAGCAATTGTTCTACGCACTGCTGCTTGCGTTTAATACCTCAAAAAAACGGTTTATTTTTTCGACAATATCTGCGTTTTCAGTAAGTTAAAAAAGCTACATACTCCAAACGTAAAGTAAATTGTTTTTACATTAAAGCTTATGTCTACTTAATAAATCTGTCAATCTAAGTACTTGTAATGCATACTTCACTTTCATCTTTTGAAAATTCATTGAGTAAACGTGTGCGTCGGTGATTTTCTGTGTCATCCTCAAATCTCTGTGTTTCTCTAAGTCGTAGAGCTCTTCTATATATTTCCAAAAAGCTTGATTTTTCTAAAATTGAACGATGTGTTGCATCAACATGTTTGTCATGCAGTTGTAGAAGTGTGAAGTCTCAAAAATGTAGAAAATATTTCTTTTTTTAACCAGAAAATGCGTTTTATCAGTTGGGATACCAAAATCACGAAAAAGTTAAAAGAAATTGATCTTGATATCAAATACGACAGCTGTGACATCAAAACCAATATTCAGCATTTTCGTAATAAATTTAATGAAAATCGACTGCAAATCTAATAACATATAATATAATAACAAAAAAATTAAATAAAATAACTAAAACCTGAAAAACTTTTTACAATTTTTCTCATTCTCATTAGTAGCTGTTCTCATAGTAACTGGAACTGGCATAATACAATGCCAGAGCGTACTGTTTGAACTCGGCGGTAAATCTCTTTTCCTGGATCTTTTTTTTATCAGCTTTGCGATGAACTTTGTTGCGCTGCTAAAATGTGGAGGTAAAAACTTGTCACAAACTTTTTTGAATTTTTCTTTGAATTTTTTTTCTTTTCGTGACCTGTTGATCTAGGTCAACTTTTTCTTCAGCTTTTTTACTTTTGCTCTTTTCTATTTCTTCTTCTCCTTCAGTTTTCATTTTTTCTGGAGACTGTAATAAAAGTTTGCTGGTAGTTTCAGTCTGTTAAATCTAGCTTTAAAACTCAGTTTAAGTGTTCATGCTGTTCATCTAATCTAAAGTATCTAAGTTTGTGAATAGGTCTAAACTCCAACGTCGCAGACTGTTTTTTCAGCCACCACTTTAACAAAGCTTCCAACAACCAGGTCGTCTTTATTAGAACCGTTTTCCGAACGAGAGTTTTGCTACTAGGTGAGTATCATGCTTCCACTCCAAAATCTTGTTAGTGTCTATTCTACCTTCAACCTTCTAATCTTTTTGCTTTTTTTGTATATCAGTGAGATGGCTCTAAGCTAAAACTATACGTCCACTTAACTAGTCTTTTTTATAATTTATCATCCGAAAACGTTTTTTCTCTAAAAATTTGCTTTATATAAACGAAATCTTTTAATTTCCTATAAAAAAATTCTACAAGTATTTTTTAGATACTTGTTATATTATTTAGCTTTTTGTTGTTTGCATTAAGTTTATAGGTGAATAAAACACTGTAACATATTTTTTATTTTTATTAACACGTTATAGTTATTTATGTATTAAGAGTATTATGAGAATGTTTTATGCCTTACAAGAGCAACAAAATTACAAGACTGAGGGCCTCTGGTGCGAGACTTTGTATAAGTCGCCCGAAGGTTATAAACATTAAATAATGCTTGTTTTATGTCTTGTTTTTTTAAATAATTTAGCCTTGTTACATGAAAGCTGTGCTAAGAGTACCACATTTAAAAAAGCTCAAAATAATTTATAAATTTTGGCATAAAGTTTTAATAATAGTTTGTTTTAACAACCGTTTAAAACAGTTCAAAAGTGTACTAAACCTGCACAAAAGAAATTAGCAAATTAGCCGAAACGGCCGTTACCTTCTTAAAAATAAATAAAAAATTAAAGTAGGACCAAATAAAATTCAATCATTTCATAAACGGAACTCTTACCATAAAAAAATATAATTTCAATAACGACTATTATGTATTACTGAAATTTATAGTCAGAATCATATGCACAGAGTTCCCTATGAATAAAATAAGCAATGCTAAAACAAATTAGCAATACAATTTAATCTATGGGCTGATTAGGTTTTATTTCTGGAGGTATCACGTGAACAAGACCTTTTCTAACTGCAATTTATATATAATCAAAAATAAATAATTATTTAGTTGTTACTATTACTGTGTTTTCTTAAAGTTAAATAAGTGTTTTTTTTTAAATTAATATTGCCAATTTCTTAGAAATAGAGACCATTTATAGTTTTAGTAAACTTGCAAGACATAAAACTTCAAAATAAGACCCCTACTCACAGATGTAAATTAATTAATACATAGACGTACAGTGCTCGTAGAGATAAGTGGGCCGACTTTTTAAAACCCTTCTATAAACCGAACAATACCCATTGTCCACTATATTGACAAGGATAATCACCGTAAGGATGGATCTTGATTTATGACAGGTCCCTCTGCCAGATGTCCACCAATACACTCAAATACCTACCAAGATTATTTTAATTCTAACTATGACTCTGTTTATTTTATTTAGAGTCGGTTTACAGAAGACGAATTAAATATCCAATTGTAATTAACTTTTAATTCGCTGTTAACTTGGCTTTTCTGATATCTGACTGATAACAACATTAAACTAATAACCAATATGACATAGGCATGGAACATTTAAAATTATGACAATTCAAATTAGTTTCTTTGTTGCGGGTTGTAGTAGAAAAAATAGCGTATGCTACTTGCATTTAACGGGCGATTAAAGACACTCGTATTCATAATTGTCATAATCGTGTCATCATTAAATGCTAGTTGCATAATATACTAATTGTTAAATGCTCTTTATTGATAAATTTTTATCTGTTATCTATCTAAAAAATTGTATCAAACACTTTATGATGGCAATAGAACACCCTTATTATAAAATTAATTGAAATTGTCAGTATTCTTAAGTTAATGCACGTCTGAAGTCAGTACTGTTAATATAAATCAGTCTTTGATTATAACCCCATTATCGGTCTATCTTATTAAGTTTGGAGAAGAATTAAAAACCAATGCCAGGTAAAATGAGCAGGTACTGAGGTAAAATAAACTTTGCAAGTTAGATTATCATTCCTGCATATTAATGAAGCTTTTTGACACTTCATGTTAAAAAAGTTTTAATTTTCACATGTTTCTAAATTATTTTACATGTATGTACTTTAAATTCATTGCAATACCTCAAAAGTATAAACAAACGTTACATTAAAGGTCAGATTACAAAAACTGAATCAAATATTTAATTGCAATTAATTTTTAATTTGTGATTAATAAATTGAACTTTCTGTATAATAGATACTTGATTGCGAATTAAATGTTTAATCGCAATTAAAGTCAATGTCACTTTCTGTAAACTAGCCCTAAGAGTCGGTTTACAAAACTAACATTAACTTTAATAGCAATCAAATAGTTTATTCGCAATGCAATTTTGACCACTCAGATATCAGAAAAGCCAAGTTAACAGCGAATTAAAAGTTAATTACAATTGGATATTTAATTCGTCTTCTGTAAACCGACTCTAAATAAAATAAACAGGGTCATAGTTAGAATTAAAATAATCTTGGTAGGTATTTGAGTGTATTGGGGGACATCTGGCAGAGGGACCTGTCATAAATCAAGATCCATCCTTACGGTGATTATCCTTGTCAATATAGTGGACAATGGGTATTGGTCGGTTTATAGAAGGGTTTTAAAAAGTCGGCCCACTTATCTCTACGAGCACAATACGATCATAAACGCATTTTCAATAACTTGCATCAAAAAATTTGCTCTTTTGTATCTTATATAAAACCCAATACTCACAGTTCAAATTGAGGATACTTTTGAAGATATGTTTAAGACATCTAAATAAAAAATTTCTGCACATTTTTATCTAATTGTATTGGACTAAAAGTGAAAATGTTAAAATAATGTATTATTATAAATTTTCAAGTTTCGAAAAAATGCTGAGACAGGTCAATTTTAGCTTAAAGAGTTACCAAATTTTATCATAGTTCCAAAATTATTAGCACTCAGAGTCATCTTTTTAAAAAATTTAACTAGCAAGTGGGATCAAGTGACACATCATTTTAAAGCTGCTTTTATTGTCTATGTAACTACGTATCAACTAAAAATTTTAAACAATTTTTTTTTCAGAATCACAAAATTATTTTAAACTTATTAGATTTTTAAAATTGTTAATCCAGCACACTCGTTTAAATTGTAAACAAGTTTATTGGTATAGATAGACTCACAAACGGTATTTTATCTGCACTAATGTTTTTTCTGTTTAAAGTAACGAGAAATTTTGATTGTAGGTGGTAAAATTTTCGTCTTTTACACAGTTTCTGCTTGATTCCATACATTATTGTCGTTCAGTAACTAAGTAAAAAATAAAAACCCGTAGTTTCTAAAATGGTTCACAGTACAGAACAAAAAATTGAACTAGCAAAACTCTATTATAATTATAGTAATAACAATTGTGCCAGTGTCACTTCTAGACTTTTTAAACTCAAATTATGAGGAACAACAAATTAGTTTCAATATGTAACTACTTTAAGAAATTTGAGAAAACAGGCTTTGTCGCAAACAAAAAACAGTAAGTGTTTAAATAATGACTAACGTTAGGTGCGTGCGAGTGAATTGTCAGTGGCGTAATTTCTCGTTATTATTTATACTTTATTTATCGTTATTTAAAGGCGGTACAACTTAAGGGCACATTGACAGTCACTCAGTCAATCAGTATTTGATAATAATAGACTATAATAGGTTCTCTCATTTAAGTAGTAAATATATTTTGGGTACATTCCCGGCAACGATGCAGCTGGGTTTTTAGCGCTCGTGTAGACCATTTGAATAACTAACACGCGCGCGCTGAATTACACCGATTAATTAGCTGGTCATTGGTTAGTCTCACTGGGTCGCCTAAGCTTAATAATGACCCAGGTTTACTCTACACCATTTGTTTCTCTGATGAAAGAACGCTTATTTTAAACCATAAAGTATAAGCATTTTTGTCGTTATTGAAGTAATGATAATCCACACATTTTTCTTAAAAGGCACAGTCAAACGCGGTAAAGATTCAACGTTTAGACAGACACTCTGTGTGATCACATTATCGAGCGACTTTTTGTAGAAGGTAATTTGACTGGCGACAACTATTTGCAGTTGTTAGAAGACTTTATTGACTTTTTAATCACTCAAGCACTAGAAGAAGACATAAATCTCCACGAAAACCAACATTTCATTCAACAAGATAGAGCTCCTTCCCATTATTATAAACAATAGAGCGGAGAGGTTCCATTGAGTGGCTATTTAAGTCTCTCAATTTAACCTCTTTAGATTTCTTTTTGTAGGGCCACTTTAAAGTCCAAGGTTTATGCAACTCTATCTGAATCTCTTCAACTAATCACGCCCGAGATGTTGCAAAACCTTAGGCAAGCTTTTGGAAATTGTTTGTCCCTTTGTATGGAAGTTGGGAGTAGAAATTTTGAACAATACATTCGTTAAATTAAATTCTTTTTTTATAACCACTTTTGTTTCCACTCACAGTAATCTAGACAACAATGTTAAAAAAGAATCGTTCAAAATTTATTAAAAAATACCCGGTTGCATAAAGAATGAAAGCAGCTCTAAAATGATATGTCACTCAAACCTAATTGCTATTTAAATTTTTTGAAAGAGTGGTTTTGAGCGCTAGAGAGATGTGATAATAACTTTAAAACTGTGCTAAAATTTGGTCCCCCCTTAAGCTAAAATTGACCCGTTTTAGTATTTTCTTAAAACTTAGACGAAATCGAACATTTTAGGGAGTGCAAATTTTAGTTAGAAAACCCTCTACATCAAAAGAGAGAAATATATGATTATTATCTCTCAGGTGCGATTTATAGCCAGAGGGCGAAAGCCCGAGGACTATAAGCACTGAAGGAATAATAGTATTTATCTCTAGTTATGTATATACAATTTAATGTACAAAATACTTATTGTAATTTGCATTTTTGTATTATGTGTTGCCTATTTTTACTTTCCGTCTTGCAATAAAATGTTTTTTGTTTCTATGGCATATGTTAAAATGTGGTTTATTCTACTTAAAATAATAAATCAAGTGGAGCTTTAACCGTAAGAGTAGATAAAGTGTTACTTTAGTCCCAAGAGTAGATAAAGTACTTTAATTTTTCAAAAAGCGATAAAAAACAAAAAAAAATAAAGAAAAACAACAATTGTTTAGAAATAAATAGCCTAACAACATGATATTACAATTTAGAAGTGAAATTAATTTTTAGCCAATATTTTTAGATTTTCTGTTAATTTTGCTACAGAAAAAAATAAAACTTTGTACTCAATGATAAAATTGCGTTGTTGCCTTGTAGAATTATTTAATTATTTAATAAAATTTAATTTTATTGTCTTGTCTAAAAAAACTGTTTTTCTTTTGTAGAAAAAGAGCTACTCTGTATTTTAAAAATTTATACCATTAGTCAATCAAGCAATGATATGGCATATCTCATATGTTAAATATAATAATTTTGAAACGAAATAGTATATAAACTATAGTTTTTGTTTGTGCCTTTATGAACGCACGTGCTTGCATTAAATTCATCAACGTTTTTGAGTAGAGGTCTTTATATAATGGAATGGATATAGAATTAAAAAAATCCATTAACACATAAAATATACAATAAATAGTATTTAAATATAGACTTTTAGATTATGTAACGGCAAGACATGAAATCACAGCAAATGTGGTCAATGTTGAATAAATTCTTAAATATTACATAAATTACCCCATACACTTGTATTATTGTCTATCATCAAAATATCAGTCCGAATCAGTAACTGGCATTATTCCCTCTCATCGAGATACTCATTCTCCTTTCCGCTCTCACATTTGTCAAATCCTGACTCGCTGACTTCCCTGACCCTATCGGAGGATACCTCCACCTCCACGGTCTCTGTTGGAGATGTCCATCTGTTGATGCTCGTTCCCTGAACGGCACATTCTCTCCAGGACTACTTGCATTGCTCTCCTTACTCTCACTCTCTTCTTCCTCCTCCTCCAACTCCACTTCCGTCCACCTCCTACTAAACATCCCTGTTGGTCTGCAACTCTGTATAAGTCCACTGGGAGAGACCGCCGCCGAACAAAAAAGTTTAACGGAATCAGGACTCATCGGTTCTTTCTCACTTCCCGATCTTCTCATCTTTGGATTCTTGTTTTGAACTCTCCAAAACCGGCAAACATCACGGAAAACTGACCAAACTTGGTCAATGCTTTCCCGGACTGAAATCTCGTGGAAACACACACAGCCGATTTCTTTACTTCGACGTTGGCCTTCTTCAAGAGAGACCATTCGGTCTTCAATTTGGTCGATCTTGTTACCCACGAGAACGACAGGGACGTCGGTTATAGGGTCTTTTGTGCCTCCAAGGCGGCGGCGGCGCTTATTATAATTTATGAGAAATTTTAAGCGGTAGCATTCGTCGAATGAACATTTGTCTGTTACTGAGTACATCAGAATAAAGGCTTCGGCCCATCGGATGTTGGCTTCCAAAGCCAAGCACTCGCTTTCCTGCAGCAAAATAATTCTGTTAAAACACTTAAGATTAAGACATACCAAAAACATTTTTAATCTTAATTTGACAGATTGAAATAATAAAATAGTTATTTACCTAACGTACTCGGGAAGATAAATTTTCCGCATAAGCACTTTGTTTGCAGCACAAGCAAAGACAGTGCTCCTATTAGTGCGAATGCGAGTAATTTCTTCCCGAAATAGTTAGGTAGGTATAACATTTTTTGTAACAAATACAACTCAACATTTTAGAACAAATAATTTAACATAATTTAAGCGAGAATTTTGTTTATTAATTAATGGGTTGGTAAAACTGATTGGAAGATTTTGGCAACAGAAGTTCAACCCAAAGTTGTTGCTTTACCATTACCGACTAATGACTTATCCAAATTTTAACTGTTTTCTTGTGGGAAATAAAAAATACCCCGTTTCGGAAAAACAGTTTTTTCATGCATCGAGGATCACCGAAAAATAGCTGCTTACACTTGAATACAAAAAATGTTTAACATGTGATATACTTTTAAAGCAATACAAGATTAAATTTATTTAAGAAAAAGTTTTCCATTGTTCTTCATAGAACCGGGTGAATCAAGATATATCAGCACAAAAACACGTCTTAAAACACGAGAAAAAATGAAATTTGTATATTACGTTAAATTGGTATCTAATCCACCTACAAAAAAAATTTTTGTTCTAGGAATTAATTTGACCTGTAAAACTGAAGAAAAATAATTTCGGAAAAAAATTTATATTCTGTTCTCTACATTAACTGATCAAAAATGTCTAACAAAATCAATTTGCAAAATTTATTACATATTGAAAAAAAATTTTAGACTTTAATTAAAAACCATTTTTATATTATTTATCAAATATGTTAGTCTAATTTATAACTTGATAAGTTGGAAGAGTAATAAATCCTCTGCACAATACCCTAAAAATTTAAGTGGATTTATGACCTGAGAATTTGTTACCAGCTGCCTCAATCTTCAAGACTTCACAATAGTCGTGTACCATTTTCTGACGAATACCATAAATTTCAAAAAACCACCACTCTGATGGGGGTTTTTTTTTGAATAAAATTTACCACTTTCTCTTAAATTAAAAGAAAGTAATAAATGCTTCAATATCAAAATGTTAATTAAAAACAAAAGACACATTTGCTCAAAAATTTAATTAGTTACTTATTATAAACGTTAATGTATAATTAAATGAGCAAAGGTAAAAAATGTAACCGCACAAATAAACAATTTGAAACTTGGAGATTTTTTTTTTCTATATAAAAATATCATCTACAATTTTTTGAAAATTTTTGCTTAATTAAAAGTTGCTGTTTTTGGGGTGCGGGTAAAACTTGATTTACCTGGTACAACGTATTCATAAAGTTGTGTTCGGTGATAACAGATCAGGGTTTACTAAGCAAGTATAAGATGCTAACCTTTATTGATAAGCTACACAAAAAATTTTCTAGAGAAAGCTGTTAAATCAAAAATTACTTTGTGGACCTGCATTTAGGGTTGCTAGCATAAACAATAATTTTATTTACTGTAGAATTTTCATTCTTTTTAGTTAAAATATGCTTAAAAAAAGAGTTTTCCAAACTTAAAAAAATGTTTATACAGGATTGACAGCAAAGCAGACCGCAAAACTATAAGCTTTTTAAAGAAAATTAACCTGTTTCTCATTAAATTCAATAAGAACTGACCACAACAGATGATATTTTACCTAAATATCCCTCTTAAAAACGGCTTTTTATATAAATCCTAACATTTCTCATTCAACAAAAATATGTATTATTTGTAATTAAATGTGCTAAGCTCTCGTTGAGTTACTAATAAAGGATGATTATAAAATTTTGTAGTAGACAAAGATTGTACAGATATACTTAATGTTTTGACCTGCATTTGAGACTGATTTATGGATTGAATTTATGGTTTTTTTTATCTAACAAAAAAACCAAAAACAGTAAGTAATTTACTCAGTACTGGAGTTAAACTATTTTATTGAGACCCTACAATGCTAGCGTTTCTGAATAGTTCAATGTTAGCCGACTTTTTGTTGAATGAGTGTTGTTAAAATGGCAACTTTACGTCAATAGCCCATGTCGTCGATCTACACGAACCCTACTGTTTTAAATATGTATTGATATTTTTACATTTATCGAATAATAATAAGTAAAAAGCTGCTATTTAGGAAACTGACAAAAGAAAAATAAATTTTAACTGCCTAAACGAGTGTGACTTTTAAAGATTTGACATCTGATTTAAAAAATTATTATTTTGTCTAAATTAAACATAGAAATACAAATACAAATTATTAATTATTAAAATGCAAATAATACAAACTAAAAATAAAAAAAGAGAGTAAGTAGACAAGATTATAAACAAATAATTAATCAACTAATAAAGATTAAACTTGTAAATATAGAATATAAAATCTAAAAGTGATTTAATTATTTAGAACTTATTAAAAAAGTTTGTGAGTAGATTTAAAGATATCTAAAATTTTTAATAAATTTAAAGAATAACTTTTATTGCAGATGTAAAGCATTTTAAAATTATTAGTAGAAAAAACAAAATGACCGAAAGAAACAATATGAAAAACAAAAGCAGATGAAGTGTTGATTACATCTGAATTTTTATACGCTTTTAGTGCCCTTATATGTTCATGTATACTTGTTGCAATAATCTTCCATTCTGTCTGACCGATATAAACTGCATTTGTATGTAACTTATTTGTAACTGCAAAAATTTGTTTCTTAGTTCTTAACTAGGTACAGACAAGTCAAAAGACTACTTTTAGAATTAAAAGCAACTTTTATATTTCTTAAAATATGAGAGATAGAAAAAGACATTTTTCTAATAAAACATTGAAAGAGATATTTTAAAAGAGAAGGTGTAAAAAAATTATGCAATTTGTTGAAGTTTAGAGAGTATTTGTTTCTGAATTTATATAAAGGCTTAATTAGGTCATGTAATAAAAATAGATTATTCATTGCTATATGACAAGCCATTCATAGATAACTTCAATAAAAATTTTTATAAATTCATAAATAAATACTTTCTAAACTTCCATAATAATGCATAATTCTTTTTCTATAATACATCTTCTTTTTAAAATTTCTCTATTTTTCTATTTTTTTCATTAGCAAAATTTCTCTTTCTATCTGTCATATTTTACAAAAACCATAACATAAAAGTTGCTTTTAATTCTAAAGATAATTTTTCGACTTGTCCAGTACGCAATAAAGATCATATTTCTCTTTTACATCATTTAAGCGTCTACAAGTTATTTTGTAACGACTGCAATGCAGTTTATATCGCTTAAACAAGACGAAAAATTGCAATAAAAATATATAAACATGTAAGTACAATATGAAAGTAAAAAAATACACACATATTCTTTCTTCCAGCTATTAACTTTCTCCTACTAATAATTTTAAAATTATTTACATCTGCAACAAAGTTTATTCCTAAATTTTTTTGTAAATCTTTAGAAATCCTTAAATCCACCTACGATTCCACGAACCTTTTTATGCGATCAAATGATTTTTAAATGCCCGATTTTATTTTTACTAGTTAATTTTTATTAGTTAATTAAATATTTGTTTATGATTTTTTTGTCTACCCTCTATATTAGTATTTAAATTTTTTTAAAAAAATAATTATTTCTTAAATCAAATGTCAAATAAATCTTTAAAAAACATACATGGTTAGGCGGCTAAAATTTATCTTTCTTTTGTCAGCTTTTCAAATAGCAACGATTTATTTATTTATTTGATGTGTCAGTTTGATCAACATATTTTTTATTGCAAATAACGATTTGTCCTATTTTTAGTATACATTTTTATTCTTTATATAGATACTTCTGATAGAGGTAACTACTCTCAAAAGCGTTCTACGACTTTTATGTAAAAATCTCTTTGATTAAACTTGTGGGATTGACGGAGATTTTTAATTCTTTCAACATTTATATTGAAACACCACTCTTATTTTTTGCGATTTTATATCATAATATACTAAACGACAAAAAATATGAAACACCTAAAAGAAGTGCAACGACGATTTTCATGAAACATTGCAAACATAATAAGAATAAGTTAGATAAGAAATGATTAACTTTTGAAAAATATTTGACAAAGGATACACTTTTTCTTTAATTCTTAGTTTAATTTATCAGGATTTTTTGATAGTGTTTTGTTGTTACTGTGATAGTGATTATTAAACTGTAGATTATCACAATTTGTCAAACTTGACATAAAATATACCCCACATAAGAAGACGCCAGCAACTACCCCAGTTAACACCTTATGAAATAGGTAGAATTATTGCATTTAGAGAAACTGGTTTATCATACAGACAAATTGCTGTCCGTATAAATCGTGAAGTTGCTGCTCTGATGCGTTGCCCCTAGATCAAGTTGAGCCAGAAGAACCACAGAACATTAAGACTAGTTTCTTAAGCTTTTGGCATTAAAAGTAAGTATAGTCGGCCTAGGATCAAATGGCCACTCTGACTTAAATCGTAAATCTTTACATAATAGATCTCTTACCGCAGTATCCGCCAATTGCAGTTAACAGGTACTTTAGTTAGACTGGGGGTTTTTACGATTGTGCCACAGGTAGATTTCAGATGTTTCTCATTTAAGTAAATAAGAGATAATAGAAAGTACATGATAACTGCAATTAGCACCGCAGCAGGAGATCTATTATGTAAAGATTTACGATTTAAGTCAGAGTGGCCATTCGACCCTGGGCCGACAGTATATATTATGGTTTGGAGAGCAATCTGATATAGAACTAATAAGTCTCTTCTAGTTTTTGTTCAAGGGTCGCTTAATGCTGCACGTTACGTAGAGCAGATCTTACAGCCAGTGGCAATATCTTATATTCGCCAAAAAAAATTATTTCAACAAGTTAATGCTAGACATATTGCAAGAATATCTAGGTACTGTTTAGAAGCAACTTATGTCAATTTACTTCCTTGGCCTCTCATATCTCCTGACTTATGCTCTATCAAACATGTGTGGGATATGGTGAGTCGACAAATTTGAAATTTGGCTCATCCTCCACAGACTTCGCACAACTTCAAATTTTAACCATCGTCTATTTGCATTGAAATAAACATACGTATATTTACAAGGTTTCATGAAAATCGTTGCACTTTTTCTAGGTGTTTCACTTTCTTTGTATTTTAGTATATATTGATATTTTGCACGACACTAATACCAAATCCTTGTCTAATTTTTTTTGTAAATTATAGTAATTTTTTACCAGAAAACTTTTAATCTACTGAAATTTGTGTAGAGCAGTTTAAAGCTAAAGTTATTAAGGGCACTCAATGCGCGTCGCGTCTTAAACTTCTTGCAGATTCAGACTAATTTAGTCTGAAATCAAGCTGTTAGAAAGGTTTGCACATCTGATGTAATTGCTTTTGTTCGCTGAGCGAGTTGAAATTCAATAATTCCTTTTAGTACACTCATAAATCTTCGTTACTTCGTCTTCTTATCCCTTGATACTTAATCTATAACGGTTGTTTATCTGTAATATCAGGTTCGGACATTTTGATATATTGCCCCAATAACAATTATATATTTTTGTTAAATTATTATAACTACTACCACTGCTTTGAGATACGCGTATCATGAGGATGACTACTCAAGTTGAAAATTGACAATAAACAAGTTTAATAAAAGTTTTATAAAAGAATTATTTGAACACGAAAAAGATTTGGGTCTGCTACTTCATTTAACAACCTATTCAGAATGAATCTGACTGAAATCGGAAGAAATGAAAATTTTATTCCTCTTATATACACGCGAATAAAATTAAATTCTTTTACTGAAATGTACAATAAAAACGTATTGCAAATCGGAACGATAAAACTCTTGCTTATTTGAAATAAAACAATGATGAAATATTTATCACAGGTTGACCTAAAACAAATTGTTGGCAACAAGATTTCTTGATTAAAATTAATAGTGAAAAATATTTTTTGTGTTTTGAGTTAAAAATATTTAATTAATTGGCCTGTTCTCATTCGATAATTTATTTATAGCAAGTATTTGGTACAAATATTTAATATCAGAAGATAATTACAACACCTGCCAATTTCTGTTTATTGTAAATATCCTAATTACAATACATACAAGTAATCTCTGCAAACTTATTATATCAGAAGTTAGAAAGTTATAATCGATTTCGTCTGACTATACTGAAATCAATAATTACTTTCATTACTAAACGATAACAACTTTTATTACTTCAAACTTGGTGTAATTAAATTTTATTTAAAAAGTAATTAAACAAGTTTATAAAAAAATCCTGTCATTTGCATCAAAACAGCAAAGAAAATATGAAAAGAGTTAATTACTTACATGAGGTTGTCCTGCAGTGTCTAGGATATCAAAATAAACCATTTCATTGTCAATGACAGTATGAAAAGTGTAGACTTTTTCTAACGTAGGGTCATACTCGCCAATATACCGTTTAGTAATAAATCGAACGACCATTGCTACAAAAAATTATTAATAACATTTTTATTGCTTGAAGATGAGTAAACAAATCCAAAAATAGATTAAATATACAGTGGCGGACTAACTCTTTTAGAGGCCCGAAGCGGCCTCCAAAACCAGGAGCTTTTTTGAATAGAATTGAATAGGAAAAAACGAAATAGAAAAAGTGTAATTTAATTTACAGGGTAAGTCTATTAAGGGTTTGTTTCATCTTTTCTCTAAAACTAGTTATTACATCAACTTCACAGTTTGTCATTAAAAATTCTATTTTTTTTCTCTACGCTTATAACTTTTTTCAGAATTTTTCTAATATTTCTTCTAATAAATATTTATTAATTAATATTAATTCTTTGAAAAAAATATAAAATTTACATTTTTTCTAATGCTATTCTAAATGAAGAAATGTTTTTTGTGAAAAAGATATTTTTAAAAAAATTGTAGATAACCACAAAAACCAGTAAAGTTTATTCGTTTTGTAAGACCTAACTTAATGCAGCATTGCCGTTCTCGACAATGGAGTAGATAACTTACCCTGTAGCTTCTTTATCCCACCCACTTTCTTAGAAAAAATGGCGTATTTAATCAGTGTCTTAGGTTAAAATTTTTACTGAAAGTGAGAGATTTTTACTGTGCAAGTAAGTATTGTCACTAAATCGATAAACAAAAACAAATTGATTTTTTTTTATTTTATTAAAATTTTTCAACATTAAATAATACTCCATTATTCCCAGGAGAGTGGGTGGGACAACAAAGCTTAGGGTATAAATGTCTAATCTATTGTCGATTATAATCTGGCAATGCTGCTTCAAAGTAGGTCTTACAAAACGAATAAACTTTATTATTTTTTGCGGTTATCTACATTTTTTATTATATTTTTTTCACAGAACCATATATCAACGTCTCTTCATTTAGAATGAAATTAGAAAAAATGTAATTAATTAATATTCTTTAGAAGAAATCTTAGAAAAATTCTGAAAAAATTCACATGCGTAGAAAAAACCCAAAGTTTTTAATGACAAACTCTAAAGTTAATGTCATAGCTAGTTTTTGAAAAAAGATAAGATAAACTTTTTACAGATTGACTTTGTATATTAAATTAACTAAATTATTTCAAAAAGTATTGTTTTGGAGTACGAATATAGTGGTCCGGAGAAGATGTAACTCATTCGAATTTATCTCAGGCAAAATCTAGGACAGTCTAATTTATCCGAAGAGACAACCAAACTCATCCGCAAGTAGGGAGGTAATCAGAACGAGGTAGAGAGGTTAGAGATTACCTAACAGTATTTTTAACACTTTATTATACATATTTAGATATAAAATTTTGTTAAGGGAGCTATAATAAGTTATAAACAAAGTCGAGTCAGGTCAGGTCTAAAAAGATCTATTTATTTACACTCTATTTTTATTTATATACTGTTGTCTGTCTCTTTTCAACACATTGTTTATGTTGTTATGTAATATAGATTATGTGTTGAAAAGAGAGAGACAACGGTATATAAATAAAAAATGACCTATAATCTCTAAAAATTCTGTTGCTTGAAAATATTTATTTTCCTTGTGAATCCTCCACTTAACACCTCGACTGATAAAAATTAGAATCCCCCATACTGGGCGTAGACCAGGTATACTTAATCGAATGCAAAGTGGTTTTTATGACAGGGTCCTATTGCATTAACGGTAATGATAGTAACAAAGAAAAGATGGCGCTAGACAATAAAACTATAAACATAAATCTTCTTACTAGTACTAGCCGGATCTCGACTCAGGCAAGCAAATTTGATTTATAACAAACTTCGACAACCCTTTTTATAGCATCATTGTGACGGGCCCTCTTTACCCAATGGGGAGTTACTGTCATTAAATCGGATAAAATTACATACGCCCGTGGTCCGATAGAGAGCGTAAGTAAGACACAACAATGCATGAGTACTCGCAAAAGAGTTTTTGAGTCTACAAAACGAGTATATTAGTTATTGCCAAGCCTCAATTTTACTAAACGTGTCTATGATTTTATTACAAATTGCGCATCTTTTCCTTCTATGAATAACACTGCTTTTGTTAGTCTCTTCACCATCATGTAGTCTAGGCGGTGAATGTTATTGAGTGTGCAAAAATAGCGAACCAAGGTTTCTTTTTAATTTCTTCTTTGAAGAGTTTTAGTGAGCAGGAAAATGTATTGTAACGTTTGAGCGTTTTTCAGATTTTCAGTTAAATTGATAACAAATAATTTATTTTCACTATGTACACTAATACAACAACAATAAATAAACAACTCCATATTCATACTACAATCGCCGTCGCTTTAATTATATCGCTCTCTTTACTTGCTTGTCTGATTCTCGCTAACTGACTGACTATCTCCCGGTTAATCACCCTCCTCATACTCCAGTGTTATTCACGAGAGAGTTACTTCTAAAAAAATTTGAGCCGCAACTCAAAATGGATTATTGAATACCATTTTTAATTTCATTTAAATCAGTGATCAAAGTAAGTTTCATCAAAAGTGACAAGAATTAAGTTAATCTCGTAAATGTGTAATTAAAGAAAAACTAACACAACAAAGATTCGACAAATCGATGACCTGCTAATACCTACCAATTTGTCACGCTAAAGCGATTTGACTTATGAGAGAGTTTTTATCAACTGCTTGAAGCACTGCAGATTCATTATTTGGACCAGTAGCAGTACTTTGACGAATCCTATGTATTGGGAGCCAGTGTTGACGTAACTTGGCTTCCAATTTTCTAAAGGTTTCAATCGGATGTAAGCGGTTTGGGTACCGCTGAAAATACAGAGCAGCAGCGGCTGCATTATTTTGGCATTCTCCATAGATAAGAATCATATCTACTTTCTCTTTATTTTTAAGACATTATGAGATTCAATACTATTCAAGTTCAAAATTGTTCAAAATACAAACTGACAGAATATGTGACATAACAAATATTCAAAGTACTCTTAGTTTTAAATTAAATATATTTTCAATCAGCAAGCTAGACACCTTTGTAAGTTGTATTATGGGTTGCGGCTCAAATTTTCTCAGAAGTTACTCTTTCGTGAAAAACACTGTATAATCGAACATACAAATATTTCTAGACTGTGCCAGATGGTTTGTGACCATTCTCCATTTAATTGAAAGCAATGACTCATTTTTATTGGTAATGATTTCGTGGAAATTCACACCTCGGTGAGCTTCCGGCGCAATATTTTTCTAGTATTTTCTAGAGCTATTTACTCGAAATTTCTTTCTCTTGTTGTAATTTTGAATTGTTGGAAACAGTATGTTGTCACCTCCAAAAATGATAAGATTTGACAATTGGCGAAGGAACACAGCGCCATTGTTTTCCACAAATGTTGGCGAATGGATAAATAATGCACTATTCTTGTAAGTTATTTTAAAGACAAATTTATTGTGAACTTTGTTTCAGACTATCTGTTTTTTAGTTTTTGAGTTACAGTTACTTTCTTTGTCGTTTTATAAGAAACATGAGCTTTCTAAAGTGTTAGATTAGTTGTTCTTCTTTTGTTTCTTACAGTTTTTTTGTCATCTATAGTTGAATTTGTAGTTAAAAAGATATAGTTAACAAAACAATAAACAAAACTATAAACATTTTTATAAGACCATTTTGGTTTTTTATCATCCTTTCAACCAGAGATATCACCTAAAATTTTTCATATTACTTCAAAAACACCGTGTATATGACAAATTAGCAAATGCAAAATTTGATAATATTATTACTTTTTAGAGAATAATAAAATAATAGTATTTGTAGAATAAAATTAATTGATGTCCTCCCGTTTTGTAAATAGGCTATCACACTTGATCATTCTCCAATAGTAAGTTGGACTTTTGGAAACTGTGCGGTAAAAATAAAATAAAACACCGGGTCTCACATTTTACGGTTTGAACTACCACAGAAGATGCTTAATTATTAAAATAAGTAAAAGTAGTAAAATAAATTATTAATTATTTACACACAAAAAACAGAATTTAAATCTTTCGGACAAAAATTTTATACAAATCATATGCATTAGTTAATTTTACAAACTCCAACTTAATGAAACAAAGTCCTCGCCTGTAAAATTAAAGTTACCGCATACGAATGTAAATAGCTATTAAAATGTTATTGAAATCAACAACTTTTCATGCAACTTATAAAAAATGAGTCAACAAGCCTTTAAAAGCCTATCTTTACATTTAAGTATTTTTGTTTTGAAAGCGATCAGAGTAGAAATTAATTTCTTCTTAAAACGCACTTTGAAAAAATTTTAAATCTAAATTAACATTATTTAGATATATGTGTGTAACATTTACACTGAAATGGAAATTAGAAAGATTTGGCATTTATTGGAAAATTAAAATTTCTTACCATAATTCTAGTAAAAACAAGTATAAATTAAAAATCTGCTCTCAACATTTTACGTAATTTAAAACTTTCAATACAATTAGCAATTTTAGTACTTCACTTGCAGAGATAAGGTAATTAGCTGGTCGGCAATTGAGCTGACCATTTTAGGTAACAGAAGAGACCAATGGGATTATAAGTTGGTTCGCAAAAGGGATCCGTCTGTTAGAGGCTGCAGATTCCATCTGAAAACTCTGGCACTTGTGTGTTGCATTATCATTACCATTAAAGTCACAAGTAAAGCAAATATCCAACATCTAAAAGAGTTACTCCAGAACATGAAATGGGATATTAGCCCTCATATGTCAGCTGCAAAAGCCTTCACCCTTTTTTGGAAAAAAATTGATGTACTGTTTTAATCAAGCATGTCCACAAAAAACCCTAGAAAAACGTGGAACAACTAGAAAAAAAATTAAAAGTAAGAATAAAGTTGTAATAAAAATGAAAAAAAAAAAAACTGGAAGCCATGGAGACCATAATGAGGGTACAAAAAGATGATTTGAGTAGAAGAGCTTACCATGCATGCAGAAAAAAGTATGCCCAAAAATTAACAAACATGAAAAAAAATTCAAATATGAAGAAAATTAAGAATGCCCAAAATAAAAACGAAACAGTGTGGAAAATGATAAATAATGAGACCAAATATCAAAAAAGAAAGCATGAGTCAAGCTTAGGGACAGAAGAGATGAATACATTTTTCACAAAACTAGGCATGCAAACTTCAAACAGCTGCAGCAATGTCAATACAAATCCTCACACACTCTTTAGAAAAACAAAGACACAAAATTTAAATTCAATCTTTTTCTATAAATGTAATTCGACCGAATTACTTAAAATTTCCAAAAAGTTAAAGTCTAAATCAACAAGAGACATTTATGGAATGACAACAATTATTTTGAAGGACATAATACCATATGTGGTACTTCCATTGACTACTGTAATTAGCAAATGTCTTACTGATGGTCACTTTCCACATCAACTGAAGAAGGCAAAAGTAATTCCTATCTATAAAAGTGGAAACTTAAACTCTCCTGAAAATTATAGGCCAATCTCCATTCTTCCAGCATTTTCAAAAATTTTCGAAGTGATCATCAAGAACAGACTACTAAAACTCTTCAAGAAGCAGAATATCTTCTGTAACCAGCAACATGGTTTTTTCGAAGGCAAATCGGTTGAATCCGCACTGACTGAAGTACTGCAAGAAATAAGTGATGCCTTCGACAATAAGAAAAAATGTAAAATTCAGGCATGCAATTTATCAAAGACATTTGACAGCATTCCTCATAAAGTACTTCTTGATAAACTAGAGTTTTATGGGATTAGAGGATCAGCACTAGCCCTTATGAAGAGCTACTTGGAAAAAAGGACACAAAAAACACTCTTCAATGGCAAGCTTTCCTCCTGGAGGAAAATGAGTCATGGGGTTCCACAAGGTTCAATATTGGGACCACTGCTATTTCTCATATATATAAATGACCTACCTGCAAATGTAAAAGCCGACAAAGTCATCCTCTTCGCCGATGATACCTCTTTCTAAATAGCGGATTAAATAGCCAAGAACTCCAGGAAAAAAAAATACTACATTAACCCAAGCTAAGCAGTGGTTTGATGCAAACAAGATGAAGATGAACACCGAAAAAACTCAAGAACTTCTTTTTGAAACAAAAATATCATCAGGCACTAACTTAAAGTTTCTCGGTGTTACTTTGCAACCAAACCTCAAGTTCTCAAGCCATATTGTAACCTTGATGCCAAAACTATCTAGAGCTACCTTTGCTGTCAAAAGAGTGAAACAAATTGCAGGAGCTGATGCAGCTAAAATAACATATTTCGGTTACTTCCACAGTGTAATGGGTTATGGTATATTGTTTTGGGAAGGATCATCTGACAGTGAAAAAATATTCCTGAAACAGAAAAATGTTCTGCGAATACTATATGGCGTAAATAGCACGCACAGCTGTAAATATTTATTTCCAAAAGAAAACATTCTTACTCTACCTTCCGTCTTTATACTTACCTGTGTTTTATTTATATATGACCATAAGAATCTCCTACTGAAAAGCAATTTTAACCATAACTATGACACGAGAAATGGGAACAAGGAAGTTTTTCATCGAGTGAACGCATCTCAGGTAAGTGTTAACCACTTGGCTATAAAAATATGTAACCGACTCCCAGAAAAATTTAAGAAAATGAAGAAAAACAAATTATAAAAGAAACTAAAAAGCTTCTTAATAAAAAAAGCGTATTACTCGAAAAAACAAATAAAGCCAATAAAATAAAAAACATCAAAATTTAGACAGATAGGTAGATAACATTAATTCGGTACTTTAAAACAATAATAAAAAGAAGACATTTATACCAGACAGTGTAATTTTAGTAGTAATATTTTGTGTTAAATTCCATACAAATTAATAAAGCGGTTAAAAACTTATTAACAAAAAACAAATTTTAAATTTTAACTTTGACGCCCCCTAGCTCCTAAACGTTGTAACTCGATTAAAGGTGCCCCAGAAAAACCTGAAATTCTAGGCAACCTAAGCATAAAACAACCTGGAATTCTGAAGACCAAAACAAATAAATTTAAGGTTCATTATCAGTGCCTGCAAAATACATAAAAAATATCCAAATTTTGAGAGCGTTTAAAACTGCCCTTTTCAATTCTACAACCAGATTGATGTCTCCATTTGTAAAAAATAGCTTATTTCAATAAATTTTAATTTTCCTGATTTTGTGAAATTTCATAAAAAATCGCATTATTGTAAATATTTAGAACCACTTTCTTTGAAACGGTATAATATTTTAACTTTCTTTCTTTACGGTGTTGTATATAATCAAAAAGTGCATTTTGCTAAATTACATTTTAGTGTTAATAGAATCTAAATTTACAAAAAATAATCAAAAAACAGATGCAACCAACATTACTTTTGAATCATAAGTGCGGAGCTTCTTCACTGATTTCCATCGAGCGGTCAATTCCTAATAATTATTTTACACAAGAGGTAGGTATACTCAAAATATCTAAAAGTGGGCTGACTTTAAGACCTTTTTATAAACCAAAGAATAGCCATCGTTCAATTTATGAACAGGCAAGTCACCATAAGGATGGATTTTGATTTATGACAGTTCCATCTGCTAGATGTTTATTTTGATTTATGACAGTTCCATCTGCTAGATGTTTATTTTGATTTATAACAGTTCCCTCTGCTAGATAATTATTTAGCAGAGGGAACTGTCATAATTCAAGATCCATCCTTACGGTGGTTTGCCTGCCTATAAATTGAACATTGGCTATTCTTTAGTTTGTAGAAAAGTCTTAAAAAAGTCAGGCCACTTTTAGATATTTTGAGTATACTTGAACAAAACTTTCCTATAAAATATACCTATATTCCAAGTTGCACCGTCTAAAAGCTAGAAGACGCCAATATTAGAAATTAAAATTAATTTTTTATTAATATCTTTTTAACCACTTTACTAATTTTAATAGAATTTAGTGTAAATATACTATTGTTAATACTACATAATCTAACTGACTCTTTTTCTAAATTTCAATTTTAAAGCACTAAAGTAGTATCTTTCTTAAACATTTGATACATAACTTTCCAATGTGTTAATCCATTAGGTTAAAGACGCATAAATTATAGTTTTCGAACAAAAAATTAATTTAAATATTCATGACAAATTAAGACTCAAACTTCTATTTACAATTTTACTATTATTATTATGTGAGTTGTTTAACAGAAGTTTCCAATTACCGAATAACGTAACAAACTATAGAATTATTCTGTTACTTTTTTATACTACAGTAATTTACTAATATTTAATGATTGGTATTATAAAAAGTTTGAATTTTTTAAGAAAAGACTAAAACTAGCTTTTAATTAAATTTAATAAAATATAAAAATTTAATTAAAATTCTAGCCATGAGTTTCTAAAATATTTTTTAATCAAAAACCAGAGTAAATACCAAAATTGTGATTCAAAAAAGTTGTTAAAAAGTTTTAATAAAAAACAAATTTGAATTTCTAAAATGTCCTCTAATTCCTAAACGTTGCAATCAGATATAGTTAAGTTTCGTTAAATCGTTTTTAGCCAATCAATAGAGCATAAATAAACAACTTTGTAACAAAAATAGCAGCAGGAAATCGATGGTGCCATCACATTAAAGATGGTGTGTAGTTATTTACGGATATGTTTTTGATTACGTATATTATGTAACGCATTGAATTGCGTGATATTGTATTAAGTATATACTTAGAAGAAATGATGCTATTACTGACTCGAATAATTATACGTTTTAAAGCGTTTTGATTAAAAAAGAACGTTAATAAGCAGACTGAAAACAGGAATTAGCACTACTATTATTACTAACTCATTTAAACGTTTTTAAAATAGTGCATTAAAAAACGCTTTTCAAAAAAATATTTTTTTTACTTTGCGTTAACAATATTGTCATTGTTAAACGCAAATGCGTTTAACAATAGTGATACTAAATTTTCATTATAGCATGCAAAACAGTAACTTTTTATTGGTTATGTTGGCACCGTAAGCGTAAAAATTACCTCTACCGCCTACGCAATGGGGATAATATGGAATAGTTGATAAAATCATAAGCGAGCTGTCAAAAATATTGAAGCAAAATATCAGTTAATTAGTAAATCAGTTGAAAACCTTAATAAACTTGACAAATGTCATTACTTCATTAGTGCCAACCAAATTTGTCAAAAATCCCAAGTTGTGATAATTCTTCAAAAGAGACTTTTAGAATGCTTTTTTTGCAACGCAACGTAGAAAAAATAGTATATTACACTTGTGTCACAATAATCGTTTTATGAAACATGTATTATTTGTGCCACAAAGCAAGAATGAGGGCGCTTAAGAAACAATTATTAAACTATTAAATTATTTTTTATAATTTGCACATTTTAGTTAATTTTGAGTAAAAACGTAAAATTTTGGGTCTATAATATCCTCTTTCAGCACTGGGTGGCCTTTACAGCACTCAAAAAAATGTTTATAATAGGTTTTTTACAGACGCAAATCGTAAAAACGCATTTTTATCCATTATCAACATATTTAAAATATTTATTATAAATTGGATTTTATTGTTTTTTTTCCACATATTTTTTAGTAGTGTTGGATAAAATGTTCTGACTGTAATAAAGTTATGTGCAATTAAGGGTTTATTGTTAAGTTGCCGATAAGCTGTCTTCTAAGAATTAGTAAATATACAGATTTGAAAAAAATATTAGATTGTTGGCACTTTTTTAGGTACCTGAAGTTCCGCTACTGTAATTCAGTTAAGACTTAAATTTTAGAACAAAACCGCATGTTTCCAAGTCGTTACGTTCCAAGCACATCACAAATTCCCAGCATTTCAGCTGTGTACTGTCGATAGAATTCATCTCGCAGATAAAATATAAAATATTTAAATACAATAATCACTCAAAACTCCTTTTTTTCTTATTTTCCTTTGTTTACACATTTGCAATAGCTTTTCACAAATTCACAAAACAATCACAAACAATTTGAAACAAAATCATTCGGACAGCATATCTGTCAGATCAGCTAGTAAATAATAAATTTTAAATTCGGCTCTAGTGGATTACCGCCTTAGTCCGCCACTGCAAATACGCATTTATTTAAGTCTGGTCAATAGCATGAAGCATTTCCGTTATAAATTACCTGATTTTCCCACACCACTTTGTCCCAAAACCATAACTTTCAAAGACTTTTGTCTCGGATATAGACCAAGTTTAGCCAATGATGATTTCGGTGACGTTGCGTTCATTTTCACATCTGAAACGATTTCGTCAGGAAAACTTTTCTTTATTAACACCAGAAAATTTTAATCAAACTTTTTAGATAACTTTAGCAAAGAAATCAATACTAAAAAAATAATTGCAAAGAAACACAGAACTCAAAAAGCCAAAATGTTAATTTCTGAATGAATTATTCAGCAGAGCGTCCGCAACAACTATTTTCCTATGTAAAGTCAGTTTAAAAACTAGACAAATTTTATCTTGTAGTTGTTATTTTTGAAAAAACATTGCTTCGTGGTGGGTATATTTTATGAGCAATTTCTCGTATGTTACGAACATAAAAGTGTGAACTTGATGAATCATGAGAATTAAGTTTTATGCACTTGAATCAAAAATAGAAGTTTCAAATAAATTTCGATATTTTATTGTTACTTTGTGTTATGATGAGAAACTTGAGCTCGTCACAGAAATTAGTTTTTGGATGTGACAGATACGAGACGTTGAAGAGACACAGCTTTTGGGTTAAACTTTACCATGTCAGAGCTTTAATTAATTATTAATTTTTTTTTCAAATTTAGTTAAAATTAGCTTAAATGTTACGACATTGTAATTCGTCAAGAGTCATTGTATTGCAACGACATACAAAATTGGGTAAACGTTGATTAAATTCAAGCTTTAATATCAGACAATTAAGATTAAATTATAGTTGTAATAGGGACATTCCTGAGTGTCAGAATAATAATTTGATATTGTTTTGCTTTTCTGTGGTCGTATTTAGGCGAAAATATTTATTTAAGAAATGAGTTATAAACAGAAAAAACACAAGTCACTTCAACTTTTTAATAAATGGTTTTCCAAAAATAAAACGTCTCAAAAAATGTGGAGGAGTGCTTCTGTTGTAAGAGAATTTTAAATAAAACAAGTTTAATTTGTTTTGGCTTTTTGAATAAATATGAATCTTAAAAGGAAAGTCGTAAATATTTGAGCATTTGTGTTGAAAATTAAAAAAAAACTCTCAAATGAATATCTCGAGGATATTTAAAGTTTGAGTAAACGAAATGACAAACAATTTAATTACCCGAACAGATATACCAGAAGTTGAAAAGCTGTGAAAAATGTGGAAAAAAGCAATTAACACTCCGATTTCGACACTTGAAATCAATGTAAATTTAATTAAAGTCACCCCATTGGAAACCGCTTGTTTACCACATTGCGATAAAATTTCAACTTTGATCGACTTAGAGAAATTCAAAAGTGTTTACACGTAGGAAATCATAATAAAGCAACATCAATCACACGTGTCAAGATCATAATAAGCGGGAAACCACGCACCTGTGAAGGTCTATTTAAAAAAAAACAATCCACCACGTGGTCAGAATAGTGACATTTGCGACGTCTCAAAGCTCCGAGCGCTTTTATCAAACTGTTTGATACGAGAATGTAGGTTAGTGGAATTGAAAAAGCACGCGCTTGCGTTTCCTCGCTATTTATAACAAAATTTACAAGTGCTTTTACACTTATTCCTTCGATTGAAATAATTATTTGGAAGAGGAGCGACAGCTTTATCGTGTTTACTTGGGGAAAATTTTCGGAAAAATGCCGCAACAGGTCGTTTCCGATCAATTTGTACTGTCTTATACAAAGGCTTCGAATACGTGAGAATATCGATGGTTGTTGAATTATCAAAGGTAAATGAGAATTCGGTGCTTAAATTATGTTTACCTTTGATGGAACGTTCGATGTGTTGGGTTATTACACTGTTTAAGCTATCTGAACAAGCATAAAGAGAACGTTTTCAGGTTTCCACGAGTATTGTTTGCAAGAAACACGTTAGAGCTTCGATAGAAAAAGCTTTAAACTTCTTATGATCTTGACTTGAAAGATGCTTTTCCAGGAGATTCATACAAAAATAAATCAAAAAGATTTCTTTTGCACAACTTCAGATTTATACCGCTTTTGGCATCTTGAATAGATCAATCACTCAAATTCTGTTTTTTACTTTATTTCAACATTCATCAATTAAATTATTTTAAATCAAATTTTGTTCGGAATTTGCTAATAAATATTTAAATCGAGCATTAAGCTAGATTGTTTGTAAATGAAGATCACATTACACAAAGATTCTTATATTAATTAAAAGAACTTGTTTAGAGTTTGATCAATTGCGTTAGATAAAACCGTAAAATTCTGATTTAAATTTAAACTTACCTATATAGAGGATAAAGATTCTCACATTATCAAAATGAAATAGAGTACAGTAGTTCTTTACATATTTCTATACCCTGTCTATACCGGGTTTACACCCGGTATAGACAGGGCCGGACTAGTTTGTTCAAGAGCACCGGAATAAGGCTTACAAAAAGACCTACAATTCTTCCAATTTAATGAAGACAATTTATTAATTAAAAAATTAATAAAAACACAAATCAAAAAAATAGTTTGTACTTATAGGACTTTTAACCAGTTTATTTCGGTCAGTTACGCTCAATGTACAGGAAAAAAATTTCCGCAATGAGGAGGCTTTTTTCCAATAGTCGATCTTAATGCAACGATTTTGGGAAAAACTTCTAATGTTAAAGTCTTCTATGCAGTTTGAATACTCGTAACTTATTAGTAAATAAAATACAGCAAGATAAATCGTAAAAAAATGATGTTATTATGCTGAGATGATTGTGTTTTTTTTTTGTTAGGTTGGTGTTAGGTAGGATTAGAATTTTTCTTTTGAAAGTACATACTAAATGTCATAATAAAATTTAAATTTGACAAGCTTGTCAAAAAGTCTTTATTATTATTGTATAGTACCTAACCTAAAAATGTGACAAGATTCAAATATGATGCGGCTATTAACTACTCAGGCGTACCACTCCACTATTTTTTCTTCAGTCATTTATAGTATCACGGTGTTTGTATATGAATGTGATAGGTTAAACTTTACATGTCGAAAACTTTGTTTAAGGTCGAGCCCGATGAACTACTGTTTTATTACTTTGAGCCCTGTAGAATTTGACCTAACACACGAAATTATTTGTGTAAAGTTTGTTGACCGAAAAGCTTTTCTACAAAGAAAAAAGTCTGATCTTAGAAATGAGGTCAAGTTTTAACATCAGTAAATGTCAGAAGCGATTTAAATCTTAATTTTTAGTTATTAAATAAAAATCTTTTAATATTTTATGGAAAGACCATTTTGTTAGACAAACATAATTATCACAACACATTTTTTTTATAAATGTTTTTAAAAAATCAGTGTTTTTAAAGGTTTTCACCGCACGCTTACACATTTTACTGTTTTTGATGCCAAAATTGTGTTATATGAAAAACTATTATTTAATATACTGAATGACATTACAAGTGCAACACCTGCAAAAAATGAATTTTAACACACGACATTTTATATTCATGTTTGGTTATCTAATAGGATGCTTTGATTAAATTTTTAGCTTTTTTGAAGCAGTTGTTCTTATATACTTTTTACTGTTCTCTATCTACTTATCGCTACAGAAATAATTATTACAAAGTAAATTTTGCAGTTAATTGTCATGATTTTTGCATTTTGTATAAACCACTGTTTGATATAATACCTAGAAAAAAAAAACAAATTTATAATAGCAGTTAAGTAATTTTGAAAGAGGTCGTATTGTGGGGTGCTGTGTGCAAAGCTGGATTTTTTTATCGGCAAATTGCAGTTTGTTTAAATCTAAATACAACAACCATTATGCGTATGTCTAACACATGGGTTAAAAAAAGCAAAGAAGTGAGAAGAAGACCAATTGGACAACCGAGGCAAACGACAGGGCGCCAAGAGCAAAGCTTAAGAATCTTGGGTCTTTGGGACCGCTTTTCTTCTAGCCGGCAAATTGGTTATTAGTGATTTACAGAAGAAAGGCCAGTTAGCATGAAAACTTTGTACTTTGAATTAGATTTTTTGGTCTAATTTCTTTTCGACCGCGTTTAGTCTTTCTATTAACCGCTAATCACCGACGCCATAGATTAGAATAGTGCATGCATCGTCAGCATTATTTAGGACGCAGGACGAAGTCATCTGGTGGTCAGCGACAAATCCCGATTCTGTTTGGGTATACACGATGATCGCAGAAGAGTCAGAAGACGTCGTGGAAAAAAATCTAATATTGATTTTTTGGTAGAAAGGCATGTACACCATACTGTAGGAGTAATAGTTTGGAAGGCAATTCCTAATAGTAGCCGATCACCTCTTGTGTTCATTCAGGAGAATATGGCAGCGCAACGTTACATCGATACCGTTCTACGACTCTTTTTAAAATTATACGACCCTATATGAAAATCTTTCCCAATGCGTTATTTCAGCAAAACAACGCGCGTCCACATTTTACCCGACAAACAATAAAGTTCTTAGAAGAAGCTGAAATTGAAGTTTTACTTTGGCCTCCTAGACCACCGGATCTAAACCCAATCAAACATGTGTACAATATGATGAAAAGAAGACTAAACAATTTAGCCCAACCACCTCAAACTTTAGCCAGGCTACAAGAAATTCAGTACGCTTGGGATCAATTTCCCCAAGAGAACAACGATCACCTGATTTTTTCTATACCGAGACGCCTTAATGAGTGTATTTGCAATAGAAGACGACAGACCCATTATTAATTTTTTTCCTATATTTGTAATACATATTTTTTCTTTGAATTTTTAATCATTTATTTATTAACATAAAGGTAATACGTTCACAAAATTTTACAAATGAAAAAATATATTTTGAAGGTTCTGCACTTCTAATGTCATTTAGTGTATTATAAATTCAAATTATGTTGTATTATTTTTTATAAGTTTTGGCGTTTATTAACTACAAATAATAATAGTGTATCTATCTGGGTGTAAATGTCTTGCATTCGCATTAATACAACATTCTCTTCGTTCGTGCTGGATAAAACTGTTAAATCTAATGATTTAAAATGTAATAATTTACATAAAAACAGCACAGTAATGCAATTATTAAAAAAATATTTTTCTCACTTTTTTTAAATGAACTATGTAGTAGTTAAAGCAATATTAAACCATGGTTTTAAAAATGTAGCTCGTTTTTTTTCTATAAGAAATAAGCAATGAACCAGCGGAAAATTTTGCGGTACACCCCGTGTCCAGTTTGGTTCTGTATGTAGATATAATAATAGTAAACCAAAAAAATAAGATAACAGTCAGAGGATTAAGACAGGATCGTAGTGAGGGCTTTTATGCTTATTTCTGTCCGTTTTATTACAAAAATATTGCTGTTTTATCTCATCGTTACTTAATCGCTGGATTTTAAAAATTTTAACACTGTATTACAAAGCGTGTAATCTTATTCTTTTAAGACCTTTGTTGATTATCCATAATATTTTGCTGCAACTACACACTAAGTACTTTTCCTATTCTCTCTTTATTTTATCTCTTAATGTTCTTGTCTATCACACAGTTTTAAGACAACACATATACAGGTGTTTTTAAAGTAACTTTACAAATTATACCAAGTGATAGTCTTTGTTCAAAAGATGCTAAATATCCAAATTTGCTTTTTCAAATATTAGTGGTTTTTAAGATATACGGTGTAAACAATTTTTCTTAGAACATTATTGGCGATTTTCGCGAAGTGGGCGACATCTGTTGGTTCCAATTTGATACATTGTATCAGTGAACAACATCGTAAAAGCTTGTGTTTTCTAGTGTGTTTTTAGAGTTTTCTGCGTTTAATTTAAAGAAAAAGTATTTCAGGGAACTAACTGTGTAAATTTTATTACTTATGTTCAACATTAAGGGTGACTTATTCAGGGTATCACGATTAATACCTGCAAAATTTAATTTTATATGTCTATTTTTTTTCTTGGAAACAAAATTACCTGTAAAACTGTTCAGTTTTTTATCATTATTCAGCAGTTTAGGAAGAGAAAAATTTTCAAAGTGTCTTTGGGTGGCCTTATCGTTTGTTAATGAATATCTTTGTAGGGCTTTTATCAATACTGACCTTGAGATACAAGTTGATAATTTTACCTTTATTGCCTCTTGATTTCTAACATCTACATTTTGTTCAAATACATCTTAATTTTGTTGCTCTGAGAATTTCAAAATAATTTTATTTTCTCTTTTTTTATTGATCTTAAAATAAACAAATTACAAGTACATATGCATTTTTTTTCAAACAAACGCGTTTACCATTCAGATTTACGAACTGTAATCTTCTTTTTCAAAGTCTTGTGTAATTACGAAAGTGACAAATTTTGGAAAGGCACTATACCTTTCTTCAGTCGTCTCCTTTGTGTTACAACATTTGCTGAAAAACAGATGAGTTTCTTGTAGAATAATATTTTATCAGAAAAGTACAAACTTACAGTAACTATCAAAGAAGAAATCGGATGATTTAAAGTGCTTGCTGGAAACAAGGATGTATTTGGTTATATTTTAACCAATTTTTAACTGTGTTGCCATTGTTCACAAAGTTTTGAATCACTGACGGGAAATGTGTGCAGAGAAATGTATTTATGCAATGTGAAGAACACTGTGGGACCGAACAAAATCTTCTAGACTTTGTGAGAAACTTTATGGATTTGTTGCATTTTAGCTGTGGTTGTTTACTAACTGCACTAATATCAATTATTGGATTAATTATCACCGAGACTACTGGGCTGATTTCAAGTTGAGATAAGACCGGTAGTATCGCAAATTTTAATACTTTTCCATGACAACAGCGAATCACAGCCCCGAATTTGTTTATTTTTCCATGGAAACGAAGATACTACCGGTATTATCTTCAACTTGAAATCAGCCCATAAGACACTAAAATATGCACAAAACGGGCGAGACATACACGCAATACATGTAAACCAATGTAAAGAACATTTGTTGTTCACTGCTGCAACCACCATTTTGTCAGTTTAAGCGCCCTTTTGCGGATCTCGAATAATCGCCAATCTTTGACATACACGATGTATATACACCCTGACATACACGCTTTTTAACCAAAAATTATCTTCTTTAATTTTTTAAATTATACCTAAATATTACGAGTATTTACTTCCTTTTTATTCTATTTAAAAAAATGTTTTTGAGTAGATATTTAATTCTTTTTACTTGTTTTTGTGCTCCTTGTTTAGAGAAATCAATTTAAAAATTTATTCCTGTCACAAGCATTGTTTAGATTTAACTGAGTCGAAGAATTGCATTCTGCACGTGTACATTTTTTTTTATTTCGCTGGCTTATTGAATATTCAATATTTTCTAGGATAAATTCTCTAAATCCACCAGTTCTTATTACTTGTTTAAAACGTTCCTACCGTACATAGCAAAAATTGTTTTTAATGTAAAAACTGAGCACAATCTTATATATAAACCAAGGTTGATAAATGTTGCAAAATTTTTTGACAGAAGTTTGAAAATTTTTTCTACTACATTATACTGTAAAGTTGTAAAAATGTGATGCAGAAATGCAAGAGTGCATAAAATTTAAATGCAATCTTGGCAAAATCGACTTACAATTCGGTGCAGTGCAAATTGCACCAGTACCAAGTCAATTTAAAATCACTCTTATTTGTATATGTATAGAGTGTTCTAAAATTCACAGACCAAATTGTTGATAAGAAGGTCCAAGAAACACAAGAAAAGTGTTTTCAAAAATCTGGATTTGTTTTAACAATTTGACATTTAGAATAATAGCAAAGATTTTAATTAAATAAATAGCTAAAATGACAAAGCCTAAAAAAGTTATGTATTCAGATGTTTTTTTAAACAAAATAAAAAAAACTATTTCTGAAAATAAAATAAACAGTATGCTATATGTTTCAAAAAAAGTGATAATCATTCAAGAGTCAATAAATAAAATGCAAAGATTTGAGGGTGAGCTGAACAAATATAGTTTTTATTTTTTTATTAAAAAACACATTTGCTACCGCGGTTTCGGTTTTATCAACAAGTTTCGACCATCTTCAAACTTTTATATAAAATTTCTAACATAATTGTTATTTATTATCTGTTACTTTGTAACAGTTTTAGTTATTTATAAATAACAGTAACAGGCTGTTACTTTTCTTTAAAAAAAATAACAGTTATTTTTAGTCTAAACTTTTATTTCAAAAATAACTCACGAGTGGCTCTCATCGAGTTACCTACAGTGATAGAATAAATGTAATTAAGCACTACAATATTTACATCTAATAATAATTTTAATTTTAATAATAATATAGGTAAACGTAGAAAAATAATTAAACAAGCACTTAAATTATAAACGTTTACTATTCGTATTGGAGCACAAGCTACGTTAGCTGTTATTACATACATAAGTATTTTTTTAAATAAGTTTAAAGTAACAACTATTTTTAATAGTTTGAAATAACAGTAACAGCAAGTTACTTATTAAAAAATAAAAAAAATTACTATTACCATCTCTTAAGCACTTTTTTATGTACTAAATTTATTCCAAATTCATTGTCGCGCATGTTAATATAACTTATAGTCCTTTCAATAACTTAAATTAGGTCAAAGTAAAAAGCTTTGTTACTTATGTTTGAAAGTAAACACTAAAATTAAATATTTAACCCTAAAGAGATCAAAGCTTTTGTTTGTATGTTACGTGATGTACTTATTTACTTAACTCAGTTTGGTCAATAATCAATAGAAGACTAAAGTTTGGGGGCGTCAATTGCTACTTGTGTAATATGAGAAGTTTAATTTTCAAAACATATAGATTTTCAAGTTTATGTGCAGACAGACATTTAATATCAAAATAATTTAATCAGAAAATTATTTTTATTAATGTTATATCTGCAATAGCCTTCAAACAAATTACATAATTTTGTTTGTTAAAAATTAAAAAATATTTAAAAATGTAATTAGACTACAGGAAATGCAAAAATAGAAAAATACAGTAGTAAATATAAGATTACAAGTTACAAGAATTTTTTTACAAGTAAGAATATGATTTACCTTCACTATTTAATTACTGTTTGTGCTAAATTTATTTTGAAGATCCTTGAATCTTTAAAAATGTGATAAAACAGTTATAATTCTATAATTATACACCGATAGCCAGAAAAAAATTTATGATCCTTTTTTGACAAATATATATCAGTTATTTATTAAGTTAAGCTAAAAACAAGTTTTTGAAAAAATTTAATGAGTTATCGAGTCCTAAAACGACCTTCTTTTCTAATTTTGTGAATGACAGAGGTTACATCCTTGCAATAAAATTTTTGATTTGTTAAAAATGGACTCTCGAGTAAATTTTCTTAATTAATTTGCATGAGTTAATGGATTATGCCAATAACTAAGTCTGAAACTATTAAGCTTTTGTAGATATTTACTCTCATTATGCAAATTTAAGTAAGAGGGTCATCATAATTAATTACGCCTTGTTTGTAAACTGGAAAATCGATACAAAAGAAAGTTATTCATATTTGCACTTGGGAATTATTACGCTTTGTCTCAGAGATTTACTACAGTTATTAAGTATCATAAAAGTTTAAAGCTCTCTGTCTGAGATACATAAAAACGAACGGTGAAAAATAAAGAGTTCGTACATCTGCAATTTGAATCAAGGATGTTATTTATTGTCTTGTGATTATTTTGGGATGAGTCAAGACAAAAGATAACACTTGGCGTTAACAACCGGATATCGTATAATTGTTTCGATAATGAAGTTATTTGTAAATGATTAGTTATATAATTGCAAGGTCCATAAATCAAACGTTATAATTTTAATCTTGCACCTTAATAATCTGGTTAAGGTCGAATTCGTGAACACTGCGTGAAATCAATTAGATTTTTTTAATTTCTAAAATTAGGATGTTTACTAATTCCAGAGATTGGGTGGTTTGTCGTGACCCTCCCACTCTTATCCTATTATTTTGATATAAAATGTTTGTAAAAATATTTTTTTAATCAATAAAACTTATCTCATTGTGAAATTTAATTTCAACAAGAGTACCTTTCTAATCTTAATCCATGTTTATGCTAATTATTTATTTATAGTAATATCACACCATAAATAATAAAATTTTGATTAGAATTAGGTACGAGTGACATTACATTTCTCCCAAGCGTGAAAGCCTGATTTTTCAGAAAATTTTATTAAACTTGATGGGTCAATGCAAGTAATGACTCTGATTGGGTAAAAGTGCTAAGAGATAAAGTGTTAGAAATAATATTTATCGATCGGAAAATAACAAAATTGTTTTCTAAATCGGATGCAATTGATTACGACAATTCCGATAAAATATAATACGGACCAAGAATAATTTCATTCAGAATTACAATTTTTAATGATTTTGCAAAAATTTTTGCATGGATGTTATTTTATATTTAGAAAAAAGTACATAGCAACAAATCGGAAGTTACTAGTGGACGCTTACCATTTTTGAAACTAGAATACATTTTTAGAATGGTTTTATCAATCTGTCTGGCCTCTGGCAATAATAGAAGCGTTGGTGTGTGATAATTGCACTTTATGACTAGGATCAAAAGTTTGCAGACAGTGCAGTAGTTAGGATCTGGTAACAAGGACAATTGACAGGGATGCAATTAGCAAATAATAGATATTTAATTTTCGCCTTCGACCCCAAACAAAATGATAGAAGATACTATCTCTAGCTTCTAGAATTAGAAAAACATTGACTCAGCCTTATAAAATTCGAAAAAAATTGTCTTTTTAATTATTATGTTATTAATATTAAAAAATTAATAAAAATTGTTGTTTTTAACACTTTTAAAGTTTTTACAATATCGCTTCTATCTTTCAAAATTAGTAAAATGTTTCCTTTGGCTTTAAAAATTATTAAAATGTTGCTTCCGGTTTCCCAATTATAAAAAAATGTTGCCGTTGTTTTTATTAATTTAAAAATAAAAAAAATTTGCTTCTGGTTTTTAAAATTAGTAAAATTACCCCTTCAAATTTCAAATTTTAAAATAAGTTGTATCAGACTTTTAAAATTGTTCCTAAATTTTAAAATTAAAAAAAATCGTCTTTGTCGTTATTAATTAAAAAACTGTTAAAACACAGTTTTTTCCTTGCTCCTAAAATCAAGAAAAAACATCGTCTTCAAACTAATAAAAAAAGCCGCCCCAGTCTCCAAAACTAAAAAAAGATGTTTTTCTCGTTAGCTCCAAGGTTGTTAAAAGATTGTATACAGCTTTTAAAACTAGTAAAATGTTGTTTTTAGCTTTAAAACCTAGTAAAATATAAAAAAATTTTGCTTTTGTTTTTATTGATTTAGAAATTGATAAAAAATAAGGCTTCTGGTTATTAAATTTAATTTAAATTAAATTTTTATTATTATTTTTTATTAATATTATTAATATTTATTATTAAATTTAGATTAAATTTTTAGACTTTGAAATTAGTATCTAAGATTTCAATTGTTGCTTTAGAATTTCAAAATTGTCTCAAGTTTTTAAAATTAGAATAAAACAATGTTTTTTGCTGATCAACAGTAATCACATTTTAGTGACAATTTAACCTCACTAAACTATCACACCAATATGTCAACATTTTTATTCACTAAATAGTAAAGCAAATACTTTAGAGCCGTTTATAGTTATTTACACGAGAAATACAGAGACATATATATTTTGCATATGAGTGCGACAGTTTTTACACAAGTGCGCTTTGCGCACAAGTGAAGAATGTCGCACGAATAAAGCAAAACTGTTCCCGCACGTCTCGTGTATATTATTTTTTGCATGGATCCTCCACAAGACCGAAAAATGATAACTTAAAAATTTATCTTTAATTTGTAGAAACAAATCAAGTTACCAAAATCTCCTGTCAAAATTTGACATTTTAGTGTCTTACACAACATCTGACAAACATCACACAGATGGCGCTGCTTAAACTTAAACTTTAAATGCAATATTATGAATGCATTTCTGTTGTTTTATCTGAATAAAAATGGTATAGTAGATTGTTTTATTATAACCTTGGGCTCTGATACGATAATCTAATTTTAAACCGTTTTTTTTTAAACGAGAAATATCCCTGTGCTTTTTGCTGGCACTAGTGCGGTAAAAACGGAAAAAGATTGTAAAAGTGACGGTCCCTATTGCGTAAACACTTGATTTTCAGTAGAGTAGTGCAAAAAGGTTTTCTAGCTGTCACACAATATTTTAATGTTTAATGTCAAAAATCATATGTTTAATACGTTATAAATCAGTATGTCTAATATCTGCAATAAAACAAATTTAATGACTTGCCTGGTTTCAAAGTTTGGGGTTTTGAGCCCTGGCTTTAAACTGCCAGTCACGGCATTAAATCGTATGCTTTAGGGCCTAATTAAACAAAAAACTATTTTATCGTTATTACAAAAAAAAATTTTGTTTCTTAATTTAAAAATTAATAAAAAATATGATTTTCAGTTTTTAAAATTAGTAAAATTACGTCTCCGAATTTCAAAATTAGTAAAATATAAATATTTTACTAAAGGTGTTTACAGCTAGACTCAGTATAAAAAGTGTACACCTCTAACCAGTTGTCACTTTTTTATCCACTTTTGAAGAAGCTTTCTACGATGATTAGCGAAACGTCAAACTCAAAAACTCTATTAACATGGTCTAATTCTAAAAAACAATTTCTAAAATATTTTAAGATTGTGCCAGATTACTAAAATGTTGCGTCCGGTCTTCCAAGTTATTAAAAAATGTCGCATTTTTCCTTTTATTATTGATTTGAAAATTAATAAAAAACGGTGCCTCTACCTTCCAAAATTAGTAAAATGTTTACTGTGTCTTCGAATTCCAAAAATTGTCAAATTCAAAGAAAATATTGCAATTGTTAACTATTTATTTACAAACAAATGAAAATGATTGATGCTGGCGCCTAACATTTGTTAGCTATTTATTTAAAAACAGATAAAAATGATTGATGCCTAATATTAGAAAAAAGTACTTTTAAGCTGATAAAAATTATCTCTTTCAGCTGAAAAAATTAGAAATAAATGTTGTCTCCGGCTAGTAAAATTTAAAAAAAATATTGCTTTCATCAGTTGCAAAGTTGTTAAAGTATAGTTTTTGGTTTAAGATGTTGCCTTTGGCTTTTAAACTTAGTAAAATATTGCTTTAGGTTACTCAAATTACAAAAAAATGTTGTCTTTTTTTATTTAAAAAATTATTAAAAAATATCAGTTTGTGTCTTGTAAAATTAGTGAAATTACGTTTCCGGATTTTAAAATTAGTAAAATATTAATTCTTGCTTCAGCTTTCTAAAATTTTTCAATTTGTAGAAAATATTGCTTTTGTTATTATTAATCTAAAAATTAATAAAAACTGTATTAATAAAAAATATCAGTTGTAGTTTTCAAAATTAGAAAAAATGTAGTTATTATCAGCTCCAAAGTTGTTGAAATTAAGAACAGGTTGCTTTTGACTTTGAAAAATTAATAAATTTTTGTTTTGTTCTTCTAATTACTAAAAAATGTTGCAATAACCAAATCCAGATTGTTTTTTTGTTAATAATTCTATATTACAACAGCAGATTGTACCACCATTTAAAAACAATAAACGCTACTACAGTTACCTGATCTATCGACAGTATTTTGTTCAACACAAATTTTTAAGTAAACAGAAATTTGTTTATATAATTTTATAAATTGTCTTATCAATTTAGTAAATATGTATTAGGAAAAACCAGAAATAAAAAATTTTGACCTAGGCGCTAATGATCCTAGCTACGGCCCTGTTCGAAGAGTTAGTTTTATATGTCTTATGACCGCAATGACCCACTTATGATTTGAAGAAAAGCGGAAGACACGTAATCTGCTACATTTGATAAAAATGACCAATCACCAATTATCAATTTGTGGCGTAAAGGGGAGTTGGTGTGACCTAAATAATAGTAAATATTTTAGTAAAAAAAATCAATCGACAAAATATTTGTAATACTATTATCAGTTGTAGCGTAATGATTTTATCTTTAAACAAATTGTTAAGTCTTAGCGACGATTTAGTGTTTGAATGACTGAAGTTGTTCAGGTATCGAAACAAGTAGTGTAAATTGAGGCGTCGCGAAAGGTTAAATGAATAAATCTTTATTTCATAAATCTTGTAGATAAACACGTTATATCTGAAATTTTTAATCATTCATTTATAAAATGTTAAGTTAAATTTGTATCATCCCAGACTGTGCTATTTATAAAATTGTGATTGAAGAAATGACCACAAATCATCCCTAATTTCGAAAGTAGTAGCATGCAAAATTCCAAATCGTCAAGTGTCTGGTTCTTTTGCCAGTGATGGTTAGTGCGTTATTCGCGAAGGTAGTGTTGTAGATTTGAACTTTGACTCGGTCATATCTCTGGTAAGAATTTTTTTAAAAATCAGGTGTGATTATTTCGCGCTGAAAAAATAAACGGTCTGATTTTTACTGAGCGACAATCTGTTTATTTAAGTTTTAATTAGATTTTTTCAAGGTTTGTTAAAAATATAATCGTGTAATAAGAAAATTAAATCTTGACACTCGCATCTATCTAAATCACTCCTACTTTTCCCTATTTAATCATCCAATTTCAACGCCTTGCGCTCCAATTATTTCGTTTTCTATTCACACAATACCCACCCTAGATTAATTATTTCACTTCAAGGGTACTTTTTGAAATGTATAGATTCCATGGAAACATAACGCCAAAAACGAAATTTAATACTGGAATAGGGTATAAATTGATTTTGATACCACTCATAAATTCTATTTTATCCTTTCAGGTGACTTAACATGAACGTACCAAAATTCTGGCTTGAAATTTTCACAATCCTTATTCTCATTGAACAAATTTACTCAAATATTGATTCAAAAGAGTACTTTTGTGGCAAGAAACTGGTCAGAACTCTCACTGAATTGTGTACCATTTACAACTACCCAACTCGTAAGTTTTTTTCTTCTCAATTTTTTTTTTACAATTGTTAATTTCAGACCGAAATCGTTTTCGTCGCGAAATTATAGACGAGTGTTGTCGATCTCAATGTTCTCGCAGATATTTAGTTCAGTATTACTGTATGGAAGCCAACAGGTTTGTACACTTTTGATAAAAGTGAAAATTTGGACTTGAAAATTTCAGTTCGATTGTTCATCTTTTAAAAGCAAAGCCTGAACCATCAACCAAGCCTGAAATTCCGCCCATTGAAGTGCCCAAGGAAATTCCTGTAGGTACCACAGCTTCATCTAACATATCAACTCATGGGAGACATTGCAAATGCAGAAAGCGGAGGGCAAAGGTGCTATAGCTATCATTCATTCATCATTTTTATGCTTTTGCATGTCACGCGATTGCCTGTTTCTCCCAGTGGCTTAAAAACAGTGTCATTTTTTTAGAAAATTAATAAATTGAGAAGAATGCAAGCACAGAGAAATTTTATACAAAATCCAAAGCCTCCAGCTAATATTGGGCACGTGGAACGCTCACAAACGCCGTTCTATGTTTGGAAGTTTTCAAGAGTTTTTTAAATTATATTTATTTTTTCATTTATTTATTTCTTGTTTCTGTGATTTTTTTAAAGTGGTTAGGTCTACAACTGTGTATTATTACGAGCTGAGTATTTTATGACTCCCTAAGAGTAATTATCAAACTATTAAAAATTTGCATAATTCATTATTAACGAGTACAAAAGAACGACTAATTACTTTCCAGGGAACATAACATAATAATTTTCTACTTTTACTGTGTAAGTTCTATTTTTTTTACTCTTTTTGTAACTGAATTTTTCTATATTTATGTGTACGAAGAAAGCTAAAATAAATTTTATAAAAAAAATGTATTTTATTTTGTATAAAAAAATAAAAAATATTGTTTAATCAACAAGTTTGTTAGTGAAAGTGATTAATAGTCAAGTCTAAATTAAGATTTATATCTTAGTAAATTATAAAAAATCTAAAACGTTATCTACCGCAGCTTCGTGATGGAATCGCACCTCAGATATGACAATAACATAGCCACTTCTGAAAGCTTACCATAAACTGTTCAAAACCATTTAAAACGAGTCGCTGAAAGCAATATTAGTAGTACGAGGTGTGACCAAAAAATACGATAAACAAATTTTTATTTCTAACGAGTGACCCAAATCTTTCGTCATCGGGTGTTTCTACATTCATTCGGTCTATTATAGAACTTTGTGAGTCTTTTTTAAACCACAGTGATTAGTTTATCATTATTGAGCGTTCATTTATGAACCCAAACAGACCATGTCTAATCTCGTGTTTATTTACTTGCCAGGTAATCGGAAAATATGCTGTTAGGATTCTTCTCGCTTGTCAAATTAATGATTATTAAGCCAAAATTTTCTTTAAAGCTAACTTTAATAAAAGAAGAAAAAGGTCCGTAACATCTGGTTTGTTGGGTTGATTTTAAACTGTCATAAATAAACACTAATAATAAGTTAATTACTGTAGGTTTTAAGATGTCATGAAAGTTTTATGATGGCCCAAAGAATTATAGAAGCAGTTTACATTTGCCTGTCAAAACGTTGGGCTCAGATATACAGGGTGACTTTGGAGTTTATTGTACGGCACGAACAATTCGAAAAGTTTTGCGAGTTACAGGCCAAAATACTCGGTATTAAAAGTATTACCTAATTTTACATTTTTGATGATGCTAAAAAATTGTTTTTTGTTATTTTTATTTGTGAACTTAATTTTATGTTTTTTAAACAAAACGAGTTGTGTAGTAAACAAAATATGCACTTTATTGTGTTATTTCAATTTGTTTGGCTCTTTTCTAGGAAATTCACCAATTTTCTAACTTTTGTGCACACTGTAATCTTTAAGTCAAAACTACAAAATTCAAGTATTTCTAGATAAACTATGAAAACACAGTCACCCAAGACCCTAAAAACATATCTCCCCGGTACCTCTAGCTGGTCAGCTCCTGACTTCAGTTAAATTTCTTTAATAATAAAATTAAAATTTTTCAATTTGAATGTATAATAACAGAAAAGAGCGTTCAATTTCCTATAAAATTTAAATAAAAATGAATTTTAAATTTTGGGTTGCCCGCTTCACGTAAAATGCCACGAAATACCAACCAGTTGGCCATTTAAGTACAAAACAACATTACATTACTTCACATTTTCTACCTCACATGCAGGTTCATTTTTTTATTTGCTTCTGCCCAAATTTCTAAAAATAGGCAACACATTATACTTCAAAAATTTTATTTTCAAAATTAAGGCTTTAAGGCAAAATTAAGGTTGTGAATTAATGTCAACATTGTTGACAATAATACCTTTGTCAGTGCTTAATTAAAAGTCAGTTACTTTGGATCATTTGTAGCCACATTAATTAATTAATTAAGTAGCTAATCGTTTGTATAACGTATTGCCTATTTTTGAAATTTCGGGCGGGAGCAAATAAAAAATCAACCTTTATATTAACCGCAAAAAATTCATTTACGATAGATGTGGAAGTTCGCATTGTAGATAATTTTACCGGGAAACTTGACTTAGAGCTTCTATTTTCCGAATGTTATCAAAATCAAAATTCTCTTCTTATAACTTTTGTGGCACCTATATTGTTCAGTGCCAAACAACGGCTTTCAACCAATATTATTAAACCTTTTGCTTATTACAGGTAATTGTAGACAATCATTTCTACTTTCTGAAGCAACTGAATAAAGCATAGAAGTACGAAAAATTTTAATAAGTTTTTGATTTTATTTAAATCACAGACAAACTTTGCACGTGTTTAATAACAAAAAATTTAACTGGGTCTTGTTATCAAAAACATGCAACCACATTTCTCTGTAATTTTAGGCATGTGCATAACCCACCTTAAGACCAACACAGTATTGTTAATAATCCAAGCCCTCCACTGAAATTTAGCAATTGAACAAACCTTTCAGTTTTTCTACTAAACTGTAAACAAAAAGCTCTTGCAGTGTCTACCCCATGAAAGCGTCGAGAATTATTTAAGTCTTGCAGAACTTCAAGGATTGTTAACTGTGGTAATTCGGAGTAATGGGCAAGGCATAGGCACTAGTACTAGAAGCCAATGAGTTACTCGAACTTTTGTTTTAGTAATTTCTGATGACGAAAAGATTGTCTTAGATAAATCCATTAATAAATTGTATAAAGATATAGATTCACCTTCGGGATTTTTTTTTAACAATGAGGGTGTAGCTCTATTCTTGCTACAAAGTGCATGTAATCAATAGCCAATGCTGTAACATGCTGCAATATCGTCATAATAATGATAGACAGTTTGTGGTTGCTGTTATGGACATACAGAAAATAGAAGAAATTTGTGTAAGCTATTTATACGAGTGTAATTTGCATCGGTCGATACATTCTAAGAGAAAACAATTAATAGAGAATCATTTTTTGGGTGTGATTAGTTCAAATGTGATGAACAAATCTGATTGTTAAATAATAAAAGAAACAAAAGCTTCATTTATCTACACAGCATCTTTGATTCTATAACAAAGTCAGAAAATTAAAAACGCTTATTGGTGATAGCAACGTTAGTCCATCTTTGTTTTTCTAGTAAATGATTATACCAGCATTAGAAAAAAAAAATCTCAATTATTGGTAATAATTTTATTACAGATTTTTGTTAACAGAATTAAAATTTATCAACTTTGTACTGACTTCAGTCAAGTCATCAATTGTTACACGCCCCTTTTGTTTAATAAAATTCGTGACAGCAGTCATGTGTTCAGGAGAGACATACACAAAGCGTCCACAACTATCCATGGCGCCGGACAAACTGTGATTTCTTTGAAGCTCTTCTATTGTATCCATAGCCGTAGAGGTCTTCATTTCAAACTTATTTGCCAGTTCTGTTACTGTGACGATTTTATGGTCCTTGATATAGCTGTTAACATTTTGCAACCAGTCTTTACATTCCTTTTCTTTATTTTCTTCTACAGTTCGTTCTTCTTTTATGTTGCGATTGGCGCGAGTTTGCTCGTCTGCTGTACGATGCGCTTTCTTTTCAGCATTAGCTTCAAACTGTGTAGCTTCTTTTTTAGCTGTACTTCTTGTTCCATGTGAAACTTCCACTATTTGATCGCGCATCTGAAGACTTTCGTCTTCGGATGTAGACCGGCTTTGAGAAGAAACTAAAATTACATAAAATAGTTAATAATAACAAACAGAATGACGTAGATTTAATACCACTAGCCCGTAGTCTAACCCCCTTGTTGCAAAGTAGCTCGGATTTTCCACATACATCTTCTTGTGCGCTGTTTGGAAGAGGTCTCAGTGTTTCTTCTGCAAATTATATTAATTTAACAAATATAACAGAAAATGTAAGAAGTGGGAGTTTGGGCCCCCTTATACCAACTCACCTCGCTTGAATTTTCCAAAGAAAACCTTTACAGCAATAACTGCGAGTAGGATTACTGCTGCTGCAGCAATCAACTCAACATTCATCATGGTCTAAATTTATATACGAGACAATTTTACTTCTGAAGTTTTTCCAACAAAAATTATGACAAAACCGCTGTTGTTAGCGTAAACAAAAAAAAAACAAATTTCTGGAATTTTGTTACTTTTGTTTACGCTAACAACAGTGAGAGTGCGTTTATAAATTGCTAATCTGGGTGGAGTGTTTTACTTCCGAGTAAAGCGATATGACGTCTAAGTGCACCAAAAATTAAAATTAAGGTTACAAATAAAAAAATACACAATATTTTTAAACATAATTAGTATCTTGACCTCTAACCCGTAAAACTTTACCAATTCATCGTGCCGTTGTTTGAATGATAGGTAACAACGATTCCTAAGAAAATTGTAACGAAAAAAAAAAGTTTTTGGGCTGGTGTTTGTAAATAAGCATGTAATACTTTTTCAATCATGTCTCACACATATAGAATGAAATCTGGCAAACGTTGAAAGAAAACAACAGATTCGATTCTATAATTTTCAATTGCATAACTGCTTGACTTGATTAAAATAATCGTGTTTTACTGCACAGAATTTTATCACTTGCAAGAATACTCATCTTGAACACCACAGTAAAATTGAGTTCAAACTGCAAACATTTTTTTAATTAATAAAACTGCTTAGAGCGAAAAAATTTATTAGCAAATAAAACAAGGTTCTTTTCTTCTCTATCCTACCTAAATTTTTTTTTTATAAAAAGATACGTTTAAAGAGTTCTCTATCTAACACGTGCCGCATGGTTTACAGACAATGACTTTTGTATGATTTTGTTTGCTAAGTAACCATTGAGGTAATAATAAGACTGGAGTGAAGGTAAGCAAAGAGTACGGTGACAACATATCGGTAAGCAAAACATTAAAAGTGGTGTATTTACCGTGTAAAAGCGTTTTAACAATTTCAGATGATATGATTTTAGATAAATTAAATATTAATTTGTAAAGTAAGAGTGTTGTATGCATGCACACTAAAGGCTTGGCGCTTATATGTTTACTGAATTAAAATAAAAATTTATTTTCTTGCTTTATTCTTCCTGTATTTTCAAAAATTCAACGTTCTTGCCTACCAGAAATTGATTTGCTCTCTCACACACATTTAATCTGTGTATTATACTATCTCTCTCTCTCTTATACTATGTACTGACTATGTTGTCACCGCAGCTCGCTTCGGTGACGTATAGGCGAGGCTCGATCCAGTCTTATTATTAGATCTATGTAAGTAACCCATATTCTCAAAATCAATTGTAAATGATTAGAACTCTTCATACCAGACAATTTTCAGCAACAAGAGTTATTACTGGCAATGCATTAATTTCTAGAGCTTTTCATTAAGCGCCTATAACAAATTTAATTTCTGTTTAAAAACTAAAGTCTACCTCTTTTGTGTTTTTTCTCAACAGATCTTTCAAGGTATTGATTTCGTAAACGACTTATCACACATTAACTAACTCTAAAAAAGTTAACAATATCGAATTCATTGCAGTTAGCCTTCAGCATCCCAATGGTTCTGTTTTCTTCAGATGCAGCTAGAACTCCACGTTTTTTTATGTTTCGACAAAATACTGTACTCGTCACAATATCAATTATAAAGTAACTCAAAAAAAAAATACTCAGTTAAGTTTCCTCTTTAAAAGTTTAGCATAAATACTAATTAAGCAAAAAGTCAACATTTTCTTTAAGAGGATTCTTACATTTTGGGCGAAGTCAGAATTTCTCTCTATTCTATTTAATTGGTCTGCATGTTTACTATGTGAGCAAGCTTTCATGCGAGATAGGGTTGCTAGCGGACCTCTCAAGTAACGTACAATAATCACGGTTGCAGTCGTTCACAATTTATAGTGGTCTCTTGCGCTGCTAGGCAATAAATTTATGACTGAATTCGGGTAAAAAATAAATAAACAAGAAATAAAGAACATTTATCGAAATCCTTCTATTTGCAATAATTACATATTTTTAAAGCCAAGGAACAAATGTGGGAAACTAAATTATCACATGCTCCTAATTACTGTTATGTACAATATTACATAGACTTTTTATTACAATAAATTTTATTACATACAAATTTTTATTAGCTTTTAGGTACCTTACGTTACAGTCTGCATAGTAAGCAATGATTTTATTATTTTCATAAAAAAAATTAGATACACAATCTAAACATATGTATGTACAGTCAGATGCGTAAAGTCCACTTCGGATCATAAACGACTGTGCTGAAGCCGCAAACATGAATTATTTTGGCTTATAAATATCAATAAACATTTTCTCAAAAATTTTTACTTTTATGTATTAGGACCTTTACATTTTTATCATTAATGATTTGTTAATTGTGAGAGGTGGCATTCATTACGCACTGTAGACTATACATAACTTTTCAATATATGTGGTGATCGTTTATAACCGAAAAATGATACGCTGAGGCTAATTTCGAAGAATTTACAGTGATGAAAACGCAATATAGAAATTGATAGAGCTGATGCCGACTATGCATTTTTGATTTGATGCATTTAAGTACTGATAAAAATTATAAACACTTTCAAATATTTAAAAGTACATATACAAAAACTGAAGAAACTGCTTGTGTAAAAGGAGTTCTTTCGCAAGATATTGAGAAGTACTACATAATCCTGTACAAATATTTAAGAAAAATAGATTATCTTTTTAAAAAAAGATAATCAGATCTACAACAATAAACAAAATTTTTGAACAATATTACAATTATACAGGGTGTATCACAAATGATGGTCAAAAATTTAGCCAGTGATAGGTAAAAATCTTAAAAAATATTTTTTTCTAGGTTCCATTTTTTCGGAATCTCAACCGTTATTAAGATAAAATTATTTAAAAATTTAGTACAAAATACCATACCCGCAACTGGCCTATGTAATATTATAATGGTAACTAGGCAGACCTAACCTATTTGAGAAGTGATCATAAATAAGCCTATCGTGATTTTATGGGGAGGACAAAATTCAAAATTTTTAGCATTTGTCGCAAAAATGTTATAAAGAAAAATGATGTTTTTTTGACGAGATGTATCACTAATTACATTTTTGATTATCATTTTTTATTATTTTTATCACTCAGTATTAAAAAATAAAACTGACACATCGTAATTAGAAATTACGATAATTATCGGGTGTTTTGGACGTGCAAAAAAATAAAAAACTTTTAATCTCTTGGTTACGTTTCGTGGCCTTTATTACCACTTCTTCAGACATTGGATTATAATTTTGATTTTAGATGTTTATTTGAATATAATTTCATTTTAGGGGCGGAAAGTATTAAGTAGTCCCCTATTTTGTTGAAATTTAAAACAAAATGGAGAACCAGTTATTACTTTCCGGCCAAACATGAAATCATATTCAAATAAACATCTAAAATTAAAATTATAATCCAAGGTCTGAAGAAGTGGTAATAAAGGCCACGAAACGTAACCAAGAAATTAAAGGTTTTTTATTTTTTTGCACCTACAAAACACCCGATAATCATCGAATACGTAATACAAAATAATGGACAATAACAATAATAATCAGTAATTAAAAATATCGAAAAGAAAATATTTTAGGTAAAGAAAAAACATGTATGTAATTAAAAAAATATTTTTATTAACATTTAAAGCCAAAAAATTGTTTTTCTCCAAAGTTTTTTGCTTATAAAATTAAAACTAAAGCCTTATACACATTTTGTGTAATGTAACATGTAGGTAATTTAAAATATATATATATATTGTTTTATTTAAGAATCAAAAGTTATAGTCATTTCCAGTAAAAACATTGCCTTACTATTTATCAAAAATATTATTAAAAAATGAATAAGTCTAATTTCGTTTACATCCTTTATACTACGGTTCCATTTAAAGTCGTCAATGCCATGAAAAAATTTATCTGGTTTTCTAAAAATTTGTGGTATCACTAAGTACACATTACCATTATATAGCACCTTTATTATAACAATTATGCCCTAATTACATGATATATTTGATAATACCACAAATTGGTATTGACAACCAAAATTTTTATTTAACAATTTTTTGCTTTTACGGAGGTCCAACAGTCTAAATTTTCTTTTTTCACACATTTTGTCAGGAAGTACAAAATACAACTAAACGTTGAGTAGACGAATTATCCAATTTCTTTATATTAACATTTCTTGGAAACCATAAGTACTTACAGGAACTACAAAGGGAGCGTGCCGATACCTAGCTGTGAATGTGAAGAGAGACGACGAGAGAGGATAGAGAGTTCGATGATTTTGATTCTTATCCATTTTACAGGAAAATTTCCTCAAAAAAGTACAAAGCCGCTAATTAACTGACGAACCTCAAATTTTAATAGTATATAGAAAACATCTTGAATTTATTGCCTTGAATATTTTTTTTGTGAAAATAAATAATTATCTATGCAAAATATCGTTACAAAGATGACATTTCTTTTTTCTGAATTTCTCTATTTTTTTTTAAAGAAATCTAATACTTTTTCAAAAGTTTTTTGGTTCAAGACATCTAAGTCATAATGAGTTGTGTTATATATATTTTTTTCGTAAAAAAATATCGAATAGGTAAGTCACAGTTTTTTGACGAAAATCCCACAAATTCCCATTAGTTGACGGCTGTGTAAGAATCCCCTTAAGATTAAATTTAAAAGTAGTGTTTCAAACAAACACTAAAAAATAAAATATCTTACTATAAGTATGTGTTTTGTCCAAATTTTAAAATATTTTTAATTTTTGTGTACAGTGTAGTTTATAAAAAATTTAATAAACGGTTGCTGTACAATAAAAAGACGCGTACAATATTATTGTCATCGAAGAGACCAGCTGGTCTTTAGAAGCAACTTTAGAAAGGCTGCAGTTTTTTTTGCTGAAAGACAAAAAGCTTTAACAAATAACAAACAGAAAGGTTACAGCATGGTTAAAAACTTATATGTCTTCAAAAAAATAAAACAGTTGTTTCACTTAAAAAAAAAATTTGAATTGTTTGTTATTTGAGTTTTTTCTTCAATAAAACCTACAAAGAATTTTGAAAGCATTAAATGTTTTCCAAATGTTGAGGCAGTTCTACCTTTCTGTGTATTCTTTAAAGTGCGTGAAGATTGTTTCATTAAGTAGTTTTGCAGAGATTGGACATGTGTGCTTTGTTTCTGATAAGATACTCACTATGTAGTAAAACACCTTCTCGATTGCAAAGTTGGTTCTTCAAAAATCTGTGTTTGTAATCTGAATATTATCAATTATAAATAATAATTAAGGTAACTTTATGTAAATACAATACACTGAACGAAATGCTATCAACAAGATGTCTACGTTACCGCCACAATTATATGTGGCAAAGCAATTAAATAAATCCTTGCAACACATTTTTTTAAAACCCAGAAGAAACTGCATGGGAGTTAGATTTATTGAATTACTGTTTTGTTGAAGAACTTTATCAAGAAAATTTCCTAATAAACCTCGTTTCGGTCTTTGTGTCTTTAATTTTTTACAACCTTCTTCTTTCAAATCTGTCCACAGGTCTAAGTATCGTTGACTTAATGTAGGACATCTAAATACATTTAATATTTTTTATTTAGTTTATGCTTTTTCTCTTACCTGTGCTGGTGTCTGAAAATATCCTGATGTTTTTGAAAGAAACTCTTCTTAACTTTTTGTTTCTCATATAAGGGCCTCATATAACGATGTTTCTACACACTGCTGCTTGCGTTTTATAGGTCAAAGAAACAGTCTATTTTTTCGACAAAATCGGAGGTTTCAATAATCTCAAATTAAACTATTAAGAATTGATTCAGAAAAACTGGGATGAGTTCCAGACGAACAGCAAGGGTACCAGAACTCAACAGACAACACTGTATGAACCGTCTCGCATTTTGTCGTCAGCACGTAAACTGGATTGGCAACATGTACTCTTCTGTGATGAGTGTCGATTTCGTCTAAGTGGTTTTGATAGGCGTATTTGTGTCTACAGATAAAAAAATAAAAAAATTCAAGACAATTTGAAGCAAAAGGTTCAACATTTTGGAAGAGGTTTAATAATGGTCTGAATAGGTATAAGCACAGCCATCGATATATACAAGCCAGGCTGAGAAAAAGGCAACGCCGCAATTGCCGATGTCAGCGGACCGATCCCATTATGGAATAAGTTTTAAAATCTTAATATTCAATTAAGAAAATCAACAAATTAAACGAATTATTGTTGAAAATAAATCTTTTATAATCAGAAAATTAAATTTCTTACCTTTTGCAGCAATACAATCTATTATTAACCCTATTAATAAATATATTTACAGATTTAAAGATTGAATTTTAACGTAGTTGGTAAAGGTAAAGTACTAAATGTTTAGACATAATATTGGTGAAAACAGAACGCATTATTCCCTATAATCCTAATTTTACAACTATACAAATAAACTTAATGGGATTTCATTTGTTAAGCATTGATTTTGAGATACAGAGTTTTCATAAATGATTGTAACATCGTAGGTGGCTGTGGAAAAAATAAAAAATGTTTTGCCTTTACAAGGCAATAATTTTAGCTATTATTATAATAATTATTAGACAGTTAAGTAACTCCAGAAACCATTCTCTAATATTCCGTTGCGAAAATAGGACATTACAATGAATATTCGTGATATCAAAAATTTTCACAGCCACCTACGATGTTACAATCATTTATGAAAACCCGGTACTTTGCTAATACTTTATCTTGTCCTTTAAAAACGATTCATCACCTGGACTATAAATAAGTCCTTTGATTGGCTACTTGCCTTGATAAATACAAATGTATAATGAAAAAGATTTAAGGCAAAACATCAACCTTTAAGGGAGATTTGTCTAAAAGAAGTACTTCAGTAGTTTAGACAGCAAATGCTTAATATAAATAACAATATCACTAAGATTTAAGTATAATTGAGAATCCACAATGAAGATAACAATATAAAACTTTTTCGTGAGGTTATTTTTATTCACATTTGTCTTTTTAGCTGGTTTTTCAAACATTTAATGACTCTGATGCCGGAATTGTTTGGGGTGGTTTTAAACAGGAAATCTAATTTTTAATGCACTCAAACTCACAACATTTATTAAATGTCAATAGAACAATAAGATGTAAACATTAGAATCCCCAAGAAATCAAAGCAAAAGAATTAATTAAAAACTTTTCAAATTTTGAGGTTATGTTAGTAATTTAGAAATATTTTTTTAAAAGCAAACTCACATATGTTACGTGTTAGTCTAATCCAATTAGCATAACAACTCACACAACTTAGAATCAATTAAACATAAATAGTACATAAAAAAACTGCATAATTTGAACAAATTTAAGAAATGACAAACTGTTGTTGGTCCGCTGACAGTGTTGCCGCTGTTTACCTCAGCGTGGCTAGTATGTATCGATGGCTGTGGTATAAGTGTACATGGAAGAACTGAGCTTGTCGTAGTTGAGACAGAAACTTTGACAAATACCTTACAGACATTACACAACTCTATGTGCTACTGTATGCTAAAAATTACGACAAAAATTTTATTTTTTAGCATAATAGTACATGTCTCCAAGTTGCTAAAATTGTTAAAATCTTCTTTAAAAAACACAGTGTTCAAGTTATGGACTGGCCAACCAGCAGCCTAGACTTAAACCCAATTCAGTATCTTTGGAATAAACTGGAAAGACGTTTAAGGCAGTGAGAAATGCCTCACAATTGTGAGCAACTGGCAAATTTTTTTCAGGAAGAATAAAAACCAATTCCGCAAGAACGATTAAGACATCTAATAAACAGTATGACTCGTCGACGTCAGGAAGTCATATTAGCACTAGAAGTCATACTTGTTATTAATTTTTAGTTTCTTACAAACGTTGAGCATCGACATCTTTGATTTCCTGAATTTTGTTATGAATTATAAACAAACTTTTTTTATTTTAGAGGTAACGGGTTGAAAAAACAAATAAATCTCGATTTGACTTTAATCCGACGTTTCGACTGTTTTTATTACTGTCTTTTTTTAAGGATTTAAGTCATAGTTATTATAAAATAAAACATATATACTTAATTAGTCGAGCAACCATATCTATCACTTGAACAGCTGACAGAAAATCTTTTTTATTTTAATATAGTACTTAGTGTACTTGGAGTTAATAGAAAGTGAAACCTCTATACAATGGAAACTTCTTCACATATTTTTGGGAGCTTTACTCCATGCGAAGCAAATGTCTTCTACAACATCTTCAGTACAAGCGAAATGTCGACCAAGTTTTCTTTTTACAACACTACCTATATTTAAAAACGTTTCACTACTTGCATACAACGCTGTTTAAACATGATAAAATTTACCACTTCTGGATAAGTTTGTTAAAATTTGACGTACGTTAAGTTCAGAGAATATTGCCAATCATTAATTTTATTCTAGACTCCACTATTGCAGTACACCATTACAGTAAAAATGTCATGTTTTAATACCAAAAACATTTTAACAAAATTATAGCAACAACTATAGTTCTGTCTGTCTCTGTTCAACACATAATCTATATGACACAGCAACATATACAACAATGTGTTGAAAAGAGACAGACAAACGGCAAATAGATAAAAAATAAAGTATAATAATAATTTATTAATTAATTTTTTAAATGTGAAATTTAAATTAAAATTTCAATGCTGCCAACCTAATCAATTCATGTTGATCACACGCACAACGAATTTTCTAGAATAGAAGTAATGGCAAACTGAGTCGGCGCGGCGCATAAACCACAAACCCGAAAATCCTATTAATTTGCATAACTGTCAATTTTGATCGAATGTGTATCGATAGAATTTTAGTGTATCGAAGACAACAACTGGACAAAAACTTAACACCGTCTTCCTGCAATTGAGTGAGTGCTTCTATTTTTTAATAAAACGTTTTTCGCATAACCTATTAAGCAATTCCAGCCAGAAAGACAAACCGTCAGAGGATCAAATGACTCAGCGTTTTTCCATCACTTAGAGTTCAAGAGTTCTAGAATCAAAAACCGTTGAATGAATAAAAGTAACCGAGACACAACAATTTCAAATTTGGTAAATATACAATAATTTTAGTCCAAACTCTAAGGGCCTAATTCTAAATCAGATTTACGCCGGTGTAATTTGATTTGCTAGAGACAATGTCGTAACTTTACTATACTATTTATATAAGATGGCGTAACTTTGCGTTACTCAGATGAAGTAGCGCAGTGATTTAGAATTCCAGCCTACAGTCTAATTTTAATTTAATTTATTTATATTGTTGTTATACATAGCTGATTTTTATCTACAATTCTGTGTTTCTTTTGGACTAATTTCAAGTTGAGATAATATCTTCCGGTACCATCTGGTAGTATCGTTGTTTCCATAGAAAATTAAAAGAATTTGGTGTTTAGATTGGTTGTTGCTACACTAAAGTATTAAAATTTGCGATACTACCGGTTGTATGTCAACTTGAAATTAGCCCTTTAAAACATATTTATATCTCTTAATTACTACCAGAGTAAGACCTTAAAATCTTATAAATTTTTGAGCTAATTTCAAGTTCGGTCGCAACTGTGTTATTATGGCAAATTTATGTCTCCGATATACTATCATTTTTAAGTGTTGGCAAATTTATATGTACTTTTACTAATGTAATATTTTTGAAAAATTTACATAAGCTGATTACAACATTAAGTTCAACTTTTTTGTTAGTTTATTAAAGAATTTAAAAATACTGAAAGATAGGTAACATAACCCAAAACCTCACATTTTTCTGAATGAGTCACACAGCGAAGGATGGAACATGATAAATTTATTTTAGACACTTCATTCGTTTGAAAGTATCCCAAAAAGTTTATAAAACAACTTGTAAATGACAATATTGACGACTATGACCAGAGCCGGCTCTAGCAAATTTACCACCCCGGACAAACATGTTAATTGCCGTTTCTAAATAAAAAATTGTTGTGCTTTTTTTTTTCTAGCATGAACGTAGGTTAACGTGATAAGTTTATATGATTTGCTGTCAACTCTCTAAGGGCCTTACTCATAGTCTGTTCTCAGTCTCACACTTAAGTTCGCCTTGGCCAAGCATTGCTTGGGACTCAAGAGAGTTATGTCCGTCATAGTCGAGACTAGAGCTGGGCGATACCTGTTTTTAGGTATCAGGTATCGATACCTGCAAAGTATCGATACTTGCCAAAGTATCGAGGTATCGGAAGTATTGAGGTATCGGAGGTATCAAGGTATCGGAGGTATCGAGGTATTGGGAAATATCGAGGTATCGGAGGTATCGCAGTATCGAGGTATCGGGAAGTATTGAGGTATAGGAGGTATCGCGGTATCGAGGTATCGGAGGTATCGAGGTATCGGAAGTATCGTGGAATCGAGATATCGAAAGTATCAGGTGGCAATAAATAAATATCGCATCAAATAGCTTGTGAATTTGTTTGTTTTTATGAGAATAGCTTGTGTTTCCAACATCCAAAGCACTCTAAATAAAATATTTATTTATAGCCACTTTTTATCAAGATATTGCACGTATCGAAGTATCGAAGATATCGAAAGTATCCGGGGTATCGGAGGTATCGAAGTATCGGAGATATCGGAGGTATCGGGGTATCGAGGTATCGAAAGTATAGAGGTATCGGTGGTATCGAAGTATCGCAGGGATTGAGGTATCGAGGTATCGGAGGTATTGAGATATCGGAGGTATCAAAGTATCGGAGATATCGAGGTATCGGAAGTATCGATACTTCAATACCTGATTGCAGTCTGTATCGGTGTACGATACCTGAGCAGGTATCGATACCTTCTGTAAGTATCAATACTTTTCCCAGCCCTAGTCGAGACTTCGTGAATACTCGGCTGAGCAAATGCTCAAAGAATACTCGAGTCCGCGGTTTATAAATGTTGTCTTATTTTTGCATTTAGAAGTTTTTCATAAAAATCATGATAATTGTATGCAGACGATCAAGAATTTACTCTGCAAGCATTATCTCAGTTAAATAACTGATTTTAATTTAGAGAAAGACACAGAAACTCAAAAAGTATGCAAGAGATTAAAAAGCAGAGCACTGACAGCTGTCATGTGTATTGTTTTGAAATGTTAACCGAAACATACGTTTTTTGTGACAATTGCCACACATAGGCGATCTGACCAGAATAATTATTGAACACACATTATTAACTATATTAGAGCTGCGTTCGGCTTTGCCACTCCGAGTGCACTGCCTCTTTCCTTATCTACTTCATTTAGTTCATATATAACTATCTCCATCAGGTGACCAAAACTTGATGCTTTTTGACAGTGTATCTAGAACAACACACGCTTTTTGTGCACTCAGTTATTAGATGGGTTAGTTATTAGAGTAGGTGCACTTAAAGTGGCAAAGCACCTTAGATATAGATATTTGTAGATACTTTAAAAAATTGAATATGTTTTGCACACAAACACGCAAAATGTAAAAATAAAAATTTATTCTTCAAAAATACATTTGTATAAAAAACAATAAAATAAACTAGTACAAAAATAAAATACAACAATAAAATTTAACAAACAATTACAAACTAAAGTAAATCTATAGTAAATAATAATACATAATTATCTAAAAGTGTTTTTTTTCTTACTTTTAATTCAGCAAAATTTTGTTAAATTTTGAAGATCAATTTGTTCAGATAACTCATGTTTAATAGCTAACATAATGTTGCTAAATCTTCTTGTTGAATCTTCGTAGTGTGAAAATGAAACGTAAAAACATTCACTAACACCAATCACTTTATTTGATACGACCTGCGTTTCGACAACAAAGTTATCCTCAGGTAGGAATTAAACTAAATACTTTACAAAAATTTCTAGCTTAGATACTAATCGCGCCGACTTCCACCTTTTCTCAACCAATGAGAAGAGAGAAAAAGTGCAGATAGGTCAAAAATTGACGTTGATTAGGCGTTCTTTGTTTCTGTGTATTTCTAGACTTTCAAAAAAGTCAACAAATTTACAATTATTGATTGCCCTAATAATTCTAATATTATTTTCGTCAATTCTGTGGTCTTTTTCCAAAATATGTTGAGCAACCCTAGATTTTTCTATTCTGTTAAATCTGAGATAAGTCATGTGTTCTTTAAATCTAGTGTGAGTGACTTGATCTAGGTATTTGTTCAATATACTTTTGGTTTCTTTCTTTACAATTAATTTCATATATCTTCGACTTCTCTAAGAGCTCTGATTTATCTATAAGGTTATCGAGAAGACTTTGTAGACTTGTGCCAGAGTTGTAAACAGCTTGAGAGTCTAAATTTTAAAAAAATTTCTTGTAATTGAAGAAGCATAGTACTTTGATATAAAAGTTGTTTTCTCTGATTTGTTCAAAAAAATCGTTGATTTAGTGACCACTTTTTTATATCTAATTCTTCGAACTATTTTATCAATAATTCCAATCTTAAAACAATTATACCTGACTACATCTTTTATAATTTTGAGCTCTTTTTCAAACCTATTGTTACTCAAGAAAAAATTAATGACCCGATGAACTAAGAAATTCAAACTCGTCACTTTGTGTTGGGGAATGATACGAGTCTGCAATGATGTAGCGAAGCTTACTGGTATTTCTTCTATAAATATCAAATTCTAATCTATTATTACGTTCACTTACTAAAGTGTCTAAAAATGGTAACTTTCTGTCTACTTCTTTTTCTCTAAGTGAATTTAGTGCTTTGAAAGCAATTTTTTAAAATTTGAATAAAATCCTAAATTTTACATTTTTTGGTGTTGAAAATAGCAAAAATGTCATTCACATACCTTAATCAAACTTTTGAAAAATATTCGAGCTTACTTTCTAGATTCTTTTCAAAATGACTCATGAGAAGGTCAGCTAAGAAAGGTGACAATTATTTACCCATTGCAGTACTTTCTTCCTGTTCGAAAAAATTGCCGGATAATTAAAAAATGTTTTCGTCAATAACTGTCCAAATCATTCTAAAGCAGCAAGTCTTTAAGGTAGATTAAAGTTTGTAGAATGGGAACACTTGGGAAAAGAGAGTTTACATTAAACGAAACTAATAACTCTTTTTCGTGTGACTAAACATTCTTATTAATTCTATTGATGAATTTAAAAGAATTTTGGACTAGAAGGTTAGGTTTCTGAAGTAGCAAGTTATTAAATTCTCTTGTTAGTCATTTAGAAACCTTCAAAGTTAAATCCCCAATTTTCTGGTTTATAAATTTTTGGGAGACATTATACATACATGTAATTTTCGCTTTAGTTTGGAAATAATGAGGTTGCTAAATCATTTAACCAATTTTGTGTAATTGTAAAGCGTAAGAAATTTTCAATGAATTTGAATTTTAACTTTTTTCTTCACTTGTTACACTTATGAGCAAGCAAAATTATTATAGCATCTAAAAATTTGGGGCAAAATCTAAAACTAAAATAAATTTTAAGACATTAATTAGATCTTTGTTTTTACCTAGTAAAGCAGAAACTGCCATTACTTTGTTTGAAAGATCAAGCCCGTTTGTGGTTTTCCATTGGTCAGCATAATTTCCAAAGCTTTACAGTATTCAATTAATATATCTTTAAGAGTGTCTTCTAAATTATATCTGTTGTATAAAATTAAAAATAGTTGCTTATTAAATAAAATCAAGATATGAAAGCATCAAAATCTTGATTTGTTCTAAAAAAAATCTACCTTAAATTTTGATGTAGAATCTTCTAATAGATCATCTTGTGGTGTAGCTGTGTTAACTCAAAATTAACCGAAACATTAATTTCGTCGGCCAGTTAGCATCGAAAAGTATTCTATTAAAAGCTACATCCGATTAAAGGTTTAACACAACTCCAAATTCCATAGAAACAAAAATACTACCGATATTATCTCAACTTGAAATTAGCTCAAAAGACAATAAAACTCTAAACTGAAACTAACTAATTCAAATTTTGAAAAAATTTTGAATTTTTAAAACAAAGACAAACAAAAATTGCAGAAAAATCACTAGAAATTAAAAAAAGAAAATTGGCATTTTGAAATTATTTAGTTTTATAATTTATTCGTTATTATTATTAAACACTTTTAGAATAGGTCTGTTTTTTTCTAGCAGATTTATAGCACATTTATAAGTATAAATAAATGTTAAAAGTCACTAGTAAGGATGCAATTTTGAAGTTTAGGAAAATGTCTATAATCGTGTAAAATTGTGTATAATGTTGGATAAAATATCTTCAAATCAATTCTCTGCGCATTTTCCTAAAATTGAGATTGAGCTTTTTACGTTAGGAAAGGTAAGTTATCTCTTAATTAGTGGGTGCTTATGCTCATCAAAATTTTGGATGGCCAGGTTGTATTCTGTGCAAGTATTATGCAGCACACAACAAGCAATTATTCTAAACCAGCGGCAAAATTGAATTATGAAATAAAATACAGTGCAAGTTATGTCTGTTTAGCGCCTTGTACTGGCGCAAACTCAACTTGAAATCGGGCTTTTAGTTATTATATAACAATTGCATTTAATTATTATTGTTACTAAAAATTTGGTGATACAATGTTACTTTAATAACTAGTTTAAAAAAAAAATAGACAAAATTCTTAATAAATTTGTTATTTCAGACAAATATGGCAACGAAACAATTAAACAGTGATGACACTGATAACATAGAAGTGACCCCAAAGAAAAGTGAAACATTTTTAAATCAAAAACGTAAGCTTAAAGAGATCAACTCAGAAGAAGACTTGACATTTCAGTCTAACAAAATAAGGAAAGTAAAAAATGAAATTAAATTTAATAAAGAAAATTACAATGTCCGGTACATGGAAGCAAAACAGAAGTTGCTTTCTGCTTTAAACTCAGTCAAAAATCAGAAACTCCCGACCAAACCGAAAGCACATGAAATCCTAATGCGATTAAAACGGAAGAAGTAAAAAGTCGAACAGAAGAGAACAGACTGAAAGACACCAAATAACCTGTGCCTAGAAAAAAAATTTCTACTGAAATTTTATCAAAAACGCCCGCAAGTAAACATATAAGTCGTAAACATACATTTCCAACATCAAACGACCACAAGAAATTAATTACAATAAGAAAACTCGCCCCAATAAGAAATTTTCTTAATAAACTGATGATAACTTATGACGCAACACAACCTATTAGAAATACCAATACTTTATCAAAATCCTACGCCTGCCACACTAAACCTGGAGATAACCTAGCAATGTTGCCATGTCCGCAGGTTGAGGCAAATTCTCTTAAAATGCAGGCAAGATCACAAAAGTGTATACCGCAGTATAAAAAAGACAATTGTAAAAGTGGTGGTAGTGGGTTGTTATTAAATAATGTATTAAAGACTGTGACGCCTCCGACGCTTCCTACAGATGGTATTAATGTGGACAGTCTGCCAAACTCTGTAGACGCGGAATTAGAGGGGCTTGCGGAAATATCGCCAAAAAATTTAACTGAAAGTGTTAATGAAATTTTGTGCCAGCTTCCATTAAACCAGCAGCGAATTTTAAATTATGTAGAAGACACAGAAGTGCCGAGTACTACCGGTCCTCTGGTCACTTCCAAGATTAACAATCTGGCAGGAAAGCTCAAAGACTTTTTTCGAGGCTTGTTGGATGAGATAATTATCGATTTAAAAAATAATGACAATTCAGAAATGACAATAAGACATTTAAAATACGAAATTGAGCAGTTGCTTCATAAGCATAGTATTGAGTTGTCGGACATAAGAAAGAAGTTTTCGGTTATTTTAAAAGATATACAGGGATGCATATTAAAATATAGAACAAAAATTATTAATAAAACTAAAACAAATTGTGAAAGAGAAACAGTAAACAGAGTAGAAGAGACTAAATCAAAACATTATTTTAAATCTAATCAAAATCTAAATACAACAACACCTGCCCGACTGTCAGGTTAACAACTAGTATTACCGCCAACATTGGCAAAATTTCAGGTACTTATTACAAAAGCAAAAGTTAATCAACACTAACAGAAAAAAAAACATTTTTAGGTTTTATCTTCTAAACAGCAAAAAGTTAATGATAAAACGACAAACGCACCTGTGACTTTCCGCACAACAACACCTCTTCTGGAATCTACACCTAGTAGACACACATTCAAATCAGTGAAAGAAAGAATTAAAAGTGGGAATATAGTAATAGTTACAGCCCCATTAGGACCCACAAAAAAGGTGGAAACCGTTCCTAAAAGTGTTTCAGGTAGTAAACATTAAAATTTTTTTTTGGTTAAGACTGCCAAAGTGAATTTTCAGTTTTTGTTTAGTGTAATGCAGGTTTATATTTATTTTGTTCTGTATTTTACATATTAAAAAAGAAAAACATAAATTGTTACGTTTTAACTTAGCCGGTTTACTTAAGTAGAAATAAAAGAGTTTAGAAAAATAAATTTCAAATTAATATAGAATTGTTAATTTCAAGCTTCTTTTAACAAATGAATCAAGCGCCACCAGTTTTATAAAAAAACTGAAAAATTTTAAATTAATTCAAAATTAACAAATCAAAAGCTCTGCCTTAGTGTATCTACATCACATATTAAATGAAAATAAAAAATATATTGAAATAAACAAGAAATATGTAAACAAATTTAAGTTTAATGAAAAAAACAAAAATGGCCAATAGTTGTAATTGTCATCCAGTAGAAAAAAGCCTTACGTTGTGTTTGATAAGATGGCGGTATGTTTTTTAAGGTGTGACTGCATGAAGGTTCACGTTGGGAGAGACAATAAAACTATAATGTGGAAGGAAACATTTGTTTGTTTGGTTCTTGCAGAAAATCGATTAAAAAATATTATATAAACAAAATAGAGATAAATCAGTTAAAAAAACACTAACAAAACAAAGTGCATATCATAAATCAAGAAAATAATATAATTATAAAATAAAATAAACACATCAAAAACACATAAATAAGCAATAAAGTACTTGTAACATTTTGTTATAACATTTTATAAACAATTAAATTTTTACTGCAAAAAGAACCAGATGAAACCCTCCTAAACCGTGTCCACAAACAAAACTAAAATATGTTTTCGAACATAAAGTTACATAAATATTCAACAAAAACATTTACAACAGTTTTCAAACATTTTAAATTTAAATGTAGAAAAAACATGTAAAGTTATATTACCAAATTCTACAAAAGTTAAAAAAATTACAAAGATGTGACACGTGTAAACAAAAGTGGTTGAAATTATTGGCCCAACAAAGTCACTTAATATGGTAGTTAGAACAGTTAGTAGAAAATGCTTTGGCATAAGAATTAGTCATAAAAATAGCCCCAATGTATGCTATCTCACCTTCTCCTCCCTTTGTCGGTCAAGCCTCAATTTTTTTTTATAAAGTACGTTTGGAAACCATATAAAAATATTGACGTTTTCATCTCAATTTACACAAAACCTTTGGAAATTTAAGCAGGGGAACACTTAAGTAAGAAGAAATTGCTCCAGTAGCAGATCACTTAACGTCTCCACCTCAATTTTTATATTATTTTGTTAAATTTTATTTCCAGCGACTACATAGTTTTTTATTACTTTGAAGAAAAGGGAATAAATTTAACTTGACAAACAATAGACGTGATTCAGAGTTAGAAATAGTTTTTCAAAAAGAATAACGACATTTTACCATCAACCAGTTGAAGAGAACCACTGTATTTGTTTGCAAAAAATGTGATATCTTCGCTTGGAAGATAAGATAACAAACAGGACAAACCTCTGGTTCAACACCGAATAAACACTGGCTGTGTGCAGCCAATTCGCCAGCTACTGGCAGAGTAATTAATGTTTGCAAAACAGATAAAAGTTGTCCACATGGTCGAGAAAATAAAAGAAGACAGCGTTATTAAAGATTCGGTAAACACATGGTCATCACTAGCTGTCTTTGTTATAAAAAAAAACTGATCGACTTGCCTCTGCGTAGGTTCTAAAAAGCTTAAGAAAGTGACAAAGAGAAACAGTTATCCAGTGCTTCGCTACGATAATACTCTAACCATGTTTGCTAGTTCCCAGTGGTTCTGAACACTTGACAAGAGTGGATACTTGCAGGTCGAAATTGATCTCGAAGTTAAAAAGAAAACGGCATTTTTTTAACCGGTAGTAGACTCTATCAGTTTAACGTTATGCCTTTTAGACTATGCAACGCAACAGCTACGTTCAAACATTTAATGAAGATGGTTCTACGAAGATTGACCTGGAAAACTTGCTTCGTGTACTTCTACTATGTTATGGTTCTTGGAAAAAAATTTGAGCACTGCCTAAAAAATAGAAGTAATCCTCAACTGTCTGAGGAACACTAATCTTTAGTTCGACCAGAAAAAATGTCGTTTCTTTTAAAAAGAAGCTAAGTTTGTATTATAAGCTGGCTGAAGATAAAACACCGTTTGTTTGGAGCAAGGACCAAACCGGTTCTTTCTTATCTAAAAACAAAAAGCCTTTACATCTTAAACATCGACATCAAAAACAACGGAATTGGGGCAGTGCTAACTCAAGTACAACATGACGAGGAGAGAGCGATTGAATATTACAACAAGAAAAAAAAACAAACTAACTTAAATAGATATAAATGCTGTGAGTCAAAGTAAGAAAACCAGTCTATAGCGGGTATTTTACAACACTTTTATAATCTTATTTTGCTTTGACAATACCTACCACCACAGATAAAAAAGACATGAATTTTTATTTCTTCTTGACTATGCTGTTAATTAATTTTTATTTTAACCAGACTTTTTAACTCAGTTTAGAAGAAAAATTTTGATTTACAATTTAATACAAATGTATTGTTGAATTAAAGACTGGACTTGACAAAAAGATATCTCAATACATAATTTATTACAAGAAGTAAACATTTGCTTTTTCTCTTGATTATTTAGGCGAGCAACTAGTGTTCTATATTTACATAAACAGTAAAGTTTTTCGGAAATTTTTTTCTAGATTGTTATTTCAATAACGTTACGTTACATGCAAGGGTAAGATTACTGATAAAAAAAACCTAAAGCAAAATTTAAAATTGTTTAAAACATTAATAACAATTTATTAAAGCAAAATCAAGACGCTTCAAATCAAAAAATTAATTAATAGTTTTTCAATTTATTGAAGCAAAATCAAGACGCTTCAAATCAAAAATAAATCAATAGTTTTTCATAAATTTGTCATTCAATTTTAAATTTATTGTAATATCATCTTTATTCTATACAAGTAAGTAAAAGAAAATTAATTATAAAATATACAATTAATAAATATTTGTAGACGCTGTTTTGACTTGTGCTACCTGTATGTTCAACATAAAGTTTGTCAATGGCTGGTATGAGGTCATATTCTTGGTACGTATTTTAGTCTAACATATTATTTAGTAATGTAATTCTATTGTAGCTCTGAAGTGTACTCAAACCCGCAAGCCTGTTTAAACCTTCAATGCAGACATGGAGAATCAGTCTTTTAGCTAACATTTACTCGAGAATTTTGAAAGACATCCTTATCTTCAATCAGCCTTTTCTGGATTTTTTAACAACAAATTATAATATTTCGCCAATAACTCCAAAAAGTTACTACTAGAACTTGCTTTCTGTGTCGCTGCATTGACGTTTATAAATCTACTGCAGGCCTTATCCAAAGCTGCTACAGTACCGCCATCGTTGTTAAAAGCAATCAATGTGCAAGCGTTGTATTTTTGGTAGACTTCCAAAATTGTTTTAATGTAAATTTTTATATATTTCCTCACTTTGCTACGGCTAAAATTTTTTGGACTGTCATATGTTGTTCCAAAAGTATCGACTAAGCTGTCTAGAATTCGCTCAACTGGGAAATATGTTCCTCAAGATTAGCGTCTTTATCAGCATCTAACAACGGTTGAAACACAGCATAAAACTATTCTGGATCTTTTTTAATTGGGCACTTTTTTGCATACTTTTTCTAATCTTCCACTTGTTTCATGCAAACAAAACCCTATCCGTTTCTGTTTTTTCTTAAGAAGTTGTTCAGCTTTTGATACATTCAGTGACTAGATTTTCTCCTAGTAACTTGTTACTTTTTCAAAATAAAACGCTCAGTCTTTTTTAAAACATACTTTCAAAACTTTCCATGTAAACTGTTAAATTTGATAATTTCGCTTCTGGCTTTTTCTCATTCAAACCCGACTCAACATAACAATTTATCACGCCACAGACTATCCGAGTATTCGTCGTTTCTCCATTTCTTTCTCGCTCGCCTAGTTTTATTAAAACAGCGGTGGCTATCTGTTTCTTGAGTTATTTGAATAGGTAATTCTTTCATGTTACAATGTTGGTTGAAATTTTTTAGTTTATTTCTTTTTTCTGTACATTATCTCTTTAACCATTGGTGCGTGTAGAATTTTCAAACTCCTTCACTCTAACCGCTTTGTCCCTCGCTCCAGCATTTTGGATTGATTCTACAAAAATTACATAATAAATGTACTGACTGCAAGAATAAAAGTTCTAAAATAAACTTGTAGTTTTTATTACTTATTTGTTAATAACCTCCTTATATGTAACAAGATTAATATAGAAGAATATAAATACAGAATGTTTCACGAGTGATAATAAGCCTGCGGAACTAAAAATGCAACCAGCAATACAATTCCAAAGTTAACGTAGTTACTTTTTTTGTTTACAAATACATTAATTTAAAGATTATTTAATCTTTCGGTTAACTGAAAACAAACTAATGCCACTTGCTTGTGAAATCATTCTTTGACTTACATGTAAACAGGGCCTGTTCACATGTAAGTCAAAGCTGTTCTTGCTTTCGGCTTTTTCAAAGGTGGTCAATTTTTCCTTAAGGTAGTTTCAAGTCGTTCGAATATGGTGTCAGCAAGAGTTCTTCTCTACTCGGAAAACGTTGTTTTTACAAACTCATGGCGTCAGAGGATTTTTTCGCATATATCATAATTATGTCGGTTTTTTCATCATTTGAATACATTTTTTATATCAGTGACAGATTTGACAAATAAAATTTGAAATCAATATCATCTACGTTAACCCTGGAATTGTATTGCTGGTTGGATTTTCAGCTTCACAGGCTCATTATTACTCGTGAAACAGTCTGTGTAGGATTAATAACATAAAATATATAGAAAACCTGAGAATTACAAAATACAAATCAAATTGGATTTATTTTATATTTAGGAAACAGTAATCAATCTAAGTTTTGATAATTAAAAAGATATAGTAATAAAAAAAAGGTATAAATTTATCGCTTTTGTTAGAAACTTAGGAAATTCGTGGAGAGAGAAATAACAGAAGTTGGCATAAGCATTGAACGATTGTTGTAATCTTTTATGCAGACAATACAACAATCGGTTTATCAGATAGTAATACTTTATCTCTTCAAGAAAAACTAGATCGCTCATATAAACAAACCCAAAACTAGTTGTTTTCTAAAAAATTTTTGTAAAATAGAATAATTATTAACTTTTTATGAAAAACCACTTCTGACTCTTGTATTGTAGAGTTATACAAGGCTAGCCAAATATATAAAACCAAGTGATTTTTAACTAAACTATAAACATTTTTAAGAAAGTAAAATATATAGAGGCTGAATGGCTTATAAAAATGCAACTTCAGAGAAGATAAGTCGTCACATTATTCAAAATGTAAACAAAATGTTAATTTTTTGATTTTTTCCAAAACCAAATTGTATTTATTTCAAAATTTAACTTTTGTTTAAATTTTTGCGTACGATTTATTATTTTTGATTTATTGGCAAATAAATAAGTACTCCTATTTTTAGTGGCGGCTAGTACGTAAGTAAAACTTTTGTATTTTCAAAACAAGTCATAGACTTTAAATTTTTTTAAAGGGGGTGATTATAGGCATCAAATAAAAGACTATTTCAGTAAAAAAAGTTATAAAGTTTAAAGAAAATGAATTATTAAAATGAGCTAATTTTAAGCCGAAAAAGTACCGGTAGCATCTTCATTTTCACAAAAAATTAAAAGAATTCAGTGTTGTGATTGGTTGTTGCTATCGAGAAGTATTAAAATCTGCGTTACTACCGTTGGTATCTTAACTTGAAATTAGCCTAGTTAAGTTTAAATTATAATATAAAAATATACATAACAAAGAAGACTATTACACCAAATAAAACAAAAATTAAAGTTAATAAAAAAAATATTTTAAGTAATTTGTTTGAGAACTGCTGCTTTGATACAGCAAACCACTTCCTAAGTGATGATGGTGAAAATGAAGTGAAAATGGTAGGGAAGTCTTTCCAAACAAAAACACGTGTTGGATATAGCTTATGCGAATGGTTGACTGCATTACGTAAACTTTGGTTATTTCTTGATAAAAATTTGTTAAAATGGTTATGCGTTATGTGCCGTTATGTCGCCACCAGAGTGAACGACGAATCTGCAGGTGTTCTCCTACTGATTCAAAACTGACTGAAGAAGACTGAAGAATTGGATTGAGCCCATTAAGTAAGTACTGATCATGTTTTAGGGCTCTATTGTTAGAACTCAACATCAATAATGACTTAAAAAAGTTGACTCCATTACATTAGAAACAATGTCCGACACGTTTTAGCAACAAGAAAAAACTCAAAAAATATGAATTTTCGGTATTATTCTAGTGACTCTCAAACTTTTCATAAACCTTTAGAGTTGAATAACTTGCTCAATAACTAAATTTTTTAAAAATTTTTTTGGCATTTTTATATACTTTTATCACATTAGTTTTGAACTCTAAGGGGATTTTGAATTCTAGCATAAAACCGTAAACAATGTACAGGGTGACATAAAAGTATGGAATAAAATTCATATATTCTAAGTTTTTTTTAAATAAATTTTTTTTTAAATTTTTTTGCCAACTGGTTTTTTGCTGTGACGTATAATCGATATTTTTTGTAAATGAAAATTTATTTTTATTGTTGAAAATTGAAACTACTTTTTTTTCTGAGTACAACAGTATAGCAAAGATGTTCCAATCGAGCAACAACGTCAAGAAACTGTATCCCGGTTTCAAGATTTATTGCCCCTCATTAGTACAGTGTATCCCGGAGCGTTGTGCTTGATTGGAACGGCTGGGAGAACTCGCTTATATCAAGCGAAGTTCGGCTAGTAGTCGTATAGACAGACACGGTGTGCCATCTAACGAAGAGTGCTATTATGCCAACTCTTGATATCTTCCAGCACTCTTTGTTAGATGGCACACTGTGTCTGTCTATACGTCTAATAACAGTATAACTTTTATAGGATCTAAAGCGAAAACTTTAAGTAACTTAACCAATTTAAATGTTTTATTGAATTTTTTAAAATAGACGCAATTTTTAACAGAATTACTGAACTAAATGTCCAAAGTGACGTTCTTCAGTTTTTTGGCAATAATACAACCAATTTTTGAACTCTGCTGGCACATTATTTTTTATTTTTTGACTAATTAAGCGGTACTGATTTGTAATTATTTCTCTTAAATCCTTGATTTTGCTGCGAATGCTTTTGATTTTAAGTAACCTCTCAGAAAAGCGAGCAAAACATTATCTAAATCATCTCTGGCTCCACGAGCGTAGTGTGGAGGTGCACCGTCTTGTTTAAACCATACATTAGCTGCTGGTATGTTTGGATCCTTTTTATTCGGAAAAAGTTCCGCTAATGCTGCTACTAACGTGTCGCAAAGAATATCAAAATAAACTTCCCTAGTCAATGAGACGTTAAAAAAATATGGTCTTAAAATGTGATTTGATACAATCACACTAAACATTTCTCTCATCCAGTGCGGATTTTCTATCAACCCATATGGTAATTGTGTCTTTTTTGAGATAATCGCAAGCTTGAAAAACTTAAAATTGTTTGTTACTATTTTGTTGGTTTTTTTAAAAAAATTTAATTTCTGCCTAAAGATGACAACTTTGTTGTCGAAACGCGTGTTGTGTCAAATGTAGTGTTTGGTGTTACTTTTATTCAACACACCAACAACAAGATTAAAGATGGTTTCCAGGTCACAGGATCCTAATCAGTATTTTAAGTAACCTCTATTAATAACTTAATTAGGGAAGAAATTAAATTTTTGAAAATTTGCAAACGCCATTCTGTTTTTTACATTTTATGTCTGTCAAAATTTCCACTAACTGTAAATAGAGCAAACGTGCTGAACGTTTTACAAATGTAAAATGGCTAAGTTCAGAAATTAAATTTCTCTATGCAAAACGAAGTAAGTTAGAAATTCAAGGCTACGGACAGTAGGTCTTAGTGAACTAGAATTCCAACAATGGTGTAATTTTCAAAGGCACATATTTCTCGTTATTGCTAAAAAAGTTTTCAGTTTTAAGTCCTACCTAAAGATGACAACTTTGTTCTGGAAACGCATCGTGTTAACTGTAGTATTTGGTGGTATACTTCTTTTATCAGAAAATGAGAATGTAACTTAAGTCATAAATTTTTTAACAAAGCAAGCGTATTTAAATAGTCAGTGCTTCTGTCAACGAGTTTTCAATTTTTGGGACTATTTTACTAATAGCAGATACAAATTTTGGGTTAGTTGCTGATTTTTTAATTCAGTAGCTTGTGGTCATTTATCCCTTCAAATTAAATGTGTAAGATGGAGGCACTAATTTTTGGATTTACTATAGACAACTAATAATACACAATTTAAATAAATAATCGAAAAACATAGGTTAGACAAAGATTAAAATTATTTTAATCTTTGTCTGACTCTTGTCTTTCGATTATTTACTATATTATTTACAGTTATAGCCCTTAAGATTTAAATCGTGAATTATTAGTTGCCTAAAGTAAATTCAAAAATTAGTGGCTCTATCTTGTACATTTAACTTGAAAAGTTGCTAGCATTTTGCTAGCATACTGATTTATTTCTATACTGTGGTGTGATTAAAAATGTAAATCTAGATAAATCCTGGCCATGTGCAGTACGTAAGTAAAATTGTCACAGTTTCAGGATTAATTTTCAAGTGCAAGATGTTTTTCAATTGACGACACTGTACATTTGCTAAATTATGATTACAATTTCTAAAAGGTGGTGAAATATTGCTTTTATATTATAAAAAAGGCTTTTTTAATTCTTTTCTAAAAATCACCAGATTTTGTGTTTTTAAAAAGTCTTTGTACCAATCACCAATGCTAATTTGGTTATTTTATTGAAATTACACTAGACTGGTGACACTGAACAGTACAACAGAATCCTATTTTCAGATTACAGGCTGCTCAAATTGGATAAAACTAAGTCAGCTATTTAAAAGCAGATGTCGCCTTCTCTCTGTCTTCATATAAATTTCATGAAATAAATTCATAAAAACGACCAAAATAAAGAGGCAATTTAGGAATCATTGATTTTCGATTTCTAGAATGTTCAATATTTTACAAGTTAATCAGAAAGTTAAAGTGGTTTATTTAAATATTCCATTGTACTAGGTACATTTGAAGAGTTTTTTTATGTTTTTCTAAATTTTAATAACAAACAAATTAAAAGAATTGATCTGCTATAATTACTTCTTTTGTTGCAACAATTTATTTTATTGAAAAACTAAAAAAATTTACTGTTTATCTTGTTTGAGTATTTGTATGTTTTTCTAAATTTTAATAACAAAAAAATAAAAAAAAATTGTTCTGCAATATTTATTTTTTCTGTTGCAGCAATTTATTTAATTAAACAACTAAAAACAATTTTTGTTTATTCTGTTTTAAAATAATTCTTGCAATAAAAGTCAGATATTGTTTATAAAGCAATAAAGCAATATTTAGATCGTCCAAATTTGACAATTAAGGTTATCACAAAATGAAACGATAATCATTCAAGTAATTCAAGTTGCTCAAATTGAAGAAAATAACATTGTTTATCAAAATTACCAAAACTTAAACTTATGTTCTAATTTTGTTCTTAACATAAGTTTTATGAATAAAACCACGTCAAATCATAAATATTTAGTATTTCCTGTCGTTATAAATTGTCGTTAACATACACACCATCAGATTAGAAAAAGAAATGTGTGTTAATTAAAACCAAAACCTAATTTCTGACACAAATCCTAACAATATTTTTGTTCTGTATTTTGGAGAAACTCCCAGTATTGATTTTTCAGTATAACACCTCCATTCATGAAAATTCTTTAATTTATGTTAGTGCGTGATGTGAGAACTGGAGAACGTTTATGATATTTTTTGTAAATGGAAAGGACGAATTTGGTAATTTATAAAACTTCCGTAAAAACCAAATTTCATTAATAGCAGCAATTAGAAGAATGTGAAAGGTGTCTAATTAATCGATGTTGCAAAGATATCTACAATAGGAAGAGTGTTTTTTTATCTCTGGTTTCTCAATTAAACAATTTAGTTTTGAAATAATCAATAGGATTGTAAAGGGTGATATCGACCGAAATCGTCCTTAGCGTCGACCTTCGTAATTGGTGTGGGTGGTGGAGGTTTGCCCATCTCCAATGGGGCAGCTGCGCCGTGGCTGCAACTCTTCGGCGAAGGCAGCGGGGTGAAATCCGCCCAATAAGGACCAAGTCCTCGTTGACGTCATGGAGGATCAATACCTGGTGTGGACCAGGACAGTCCTAGCCGTGAGCGCGTCAAACTTGTATGTCTTTGAGGCTGTGGTGCCGCGGCTTTATGAAGTTAACAAGCGCCCATGTGCGGGCTAGCGTTTAGAACACGGAACAGTCCCTCGCAAAAAACTTCACTTCGTTGGGGCGACTGTTGTGTCTTCAACACTGATAAGTGAATTCGCCCAAGTGCTACACTAACAGGTAAAAAAACACCTAAAGGACACTTGAGGTACCACTTTTTTCCACCAGGACACGATGATTAACGTTGCGGGAGTTATCTCGATTATTATTTTTTACGTTCTTATTTTGGGGGTTGGTATTTGGGCGGGTCGCAAAAAGGAATCAGGGAATGATTCCGAAGAGGAAGTCATGCTCGCTGGAAGGAATATCGGATTGTTTGTAGGAATATTTACAATGACAGGTACTTAAACCCAAGGATAACAACCAACGAAAATTATTTTCGTCATTTTTTAGCTACTTGGGTTGGGGGTGGTTACATAAACGGTACAGCTGAGATTATATACACCACTGGTTTAGTATGGTGCCAAGCACCTTTCGGTTATTCTCTTAGTTTAGTTTTTGGAGGAATTTTCTTTGCGAATAAAATGCGAAAACAGGGTTATATAACAATGTTAGATCCGCTCCAAGACTCATTTGGGGAAAGAATGGGAGGACTTTTATTCCTTCCAGCACTTTGCGGTGAAGTTTTCTGGGCTGCTGGGATTTTAGCAGCACTTGGAGCTACTCTAAGTGTTATTATTGATATGGATCACAGAACGAGCGTTATTTTCAGCGCCTGTGTCGCAGTTTTCTATACTTTATTCGGAGGATTATATTCAGTTGCTTATACTGACGTTATACAATTATTTTGCATTTTTATCGGACTTTGGATGTGTATTCCCTTTGCTTGGACCAACGAACACGTGGCATCTTTAGAATCAATAGATGTTGATTGGATTGGTGAAGTAAAAAAAGAAGAGTACTTTATTTATTTAGATTACGGTTTATTACTAATCTTTGGAGGAATCCCTTGGCAAGTTTATTTTCAAAGAGTCCTTTCGAGTAAATCAGCAGGACGAGCACAACTGTTATCGTACGTTGCAGCTTTTGGTTGTATTCTAATGGCTATACCACCGGTACTAATCGGCGCGATTGCTAAAGCGACTGGTACTACTTTAACAATTTCTAACTCTCGTTAACAAGTTGTATTTTAGCTTGGAATGAAACAGGTTACAAAGGACCCTACCCATTAACTGAAGCTGAAAGTAGTATGATTCTACCAATGGTGCTACAATATTTAACACCCGATTTTGTTTCTTTCTTCGGCCTTGGTGCTGTTTCAGCAGCTGTAATGTCTTCAGCGGACTCAAGCGTACTTTCAGCAAGTTCCATGTTTGCAAGAAACGTCTACAAATTAATCTTCCGGCAAAAAGCATCCGAAATGGAAATAATTTGGGTTATGCGAGTTTCAATTCTTATCGTAGGAGTACTTGCAACTATCATGGCACTAACCATACCTTCCATTTATGGTTTATGGTACTTAAAACACTACCAACTCATTTTTGCACTCTTAATATTTTTTTTCCAGGTCAATGTGTTCGGATTTGGTTTACGTCATTCTTTTCCCTCAACTACTAATGGTGGTACATTTTAAAAATTACTGTAACACTTATGGTAGTCTTGCCGCATATCTCATTGCATTTTTTGTTCGGTTGAGTGGTGGTGAGTCTCAGATGGGTCTTGATGCTTTTATACATTTCCCAGGATGGGATGAAAAGAACAACAGACAACTTTTCCCCTTCAGGACTTTAGCAATGATTATTTCTTTGATAACATTAATTGGTGTTTCGTGGTGGACCAAGTGGGTGTTTGAAACAGGAAGATTAGCACCAGGGTACGACTTTTTCCACTGCGTTGTTAACATTCCTGAAGATATACAAAGAGTTGGAGAGCCGGCTGAAGAAGGGGAACAGATGTCGGTTATGGCTTCTGGTGCTATGGGTAAATTATATGGTGCTGCGACTCTTGTTGGAAAAGACGAGAGGAATGGAAGAATTAATCCGGCTTTGGAACCAGATGATGATGTACTACCGGCAGAAATAGAGAAGTTGCGAGGATCGATAAGTAGTGGCGGAGGAATTCGATCGGGTACTAATCCGGATATACAAACCACGCTTTGAATAAACTAATCATTTGTCTTCGGTTTGTGTTAGAAGATACAGTAGGTGCTATATAGATGTACTAAAAGCCATTTTATTGCCGCTGGTCGGTTCTGTTATTTCATTTCAAGAGTTTAATTTTTTGTCTTCAACGAAACGTCGTTTTCAAGTCGTAACATCGAATTGTTGAGAAAGAAACGTATACATATCGGGAAATTGAGTCCTATCACGTAACAATACATATCACTGTTGCTCCTTAAGTAACTCTTTAGAGATGTATTTATACATATATGTAAATAATTTAGGATTAAACAGTATTTAAAAAAGAAGCCATTTATTGTTTGTTGAGATTTTTCATATTACCTTGCAAAGAAATTTATTTATTGTATTTTGCATCAATGTATATTCTAATTGTGGATTTTTTAAAACTTCTAGTCGGTGTGTTAAATGTGATTGAACAATAATTAGCAAATCATTTAAAGTGTTTTATTTAAAAAAAAAAACAGAGACAAAAGACTTGCCACTAAAAATATCATCTCTGACAATGTATTATAAAACAATAAAATCAATTTCATTGTAAATTGCTTTTTTGTCATTTTTAGTTATCCATTTTTTATTTGTAGTAAATGTTATATCTCACATAATAATGTACATTAAAAAAGTAGCGAACTGTTATGACCACCCGTTGTTGCTGTAATATATAGAAATAAATATAATAGAAAAAAAAAACTATATTTGGTATGTTGTGTATACTCAATAAATAGACTGTTAAAGAATCTAAAATAACAGCCTTTGTCGTAAGTCAGAATGTTCAGTGTATATAAAAAGTAGTCTGTTTAGAAAATCTAGAAAGTTGTTGTAAAATAAAAAAAAATCTAAATAAAAAAAGCATTTTATTTATACAAAAATCTGGTTAGTACTAATACTGCACAATCCTTAATAAATTAAAAATCTATGTACAAACGGTCCAGAGCTTTTAATATTGGTAACCTCCATTGCTTGCGTATTGTTGTCCTCCGGCAGATGGCGCTCCGTAACTTTGAGAAGGAGCAGGAGCACCATAACTTTGAGAAGGTTGGCTTCTGCCACCTCCAAATCCTTGTCCACCTCCAAATCCACCGTGTCCACTGGCACCTCCAAATCCACCGTGTCCGCTACCACCTCCAAATCCACCAGATGGGGCACCATAAGATTGAGAAGGTTGACTTCTTTGAGGAGCTCCGTAACTTTGACTAGGGGCAGAGTAAGATTGCGAAGGTTGGCTTCTTTGAGGAGCTCCATAGCTTTGACTTGGTGCAGAATAAGATTGCGAAGGTTGGCTTCTTTGAGGAGCACCATAGCTTGGACTTGGTGCAGAATAAGACTGAGCAGGTTGGCTTCTTTGAGGAGCTCCATAACTTTGAGAAGGTCTTTGAGGAGCACCGTAGCTTTGAGAAGGAGCTCCACCAAAGCTTGAAGATTTACTGAAACCGCCGAATCCTCCAGAGCCTGAGCTTACTGGAGTTCCATAACTGGTTGAAGGAGGCAAATAGTTGCTTTGAGGTTGAGACCTGCTGGGAGCACCATAGCTTTGAGAAGGAGCTGAACCGTGTCCAAAACCACCACTGAAAGATCCAGAACCACCTGATTTACCAAATGATGAAGATCCTCCAAAACCACCAGAAGGAGCACCGTAGCTTTGAGAAGGAGCACCACCAAATCCTGACGATTTACCGAACGAAGACGACCCTCCAAAACCACCAGAAGGAGCACCGTAGCTTTGAGAAGGAGCACCACCAGAAGGAGCACCGTAGCTTTGAGAAGGAGCACCACCAAATCCTGAGGATTTCCCGAACGAAGATGAGCCTCCGAAACCTCCAGAGGGAGCACCGTAACTTTGAGAGGGGGCACCTCCAAAACCGCCAGAGGGAGCACCGTAACTTTGGGAAGGAGCGCCACCGAACCCTGACGATTTACCGAAAGAAGATGAGCCTCCGAAGCCCCCAGACGGAGCACCGTAGCTCTGAGAGGGGGCGCCACCAAATCCTGATGATTTACCTCCTCCGAAGCCACCAGAGGGAGCCCCATAACTTTGAGAAGGAGCTCCTCCGAAACCTCCGGATTTACCGAAAGAAGAAGAGCCTCCGAAACCACCAGAGACACCACCGCCGAAACCACTTGAGCCTCCAAAACCGCCAGAAGGAGCACCGTAAGATTGGGAGGGTTGAGACGCTCCACCTGGAGGCAAGTAACTATTGGCTGGGCCGCCAGAAGGATATCCTCCAGATAAGGGCGCTGAAAATTTAATTAGGAAAAATAATCAAGAGGAACAGGTACGTACCGTCTCGCTTAGTGAGCTGGCCCCCGAGAGATCCGTTGAGTAAACAACATAGTGCAAGTGTACAACTCTGTAATTAAATTTTAATTGTAGTATTGCGTTAATTAATTAATTAATGTGTGATTTTTTTCAATTTCCAAAAATGTTTGTTACACTTTTGGGCCACAAATGAGTGATAACTGATAAAATAAAACATCGCGCTTACCACTAATTTAAATGATTTCATATTTGCGCACTTGCACACACTAAATAAAAATCGTCGAAAGAATGTCTTGTGAGAAGTTGATGGTTGATGAAGATGTCCGCAGGTATTTATAGATCCCCACGACTACCTCGGGTGAAAGTGTATTCACATCTTGGTTGATATGTGTGGGAGATGTTCCAAAAGAAGTCCTTGCACCGTCTTGTCTAAAAAACTGGAGGGATGATTATTCTGACCTTGATAAAATACACACAATTCTTGTGCAAACATTTGCGTTACGTATTCGTACCCACGATGCAATAATTATTGTTGCACTTCCAACAATTTTAATTGAGTATTGATCGAATGCAATCAAAAATGACGAATTTTTACGACACTTGCATTAGAATCTTAAGCAATTTGTGTCTTTGAAAAATGCAATACCAAACGTACGCACTTTATTTTATTAGATAAGAGAAGTTTTACGACATTATTTCAATTGTAATTACATGTGCCGAATGCAAATCGTGCTCGCTTATTGTACAGTCATGACTCCTCATTTCAGCAAGCTGGGGTTATTAATTTCGCAAAAAGCACTAAATTAATAAAATCGAAATAATGATTTATTCTAGTCCTGATTTCAGTTTCACAACCTCAAATGACGTCAGTTTAGAAATACGTTTTTTGACTTTGACAAATCAATAAACCACTTAACTTTTTGTTAAGTGTTTAGAATGAAACATTGAAAGTAAACAGAATTTTAATGACCTTAACCCCAAAAATAACATTTATTAAATTTTAACGTAATTATTGATCCGCTAAACAATAATCTTAATGAACGTTTTTGTAATATTTATTTAAGAACAGCAAAAGTTAACACTTTTATTGAAATACCTAATACGGATGTATCAACACATTGAATCCTCATTAAATTTTTCATTGGTGAAAACCGTGAGGCTCAATTTGCTTAATTTGATTTCAGTGTGTTAAAAAAACTAATTAAAAGAACGTTTTGTATAATTAGTCGGGGAAAAAAGAGAAAAGTCAAAATATCCCAAGACTGTCGAGCTCTATAAATTTTATTATTTTTTTGGTAGCGTAATGGAAATTAGATGACAGGCTATTACATCTACATACATTACTATTAAGTAATGTAATAAATAAATGTTTCGACATACATGAATCTTCCTTTTCCTATTGGAAGACAACAACAATTACCTTTTTAGCGAAAACGTGATTTAAAAGTTTGAGAATCACGAAATGCGACTATTGATTTCTAAGCCGAGCCATTATTCTCGAATCAGTTCTTATTCAATACCTCGAGATTGTTTAACAATTTATGGAAATTCAAAATCTTTAAACTAAGGAAAAATACTGACAATAATAATTTTAGATTATTTAAATTGATTAAGATCTCGTACGAAATTGTCGAATGAATCAAATTCAATGGACTGGATGATAAACACGAAAAAAAACGAAATTGTCGAATGAATCAAATTCAATGGACTGGATGATAAACACGAAAAAAAACAGTGGCTTAGATTATCTGATATCTGTAATTGTGTAATAAATTAATTATTACAAGTAGTACTATATTAATTATATAGATAATAATAGTTTTTAGCACATTTTTTTAAAGTAAGTTAGACAAATGTACTCAGATTTGTAACATATATAACTGTAGCCATATCTCAATATCTGATACGTTTTTAAGAAGAATTTCTTAGAAACATTAATCTAATCTAAACAAAACAACTTGTGGTAAAATGGCACAAAATTGTAACAATCACAAAAAAAAATATTGAAAATTGTAGCTTTTAGTTTAAGATAATATTTGCTACAGTTTATAAGTATGTATAAAGAAAAATAAAATGCTGTTCGTTGGTAGTAAGTGTATCACTTGAGAACGGTTGAACCAAATTGGCTATTTTTTTAAATGTTTGTAATAGTCGAAATAAGGTTTTTACGGAAACAAAATTGGAAAGGTTATCCGGAAAATTTGAAATTCGGAAATACTAAGAATGTTTTTTTCTATAGGATTTCTGTATGACCTCACGACTATAATTCGCAATTTGAACGATAAATATGTATATTTGTTTTTATTTTGTTCCTTATGGCCCTGAAAAAGTTTTCAGGAAAAAAAATTGGGACAATTGTACGTAAGCTTTAGAAAAAATGTTGTGAAAACTTATAGAATTTTGTGAAAAACTTTTTACTACAATTTGTACGAGTTTTTATTGATATAAAAATATATTTTTATTCTTGTTAAAATATACTGGCTACGAAACTGTAGAAAATTGCTCTATAATAGGATACTTGCATAAAGCAATTTTTACAAATTAAAAATCAAAACATTTTGTAGATTTAGATTGTAGACCGAAAGTCTAATGCAGAGTTGCCAATTTGGGGGATCTTCCCTTAAATTTAAGGTATTTTTTGAAGAAGAGGGGAATATTTAGGGGGAAAGCTCTGTAGGGAATTTTTTAAGGTATTTTTAACTACTACTACTACTACAAATTACCAAAAAATGTTAAATTGTTAATTTTTTGTTGCTAACTTAAACAGTATTTCCTGATCACAGTGTAATTCACATTTATCACTTATTTGAAAAGTGATTTATTATCCATTCATTAGAAATAAATTAAAAATTGTATGTTCAAAAAAACTATGTTTTTATTTTTACTTTGTGGTTGTAGTCTTTTTTAAAATAAAGTATGTTTTGGGGAAATTTAACTTGGATTTAGGGGATTTTGTCCTATCATATGGGGGAAATCATCGTCAGTGGGTTGGCAACACTCGTGTAATGACGTCATAAAATAGTAGTTTAGGTAGTAATTGTTATGATTAAGAAAATGACAACATTGCATATTCATTTAGTAACTATTTGAATGTTATTTTTTTCTGTTGTTTAATATTTATCTTTTCTTAATTTTGGATAAATAGGGTTTTGTAGTTTTATTACACTTTATTGATTAAATGCCGCTACCGATTTCGTCTATGTAGGCATCTTCAGGCGCTTTTGGCAAGTTGTCAACCGGTAGCGGCATTTAATCAATAAAGTGTATTAAAAGTACAAAACTCTATTTCTCCAAAATTAAGAAAAATTTTTTAAACTAACAGGGGCTAATACCATCACTTATCTTTTTGTTAATTGTTGATTAGAATTAGCTTTTGTAAGTAAACGTTAAACATTTTATCAGAATTGAAAAACAATAAAAGTCAAATAAAATTCTAATTAAGGTCAGACAGAATCTGCTTTAATAAAGCTGTCAAAGTAGCGTAAGATCGCTATTACATCTGGCGCCTATAGTTTTTCTGCAATTATTGTAGTAATTTTTCTATTTTTTTTTTCCGTGAAGAAAGTTCAAGAACATTCCAGTTGTTTATTTTTAAATCTTAATTTTTAAGAAGAGATACACTTAATTTTTTCATGATCAATAATTAAAAAAATGATGAGTTTTGCAAGAGCAATTTAACGTTTTTGAAAGTACCCACCATTAATTGTTATTACCAAAATTGGTGGTTACTCCTAAACACAATTAACTTTCGCAACAAAATATCAACGCACAAGAAATTTTTATTAATTATATCACTAAGTAGACCTTGGTTTAGTAAAATCAAAATACGAAAGTGTCTTTATACATATGAAAGAAAAAAAAATCACGCACGACTGATTTAAGTAGAGGTATTCATACTCATCAACATATCAAGGTAATTTTAGCCTCTTAGAACAGTAATTAATGATTTTAACAAGGTAAATAAGTATCCATTAAAATACTTACGGTCATTATTACATTAAAAAATTTTAAACGCCGGGATGTTAACTAATCATTAATTACTAGATCCAATTATGCTCGAAATGAATCTAAACGATAAAACGAAATATCAGATTACCTATTGGAAAATTCCAGTACCACAATATATTGTTCATTTTATTATCTCAGATAATTAAAGTTTGTAGCGAGCAAAAAGCACTAGAAAACCTGCAAATACTTCCTACAAACATCTCCTATTGATTTTTACATTTCGTAGGAATTTATTGAAACTAGGTGGGTGCTTTAATTAATCACAGGTCAGTAAAAAAAAGTTGCAGTTGCTGCAAATAAATATTTCCCAAGAGTGCTCTTCGGGCCTGATAATTTCAATTGAAATTACAAGAAGCAAGACAGCACCAGATCTTTGCAAAGCCTGGGTGAAATGTACATTTTGCCTAATTGATCAAACCTAAATTAGTCGATTTAGTTTTTATCAATTAAAAAAAATTGGTTTGATTCTCACTTTATGAGGAGTTTTTTGCTTTTCAAACAAGAGAGTTGTTTTCTGTGGTTCAGCTGAATTTTTCTTTATCTTTTTCGCTTCTATACTTCTTTTTGTTTGTTTTTTATCTTATTCATTTTTATTTTTTGTTTAAAATGATTCTTGACTAAACAGATCTTTTTCGTATTTTTTTTCGTACTTTGTTATACTTTTTCTTGCTGTTGTAACTTGATATTGGATTTCTGCTTTTAGTTTCTAAATATAATTAATTATTAAACCCCTTCTTGTCTTTTTAAAACTATTGAAAAAGTGGAAAAACTGCTTAATGTTTGAAGTCAACATATTTTTTACCTCTTGTTTAACGATTGTTTAACTTTTCAAACTGTGCCTAGACCAAAGCTTTGGTTTATCATTTTTTGTTGGTAATAGTTCTATTATTACGAGCTTAATTAACGCAAACGAAACAACTAATAACCAGAAGTAAGGCGTTTTAAATTTACATTTCTACTGTCAACAGCAGAGAGTCTTGTATGCTGGGCGAGAGAATCAGTGTTAAGACGAGATCGCTTAATATTGATTTTTTAATTATAACCTTCTACCATCGCCAAAATACAGTAAAACCACTCAAGAAATTTTTGTTTTGACTATTTTGTTTCTATTTTGAGTATTACTCGCAATTTTGAGTTTTGGGCGTTAAGCATAGGTCATTTCGTTAACGTCTTGTATCTCTTAACACTTTTCAACTAAATTTTTGACTTTTGTCTCAGAAATTGTTACCAAGTTTTTTCTTTGTAATAAGACACTATTAACGGGAAAATACTAACTTTAACTCTTTTGTTAATAAAATTGACAATAAGTAAGAGTTTTACGCGTGAGCGAAGCGAATGCGTTAATAGAGTCGCTTTCATTAAAAAATATGTCGATTAGACGCTAACAATTAAACACCAAACCTTCACGCATTCATATCGTGAAGGCTTTGTGTTTTATTGTTATCATATAAATAACTTCACGAGTGATAAACAAATCAATTAATATTAATCAAATAACTATTATTTAATTAATTTACTGCTTTAATAAACGACTTTGTCATATAAGCACATTTATGCTAAATAGCTTTACAGCTATGCTAAAAGTCACGAGGCAATACTTGCCTTCAACATCATGGTAGCCTACAATAGAATTTTAGGCAACGAGCATTTAATGATGTCTATAATAACACAAGTATAAATAATAAATGCGAATGCATACACTATTTTTTCTACGACCATTCGAAATATTCAGTTTTTTAATAACTATCATAAACTTCAAAATTAAGTAATGTGATCATAAAGTCGAGGATTCACTTTATTATTATTTTTTTGTTAAATCAAAGTAAATAACTAAAATATTTAAAAAAAATGGGTTAATCTTTGTTTTGTCGTTCTGATTCTAAATTGCGAATAGACCTTTTCATATGTTTTAGGTGAATTATTTCCAGGTGATGGATGATGCATTAGAAGAAGCGCTTTACACAAGCACAGTTTGATACTGAGCGATTCAAAAGTCATGGAATCTTAGTTAGCTGTGGCCAAAAAAAGCAAAGGTTTTCTGAACCTTCAACATTTAGTAATAAGTTGTTACATTTAGTGTGCAAATAAGTACATATTAGAGTCAGCAGTCTGGGTTGAGGGGCACCTGAGAATAGTACACCTTAAAAAAAAATTTTGTTTTTTTTTGTTTTCTGGAATTAGAAAATTAAAATGAAAATAATTTGATTATGTTTTCATACTTGACGTTTCGGGAACACCTTAACTGGTATCAACAGTTAAGAGTATAGTCAAAGTATTTTAGGGAAGTTATAATTTTTATTAGTTTTAGTTTTTTGTTAATAAATATAAAAAAAACTCGGACCATAAAATAACAAAATCTATCGCGTCAGCATTACGATTCAGTATATTGTAAATGTTAAAATAAATTAAAAATAATTTTTATACGCCCGCAAATCAGGCAAAAAGCTGACTATTTTTGTATCTATTTTTTGCATAGTTTTCGATTTTCACTAATGACCTTCGGAAACTTAAAAGCTGGCCTACATCGGTCTTTAAACATTCCGTCGTGTCATAACCCTCTCATTATGCTCTTAATACATAAATAACTATTTTCTACTTATGCATTAAAAGTACGCATTTTTGCGACTGTAAACCCTATGTGAAAGTACAATCTTTTTTTAACAAGAGATGGAAATACGTGTTACTAGAAAACGGGTGAAAAACTAAATAAAATTGCAAAACAGGGTGCTTACAATAAGAATCTAATAAATACAGGGTGACTTTGAAGTATGTTTGGGAAATTTGACCAGCTTAGTAGATAATAAAAGGAGTCGAGATGACCCAATTTGCCTTATACAAATGTTTTTAGGATACACCATGTAGAACTTATTTAAGAAAAAATATATTTAAGAAATATATGCAACAATTTTTTCCGGTGATAGTTCTAGTTTTAATGTTAGAATCAGATGTACAGATGTTTTTCAAAAATTTCTACAAATGTTACCAGATGATAGCCCTTGTTGAAACGATGCTAGAAAACTCAATTTGCTTTATATAATTGTTTATAGTTTTTGAGATACACGCTGTAGACATTTTGAACGCTATTTTTGAAATACACGATATATGACAACATTGTTTTTGAGCAAAAACTTTTACATCGTAAATCTTCAAATCTATATGCTCGAAAACAATATTGTCATACATCGTGTATCTTAAAAGTAATGTTATTTAAAAAAAAGTTCTACAGGGTGTACCTCAAAAACTATTAACATTTGTATGAAGCAAGTTGGGTTATTTTGACTTCTTATATTATGTACTATAGCTGGTTAAATTTCCCAAACATACTTCAAAGTCACCCTGTATAAAAAAATATATCCTAATAAGGTGCATAAAGCCAATTCTATTTAAATTTTCTGATAATTTTTGTTTATCACAAAATCTGTGATAATTTTACGTGACACATCATAAACTACTACAATAGATCTAAAAATAGTGATATAATAAGTACTTGCGTATAGTATAAAATAATTGCCAGAAAATATCAGCATAACAAACTTAAATGTGACATCCAACAATGTATTTCATACCAATTTTAATTTTGTGTTTTTCAACTTTGGTTTTGGGTCAAAAAGACCCACATTTTGCTGAAGGGAGAAACACAATAGTGCATTTATTTGAATGGAAATGGAATGATATTGCTGATGAGTGTGAACGATTTTTGGCACCGAAAGGATTTGGCGGGGTTCAAGTAATTATTTTTTCTTAAATATAGTGATTTCATTGAATTTTTAAGATTTCACCACCTAATGAAAATTTGGTTGTAACAAGTAGTAACAGACCATGGTGGGAAAGATACCAACCGGTGAGTTATCTTCTCAACACGCGGTCAGGAGATGAAGCCGCTCTTTCTGATATGATCAGTAGATGCAATGCTGTTGGAGTCAGGTATTAACTTATTGATTTAAAATTTCGTAAAGTAATTCTGTTTTAAGAATTTATGTGGATACTGTTATTAATCATATGACTGGAATGGGTGGAACTGGTACTGCAGGATCTCAAGCAGACCGTGATGGTAAAAACTATCCTGCCGTTCCCTACGGGTCCGGTGATTTCCATGACTCTTGTAGTGTAAATAATTACCAAGATGCAAGTAATGTCAGAAATTGTGAACTTGTTGGTCTTGCTGATTTAAATCAAGTAATTTATATTTAATTTAAAAAAAAATTACTAAAAAAAATTTTAAGGGCACAGACTACGTCCGAGGAAAAATTATTGAGTTCATGAACCATTTGGTTGATTTGGGAGTTGCAGGATTTCGTGTTGATGCAGCCAAACACATGTGGCCGGAAGACTTATCAGTTATTTATTCCAGTCTTAAAAATCTAAACACAAAACACGGATTTCGTGACGGTGACAAACCTTTTATCTTCCAGGAAGTCATTGATTTAGGTGGAGAAGCAATAAGCAAACACGAATACACCGGAATTGGCACTGTTATAGAATTTAAGTACGGCCTTAGCCTCGGCAATGTGTTTCAAGGAGGCGACAAATTGGCATATTTAGTCAACTGGGGTCCCGAATGGGATCTTTTGGATGGTCTGGATGCTGTTGCTTTCATCGACAATCACGACAATCAAAGAACTGGAGGCTCCCAAATTCTGACTTACAAAAACCCAAAACCGTACAAAATGGCAATTGCGTTTATGTTAGCTCATCCCTATGGTACTACCAGACTAATGTCAAGTTTCGCTTTTGATAACAACGACCAAGGTCCACCACAAGACGATAATGGTAATTTGATCTCGCCCAGTATCAATGATGATGGTACTTGTGGAAATGGTTATGTGTGTGAACATAGGTGGAGGCAGATTTTTAATATGGTTGGGTTTAGAAATGTGGTTGCTGGAACAGGAATTGAGAACTGGTGGTCAGATGGTAACCAACAAATTGCATTTAGTAGAGGAAATAAAGGATTTGTTGCTTTCACTATTGGCTATGATTTGAATCAACATGTAAATACCGGACTTCCAGCTGGGACTTATTGCGATGTTATAAGTGGAGATGTTTCAAATAACTCTTGTTCAGGAAAATCGATTGTAGTTGGTAGTGATGGGTATGCGGATATTTCAATTGAAGCTGGAGAGGACGATGGAGTACTTGCAATTCATGTTAATGCTAAAATTTAAATAAACAATATTTATTAACTGTGTACTGAAAATCTCATAATTTCTAACCCTATCTAAGATTAGTGTTACTTTTTGGCTGAATTATTTCGATTTGACATTTTTTTGTAGAATCACAAAAAATATCAGTGAAGGAAGCACTGATAACTTGAGGTCACCTTTTTATTGATATCTGCAAGTACATGCAATATTCAAAATAATTTGTACATTTTTGCTTTATGAAATTAACCAGGGACAATGTAAGCCAGCGCAAAAAACTTTTTTTTGTTGGTGCGCCAGTTGGTTTTACACATAGTGAATGGTTCCAAATGTTACATTAACAGGCAGAAAACAACATTTAGTTGACATTTTGATATCACTTTTTCACCCAGGTAAAAATCAAAGGTTAAACAGGCATCAGCTCTGAGGTTGATGTTTTTCATAATAACAGAATAAAAATGAGAATTGAAAAATTTGTTTTTTGATAAAAAATAACGAAATGCCGTGGTTTTGGTGACCTCGTGGTCTAAATCAAGAAAACAACGAAAACCTCAATAATCTCGCTACGCAAGTTTTTAAAATGTATTGAAGATGGTTTCAAAGTGTGTTCCAGGTAAGATGATGTTAAAATTTTTGGCTATTATAGGATCTTTTATAATAATCTCTACTACTGTCTTACTTATTAGGATATGCTTTTGACATCACGAGCACACTACGAATCTCAAAACAAAAGTGAAACCCACTTTTTTACTAATAGGTTACAATTGTAATTTGAATGAATGATGTAATCTCCTTTTCTTTACCAACCAACTTTTATTCGAAGGTCAATAGACATTTCTTTAGAGTAACTACAAACAAATGTATGTATAATCGTACATGTAATATCTAATAGCTGATAAATACAATACAGCAGTACAAGAAATTAAGAATTTCCCGAAACTTGTAAACAATAAATTCGGTAAATTTTGTCTGGAGATCTTGTAAGTACGACAGCTACAATAACAAACAGTAGTAACGAAAATTTTTTGAAGATTAAAGGCTCGATTTTGTTGCGTTAACCACGTACTTAAGCAAATTTTAAGACCTCATAGCTTCATAAATTATTATTTGTGGATAGCAGATAATTAAAACTGCGGTTAATTAACGAAATAAAGCACGATCGTCCTGGAAAAGATTGAGACTTGTTGAGAGTTTAGAATCCGTCGCTGTTAGCGGATAATTTAGCGAACCGAGTAACAACAAATAAGTAGTAGAAAAAAGAATCAAAATAACCAAAACTGACGTTTTGTTTTGTCATACATAAAGATGTTTTTTAACGACAGCCTTTCTTTAAATGTAAGTAATCAAAATCTCAGCTGAAAAAGTCCAACATCTTTATAAAATTCGAAATCGTTGGCGGCAGGGTTACATAGAAAACTTCACTTATTCCAAGATTTTAGGACACGGGACGATCACAATTTCGTAATAATTTATCTTAAATATTTATCGTGGTATTTTGCAGTCACCTAGATTATTTATTTCAATTGTAATTTTGTTATTTTTGTCAGCTCAACTTTATTGCAACTGTATTTATTTGAGCCTTCAGCTCAGGTAATTGTTATTTTGTTTGTTTGTGAAACTTGTTTGAGCATTCAGCTCTTCTAATCTCTACGTTTGTAGTTTACTCAAGTGAGAGTGTTTATGTTATTAATATTTTATTTAAAGCCCTTAGCTTCCCAGACCAGCCCAATTTAAACCTTTGGTGTTATAGCGTAGGTACCCTTGCAAATTCCCAAATCCTTGGGTGTTTAGGCTAGTCCAAATTATAACGTACCCTAAATTCAAGAATGATAATGAAAAATAACACTATGCGACAAAATTTTAAAAGTTTTTAAGAATGCTTTTTCATTAATTATAACAAAATACATAAAAATAAATCTAAAAGTACCTAGGTAATAGGTCTTCACACTAAGATAAAATTAATAAGTAGTCAAAAATTTCGATATTTTGCAATTACCTTCATGTTGAAATAATTTTGACCAATTTTTAATAGTCGTAAACGTAACAAAAACAATCTGGCGAATGCAAACCATTATATTTTAAACGTGGAACCATTTCTTGCAATTTTTTGATAGTTACAGAGAGTTTACTATATACTATAATAAATAAGCAGTAGAAAAACTAAAGAGCTTTTCGAAAAATTGTTATAAAAGAAAGCGATAAAGCAAAGAAAGTTTTTCGTAGAACTTATGTATTAGTCTTGCCACCAAAATACACAAAGTTACAATATTCTTACAAAAGTTTAGATTATGACAGTGTAAATGATTTAAAAACGCTGGTTTTTAAAAATTTATAGATTAAAAAATATATGGACAGTTAATAATTGAAACAAATTTGTGAAATGATATTTTATTTTGCCTTTTTTATATTAACATTTATTTGTAGTACAATGTAACTTGCTCGATTTTAATTTAAAACTCATAGTAACCAACGGTTCCAATATTTAGAAGTGTCGTTTCTGGAATAAGAATTGAGACTGGTGGTTGGATGAGAATCAATAAATTGCATTTCCTAAAGGAAATAAAGGATTTGTGACTTCTATTTATATCATTTATCTGTTATGATTTGAGTCAGAGTTTACACGCCTGATGAAACATTCTGTGATGTTACATATCATATAAGCGAAGATGTTTCCAATGGGTCTTGTTTAGAGAAATCGACTGTGGTTGGTGTTGATGATGGGTACACTGCCTAGAGAGGAGTATGAAGTATTTGCAATTTATGTTAATGCCAAAATTTAAATAAACAATATTTATTAATTGTGTCTTGATTAGCCTTTGATTGAGTAGATACAAACAAATCTGATTAATAATTCCTGACCTTCCTATCTAAGTTTGGTTGTATTTTTTGGCTGAATCATCCCGATTTGACATTTTGACATTCAGGAATTAGCAATAAACAAAGTATTAAAGATTTTTGTCCTTGATAACCCAAAAAAAAGATCTAGCTGATAAAAATATATTTCCGTTTGTTTTGTAAACACGATGTTTCCAAATTTATTTTCTTTGTTTGATTAGAAAATAGCGTTTTGAAAATTCGTTTCGTTCCTTATTTGGACGGAAGTTTATTATGCACTTTAATACTCAACTGCAATTATTTTCGCCTACGTTTCAGACCGGTCACGGTTCTGAGAAAATAGTAAGTAACTGTTGGTTTTGTAAAATGTTCATTCATACCGAAGTGTGTCATGAACGACCAAAAATGAAATTATATTTAAATAACAATAAGAAAATGATTTTAAACAGTAGGAAGTAGGAACAAATCTTCCGTACTTTTTCCAAATTTGTGCTAAATGAATGAAATTAAATGATTTATGGCGCGTTAAAAATAATACAGTTTAAGTTCATTGCCAGTAAATAAATCGGCTTAAAATAGAGAAAGTTTTAGTCAGATCTAAATAATTTTCGAAGTAATTAAAAATAAATAAGCTTGTTATAATAACAATCAGATAATATTTTTGTTTGTAAAGTAGAACACTTGAAATATGTATTTTTAGATTTTACAAAATAATTACGAGTAAATATTTTGTGTTTTCTTCTACCTACCTATCCAATTTTTTTTTTTTTACAATAAAAACAAATATCAGAGAACGACTGATAACCTGAGGCCACGTTTTTAATAACCTCTATGATAGCCCGAACTATTCAGCCAACAATGTTAAAATTAATAGCAACACTTTGTTTTCTCCCCTTTGTACTTTCCTACAAATCACCCCATTTCTCCCAAGACAGGAATACAATCGTGCACCTTTTCGAATGGAAATGGGACAGCATAGCTTCCGAATGCGAGAATTTCCTCCAGCACAAAGGTTACGCCGGTGTTCAGGTAATAAATAAAATTTAAAATCCAGCAAAATTTACTCTTTTAGGTTTCACCCCCGAACGAAAATTTAATAATTGACAGCCGACCTTGGTGGGAAAGATACCAGCCTGTGAGCTACGTATTGATTACGAGGTCTGGTAACGAAAATTCTTTCAGAGATATGACAAAGAGATGCAACGCTGTGGGTGTTAGGTATTTTGATTTTATTTGGGAGAGTGGGGTGGATTAGATGAATTTTTAGAATTTACGTTGATGCTGTTATTAATCATATGGCAGCAGGAAATGGTGTTGGGACTGGTGGAAGTGTTGCAAATGCTACACATAAATATTTCCCAGGAGTGCCGTATGGACCTGGAGATTTCAATGAGGACTGCGCGATTACGAATTTTGATAATAATGAAAATGCGAGAAATTGTGAATTGGTTGGATTAAAAGACTTGAATCAAGTAATCTCTGAAAGATGTAATTTTAAATTTTACCTTATTTGAATTCCAGAGTAAAAAATATGTTAGGGAAAAACTCATCGAATATTTGAATCATCTGATCGATTTGGGAGTTGCAGGATTCAGAGTTGACGCTGCAAGACATATCTGGCCTTCCGACCTTAAATACATTTACTCAAAATTGAAAAATCTAAATCCAGAGTTTGGTTTTGCTGAAAATTTAAAACCTTTTATTTTTCAAGAGGTTGTCTCAATGGGTAATTAACTCTTTTAATTTTTATTTTTACTTAATTGTTGCTTATCAGATAAAGAATATGCAAAACTTGGAGCTTTAGTGGAGTTTAATTATGGAAAATCTCTAAGTAATGTTTTTAAAGGAAATGATAAATTAAAATGGTTGGTAAATTGGGGTCCTGGTTGGAACCTAATTGATGGTCTGGATGCAGTTACTTTTATTGACAACCATGACACTCAGAGAGAGAAAAATAGTCAAATTTTGACTTACAAGAATACCAAACAATATAAAATGGCTATAGCTTTTATGTTAGCACACCCATATGGTACTACTCGGATTATATCCAGTTATGCTTTTGATGATTTCAACCAAGGTCCACCTTCTGACAAAAATGGTAATATAATAGCTCCAAATTTTAATAAAGACAATACTTGTACCAATGGATATATCTGTGAGCACCGGTGGAGAGAAATTTATAACATGGTTGAATTTCGAAACGTCGTCTCTGGAACAAATATTGAGAACTGGTGGTCGAATAATGATCAACAAATATCTTTTTGTCGAGGAAAAAAGGGTTTTATAGTTTTTACTAATTGGGGAGATGTTGAACAAGATTTACAGACGTGTCTACCGCCGGGGATTTACTGTGATGTTATATCAGGAAGTCTAGAAGCCGGAAATTGTACAGGGAAAACCGTTAAAGTAAAAAGTGATGGCAAAGGGTTTATACGATTGGGAGCTCTAGAATTTAACGGAGTTCTTGCTATTCACGCCAAGTCCAAACTGGAATAAAGCAATTTTTTTAATGTAAAGCAATTTTAATAAAAAATGTTCCAATTATGTATTTTATTTCGTTTCAAAGAAATTTGGTTGACTCAAATACATTCTATACATTTAAAATCAACAAAAATTGAAAAATAAATAATTTGTGTAAATAACTCCATTTTGTACGTTTTGTTTTTCCACTCTCATACATTTTTAATATCCAATGTCAATTTGTCTAAATAAAAGAATAAAAACACAAAAAATTAACGACCTGTAGCAAGGCCAAATTTATCAAAGCTACTGTAGTTATGTATTTATATAACGTTTCTATAATATGATAATCAAGGGGGTATCCAGGATCATTCATAAGGCAGTCAGGACAGACCCGTGTTTTTATTTTATTACAATGTATAGCCGCCTCGAAAATCTAAGATCCCTGACTTCTAAAGTCCGCAATAAACCAAATAATGACCATTGTTAAATCTAATTGTAAGCTAACATCTGGACGGAGTAGTTTCCCACCTGATGCGCAACGGCAGGGACCGTAAAACTTGGGCATAAATAAAATTTGCTTAAATATCCTTTCACTAAAGATTAGTTTACTATTAGAGTCAACAATAGCCATTATTTGATTTATTACGGGCTTTAGAAGTCAGGAAGCTTAGATTTCCGAGGTAGCTATACCTATAGCCTTTTTCCCGGTCCTTTTCACATCTTTTCACATCCGACTCAAAAGAAAGGACCATAAAATTTTCTACAATTTGGAAACCGAAGGCGGCAATTATAAAAATTAATAAAAAACACTTATATAAATTAATGTTTTTGCAATGTTAATAAACTAAAAACAAATAAAAATTTGCCTCCGGCTTCCAAACTCTATTAAAAACCTTAAAATATCCATTTATGTAAGTTACAAGCGGGACTACTATAAATTTGGTCTGGTTCGCAGGACCATAAACCTTTTATAAATACATACAATTTGGAATCTGACAGCGACAATTATTATAAAAAAACGGTTTGGGTTTGGTCATGATTTATAAAAAAAAAATGAAAAAAACACTGTCATCGTTGATTCCAAAATTCTATTAAAAATCTTAAAATTTCAGCAGCTAGAACTCTTCGCAGATTTTTCCAATAGCATACCCAAGATTGCTGTTCATAAGGCACTTGAATTTTATTTATTTATTTATTTTTACAATGTCAGATTGACTATGTACAAATTATACTAAGCAAACAAAACAGTAGGATATACTAGCATAGCCCCTTTACCTCCCTAAGTAGGCCTTTGGTCGTAATAAAGAAAATAAAACAAGAAATGCAATCGATTTATTTTTTACTGTTTAGGTGGACAGCTATAACTCCCTCGAAATCCGTTTCTTGAATACTAACTGTAGCCATTCCTTTACTATCAACAACTAAGCTTTTTCCAGAGCAAGTTTTGTTAACCAAACTCCCTGAAATAATATCACAATACGTCCCAGCAGCTAGCCCCGTCTGAATTTTTTCAGTCAAATTTCCTCCATTTGTAAAAGCAATAAATCCTTTATTTCCTCTACTAAACGCAATTTGTTGTTCTTCATTTGACCACCAGTTTTCAATCTCAGTTCCTGCAACCACATTCCTGAAAACTACCATATTTGCCACTTGGGACCACCGATGTTCGCAGACGTAGCCGTTGCCACAAGAACCATCAGAATAAATAATCGGGGACTTGATGTTTTCGTCTGAGTCCTCAGGAGGACCTAAACAGGATGTGTCAAAATTGTTTAACACAAACTTAACCACAATTATCCTATACCAGTAAAAGATTTAAGCCGGTAAGATTATTATTCAGCAGCGCTTTTGCAAAAAGTTACAGCTAACCAAAGTTGACGATTTTAATAGTTATTTTTATTACAAGGCCAGAAAATGTCGTTTTGCGAGAATAAGCACGGATTGTGCGAATACTCGCGAAGAAGTTTCTGGCCGTGTGATAAACAACGTTTTGTAGGCCGAAAAGTTGCCTAAATTAAAAAAAAAACATTTTTATTCTAAAAGTTTTTGGCGCTAGAGTATTTGTTTTTCTGAGGTTCGTAGCATTATCATGATAACTAGATTTTAAATTTAAAATATCATTGACAATAAACAATTAGAAATTCAGTCAAATCGTGCTTTGAAAACAGAACATCCCTAGATTTCACTTTCAATGTCTAGACAGTGCAAAATAGTGACAAACGCAAACGATCACTTTCTGGACGATTTATACGACTAGAAATTTAGTGATTCTGGACGGAGGCTTAAAAAATACATTTTATTAAAATTTTGAAAAGCCAATAAAGTTTTTAAATCAAAGTTACAAACAATAAACAATAAAGCCATGTTTTTCGAATAACGTCTGTCAAAGTTATGAAAGGAAATCTTTAGAGATATTAGCAAAAAGTAATGTTGTAGTTAAGCAAATTTAATAAGAATTTACTCTAATATCTATCTTAATAGGGTAAACATGCTGCTCAAATTTTATTGCAATGACTAAAAAACTTTGTGAGATATTAAATAAAATATATATCAAAGTCTTCAATTTTAGTCAGCTGTAACTTCTTACAGAAGCACTACAGAACAATAATCTTACCAGCTTTTATTTTCTACTGCCCTAGGATAATTATTGTGGTTAAATTTGTGCAAAATATTTTTTAAACAGCGTATATCTATATCTTTGTTGTCAAAGAAATAACTTGAAATTATTCTAGGAAGGCCATAAGGGTGAGCTAGCATAAAAGCCACAGCCATTTTGTACTGTTTCAGGTTTTTGTAAGTCAGAATTCTGTCGTTTCGTTGATTGCTGTGATTGTCAACATAAACAACCGAATCACTACTTGAAATAAAGCCCCAGTCAGGGCCCCAATTTTGTAAATTTGTTAAATTGTCTTTGCCGGTGAATACTCGACTTATCGCTGGACTAAATCTCGATTCAAGAACTGTTCCCAGATTTGTGTATTCTTCATTACCAATAACATCATTGTCTAAAACAACAATTACAAAATGATTTAAAACTAATTAATACTACCAAAAACTGGAACATCTTGATAAATAAACGCTTTGGTTTTTGATGGAAAAAAACTTGTGTTTAGGTCATCCAATTTTGAATAAATTGTTTGTAGCTCTTCCGTCGCTATGTACTTCGCCGAATCAACCCTAAATCCTGCAACCCCCAACCCAATCAACTTATTCAAATACGTTACAATTCTCAGTTGGACGTTTTGTGTTGACTAAAAACAAACTTTTATCCTCGAACCAAAACTTCGGAACACTCAAATACTTGATCTAAGTCTCGCAGATTATTAAGTTCACAGTTTCTAACAATTTCCGGATCTAAATAATTTGGTATGTTACATGTAGGGTGAAAATCCACCGGGTTGTAGGGCACAGCAGGATACATTTTTACGTCACTCATTGCTTTATTTCCGGCCGTACCTGTTCCGGTAACAGACGTCATATGGTTCAAGATTACATCTGCATAAATCCTACAATCATTTATTCAACTACTTATTTAGAAAATTTTAGTAATAACACAAACTGTTATTTTTATAACAGTTACTTAGATATATCAAAATAACAGATAAATATTTTAATTATCCGTTATTTGTAAACTGTTATTTTAGAAAATAGTTGTTGACAATTGTAACAGTAACAGCTGCCTCTGTTGTAATAACCGTTATTTAATATCTAACTTTATTTTTCTAACTTTTTTTCATATATTTTATTATCAAAGGCGTTAATGACTTATTTGTTCAAACACATTATAAGATTAGTGATAAGTTGTTTTTTTTATCTGTTATCTAGAAATTACTTAAATAGACTGTTATTCTGTTATTATCTAACTTTATCTAACAGTAAAATAAACGTAACAGAATTAGTTCTTATTACGGTAGCTCTTGCTGTTCCAATTGTTAGCTATTATTCTCTATCTTGGTTAAAAATTAATTTTAGTAGAATGCTTTACTGAATATCCTGTTAACCAAAGTTGTTTGTCGGCTATCTTTATTATAACTTTTATCTTATTGATAAGAAATAACTCTTTCTACATAATTAATTTTTGAAAAATCGGTTGATTTTTAAGAGAATCGCTCTAATGATTTTTTACGGAGTGGTTCAAATATTACTACAAATGTTCAAAAAACACTATCCTCTAGAAGGCTGTGACTTTGTTTCTTTGTTATCAATTTACATTTACAAAAAGCATTTCACAGCCTTCTAGAAGATAATCTTTATTAATCATAATGTGGTATCTTTAACCTGTTATTGTAATAACAGTTTAACGCTTTTTTGTTTATATTATTGTGAGTTTAACAGTACTTATTAAAAATAACAATTTAGTCCGAATAGCAACTGTTATTTTTAAACGGAGTAACAGCCATTTAACACTATTTTGCAAGATTTTGTTAACAATACCGGGTTGGTTAAAAATTATTTTTTAGTTGCTGTTGCTTTAAATTAACCGAATTTGCCCTAACTAACCATAAAAACCGATTTATTTAACTTTATGAATAGATGTTATTTAAAATAATGCTTCAAAAAATAACATTGTTAAGTAGAATAATATGTTCTACCTCTTTAATTTTTAATAGAATACGCCAGAAAATGGACCCACGTAACGACTGTTACACTTCTTAAAAATAAAGCTAAATGCAAACCTATTTTGTAATGCATATTGTTATAAGTTAAAAATTGAAAAGCCAGTTATTTTTGGTAGCCTAGGCTGTTTTAGAGTGATCATTTTTTTAACCTTAATCTGTTAGATAAATAAATCTTTCTGTCAAATTAATTTTAGTTTAGTCATGTATATTTTTAACAAAATCACAAAAAAATAATGTTTAACCAACCGGTTATTTTTAATCGAGTGGTTGGTTACAGAATCGGTCCGAACTGCTATCGTATTAACAGTTAACCTTGTTATATTATTTCACTGTTAAATAAGTTTAACAGTACTTTTTAGGAATAACAGTAAAGTTTAACAGAAGTAACTGTTATTTGTTAAGAGTAATAACAGTCACAGTGATCTATCCTATAATATTCTGTTAAAAATAACAATTTGCTTAATAGTTAAGTTCTATCGACTCCGTTATAATTATTGACGAAATTAGGCGGATAATATAAAGCGTTAGGCAAATCAATAAATACAACATATCGTTAAACATTTTAACGAACCTGGCCGTTATAACCACTTACTTAACAGTACAGTAGTATTATAAAAAACACAAAAAATTATTTGTTTTCGCTAAAATTAACCTCACGGGATCCTTTCAAGTGTATAGATTAAAATTATGTTTTACGTTACAGTAACAATTTTAGTTAAAAATATAACGGCTCCGTTAATTTTTAACTTTTAGCAGAATGCGTTAATAAATGTGCACGTATAATGCCTATTCTGCATTCCATTCTGTTAAAAATCAAAAACTAAGAAGTCTAGTTATTTTTTTTAACTATGCTTGTTTTTCTTAAGCATTATTTTACCATCATCCGCTAAATAACTAAACAATAATAAATTTTAGTAACTTTGAATCATTTTTTAAATGAAATATTCGAATAACTAGCTTTAACCCGTTAATGAAATAATAATTATATATTTTATATGTTGGTTTCTTTTCCCCTTTAGTTTTCACTGTTAAGATGTCTTGGAGTCAGAAGAAATGTTATGTAAAAACACAAATAAATACAAGCAATTACGACGTTTTGGAGGTGGCCGCCTCCATCTTCAGGTTTATTTATAAGTTATATAGGTTTACATATAACCTAGATTATTATCACATGTGGTTTAAACATTTATACCAGCATAATCTTTAATTAAAAACTAATTGCAACATCTATGTAAGAACTGTGTTCGACCAAAACCATTTTGGCCAAACACAGTCCACAGACATAAATTAAAAAAAAAAAAAAACAAAAATGTAACACAATATTATGAAATAAACCTGAAGATGGAGGTGACCACCTCCGAAACGTCGTAATTTCTTGTATTTATTTGTGTTTTTACATAACATTTCTTCTAACTTTAAGACATATTAACAGTGAATAATTATATAACTCTGATTTTTATATTTTATAGTTACATAAAGTTTAACAGCATCATTTTACTGTTAAACATAACAGGTAACTATGATGAAATTTAACTAGCTTTATTAAAACTAACTATGCAGTACAAGTTGTTTAGACGATTAAAAAAATGTGTTACACAATAATAACTTGCTTAAAAAATAACAAAAGTTTCTTAGTTTTTAACTTTTATTAAAATGCGTTACAGAATAATAATATGCTGTTAAGTGTTAACTGTTATAAAATAACAAACGATCACTGAAAAATTAGAAGTTAATTACCTTATTCCAACTTTATTACATCGCGAAATCATATTAGAGAGTTGTGACTCGTTACCGGACCTTGTGGTAAGGTTGTAACTCACAGGTTGGTATCTTTCCCACCATGGGCGGCCTTTGATTATCACGTTTTCAGTTGGTGGTGAAATCTAGTCAATAAGATGATTTGACGCACAAAATTGATAAGTACCTGAATTCCTCCAAATGAGGTGTTTTGTAAATAGCGTTCACACTCATCGGCAATGTCAGACCATTTCCATTCGTTGAAATGGATAATTACATCACGATTTGATGAAAAATTTGGGCTTTTTTGACTAGAAACTAGTAAAATATTAAAGAATATTAAATAGAGGAACATTTTGTTTGACTGAGACACAATCAAAGATTGATAATGATAAGTCGTGATTTATTATCAGATTAGGAAACATGTGCTCAAATTAAATTTAAATTATATGTTTTTTGATAGTTGAAATAACATCATGGTGAGATGAGTGTCAAGAGAAATCAATCGAAGAGATCATCTCAAAGAAGGACAAGATGTAGCAAGGTTGAATTGTCCGTTATAATTTTAAAAATTAATTAGTACCGGGTAATTATTAAAAGGTTACTAATTACAGTTTGAGATATTCCGGTTGATAAAAATGATCTAACAAGAAATTAGGTCTAATAGAGACATAATAGTGACATAACACTACTCTGTTTAATTCTCTCCAATTATCATCTATTGTTGGAAAGAAGTGTCGACATGTAGATTTTATCTTCTGGTAATTCTCATGTAGTAACAAATTGCAAAATTTGGGCCCTTTTGGGCAAGTTCATTATCTTGACCTGTATGTAATGATGTAACATTTTCGATTTGTCAATTTCTCTTGACCTTACAATCTCGATAGTATCTGTCTAGCTCATTACTTATTTTTCTAGTTGTTGTTTACGATGTTATTACTTTTAATGTTTGAAGATTTAAAGAGCGAAAGTAATGTCTCAATAGCGTTGTCACTCATCTAACAATAGAGATCGGTGAGATAATTTATCGCAAGTTTCGTGATTCATCTACAATTCATTAGGATGAAACCTATAGATGGATTATAGTGCGGAACGGGAGCTAATGTTTTCAGCCTTGTCGATCTGTTGCACATCTACGGCCACGTTTCGACTAATGTAGGTTACTCAATTCGTATTTCGTGCATTCATATTGCAATAGGTGTAGGTACGTCTGACCTTAGGAACTTTGAATTAAGTGTGAGATCATTACCTGGATTCAATCTTCAATGATGACGAGGATATTAGCGAAACAAGCAATTAACCACAAACGCAAAAACATCCAATTCGCTTAACTAAACTGCTTTTAGTTAGTTCAGCAGGAAATATGAGAAATTACCAGCACAGTTTCACAACAGATGCACTTTTCGCAGTTTTGCAACGATCAGACAATGATATTTTGTAAAGTAAAACACAAAAAATTCGTTTTGAAACTTTTAGACAGTTTCAGTCCACGGCTTAAATATTCCGACATTTTTATTCTAAAATCTAAATTTTACAATCATTCCGAAATCCGTTTCCGTAAAGACAATTTGTCACGTCTTTGAGGAAAGCTGAGGTTCTGTTTATTCCTCTTTTTTTGGCTTTATCCGTCTTATCGATCAACTTATATGCATTTGGCACACTATCTCTTTTTTTATCAAAGCTGTGCCACTTATAAAAAATGACACAAATTTGTTTGGAGCAAGCAAAATAACAAGACTATGATGTCGGGAGACAATGCTCTGTTATCTGGCGTGAGAAATGACGTAATTCTGAAGAATTTTTCTAATTAATTTAACAAATTATTAATTATAAAGATTCTGTACAGGAAATAGTGAAAGCCCATGTATACCCTTCACTTCCATTAAGTCAAAACTTGGTAGGTACTAAAGTTTTGCACAAACAAATATTTGCTGAAATTTTTTGTTCACACAAGGTGCGTAATTTATACAGTTTAAATATTATCGCATTAAAACAATTATAGAAATTCTTAGAGTTATGTAAATGTTACATTCGTTTTGTATACAAGTCAGGTTCTCATTACATTGTCTACGTAGTATGTAAATTTTCCTTTTGATGTTGATTAGAAGAGAAAACTTGGATGTTATAGTATAGATGTTAGTCTAAATTCATCACATAAAATTTTAATTCTTAATTTAAATGCAAGTTGTAAAATCTATATAATTAAGGATTTCAAAAGGTTGTGGTGTCTCTGTAATATAAAATCCCAAATGGTTATTAAACCTATACCTCAGAGCTTACATAATAATAGAGATTTATCAAAAATAGTCATTGTAATAGATTTTGTACCCACATTTGGGGTCAGGGCAATAAAATAATTTCTTCTTAAGTCATTTATTTCCTAATGAAGCAACTTGTAACGATCTATATATCACATACTTCCACACATTTTAGAATTCGTGTTGGCAATAAAATTAACATTAATTAGCACTTAATTACCGTATGATTGATCACTATAGGATTGTAGGAATACTTAGCGAAAACGTGAATATTTGAATTTTTATTTCTTTGATTTATTTGCTGTGTCAGAGTTTTTGTGTTGTATTTGTCATTTACTAATTGTACAAAAAAGGAAATAAAATTCAGAAAAATTGCAAATTATTTAAAATTTTGATAAAGACGTGGACAAAAGTGAGAATAAAATAAACCAAAAAAAAATATTTATGCAAAAAATTAAAAAGGTTTACCTAAGAAATGCCAATAAAAAAATTTAATATAAGACGATAAAAAGACGAAAGTGATGAAATAAGATCAAAAAAACGAAAGAAGAAGAATTATAGATACGATAAGCTTAAACTAGAAGATTGAATATTATAAATATTCACAATATCAATGTACTAAAACAAATTAAAAAACACTAATACATGGCATATTGACAGTTGCACTTCGTGCACATTTTATTCTAATACCGCAAAATTTGTCGCAACATGTAAAGGTCCAGCTTCTGAAATTTAGGTTTTTCACTATGTTTTCGTTTTTGTTGTGTTCTGTAAGCTTGTTAGTTGCCATATTTTTTACGACAAACAGGCACAAATTGTCAATTTCTGATGAATTTTTTTCAGATATAGCTTCAACAACTGGAACTAATAAATTCACATATATAAATATTGTTTAATTTATAAATTAAATTATTATTTCAAAAACCAAATGTATAAATAATTCTCTTGACAAATTAATTTTATCTATCTTTTTCCAATTTTAGAAGCAACAAAAAAAATTTACAGTTGTGAAAAAGAAGCCTTTTTTTCGCTGATTTTAGTGTGTCAAGTTTGTGTTTTTTTTAAGTAAAAAAAAACTTTTTATCATGGTGAGAAAAATTCTTTTTTCTACACATGCATATAAATGTAGGCATTTTTGCTACAGCAAACTTTATAAATTATAACTATAAATAATAAATATAAAAATAATATATAAAATAAAATAATAATAATATATATAAATGCGTGTTACTAAGAAAACGGATAAAAAACTAAATAAATTTGCAGTAATATGGCATTGACAGTTTAATTAACTGCAAATATAGTTATATATTTCAAAAATAAAATTAACATTTCAATGGTGTAAAAAAATAATATTTACTACTCGACATAAAATTCAGTTTTTTCATTTGTGAAAATGTCTTACTCGTCGCTAACGCAGCTTGTGAACACACCATCATCTCACGAGAAAACTTTACTTTCATTTCTTGTTGTAAAATGTACTATTTTCTACTAGCAGTTCGTGAAGTAGCTACTTCATGCAATTTATAGTAAAAAAAAAGAAATTATAACAAATGTATTATTGTATAGATACACTCAGTTTTAAAAATAAGATTTCAATTTAAAAATTAAACACTATTAATATATATTAACATTTTATTTTTTTTTACTATTTTTTCTGTAAAGTGTATTTAAAAATAAAGATCTTGAAAAATAAAAAATTAAAATAGTTAAATTCTTCGCATAGTTACTGCCATACGAAAAAAAAACGTGTCATTTTTAATTTCAAATATTCGAATAACATAAATAACATCGAACGATAAGCTTGTGTTTAATAATCGTGAAATAAATGGTAGTTTTGTCAAAAAAAAATTGAAATAAAATATCGACCCAAAGTAACAAAAACAAAATTTTGATTTAAAAATTGAAAAATATTTATTATATACTATTACAAACCAATTTTGGCATAGCTGACTTTAAAAGCAAGTCTTCTGTTTATTACTAGTGCAATAAAATTGTATTGTTACCAAATACAAGTAATTTATGGTTATTAGACCTTTCGGTGTCATCTGAGAAAATCGCCCGGAGCAGATCAAATCTACGTAAAAATATTACAGTTTTAACTTGCCTTTAAAGTCTGCTACACTAAAACTAGTTTGAATCAGTATAATTGCTGATAGTACTTAAAAAAAATATATATTTAAATTTATATAACTAGTTTAAGATTAAAGCTTAAAAATGTATATAAAAACTTCTTTAGAAATAAATAAAAATAGAAAATTTGAAAAAAATTTTAGATGGCCAGGTATATGGTCGGCTGATTTGGTATAGAATGCCCCGTATGTAGTGTTTATAGTAGAACATCTTAGATAAATTTTATTAAAATTGGTGGGGTAGTTAAAAGTTATTAATAAAAACCCAATAATAATTGCTAACTTTGGCGCCCTCTAGCTTCTAAAATTTTGAATAGTGATACGTTGCGTCATAATCGGTTTGCTTTAGCCTCAAAAATTTTAAGTTGCTTGGCAGAAACTTATTTCTAGAGCACTTGTTTACAACAAATAAATGCAATCATTTCTCGTTTGGGTTACTTCGAAGCTCTCCAAAAAATGCTAGCCCAAGCCTACAAAAGCTAACGGTTTGCCTCTGAGTGTACTAAATCTCAAAGTTGGTTAAAATGCAAAACTTATACAAACTATAAACTATACAGGGTGAGTCTGTTGAAAGTTTATCTCATCTTTTCTCAAAAAATAGTTATTACATTAACTTAAGGGTTTATCATTAAAATCTGTGTTTTTTCTCTATGCATGTGAATTCTTTCAGAAATTTTCTAATATTCCTTTCAATGAATATTAACTAATATTAATTCGTTAAAAAAATATAAAATTTAAATTATTTCTAATGTTATTTTAATGACAGGATGTTGAAATATTGTTTTGTAAAAAAAATATTTCAAAAATTTCAGATAATCGCAAAAAATAATAAAGTTTATTTGTTTTGTAAGACCTATTTTGATGCCGCATTGCCGTTCTCGCCAATGAGGTAGATAACTTACCCTGTACATTCTTTGTCCCACTCACTTTTTTAGAAAAAATGGTGTATTTACTCAACGTCTTGAGTTAAAATTTTTACTGATAATGAGAGTTAATCGGGTTTCTGTCAATTTTTTTACTATGTATGTGTAAGTAAGTATAGTCACTAAATCGACAAAGACAAGTTGATCCTTTTTATTTTTTTAAATTTTTCAACATTAAATAATACGCCATTATTTCCAAGGGAGTAGGTGGGACGAAGAAACTGGAGGGTAGATGTTTAAGCTATTGGCAAGTAACCTGGCAATGCTGCTTCAAAATAGGTCTTACAAAACAAATAATCTTTATTATCTTTAGCGGTGATCTACATTTTTTTAATAAAGATTTTTTTACAAAACAACATTTTAACATCATGCCATTTCGAAGAACATTAGAAATTATAATTGATTTTGTCGCAGGAATTTGGACTCAGAAATAAAACGCTGTTTACCTGGCTAACGTTTCGGCTTTATTGTTGAAGCCTTTATCAAAGCTAGTAAACTTATAACACATTTAGCTTTGATAAAGGCTTCAACAATAAAGCCGAAACGTTAGCCAGGTAAACAGCGTTTTATTTCTGAGTCCAAATTCCTGCGACAAAATCAATTATTATCATCACCATGGATGCAAATACAGATATTAATTAGAAATTATGTAAATTTTATATATTTTTTAACAAATTAATATTCAATAATTAATTAATATTAGAAGAAATATTATGAAAATTCTGAAAAAATTCACAAACGTAGAGAAAAAAACAAAAGTTATGATAACTAGTTTTTGAGAAAGGATGAGATAAACTCTTAACAGACTCACCCTGTACATATTTCAGTAATTTTAAATTACACATGTGATAAAATAGTAAAAAAATATACGCGTAAAAGAAGTGCTAAAACTCTATTACAACGAGAAACATTTTAGTTCATTTTTAGAATACAGTATCATTTTTGGGAGGTAACCTTATTGTTATTAGACGCTTAGCAGGTACCAATGCCGGGGAGTACTAACAGCTAGATGTTTGGTACAATTTTTACAGTTTAGTTGTACCCAAAATTTGGTCAGTGCTGCAGTTTACCATGTTTTATTTTCAGCACTCAGAAATTACAAAAGTTTTTCATTGTAGCGAGAGATTTAATTTTTTTTTTATTTTCGTTTAAAACTTTTAATTCAATTTTTTTACTGAGTTTTCAGTAAATTGATTTTCTGTTTGAAAACACACAATAAATTATGCTGGTGTCCTGCGACTTGAAACACTGACCTTGGTTTTCCTGCTGAGGTTACGTCTGAAAATACAAATTAAATATGAATGAAACTTCGATCGACGGTAAACGAACCGGAGAGGGTGTGTACTCGTAGTGTTACTTTTCTGAAGTAAAGTTTAATAATAATGATCAACTAAAATTTTGATAAAAAGCTTCGTCGCGTGCTTACCCAACAGGAAATTTGTTTTATACCTTAGGAAAAAAATGATAAACGAGGAGTTAATGGAGAAAAATGTTTCAGACGGGTATAAACTCATTAGAAGTTTTAATTGTTTATAATAAACTTTCTGCTCTCTGTGTATAAAAATTTTAGTTTAATACCGAAAAGTAATAAAGCCTAGACAATGAAAACGTGTACATATGTGCATTACGGAAAGTAATTTCTTTGGTTGTAAATTTAGATGTCAATGACACTTTTAACGACATGCTAATAATTAAGTAAGCACGTGCCTATTTGTAAAAAATAAACAATTAAACTTTCTCTGTATAATTTTTGAGACTAAGATCGATTTGATTAAACCTAGGAATTGTAAAATCTTTTGCACGAACATGACATAAACAAACATCATGAATGAACGATAATCTACGTTAAAGTGTCGTAATCCTTACTTAACCCATCCATCCCGAGCAATTTACATTAATTAGACGTGCGTCAAACTAATCCACACAAGGTGAAAAATTCGCATCGAAATTCTTGACATGAATTCGGTTGACTGCTTTGGATCAATTGATAATAAAATCGATCTGAAGTAACATCACAATTCACACGATCTGGGTCATTAGTTCAATTACTATTAGTCTCGCTATGCTCCCGAAAAATTTCATTTTCCGCAACGACTTTCTCTGTAAAATCAAAAGTTCATTACATAGTCATGCCGACGATAATTACACCGACATGTAAAGCAGAGAAACTGACAATTGTGATAAACGACACGCTTAAAAAAATTTTGGTTGCATCACAATGTGACCTTGGACCGGAGAAAGCAACCGGAAGATCTTCCGGAACATCTTTGAATAAATTAATTACACCATTCAGAGCAGTTTATGTTAACTATTGTGACGATTTACTACAGACATAAAAGGATTGGCGGTTGTTTTCAGAGTCGATACCGACTAAACACTTTCTATTTACTATTGTAAAAATTTTGGCGGAAAAATCCGGTATGGTGGTGTCAGAAATAATTAATGATCGGATACAATGAGGGATTTGGAGGGCACGCGCATAGGCGCCGCACTATCGCTTTCTGCGGGTACGATCGACAAGGTTGCAGGATTCTTCTTTCGTTAATTAATTTAATTTAACAATTTAATATTTTATTTAAAAGCGAATTATTAATCAAAAGTTAGTGTAAAACACGAATTTACCCTGGTCAAAATAAAAACAATTGTAAGTGTTCGAGATCTACGCTTATGACTTGTAAGCACGTCATTACTACCTCAATCGACCAATTGAAGTTTCAAGGTTTTTTCGCTTGGCGCGTGCGACTAGTTAGCTAGACGGCTGTACAGTGTTTTTTGTTCCCTCATTGGATCCGCTCATTAGAAATAATAAATACAACAAAGAAAGTCTCACAGAGTAAATAAATGATAGAAACGAGCAGAGTACAAATTTCTAGCAAAATGCTTATTATTGAATTGTAACAAAACAACATTTCGTTAAGGATGTATACATACCTATCTGTTTTTCGTAAAATGCTAAGAGTTGTCCCAATAAATTTTCTCTTAAAAAAACAATGAGTATCTGTGCTTATTTTAACATATTCAGCTTTTTCTGGCTTAATTTTATGTTTTTTACAGTTTTTAAAGGTTTTTGCTTAAGTCTATTGTATTTCTTATGAAACTTTTATGGTTAATTAGTTAAACACTTCAAAAAAAAAATTCTCTATAAAAATTTGTACACAAATTGTATTTAAAATTATTTACTATAATTCGACAGTCATAAAGAACGCTACATTGTAGAACCCAAAATAATGTTAAAAAATTTAATTTTTTTGTAAATGAGAATACTGCCTCAAAGTTTGTTCTTACAAACTGCATATTTTAGGGGATTAGAAAGGTTTATAAGGTTATATAAATTTATTAGGTTTACCAATAAGTCTTTGATACATGTCTAAATTAATATTATAGATTGCCTACACAAGCTAATTTTGTCCTATGGCAAATAATATTTTCCAATTTTTTTTGTCAAATGGATTTTTTTAAACATTTGTTTTGGTTATATACGAAACGAAACTTTAGAAACTAAATACGTTATCAAATCCTCATTAATCTAGTAAAAATAAACCTTGTATCGTCTCCGGTTTTACCGGAAACGACTATAACTTTGGATTTTTAAATGAAACACTATGTATATTTTTATATTTTTAAGCTCTACATTAAATTTTGAGTCTAATATTCTACTTTTTATAACTTTTTGTAAAATAAAGAACTTTTTTGTAATTTTAGTTTTTTTATCTAGAAGGCTGTGATGGTAAAAAAAATGCAGACAAATATTAAAAATTTAAAACAGACTCATAAATAATCTAATTTAGAAAATACACGAGTTTAAATTAGAATAAATTAGTTTTACTCATTTTTTTCAAGTAGAATAATAAACCAAAATTCTAAAAATTTACTTAGAATTTAGTAGTTTTCAGTAGATTTAAGTAGATTCCACAAATATAAAAATATAAATAGTGTTCGATTTAAAGTTACGGTCGTTTCCGGTAAAAACGGAAGTGATTATAAACTTAATTTTTTTTTAATTAATGAGTATTTTTTAACATAATACGTTTCCTAAGTTTCGTTTTTCAATTTAAGAAAATATTATTAAAAAAAGAGACGAGTCTAATTTCGCTTACACCCGGTATATGACATTGTCTTTTATGATTGTGCATTTTTTTGTAAACTATTTTAGAGACATTCTGTATATATATATTTTAAAAAATGTGTTAAAGCATCTACTTACTATATTAACAAAATTTTACAGTATTGTTCATCATCGTTTTTTTGATTTCTTGCTTACCAATTTTTTATTCGCAGCTACTTCTTTTATTTTATTGAAGTTTACAAACTTTAATTGACATTATTTTGACTTGTTTACTTTTCAAAAAAACTGCTACTACAGAAATTTAGATATTCGGCAATATGGGGCAATTTTTGATATAAAATAAAAATTTACCTGAATTTAATAGTGTTTTGAATCTGCATTTTATTCTTGTAATTTTATTACAGTTCTAAGAAATTTTTGACTTTTGTGGTATTTTAAACTTATTTATTACTTACAAAATTGCAATTTTCAAATTTTTTTAGAGATGACGAAAGCGTGACATTAACTAAAAACTTTGTTAGAGTCATATTCCTAACTTTTTTTATGGATTTAACAGGTGACAATTTGCAAATACATAATGAAAAAATTAAAATACAATTTAAACCCACACACATGTTTATTTTTTATTTATTTGTTTTTTAATTTTTTTTTCCATATCGAACTTCACTTTTCAAATTCAAATCCATCAACACCTTTTTTACTCAAAATAACAATTTCTTTTTTTTTTAGTATATATTTTTATCCTTTTATGTTTTTAGTTTGTTATTGTTATGAGACATAGACGCCTATTCTGTAAAACTCTGTTAAAAATAACGGGTAGGTTAAAACTAACAATGCAGGACAAGTTATTATCTAACAGAAGTCTACTAAAATAACATTTTAGAAAATAACAAAATTGCTTAAAAATAATAAAGAAGCTGTTAATTTTTAACTTTTAACAGAACGAGATACAAACATAATTCTCGAAAGCGCTCTGCCAGTGTTATGTAAGAATTTTGTTTAATTAAATTTGTGGGTCTCACTAGAATTTTAATTTTTTATTAAATATTACATTTATTTAAAACTTACTGACAAAATTAAATTTTTTTAAAGTTTTTTGTTTATAAATCTTTAAAAATAGATCATCTTTTTAAATATTTTATTACCACAAATAAATATGCATTTTAAACATGTTTTATCAAATAAATTTTTATGCTTTTTTCGCATATTATGCTAATTTTAAAAATATTATTAAAAAATAAATGCTTACTTTTTTGCACTCTAAAAATAAAAATTGTATTACAATAAAAAAAATTGTATTACAATCATCTTTTTTATGGAAAAAGTGAGAAGTCATGTTTTACATGCACATTTTATTATGAATCGTGCTTGCGGGACATTGAAGCTATTAACCGTTAACATAAATAATAAAACTGTTCTTCTTCTTGGATTATAAAATAAATAATATATTGAGATTGTAATTATAGCAACAAATGCAATGATTTCTTGCACCTACGTTTAACTGGATCTAATTTTAAAAAATATAGACAAAACGCTGCTTTTACAACAAACACTTTTAAAAAACTCGTTTAAGAAAATCTCTATAATGTACTAACTTTATACACCTTTTATGAGAATATAGATGAAATAGATTGGAAATTTTAAGTTATAGTTATTTTTAGAAATGGGCAAATATGCAACACAAATGTAAACACTTATTTTGGCTTTAACAATTGAAAAAAAATACCTTTTGGTCTCCCGTATTGTAAATGGGCTATCACAGTTTTTCATCCACCAATAGTAAGCCGGAAAAAATGTGCGGTAAAAATGAGAAAAACACCGAGTCGCACATTTTACGGTTAGAATTACCATAAGAGATGCTTGAGTAAAAAACTACTCTTGCAGTAAAAAAGTTTATGTATGAAAGTGTACGTATCTAAAATATTTTAACAAATAAATCTGTATTTAACAGAAAAATAATAAATTAAAAAAATCGCTAAAACGTCACTTTTCTTTCAGTCTTACGTCAAACGGTCAAAGCACAATATGTTTAAGTTATTTTTTTTAAAATTATTAATTATTTACACAAAAAAACAAAATTTAAAGCTTTCGGACAGTAAATCCTATACAAATCTATGCGTCAGTTAATTTTACAGGTTTTAACTAATCAGGTCAGGTCAGGTCAGGCGAAAGAAAGTTGTCGCTTGTAAAATTAAACTTACCGCATACGAATGTAAATTGCTATTACATATCAAATTTCGAAAAGTTATCTATCTTGTATGTTCAAGATTTTTACATTTAGGTAATTTTTAAAAAAATTACAAACTAAAAGTGATTTTTTGGACATATTCTTATACGGTGGTGAAAGAAAATGAGATGAAACACTTTAAAATTTTAATAATTTAAAGTTTTTTAATTCCTAGAAAAATTGAATAATTCGAATAACATTTTTTCTTTGGCAGCTAATTTCTTATAATGTAAGGTGTTTAGTAGAATGTTTTTTGTAGATTTATTGTTTAAGCTACACAGGGCGTTATATGCAGTTATTGTAAAAAATAAAAAAATTGGTTGCTTCTATATTACCAAAAAAAATTTGAAACATATTTTAATATGTTTCGGAAAGACATTGGGTCAAGGTCTCAAAACGGCTTTGCAGATTTGGAGCTAAATTTATAAATTAAAACAAATGTCTAAGAACAATGTGTTTTTAGACTCTCCAGCACCGAAGCTTAGTTATGAACAATAATATTGTCAACTAATCTCAAAATTTTTGGCTTTTCTAAAAGCAAAAGTTTAAATTTGAATTTTGGAAGGTAGAGGTTCTTTAACATTTCGTGTAATAAAATATTCTCAAAATTGACCAAATTTTGAAACGGTTTCGCAAATTTTGGATTGATATATGAAAGACACAAATTTAAAGATGCATTGAAAAACATAACTCTTTTTTGTAATTTCTATCCTTGTGGCATTGGTTCACTTAGCGTTAATCAAGTTTTTGAAAAAACATTCAAGCTGTTGTTAACCTTAACAACATGTTACTAGTAATACGAATACCATTGCTAGCTATTTTCGAATCTTTGGAGGTAACGGACCATTCAGGTAAGCAAGAGTTTTAATTTTTGTCAAAAACCGAGCCAATAACCTGTTTTCGAAAATTTAATGGACCCACCGATTAATGCAAAGTTATTATTTCAAAGATCTTGAAAGACAAAGTTTTAAAATTTGGTCACTTTTGAGAGCCTTTTTTTGCAAGAAATATTAACTGTACGTTTACGATATCTGGAGCCCAGTGCTATTGAAAAGACTTCTGCAGACAAAGTACTGAGCTTTATCAGAGGTACAAAGCTGCTGCAGTAGTTCTACTTTGAGCGGTTGCACACAATGGGCATAGACCTTGGTGTCCCAAGCCCCTCTTGTTTAAAGAAAACAGTACATCTACCTCTGCTTTCCAGAATTAGAGTTTGAACTCTTATCTTTTATAATAAGACATAAGAAATGAAAATTTTACATCAATTAACAATGTAATTGCTTATAGTACAAGAAAGAGTTTTTAAGTCTTTGTTTTAATTCATGAAGTTAGCTCAAAACCTACAAAATCATTTCAAAAACTTGATGCAATGTCTTTCCATTAATTACAACTTACAAAATTATTTCAAAAGTTTGGTTCACTGCCTATTCAAGAAACACAACCCATTAAGAAAAATATTATTATTTTTTGGAGAAGTGGGAGCAGTCTGAACTTTTTCTTTTTGCAGTGCCTGTCTGTGACGCCCTGAATAACTTCATGGATGACTTGAACAACAAACCTACTGGAGACACTCGACTAAACACGTTAGAGGATAAGAAATGAGCTATCACAAAGATACAAGATATATAAAAAATGGAGATCTTTCTTAATGTGTTTTTTTTATATTACTTAAAGAAAAATAAGAGTAATTATTTGTAAGTTGTTTAACTAGAGTGCTTTTATACACGCTTTATAAGAAAATGGTAAACACAATTTGTAATATTGATCTTAATAATTTATTGATTCTAATCTAAGTTCCTTTTCTATAATAATAAGTTTGTTAACAAAGTTGTAAAGATGTGAATAAATTCTATTGAAAAATTAAAAATAATTGCTTCTCTGCACCAAGTACTTCTTAGTAATTGTTAATTGATTGATTACATATTTTATATAAAAAAAGCTGCTAATTTGTTGCACTTTTTATTTGTTGCAATCTCCGAAATTAACAGAGTTAGAACAAAAAATTCAATAAAGAAGTGCGAGTAAACGGAACGAAACGTCTGATAAGAGTACAATTTTTTTGTCCTAGTTTTGTTGATCCTTGAACAAATGGAAACCAATGAAAAAATGAATAAACACATTTGTTGGATAGTGAAAATTTTAAAAATTTAAAAAAAGTATAGTGCTGATGAAACCATCCTTTACTGTTTGACACGAACTCATCTAGAATCGCAAATTGACATGCGACAGTTCTGTGTAATCACACAATACGTAATTAACTCAGTACAAGCAAATTAATTCACTATCACTTATCACGTCTACCCTGAATTTAATTCGATAATAACCGCCAGCTCCTGACTCGCAAATTCCCACAATTTTTCATTTCTAAATCATGAAATTGGACAAATCCTTGTCTATAAATCAGATGAAATCCTATTTAATACCATTTTTTACCTTATGGGAATGATACCGTTCAAAGTTAAGCTGTTTGAAAGTTGAACATTCGTCAAGTGACCTTTTTGTGAACTTTGGAAACGATCGAAGTTTTGAGAGGCGGAGTTCAGCAGGAAAGGGCGGATCCTGCAGGAGGCGTTTAAACGGGTGTGACTTGAAGCAGGATCAATACCTGGCCTGCTGCAACTCTGCTATTTTTACAGGTAGCTAATCAACCCCAACGGACTTTTAATGCATTTTGTGTCTTTTTAATTACAAACTCCCGAAAATTCGTAAAATAACAAAGAAAATTTTATTAATTCAGAAAACATGTGGGTGCTTTTAGAAGCAAATTTATTTCTCGTTTAGTAAACAGAAATTGTTTTATTTTTATTTAGAAAAGGAAACAAAGAGAAATTTTAATCCCGGAAAGTAAAATAATAAATTTCACATTTCCTGTAAAAATGTAACTTTGTTAGAATTTTTATCTGAACTTAATATGTAAAAGCTTTATGAATTTTAATATCTGTTTCCGAGGAGACAAGAATTTCATAACGACATCCTTGAAATAACTTAATAAAGTAAAAACAAATCTCCATATTCAAGGACATCAATATCCCTTCTCTTTTTAACTCAATTGGTACTTGACATCGTCCTTGATTATCCTTGAAATAATAAAGCCCTCTCATGCATGCTGCACACCCTAACCCCTCTTAAGGTCAAACACAATTTCACCTTGCTGTAATTTAATTTATATTTTTACTTCCAATTGGAGAAAAATTGTATTACCTCGCACACATGTAATTTTCCTCCCCTTGAAACGGCCACCAAACACCACTTTCACCTTGAGGGTGGTTTGATCGAAAATTCAAATGAACCGCCCCAGGATGCTGTCCCAAACAGGCGATGTGGTTGCAGGGGACTGGAACGAGACAAGCATACCAACGATGATAAACGCCGGTTATAGATTATAAATGTAATTAAAGAGATTATTTGGGCGATTGAACGGTTAAGTTATCTTGAAAAATTCTAATTTTATCAGATTAGGGTTAATGGGATTTGGAGGCGTTTGAAGGGTAAAACCTAGACAAAAAATCTAGGTAAAGAGAAATTTATCGACTGTCAAACAAGAAATATAAATTTTTGAGGTGAAGGCTCATATTTTTCTTTGAAGTGTAATGTAGCATAACTCTTGAAATTTTTCATCTTTCGGAAATTTCAAATAAATTTATTACACCATTATGCGGTACAACAGAAAAGAATTTTGAATGTCGTAACAACCTTGATATACAAGGTGTCTTTTTAGTGGTCTGTTAGAAATATTTATATAAGAATTTCACTTAAAAAATTTTAATCAATAAAACGTATTAAAATTCAAATTACAGGCGAATCAGTGACGAATTACGAAAAAACTACTAGTAAAGATCTATCGCAATAATACCACGTCGCTATGGAAATTTTACCCTTGCCTTGATTTGAAATAAATTTCTTCTTTTAAAACAATTCTTTAACGAATCACATTTCTTGCTTATTTAAGCTCTTTTGAGAGTAAAAATTTTCTAACCTCACATTAAAAAGAGTAGATTAGTAGAGTTCCGTTATCGTCAGTTTTTTGCAAATTTAATTTTACCTTTTTCCGAAAGTAGTATCGATGTTGACTCTGCTAAACAAAATTAACCAGTTTCAACATTTTTTGAAAAAATAATTAAAAATATCTACAAAAATTTTTTGTTTCATTTTAAATGTCCACTATGTATATTATATAACACATTAAGCTTTAGTCATAATTTATAATATCAAGTGTTCAAATAAAAAAACGCTCTAGAGTGCTTTGAAAATAAAAGCAACTTGTGAAGTATGTCGTTAGGGCGATTGGTTTTTGCAACAGCCGATGACAGAACTGTCAGATTTTGATTAAACTTGACACACGATCGGTTAAAATTTTATAAAATAAAATTTAATGTTTAGTCATAATATTTGAGATACGACCTGCCTTTTTAGTACCGTCTTGTTTTAACAAAATTCCATAGTAATCTAAAGCGTTTTACATGAACACTTTATAAAAACTACAATATAGTCACAATTGGTAATCCTCAGTCATAATTAATAATTTGTGATTAGAAATCATAATTGGTAGACTAAAAACTTTTTAACCGATTAAGTCAATAATGAATTATAAGTAACTTATTACGGCATATTATGGCATTTTCTGATTAGTTAACTGCTAGATGGACCGGATAAAACTTGTCTAAACCGTGTCCACCAGATAATATAAATATTATCAAATAATACATTACACGTATATTAAACAAAATCAGCTACAAACTTATTAAAAGGTTTTTCACTTAAATTTAGAAGAAACATGTCTAATTGATCTACAAAGGCCAAAATGTACAAAGCTGTAACGTGTGTAAACATATGTGGTTAAAAATATAAACGCCAATTTATTGGCTCTTGTGGAAATAATACACATGTAAAAGTAAAATTGAAGAAAATGATGAAAAAGAAAGGATTATAAAATTATTTTAAAATCTGCAAATAGAATAAGTATTTGTTTAACAAAACCATTTGAAATTGGTAGCAATAGTATTTGCTGGAAAATGTCTTACTACAAAAGTTTGTTAGAATAGCATCAGTGATCACTATCTTTCTTCACAGTTCACACCAAGGTTTGTTTTAATGGTGACAAACTTGCGTCTACCATTTATTTTTAAAGGAGTTTTTAATAAGAGTTTGTTGTGATAGTATTACCATTTTTTTGCTTTTCTTTCTTCTAAAAAGTTTATTAATAAACGAATTATTTTTTTTTATTTTTAAACCAAGCAAATAGCAGCGAGTAAATTAAAGCAACTACTTAATTTAAATAAACTATAAATAATAGTAATAATAATAATAATTATAAAATTTATGAAACCTGCAGACAGTTAAAATACTTCCAATGATTATGTCGGCCACTGGAATTGTGCCGAAAACTCTTAATAAAAATTTAAAATTATTAAAATTAAATTCAAACTTAATAATTAAAATTTAAAAATCAATACTTTTGAACACATGCAACATCGTCCGAAAATTTTTTAACATTAATAACACTACACTAACACAACAAGAACAAAATTTACGTGGCAGGCGATTTGTAGTCACGCTTGACGTCAAGTAAGGAAATTCGTTCCTTACATCTTTTTCATTTCTTTTCATTTATGTTTTAGCATCATTACTTGATAATTTTATCCGTAATGATGTCTTGCCTGACTATAAATTTATACTACCGGGTCAGTGATGTGTAAAAGACATAGGAATTATTTATCAATTAATTTTTGTATAAAAAATTAATCAATTATAATTTCAACTCACATAAAAAAAAATTAATTGTTGAAATGATTCCTATTCTTTTGCCGGGTTTAACACATAATTATAATAAAACTTAACATGATGATTTTTATTTTTTTGCATATATGTATATGAATATACCACTCTTGATTTAAAGATATATTTTTGTATGTGTAAAAATATATATTTTTTAAATTAAAACCTAAAAAAAGAAAAATATTTAGCAGAGAAAATCTGGATATATAAAATTGTTTCTATAGTAGTTATTTAACACCCTCTATATCAAAGTCACCTTTCAAAAATTTATCTATTAAAAGACATAGGCTCAGTTTTACAATCGACGGTTAACTTTAACTACGATGTTAAAACAATTATATCCATGGTAAATAACCCGTAGTTAAAGTTAACCGTCGATTGTAAAACTGAGCCATAGTAGTACAAAGGCACGAAAGTAATGTATCATCTATATTATATGTTCTACTTTCAAAAAACAAACAAAGCCATGGTAGCATGAATATTCAGCAATAAAAGCTCTGTCATGGTGCCGCTTTCATGCAGGTCCTACACTATAACAAATGCACCTAATAATTTTTCTGCATAGATCTTGTGCCTAATAATAAAAGATAACACTGTATGTCATTTCTTACAAACAAATCAACCAAGCTGCAAATATCCAATAGAAAAAAAAATAAACATATTGGCGTCTTAAACGAGGGTACAAGAGGTGCACACCATACGGGTAGAAAATTTTTTGTGGTGGTAATCGCTTTTCTATTAGGTATACTTGACTGACTACGTTTGTCTGATATGAAACTACTACAGATCAAGCACAAAAAACGTACAATTTATAAAAATAATAAACAATATTTATTTTATACTTTAAAATAAGGTGAAATCAAAATGTAACTGAAACCTGAAACAGAGCAGGCTGTGCCAGCGTAACTGTAATGATGTGTCTAATGTTAATACCCAGTTCCACGGATTACTCTGATTCAGTTGCATTTCAATCTCAGGTTATATGTATTCTTGATTCAAGAGATATAGGGCGTTTCAATTAAGTCGTAAAAGTAAAATAGTCGTAAAACTACGTAAACAGTCATTAAATTAAGTAGTTATTATGTTTTGATGTAACAAAGCATAAAATAACAAATTATTGTCCAACTGGAAAACTATGTCTACATTTCTTTACTAATTGATCAGAGAAGAGCAGCTGTTTAAGGGCACAGCTGACTTAACCACTTACGAAGATAGGTCAAAAAATTCGCAGAATGGGCACTATAAAATACCGACAAAAACTAAAAATTATTATTCATTTTTAATATATACTCATTTAACCCTAGTACACTTCTAAGATCTCATAATTAATTTGTTTATCCCATAAAAAATATTTTTTGTTGTCTTCAAAATAGACAGAAATTCACTTCACTTCATTATCGCTGGCAAATTTCTTCCCTCTTACCTCTTTTTTCATTTTTGGGAACAAATTTTTGACAAATTTTGAATAAAATCGATAGCATCGAACAATGTTCACCCGCCTTTTTGCATTTTTTATTTTGGCAGCTGATTTTGCAAGTATAGTTTAAAATCTTATCTAGGACTGGTGGTAAATAAGTTCTAATTGGTTTTAACACGTATTTCTTTCATTTCCAATCTTAAAGATTTAGAACGATCTAATTTTTTTAAACTTTTGTATTATCTTTGGTGAATTAGACAGAAAACGCAATAATTTTTTTTGATTTTTAAAAATAACTGTGCAAAATTTTATTTTTAATTTAAATATCTAAAAATAACCTCAGCTTTAGTTTAAGTAGTAAAAAAAGGTGGCGTTTTGGCCGTGTTTGCTTAACAGTGGTTAGAGCAAATTTTTCTATTTTAACCTTCTACAAATGCAAAGAAAATCTCAAACGATTATTAACCAGACACTAATTTTTGAAGATTGTTGTAGGTTTTTTTTGAGAACATAGTCAAACAAACATTCAAACGCCGATTACGAGACTTACACCGTCAGCATATTTGGAACAAGTATTTTTTCCACCATTTAACAATTATTAAATTAAAATTAAAATTGTTACTTTGATCATAAATACTCAAAATGTTTTCAGTGCTGTTTTTCATATTCTGGTGTAGACCAGAAATTATTTTGTGTTATAATTTACTTTTTGTGTGTTTAAATAAGTAATATTTTGCATAATTTAATAAGTTTGAAATTGAGTTAATTGGTCAAAAGTAAATAATTTTATTAAGTATATATATAGGTTACAATTTAAATATTTTGAAATTTTAGATTATACATAATTATTTTGGTGGATTACGTCCATTTTTTTATTAAATTCGAAATTTGGTTTTACGGGGAAGTGGACGACAAGGCAAGAAAAAAAAAATGTTTTATGAGGCCAACGTTTCGAATCCTTTATTGATTCTTCTTCAAGGCTCCTAAAGAATGGCGACATTCTTCCGGCGACCACTGGCCGAGACAAATTGGTACCATGCCAAACAAATCTGACATTTATTAGGAGCCTTGAAGAAGAATCAATAAAGGATTCGAAACGTTGGCCTCATAAAACATTTTTTTTTCTTGCCTTGTCGTCCACTTCCCCGTAAAACCAAATTTCGAATTATACATAATTTCTTACTCTTTTAATAGTGTGCACTTAAGTTTTAGGTTTATTATGCCCCTTTTACAGTTGAACTAAAAAATCTGTATTTTCAAAAAATTGAAGAATACAGTCTTCAAGTAATCTTATTACTTCTTTGAGTTTCATTGTAACTGCTGTTTGACCTTAAAAAACGGGCACTTATAAATAATGTGCAAGATTAACAAATATAACCAAATGTTATCAATAAGTCTGCATAAGATAAGAATTTTATTGATTTATTTTTAGCATAAGTCTTAAAATTTTTCGTCTTCGGAAAATTTCAAATAAATTTATTGCTCTATTACTTGTACAACAAAAAAGAATTTTGGATGTTGTAACAACCTTGTAATATATTTGTTTAGAATAAAAACAAGTTTTAAAATTTAGTATTTCTCTTAATTTTTTCAAATTACTAGACTTTAGACCCTTTAATTTTGAAATGTCTTGACAGCTTTGAGCGTAATGCGTAATGGTGTCAATTCCAAAAGTAAATACTACAAGGTAAGTGAATGTATTTATTTTGTTATCCATAAAATTTATAAATTACCGAAAACAAATCCTTGTTATGAAATAATTAGCTACAGTTTAAAAAATCGAAATAAATCTTTAGCACTTGTCAAGGTGGAATCGAACAAATTGCTTCATTCTCTCTATAAATCCGAGCTCGACACCGAAACTACCAGTACTATAAATCTTCTAGTACAAAGACTTGAGTACAATACAAACCTGATTAGGTCATTGCAAAACTTCTATGAGAAGTATTTATAAAAACAGTTTAGAGCAATTGAATCATACCTCCTTATTCTCTCGATTACGCAGTTTAATTATGAGTGCAAGTACAATAATTACAAACGATTGCATTTATATAAAAAATACACCATTGTTTTTTCCAATTACAACACAAAGAAACTAAACCAAAATTTAAATTCCTTCCTCAAATCCTCAAAAACCTGCTTTTTGTTTTAATTCTCCAAAAGCTGCGAAAGTGCTCTAAAATTTATGATCCAGCCAAGACGTGCTAAGCCCAAAAAACTCGTTCTGAATAATACACCTAACTTTTAAAATGTGTAGATTTGATTTTAAGGAAAAAAGCGTGGATTGGGTATTATCTTCATGACATTCGTCTGCAAAGGTCGACATGTACAACATGAGGGTGGCAGGGAAATCAAATATTCATGTTGGAACGGCTGGCGCTGTATCGACCAGCCAAACTTCCAACCAACCCTCTCCGCACCTGTTTTCGTAGGTGAGCTTGCAAAAGCTCGTTATATGGACCATTGAGTTTGAAAAATATTTTTGAATGAGGTAACGAGAGTGGAGTTTTCAAACTTTCAACAGCAAACTCATAATTGTTTGAAATACAATTCAGGGACTTTCAGAAGTAATTTATGGTATTGGTATCAACTCAGCAAAACTGTATCGAATTTAACGAAATGTTATTTCACTTTGATCTCTCAACTGTACTTTTAGGTATTCCATAAACCGTATTTTTTTCAGAATATTTTCTTTGATTTGTGTGACTCGAATTGGTACATTTATTTTCTTAATGAGCAAATAAAAGAAATAGATGAGCTTTCGTGCCACTCTAATTCGAAAAAAATTAAAGCTTCGAGTGGATTTATTTTTACATCAGCGATTGTTTTACGTGATAAGATTACTGTAAACTGCTGTAATCTACTTAAAATAACGACTGCTTGGACCAGAATAGCAAAGTAATTGCTTTAACAAAATCCTTGGAAAAAATTTTACTTTCTTCTAAAAATTTTCAAAAAGTAAACATGTGTGATTTTTCGATTTGGCAAGCTTTCACTAAATTATTGTTATTATGCCGAGTTATTATCATATTACTTCAATTGCCTTTAAGACAAATTTCTCTGCAATTATTTATCCAAATAAGCATATTTTAATTTATATTACAAAATTGGTGGAAGTAAGATCTTTGAGTTAATTTCCTGCATTGACCAACAGAAAAAAAACTGATTGCCAAAAAAACCTGTTAGCTAACTTATACTTATTCTATTGTGTTAAAGGTAATAATAGTAACAATAAACATGCCATTGATATAATAAAACTATAAATTTTCTTACTATTATCAGGTCCGTCTTTAAAATTTGTTTACACCTCACTTCTAAAAATTTTAAATCAAATATATTTTTTTGCAAATAAGAAATAAATATGCACTGTACATTGTCATTGTTTTTATTATGTTTTAACTTATTTTTTTAATACCTAGTCTTAAGCATAAAATTATTTTAAAAAAATTACTAACTGCTGTAGTTTAAATATAGACACTTAGTGGATCCAGCTATAGATTCAACCAAAATCAAGTTACTAAAAACCAACTGATAATGCTGTCAATAATAGTTATAGCGAGAAAATTTATGAATCGTACCAACCTAAATCCATCTTGTCAACACAAATTTTTACGGTGTTTCTGGTAATTTTAACGTTCTTAGAATATTTAAAAAGTTCAATCTACAGTATTACTGAGCACACTATATCAAGATATTACCATAATATTGGGTGTTCATTTAAAAAAGTCATCAAATTAACTTTGATACGTCAGATCTCTCATCTATTCTCATAGGAGATTTGACAAGTCATAGTTAACTTGATGACTTTTTCAAATAAACACACTTTATATTAAAAATTATTTAAAAAACGTGACTTGACTCAAAAACTGAAATATTTGTCAGACTTACAAATGTAAAAGTGGCGATGCCGGACCTGAACTCAGGCAAACCGATTTGATTTACAACAGTCCTCGATGATCCCTTTAACTGCATCATTGCGACGGACGGTCCTAATGTTAACTGATGAAGTATTATAAACCACTTTGAATTTGGACAAATATAATCTAAAAAGTTCCACCTCTTACTTAATGAACACAATGGTGGATAATATAGTAATAATTATTTACAGCTATTCTGAATTATTTACAAGTTATTTAGTTAATTTTCTAGTCCCACACTTGGATTTGGTAGGTAGCTCGTTAACAGTAATTTTTAAATAGTATCAATGAGGTAGCACTCAAAGAATTTAAAGTGGGTTAAAATGACTTTACGGATTATAAAGAGTGTAGCAGTTAACACTAGTATTTTTTAAAAGGTGATATAAAAAACCAAGAAATATACAGTAGAGTATCTTTTATTTTTCGAAAAGAAATTGATTTTTATGCATATAGTCTAACTTTGTTTATTCTAATAATATGAAACACTCACAAACTAAATTTTACGTCATTTGAAACATACAGGGTAGAGGGTAGACATTGGAAGAAGATACAAGCAAGTTTTGGGTGCTTTAGGTTATTTTTACAAAGAACGCTTTTAAATAAGAGGTACAAATATCTGAGATAATATCAATACCGATATTTTATACCTCCTTGGCGGGAACGGCTATTATCTTAGACTTTTGAATAAAAAGTAGAGTTAGGTAGCATATCATTGGAAAGGCAATTAAATAATCGTTTCAACTGATCTTAGTTTTAAAATATGCCTAATACTTTCTGTAAAAATTTAGAGTAGTGATTTGTTTTTTTATTATTACGAAGTTGTTTGTAATAAGAAAAGCATGGGATGTATGTATTTATTATTGTTATTAATTTAAAAAAAAATAATTATACTTTAACTATAGTATCACATTTCCAAAAAGTTCTACAAGAAACTTAAAAAAGAAATTAATACGAAAAAAATTTAAAAATAATGAAAGAAAAACTTTTTAACATTGCGTTGTTTTTGAAAATTTAAATACCGATCGGATGTTGTAACAAAGCATTTTTAAAAAGATGATTTTATTGTCTTTTCAATAATGTGTAACTTAACCTAATCTTCCATTTAATTTGAAAGTGGTAGCCGCCTCCGCCAAGGGTGTAAAATATCGGTGTTGATATTACCTCAGCTGCTATTTGTCCCTCTCGTATACAAAATCGAGTTGTTTAAGTGTAACTTAAAAAAACTAAATATAATTGTTATTAAAACTAAAAGCACCACAAATCGTAAAAATTGATAACATACTTGTATTTATTAAGTTTTTTAACATAACTGAGAGAAAAAAAATGTTAATATGCGTTTAGCAATAAAAAAAATTGACAAAGAAAATCAAAACTTGGTATTCTTAGCAATTTTTTTTAATTTTTGGGTGTATTTTAGTAAATCTTTTCTGTCAGGGTAACTTACTTACTAGCAAACAACTGCATTTTTCTATGCATTAGTGCAACTTAGACCAAAAATAATAAAGTATTCACATTTTTATTAAATTTATTTTTTTCAGAATTTTTGAGCAGAATTTGGCAGCATTTATAAAAACTATAAGTTTCCTGCTGGTCTAGACTGGTCAAATAAAAGCAGTAAAATTATTGTTTTGTAGTGCTTCTATAAAAAGTTACAGCTGACCAAAATTGACCATTTCGAGTAGATTTTTTAAATATCTTAAAATGTTGTTTAGTTATTGCAATAAAATTTTGGCAGCACTTTGTTATTTTTTAAAGAGATAGTTAAGGCAAAATCTATTACATTTGCTTAACTAAAACATTAATTTTTAATATTACTTCTGAAAAACCCGGACAAATGTTATCGCTAAACATGGTTTTACAATTTTTTTTTATAGAAAATTTAATTTACAAAATTTTGACAAAACACAGTGAGTAAATTTAAAAAACCAAAAGTATGCACAACTCCACAAAATTAAAAAAAAGATTTAAAAAAAATTCTAGCTTTATCGGTCGGTTACCATTTGATTTGATTTTAAGTCATTTAAGTCATAAGTTTATGAAAAATACTATAAACTGAAAAAATTACCATCTTGAATGAGCTAATTTGAAAAAGAAATTTATTGTACTATTGTGTCAATAGATAAGAGAGTAAGGACCGACTACATAATCAACTTAAAATCTTCTTTAATTTAAATGACGTTTAGACTGTAACTGTCATTATGGCAATATGCATCGAAAGATCATTTACAGTTACAGTCTAAACGTCATTTAAATTAAAAGAGCCTTTAAGTTGATTATAAATCTAGCCCTAAATCCTTCAATTTTAAAATTCTTACTAACGACGATTTTTTTCACAAATTTAATTAGTTTTTATACCTATTTTTAATTATACTTATCTATTCACCTGACATCAACATGTTTAGAAGTTTTTATTTAAAAAAGGGCTGCCTATATTAATTTGTAATTACTTTAATACCATATCTCATAAATGTGATATTAATGTTGATTTCTATGCATATTTACAATTGTAAATTAGACACATTAAGAGCACAACATGAATTATGCTCTTATTTATTTATCCTATGTATTTTTTTATTCACATTTTTAGGCTACTATTTAAATTTAAGTTTTATCTAAATATCATTTAAATGAATAAATTATGTTTATTTGTTATTTTTTATTTTATATTTAGCTTTGTAGCTTCTTTTGTATTTTCTATAATTTATTTTTAAACGGGTATAGAGAAATCAGGCTTACAGATTAATTTAAAATTTAAACAATTTGAGGACACTGGCACTATAGTAGTTAAAAACATGTGTTAACATTCCACCATTTCGTAAATTTAAAGTTACTAAGCTAGTAGAACCCTTTTACACACATTTTAATAAAAATTAAATAAAAATTTCATGAGACAGAATCTATACTTTTTTGCAAAAAATAAATACAAAATTGTTTTAATTTGAAGTTATAAGAAATGTACTTAAAGCCTGTCAATTCTGAGAGAAAAACTTTTGTTTCTATTCGTAGTTGTTTACTAAAAATTTATTAATATTCCTTTTTTCAAAATTAACAAAAACAAATTTTTATGTTCAGCGATTCAACCGACTCCCTATAAAAGCTCGGGGTTTGTGATGTGCTAGTTCGCCTCTGGACAACACTTAGAGAGAGTTTATTTATTTACAATAAGATGTATCAAGTATTCCACTTGCCATTAGGCTCGTCCTTCAATCTAAAACATCGTGATAAATAATGTCTTTATAGCAGCGCATACACTAATGTGTCAAGTTTTATTACAAAAAGTAAAAATAACTGTAATGAAATAAAAATAAAAACGTAGGCATACCTGTACAAAAATAATAAACACATTGTAAAGGTGCATAAATTTACATAACTAAAGTCGTTTTTATTGATCTACAACTTTGTATTTATTTTTGTATGTATTTTATTCCAAATTAATAAAACCGATTTTTTTCTGATAAAATTAATTATTGAGAATCGAATGGATTTGCTTTAATCCTGTGTAATGGAATCTCAAGATCGGTCTTTGGGTCTTGTGAATCGCTTTGGAAGTCTGGGTAGTGTGGTCCCGTTTTCGGGTCAGTTTCCATATTTAGATTGTATTAATGTCAATGCGATAAATTAACAAAGACGTAGATTCAGGGATTGGCCCTTGAACGATGACGTCTGGATGAGAAACCAATGAATAGACAGCAGTGAGGGCGCGTGCCCCGCCACAAACCCGCCCCCAGCAATCCCGAACGAACGCCGCCAGATTCTAGCGTGGGCTGCGTCTCAGGAGCGGTCGTACGTAGCGGGAGTGAGCCAAACAGTGCACCTGGACATCGGCACCGTGGAGACTCGCGGGCAACACGGCCCGGGAGGCAGCCTTGGCCTACTCGGAGATTCGCGCGTCGCCAACAACATTCGCGGTTTCTTCGCCACCCGGATAGGAAGCGCTCTTCCAGACACAGGTAAGAAAACAAATACAAACAAGCGCAAAAAATAACTCCTCTAAATTAAATTAAAAATTCAAAATAATTACTAAAAATTAAAAATTTTGGGGTTTTCAAAATGGCCGACTGGTTAACAAGATGGCCGAAATCAATATTGCTGTTACGTAAGAGAGCTAATTAAGGAGACATTTTTTTTATCAATATCAAACATCATTAAGTAACAATAGATTATCAATAAAAAAGACATTATACAAATAAATATTTTATAATAAATAAAAATTAAAATGTGTTGAAGCCAAAATAGTAAAATTTTTGTCAAAAATATTTTTTGAAAAAAAGTGTAAATTATCTTGGTGTTAAAGTGTGCGCTTCAACCTCCGCGATCCTTGAACCCACGGGGTGCGGGGGGTCAGCGCAGTGCCTCCCCACCCGGCCGTAGAAAGCTTCTAATGTATGTTCTATGTCCAGGTTAACCCGATGGCACTGCGCTCCCCCGTCCCCTCCGCGTCGTTCTAAGTAACCACGTCGCGAAATCCGCTGTCCGCTTGCTGGTCACTGGCCGACATGACGACGATTCCCATAATAAACATGGAATTCGGTGAGCTGAAGGAGGTGGTATGGACAAAACTGCAAGAGCCTCGTACTCAGCGCAAGCTGATTTTGGTCATCGTGTCGATTGCACTGCTCCTGGACAACATGCTGTACATGGTGATCGTCCCTATAATTCCTGACTATCTGCGATACATCGGTGCCTACGACGACATGCCAACATCACCAATTCCGGGAAACTCGACAGTTCCACCAGGTACCCCGTACAAACACGACCACCACGGCCAGGACTCGGCTACCGGCATCCTATTCGCATCCAAGGCCATCGTCCAGCTTATGGTCAACCCGTTCTCGGGAGCACTAATCGACCGCATCGGATACGACATGCCCATGATGATCGGGCTAACAATAATGTTCCTGTCCACGGCGGTGTTCGCGTGCGGCCGCAGCTACGGCCTCCTCTTCTTCGCCAGAAGTCTTCAAGGAGTAGGCTCAGCCTTCGCGGACACTTCGGGTCTCGCCATGATCGCAGATCGATTCACGGAGGAAAACGAACGCTCCAAAGCTCTGGGCATAGCCCTGGCTTTCATCAGTTTCGGGTGTCTGGTAGCGCCGCCTTTCGGAGGAGCCTTGTACCAATTCGCGGGGAAAGAAGTCCCGTTTTTGATCCTAGCCTTCGTGTCTTTGATAGACGGGTTTATGCTCCTTCTGGTCATGAAACCTCTCAAAACCCAACTAAAAGAACAAAGCTTAGCCAAACCTCCCTCAGTACCAATATGGCGTTTGTTTATGGATCCGTACATCGCGGTCTGCTCGGGAGCTCTCATGATGTCAAACGTCGCTTTAGCCTTCCTGGAACCGACAATTTCCCTATGGATGGAAGACAACCTAACAACCGACAACTGGAAGATCGGAATGATTTGGCTACCGGCATTTTTCCCACACGTTATTGGGGTAATTCTAACTGTAAAAATGGCGAAAAAATACCCTCAATATCAGTGGATAATGGCCGCAGGAGGACTTGCTTTAGAAGGTTTATGTTGTTTCATCATTCCATTTGCAAACTCATACAAAGTTCTCATGATTCCGATCTGCGGTATTTGTTTCGGAGTAGCCTTAATCGATACCGCTCTCCTACCCACCCTAGGATACCTGGTGGACGTAAGATATGTCTCTATCTACGGAAGTATTTACGCAATCGCCGACATATCATATTCCGTTGCTTACGCAATTGGACCTATTATCGCAGGAGGAGTGGTCGAAGCAATAGGTTTCACAGCACTCAACGTAGGAATCGCATTTTCAAATCTACTCTATGCTCCAGTACTTATGTACTTAAAACATATCTACGACTTTAAACCATTTGAAAACGAAGCAAATATTCTAATGTCAGATCCTCCAAACAAAGAATATCAAACATATTCAATGCAAGAACAAAAACCAATTTCGGGTGACATTCAAAATCATCTTGAATACAAACAACAAGAAACTAATTTTGACTCAAATGGGACGTACCAACAAGGTTATGATCAGTACCAAGGGTACCAACAAGGTTATCAAGAAGCCCCGGCTTATCAACAACCGCAACCACCACCTAGACCTCCACCAAATTGGGCACCACCACAACAGGCAGAACCATCAAATCCGTTTAGACCAGCCGAAACAGGGCGAAATCCTTTTAGACAAGGTTTCTAAGCTCTATGTGTATATTGTATATTCGTGTAAGTGTCCCTGGGTGTTAATTATTATTGGTATATGTACATATCACACCAAATGTTCCTGAAATTGTACATATCGGCTGAATTCACAAAGCACAGGTGTTTAGTTCTAAAAACCCCTTACTAGACTTAAACCGTGTAAAGTAACACTTAGATTTAGTTACTTGAAGAACAAGGTAAATAAATTTTTTACAGTAGGTCTTTTGTTATTGTTGTGTTTTAGTAGACTTGTTATATGTAGGTTAGGTTTTGAGTTGAATTCAGATTCGTTTTAAAAATTTTACTTATATCAACTAAGATCACATACATATCAGAATCAATTGATTCGCTTGTTATATCGTGATAGGTCGAAATTTTGGCCACTTAATTATAGAGTTAGAGTAGGTTTTAGGTATAGATAATTTTAAGTCACTAAGTAGCCCGCATCACACCCCCGTCTCCTCAACCATTTATATATTATTCAAGTTGGATTTTATTGGTATAGCTCTCGACTCGATAGTGTCAATTCCCTTGTGTATAGCGTATATGTGCAAAATGATGAAAGTGTTATTTTGCCGTTAGTATAAATACGTTCGGGAACCAGAAAATTTGCTCAGCTATGTAGATACTCAAATATATGTAAAAAATTATCCCCGAAAACCTTTCACCTGTTTTTCCCTTTTTGCAAACGGCAACTATGATGGCTGCGTTTTTTCAAATACTAATCGACTGTGATGGGTGCTTTTAATCTAGTACCCTTCTAATTAAATTCGAAATTAACAATGAGAACTAATAAATAAAATCCAATAAAATATAATATTGTATGTTCATAAATAACAATATTAGTACTTGGTTAAACTAAACTTTCTAAAACATGCTTGTAGTTGTCGTATAAGTATATAAAATCTAGTAAAGCAATAAAAAAATTTAGTAAAGCCTTTTCAGTTGACCAAATAGCGCGAATTTACTTACCTACATCGAAGGATTTATTAAATGTGTATCTCTGTAAAGGTGCCTGTGAATATTTACTATATAAAAACAGTAGTTCTTTGAGCTTGTTCGTCTGTTCTATTTTAAAATATCAGTTTTACTGTTATAAGTAGTAAAATTGATAAATCTAGTTTACAATTGACTGCAGCTTCTTCCATAACACTCTAAAGTCAACAAGAGAGACACAAAATTAGTCTCTCTTCTTGACTAGCTTTGAATATAAATTTAGACTTTTGAATATTTGTTTTGTAAAGTACTGATAGTCTAAAATGTTAATTGATTGGAACAAAGAATGCATGTGAATATTAGATATTAGAATTAGGCAACTAATTTATGCAGTATAATAATAGTCGTATTGTTTAAATGTATAAAAACCATAATTTCAAAACTGTGTATAAGGGTGCTGTTTAATTATTATTGTTGTCGTGAGCACTGTAGGCTCTAACTGATTCTAAAATTAGATGATTTAATTTTGAAAAATTTTAAAGTAGCTATAGTTTTAATAAATCTGTTATTTATAGAACCAGTTGCAGCCTTAAATTATTTCCAAGGAGCAATCACATGTACTGACCGTTTATCGATATCTGAATGGGTCTATTAAACTAATTGTTATTGAATTCTGTGTATTTTTTCTACCTTGACACACTATTGCTTACTTAGTCCTAAACCTTTTTACCCTTAAGCATAAATCTGATAAAGTCGAGTCCGATATTATCCGTCTTTTTTGTCTTAGGTGTCTTAGTTCATTTCAAATCACTTCTTTTTCTCTTGTTTTTTACTAATACTTGTTTTTGGGCTTCTTTTTTTGTTTTTCTAAGACACGCACATTTTGAACACTTTTTCTCTAAGACGTATTCTACATGCAAGCCGGACTATCTCAGTTGATTTTTTATTTTATTTTTTGTTCGTTAGAAAGATCTGTTTTTTTTTAAATCCAATTACGTCTTTCAAAGTAGATACTTTTTTAACATCACATAAACATGAAAAAAGTCAGAGATTTGACAACGTCGCACATGTGCTTAAGTTATATAGCATCTAGAGTATTAACTTAATTTTTTTTTAATATTCGTGAAACATAAGATTTGTGCTATAACATTTTTTTAAATTTAAATCAAAAACCCGGCTAGTACAATTTAATTATAAATTAACAAATCTTCACATATCAGACTAATATAAATAAAGTTTATTAACTTCAAAACCTCAGTTTTATTTGAAAATTCTATCAGAATGTATTTTTTTTTGATTAGTTTTGGGTATATTTTCTTTTTCTTAAAATAAACAAAAAATCTTAGCAACAAAAGTAAGATTCATATGCGTCATCTGCTTCTCATTTTATAGATGATGAAATTAATTGTGATGAATTTCACACAACTCTAGTAAAAAAAATAAAAATCAGCAATCTTTGCTGCACATTGGATTCTAATAACTCAAATAACACTTCACCTAATAATGATGATCCTTGCAGTAGCAGTAATTTCGTTGATAATACAGTTTTTCTAAAAATAACTTCTCATTTCAATAAGTCAACTAGTTCTAAATGTCCCTTCTTTGTATTGGATGAAATGTATATTAGACCTCAAGAACCATAAGTATAACTTTTCGTAGTCGAGAACGTAGCTTGGAAAATTGAGAATAAAGCCCGAGTTCACTTTCAAGACTACATTTCTGTCAAAATAGTGTTTCAAACAGTAGATTAATAGTAAACAAAAAAAATTAATTTTGATTTACAGTTTTCATATTAACATTTTTTTGTTTGATAGAATGTTCTATTTGCTTACGGTTTGCGTTTACGACCCAAGAAATGGTAAGCAGGGTTCTGTAATTACTACCAAAGCAGAAATTTTTGCTTATTGTTGATGTTAGTGCAGCATTAATGACATGTTTACATCTTCTATTTTTATTTATTACTCTTTCACTTATTTGTTTTACTGTGATAAATAAAATCTTGCGTGCTAATGTTTTTTTTTTCTAAATCCATATTGAGTGTCTTCTAGTGCTGCATCAATTTTATTATTCTTACAAATACTTTTCCTGGTATATTTCACGACATTATCTTTCAGTAATTATTATAACTGCAGTTTCTTTTATCTTTTTCTTAAACATTGTAAAGTTATTAACAATTACATAAGAATAATGTGATTGATACATGGTTTTTGTCCCTCTTTTTATTGATGTCAGTTTTCTAGTCTTTTAACATTTCTTTCGATTTTCTTGCGTTCCCTTACTTAATTTCTTTTAATTGTTTTTTCTATTTTTTTACGATTTTTTTGTTTTTATCTTTTGCTTCTTCATCTTTATTCTGGTCTGTTATTTTGCACTCCGTTATATCTTTAAAACGCCGTTTCATTCATTATTTTTTATATTTAGCATATTGTGTTTTTTTTTACTTTTGTGTTATTTTAGTCTGGCCTGAGATAGTTTCGGGTCTCTTATGACAAGTAAAAACTAAATTAACGTACAATTGTGCATCGTTCTTTAGACTCGTTTCTCAAACAAGTTGTCACACTGTAAAATGTGTCTTCACATCATTTAGCTGTAAACACCTATTTTGGCTTTGACAATTGAAAAAAAAATACTTTTTGTTCTCCGGTATTGTAAATGAGTTATTACAGTTGTTCATTCACCAATAGTAAGACGGACTTTTGAAAACTGTGCTGTAAAGATGAGAAAAACACCGAGTCTTACAGTTTACGGTTAGAATTCCCACAGGAGATACTTGAAGAAAAAACTATCCTTGCAGTAATCTCAAAGTATATGTACTTCCATTATATTTCCACAAATAATAGAAAAATATAAAATTAGAAAAATCGCTGAAATATCACTGGTCTTACTTATCTCTTATTAGAAAGATAGGATTGCACTAAGCATTTAGAAACTTATTAAAAAAAAATGTTGCTTCTAGTAATTAAGTTATAAAAGACAACTTTACTTTAAAACTGTATTTAATGCAGTAACTACTCAAGAAAATAAATTATCGACAATTTTAAAGTTAAAAATTAGGCAAATTTTGATAACTCCGACAGTTACACTGACATTAATAAAATAATCATAATAATTATAAAATCAAAAAATTTAAAAAAACTTTTGGTCAAGCTTCACTATGCTTTTAGGTTGCAAACTACCTAATTACATCGCTTTACATTAAATAACTATTGTTTAACAAAGTAAAACTTTACATTTTGTTGAATAATTTAATTTTAGATTAGTCTCACGCATATAGTTAGATAGGTATGTAGATTCCACATCTTTATTAATGACTTCCGAAGCGACAAGAAATTGACTTAAACTAAAGTTAATTTGTAACTGCGTGTCCTCTGCAAAAGCTCGCTTTTTTGTTACTGTGTATATTGCAAACAAAATAGGTTCTAAAATTGAACCTTGTGAAATGCTCAAACTTGAGGAGCTGTTTCTACAACAACTTTTTGATGAGAGAAAGGTTGTAATCTAGACTGTATCGAAAGCCTTAGAAAAGTTCAGAGTGGCTTCATTAGTGTCAATAGAGAAAAACATTCTAAACTGGCTGTTTTTTATAATAAAGAAAATCAAAAAAAATACCTGTTAATGTAGTGTAATAGTGCTATAACGAGTTTAAAAATCAGATTGATCATCTGGTCCAATTTTTTTCTAACAAATATCTATACAAAGTGATTTAAAAAAACGGTATTATTACTTACATAGCTGTTAAAAATATAATGTTATGTTATATTAATAGTAAATAAGTTAAATTATATAAATATAAAGGTAATCCAAAACAAACTATCCTTGTTAAAAGTTTTTTTTATTAAATCATTTAGGTACAGATTTTTACAATTATTAGATGAAGTAAACACTAACAAGAATAGTAGATTATATCATTAGGAGTAGAAGTGAGTTTTTCTGTGGTGAGCCCAGAGATTGTAGGCCGAGACGCAGTCGAGGCCGAAAACTGGGCGAAGCACAAAAAGACTTTCTACTCCAAATAATATATACTATTTTATCTTCAAGCAAAAAGCATAAAAAAAATTTAAACGTGAACTAATTTATTATTTTTTTGTATTCACAATAAAATTACAAATTTCAAATTTTAAGACACTAGTGAATTATGCTTCTTTTGTTGCAATGTCATTAATATTTGGAATCACAAAATGCATAATACTGGAAGTTTCTTCAATAATATTACTAAAATTTACGTTCTTTAAGTTATCTGATGTACTAGATTGGTTATTGACATATTATTCATAGGTGCTAAGATTTTCATAGCTGTTTGTTTTTTATTCTCCATGGATTCTTCTTTATAATTTTCTGCGACATCCAGGCGTAGATTGCCAACCCCTACGTTTTTTTAAGGCCGAAATTTCACCTTCATTGTCCACCAACAAAGTGGCTAATGTACGTCGGAGACAATGACCTGTATATTCACTAGAGTTAGGCAGATTTAAGAAGGTAGTTATTTCTTGTGGTGTCGATGCTATTTTATGTTTTGCCATAACCATTTTTACACATTTGCCGTTCTGGTATTTAAGCATAAATCTATTTATTTCTACATCTTTTCGAAGAGACATATATATTCTGCAAATGTCTAAATAAAACTCTCCTAGAATGGTGAATGAATATGGTTTGGATTTTTTAGCATCCTCAATTTTTAGTAACATAGCGGAGCCCAAATTTTCTACATCTGCCATTGTCAAATTGGTGATTTCATCACACCGACAAGTCCCAGACATGCCTGGTATCAATAGAACCTACGATAACAATTTAGTATAATTCTTCGAGTAAAAAAAAATATAAAAATTTTATTGTTGTCGCCAAATATTGTTCATTAGGAGCATTATGTAAAAAGTTATCCACTTGTCCTTTTAATAGAATTCGTGCTTTTTTCGGTTGATACCCAGCATTTTTTCTCTTTAAAAAAGCAACTACTTTGGTATAATTTTAGAGTTGAATATTGTAGTTAATATTTAATTCTGCTTTTAACATTGAATAATAGCTCCATAGTGTTGAACTCTTCATATTTTGATTGTTTGACAAACTGTCTAAATATGCTAGCAATACGTTTTTGGAGTAATGTACGGCTTTATGTTGGTCGGCCCATTTCAAGAAACGTGTATAGGTAAGATCATAAACTTTTCGAGATTTTTCTGGTATTATATTCTGTAAGGATTTCGCTGCAATTTGTGTAATTTCTGGAAGCGTGCACTGCATTGTCTGAATTTCATCGGCCATAGTTAGCTATTCGCTTATAATAATAATTATGACAAAAAATTCAAAAACAATTAAAATTTTAAGAAACTTACCTTACATTTATAAATAATATCAATTATTAATTAAATTATTAATTATATTAACTAATATTAATCAATTTTATTACTCTTTTATCAATTTAAAGCATAAGCTATCTTGTTATTTTTTAATTTTGACATCTGACAACCAACAAAAGCCATTCCTTGCATTCATACTCATAGACGGCTTGTGTTAGATCATAGAACAAAATTTTAATTTTTTTAAAAGAATAATTATATGCAGTAAATCAAATGAATGCAATATATTTTATTATTATATTACGTATGTATTAATAAACAAACCGTGATTTCAACACGTAAGATTCTTCAAAATTTAGCTTAGATGAACCGTCTATGTATAATTTCAACTCTTCTAGGGATTGAAGTATTTCAACTCCGACTAAAAAAAAACGTAACTTTAACCGTTTCTGTAGAGATATATAAAGGCGCGATTTTCGACCGCTTGAAGATAAATACAATAAAATCTGAGAGAGAAGAACTATTCTATTATTTCGACAAAAAATTTATAATCTCTCACTATGGATCGGAACAATGTAATAGTATTATTAGCTGATTTTTTATTAGTTTTAGTGTTCAAACTGTTAAAGCTTTTTAATAATGCAGTCATACACAGATCACGACATTTTATAGGCGTTGAGCGCTTTGTTTCAATTAATGTGTAATGAAAAAAGTTAAATTCTTTATCTATTTGTCTGATCATAAAAAAGTAGGTATATGTTTCATCCAACACTCGCTCCGCTCGTGTATAACAAAACTCGTCACTACTAGCGTATACATTATTATTTTCACGCCACAATGCTCGTAGTCTTATGTTTTTTGCTTTTTTCTAAATTGGGTTTATTTTTGGAACGATTTTATCATTTTAAGTTTCTTGACCTTTTTTGGTCCATGTTGGGGTCGCTCTTGAGACCCGTAATTGGCGTGTCCCGTCCTCATTAAATAATCACAGTTGGTTTGTCCGCATCCACTTCTGCGAAAAAACTGTAGACTTGTAGTTATTTTATTCTTACACGGTTAGGGCTGGGGCCGGCTAACAAAGCCAATCTCGCTGATCCGTGGTCGTAGAGGGTTTTAGCCCTCCGCACGCCCAATTGACTCGGCACCCGCTCGTTCGACAAAGCGCCGCACTTCTCCTTTCATTCAACCGGAAGTTATGAGGAACTCATTGAAATATCCGAACGGAACTTACAGCACACTTCATCATCTCGTTGATTATGTTAGTTTTCCGGGAGAGGAAAATCTTAACACCTTCAAATTTTCGAAAAATTCGAATAGGGGGGAATTTATAACCGTTGTATTGTTGCGATGACAGAAAGCGGAACATTAATATTCATAACAGGCGACCATTTCCACCGTGTCTTACGTGGGGTGGATGAGAAAAGCCTTTCTGTGTAGGGTGTGCGAAATATAAAACATTTATTGCAGCGGTCATAAATGGGGAAGATTATTAAACGAGTTTGTGACAAAGCGAAGAGGTTTATTAAATTAGATAATGACTATCAAACTTGCAATTTATTTGACTTTGGTGTACAAACATTCTAAATTGGTAATAAAGCTGCTTTCAGACACTAAATAAACGACGTAATCTTCTAATAACATTAGAGTTGGTAGTAGGGAAAGTCATGTCAAATTACAAAGACACTCGTTCTATTAACGATCTTCTTTAGAAGTTTTTTTCAATTACTTGAATTCATAAACCCAAATTCTCATTTCTGCAATTCTAATCTTTTACTTTAATGAAAAACGTGAGAAATTCGCAACATTGCGATAAAATCTAATTTGTCTCCCCTTCATACCTGAAATGAATTTTCCTAGCGCAGAAAGTCAGTTTGTGCACCAATTTATCTTTTCAGACTGGAAAAAATCCCATTGACACATTCAATTTCGCCAAGTGTGTTGCAAAGCCGGCATCTTCCATTCAACTTCTTTCTTGGTGTATTTACAAAAGGTGACTCGGAGTAAACTCTCCTGTAATCTATCGATTATTCGTAGAACGGGTCAGACCCTTGGTCTCTAGAGAGTCCTGTTTCTGTTTATAAAGCACCAGCCTAAAAGAACACACCAGTCGAGGGCCCTTCACGTACCCTTTCATCTTCTTACTGGAATGTTGACCCAGACGACCGGCTTTAATTAAATCATAAACGATCGAAAAACGATGGTTTTACTCGAAATTGCACGTTATTTATTACAGACAGTTTCGAGGGAACTATATGAGGCGTAAAGCGACCATTAGGGTTTTTCATAATGGCCCAAAGCACTTCTAAGTGCGATGGTGTAGACAATTTTTAGACCTTGTGAAACTGTATCTGTGTAATTGCAATAAAACACTCTAATTACGCTAATGTAGTCTGACCGGTATGTATAGGGTGAAATTTCGCCGTTAAAGGTAGGGCTGTTTCGTTAATTCATTACGTTGGAATAGAAACAGTACCTCTAAACAAGCATTCCCTTGGTTGCGACCCTCCAATATAGAGAGATAACGAACTGGGGGTGATTTGCTATGCGGTTGCCCTCTGTTATACAATGGAACCGACAGAATTAGCCAATTATGTTGCCCTACGTGCTCTATGTTTTAATTACAATTAAATGATGTATTTTAAGGTGGAAAAAATTTGAAAAATTCATCGCTACGAATATGCCTACGTCAAAAGAAACAAAAAAAATAAAAGTTTTGGATTAAAAAGAGTAAAAATGGTTATCAAAAAAATAAGAAATGATATAGTGAATGCCTTATTAAATATGATAAAAAAATTTCAGTCAATTTCTCCATGCATTTGGTCGACTTTTCGAGTCATTGATTTGCACGATTTGTCCGTTCTCTAGTTATGATACACACAATTTTTTTCTAGAAAATGTCTTGATACGTTTTTAAACGGTTTGAAAACCGTTTTGCAGATATTAACTTTGTAATAAATAAAAAAATAACTTTTTTCTACTTTGCGTCTGTAACAGAGACCGATTTGGGTGTTGTATTAGTCAATTCAGCACCCAAATTGCGTGCGCAAAGTACTAGTGCAATTTACTTTTTTGAATTCATAACACGCTGTCGCTGGAATGAAACGTCATTTGTCACGCGTTTCAGCGTTTATGTCAGCGTTGAGATTATAATAATTGTATTTGAACAATTTTTTGCAATTGTTACAATTTGTGTGTGTGTCGCGATCAACCTATAAAACATTCGAAAATGGGGTGGAAAAGCGGCGGCTACAATGAGGTACTTTCAGTTTTCTTTTTGAGGTAAGAACAGCTTTAAAATGAAATAGCTTTTAACCAATATTTTGACGATTTACAACCCCTATAGCGTTTGATAATTTACAAGTTATTTGCAAGATAAACATATAGCACTGCTTGGTCTCAAATAACGACGAGAGGAACCGCTGAGAATCGCAATTAATTTGGTAGTTTAAGAATAATTTTACAATGTTTTTGGAGATTTTCCTTACTGTGTTTATGCCAATTGGAGTATTCAATCAATAATCGATACGGTAGGTAAAAAAGAACCATTTGTGAGTTACACAAAATTTTAGTCAAATTTGAAAACACTTCAAAGTTCAAAAAACATTGACACTTTCATGACATTTATTACCAACTATCTCGTGTTAATGCAAAAGTCCCTCATTTTTTATAAAAACTCGCGCTTTGCGCTCGTTTTATAACCTTGAATCCGTGCGACAAACTTGACATTTAAAAACGCGTACTTTAATATACTATTTAATTTTAACATTTTAATAAAACCACATTTAAAAATAGGTTTATAACCACTTCTAGAATCGAAAAATGACACTAAATACATAGGTTTCTATAAATAAAAAAATTTTTTTGCTAAAACTTAGTACATTCAATAAGATTTCAGAAATCGTACGTTATGTTTAAAAACTAGAGTAAAATTGATATCAGAAAGTTTTTACAGAATTAAAAAATCTTTTAAAATAAGCAAGTTTTTCAATTTTTTTTTAAACGCCGTTTTTCGAGCTTCTCTGAACTTGTCTTTTGCTCTCTGTTCGAAACTCGTTTTTTTAATTTTCTAAAACCTGTTCTTGTTTTTTTATAAACAACTTCTTTCCAAAAATTTTTTGTCAGATGTCTTTCAACTTTCTTTTACACTTTTCTAGTGCTTTTATCCACTAAATGTAGTTTCTTAATTTTTTTTGTTTTTTTAAAAACCGTTTTTTAGAATATTTTTTAATTGTTTTACAATTTTCCTTGACTCTTGTTTCTCTTCTCTTTTGACCAAACTTTTCGAACAGAAATCAAAACTGTTTATTCTTTTTGTAGTAGTTTCTGTATTCGTTCTCAGAAAAATAAATTATTCAAGTTTTTGTAATTAATATTGATATAATTATTACAAAATTTTGACAGTAAAGTTAATTTATCTAATCGGTAAGCAAAAATACGTTTAACAAAATTACTTATTCTTTTTATTAAGGTTATCTTTTGCAATAAAAGTTAGTATTTATGTTGATTTAACTTAATTTTGATTAAAGCTTTTTTTTCAGTGATTTAATATAAATGATATAAAAATAAAAAATCTATGTCAATCTCACAACTTTAATCAAACTTTTACTTAATCAAATTCTTACAAAAAAGTGGCATAGTGTTTTCTGTAGTAGTTATCTCTCATTATCAGTGCTAAATTTGTGTCAGTAATAATTTAAAGAATAAAAATGTATACTAAAAAAAAAGATTTATTGAAATTTAATCATTCCCTGATTTTATTTTTTTTTTCTCACTCAGTAGGAATTTATTAATCAATATTTAAAAACAATTCAATTTTGAGTTAATTAACAAAAGAATTTATTCCAGTTAAAATACTACCTCCTCTTTACTCGTATATAAGCCATTTCAAAATTTTCCAATTTCAATAAGATAATCCAAAGTACTGATTCTGTAAAATGAATTTTATATTCTCCTAACAAATTTTACTGGCCAAAGTGTCGAAGCGAAAACCGCTTGACATCTCTTTAAAAATTGATTTATTGCAGCTTTTCGCTTTGGCTTGTAACTCTTTTATTTATCTCCGTGACATCGATTGGTTTAATCCAATTCGTGTGAGCCTTGGTTGGCATAGTTAGGGTAAATTCTCTTGGGTACAAAACGAGCTGACTTAAATCCAGACGGATCACCTCCCGAAAAATCCAAAACGAAAAATCGAAACAAAACCTAATAGCTTTCAGCGTAGAAATTAGCTTCGGAAAACGTTAGCGAAACAAGATGGTAAACTTCATCGTGAAATACGAGTCTCGAGAGAAATGTGACCATCATTTCCTAGCACGTCTTCTATCCGGGAGGGGTAGTTTGGACGTAATGTGTCTCGACTATTACTGTTCTACTTCCCTCGACGCTTTATTGCCTTCAGAATGCAAGCACACGATGGGAAATGACACGTGTGTGTATTGCTGGAGATATATAACAAACGTCTGGTTTATGTAAAAATAAATATTTTGATAGCAAGGGGTGGCAAATGTTAAGCTGTGTTGAAATGTAATAAAACCAAGACAAAGGTAGCGGAAATTTGTGGGGGACAGTTATCAGACGCTAATTCCGTGTCGCGATAGTGAGGATTACACGCCCGACCGACGTAATCCTTATAGGGGTAGATGCATCTGGAGCCAGACAACTTGAATCAGACATGATATATTTTTCTAGGTTATTGTCTCGTCACTTATACCCCCCACTAATAGAGATTATTAGAGCAAAAATAAAGCGTTTTTTAAACCGCAATCAAAGAGGGGAAAAGGATGAAGCACTATATTAAAACAAGCTCAGGACTATCCCCTTTAAACGCCATTTATGACTCTTTGACTAACTCAACAGTTTTCTTTCTTTTATATTGTGACCAACAAAGAGCAATGAATAAAGAAACAATACATCCCACGTTCAAAATGACTCAATTAAATACACCCTAAAGTCAACATTTCGTTCTTAAGAACAAAGCTCAAAGTAAATTTATAAAGATGATAAATTCAACTTTTAAGTAAAAAGTTAACTACTTTTGCTAGAATTTTTGTGGTCATATTATTTGAAATGGGCGTATCTTTAGAGTGATCGATTGCAGGCTTTCTAAAGACATGTTTCCGAATTGCCTACAACCCCAGATTATTGCTCAGCTCAGATCAAATCTTTTCGACCGGATCTTGAACAATGTCGTCCTTTTGCCTTCCTGATCCAACAACCCATTTAAAGTCGTGTCTTTTTCCTGTCTGTCAATTTAACAATTTAACAGTGAAATTCCGGAAGAGATAAGGAATAATAACAAAGACAATAAGAATATTATAAAAATGACGAAAAGCAACGTGTAAAGTGTCCAATTACTTAGGAGGCAGACCTGAAAGCAATTAGCGAAAGTTAGGGAAAGCGTTGTAATGGTGCAAGTTGTTTCAAACAAAGGCTGAACATGAGTGCTGTTATCTGAGCTGATCGAGTGCAGGGCAAAGTCCCTCGGGACCTAAGCATGGAGACAAGTTTTCCATTCCCCTGAACGCCCAAGGCGCAACATAGGGAACCGGAAAATGGCAATCCTGAATGAAAACAGTGCATTAGTAGAAAAAGAGAAATTCTACGTAAAACAATTATTCCGAGGGATTAAATAAGGGTGCGAGTCGTCATACTTTTGCGTCTCACGTATAGCGACCGAGGTAAATCCCTAGAGAATCCGGCTAAAAAGTTCCCAACGCTAACTTTGTCTGCACACAAAGGGAGCGATGTCTTGAGGGAAAGGAACAAGGACAAAAAACAACTTGGCAGATAATCATCAACGAGCCTCCAGGATTCCTGTTGTTGATGCAAGCTCTTGTTCCTGCAAGACCATTGCTTGCCTTTCGCTGCAGGATTTACGGGAATATCGATCCAAAGTCTCTCACCTCAGTGTGCCCTTATATTGGAGCCAATTTAAGGCGCGGCTTTATCCCTACAAATCCCTTTCTACCGCCACCGGTTCAACTAAACGAAAAAAATATCAAATTGCAAAGAACAAAACAAAAACTTTCCTAATTTCTCTGCAATATCAAATTTCAATTAACCGCAATTTTTTTCTCTTCGTTCAAATTTAAACCATCATCAGCATTTTTTTTCTTACAATCCAATCACGAAATCCTGTCTTTTCGTGATGTATCTAGCTAATCTCCCGCTCCCATTTGGGGTGTCCGTCCCCATCCTCGCTTGATTGCTTTGTCAGGTCGCTTTATTGTCACCATTCACCACATTCCCACCCCGATTTTTCCATTTCACATCGATCGAAATATTTACATGGTGACCTTAAGCACGAGAATGCCAAAGTTCACACTCAAATAAATCGTCACACTTTCAACTTTCGAAGGGTAGCAGCTGACACCCTGGATACATAACGAGATTATTAGGACGAGTAAACACAGGACAAGCTCATCCCAATAAACGTCAAAGCTTAACGCGACTATAAATCACGACCAAGAATGTCAGTTAACACCAATTAAACGCACCCCGCAGGATTAACAAGATTATAAGTGGCATCGTCTGATGTTACAAATGTCTAGAACTTCATTAATTAACCACTTAAGGACGACAGAATAACCCAAAGAGGCTTTTTCATTTTTACGAAAAATAATGAGCTTGCCAACTCGAGGTCGACCAAAATTAAAATTAAGAACCACAAAATTTGGGCATGATGAAGCAGAAAATTGACACGTTTTTGTAATTTAAGACACAATTAAAATAATGCAATGTAAAATTCAATAATCTTTAGTATTATTTCTACTTTTACTTTACATTTACGCATTTCTAATTTTAATGTGTTTTAGACTAACATAACAGTTCAAATCTTATCCATTACAAACTTTTGTGACAACTTTAAATTTTGTTTTTTGTTAATTTTATTGATAAAATTTTTTGATTTAAAAATGATTCTCTTTATATACACAATTAGATAAAAAAAATTAGCTCTTAAAAACACAGTATCAAATCCTAACAAACATGACCAGTAATGTCCAAAAGACACATTAAACTAAAACAACTAGTTTTTTGAAACTAAAAGCTTATTTTATTCCAGGTTTATTGTTATTTAAGTATATATGTCTAATAGTAGTTTATATATTAAAAGCATAATCAAGAAAATTCTGCCACGATGGAATGTTTAAAGCCAGACGTGTAACTGAGGGCTTTTAATTTTTCGAGAGCCATTAGTAATGATTATGCCCGTAGTTTTATTTTATTTTAATTGCTTTGGTTCTAAAACTTTAAAAAAATTATAATTTTGGCCAATTTTGCGAAAACTGTATAAAAATCGAAATATGTAAAATTAGTCGGCAATTTTGGCATGCCTGGAATTCCGTCTGTTGTGACTGCTCATTCATGATGTTTCTGACACTTATTAGGCATTCATGTCATGTTGCTTAGTAAATTTAAATAATCAGTGCCATAAAATAGTATATTATTTATCAAGAGACTAAAGCGTATTATTTTATCCCGATAATGTAAATTTAAAATTTGAGAACTTAAAACGCTTGAAGGTTCAAATCACTCAAAGTAGTTTAGTCTCGAGGTATACACGCTATCTTTTGCACTTCTGATAAATATAAGAGCATTTGTGATTCGGAGTTGTTCATATTTTGAATCCTAAGAGATTTTAAATGTTACTTTAAGTCGCTTGAGACTAAAAGTGATAGAGGGACTACTACTACTCAGTGGAAAGTAAATTATCAACTTTAATCTCAAAAGTGTAAAAACTAAGATTATGTCTTAATTTTGGTACTTATAAACAAAATTATGGTTTCAAAATAAAATAAATATTTTTTGGCAACATTTTAACTTGCTCGTAGGAAATGGTTATTTAAGACAAAAGCAATAAAACATTTTTGTTTACCGCAACGTTTCGACTGTGGATTCAGTCTTCTTTAGACAGAATATATTGCATCATATATTGCATCCAACAGACACGTTTGGGTTATTTTGTTACTTTGTTTTAGTAAATATTTGGTATAAAAACAATATTTTTTAAAGAAATATGAATTTATTTGTTTGAATAACAAAATATAAGATAAGATAGGTAAAATGCCTTTATTTTAAAATAAGTACTATTAAATTCATGTGAAATTAAAGTTGAAAATGTGTCCGTTTGACATCACACTGAGTTGTTAAGAATAAAGATTTTAAATTTATATTTATTAAATTTATTGAACGTTGATGTCTTTTCTTAAAATAAGTTTTGCTTAACAAAACAATTAATTATATTAAATTTTTTGGTTTTTTTACAGTAAATTAAATATTGTCCCTAGTTTTTATGATAACCCATTAGAGCAATTTTTGCCTCAAAAATGTCTGCTTTTATGCATTAACATGCTTATAAAATTTTATTTTGTGACAATTTATGATTTTTGATTTTTATTTGTTAATTTTGCAAAATTTTTAATAGTTCTTTTGTTCTACAAATACATCTTTTTTGTATCGATACACAAAATTTTTAAATCTTTTTACTTAAGGCATTATGGCGACAAAATTTTGTCTTTTAATAATTTTAATAAAGAGATTTATATTATTATTTAGTACATTTACAGATTTTTTCTCGGACTTTAACAAAGGTTTTTTGACTGCATGCATTGACTGTATACAAAATATTTTGACCTTTCTGTTGTACCAGTTTTAAAAATTACTTATTATTTTTTACTTTTATTAGCTTTAATAAGATTAATTTTGACATAATACTGTCTTTTATTGATTAATGTTAAAATAATAAGGGTGGCATTGGACTCATTTTTTACCTGTTTCTTACCCTGAAAGTAACAAATGTTTACCTAAAAAAGTTGTTAAGATGTTTTGATAGGTGGGACATCAATTAACTAATATTATTCTTAGAATTTTTTAAATTTATTATTGCGATTACGTTTCGCTGTCTTTTTTAGGGCTTCTTCAGCTCAGGTTTGGTTTGCTTACCAACGAGGGAGTATTATGCTGTTTTCTGCTCGTTAGTGGAAGATTATCTGGTAATAGTCTTCTTTAAAACCATGCTAAATATCTCAGTTTTACTTTAAAAATATTAGTGGTTTTCGAAATACACGCTGCAAATTTTTTTTCTTAAAAAACTTTATTTTGATATACACGATGTATAGCAACATTGTATTTAAACAGAAACTTATAGATTGTATATCTCAAAAATTATAACTATTTGTGTAATTCAAATTTTGTGTCTATCACCTGTTAAAATTTGTGAAAAAACTTTAAAAACATTGTGTAAGTATGCAGTTGCCGCAAAAAAACATTAACTAAAACTTTTTATGCTGGTGAAGCAGAATTTTATTGCCAATTATAATCTCTCACCACAAATCCAGACTTATATAGAAGAATAATTATTTGTTTAATTAGGTAAAAAAGTTTATGATTTAATTCCGCGACAAGCACTACAAAGCAAACGCGCAGCCGTGTCTTTAAAGCCAGCCGCCACAAATGTCCCACTTTTTAAATAGGTCTTATAAATAAAACAAAGTAAATGGTAAGTTATTTGAAGTAGATCACACCAGTCTTAAAATGAGTTATAGCAGGACACATTTTGGCAGATGTTTTTCGAAGAAACAGCCAATATTGTCTTATTTTTAATAACAATTCAAATCCAGAGTAACTTTCGGACTTAAAATTTATCTCAGATCGTATCTATAACAATGGTCTTTTTTCTCTTAACTTTTTAAATGCTTTATTTTGATAAATTCCAAAATTTAATTGATTGTACTTATGTTTTTACTCTTCTATTATTTTTGAAGCATTTTTTATGGCTTTTTAGAAACCTTTTTGCTTGTTTTTATCTACTATCATTGATACAGTTATATTGGGTGATGTGAATAAAGGGTAGCAAAAGCTTTTACTAGCTAGTTATCTCCATTCAGCAAATGCTGATTGCATAGGTTTGTCCTACTTTAATCAAGCAAAAGCATTTGCTAATTTTTAAGCATTTCGCCCATTATAGCTGCTTCCATTGTGAAAAATTAATAATTTTTTTTAACAAATAATATTACATTATGTTATAAAAAAAAATTAAAACCTCTACAATTTTATTAATTAATTTATTGTATTAATTTTTTTATCATTTTTGAGAAGCTTGATAGTTCTTTACAAACTTTTTTGTCTTTTTTTATATATTATTCATAGATACAGTTATATTATAGCTCCTTCTATTGTAATTGATTAATGATTTCTCACTTTAAGAAATATTATTAATTATAATAATACATACAAATAATATGTTTTTAATTTTAGGATGGCGCGAATCGCTTCTGTCTTTTCCGAAGAAGTGGTTATCCGGGTCGTCTCTGGTGCCCCCCAACTCGACCACGGCTAGCACTGAGGTAATGGAAAAATCCCTTGTGATTAGTAAATGAGTAGATTCTTTGTGTTTCCACACCTGCACTTGACATTCTATTTCCCAAGTTGTGTATTGAAAATTCCTGATTGTTCCACCCTGTGTATTAGTTCCCAGCAGGTGGTCCAGCCTGCATCGGGCGTGCCAACTATTGAAAGTATCAGGTTGAAAAGCTCGTCGAATTCGACGCCCAAAGCACTGAAAAACTTCAAAGTAACAATTTTTCTCTGATAGATAATTTAAAAACCATCAACGTGAAGTGGAATAGGGTAGGTGAATCGACCCTACACGCTTTGAACGTAGGTGTATTATTAATTAATTCACAATGCAAATTTAGACGGATGCTATTATAACGCTACACTGCGGGGCACAAAGCAAGGGGGTTGCACCCTCTGTGAACTCACTGGTGGTATAATACACCGAGGACAATAGGACGCTTCCCTGACAAGGCTTATATCACTAAGATAATATTAATGAAAAAATAAATAAAAAAAATGAGAGATAAAAGAAGAGTTGAATTTTTGGTATTGATTGCATCAGAATCAGTGCAATTTTCTTATAATTGGAAACTCTATCGCTACAAAAATAGCCCTTAAATTAAGTCTGCGGCGAGGTCACGGTGAGGCAGGTAGACGAGGGGCAGCATTCGATCAATAAACTCGTTGCTTTGTGCACGCGTGAACTGTGTAAACCTATGAATTCCTGGCACGCATTTCTTTCAGCAGGAAGCGTTCCAGGAAAAAAATCAACGGTTTATTTTACAAGAAATATATTTCGTTAATCTGTAAAGCAGACGAGGAAAACAAGAACGGGGAAAAACCCAAGGGACATCAGATATGTAGATGGCATTTCTGTGTTCCATATCCCTTGAGACTCCTCAGGGATGATCCGGCGTAACCAAACATTAGAAAAAAGCAAAAACTGACTTTTAATTTCCACAGAGACAATATTTTATTAAATAAAATTGATCCAGTTTTTTATTAGTACGAGTAGTTCCTGCTTGAAAGGGAAAAATCCTGGAATGGAATCAATCGGATGATTGAAGTTAGGATCTTTGTCGGTGAAGCAAAAGTAGAAGGCTTCACTTTATTAGATCTGACAGTAACTCACTTATGTAACTGCCAATCGTGTTTCAAATCCTGACATCCTTTTCCGATAATAAAAAATCGAGAATTTTCCTTCCAATTTTCTTAATTGATTAAAGAAAGCGGATCAAGCCTCGTTATAAAAATTTTCTTTCTGAGTCGACACCTTTAGGGTAAATTCAGTGTACAGTTGCGGCTGCCAGACACGTGTTCTCGTTACGACCCTTCACATGGGGATTACCCCGCAATGTTGTGCTGAGTTTGTCATTAATTAACCTTTCCACTGATAGGCATCGAATTATAACAGAGTCTGGTCATCCACCCCAAAACACAAAATTTTCCAAACACCTGCCAATGTCCCCACAAACATCTCAACCTCCCTCGAAATTTATCTAATGCATAAGTTCCTCATTTATTATGCATCTCGTGTTTCGATAACATGATACGCATTAGGGGTGCTTTCGACAACAAACGTGTTATTTATATTTAAATATCAGAATTTCAGGAAACGTTGATTTAATGGAAAATTATAAATTATTAATTGTTTTTATAGTAATGCAGGTATAACGAGGGGTAACTTTCAACCAACCGAAAATATAATAGGGCAGTGTGCGTCATTACGAAAACAAGCACTACCTTATGTAAACAGCAGGAATGCTTCAGGATGAATAATATATCAAATCATAATAAATAACACGAAAGCGAAAAAAACGCAGTTTAGGAAAACGAAATTTTTTGTAGTTACAAAACTAACAACCACATATTAAAATATATAATAACTATTAAGTAAAAGGACTTGGGTTAAATTATCAAGCACTTATCTGGTAATAAACTGTTTTATGTCTTGTTAATTGTAGGTCAAAAATTTTAAAACTTGTTAAGTCATAGACGCACTAAATCTTTTTCCAGACTTTGCTTGTAAAATTGTCTGTTGATTTAACACCCCTAATTTTGAGAATATGTTGTGCTTTGTATAAAATTCTAACGCCTATCAAAACTAAATATTTTTTCGCTCTCTGGATAGATAGCTAGGGTTGTCAACATCGAGTTAACACTGAACTAAAGCAATACACACTAAAGCAAAAACCTGTTATTACATCTTTAAAAGAACTATTTACGTCGTTATAAATTGTAATCGCAATTAAAAGTTGTGCTTAAAAACTCGAACACATAAATTGTTCTAATTTATAAACAACAAAACAACATAACAAAAGCAAGCGTTTTTGAAACAGTCAATTGCAATAAGTTATTGACAATGCATTGCAATAAACAGTTTAAACAACAAATTATTTATAATCAAATAGTCCAATTTTAGGAAATGTTGATTTAATTCATGATTTAATGGAAAATTATAAATATTAAATTGTTTTTCCAATAATGCAGGTATAACGAGGGGTGGCTTTCAACCAACCGAAAATATCGTAGAGGGCAATGTGCGTCACTACGAAGACAAGCGCTACCTTGTGTAAACAGAAGAAATTCTACAAAATAAAATAAATAAAATATTAAAGCATAATAAATAAAATAAATGCAAAAATTGTATTTTACAGTAGAAGTACTAGGATGTATACAGTATACAATACTTCTTGTAATTTTTCTACAATTTGTTTATAATTATACTTTAAAAATTATTTTATGAAAAAAAAAACAGGAATGAATAAAGCTGCTGTTTCTGGAGCTTCTACAAAGAACTGAGCTTCATTAGAGATATAGGCCTGCTGTAGTTCTATTTCGGAATTTTGCGCGCAATGGGCATAGAGATAGAATAAAAGAGTGCGCTTGGTTGACATTTTCAACATCGAATAGTTTCAAATTTTTAAACAAAATAGTTTAATATACAAATAATAAAAAAAAATCCAAGTCAAACCCACAAGTTTAATCAAACAGAATTCTTATATAACAGTGGTAGAGTGCTTTCGAGAACTATGTTTCATCATCATTTTCTGAATTGAATAACATTTAAAAAAAAATTACTGGTGACAGACAGGTTGAATTTAAATCACTATTATGCGACGTTTCGTCTATTGTAAAATAGATTTCTTCAGACTAAAACAAGTGTACATATATAATGATATGTACCTTATAAACACAATTTTTACCCAATAGGTAAAAACACTGAATAAAAGATTGGTTATACATGGCAATAACATTTACATGAGTCAAAATTTAAAATACTGATTTACGATAAACAATGACGAGTTCGAAAATGTTGTTTTTGAACGGCTTTTACAATTCTAAGCGGGCCATAAGTCGTATTTATCTACAATGAGGGTAAATTTTTTGTTCACAATTTCTTAAATAAATCGTTCTTTTTACAATACATATCTTTTATATAATTTTTATTATTGCGTACATACAGGGTGTTTTTGAAGTAATGTTAAACATTTTAAGAGGTGATGGCTCTCGTTGAAAGAATTTTGAAAAACCAAATTTGCTTTAAACAAATATTTATAGTTTTTGAGATATACGCAGTAGGAAAATTTTTTCAGCAAACATTATTTTGAAGTTAACAGAGTCATTATGTGATTTTCTAAAACATATTTTAGAAATCAGTTTTTTATTAAAAGTTTTTTTTAAATCAAAGATTTTAATATTGCCGAAATCAAATTTATGTAGTTCATTAGATGAATATTGGACTAGTGCTGTTTTTTTACGATTATGATTTAAATTAGCAGGATTACAATCATTTTTGTGATTGTGTACTTAATTTTTCAAATTTTGTTTAATGTGACCAATGTAACATTTATTATGGTGTTACTTTAGACACTTCAACCAACACTTCATCTGATTTTACTTCTTATATCCTTTCTTTAGGACAATCCTTTTCTTTCACTGATCATTCTAAAATCCGTTACATTTGCAATAAAGGTTCCTTTTTAAATTATTTAAAAGCTTTAGAAATTTTTAGTTCCACCTGTAAATATTCTCTATAAACTGTAAATAACCAATTGAATTTTAATTATAAGATTTTATCTTCACTAGTTTAATTTTCATTAGTTAATTGCAAGTTTATTTATAATTTGGTTTCTTTATTCTTTTTATCAGTATTTATACTTTTTTAAATCAAATGTCAAATTGATCTCATTTAAAAAAAAACACACTTTTTTAAGCGGCTAAAATTTATCTTTCTTTTGTCTATTTTCCGTATAGTATTCTTTTATGTTTTTAATCTATTATTGCCAAAAGTTTAGTAAATACATTTTTTAACTTTCTTATAATTTTCATTTATACATTATTATTCAGGGACTGATGATAGGACATAACTTTTGAAAGCGCTTTGTTCCTGTCATATAAAAATTTTATTTGATTAAACTGTGGGTTTAACTTGGATTTTTATTCTTTTATTATTTGTATAAAAATCACTCCATTTTGAGAAAGAAGGAATGTTTTTATCGAATTTAAAGAACTTATTGTTTCTAACCAATTTTTGTTTATTTTGTAAAAACAGTAAGCTCCTGTAAATTATATTACTAATTAATTATTTTATTGTCAAATATAAGGTGCTCTGTTTTACTACAAAGTGACCAAATAAAATTAAATAGAACTTTCAAAAAACTACTACAGTATTGGCTATCCTTCGAGAGACTTCCAAAACGTTGGCTTATACTTCCTTTATCAGAAAATAAGAATTTGACTTAAATAATCAATCATTAATAACAAAGCAGTCGTATTTAAGCTGCTACTTCCACTGATGGGTTTAAACTGGAAGTAGTAGATGGCTGCAGGCAACGGCATTCTCGAGTCAGGCCTTAACCTAAAATTTGTACTTGCTCTTAGTAAAATAGTGTCATAAATTAAAAAGTTGTTGACAGAACTACTGATAGTCTAAGTACGCTTGCTTTTTTAATAATTTATGACTTAAATCACATTTTCATTTTGTCGTAAAAGTTTTACCTCAACTCAAATTTTAATATTATGTTTTACTATGTACACTACAAATATTTTAACGCTTATCTATACTAAAAGTACTTTTCTCTTCAATTTAGTTTAATTCAAGACGTCATTATTCACAAAAAAAAAGAAAATAATACAAGAAAGCAAAAAAGAAAGACAATAAATAAATAAAAAAAAATTAATACATAGGCAAAGTCTAGCACAAATTGCTACTCTACTTAACTAACTTTATGTAATACAAAATAAACAAATCAAAAAAAAAGGAAAAAGGTATAAAAATTTATATAAAATCAAATAAAACTACTAAAATTAGTCTCTACTTAGCTCTCGTACATGTTAGATAGCTAGAATTGCTAATAATAACATCGAGTCAAATGTAAACCAAAATCATACCTACTACGCTATACTACAGCAAAAACTGGTTGTTACGATTTTAAAGAGAAAATTTATTTACGTCTTTTAGCCAGTATTTACGATTACAAATATTTGTGCTTTAAAACTAGGATATAAATTTTCTAGTTGATAAAATACGCATTAATCAAATTATGATTTCAAAAAAGGTTGGTCGTTATAACCAATCAGTTGTCTAAAAGAATTTACAAAAACAAGTTTATACTTGTTTAAGGGGGGGGGGGGGGGGGGGGGGGGGCAAGGTAGTTTGCCGCGGGAATAGAAAAATCTTAAAAAGGGTGCCGTGATGGCAAAGAGTTTGGAAACCACTGTACAGTCTACATATTTATAAAAAATGTCGAAACACGTCAAATTTAAATTATAAATTGACTTTCTTTAATGTGAAAATACATTCCCTACCTTCAACCCTCTTCGAATGACAGGTACAACCTCTAATTTTTTAAATAGGAAGTATAGGCTTGTGATATCTCGTTTGAAAGGTGTCTTGATCCTCTACTCAAAAATGTTATCGTTTTCAAGTTTATCGCAAGAATTAAATTTCGCTATAATATACTCTAAATGTAAAATGTAATGAAAAATATTGCCAAAACGTTCGCGGTGAATATTTTGAGCATCTACATTGAAATTCACAGTTGTTTTTAGTGTTTTACATTTTATCATATTTTACATTACATTTTACATTTTGAGTATATTACAGCAAAATTTAATTTAATTAAAATGTAATGGAAAATGTAACAAAATGTAAAACATTAACAAGAACTGTAAATTTCAATGAAGTAGATGTTCAAAATGTTCACCGCGAAGGTCTTGGCAAACTATATTTTACATTGTGAGTATATTATAGCGAAATTTAATTCTATCTTTAATCTTGCAATAAATTTGAAAACGATAACATTTTTAAGTAGAGAATGAAGAGACCTTTTAAACGATATATCACAAATCTATACTTACCATTTAAAAAATTGAGGGTTGTAGGTACTTGTCATTCGATATTGAAGATAGGGATCGCATTTTTACCTTGAAGAATGTTAATTTATAATTTAAATTTGACGTGTTTCGAAATTTTTTATAAATATGTACAGGAACTGAAATAATGAATTTATTCCATTTGGCTTTTACACATTGTATAAGCAATCTGTAGTTAGAATCCGCGGCAATAAAACGTAATAAACGGATTCGACAACAAACAACTGACAAAATAGAATTAAAAAAAAACTTAGTATTGGCTAACTTTTGAGCATATTTCAAAATGTTGAGTTATCTTGTATAAGGTGTCCTAAGTTTTATCTCCACCTACATGTTTACATTAACTCTAATAAAAAAAATGTGAAAAAATTATTTTATTTAATTAATAAATTATTAAATAAAATAGAAATACCTGTATGTCAAATATAATAATTTCAAATTCGAACAGGTTGAATAATTGAATATACTTCAATAATATTCACATATAAATATTTTTTGTTGATTTAGTAGGCTGGATGTCAATAAATATTACTTTGTGTGATAATTTTATTCAAAATAAAAATAATTTTGGTTTATTATTTATATTTATGTATGTCAAACGTACTAAATAAACAAAAAATCTCTAATCAAAGGCATCACAAAAAACACCAACAATGATAGGTAATTTTTTTATAATATAAAAAAGTGTTTTTTTTTGGTAGAGAAGTAAAAAAAAATAAGCAAAAACACTTTCCGACCGAAGTTTGTTAGTCAATTCCTAAAATATATAAAAAAGAAATTTCAAATCTACCAACACATATAGACACTACATAGGAACTTTATGCAATTACTTAATGGTTGTATTAGTTTTTCTTTAAAAAAAAACTCTCAAATTAGGTGATGCTTTTCTCAGAAAACATCTCTTCGTACGAGCATATCAGCTTCCTCCAATTCATTCCGTAACACGAGCCGCATCTATATTTAATTTTCAATATATCTTATCCTCGCAATTTTCCGCCAGACTAAATCCTCTTTAATCCCCCTCAAAAATTAAAAAACGTTAAACCTCATTAGTTCAAATATATCTTCGTACTCTCACATGGCCGTGTTTAATTTCACGCTCCCGTACGTTGTAAATTTTCGCCATCCAGGTGAGAGTTACGCTCTGGCGAAGCTGCATCCAGGACGATATATCTAGAATTTTGTGACACCCTTTCATAATGAAAATGAAGATAAAAGACATGAAAGTACACCTCGTAGAGTCCGGGTTGCGACCCTTGTCTGCTCTCACGGTTCGCTCTATATTTCATTCCGATCGATAACGATGCTCATGTAATATAAATGTGTACAGTCGGATACTTGCGTAAGCTTTGCGCTTTACTACGGCTCGCTTTTAAGCTCTCCACGATTGTCAAAAAATTACACGGTTTATTTTATTGAACGATGGAGAAATTTACTAGAAAGGGATAAAGACACTTGGATGGGAGTTTCAAAGTTGCATTAGCTTCCAGAGAGATTTATGAATTTTAAATGGACCGTGTTTCAGCAGGAAAAAGTTTCGGGATGATGAAAATATGGAAATTTAATACTCCTGAATAATAAAATGTTTATCTTATTTAAATAAAAAAAATACAACAGGTAATATGTAGTTAAAACTTACTTACCTTACTTGGTTTTATGTGCTATGCTTTCTCTGACAATTTCTCTTGCTCTTTTCTTTCTAAGATAAGGAATCAGGAAGTCGATCCGTACACTGAAACATTACTGCTCAATGTGTGCATCATTTCGAAATAAGACTAAAACAGCAGCCCTTTGCCTCTAATGAAACTCATTACCTTGTTTGCAATAACCTTTCAAACAGCATTTAGATCGATATCGAAAACCTAGATGTAAATTACTGCAAATGCAGCGTAATAACAGAGAACATAAAAAGTTTTCTCATCTTCTGCACAATTGCAGGCGTCATCTTTACTACAATAAATATAGTAAGCAATGTCTACAAAAAACTGTTGGTCTTTTTTGTTGGAATACATTAGATATTCTTTTCTGAGCTTGGACTAACTCATTTATTGAACAGAAAGTTTTTGAACATAGTATGTATATTTCTTTTATCAGAAAATAAAAAATTGACTTAAATAATCAATTATTGTTAAAAAAGCAGTCGTATTTAAGCTGCTACCATCCTCTGATGGGTTTAAACTCGAAGTAGTAGATGGCTTGAGGCAACTGCATTCACGAGTCTAGCCTTAACCCAACATTTTTGCCTGCTTTTAGTAAAATAGTGTCATAAATTGAAAACTTGTTGACAAAAGTACTGATAGTCTAAGTACGCTTGCTTTGTTAAATAATTTATGCTTGAGTCACATTCTCATTTTGTGATAAAAAAGTACCCGTTCACGTCGGGCTGCCTGTTTTATGCGACCGTTACTTGGATTGCGTTTATTTTTGCATTCCGTTCTCAAAAATTTAAACACTAAAGTCTGCTGCTACTTCTGGCAAAACATTGCCATAGACTTCTTAATTTTATCAAGTTCGTTTTTTTCAGACCTTTTTGTATATTCCTTTTTTTTGTCAATTTACTTTTTTCTGTAAATTTTCTTATTTCTTCGTATTGTTTATAAAGCTATACAGACTGTTATGGAAGTGTATGCAAAAAATTTAACCATAGATAGAACTCACAAAAATAAACAAACTATTTATTTAGCATTTTTGTCAAAAACGCACCCTTACCGAGTTAAAATTAAAAGTAAGTAGACCACGAAAAACCATACCCGCCTATGTGTTAACGCAGCGATCAAAACACACCAGAAAAAATTCAAGACAAAAAGCTTACCAAAGAAAAGTGTAAACACAGCTGATTTTAGGTAGGTTAATAGGACAAAATAAGACTTGCCTGATAAATTAATCACTAAAGACCGGACCGAGTTGCTGATAAGAATGAAACAAGTAAGGGGTGTCCATGCATTAAACTGCACGAAGTCGCTAAATCTATGCTGTATTATCGACGGTTTTGTATATCCCTTGCGTTTTGTATTGTCTGAGTAAAAAATGACAATCGCCCAGCCGTTATTGCTCAAATGGAAAGGATTAAATAAAAACCAAGGTTGAGTTGGTCCACTTCAAAGGAAAAGAAAACGCATTTTTTTGTCGACGTTCGTGCGTTGATATTAAATTCATTGGCGTCGCACAGTAAAAGTTTTAAGGTACCTAATAAATATTGTAAATTAATTAAATCTTTTGGTCACTTTGCACATTGAGATAAATATGGACTGTTCACATTTACAACTACTACCTTCTCCAAATTTTCGTCAGTAAAATTAGTGCGATGTGTCGTAAAAATATTTTTAAACCGCGAGAATGTTCTTGCCGTGTCACTGCTTGTAATTGGAGCGACTGCAAAATTAGGTATGAGATATCCATATTTTTGAAATGTGTCACCTTTACAAGTTCCTTTACAAAAGTCTTTTAAAATAGAATACCCGACATTTTTCTTAAAAACATTTTCAACCTTTTGTTTTAACCGTTGACCAAAATCTTCGGGAATCGACCTAAGGTGACTTAATAAATTTTCAACTAATGGGACATTTTGTGCTAAAGGAATATTCTGGCGTTCCAATCCACGAATGACTTCGGGAATTTTTTCGAAGTGGTCGGCAATAAATTGAAGTTCTTCTAAAAGTTTTGCGTTTGCCACCAATGCTTTACACTGTTTAATACTTTGTGCATCTTCTTCTAAGCTCTCGACCACATTCTTAATCGATTCAAAATTTTTCGCATAAAAAAAACTTGCCTCTAGCGTACCCCAGCGTGTTATAATAACCGGCTGCGGTGGTAAAGGCAATCCTGGACAGATCTCCCTGTACATATTTATCCGTAATGGCGCTTTCAAAAAAAATTTTTTACAATTAGATATAAGTTTGTCTACTTCGACAAAATTATCTCGGATAAATTCGCAGATCCGGTGGAGTCCGTGTGCAATGCATGTTACATGAATCATATTTTTGAAAACATTTTGTAGAAGGTTTCCAGTTTTTATCATATAAGCAGCAGCGTCACTAACAAACAGAATGACCTTTTCATAATAAATTCTAGAATTTTCAAATAAGTTGTTAAGTGCCTCAGTAATAACATCAAACATAGTGTTTGCGTTTACTTGGTGGCGAATTTTTGTGGTAATTAAATAAGGTGTATATTGTTTTGAAGAATGTAAAATACCAACTACAACATTAATAATGCAACGGCCCTTAATATCTGTGGTTTCATCCGCACTAACCCACATATAATTATTAGCAATATTATCTTTCATTAATTTTATTGTTTTGTCGTAACTTTTTGAAATACAATTTTTACGCAGGGTAAACTCATCAGGAATAGACTTGTTAGTATATTTTTCTAAAAGTATTTTAAGAATAGGGTTCTCTAACTTGTGAAGCGGAATGTTAGCCATTAGAAAAGCATCACACAATTCTTCATTAAATTTTAATGTGTCCTCTTTATTTTTTTAAAAGGTTTCATTATGGAATTTTTTTTCGCAGTGCCGAGTAATACTCTGCCTTTGATAACACCAAATATGCTGGGGATGGTGTCACGCCTACAATATTAGTAAGAAATAGGTATACATTTAATAATAAAAACGTTTGTAACATGCATTTAAATATTGATGAGACCCCTAATACAAAAATAATCCGCACGGCTATGAGACGCCGATCCTTGAGTTCTTATCAGCAACTCGGTCCGGTCTTTATTAATCACAAATTCACAATAAATGTTCAAAATGTCGTCCTTCGTTGTTAATACACGCTTGCAACCGGCGGCAGCGCCGCGGCCTGGGACCTACAAACATTCCTGGATTTGCGCTAACTTTTTCTGCAATTTGCATTACACGATTAGTGAATTCTAGGAGAGGCATAAAATAATTGTTTCACAAAAAAATCACTTAGGTTTACGGCCATAAAAATGGGTCCATAACGACCCATCCACTTATTTTTAAAATGATTGTTTTAATTGATTGATAACACAAATGATTGTTTTTGTTGTAACACAGCACTTCACATTCGTAACCTTCACCCTCGACTTTACCATTGTTATAAATTTAAACAATGCGAAATGAGGTTACGCCGGTAGCCAGTATCAGTGTTTTTTTTAAAAAAAAACGCTCAGGTTTTTATAAGATTAAAATTTTTATCGCTTCGCTTGAACTTGAAAATGCCATCACGAGCGCAGTGTTAAATTAGGGGTTACAAAAATGTAAAATTAAATTTTTGATATTACAAACAAAATTTGTGAAATTTACATCTTCACAACAAATTAAAACACCTGTTAAAATTTTTGCAATACCTTCCATAACACCCTGTATAGTTTTGTTTTAAATATTTTAGTTTCTATGGTTAAAACGTATTTGATATGGTACTTTTGTACCTGTTTCTCTTACAATAAATTATTCACATCTACATACAGTTGTCAATAATTGAAATGGAATACCCTAAGATTTTAACAATGTTTTGAGTCTTGTAACTTCTGCAAAAATGTATCAATTGAGATGACCTTTCTTTATCTGAGTAGCTTATTTCTTATACCTTAAGATGTTTAATAGAGCGTTTCTTGTAGATATGCTGTGTAAGTTATACAGAGTGTTAAATACAGGCTCTGCAAAAAACGAAAAGTTTAAACTGCTCCCATTTTAACAAAAAAAATTATGAATTTTATAATTAATTCCTGAAGAGCGTTAGACCCAGCCCTCAAAACAGTTTTGCAGTTTTTGAGCTAAGTTCATAAATTAAAACAAAATTTCAAAAACACTGTTTTTTGCGCTACAAACAATAATTTTGTTTATTAATGTAAAAACTTTTCCTTTTTTGCCTTATTCTAAAAATAACAGGTTAAACTTGAATATAAGAAATAAATTACCCAGAAAAAAACATATCTCAAATAATAAATTTTTGTAGGAGTTACAAGACTTTAAACTTTATTAAAATTTTAGGGTGTTCCATTTCAGTTGTTGAGCACTGTATTTTGCCAATCAACTTTTGATATAAATTTTTTAATAAAATCTTCAGACTATTCAAAAATCCCTCATATTTAGACACGGCAACATGACTTTTTACTTCTGGATTAAGGCAATTGCCACATAGAGATATCATTAAAAAACGATCAAAAATGGTGATGGAACCCGAAAAAGGTCCAAAATCTATTCGACTAATAAACGGACACACAAAAAACTTGATAAAAATAACCCAAAAATCTAATAAAATTTAGTAATATCGGGTTAAAATTGATCATTTTCAGACAGCTTCTTACACTTTTAAATTTCTGTACCACTTAGCATTGGGCACTTCAAAAACCATATAAAAATGATTGAAGATAAGCCGTAAGTTTTATAAAAATTCAGTAAAAACAACTCAAAAGTTGGTATCTCCAACAGCCCAAACTACCTTTTCCACTCCTGAATGCATTTTCTAGAACAATTACAGTTACAAGAGTTACAAGACTTTAAACCTTGTAGGGTGTTCTATTTTAATTGTTGAGCACTGTATTTTCCCAATCAACTCTTGATCAAAATTTTTCAATAAAAATTTCAGATTAATCAAAAATACTTCATTTTTAGACACGCCAACATGACTTTTTACTTCTGGATCAAGGCATTTGCCACATGCAGAAATCATTAAAAAACGATCAAAAAAGGTAATGAAACAACCGAAAACAGTCCAAAATTTATACAACTAATAAACGGGTACACGAAAAACTTGTTAAAAATAACCCAAAAATTTAATAAAAATTTAGTAATATCGGGTTAAAATTCATCATTTTCAGACAGCTCTTATACTTTTAAATATCTGTACTATTAGCATTGGGCACTTCAAAAACCATATAAAAATGATTGAAAATAAGCCTTAAGTCTTATAAAAATTAAGTAAAAACGACTCAAAAGTTGGCATTTCCAACAGCCCGAAATACCTTTTCTACTCCAGAATGCATTTTCTAGAACAATTTTGCTTAATCATCTAAGCTGCTTCGGTTCTGCAAGAGTTACAAGACTTTAAGTTTGTTAAAATTTTAGGGTGTTCTATTTTAATTGTTGACCACTGTAGTTAAAAAGTGGAAATAAAATGGCTGTAAAGGTGTACCAATTATCGTTTCCTGTCCCATTATGTTAATTCAGCTTGAAAAATTCAAATTAAAGCCCAATTTGCGTTTATGGGGACCTAGGCACGTCCACTTCACTTAAAAAAAATTGTGCGTGATTACTTGGTGTGTCATGCAAGTCACGCTAGGTTTTTCCTATCGATATAACCGGCGCGTGTAGGCACTAGAACTAAGGGTGAGTAGGTTAAACGAAGCAGTCGCGTGCATCCACTTCTTCCTCCAATGTCATTGCTAAAATTTGAAAAAAAATCATGCACCGTTGAAGAATATTCTGAATCGATGACGTTAAGCAAACACACTAATTGGGCGCGGTGTTGTACGAGTGATTCACGGGATGTTAATTGGTGTCTCACCCCCCTTCAAGCCCTGTTCGCGTGTTCGCATCCCTTGTGATTTTCCCCATCTATGAATATATGGATGATTCTGAAACTGAATTACGCGAATCGTCAGGGGTAGAGCCGTTATGGCAATCATGCGGTCGTTTCAGGAGAGAGATATGTGATGCGTCGTTTGGTTATACATATGACGATTCACACCAAGCAAGGTTTTGAAAAATTGGCATTGAAATGACGAAAATGTTATGTTTAGATCGGCTTTTCTCCTGATGTTTGCTACTTAATAATTCATTTGATTGCAGGAACTCCCCCTACCGAAGCTCCCTGTACCGTTGTTAGAACAAACCATGAACAAGTACGAGTACACAATGAGACCGCTCCTGAACACAGAAGAACAAAGAAAACTTAAACATCTCATCGAGAAATTTTCAGGACCGGGATGCCTCGGAACGCAGCTGCAATTGTATCTACAAGATAGAAGAGAGAAAATGGATAATTGGGTACATATAAAATCTTAATTAATTTAAAAAAACAGACACTTTTGAACCAAACTTTTCAGTCAAAAGCAAAGATAATAATTGATTACAAAACTATAAATTATCTTATTCTAAAAAACCGTATAGTATACTGTTACAGTAAAAAAAGAGGTTTTAGTCCAGTAAAAATGTACAAAATACATATTTACAAATAAAAATAATTGTTGGGAAAGTCTTTATTTTTTGGTATGTTGTAATTTTCTTCTTGTAGTTATAAATCTAAAAGACCAATTAAAGAAACAACTCCTAAACTCATTTAAAGAGGGTTGAAAACGGTTTTTTGCAAATATCTTACATATATTATATTTTTAGTAAAAAGTCAATCTTGTAGTCTGTAGAGAACAAAATTTTGTACATCTTTTTTTTTTGAAATTTTTATTTATTGATTAAGTATTTTTGATTTATGGCCAAATAAATAAGTATTTTTAGTGGACTTTAAAATTTCTGTATTTTCAAATGGTGGTGTAAATTGGATGTCCATATAAGGTAGCTTCAAAACTATTAAATTTAGAAAAAACCGGTTTACATATTTTTAGTTTGTTTATTGAGAAAATAATTTTGGCACAGACCGCATCTTGCTACCATTTATTGTTCTAAAGATATAGGTAAAACTTGACATTTTGCTATTTTTTACGTAAATTCTAATAGAGTAATTAAGTATATTTTTAGCTAGCAGTTTAGCCACAATAACAATAAGTTGTATTTTTTAAATAAAAGTTGTTAACTTTTAAAGTTTTAAAATGCAAATTTTTTTCTGATATGAAAATATTCAGAGTGTTTTTGAAGTAAAGTTAGAAATTTTAACAAATGATAGTCCTTGTTAGTCCTTGTTGAAAGAATGTTAAGAAACCAAATTTGCCTTAGACAAATGTTTCTAAATTTTGAGATATATGATGTAAAAGGTTTTTCTCAAAAACAGTGTTGTCATACATCGTGTATCTCAAAACTAATGTTTTTTTTATTTCCACCGTATTATCTCAAAAACCAGTAACATTTCAAAAGAAAAATGCAAATATTTAGTATTTTTTCAAAAAAGACTATCACCTACTAAAATTTGTAAAGTTATTTCAAATACAGTCTGTATATCTGATTTTAACATTAAAGCTAAGACTATCACCAGAAAAATTTCTATACGAAAATAATAACTGTTATACATCGTATCTCGTTCAAATTAATTTTAAAAAAAAGTTCTACAGTGTATAGCTCGAAAACTTTAAACATTTGTAAAGACAATATTAGTTATTGAGCATCGTCTCAACGAGAGAGCTTGTTTCTCAGTTAAAATTTTAAAAAACTTAATTTAAAAATTCTATTAGTTGGCTTTGAAATAAAAAACACTTTTCGATAGAAATAATTTTATTTAAATATTTAACAATAAATAAAATTAAAATGCAGTAAAGTTTTACAGTTGTAAAAAAAACTGTTGTAAGAAAAGTGTTTTATTTTATTTCAAATACAATGCTACCAATATTTTAAAAAGTTTGACATGTTAAAATGCAATATTCAAAAAAAAGACAAAAATAAATTATTAGCATGTCAAAATTACCTCTACCGATACCTGGAAAGACATCAGCCAAGTCAAAAAATATTTAACCGATTGGTAGAAAATTTGAAATTAGGTATTCAGTTTTTTAAAGCCTACGTCTCAAAAACTTTAAAAAAATTTATAAAAAAAGCAAATTAACGTATTGGGATGTGTTGCCGCAAATCCTAATATATTTCCAAAACAAAAAATGAAATAAATGTTAAACGAAATAAACATTATCGAAATCAAGTACAAGTATCACAAATCTCACCAATTCAATTGCGCGAAGGTGTTGCTGAAAGAGGCTAAGAGTTTTGACATTATTACATTTATATAGTTAAATATAAATCCAAGTTTTATGGCGATATCATACAGACAGACAGGGCTTATATAGGAAATGACAGAACTATAAATCGTCACAATTTATATTATTGGAGTGATGTCAATCAGTATCGTACAGTTGACAACGCGGTTTATCAAGAGAGATCTGGATTTAACGTCTAAGTAGCTATACAAAGAGAGAATTTTAGGGTACCACATATTTAAAGGACATATGAACGGAGAAACTTATGTCAGAATATTACGAAAACAGTTGGAGCCAGTACCTACTAGAAGATTTACCTCTTCAAGATTATAAAGGTTTATATTTTCAACAAGATGGAGCACCTAACCGTAATGCACAAAATACAATAATATTTTTAAATATTACATTTGGAAATAAGTGGATGGGTATCCATGAATCGATAAGATGCGCAGCTAGCCCTTCTAGACTTTTTTCTGGAGATTTTTGGAAGACATCATTTACAAAAAAAAATGGCACAACAACGTGCAAGACCTAACAACTAGTTTTGAAAATACCATCTACAGTGTAAACCGTATCTATATCATAAACACTTTAAGATCCGGTGTTAGAAGCAGGTGTCAGTTGTGCATCAATACTAAAGGTCTTTTCAATGACTCTGAAGTGCCGAGCAATAAACTGTTTATATTCAATTATTAACCAAACCGCTAATAGTAAAAGACACCGCAAATGCAGTTAGATATGCCGACCGTTTAATTCTAAATTTACCTATAAAACGTCTTAACATAGAGATTATTTTTGCCCGAATCGCCATTCTTCTCACATCTGCGGTAAAAACCCTGAACAAATTCAGTCCCTCATTTCCAGGTAGTTTTCTTAGTAAATTGAGGTTTAAGCTTAACATTTAGAGAAATGCAACTACAGAATGCCGCTCTCTGCATTTACTGAATATTATAATTTTATTAGTTGAGATCTCAGAGCCACAATAATAGTGCTGTCTTTGAACATTTCTAACTAGATTAATGGTTATTATTATATCGATTACTTGTTTACTAGGTACTATTAAATATTAAAAGGTTGCTTCTATAATTTGTTTTTGTTTTTTCTAATGCTAAATTTCAATTATCATTAATTTTCTTCATTGTTAAGTATTTCAATAAAAATATTTATTTAAAAATGTCTTTTTTAAAAGCCAACTAATAAAATTTTTAAACTAAGTTTTTTTTATTTTAAGTAAAAAACAATAACTTGAATGTACAAAAGTATATTGTATATTCAAATAAAAAAATAAGCTTTTTAAAAATATCAAAGTAAACTAAGATTTACATTTAAAAAAATACAATTTACAGTTATTGTGGCTCAACTGCTAGCTAAAAAAATATTTAACTACTATATTAAATTCTTTGTAAAAATGTGTCTATATAATGTTTTTGTTTTAAATCAATACTTTTAATAATAAAGATATAAATTTTTAGAGTTTTCATTAAAATATCAACTTTTGGCTATATCTTTAAAACAAAAACGGTACTGGATCCGGTCAGTACCAAAATTAATTTCTCAAAAAATGAGCGTGAAAATGTGTAAACCTTTTTTTTTCTAAACTTTATATGGACATCTAATTTACACTATATATCTACTAAACTATTTTCTCGTAACATTCTACGTTTTTCCAATAGCTATTCTACGTCAAATTGATCGCAAAAGAATTAAAGACATCTGTAACGCTTTACAAAAAAATATACAGACTTAAACCATAAAAATAATTTTTAGAAAATTGATTTTTGAATATGTATTATTATTTTTTAATACTTTTTAATTAAATAAGACGATTCGGTACTAAAAATTAAGCCAAAAACCTATTCCCTGTAGAAAGTTACCGCAAAAGTTGTCTAAGGCAAGCTTTATAACTGACGTTGACGACAAAAAAAGATTGCCGCCACATGTCAATGACAAACTAAGCAAAGGCCCTCATCGGTTTTTTATTAGTTATTATGAGAAGTTGTACAAGTATTATTATTCCGTTAAAATTTTTATTAATTTCTACATTTTTTATAAAGTCATCTTTTATTAATATGAGAATTAAAAAAATAAACAAACATGAAATAGGTAGTTTATTAGTGTTGGTGGTGTAAAAAAACATTTTTTATAGTACATTACCAACGCTCAGACAAAATTAAATTTGTAATCTTTTAATCGCACGATATCAGTTACTTTCCACACTAGTGATGTAAATAACTATTGTTCAAGCGTCGAGAGTCACTACAAATTAGCCATGTTTTTAGTTAGTAAATTAGAAGTCAAGTAATCGATCAATAAAATTGTTGGTCAATTTCTTTGGCTTGCATAAGGTATACTTTACAATTTTTACATAGGCCATGAAATTTTTTTTATGGCCATGGCCACCAAAAAACAAAAATGTGATGGGTACACCACCGGCTTGGATTGAAACTGGTCGACACATGCTTTATTGAGAGAAAAATTACAAAAGTCTTAGATAAAATTTTTGACATTCTTGTAAGCAATTTCAATTTTCTCTCTTAAAAGCGCACGTGTTTACGTATTTTACTTGTTGTTAGTTGTCTATAGATAACAATTTAAATTAAAAGCAAATTTTATATTTCCATAATTTAGATGTAAATATCATTGCAAAATAGGGTTGTAAAAAAACAACTGAAAAATAAAAAAAAACTATAACTTTCATGATAAATAAGAAATGTTATTCTTGTATTTATTAATTCATTATATTTCACAAAAAATGAATATTTGATCAATTATTTGATCAAATAATGGATAGCCTTTGGCTTCTAAAATTATTAAAATATTGCCTCCGAGCTTCATATTAGCAAATGTATTTACTAACTTGTAAAATTACAATTATTACTAATTAATTAATTACTGATTAATTTATAAATTGAAACAAAATATTACTTTTAGTTTCTAAAATAGTTAAAATTATATCTTTGTATTTCAAAATTAGTAAAATGTTGTCTCTGTAATATGTTTTTTCCGGTCTTTAAAACTGTAAAAACAATTTTTGCCATTACTGATTTAAAAATTAAAAAGATATATTGCTCTCATATTTTCAAATAGCAAAATATTGCTTCTGACCATAAAAATTAATAAAACGTTGCTTCGTAAAATAATGTTGTCTTTGCAATTATTATTAAAAAAAATTAAAAAAGCTATTGCTTCTAGTGTCTAAAATTAGTAAATTACCTTTTCATAATTTTCAATTCAGTAAAATGTCATCTCTGGCTCTTAGATTAGTAAATTATCCGTTTCTGGCTTCCAAAATTAGTAAAATGTTGCTTCCAGTTTTTGAATTAAAGATGTTGCTTCCGGTTTCTAAAATTACAAAAACAATGTCGATTTTGCCACCATTATTAAACAAAAACTATTGTCTCTAGTGTTTAAAATTAGTAAAACATATTTCTGTAATTTTAAACTTAAGAAAATATGGTCTATTGGTTCCAAAGTTAGTAAAATGTCGTCTTCGACTTCAAAATTTAGAACAAATGTTACCTTCGTATATTTCTGAAATTAAACAAATGTAAAAAGACCTTACTTCCAGTCACATAAATTACTAAGATGTACCTTCTGTTTTCAAAATTAGTAAATTACTGCTTATGGCATCCAAAATTAGTAAAATGTTGCTACCATCTTTTTCAATTACAATAACAATGTCGCCTTTGCCATCATTATTGGAACTATTACGTTTGGTGTGTAAAATTGTAAAACACACCTCCAAAATGCAAAATTAGTAAAATTTTGCTTTAGAATTCTAAAATTGGAAAGAATGTCAACTTTGTTAATTTAAACAAAGTAAAAAAATTGCCTCTGAATCCTAAAATTAGTAAAATGTCAAATCTGACTTCCAAAATATAGTAATATATTGCCACCTCTTTTTAAAATTTGTTTCCATTACTTATTTGTACATTGTAATTAGTAAAATATGGTCTCTGGCTCTAAAAACTAGTAAAATGTCGGCTCTAGTATTAAAAATTGGAAAAGATTATTAAATTATTTATTAAAAAAAACATGAAGGTTTAAACTTTTAATCATATTTGTTTTATTTAATGAATCCTGATAAAGGATCAATAAATCCAAATTATTTTTTTATTTTGAAAAACCATTTACTTTAATAGACTTTTTTTCATCTGGATACAAAGAATGTGAAGGCTTAGCAAAATTGGTGAAAGAAGTGCTATTCTCTGTGAATAAATACATTTTCCGTTTCCTTGTTATTAGAAAAATTAATAAAGGGTATTTTCTCATAAAGAAAGTAACCAAAGAGTTAATGAAAATTAAATTCGTTTTGAAACTAGATTGGTGCAATTACGGAATTACGTCGTGTCAGTTTGAGCATCGAAGCGCAAGTTCCAAGGTTCCCCCAAGCCGAATTGATCTTGTTAGCTATGAAAATTGTTTGATCACCGATTCGGAAAGTAAACGTAGTATTTTCCACCCTCCTTTCGGCTAGTTAACATTACCTATCCCCATATACGTCATTCTATTGACATTAAAATTGTAGAATGTCAAATACTTTTAAGCGTAAAAAAATATTCCACAACAAAAAATCGTTGACCTTTCCTATCCATACATCAGAATAGATTTAACCCTGACCGAATCCTTCAGTAACACCCATGACAAACATAATTTTGATTTATTATTTAAATAAGAAAAATTAAACTAATTACAATCGATAGTAACATTTGACAGCTTTAAACAAGTCATCAATCTACATTTTCCAACGTCATTGAACATGTCCTAATCCCAAGAGACCTGAAGAGCAAACAGCGCATTTCGCAGCCCCTAGAGGGATTAAAAATTATAATTGGATTGTACTGGGATAGAGTGCCAAAATCTACATGCAAACCCACACAAAAATTCATTTATATTTAAATCAATAGACACGCGAATTTACAAGTCGTAGATTACAGCACACCACAATAATTAATATGCGGTAACCTAGCAACCGAAATGAGTGCATGCAAAACAAAGAGCAGTTGCCAAGCAATAGCTACTAACATTAAAAAATATTTCTCTATAAAAAAACACCGAAAACGAGAATTTCTCAATGATTGCAGCCAATCAGGGGGAACGCAATCCACGCACGCGTTCCTTCAACCACCAATCGCGCCAACCCCTTGTTTCCATAAGACAATAGGGGATATAATCCGATTGTTCCACTCTTTTACACCACGTTTTCTTTACAGGCAAACGACTACTGGCTGGATGACATGTATCTGAAAAATCCGGCAGCACTTCCCGTAAATTCCAATCCGGGAATGGTGTTCCCACCCCGGAAATTTACTACGATACTGGACGTTGCCAGATTTACAGCTCGGCTTCTAGATGCAGCTTTGGATCATAAGGCTATCCTGGATAAAAGATTGCTTCCGGTGGAAAAAGCTACATCCAGAGAACCGGGACAACCGCTTTGTATGGCTCAGTATTATAGAATTTTAGGAACTTGTAGAATACCTGGAAAGAAAAAGGATAGCCAGTTTATACCAAAAACAGCAGGAGAATCAGAACATGTCATTGTAATTTGCAGAAGCCAGTTGTATTGTGTTCCAGTACAAGCAGCTGATCGAGGAAGACTAAGTGAAGATGAAATTTGTGCACAGTTGTTACATATTTTAGATGATGCTCCATGTTTGGCAAGTCCACCACCAGTTGGACTTTTGACAGCTTGGAAAAGACAGTCATGGGCTGAAGCAAGAGAAAATCTAATGGCAAATGAAAGAAATCGACGAAATTTAGATTTAATTCAAAAATCTTTACTAGTGGTTTGTTTAGATGAAGGTTTAGGTAGTGGTTTTAACTGCCGGCTTCAAAGAGGTGGTAAAGGTCATTCTGCTGGTCACAGAGATGAAACCAATTTAGCCGTCCAAATGATTCATGGTGGTGGTAGTACCTATGATACTGCCAATAGATGGTTCGATAAAACTATCCAGTTGATAGTATCAGGAGATGGTGCTTGTGGTCTATGTTATGAACATTCCCAAGCTGAAGGAATTGCAGTAATACAATTAGTAGAAAAATTATGGAAACATGCAGATTCCCAACCAGTTACGTCTGAAGTACCTTCAGCATCGAGTCATTTACCACCACCAGAACGTCTCGAATGGTCTTTAGACGATAAAGATTTTGCTCGAATTGAAGAAGCAGCACTCGATATTGATAATTTAATCAAAGACTTAGATTTCCAAGTGTTCAGATATACGAATTATGGCAAAGACTTTATCAAGTCTTGTAAAGTCAGTCCTGATGTTTACATACAATTAGCATTACAATTAGCTTATTATAGACTTTATGGCAAATTAACAGCAACATATGAAAGTGCATCAACAAGAAGATTTCGTATAGGAAGAGTCGATTGTATAAGATCAGCAAGTCCCGAAGCTCTAGCTTGGGCTGCAGCAATGGCCCAACCAAAAGACGACGACGAAAATAAAAAAGTCACTTTCCACTTAGTCAGCGATGAAGAAAAACTCCGATTGTGGAAAGAAGCAATCAAGCAACAAACAACCGAAATGGTTGATAACATCCTAGGCCAAGGCATTGATATACATTTATTAGGGTTACGTGAAGCTGCAAGAGAAACATCACCCACTGCTGCACATCCACTGCCAGATATTTTCACCGATTACACTTATAAATTAGCTAATAAATTTCTTTTAAGTACTAGTCAAGTTGCAACTTCTTCGGATAGCTTTATGGGGTATGGACCAGTGGAACCTGACGGATATGGAGCATCGTACAATCCAAAATCTGATCATATCATTTTTTGTCTGTCTGCTTTTTGGACAAGTGAGGTTACAAGTACTTCGAGATTTGCACAATCTCTAGATGAAAGTCTTAATCTAATGCAAGCTTTGCTTACAAGACCTACCACTTAAAAATTGAATGAGGATTTTTTTAATTTTAGGCCTAAAGCACAAAGTTCAGCTCAAGAACAAACTGAAATGTAGCTGAACGTAAAAAAGGAATTGAAAATTCCATGAGATGTCACAATTATTTCTACAGTATTAAAGCGAAGTTTATTTACACTGTTATCTAACTTTCCAGTTATTCTTGTTGTTAATTATGAATTTTATGAAACTGTTAATCTCTTTATATTTATTATTATTATTAGAAATGATATATTTATACACTTAACCATTGAATTGGTAGAAAATACTTATTTATTTTATGAAAAATATTACTAGACGAGCTTTTAATTGCACGCTTTAAGCTTCAAAATTGAAAAACTATTTATAAATTGAGTTATTTTAATATAGTGTGTTTTAAATTTGGCGTCGCAATTGGGCATACACGCTTAAAACTATAAACAAATTAACTTTTAGCAAAATAATTATATGCACTCTGGTGCTGGCTATTTGAAGCTAGTTTATATATTTTCCAAAATAAAGCTTGTACTGTAAATTTTTTCGATAAAGTGGCACTTCCATCCAGACGCCTACGAGTGCTTAAAACTAATGCAAAAATTGTAACGTCACAAACGTAATGAAAATTGTCAAACATAGAAAGTAAAATTTTTTAATTAAAATAGTTTTAAAACAAAAAGTACGATCATAGTGAGAATTAAGTTTTTAATATTTAAATTAAAAAAACAAATTAAAAATTATAGTTTAAATTTTGTGCAATGCTGGCTTTAGTTCAAAAAGCCTGTGGAAAAGGATTTGTACAATAAGGCGATATTTCAATATATAAAAGTTTAGGTTTAGAGACGCTTAAAGAAAATAAATAATCTTTATAATCTTTATCATATTCTACTACAATAAAGCGTTTATGTAGTATTTACATAATGTAATAATGTTTATGATTCAAGCGTCTCTATTATAATATTTATTGTAATCGGTTTGTTATCGTTCAGATCACCAAACAGTGCACACACCAGAACTATTTTTATAAATAGTAATATAAGAATGCTACAAATACATTCAGAATAATGCAAGTTATTTTAACAACAAAGATCTAGGGATAGTAGACTTGATAGTTTACATTAAAATTTCCATTTACGCTTGTATGTTAAACTTGAAAGTTGATCACATGTACGCACTTTTTGGCGATCTGTACGATACATTTTTTTACAAATAGTATTATTTACTATGGATGTCCCAAGTTTTAACTTCAAAACCTCCCCCCCCCCTTCCAAATGACACTTTGTACTCGTATTTTAACAAAATATCTAAAAAAATAATTTTTATTAGTGCTGGTAGAGTCCATACACTTTCAGAACAGCATGTTGGGTCATCAAAATCTGTCAGCGAACGACACTAAACAGAATGACCAAGAATGACGAACGCCGCTGACCTTTCGCTGACCACGTGCCGCTTGGCTTCCTCCCCTTCAATTTGCAAATGGGACTGGCCCGACACTATTTTATCATCTGCACACTTTTATTGGTGTGCTGTTCTGAAATTGGACGGACTCTAGCAGTTTATCCTAAACAAATTTGAAATCATTTTATTGAATAGGAAGTTTTATCGCTTCAATTCAATAAATAATCAATTAATTTGAATTTTTTGTTGATCCTGGTATTCTACATTTGTCCATATTATTACATTATTTTAAATAATTTTAGTTTTCTTTTAAATTGTAATTTTGATATTAACTTTTTTTCTGGTGTCTATTTATAATAGAAAACGAATGAATTTGGTCATCTGATCCGATTTTGTTCAAAAACTAATAATTGAAAAAATAAAATTGCAGATTGATTTTTGATTGATCCTTGTAAAAACTGAAACATCAAAATTTTTTGGAAAATTAGTTTTATTTAATTTACAGCCGCAAATAAAAAAGTATAATTACATACAATTGAAGTAGCCTTTGTCAAAGTATACTCTATTTTTTGGTATGTTAATATTGGGACACTAAAAGAAAAAGAAAGATTTTAAAGCGTAAAAACTTAAAAAAATATAAAAAAAATAACAGCTACTTATGCACTTTTACTATAATATTTATTTTTTTATATATCTGCTGACAAAACAAACGCTTTATAATTATTGAAATATAAGAAGAATTGTACAACTCTTTCTTTTCTTTAAGTGTCTTTAGGCTCCAAACTATCAGAGATAAAGATATCGGCTTGCCAACTTTATTGTACAAAATTTAATTCTCTACAAATTTTTTCTATAACTGTGCTAGTATGCAAAACATTTTAAAATAAACCAGCACTGCACAAAATTTAAACATTAAACACATATATCTTTATTATAACTTTTTTGTATTTTTTTTAATACAAATATTTGGAATTTAATCTTCTCTATGACAGTGTTTTTTATCCGTTTTAAAAATTTCTTTAATAAAAAATTTAATTGTTATGCCACTTTGACAACATTTATGACGTCACAGTAAAGGTCATGTGCATCATAGGCTTCACCTACAGCTACTGACAAAGCACAAAAATTTGAAAAACATTGACTATGGTATGCCAGTGCCCAGTGGCATTTTTACTCTCATTGGAAGATGTTTTAAGCTATCTGGTGCTGGTGTATTCAGAACGTTGTTATAGTATTGCCAACTTTGACGCCAGGTTTCAAAAACACACGTTATATTTACATTTTCCTAAATATATTTATAAAATTTGTTGTTGTTACAATTGTAATATTATTGTATGTAACGTGTGTTATGTTATTCTATGCCTGCATGTTTGTTAATCACGTGATTACTTTTGTGTATAAAATGCTTTATATAAAAATATTGTAGCTGTAAAAACAATAATCATTTATTACTTATAAATTAACCAATGGCCTTAAAATGGCATATCACTACATCTGTCAATCTAGCTAAAAAGAAAACAATTGTAATCATCAATTAATTGTAATATACTTGTTAACACGTTATTAGCTATAGTTGTAAGCCTTTTTAACGGATATTTTTGGCGCAGACGTGATACAAGTCTTAAAAAAGTATTCTTCATGTAATGTAGGTTCCTATGATTTTATTTGAAATGTAAATAGATTACATAGAAAAGTCGTGTATTAGCAATATGAAATAGTATATATTTTTTCCACGTAGACTTCATATAATGTACAGGAGAATAAGTAACCAAACTCGAATTTCTTTTTATTAATCTGTTGTCTCCAGACAAATTATTCTTTTTTTAAACTTGCTGGATAGCTTTAATATTCATAGTTGTGTTTGTTGCTTTAGTATTTTTTAAGTACAGTTCAGTATTAACAGCACGATAAATTTATTAAGTTCAGAAAAAAATCAAAATTTTTATTGTACTTTGTATAAATAGTATGTAATTTATGTAAATATAAAAACTTGATTTCGTTGTAACTCAACATATCAAATAGAGTATTCAGTTAAAACGACTTGATTACTGTTGCTATTATGTGCGTAAAATTATGACTGTCACTACATGTTTTAACATTGTTGTCACTAAGCAGTGATGCCCGCACCAGTATATCTTGTCCATATTTTTAGAATTAGGCCAGTATTGTAGATATTTAATATAAAAATACGCATGTAATTGTTTTTTACACTCGATTAATTTTATAGTTGTACTGTGATACATAAACGCTTATCTACCTAATTTATAAAAATTAAACCTTGTTGCGCCATTCCTGTTAGTTTAATGAACCAATTATCGAAACATATCACTTTAGAGACTGTAGCGTAAATGTTATATTGTGATATACATATTTATGTGACGGTAAATAAAAACGTAAAACATTTTCAGATTTTTATTTGATTCCATTCGTATTTCTCGATTTAGAGGCAAAAAACCCATGGTCAAAAAATTCAAGAGTTTTCTGATCGTTCAAATTTAATAATAGCTTATAATTAGTAGATATGTAAATACACTTGGGCAACAATAATAGTGAATTTTGACTTAACTTGTAAATCTATAAAGGTAAAGAAACAAATATAAATAGCTTATTCTAGGACAATTAACCTTTGCCCTAAAACGTATTGCTGTTAAATTTATGACTTAAGTCAAAATTTACTGTTATCGTTCCTTAACTATAAGTGTACTACAAACAGTAGTCTAGCATACAAGACATCTAGGAATAGCAGACCAGAAGAGATGTCATAAATTAATAGAAACGCAGTCGATAAGTAGATAAAACGCGACCAAAACACGAAGCCAATATAACATTTTATCTACAATTACAGCGATTTAAAATCAGAATCGCCAAAATTTCATCTCATGTCATCAAAAAATAATTTGACATTACACTCTGACAGCGAATGTCACCTTAAAAATCATTAAAATTAACTAAAAAACATGGGAGGTGTTATTTATTTTCGATTGTTTATCGACTCCATTTGTACAAAACGCTGTGCAAGTTGGTGAAAATGGAAGAAAGTGATACTGTTCCTGAAACAATTCTTGAGGAAGCTGAAGAAGCGACTCGCCAGTTATTGCCTGCGAAGTCCAGGGAACATTATGAAAGTATTTTCAGAATTTAACGAATAGAAAGAAGAACGGGAGGTAATGACAATAAATGAGAAAGTTTTGCTATCACATTTCTTATATTTGAAGAAGAGGTATGCAATTTCATCCATGTGGTCGAAGTACTCCATGCTGAAGTCTGTTATAATGGTCTATAAAAACATAGACATTGGAAAATAAAGTAAGCTCATGGCCTATCTAAAGAATCAGTCAAGAGGATACAGGCCGAAGAAAGCTGCAGTATTGGAAAGAGCCCACGTAGGAAAGTTTTTGACAAGAGCTTGCGATAAAGAATATTTGATGATCAAGGTAATAGATAATAAATTTTGGAATATTTTAGGTTGCATTAGTAATGGGGGTGTCCGGTGGCTGTCGATGCTTTGAGCTGACAAATTTGAAAATCAGTGATGTAGAAGGCAGGGGCGCATACGTGATTGTATCAATACCAGATACCAAAACGGGCGTTTCACGAAAATTCACAATTATAGAAGAAGGATTCTCTGTCAACACTGTGGAGAAGTGTAGAAAATACATGCCCTTACGTCCGAAAAAGTTATCCATTGAGAAATTCTTTTTACGATACGCTAATCAAAAATGTACATCGCAACCTGTTAGAATTAACACTTTATCGAAAGTTCCTAATAAATATAAAAAAACAGTTAGTTTTTCATTATAATAGAAGGAACTTCTTCAGTCAGCAGCCGTCAGAAGTCGGGACACCAAAACTTAATTTCAAATAAAGATTATTATGATTATGTATTTATTTAACTATTTAAGATAACTTATTAATTTATGCTAAAAAACTTTAAAAAGTCAAAGTTAAAAACTGTAACTTTTGGCGGCGGCTGATTCCTTCTGATTCAAGATCTTTTCGTTTTTTTTTTCTTTTTCTTTTTTTAATAGTAGGTATATTATAATAAACGACTTATATATTTATAAGTTTTAGCAGTAGTATGTAAAAAGTCATTTTGGAACTAAAAGATTTGGCATCTTAAAAACAAGAGAAAACCCTAAGAAGTCCTAGAAATTTAGCAAGGTGAATTGACTATTATAAGGTGGCTGCATCTGTCATGTAAAATAGGCGAGGCCTCAAAAAAAAAATGCAAGCTGTTATATGCAACATGTTTTACCATACTATATGATTTGTATACATTAGAATAAGAAGCATGATAAAAATAGCGCTATAGTTGCAACCTTACGTTGATTGGCTAAATGGGCTTGGCAGCCAGTCCCATTTAATGGCCAAATAATAGTCAATTCACCTTGAAAACTTAGCTGCTTTCCCAAAAGTAAACAACTGAAAAAAAGCTTAATTTTTTTTAAAAACTTAAATTTTTATGCACCCTAAAAGTATCCAAATATCTGTTGACCATCAAAAGTTGAGCACACAAAAAAAAACAGTTGAAAATTACTCAAAATTCTGCAAAATTATTTCAAAAGCACCCTAATAAATGTACAAAATACCTCGTTTTCAAACACCGCAAAAAATATTTTTATTTCTAGCCCAAGGCATTTAGTGCATGCAAAAAAAGACACCAAACCAAAGAAGAATGGTACCAGGATATTTGACGCTTTGAAAAGCAACACAAAATTCTAGAAATTTTGCTGCTTTTCCGAAACTAAACAACTTGAAATAACCCAATTTTTTTTTTTAATTAATAATTTTTATATGTATTTCAGAAATACCCAAATATCTATAGACTGCTAAAAGTTGGGCACACGAAAAAGCTATTAAAAATTATCTAATATTAAGCAAAATTACCTTAAAACCAACCAAAACCTTATAGTTTATATAACATTATAAAATTATAACAACAATCTTTTATTTCTAAACGCCCCAATATAACTTTTCATTTCTGGTTAATTAACGCATGCAAAAATCATTAAAAAACAACTAAAAAAAATAAAAAAAATTATTTAAATCTCTGGGTTTTCAACACCCTGAAATTGATTTTTTATTTCCGGAGCAAGACATTTGGGCACCTTAAACATCTAATAAAAATAATAGAAAATACTCCCAAACATTTACTAATTTACTAAATTGAAAAGAGAACTTCAGCCCTACATCTGTGTATACATAAAACGTTCTGGTAAGTCACAATTTGGTAAATACATCAGTTGTTCTTTGTCCGGTTTTTTACTTTAAACAATTAAAATTTACATCTAATTCACGGTTCACATCAAACATTAAAAATTTCGTCAAATTCAAGACTGAAGAAGACATAAGGGCGAAACCGGTACCCTGAAATACAGCATTTAAGAATTAGGAGTAGATTTATTTGCATTTTAATAATTTATTATAAAAAAAACTCCAATTGGAGGTAAATAATTTTTATTCTTCAAAAACAGTATTGCCATACATCATGTATCTCAAAGATAATTAAAAAAAAAAGAATGTCTATAGCGTATATCTCAAAAACAATAAACATTTCTTCGGCTTAGAATGTAAACTTGCTAACTCCACTTTCCAAAATTTTTCAGGAGAGCCAAAAAACCGTCTTATTATTATTATACGCAAATCTAATAAAAAACAAAAATCCCGATTCCCATTTTAGTTTTTATGTATGTATAATAAAAGCATATATATGTTTGAAGATTCTAATAATATTAATACGAGTTTTTGTACTAATTTTTTGGAGTTAGCGGATTTTCTGTAATATTACCGAAATCTTAACGTGGAGTTAGCAGACTTTCTAAATTTTGAACTAACCAATGCAAATAGAAATCAAGCAGTTTCTTAACAAATACATGTTTTACAGTAAGCGAGTACTATTTTGTACAAAATACTAGTGGACTAGCAGGAAAATTTTAACTTATTAGAGTTTGCAAGTTTTCCTGCCAGCAATTTAATCTATTTCAACTAAGTTTTAAATTCTCTATTTTGTAGATCTTAAGACGTTTATTTATTTATCTAATTTTATCAAAATCTCATTTTCGGCAAGAAGTGGAGTTAGCAGGTTTGCACTCTAAGCCGATGATGTGTTTCTATAATTTTGAAATGAAAGAATATTAGTGATTAAGCGTTGCTGTCTATTTATTTATAATTGCATAATACTCTTTTAACATTATTCGGAACAATACTGTCAAATATTTGTTCTCTGCTTGTAAAATATTAATTCAGTGGGCATAAAACTCAACATAAGTTTATTCTATAAGTAATATTAAATACGAGTATGTATTTTTTTCGAAATTATTTCTTTTAGTATATTTACATTTTTAAAGTAGTTATATGCAAAGTGACCCAAAACAGACGTGTCAAATTATTGTAGATATGTTTTCAATTAAGGTCTAAGAAGCACAAACAGTTTAAAATAGTCATTTGTGTTTTGATAACCACAATAATGACGCAGTCAGAAGATTTTTTAGGTAAAATGGACAATAATAACAACAACAAAATCGCTTCCTAAAATGTTTTTTTAATGATACAATTTATATCAGGTAATAATGTAATTATATTCAATGTTTCAGTTTAATTACATTAAAAAAAAATCATTATTTTTTAAAAAAATTTTCTTGGTCTCCCACAAAACCCATGTTTCTTTCATATTCTTCAGTCACCTTATGTTTTGTTTCGGGCAAGCATGGCAAATATTTGCAGCACTCCATTGAATACTCTCCTTTTCCTTGCGTACTTGCCTTTAACTCTTGCCCAAAACCGAACATTGCATTCAAAGGAACTTCAGCATACAACGTAAAGCAAAGTTCGTCGTTGTCAATCCATGTTACATTCCCATTTCTTTTCTTTAACTGAGTTACAACCAGTTCTTGAAACTCAACCGGCACAGTCGCTTCAACTCGCATGATGGGTTCCAGGATTTGCCACGTGCCATTCTTAAACACTTCCCTGACTGCACCTTGGGCTGCTAAGTAGAATGCCATTTCACTTGAATCTACGTCATGATGTGCACCATCTTGAAGTCGGAATAGTAAACCGGACAATTGGTGTCCACAGAGGTGTCCCTTTTCAGTCATGGCGAGAAAACCTCTTTTGATAGCAGGAATAAACTGTTTAGGCACATTAGTTCCAACTGTTTCATCTTTAAATACAAGCCGAGTGTTTTTCTGGGTGGGCAAGGGTTCTAACACTCCGGTGACTCGAGCATACTGGTCTTGGCCATCAGATTCTTTCTTGTAGAGGTAATCGAAAGTGCATGGTGAGACAAGAGTTTCACGAAACGCAACTTTGGGTTTGCCCAAGACTACTGGACACTTGAATTCGCTTTCTATACGTTGCGCGTAAATCTCCAAATGCATTTCACCCATGCCAGATACTATAGTTTTCTTAGTGTTATTGTTAATAAAAAAACGTAACGTGGGGTTTTCTTTAGTAAAGCTAGCTATAGCTTTCAAAAACTTATCCTGATCTTTGTTATTTACCGGAGTTATGGACATTGAGATTACCGGCTCAGGAAAAAAGATTGGTTCGAGTGACAGACCCATTTTAAGGTCTACTAGAAAGGTATCACCACTGGCACAATCGACATCAAATAAAGCAAAAATGTCTCCGGCGTGTACTTCATTTACATCTTCTATATTGTTAGAGTGGAGGCGTATCAAACGTGACACTCGGACACTACTTTGAGTTCTGGCGTTGTGAATAATTTCACCTTTCTGAATCATCCCTTGGTAACATCTCATGTAGGTCAGCTGACCGAACTTTCTAGTTTCTAGTTTGAAAGCCAAAGCAATAAAACCCTTATTATTTTTGCGATCAGGGTTTAGAAGAACCTTTTCTGCTTCACTGCCTTCTTTCTCCTTGAAAGCGTAATTCTTTACTTCGCCTGGATTTGGGAGGTACTCCAAAACGGCATCTAAGAGCGGCTGAACTCCTTTATTTTTTAACGCAGTGCCCATTAAAACCGGAGTAAATGTACGTCTTAAGCATGTTCGCCTGATAGCTCCCTTAATATCATTTTCAGTAATTTTCTGTTGCAGTGAGCGCATTTTTTCCAAAAGCTTATCAACACTAGAAAGCTGTTTTATTAATTCTCGTCTCATTTGCTCACTTTGGGCTATCATGTCATTAGGAATTGAATCATATCTGATTTTGTCTCCAAACTCACCCTCAAAATAAATCGCTTTTCGATGGATCAAGTCGATTACGCCTTCACAATTAGCCTCGAGACCTATTGGAAGCTGTAAAAGCGCTGCGTTAAAATTCATTTTGCCTTTCATTTGACTTAAAGTTCGGTATGGATCAGCCCCCGTACGGTCCAATTTATTGATAAATGCCAAACAGGGTATATTGTAGCGTTTCATTTGGCGATTAACCGTCAATGACTGGTTCTGGACGCCTCGCACAGCACATAGTACAAGTATAGCCCCATCAAGCACCCGCAAGGCGCGTTCGACCTCCACGGTGAAATCCACATGACCAGGAGTGTCAATTATGTTTATATTATGATCCTTCCAAAGAGTATAAGTCGCAGCACATTCAGTTGTAATGCCTTTTTGACGTTCCAATTCTAGTGACTCCATAGTCGGTCCTACCTTGTCGGTCCTACCTTTTTTAACGTCGAGTATTGTTTCAATACGACCGGTAAAATACAAAATTCGTTCCATTAAAGTCGTTTTGCCGGAGCCAATATGTGCGGAAATACCAATGTTACGTATCTTCTCTATTGGTTTATATTCCGTCAAATTCGCCAAGTCGGTTTTTCTTTGGGAAAATACATATCTTGGTATGTTCGGCGAACTTTGAAGATAGGTATTTAAAGTTTTTATTACTTTACACAGTTTTATGAACATTTTTGCTACTTTCGTGACAAATTAAGCACAAAATATGAACTTAATGCCATTCTGTCAGCGCCTTCTTTTTGAAATTTATTTAAATTTATTATACAAAGTGGCTGTGAATGGATGAATCTGTTGGCAACCTGAAGTTAGTAAATTTAGTACTATGTCGATTTTTACGTTTTCGTAAATTTATTTCTAAACTGTGCGGAAGTGTTGATCTTGTTTTGTTTATGTTTGACAATTAGAACAATTTTAAATACTTCACTTTAGTTTATTAATTATTAAATTTTTCAAAAAGCTTTCCTAAGGAAAACAATGATGTAACAAACATTTAGAAGGCTCTTCTCGCAACAGATTTTGGTAGTTTCCCAAATAAACCACTCACTATATGTGTTCCAATTTTGTTCAAACTTGTTTGGGTGCTTCAGTGCTCAAACAAATACTAAATCGATAAAAGAGCAAATGAATTTGCAAAAGAGGCAACTACAACGCCATATTTTGAGCTCCAACATGACTTCTACACTCAGCATTGCTACTTCTGCTAAAATAAAGCTGAAGACCGAGCTCATTAAATTTAAGTCACTTGACCAGCGGTTTTGAGGATACTGGGAATATACACATTAAAGTAAACAGATATTTAATTATTTAATTCAATACATGTTTTTTTATATTAGCGGGTTTCTATCAAGAACGTTGAATGATCAGGACGGAGGGTCAATTCAAAAAAGTGAAAACGGCGCCAATGCACGTTAAGCAATAAAAGGTTACTAAAGTAGACCATTCTACGCATGTCTAACCAGTAGCGTCTCGTTAGATTTATAAATTGGAGCACGCCACGAGAAGCTTTCAGGCTAAAATGTTAATTTTATATTTATTTATACTCAAACACACTTTATTTTGAGCCCAGCTGCCTAAATTTAACAGTTAAAGCAACTAACAGAATCGTTTTCCAAATTGTACGTTAGATATACCTTACGTCCACGCCATACTACGCCTCTGCCTTGTATAGGAGAGAGAGAGTAATAGAGTCGTAAAAGGTTACTTTAGAGTGAGCGAATGTCTTCAACATTTTAGCATTGGCAGTATAGGCGACCCTCCGTCCTGGTCATACAACGTCCTTGGTTTCTATAGAATTATTGCAACTGTATTCTGCATCCTAACATCCATCTTCTTCTATCTATAAAATTTTGTCGTTTAAGTTTTTTTTCCATGGCTTCTTTTATATCGCTTTTCCATTTTCTGCTTGGTCGTCCCCATTTGCTTCTACTGGTTGGTCTTTTTTTCATTGCTTTCTTTGTTCATCTCTCGGGACTTAGGTATACGTTTTACATGCTCATACCACCTTAAACCTTTAGCTTCTCTAGTGTCGAGTATTGTTATTCCAACCCCTATTTTTTCTGTTATTTGTTTGTTTCTCACTCTGTCTTTCAGTGTTAGTCCACAGGCTCTTCTCCAATAGTTTATTTCTGTTGCTAATAGCTTCTTCTTGAGTGTGGGTGGTGTAGTCCATGTTTCATTTTTACAATGTTTTCAACTATTGTTTTGTATATTCGCCGTTTAGTGTATTTTGTTATCTGCTTACTCCATAGTACCGAATTCAATACATTTTAATAAGTAATATTTAGTGGAGAGCAGAGTGAGCTCCTGGGATCTGTGCCCAACAGTCCCATTACCTATCTTCTTCTCCATCGCGGAGTCTGCCGTAACGCCAGTGACAAAAAATAAAATAAAACAAAACACTATAATCTAAAAAAAATGTTCAAACTCTACTGAGTTATATAACAAATTTAAAACAAAATATTTAAAGAAATTGTTCAAATTGTGCCCCTCCGTGTTCTTAAAACGATATAGCGATAAAGCGATTCTTTTTTTTAAATTTTCTAAAAAAACATTAACTAGCATTTGCGGTGTTATGCTAACAATTTCATCTGTTATGGCTCGTAATTCTTCTAAAGTATGCAATGCCCTACTGAACACTTTGTTTTTCAAATGATCAAAAACAAAGAAATCAAGAAGTGACAGATCCTGTGATCTGGGAAGCCAAAGGTTAACCACTTTATTAAACGATTTCCAAAAACGCCTCTTAAAAATCAAAGCGTTACTCCGGCAGTGTGTGCTCGACCACTATCTTGCTAGAAAACCCCTGATTTTGTTCTTAATCATTTAGTTGGTTAATAAAGTGATTAATCTGATTAATGTTATGTTCAGCATTGATTGTAAAGTTAAAAAAGATTGGGCCAATAATTCTTTGCCTAGAAATTGATAACCAAAGACCAATTTTTTGAGAATGTAAAGTTCTATTTCTCGTAACATGAGAATTTTCGACGAACCATCATATACGATAATTTTGAGAATTTATAAAATCATCAAAATGAAACCAAGACTCTTTAAAAAAAGTATTGTCTAAAAGTTCGTTGTCATTTAAATTTCCTATAAACCATTGACAAAAATTTAATCGCAGTTCTAGATCTGGTAGATTTAGAGTTTGAACCTTGAAACTTTGTAGGGATAAAATTTATTTTTTTTTTTAAATCTTGGAACAAGTGGATTTTGTTAAACCTACGATAAGGATGAGGAATATTAGGTATAAAAATGCGTACTTTATAAAAATAGGAGGTGTCCTATTTATACATATACATTAAAGAAATCTAACCTGATTGAAGAGAAAGCTTTCTGACAGATTTCTTAAGACTTCTTGCAATTCTTTCTCTTACATCCTCAACAAGATCTTGGGTTATAATTGAAGAACCGCCAGAAATTTTTTCTTTTTTTCAGTTCCTGTTGTGAAGTAACAGTCTACCAGACTCAAACAGTGCTGTTTAAAGAGAGGCAACGAAAAATTTTGTTCTGTGTACGTTTCTTGAAATTGTCGGTATATTTCGTCTAAGGAATACTCCCAAACATTTTAGGGATTCCTCGTGCCCGTACTAAAATATGCCATGCATATAAAAATATCATGTTCTTCTGAAATTTATTTATCTTCTGAAAAGAATTTTAACTTCAGAAAATAACAGCTAATTGGAGGTTATTCTGTACCACATTTTGTTAAAAGTTGAATATTAACGGCTTCTTTATTTTTTTAACCAAAGTTGTTATTTTCTAAAATGTTATTTTAGTGGACTTTTGTTAGATAAAAACTTGTTGTGCGTTGTTAAATTTTAGCAAACTTGGTTAATATCTTAACAGAATTGCTAAAATAATAGCTATTTATTATACAAGTGTCTTATAAGGCAAATAAGTCACGAAAGAAATGTTTAGCCACGAGAGCTTGCTCGAGGGGCCTAATTTTTCATAAGTGACTTATTTGCTGTTAAGACACGTGTACAATACATAGTTTTATCCAACACCTCTCTGTGTAAAAGTTCTTAAAACATCATCAAAACCTAAAAATTTTATATTTACAAAGATTAGTAGTAATCTATGATTTGGTTGCCATGTTGTTGTTAACAACAAACTTATTATTTCAGAAAAATTTTGCAAACAAACTGTTTCGCCGCTTGTCACATTGTTGGAAATGAAAAGAAATGAAAGGAAATGAAAAGAAATAGTTCTCTTCCTGAAAAAATTGCGAAAGATGTTGAAGAAGTCACATCGAGTTACCCAAGAAATCCAGGGACGCTTATTACAAAGAATTGAGTGAGTTCAATTACTAGAAACAGGAAACGATGTTTGTAGTGTAAGTGAAGACGTGCTGTTGAGTTACTTCTTCAACGACAAAAAAATGATTCACAGCCTCTTCAATGTGGACGAAATACAGCATGTTAATATCGACATTAAAGCTTCGCAAAAACACACATATTTCACAATATGGCAAGTTGATCGCTTTTTTGAAGAACGAATCAAAAAATTATAAGTGCAAAAAATCAAAAATATTTGAAAAAGAGCATATTTAACAGTTTCTAGCAGAAGCACCCAATGAAAAATATTTGATGTTGATTTTGTTATTAGAAAATAAAATCTAACTTTTTTACATTACAGGTCGCACTAATTTTTGGTGTGTCAGATGGATGTCAATGTTGTGAATTATTGAACATGTCAATCAATAACGTAGAAGATAAAAGATCCTATAGGTATGTTGGTATCTGTACCAGATACAAAAACATATGTTTCACGTAGCGTTACGATTATAGAAGAAGGATTTGCAGTTAATATGCTGAATATTTGTAGAAAATATATGTCTCTCCGACCTAAGAATATTTCTCACAACAGGTTGTTTTTGTGCTATAGAAATAAGAAATGCACAATACAGCCAGTGGGAATAAATAGTCTATCCAAAATAGGTACCATCAGTAGTAGCTGATTTTTAGAAATTACCAGAATCAAAGTCCTACACAGGACACAATATGAGACGCACATCAGCGAGTTTATTGTCCATCGCTGGAGCCGATCTTGGTATGGTCTAACGTCATGACCGATGGAAGTCGACAACCGTGGCACAAGCGTATATCGAAGAGTCAATTTTGAGCAAAATAGATATTGCTAAGAAGATACTGGGTGGAAATTCAGAAACAGAAGGCAATGTTATTGTAAATACTAAAAAAAAAAATCGAATAAATGTGGAAACAACATTGAAGTGACAAAAAATGAAGCAAATAAAGTTATATCTTTTAATATAAATGTTAACGTAAATCTCAACAAATGATTTCATCTGAGATTCCTGTTTGTTATAATTGTAATTTTATGTATTGTATTTTTTGATGTTCAATAAATTGTTCTATTTTCTGTAAACTGTTTAATTATATAAAAACAGTTTTATTATTGATTCATAAAACCACTTGTGTTTTATAGACCCTATAATTCAATCAAAAACATCATTTTTATAACGTCATAATAAGGAGGTGTTGGATAAAATTTTTAACCTACCCGTTATTTTTAACAGAATGTTACAGAAGAGGCCTTAATGTCAGCTAACGAGCAGGAAACGAGTTAAAATTCAATACCAATTGCTATCAAATTTCAGGGCTGCCAACAAATTCGACCATTTACATACAGTTTGTATAATTTAATACAATAAATTATATATTTTCAATAATGCTTATTACAAATACACCAAGTTTTATTTATAACAATTTATAGCAGTTTATTTTTTATTACATAATATTAATAGAATTTTTTCTGAAATTTTTGACGTTTTATAGTGTGGAAACAATACACTTTAATACTTAAATGAGTTAAGTTTAAACGTCAAAAATATGTGGTAGTTTGCTGTACAAACCTTTTAGGAACACTTGTATTAAAATATTTTTAAAAACATAATTTACGCGGTTAATTAAAGCTAGGCACATCTGTGCCCTCTACCAGCAAACGGCCAAAGCTTGTACTAAAAATCCAATACAGACTTCTATTTTCTCAAATCTGTCATTAACGCTTAAAACTGTCAAAACCTTTTTGTTTACTGCTTAATTCTTCTAACCTATTGCTTTGTTTTGTGTCATGTTTGAACATAAAATTTCTCGTAATGTTTAAAAATACGTTCCAAAGTGGTTTTCTTTCAATTCTGTACAGTATCGGCAGCAAACCGCTTCAAATATGGGATAAGAAAGTCAAGAATGGCCATATTAAAAGGATCACTGATGAAGACATCCAATCCTTAGTCCTGGAAGTGGTCGGTTGCAATGTTAGCACCACTTATATCACATGTCCAGCAGATCCCAGGAAGACTTTAGGAATTAAGCTTCCATACCTAGTCATGATAGTGAAAAATCTGAAGAAATACTTCACTTTTGAAGTCCAGGTAAGAAACCTGAATTTTCCAAAAATCCCCATAATGGCAGTCAATTTTTAGATTTTGGACGATAAAAATGTACGCCGCAGGTTCAGAGCGAGCAATTATCAGTCAACAACAAGGGTGAAGCCTTTTATTTGTACAATGCCAATGAGGTTAGATGAAGGATGGAATCAAATTCAGTTCAATGTAGCTGATTTTACACGACGTGCCTATGGAACTAATTATGTTGAGACACTAAGGGTCCAAGTTCATGCTAATTGCAGAATTAGAAGAGTTTACTTTTCTGATAGACTATATTCAGAAGATGAACTTCCAGCCGAATTTAAACTCTTTTTACCTATTCAAAATAAAACAAGAACTGCTGTTGCAGTGTAGTAATTGGAAAATTTTCAGTTATTTGATGTTTTTTGTTGCAATAATTTAGTCAAAATTGCTTTTTTTTGTACATTAGGTTAAATAAATGATCCACAAATATGTACGGTCCACGTTATTTTATAAAATTTGTGTTATCCTATTTTAAGAGCGTATTAAATTAGTCCTAAATTGATTAGAAACAAAAGGACAATTTGGTCCAGTTTTTCGTATTCTTATTTTTAATTAGTTTTATTTTTAGTTCATCACTAACTACACATTAATATGTTATTATTAAAGATTTGATCTGAGGACTTTACAATATAATTATAGTAAAATATCTGGATAATAGAGGAAAAAGTGACTTAAAGTGATAATGTTAATTGAGCACATTCACATGACATCACTCAGCAGCCTCCGGAGAACCAATCCATTGCATCTTATGGAGAATAACTTAAGATTTCTTTTTATTTATTTAGAGAACGATATTCAAATCAGTTTTTAATGTGGCATATAGGTATAATAAAATACTGATTATTCACATTCTTAAAACTAGATTTATCTAAACTGAATTGCGTTAACAAAAGATTGAAATTGATTTTAACTTACCTGCATTTTTATTAAGTTCTGACAACATCAAGAAAATCAGTTCTGTTTTTTTGTAAGCTTTTTGGATGTTTTATTTCGGACTAAATGAACTAGCTGATTTAAGTATAGCATCAATCAACAAAACATCTACAAAACCTGATGTCACCGATTTCTATTTTAGAGACAAGTGGAATGATTATGCAGACGATTATTTGCTTAAAATTGCCATTATAAGAGGAATACATTAAAAGAGCACATATAGTGTTCCAAACCAATATTGGCCAACCTGACTTTAAAAGCAACTTATCTGTTTATTACTAGCGCAATAAGGATTGTATTGTTACCGAACCCAAGTAATTTATGGTTTAGACCCTTCAATGCCATCTGAGAAAACTGCCCGAAGCAGATCAAATCCAGGTAAAAGTGGTGACAAATCTGCATGACCCGGGTGATTTTCTCAGATGGCAACGAAGGGTCTAACGACGTTTAAAGTCAGGTTTGCCAATATTGGTTTGGAACACTATACTTGTTTTTATAATAACAATGAACAATGTGGTTAACATTGCAACGTTTAAAGTATTTGAACAGAGATCTGGTCTGCTTGGAGTTTAAAGGCATTGCAAAAAATTATTGAAGGTTATTAATAATCTAAATTATTTCAGGTGTTACATTTACAATGACTTCCAGAATCTTCATTACATTATTGAAATCCAGGCAAAGTATAAGGCTTTTTTGTTTTACTGACTCGTAAATACATGGTTTAATGAGGTAATTTCAAGTTCAGGTAATACCGGTATTATCTTCGTTTCTATGCAAAATTAAAAGAATTCTGGGCTGCGATTGGTTGTCGCCATGCAAAAGTATTAAAATTTACAATACTACCGGTAGTTCCTTAACTTGAAATTAGCTCATAAGGATATATCTAATAAACGACATATTATTTATTGTTTGGAGTAGCTCGACATTTTGTCAAAAAAATGGCTTTGAAGACAATATGAAAAGTGGCTATAATCTTTTTCTAATAAGTAGGTAATTAAATACTTTACATGAAGCAACAATGGGCTCTAGAAGTGTGTCGTCATTTACGGCGAGAGTTTGAAGCACTGTTATTCTAAAAACGTACCTTAAAAAGTTGTCTTTATTGCACTGGTACATAAGGTTGAAATTGTAATAGTCACACTTTAACCGATGAAAAATCACATGAAAACACACATAAGGCATAAAAACACTCTACTACATTACTCTAAACATTCTAGTTTTAATCTAGTCAGAAATTAAAAATAATTCTTACATATTTAAGAAATTAATCGAAAATAAACACTACACTATAAGCTTCGTGCTGTCAAAGAAGTTACGAAGGACTGTTAAGCAACTGGCGAAGATGGCCGAGTACATAAAAGGGGAAATCTGCGCATAGAAATGAAAGGAACTTCGTCTATATTCGGCATGTTTCACTGGAACTCGCTTATGTTAGACTTTAAAAATAAAGGAAATCTGTGCATTGAACGTGTTATTTTCGATTAATTTCTTCATTAGGTGTAAGTTTCTTGTGATTCGTGACTTATCAATAAATACAATGTTTAGGGTATCGAATGTTGGCATTTTTAAGTCTTATTTATTTTATTTAGTGCATTTATACATTGCTTGAAATTTGATATTTGCAACTTACATGTGGAATACAGTCGACTCAAGATATTTTTATCGAATGACAGTGTTTCAAAATTTAGCGCTGTAGTGACGTTAGGGCTTTTGGAACCCATTAACAAAAATACTGAAATGACAGATAGTTCACTTAAGATAGATTCTGTGTTGGCAACTACAGAAAAAACGGATCTTGAAATAGCACACAGTAGATAACAAGTATGTTTTGAGGTTTTTATAATAGGTAGGAGCCAAATTTACTTATTTGTTCATTTTTGATGCAGGTGCAACAAGTGTGTGAAATCGGGTTTTTTTTATTTAAAGAGTTGTATTAGCAAGGTATAATTTATTTCTACCATATACACGCATACACATAATAATTTGATAGAAACCTAAACAACTCGATTTTCACACCGTAATAACTATGATGGTCGATTAAAAACGTCGCTTTCGACGAACCGCTCACTCTTAAGTCGTTTGTTCGGTCGCCACTAATTCTCGGTTACAGTCTTTGTCCGCTTATACAACGATACGTTCTTCTAACAATTATCCGGAAGTTTTCGCGGTTTTTTTCTACGCAGGTCGATTGATGAATCATGCATTTCGACCGATCTATGGGCGTGACTACTGGTTTCGCAGAATTTTGCGCTTTAACATGACTCATTGCGCGATCTCTTTCTGGTATTTATTCGAAAACTTTGTTTCATTGGAATTGTGTGTATCAGAGGAAATGCTTTGCAGTTTTGCATAGTCAAGCACCTGATCCTGACGACAAATTACTGAAATGGGTCAGAAAAATTTGAGAAATACTTAGTTTTGTACCTTAGAAGATGGTTACAAGTTTTTAAGAATTGGTTTTGTCTAAATTACAAAATGAAACACATTTTTGAATTATTTTCAGACATTTTAATTAAATGTTTAATTTTATGTCATTTTTTAATGTTATGTAATGGTACATATAACATTACTAGTTACATAAAGTGCAACTTTATTTCGTTAGTTATAAAAAGTAGCTATTTTGAAAAAAAAATTTTTTACGGAATGGCCGTAATACGATATAAAAAACTTACTATTGTTTAATTTGTATAATTTACAAAATTCGTTCGTTTTGCTTATTCGTTTGGAAAACAACGAGCTTAAGTTAAACAACATCAGTCATTTCATAACTGATTATGTAATTTTTACATTTGTATATTTTGTTGTAATATTTTAATAGAATGTTATTGTAGGTTTTATGTGGTTTTATTAAACGTAATGTAAAATCTGTGTGATTCGGACGGCCAATCGTGCAGTCACCTACACCCCTCCGGATTGAAACGTAAAAACACCCAATAACACCAAACAATTGACTTTACACGACGCACGGTTTGACAAACAAGTTGTCATCTTCAGGTGGAAAATTAACCACCTGAGGATGACAACTTTGTTGTCGAAACGTGCGTTGTGCAAAATAAATTGTTTGGTGTTATTGGGTGTTTTTATGTTTTGTTCTACACATCAAGAAGATCCAACAAGATGTTTAAGGTTTAGATTGCTCATATTTTATGAATATTTGGGCAGGTCTGGTGAGAAAAATGGTCTGTTCATTTATTAAAAAAAAGTGGTGTAATTAAATGTTCTCTGTAATGGTTTCTAGGACAACATAATGCTTCTGATATAGGAAATTAAATTTAGGGTGTTCCTATTTACATCACATTGGTTTTTTGAAAAATAAACAAATATTAGTTAAAATTTAGGACATTCAGAGCACAATGAGAAGCGTCATATGTTTGATAGGTTACAAGCAAATTTTAAAAAATTAAAATAATCTATTTTTTGTTAGAAGAGTAAGAACAGATTTTGTTTTATGAAATTTACCTTAAAATTTTTATATAAAATATGTAATAACTTGGTAATTTTAAATTTACATCATCATCAAAAGTGAATACATGATTTTTTACTTGGGTGACCACAACTTTAAATTTTTTAACAAAAACTAGTACTTAATAAACCTGATTTTCTTTGACCGGCTTCGACCAGAGAAATAAAAGTTGGGAGAATGCTCATATTACAATTTCATAGTCGGCCATGTGACTTTGTCTAAAAAAATAGCACCTGAATATATGTTTCTTTGTGTAATGGTTTGAACAATAAAACACTTACGAAAACCCGTGGAAATGAACTACCCTGTCTAAGCTTTACAAATTTTATAACATTATTCGTTCAAAAATCGTAATAGTGCGCTGTTGGTAATATAGGTTTTTATAAGCTCTGTCATGTTTAAAGTAGAAGGGCAAAAACAAAAGTCAAGCGTACAGTAGTGGTTATAAAAAAGTGGGACACTTTGACCGAAAAAACATTTTGAATTTGTTAATTTGTCTTTAAACTGCGCCACTTTTACGTACGACATGACTAGGAGTTGTCTAGAGTAACTTTTTTAATCCCACTGACAACGATCTTAATGAAGATTTCTTTTTCTTTTATATGTTGCAATTTTTAAATTTTAAGAGAACGTTGCTAAATTTAGTAGGTATACCAATTTTTTATGGCCGCCATTGTACATTCCACTTAGACTGCAGACTGCAGATAGTTTTGCTTGATCAGTCAAGGGACGTAAAGCCAAACCTAATTCAACAGCACATTTTCGTTTTTACCTACCTTAGAATTTTGAAGAAAAAAACATTTCAATTTTTTTCATTTGTTTATTTGTCTTTTGAAAAAACGCATGAAAACTACGTTGAAGATACCAACATTTTTTTGATGTAGAGTATCCTTTTTGATTAGTTCCAGGTGCATTAAACGAACCAATGACGTGATTTTAAATTGTTTCTACTACACTGAATTTCACAGAAATTTCTTGCTTATTATGGAGATAAATTATCAGATGTTAAATTGTCCAAAAATTTAGGCTTGTCACACAACGTTCTTTTGAAATCTTTTTGTAAAAAATCCTTATTTTGATTTATAATTTCTTCAATCGCAGCTTCAAAAATTTTTTGAAATTCGTTATTATCATCTAGTTTTAAAAATGATTGAGGTAAACTGTTTTTAAATTTTGTGGTATTACTCTGCATTTTCTGCTGTTTTTTTTCATTTATGGAATTTTTCTTTTTTTTGGCTTGTTGTGGGATTTTTAAGCTACTGTTGGAAGACTTGAGTGAATTATCATCAAAAGTACTGTTACTTACTGAAATTTTTGATGACGTTTTATGTAAAATTTTGTATTTTCTTTGAATATTCGTTTTGTTTATTTTGCGTATTTTTTTGTCCAAATGGGAAGCGAATAATGTTTTGATAGATCGGGTGCTTGAAGAAGAAGTATGGGTTGACCCCGGAGATTCACTTCGTTGGGAAGTTGTTAGTGAAAATTTTTGGTGACTCTGAAAAACACTTCTAGTTGTGTCAGAATTAAAAGAGTTTTGAGTTGAATTTTTATTTACTTTTGATGTTCTTGAGATTCTACTCATTTTTGACTCGTTCCTTTCTTCATTTTTTACTATTCCCTTATTTTTACATACTTCGACTTTACTTTCCTTCGTCACTGGTGCAGCTCTTTTCATTTTGGAATCGTCGCGGTGAAGTATTTTTTCTTCAGTTTTTGGTTTAGACTCACGTGAGATGGTTTTCGTCAATTTAGTGTTGACCCCTTTATCCGCAACCTGAACTTTCTTGCGTGGACTTCTCTGGAATGGTTTTTGTCTTCGTTTCCCAGTTTCTACAGTTTTAGAAACGTTTTTCAAAATCGGGATTTTCGACTTTTTATGTTTTGTGTTATTACTGTTATTTTTGAAACTTGTTGGAGCTTTAGGGGCGAAGACAACGGCCGAAATTTGTGTATCTACTTTAAAATTTTTCATAGACAATTTTGAAAGTAGATTTTTATTTCTTGGGGAATTTTTAAGAGAATATTTGGAGTTTTCTTGATAGAGTTCATGACATTCACTGAAATTCACTAATATACTAGTATTTGATGTCGACTTTTTGTTTTGAATACTGGTTTTGTTACAGTCGTCATATTTTTTAAACGTTGTACGTTTCTTCTCCTTTTCAAGAAAACTCTCGTGGCCAACCAAAGGTGAGATTTCCACAACTGCAAAAGTAGTTTTTACCAGACAAAGTTGAGGTCGTTCAGGAATTTTTCTATTTTCTAATCTGTGTCTTTCTGGAAGTTTTTTCAATTCTTTTTGGTGTGCATCATCCACCGACTTTTCTATACGTCTCGTCTTATGTAACTTTCTCGTGGAATAAACTTTTGAGTCTCTGTGGTGTCGAAAAATTCTTTGATTGTCATCCACCGCGGATCTATTTGTTTTGGGCATATCATTTTCACTGTCATGACACAATTCCGGCTTTTCAAAAAGAAAATATTTTTTCCAAAAACTTGACCATGTTGAGGTTCTTTTTGTCACTTCTTTTGTATGATGGTTTGGAATTACTTTTTCAATTTCCTTTTTAGTTAACCATTGGTAATCAGTCGTATCATTGTGTCTGTGTTTGTGGGTATGCACTCTTGAAGCGTCGATTTCCCGTTTTAAACTCTCTCTCTTTTTAGCATGTGTGTTATGGATACAATTTTTGTATTTTCTTCTTTCTGTCGAGACTTTCGGTGACTTTTCTGAAAGTTTATTCCATGCCTTGCGACGTATTTTAATATCTTCGGGTGAAAGATAAATATCTGAGCGGCTGTTAAAATTTTTTCTGGGGGATTCTCTTCCGTGTTTTCTTCTGCTTGATGCAGACGAGTGTTTCTGGTGGCTGCGGTGTTTTAGTCCTGGGGAACCTCTTCTTTCATTTGGCTTTGAACAAAAATCAGCGTCGTTTACACTTTTAATTTTTCTTTTATCTGTAACTTCAGATTTTTCTTTATGGAGATTTTTCGGCAAATTGTTAGAAGGTTTTGCTTCTGATGATTTTGAAGTAAAAAATCGAAATTTTTTCAGTTGCTTTAACATTGTACTTCCAAACTAAGGTATTTGCTCACTATAATCTCAAGAATTATGGTTTTGACTCTTAGGCGAGGCAAATGATTGTAATTTTTATCATAAAATTTTAAACATACAAAAAACTTCGGACTTAAACGCACAGATTTGACATAATTTATGACAGTTAAAATAAATAAAAAAATGGTAATGCTACAAAAATTCACATAATGCTGAAAATTGGTGTAGGTTTTAAATACACTATTTAAAGAAATAAAATGTCAAAAGTCCTTATGGATCCCAGGTTTTTTCTAAAAAAAATTAACAATCTGCTGATCTTCAAAAATATCGGTTTTTCATGTTTTATTTGTATACGCAACACACTATACAGTCTTTGTGCTGTGGGTTGCATATATACATACTTTTGTGGTTTACATTGAATTTAATAATAAATTGAACGGTTTGTATTTTTTTCAAACAATAGAGAAAATTATTATTTAGAATAATTATTATTGTTTTTATTTGTGTGATGAGTGGTTTTCCCATAACAGCATATTATTAGTCATTATAATTCTGTAATTATTTACTTAAAGAAAACATCAACAATAAAAAGCATAATAGCGTTATAATTTACATTTTATGATATTAAATAAAATAAACGATCTATGTACTTTGTAAAAAATCAGAAAATATCAGAAATTGGCTTATATGTTTATAATGTTATGTGGACTATACTATACCCGGAGTATTTTTTTTTACCTAATAATAGTTATTAAATTTTCAGTTGACAATTATTTATCACTTATTTATGCGTTATAATTAAAAAAAAAATAGTTCTTGGAACTAAAATGTAATTGTGTGATATTTGGAATATAATGATGGAATTAATAACAGAGTCGCATCCAGATATTTTGCCATTTCCACCTGAAGCAAAATTTGTATTTGGCATTTATTACTCTAAAAATTTTTATCTAAAAGTTATTATTTTGAAGGTATATTTGCTATCGACATCATTTTTTGGAAAAGAAAATCCTACTTAATTTTAAAAGAAATATTACATTAAGTATCAAGAACGGTAAGGTGATTTTACCGCTTGAAGAATAAATGTATAAGCACCTGAAATGTCCGATGAGGGCGACAGTGGCGACACGAGAGTAATAATAATTTCAAATTTGACATAATCGTGACAATTAAAAATGGGTCAAGGTCTTTGTTTTTAACTAGTTTGTTATGTTGTGCTTTGATTGCAGGACATTTGGTTTGTCACTTTATATATTTTTGCTAAATATTTTAAAGTTTTCTTGAATAACTAATAAAAACCCACAACTATAAACAAATGTGGAGAAATGCAGATAAGCAGGTTTTTATGACAGTTAATAATTTTATTTAACAATTTATTTGGAATTTTGCAATTTCTTAATTTTAAATTGCAGGTATTTATTTGGCATGTTAACTGTTGACTATTTATTTAAATATACTTAGTAACATTAGAAGTGTTTCACCCAGAAGAGATAATTTTTTGGAAATTTTGTAGATTTATTTCAAAAATGAAGCGATGGGATTTGCCAGAAAGTAATATTAACTTAAAAAAAAAGAGTCAATAATGTGTTTGGCAACCCCATAGGTAACTGAGTACACTCCTATACACGTCTAGGTACCGACAAAATGAAATGGTCGATATCTGCTTGTGGCACTTCGTTCCAAGCAACTTGAACCTCATGGATTAACCATGTCAGAGTCTGTGGAAAACGATACAAAGCGGACAGTTTTTTCTCCATTATATCCTACACATGCTCGATGGGATTTAAATCTGATGAACGGGGAGGCCAGGGCAAAACATTAACGCCAGCTTCTTGTAGGAAGTCCATTGTTTAACGAGCAATATGTGAACGTGCGTCGTCTTGCTGAAAAAAAAAACATGATGACGGCTACCTAGATAAGGCAGTAAAGTGGTTTGTAGAACGTCATCAACATAGCGCTCAGCTGTCATACTGTCTGAACTATACACATGAGGTGATCGGCGTCTATAGACAATAGCTCTCCAAATCATTATTTAAACAGTCTTGTGCACATGCCTCTTAGCAGCAAATTTCAAACTTACCGTTTTCTGCACCAGTCTAAATGTTGACAACGGTGTTTCGCAGGTAAAGGAAGCACTAACCGTGGACGGTAAGAAAAAAGTCTAAAAACTCGAATGTTATAGAAGCTATAACGTTCGCATACTTACAAGTCGATCTTCTTCTCTAAACCATTGGTCACCGAGTTGTCGCGTAGTAGCAAAACGGTTTCAAAGAGCTAGTTGTTTGAATCATTTGTGTCTGTTTTGACGCTCTGTGGTATGTCTCGGTTGATCTGTTGGTCTCTTTCGTGTTCCTCTAGCTTCTTCTGTGATTGCAGTAGAATTAATAGAGCGGGCAATTTTGCGATAGGACAAACCAACTTCTCGAAAAGCCCTAATTTTACTACTGTCAAAATCACTAATATAATATTATCGCTGATGTTTTCGGACTGGAGGCATTTTGTTAAAACAAGTATTCGTTTTAAACTAAGAAGTTAAACTTTTTGTTGTAAGGACAGTCAAAGAAAAACTCTTGCAATGGTTACTATAACTAATATTAAATTAAATAGTATTAAATTTACTCATTTTGTTTCCAGAAAATCTTTTCCAAATTATTATTCTATCAGAGTGTAACACTTTTAGTAGTACTTTTAAGGACTCATATCGGGATTTTATTTTCTTAGAGAGACTATAACTACTACATAATACTAATAATAGAATAACATCCAGAGTAAGTATAAATAAAAAAAATATACGAAATCTTGTTATTACCCTGCTAGAACTTCTGAAAATTATATAAAATTTCTCGATATTGCCAAGTTTTTTAAAAGAATGATTTCTTTAGTGGTGTTGAATCTGATTGTTGGTAGTGAAACAGCGTTTGGCAACATTGAATTGTAATTCCATGGACACGAATTTTTGCATTGTTAAAAAATTTATATTTCTTGCCATTTAAAACTTTTAACAAGCTACCATAAAATACGTCAAAAATATTCGATCTGAACTATCGAACCACAGTGCACTTATAGAATTTTTACTTTTGCTTTTTCTTAAAAGATGTGTGATAGAGTATCACATCACAAGGGCAGAACAGAGGCATTTCCAGTCTTCGTTACTTTCGGGCATTAAATGAAGCTGAGAGCTGCTTATGTCTTTCTGTCTGTGTGATCTGCAATTGTTTTATGTCTACCTTCAATTAAATCAAATACAGATTATAACACTGATTGTCACATAAATGACAAACGAAAATGAACAAGCGTGGGTTGAAACAAAATTTTCTGTCATAGGCTGCAAAATGATACTTTTTTTTCGCAAAAGGTGAAAAAATGTTTATTAAAATTTTAGTTTGGCTTTTCGATTTGAGTAACAAATGTCAATTTTAATTAAATTGCTTAAGTGCTTATTTGCACGAATTTGATAAATCTTGCATGAAGCAAATTGCCGCCAACAAAAAAGGTCTCGTTGCAATTTTTGTTACGAATAATCCTGGAATCACGTTCGACTAGTGTGAAGTAAAAATGTTTAAGACAAGTAGGTATTTTTTATAAGACTGTTAACAAGAAACTTTTTTTAAACTGGTTAACTTTTTGATTTAGAATTATCACTAAACCAATAATGTAGAAAATTATATACTCGGAAATTATGTTATATGACAACGTCAAAGTGACATTGCCATATAACATGACCTACATTTTAAAAACCGAAATTTTCGGTAAAAAACATAATTTACAAAGCCAAAATTTTGGGTTGAATTTTGAAATTTAAAATTACAAAAGTGATCCGGGTTTATTTAATACAGATATTTTTAGAAGTGTGCAAAGAGTAACATATTAATTGATAAAATATAAAAGTATTAAATTTATGTACCAGGTACATTCTGCAATGTTGTTAATTATTTTTGAATTTAAATTTTATAATATATTTTTGCGACTAAAGTTTAGTTTACAAATTTTTTTACATTTTTATAATTTGTGCGCTTTTTGTCACGCCCGATATGCCATTATTCTAAATCGTATTATTTGTTTTTTATTTATATACTGTTTTCTGTCTCTTTTTAACACATTGCTATATATGTTGCTATGTAATAAAGATTATGTGTTAAAAAGAGACAGTCAACGGTATATACATAAAAAAATGACCTATACGTACAATCGCCGGAGAAAAATCTTGTTCGGCAAGTTGATTTTTAACACTAAAAAAATGTTTGGTGTGGCCGTTTTTGACCTTTTGACAATGAGCTGTGAGTTATTATCTTTGCTTTTTATATTATCAATTACCTCAATATTTTTCTTACCAACGAAAACGTTTTAAAAGTAGGTACTCAAAAATTAAATTCAAATTTTTTTTGTGTGTGATATTTGTAAAAGACAAAAAACAACGAGCTATAACTATTTTTACATTTTAGTGTAGTGTCAACAAAATTTGGACAATTAATTTGGTACTTTATAGCGTCTTTACTTCTTTTTATATTTATCACTACAGTACCGACAAGAACATTTTGGTCGACAAAATGTCACTTAAATGTCAAAAAAAAAATTAAATTTTTTTCAGTCAGATCTGCAGTAATAAGAAGAATTTTAGGCTAACTGATAGAATATGCAGAGACAATAACAATGACAGCTCAACGCTCACATTTACAATTGTTTCTTTGGTGTCAATTAGTCAGTTTTACCTTCAAACTTTTCTTTTCGCGACACTGTATATTTTTTTGATAAAAACTTTTACATCTTTCTCACCGCTAATAAATAACAATTGAAGGATACCTGTTGCTATTGCTATCACGAAAATATTGAAACTAGATTCTTATTGGAACAGCATTTAATAAGCTGTTTAATTTAAGTTTAAACACAGATAACTTTTTTAAAAAATGGCGATTAAAACCGAACTTACAAAGAATCCCAAAATATTTATATGTATGTTTTTAAAATAGCAGTATTCAATAAACAAAGTTATGATAATTTGTTAAGTACTTTTGTATTTATTATTATCAACAGGGATATTCAGTATAAAACAAATTACAAAAAGATAGCATTAACAAACCGTAAAATGTTTGTGGCAATAGTAGATCTAGAAGAAGGTTTTAACTGTATTAAAAAAGATAAATTCGGAATGATTGGATAGCAAAAGGAATAACCATTATTTTATTTTTACACAATCGACGTTTTGCTTCTCTTTACGATCTCTTTATAATTAGCAAATTTATCCATCACTTTAATGGTTTTAAACAAGTTTTGTTTAGTGTGCAGTTGTACACAAAATTTGTAATTTTACAAAGATTTCTGCAGTTGCAAATTTTATTTTGTACAGTAGAAAAAGCCTTAAAATTACACAGGATTGTAAATTTAGTTAAAAATTTTGTTACTAAATTTTGCACAATAATACCAAAGAACAATCTATTGTTATTTCTCTAGAAATGACAAAAACCGCAATTTGCAAACGAAAGTTTAACAGTTTTTGTTTGCGTGATGCCAAATTTAAACAAAATGTAAAAACTGTCATTTATAGAGTTTTTGACTGTTATTCTAGATGTGATATCTTTAGATATCATATGATTTAGTTCAATTGGTAATTTAAACCCAAATTTATAAAAATAATTAAGAACCACTTTACTTACCACTCATGATCATCTAACTCTGAGATTTCTCTAAACATATCTCGGAAAATTTGACTGACTACCAACATTTTATTTAACAAATTTAAGAACGTTGTCACTTTAATAGTCAAAAACATGTGTTTACATTTGTTTGTAAGTGTAAATATTTTAATGTTAATTTTGTATAAGTCTGTTATTTTTTGTGGCAAAAATAGGGGACAGATTATTGTAATTTTGAATTATGAGAAATTTACTAAAGATCTGTTAAACATATTAGATGTATCGTTTTTTAATTATTCTCTGCCAATGTTTGTTACCTACTAGCAATTTCCGTGAGATGGCACATAGCGTCAACCTGCACGACCACAAATCTAAAATATATTTTTTTTTAAACCTAGTGTTAAAGTGGACTAGTTATCTAGTTATAACTTAATCCTGAAGTAGTTGCAAAGCGTGACAAAACGTCGAACTTTTAAAAATAAAATAATTTAAAACAACATTTTCTAAATTGCTAAATTCTTTTATAATTGTTACCTTCGTTACTATTTTATTTTTACTTTATATTCTGTGATGTTAATCAAAAGGGAGCGTGTGATATTATTGAATTTTGATAATTATCGTCCTGAAATGTTATACATTGCGTTTAAATTCTCCTGTCACGTAAAACACTTTGTTAAGATAAAAATAAGTTTTGATTATATATTTGTGTGAGGTAATTAAAATAGAGTGAATTTTAATTGCCAAATGACAAAAAAATTGAGTAATGACTGGTATCAAGAGATGGTCGTGTGAATTCATCTAGTCTACCTAGTAATAAAACATGATTTTTGCATTTAAGTACAATTAATTACAAAACAATTAAAATTCTCTTATGGGATAAATATGCGTCTTGAGTTTAGTAAAATTCGAAGTTTTGGAAAGGCAATTAGAGCCGATACTACGTGACAAGAAGCATACAGAATATTGAAACTTAAGGAAAAATTAGTATTTAAGTGAGTTAAGCCTGTAAGCAAAACAATTAAAATTTTTAATATAACAACGTTGATAATATAAACGAGATTATATTTACACCATTTGCGTAGTAAGAAGAATTTTAATGAAGAAGTAGAGCTGTCACACTACGACCAAAGTTCTGTTTTTTCAAATTGCGTCGGTATATAAAAAATCGTACAACATACAATTTATCATAGCGTGTAATTCCCCTTTATTATTACATGTTATGCATATAAACACTTCCGAAACGGACTAAAGTTTGATATAATTGTTACTTTCAACAAGTTTTTTTGTGGACAATTTAAGACAAACAATAATTCGGCTCTATGACGCTAATATGGTCATCAAACAAGAATTAGCAAATACCGAAATGTATACTGTTGTTTATTTAGGCAAATGTTCGCAAAAAATTCCTAAGTTTGCAAACAGGAAAGGAATCATAAAAATATATGCGACACAAAATATTTTTCGCATAAGAAGAGTTCAAATTGAAACTTTTTCTATTTATTTTTCTAATTCTTTGCTTTTGCTAATAGGTTTCTTGAATTTTCTTGCTTGCAGATAAGATAATACAGGTATATTTGTTTAACCTTTGCTATAATATGATTATTCTGTCTTCAAAATCAAGGTTAATGTTAAATACTTGTACAACTAATGACACAAAACAATTACACTGTTACTTATTTTAAAATAAATAAGTCTTTTGTATAAAAATTTTCTTAACCAAACTTCCCGTATCAATACTGAAAATACTGATGCAAAAATACCTACAAGAATAGATTTCAAGGTACTTTACTCACAAAAATAAACTGCGCCCTAAATATGGAATTTTTTTTGGTAAAGCTAGTTTTTCATTTATATTTGACAGGGCCAGTTTTTGAGGCTGGGTTGCATTTTCAAAACAGAATTATCAAATTCTGAATTAATTTCACTAGAAGTGGTGAATGTTGATAAAAGAGTAAGGAAAACGTACAAATTGTAAGACGGGACTAAAACCACAACTTTACTTTTTTTTAGGACTTAGTTTGATTCACCACATTTTTTTGAAATGTTTTTATAATTACTTACCAAATTGTTCAAAATTACAACTCTTTTTTTAGGAATACGTTTTTTTCACGATCTTACTTTAATGTACCTGTGTTTAAACGTTTCAAATTTTACAGATTTGAAAATAGAATTAGACATTTGATTTAATTTAAATCTTTTGAAATTCTTTCTACAAACCTTCTCAACAAATTTTATAATGATTAAATCAACTTTGAATATCGTATTCTATCTTTACTAGTTTGATATTTATTAGTTAAGTGAATGTTTGTTTATAATCTTGTTTTTTTACTCTCTATATTAGTGTTTATAACTTTAAATTATGTTAAATTGATCTCAAATCTTATAAAAAACACATTTTAAGCGGCTAAAATTTATTGTTTATTTGTAAATTTTTTAAATGACATTTGTTTAATTATTTATTTGATGTACCAGATCGATTAACATATTTTTGTATCGAATTTTTTTTTAATATCTTTTTACTTTTCATAATTTGCTTTTTTACATTATTATTTAGTCACTGATGATGAGGGAAAACTACTCTACAAAGTGCTCTGCCAGATTTATGTAAGAATTCGTAAAAGTTCTATGTTAGAATTGTTTAAACACAATTGTTTGTTTAACATCTACAGATTAAATTTTCTAGTTTTAAACAATTTAGAGCGCAGTTTATTTTTGAAAGTTAGAAAAGAGAGAAACATGTAACTTCAATTTTTTTTACGAAGGCTCTGAATTTTGAAGAATACTATTTTTAATATTTTTTTAAAAACACATAATACATTGTTTAGTTAACAACTAGAGCTTAAATTTCCTATTTTTAAACAATTTAGATGCAGTATATTTTTGTTAAGTTAGATTAAAGAGAAACATGTAAATTCAAAAAAAAATTTATGAAAGCTCTGAATCTTTAAGAGTACTTTGAATCTTGGAATCTACTATTTTAAATATTTTTTTAAATACATTTTAAAATATTGTTTATTTAACATCTACAGCTTAAATTTTTTAGTTTTAAACAATTTAGAGCGCAGTTTAATTTTGTAAGATAGACAAAAGGTAAACATGTAACTTTGTTTTTTTTTATAAAGGTTCTGAACTTTGAAGAATACTATTTTTAATATTTTTTAAAAAATACATTTTAATATAAACACAATTATGAAATTTCTAATTATAATTTTTAAATAATTTGTTTGTATATTTTAATAAACTCAACTTTTAAAATTTATAAAAAAAAACTCAAAATCAGGTTGAAAGACGTCAATCCCTAACACGTTTTCAAAATTATTTCTAATTTATTATAATTGACTGCAATCCGCACGCAGTTTCTTCGTTTTAACACGTGTTAAAATGTAGTGGAAGTAATCTACATAACCATTAAATTATTTAACTAATGTTTCTTTAATAACAGTTTCAAAAAGATGTTGGACAACAAATATACGTCATTACAATTAAATATTCTATAACGTTGTACCAGATATTTCAATGTAGAAGAAATGACATAATTTTAAACAGTCATAGTAAACAGAATATTTTATTTCAATTAGAAAATGTGTAATTATGAAGTATTCAATTTTACATTTGTAATAATTACATTGTAACATTTCATAAATAGAATTTATAGTTGACAGATTTATATGCATATTTTATTATAATGACGCAAATTATATTCGTAAAAAATTATTAGTAACTCAGGACCGTGATATTTAGAAAATAATAAACGTCACAAAAGTTTAAACAAATTTTATTAGACAAGCTGACCCAAAATTTGCTGAAGGGCTTCGCAGCAGTCTGTTGTTGTCTATTCTTGACTTAAAAATCTGGTTTATTATAGTCTGAATTTGTTAAATAAATTTTTTTAGAAGTTTTTTGTGTTACTTTATTTTAATTAATGCACTTACAATCAATAGTAATATTACAATATATTTTCATAACATATTATTTGCTAATTCTTTCAAAAAAAAACTGGTAACTTTTTTAATGTCTCAATATTTACGATTTTATTAATTTAACATCAGTATTGACGTAAAGGCAGCTTACAAAGTAGCAGCTTAAATTTTATAAGCTCATAACTAGCTCTTTATTAACTTTTTTAATGCCTTTTTTCTCTGAATTGTCATATAAAATCAAATTGAATCTGGTATTATTTTCTTATTATTATTATTTTTTTTTTGAATTTATATAGATACATATTCGCCCTTTTGTGTTTCTTTTTTTCTTAGTTTTATTAACTATAAAACTCTTAAAATCGTCTTTAAACTCTTTATTTTTATTAAACTCAAAAACACACTGTACACAACTTCATTCAAATTATTACACGAAAATTTTTAAACAACAACTTTTTGATTATATGATCATGTGCTTCTAACGGCCAGTCTTCAATTATTAACCTCTTATCTGTGAAAAGTTTGAGACGGGTTTGAAAAACAAAAATGTTGTCATTTTTAGATGAGAATAAAACTTTTTTAATAGTATAGATTCACACAAGTGTACGTCACATATTGTCAGAAGTGGGATTCACAAAAGCTTGAACAGGAAACCGATTAATTTAAGTCTCTGGGTTAAAATATAAGTACAACCCTCCTAGAACAGCATGATACGCTACCAAAAGTGGCAACCAGAACTCACTACGTTTAGAAATTATAATTTTTGTACAAACTGATTAGAAGATTAGTTTTTCTGAGCTGTATCTAAAAAAAACTATTAAAGACAAATTGTTACTGAAAAAAAATCTAAAGAAGCTTCAGAAGAACTTGGAAAACCATAACCAAAAAATAAATTAAAACTTCCTGGAAAAACTCAGAAAAGAGTAACTCAAAAAAGAAAATTTAGTTTAAAAAAAAACAAAGATCTTGAAAAACAAGATATAAAAAAAACGGTAGTGAGACATACGTTGATACAAATTTAGACGCTAACTAACTAGTTAGTTTTTTTTTAGAAAAGTATACTTAAAAGAAAGAAAATAGACGATTAGTGGTATCCAAGAAACAATCAAAAATTAAAACCCAGTAATAAAAACCCAGAGAATTTAATGGCTGGAACACGTTCTAAGAATTGAAACAGAGACATAATGCAAAGAAAATTTCTGAATTTAAATATTAAAAGAAGAAGAAAGATTTTGCATTTTGGGGGGAACTGGAAGAAGATTTAATGGAAAATAAGAATAAGTGATTAAATGAAAAAAAAAGCGAAAGATAAAAAAAAAAGTTGTATAAGTGGATAAGTCGTAATTACAGGGCACGATTGTGGATGTTTGTAAAGTCGTGTAAAATTGAGTTTTTTTAAACTTTTGTCAAAAATACATAAACGCTGCTACTTAGAACACTCTGAATACGAGTAAAAGTTGGTCACTATGACTAGGGTTATAGATTTTTAGCAGTTTAAAATTTAAGAGGAAAAATAGTTTGTACGTGCTTATCTAAATGAAAAGATGAGTCTTGTTTAGAATAATTTGTAATTTTTTTAACCTCATAAACATAATTATGGGAATTAGCAGGTTACTCCGAAAATCTATTGCTCAAATAATTACTATTTTAGTTACAGTGACCAATTTTGCCGTAACTCTACAAGGAATACACCTCACTTCTTGAAGAAGCATTTGTATTTGGACTTCTGCTAGAAGGCGGTTACATCTCTAAAACTGTTAACTCGTCAAAAGTTATATACATGATGTGACAAGATGTTTGATAAAAATTGATACAAAGAAATAAAGAATTAATAGAACAAAAATAACAATTTAATTATATTCTAAAAACGAAATGGAAAAAATATATTGTTAAAATGGACACAGCATTTTGATGATTTTTTAAATAAACAATAAACAGAAATACTAAAAATACAAATACAAGAGGAAACAAAGAACGAAAGAAAAAGAAGTAACAGGAAAAAATAAGTAAAAAAACTAAAAAAGTTAACAGACAATTTAAAAAAAGAAGTAAAAATAAGTGGTTAAATTATAAAGAAAAATAAAGCAAAACACATGTCATGGTGAAGCAACAGTTTACAACAGATAAAAGGTTGATCATAACAAGAGAAGACTGGAACAGTTACAACAGAGTCTTCTATTTGTTTGCAACAATAATAAGAAAGAAAAAGATAACACAATTACTAAAACGGTAGTAAGACCTACATTGACCTATGATGCGAAAGCAAAATATAAAACAAGAAAGATCAGAATTGGTTAAGGATATATTGTGATAGTAATAAAAGTCCAGACACAAATAATGGGCACAAGACAACTACAAAAATGGCAGGCTTAAATATAAAAAGTAGAAGTTGAAAAGGAAGACGCCACATAAGATAAAAAAAAGAGTTGAAGGATTTAAGACAAATAAAAAAAAATAATTAAAGAAAGAAAGCGTAAAATAGAATAGTTTACAAAACAATGGGCTACCTAGCTTGAAATGCTAAAAATATATAACAATTGTTTATAAATTTTGTAAAATTTTTTAACAACGTTCTCGAAAACATGCATTTTGTTTCACCCTGAACTTGTCTTAAAAAAAACCTATGATAAGTCTAAAAATTAACATCTTCTGACGCATTTATAGGTGTAATTGTTACTTGTAAAATTGACAATGAGTCAATGACTACACGCATCAAATAATGTTTGATGATAACAAACGCAGGTGTTTAAAAGAATAGAGTTAAGCAAAAAACATGCATTAATTAGATGTAAACACTAAACACGAAGCGAAAAACAAATAGTATCGTTTTAAACTGACTTTCTAGATTCAGTCTAGACGTCACAAAGACTATCATCTTGCAAAATACAGCAAAAAATGAGCAACGTATATTTACATAAATTAGCAGTTTTAAACATATACAGTTGAAATTAAGGCGTTACAAGCAACTCTGACGCAAAACGGTCCAATAAATAATTATTTTTGAATTATTATTTAATTTCGTGTTTGTACACTAAGAAGTGCGTCAGTCTGAAAAATTCGTTAAAAGCGGGTCACCACAAGTTGATGACCTGTCGAATAGATCACCAAAATTGACCAATTCAAGGTTTAGATGCACTTTTGTTATGTAACAAGCTTTTAAGCAATATTTCACACTTTTGAAAAATTATTGACGTATCATTATCATAAAATCGGTTATTTATTGTCCACAGAAAAAAGTAATTGCCTTCTTCACGCTATTTTTTCCAAGTCATAAAGTGATTTTATTGACGTATTGACAAATGACAATCGAGATGCAATTTTAAAACAAAATATTTCCATGAGAAATTTGTTTATTCACGACACATGGCAGTAATTATCAGCAGAAATGTGCGTGACTGGACCAATATCGACAATATTGAAAGTTGCTCTCTCTTTAGATTTTTCCTAGTACAAGATTGATTGACAAATGATTTAAAAATTGTTGAGCTTTTGATTCTATAGTATGGTGTGATTGGTAATTGCTCTACGTTTCTATTGCGCCTTGGAAAAACGCAAAAAAAGTTTAGAATTTCCCAAGACAATTAAATTTTGCATTAATAGTAAAAAATATTTCAAAGTACTATCAAGATAATAAAAAAAATGTAGTAAATTTATGCACACTACATTCATGTAAGTCATTAAAGTCATTTGTATTTTTTCTGTTGTTTTTATTGAGTTTGTACTTTACGTATAGGACTAAAAATAGCAAATTTCTGTTTTATTGGTTTATTTAAATATAAAATTTATAAGAAATTACAGATTGATTAACAATTATCTGCTAACAAATTGAAATAAAGTTATTTTTCCTTTAACGACTTAATTTTAACAAAATTGTAAAAGTAAACATTTCTTAGGTCATGTTTCGAACGATTTCCTTTCAGGAAAAATTAACAGCTCTCTGACGCAAGTTATGCAAAAAAAAAATGTTTAAACCGGTCATTCGGCATACACCATAATAGCCCAAAATAATTAAAAACAAAAACAACTCATTTTAATATTAGGTTATGTCTTGGTGTTTACTTTTTTCTTTTCCTAGAATGTCTCTGAAACATTAAATAATTTAATTCAATTTAAGCTAACCTTGGTTTTTGATTTATTTTCTAAGCTGAAATTGAGAACCAGAAGGTGTAGTCTACTGACGTCAGAAATGTTACATAACTCTCGTAATTATGTTGAATTTTGGTGGATGCGCCGGTCTAAATTGTCCCGCTTGCAAAATTTTTGAAAGTGGTACAATAGAAATCCATCAAATGTAGAAATTTGTTACTTAATAGAGAATGTGACATTGACAGTGAAAACTCAATCTTGTTACAGGTTAAAACTGGCTCTCTTGGCTAAGAACCTGTCTTTACAAAACACAACGATCTCATGACTTTTAAATAATCAATTAGCTTATATAAGATCGAATTTACTGAAATCTGAAAGGGTTATTGAGTAAATGCTTTGTTGATCGTTATTTGGAATTCTACTGGCATTGAGAGCTGTTAAGATAACCAAAGCACATTAACCGTGATTTTTAATTATTGCACTATTCTTCGTTTTAATTAACATTTCAGTGTGGTACCACTGAATTCAAAAATCCATATTTTCAAGGTATTTTTTCTATTCATATTTTTTTTATTACCGGTTTGACACTAAATTATTTCGAAAAATTTGCTGAAGTAGGTCATTAACGCAAATCTCTTCCGCGAATTATTAAGTGTAAAAATCTGTAAAAAAAAACAATTATAAACTCACACAATGCGCAAAAATACACAACGACGATAATTAAATGATTTACGATTATTTGCTTATCAAGTGTTTCCACAACAGGAATGACACAAAGTTTGAAAACATAGATAATAAATTTTAGTTTAGTGTGAGAACTGAAAATAGCAAAATTGTAGTAGATTCTTCATGAGTCAACTGGAAACTTTGGGGGACAATCAACTTTTATCAAATTTGATGTTTACAAACAAAATTGTTTTTGAAAAAATTTTAGTCAAATCTTTAACTAATTAAAGTGTTTACCTGTTAGGTAATTAATAAAGATCGGACTTCCGGAATTTGACTTAGACCAAAACAAAAATTTTCTTTCAAGGTCTTATTGTTTTTCAATAATTTAGTATAATAAAAATGTTTTATTGGATTAGCTTTGTTAAATTTCCTTGTAATGTGAAAACAAAGAAATAAATCCTATCAATTATATGATATGACAAATCTACATTCCGTGTAAAACTTGTTAATATTATTTAATAGAGGAGATATTATTTATCTGTTGTCAACAACAGTATTACAAAAAACAGGCTACAAACAATTAAACAATTTAAAAGAAATGGGGAAAAACAATATCAAAAAAAGACTAAAATAGAATTTTAATTTATCATTGTAGGCTTAAAATTGCTGACGAATTTAGGTCAGTTATTATCTCGTTCTTTATTATTTTTAACAATTTTGATTATACCAGTCTTCTAGAAATGATGCAACTACGTCATCAGTTCGATCAACTGAGAAATCAACAATTAATCATTTTTATTAGATGTATCATCACTCATTACAATGAAGTTTATTGTGAATATTATTATTGTTATTATTTTTATCTTTGAAGCGCGATTGGGTAGAAGCCAGTTTGTTATGCCCTCAACACAAGTGCATGCCAACAAATTTACTGCTTTAAATAAGTAATCCAAATTTTTGCATAACACTGTTTCTAAAGACAAATTATTTTTGTTAGTATTTGTTTGTCGTTCTGGAAACTGCAAGTCTCAAAAAAATTTTTAATTTGTCATACCGTTTATCATATTTTTTAAGATTTTACAAGATTTTGGCAGTAGAATAACTAGATCGTGTTTGAAAATACAGAAATTTTGTTTTGCATTAATATTTTTGTAATTTAGTAATGTATCTAGTAACACATTATACAACAGTGGACATACTTTTTACAATGTTATAGTAGTTATGAACGGGTCTCAAATCATCTAGTTTGTCAACTGCTGCATCTATGTAAAAACAACTGGCTGTGAGAAAATAAGAAAATACTGAGCGATAAAGTTATACTCTCACTAAAATCACAAAACTGGTCCATTTCAATGTTTAATGACATTTTTCTTAAATCTGACATAAGATCTACAGAAGTATTGTCTACACTCTACAGCATTATTAACAGCTTGTCGCTTATTAGTAAATTTCTGAAATGTACGAGTCTGCAAAGTACATTAAATTGTTTAAAAATGTTTTGTTAGTCTATAATTGAAGCAAAACAACGTCATAATAAAACAATAAAAGACTAAACTTATATTTTTAAATTTCAGCACCTTGAAAGAAATGAATGAAATCAATAGATTGGTCAGGTTGAATAAAAACGTATCTACATACAAGACAAATTTTTTAATCTTTTGTTTTTTTTTTAATAAATAGTATTTTGGCTACTGGTCTACAAGGAGTAAGTCACAAGTCAAAATAAAAGACAGCAGACAAATAAATTCTCAGGAAATACTAAAAAATTTTAAAGAATATTTTCTAATATACTATGAAATTTTCTGTTCACTAAAATATACTCATAAATCAGCAATACCAAAAAGCTTAAAAGTAAAGAATACCGCTAGATCACTATTGGGAATATTTTATGATTACAGCAAAAATATCAGATAACTTAGAAATTACCATGGTATTATTTTGATTTCTTTCAATTATTAAAACTTGTTAAAGATTTCTAGAGAATTTTAATAAATACTATAAAACGCCTTCCCAATGTTATAAATTTCTAAGACTATTAAAAAATATTTATAAAATAGCTATGTAAGACTATTATTAGATTACCAAAAATCTTGCTAAAAAAAGAATTAGATAATAATGACGCAAACGCATTTTTCTGTAACGGCATAAGTATATAACAACTTTTTTTTTACGTATGCACATAACTGATGCTGGCCAAATTGGAATGTGACGACAATATTTCGATAATTTTTAATTTAATAAAGTAACAGACTTATATTATTTTCCAAATCTAATAAATTTCTAGGACTCTTAAAGAATACCTGTAAAATAACTAAACCAATATATCTAAAAAAATACTACTATTTTATTTTTGAAAATAGTATCTTTTGAATACCGTCAGACTAACAACAGATTAACAAGAATGTTTACCACTACAAAATAATCAGATAATGATGACGTAAATGCATTGTCTGGTGGCGGCAGATATAACTTTTTTTTCTGTGCACACCTAACAAATGCTCGCAAAATTGGCTGTAACATTAAAATTTCGATAATTTTTAATTTAATAAAGCAACATACCTGAAAATTATATTGCACACGTAATTAATTAACAAAGATTTCTAGTCATTAATATTGTTAAGTAACCATTTTCTTAAAATTGTACAAATTCATTTCGTTGTAAGATCAATGTTTTGTGACAAAAGTAATTTCTCTTGGGATATATATTTTTTTTATCGCTGACACACAATAATTTATTTATAAATAGGAATTTGCACAGTCTATTCCGCTATAGATAATATAATACGAAAAATAAAACATTTCGTATCAAATTATGCAATCAAAATTTATAAATATATCTAATTATACGTAGAAGAAAAGAGTAAGTGTTTATCAATTTACTAAATTTGGCTTTTAACCTTGCTTATAGCAAAGTGGTTGATGTGCGCTATATAATTTTTGCAAGTAACAAGAAACATTTCCTTAATAAACAAATTAATGATTATGAAATTGCTACTAAAAGGATATTAAAACTGGATTACATTATTACGAGAGAGCTCGAGGTGTGTATATCGAAAAGAAGAAATAAAATATATACTATGTCGCAAGTGTGGGATCAAATTTTGCGTTAGATTGAATTTTGTTTTTTTGATTTAAAATTTGGAGTTTCTGAAATTGGATTCTTAAGTTTTCAATTATTATATTTCCACAACAAGTCCTTCGGTGTTAAGGTGAAGGTTTCAGTTTGAGAGTCACAGTTCATGTGAAAATTTTCGCATTTATCATACGAAGAAATGATTATTAATGTGTGTTGGTTAACCAGTCGCTACTTGCATAATTTTAGATCACCTTCTGTTGCACACCTTTCTAAAATACCAGTTTCTGGTTCACACCACGCTATATAAAGTTTTTCTTTCATAATAAATTGTCTGTTTTGATTTTTAAGAGCGAGTGCAATGTGTAAATTCCGGCGGTTTTTTTCATTGTCATCAACAAAATGTCATACAAAGTATAAATCATAAAACGTGTCTATTTAGCGATAATTGAAAAAATAACAATCATTAAAAGCTACGCGATGACAATATTTTGGTGGGGCAGGTAAAGTTCTTGAGAAGCGCCAACCTCGGACGTCATATCTATCAATTTCTCCCACTCAATAAATAGGTAAGCCGACTACCGTCTTTTAAAAACCCCCCGAACTCTTGTCAATGGATTATTTTGCCATTCAAGTCGAACAGTTTTGACGAGTTTTGTGATTTTGTGACTTGTGACCAAAATGGAATTTAAATACAAAATTAATTCACGTAAGTCCTTTAAGCAATTTTTTGAAAGCGTTCATTGCCAGTTACATTCAACCAAGACCTAAATTTGTAATTATTTTATTATTAAAAACTCTAGTGTTGAGTAATTTCAATATTTTTGGTTTTGGTTAAAAGTCAAATTTTTTCAAATTTTTCAAATTTTGATAAGAAACTACACGTTAAATGTTGTGCAAGTGTTATACGATAAACAAATAGACTGATAAACTATTTGCGCGCCCAAAATTTTGCTTTTGAACTATTCTTCATCTTATTTATATTCAATTGCATTAGATGAAAACTTCCTTCCGTACTTATTAAGTAGTTTCACGTAACAAATCAAAATGTTTCACACGTATGAATTCGTCACGTTTGATTTTTGCCACAACTATTTGTCCTCTATCAATCAAAAAGTGACAATTTTTTTCGAAAATTTTGTACCATGAAAAGCTTTTGAGTCTTATCTTATTGATACTTAGTAATACATGGTTGTAGATACACGTGTGACTTTGAAACCTTGTTAGATTTTTAATGATTTTTTGCAAAATGCACGTGTACAGTGATAATTTGTTGAAAATTTTTCCTGTTGTATGAAGACAATAAACAAGAATGAATCAAGGGCATTATTTTTAGTGGCTTTCTTTGATAAAGAATAATTAACGATGTTGACATTCTTGAGGTTAATATTCAATTCATTGCCAGTCAATATCTTTATTAATGTGCAGATATTAATTAACAAAGAGACGAAATATTAATTTGAAGAGAAAATTATTTTAGCATGTTGCATTTTAAGTAAGATAAAATGATATATCATGGTTACTTTGCCAATCTGACCGTCAATATCAAGGTATCTGCAACGTAATCTTGGCCAAGGCAATCCCATGAAACTTTGTTTCTTGTCATCTGATGTAAACAATGTTAAAAATTAACATTTCCGGGTCAAAAAATGTTGACTTAAAAATTTGTTAAAAGTTTATCTTTGTTCGCATTAAACACACTTTAAGTGTTACCAGAGTTCATCTCTAGTTAATTGAACCATTTTTTAATCAATCCAAAAGGTCAAAAATTTCCGATAAATATCCGCGAGGTGTCTTTCACTAAATTGTGCATTACCTCGCTTTACAATAAGCACAAATAACATTGACCGATTCTACAAACATCACTACAATATCATTTTATATTTCCCAATTATAAAAGTGACCTTAACCAATATTTTATGGTAATGCTTAACACCAGACATTATATAATCGAGAAAGTACATTGACTTCCAATGGCAATGAACTAAGATGATTTTTTCGAGGTGAACTTTCAATAACAATTCCATTTTTCCTATTCTGTATAAATTACAACGAAATTTTTTACAGGTCTCCTAATATTACTATTACTAGGAGCCATAATGACCTGCTCTTCGTATCTCATGTTTGTCTACCAACCCCTACAACTCATTATCAAAAAAGTCGCGACACTAGCACCAGGCTCAATTTTTCTCAAATTATGGTCAGTACCTCCCTATAATGTCTACATCGATGCCTTCATCTTCAACGTAACAAACCCCGAAGAATTTCTTGCCGGAAAAGAAAAAATGAAAGTAGTAGAAGTTGGTCCTTATGTCTACCAGTAAGTCACAATAAAAACTCTCCTTCCAAAAAAACTAATAATTTTTCTTCCAGAGAAATTTTACTCAATACAAATGCCACATTTAACAACAACGGAACAATGACTTTTAAACCTCGACGTTTCCTCAAATTTGTTCCAGAAATGTCAGTTGGAAATCCAGACAAAGACTGGATTATCTCACCCAACATTCCTCTTCTTGTAAGTCTCAAATAAATTTTTTTGACTCAAAAACTGACAAATTTCTGTTTAGGGCATAACAGCTTCTCTCCGCGACGCCGGCTTTCTTACAAACTTTGCTGTAACCGCAATTAGTAAAACTGTCGCTGCTGAGTCTTTTCTCAATGTTACAATTTCGGAATACCTGTGGGGCTACGACGACCGATTAGTCACTTTAGCCCACAAAACCTTACCCAACTGGATCAATTTTGACAGATTTGGAATTTTGGACCGACTTATGGCTTTGGATAACGCCACAAATATTGTAACCCTAAATTTGCACCCAGAATTAGGACTTGCAAGTCCAATATTGACTGAAAAAGAACGAGCAGCTATGTACCACATTCACCGCTGGAACGGATCTCCAGGTCTTAAACACTGGGGTTACACTGACGCAAACAAAGATAACAAAAATTCAAGATGTAATATGGTTGAAGGAACTTTTGAAGGAACTGTTTTTCCCCCATACATGAAAGAGAATACCACAGTAAAAATATATCGACGTGCTTTCTGTCGACCAGTTCCTTTCAATTTTAAGGAAAAAGCTTTGTCAAAGACCGGTTTTGAAGGATTGACTTACGAAGTTGATAAGATGTTTTTGGCTACACCTGAAGAAAATCCTGAAAATCATTGTTATTGTCCAAAAACTGGATGTCTTCCTAAAGGTTTGGGTTCGTTGTCACCTTGTTACTACGATATGCCTATTACAATTTCCCAACCACATTTCTTAAACTCTGATCCGATGCTTTTGGACCAGGTTGAGGGTCTGAGTCCTGATGAAGAAAAACACGGGTCAAGATTCTTGTTGCATCGTGAATTAGGTGTAGCTATTGAAGCTAATTTAAGGATACAAATAAACCTAGATATCGGCAAAACTAGGTTAAATCCTCGAACTCTTCCTTTTAATGATATGTACTTGCCACTGTTTTGGCTCCAATTGCGATTGGGAGACGTTCCTGGATCTATAAACGCTTTAATTACGACACTATTTTATGTACTTCCTGTCTTACAAGAAGTACTTATATATCTGTTAGGTTTAGGGGGATTAGCTTTAATGTCAGGCTCAGCTTTATTCTCGCTGTTATTCACAAAAGACCACCCGAACGGTAGACTAAGTTTTAGAGGTGAATATAGTCCCATTCCTATCATTCCAATAAATTCGCCTTATTTTAAACCAGAAATTAGGATATCAAAGTGATTTTAGGTTGTAGGTAATTTAAATGCCTGTAGTTATTAACGTCTATGACGTTTTAGAGACTGAAATTATTTATATTGTACATATTGCGTGTGAGTTATTAGTTTTTTAGGTCATTTGTTATTTAAGTATGGTTTTGACGAATTTTTTAAAATAAATTTTTATAAAAATTATGATGAGTTTTAGTTGATCTTTGAACCTTTTCCTGTCACTTTGCAATGTCAAGGAATGACATTGAATAATAATGGCAAGGAAAAAACACGCCACTTTTTTGATGATGGAAATTAAGTTCCACCCACATTTATTTATTTTATTCATAAACAATTGACACATCAAATTGTTACAGCCAGTTTGACGCTTTACAAGAATGTTGAACAAAAGGCAATTATTTAAATGAGATATTTGTACTTATCAGAATCTTCCTAGAACTAGAGTTCAAGTTCGACTTGACATGACAGTCGTCAAAAATGCCAACAAAAATAATTATTAGAAAAGACAAAGCAGATTCTATATGTACTATTTATAAACATATAAAAATTATAATATATACCTATCTTAATTTGATGTTGATAATGATGTAAACGCATTAAAAAAATTCAATATTATATACCTGTCATCTTAATAAATACCTAAGTGGTTAAGTTAAACTTTGTCCAAAATGATAATAATTTTTATGAGCAAAAGAAATATACTTTTTTCATACTCAAAAAAAAAGAGAACATACCAGTAACCAACTTTAAAAATCTTTTACACAATTTTAACAAAATTCGATTTTACATAATTGGAGAATATTTCAAAGTCGTGTGTGTATTGCCAAAAAATTAATTTACCGTGATGACAGATATAATCTATTTATCTGGCATTTTAACAATCAGAATTATTGTTTCCATAGGTATTTAGTACACCAGATCGTAATACATAACATTTTTTTTTATTCACACTATCTGTTCACCTGGCGTCCGCATTTTTGAGAAAAAATTTCAGCTGTTTTAAGATATTTTTTATGTATTTTACTTTTATTGAATAAAAACATTACCAAATAGATTAACAGGGGTCACTTGTAGTGAGAAATAGTGCAGCATCAAGGGCGCCAAAATATACCAAACAGAATTGCCAAGAAAAGTTAGTTTTTCTTAATTAATGTTTAAATCTGATGGCCTAAATTTATTCTCATAAATTGTATTACTCAAAAATTGAGTGAAAAGTAAAAGTAATTATGCGGATGTTAGGTGAACATATATTACATAGCTTTTAGTAATAAATGCATACCTGCATATAGTCCGATTTTTTAAAATATTTTCATAAAATATATAAATTTTGGCATATTATATTACTGGATTTGTTTTAAAAACGAAAATACGTACGTCCTACAAAACGTACTTTTTTCACCTTCTTACTAAAATGCTACTAATTGTAAGTTTAATTGAGTGATGAAGATATGTTTAAAAATCGGACTTGACATCATACACCTAACTTTTGGATTACATTTCAAATATCTGGCGAATCTCTAACAATTTTTTTTAAATATTTGTTTATTTGTTTACACATGACGTAACAGTAACAGATGCGCAGTAGCTTAACAGTCATCTAAGGTTAACTGTTATTCTGCTGAAAATAATACGTCATAATTTTGCTAAAAAAATTTTCGATTATTTTGTATGTTAAATGACGTAATGTTGTATTTGCAACTGAAGAAATAATACAGTAAAATGTTGCTTTACATATTTTGCTGTATGACTTCTATTTTTTTAGGTTTGGTAAACAGATAGATAGATAAGATACCGATTATTACTGTTACCGCACTTTTTTAATAAAGCGGTTGCAATTAAACCAAACACAATGTTATCATTCTCAGGTAAAAATTTAAACAATTTTAATTTTCATCTGATTACAATATTGTTGAAACGCGCGTTATGTTTTATGTAAATAAATTATGCGTTTAATGTTTAGTGTTAGTGGGTGCTTTTATTTGGTTCACCAAGACCTCAAAAAAAACTGCTATGCTCATTTAACTTTTTCCCTTATTTTTCCAAATTTTCTTTTGCTTCGGAGGTATGTAGCAGTATTCGGCGGTATTGGAGGATTGCAGTACCTAACACTACACTTGTTAAAAAAATCTGTTCTCTTTCTTATACCGCTCAGATAAAAACAAATTGTCATTCTACCGTTATCAATGTTATTTTGTTGACAAAAATGTAGATATCTTGTTTATTTTTCAAATAAAAGACAGTCATTTTGTATTTTAACGCTAAGCAATAAAACACAAAATTTGCTTAGATATTTTTTTATTATTGCCACCTTTTTAATATAAACGATTTGATTACGATTATTATAATCGCAGAATTTGGAACAATGACACAAAAAATCACTGTGTGTACATGTTATAATGAAAATTTAGAATCCAATAAATATTAACAATTCTTTTGTAGCTAAACTCGGGCTAACGCTACCGACTGTGTTTTTTTACAAGTGCTTATAAAATAAACAGATTAGAGCCGAAATGTGGTCAGTAAAGTTAGCCCAAATTTGCTCTCAAAGTGGGATATGATTTTATGAATGTGAAGGTCGTTTTGCGTCCTTAAATAACTATTTGAGTCGACAACAAAATAATAAAAATTGTGGCAGTCTTATAGCTGGTAAAAATGTTAAGAATTAGAAAACAAGAGGTAGTCGCCAATTTGACATTGCACATTTATTTAATCTTTGGCTTTTATAACTAGTAAGTATTTTGTATTTGTATCATAATTTTTAATACCTTTTATTACTAATAGTATGTCGCTAGACACAAATAAAAATGCAACTTCTAATACAGTTTTAAAAACAACATTACCAAATGTCTAATTTTAGTAATATTTGAAAATAAAATATATACTTTCTCTTGTAAAAGTAATACTAACTATTTGAGTGATGCACTAGTGCGGTTAATTATTTAGTTAAATAATTCAGAACAATTATTTAAGATCACAAAGCACACTTTCTTCTTACAAAGCATACTCCATCTTAAAAACAAACTCGGACCGACGCTACCAACAGCCTTTCTTTACTATAATCTGTTTATTTCGTTAGAACATTTAAGATTGCATAAAAAAGGCGTTAGTAGCGTCAACCCCAGTTTAGTTTCAAAATATTGTATGTGCTTAAAAGCAAAACGCCCTTAAATAACTGTTCTTGGATCGGCAACCAAATAAATAAAATTCTAACAGTCTTAAAGCACACGCAAATGTTTTGTTCTTGTCGCTAGACGTAGATATATAAGTATAAGATCGGAATTTTTACTATAGTTTTAAAAATGCCAATACTAAATCTCTAATTTTTCTGACATGTGAAAATTACTTAAGTAATTTTTCTGATAAAAGTAATGACTTTTTTTTTCTTTAATGTAACTGTTTTAAATAACACGTTATAAATAAAAATGCTCTCAGTGCGCACTAGTGCAGTCAATCGAAAATGCTATTATAACTTAAAAAAATTTAGTTATTTAGTTGTCAATTCAGAACAATTATTTAATGATACAAAATACTCTTCTTTACTGAACATACCACACTTTGAAACCAAGCTCGGACCAACCTTTTTTTGACATAATCTCTTCATTTTGTAATCATGTAATCTTAAACTGGAGTATGTTTTTGTAAGCAAAACGATCTTAAATAACTGTTCGGTGATAGTTTGGAAATTTATGACATTGGATACAGATCTCTTTTAATTTTTATACGAGGCATATTATATCCTATCTAAATATGGATGCTGTTCTTATATTTTCCAGCAAGATTATGCACCACCATATATTGCACACATTTGTAAAAACCTTTTGCAAAAATCAAAAGAAGAATATAGGCAACGGATAAAAGATTTTCTGTAAGATGCAAACACTTTAGAGATGCTGCTTTTTTAACAAACAGGAAACTTGGAATAACATTTTAAAAAAAATTAATAACCTAACGTGACAAATTATGATTTTTTTTTTTTAGCAAATTAAAATTAGCTACTTTTTTATCTCTTTAAGAGAAATAATACTGTGAAAATTTAAACCATTAGCTTGACTCTCTCGTAGAGATGCATTTTTATTTTAATTAAATTTTATTTATATTTTTTTACGTACCTTATTTAGTTGTCAACCCAAAACAATTGCTTAAGAGCCAAAAAAAGCTTTTTTCTTTAAAATATATACCCCACTTTCAGCTCTTATTTTTATATAATTTTTTTAATCTACGTATTTTGTGAGAACTTTTTATATTAAAAAATGCAAAAAAAATAAGTGGTCAGTAGCGTCAGCCCGAGTTTGGTCTTATAGTGGAATACGTTTTTGAAAAGAAATTTAATTTTGCAAATTTTTAGGTTTAAATTTTAAGTAAAAATAACATATAATTATTAAAAATTTTGTTTTGTTGACGTTTTTGTGGTGCCCAAAAACGTTTTCCTTGAAAAAATTCAATTAAATACTGTACTCGGTTTAAATAGTATTTACTTGAACAAAACATTTAGCACAAAATGTAGCTTTTATGTAAATAATCATTAATTAAATTACTACAATATGTAGTTGAGGACTACAAGCAATTACTAAATATTTTCTAATCAGTTAAATAAATTTATTGGAGTAATTAATACTTCAAGTACTTTTAATGAATAATTGATGAGAAATTTGATCGTACAATTAAGTAAAAAAATGTTAATTGTTTGAACAATAATTAACAAAATTGTTAATTTCACTCATGCTTGGTCCTTTGTGACGTCACAGTAGTGCCAAATTAAAATTTTCGCTTGTTAAGAAATAATTACGTGAAAGCTTAAAATAAGTTTTATTGAAAAACAGTTTGTACTCTTTTGTAATAAAGTTTTTATGTACAATTATTTACATTGTTACTTTCACGAACAATTACTATCACATCTGAGATCAGGTCAGTGTCAGTCAAGGTTGCTTTAATCGCGTTTTTGATTTAATCCACGGTAGATAATACGACAGTCGCGTGTAGACATCAGGAAATCCCGGTTTGGCACATCCCGATCCAAACGAAGTAATTCCTGCTAACATCCATCTACCGTCTCTCATCGCACACTGAAGCGGTCCCCCAGAATCCCCCTGAAAAAAACCATCAGCTCTGGATTTTCCCAAACCTGTGACATTACAACACAGGTCCCACTGGACCCATCCAGGTGCCCCGCACACATATGCCCCGACCTGATCGCAACTGCATGCCCGTACTTCTTCCTGCAAACGGCGTTGTCATGCAGGGGTACCCTCGCCTCGAGGAGTTTTCCTGCGAGCATTCCGTCTTCGGCGTCCCTGCCCCAACCGGTGGCTATACACAAATCAGTCTGGTTGTATGTTAATCGACTGGGAGGCAAGCAAACAGCTCGAACTCGGCTGTCTTTCGCTAATTTCACTGGCCGTGAGAGTTTCATTAAAGCTGCAACAATCACTGATATCCGTATCTTTGGAACAGTTCTACTTACCAATATCGTGTTGAAAATTGTGAAATCGTTCGTGCAGGATTATTTCTTCGACTGGTATGCGTTGCTCGGATTTTTCTTCAATGTCACGGTCCCAATCGCCCAAAACGGCCGTCCAAAGAGCCGCCAAAGGCAGATTGAACAAGTCACTAAACATGACGTCAATTAGACAAGACTTGCATTTTAATTAAACATAAAGCAATCAAACGATCGACGATCTTCGACTGTAAAAACTGTTTTGTAATTTCACTCCTTTTTAATAAATATTCTGAAGCTAAATGGTTTGTTGTTAGTTCTAACGACATTTTATAATGACATTCACCAGAATGTTGTAAAATTAACAAAATTTTGTATTTATCTATCGTGTCGTCAAATTAATAATATAATCAGGTCGATTCTGTTTAAAGAATAGCAATATTGTTAAAATAGCAATATTGATTTATTATAGCCACAACCAATAAAAATTTGTATACCTTAGCAATAACATTATTGCTATTTTACCAATATTGTTATTTTTTAAACAGAATTGATCTTTGAATATTGAATATTGATAATTTTCTAAATAGTTAAATGTGGTTATAACCCGTATGGGTGGCGAGATTATAAAAAGAAACTAAGATAAGCTACAAAGCTTTAGTTTTTGTATGTGTATTAGCCAATAAATACATATTAGAATGTGTGTAAAAAAATTCAATTGTTTTTGCAACATTCTATTTTTAGAAGCAGCTGAAACTAAATCCACGCTGTAAAAATGCGAACCACATATCAAAAGAGAGAAGTGATGTTAAAATACTTCAAAGTTTTTATACTTTTTTCGGTTTTTTTAATTCTTTTTTAATTAAGCATTTAATCGAAAAGTTTATTACTCAAAAATATAAAGCATTAACTCTGCATCGATTGAATACTAACTCTTTACAATTTGACAAAGTAATGGCCTTGCAAAAAAGATACTTCAAAGTATTACAATTTTTCACAATTTGTCTATAAAACCTCACTTTTTTTTCATAAAACACGCAGTATCTATTTCTATTAAACAACTAATTTGACTCAATATAGTAGAAAAGTAGAATAGTTGTAAAGCATCAGATTTCGTTTTTAGAATGTTGAAAAAAGTGCTAAAAAGCCTAGTCAGTAAGCAGATACTAAGGTGAGAATGAAATGTAACTGAATCAGAGCAAGCTGTGCCAGCGTAACTGTAATGATGTGTCTAATCATTACAGTTACGCTGGCACAGCCTCCTCTAATTAAGTTACATTTCGATCTCAGGTAATAATGCCCGCATATTAGTTAAGTTGTTTTTGGCACTTTTTTGGTTTTTTTAAAAACAGAATTTGGTGCTCTTCAACTATGATTTTTTAATATATTAAGTTAAGTAAGTCTATTAAAAGAAAATAGATGTTTAATTAAGACGAAATAAGTTTTGTGAACAAGTGTCCAAAGAATCCAATTACATTTATTTCAATATTATTGTATAATTTTAAAATTAAATAATATGTTATATTAAGGCTTAAGATCTATTTCTATTTTTTTGAAAATTTAATTAAAAACACATTTTATTTTTCCCGAAAATATAAACAAAACACATTTTTCTTAATTTCAAAAATTTAAATTACATAGAAAAAAATTAGTCAGTTACAATGTGTTTATTTCAAATATAATAGAAAAAATGGTAGTTTTAGTTGAAAGGAAACCGAAAAAATCGGTTGATACACAGATTGAAAAATTTAATTTTAATTTAAATGAAAATATTTTCTATAAAAACTGATATCATTTTACCATTTTTTTTTATACAATCAATTCACAACATTTAATAACACAAATTTAAAAAAAAATGAGATAGCTCAATTTTTCGCCAAGTTTATGTATTTAAATGAGAAGATGTTATTTTTTCAAAAATTTATATTTTATGTAATTTCAGATTAAAGTCTAAAAACTTATATAAAAACTATTTTAATGGGTACTATCCGAATAAAATTTTTCAAAAAAATTGCAGATGTCAAGGTAATTGGTAGGCCAATTTAGCGTGGCGTGGCGTGATTCTATCTATATACTGTAGTCTTCATTAAACATTCATACTTAAGCTTGGTAAACAGTTAATATACAAGTATTAAAAAGTTTTAAATTACTTTATTTACAGAATGAGATGCAACCATAAAAACTGCATAATGATACATCTGTTACCGTCACCGAGTTTCTCTCTAAAATAAAAATAAAGTAGTGCAACAAAGATACAGCTGAATAATGTTTTAAAGTCTTCCAGTGCCACTAAATATCTACCATTTTACCTAACAAAAGCAACAACCAAACATAAAAATTTATTTTAAAAGTAAAATGCAAGAAGTGGGTGCGTACTATATTATATTTCTGATGACATGCGAATGTCTTGCAAAAATTTTTGTGTATCTATCTCTTTTAAAAAAATGTAATTTTTACTGTTTATCACAAGAAAAATAGTACATATGTTATTTTGTTTTATTTTTAAATATATTGGTGTTACTAATGGCATATTTTATTTATTAATCTTAAAACATTTTAGATCTAACCGGAAAATTTAACATTTTTTTGTCTGTAATTTAACAGTAAATAGTTTACAACAAACTCATGTAATTTTCGCAAAATATTTTGTACACTAATATTCAACAAATTTTTATAACATTAACTTTTTTTATTTTTAATACTATTATACCATACAATTTAACAAACCTTTTTTTTACTGTGTGTCTGACAATATTTAATAACAATATTTGAACAATAGCCAAAAGATTCCTAACCAATTTTTTTATTATACCAAATTAACACTTTGAGTCTAATTGGTTATTTAAAGAAAATGTTCTCAAGTGTATTGACGCAGGTATCAAGAAAGAAAAAATTCTAAGAAAGTATTCAAATGTAATAAACGTAGGTGTTTAACGAAATTTGTTTACAGAAATAGAAGCCTCCGTCAGTTAAAGATAAAAGTGTAATTTATAACAAAGAAAAGAAAAATACGTTTTAGAAAAAAAACGCAACAATAATTATTGTAATTGTAATTAATTTTATCAATAAATGAAATAAACAATATTTGTTTTGACTATTTTAGCCTTGAACGCACACGAAATTCTGACTTTGATGAGGTTGATGTAATTAAGATAGTAATTGCTTAATAATCTGGTGTGGTAAATGAAAGTTTATAATGAAATGTAAAATTAGAAAGATTTTAATAAAGCGTAATCACAAAATTATTAAATTTTTATTGAATATAAACATCAGATGCATCATTAATTTTTTATCTCATTGTGCATCACTTGTAATTACTGTCTAGAAACAATTTAAATAACAATAATTCACAAGACATAATGACAGGCTCAACTTACGTCCATAATTTACTTTAATTGTCTAGTATTAACTACTTAAAATTAAATTATCCGTTTTTACGAGTTCCTTAAACTGAACAGTTTATATACAGCATGTTTATAAAGTAATGCACAAATTTCGAAATAAGAGCTACTTGCAAAAATACAAAAAAACGCTAATACAAGTAACTTAGAATATAAAAATAGCTATTTACATTAGAACGCGGTAGGTCTAATTTTACAGTGAGACAACTGTACACAACACAAAAAGAACAAGCCCCTAGGACGCGTGTCAAATTAATTAGAGCACTGTAAAATAGACCAACGCATAAGATGTGTATAAAACTTTTTGGCCGACAAGTTTTAAACAATTTTTATCTAGATATTCTATAGATATTTATGTAAAGATATTATAATATTTATGCCTTATAAAAACGATTGGTTTAAAAAATTGAGGGTTGATAGTTCCAGGACATTTTGTCGTGAAAATCACATAAAGGTGATAGTTTAACATTTTTCAGTTGTTTTTTTAATCCTGTTTTGCAATATTATCTTCCTGAAATTTTCATACGTTTTAAAAACGTTTTTGAAGGTTTTAAAAATGTACTCAAACGCTGCGCGTCCTCATATTCTTCTATTAGCCTTCGTGTCATGCAAATCTTCTTTTTTATAAGTTTGTAATGTAAATAGTTATTACATCAAGATTTAAATTATTTATAAATTATAAATTATTATAAATTTTAGTGATTAGTGATTATAAATTACTTAGTGTAAAAATTGCATGCATTTTTAATTTTCATATATTTGCAAGCGATGCGTACTTGGTTAATAAAATTTGTTAGACACGTGCTTTATTGAGGTAGAAAATTAAATTGTTGACAATAATTACTACTATATTATACTACTATAATTATACTACTATAAAAACTGTCTAATCTAAATTAGACTTTTCATTTCTTTTTCAATAAAGCACGTGCTAACCAATTTCAGATCAAATCAGTAAATCGCACACCAGTGACATTTTTTTAAGATGCTAGTTTTTAATTTCTGTACTGCTTAGAATCAAATTTTGACTTACAAAATTTGAATTATCCATTTTTACAACTTTCGCAAAAAACGAGAAAGTAGGCGATTTATAAGAAAATAGTAGCTGTCTTGTATACGATTTAGATGGCCATGGCTATAAAAAAAATTTCATGACCGATGTACAGAAACATTTCCCACTTTGAGATTAAATTAGGCCTGATCTATTTATCGCCTTTTTTTCCCACAATCCGTTTATGTTATAAGCACCTGTAGAAAAAAGGAGGTGAATGGCGTCAGCTGTTTTTCATAAAATAACAGATTATAGAGCAAATGGCAGCAAATAGCGTCAGCTTGAGGTTGGTTTTAAAGTGGGGTACGTTTTGTAAGAGTAAAAAACCCAGTAATTAAAATTTTGCATACACAAACGATAAGGATCGTTGTATTTCTCTGTCGGTAGACAAAAGTCATATCTACAACCAATCTTTGACTTTACTAGAAAAACATTTGCTTTTTGCTTTTTACGGTTAAAAATATATACATATTTTGACAATTTTTTTTTAAAACTACTTACCTTGTTTTCAAAAATTGTTAAGTACGAAGGTGAGATCGAAATGTAACTGAGTCAGAGCAGGCTGTGCCAGCGTAACTGTAATGATGTCTCTAATGTTAATACCCACTTCCACGACTTGCTCTGATTCAGTTGCATTTAGATCTCACGTTATTTATTGTTTCTTAATGTTTACTTAAATGACCGTACATATTTTTATAGAAAACTAAACATTATTAAAAAATTCTCTCTTCATTTAAGACTCAGCTGAAGCGAAGGCAACCTCAGGAAGCAACAAGGGCTAACAAAAAGCCATTTCAGCCAAAATGGTACACAGTATTTTTAGCCTGTTTTATCCTAAATCAGCAATATTAAACCGAATATAAAAATGTTGTTTTTATTATAAATTGCCTACAAATTTCATTAATAAAACTTAAACAGACACTAATGCATTATTTATATTTGTAATGGCGTTTCAGATATTTATACTAAAAATAGTTCTTATAACATTACACAACTCTTAAAAAAATAGTCATAAATGTTAGTTTCAGTATTCACTGATTATGCTTTAGAGAATCCAGACATATAAAATCATAATAAGTGATTCTTTCTATTTCTCATAGAAAAAGTATACCTATGGTTTTACATGTTTAAACCTAAAGGTCTAAATTATTTTTTGAAAGACGTTTTACTAAACTGGTGTTAAGTATTGGTATTAATATGTAATAGTACCCTATTTGTATTAATGCTCATGCTTCAGTAGGACGTCTTTTAAAGCATAATTTACGACTTAAGTCATTCTTTCTACTTCTCTTAGAACAAGTATAGTAGTGATCTTCAAGTAAAACTGTGTAAACATTTTTTAAACTCAACATAACTGAATTTTTAATTATGTTGCTAAATTTCTTTAATATATTCGTTCCAAAATGATGATTCTTGCCAGAACTATTTTGTAATTTTAATCGGAAATCCAGTTAGTACAACTTAATTACGAATTAAAAAACCTTCACATGTCACACATTTATAAATGGAGTCCATTAGTTTCTTAGCCTTACTTTTAGAATTAGATTAAATTATTCCTAGAACATGCCTAACTTTAGGTTAAATAATTAAAGTGCTCTCAAAAAGAATCATTTTTCGATTACCCAATCGTAACGTTATTAGTTGCTTTTTTGCCAAATGGCATAATAGTTGAATTCTTAAAATAATAAGAATTGAAATGACACAAAAAATACCGGTTTTATTTTAAAAAAACTTTCGATAACGTCATAACTTTGTCACAGTAATAATAACTGATAACAGACTGCTCTGTTTCAATTGTCTAAAATTTAAGCTCTTTTATATATTTTTTATTTTTAAGTTACCTATTTCAGCGTTTGTTCGACTTCTCGCAAATAACTTTTGTTTTATTATAAGTTTTGTGGCTTACTTTATCAACATACTGTCGTTAAAATTAGGTCGTTAAAAGAACATTTATAATTTATGTTAATTATTTCTTCGAATTTTTAAAGAATGAGAGCGTCAAAAACGTCTAATTGTTATTTAAACTATTGATACAAAATTATTTAAATCGATAATTTGTTAAGATTATAAAAAGTCGGTTAAATCTTGATAGAAAGCTTAATTTAATAGGTTAGTAATACCAACAAAGAAAAGTGTATAATGACGCTAATTTCGTATGCGTTGTAACACACTGGTTTGTCATTACATTTCTCTAATAATTTATTCATAATATTAGAAACAAAGTTAAGTTTAAACGAAGCTTTTAAATTTTAAAACATTCATTGAATAACTTACATACATTCATTTTACGAAACAAACCGAAACAGGTTCTATTGAAAGTGATGCCGAACCATTACATAAACTTATCCGGTTATCCATTGCCCGGAAGCAATCAACAAAACTGAAATCAAACTAGTACTCACTTGTTGATGCAATGAGCTGCTGTTAATAGCCATTCGGATGATATCAACACACCCCCGCACCAGTGACCCAAAAATCCAAACTGAGGGTGCAACAACTGGAGGGAAACCTAACGAAAAAATGCAAATTCAAAACATTCGCCATTAACGAGCCAATCAGTAACAAATATGTGGTAAAATGTAATTAATATTACTCTATACCATTATTTTATTTTATTTTATTTTGAAACCATAATTTACTTTATACGCCCGCAATCTTTATTTTTATAGCACTGAATTTTTTAAAGTTGCTATGCAACAATAAAAAATACATAACCGTACTTCGTCTAGCTGTCAAATAAACGTCTACAATTTTGTAAACGTCACTTTTTACATTAAATAAGAATTGTCATGAAAAATCATCATTTATTTCAAAAACTGAGCGTGACACAACTTTTTCTTGAATTTTGGGCTCTTACCTTTTCACACACGTTTTCATCAGTTTTCATTTTGGAAAAGCGCAAAACAGAAAATAACAACATACCGTATCCTGGCAACAACAAGATAGCCAACTAGTTCATCTGAATTTTATTACAGTTTAAAAAAAAACCAGAATTTTGAATATTTTTTTGATTTAAAAAATGAAAACGATTCAAAATAAAATAAAACGTTTTATGTACCACGGGCTAATAGCCCTCGGGAAATTAAAAGCCCTTCTACTACGTAGTACCTACGTCGGACTTTAAACATTTCCTCGTGCCATAATCCATCCCCTTGATTACGCCTTTAATACATAAATAAGTATAAAATCTAATAAACTAATTTCAAATTAAGATACTGCTAGTAGTATCCTTAATTTTAATACTTCTCTATATCAACAACCAATCACAACTCCAAATTTTTTTAATTTTCTATGAAAACGCAGATACTACCGGTATTATCTCAACTTGAATTTAGCTCATAAAATATTAAAATTGAAAACGTATTTTATGTATTATTTACACGTCCTTTTCTATTATCATTTATCAGTGTCAACAATTTAAAAATAATTTAACACAATTCTGTTATTTTGACTGTCTAATATCCTCCAATTTTGACAAAACTCTTGTTTATTTTAAAAATTGTTATGGCCACGTTTTATTTAATAGAAACGTCTATGCTGCCATACAGAAGTCATACGTTGTATAATATAAACATAAGTGCTAAAACTTGTTCTTTTCCTTAAAACCTACCGTTACAATATCAAATATCTATACACAATTAGATTCAAAATATGCACTCAAAAGATATACGACAAATACCTGCAATACATGTGTCAAAATTTAATTATTTTTGATAATAAAACGTAAAACACCCACCAACACCAAACACAGGACTTAACACAACGCGCGTTTCGACAACAAAGTTGTCATTTTCGGATGGGTTTAATTTAACAGTTTAATTTCTACCAGAAAATGACAACTTTGTTGTCGAAACGCGCATCGTAATAAGTGCAGTGTTTTATGTTTTTCGTTTTATTTTACACACCAAGAAGATCTAATAAAAAGATTTCTAATAGTAATAATTAATATCTCTACTAAAACTGAAAACATATTTTATGTTATATGGTTATCTTCTGTCATAAGTGTGAACAGTTAAAAATAACTCAACATATAACGGATTATCGTAATTGCCAAATTTAGTGTCCTATATTTCAACGAACAGAACAAGTCTATTGTAAGTAACCGACCAATATAAACAACAAAAGAATTAGTAAAGTAAGATTGATAAATAGTTATTTTTGTAACAAGTGCGTAAAGTATTACTTTTTTTCAGGCGGTAAGGCAGTTTGACACACGAGCCGAGGGCGAGTGTAACACACCACAATTGAAAAAAGTTACTTTACTTACAAGTTGCATACAAAACTTTTTCTGCGTTCGTAATTTCAAAAATGACAATAAAAATTTGATTGAAGTAAAATGTACATAACAAGAAAATTTTTGTATTTATTAATTGTTATAAGAAACGTACAATCAACAAAAATATAGGTACAAGAAACATTATTTTACTTTTATTTACTATTTTTCACTCATTTGCGTTAAAAAAGTAACTTTTTTAAGCTTTTTTAAAAACGCCTATTTTAAAAACGCATTTCTATTAAAAAAGAAATTTTTTTTGACAAACGTAGAAAAATATTTCTTATATTATGGCTTCATCTGTTACTATCATTAATACCTATCAACAGTTAGGTACTAGCTTTTCAATAAAAATTAAAATTAGAGAGTGCTTTCAAATCGAATACGGCTGATATAAAATGGTAAACAAAGGAGAGACTGATTTTGTAATTATAATTATTTGTTTTTGTATAGTTCTTTTAATGTGCTCTTTCAGTTTTTAAGTGATTCTGTTTCGTTGTTTTTCTGGTGTTATTTTTGGTGGTGTTTTGAGAAATTTAAGCTTGCCGTAATTGAAAATGGTTTGTTAAAAGCTAAAGCTTATTTTTTCTTTAAATCAATTGTCAGTGTCAAAAACTCTGAAATTATGTTGGAACCCTGTTAGATTGCCATGGAAACAAAACTAAAAAGACTAATTTTAAATGGAGTTACCAACCTTAAAACACTTTGACAATTGATTTTAAGAAAAAATGGGCTTTATATTAAAATGGCCCACTTAAATACTTGTATTTAACGTTTTACCATCTAAATCACCTAATACTCTTACAGGTAAGTACAATTGTCTCCAGCAATAAATAGGCTGCGTCCACTTGATAACCGTTTGGTGGTGAAACAACACAATCAAAATAATTAATTAATAAAAATGTTCTATGTAAATATTATCCGAAATACAATTAGTATGTTGCTATTTTGGAAACATTTTTATAGAAATAGTTATTCACATAGAAGAGAATAAAATATGTAGTAAACCTATTTTAGACAACTTACCCGTTTGTAGACACTCAAAAAAGCTCACAGAAAAATATGTAAATGACATTTTAAGCTTTCTTGTTCTACTAAAAGTTCGCCAAGTGCAAGCATTTTTGAAGTAATTCAGAAAATATAACCTAGTCTTACTTTGACAAGACCTAAACTCTTTCCGGTAAAATTTTTGATTTACTAGTTTGTTGCTCTATAAACATTACAATATTTAAAATATTTTAGTCTCACATATTTGGTAATTATTTATTATTTGTATACCTCATTAATATCAAAATACTTAAAAAAAATGCGCATTCAAGTAGGGAGCCTTTATCACTTTCTCTTTGAATTCAAATTATCACATTGCAATGACAAGTTAAAAAAAAATCAGTCAAAATTCTTAAAAATCACAAGTCAAGTGTTTACCTAAGTTACCTTTCTTCTGTAGTTAATTTTTACGCTATAAGGGTTTCGCTACTATTCTCCGTAAGATGAACTGTGTAATAGTCGTAATTTTTTTTTTAAACAAATTTGAAAGTTTGATAACTTTTAAACTTGACATTGAAATTTTTATACACTAAAACCGGTACAGCAGTGCTCCTTTTTTGATAGAAACTGACATATTAGTCGAGCCAAAGCGGAAAAACATTTTAATCTTTACAAACTTACTAATTTTGATGATTTTTTTTATAATTGTTTTTATTTACTATTAAAAATCATAAAAATAGTAGAATCAGGCGCGGATCTGAAAAGGAAGATTTGACATCCGCATAATTTGCACTGCACCTGTTATTAGCACTTTTTTAATTTTAACTCAATAACTAAAATTTCGTTAGCATCTCAAGGTAATTTTAGTTTGCTATCAAAAGGTTATTTAAAAGAAAGCAGCAATAGCTGTAAATCTAATACGATTGGCTGAAATTTAAAATTTTAAGCAATATTAGTTTTTCAATTTGTTATCAAAAAATTATCTGCCAAAATAAATCTAGTTTACATTAAATTTTCGACATTTTTGTCCTGTAGAGCCTTAGTGCTAAACTGTAAATTTAATGCAATTTTTTGTGTACTGGGAGTTGCCTTAAATTAAGCATAAATAAAAAAATTTAATATTACAGTAAAAGCGAAGAACAAACACGATCAATCAAAAAAAATTGGTAATATAAATAAAGAACAGTCATGTTTTTACTTTTCTGAAACTGCAAGTACAACAAGAACTAAAAAATTATTGAGACTTTTGACAGCTAAATTTGAGGTTTTAGAAGTGCGATATTCTGACTTTTTTTCCATCCAGTTAACATTAGTTAAAAAGAGATAAAAGACTGTCCTAGAGTAATTTCCAGACTGTACTAGTGATAACGAATTTTCCAATGTCAGTGATATATTTTCATTCACGTTTTTCAAAAGGCAATAGTTTTGAAGTGAAGAAATGATTCAACAAAAAAAGCCTAAATACATTTGGGAAATACTTGAAATGAAATACAAGAATGTGAAGGACAATGAAAAGAGTTACAATTTTGTTCAACTTCTTGAAGACTTTCCTGCTGATTTTTCTTCGGACGATAATTATAGTAACAAAGTTAAGACTTCTAATTTGACCGAGACCCAAAAAAAATTAGTTGAATTAATTGAAAATGAAATAGGGAGTGTTCTTCATTTAATTTGTTTGAAACGTGAAAAAACGAAATTTTTAATGCCTCCTGAAAAATTTGAAAATCTTAATTAATTTATTAGCTGAGAGGTATTTTTACGGATATAATTTTTTACGTTTTTTAAAGCTTATATCTTTATTACCCTAATTGTTTATAAACATTTTTGCAATTTTTTATATAATTCAAAGCTTATAATAATATTAGAAAAAACATTTAAATAATAAATATTTACTCTTTACTATTCAAAGTTTTAAAAAAATCGTTGTTTTTTTTAAACTTTTATTGACCCTTTTATATCTACAATAACCAGACTTATCGATATAATTGTTAAAATCTGTTATTTTCATATTATGTAGATACATACATATAACGTTTCAACAAATAGAGACAAAAAATAAATAAATACACATACCCTTTAACTGGGTCACTGTTTGTAATGTTAGATAAATAAATAAATAAATAACAAAATGTTAAAATTACTCATAAAATTTTATTTTTCGATAAACTTTACAGATTAAATTGTCGGTTTAAAAAGTTATATTTTGCTGGGTTTTAATTAGGTGACTTTATGCTACCTACTCATTAGTAAACTAATTATGTGATATAAATTTGAGGCAAATATCAATCGAGTGTCAATAAAAAATCTCCGAATTGACGGAAATTGGCAGCAACATAAGACTTGCATTATTGACAAGTTTTCTTTCAGTCGAAAAAATTCTCGTTTACTATTAAGAGCTCTTTCCAATGTATGTCTTCATTAAACATGTAATGATCATAAGTGATAAACAAATAAGAAAGTGTTGCTGCTTTAAAATGAGAATTTTCTAATTATTAATCAAAAAAGATAGAAAAAAAGACATTTGATACGGTTTAGTGGTTTAGAAAAGAGTTTCCAACCGGAATAAGCGTCTGAAGCCTCATAGGTTCGTCCTAGAACAAACTGTTTGAAAGGGTAAGGTATAAGATTCTAATAATTTGTATGAAATAATCCTGAAAAACTCTGAGGATTAAAGTAAAGTTAAAAGTTCATAAAATTAATCAAACGTGAAAACTTCAGAGGTTTTTTGTTTGAAGTTCGGCATTATTTTATAATAATCCGTGGGAGTACATTTTTTGTGAATTTTTTCAGTTTGTTTCCGGTGGAGGCTGGTGAAATAATCCTCGTTGTTGAATAATGCAAGTCCATAAATAATGTTTGTCGATGTTTACAGGAAATGGTAATGACCCAGTTGAGAAAATTTTTTCGCGTTGATTACGCAAGTGGAATTTTATGATTTGAACCCTTACCTGCCATGGCCACGCACCTCTGACACTCTGCTTGCCGTGGATGATACGTCCAAGGGCGCCGACTCTGGGCTGTCTGGATCTCCTGACGCTCCTTCCACAATCTGCACAAAACCACACACACTTAACCAAGAAGCGTACTAGAGAGAGGTCAGCGGCTACCTTGGAACGCTGACATTGACCCACACACTAGCAGCAGGAGCACCAGCAGAAGGAGGCCCATAGCACTAACATGTCCAGCGGTGCTCAAAAGCTTACTACACCCCGTAACTCTGCAGAGAGAGTGATTGGAACAATGAAAGTGGTCTCTAGTATAACTAGGCCTCCTCACCTAACCTAACCCAGATAGGTCTTGTTCACAGCTGGCCGGCGCCGGGTTATATGCTAATCAACCCAGACACCCATCAAAAATTAAGCTTGTACAAGCAAAGACCAAATCACACACAATTACGCGCCTTTGAACAACCGGAGCCTGTCATCGATTATTTCCCTTAATTACAGAACTGTACCAAATTCGAGAATCACCCCAAAAACTTCAGAAATGTGGTTCAAACTGTTTACTCAGACTTTCACTAAAAAGTAAAAACGCATAACACGTTTCATTTTCACGTAGTCATGGAACGGTAATTAAATCTCTTTACTAGACGAAATGTGTGGGATAATTAGCGTTAAATGATAGATATCGCTACAATTTATTCATGTTTAATTTCTACAACAGAAGTTGGTCAGATTAGGTGGCGACGAATTGTGGTTGAAGAAGGCTTCAAGTTTCACTAGACGAAAGTTAAAGATCTTATCTTTCACTTGTCTTTGATGAAAACCACGAAATAAACGACAATTGGACTGAATTACAAACAAACAAAAATACACAAATACGGAATATCAATTTCTACTTATAAATCTTTTAAAATATTTTAACTGGAACACGGTATAGTCTAATCAATCTCTTGTAAAAAAGGGAAGTTATCTCGCCTTAAATAGGATAGTCCTGATTTTTTTACTATGTTTTTTTGCACGTTAGAACGATCTTACTTAGTTACCGCTTTTATTCCCAGATTGATATGTTGTATTTACTGATCGATAAACTACGATAAACAGAACCGTAAGTAATTTACTTACTGAAGTTTTCATTATTTAAATTTCACAATAAAAACAAAATTTAAACTAATTTATATTTGTTTATTTAAAAATTATTACGTATTTAATAAAATGCACTCATTGTTTTTTGTTTTAACCAGTCTTTTTTTAAATCAAAGAAATTTTGATATTTGTCAAAAATTAAATTGACGTTCATTAACTGACTAAATTTTTGCTAAAAAAAATTAATAGCGGTCAATGTAAAGACCCAGATAAAAAAAATCCACTTACTTGTTTTAAATTTTATTTTCTAAATTTTATTTTATGTGCTGTTTCAATTAATTAAAGTCTTGTTTTTAAATCTTTTTTCTAAAGATAAAATTGCTTTTTGGTAACTCAAACTTTGACAAATAATTTACAAAAACTAACAATAACCTCTCGATGATAATTTCTATGCATACCTGGGTAACTTTGCAAGCAATTTCTGTTAAAACTTGTTTATTAAAAGATTTCAGTGTACTTTTAATAAAAAAATTGAATAACAATACACTTTTTACATTTTTTATTTTGACAATCTTTAGACGAATTTTGTGCTTTTCTTGTTTAGATATACTTGGAAATAAATTTTAGAATAAAACAGAAAAGTAAAGTTTTTCCATGAGATGAAAGTTTATTTACGAGCTGCGTAAGCAGCGAGTAGAGCAATCTTACAAAAAAAACAATCATATTTTATACTGAAATGCTAATTTTATTTTGAAATCTGTTATTACTAGTCATCACAAAAAAGTAAGAATAAATTAAAAATAATTTAACAGAATTTTAAAAACTTATTGTCAGGCAAGAGACACAAGACTCTCAAAGGATCTAGTAGCCTATTGTCAAATAGCAACAAGTTCTGAAAAATTCTTTGGTAATTTGATAGATTTTTTTTGACATTGATTTTCTTATTGATTTTGTCGAACGACGAAGTATTCAATCTTTTTTTATTTATTTTTACAATTTTTAATAAAGCAAATTGACGACTGACGTTATATAAACAAATTGTTGTTATTCACAAAAACAAAATACTTTAAACTATTTTCGCGGCAATAATCTACAGTAGAAAATGCCTATTGTAATAACGTTTTGATTGACCAAAAAAATAAAAAAGACTAGAATTAAAAGTTTCTATTAGATTTTAAAAACGTCAAAATATAATCTTTGCAGGAATTCTAAACTCTCATTGTTATGTCAATGCAAGTTTATTTAGATTTTTATCTATTTTCTTAGTAGCACGCAGTCTCTATTATTTTACTATTAGACGTTCGACTCCAAATCGTTTTCATCTCTAGTAGTGAATGTATTTTCATCTGTAGTTGTCTTTTCTTATAAGGTATATTGTAAAAAAAGTTCTTTTCTATGGATATAAGTAAAAAAAAATATTTATATAAATATATAGGTTTGATGTCATTTAAGTTAGAAAAAAATAATTTATTTAAATTAAGACAAAAATGTTTCCGTATCACAAAAAACATTATAAGCATCACGTTAAGAATTTCTAATCTCAAATAATAATTCAAATCGTCGCTCTGTTTCTTTTTCAAAAAATTGGCTTCCATCGGTAAAATGTCCTAGTACATATTTTTTATTAATCGGAATAGAAAATATTTCAAGTCATTTTCTAAACAACTTTATTTTTGTTAATGACCTAATGAAGTCTTCTTCTAAAGCTAACAGTTTGTTTGAATTCTTCAATTTAAAATTTTTATTTACGATTTTATAAAACATCAACATCAGCAGCGACGTGAAAGCAGTCCACAAAATTTCGACTTAAAATTCAATTGTTATGAATGCAAAACAACTGCATTTTAGACATTGTAATGACCTAAAACAGATATGCTTACCCCTAAAAAGTTAAAATTATCGAAACTTGTAGTTGTCATCTGGGAGAAAAAAGACTCTATGTTGTTTTGGTCAAAATGGCGACAAAGTTTCTTCGTAAAAATGCAGATAAAAAAACTCTATTTTGTTTGTTTCTTGCAGTAAATTGTTTATGAGGTGTAATAAAATAAATCATCTGTCAATAATAATAATATAGATATAACAAAGATAAAACAAAGTGTTCATCATACGATAATTAACACATAAAACACATAAATTGATAATAGTACAAAATACCATTGACATTTTCAAAAGACATTGTCGGATTAGATGAAACCTTCCTAAATCGTGTTAACAAATTTTATATATTATACATAAAAATGTATATTTTTAAATGAGGTTTTAAAGTTACATTTAAATGTGAGACAAATTTGTGATACCTGTAAACAGATGTAGTTGAAACTATATGAAGCAGACCTACATTAAATTGAAATATTTTATTTTATTTTTATTAGAAATTATTGACAAGAAAAGCTTAAATTGAGAACAATAGGGTAGAAGAGAAGTATAAAATTATTATTATTTTAGAAAATTTTGTTGTTACAAGCGTTAGTCCAACAAAATCATTTAAAACTAATAGCACGAACATTTGGTAGAAAAAGCCTTGTTCAATTCAAATACATGTTTAATCTTTTTAGTTTCGTACAATTAATTAATAAACTAATTCGGATAATGCAAGAACACTACACTCTTGTTCTTTTCCCTTTCGTACATGACACACACATCAGAAAACAGACTTGCCTTAAAGCAGAGCCGCTCGATTTAGAAAAATCGCTACCACTCTGGTGGGATTTGAACCCACGTCGCTTTGACCCATTCGCTATCTCGGGCACGCTGCGCCACCAGCAACCTTTACCTGATATTTGTTAATTACCCTTATTTATTCAGTATCCACCTTTGAAACCATTAATGCGGTTACAATATCTAATCAAAGCGCAATATTTTGTGACCTAATAAATAATAAAGGTTACTCGAAGAAGTATTCTTAAATTTATCCCTTATTGGAATTTCAGGCATTTCTCATATCATAATTAGTATAAAATGACATGAGATGATATTGATTATTTCAATAATTGCATTTTATGTCTTACTTTTAGCTTAAATATACTCGTATAGAAGAAATGATGCAACATAACATCCAGTCTTACTATAGGCAGCTAAGACACTTAGACTTGAAAAAAATTCTAATCTTACACATATTGAGCGGAATCTTAAGAGGAGTATGGACGAATTTCTCTAGTATAAGGATTCCAATGTAAATGCGCGAATCTATAGCTCGTTTATTTATCAACAAAATTAAAAACGGTTTTCGCTATGAGTATTGTAATAACATGAACTACATTTTGACTTTTTTAAATTTTTAATTTCGATGATTTTAAATTTTAATAATTATTTCATATTATTTATAAACCTTTTTTTAAAAATCGCTTCCAGTCATTTTGTAGTTAATAATTAGAAGAATCATTGTACTAAATCTCATTATAATATTGTTATAAATAAAAGTGCTACAGATTCGCGCGTTTACATTGGAATTCCTATAAGAAAAATTACCTCCATACTCCCCTTAAAGATAACATTAGTATATCATTACTAAATTTAATTTTAAACTATTATTAAGTTCGTTAATAGTTAAGAAGTGTTTTTGTCTGGCGCCATCGGTTAGGAAATTATTTCTGTTTTAATGAATGACGGTTTTGACTGCTTAAATTACAATTTTGTGTACCTAATTGTAGATAAACTGTTGTCTTAAATTTTAATGCAAAATTGTTTGAGGGAATAGTTGTTATTAGTTTCTATTTTGTATCTAAAATGAGGTTCCAAAATTCCATTAGATATTTATAGCTTACTTGATTTGTTTGATAAATGTGTGTAATTTTTTGCTATCAGGACTTGTAACGAAATTAATCATAGTAATAAAGGTGTCGTCTTGAAAGCGTTTACTTTAATTCAGCACTCTCTTCGCTCGTGCTACAAACAAAGTGGGAAGTTTATCTTTCCAAATTTGTTAGATAAACAAATATTTTGTCTATTAATAATAAATGCCGTATTTATTTATTTTTATTGTTTTGCTTATACTAAGATGTTCAATAAGTGGTTAGCCCAAATGACAAGAAGATAATGTAAGTGCAGAGTTACCCAATTAAACATTTTTTTCCGGTTTCATATAAATTGATTAAATATGCCAAATTAGAAACTGGTTAAGAACACTTTGAACATTTGCTTGCTTACTTTGTATAATTTTTTTATGCATCATTATTGCACATATGTTCAGTAACTATTTTTCCAAGTGCGCTCAAATTAGTTGTTATTTATACCAATGATGGTTAAATTCCTAATATAATGAGCAATATAAGAACGCAAAGAAATACATGGATCTATAAAAAAAACTATTAATGGCGTTATACCTTGGCCACAGTAACTCTGCTCTGTTTCAATCTTCTCAAATAAAAACGTTTTTTATATCTTGAGTTACCTGTTTCAACCTTTTTTTTGCAAATGAGTATTATTTTTAATTTTATGTTTTATTTTATTAAACTCTTGTCCCAATACTACACTAGAAAGAAAAATTGATAATCTACTAAGAAAAAATTAATTAATTAAGCGATCAATCAAAATAAACAATTTATTAAAATAATGGATTACTCAAAATAAAAATTGCCCAGTTCTACTCAATATAATGTACTCTATTAATTAGGTGTTTTTGTGCCATTATAATCTGGACAATCATTTAGTAATCAATAATCATAGGTAATCAAAAATTTAAACATGAAATGTTGGTAAAAACTAAAATTCAAATTGCAGAGAAAAGCTACAAAACCGACTATCAACCTGCTATTCTATATTATTATTATATTTTACTATTTACGTGATTTATTCTAATTAAAACTAAGTACCAGATAAGTCTAATTTTGATACTCAAAGATGTGTTTAAGTTGTACCAAATGAAAAAAAAAACAAAATTATGTCAAAAATAATTTTTACCAAATTTCTACTATCGGTAATACTGCCCGTGACAAAAAATTTCGGACATCAAATTTTGACATAAAAATTTGTATAAAGCAATCTCTGATTTTTGTTTCTACACCGTAATCAACAAATACTAATTGAGTTGACAATAAAGTTACTAGAATTTTTTTTGCATGTTGTCGGTTTGTTAAGATTAGGTACCTATATGGGTTATGTCTTACATCTGTGAAAAAAATACCAAATAAAATTTTATAATTATTCGATTTTCAACAAAAATAATAATCTTATTAAATAATAAAATGTGTTCAATAATTGTTCTGGTCAGATCGCCTGGGTGTGGCAATTGTCTCAAAAAACGTATGTCTCTGTTTACATTACAAAACAATGATACATTACAGCTGTCAGTGTAATGCGTGTAAAAATTCACACGTTCAACTGAGATAACGCTCGCAGAATAAATTCTTGAACGTCTGCACACAATTATCATGATTTGCAATGTGATTTTTATCAAAAACACCTAAATGCAAAAATAAGACAACATTTAGACAGTTGACAGCAAACCATATAAACTTATCACGTCAACGTTCATGCTGAAAGAGAAAACCACAGCAAACTACGACCAGAACAATTATTGAACACATATTGCAATAGAAAATAAATCAAATAGAAAAACAAAAACTAAATTTAAAGTGTGCACTGTTATTTTTAATCTATAACTTAACTCGTCGTTTTAGGGTATTAAATACAGTAATTAGTGTATACGGAGTTCACAGAAAGTAAAACATGTTTGCAATAAGAACTTCTTCACAAATTTTTGCGGGTTTTGCTCCATTCGAACAAAAATATCTTTTACAACATCGTCGGTAAGAGTGGAAGGTCGATCAAGTTTTATTGTTGCAACATTATCTTTATTTAAAAGACGTTTCACAACCCACATGCAGTATTCTTTAAATAATAAAATTTACAGCTACTTTGGGGTAAACTTGTTAAAATTAATTGTACGTTGAGTCCAGGAAATATTGTCAATGATTAATTTTATTATAGGCTTTACTTTTGAAGTACATCATTACAATAAAAGTGGTACGTTCTAATTCAAAAATCATTTTAATAAAACTTTAACAACAACTAATGACAACGTATTAATAAAATTTGTGAAATGTCAAATTTGGTTTTGAAGTTTGGCCAGAATTGCTAATTTTATTTGACATTTTAATGCTGCCAACCTAATCAGTATTTGTTGACCACGTTGTAGTAAGCACAATCACAAGGATTTACTATTGCAAATAGCAGTAACAATATAGTTTTTATAGCTGGTGAAAACACTGGTAGTCTTCAGGTAATTCAATATTTTGTAAAAAAATTTGAAAATTTTTTTATTAATCTTGCAGTAGTATCATCATAATTAAAAGGTATTTTCGAAGGTATTCTCAATGGTAATTTAGTGGTAGATACTTTTTCTGTTTTTTTGGCATTGCTAATTTATGAGTATTCTTTGGTAGTCTAAAGAATTCAGAACGTATTAAAAGGTATTCTCTAGTATTCAGTGAAAATTTTTAGTATTTTGTGTAAATCTTTACAATATAATTAATTGGTAGGTCATAAAACATAAAAAAACGATTGTAGATCTTACATCAACAGATTGCCAATAAATGCCAAGTTTTTTAAAATTAAAATAAATTACACATCATAGACCCCTCTTGCAATACATTGCTAAAGGTTTTTTCAATCACATGATTTAAAATAGAGGCCACGACAAACTTAATTGTTAGGAATAAACTTGAATATTGAATTAGTTTAAACAGTTTTTTTTAAAGTTTGTAGTTATATATTCAATAAAATATTGATGTGTAATAATTTTCTTTTACAAAAATTTTTCGTATTTAGTTTCAAGATTTTCGCCCTCAAGGGAAACCCTTCAGAGTCGATAAAGTTCTCTTTAGTAGCAAGATTGAGGAGCTAATGATACTACCACCAACGGGGAAAGTAATAAGACTGTCTATAATAATAATAATCTATTTTGTGTTAGATATAATCATGTATTTTGAGAATAATTTGCATGAGGAATTGGTAAATATAGTGTAATTTTTTAAGATATGCCTAAACTAGACTTATCCTGTTACTCAGTGTTCCAAAGTTCCTAATCCTTGAACAAGTTTAACAATCCTTTTAAATGTAACTATATAACAAACTTGTGTTCGACTTATTTGGAGTACAAGAGTAGTTAACTCAATCTCATAATAATTGAATGTAGTCGTTAGTTTAGCAGTTTTGTAAACAAGTATTTTATTATGTAAAAGGTATCTCCTTACGTTAAAAGTGTAACAAAACACTTTAAGAATTATTGAGAAAATTCTAGTCTGCATTGTTTGAACCTATAATTTACCTAATTTCCATAAATTATATCTTGGATTATAATTTCAGTTAAAGTGCTTTTCAGAAGTTAGCAACTTTTGAACTCGTATTAAATAATTTATAACTCGGAGAAAAAATTTAAAATTCTGTAAACGAAACACTGAGAGATAAGCCTCACATAGTGTGTGACTTCACCCTTAACCCCTAACTAGATGACAATCTATGAAAACAAGCGCTTCAATTACAGTTAATTTCCTTTACAGAATGGCTTGTAGCGTCTGAAAAAACCGATTCTTTGAGCTTTTGCAGCCCTAATTATACCAAAAAAGCAATTACGTTCCGTGCAATCAAAAAGCTCCCCTTATTTTAACTATAAATATTATAATTCTTCATTTCAGGAAGCGCTTCACAGGAAATCACCCAGTCGACGTTCTATTGATATATTTCCTGCGAAAATTGCATGTTAGGAGAGTGATTTACACGGCCACTGAAAAGCCATTTTTGTACTTGATCAAATTTTAAATTCTCTCGTAAAAAATGTAACTTTAGCAGTTGCTTTTCAGTAAATCGGTGGATTTGTGTCAAAATTGAAAAAGAATTAGGTGAAAAGGTGGACAATAAAACTCGGTTTTTGTTATATAATTTTATTGGGTTAAATGTGAGGCGTGTTTCTAGTATGACTAACAACGAGATTAATAAATTATAAGTAAGGCCTAGAGCCACTCTTCCACTATAATTAGCTCGAGGTCTGATTGTTCTAAGATTATTACCGTAATTCAAGGATGACGTCCAGAAGACACATTCTAAAAAAGTCAAAAACAGGTTTTGTAAAGGTTTGAAATTAGCATTAACCAAATCACAAATAGCTCGGAGTAATTCACCGAACTTTCATTCTATTTGTCGTATTTATCCAACTCGCCAAAGTCTTGTTTGTTTGCCAGGATTCCACCTGTAATTTTTCCAAACCTTGTCACTCACAAATCAAGGATTTAGAAAAAAAACTTTTTCTAGAATGGGTCACGAACATGCTTTATTTGGACTATATAATTATTAGCAACAATAAGTAACAGGTTATCTGCATGAGCTTTGATGATAATAATAAATCAGTGTGATTGTCTACGGGGCTGGGGGCTGGAAAAGGGGCGAAATCTACGATAGAGAGTTCCTCATCTTCGAACGGGCAACCAATCGCCGACATCCTCACTCTGATACTGTAACAAGAAACACAAAATTGAAAGCTCCCCGCATCAATTAGCAAGCTTTTTATGCACGACTCGTCCCCAAATAAATTGCTCAGTTATTACGTTCTAAGCGAAATAATTAAAAAAGTGTTAAATGAACGCAATTTATAAACCGCGAAAGCGCTCTTTATCATTCGACAAGTCGATAAGTTTGTATCTCGTTCCAGTTGCTCATGCAAATATTAACTTTCATATGTTTTTTCCAAGTCCGGACACGAAACCTGTATATGAAATGACTTACAAAGTATTTAAAAATAATTGGATCAATGCGAAAAACTAGCAAACATTCATTTTTAAGTGAAATAGTCAATTAAATGTAATTGATGATTGTGATTAAAATTAAAAATAAAAAACCAGGAAAATCCTGATTATTGGCAATGACGTACTTTAAATTATAGACAGGTAAATCATTTGCAAGTTGTAATACTCGTAAATGTAACTGACGTCTTTATTCGAACCAAATAAAGGTGGAATAACATGTATGTGTTATTCCTGTATTTGATGGTTGTCATTATAAAGCTCAATTTTACTTTGTAAGAGCTAGAATATTTAATTCGCCTTAAAACATTATAAATACAAATTTGTATATAAGACATTTCGTAACAAATTGGCCTACAAAATACCTTAACATCTAAGATTATTTAAAATTTTTGTACCTAGCTATGAAGTTTTTATGTAGATTTTTAGACGTTAATCTCAAACTGATTATGAAATATAAATTTTTGAAAAAAAATTACTTGATTTTTAAATGCTTGTAATTTCAACTATGTTTATATTTTTTTATTTGTGCTTTTTAATGTACTTAAAGTAGCAAAACAATATCATCTGCTTTATAATAAATATTTTTCAATTTTTAAATAATAAGATTATTATAAGTGTGTGTATATAATAGATTTTTTTTATTCTTTGACTAAAATTACTTATTTCAGGCTTTTTAAGACCCAACTCATGTAAACATTGATTTCTTCTTTGTCACTTCAATTTTTTAAATTAAGAAAAATATGTCTTTTTAACATTTTTTTAAACATCTTTTATTATGACATAGGATTTACACAAAAATAGTAAAAAAAATTAGAAACGTTAAAAAGACATATTTTTTAAATTTTTGACAAAAATTTTTGGTAAAAAATCACTACCTATTTATTCTATGTATTTTAAAACTAAATTTCAAAAATTTAAATAAGATAAAACAAATTAACTACCCAATAGCAATTTAGTCTAAGAAGCAGTTTTGTCAAATAATATTTAAAAAATATATCGATATAACACTCTGTTTTAAAAATAAGATCTTCTTCTACTATTTTTTTGCTAAATCATTGTGCGACAAATAATGTTTAAATAATTTTTTTGCTTTTTTGTTTATATTAGCCAATATGATAATATCAATTCACAAATTTGTTTCAGCAACTAAGTTTTCATATTTTTTTTATCTAAGAATTCCGGAAACCTAGCCTTTCTTGTATCATTCTATATGTTATTATCTAAAAATTTTATAAAATTATTAACATTTGGTGCAAGATGATGGACAAGATTAGAGAGACTAGAAAAAACTTTCTTTTATTCTGTGGCTAAATAGAAGAGCTTTAGAGGGCGATTACAGCAAGTTATAAACTCTATAATTCAACAAATTTAGCGATAAAAATCTTCTTAATCTAAATTTATTTAGATTATTTACTTATAAACATTTATTTAAGTACAAAAACATCAAAATTTAAGTATTTACGAAAGTTATCTTGTATAAAACATTAAACTTATCACCTAAAACAGTTTGTAGGTAGGTATTTTAGTACTTATTTTAATGCATTTTATTATAATCAATCAAAAAAGTTAATTAACCAAACACTTTTTCAAATTTTGCAGTACAGTATTATATTTCAAAACAGATTTTAAAAAATATATTAATATAGTTTAGACGTACATAGAACGAATTAGTTACCCACCATAAGCTTGGCATTAAAGATTGTAAATAAATACTAAAAAATAAATATTGATTTCTGTCAAAAAACAACGAAAAAATTCATCGACGCAAGTTTTAAAAATAAAATTTTACCAATTAGAGAATATTTATTGTAAAAACTGGCGATTTTATTTTACTATTCTTTTAAAGTACATTCAAAATCAGATAAGAGGTGACACGCACTTTATGAGTAGATAAACATGTCAGGATTAAATTTCAATTTTTATGGCATTTTCTTCTTGAAAAGCAAACAATTTATATCACTGAGCTATTGTGGCACAACTTTTAGCTAACTTAAAGTTTATTAAACGCAATTAATTATTAATGTTTTGTCATTAGACCAATTTTGTAAATTCTAAAGGAATCTGGCTGTTTAGCTAGTTTAAAATCTTTAGGAGTTAGCCTCGTGGTTACCATCAACCGAAATGATGCCAAAAAATTTATTTATTTAAATTCGTTGTTGACACATTGCAAATGCCTAATGTTAAAAATAATAGAAATGCCATAAACCCTCTAGATTGGTGGTAACCGCAAAGGTTAATTGTAAACCGTAAGTCGGTTCACAATGTTCTAGTGATATAAATTGTCGGGTTTTTCTGGAAGAATATACTGTAAAAATAAAGATTGATCTGAGTATGTTCACTTTTATATAAATTGCGTGTCAGTCCTTTAAACAAATACTTACTGAGGTTTTTTTAAATAAATTTGTATTTCATAAATAGTTTGAAATTAAGGCTTAAAAATTTATATAAAAAAACGCAGATGTGAACGTATTTAGTAGGCCAATTTGGCGTAGAGTACCCTATGTACATATAAAGTGTATAACAGTGATAGCCTATTAAAAGTTTAGACAAAACTAAAATAGTTATTCGTACTATAATAGACAAGTAGGTACTTGCAACAGTTTCTGAGCGTGTGATACACAAAAGATTTTTTTTTAATTAATTATAAAAAAAATCTTTTGTGTATCACACGCTCAGAAACAATTGTTGATTTAATTCATAGTTATAATTTAACTATAAATTAAATCAACAATATTTTTCAACATAAAATGCTTTCGCCCTGGAATTTGCAAAAATGACAAATAGCCAAAAATAGCGTGCCTACATTTTACATTTTACCGTTCTTTTGACGGCAAAATACGCTTTTCCTAATGATTTATAGGCATGAAAACTTTACAGAAACAATCAGAAGCTAAAATCAATATTAAACTGAAATTTTGATTATAAACCAAGTACAAAACTTTGTAACTGAAATAATTTTAAATGCAACACTTCCGATTATACCAATAGTCGTTATTACCTAACTTTATTATTTTAAACAAAATGGTATATAGCTAAAACGATTTAGTGAAAGCAAGAGGTATTAATCCATAATTATTGGTAAAGTTTGGTTGTCAAAGTCTCTCATGTCAGTGGGGGAGTTAAGCACCACAAAACTTTATTTTAAACATTGGTGTGTTCACACAAATTTGGGTCACAGCAGTCTAATTACGAAAGGAAAAATTTACTTAGTACTTTAAAATATTCTCGAAACGGCGTGTTTGTAACAATATATAATAAAATCTATGTATGGTTATTTCACAATGTTCATCAAAAATACAATTCGCACACTTTTAACGCCATAAGCTTACTAAAAATGCCAAAACTAAAAAAAAGTATACTTGAAAAATTTGCCAAATTTTTACAAACAAACAGATAGATTACAATAGTCGATATCCAATCTTTCTAAATTCAGAAGCAAAGCGATAATTCAAACGATAGAGTACAATAAATTTTTTTCTAAAAGTTGGTAAAGACATAAAACTATACAATAAACATAACGTCGAATTATGAATTTTTTGAAACTTGCAGCTTCTAGAAGAATAAAACTATAAATTAACGATAAATTTTGGCTGGATTTTCTTATGTGCGGCAACCACAATATTTTATAACAATAAGACTTTATTTTAGTTGTACGCCTGATGTCACCAAAACAGTACCGTATCACAAGTAATTCTGAGACCCAAAAAATCATCCTCCAGAATGACGAGAATAAAAAGTCAGTTAAGTTATAAAAATAAATAAATAATAGCACAATTCTGCACACTTTTTGAACCACCATTCTAATTTAAATCTTTGTGCTGGAGGTGCTAACATGACGATAGCACTCCTAGATTAACTAATATAAAAAATAGTAGAAGTAATTTGTCAAAAATTTATATTTTATGAATGGTTTTAAATTAAGATCTAAAAATTTACAGAAAACCTTTTTTCAGTTGGTATTAAAAATATAAAAATATATGAAAGCCGATTATTGTGAAATGACCCATATACAAGTTGTTCCAAAATTTGCGAACCAAATTGATACGTTGTTAATAGTCAATTAACTTCATGAAACACAAAAAAAATGTTTAAAAACTGTTTAGACAATTTGAAGTTTGGTATAATAGAGATCTTAGTTGAGATTATCGTTATTTTTGATTGCCTTATATGTAAATCTTTACTAAAATTCGAGAATATTGAAAAACTTGAACGTAAAATAAAATTATTCTTTTTATTGTTATCTCCATATTTTGACAATTTTGTTGGCTTTATAAGGAGCACAAAATAAAATATGTAATACTTATTTTTATATAAATTAAAATTGTTGAAATAATCCAAAGATCTTAATTAATACGGTTAAAATATGTAGTTTGAAAGATTTTATTGTCAAATATTTTTCCAAAACAACATTAACAACCAAACGTTTGCTAAACATGTAATAAACTGTAGACAAAATGCTGCAAAGAGTCTTACAAGCATTCAGGAAACTTAATTAAACAAAATGCATAAACTCGTAAGTAAAAATTTCCTACACATGTAAAAATAAGATTAACCAAAAATGTATGTTTGGCAACTTGTATGTTTGGCACCTTGTATCTTAAAAACTAAAAAACTAGATTATATTTTTTTAGAATCAAAAATTTATCAAAAACTCTTCTAATCCTAAGAAAATCCATACCATTTTGCTGGTTTACAAATTTTAGCACACCCTGTATTTCAAGCTATATTAGTTTCTAAAAAAATAACGGTAAAATCAATACTACTTTTTTTTATCTGCTGTAGAAGTTTAAAAAGCAGAAAGCAAACGCAGAAATGTAAGAACAAAAGTTGTTTTATCAAATTACAAATTTTTTGTGTTATTTAATATTTATAACAAGCTTTCAGTTTTTTGTATGAATAGTTATATTATATCTACCTATTACAAAATATTGGTTTAGAAAATACACTTTTGTACAGGGTGGTGCAATTTAGATATCTACATAGAATATCACACAAAATTAATTAAGAGAGCTAGGAAAATAAAAGTATATTTTCGAGCTCAATTTAAAAAAAATAATTTTGGTTATTGTTGAAGATACATATGTATAAAAAAAACTTTAAACATTTTTTACGTAGGATATTTTGTAATCAGAAAACAATAAAACTTATAGCTGCCATTTTAAAAAATGCAACTTTATGTTATTCTATTGAATCTACTGACTGTAAAAAATTAAACTGCTTCATATTGTTCTTGTTTTTTATATAACTCGGAAATAAAGAACGATAGCAAAATTTGGTTATAACCAAAGAGTCTTTTAAAGCAAACATTGATTTTCGCTAAAAGTGCAATTACAAATTTATTTCTTCAAAAACAATAAGAGATAGATTAAAATTAAAAGTTTATCAGTTTTTTTTTTGTCACCATCCTAAAAATATTTTAATTAGATAAATTGTTTGGTTGATATCGTAAACTAATTTAACTAAAATGGTATACTTATTTTTCGTTCTTTTGTAATAATATCAAACGTTTTTCTATTTATTTATGTAATATTTCTTTATTTGTTATTTTTGTAGTTGTTAATAAAATAAAAAACAATTGTTATTATCAACTATACTTTATTAGTTTAGGTGCAAATTTTTAGTTCTCCAAATATTTATACAGCAGCACGTTGACGTCAACAAAAAAAAACTGACTAAAACACAAATGAACAAGCAACAAACCATCGTTTAATATAACAATTAGACTATTTATTTAGTATCAATAATTTAAATAAATTACAGAATATTAATAAATAAAAATCATAAATAAATAAAATAAAATAATCGTCGTGTCGTATAACATCTACAAGTCTAGAATTCTAGATCATGTCGCCGTCGACCGCACTAAATACAGCTTGTCCCAAAATTTGCGAAACAAATTGTAGACGCGTTATCAATTAGGATCTCAAAAACATGAAAAAATGTTTAAAGAAATATATTTCTGTTTTGACAATTTGCTACCTTATAAAATAATAAAATCTTAATTATTATATAGCTAAAATAAAAAAGTTTAAAAACTTATGTCGTCAGATAATTTTTCAAATAACATCAACAACAAAATAATTTTTAAAACCATCCTTCCAATAAACTGTAAACTAAATAATGCAAAAAATTTTAAAATCAAGTTTAAAACCTGGTATCTTGAAGAATAGAAGAGATAATTTATAAAAAAAATATGAAGCTTTTCTAATTCTAAGAAAATATCTATCTTTTCGCGTAAAATTGTCTATAAATTTTGAAATATCTGTATAATACAGAGTGATTTTTTTATTTGCTCCCGCCCGAAATTTTAAAAATAGGCAACACATTATACTTTGCATAGATTACGTAGTTTTTTAAAATTTAATTTTCAAAATTAAGACATAGAGGGTTGTGAATTATTGTCAACATTGTTGACAATACTTTTGACAGTGCTTCGAAAATCAATTTATTCGGGTCATTTGTAGCCGCATTTTTTTAAGTAGCGGTTCTCTAATGTTTTCTAATTCGGAAAAAACGGATATGTTATTGGTACTGGGAGAGTGCCAGAAAAACTACGAAGCAGCAGTTCGACTCTACGCTAGACGTTATCCCGATAGAAAGACGCCATGTAATCATGTGTTAAGAAAAATTGAAAAGAATTTAAGAGAAAATGGAGTGTTTAAAAAGAAAAGCAACAGACGTCGTACAGTAACACATGCGGAAAACGAAGCGGCGGTAATAGAAGCTGTAACTAATAACCCCCAGATAAGTCAAAGACAAATTTCACGGCAGCTACAGATTAGTCAAACCCCTGTATTTAGTATTTTAAAAGCTAACCAATTTTTTCCTTACCATGTAACTATAGCTCAGGGTTTGAGAGGAATCAATCAGGAATCAGGTTTATCAGGAATCAATTAGAACAGGACCCTAACTTTTTATTTTACGTTTTGTTTACTGATGAGGCTATCTTCACCAACAATGGTTGCATGAACAGACACAATTCACATTATTACTCTCAACAAAATCCTCATTGAGATGCTAGCCAGAGTTCGAAGAAATTATGAACGGAGAATAATATTGTGCCAAGAAAAAGAAGGGAGACAATTTGAACACATTTTATAACAATTACTAAATGTAGTTATTGTATTTTAATTAAATGTTAAAACTGACTTTGATTTTTGAACTTATAACGTCTAGCGTACAGGCGAACTGCTGCTTCGTAGTTTTTCTGGGACTCTTTCAGTACTAATAACATATCTGTTTTTTCCGAATTAGAAACCATGTTTTATTTAACAAAATGTGGCTACAAATGATCCAAATGAACTGACTCTGGAAGTACTGTCAAAAGTATTGTCAACAATGTTTACATTAATTCATAACCCTCTATGTCTTAACTTTGAAAATTAATTTTTAAAAACTACGTAATCTATGCAAAGTATAATGTGTTGCCTATTTTGAGAGTTTTAGGCGGGAGCAAATAAAAAAATCACCCTGTATAAGATTTAAATTGAAATTTTATGTATTTATACATATTTATGTTCTGTTATTTATTCATTTTTTTAAAGTAAATATTTGTTGTTTGGATTTTTTTTTTTAAATAGAACCTGAAAAAATTTTGAGCAAATTTTTCGGCATATTTTCGCTTTTCTTTGAGCTAAAAAATCTGAACACTAGTGATGACGTAGACGCACCAAATGGTGGCCGCGGCTATATCAGCCCATCACCGTGAGACATCTGTATAAACACATTTGAAAGCTGCAGATTTATTTAAATAAATTTTTTCGTGTTTAGTACGGTCTAAATTATTGTTTCGAAGCGATTCGATCTGCGTAAAGAAACGCAATAATTACCATAAAATATTGCGGTAGGCCAATACTTTCTATTCTCAGCTGACTAGCGAGAGTTAGCTTTAGGATGTCGATGCGAATCGAATTCTTTTCTTTCAGCGATATAAAACCGCTGTTACTTTCAAGGTTATCTCTTTTGTAGTTTTTAGTCTACTTATCGAAAAAGGGAAAGTCATACATTGAGTACTTGCCTGAGAAAGGAAAAACATGACCGAAAACCCGATTTAAGGTCTTGTTAAAGTTTATTCCATGGCCTAAGCCGCAACAAGTTCAAATTTCGAAAGTTTCGGTAATATTAATAAAGTGAGTTCCTCATCATGACTTATTCATGGATGCGTCGGTGTAAATCGAGCTTTTGTCGAACTTTGCTTAATGTCATTGACTTTTTAAAAGTAAAAATTTTGTTTTATATTTTGACGAAACTTAAACCGGATTTGCTCCGGAATAAACTTAGCGAAAAGAGCTACAATTTGGTTATTGAAAGACGTGGTGTGAAATGTAAAGGACAAATAGAATAAACGGAGTTTTATGTTGTAGCATAAATATTTCCTTGGCAGCTTCTTTCGACAACACTAAATTGAAATAAATAATCGATCAATGAATATTTAAAATATAGATCGTTGTTACTTGCCTATTCTAACATTCTTGTGAGCAATAAAAGTAGTAATTATTATGCACTTAACCTAGATTCTTAAGGTAGGTATTTTATTAGAAATAATTAATTATTTACTTTCAAGACTCTTTGTCTCTTTACTTGAAAAATAGGAGGCTTCAAACGATGCCTCATACGTAATAAATTACTACAAATTCTATTTTCAAAGCTTATGTCAAATAGATAAATTTATTATTTTTTTCTAGTAATTAATTAGAATTAACACTTCATGAGAAATAAATTTATGTCACTCTATCTATTAATAATTCTACATAATTTATTACTACTACTACAACTAAAAGAAACAAATACTAGTATTCTCCATTGAATGAAAAACTCATTTAGATTTTTATAAACTTTTTTTATATCTATTATGTATGTTGGTTTAAAAAACTTTTCCTCAAGCTTTGATCTGTTCCAACACAAATTGTATACATTTTATAAAAGTTTTTGTTCGTTTTTAGCCAATAATGGCCCATCTTTATAAGAAAATCAATCATAAAAAAAAACTTTAACACCTACTCAAGTATTAGGAAGTTAGTGTTACAAGTTGAGATTTTTTAGTAATCAGTTGTTGATATAAAAAACACTTGAGTATAGAATAATAAGTAAATAAGTATAATATTATGAGAATAAGGGTTTTTGGGAGAAATAATATGTACTCGTAAAAACTTCATATACTTGTAGAAACAGAAAACGATCTCAAGCAATTGTGGTGCAAATAATGACCAGCTAAATTTAATTCCATAAATTAAAAGTTTTACGTTGTTATATAAACAATAAATAGATCACAATTTATTAGCACCACAGTGGTTTTTTGATAAAGAAACAGACCATCGGTCTGATCTTATCCTCTCAAAAAGAATTAAGATAAATATGATTATTTGGCTAAAATTAGAAATACATCAAACAATTTGACGAAGCAACACTATTAAAAAGGCTGACATCAATAAATTTAAAAAAAATTATCTATTCACAACTTTATCAATTATTTCACACTGAAAATGAATCTAAAAATCAAGATACTTTACTAACAACTAACAATAATTAAAAATAATAATAATAATAATAATAAAGATTATTGTCTAACCCACAAGTTTAATTAAAATTCTGATACCAAAATGGCAAAACGCTTCCAGAATTTAAAGTTTTATCTTCAGTGCCTAACAATAGCAATGTAAAAAGAAAAGTTATGCAAAACATTTTTGTATAACATAACTATTTTATCAGAATTTTAGTTAAACTTTGTGGGTTAGACATTGATTTTTGTTATCATTATTTATATAAAAATCACTCCACTTCGAAAAAGAACGCTTCTATCAAATTTAAAAATAATTTTAAAAATTTTGGTTGCGCGATAGAATTCAGAGAAGAATTATCTAAACCTAATGCTCTAAAAATTAAAATTATTGAAAAATATGAATAGAAAAATATATAATTCATTTTATAAAGTAAGATTTATAAACAGAAAAAGAAAGAAGAACAACAGACAGCAAATAGTCCAGTAATTTTAGGTCAAAAATTATACAATCTGCCAAAAATGTATTGGAAAGTTTGATTTTTGCATATAGCTTCATTTTAATGTTCTATTAAACATTATAAAAGCCTCCATCTATTTCGTGCCAGATTCGCAAGATGACGAAGCATGTTTTTCTCAAATATTTTCTTTTTTATTTTATAGATTTTCGTTAGATTTTATAGAAAAAGCGAATATACTACTAATATGAGTACATAGATGCAAAAATTTATATTGGAACTCCTGATTTATTTAAAGAAGCTTTACGATAAATTATCAAAAAAAAAAACAGAAACAAAGTATGTTTGTTAGTCTTGTTACAGAAAGCTAATAAAAACGGAATATTCTGATCCATGTATCTACATGTCTAAACCAAAAAAATACAATGTTAGTTGCTGTCAGATACAAATTTAGACTTGTAGACTCCTTTAGCAGCTAAAAAAATTAATAATCAAAACTTTAACCGTCAAAAGTTGAGAATTTTAGTCATTCTGACAATGGTTTTGCAGTATTTTTTCCTAGGTTTTCTAGACTATCTATTTCAATTTTTTTACATCTCCAAAACGTTTCTATTAAAAACACATTGTAGACTATCATTTTTTTCAAATTTTTTTCTATTATTTATATATGTCGGCGTTTTTCTTACTTTTCTTTTTCTTCCAGTAGTAATTTTAGTTTTTTTAGATACTTATCTTTCTTATAGTTGTTGTTTTTTAAGTGTCCTTAATTATTTTATGTTTTTTTATTGTAATTTTTGGTTCTTTTTTATTCTAAACATTATTCTTTAAATAATTAAGAACATTTTGTGATTTTTCTAAAATCTACGTTTAGTTTCTGGATTTAATAAAAATTATTCCTTTTTTTTAATCATCATGTTTCAAGTTTTTCTAGAGCCTTTTTGGTTTTTACAAAAAAATTTTCCGTTTTTTTAAACAAAGCTTATTGTTATTATTCTTTTAGGTCGTCGTTTTTTAAGTGTATCAAAATTTTTTTTTTTGATGTCGATTTACATTTTTTTTTCTAAGACTTTGTCTGTTCTTTTTCCCTCTTTCAATTGTAGTTAGTAGTAGAACAACTTTAGGTTTTTTTCTAAACATTGTTTTCAAAGTTCTTTAAATAAAATTATATGTTTTGATTTTTCAACATTTTTAATATTCAATTTTTAAGTTTATCCAAAATTTTCTCTTTGTTTTAGTAGAATCTTTCCTTAATCTTTTTCTTCTAAACGTAGTTTTTTTTATTCCGTTATGTTTGTCTAAATTTGTGTTTCTATAAGTAGGAAAAAAGAAACAAGAAATTTTGTAAAAATGTCAGCAATCAACGAGTATTCTTGCATCAGAAGATATAAGGCTCGCCAATTAAGTCGTAAAAGTAAAATAGACATACAAACTATGTAAACAGTAGTTAAATTAAGAGCACTTGTTCTTGATACAGTCGACCAGTTTTGTTTTCGATGTAATAAAGCGCAAAATACCTAATTGTTGTCCAACTGGACAACTACGTCAACATTTCGTTACTAGTTAATCACAGAAGTGCAGCTGTACTTTTGAACAAGTTTAAGCTTTAATTCACTTTTGCCGGTGACGGTAAAACGTAATTTTTGTGTTTATGTCGGTGGTATCTAGTTGTTGTGTGTGCATTTTATTAACACTGATAACGATAAAGAAGACATTTTTTAATTATATTTTAGTAAGATTTTTATGTAAATATTTTTAAAGCCAACCCTGCAAAATGTGCATTTGTGATGTGGCACGGACGTTACAGTAACCCTGTACTGAGAGAACAGTCTGTTTCTCTCGTATCTCTTTCCCTCTTGATGCAACAATACCTCATTTTCTTCTCTATCTTTCTATAGTTATACTGAGTGACATAAAAATTGCATCACCTACAAGGAGATTTCAACCAAATTTGGTAGAAAAGTATGTCTAATTAAAATAACAAATGATTAAAATTTTAAGTAGGTAGTTGCTATAAAATGACTAAAAAACTGGGAGGTATCAAATATGATAACTTCGTCAACTACCTTCAACAAGTCTCCTTGAGAAGAATTATTGGGTGGAAGTTACAAGTTGCTACAAATTGAAATATTTCAGTAATCAACTGTTAAATAAAAAACAATTAGGTAAAATATAATGACGTTATATCAGCTAGTGTCAAAATACAGTTGTTAACTAGTATTGAGTTTAGTTTAATAAACGACTATTTCAGACTGTTTTACTCTTTTTTTTACAAATAATGGTGTACCATGTTAGAATAAATCGCTCAAACTAAAATCTCCCATACATAGCGTGCTGGACCACTTATTCCAGTGTTTTCTGTAATGACCTCTGTGAGACATATATTAAATACAAAAGAGAGTGAAGTAAAGAATACGTCAGTTAATAATTATTGTAGAAACACAAAATTGATGTATAAACAGCGTAGTTGGAAGAATTATGCAAATCTGTTGTGGTAGTGCGGCTTAATGCAGTGTTGTTTACGAACAAAATTGACTGGCTGTTTATTTCAACACTTATAAATCATAATCATACATGCAATTTAGAGATTTATTTAGACATCAATCTTTTATTTCAATTACAAGTTCCCACAACCCACAAAGTCTCCTGCTTAAATACTCAATATCAAGAAATACAATTTATGAAATAAGATATATATAATCTTTCTGTTGAATTTTTTGTGACCTAAGATACATATTTGCTTTGGAACAATACTCATATCACCGTTTGCTTAATCGTGTCAAAGTTCAACAAAAACGAACCAAGCCAATTCTCTTACCTGACCTTCGTATTCAATCGGTGCAAAATTGGAGTTGGTTTCGACGCGCTTACCGAACCTGAAATCAAACAGATCATTACCTGTTGCTTCTTACCCCCTAGAAAACATATTAAATTCACTCGACTCGAAATATTGAGCTTACTTATTGGCTTTCGGACACAAGAATCTTGTTAATTTCCGCCAACATGAAAGTATTTTCATGTCATATTTTTTCAAGCTCGTGTTAAATTCTTAAATATTTATTTTCTGCATACTTTGACGAGAAATCGCCCACGACTTTATTTTCTTTCAGGAAATTCAGTCCCTTTTGTGGACTAACACGCGAAATAGAAATCTACGAAACAATTCTTGATGAGTTAAATGTTGTTTTTTCTACATTCGGTTGGTGATTAAATCCCGCAGAGTTTTACTCAAGAGATTGAAAACCAGCAAATTTGATTGATTAAGGCTTGACATTATACGATCATTGTTTTATTAACTTTTGAATATTTCCTGAAACAATACAGGAGAAAGAAAAATACGACGGATTATGACTAGAGCAGTCGAGTCGTAATTAAAAACTAATACAAGCCAAATAGAAATATCGTGACCCGAATAGTTATTAAATTTTAATAGAATGTAGGTTCAAATCCCCAATTGTAATCCAAGAAATAATAAGGTTTGTTTGTTTGTTACCCTAAAGCAGTTTCAATTTTAGACTGCAATTTCTGAAGTAATCTTTACGCCTCATTATTGCCAATATTGGTGAAATTCTAAACTCAATCAATCGTAAAATGCGACTTTATTAAGATTTTGTATAGTCTGATTCAAATATACTTACCACATTTATATAAGTATGACTTACTTAAGTTAACTAGCGCCCTCTATTAACTGGTAGCTTTAACACATTTAAAAAGCTTTTAAGCATTTACATTAATTAAGCAATTTGCAAGCTAGAAAACCAAATTTCACTTGTTAAATAAATAAGAGACTAATTTCGATTAAATCTGAGTAAAAGTCGCTTCCATCTGTTTTTAATGACCAACAAAAGAGAAGTTATCAATTAGAAACCAACTATTTTCATAAATAAGTGGATCATAAAACAAGCAAAACATTTGGAGATGTTTACGAGCAACCCTTGTTTTATTTACGATCCCATTAAGTGGGAATATCATCTCAATGTACAGTCGCGAACAAAACAAATGGTGCAAAAATTTTGTGTGTAGGGGAAGCTGGAGCAAGTAGCTCACCTGGGACGAGCTCGGTCTGCGTAGAGACGATCAAGATGCTGTAGTCTTAACATATTGATGGCACGTTGTACCTTGGGACCCATACTATCAGCTTGGGTCGGTCCGCTGCGCACACTACCTACCACCAGCACGCGTTAGCCCACATACACATTCAAAAAAATACACCCAACGTGCACACAAAGCACAAACTACTGTCACGTGGTACGCTCCAGACCAGTAGGAATCTAAATAGGTGGCACGTGATACGTACCATTTAAGCGGTGTAAATCAGGCTACAGGGGACACTAAACAATGAAATAAATTCATCTATTAAAGCAAAATTTGTACCTCATAAAATTTTACAACGGGAAATAAATATGAGGCTTTACGAGGCATATGATCAGTCGTTATAGTTTATGAGGTGCAAATATAAGCGTCTGTTTTTTTTATCGATTTTAGCTCGGAAGCTAATCTACAAATAGAGACAAATGCTAAGCTAGTAATTACAATAGTTATGTTTAAAAAAGGGTACATTTATATAAAGCATATATTTCTTGTAGAAATATTAAAATTTGTGGAAGAAGACAAAAGTCAAAATGTCACAATAAATTAATAATGTCTTTTTTTGTAAAACTTATAATTTTAAAATTTTCGTATGTCAATAATTAAAAAACACAACAGACTCTTCTCAATCTGTTTTACTATAGGCATTTCTTTTGTATCTTATGTACTTTGAGCATCTGACTTCTTCCATCAATTTTGACAGATCTATAATAGTTCTACGACGCTACACAAAAATAAAACTAAAATGTAGATACACCTTCCTCCACGAAACAATGCGTTTACGAATTAGATTTTAAGCCAACTAAAAACTACATCGTGAATAAACAACTAGCGCAAATGATTGCAAAGCGATGAATCTTCAAGATCTAAAAAACCTTTGACATCATTAATTAAACTTTGACTTTATTTTAAAAATGTTTGTAAAAATGTGTGTTCATAAAAAATCTTCAAATGCTATGTAATCGCAAACAGATTTTTGTTGAACTGAACAGGTGTAATTCTTCGCTGAAAAAAAAATCAGCTTATGTAAGCGGCGTACTTACAGGTCTTCCAAAATTTGCATAAAATTTGTTATTATTAAATTCCAAAGCTTGAAATTGTCTAATAGGCCAATTTTAAGTTAAGATACTACCGGTAGTATCGCAAATTTTAATGATTTTTTATGACAACAACTCAACAACCAATTACAGTCCCCAATTCTTTTAATTTTCCATAAAAACAAAGATGCTACCGGTATTATCTCAACTTGAAATTGGCCCAACATTAATAAATATTGTCAGTGTAAACATCTTTCAAAACAACAATATATGGCAAATTTAGGTTTAAGTTAATTAGTTTTAATTAATTTTGAGCGATATCTCCTTAATTTTGTTAATAATCTATTTATCAATCTTATTAATGTTGATTAAAAAAAATTAAAAAAAAATCCGAACAAAAACGATAAACTAAGCCAATTTTTTTTTCTAATTTCTTTGTTTTTCTTCTCATTGTTAAATCACAGTATAAAAATGAATCAGTATGGACAACTGATAAAAACTTGTCAAAAAGCTAGCATCTCTTCAAATTAAATGTGTAAGATGGAGCCACCGATTTTTAGATTTTTAGGGAACTAATCTAAATGGCTATAACTGCAAATAAAATATTATAAAAATTATTTTAATCGTTGTTAGATCCTTGTCTTTTAATTATTTATTATATTATTTACAATTATAGCCCTTTAGGTTTAAATTGTCTATTATTATTTGCTTATAGTAAATCTAAAAATCAGTGGCTATATCTTATACATTTAACTTGAAGGGATGCTAGCTTTTTGACAAGCTGTCAATTTTTATCCGCTGTCCATACTGATTCATTTTTATGCTGTGATTGAATTAACATTTTACTTAAATCCTTTGTATGTTTACATCCAAGTTTATCTTTCAAATTAATTATTTTGGTGCAAATTTTAATCATTTAATTACTATTTTAAAAATAACTATTTAAAGACTACTTTTTATTAGTTCAAAATTTTTACTCTAATATAATTACTCAAAAGTTTTATTATAGACTAGGCGTGCAGACATAAGTAGTCCTCGCCACTCTTGTCTTTTCTATAAGGCAGTACAAATTTTGTAAATTAATTTAGCTTTCGCATTAAACCCTCCTGCACTGGTAAAAAAAATGCCAAAAGTTTTCCATCTCGAAATTAAGTTGGTAATCTTAAGTTTGTAATTAATTTAACATTTGTTATTTATTTATTTATTTATTTTATTTGTTTATTAACGCTTTAATTACAATTTTATTACTTTTCTTCTGTACAAAATTTGGGTGCTATCAACCTCATTTATAAAATTTAAATAATTAATTTTAGAATTAGTTTTGAATTAACTATTATTGCTGTTTCTTGTTTGTTTATTTTTTTGTTATTAAATTTCAGTGTAGTTATTTTTTTTTTTTAACTTTTCATTTTCTTGCAATCTGGCCCTACTAGTTTGTTATTATACTTTTATTTATTGTTGTCATATTTTTTTTAGTCCTCACAGAAAAACACAACGTAAGATTATTAAATCAATCTTAGAACCATCATAATAAGCGAAGAATTCTGTTGCAGTAAAATAGCAAAATATTCTCAGTGACATTAGAAGTGTTAGGTACACCTAGAAAGAATAATTTTTTGGAAGTAATTTTTTGGCAACAGAATGAGCAAATTTTAAGCCAGTTATAGTAACTATTGCAATAATTTATCTTTGCGAGTTTTTGCAAAAAAAAATAACTTATTAATTTTCTTAAGAAAAAAGCTTATTATAGAGCTGATAAATAAAAGTATTTGAAGTTGTTGTATCAACAATTACTTGTTTTAAAAGTAACAAAATGTCTCCAGTCCGAAAGCATCAACAATATCACAATTTTAGCGCTATTTCAATAGAGGTAGATTGTGGTTTTTCTAAAAATTGGTTTGTTCTATTGCGAAATTGCCCAGTCTTGAGACCTTTTTTACGTAAATTTTTAATAACTGTATTTTTTCAATAATAAGAAATATTTGAGATATTTTCGAAAATAATAATGTTAGATCTTTTCCACCTATTTTCAACTTGATAGATTTTTTTAAATTTTGAACAATTTTGTTCAATTTTAAACTAAAAAACTAAGTGGTATAGGTCAGAGAGTCTCGTTTTGTTCTGTTGCTATTGTTACAATTTTTAATTTTGACATTTTTGACAGAAGAACATTAAACTTTTACATTATACATTTATTTTCAAAATTCAAGTTAAATGTTGAAAATGAAAAAGAAATATTCGTATGCGTATCTTATTCCGTATATAAGAAAAGCAGTAAAAGACCAGGACCAAAGTGATGATGCAGACAGGTTACTCGAAATAATTGAAAAGGCCTTTCAGGATGTATCTCAAAAACAAAGCAAAAATCCTTTTAGAAAAACAACATTCCCGCAAGAACGAGGACGCAATAGACGCCGTCGCCGTCGTCGTCGTCAGCGCAGTAGAACTCGTTCACTAGGATCGAGTGGGGTAGAGGATAGTGAAGACGAATCCTCTGATGATGACACGGAAAGTAAAAGCCGAAACTCTGAAGAACCTGTAGATTGGATAAGATAAACTGAGAAGAAGAAATATAGGAGACAACGAATATAAAAAATTACTACTCATTTATCTTGTTAAATCAATGTATGCAATAAACTTTTTGTTTAGCATGGTGGTTGTAGTCTAAATTTGTTTTTGTTTTAAACTTTGAATTGAAGACTTTGCAAGTCTTTTTCAATTGATTTTCCCGTCATATCAAGTAAGATTTGTAATATTCAAAAAACTTTTACATTTGACAGTTGATTTTAATTTTGTCAAATGATTTTTATCATCATCAATTACTCATAAAAGTCGCATATACATTTTACATTTTTTACATGTATCTATACATTTGAGTGGTAATAAAGCACAGACTACCTTGTGGGTAGAAAATATAGTTATATTTCTTTTTCCCGCCCGCATTATTTAGCTTTTTAAATGTACTCAGTGGCATTAGAAGTGTTACACTTAAAATGAATATTTTTTTAAAAGTAATTTTTTGGCAACAGAATGAGCAAATTTAAAGCCAGTTATACAATTTATCTTTATGAGTTCTTGAAAAATAATTAACGCGTTTTGTTAAAAAAAAGGCTTACTAGAGCTGATGAATGGAACTATTTGCAGTTGTTGTGTCTCTAACTACTTGTTTTAATAACAATAAAATGTCTCCAGTCCGAAAGCATCAACGATATCACCATCTTAGCCCTATTTCGACAGAGGTAGATTGTAGTCTTTTGAGAAGTTGGTTTACTTATCGCGAAATTGCCAAGTCTTGGAACGTTTTTTATGTAAAATTTTATTAACTGTAATTTTTTTAATATTAAAAAATCGATAATGTTTAAGAAATTTGCGAAAATAATAATGTCAGGCCTTTTCCACCTCCTATTTTCAACTTGGTGGATTTTTCTTTAAAATTTTGAACCATCTAGTCTACTTTTAAACTAAAAAACTATGTATAGGTCAGAATTAAGTTTGGTTTTGTTTTGTAGCTATTGATACAATTTGTTATTCTATATTTTTGACAGAAAAACATTATTCATTTATTTTCAAAATTTCGGTTAAATGTTGAAAATGAAGAAGAAATATTCGTATTCGTATCTCATTCCGTATATAAGAAAAGCATTGAAAGAGCAGGACCAAAGTGATGATGCAGACAGGTTACTCGAAATAAATAAAAAGACCTTTTGGGATGCATCTGAAAAACAAGGGAAGAACTCTTTTAGGAAGACAACATCATTGCGAGGGCGACGATGTAATAAACGCCGTCGCCGTCGTCAGCGCAGTAGGATACGTTCGCTAGGATCGAGTGGGGTAGAGGACAGTGAAGAGAAATTCTCTGACAATGACAAAGAAAGTAGTAAAATCCGCAACTCTGAAAAACCTGTAGATAGAATAAGATGAACTGAGAGGAAGCAATATAGGAGAAAACGAATATAAAAAAAATACTACTCATTCATCTTGTTAAATTAATGTATGCAATAAACTTTTTGTTTAGCATGATAATTGTATTCCAAATTTGTTTTTTGTTTTGAACTTTGAATGCTTTGCAAGTTTTTTTTAATTGATTTTTCCGTCATATTAAGTAAGATTTGTAATAATAATAAAAAAAAAATTAGTTAATTTTAGAATCACGTTTTTAAGTTAACTATTATTGCTGTTTCTTGTCTGTCTATTTTTTGTTAATAAATTTAAGTGTAGTTATTTTTATTTTTAACTCTTCTCTTTTCTTGCAATCTGGCCTCACTAGTTTGTTATTATAGATACTTTTATTTATTGTTTTCATATATTTTTTTGTCTTCACAAAAAAACAAAACGTATGACTATTAAATCAATCTTGGAACCATCATAAGCAAAACACTCTGTCGCAGTAAAATGGCAAAATATTTTCAGTGACATTAAAAGTGTTACACCCAAAAAGAATAATTTTTTGAAAGTGATTTTTTGCAACAGAATTAGCAAATTTAAAGCCAGTTATAGTAACTATTGCACCAATTTATCCTTGCGTGTTTTTGCAAAAAAAAATAACTTTTTAATTTTGTTAAGAAAAAAGCTTATTAGATCTGATAAATAAAAGTATTTGAAGTTGTTGTGACTCTAACTACTTGTTTTAAAAGTAACAAAATGTCTCCAGTCCAAAAGCACCAACAATATCACCATCTTAGCGTAACTTCGATAGAGGTAGATTGTGGTCTTTCGAGAAGTTGGTTTGTCCTATTACGAAATTGCCAAGTCTTAGGACTTTTTTTATGTAAAATTTTATTAACTGTATTTTTTTCAATAATAAAAATTTGATAATTTTTGAGTTATTTGCGAAAATAATAATGTTAGGTCTTTTCCACCTATTTTCAACTTGATAGATTTTTTAAATATTGAATAATTTTGTTCAATTTTAAACTAAAAAACTAAGTGGTATAGGTCAGAGAGTCTCGTTTTGTTCTGTTGCTATTGTTACAATTTGTAATTTTGACATTTTTGACAGAAAAACATTAAACTTTTACATTATACATTTATTTTCAAAATTCAAGTTAAATGTTGAAAATGAAAAAGAAATATTCGTATGCGTATCTTATTCCGTATATAAGAAAAGCAGTAAAAGACCAGGACCAAAGTGATGATGCAGACAGGTTACTCGAAATAATTGAAAAGGCCTTTCGGGATGTATCTCAAAAACAAAGCAAAAATCCTTTTAGAAAAACAACATTCCCGCAAGAACGAGAACGCAATAGACGTCGTCGCCGTCTTCAGCGCAGTAGAACTCGTTCACTAGGATCGAGTGGGGTAGAGGAAAGTGAAGAGGAATCCTCTGACGATGACACGGAAAGTAAATGCCGAAACTCTGAAGAACCTGTAGATTGGATAAGATAAACTGAGAAGAAGAAATATAGGAGACAACGAATATAAAAAATTACTACTCATTTATCTTGTTAAATTAATGTATGCAATAAACTTTTTGTTTAGTATGGTAGTTGTAGTCTAAATTTATTTTTTGTTTTAAACTTTGAAGACTTTGCAAGTCTTTTTCAATTAATTTTCCCCTCATATCAAGTAAGATTTGTAATATTCAAAAAACTTTTTCATTTGACAGTTGATTTTAATTTTGTCAAATTATTTTTATCATCATCAATTACTCATTAAAGCCGCATATACATTTTACATTTTTTACATGTACCTATATATTTGAGTGGTAATAAAGCACAGACTACCTTGTGGCTGGAAGATATTGTTATATTTCTTTTCTCCGCTCACATTATTTAGCTTTTTAAATATAGTCAGTGACATTAGAAAAGTTACACTTAAAAAAATATTTTTTGGGAGTAATTTTTTAGCCACAGAATGAGTAAATTTAAAGTTAGGTACAGTAACCTTTGCAACGGTTTCTCTCTGAGTTTTTGCAAATAAGTTAAACCTCTTAGTTTTTCTTAAGGAAAAAACTTATCAAAGCTGATAAGTAAAAGTATTTGCAGTTGTTGTGTCTCTAACTACTTGTTTTAAAGAAAACAAAAATTCTCCGAAGACATCAACGATATCACCATCTTAGCGATTTCAACAGTCATAGAATTGTGGCCTTTTGAGAAACTGGTCTCTTCTATCGCAAAATTGCTTGCTCTGTTAATTCTACTGCAATCACAGAAGAAGCTAAAGAAACACGAAAAAGACCAACAGGTCAACAAGGACTTACCACAGAGCGTCAAGACAGGGGCTTCAGACAACTAGCCTTTCGAAATTGTTTTGCTATTACGCGACAACTTGGTGACCAATGGTTTGAACAAAAAGATCGAATCGTTAGTATGCCAACGAGTGCAGGAGTGTACTCAGTTACGATGTCGCCTAACACGTTTTTGTTTTTTTTTTCCAAGTTAATGTTACTAAATTTTCTTGCAAATTTCATTGTTTCATTCTTGATGTAACTCTACTACACTGCCAGAACATCACGCTCAAAAAATTAGTGTAAGACTTCTAATGTCACTGAAAATGTTACAATAACGTTTGAAGTTTACAAAATCTTACAAAGTGAAAAAATTGCAACTGTGGACTAGTTTTTTTCGAGTCGTTGCGTGTACTTTTTAGCACAAAACAGTCCTAAAAGTAAAAAATGAAATCGCTTTGCTTTATATCAAGACGTTTTCCTAGTCGTGTGATTTCCAAAATTGGCTTTCCAGATCTTGCAGCGGTAGCCATTTAGCCGAAATCTATTTTGTAATTAATCTCAACATGTCTACTTATTAAATTAATAAGAAGTGTTTAAGTAAATAATTATTAACTATATTTTATTTTAAAATTAAATGCGGAGTATCCGATAGAACATCGTTAGCAACATTCATTACTTTATTTTTTATTATTTTTACTACTATTGTAATAATAAAAATACTAAAACATAACAAAATTCAAATTACTTTTTTAACAGTCTTACATTTGAGATCATTTTATGGCAAAGAGCTCATAAATCTTCACAAACTTTTAAAAGCAAAATATTATATTAGTTTATTATTTTTACTCGTTTTGTATATACATACTTTCGTACATATTATTTTATTGCCTCTTTTGTTATAACTTTTCCAGATGTTTCGTATTTTTAATTTTATAAAAAAAGTAATATATTAGGTGAATTTTTGCGACATCGCAACTCTTAAATATCAACAGTTTAAAATCGTCAATACACATATTGTTAAGAATAAGAATACTCTCGAGAATTCTAGACAATTACATTATCTATTGATTGCGTTCTTCAAATGTATTACGTCACTCTACTGTCGAAGCGTGCCAGATAGCATCTAGAACAGTCTTGTGTTTGGCCTTGCCGTTATATAAATAAGCATGGGGCATTAGACAGCGATAGAAGCGAGCGATCATTGAACGCATTCAATTAACGCCTTGCAAGCTGGCGGAGTCGTCTATGAGTGTGATTATCAGAATGCACATTTTGTCCATGCTATGTTTATAACTAATGTTTAACTTTCCCTGCCAGTTTACTTTTGTATTTAATTTTGTAATTTAAATTTTTACGGTTTTATTTTACTCCATTAGGAAAAATTTTATTTTACAAAAACGGTTTATTTTTACTCAATTAGCAACGTTAAAATTTCAGGAAAAAAATCTCATCAAATTTTTATTAGCATATCTAATTCAACACGTGATACTTTTTAACGCTCCTAGTATATGTAGTTCAAATTAACGACAATAACATTCTTTCTCATAATTTTAAGTCCAATTTTTTTTGAGCAGTTTTATAATTCACTACATTCTACTTATCAAACAAGATAACGATAACAATAAAAACGTTATTGATTTAAAAGACACTTTACTCCAAAAAGAGCAATTATAACAATGAATGATGACTGACAAGTAACCTCAACTTTACTCACTAATGGGCTCATTTCAAGTTAAAATAATATCAGTAGTATCTTCGTTTATATAAAAAATTTAAAGAATTTAAGACTGTGATTGGTTGTTGCCATAGAAAAGTATTAACATTTGCAATGCTACCGGATTATATCAACTTGAAATTAGTTTATAAAGCATTTAACGAAATTTTTAATTCTTTTTTCCGTAAGCTACAGTTATACCAATAAAATTTGTCTGAGCGTTGGTCATGTACTATAAAAAGATGTTTTTTACACCACCCACACCCAGAAACTATCCATTCCTTGATTGGTATTTTTTTACTTTTTACATTAATAACAAATAACTTTATAAAAAATGTAAAATTTAATAAAAATTTTAACACAAAAATAGTACTCGTACAAGTACCTACAACTAATACAACAGTCGATAAAAGCAGTCTTTTGGTTTGCCGTTGATACAGTTGCTAGAAATAATGATGTTTAGACATTTTTATAATTGTGATCATCTAGAAAAATACAGAAAAATATAAACATTAAATTTTGCATTAAAAAACATACAAAATCAACCTGATTTTCATCCTACTCGTATGAGATTTATGCACTTACAATTTTTGTTGATTTACTACAACTTTTTTTAAATGAAAAGCTAATATAATTTAATCCAGACGATTCTACATGCTTATCCACAAATGATGACGTATCCATATGCAACCAAATTTACGTCTTAAGCAGATTTCTAGATAAATTTTTTATTTCAGTGAAAATATTGAATAAAAGTTACCCAAAGATTATTGATTTCATCAAGTTTTTTATATTTTGTAAAACTGAATAAAAAGTCGGGTATAACCCGAAAATATTATAGATAACTTGTTATTTTTGTATTTCTACCAGTGTAACATGGTACGGATGAAATTTATTAGCGCGTATTATTCTAGAAACAAAACTTTAGCTAATTCCCAAATTTTGTGTCACAGCGTTTTGCCCAATATGCAGATTTTCTGTAATCGCCTAAATTACAACAATCTCAATATTTTCTCTTGTCGCAGTTTTGTTTCGTAGCTTTTTCAAGAGAGACCAGTCTTGATGCAATTTTGCTCCAAGTCTTCGAAAAATTTTGTTACAACCACTCGATACGGATATCTTTCTACATAATGTCTTACTGCTGTTGAGGCGTTTTTTCTACATTCTTTATATATTAAGATCATGTCAGTCTTCTTGTTATTAGTAAACATTTTTACTAAATTTGCTCAAAGATAGTCAAATTAACATAAAATAATATACAGTAACTAAATAGCAAAATCATTTTTAAATTAAATTTTATCAGAGTCTTATACAAACATGTAAGATTAGTTGCATAAGTTTTTCGTCATCATTCGTAAATAACATTGATGTAATTTGTGTTGCGTGTCTTATAAAAATCAAAATTATTGCATTTGTTTCTTGTAGAAACTATTTTTTTATAAAAAAAATTCGTGACATGTATGTACATATAAATATAAATAATCATGTTAAATTGCAAGTGTAGTCGCTCTGTAGAATTTTCATAAATGAGTACACAAAGTGCCAACGGTTTCATCTAGTAAATTTATTTTTATTATTTTAATAAATTAATCAATTAATTAATTAACAAAGTGAGCATTTCAACTGGTATAAATTCTATAACTCGACTCTCTTTAGTTCAGTCAAAAAAAAAAATTAAAAAAACGTTTTCACTGTTTTTAATATGCCACATCTCCTTACGTCTTTTTAGATTTTTTTCTCATTTGAGAAAATAATCACTACCCACTTTTTTCTTAAATGCAAAAGTATCGAACAATCGAAGTCATGGATTTTCAGTTAGCTATGAGAGAAAGAGGTAGATATTGTATGCAGTGTGCAGTGTATTTTAAAATATTTGAACTATCAGAATTAAATTTCATTTTTTTTACATTTGGTTCATTACTGGAAAACCAAAATTAAGTTCTTCCAACTATAGTTGCTGTTAACTACATTTCTAGCACAAAACACAGACTTTTTGGTTTATTCTATAGCAAAATATTCTACAATTCTTAGTGACAGTTTAGATGAATAATAATTTAGTTTAAATCGACATTTTTTATTGTTTATCTATACTGTCTATCTTGTTTAAGAAATGTTAAAACAAGGAATATAGCCTAATACATGCATATATACTTTCAGCAAAAATAAACAACGCAGCAATGCACTTTAATGCACTTTTATGGAAAACAATTTTATATTACTACATATTTATAGTAACGACCACTTTTGATGTGTAATTGTATGTAAAAAAAAAATATTAGTCTATTTCCAAATTTAAATGACCCACAAACCAGCAAAATTATATTTCTGCTTAAAAAAAAGTTAATTTTAAAATAGCAGCTTTCAAGAGTTGTATATACATAAGAAGAACAATCATATGAGTGATGGTACAGTCTTTTAGAATCACCCTGTAGAATTTATTCCAGTTAAAATATATACTCTGCATAAATAAAAATAGAATGCTGTTTGTTGGTTAGCGTATCAGGTGAGAAGGGCTGGATAAATTAGACAAATTGTTTTTAAAATTTGAAATAGTATGAGTAAACAATTACGGAAAATAAATTAGAAAAGATCAAAAAATAAAAAAATATGGAAATACTAAAAGTGCTTCTTTATCTTTATATAGGTTTTTGTATAAACTTAAAACCATAATGCACAATTCTTTTTTGTTTTGTTCCTTGTTGTCCTACAAAGATTTCAGGGAAAAAATTAAGACAATTACAAAAGTAGTCAAAAAAATTTGAACAACTTGCAAAAATCATATTTAAAAAAAAACTGATGATAGGAATTATTTGGTTAATTTTTTTTTGTTTGTTATGTTTTCAAAATCCTCAGTGTCCCCAGCTTTTTCTCTACCCTTCTTTTTAACCTTATTTATTATCAAAAAAAAAAGAAAAAAATAAAGTATACTTTAATAAGGTTCTACTTCTAATTGTGCTTAATTAATTTTTTATATCATTTTATTTGCGGCTGTAAGTCGAGGAAAAATTTTTTTTAGTACTTTGTCAATTGTTAGTTTTTAAAAAACTTGATTTTTACATTAAAAATAAAAATTGTCGCGTGCTGGACATATATCTCATATAGCTCAACCTAGGGTACAATAGACAAACCGCAAATAATCTAACTTTTTTTACAAATTTACTTTTTTGTCATAAATAACCATCAAAATAAAAAATTAATATAACAATTTAAATTTAAGCCAAAAATTAAAATTAATCAAAATAATATAGCAACACGGACAAATCTAGCATACCAAAATACATTGGTAATCAAAAAAAATTTTCAAATTAATTGATACCTTATTAAATACTCGTAAAAGCCAAAAATTTGCTTATTCAATAAAATGATTTCAAATTTGAATAGGATGAACTTACAGTTCAACTAAAGATAATTATAGAAATTTTTTTCAAAATTTTTTTTTAAATAGAAAGTGCCATTTGGGGAGTAAAACTAAAACTTGGAACACCCAGTACAAATAACGCAACTGATTATTTTTAATTAAGAAAATTACTTTTTTTTTAATCTGGAAAAGCGCATTTGAGCTAAAACAAAAATAAAATTAGATTTGTTTTTGTGTTGTTTTGCGATTTATCCAACAAATGTAGTTATTTTATTTTTATTCCAGTTTATTTCGCTACTATACGTGCGCAAATGTCGTTTGACAACTGATTCTCAAATTGTGAATCAAGCCAATCGGTTACATAGTGAAGAAAAATTGCTTCTTTGTTTATTTTTAAATAAAATTCAGACTTAATTTAAGTGAGACTTAATTGAGTTGATCACATTCCAGACACATCATACATTTCCAGCATTTCAGCGGTGTACTGCCATCTCGCATGTAAAATTTCCCATTGGAGTGTTTCTGAATGTACTCCTCCTCAAATTGAATATTTATGGCTACAATCGTTAATAGTAGTAGAAGTCGTAGATTCAATAATAACTCAAAAATACGGTTTTTTTTTCTATCATATTTTTTCTTACTTGTTTACACATTTCCAATAGCCTTTCACAAATTTACAAAGCAATTACAAACAAATTTATTAAAATAAAGACAAAACAAGGTTTTTCAAATCGGCTAGTAGATTAATAAAAGAAAGAGACTTTTCGTCCGTCGACAGAAGCGTAAGTGACTTCCGTCGACGCAAGTCCAAACTGCTCAAGCGGGTTCCATCGGTGTTAAATACAAGTGACTGTTGTTATTGAAAATGTAGTTTCACATAACTACTGATAAATTTCTTTAAGAGTCTATTCAAATAAAATGCAACCAGTAATACATGGCCTGTCACAAGTTATTTTGAAATGTAATAAATGGCTTAATTTTTACTACGAAAAAATGTGATACTTTAAAACAGCTAAAAAACATTATTTTCTTCTTTTTAGTATTAACTTATCTTTTAAAAAAAATTTAAGAATGCATTTTAGCGCAATTTATTATGAGCTTTGCTAACACATACGTAGTTATCATGTTAAATGTTTAATACATAACTTTTATTCTCAAAAAAATGTGTTAATTATAAAATAAGCTTTAAAGAATCGACGTACATCTTAAATTTATTATTTTGTTAGTTTGTTAATAATATATTTGTTTTTAAAACTAAGCGTTTAAGATTTAAAAAACAAAATATATTGTTAACAAACTAACAAAATGATAAATTTTAGATGTACGTCGATTCTTTACAGCTTATTTTATAATTAGCACTTTTTTTCGAAAATAAAAGTATGTATTAAACATTTAGCATGATAATTACGTACGCGTTAGCAAAGCTCATAGTAAATTGCGCTAAAATGCATTTTTTTAAACATTTTTAAAGTTAAGTTACTACTGCAAAGGAAGAAAATAATGTTTTTTATCTGTTTTAATGTATCACATTTTTTCGTAGTAAAAATTAAGCCATTTATTACATTTCAAAATAACTTGTGACAGGCCATGTATTGCTGGTTGCATTTGATTTGAATAGACTCTTAAGCATATAAAACAAATTCTTTGCCTCCGACAAAAGAGTAAGTTATTAATGATATCCGTCCCTGCCAGATCAAGTCATTGTTGTCACTGATTTATTTATTGACTATCGTCAATTTGACAAATATTTTGCTGCTTTTAAAAAAAGCAAAAAAGATAGTTGTTTATCACTTTTAGTAGGGTTTGATAACTCTAATTCATAAACGCTCCCGAACATATAGAAGCGCATGCTCTAACCCACAATTCTAATTATTTAAAAAATTAAAAAATTAAAACAACTGAGTAGTTTGCGACCTTCTTTTAAGAAGATTATTGTGATCTTTATTTAAGCTAATGCGGTTTTCTAATATTTCCTGTTCGAGCTAAGATTTGTTGTTAACATTTACACTAATTATTTAGCCACATTTTACTAAGTACATAAATCTAAATATGACTTAATAATGTGTAAACAATGATTGAGGTTTAAAGTTAGATTAGAATAGGCGAGATTGACGCAATCATCGCTTAGCGCATTTTAACGCTTTTGTCGACGTACCAAAAGTCACTTTCTTAGTAAAATGTTACATTATTATCAATTTACAATTTAGATTGATTACATAAACGCACTGTTTTGTGACGGCACCCATACATCTGTCATTCCGGTGAATAAGTGATTAAGCCTAATTTACCTTCTTTGCAGAGCTCGACTTTATGGGCCAATTTCAAGTTGGGATACTACCGGTAGTATGACAAATTTTAATACTTTTCCATGACAACAGCTAATCGCAACTGCGATTTTTTTTAATTTTCTATGGAACGGTATTAATTCAACTTGAAATTAGCCTATATGACTATTAAACAGTCGTGTATGATTGGGTTTTTGTAATCAATGTTGTAATATTATCAAATAAACATCAATGTTGATAAATGATAAGTTTTCTACTCCTATTGTAATGAAAGAGTAACAAACTTATATGAATAAAACATCTCCCTGCTTGTTTTCAAAATCATTCTTATTTTTAGCAGAATTCGAGTTAACCACTTATTCACCAAGGTGGCAGAAAAATAATTAATTGTTAGAGGCGCTTCTCGTGGATAATACAATTTTTTTAAAGTTGTGTTTATGTTAGGCTTAACAAATATGGGAAAAATTAAAAAAATAACAAAAAATTAAATCGAATTGGGACTCTCCAACTTCCGATAAAAACTTGCGATTAATTTTTAAAGTAGTTGACGAGCTTTTTGACGTTTTAATTAATTTCGTGTTAAAATAATGAGACGCTTATTGTTTCTTGATGATAAAGTAACTCAAAAAATAATTCACCAGCGACGGTAAATTTAATTCCAGGAAAAGTGATTTATGAATTTTATAATTTCATTAAATAAATTATAAAAAGCTATATAGTAGATTCAATAAAGTGAATAAAAAATTAGAGATTTTTAAGAATTGGAGGTGTAAAGGAAATAAAGAAGAGAAATTTTTTGTGGAAAGTTCTTTTGATAGAGTGATTAAATTTGAAATTTGATACAAATAATTGAATTTAAAAATAATTGGATATCTTGAAAATCTGTTCAATCCCTTGGGTAATAAGCTCGAATTAATTAAACATAAATTATGACTTCGATAGACTCATTTCAATCAAAACTTTTATCAACATTTAAAGTAATCACTCAAAACACATAAATACAGCGTTAATCCTATCCCAAGTCTAAAATATCAAAAGCCAGAATTTAATTTAAATCCAAATACACGTAAACTTTTTAATTTCGTACAATTAAAGCAAGAAACTCAACTCCCAGCACTCGTATGCAGAAAACTTTGACCATTTTAACACAGAAAGCTTCATGCAATAACACAGTCCGTTATTACCTAGGTCTAGCAACCGAAGAGTACATTTCATCCAATTTGATCAATCTCTCCAACATATCGTTGTTCCGAGAACTTGGGGCCGCTTCTCCCAACATTACCACAGCTCCTACCACGGCAAACCACCACAAAGCAGACCACCTCATATTCCTGGACTAACTTCCTGCAAATAAAATTCAAAACGAAATGTGAAAGGGTAGACATCCTATTAACACTCATTTCAACACCCTCACCGCCTTCTAATTACCTGCAAGTTAATTTGTTATCAAAACTAAGTTAGATCCCTTAAGGAGAGATAATGTGCATAATTAGCTCTTTTGATCAAAGAAAAACGAGTCGCGCGGAAATTTGTAATCTTATATGTGCAAATATATGGAGGACCGCAATCGCTCTACTAATCAGAACAATTTAAATAAAAAAATATAGAAATTAGGCCAGGTGGGCGTCAAAAAACAATCCTTTTGAAATAACCGCGAGATTCATTTTTAATGCTAGTTTAACCCTTAACATGTTGATTCCTTAAAATTACGTATTTGGTATGGTATATATATGGTGTATTTTTGTAGACAATATTATATTATATAAAAAATACTAATAAATAAAAAATACATAAACAAAAATAACCTCTAATTAACTTTTTAACTAATAGTAAATTTTAAGTTTATTTTAGGTAACTATAACTAATATACAAGCACAAAACATATTCTTGCATTCTTGTCAAAGTTATGTTTAAAAAAAATTTCAAAAATATTTTGCCTTTATGAAACATTCAGGATGTATGTCTTTTTTAGTGACAAGGGTTACCATGTTATACTTAACGCAATGACTGTTTAAATATTTACTGATGTGAGATACAAAACTATTCTTCATTAATTTGTCTTTTAAAGCTCTTTGCTCAATTTGGTCTTTAACTGGAAGTTTATTTACACAGCCAGCTTTATTATTTCTTCTTCTTCTTCTTCCTATTTTAAATGGTGTTCTGGCTACCAGGCCATTTCACCAGCCACATGTGAGCTTTATTATTTATTTACCAACATATTTGTCTTTTTTTGTTCATATTGTAAATTAAACACTTTTTCTTAGTGTTTAAAATCCAGCTTTTTGTACTAAACTTTAAATTTTTAATAAAATATGCTTTAAAGTTATCGTAAAATAAATTTCGATTTCAAAGTTTTTTTATCAAAAATTATAAGTTAAAAACAAAAAGCAAGATAATAAGCTATAAGAAAAAGTGTTTAATTTAAAATGCTAAAAAATTTTTAAATAAATAAAATGTATGGCTGCGTAACACTAAAGCCCTGTATCAACAAAAAAATTATTTGTCAGTTTTGAACATTCTATGAACAAATAGCAAATACATGATCAAATCTCTTCATTATTTTGAAAACATATTTTGATTAATTTTTAACCAAATTATAGGTAGCGTACCGCCCATAATTTAAAAAAATTTTGCTCTAGTTTTTACTTTATCTAAAAGTACATAAAAAACTAGAAAAAACTACAATGTTCAACTTTTAAAACTGTTTAAAATAATACAAATTAAAATATTTTTCAAGTCATATTTGACCTATCATACTATGTAGTTAAAGGTTAAATTAAAAAAAGCCTTATGGGCTGTATTCAAGTTGAAATAATACCGGTAGTATCTTCGTTGCTATGGAAAAATAAACAAATTCAGGGCTGTGATTCGCTGTTGTCATGGAAAAGTATTAAAATTTGCGATACTACCGGTATTATCTCAACTTAAAATAGCCCATTAAAGAATAAAATTTCGAAGCTTGCCAGGGTGCTAGATGGTCGAATTTTATTTCACTACCAGTATAGTTTTTTTTTAATTCAATTGAAAATTGGAACATGACAGTTATTTATAAAATATTGTAATATTCTGAAAGTAACTAATGGTTAAATAGTTATTTACATTAGAGTGTAGTAAAGTTATATTTTACAGCGCGACAGCTTCGTTTGGGAAACGAGCCCGTAGGGCGAGTTTCGCATTAGCTGGAGCGCTGTAACATGACTTAACACACGAAATTCGTATAACATTTTTTGTTCGAGAGTTTTTTTAATTATAATAAATTTAATAAACATACATAACTTCAAATTTTAGAGCAAAATAGGAAATCTTTCATAATTTTTTAAAAATTACCAAAATACTAGAAAGAAAAATGGGTAAATTATAAATACAAATGATTCAGTCTCCAGAAAAATGACCACTTTTGTAAAATTGAAAAATCTCGATCAGGTCCTCGTCACGTCACTTTGAATTGAGAAAAAGTAATAAGACAACATTAATTCATGCTGGGTGGATTTGGAAGCAATAGAATGAAACGGTTTTAAGTCTTTCTTGAATGTGTTAGATTTATAAACTGGTCATTACTATAATTTAAAACAGTCCTACAAAATAAACAGCAACTTTTCAGGTTAGGTACAAGCACAAACCAAGTCCCAGCCATTGTAAATTGTTTTTCTTTATACAGCAGTGTTTCTTATAACTATTATAGTTAATAAACTAAATAAACTAAAAATACTTTACGTGTAACTGTATTTTTCGTACTCTATAAAAATGTTTGACATTTGGTTGGTATGTCGGTAATACAGATAATTATAAACTTACTTAAATTCGCATAGATGTCGCCATAATTTTATAAAATAAAAAATAGAATAATAAATTTATTTCCTTTTTTTATTTGTTGTTTATTATGTAAAATTTTGTGTAATTAACTTTATCGTCATATACTTAACTGATTTTTTAAACATCTTCTAAAGCTTAAAATTTACTGCAGTTTTTGTTGCACTAGTGCGTAAAGTGACACTTTGAGTTAACGTTTACAATACGTCAAAGTCGACTTTACAATTCAGGAAGACAAAAACACATTTTGTCACATTTTAATTCAAAAAAAATTATAAAAATAAAAAATTATGCAGTACTGAAAAAAATATATCAAAATTTTGCCCGTATTTGAACTTGACGCATGTTCAACTAAAAAATATGGTAACGGACGTAAAAACTTAACACAACAAATCGTGAAAAACAAAAAAGATTAAAATAAAGTGCTGTTCTTTTTATAAATATTTAGCAAATGACGTAATGTGATAAATCAATTGTAAAGTCTCACATAAAAATTTATTAAATTTTATGTGAAATTACTCCCTTGATGATTTTTTTAAAGAAAATGAGATTAATCCAAAAACAGGGACAACCAATTAATTAAAACAACATCATTTTTCTCGACTAGTTTTGTTCATGTATTTAAACATCTTCAGAACGAAAAATCAGGTTAACTAAATCGTTTAAAAAATTTAATAATAATGACACAGAACTTATGATGTAGTGATGGCAAGGCAAGACTGGCAGGTCACCTAAATAAAAATTTATTTCTAAAAACTATTAAAAAAAATATTTTATCCATAATTATTTATAAAATATTTCTTAATTTAAAACTATAGTTTTTTACACGCATTCATAACGTGTGGTTAAAAAATATTTTCACAAATCACACTTTCAAGATAAGATATTCTTAAAACTTTGAGCTTTTATGGGCTGATTTCAAGTTGAGATAATACGAGTAGTATCTTCGTTTCTAAGCAAAATTAAAAAAAATTGGAGCTGCAATTAGTTGTTGCCATAAAAATGTATTAAAATTTGCGATACTACCGGTATTATCTCAATTTAAAATCAGCCCATTAATCTCACATTTTTTTACAAAATTATTCTTTTTTAATCAATAAACTTAAATTGTAAAACAATAATCCGTCATAAATGGTTTAAGCTAAATAGTGTATTTTATAACAAGACATAAAAATTAGGTTTTTTTCGTGAAACGATGATTGCTTTTCACGAGTTGCGTAAGCAAGTAGAGCAATCTCTCAAACGAAAAAAATATTTTTGGCCTCGTGAACGTTAGTCATGTTATTACTTGTCAGTTAAACATCAGTTAAATGTCAATTTACAATACCCATACTGTAAAATAAAGTTTTATGTACGAGTAAATATTTCGTTTACAAATTCATTTAAAATTAAAATATTTAAAAAAGCCAATTCTTCAAAATTGGTAGCACTATTGTAAGAATGACAAAATTCGTACTGTCAAAATGCAGTGTTGCTAACATATAGCAAATTCTTTCCTACTGTTAGAGTACTTAATAATTCAAGATATTGAGTTTTAATAATTTCTTCGGTAAAAAAATCTAATACAATTGTTGTGCGATAGGTAATTTACAGTGCTCAAATTTAACTGATCCTCGCCTTCAACTTAGACTTAAAATCAAGTTTGCGCTCTCTTAATATTTAATATTAATATTTGCAATAACTTTAAATTTAAGCCACAGTGTCACTGCCATGTTAATGCAAATTAATTGTCTACTTTATTTATTCGATTTTTGATGTTAAATCCAGAAGTAAAAATATTTGCATAGTATTAAAAAAATGTTTTTTCACATAAACTTATTGTAGAGGAAATGTGTAATTTCATATGCATAAGTAGAAAAAATATCATTTAACTAAAAAAACCGTCTAATTGATGGTTCAGCTTAAATTTAAAGTTATTGTAAGAATAATTATAGATTCCGAAAAAGCCTCACGTTACTTTTATGTCTTCTTTTAAAATAAACTATTTTATAACAAAATGTTACGTTTACACAAAGTAACAATTTGTAAACCTTTTATAAAGAAGGGAAGCTTAATAGTATTTAAGTTTCAAAACTATTTAATTATATAAATAAAATAAATTGAATTGTCAATTGCAAAACTTTGAGATTTTTAAAAAATAAAATTAATTTGTTTTAAAAAAATTTTGAACATTAGTTTTAAATGTTTTATAAAAGAATTATTATTTTAAATTTAGCAATAATTTTGCACAAAACCAGTTTATTTCTAAATTTTGTTTTAGAAATAGATTGTTATGTAAAACCTTGCAACTGTCAATTTTTTTCATAAAAATATGTAAAAGATATAGCTTAGCATTAAAATAACAAAGTTAGTGGGTGTTTCCAGCAAAACCAGAGGTGGTAAAATGTTGAGAATATTTTCGCTAGTAAATCCCGACATAAAAAATAATGTGCAAATATTCAAAATATTTTTTTTTTGGTTATTCAAATATTTTTGAATATCTAGCTAAATCAAACACTCTGAATAAATATAATTTAATTGCCTTTTTACAATAATCAATTCTAATTTAATAATTTTGATGCTGTTTTTATTGATACTTTACATTGAAATTTTACATAAATTTACATTGAAACAACGTTTCACAGTCATAATCAACGATTTTTAATCGCTGTAAAAAAAGTTTTTTAAAGTCTTTCTTAACTTAAATCAATTAGAATGAACCCCTTAGTTTTGCAAACGGATTGTTGTTAGTGCCTGCACTAAATTTCAAATATGTTCTGACTGAATTGAAATCGGTTCAGTGATAGTATTATTGTATTAAATGTTTGTTGAATAATTAAATATCTCGCAACATTGTTTATATAAAAGCTCCGGTTTGTTTATAATCCAAAAGTTAAAATTTCCTGAAATAACAATTTTTTTTAAAATCCAAAATCACCGAATTTAATTTTAACGAAGCACTGTGTTACATTTACTTTTACTAAATACGTATATATTGTTCTTCAAATATTAATTATAACTTTGTATTAATATCCATTGTCAAAATTACTTATCGTGGTTTATAATTTCCCGTTGTTCCTTTTAATCTGTTTGAATATAACTAGAAAGATCATTTGCTTGTTAAACGATAATGGGCTTCTAAACGATGTTTAAAGCTTGAATAATTAACAAAAAAATATATAAAATAAAAAATTAGGGTGAAAACAATACGAAAGCTTCAGTTTCATTTTCAACAAAACAAAAGAAAAAATATTTCAAAGTTATCAAATTCCAATTTGTATTTCTTAATGATGTTGAAAATGTTTGTATTTAAAAAGATTTGAATGACACAAGCCTCAGTCATTATCAAAGTTAATTACAGAAAATAATGTAATCTGATTCAGCTCACGTTTAGAACCCTATTACATCCATCCTTTTCATACATGTTATCTTTCCTCATTTTGCTTTTTAAATCCAAAAGTAGCTTTTTTAATTATTCTTTTGTACGTGTATTTATTAAACATTAAAGAAAAACCCAATTTATCCACTTGACTTCAGGAATAAACAACCGAAACTTTGGCGATACTTTCACGCAAAATTGAAATTGAAGGTAAACAAAGTCAAAGTTTTAAATCTAAACAAGAAAAATATTGTTTCGGGCCGAAACTCAAAGGAAAATATTTGAAAATGTAAATACAATATTTACAAAAAAAAACTTACGAGCTTTTGAGGTACCGAGAACACTTGGAGATTCACCTGTTGAAACTTTGGGTATGTTGCGCTGAGACTGTTTGACGTCTCCTCTGTGAGCTTTTATAGGAGTTGAGGACGCACGCCGGCGCCCCACTGCAAATGGGGGCGGCATAACTCGTCTGCAATGCCATTTACACACCTAAATTATTGTCGCTATTATTACACCATTTAAATCATTACAATGAAATTCTACAAATTTATTACACCCAAAACAGATTTTTCCTTAATTGTCAAGATTAACAAGATGCTAGTTTTGCGAAAATTTAGTTTTTGTAGGATACGAATAAGATTAACTGAAACGAAATTAACCAGAGACGGGGTGCTGGAATTTATATGCAAATTTCTAGTCTGCTTCTGTTATTTCCGGTTCTTTAAAATTAACTAAATGTCGTAGTTTGAATTTTTTTTCTTATTAAAAGTTAAAAAAATATATATGTTTAAATTAATGTCTTTTTGTAAGAGTAAATGGACGCAAATTAGTAAAACAAGTTTAGTGCTTTATTATAGAATTTATTACACATTGTTTCAGGTCTAGAGGGAATGGAAAATGGTGTTTCTACTATTAGCAAAATACACATTTTTTTCAATTTTGTTGGATCTGGATTTAATTAAAAATTGTGTATGTTATTTAATTTTTTTAGAAAATAAAAATCTGGTATAAACAGAAGAACAAACCAAATGCGCTTTAGTGTCTCTATGCGGTAAAGCTGAGCTTATACTTAATTATAAGATTTTCACACCGTCTTTAGAATGAAAAGTAAATAAAATTTTAAGAAAATTTTCTTCCACCTGCTGCTTTTAATTAAAAGTTTGTTAATAAACACAAGTACTTTTTTCGTTCTCTTTTTGTTTTATCTATTATTCAAAAAGTAATGACATAATAAGTGTAGGTACGAATGGAAAAAATTCGTCATAACATCCCAGGTCCAAGTTTATGACAAATATTATTGTATGTTACCGTGAAAGCCGAGAATCCAGCAAATGTTAACAGTGGGGGAGTTGCATTAATTTCTTTTTAGTTTTTTAATACGTGCCTCCAAGGATTATAATCAAATGAGATTTTTTTTCGGTAAATAAACAAACCTTAACATGTTTAAAAAAAAGTTTAGAAAAAATTAAATGTCTATTATGTAATGACGCTAAAATTTGCACAAAATTGCTTATAGAGTCATTGCTTATATATCAACAATTTACCACGTGTTTATTGATATTGATAATACGTTTACTGTGTTTGTTTTTTTAAAGTAATTTTTTATGAGTTTTTTTCATTAGTCAAAAAATCGAATTTATAAATTTTTGGAGTATAGTGCAACTCGCTCATTTTTAATCTTTGTAAACAATTTACTACAATATGTACTAAACATATGTATCAGTAAATATCGTTATTTTTACAAAATTTAACACAATTGCTAGTAAATGTTAATAATCAATAGAGAAAGCAGCAAGCATTGACTTGTTAAAGTACAGTGGAACTTCGGTAATTCGACAAACGTTTTGCAAGGCGGCGTCGGATAATCGAATTTGTCATATTACACAGTACTGCCACAGCCATCGATACATACTAGCCACGCTGAGGTAAACAGCGGCAACACTGTCAGCGGACCGATGAAATGTAAACAACAGCTTGTCATTTCTTAAATTTGTTCTAATTATGCAGTTTTTTTAAGTACTATTTATGTTTAATTGATTCTAAGTTGTGTGAGTTGTTATGCTAAATGGATTAGACTAACACGTAACATATGTGAGTTCGATTTAAAAAAAATATATCTAAATTACTAACATAACCTCAAAATTTGCAAAGTTTAATTAATTTTATTGCTTTGATTTCTTGGGGATTCTAATGATTACATCTTATTGTTCTATTGACATTTAATAGATGTTGTGAGTATGGGTGCATTAGAAATTAGATTTCCTCTTTAAAACCACCCTAAAAAATTTCGGCATCAGTGCCATTAAATGTTTGAAAAACCAGCTAAGAAAACAAGTGTGAATAAAAACAACCTCACAAAAAGGTTTTATATTGCTATCTTCATTGTGGATTGTCAATTATACTTAAATCTTAGTGATATTGTTATTTATACTACACATTTGCTGTCTAAACTACTGAAGTACTTCTTTTAGACAAATCTCCCTTAAAAGTTGTTGTTTGGTCTTAAATCTTTTTTATTATACATTTGTATTTAACAAGGCAACTAGCCAATTAAAGGACTTAACCATAGTCCAGATGGTGGATCGTTTTTAACGTACAAGATAAAGTATTAGCAAAGTATTTCAAAATCAATGCTTAACAAATGAAATCCCATTAAGTTTATTTGTATAGTTGTAAAATTAGAATTATAGAGAATAGTGTTGTTCTATTTTCACCAATATTATGTCGAAACATTTAGTACTTTACCTTTACCAAATACGTTAAAATTCAATCTCTAAATCTAAATATATTTATTGATAAAGTTAATAATAGATTGTATTGCTGCAAAAGGTAAGAAATTTAATTTTCTTATTATAAAAGATTTATTTTCAACAATAATTCGTTTAATTCGTTGATTTGCTTAATTGAATATTAAGATTTTAAAACTTATTCTATAACGGGATCGGTCCGCTGACATCAGCAATTGCGGCGTTGCCTTTTTCTCAGTCTGGCTTGTATATATCGATGGCTGTGGTACTGTTATAGACACCCTATAATTTAGAATTTTTTGCAAGAAAGTACCATGTAATCCGACAAATTACAAATGAAAAGTGATAAGATTCTATCTGAACTATAAATCATACTACATGTTTATATAATATGTAGAATTATGTACAGTGATAGACGTGTCAAATTACAAAAAGCGCCGGATTATACAAGGGCCGGATTAACGGAGGTCCACTGCATACAAGGTGAGATTAAAGTTATAAGTGAGATAAAATTTATAATTCTTTTGTTTTGGCAGTTTTTAAAAAATCCAAATCAAGTAACTTGTTGTATTAAAAGAGCTCAATTCTGACGTAACTGGATCACTCGCAGCAGCGAATATGGCGATGCTGTGATGTCATTATATATTTTTTGTAAACATAAATAAACATTTTTTGTAAACATAGCATAAATAGTTTTTCTTTTATAATTAGGTGCTTACTAATAGGGCTTTAAAACTATGCTAATTAGTCTACATAAACTAAAAACAGAAAAAAAATTTTTAATTTTGATTATAAAGTAAGACATAAAATTCGTAATTCTTTTATTAATATAAATTTCAAAAAATGCAAAAACATATGATTTGTCATTTTAAGAAAGTTTACTTCTGGCGTAATTGAATCACTTGTAATGATAAATATAGCAGCGCTATGGCGACATCATATATTTTTTATAGGAGTAATAGTTTTTCTAGCAGTAGTATTAACTATATAAGAAAAATCATATCGTTCTATTTAAAGAAATACATAATGCCGTCATAGCGTCACCATATTAGCTGCTTCAAGTGATCCAATTATGTCAGCAGTAAACTCCCTCAATATGACAAGTTACCTATTTTTGCATTTTTTTAAATTTAGAAAAATAAAAAAATTACGACTTAATGCATTACATTAAACTTTACCTATATGCAGGGTGTAACACTGAAAACTTCTACCTATAATAACTTTTTAACAGGTTAAGATTAAAAAATAAGAAAAAAATCGTTTTCAGAGTATCAAAGGAGAAGTCTGATGAGTATGTTACTTGGTCTGTAAGTGTTAAAGTTTTAGCACCCCAACCCCAATCTATAAAAAATTTAATGGGACTATACTATTTGTGATACATCAAATGAAAAGTAAAAACTAAGAGAATGCGACACAAAGAAACAGAGGTACAAAATAAAATAATTGATTAACGGACGTTTTGCTGTAATATTTATTACCTTAAATTAACTGTTTAAAATCTCGCGATTTGGCTAGCCATTTGATGCTACTTCTCCGACCTATTTATTTGTTTGGATACTTTATGTTAAGTACTTCCTCAAGGGTCTAAAATAATAAGGTAGTGCGCCATCTTGCTGAAAGAATACTTTATCGAGATTTAACGTAGGGTTTGTTTTATTTGCATCTACGATGAGAGGATCTGTGATAATATCTAGCAACTCCAACTATGTTTTTTTCGTTAGAGGGTTAATTATTGTGCGCAAAAAAATACTTGTCTATTACTTATTGTTTTCTCTATATCGGGGTTAATAATAAAGATAATTTGACGCAATTTTTTTGTCACACTCTACCGGTTCTTACCTTTTATTTTGTGTAGGTATTACATATGGTATAGTCCTAAAAAAGTTTGTAAGGGTAGAGGTTGGGGTGCTTTAACACTTACAGACCAAATATCATACCTATCCTACTTTCCCTTTAATAAAGTTAAAACTGTTTTTTTCTTATCTTTTTATCTTCACTTGTTTAAAGGTTATTATAAATAAAAGTTTTCAATGTTATGCCCTGTATACCTTCAACATACAGAATAAGTATTTTAGCTGGAATTAATTCTGTATCTTGACTGTCATTAGTTAGATTACAAAAAAAAGTTTCTATTGTTTTTAATTTTGCAACATTTTCTGATATTCGATTTCCACGGTAGAAAACATTATACAAACTCTTTATAATTTTTTTTGCTAATTTTAAGAAATTATGCTTTGTGAAGCATGCTATAAATACCCAAAACATTCATCAACAAATGTTGATAGTTTTTATGATACACGATGAAGAATTTTTTTCTCAAAAACACTGTTAGAATACATACAAAAAACATTGTCTTTATGTTTTTATCGAGAAAACCTAACCTTGAAAACTTTTCGAAAAATTTTTCTTTTTTTTTGTCGGCGTATATTGAGTTTTTCTAAAAGTTTTTTATATTTTTCTTCTTTTTCAAATCTTTGTTTATTTTGTTTTTTTTTCTAATCGCCGTTCTAAATTCATTCTTTCTCTTCTAAAAGATAATCGTTCTTGTTTTTTTGTTGTGTTTCTTAATTTATTTTTTTTAGTTTTTTTTCTAGCCTTTGTTTTTCCTATTTTTGTTCGAGTTTTTTAAACAATAAACGCATTTTCTTTCATTACTTTTAACTGACTCCTTGTAGTCGGCTTATAAGACATAAATTATTAAGACTTTTGTCCTACTTCTTCAAATCCTATTTTTTACACCAGTGTAACGATCTTTCAAGTTCGGCGTTTTTGTCATCTAAAGAGTTGGATTTTTAACAAATAATTTATTCGTTAGCCCAATTCAATCACACAGTATAACGCTCATGATTATCGCTTAATATTGTCGATTGTCGCTTTGTTGAACCGGTGCACTAAGAACGGTGACTAATATTTTTCAGAATTATGCGCTCTAAGGTAGGTCATGACGCAACATCATATTTTCGGGACATGTCAAATTATCAGAATGTAGATTCTACTAGAATAGTTTGTTACAATAGTAACGGGTTTGTTATTTATTTACACATGTTAGTCATATCTATGAGAATGTCCACCAAGTTAAAAAAAACCAAAAAAACAATTGTACAGAATTGTGCATCGATAGCCCATCATTGCTCACCAAATATTTTGATTGTCCACTCTTGTAAAAACAATATTTAAAAAACAAATTTGTAGGGACTAACTCTACGTTTTTCTTGCTAAAGTAAAATTTTTACTTTTTGTTGTTATGAATACATAATTGCAAATCGATTGTCTACCATTTTCCAGTTATTACATTTGATTGCCTACCTCTAGAAATGATGATATCAAACTAAAACCTGCGCGCGCTATTTGCACCTGTTGTTGTTCGCCAGTAAACTTATAAATAAATTTATAAATGTTTCTAATGTAAATGGTATTTTGTCAATTGTCCAAAACTGCCTACTAATTAATTTTAAATTAACACCCTTCAAAAAAAATTTATATAGAAAACAAAACTGCGGAAAAACAAAATTGCAGGAGTTAACTTCAAGTTTTTCTCGCCAAGCAACATTTCTGCTTTTTTGACATAAATAATTGTAAATCGATTGCAAAGTTAAAGTATAGTCTTCTATTGACGTGTGTAAAATACCAATCAATGTATTCTTAACACAAATAAATTATTTATTTATTTATTATTTATTTATACAAAATTCTAAAATAAGTATGCAAAATTGTACAAAATTTAAAGATGAAATTGGTTTAAACATTTTACACAGTTTGACTTAAAAGCCTCGGCTGTTCCTTGCCTGTGAAGTACCAGTTACGGCATTAAATTACATGTTTCATTATCTAATTAAAGAAATAACTATATTTTGTTATTCTTTAAATGTTTATATGTATGTTAAAATGCAAAAATGCAAAAATGCGTTTGCTTAGTACACATTTAATTTTCACTCAACCGAAAAATTCTTGCTATAAAAATGTTTAATATTATTATCATTTTAGTTTGGCTTTTCGGTTTGAGTAACAATTGTCAATTTCAATGAAACTCAGGTTGCAGTTTACCTAATAGTTTATCTAATAACTTTTTGTTTACAACGAAAAAATTTGTTAATAAACACAAAAAAAATTTTCGTTCTTTTTCTATTGTATCTATTATTCAGAAAACAATAACATAATAAATGGAAACGAATGGAAAAAATGCGACATATAAACCCAAGTTTATGACAAATATTAGCACATCGAAAATTAATAAATAAAGCATATGCCTTTGATTGAATTTTACAGGTAGTGAGCACAGATAACAAACCACAAACAGTGATTGCGTCAAAAACCGACAAAAATCGAATTTATCTTTAATTTAGTTGTACAGATTTGTAGTCATCACGCATGGACGCTTTATAAATAACGTATTTAGTTAAATGCATTTGCCATTTAAATCAACTTGCAATTAGATAACTAAATATACAATTAGAATATAGATTGGTTCTGGCAAATATGCAAAAGGGATTTTTCTCTTAAATAAGTTGCAACGCATGAAACAATCTAATTTCACTTGTATAGAGATATTTCATGAAACTCATGAAAGTATTATATCGCGCTATGAAATGCTAATGAAGTGCCTTAGGGATTCAGGATATGGGTAAAACCAAATCGAAAATCTTATTTAAAATTAGAAGAAGTGCACAAATCTGAGTCTTGAGGCAAAGTGTTCTATTTCCTAACTATACATAACCGATCACATATTTATATGCAGGAAGCGTATTTCAAGGACAATTCAAAATGGATTTTCTATGTGATCGTCAGTGAATTTTTTACAAGTAGCGTATTCAAAGTCGACTTTGTAAAAAAAGTTTTCTAGATTTGCATATTTCGATTAATTCGAAAATAATCTCAAATATACGAAAGAAATAAGTCTAAACTTGGTATTTCTATAATTAGCATGGCTTGACTGGATAGCAATTCAAAATTCAAAAGGAATATGAATGTTAATATCGCCGTTCTAACATTAAACACTAAAAGTTTAAATTTAAACAAAGTAATTTTCTTCTTTATAAATAGACCGATTTTATACAGAACATAAGAAATCTTGACAAAAATTAATAACAGATTTTGCAGAAAAGAGGAAAAGGACTGACTTGAATGAAAAGACATTATAAATACACTTTAAAAGTCGTATAGTCGATGCAAATGTCTAAGAAATTTTGAACCTAAATGTTTATACGGGATGTCTCATGCTGATGGGTTATTTAATATATCTGATAGAGAACCAAGAATAGTATACTATGTTTTACTGAAATTTTAAACCTAAACCAAGTTCGATATAATATTTCCATTATTTATTATCTATTATACAGTGTGAACCATATGTAATGAATAAATTTGATAAAAATGCAGGGATTGGTCTTTCAAGAAAACGCTCAGACCCGTATCTTATTTTTTTTAAACGCGCATTTTTTGTCAAAAAAATTAAATATACAGGGTGTCTTAAAATGAAGATACAACTCTCATCTTTAAAATTTCAAATAAAGATTTTAATATTTTTCAGCATATCTGAATTCTACGTATAATTATTTGTTCAACTTTTTGCCGTATTTTACGCTTTATATCTTCTACATTATCTGGTCTGTTGATTTTAGTTTCTACACTTTCGACTTCAGGTAGTCACACAAAAAGAAATCTAATAGACTTAACCTTCGCAGGACGACGACGTTTATAAATTCACGTTGTTGTCGAGGTGGAGTACATTTTGTACCCCACGTATATATTTTTTTAAGTCAAAATTAACCTGACTACGGTATAAAGAGGTTTTATTATATGTAATTACACAAAAAAAGCTTAATTAACAAAAAATGCTTACTATTTACGTATCATTTACATTTATGGCATATAATAACTTTTTCTGTAGTCTTGTGATCCGGGGTCCGGGCACACAAATTTCTGGCAGTTATTGCATCTTTGGTGGCATTTCCTGTCTTTGTTTCTTGGATAGTATGCGCACCGCCGGCCCTGTGGAAGTACTGGGTTCATCGTTTCGTTTATTCTCCTCAATTTTTTCTTGTTTTACTAGCCATTTCATTGCCTCCGTAGTGTGTGAAGGTAAATACTTAGATTTCGAAAATCTTTCTTTTACGTGCTCTTGTACCAGTTTCTCTCCCAGTTTCATCAAAAAAATTCTCCTATAATTTTTGTCTTCTTGAAATTTCTTGTGTTTTGTTGTCCATAAAACAAGAGCATTTACAGCTGCCACATCTCTCATATTTTGAAAAAGCACAAATGGCCACCTTCTTGTTGATCTTTTGATCGTATATTCGCCTACCATTTTATCCATTACGTCAACGGCCCCTTTGGTTTGATTATAGTACATGATGATATCAGGTTTATAATCACTTTTTTCATCAGTAACTTTGTCGTGGTGGTGCTCTGTGCTTAGTACTAGTACAGCCTTATTCTTTTTTGGTACATAAGATATTAATGTCATTTGGTCTCTAAACGCAAATATAGAAGAAAACTTTGGACGATTACGATCTGCCAGCAGTTCTTTTGGCACCTCAGATTTATTCTTTCGTATGGTTCCACAGATGGTTAGTTGACGATCATGCAGTTCCTGGACCAATTGTACACTTGTCAAGAAATTGTCAGTTGTAATTTCATAACCTTTTTCTAAGCAAGAAACTAAGTCTAAAACCACTCGTTTGCCTTGTTCCTTTTCGGGTTTTCCACCATCTTTGCCGGTGTATACTTAAAGATTTTTGACGTATGTTGACTTAACATCTACCAAGGCCCATACTTTAATATCATATCTTCCTGATTTAGATTTCATGTACACGCAGAAAGGGCATCTTTCACGTTGCTCGTCGACAGTCAAATGAGTTTCCGGATTGTAATTTTGATTACAGTGTCCAACAAACATTTCAAAAATTTGCCTAAATGCTGCCAGTTTATTGTCCTTTTTTCGTTCGATACGTAAGTGCATCGTCAAAACGTAAAAATGAGAGTACTTCTTTCATTCTGTCTCGCGACATAGTTGCAGGAAATATTGGTCTGGTGTACAATGGCTTCCTACAATATAAATAAGAAACAGGTTTTCGATTTGCTTTTAGAGCTCTAGCGATAATAAGAAGACTTATAAAAGCGTACATTTCATTTTTATTAGTAGGCACCCAGTGACGGTGATTCTCGAGATATTTTGAATTCCATTCGCAGTAAAAGGACTCGTCTTTTTGATTTGTAAACTGCACTATTAGATCCACCATCTCATCATCCACAAAGAGTTTGAAACACTCAGATTTGTTCTTTAAATTTTCAGAGTGTGGTGTAAGTCTAGCCTTATGTTTTACTATATTCGCCGTGAGACAACGAATTAATTTTGGTGGTTGTTTTTTCCATTTGTAACCATTCTTGGATGCATACATGAATCTATCAGAAATATCTATCACAAAAAACAGCTAGAATCAAAGTTATTGAAAAAAACTATACATCGGGGTACAAAATGTACCCCACTCAGACTTGCGAAGGTTAAGTCAGGTGAACGAACTGGCCACTCTATTGCACCACGCCTACTAATCTATCTACCGGAAAAAACAGTATTCAAGTAAGTCCTAACATAATATTCAAAATGCGGTGGAGCTTCGTTCTGCTGAATATAGTCTTTTCAATGTTGGCAATAAAAAAGTTTTCAAGAAAGATGTTCAATTATCTCAGCCTACACTTTAATTTTTCTTAGATATTGAGTGTTGGCTTCCATTAACCAATAAAGATTTTCTCTGCTCCAGTACCGACAATTTTACCTATTAAGGGTGCCATTGTCGCTTGTTGTCTAAATGTCTCTTTTTAAGCATTTTGGCTTTTGCTATAGATTTCTTTTTTTACAAATGTATTATGGTAATAGTTTTATTAGCAAAAATAAATAACGACACGTTTTCTTCTAACGTCTTTTTTTTTCAAAAACAACTGAAAATTGACATAGTGTGTGCTACATAAAAAAACGCAAAATTATTCGTAGAATTTAAATAGGCAAAAAAATTTAAACTTGAGGGTCGTAGCTCGATTTTAGAACACTCTGTATATCCAATTTTTTTGTCAAATAATGCACATTAAATTACTGAATTTTCATCAAATTTATTCATCATATAGATTGATTGGTTCCACTGTATACTTAATGACAAAAAAAGTGAAACATCTTGAAGAAGTGCAACGATTTTTATAAAACTTTGTAAATGTGTTTAATTCAATGCAAAAAGACGATGATTAAACTTTAAGTATTATAATCTTAATAATGAGTTGGGTTATACATTCTTCGACATGTCGAAGCATAGCATAAGCATACACCCGATCTGAGTAAATAATCAATGTCTTCCCGGAGCAAGGTATACTTCTTTAATCAGAAAATAAGAATTTGACAAAGGTAATAAATCATCAACTTCGTGTTTGATCTCCTTGGTGTGTAGAATAAAATGTAGCTAGTACCCAATAGCACCAAACAATTTCACATTGCACGACGCACGTTTCGACAACAAAATTGTTATCCTCAGGTGGGGGATTAAACTGAATTAGTTAATTAATTAACAACTTTGTCATGCAAAGTAAAATTGTTTGATGCTCTTGAGTGCTTGCTACATTTCTTTAATAAATCATTGTTAACAAATCAGTCGTATTTAAGCTGTTACCATCTGTTAATGGCTTTAAACTCGAAGTAGTAGATAGCTGCTGGCAACGGCATTCTCGAGTCAGCTCTTAACTCAAAAATTTTACCTGTTTTTAATAAAATGGAGTCTAGTCTAGAAGTACTGATAGTCTAAGTACGCTTGCTTTGTTAAATAATTTAAGTCTTAAGTCACATTCTCATTTTGTGGTAAAAGAAGAATATCCTTTATATATTTTTTATATTTATATTTACAAATATTTATTTATTATTATATTTATAATTTATAAATATATATAAAAGCAATCGTCAAATGTAAAAGTTATTTGAATGTTACAAAACTCACTTAATAAAACAAGAAAATAAGTTGGAAAAAACTTCCAAAGTCTTTAAAGTTTAAAACAAAAAACAAATCTGTACTACAACCACCTTGCTGAATAAAAAGTTTATTGCCTACATTGATTTAACAATATGAATGAGTGTTTAGTAGTTTTTTCTGTATTGCTTCTTCTCAGGTCTCTTTATCCAATCTACAGGTTCTTTAGAGTTTCGGCTTTTACTTTCCGTGTCATCGTCAGAGGATTCCTCTTCAATATCCTCTACCCCACTCGATCCTAGTGAACGAGTTCTACTGCGCTGACGACAGCGACGGTGTCTATTGAGTCCTCGTCCTTGCAGGAATGTTGTCTTTCTAAAAGGATTTTTCCCTTGTTTTTGAGATACATCCCGAAAGGCCTTTTCAATTATTTTGAGTAACCTGTCTGCATCATCACTTTGGTCCTGGTCTTTCACTGCTTTTCTTATATATGGAATAAGATACGCATACGAATACAAATATTTATTCTTCATTTTCAACATTTAACTTGAATTTTGAAAATAAATGTATAATGTAAAAGTTTAATGTTCTTCTGTCAAAAATGTCAAAATTACAAATTGTAACAATAGCAACAGAACAAAACGAGACTCAATTCTGACCTATACCACTTAGTTTTTTAGTTTAAAACTGGACAAAATTGTTCAAAATTTAAAAAAATCTGTCAAGTTGAAAATAGGTGGAAAAGACTTAACATTATTATTTTCAAAAATAACTCAAGAATTATCAAATTTTTATTATTGAAAAAAATACAGTTAATAAAATTTTACATAAAAAGGGTCCCAAGACTTGGCAATTTCGTAATAGGACAAACCAACTTCTCGAAAGACCACAATCTACCTCTATCGAAATAGCGCTAAGATGGTGATATTGTTGGTGCTTTTGAACTGGAGACATTTTATTATTTTTAAAACAAGTAGTTAGAGACACAACAACTGCAAATAGTTCTATTCATCAGCTCTAGTAAGCCTTTTTTTTTAACAAAAAGAAAAGATTAATTTTTTTGCAAGAACTCATAAAGATAAATTGTTGCAATAGTTACTATAACTGGCTTTAAATTTGCTCATTCTGTTGCCAAAAAATTACTCCCAAAAAAATATTCCTTTTAAGTGTCCCCCTTCTAATGCCACTGCACTGAGTACATTTAAAAAACTAAATAAAGCGGGCGATAAAAAGAAATATAACTATATCTTCCAGCCACAAGGTAGTCTGTGCTTTATTACCACTCAAATGTATAGGTACATGTAAAAAATGTAAAATGTATATGCGACTTTTATGAGTAATTGATGATGATAAAAATCATTTGACAAAATTAAAATCAACTGTCAAATGTAAAAGTTTTTTGAATATTACAAATCTTACTTGATATGACGGGAAAATCAATTGAAAAAGACTTGCAAAGTCTTCAAAGTTTAAAACAAAAAAGAAATTTAGACTACAACCACCATTCTAAACAAAAAGTTTATTGCATACATTAATTTAACAAGATGAATGAGTCATCATTTTTTATATTCGTTTTCTTCTATATTGCTTCTTCTCAGTTCATCTTATCCAATCTAGAGGTTCATTAGAATTTCGGCTACTCTCTTTGTCATCGTCAGAGGATTCCTCCTCTTCTTCTATCTCACTCTCACTCCTATCTTCTATCTCACTCGATCTTAGTGAACGAGTTCTACTGTTCTGACTTCTACGACGACGGCGTCTATTGCGTCGTCGCCTTCGCAGTGATGTTGTCTTCCTTAAAGGATTCTTCCCATGTTTTTCGGATGCATCCAGAAAAGCCTTTTCAATTATTTCGAGTAACCTGTCTGCGTCATCACTTTGGTCCTGTTCTTTTACTGCTTTTCTTATATACGGAATGAGATACAAATACGAAGATTTATTCTTCATTTTCAACATTTAACTAAAATTTTGAAAATATATGAATAATGTTCTTCTGTCAAAAGTATGAAATAAAAAATTGTATCAATAGCAACAAAACGAAACTCAATTCTGACCAATACCACTTGGTTTTTAGTTTAAATTTAGACAAAATTGTTCAAAATTAAAAAAAATTCTTCAAGTTAAAAATGGGTAGAAAAGACCTAACATTATTATTTTTGCAAATATCTCAAAAGCTATCAATTTTTTATTTTTGAAAACTACTGTCCGAAACAACTTTCTAACCAGATCACTTTTGATTAATTTTTTTCCAGTTTAAGATAGGTCCCAAATCGTCATCATTTTCTTGGTTTTGTCGGACTTTTGCTAAAGTTTATTTTTCGCTCACTTCCATTTTTGTGTAGGCAACGTTCAGATCGTCTTAACTCCCTTCGATGCAATAACACTATTTATAATCTCTACATGGTTTTATAGACAGCCCATCATCTTTATTGTGTTATTTCCCTGACCGATGTTTTACATATTTTAAAGTAGTACTGCTGCAACTTTTCAAGCCATCTTGCTACTTGTCTTTCTAGCATCTTCATCTGCAAGAGCCAAGTAAAAGCCAATAAGCATAGTCGAGTCGGTTTTAATCACCTTCTCTTGGCCATCTTGTATCTGCGACAGCACGGCTTCAATTTCTGTGTTGCTGCCATTCGTTTCCAAGATAAACTGACCCTCTGACATACGCCTAAAATAGGACTAGAGCATAAAGCAGCTTTCAGTCTTCTGAAAAAAGTCTAACAGTCTACTGCTCACTGAAACAGTGTTAGGCTAAAATTAGGATGATTTTTTAAGACCTTTCTATAAACCGAGCAATAGCCATTGTTTAATTTATGAACAGACAAATCACCGTAAGAATAGATCTTAATTTATGACAGATTTCCCTTCCAGGTGTTTCGCACGTAAATACTAATATTATTTTAATTCTATGATCTTGTTTATTTCATTTAGATCTTACTTTAAGACATTTTGAGTATACGTGCATAGCCTTAAAAAACTCCCGACTTTATGTTTATCTCAAGCTACTAGCCAGTCGCGAACGGTTTTAACTACGTAACTAAGAAACTCATCTTTCTTCTTAAAGATAAAGCATTTTTTGTAATTTAGCTTCAAATTTGCTTCTTGGAGTCTGTTGAAAACTTCTTGACGATTCTTCACATATTCATTAAACGTTTAGCGCATGACTAAGAGGTCGTCTAGGTAAACTCGACAAATTTTGCAAGTTAAATCAAATGACTCGGCTTAAATAACGGTAGCAAGTTAATTTATTCTTGGTGTTTTCTCTTGCGTTAAAAAAGTCCTTATTTCTTTTAGTATTTTTTTTATTGGTAATCTTTCTTCTTCATCTCCTTTGCTCAATTTCGCTTTACGCATCTTGGGCCATCGATCAAAGTCCCGGTAGGCTGCTTAACTTGCAGTGCCTTTTAGAGCGCCGATTCGGTCTCTTTCATCCAGAGAGTTGGAGAATTTTTTTGACGTATTTCAAATGGCTTCAATAAAAGTCTAGACGGCCAACTGTTTCTAAATCGATTCACATGCTTTCGAATAAACCAGCTGAACTAGTTGTCAAATATCAGTTTCAAATTCTTGGAAAGTTTCTCCAGTTTTCTGTGTTCGACTTCTGAGTTGTGTTTAGAAAGCTAATTGCATGTAGATGTTTTTAAAACAGAGTTTTAGTGTTTTTTACCTTTTTCTCCAAAATTGTTTTAAGACTTGTACAAAATCGTCTGTAAAAGCTCTAAAGTTTGTTCTCTCAAGACTGTTATTAAAGCCTTAGCCTTCTCTTTCTTGTTTTATCCGTTGGCTACAAAAGCTACTTCAAACTGCTTTTAATGTACCGGCAATGGTATCTGTTCGTCGTAGGTGAGTGGTTACATTTTAGTTCCGGTGGTGACTGTTACGTTATTGCTACTTTTCTGCAGCGTTCAGAGTTGTTTGTCTATTTCTTTCATTATATATTTTTATTTTTTTTTACTTTAGTTTTAACTTGGTCCACTTTAGTGTAAACTTTATCTACTTTAATGTAGGCTTTTTTTATTACTTTTTCTATGTTTTCTTCAACTATATTTTCTTGTATAAACAAACTGTTTGTAAATTGATCTATTGTATGACTAAGCTATTCTTGTTTTATTTCATCTTTTTTGTCTTCTTTATTTGGAACTAACGTAATTTTTGTAGTTGATCTGGTGGCAAAAAGCAAGGATTTTATATAGATGAAACCGAAAAGTTTTTTTTTCCAATATTCACCAACTACATCCTGTTGTTTTCATATCTAATTGGAAAAACACAGAGTAAAGAAAGAAGCGCTCAAAAAAATGAAGAACGCCAGGCGAAAACTAGTTTTGCAACTGAAAAACGCCAGCATTGCCACCTGAACCCATCTCTGGTAACAATGTAATTGTCTTTTATTTTAATTCTGCTTTCGACTCATTTGCAGTGGAGAATTGTATAGATGTCTAAAAAGTGTTGAGGAAGATTTGTTTATTGCAGAGAATTATTGACAGTAGTATGCAAATTAAAAGATTGGAAGCACCACCAAAACCGGCGTGTGTGCCGACTTCAGAAAGAGAGCAGAAAAATAAAAACCCTGATGAAATTAGTTTTAAAGGATTTAACAAAAACGATTTGAGTAATGTTTTTTATACGATTTCAATTGAAATGTCTATGGCTTCTGAACTGTCAAATATTAAATCAAAAACAAATGTAGAATGATAAAAAAATTGTTTTATTAAGATATGTGAGGTTTTTAGTTACCAGTACAAATAAAAGAAATTTTTAGTAGTTATTGCTTTTTTAATTTTTTAAATTTCAAAATTTCACTTACCTGTGTATTCAATGATCCGAAGAGGGTAAATAAATCTATCGAAGCGTACAAAAAAGTAAAATAGCAAAACAACAATAAAGGCAGTTATGTCAGTAGACCATAAATTTAGAGTTGTAATTTGTCGAAATTTTCTATTTTATTTATTTATTGAAAATTACATTTTATTAACAAATCAATTAAAGGTAAAAGTGTTTGGAATTTTTTTTTAAATAAAACTATGTGTCTTATGCCACTCTCGCACCAATTGTGCCTTATCCTTATGCTTCCTCGACCTGCGTCCATTCGTCATTTTAAGTCCATACTGAAACGCTGCTTTTGGCAAAGCCTCCTTTTGACTCATATAATCTGAATACTCTTCAACAGTATCAAAGTCCCATCTTGAAATTGGTCTCTTTTTTTTTCCCGGATCCATTTTAGAATAATCTACTTCTTCATCAGAATCATCACTTGCATCATTCATTTCTTGAAATCCAGGATAACACTCAGCATATGCTTCCGGTTGCTGAGCCAACTTCTTAAAACGCTGTGCTGCCTTATTAAGTTTAATTGTTGGTGCGCTATTATCTAGTGGTGCTTCTTGTTTATCAAAATATGAGTGTTTGCCATGATCAAATGACGAAGGTTTACGACTTGGTGTCGGTACGTAGTCACCAATATCTCCATAAATTGAATCATCTCTGGTAGGACGCTTTGCTGGTTTTTTGCCCTCTTTTTCTTCATTTTTTTCATTTTCTTGGCTTTTAGAAAGTCCTCGTTTAGTTTTTTTCTTCTCTTTGCGGTCAGTTTGACGTAAGTTGAAAAAAATTTGGCTGACTTTGTTTATGATTGCGTCATCGTTTGAAGGAGTTTTAGAGAGTTCGTAAGAAGGAACGTCGGAGATTGAACGAATGATAGTGGTGGGAATGTCGGATTCAGCGTCATCATCTAAATTGATAACATAGGCCATCCGTCCTGGCACAAACATCTCTGATCTTTTAATATGCCTGCTTTTCATTGAAGAAACGATTTCATAAATCGCTTTCCCCATTCTTGTTTTAAACTTAGGCTCTTCTTCATTTTTGTTCTGCACTTCTTTCGTTGTTTTTTCCTTCGATTTAGTAGCTAATCGTTCTAGTTCCTGGTCTTGTTTCTTATCTTGCTCCTGTTCCTGATGTTGGATTTCACTTTTTACTTTTTCCAACAATGCATAATCCAAACCTTTTACTAAATGCGTGTGTTTCATGTCACCTCCCAGAAACTTTGATTCTTGGATTATCTGTTTTCGTCTTTCAGCAGCATCAGTTCTTGATGTCAATATAGGTGCAACAGCTCTATAAGCTTGAGCTGTGGCCATAGGATCATCACTTTGGTAATCGGGATTTAAGATCCCTTGGCGTCTTTCATTAGCTCTATCTCTGTATTTCTGAGTCAATTCTGCCATTTTATTATTTTCATGTTTTTTTGGTTTTGGTGCAACAGCTCTATAAGCTTGAGCTGTGGTTACAAAATCATCACTATTGTATTTGGGATTTACCCCTCGGCGACTTTCACTAGCCCTATCTCTGTATTTCTGAGTCAATTCTGCCATTTTACTATTTTCTTGTTTTTTCGGTTTTGGTGCAGCAGCTCTATAAGCTTGAGCTGTGGCCATAGAATCATCATTTTGGTAACCGGCATTTAAGACCCATTCGCCTATTTCACTAGCTCTATCTCTGAATTTCTGAGTCAATTCTGCCATTTTATTATTTTCTTGTTTCTTCGGTTTTCTATAGTAGCTCTTCTTTTTACGACGTGTTTCAGTTATGACTGCTTTAGGGAGTGGCATGGAAGAAGAATTGGCCGTAGTTTCCTGGCTTGGACCTGGAGTTGGGGGATTTGCAGGGGTTGGCCGTGGGGTCATTAATAACTTGCGAAAATCATCGTTGGTTAAACGCAGAGACGAGGGAGTCTGGTTTGAAGACATTTTGAGCACAATTTAAGCGAAAACTAGAACACTCCAATGTTTTAATATTCGTTTTTCGATGGCACTTTGTAAATGTGAAAAAAAATTCATCTAATGACAGTCACAAACTTGATGTTGTTACGTTGCTGAAATTACAGTGTAACTTGATTTGAATTTAAAAATTATCAGTTTTAAGAAAATATTTTTGGAATTTGCTCTAAAAAAATTTAAAATTAGATTTTAATGCACAATAAAAAACAGAAAACATAAACAACAGTCTATAAATAATTAAATACAATTTTTTAGTTTTTTGGAATTCTATTTAATTTTGTGGTTTCCAGGCAAATCTTAATTTAACCTTAATCTATAAATGGTAAACAATTTTTTCCATTACTAGCTATGAAGTTGAGCATTATTACGTCTTCTAGCCAACTGAGAAGTTGAATTTCTCTGCTAGTGGTTAATAATTTTTTCTATTATTAATCTAGGTTAATAATGAACAATTAAAATGTTTTGAAAGTCCAGGAAAGTTGTTCAACAAAAACTTGTACAACATGATTTTGTATGTCCAGAAGATTGTCTTTAAGGTATTTACGAATGTATCTAATGTATTTAAGACAAAAATTTTTTTAATAAAAATGCTATTAGAAATTTTTGTTGTTGACTCGTTATTAGGTTTGTTGTGAACGAAAATGTTTGTCGTTCTTGATGTTGCTATAGTCTAATTTTAAAGAGTGATAGATTTATGCTTGTTTCTAAATTTTATTAAAAAATTACAGCAAATTTCTTAAGATTTGGGTGGTGTAAAATAAGTTTTAATAAGAATTGATTTAGGTCGTGCAAAAAAAGTTTTATTAGTGGAAATGTCAATCTGCATCAGACTATTTGATTTTTGTTTTATCAGTGGACAGTCACGAATTTATATTTCTTTAAATAATTTGGGTAACAATATACAGCACGTCTGTAAATTTTCGAGTCTACTTCTGTTGGCAATCATAAACTTCGTATATATGTTTAGATAACCTTTTCTAAGTCAAAACAATGCCTTTAGCCACTTTCAAATTTTTGTATTCTGCTCAAATATAAATAACATTGTGGCTATCACATATATTAAAAACTTTGTATTTAATCTATTATTAATAATAAATTTGCTAAATTTAGGATTGCCAACCGACTCAAGAATTTGCAGACGCTAGAGTTGTAGAGTTGTAATTTGTCAAAACATTAACCAATGACACGTAATAAAAACAGTTATGCCAGTAGACCATGAATTTAGAGTTGTAATTTGTCAAAATTGTAGCCAGCAAAATTTCATAATTTATTTATTTATTTATCGAAAATAACATTTCATTAACAAATTAATTAAATACAAAAGTGTTTTGAATTCTATTTTTCTTATCAAATAAAAGTATGTTTCTTTTGCCACTCTCGCACCAATTGTGCCTTATCCTTATGCCTCCTCGACCTGCGTCCATCGGTCATTTTAACTCCAAACTGAAACGCTGCTCTTGGCAAAGCCTCCCTTTGACTCATATAATCCGAATATTCCTCAACAGTATCAAAGTCCCATCTTGAAACCGGTCCTTTTTTGTTTCCCAAATCCATTTTAGAATAATCTACGTCATCATCAGAATCATCATTTGCATCATTCACTTCTTGGAATCCAGGATAACACTCAGGATATGCTTCCGGTTCCTGAGCCAACTTTTTAAATCGCTGTGCTGCCTTATTAACTTTAATTGTTGGTGCGTTTTCATCTACTGGTGCTTCTTGTTTATCGAAATATGAGTGTTTGCTATGATCACATGACGAAAGATGACCACTTGGTGTGGGTCCGTAGTCACCAATATCTCCATAAATTGAATCATCTCTGGTAGGGCGTTTTGCTGGTTTTTGACTCTCTTGTTTTTCGGTTTGTTTATTTTCTCGACTTTCAGGAAGTCCTCGTTTAGTTTTTTTGTTGCCTTTGCGGTCACCTTGACGTAAGTTACTAAAAATTTGGCTAACTTGGTTTATGATTGCGTCATCGTTTGAAAGAGTTTTAGAGAGTTCGTAAGAAGGAACGTCGGAGATTGAACGAATGATAGTGGTGGGAATGTCGGATTCAGCGTCATCATCTAAATTGATAACATAGGCCATCCGTCCTGGCGCAAACATCTCTGATCTTTTAATATGCCTGTTTTTCATTGAACAAACTATTTCATAAATCGCTTTTCCCATTCTTGTTTTAAACTTAGGCTCATCTTCATTTTTGGTCTGCACTTCCGTCTTTGTTTTTTCCTCCGTTTTTGTCGCCAACTGTTCTAGTTCCTGTTCTTGTTTCTCATCTTGTTCCTGTTCCTTACGTTGGATCTCATTTCTTACTTTTTCCAACAATGCATAATCCAAACCTTTTACTAAATGCGTGTGTTTCATATCACCTCCCAGAAACTTAGATGCTTCGATCATCTGTTTTCGTCTTTCAACAGCATCAAATCTTGATTTCAAATTAGGTGCAACAGCTGTATAAGCTTGAGCTATGGCCACAGGGTCATCATCAGTTTCATAATCAGGATTTGAGATCCCTTGGCGTCTTTCACTAGCCCTATCTCTGTATTTCTGAGTCAATTCTGCCGTATTATTATTTTCTTCTTTTTGTGGTTTTGTATAGTAGCTCTTCTTTTTAAGACGTTCTTCATTTCTGACCTTTTTAGGGGGTCGCATGTAAGAAGAATTGGCGGTTGCTTCCTGGATTGGTTCTGGAGCTGGCGGATTTGCAGTGACTGGCCCTGGGATCATTAAAAACTTGCGAAAATCATCATAGGTTAAACGCAAAGACCCGGGACTCTCGTCTGAAGACATTTTGACCAAAATTTAAGCTTTAAGACACTACACCAATGTTTTTAATATTCGTTTTTCGATGGCACTTTGTAACTATTAAATACACTCAAATGTCAAAAAATTTTCATCAAATGACAGTCACATACTTGATGTTGTTAGTAATAATTTAAATTACAAGGTATCTTGATTTGGATTCAAAAATGATCAGTTTTCAGAAAATATTTGTGAAATTTGCTCTAAAAAAATTAAAATTAGATTTTAATGCACAATATAACGGAAAACGTAACCAACTGTCAAAAAATGACTAAACACAACTTTTTGTTTTTTAGGAATTCTATTTAATTTTGTAGTGTCCTGGCGAATCTTAATTTCGTAATCTAAGTGTCTTAAAATTGGACGTAAAGTTGGAAAACCATTTCAACAAAACTTTAGCAATGACTGATGACAACTTATTAGTCAAATTTTTGAAATGTCAAATTTGAATTTAAAGTTTGCTCATATTAGCTATTAGTATTTGTTGATTAGGTTGATCATATTAGCTATCATAATTAATTACTGATTTATTCATTAGTAGATAATTATAATTATCTTTTCAAATTTAAAATTATAGGACAGTAAACTGTTTTCATGTTTGCATGTTTGGACTATCCACTCCTAGATGTCTCTTAACCAATTTTTTTATGTTATTTTAAAAACATGAAACCTAACCTCAATTATTTTATCGTTGCAAGAGAAACGTAATAATAAATAATGCGATAACAGAGTATTTCCAAAAAGGGAATGCTTTTCTTTAGTGTGTACCTCACATAAAGAATTTCAATATTGTAATGATATTTTTAAATCAACACTACAATGGAGCAGCAATCTGAATTTGGTGAGCCCTCCGTGAAAAGCAGAAGAAAGTGCACCCCGCAATATTCTGATGATTCCTGCCAAATCTTGGTAAATAGATTTATTATTTTACTTTACGTTGTAATTTTATAATTGAAGGTGGACAACTCCCAAATTCTTTTAAGAACCCTACGTAATTTGTATGAAGAAAGACAAATGTGTGACGTTGCCCTTAGGGTTGGAAATAGGGAGCATTACGCCCATAGGCTTATACTTTGTGCATTTAGCGACGTTTTCCAAGTAATTTTACTAATTTTCGTCTTTGAAATTTCATTTTAACCACACTATTTTCCAGGCGATGTTTATGAAACCTGAATGGTGTGAATGGCATGAAAGTAAAGTAGAACTCCAAGAGATACTCCCAGAATGTGAAAGAGTGTTCCATTTATTCTTAGAATATTTTTATACAGGGAAAATAGTAATTACGCATACTAATGTGATGCCAATTTTAGCCCTAGCTGATAAGTACATCGTCAAGGTTAGAATAACAGACAAACAGGTAGAAAACCGATGAGCGTGGCTAGTGGAGGTCCCCAATATTATGTTTTAGTCACAAAGATATCGAGCGATCCAAAAGTGGAATCTCAGTTAACCATGACAGACAGAGATATAAGGTGAGATCGAAATATAACTGAATCAAAGCAGGCTGGACTAGCGTTAACTGCAATGATGTGTCTAATGTTGATACCCACTTCCACGGCTTGCTCTGATTCAGTTACATTTCGATCTCAGGTTAGAAATAACGTGCGTTCATTATTTATTTCGATCAACTCTTGCTATGAAATTTATTTAAAATGTTATTTTTTGGACGATTAAGTTCACACGAAGATATTGGCGTGACCTGTGTGTTTTCTACGGTTTAATAATGAATGTTATGCTCTACAGTGAACACCATTTTGCACTTTTATGAGTTTTTTGCCGATGCACAGCAACAGTTAATCAAAAACGTTTTTGAACGCTTATAGTAGTCACTCATAGATGTAGTATTCTTGATTCCAGACAAATAGGACTCGTCAATTAAGAAGTCGTAAAAGTATAATACTGGGGAAAACTATGGAAACAGTCATTAAATAAGTAGCCATGCCCTTGATACAGTCGACCAGCTTTGTTTTCGATGTAACAAACGACTTTATCGGCGAGTCCTATATCTCTTGAATCAAGAATAGTCATGTCTAAGGATATATGTACATCGCAAGAGCTAACGTCAAAATCTTTGAAACAGTATGAACTATTTTGAATCATGCTGCCACAAACGAGTGAATTTACGTCATCAAAAAATCATAATAAAAACTCAGTTTTACACTTAATCAAGTAGAAATATTTTTTAGGACCGATTTCACAATCAGCTTGAAAACTGCTTTAATTTATATGGCGTTTAGACTGTTACTGTTATTATGACAATATGCATCGAAAAATCATCATCAGTTACAGTTTACACGTTATTTAAATTAAAGGAGCCTTTAAGTTGATTATGAAATCAGCCCTTAGTGTTAACTGTTTTTTTTGTGTACTTTATTTTAAATGTTAATAAAATGAGCTAAATGGCACATTATAATGAATCCGAAATTTTGATTAATGAGGTAAATTCGTTAGTATGTGGCCACGGGTATTTTTACTCTTTTTATTAACAGCTTGCAAGTCAAAGTAACGGCCTGCTCTGGATGGGATAGATAATTTTTGAGCTGCTCGATAGATTTTTTGACAGTTGCAGTGGCGTAGCTAACGGCTACAGGGGTACTTACTAGGGGCCTTTCAGTATCTGATTTTCGGTTTATAAAAGTTGTAAGATATTGTCTGGGGTTCCCAAAATTGTTTTTGTTTTTAAAATTTGAAGACAATGTTGCCTTTCTCGTTATTAATATAAAAAGTAATAAATAATATCGCCTTCTATTTCCAAAATGAAAATAAAATGTCTTTAGCTTTGAATTTGTTGAAATATCGCTTCCTATCTTGAAAATTAGTAATTTGTTACTTCTGTCTTCAAAAATTAATTAATGTTGCTTCCAGTTCTTCAAATTACCAAAAAATGTTGTCTTTGTCTTTATTCATTTAAAAATTGCTAAGGAGTATCGCCTGTAGCTTCTAAAATTAGTAAGAGTTCTTTGCATTTCAAAATTAGTACCTAAAATATTAATTATTACTTATTAATTTATTGTTTCGCGCTATCAAAATTGTTTCATATTTTTAAAATTGGAAGAAAAGATCGCTTTTGTCGTTATTAATTTAAAAACGTTTCCTGCACCGAAAAATTAGAACAAAATATTGTCTTCATCAACTTCAAACTTCGTAAAATATCGCACTTGGATTTCAAAATTAGTAAAATGTTGCTTCTGGCTGTAAAACTTGTTAAATAAATATTGTCTCCGGGTCGCCAAATTACACAAAAAAATGCCTTCATATTGATTTCATATTTGATGAGAAATATAATTTCTGGCTTACGAAATTAGTAAAATTACATCTCTGAATTTCAAAATTAGTAAAATTTTGATTATTACCTTGAAACTCCATATTAACTAGGGTACAAAGGGGCAAAATGCCATCTTTGTCGTTCCAAAGTTGGTACATATTGCTCCGATATTGTAAATTAGTAAAATCTGGCCTCTGATTTCCCACAATGCAACAAATGTTGCCTTTGATTTAAAAACTGATAAATAATATCGACTCCGTCTTCTAAAATTAGATAGTAAAACTAATGTTCCTTTATTGATAAGAATAATTATGTTGCCTTCTGCTTCAAAAATTAGAAAAAATGTCATCTTTATCAGCTCTAAAGTTGTTAAAATATCGCCTGCAGCTTTCAAAATTAGTTGCATTCTACTTAAAAAATTGGAAAAACAATTTGCTTTTGTTTTTATTTTAAATTCACTATTTGCTGTTAAAATTAGTAAAATCTTTTCAAACTACAGTGCTCAACAATTGAAATGGAACACCCTAAAATTTTAACAAAGTTTAAAGTCTTGTAACTCCTGGAAAAATTTATTAATTGAGATGATGTTTTTTTTCTGGGTAGCTCATTTCTTATACTTTAAGATGTTTAATAGAGCGTTCTTTGTAAATTTGTAGTTTAAGTTATACAGGGTGTCAAAGACAGGCCTTGCAAAAAACGAAAAGTTTAGACTGCTTCCATTTTAACAAAAACATTTTAACAATTTTAACAGGCCCCCTGTACAGGTGCAACAATGATAGCATTCATACCTCTTGTCAAACTCCATCCACCGGTTTTCTTCACGATTGTTCTCTCCTAATTTTCTTATCCAAATTCAAAGTGGTTTTTATGACACTGCTATTGTCATAATGATGTTGTTAAAAGGGTTTTCAGGTTTTGTTATAAATCAAATTCGTCCAAGCCCAACTGGTAATATTTTGATTATAGTTTTATTGCACAGTGGCACTTTTCTCTTGTTACTGCCACTGTTACCTTTGATACAATTTTGTCATACAAACCATTTTGGATTTGGATAAGCATAATTTGTCAATATTAAATTTTTTTCTTTTCAGGGATTATCCCTAATGTGCGTTGAATACATGTGTAGACACGTTCCTCATGCAGCTTTCCACAATTCATTGTTTTTGTGGCATCATTATTCAGTTCTTAGTGGTCATTCAGAAGTGTCAGACAAATGCCACAAGTACATAAAATGGAATTTAGAATCGGTCGCAAACACGCCAGATTTTAGTAACGTAGATTCAGGCATGCTCATCCGTCTCTTACAAGAAAACGACGTTGTTGTATACAATGAAATGGTTCTCTATAATTGCATAGTAAGATGGCTAGAGTTACAAAAAATTAAATTGTATAATTCTGATATATCGCCCACCAACATCGAGAATTTTCTGAGAGATCTGGTGCAAAAGATAATGATTTATATAAGATTTCCCATGATGAGTCCTCGTGAACTCGCTGATTTGCTGTTATCACCTTTAGTAAAACAATACAAGGAATTTTTCGTTGACCGCATGGCAATAGGAATGACTTATCACTCGGGTCAAGTCGACCAAATCGAGAAAATTAGTCGTTCACATGATGGCAAATTATTATTCATTCCACGATTATACACTTCTGATACTTATAGTGCAATTTTATTAGTAGAAAATTTCCAAAATTTGCGCAGTTACCACACGAGTACATTCGTTTTTTCATCGCATACGACAGCAGCTGATTGCGAATCAGATAAAATCAATGATTGGGTCGTAGATTTGTATCCCAAAGGAGTTTGGTTTAGAAAATGCTATTTGATTGTATGGCAAGGCACTTTGGAAGTGCCTGAAGAAATTATCCGCACAGTGAGATTATCACTAACTCGTCGCGAACTTTCTCAAGCGAAAATTAAAGTCAAAGTTGCTGTACTTATTTACGGAATTCAGGGAGGCGTAGAACATGTCATGGAAGTGAAGGAGAAAATACATCATTTTACTAATGAAGATAAAGTTATGAATATTGATAATTTAATTCCTTTTTTTGAACTCAACGCGACTCCTTTGTCAAACAATGATCAAAGTCCCTACCTGATTGGACCGGATAGAAACCAGCTCAAATTAAATATTGTCATTACCTCGTTGAACAATTGAACGCCAAATTATTTTTATAAAAACTAATGTAACTATAGTGACTGTTAATGAAATACAATACTTCGATTTATACCAGACTTATTTTCATTTGGTCCACTGGTGCAATAAGCACACATATTAGCATTAATTTTTAAATGAGTTGATATATATACAGGTGTTTGTGATGTACCTAACTTTACAAATTTCAACAGGTGATAGCCCTTGTTGAAAAGATGCTTAATATCCAAATTTGCCTTTTCAAATGTTGTAACACGATGTATGGCATAAAAACTCTACATCGTATATCTCAAAATCTATAAAGATTTGTTAAGACAAATTTGGTTTTTTTAACATCACCTCTTAAAATTTTAAAAATTACTTCAAAAACACCTGTATATACATATGTGTATTCGTATGACAGTGGAAGTACATAAAAGAATGTGTAAAGCTTTGAATGTAGACAACGAAGTTTTAGCTTCTTGTGACAACTCATGAATTTCGTTGAAGTCTCCTTGAAAACACGTAAGTCGACACTCTTTGACAAGATCTATGGTTTCTTCCACTTGACCATATTGACTTGACACTGGATTTTCCACTGCATACTATTGTATTTAAACATCTAGTATAACCAACTTCAATTCAGTTTTACACAGACCCACCTTGGCTGAGCCATTCCAGGTACCCTTTTTGTTGGATTTTTTTATAAAATTCTTATTGAAAAGTTAGATCTTATGCCATTCATGAAAAACACAGTTTTATTGGTAGTTTCAACCCAGAAAGGTACTCTAGATTTTAATAGATTCTCCAGGATAATCGAGTCAGACCATATTGAATAACATCGACTGGAAACATCTCAATCGTTCACTTCTTTTCTTTGTTTTTGAACCCGACGTTTCATCTCTTTTTTTTGCTTTCTTCCTAGCTTAACGGAGTTTGAAAGTTCTATTTTGATTTTGCACCACAATGGACAGTATAATAATTTATTTTGTTTTATCAAAAATGTGTTTTGGCGTGGGTCTAAGAAAACTAAAAATTAAGTAAGCAAAATGCGATTTTTAATCGTAACAATTCTACCAACAATACAACAGTTTGAGAATAAATTCGATTATATCGTACGTTCTTTTAAATTTGGCGCCAAGTTGAGAGTGCACCACCAAGGATTTTGAATTTTACAAGGCCAACAGCGGCGCCAAATTTAAAGAACGTTTCCTAGCTAAATTGAGCAATTTTAATTGACGCCATTTCAGTCCTGAATCGTCGTTAACTAGAACTATAAAATCACATAATAGGAATGCAAAAATAAAGCAAAAATGCATATAAAAAATTAAGTACTTTAAATATCCCACTTTAAGGGGCTAGAGAAACAGGAAATACTTTCATTCTTACATAATCATCAAGAATTTCTTTAATATTATCAAAAGTAGGCGCTGGAATGTCAAATTTGAATCCTAAATTCTTCAATTTGGAACCATCAAGTCGCAAATGTTTGCATAAAAGAAGTTCGGGGTCCATATGTGGTGTTAATGGGGTATTTTGAATATTATCTCTCCTGCAGACTTCAGCCCAAGGCACTAAATGTTTGTCGTTGGCGCCATCAGCAGCATTCTCAAGATCGACAACAGCGGAAACGATATTACCACAAAACTCGACTTTAACATTAAATAAATCGGAAAGGATGTTACAAAGAGAGCCTTGGGTTGAATCGGACTCGTCTACGACGTTATAAACCTAAAAAACAATTATATAGAGGCCGTTTCACAAAAATATTCTCATAAAGCAATCTGATATTCCTCAAATGAAATTCATTCTCATAGCTTACTACAATTGCGTACTTATGGCTTTTTCTTCCATCTTTTCTTTTAAACTCAAGAACATACAAGGTGTCTTTAAAATTCTCGTCAAAACAATACTAAATACCCAAATTTGTCTTATACAAATGTTACTGGCTTTTGAACTATAGGATATAGTAATGTTTTCGCAAAAAAATTGTTCTTTAAGAAAAAATTGCTGTGATGTGTATCTCAAAAATCGGAAACATTATATAAGTCAAATTAATAAGTATTTAACATTTTTTTAACGAGGTAAACCAAGAACCAATTAAAACTTTTGCACATTTTTCAGTCACAGCCTGTATATCAACAAAATCACTAATACATCGGGTCTCGCACAAAAACTTTTTTTTTGAGTTCTCATTGTGTATCTTGCAAACTATAAACATTTGTTTAAGGCAATTTTGGTTATTGAGCATCATTTCAACGAGAAATATTTACATGTAAAATTTGTAAAGTAATTAAGAATCTGAAAATGAAAAATCGGTAATAACCAAAAATCTAGATTTTAGAAAAGAGCTTTGAAACCGATTATCAACCAGCTATTCAATTATTATTATCATTATTACGCCATCGATATTAAAACTAGATATCGGAAAAGTCTAATTTTCATATCCAAAAACGAGTTAGGTTCTATAAAATGTAAAATTAGTAAAGAAGTCAATTTTGTGAAAAAGTGTTTTTACTAGGTTTTTATTCATATACACTCCACATTTAAATACCCTCACCTAAATTTTTCAGGTAATTCATGACATTTTTTTATCTATTTCTGGAAAATCACTAGCACTTTCTTTTTTACCTTGTTTTTACCTTTTTTACGTTGTTGCATACTATCTGGTAATTAAGATAACAAATCGTAAAATATAAATTGGAGAAATGGCAAAGAAAAATGATAATAAATGGCGTCAAAGCTTCCCTTCACTTCCTGTTTTGTAAGTTAAGCGATAGACATCGCATCTTCTGCAAAATTTTTGACAATGAAGAGTGTTTCAGAATTAAAATATTTCGAGTTCGGAGGGTTGTAAGGAGAGTGCCTCTTGGAGAGAACATTTTTTTTTAAATTATCCCCTACAAGGTATTCAAATAGTGACCAAAATTTGCAACAATTAAAAATCTTTGTATACCACGTTAAACCTACTTTTTCATTTTTTTATTCCACATAATAACGTCAACTTTCACAGCCTTTATTTGAAGATAACTTTACGCAAACTTTGCATCTTTAGACTTCTTTTATACTTACCGAAATCCAAAGTGGTTTTTATGACAGGGACCTATTGTATTAAAGGTAATAATAGTAACAAAGGAAAGGTGCCGCTGGACAATAAAACTCTATACATAAATCTTCTTACTAGTACTAGTCGGACCTAGACTCAAGTAAACGAATTTGATTTACAACAGACTTCAAAAACCCTTTTTATAGCACCATTATGACGATCCTAATGACAATTGCAGTGTTGTAAAAACTACTTTGAAATTGGATTAGTATACTACAGTAAGACATCTACAACTCTTTAAACTTAGAATGCCTTAATTTTGAGAGACCGTATATAATAACCAATAAAAAGTAATGATATTGAAAATTTTAAATTTGATAGTTGATTCTATAGTTCTACAGTGCCACTTTCTTTGAAAGAGTCAGAACTACAGTAAATTGTAGTAAGCCATGGTGAATCTAAAATGCACCATCTTGGTCTAGGATTTAGATGTCAACAATATTAGAAATTACATTTATTAGAATTGGTCTTTATTAACCAGATTTAGCACCAAGTTTTAATTCTGGCAATAAAGCAGTAAAGTTATGTAAAAAAAGTGAAAATAATTTTCTAATTTTGGCGCCCTCTATTTCCTAAAGGTCGTAAACAAGGTCAAATTGCTCTGTGGTATACTTCTTTTATCAGAAAATGAGATTCTTACTTAAGTCATAAATTATTTAACAAAGCAACATACTTAAGCTATTAGATCTCTGTTAAAGAGTTTTCAATTTATGACACTACAGGGTGAGTCTGCTAACACTTTATCTCATCTTTTCTCAAAAACTAGTTATCACATCAACTTCAGAGTTTGCCACTAAAAATTTTGTTTTTTTCTCTACGCATTTTTTCAGAACTTTTCAAGTGTTCCTTCTAATAATATTAATTCTCTGAAAAAAATATAAAATTTACATTTTTTCTAATGCCATTTTAATGAAGAGATGTTGAAATATTGTTTATTCGTTTTGTAAGACCTATTTTGATGCAGCATTGCCGTTCTCGACAATGGGGCAGATAACTTACCCTGTAGCTTCTTTGTCCCACCCACTTTCTTAGAAAAAATGGCGTATTTACTCAATGTCTTGAGTTAAAATTTTTGCTGAAAATGATAGTTGATCGGTTTTTACTCAATTTTTTTACTATGTAAGTAAGTATTATCACTAAATCGACAAACAAAACAAATTAATCGTTTTTATTTTTTAAATGTTTCTACATTAAATAATACGTCATTATTCCCAAGAAAGTGGGTGGGACAAAGAAGCTGTAGGGTAGATGTCTATCCTATTGTCGAGTATAACCTGGCAATGCTACTTCAAAATAGATCTTACAAAACGAATAAACTTTATTAGTTTTTGCGGTCATCTACGATTTTTTTGAAATATTTTTTTCACGAAACAATATTATAACATTGTGTTATTTAGAATGACATTATGAAATAATGTAATTTTATATTTTTTTCAACAAATTAAGAATATATTATCTGAACTACAAATTATACTACATATTTATATATTATGTAGAATTACGTACAGTGATAGGCGTGTCGGATTACAAGGGGTGCCGGATTAACGGAGGTCCACTGTGTTTCTAATGTATTTTCATTTACTACAATCATTTTCATCTATTTACTACAATACATGTATTGTAGTATATTAGAAAAATTCTGATGAAAAAACTCACATGCGTAGAGAAAAAAAACAAAGTTTTTAATGGCAAACTTTGAAGTAGATGTGATAACTAGTTTTTGAGAAAATATGAGATAAACTCTTAACAGACTCACCCTGTCTTGTACTAGAAACCGGTATAAATTTTAAGTTACGGGTTTATATTTAAATGTCGTTGCTTGTGACCATTTATTACTTCAGCTATAAACCTGTCAATAGATGGTAACGACTTAAATACGGCTGATTTGTTAAGAATGATTTATTACTTAAGTCAAATTCTTATTTTCTTATAAAAATACTATAACATCTCCTGAGTAAATTCTAATAAATTTAGGGGAATTACCTGTCCTATAGTATCGTCTCTGGTGCAGACAAACCAGATTGCCCTGCAAACATCCAAAACATGAACAGTATTGATTTTTAAATCAGAATTCCACAATAGTTTCATAGTTTCGCCCAAATGTTTATAAATGGAAGCTACAATAATTCTCGGTGTGAGCCCCATTCTGTCCCCTAAACCATAAACTGTAGCTAGTCTTAAAATAGTATATTTCAAATCTGGAATATCACTTATGTGTTTTTCAACCTGAAAAATAATCAACTCAAAAAAAACGAAACAAAAAATGTGGTTATCAACCTGTTGTTTCCATTTGCCTATAAAAGACCAAGGCTCAACGGGGCCATCTTCTTTATGAGGCACTTTATCAGAAGAGTTCATTTTACCCGAAGATAACTCGATATAATGTCTAACTTTATGTTTTGCAGCTTCTTTAGCGCAATTAAGACTCAATTTCAAAATTCCCTCTTCATAGACTGGATCAGTGAGCCCCAATTTGGTCTCACCTGCACAGTTAATCACATAATCCCAGGCTGAATCACAGCTAAAGGCATTTTTACACGATTCTGTAACAAAACTAAATAAAGTTGTGCAATTAGAAATTGTGAGAAATACCGGAATTTATGAGATTCGCACTTTTGAATTCAACAACGGGATTTTGAAAATATTTCTGGCATTCTTCGTTAAGCCAAGCTACTTGTGGAGGAACCTTATCAACGACTCTAATTGCACTCACGAGATCATTTTTTACGAGAAATGCCACCAAATTGCGGCCGATAAACCCACAACCTGTCCAAATTTAAATTTTTTAGGTTAGAAATTTTTGAGTGAATTTTTTTTATGTAGTTACCTCCTAATATTAAAACTCGGGGCTTGTCCATGTTTCTTTGTGTCAGAACGATGCACTTTTATTAAAAAATCTTATCTTTCGATTGTAATTCATCCGGTATACGTCATCGAACTGGTAAACAAGGAGGAAACAATGCCGGTATTTCGCGTTTCTCTTATTTTACACTCTGGTAATTTCAATTTAACAGTGAATCACAAGTGGAGAATTTATGCAGAAATGGGGCTTGTTATGGTCCGCTTGTGCATATAAGGCATGAAATTGACAATGAATTTTAATGCCAAAAAAAATGACCAGACGTTAGGCAACCAGCTATATCCTATTTCAAAAAATTGGAAAAAAAAAATTTTTAGTTATGTCAAGTTTACAAAATAGTTGAGTTGCATTTATCAAAAATTTGTACAAAGTATTCATACAGTACAGAAAACAAAACAACAATCATTTTTAAATTTTTCGGAAAAAACAGTATAGTGGTCAACCAACAATACACCATTTTAAAATAGTCAAAAAATGATGTTTTTCGTTAATCGTTCAGAAAATGATTTTTTCAACTTTGCGTCTGTAACAAATATCGATTTGATTGTCGTATTAACCAATTCAGTACCCAAATTGCGTGCGTAAAGTACTAGTGCAATATACTTTTTTTGGGTTGGTAACACGCTTTCGCGGGAATGAAACGATTGAAACGTCATATGTGACGTTTCTGCATTTATGTCAGCGTTAAGATTATAATAATTTTATTCCAATAAATTTTGTTGCACTTGATGACCGGTATTCCTCACCAAGGTGTTTTTGTGTGTGTGTCGCAACTAACCTATAAAACATTCGAAAATAGGGTGGACAAGCGGCGGTTGCACTGGTTACAGTGAGGTAACTTCAATTTTTTTTTTGAGGTTAGGACAACTTTAAAATTAAATGAAACAACTTTCATCCACTATTTTGACGACTTACAACCCTCATAGCGTTTGATAATTTACAAGTTATTTCCTAGATGAGTATGTAGATAGCACTGCTTGGTCTGAAATAACGATGAGAAGATTTGCTGAGAATCGCAATTCATTTGGTAATTTAAGAATAATGTTACAATGTTTTTGGATAATTTTCTTACTGTGTTTATGCCAATTGGAGTATTCAATCAATAGCCGATACGGTAGGTAAAAAAAGAACCATTTATGAGTTACTTACACAGAAATTTGGACAAATTTGAAAACACTTCAAAAAACATTTGACACTTTCATGACATTTATTACTATCTCGTATTAACGCAAAAGTTTTTAACGATTGAATAATTAACTTTTTTACTTAAAAATCACGTACAACGCGCAAAGTAGAAAAAATAGCATGAAGAACTCGGTTCTCAAATCATTGTGGCACTCATTATTTATAAAAACTCGCGCTTTGCGCTCGTTTTATAAACTTGAATTTGTGCTACAAAGTTGACTTTTCGAAACGCGTTTTTTAATATACTATTTCAATATTTTATTTTGTCCTCCTTTTCATTGCAAATAAGTTGGTTACCTTAACCATATCTGAAAAATGTTTTTGTATATTGCAAAGAAAATGCTAATGAAGTAAACGCTTTGTAATTATTAGATTATGAGACAAATTGTTTTAACTTCTTTTTATTTTTAAGAGTCTCGAGAATTTAAATTATTAGGAGATAAAAACATCGCTTTGCAGATCGCAGAGTCGCAGACTTACATTTACAAAACTTAATTTTTTACAACTTTTTCCTATAACAACTTCTTTACAATTTTTTTCTATACCGTGTTTTTTATAAATTTGGCCGTTTGTGCAGCGAATTACGTCGCCGCTCAGAACAGACAAGTGTATCGTGCGATGATATGAGATGTTGTGCTGAGTGTGCATGAACAAAATTATATATACGCGTTATAATCCCGTTAGAGTTAGTATGTTAGTAAAATTCTTGTAGTCAATTAGTAGTATTCTTGTAATTTGTATTAATAAAAGTTTTTAAAAAGGAATTATTCGTGTCCCGAAACATATTTGGCGCAGTCAGTAGGATATCCCAGGGTTGGAAGTATCGCACTTGCAACTTTTCGTATCAACGAATTAACTGGATAGTGAATTGTGAGGGTTGGAGTGTTGTGGTTTATCGAAAATCATCAAGGAGACTTCAACGCCACAAGAATTGAACCTTAAACGGGATGAGACGACTATTCCTTTTCGGCTTAATGTAAGTACATTTCATGAATTCAAATATTAATCTAAGTTCAGAACTAGAAAATTTATTTTCAAATTTGTCGTTGTCTTCAGTTGGCTCGACTCCTAATAATCAATCCCCAAATCATATAAATATAGAAAATAATACTGTAGTAGAAATGGCGTTTAAACCGGAATATTTAAATTGCATTCCGCACTTTGACGGAGACCCAAATGAGTTAAACAGATTTATATCAAGTTGCGAAAGTATAATAACCAATTTTTATGATAACGATCACCCAAATAATTTTCAAAATTTGTTTATTATAAATTCTATTATTGGAAAGTTGTCGGGAAATGCAAAAATAATTGTCAATATTCAAAATGTCGATACATGGAATGAATTGAAGCAAACTTTACAGAGAAATTTTGCAGATAGACGAGACGAAGCATGTTTAAATAGAGACCTAGTTATGCTAAGACAATATCCGAATGAAAAGCCTCAACAATTTTTTGACCGTTGCTTACAAATATTAAATCTCCTTTGTTCTTTTGTTGATTTAAATGAAGCCACAAACGCGGCAAGAATATTAAAACGCGATCTTTACAATAAGTTAGCTTTGAAAACCTTTTTATCTGAATTGCGAGAACCTTTGGGTACAACAATTAGATGCATGCGTCCGAATACGTTACATGAAGCATTACAATTAATTATTGAAGAAGAAAACATACGGTATTTTCAAAATTTTTCTCAAAAAAGTAATCCTAAACCTACAAATTTACAAAATACAAATCGAAATCAAAATTATGTTAAACAGACCCAAAATTTTAATCCTAATTATCAACCGTATCAAAAATATTATAATTTCTATCAACCACAAAACCAAAATAATTTTCCCTCTCAACCAATTAATTTACAGAGAAACTCTAATCCACCACCACAAAGATTTCCAACAAATTCAGAAGTCTTTAAGCAACCACGTCAAAACCAAAATGTTTTTAAACCAAATCAAAATAAACCCTTTACGAAACCGACTCCAATGAGCGTTTCAACTAGACAGTCAAACCAATTTAGACCACAAAATAATTACAACCAATACAAACAACCACAACAAAATTGGATTTCAGAAGAATTGTATAACACTGAAATTAATAATACTATCGAAGAAGAATCGTTCACAGATCAAACTACTAGTTCACCCCAAGATTTTAACCATGACACCGATCAAAATTTTCAATACGAAAATTCTATAAACAATGATCAAAATTTTCAATACGAAGCCTCAGTAAACAATCAAACATAATTCCACAAGTTATCTCTTTCAACGGCGGAAATTCAAGTGAATTACCATATATCATATTCCCAGAACATAATCTTAAAATATTAATAGATACCGGCTCAACAAAATCATTTCTTAGTCCAAATTTAACCTTCAAGTTGTATCCGAATTGTATAAAAAATGAACCATTTATTGTAACAAATGTATTCCAAAAATCGTCACATAAATACAGTGCTAAAATACCAGCCCCAAAATTGTTCAACCTACCGGAACCTTCTACTTTAAAATTTTACTTATTCAAATTTCATGGTAACTTTGATGGATTGATTGGTCTAGATAATTTAAAATTACTCCAAGCTAACTTAGATTTTGCAAATGGAACTCTAAGAACCCCATATACAACTATTAAATTAAAATATCATAAAACTAAAAATGATTTAAATCTAATTACTGTGTCACCTAGATCGCAACAAGTAATAAACGTTAATGTTTCAATTCAAAACGGTGAAATTTTAATCCCCCATCAAAAAATACATAATTGTGAAATACCTCAATGTTTATCAATAGCGAAAAATGGCAAAGCCCTTACAACAATACTAAATAGCACAACTGATCCGGTTACGTTAAATCTTTCCGAACCAATAACTGTCGAGAAATATGAAGAACAAAAATTACCAAAAATTAATTATAATAATTTTAATACAACTCATAAACCGCAAATTAATCTTTCAAAAATTCGGACTGATCACTTAAATAATGAAGAAAGGAATCAAATTTTAAAACTTTGTAAAGAATATTCCGATATATTTTATCAAGAAGGTCAACCGTTAACATTCACAAATCGCGTTAAACATCAAATTAAAACTGTCGACGAAATACCAGTATATTCAAAAAATTATCGATACCCATTTATTCATCGAGAGGAAGTTCAAAATCAAATTAAAAAAATGTTAGATTCTAAAATTATCCGGCCCAGTAGTTCGCCCTGGTCATCCCCCATTTGGGTGGTTCCCAAGAAAATGGACGCTTCCGGTAAAACGAAATGGAGAGTAGTAGTAGATTATAGGCAATTAAACGCGAAAACAATTGACGACAAATATCCATTACCGAATATAACAGACTTATTAGACAAATTAGGTCGTTGCCAATATTTTTCTACCTTAGATCTCGCTAGCGGTTACCACCAAATTGAATTAGATGAAAAAGATATTGAGAAATCCGCTTTTACCACCGAAAATGGTCATTACGAATTTTTACGGATGCCTTTCGGATTAAAAAATGCACCTGCAACATTTCAAAGAATTATGGATAACATACTTCGCGGAATTCAAAACGAGGAATGCCTAGTTTACCTCGATGATATAATAATATTTTCCACATCATTACAAGAACATCTTGACAGATTAAAACATGTGTTTCAAAAACTTAGAGAAGCAAATTTTCAAATCCAGCTTGATAAGTCAGAATTTCTAAGAAAAGAGGTTGCTTATCTCGGTCACATTGTAACTCCAGAAGGTGTGAAACCCAATCCTGATAAGATAAAAGCAATTAAAAATTTTCCGTTACCTAAAACAACTAAACAAATTAAAGGATTTTTAGGCCTTTTAGGATATTATCGTAGATTTATTAAAAATTTTGCCAAAATTACTAAACCTCTAACATTGTGTTTAAAAAAAGGAGCTAAAATTGAACATAACACTGAATTTATCTCTTGCTTTGAATATTGCAAAAATTTACTTATTAATGAACCAATTCTCAAATATCCTGACTTTTCGAAACCATTCAATTTAACCACTGATGCAAGCAATATCGCCCTAGGTGCAGTATTAAGCCAAGGCCCAATTGGTCAAGACCTACCAATCGCTTATGCGTCACGCACCCTAAACGAATCTGAACAAAATTACTCAGTCATTGAACGTGAACTTTTAGCCATAGTTTGGGCAACAAAGTATTTTAGGCCATACTTATTCGGTAGAAAATTTAATATAGTAACAGATCATAAGCCTCTTCAATGGTTAATGTCACTAAAAGACCCTAGTTCAAAATTAATGCGATGGAGAATTAAATTAGAAGAATACGATTATAATATAATTTACAAGAAAGGTAAAATGAACACTAATGCTGACGCTTTATCTCGAATAGAAATTCATACAAAAGAAACGGGCAACATATTTGATTACATGGAAGAATTTAATAAACAAATGTCAAAATCAAATCAACCAAACCAGTCACTTGATAATATTTCTATGCAAGTTCAACCTGATACCGAAATATTGGATATCGATGAAGAAAACGATGAGAATGATGTTACAGTACATACAAATATCGAACAAAACCCAATAGTTGAAATCCCAATTTCAGAATCTCCTGTAAATCACGGCGACAACCAAATAATTATTAGTGTTGTATTTCATACACCCATAACACCAAAAGTTATTAAATTATTCGAAAATAAACAACGAATTATTGTACAACTATCTCAAAGCAATTTCGAACGAGACATAATAAATTTCATCAAAGCTTTTGTAGTACCAAATGTTCAATACCATATTCATTTTGAAGAATCCAAATTTTATGAACCATTCTGTAGCATCATTAATAAAAATTTCAAATGGCCTTCACTCAAATTAAAATATTGCAAAATGAAATTAATTGATATAATCAATAAAGAAGAACAAAAGGAAGTTATTCGGAACTATCACGAAAGTAAAACAAATCATCGCGGAATAAATGAGACAGAAGAAAGAATTAAAACTAAATATTATTGGCCAAATTTAAAGAAATCAGTTCAAACTTTTATCAATGAATGCGAGATTTGTCAAAAAAGTAAATATGAACGTAATCCGGTGAAAACAAAATTTAATATAACTCCTACCCCTTCTAAACCCTTTGAAATAGTACATCTGGACACTTTTACTATAGAAAGACACAAATTTTTAACTATTACCGATGTATTCTCTAAATATGCTCAAGCTTATAGTTTACAATCCTTAGAATCAATTCAAATCGTTGAACACTTAATAAATTTCTTTAGTCATCATGGAGTACCTAGACAAATTATTTCGGATAATGGTTCAGAATTTAAAAATACAATTATTACTGATTTATTAGGTTTACATAAAGTAAAAGTGCATTTTATATCCCCTGAACACCCTCAATCGAATGGCCCAGTTGAAAGGCTACATTCAACACTAATTGAACATGTGCGAATTCTTAATAATACCGAATATCAAAATTGTTCAATGGAATCAAAAATAAAATACGCAATTTTGGCCTACAATCATTCTGTTCATTCGGCAACTAAGTTAAAACCAATAGATATTGTAAATGGTCATTTTGAAAATGAAAACCCTTTTGACATTGACTTAGAGAAAATTTTATTAACGGATTACATTCATCAACATCGCGAAAAAACGAAAATAATGTATTCAAAAATCAATGAACACTTAAGTGAAAACAAAGACAAGATTATATCAAAATTAAATCAAAATCGTGACGATCCAGGTATTTTCCAACCGGAAACTAAAACTTATGTCAAAAAGCATTCGAGAAGTAAAACAAGCAATAAATTTAGTAACCCCACTACCATAAAAGAAACCGATCAAAATTTCAAAACTGTTGCAACTGATAATCAACCAAAAATTAGCATGGATAATTTAAAACGTCCTCTTAAGAAAACCTATGATTTTAATTAAAGTATCCTTTTCAGGCTTTCCATATCCCTAACACTCGAAAACAAAATTCCATTTCTGTAGAAATCATTGAAAAATTTAATACTACAGTCCAGCAACTTTCTCATAACGAATTATTATTAGATGCAAAAATTTCGCAAATTGGTAAAACTCTGGAAACTTGGGTTGATGTTATATTCGTTCAAGATCTTTTTGTCCAAATTTTGAGTATGTATGAATCAATCAATTCCATCTTACAGGACATTGAAAATTCGATTTCATTTTCAAAACTAAACATTATGCATCCTAGTATAATTAAAACTTCAGACCTATTTCATCAACTAAAACGAATAGAAAATTCTTTGGAAAAAAAATAGCTTACCTCTAAAAATTACATTTGAAAACACATTAAGAATTGAAAATTATTAATAATAAAGTCACATATTTACTCCAAATACCTATCGTAACCCCTTATGTTTTCGATTATTTTCAATTATATCCTATTCCGATACCTCATAAGAGCCAATTTAAGGCGATTATTTCGGCCCATAAATTTTTGCTAAATCATGAAATGTTCTACACTTTTCAAACCAAAATTTGTACTAAAATTATCCCCGAAAACTATCTATGCGAAAATACTTTTATCCGGGAGAAACTTCAAGAAAACCCTTGCGAAATCCAAATTTTAAATGTAGAAGATACTTCGAATTGCCACCCTACTGAATTGAAAATAACGAAACCTATTTTTACACAAATCACCAACTCGGGTCGATGGATTGGGACCTTTCCGACTGATGAAATTGTTAGTCTGAAGTGTAGCAATCAACAAGAAACTACAAGGTTGATGGGGTCGTACCTATTCGAAATTCCAACCGGGTGTCAAATAACTTCATCTTTTGGGCAAATCAATAACAACAAAATTATCACCGAAAATCCACCAATGTTGTTTCCCGAATTAAATCACCCTGAAAATCATCAAGTAAACACCGAAATTTCAATCCAAATTGAGGACATAAAATTAGATGAACTCCAGGGCATCAAAAATCAAATTTTGAAGAATGAACCTCAAATTGCCACCGACCGACCACCATATATTCCAAGTGCCTGGACAATCATTTTATACATAGGAATCGTCATAGTAATAACCTATGTGTTATTTTTGAAATTCTATCAAAGAAGAAAGGAAACCCAACCAACCACCATGGAACTTCCAAACGTTCGCCTTCCTCGTTCCACTGCGTAGTCGAATCTTCCGGGGGAGGAATTACGTCGCCGCTCAGAACAGACAAGTGTATCGTGCGATGATATGAGATGTTGTGCTGAGTGTGCATGAACAAAATTATATATACGCGTTATAATCCCGTTAGAGTTAGTATGTTAGTAAAATTCTTGTAGTCAATTAGTAGTATTCTTGTAATTTGTATTAATAAAAGTTTTTAAAAAGGAATTATTCGTGTCCCGAAACATATTTAGCGTTTTAAAGTAAAGGAAAAACTACAAATATTTTAAAGCTTTAATATATTTTTTAATATGTTTCAGCAACATTTGTGTTAACTTTTTTTAATACAAATGTTAAGAATTCATTTCTTTATGTAACAGTATTTTATATTCCTTTTGAAAACTTCTATAATAAAAAGTTTCCATTTTTTTACCACATTGTCAAGGTTTGTGACTTACAGTGAATAAATTGTTTATTTAAAAAAGTTGTCATGAATACTGTGAAATTTTGATAAAAGAAAATGTAACGAAAAATGGCTATCGGAACTTGATACACTGTAACTATAAAAAAACATTATAAATAAATAAATTATTTTGATTCTTTTTGAGTGCGTGTTTACAAGATTCCGAGTCATTTTTATTTCCAGTTTCATTTTGTTCTTTCTTTTTTCGTGTTCAATTTTTATTCGTTCTAAATTTATTTCAGTCTTGTTTGTTACTGGGTCTAGTTAATTGTTATTTTGTCGCGATGGCTAATTAATTACACTTTAGACTTTAGAGCACAAAAGGTTTTTAGTCGAAAGTTACTTTCGAAGTGGTAGAAAGGTTGAAGGTGTGTGGATCTATTCGATAAAGCATAAATCAAGGTCAATGAAGAAGAGTCAGTGATTTTGTTTACAGGATGTTGTTAACACTTTAAAATCGGCAAATATTGCACGGAGAATGTTTTCTCATACGGGTTAATGAATAATTATTTACAAGAAGCTTGAGAGATTACTGATTTTATAAACTATTCCATCAAATAGATTTCAGGTCACTAATCCGACATAATGAGACGATTCTTTTTTTTTGGAGAACTCTCTGAATCAAAAAAAATTTAAACCTAACAGTTCTAAAGTAACCACACGATATTTATTTATATCAATTTATTTAGTAAAATTTTGCATTACAAATGAAGTGAAGTAAAGACACTGACGTTAACAAATAGACGGTCAAATAGCTGTGTTGAGTAGATTCTGTCTACTTATTCAAGTCCTGAAAAAATAAATATATTATACCTAAATATAGCATGCTGAAGATACTCTAGTATCAATCAAATACAAAATAGCATCAATGCTAATTTAGCAATCTATAAGCTTTAAATTCATTGGTTTGATCAATCTGATTGTGATTTTAGAAATGCATAAAAAAACATAGGAAATGCCTGAAGATGGAAATCTTTACAGAACTGCCATACCAAGTAATGAATTGAAATGTTTTATAAATCTCTGATTATAATATCTAGTCTTCTTACCTGTTTAGGCTGTTCTCTGTTGTTTTTTTTTAGAATCTAAAGAAAAAACAGCTATCATTTTCGGCTGGGAACATCGTTAAACTTGTGGCTGGTGTTGGACTGTTTCTCAATTGCATTTCCTGCTGCAAATATTTAGTCGAATTTATTGAAACTAATAATTTTCAGTTTACATACCTGTTGGCAATAATAAATTTTGTTTCTTTTTTTTGAAATAGAAGAGCTTGCATCAGTTATCACTCTCTGCTATGTACATCGTTGCATTTCAAGAGGTTTTAAATGTCGTTAAACTTTGGATGGTATTGTTTGTTCTTCTGTTGCAGTTTTTGTAGCAAAATGTTTTGGGCTTTATGATCTAAGTGTTTTTAATACTAGAAAAACCATTCTCAGGTTGATATCCAAAAATCGCAAACATAAATAGTAAAATAAAAATTGTGATCGATCTCTTGAGTTCATTAAGTAATGGAAATTGTGAACACTTGAATTGAGGTATTTGATGTAAAAACTCCGTCTCTTTATAAAAGTTTTCTAACGTTAAATACTTCAGATCATGATGTGAAAGTGTGTTATTTTAAAAACAGGAATTTATAATCAACTTTAAAATTTTGTATTCTTTGCTTCAAAAACCTTAGAATCAAAACCCACTGATATTCTTCTCAAATATGAAAAAAAAAGAAGACCTCCATAGCGACAAAAAATTAAAAGTGAAGCGTTATCTTAATAGATACTTGAGATTGCAATTGCATCTTTTGCAAATATCCTGATGCAGTTTTATTTGCCTAAAATCATATCATCAATAAATAGAAGTTAATGTTGAAAATTTGATCATGTTTACCCTTAAGATCAATCCCATAAACTCGTGGTACTTAATCCAACTCTAATTTTAATTCTTTCTCAATATCCGGTTCCAACAATTTGGTGCCACCTCTACTTTTCTATTTGTGTTTCTTGATTTTATCAATGAAGAGTTGTTGGATCAGGTCAGTAGCTTTCTGGAGGCTACGTGTTGTCCTCTATGTGACGTCAGTGGGCAGCTTTAAGGGCCGAGGTGTAAACGGTCTTAAACTACGCTAAAACAACATCTTGAAGTTCTGAAAGAAAATGTCAACACCTATAATTGCAATTGCATCTTTTGCAATTATCCTGATGCAGTTTTATTTGCCTAAAATCATTTCATCAATGAATAATAGTTAATGTTGGGAATTTAGTCATGTTTACCCTTAAGATCATTCCCATAAACTCTTGATACTTTATCCAACTCTAATTTTAATTCTTTCTCGATATTCGGTTCCAAAAATTTGGTGCCGCCTCTACTTTTCTGTTTGTGTTTCTTGATTTTATCAATGAAGAGTTGTTGGATTGTCAGTAGCTTTGTGGAGGCTACATGTTGTCCTCTATGTGACGTCAGTGAGCAGCTTCAACGACCGAGATGTAAACGGTCTTAAATTACACTAAAACAACATCTTGAAGTTTTGAAGGAAAATGCCAACACTTATAATTGCAATTGCATCTTTTGCAATTATCCTGATGCAGTTTTATTTGCCTAAAATCATTTCATCAATGAATAAAAGTTAATGTTGAGAATTTGGTCATATTTACCTTTAAGATCATTCCCATAAACTCTTGATACTTTATCCAACTCTAATTTTAATTCTTTCTCGATATTCGGTTCCAAAAATTTGGTGCCGCCTCTACTCTTCTGTTTGTAATTCTTGATTTTATCAATGAAGAGTTACTGGATTGTCAGTAGCTTTGTGGAGGCTACATGTTGTCCTCTATGTGACGTCAGTGAGCAGCTTCAAGGACCGAGATGTAAACGGTCTTAAATTACACTAAAACAACATCTTGAAGTTTTGAAGGAAAATGCCAACACTTATAATTACAATTGCATCTTTTGCAATTATCCTGATGCAGTTTTATTTGCCTAAAATCATTTCATCAATGAATAAAAGTTAATGTTGAGAATTTGGTCATATTTACCTTTAAGATTATTCCCATAAACTCTTGATACTGTCACGAAGCGGAAGTTCGTTAGCCTGCTAGGTCGAAAACCTGCCGATGCGGATGGGCTATTGCTGATATCGACTTGTCGGTTGAGGCAATAGCTGGCTCAGCATTTAGGGGGTTGGCGAACTAGTGGGCTGCGTTAATCGTGGAGTCCGTTGGTAGCGTTCGACGAAGAGAGTTGAGTTAGGTAGAGTGTGAGATATGCCCAGACCTTCCAAGTGTGTCAGAATGTCACTATAAGTAGCTCTTAAGTATTCTATCCGCTATCTAATATGTATATATCAATCATCATTAAATTACCTTTTGTATTAAAACCCTGTTTTTAATCTCAACCCCATCTCACGAGGCAAAGCCCGTGACAATACTTCATCCAACTCTAATTTTAATTTTTTCTCAATATCCGGTTCCAACAATTTGGTGCCGTTTCTACTCTTCTGTTTGTGTTTCTTGATTTTATCAATAAAGAGTTATTGGATCAGGTCAGTAGCTTTCTGGAGGCTCAGTGTTGTCCTCGTTGTGACGTCAGTGAGCAGCTTCAAGGGCCGACATGTAAACGGTCTTAAATTATGCTAAAACAACATCTTGAGGTTCTGAAAAAAAATGCCAAAATAAAAAGAGTACTCTCTGACTATCTTTTAAAAAATTAAGCTTTTATTTAATTTCTGATGCAAAAGCAAGTCATATTTATAGCAGTTTATCTTTTTTGTAGACGAACTTATTTTATTGGTGCCAAGTAGTAGCACTTGTGTCTTTTCCTTTAAAATTGTTTCAATTTCTATAGTTAAACGTATTGATAACTTACTATTTTCAAATTCTGAGACTTTTTCGGTAATTATGGCCTCCTAATTTGACGCTGCTATATGACAGTCATTGGCTGTGTGGGCGAAATTATATGATTAAGTGTGAGGCTAATACATAATTTATGTCTTTCTTAGCTGCTTCAACTTTATTATCAATTTCAGAAGACTTACCACTTACAGTAGTTGTTAATTTACTAAAAGAATGAAAAAAGCAAACACGTGAATTTAGAGTGAAAAAAATAAACAAACTGGAATGTAGGCTAGTGTTTGGTTGTTATCAACAATATTAACACTGATTGCTGATTGGCTGTTATACCCGGAAGTTTGAAAAATATAAATAAACAAACTGAAATGTAGGCTATTGTGTGGTTGTTATCAACAATATTAACACTGATTGCTGATTGGCTGTTATACCCGGAAGTTTGGAAAAAAAATCAATAAACAAACTGAAATGTAGGCTATTTTGTGGTTGTTATCAACAATATTAACACTGATTGCTGATTGGCTGTTATACCCGGAAGTTTGAAAAAAATAAATAAACAAACTGAAATGTAGGCTATTGTGTGGTTGTTATCAACAATATTAACACTGATTGCTGATTGGCTGTTATACCCGGAAGTTTGGAAAAAATAAACAAACTGGAAGGTAGGCTATCCTTTGGTTGTTATCAACAGTATTTACACTGATTGCTGATTGGCTGTCATACCCGGAAATTTGAAAAAGAAAAGTAGGCAAATTCCGAAATTTTGTTTGTTTTTTTTTCGTTTACGCTAACAACAGCGGTTTTGTGAAAATTTCTTTTGTAAAAATTTTGTAAGTTTCTAATTTCTGTATATAAATTAATGTGGTCTAAAATGGATATTTCGCTGTTAATTGCTTTAGCTTTATTGTTAGTGTTAGTCATAATTATATCGGTAGCAATCTACTTCAAAATCTATAAACGAGGTGAGTTGGTTATAAGGGGGCCCAAAGCCCCACTTTTTACATTTTTTTGTAATTTTCGTTAAACTAACAAAATTTGCAGAGAGGTCGAGTTTTATTCTCAGTAGTGTGCGCGAGGAGGACCGTGGAAAGGCCCAGCTAGTCTGGAGCAGGGCAAATGGTAGCAAAACCACATCATCCTGTTTCTTATTATTAATTGTTTTATATAATTTCAGTTTCGTCTCACGACCAGTCCTCTTCGGATGACGAAAGCTTTCAAGTTCGTGAGCAAATAGTCGAAGATCCACATGATGGAACAAGACTTAGAGCTCAAAAAAACGCCCAGTTTGAGGCTAAAGCCGAAAGGAAAGCACATCGTCACGCGGGGGATCTAACTCGTGCCGAACGAAAGAGAAGAGAAGATCAAGGTGAAAAGAAAAGGAAAAAAGCTGAAGCAAAACAAGAGGCAATAGAAAAGCGACAATACGAAGAAGAATGTCAGGCATGGGAGGAAGCAGAAAGACGCGAAAAAGAATACCTAAAAATGAAAGAGAACGAAAATAAGGGATGGTTGCAAGAATTTGTGCAGTACATCAAACACTATCAGGTCGTTCCAATAAAAACCTTAGCTAAAACATTTGGAATGAGAACCCGTCTGGTTATTAATACTATAAAAGAGCTTCAAGACGATGATATACTGCCCGGCGCCATTGATGACTGTGGACAGTTCATATACGTTTCACCTCAGCAGATGCATGCAGTTACAGATTTCATTAAAACCAAAGGTCGCGTAACGATTGATGAGTTAAGTGAACACAGTGCCAGGTTGTTCAAATTAAGTCCTGTTAACAAGAGTCGCTAATAAAATTATTACGAAAAGTTGAGGATTTTACTTATTTATAATGGTAGTATAGCAAATACTAATTACTAACAAAATTATTACAAATTACAACAAATGCACTAACGTGCTATCATCAAAGTTTTTAATTTTCTGACTTTGTTATGAAAACGAAAATGCTGTGTAGATAAACAGTGCTTTCATTTCTTTAGCTAGTCAAAACCAGATTTGCTTCTCATATTTGAGTTAATCACACGCAAATATTTATACTTTATCAATTGCTTTTTTCTGAAATGTTTCGACCGATGCAAACTACACTCATCGAAATAGCTAACACAGATTTCTTCTATTTGCTGTATAACAGCAACCAGAAACAGCCTACTATTATTATACTACTATATTATAGGTTGTTCAGCATTGATAACACAGCCACAATATAAAAATGAATCATTATGGACAGCCGATGAAAATTGAAAACTTGTCAAAAAGCTAGCATCCCTTCAAGTTAAAAGTGTAAGATGAAGCCACCGATTTTTAGATTTACTATAAACAACTAATAATACACAATTTAAATCTAAAGGGCTATAATTGTAAATGATATAATAAATAATCGAAAAACAAGAGTCAAACAACGTTTAAAATAATTGTTATATTATTTTATTTGCAGTTAGCCCTTTAGATTTAAATTGTGTATTACTAGTTGCCTAAAAATCTAAAAATCAGTGGCTCCATCTTACACATTTAACTTGAAGGGATGCTAGCTTTTTGACAAGTTTTTTCAGTTGTCCATACTGATTTATTTCTATACTGTGGTAAAAATAATGTCTTTTAACTTATAAACATTTTAAAACTCTTCGTTCAAAATTGCGAATTACATTTTCTATCACAACGAATTTTCATTAATTTCCCTAAATTTTTGTAAACTCCTTTGCTGTAAATCTTTAATATTTGCAGCTGAAGTCTGAAATATGTTATTTTTTTAATATGGCCATAAAAAAAATCTCAGGGTGTACGTGTAGGCTATGGAATTTGTGTATTGCGACTAATAATGCGGTCATCAAAGTATTTCCTTAAAAAGGCTAATGTTTCAAAGGTACCTACAGTGAGGAGTAGCTCTATCCTGCTGGAAAAATCCCTGCTGAAGTTTGACATCATCCAGTTGATCAAGAAACGGCTGCAAAATTTTGGTTTGAGCTGTAAGACTTTGAACTTTGACAAAATTTTATCATCGAATTGTATTTTGTGTATAATTGTATTCTTAGCAGTTCATGCATTTACTAGTTGACAATTATGTAAGTTTAACAAAACCAAAAAATTCGTGACCTTCCAGAATTTCACTAAACTTCCATCTTGATGCTTTTTCTCTTTCTCGATGATCTCTAAAACTTCTGTGTGGTCAACGTAATACTTTGTATTAATTGATCCGTGTTTATCAACAATCATGTTATAGTCTATATAGACTAAACTACTATTCTGTATCAGTTGATTCAAGTACTTTTCAATAAAAGTACGATCGCAAATAGATGATGTAGCTTTCTTCAAGGCAATTTTTGGCCTTCTTTGTTCATCTGCAAATCAGCTTTAATTTTGAATAAATGCTTACCGTAATTTTTATTCCGTGATTTGTACATTCCATTTTTTTTACAAACACTCCAAAATGTACATTTGTTTTGATTTTCGGAAATACGCTAGAGTCATCATCCGCGATAAATTTACACTATATAACTTCAATAACTCCATGCATTTCTTTACTGCAGTTGAATCCTTCTACAACCATATCTGTTTCCATAGTCGTTCCAATTTTTATAACGCACGTGTTGTCTTGGTGTTTCATCCTTCTGTTTCGCCTTGCTACAAACAGAACAAAATTTATTTCTCACAGCTATAGGTCATTTTTTATTTATATACCGTTGTCTGTCTCTTTTTAACACATAATACCGTGATATCAATAATTATTTTGATCGAAGGTGGTCATGCATTTAAAAAAATGTGTGTATTCTTGTTTCGTACATTTATTGATTGTCAAAATCTGACCAACTCAGGAAACGGCACCCCAGGCTTTGTCATTTTTATGATTAGAAAAATTATGTAATTCATTACAAATCATTGAAACTTAGCAAAAGTTTAGGCATAAGAATGACAAGAGTTCTTAGAATAGCACCGTATGTAAAATTTAATACTAAAGAAAGACAAAAGGCAAAAAATAATTTAAAAAAAATTCTGGAAACTAATGGTTAATGTCCCATATGGTAAGTCTATGTAGTTTGTTAGAAACCAACAAAATATTAAATTACATTGTGATGAAGAAAAGTTACAAAAAGCGATAAACAAACCTAATTTTGAACACAAAACTATATTTGGCAAACACCTGGCAGCAGTTGATAACTATAAAACCAAAGTATTGTTTAATAATAGTTATTTATATTATTAGTGGGATAGAAGCATCATTACACAACGAGTGTGTAGATTACAGATAACGAGGGCGTTAGCCCGAGTATCTGTAACACACGAGTTGCCGTAATGTGCTCTAGCCCACGTATTATATATAAAACTTTATCTATAACTGCATAAAATTATGAAAATCTAAAATTTAATGCTGCCGATAACTCCTATTTTTTTACATCAAAAGTAATGTGACCTATGGATATGTTCAGTAAGCACTATGTCAACCGCTTACAATTTTTTAAACAAAGCTCGTTATTTTGAGATAATCAGTAAAAATTGTGCTTTGTGGTAAAAATAAGAAAATTGTAAACATGAGTGACTCAGAAAGTTTACCTTCTGATATCGGAAAAGCGGCAATAAATGCTGCTTCTTGCTTAGTGTCAGAAAAATCCAAAGAAAAATATGAAATGGCTTTTCAACGGTTCAGTTTATGGTGCGACGAGAAAAATGTTAAAAATATTACGCATGAGAAGGTTCTACTTGCATATTTTGATCAATTATCAAAACAGTATAAATCATCGAACATCAAGTCTCTGGGCTTTTTATTCTATGATTAGAACAATAATAAAAATGAAGAAGAATGTTGACATCAGTAAATACGTGCATTTAATCGCTTTTCTAAAAAAAAATTTAAAGGATTTCGTGCTAAAAAATCGCAAATTTTTACTAATCAAGATATTAGCAAATTTTTACAAGAAGCAAATGATGATAAATTTTTTGTTAATGAAGGTACTGTACCCTTTTTATGCATAAATGTATAACATTACTTACTAAGTAATGTTAATTTCAAGGTTGCTTTAATTATTGGAGTTGGTGGAACTTGTAGGATCCAAGAACTTACAAACATGCTTTTGGAAGATGTCAAAGATCAGGGACAATGCTTCTATGTTCTAATACCAAACACTAAAACAAAAATATCCAGAGAATTTTTCATTAGGTCAGGCGAAATTGATGGAGTCAAAATAAAGGGGTATATAAACACGGCAGAAGAAAATAAAAAACAAATTGCTTCAAAAATTCTGGGTGACAAAAGTACTAAGTATAAGTGTTAGAACTACTGCATCGACAGCTGTTACCGAAAAAAAATAAATCAGAAATGGTTTGTGCTGCTATAAATAGGTGTGAAAATTGTGTTATTAATATTTATAACAATAATAGCATGTAATTAAAATTGAGTTTGAAATTAAAACGAATTATTTCAGACCACTCAATAGTAATGATAACCGTTCACTCACAACTTTTAAATAAAAAAAAAACATCCATCTCTACATAACAAGAAGACAGATTGGAACGCTTTCAGGGAAAAATTAGGTTATCTAATTTCACTAGATCAACCATTAAAGAGTGAAATTGACACTGAAACAGCGGTTTCAGTATTTTTAACAAAAAATGTACAAGAAGCCGCGTGGTTTGCCACTCCTACTTATGAAACACTTATAGGAAAAAGTGAAATATTCCCTTCAGTTAAAGAAAAAATTGCAGAAAAAAGACATCTGAGAAAGCAATGGCAGCAAGCAAGAACAAAAGAAAACAAAAGAAGGTTAAACATAGCAACCAAAAAACTGAAAGAGTGAATACAGAAAGAACAGAATCAAAGCATTCAAAAGTATTTAGAAAGTCTCACACTAACAGAATCAACAGATTACTCACTCTGGAAAGCCACACGAAGACTAAAAAGACCCCAGCAATATAATCCTCCAATCAAAAATATTAATAACATATGGGCCAGAGACAACAAAGAAAAGGCTGAAGTCTTCTCCAAGCATCTGGAAAATACATTCAAACCTTTCTCCTTTGAGTTATCTACCGAGAAAAAAAATGAGATTACCGGCTTTCTAAATGTCCCATTCCAAATGGAACTGCCCCACCGAAAGTTTAAGATTAATGAAATAAAACAAATAATAGCAAGAGAGATAAACATCAAAAAAGCACCTGGATTTAACCTCATCTCCGGCAAAATACTACAAGAATTGTCTGAAAAATGTTTTAAATTTATAACGTTCATATTTAATGCAATAATGAGGTTCAACTACTTCCCCAGTTCTTGGAAAGTTGCTCAAATCATTATGATCCTTAAACCTGGAAAAAACCAGAAGATGTCTCTTCCTACAGGCCCATAAGCTTACTACCAATAGAAGTGTTTGAAAAGTTGTATACTGAAAGGATCAACATGATAATAGCAGAAAAAAAAATAATCCCAGATCATCAGTTCGGCTTTTGCAGTAAACATGAAACAATAGAGCAAGTCCATAGAGTGGTTAACAAAATCAACAGAGATTTAAATGCCAAAAGATACTGTTCTGCAGCTTTTCTTGATATATCTCAAGCTTTCGACAAAGTGTGGCATAAAGGTCTACAAGTTAAACTAAAGAAGCTTCTTCCTCATCCCCACTTTCAACTGTTTAAATCGTATATAACAGACAGACACTTTTTAGTGAAGCAAGGTAATGAGAGTATACCGACTTATATTCCATAAACTCAGGCGTTCCCCAAGGTAGTGTGCTTGGACCGATTTTATACCTCTTGTATACAGCAGATCTTTCAATAACAATAACCACTACAGTAGCTACATAATCTGATGATACTGTCATCTTATCAAATTAAAAAAGAATTTAATAAAAACATAAAACTTTTTTATGGAGATACTAATAGTTTTATATATGAGATTAAAAAGACCAATTTGTATGAATTTATGAAAAACAATTCCGACTATTTTGATACATCTGACTACTAAAAATAAAAAAGTAATAGGAAAATTCAAAGATAAATTGAATTGTATTAAAATATTAGAATACATAGGTTTAAGATAAAAAATGTACAGTTATAGAACTGAAAAGTCTGTTTCGAAAAAAATTAAAAGATATTGAAAAAGCAGTTTTGAAGAAAGGATCTGAAACAGAATACTTCCACAAACATAAAGTGATCATAGACATAATATATTTACTGAAAAAATAAAAAAAGTCTTTAAGTTGGAAAGATGTTAAAAGATACCTTTTACCGAATTGTTCAGATACATTAGCATATAGACACGTATTAGTTTATAGAAATTGTTAAATAAATCTCACTTTTTATTAGTGTTGAGGATGTATATTTGAAAAACAATAATAACAGTTACGGTATTAAGCATAAGAACAAAAATAATCATTTTTTTAAAATAAAAATGTGTGGCTAATACTAAATAGGTGCTGATCCAGAGAGTCTTCTAAATATTGTAAAAAAGAATAAAAAATGTCTACAACCATTTACCTGATGTATTAAAACATTTTCCAAAAAAAATTTAAACACAAACTTAAAAATATATTATTAGGTAAAGGTTACTATAACCTCAAAGAATTCTTTGATGATGATTTATGTAATTGATTTTAAGTGTATGTATATGTCAGTTAAGTTGACTATGGTTATTGTGTTTTGTATCAAACATTTATGTATTACCTTGTGGTATTTATGTATTATACTGACATGTTCTACGCCGTAAAGGCATTATTGAACTCAATATATTATACCCGGCAAAAGAATAGGAATCATTTCAACAATTAATTTTTTTATTCAAAAATTGATTGATAAATAATCCTTACGTCTTTTACACACCACTGTCCCGACAGTATAAACTTATAGTCAGGCAAGACATCATTACGGATAAAATTATCAAGTAATGATGCTAAAAAAATAAATGAAATGAAATAAAAAAGATGTACGAACGAATTTCCTTACTTGACACCAAGCGTGACTACAAATCGTCTGCCACACAACTTTGTTCTTGTTGTGTTAGTGTAGTGTCATTAATGTTAAAAAAATTTCTGACGATGTTGCATGTGTGCTACGTTGAAGAAAATATTTCTTTAGTAAATTAATTTGTTTGTCATAAAGATTTTGCAAGTGTAAAAAACCACGGCCACCATTTTGCCGTGATAAAGAAAATCTTTCAATAGCTGATTTTGGATGGTGTTTTCGATACTTGGTAAATAGAGTTCTAGTTTTTACATTTAAATTATTAATATCTGTTTTTGACCATTTAATAATACTAAATGAATAAGTCAATAAAGGTACAGCAAATGTATTTATAGCTTTCATAATATTTTTACCACTTAGATGTGTCTTTAATATTTGTTTAGATGTTTATACAAATTCGTTAAAAAGTTTTTCTTTTATGATATTGTGAGGTATGTGATTAGATTGCTGGAAACCTAAATATTTATAAAAGTCACCATGATCAAGATTTTCAATGATCTCATTATTTTGAGTAGTGTAATTTATGTTTTTAATTTGACCACGATTAATTGCCAAAATCTTACACTTATCTACACCAAAACTCAGGCCAATATCTTGTAAAAAATTTTCAGTTAATTTTAATAATAGTTTTAGTTGTCGTTCAGTAGATAAATATAATTTAATATCATCCATGTACATAAGATGGGTAAGTTTTGATTTTGTTTGACCGTTATTTTTAATATTAAATTCCATAGCCAGAAGAGTTTAAGATGTCAGAAAGCGGATTAATTGCTAAACAAAACCATAAAGGATTTAGTGAATCTCCTTGAAAAATTTCTCTTTTAATAGCAATAGGTTCTGATTTTAAGTCAATATTATTTAGTGAAAGATTTAGAGTTGTCTTCTATGATTTCATGATATGTTGTAAAAAAGTAATTACGGTCGGGTCAGGTCAGGTCAGGTCGACCGGAAGATCCACCGAAGATGCGGTTAAGGAGGTATGGAGCTTCGCCAAATTCGCTAACGAGGGTTCTCATGGGAGAAAAGATTACTGCGCTCTGGTGGCTCTCGACATAGAGAATGCGTTCAACACGGCACGGTGGAATAAAATCGTGGAGGCAATGGCGAGGAAAGGTTTTGACCCCTACTTAGTAGAGATGGTTCAGGCCTATTTGCAGGACCGATGGGTCAAAACAGATAACGGAAAATGTATACAAATGACATGCGGTGTTCCGCAGGGTTCGGTGCTCGGCCCTACTCTGTGGAACATCATGTATGATGCGGTGCTGGAGGTAGAAATGCCAGTTGGGGTAAGAACGATAGCCTTCGCTGACGACCTAGCGGTTCTTACCCTAGGAAGGACAGAGAAGCAGTTAATGGATACAACAAATAAGGCACTAGAAAAAGTAAGAACATGCATAAACGACCAGAACCTAAAATTGACAGACCAAAAATCGGAAGCCGTCTTCTTGATAGGGAGAAGAAGACCCAAAAAAAAAACATTCGATTTAAAATAGGAGACTACGAGGTCACACCTGAACCAAGTATAAAGTACTTAGGTATCTACATTGACACGGACATGACTTGCAGTACTCACGTAATAAAAACAAGCAAAAAACCAGAGGGTATAGGGGCAGCATTGGCCAGATTAATGCCAAACATAAGAGGTCCCCGCTATAGCAAGCGGAAAATAGTAGCCTCTGTAATTGCAAGTGTGTTACTGTACGGAGCTGATGCCTGGAAACAGGCCCTAAAAATTAACAAAAATGTCATTAAACTTACTGCAGTTCAAAGAAAGACTGCACTAAAGATAATTAGTGGATATAGGACCACTTCTCCGGAGGCGGCATTAGTTATTGCGGGTATCCCGCCAATTAAACTGTTAATTCACGAACGAATCAGTAGGAAAAATACAAAAATTAATATGAGCGAGGCAAGAAGACAATCCCTAGAACAGTGGCAAAAAAAGTGGGACGCTAATAAATCAACGGGCCAATTTTCCCAGATGGCAAAACTACACTCGAGAAATACCAGATTCCAGACAAGTACACTAACGTACCTTTCTTTACAGAAGCGGAAGTTATAGCGGCAGGTAAACGATTAAAAAATAAGAAAGCTCCTGGAGTAGACGGCGTACCTGCCGAACTTGTTAAAGCTATTGCGACGGATAAACCGGAATCTCTTCTTGAAATGGTAAATTTTGTTCTCGAAGAAGAAGTTTTCCCAGCAGAGTGGAAAGTTGTCCGACTGGTGCTACTAGAGAAACCAAAAAAGACACCTGGGAAGGAGACCAAATACCGCCCTATAAGTATCCTAACGTCAACCGCCAAATTTATGGAATTACTCTTAGAGCCCAGACTCCGGAAAGAAATTGCCCGAAGAGGAGGTCTATCCGAGCGACAATCAGGCTTTCAGAAAGGCAAGTCCACCTTAAACTCATTGGATACAGTAGCCAGCATTGTAGACGAAATAAATTGTGTAACGGTGGGCAAACGCGATCTTTGCCTCCTAGTGACATTCGACGTTAAGAACGCCTTTAACGCGGCAGATTGGGGACTTATATTCCAAGAGCTAAAAAAATAGGTCGAGGAGCCTTATCTACTACGACTCCTTAACACATACTTTACGGATCGATATATAACGGTAGGGAATAGCACAATAAACGTTATCTGTGGTGTGCCGCAAGGGTCAGTGCTGGGACCCTTAATATGGAACATATTTTATAATGACGTTCTGAACCTCCCTGTTGATAAAGGGGTCACATTACTAGGCCATGCCGATGACCTGGCGGCAGTTATTTGTGGGAAAAACTGCGATGAGCTTAAGGAAAAAGCCAATAAGACCGCCAGCATGATTTTTACATGGATGACCGATCACCACCTGGAGATCGCGACCCAGAAAACTGACGCGGTGCTTCTCTGCGAAAGAAGGAAGATCATGGAATTGGACATTGAAGTAGGCGGAGAAATGGTCTCCACATCAAAACATATTAAATACCTCGGAGTGGTCTTTGATAAGGACGCCCGTATGGCAGAGCATGTAAAATACGCCATAGGTAAGGCGGAGATGACCGCCAATGTCATCGCCCGGATTCTCCCACAAACGAGAGGACCTGGCATTATGAAAAGAAAAATTCTATCGGGTGTTGTCAACTCGATAATACTATACGCAGCTCCTGCTTGGCATAAGGTTCTGAAATATGATAATTATAAACACATGCTCGTCAAAGTACAGCGAAGAATTCTCTTGCGTGTGTGCTCTGCATACAGGACTGTCTCAACGATTGCGTTACAGGTCATAGTTGTCGAAGTACCGATCGAATTGTTAGTGGCGGAAAGAGTGGCCATCCATAGACACCCTGCATCAAAGAAAGAAGAGAAGAGTAAGACGCTAGACGAGTGGTAGAGACGCTGGCAGGCGGAAACCGACATCGCTGTATGGACACGCAATCTAATACTAGACGTTTGCGTCTGGTTTCACAGGACCCGTGGTCATATCGACCACTACGCTCTTCAATGCTTTACGGGGCATGGCATCTTTGCATCGTACCTGTGTAAAATAGGAAAAATCGAAAGCGACCTGTGCTGGGAGTGCGGAGAGGAGAGCGATGACGCGCAACATACCATCTTTCGCTGCCCTCGTTTTGCGCGGGAGCGGGAATCCTATTTTCGTACACTAGGAAAATACGTAACAACTGTGAACATGGTAGAAGTTATGCTATCCGGACCCAAAGAATGGAATACCATCGTCACGTATCTACACAAACTAATGAAAGACAAAGAGCAGTCGGAACACCTTCAAAGAAACACGATGTAATACCACCTACCACCCGAAGTAATGCCGTTGGCGGTTCCGGGTGGAGGACGGGTAAAGAGCGGGAAGGGTTTTAGTAAGTAAACCTGTTCTAGAGAACAGGGACTCCCACACTGACCAGAGCGATACAAACACCAATGCCCTGTGTTGTGCGTAACGCATTTCCTAATCCGCTACAAAAAAAAAGGTCAGGTCAGGTCAGGTCAGGTCAGATGTATTTTATAAATTTTTAAGATGTTTATTAACCAAGAATGTGGATTTGACTCGTATGCTTTTTTTGTAATCTACGAAAGCTGAATAAATATTTCTATTACATTTACGAGCTTGTTCCATAATGACACTATCTATTACAAGTTGTTCTTTACATTCAAAAGATCTTTTAATACATCCTTTTTGTTTTTCATTTATTACGTTATTTTGTAAACAGTATTCATAAATAAGATTTGTTATGCAAGAAGTCAAAATTTTATATAATGTTGGAAGACAAGTTATTCGTCTATAAATTTATTATTATTATTTATAAATCTATTATTTTCTCTCGAATAGATTACGGATGTATCGTGTACTCATCTGCACGTAAATCCATTCTTATATAAAAGTGTTGGATAGGATTCACCATGCGGGACTAAGAATTGTAACAGGTGCTTTTCGCACAAGCCTTATTGTTAGCATTTGTGCTGAGTGGGGAATTCCTCTCTTAAAAATTCGACGGGATAAAGCCCTAGCAACTTACCTATTTAAAATAAGAGCACAACCTTTACATCCTAACTATCCTATTCTTTCCGAAACAGATGATACATATAGACCAAGACCTATAATCACCAGACCAGCGAGCGTTCGCGGTTTTGAACTTTTTTCTCAGCTGAATATTAGCATGCCTAATAGCATGCAATATTAGCATTCTTAAGAAAATACAACAGCATTTTGGACTTATGGATTTAGACAAGAAAACAACACTACCTGTTGAATACCAAAAACAATTCAATCAAATTCTGGAACACGATGATGACTTTACAGTCTTATACATCGACGGATCTAAAACCAAATTTGGGATTTGTTCTGCTTTGGTAGTAAGCGAAACAGAGCACTCGTGGTCTCTTCCGCCTTGGTCATCGATTTACACTGCTGAGCAATATGCACTGTGGCAAGCTCTTCTTTTTGTACTGATATGTCCTCAATCCGTTTTTATAATGGTGTCTGACTCCTACAGTGTTCTGCAAAGTCTAAAAAGACCTAGAGACAAAGATTCTTTAGCTCAAATGATCCGATCTTTATTGATATATCTGTACAAAGACATTAGAAAGACCGTTATATTTGTTTGGGTCCCAAGCCACGTAGGTCTTACAGGAAAAGACTGATAGGACGGCTAGTCAGGTAACCCAAAAAAATGAAACAGATGTAATTTTTAGCAAACACATGGATCTCAAAGCATATGTAGCAGATCGTATAGATCTGCTCTGGCAGTAGAATGGAGCAGAATAACCACTTGAAGCCGATTAAAGACACAATCAGACCCTGGTATCTTAGTCCAGAAATTGAAAGAGGAGACAAAATTAAAATACACCGGCTGCGCATTGGTCATACTGCTTTGACTCATAGATATTTGTTTTGGCTAAAGAACCTCCCGTCTTTGAATCTTGTGGCCAATCCCTGACGGTTGAACACATTATATGTGGATGTTCAGCTTTGCAGCCATTACGAAATATCTATGGTTTGAGAGAAGAATTACCTCGGTTACCTCAATCTATAGATATAATAAAAATTATTATGTTTACCAAAAACAACTTAAATCTTTTTCTTAAAAATGGTAAATTGTATTCAAACATGACAACGAGAAACTGTAACATGCTGAGTGTGCCAATTCATTATACTAAACATTTTGAGAATAGCCCTTATTTTAATTGCATTAAATTGTATAACTCTTTACCTACAGAAATTGTGACAATTGAATCAATAATAAAACTTAAAAAAGTCTTCAACTGTTTCTTACTGAAAATGTATTCTACACCTTGCAAGAATATCTAACGCGCGATCAATATTAATTACTAATAACATATATTTAACTGCAGTCTTTTAATTAAGGTTTTTTTATGTATTACTTTTAAGTATTGTTACTTTTTCTTATCTATTTTCTAAATTTACTATTAATTCATGTGACAATACCAATGTTTTTCTAAAACTTATATGGTAATAAACTTATTATTAATAATAATAATAATAATAAAATAAAATATGAGAGAAGAAGATAAAAAACAATCATTGGTGTTCTGTGGTTTGATGTATGAATAATTATTATTATCAAAAGTAAAGCAGTAATTAAAAAAAAATTCTTCAAAATTTAAATTTATTCAATTTGAATATATAATTCAGATAGTAATATCTCAATTTTATTGCTAAAAGTGTTGAATTTATTTCATTAAAATAAATTTCAATGTGTATTAATTTTTCGTCTTACATTACAGATAGTAGTGTCTCGTGTTACCTGCGCGGATTCATAAAGCAAAATAAATGTCCAACACATTTTCATTTGCTGTTCTATCTCAAGCCCAAATTCTCGATCATGCTGATTTGCTGATTAAATCGTCTGGACTATTCAGTAAAAATTATGAAATATGGAGTGATAATGAACCACATCCAAATTAACTAGGCATCTGATTTTATTTGATGAAGAAGCCTGTGGTATTGTTGCATCAATAGGTGATATATCAGATGTAATTGGTCAAGCATTTTATTACAAATTCAGTACACAAAATGTGATAGAAAATGTGTGCTGGATTACGCAGCTGGTTACATGTTAAATTAAGAAAACAATAATAACATTTACGATAATAAAAATAAGAACAAAAATAATAATTTTTTATTTATTAACTTGTTGAATAAGACTTGAAAATTTTTTTCAAAATTTTGAATATTGCACCTGGATGCACCTGTGCACCTGGAACAATTCTGTTTGTTTTAGTACAATTTTTATTCCTAAAAATTACAGTTTGTAAACTTAGTCTACTTACAAATTAAGGGTTGAATTTTAGTGATTTTACATCTCGAAAACTGCGTTCAAATTTGACAATGTTTTCTAATATTTTAACATTTAAAAAATATGTGTTTCTCTACAAAACTTTATAGTTTTTATGTGAATAATAATTTTTGATCATGCTAAATCGTATATAGCTAAGCTATATCATAAAAATCTTTCAGCTTTATACAGGCTATATTAGCTAAATGTCTGGCACAATTTTAAAGACAGCATGGTCATCCGAAAAAGAAACAAATTTTACTTTGTCATTGCTTTCTCTAAAACGTAAAATTATTAATTAAAAATTTAGAAGCTACTGACTTTTTTATTATGTTAATCCAAGAGCTGTAATTTGTCCATTGAATAAGCCAACTTTACTTTTGATTGTTCGACAAATCCCAAATCCCACCAACACCACTTAAAAATGTTACAGTTACAGTATTAAGTAATTTAAGATTATTTATATTATTTTATTAAATTGATTGATTAAGGGAAACAATAACGCAATAATTTAAAAATATATTAGCGATTACCAAATGGTGGAAGTGTATCTATTATCTGGCGAAATATGCCTTATAATATTCAAAAATAATTACGGACTTTTCGGTTCTAAAAAGATTAACAATGGCGATTTTAAAATGTGCCGAACATTTACCTAACACAAAAACTTATGTATGTATGTACATACGTTTATCTGTCCCGCAGAAATGGCAGAGATGGCAGAACAACAGATAAATAAACTTTGGGAACAACTAAAGAAAAAAGGTAACCAATTACAAAAAAAAAAGATGACCAACTAGAGAAAAAAAAGAAACAACTAGAAAAAAAGACAATCAGCTATATGAAGATTTAAGAAAGCCAAAACTAAAAGTTAGAAATAATAACCTTATACACAAATTAGTAAGTTGTTCAAAAAAGTCAATTTTGAGTAGCACTTTTCTATTTTAGAAAAAAAGAAACAGAATATTTACGAGTGACCAGTTCTCTACACATCCGTAGCGTATGCGAAGAATTCGAGAGATTAATTGCTATTTTAGCAGCTAAAGATCACCCTAGGAAACAACAATGAAAAGAGATGATTGCGTCCGAAGATTCTAAATGTGTTAAAGATCGAGAATGTGTACAAAAGTGCAATTTAGGCATTAATCAAGTTCCTAAAATTGCAAAAGCCTTGTTTGACAAAATAAATGCAGATGTACATGAGGACTTCAGGAAGAGCAACCAAGACCTACATATAATTACAAGTTATTTTAGTCTCGATGAGTAAACACTCATCAAGTGCATTATTGAGTGTTTCGGGATCGAAAAAGTTGTCTACGTTCATAATAACCCTGAAGTTAATGAATAAGTCTGCTGTTTATTTTTGGGGAAAGTTTTATGCTGTCTTGGGGGTTAGCTGTGAGATTGTGAGATATAAATTTTAATTAATTAATTACTCACTAATGGGGTATTTGTTTATTGTAGTATATAGTTTTGTTTATTATTTGTAGTAGAATCAGGATTTTTTTTTAATGTAAATTTAATTTGTGCCTGCAGTAGCGGGCGGCATTTATAATAATACTTAATTTATTTTTTATTTTTTAATAAAGTGTTGAATGAAAGATTGTAGGATCCTATTTCCCCTATTCGCCCTTTTCAGGTTGAAGAGGTAGTTTGTGAATAATTGGTATTAGGAAGTAATAACAGTTTGGTGTTTCAGTTAAGTTTAAGTTACTCTTACTTCAGTTTGTTGAGATGTAAATAAAACTGTACTTGTTAAATAATAAAAACTATATTGAAGAAAAAACACCCACTTGTAAAATTCGAGACAAAAATTGCAGAGTAGAGTAATTTGTCATAACAACTGTCGTTCCAATAATAACATGTTGTACAAAAAAAGGTATAATATATAAACACAATTACATTGTCATTCACCCCCAAAGTAAGTGTGGGTGGATTGTGGAACCACACAAACTAGATAGCTGTCTAAGTTTAATAATAACAAAAAAATGGTAAAAGTAAATTTTCTATTTTATGATAATGACCACTGTGCTTTGCCCAAAAATATGAAAGCTACCGTTTGAATAACGAAATCAGGATACTTTCCGCAGGCAGAAGCGATATTTTATCAAGCTCAAGTCTGCTTTTTTCCTCAATTATTGCCTGGAATAATTATAAAACAAATTAAACCAATATATCAGAAGAAACGGTCACGTTCCTTGTGGAAAATTTTGTATTACTATGCAGGCCCTGTGAACAGAGGATTAGCAAACTATATATACGGCACATAAGTAGTTGAAACTAATAAGTCCTGGAATGTTAAAATTGGCGATAAAAACTTTTAAAATTACTGAAACTTTTTAGTTGCGGTCCTGCGAATTCTTAATTTGACAACTGACTATCATTAATAATGATGATGATGATGAATTATAAAATGACCACTGTTACTAATAACTTTAGAAAACACGGGAAAGTAGACTGGGGCAATAATAGTATATTGTGCACCTTAACTAAAAAGAGGCAAAGGAAGAGATTCGACTTCGTCTCAGCTGGCCACTTCCTAAAGTTTAGAAAAACCTCTTGATGAGGTGCACACACTATTTTTTATCCGACTCAAAATAAAAAACTTTTAACAGTAAAATAAGCTGACGGATAAGTGACCTAATCACAAAATATTTTGTAATAACTTGACTGTAATAACAAGAACTCCGCAAGGTTTTTATATTTTTACCTGGTTGTTGTTAAACATGTTGTATATCAAGGCACTTACTGTGCACAAATCCAACAGCAACAAACACAACAAATACAATAGCTGACAGAAAATTTGAAATTGAAACAAGCGCAATTTTCTGACCTGTCAAGAAGTTAGAATTAGCCAACTTTGAAGTGGAGTAGGATAAAAGAGATTTTGCTATGCACTCAACGTTTTGAGTCCTTTTTGGCTGTTTGTCAAGGTTGATAACTATTGTCCCAAAAAGTCCCACGGGAAAAATGGAAGCGCGGTTGATAGGCTCTAAAATTAACTTAGAGAGATGCCTAAATCTTTTAGAGGACAATTATAAAACGTTCAAAATCTACACCGCCTCATAAACTTATCATAACACAACTATAAGCAAGACACTGAGAGCAAAAGCACTAATCCAACCCTTTCAAAATGTTGTAGCTAAAAAAATACTAATAAAAATAATGGGATAGACATTAGATGGTAAGTAAATGAAATAATAATACGGTACCAAAATTTTAACTTGATTTATTTTAGTTAATCATTAGATGGTGTTGTGACAACGCGGTTATAGGATAGTGCCCAACGTCCCAAGCATTTCTAGAACTTTTTGAGGCGCGATTCTTAATTTATAATTGTATTTTTATTTTTTTTTTACGTCGCAATAAATTTCTAGTGTATTTTCCAAAGTTATACTGTTACACTAGATAAAATTTTGTTTGTCATTCGTGGGCTAGAGCAGATTGCAGTAACTCGTGTTTGAACACAAATGAACTTAGGCTACGTCCCCATAATTGCAAAAAGCCCACTCGTAGTGCTGTAATGATGCTTCCATCCCACTAGTAATACCAGATGTCCCAAATTTTACCTCCACCTTCCTTTTTTATATCTTATTCCTTATCGAAAAAAATAGTAAAATAGAGTATACTTTGCCAAGAATCTACTTCAATTTTTATCATTATTAATTAAATGCGGTCGGGCTGAGGCCGTAGCCTGTTGAGTCCACGCTCATAAGAAAGATATTGTTTATTCAGTTCGAAACACAGTAGTCATTATATTTTGTTTTAAAGCACAAAGAAGAATTACTCAAAACAACGTTAGAACGCAATGAGTTCCACTTATCAAAGATTTGATTAGAGATGAACGATTGCCTAATAAAATTTTCCTTTGGCCAAATTAGAACAGTGACCTCTAGTGCAACCAGTTGTGTTAAGGAAAAAGACGCAAATGATAGAAGAACGCAGATTATTAAGAGCTTGAAAAACCGTGATTAAGTCACCTCCTACACGTTTGTCTGATAGTGGTGGTAAATTCATCATGAATAGACGCTGAGAATAATAATCGGGGCAAACACGGCCAAAATGTAGTCTGGTAGCCCGACGCTGAACACTTTTTAAAAGTAGAACATCTCGTTGCAGTACGGATACCCACACACTGTTAGCGTACTCTAAAACTAATTAAACGTATATTTTATAAGTCGTCACAAAAGATCTAAATGTTTAGACTTGTAAAAGTCTTACCTAGAGTATAAAGAATTTTATTGGTCTTTTTGGTGTCTCTTAGAATATGTTCCAACCATGAAAGAGAAGATATTACAAGCACTCCCAGATCGGCACAAAACCGTATTTTTACCAATTAGCGCCGGTTATTTTTCTTTTAAATTTAAGATTGTTGTCGCCAATATGAAAGACGGTGCATTTAGCCATATTGAGTGAGAAAAGCCACAGTCAAGACCATTCATAAATTAGTTGTAAATTTGAGGCTAAATCTGTCTATTTGCAGTTGTTATTGTAGATCTTAATGTCATCGGCATACATTACAAATTGTGGTTTTAATTGCCTTAGAATGTCGGCGATGTAGATTACAAATAGTAAAGGACCAAGGACAGAGCCTTGCGGAACACCACTTAAGACTTGTTTTTGTGCACTATATGAGTTGCTGACTTTGACTTTAAACGTACTATTGCTTAAGAATGCGTCTATCCATCTGAGCAGATTGCCACGCAATCCATAATGCTCGAGTTTATAGAGGAGACGTCGCTTAGGTACTTTGTCAAAAGCCTTCGAGAAGTCTAAGTATGCCGCGTCAATAGAATTAGCAGCATCTGATTCCTTGGTCCAGTTTTCAAGACAACACAATAAATTTGTAACAGTCGATTTAGATGGCACAAAACCATGCTGACTGAGATATTACACGATGACAATTAAGAAATTCAACAATTTGGTCGTATACTACGGCTTCCATGACTTCCACAACTAGAGAAGTTAATCGTATGGTTCTATAATTGGATACATCAAATAAATCACCTTTTTTGTATATAGGTCTAACGACTGCGGTCTTCCAGGCAAGTGGCAAGACACCGGCCTCAAAAAATTGCTTTATTAATACAGCTAATAGTTTGCTCAAATGTTTAGACAATATTTTAAAACACTAGTAGTAATATTACCAGGTCCGGGAGATTTCGTAACACCTAACTTCTGGAGTTTTGCAAGTATAGAATTTTCACAGAAGTCGACATCATAAAGACTATAAATTTGGTGGTACCTGTACTGAGGGCAACTGCGATAATAGTTTATTCATATAAATATTTGCAAAACTATCTGCAAAAGCGTTGGCGATCCCAGCGTCATCTACAACAATATTACCACCACCGTTCTTAATACTTAGACGTCTTAACCGAACCAGAAATACTAGCTTTAACATATTTATAAAAACATTTAACATCTTTTTTGTCAAGAAAACGATTTTTATATTTAGCTTTGGATTTTTTAATGACTGAAGAACGATTGTTGGAATAGGCTCTATAGACGGAATAATGACATTTGTTTAAACTCAGTTTGTACGTTTTCCATAACAATCTCTTTTTTTTTAATTATTTTGAGAATACTATGATTAATCCAAGATTTTGTTGAAGATAACTTATATGAAACAGTTTGACAATTAGCAGCAACTACATTATGAAGATAGGTTTTCAATTGAATCCAGTTGTTATTGACCAATAAACTCGAGAGAAAACAATCCCAAATATTTAGTTAAAGATAGGTTTTCATTTATCCTACTAAAACTGATAAATACTTTTTCGATTTTGAATATTTTATTCTGACAGGTGAAGCGAATCTGCAATTTACTCCTTAAACAACATAATCAGACTTGCCTATAGGGTCAAGATATTCAACATTGGTTAATAAATAATCTTTCATCTGATGTTATTATTAAATCTAGAACCGAAGATTGCTGATTGTTTCTGTATCGAGCTGGCTGAGAAACAATTTGTGTTAAATAACTGATAAACAAAATATCTACTTGTTGAGAGAAACTTGAAACAGAAAATGATGAGTTTAAAGAACATACAATGTCCGGCATATTAAAATCTCCAAATATTAACATTTTGTCATAGAATTCACCCAGTGGCGTATTATGATATGAGCAAAATGGGCATGGGAGCACCAAATTTATATTATTTTTTTTTTTGGAAAAATAATTTTATATTTGAAAAAACAAAAACATGCTAAAGCTTAGTGCACAATACAAGTCTAATATCACGAGTACTAGTATTTTACATTGTAAATTGTAAATGCTATTGAAAAGACTAAATATTAGACTTGTAAGTAGGTATTGTGCAACGGGTTTGATGCAGTTTATAAATCTAGAATAAGGAAACCTTAGCTTACTACCGCCTGGCGCCTGGCTAACAAAACAACAAGAAAATTCAATTTTTTGTTTCATTGTATTCTGTCTCGTGTACACAAGTTTAATAAATAAAAGTAGGTAACATAATAATATACTCGAGATAGGTATCCTAATAAATAGTTTTCTTTTTCTAATAAAATTATAACAAAAAACTTTTTTGTATTATAATTTGTATTTTGTTTTATTTGATGAAAAATAAAGTAAAAATTGTGATTTTATCACTTTTAGAGTCATGAAAGTTATATGAATTTGGCTTTCAAAAACTTAAGAAAGCAGAATTACAATAAAATCAAACTTTATTAAAAGATTTCATAATTGTAAGAAACAGAGAAGATGATAACAGTAAAAACGAGACTAAAGAGAGTGTGATAAAAAATAAACCTTCTACCTCTGTTGTTGCTAGTAAAACCAAAAACAGTGTCGTTAATTCTAATAAGAGTTGTCAGTGATAATAATATCAATAAAAAAGATACAGATAAATATAAAAGATGCACTAACTATATTGTTTTTAGAATTTTTAAAGCTTCCAAAAAATTTAATGAATAACCTTTATTGTAGATGTGAAGGATTCTAGAATTATCAGTAGAAGAAAAGAAATGATCTTTTATATTTTGTTTATAGCCACAACTGTTTATTTGTATTTTTTCTCTTGAGTCATTCAAAAACTACTGAACTAAAGCAATGTTTTATTTTATTTTTACTATATATTTTTATTGTTTAATGTTTTAATTCGTTTTGAAAAAAGGTTGATAAGTTTTTTTAACATTTTTAACTTTTTATAACGTTTTATTTTACATTATTATTATTAGGCACTGAAGATGGAACTTTAGATTGCGAAAACGCTTTGCCACTGTTGTATCAGAATCTTAATTAAACTTGTGGGTTTGACATTGATTTGTCATTATTTATATAAAAATCACCCCTCTTCGAGATAGAATGCTTCTATCAAAAAAATAATTATTTTTTTAAATTATTTTAATTGTAATAAAGATTTTTTTAAATTATGTGATAATAAGAGCATTTACTTATTACTTTAACATTATTTACTACATTTGTATATCACATTATCAATACGTATATTTTAAACTTGTTCGGAGGCCCACAACTTTTAATTTGTCCAAAGCCCAAAAAAGGTCTCATATGCTGCTGGATTTAGCATATTCTGATAAAACGTTACAAAGTAGAAAATCATCAGCAAATGCGGTAGTCGGGAGATGATATGACACAACCCAAAATAAATGTAAGCGACTTGAGCGAAAAGAGTATTGCACGGCACTGTGTTGGGTGGCTCATTGTTTTATGTGCGAACAATTATAGTTATTATTATAAATAGGTTCCGATAGACATACCATATAAAGATAAACTTCAAGTATTTATGTAACTAATCTTAGATACTTGAATAATGCGCAGAGCGGTTTATAGCTCACTTATAAAATTTGTAAAAAAAAATTGGCAGATTTACAATTTTTTTCAGATTTTAAAATTGCTGGCCACTTTTTTAAAATGCGGTTGACAAAAAAATTTGAAATAAGTGAAAAACGTGCGCAATAAAAAATCAAATCGACCTGTCTTGGCATTTTTCTAAAAAAATTAACTTAAAAAATATGAATTTTATTTCATACTTTTATGTCACCCTGTATTTGTTATTTTGAATGGTCCGCTTTATGTTAATCCGATTAACGCTGTTTAGTAAGCGAGGAAAAAATAAATACAAATTTATAGGATAAAAGCACTTGCGCTCTGTTAGAATAGTTACAGAAGACTACCTATTTTACCTATTTTTTCCACATTCCTTTTTTTTGTTTTTGTATTAATACAAAATTTTGAAAACCGCGTTAACGCTTCCGCTAGAAACGGACCTGATTGTAGTACCCTAAATGAATGACCTCAAGCAATGGCATTTACAAATCAGCCACTAGTCTAAAATTTCTACCTGCTTTTTGCAAAATAGTGTCATAAATTGAAAACTTATTGACAGAAGTATTCAGAAGAGGTTAAATTCTCATTTTCTGTTAAAAAAAGTATAATAAATGGCCACAGAAAACGGCATTTAAAAATCAGCAACTAACCCAAAACTTTTACCTGCTGTTAGTAAAATAGTCAGTTATAATACCACGAGTAGTCAAAGTTATGTCGAATATTTTTGTGGTGATATCATGAATGGTCATTTCCTTGGTATGAACACCATGAGTGCGAAGCACGAATGGTGTTTTCAAGTGAAATGACCATAAGTGATAACACCGGAAAAATATTCTACTTAACATTGACTCGAGTTGTATTCGGAAGACTATTCAATGAGCCAAATAATATTAAAATTACAGATCCTCAAAATTAAGTTGCACATGATTTCCATCACAACCAGCAAACAAATTTTTTTTACTCGTAACTGTTACCTCAAAAGTTTGGCGAAAAGTGTGTGTTATTCATTTGTTAAAAATATTCATCATTTTCACTAGTGGTTATCTCAGTTGTATACACCACGCGTGGTTATCTCACTAAAATTCGTTGTGATTGGTTGATAACCAAACAATATCCTATTTTTATTGGTTCAATTTTCAAAAATCACAGGTGAGTTAAATTATCTCATAAAATAAAAACTCGTTGACAGAAGTACTGACAGTTTTAATAAGGATGCTTTGTTAAAAAATATAACTTAAATTATTGTATATTCTCATTTTCTGATAAAAGAAATATATACTCTGCTCGAGTATAGATTTACTTGAGAGTCGTCTTTTACCGGATGTCTCAGGGGATTTTTTTTCATTGATATCAGTTGGGCTGTCTACAATCATTTCTAGACAGTCGCTAATAAAATGGCCAGTCATTCTACATTTAATCTTAGAAAAATTCGAACCCGTTCGGTTGCACATAAAATTGACGACGATTTGTGTAAACATGCTTGAAATTCATCATTCAAAACCCTTGATGCTGGGTTTAATGTAGGCCATTTGAGAGATCATAGACAAGCCTAAGATCTTAATCAGGTTTTCAAGTACACCGGGAGGCACAAAAGGACAAATATTGAATATAATAACGCAACGTGCGGGTGATAAAAGGAGGCGCAATGTTACAGTTGAGTCATTGATTTGAATTATAAGATGTTCCTCAACAATTTTATCAACGAAAGGCTTGGAAGTCAAAAAAACACAAACACGACTATTTGAAATACTCGAGATAAAAGTGACATTTTTAGCAAGACTATCTTACCGATAGCCTTGATGTAATCCGTTCGGGTTTGCCAGACTATAGTATTTGCTACTATAGTCAAATCTCTTTTTGGGAATAAATGTGACGGTTCTGCCGCCGCCTGAATCGCGAGAGCAAGCGACCACGAAAAGTTATCGCTCGAGCCGCAAAAACACGGACGATAACGCGAGATCTGATTCGGCCGGTAAACTTGAACAAAAATCGAGTTTACGCCACTAATTTCAGTAAAAGAATAACATTATTCGATACAAAAAAGACCCATCAGATTTTGTGTGAAAATAAACTCAAAAAAAATTGGAAAAATCTCACCAAAAACGACTGGAAATGGGGAGCTCGTCAAACACAACCTGCTCGCACAATACACTCCGCGCCATTTGATAACCCTCATCTGAAATTTTTAAGTTATTCACAATATTCTTTTCAAATGCTTTGGAAACTACAGTGCTCAACAATTTAAACTGAACACCCTAAAATTTTAACAAAGTTTAAAGTCTTATAACTCCTGCAAAAATTTATTAATTGAGATGATCTTTTTTTTTCTAGGTAGCTCATTTTTTATATTTTAAGATGTTTAATAAAGCGCTTTTTGTAAATTTGTAGTTTATACAAATGTAGGTTATACAGGGTGTCAGAAACAGGCCCTGCAATAAACGAAAAGCTTAGACTGCTCCTATTTTAACAAAACAAAAAAAATTGAATTTTGATAATGAGTTTCTGGAGAGCGCTGGATCAAATTCTCGAAACGGTTTTGCAGATTTTGAGCTAAGTTTATAAATTATAAAATTAAGACCAAAATCTAAAAAAACTGTCTTTTGCACTATGAGCAATAATTTTGTACAGTACGTTTCCGTTGCTTTCCGAAATTCAAGTTTCATATTTTTTCTTTAGAATAATCCAAAAAGAGGTAAAATTTTACATCGATTAACAAAATTATTGTTTAATACACCAAAAACAGTTTTTTTTAAATTATTGCTTTAATTTACCTATAAGTGTAGCTTAAAATGTGTAAAACTATTGAGAGCTTAATCCAGCGCTCTTCCCGAATCCATTAAAAAATCTAAAAAAAATTTTTTGTTAAAATAGAAGATGTCTAAACTTTTCTTTTTTTGCAGGGCCTGTTTTTGACACTCTGTATAACTTAAACAACAGATCTACAACAAACACTATTAAATAGCTTAAAGTACAAGAAATGATCTACCCAGAAAAAAAAATGGTTTTGATTAATAAATTTTTGTAGGAGTTACAAGACTTTAAACTTTGTTAAAATTTTAGGGTGTTCCACTTCAATTGTTGAGTACTGTATTAGCATTTTATTTCTTACCTATTTTTGCATACTAGCTAATATTAAGATAAGATTTCATAAAATAAAAATCGAGATAAAACCTACTTTTACGTTACAATAGAATATTTAATGTTATACGTCAGGGTGGAAGTCATACAAAGTATTAACAATTAATAAAAATATTTTAAAAATTATCAATTTTGCTTTATTATCTATTTTTGCAAATGAGGGTAATCAAGTGATGCTTTATACAAAGGCCAAATAGTAAAATAGACATTTCTTCAATGTTAAACTTGAAGCCAACCTTGTTCAAAAGCACACTTGCAGTTCTGTGATCAATTAGTAACGAAATGTTGACATAGTTGTCTAGTTGGACAATGATTAGTTATTTTAGGCATTGTTACGTCGAAAACAAAGCTGGTCGACTATATCAAAATCACGGCTACTTAACTTAATAACTGTTTACATAGTTTTTACGACTATTTTACTTTTACGACTTTTTAATTGGCGAGCCCTATATCTCTTGAATCAAGAATACCTGTATTCATTTTTTTTAGCCACCCTATATATAAGTTAGAACAGTTAAAGAAGAGGGGAGCAGAAAGAGAGAAATAATAAACGTAACAAAGTAAAATACGTAAAATAAACAATAATATTTTCTATTAAAAAATGCATTTTATGACTAAGAATTATTTACTTATGTTGAGACGAGACATCTGATACGCTAATGAGTTGTTTTGGGTATAGAAACCATTAATCGTTGAAGAGAATTTTATTACAGAAAAACATTTGCGCATGTTACAATAGGCACAGGAGCCTACATTTTTTAAAAATTCAACACTGTTGGACTAACAGTGGCAGAGTACACATGTAGTAACGTGTTGTGTAATCAAAGCGAGCGTATTTCCTTTCCGCTTCGTCATATCTACAATACGAGCACATTCATTTAATGTAAGATATGCCGATTGAAGACGTGCCAGCATTAATAACCATATTTTTTTAGCACTTTCCACCCTTGAATTTCCAATATGGAAAAAATGGACGAATCGGAGAAAAAATTACTAAAAGTGGTTTTCTATTGTAAGGAATCGCTTGAAAAAAATACGGAAAACCGCGATGATTTCGAGCTGATACGCTTTATGAAGATAATGATGAAGCTTCCCATTAAAGTGGTCCACTTGGAAGAAACCAAGGTAGGCATCACAGTGAACAATTTACGTATGTTAGGAGGCGAAGTGGAGAAAACAGCAAAATTACTTCTGGGAATATGGAAGGGAATAGTCCTAGCTGCCCAACGTGAATCCGATGAAGAAAATGGCGACGAGGAGGATGAAGATGAAACCGACGACGAGGATGAAGATGAAACAGTGGAAGATGAGTGCCAGAGTGGCAAAGCTCCGTCAAACGTCAGCGGCCAAACCGACAGAAGAAAAACAGAACACAAATCAGACCTTTCGCTCAGTTATCAAAAACGTGAGCGTGAAAAAAGTGAGGACAAAAAAACTAAGCATAAATCAGAATGTCACAGTTCAAGAGACAAACATCGAAATGAAGTGCACCCAAAAAAACGCGCAAGGTCAAAAAGTCAAACAGAAATTCCGAAAAAACGACCGAAAAAAGAACAAGACGATCACAAATCGAAGAAAGACTGCAAAAAGTCTGTGAACAAAGTAGATGTTCCGTCTTCAAAATTTAAAGATAAACAAAAATTGTCAAGCAAGTATGAGAATAAACATAAATCAAATACAAAACATGACGTGAAACACGGAGACAAAAAAAAGGAAGACAAGAAAATAGAAAATGTTAAAAAAGATAAAAGTGATGAAGCTAAATCTGTGAACAAAGCAGATGTTTTGTCTTCAAAGCTTAAAGATAAGCAAAAATTGGCAAAAGAAAAATATGGGAATAAACATAAGTCGAGTGGAAAACATGACTTGAAACACGGAGAAAAGAAAAATGAAGACAAGAAAACAAAAGATGTGAACAAAGATAAATGTGATGAAGCTAAATCTGTGAAGAAAGCGCATGTTTCGTCTTTAAAGCTTGAAGATAAGCAAAAATTGTCAAAAGAGAAATATGAGAATAAACATAAGTCGAGTAGAAAACATGACGTAAAACCTGAAAAGAAGGAAAAGGAAGACAAGAAAACAGAAGATGTGAAAAAAGATAAAAGTGATGAAGCTGAATCTGTGAAGAAAGCGGATGTTCCGTTTTCAAAATTGGAAGATAAGCAAAAATTGTCAGAAAAAATATATGAGAACAAACATAAGTTGAGTAGAAAACATGACTTGAAACCCGGAGAAAAGAAAAAAGAAGACAAGAAAACAGAAGATGTGAAAAAAGATAAAAGTGATAAAGCTAAATCTGTGAAGAAAGCGGATGTTCTGTCTTTAAAACTTAAAGATAAGCAAAAATTGTCAAAAGAAAAATATGAGAATAAATATAAGTCGAGTAGAAAACATGACGTAAAACCTGAAAAGAAGAAAAAGGAAGACAAAAAACCAGAAGATGTGAAGAAAGATAAAAGTGATGAAGCTAAATGTGTGAAGAAAGCGGATGTTTCGTTTTCAAAACTTGAAGATAAGCAAAAATTGTCAGAAAAAATATATGAGAATAAACATAAGTTGAGTAGAAAACATGACTTGAAACCCGGAGAAAAGAAAAAAAAAGACAAGAAAACAGAAGATGTGAAGAAAGATAAAAGTAATGAAGCTAAATCTGTGAAGAAAGCGGATGTTCTGTCTTTAAAACTTGAAGATAAGCAAAAAGTGTCAAAAGAGAAATGTGAAAATAAACATAAGTCGAGTAGAAAACATGACTTGAAACCCGGAGAGAAGAAAAAGGAAGACAAGAAAACAGAAGATGTGAAGAAAGATAAAAGTGATGAAGATAAATCTGTGAAGAAAGTGGATGTTCTGTCTTTAAAACTTGAAGATAAGCAAAAAGTGTCAAAAGAGAAATGTGAAAATAAACATAAGTCGAGTATAAAACATGACGTGAATCCCGCAGAAAAGAAAAAGGAAGACAAAAAAACAAATGATGTGAAGAAAGATAAAAGTGATGAAGCTAAATCTGTGAAGAAAGCGGATGTTCCGTCTTCAAAACTTGAAGATGAGCAAAAATTGTCAGAAAAAATATATGAGAATAAACATAAGTCGAGTAAAAAACATGACTTGAAATCCGGAGAGAAGAAAAAGGAAGACAAGAATACAGAAGATGTGAAGAAAGATAAAAATGATGAAGTTAAATCTGTGAAGAAAGCGAATGTTACGTCTTTGAAGCTTAAAGATAAGCAAAAACTAACAAAAGAGAAATGTGAAAATAAACATAAGTCGAGTATAAAACATGACGTGAAACTCCCAGAAAAGAAAAAGGAAGACAAAAAAACAAATGATGTGAAGAAAGATAAAAGTGATGAAGCTAAATGTGTGAAGAAAGCGGATGTTTCGTCTTCAAAACTTGAAGATGAGCAAAAATTGTCAGAAAAAATATATGAGAATAAACATAAGTCGAGTAGAAAAGATGACTTCGGAGAGAAGAAAAAGGAAGACAAGAAAACAGAAGATGTGAAGAAAGATAAAAGTGATGAAGATAAATCTGTGAAGAAAGTGGATGTTCTGTCTTTAAAACTTGAAGATAAGCAAAAAGTGTCAAAAGAGAAATGTGAAAATAAACATAAGTCGAGTATAAAACATGACGTGAATCCCGCAGAGAAGAAAAAGGAAGACAAAAAAACAGAAGATGTAAAGAAAGATAAAAGTGATGAAGCTAAATCTGTGAAGAAAGCGGATGTTCCATTTTCAAAACTGGAAGATAAGCAAAAATTGTCAGAAAAAATATATGAGAATAAACATAAGTCGAGTAGAAAACATGACTTGAAATCCGGAGAGAAGAAAAGAGAAGACAAGAAAACAGAAGATGTGAAGAAAGATAAAAGTGATGAAGCTAAATCTGTGAAGAAAGCGAATGTTTCGTCTTTGAAGCTTAAAAATAAGCAACAATTGTCAAAAGAGAAATATGAGAATAAACATAAGTCTAGTAGAAAACATGACGAAAATCCCGGAGAAAAGGAAAAGGAAAACAAAAAAACAGAAGATGTAAAGAAAGATAAAAGTGATGAAGCTAAATCTGTGAAGAAAGCGGATGTTTCGTTTTCAAAACTTGATGATAAGCAAAAATTGTCAAAAGAAAAATCTGTGAATATACATAAGTCGAGTACAAAACATGACGTTAAACACGGAGAAAAAAAAAATAAAGACGAGAAAACAGAAGATGTCAAGAAAGATAAAAGTGATAAAGCTAAATCTTCTCAAGAAATTAATTGAATTAAGACATCTTGGACTACAAGTGTTATGATTTAGTTATCATGTCTTATTTTATTATTATTATTATTTTTTAATAAATTTTATAAAATTTAGTCATTTCTCTTTTGACGCACGCAAAAGTTATATTAGTCGCTTTGATCTTTTTAGTTTGTTGTTTTACTTGTTTTCAAAAATTAACCAATCATAAATAAGTATTTTAAAATTCGTTTATACTTGTCTATCGTAAAAAGTAGCTTTAAAGCAAGATTTTTAAAAAATGTTAAATTGTTATCACTATATTTGGCAGCCCTGAGTGTAATCTTCAGTGTATTTGAAAGCTCTAAAGTGAACTAAAAATACCAGAAAAAAGTTGATTATTCTCCTAAGGTAAGTATTTTAAATGAAATAAATTCTACATTAGTTAGATCAAAATAATTTAAAAAACGTTTTTCTTTTTCGTGTTTATTATGACGATTTTGTAGCATTGTTTAATACAAAATAACCAAAAGCAAATTAACCATGTTAATTTTGATTAATTTCATTAAAGAATCCAAACATTTTGCAATGTTGCTAACAAAAAATATTTAACAAAAAACTTACTAGACAAATGACAGTGAATGAAGATAAAAAATAAGAACAAATACCATTAAAATAGTTTAAAAGAAAAACAGTATAAAAAATACGTGTTACATCGTTCTCATTGTGATACTCGTTCATTCTAACACTCTGGGCGGTTGTAACACTAGTTTTTAAAAAGACTATTCTACTGTGTTTAATTTGCTACATTAATTTTACATTTTGTTAAATTTTCCTCCACATTTGACATTTGAGAGAGAAACTACCCCCAACTTTTGTTCAAACGCAAAATTACCTGTTGCGATAGCTTTTAAAAGGTTTTAGAAGGTTATGTCAGTGAAATAAAATCAACATACCCTAATTTAAAAATTTAAATAAATAGCTTAATTTAAGACTTAAGAAGAGTTGTCATTCACATTTATACAATTTTGTAACGCGCCAAATAAAGATCAGTCGATATTAAGCCACTCCGACAAAAAAATCATCTCTTAATAAAGAGAAATTGTAAAATAAAAGTATTTGATTACTGGTTGGTTGTTGCATTATATGGATTGTGCAGTACATCAAAAATTTTAAAAAAAGCAATATTGCCCTGTTATTTTTGCAAAAAAACTTTTTTTAAATTAGTTTTCAAAACTTTGGTATGATAAATTTTTGCAAAAATAATAACAGTACCATATTGCTTAATATTTTTTAGAATTTTTCATGTATTACACAGTCTTATATACTCGTAGATTGATAACAAAATTATAACCTAAGAGGAGTTCGGAGTCGACAGTCCGAGTGCCGACGCGACGGCGACGGTTCCTTGTGTTCCTGCATTTTTGCTCAATTTTGGTGAGTTTGTTCCAGCTTTAATTGTTAAACCGCACCAAATTGTTGTAGCGATGTATGGACAATATATTTTCAAGTGTAAATTGGTTATATCTGATCGTAGGCTCTTAATTATGCCGTTTTCCACGAAGCATCAGCGATCTGATGCATGTGTTATCTCTTATCGGTTTCTTGCTTTCAACACCGATAAGGTTTTTCTTCAGGAGGCGTTCGCCGCGTTCGGTCGCTATAATCTTACGCCAATTTTGGGGTAAAGGGTCGGTCATATAATAAATATAGCTGAATTCACAACAGTTTTTCCTTCTTAGAATCAGGCGGTACTTCTTGCCGCTTGTGATAATTTAGTGCTTGATGATAACTTAGTTGCAATAGGTAATATTGTTACTCTAAAAAATGTTATACTTGCATCCAAAATATTGAAAAGTCGCATATGCATTTTCTTGAGTTCAAAATGTTTAGTAGATAAACATATTAAAAATTCTCCTACAGTTAATCTAAAAGGTACTGAGGTTGCTGTACGTCGACTCATAAATCTAGCGCGCAGAATAATATTATCTAGTGTGTGGCCTTTTTTTTATTTAAAATTTAAAGGTTGCTTCAGCTGCTAGGATATTAGAACCTGGTACATTCGTTTTAAAAGTACAGTAAATTAAATGCTATAGATCATGTTTATGTTTTTTAAAAAAAAGGATAACATTTTATCTTCGTTGCTCAGGCTAAGAGTGTCTATTATGTTGGGCAGGTTGATTGGATTTCTTATAGGGTGGAATTCACGGCACTCTAGTAGGATATGTTGGACGGTGAGTTTTTTTCCACAGTGAGGGCATCTCAGAGCAGCAGTTTCTTTCAGGTGGTATTCGTGGGTTATGCGTGTATGACCCAGCTTAAGACGGTTTATAATTATTTTGTCTCTTCTTTTGCGATTGTTTGACGTTCATTTTTTGATAGAAGGATGTACTTCTCTAAGCTTTGTTGTCGATTAATTCCAGCATTGCTGACCTTGGTCTCTATGTCTATTTTTTGTTAATTGTTAGATGTCTGTATGTAGTGGCTTAAGGTTTACAGGCACTTGGTTTTCGGGAATTTTCTTAGCTGTCTGGTCGGCGCGTTCGTTTTGTTCTATTCCGTAGTGGGCTGGCACCCAGATAAAGTGCACCATTGTTTTTGCCATTTGGAGTTTGTGAATTTCTTCTTGTACATTTATTACAAGTGGGTTTGTTGGATGCCGTTTTTGGATTATATGGATGCTGCTTAGTTAATCGGTGCAAATGGTAATGTTTTTGTTTATCTGTTGTTGTGCTTCGGTTGATTGTAGAGCTCTTAGTATAGCGTAAGGCTTTGCTGTGTAGACGGAGCATTCTGTTGGTAGTCGAAAGGCTCGCTGGGTGTTTGTTGCGACGTACGCAGCCCCGACAGTATTGTATTTGGAAGCGTCGGTATAAAAGGTGCTATCACTAAAAGTGCTTGCCAGAAGAGTTGTAAATTGTGTTTTCAGTATTGTCGCAGACGGGTTATCTTTTTTTTGCTGCTATTCCATGAAGAAATTTTTGGTTTTTGGAGAGGATAGACTATATAATTGAGAGAGATTTAAATTATCCATGGCTATTTTAGTTCTTCTAACGTGAGATCGAAATGTAACTAAATCGTGCAGGATCGATTGGCCAACGTACCCTTAGTTTGCTTAATAGTAATAGGCACAGCCTGCTCAATTGTGTCACATTTTGATCTCTCCTTATAAGCAGGTGTCGTACAACTGGGTTTACTGTTAAACAGTTCTACTTTGCGATTTGGGAATAGCATATTGTTTGTAAGGTTTAATTTATTTGTTGATATTTTAGCAGCGTAGCGAAGTGAGAGTTCGAACTTTCGGCTTTATAAGGATGAAGTATCTGAAAGAGCATATAGACTTTCTACTGGGGTGGTGCAGAAGGCACCTTAAGCGATTCTGAGTGACGTGTTTTGTATAGGGTTTAGCTTTTTTAGGATATTTGGTTTTGCAGATCTGTACGCTATGGCGTATAATAAGCGCGTATAGAATCTTATTAAAACGATAGTTTCAGCTCCCCAGTTCTGATGTGCTAATATTTTTAACAGTTTCATTCTGTTGTTACATTCTTTTCTAAGATTTGTGATATGTTTTTGCCAATTCAGTTTGCTATCGCATGTGATTCCTAAGTATTTTATTTTATCACAAAAGTTTAAATATTCGTGATTTAATATAACTCTAGGTGAGTGTATTTTTTTTCTTTTAGTGAAAATTACACATTTGGTTTTCTCTGGAGAGAAGCAAAAATCTGTTGTTTGAGGCCATAACTCTAATGATTTGATTGCATTTTGCATTTATTTTCCTGATGAGGTAATATCTTTTTCTTTGAAAAGAAGAGTAAGATCATCAGCATACAAAAGAGTTTTTGATGTTGTTGGATATATCATTTATTGCAATGTTAAATAAAGTGGTGCTTAGAACTGATTCCTGGGAAGTTCCGTTTTGGAGGCACTTGACAGCTGATGTGCAGCCGTTTGCTGAAACCTGGAAGCATCTATTGCTTAAGAAACCTTTAAAGAAAGCCAGTAGTTTTCCATTTATTTGCCAGTCTGCAAGTTTGGTTAATATGTTGTGTCTCCAAGCTGTGCTAAAGCTTTTTTTAAGTCGAAAAAAAAATGGATAAAACATGTTTAGACTCTGCAAACGCTTCATTTATATTGCTTTCAAGAGCAAAAATATTATCAGTTGTAGATCGATGTTAACTTGATTGGACCAAGGGAAAATAAACCCACTGGCTTATACCTAATGTAAAACCGTAAATAGACAGACGAAAACTATTTTGAGCTGGATTCAACAAATTTCTGTTTTCTAAGTACTAATTTAATCGCTTGTTTAAGATACTCTCTATTACTTTACATAAGCAGCATGTGAGTGATATAGGTCTGTAAAATGTAGCTTTATTTTTGGGTTTTGTTGATTTAAGTATTGAAATTATAGTGGCTATGTTCCAAATTTTAGGAAAAAAAATCCTGTGTGGAAAATATTGTTGAGGCATATTAAGAGGTATTATTTTAACTGCCTTTGATTCTTTTGATTTCACACAATATCTTAGAAAAGCAGATCAAGACTCTTGGATTTATGCCGTTATCCTCTATGTTTTTTTTTAAAGCTGGAGTAAAAAATAACGATTTTCAGCACGTGATGGGCCATCGTAGGCATAGGTATATGTCCAACCAGACAATAAAATCAATCTTCCTGACTCTGTAATTTTCAAATACGATAATATAAATTATCGTATTTTTTTAACATTTGACGACACTTCTTTTAAATGCAAGATGACCGGTCATTTTGCAAACGATTGTCCAACACTACTTGCCAGTCCTTCAACAAACAATGTGTCCGAAACTCTTGGAACTTCAGAAACTGTCACCGCGCAAAGTAGTGCTCTACAAACTCTTGAGAAACCTACATTAAACCTTGCTGGTAAAAGACAATTGGGGGACGATTCTTCTCTCGAGAGCTCCCCCCTATTCCCACTAAATCTGATAATGTTTAAAACTCAGGAATCTTGTGAAAGCTTAACGCTTACCTCTGATTTACGTCTTCCTGCCAAAAATTTACTGAACAACACTGATGACTACGTTTTGAACTTCGACCAAGTGGTTGAATTTATTGATAAGACTAGGGGGCGAGGAGGAAATTTTAAAATTGGTCCGCTCATACACCGATGATGTTGAAGGGATCATTAACTTGTTATACGATATTCACCCGATTGTTAAACACTCTGGCATAAAAAATAAGTGTAGAAAAATTCAAAGGAAAATTCAAAAGCCTGGGAATGTAAGAGAGACAAATTAGGAAATATTGTGGCTGGTGTTAATACCGACGGAGACGATGATAATGCAGTCGTTGTCCTGTCTATTTTGCACTAGTTACTAACTTAGATCTTTGTTTCGCTTTTTTTTGTATTTATAAAATGGCGCACTATATTTCCAGTTCGATTGTTTACTTTAATGTTGCTTCTTTGTTAGCTAAATACAATAATCTCGTGGCTTTTACAACCTTGGAACAGCCTTGCTTTATAGCATTGGCAGAAACCTGGCAATCTTCTGCAGTACCGGATGCCTTAGTTTTATAAATGGTTACACAATCTTCAGGCAAGACAGGGTGGAATAACGAGGGGGCAGTGTTTGCATTTACGTGTCGAATATTGTTTTAACAGATGCTAGAGTTACCATAGATGTTCCCACTCCGGTCATTGAATCGCTTTTTTTGCAAGTATCTAACTCTAAGTTCAATTTTGTTCTAGGCTGTATTTATCGACCCCCTGCAACAAATATTAATGACGACGTCATTACATTTGACTCATAGCAAACACTTATGACAACTTGTTTATTTTTGGCGATTTCAACATGCCCAGTCTCGTGTAGCCCATTCAAAATTTGTAATCCACTCATGCTTCGTCTCAGTTGTTAATTGATTTGTTATTGTTAAAAAATAGTCATTTGCATCAGATAGTACATGAACCAACTCGCTACAGAGCTAATCAACAAGAGTCAGTTCTAGACCTTATCATTACATCAGATAGTGGCTTACTTGCTAACCTTGAATATTTGCATCCTCTCGGTAAATCTGACCACGTAACTTTAGAAGTTATTCTTCAGCTCTGTTATATTCTTACAGCAAAATAATTGCTTTTTAAAAAGATATTATTTCGTACAACGCTATAGGTAAAAGCATTGAAGAACTTAACTGGATTAGCTTACTTAATAAGTCGTCAGTAAAAAAGAAATGGAAAAATTTTAAAAATAATTTGAACAATTCTGTTACCGCTAACACTGTTTTTAAAACAATCAAAAAGTCTTCTAAAAAGCCATGGATAAACAACAATATTCTTTGTTTAATTAAGAAAAAAATTGTTATGGCAAGCTTTTAAACACACCGATTCTGCAAACGACTATGCTTGCTCACCGTGCTTTCTCGAACAAATTATCTTCCACTATTATTAAAGCAGCTAAAGCTATTTGTCGGGTCTTGCTAAGATCTCTCAGGTAAAGGACTCTAATAATCTTATTGTTGATGATACTTTTGAATGCGTCAAAATTTTTGCAGAGTCTATTTCTAAAGATTTTATCAACGAACCAAGCATATCGCCACCTTATTTAGTTTGCGCTCCTAACCAAGATAAACTTACTGATATCCACTTTTCTGAAGAAATTATTTTTGCTAAACTAATAAAGCTAAATATTTTCAAGTCGCCAGAACCCGACAATATCACAACTCTTACTATCTTGTGTCCGTTGTTTATGCAAACCTCTTTATATGCTTATGGAACAATCGTTTTGTACTAGTGAGTTGCCTCACGATTGGAAAACAGCATTAGTTAAGCCTATCTACAAAAAAGGCGACAAATTTAATGCAGCCAATTACCGGCCTATCAGTTTAACGTCCGTTGTTTCTAAGATTATAGAAACCATTGTTTACGACCAGGCATCTATATTTCTTATTAATTGTGAAGTCTTACCATCTGAGCAACACGGTTTTTTGCTTGGAAAATCTACTTCGACAAACTTGTTATGTAGTCTCGACAATTGGAATTGGACTAGATTTCTGGATTCAGGATATTGTGTTGACGTTGCCTATCTTAATTTTTCTAAGGCTTTCGGTAGGGTGCCTAAAAACCGTCTTCTAGCCAAACTTAAACATCATGGAATAAAAGACCGTCTTCTTTACTGGTTAAAAGCTTTTCTCTCAGATCTTTCTTTTAAAGTCAAGGCAATTCACTTAGTGATGCACTTCCTGTGTTAAGTGGAGTACTTCAGGGCTCAGTGTTGGAACCACTTCTTTTCATTGTATATACCACGGATTTAAAAAGTCTCTTATCATTATCATCAACCTTTGTAATGTATGCAGATGACATTAAAATCTATAACTCCAGTTTTAACCCTGCTATCTTGACTAAGGATCTTTTGGCAATTTCTAGTTGGTCCAAAGAGTGGCTACTTCCATTTAACGTAGAAAAATGTTCTATGCTGCACTTAGGCACAAAAAATCTAATGCATAATTACTATGTTAACAGTCGTAAGTTGTCGGTGGCTGAATCAGTTTCGGACCTCGGTATCACCGTAACAACTTCATTATCCTGGTCTGCGCACATAACAAAAGTTATCAAGAAGACCAACAGAATGGTTTACTTTATTAGAAAAATGTTTTCTGGGTCTAACCAAGGACTTGTGTGATCATTCAACGTCCTTGGTCTAACCCTATTGTGATAGTTAAACTTTATAAGATTTACGTTTGACCCATTTTAGAATATGCAAACTCCTACAAATTTACCTGTTTTCTCAAAAATAAACAACCAAAAAAATCTAAAAAACTAACAAAATACCTTGTTTTTAATCACTTCAAAATGGTTTTTTATTTCTGAACCAAACCATTTGGCGCATGCAAAAAATAGAAAAAAACAACACAAATAAAAGAGGTATATTTGGAGCTTTACAAACCAAGACAAAATCCTACAAATTTATATGTTTTTCCAAAAGCAAACAACCGAAAACGACATGAATTCTTTAAAAATCATAATTTTTTATGCGCCCAAAAAATACTCGAAAATCAATAAACCACCAGAAAATGGGCAGATGGGAAAACTGTTGAAAATCATCCAAAATCAAGCATAATTACATTAAAAGCATCCAAAATCAAGTATAATTACATTAAAAGCACCAAAAAAAACTTACAAAATCCCTTTATTTTTAGACACCCTAAAATGAATTTTTATTCCTGGACCAAGAAAATTGGCGCATGCAAAAAATTCACCGGTTAGAATGGCGACCGGTAGAAATATTAAACAAATAAAAGCTCTTATTTTAAATACTCCAATATGGCATTTTATTTCTGGACCAAGCCAATTAGCGCGTGCAAAAATCATTTAAAAACTATTGAAAAAGAACCAAACATCTTATCCAAATCTCTCAGTTTTTAACAACCCTGAAATGGATTTTTTTTATGTGAGGGTCAGGGCATTTAGGCATTTTAAAAATACAATAAAAATTAAGGAAATTTGTCTCAAAAAGTTATTAAAATTATTAAAAACATAAAGTTTCTCAGGTTAAGATACCCCAAAATGGCTTTTCATTGACAGACCAGGATAATAATAAGTGAAATAAAAAAACCAGACCGAAAAAAAGCCTGCATTTTTATTCAAATCCACACAAAATTAGTGATTATGAACAAGAATTTTTAAGCATCAGGCATTAGACGAATGAGAAAAACTTGTAAGCATTTGATAAATACTTTTCAGGGAATTTAGTACACAATTTTTCCCATGCCTATAAAAATATTAGAAAATTTTATTCACGAATTTATTTCCCTTCGTCTCATCATCAATCATTTATGGTATTTTCTATTAAACAATTAAAAGTAATGAAATAAATACCTATTTGTTTATATTAGATATGTAATTTCATTATTTATTTTCACTGAATTCTTGTCTCTGTTAATTGTCCTGTTTTTTAATTTTTAAGTATTTTAGTTGCAATTGTCAAAATTGTTTATCTAGAGCTAGTTTGATTCTACTGATAAATAATGCTATCTGAAAGAACAATTAACCACAATTTGTAAACATAAGGCCCTTCAAATTTTTCTTGAATTTTGAGATTTGCTTAGAAATTTTATTTTACAACTTAAAATTATTATTTTAGAAAATATGTATCACCATCATTAGGTAATTAGGTTCTTCTGTGATTTTACAGAATATACTGTTGTTGCTTTTTTTATAGATTTTTATTTGTTTTCTTGCTCTATTGTGGGTTTTCTTTTGTATTTATAATGTTATTTTTTGCTCGAAACTCAGTAATTGGCTACTAGCCAGTTGAGTTTCTTTACAATAATAAATAAATAAATTTACTCGGTGGATCATTTGTAGAACAAGTTTTTCACGTGGTTAATCTGAATAATCATAAAAATACATACTCTTAAAATTATGACTAATTAAAATTCTTGTTCTTCCGTAACAATTTAAACAACTCATTAGGAAAACTTATTTAAGCAAAATTACTAATTTTATTTTAAAGCAAATACAAAAACTTAAATAATAAAAAAAATAATAGAACTTATAAAATTAGCTAATTATAAATTAGCAATAAAATAGTAATCTTACCCGAGCTATGAAATATCGACAAACCGCGATCAAAATAATTGAAACTTTTACTCAGTACAAGTCACATAGTGACTTAGAAGGATTTTTATGTTCTTTTTCACTTCTAAACTTACAACGTTAGCAAGTTCTTCTGGCAACACGTCTCTTAACGAAGATTTCAACTCGTTCTTTAGTTGACTCATCTCAGTTTTCAACTCAGTTTTCATCTCGACTCTCAGTTGATTCATCTCAGTTTTCATCTCGGCTCGCAGTTGATTGACTTGTGGTAGTCTTTCCTATCTAAGACTAAAATCTAAAATCATAAGACCACTAACATATCATGGTAAACAGCTATTCTTTCAACTTACTAACAGTATTAATTGGGAATTTGTGAATACCGACATTGATGTTTCAAATAAAACTCATATGCTTATAAATAACTTATATCACAGTTTTGAGATGGCTTTTCTTCACAAAACTATTAAACTTAATCATAACGTAAAAAAAATAAACAAATGGTTCTCTCCTCTTCTCCATACAATGCGCGAAACTTTGTATTTTCTAAATGACTTGTATAGACGTGACATAACTAACTTGGAAAACAAAAAATTGTTAAAATCTTTTAGACAGAAATACAATTTAGCTATTAAAAATGCCAAAATAGCAGCAAATAACAATTTTATAAAAAACAATAGAAACCCTAAAAATATTTGGAAACTTGTCAATACACATAGAAACAAAGATGGACATAAAAAAACCAGTAATATATCTGCTGAATCTTTCAATTTTCACTTTTGTAATATTGCATTGGATACTGTTAAAGCAATTCCAAAAACAAATTTAGATCCCATAAAATTCATGAATAGTAAGGGAACCTCGACTAGAAATAATAGTGAAATATTTTATTTTAAAGAAGTATGTGAAGTCAAAGTTAGGGACGCTTTTAATAGCCTAAAGAATAGCAAGAGTAGAGATATTTATTCCTTGAGTACTGAATTACTCAAATCTGTACAAAATTTATTAATCACACCGGTTACTAAACTATTTAATGAGTGTATAAAAAATAATATATTTCCCGATTGTTTAAAAATAGCTGTTGTAATACCTATCTTCAAAAAAGGTGATTTAGAGGATCCTGGAAACTATCGCCCGATCTCACTTCTACCAATAATTTTTAAAATCTGGGAAAAACTTCTCAAAAACCAAATTGTTGACTTTTTCGAAAGTAATAAACTATTTTCAAAATATCAGTTCGGATTTAGAAAAAGTTGTTCTACAGAAAATGCTTTACTTAATCTTGTTAATAACATCATAAATAGTTTTCAACATAATAAGTCATATATAACTTCTTTCTTAGATCTAAGTAAGGCATTTGACTGTGTGCCCCATGATATATTGTTGCAAAAATTATCCTACTATAATTTTCATGATAGCAGTGTAGCCTTAATAAAATCTTATCTACAAAATCGTAGTCAATGTACTATGTTTAATAATGTCTTATCTACAGAAAAGCAACTTTCTCATGGTGTTCCCCAAGGCTCAGTGCTTGGCCAGTTCTTTTCTTAATTTACATCAACGATTTCTCTAATTTTATTCCTAATGCAGATGTTACACTTTATGCTGATGACACCTCAATTGAAAAATCTGGGACAAACTTAGATATTCCAATGCTCGAAACATTAAATTTAGCTGAATTTTGGTTTAACCGTAACTTTCTAAGTCTAAATAAAAACAAAACAATTAATGTACTTTTTACGCTGAAAACTTCAGTTTCTTCTGATATAAGTCTAAGCAATAATGTTAAATTCTTAGGTATCAATTTTGATTCTACCCTGAGCTGGCAAAGTCATGCAGATATTACGTCCAGCAAAATATCAAAAAATATATATCTCCTCAGAAAACTCTCAAGTACTACAACAACTTATGTTTTGAAAATAGTTTACTATTCATTAATCCATAGTCATTTTAATTATGGTATTCTGATTTGGGGTCACTCCCCAATATTACAACAGCTATTCGCACTACAAAGGAAAGCTATACGTATAATTGCTAACCTAAAATACTGTGATGATTGCAAAGAAGGTTTCAAATCACTAAAAATATTAACTTTACCATGTTTATATATTTTCAGGTCTCTGGTGTATATTTATGGTAACTTACAAAACTATTCTTTTTTAAAAGATTATCATGAATACAACACTCGATCGAATAATCTGTCTTTCAATCAAATAAGATTAACTAAGTGTCAAATAGCCTCGAATTATTTTGGAATCAAATTTTATAATGCTTTGCCGGTTGAAATCCGCAAATTGACAACACATAAATTTACAAACTTTGTAAAAAACTATCTCACAGCAAACGCATTTTATACTTTCAATGAGTTCTTGAGTAATATTCCTCAAGCTTGCGCTGCTGTGGGATAGTCGTAGCTATACCTAGTTAATTTTTATATAATCTAATGTTGTTAAATGATTTTCTTTGACGTATGTAAATACTTTTGTATGTTAGCACGAATAAAGATTATTATTATTATTATTATTATTATCTATCTCTATCAAGATAAACTGTAATAGTGCTTTCTTCGTATAATAAATACTGAATCGATTATCCGCGTATTTTCTTTGTAATTAAATGCGTATTACCTGTTGGTACAGCTGCATTGACATTAGTCAGTTTTCTTTCCTGTTCAAAATTTGTTAGCAATTATTACAAGCATCTGATTTCCGAGCGAAATAATCTCACTTTTTAAAGTAATAATCTCATTTTTGGCTACAAGAATCTCTTTTGTAAGCGCATTATTCTCATCTTGCAGAGTAATAATGTTTTCTTGGAGTGAGGTAATCTTATTTTGGCGTTTACTGCAATTAAGTTTTTGATTCATTAATTCTCCATTAATATTTTTGACTTTATTATTCCTTTTAGTTAAAGCCATCTCTAGAGTTTTTTGCAACGTTATATATTTTGTTACCTTTTTCTCATTTTTTTTTATCTTTTCCTGAAGTTTTATTATTATTTCTTCTTTCTGCTCGCTCGATTCTAATACTAATACTTTATTTTCCATATAGATACATATATATGTATGTATATCAGGAACGTCACAAATACAACAAAATACAATTAGGAAATCAACCTGATAGCAGAATCGAAAAATTCAGTAAGCGAATAAAAACAGTTCTCTTTTAGAAAATCGTTTTCAAGAGTTCTGAATTGTTTATAACTAAGTTTGGCACATTTGAAATTTATTGGCAAACCATTGTATATTTTAATACATTTTATAAATGTCGAGTTCGAAATTTGCGAAAGTCTGTGAGGTGGAATGAAGAGATTATTTATAGATCTAGTTTTATATAAATTGACTTCATCACAGGTTACAAATTTTATAATATTTTTTCTGACATAAGCAGCACATTCTAGAATATACATACAAGGCAGAGTTAGAATATTGTGTCGTTTGAAATATTTCCGACATGATGTTGTAGCAGATAAGTTAAGCAGTGTTCTTAGTATTCTTTTTTGTTCTATGAAAAGTTTATTTAAGTGAGTCGAACATCTCCAACAGAGTAGGCCATATAGTAATATAGAATTTACAGACCCATAATAATATGTTATCAAGGTAGGGATACTAACCAAATGTCTTAATGAAAAACAGTATAATTTAGAGTGGCGAGTTTTTTAATTAATATGGGTAATATGCAGTTCTCAAGATAATACATTGTCTAATTGCATTCCCAAAAATTTTATATTTGTGCTTTGTTTTGATAATTCATTGTTAGATGTTATTAGTATAATGTCATTTATCCTAGTGCCAATAGGAGCAAACAAAAGAAATTGGGTTTTGCTGGTGTTAAGACTTTGACCATTGCACACCACCTCATCATGTCTTCTACACCCTTATTTGCTCTTCTATTTAGTTCAGCAATGTTGTCTGCAGTAAGTACAATTGAGACATCGTCAGCGAATAGAGTGACAAAAGCGGATTTTAAAGACTCAGGAAGGCCATTGATGAAGATGACAAACAGCAGTGGCCCCAATATACTCCCATGATTCAATTTTTATCATGTCTCATTGGTATTTAATAAGTATTGATAAGTATGACTTCAACCAGTCCGAAGCGAGACCTCGTACGCCGTAAGCATGTATTTTCTCTAATAGTGTCAAAGGCTCTCGAGAGATAAAAAAAATACCAACTGTTTTTTTTTGCACAATTTAAATTTTCCAGTATTTTTTCATAAATTGATAGTACAGCCTCTTGGGTAGAGTTATTTGCTCGAAAACCATAATGTCCAATTGTCAGTAGATAGTGTTTGTCTAGAAAAGATCTAAGACCTATTTTAAATAATTTTTCAAAAATTTTCGAAAATACTGACAATAGAGCGACTGGTCTATAATTTTCGAGCAAATCGTTTTTCCCATTCTTATAAATTGGAATAATTTTAGAAATTTTTAGTTGTAATGAAAAATATCCTGTTTTAGATGAAAGATTTATTAAATATGTTATAGGTCTTAATATAGGATCAGCACAGTTTTTTACTAGACAACACGGATTTCATCTGGACCTGCCGAGGATTTTTTTGAAGTTCATATTATTATATTGAACATTTTATTTTCTGATATGGGGCTTAGGAATAAACTTGCCCTATTAGAAAATTTTAGAGTTTTGTCAGTTATATTTTGATTTTGACGAATCAACTTTTCTGAATTTATAAGGAAATTATTAAAGGCATTAGCTTGATCGAATTTATCTTTATAACTTTTTCCGTCGTTTTTTAATATATCTGGAAGATGACTTTTTTTTGTTTATTATCAATATTATTTCTGATTACGTTCCATATAGCTTTTGATTTGTTAGGAGCATTTGTTATCATAGAGTCAAAATATTTTTCCTTAGTGATGTTAATTTTATTTTTGTGTTGTTTTTTAGCGCATCATATTTTACTTTTATTCCTGGATCTTTATAGGTTTTATAGATACGTGGAGCGAGGAATAACAGGAGTGGGCATAAACTTGAAATCTTGGTCGATCGCCAAACACCTTTTACGATAGTTTTCACTGTACTCAGGATAGCTTTTTCCCCCACTACAAATTTGCAAACAGTGGTCTTGACAATAGAATAAGCTCGTAAAAGATGTCTGCACCTCGACCAAAAACCTAACATTGTCGGTATAGGGCATGCCAACTCCTCTTATTCATCCCTCCACGTAAAGATATAGTATAAGTCTCTGAGCCTCTTGCCATCTTGAATTATTTCATGTGATAACCAGGTTTTTTTGATTCTTATACTAGAATATCTTGACCAAAAATTTATAAGTGGGAAAGCGATACTAAATATATTATCAAAAATTTTAAAAGATATTCGAAACTACTGCTCTTCATTTGGTTCATTATACATTTTTTGCCATGTTTCATTATTTAGTAGTTGTCTGAAATAATCTTTACTTGTTTGTGAAAAATTACGCTTTTTAATGTATGTATTTTTTACAGTATGTTTAATTTCAAAACTCACAATTTGCGCCTCATGATCAGATAAACAGTTATTTAATGTTTCTAATTTAAGATTGTCTAAGTCAGCATCAGAAAAAATATTATCAATCAGTGACATACTTTCGACTAGAATTCGTGAATATCCGATGCGAAAGCAATGATGACTAAACCCATATGAAATGAATAAATCGATTAAATTTTGCAAGTTTCCATTAAAATTAAAAAAGTTTTGGTTAAAGTCTCCACATATAAATTTTTCTCCTTTTGATTTAATGATTTAAAATAATAGTTTCTCAATCAATTGTAAAAACAAATTAAAATCTCCATCAGGTGAACGATAAACACAAAAAACATGAATATTCCTTTTCCCGATATTAATAGTAGTTAATACATCTTCAAAAGCTTTGTCAACACTATCAAAATTTAAGGATTTTACTACAAAAGGTAAGTCTTCACGCACAAGAATAACTACGCCACCACCACGGCAATGTTTCCTACAATAGTCAGCGCCCACTTTGTAATTGTCAATTTTTAATATGTCAATTTTCGGCAATGATAACCAAGTCTCTGTTAAACATTCTACTTCTGAATACTACGCATCAGACGAAAACGCGTGGATCATATTTTGTTTATTACGTATACTAGGCACGTTTAAATTTAAAATTTTTACCTAATAGGTTCTTGTTGAAGTCTCGCCATTGTGTTGATACACTTTATCCGTTTGCACATTTGGATTTCGTTTCACCTGGCCGATATCATCTAGTTGGGTTTTGTTTGTCCTTTCCTTTTTCCTCTTAAATCACATGTTCTTGTATTTTTTGTCGCAAGAAATTGTTTTCCTCTTCAAGAAGCATCTCAGAAATCGATTTATCTTCTTTAACGGCCATTCTGCTTTCTGAAAAAGAGTAATAAGAACAATTACATATTCACACCACTAAATTTAAGGGCTTGAAATAATACATAAAATCTATCACAAAACAGAATGAAAAAAACGTGAAACCACACAATTTTCAAGCTAAAAATCAAAATCTTGTGTTTTTTAAAGGTTTGAGAGGTTTATGGTGACTTTAAACCTTGGGAAACTTGCGTCATCTTGATTCTCAGGTGTTCGCAGGTGACTTTCTACTGAAACAACCAATGGAGTTTTGTTTCTCCGATGTGCCACTGTTGCCCACGTTGTTGATTTTGTTTGGCATTTAGTTTGTTTTTGCAAGTGTTTTTTCTCGGCTTGTTTTTCCTTTTTAGTACCGTCGAAGTTTTCCAGCTGAGTACTTGTGGAAGCGCTGTTATCCTTAACAGCTGTGCTTTGTTTACCTATTATTGCTGTTTCATTTTTCTTTATTGATAATTTATCTTGAGAAGGTTTTTGGAAGCGTTGTATATCACCTTTTTTCGGTTCCAGGAGATCTACGAGGTCATTTAATAAATTAATTTTGCTTCGTAGCTCTATAATTAACACATCTCTTTGCTTTAAAATATAATGAAGGTACTTTACGTCACTTGTCTTTTCTTCTTGCGTCCCAGAAGATGTCAATTTCTTGCGCATGATTATCAGCAGTGTCCTTGTCAGAACAGCCTTCATCACCAACTTCCGTATTACACTTCCATATATTTCGCTTCATGTGAAAACCACGTAGGTCAATATTCACACATTTCGCATAAAAACTATTTTCACAAACAGTGTACGTAACTATCATCACTTTCGTGTCTTGGATAGGAGAATTAGAGAGAGCGCACGAAACACGTGAACTACCAGCCATTATTAGTAGGCAACATTCTAATTCTTTGTGCATTATTTCGACTATTTTTGTTTCTAGTTCTTTTCTGGACCGCTGCATTTCTTTAACTTAAATCACATGTTCTTGTATTTTTTGTCGCAAGAAATTGTTTTCCTCTTCATGAAGCATCTCAGAGATCGATTTATCTTCTTTAACGGCCATTCTGCTTTCTGAAAAAGAGTAATAAGAACAATTACATATTCACACCACTAAATTTGAGGACTTGAAACAATACATAAGATATATCACAAAACAGATTTAATGACAAGCTCAGTAAAATCTGATACGACCATTTCTGTAAAAAAATCTTTTAACTTTTGTTGATTCATTTTGTCCTTTGTTTGTAATTTTACCATTAGGGTATTGGATTTGAGAACTTAAAATAAACTTCAAATTTTTGTCGATAAGTTTCGCGGTTTTATTATTTTTGATACAACGACTATGTGTTGTGTCAAGTTGTGTCAAATACGTTAAAGACAATCTCCAGAGTATACAAAATTATGTTGCATAAGTTTTTTTTGAACAACTATCCCTGGATTCTTAAAACATTTGAATTAGTCCATTATTAACCTAGGTTAATTACAGAAAAAACCAGTAGCAGAAAAATTCAACTTCTCAGTTGGCTAGGAGACGCAATAATGGTCAACTTCATAAATAACTAGTAGTGGAAAAAACAAATTTTCCAGAAAAGAAAACACGATATTTAATAGTCATTTTTTTTTTTTAGAATTTCAGGTAATATAACAACGCATGAGGTCTCAGGTGATCCTATTCATTATGAGAATTAAATAATTTTTTATTTACGTATAGAAAATATAATGAAAATAAAACCAAATGTCAATGATTTGGAATTCTATCAAAGAGGAAAGTTTTATCCAAGTACCTACCTCTTGTGTAAAATAATTATTAGGAGTTGACCGCTTGATGTGTGGTCTCAAGGCGATTGTAAATCATTGAAGAAGCTTCACACTTTTCATTCAAGAGTAATGGTGGTTGTATTTGTTTTTTGATTTTTTTTAGAATTTAGATTCTATGATCATCAAAACAAAATGTAGCAGAATGCACATTGTGATTATATACAACTCTGTTAAAAAAAAGAGTTAAAATATTATACCGCTTCAAAGAAAAATGGGCCCAAAGATTTACAATAATTGCGATTTATTAGTGAAATTACACTATTCTCTACAAATAGAGATATCGACCTGGTTGTAGAATTAAAAAATACAGTTTTTAGACGGGCCCAAAGTTTAGACATATTCTTATGTATTTTTCAGGCACTGCCGAAGACCCTTAAAACTAGAACTATCACCAGGAAAAATTGTTGCGTATATTGCAATTACACACTGTATATTAAAAAAAGGTTGTAATATATTTTATATCGTTCAAAAAATTTAAAAAAAAAAACTTCATCAAGGTGTATTTCAAAAACTATAGACATTCTATGTCTATAGACTAAAGACAAGTTAGGTTATTTCGACTTCTTTTGTTATGTAATGGTTAAATTTACCAAATATACTTCAAAGTGACAATGTATAAAAATTTTTTTTTTTTTTTTGGACATGGAAAATGCATTTATGCACACCAGAATCAAGCAGGGGTCTGGTAGTGTGGGGGACTCGACCGTCTTTTACGCTATGCTGGTAAATACCCACTAAAACCCCTCGGAGCTGTGCAGGTCTGGAACTTGATTCGGTCCTTTCTCTAGGAACAAGAGTGGGAAAGGACCGCGCTCCAACTCGGAATTTGGCTCTTTTGAACCACGAACAATTACTTTAGACGCGAGGAGTGGGAATACCCCAGAAAAAACCCAAACACTCCGGGTTGATTAGACCGGGGGGAATCGAACCCGAATCCTCCCCAATGCAAGGCTACCTCGCCAAGCACACAGCCACTGTGTTGGGTTATCAATGATCACTAGTCCTAGGATTTTTTGGAAGCTACGGCCAGTCGACCAGTTTACGTATGTTGCGTTATTAACGAGCGACGCATAGCCAAGGTCCTGACTTCAGTGAGCCGCAAAGTTGTCATGGTAACCCAAAGGCGCGCGTTTGCAAGGGTCTGTATTAACGCTAAATAAGCAAGTAATTATGTACTTTCTCATAATTTTTCTTGACTCTTAAAGTTTCCATTTGGTGAAATGCTGCTCTAGCTGCGTACGAAGCCGGGCTGTACAGGTCGACCCTAATCCCAGACCGGGCAGTCATACACTCCAGCATTTATTTTTGTAGTTCTATGTCAAAACCTTCCACTATGGGCATGGATAGTTTTTGCCGATTTAATCGGTCAGTTTTGCTAATTAAGATTCTATACTTTGACCCAGATCTGCTTCTGGAACTCCTCTGGCTCTGCCTTCTCGTAATCTAATTTGAAAATATATTTTTCCCTGATGTCATTTTCACCGTTTTTTTTGGGGATTGCTGTTGTCAACACGATGTGTGGAGCTTGATTTATCGGCCATTTATTTGTATTAAGTTCCTTTAGCTCAGGGTACCTGTCCCCATAGAGCTTGTGTATTCCCCACGCCATTTTATCATCGTCCTTGTTTACTATTACTAGTACTGCCAGGTCTCCGTTTATTGCCTGCAATGAATTCCCTACAGTCTGCCTAACTCGAGCGAATACCTCGTTTGTTCATTTTTTTTTTTAGCTATTTCTCTAAAGCTATTATAGTCCTTTACTTTTCCAATTTGCACTTTGTCCACTTCTTCTTAAAACCGTTTTTTGCATTTGTTGCAAAGTGATCTGCTGTTTTCCTTCTCTTCCTTTCTCAGACGCTTAGTGTCTTGGTTGAATATACTCATAATATTATTTGTCATTAGCCGGGACATAATGATTTTGACGCCATTTACCCTTTCCTTTAATTCCATGGATACTCCACTTCTTTCAACCCAGTTGCTTAGAGATGATATTGTGCTAAATTTTTATTTAGCCAGGTGATTGAATTGTAAGTTGTATTGTTAAAATGTCGGTGTTATAATTTTTCGTCAGCCTGATGATGTCTGTGGTTAATAGACAAAACGTTGCATAACAGTCTATTTAATTCCTATAAGTTCCCCACCAGTCAATTTTCAATCTGATGGCTATTTCATTTGAAGATCTTTTCTCCACAAGATTAAAAAAAATTAAAGTGAGCACATGTTACATTACTGAATTCAAAAAAAAACATGCTCTTTTAAAGATAATTACATTCGACTCTTTGTGTAGTTTAAGAAAAACTAGATGGTAGTAAATTAACAAATACAAAGTGACTTTGAAGTATATTTGCCAAATTTAACTTGCTATAGTACATAATAAAAGTAGTCGAAATAACCCAACTTGCTTTATACAAATGTTTATAGTCTTTGAGGTACACTCTGTAGAACTTTTTTTTTAAATAACATTATTTTTAAGATATACGATGTATGACAACCATACCATATACCATGTAAAAATTTATGCTCAAAAACAGTGCCATGTATTATGTATATCAAAAATTGTGTTTTTTGGAAAAAAATGTCTACAGCGTATATCTCAAAAACTCAAAACAGTTTCATAAAGCAAATTGGATTTTTTAGCATTGTTTCAACAAGGGCTATCACCTGGTATCCCATTGTATCTCGATAAAAAAAAAAATTCCTGAAAAAGTTCTACAAGTTGTATCCCAAAAACTATAAACATTTGTATAAGGAAAGTTAGTATATTTCGACTTTTTCTATTATGTACTATAGCTAGTTATATTTCCCAAACATACTTCAAAGTCACCCTGTATCTCAGATGATATAATTTAGAAACTTATGTTTCCCAAATTACTACGTGCTCTGTTAAACCGTTGTGAAAATTACATTTACCTGTATTCATACTTTTTAGCGACCCTGTATACAAGTTAAAACAGTCAAAGAAGAGGGGAGGAAAAAAAAACAAAATTCGACGAATTGTAATATATTCGGCATGATTTCGCAGAGTTCACAGACGGATCAAAACACAAAAATATAGAAAATTTTGATTTTAAGAAATTAAACATACATAACAAATTAATAATAAATAATAAACGTAATAAAGTAAAAAACGTAAAAAATAAATAAACAATAATTTTTTCTCATAAAATATGCAATTTATGACTAATAATTATTGACTTAGCTAGAGACGGTGCATCTGATACGACAATGGGTTGTTTTGGATTTTGGGTTGCTTCGGATGCATTAACCAATTAATGGTTTCGGAAAATTTTATTGAAAAAAAAACATTTGCGCATGTTACAATAGGCACAAGATCTCAAAAACTACATTTTTTGAAAATCCAACACTATTGGACCAACAGTGGCAGAGTACACATGTAGTAACGTGTTATGTAATCATTCCTTTTCGCTTCGTTATTTCTACAATACGAGCACATTCATTTAATGTAAAATATGCCGATAGAAGGCGTGCCAGCATTAATTACCATATTTTTTAGCACTTTTCACCCTTGAATTCCCAATATGGATAAAATGGACGAATCAGACAAAAAACTACTAAAAGTGGTATTCTATTGTAAGAACTCTCTTGAAAAAAATACGGAAAACCGAGACGATTTCGAACTGATACGCTTTATAAAAATAATGATGGAGCTTCCCATTAAAGTGGTCCACTTAGAAAAAACCAAGGTTGGCTTCACAGTGAACAATTATATAAATTAGGAGGCGAAGTAAAAAAAAGCAAAATTTCTTCCGGAAATATGGAAGGGAATAGTCCTAGCTGCCCAACGTGAATCCGAGGAAAAAAGTGGCGACGAAGAGGATGAAGATGAAACCGACGACGAAGATGAAGATGAAACAGAGGAAGATGAGTGCCAGACTGGCAAAGATCCGTCAAACGTCAGCGGCCATACAGGCAGAAAAGAAACAAAACACAAATCAAACCCTTCTCCTAGTTATCAAAAGCGTGAGCGTAAAAAAAATGAAGACTGAAAAACTAAGCATAAATTAGAATGTCACAGTTCAAGGGACAAACATCGAAATGAATTGCACCCACAAAAACGCGCAAAGTCAAAAATTCAAATAGAAACTTCAAAAAAAACAACCGAAAAAGGAACAAGACGATCACAAATCGCAAAAAATCTGTGAACAAAACAGATGTTTCTTATTTAAAATTTGAAGATAAACAAAAATTGTCAAGTAAGTATGAGAATAAACATAAATCGAGTGGAAAACATGAAGTGAAACAGGAAGAGAAGAAAAAGGAAGACAAGAAAACAGAAGATGTAAAAAAACATAAAAGTGATAAAGCTAAATCTGTGAAGAAAGCAAATTTTTCGTCTTCAAAGCTTGAAGATAAGCAAATATTGTCAAAAAAGAAATATGAGAATAAACATAAGTCGAGTAGATAACACGACTTGAAACCCGGAGATAAGAGAAAGGAAGACGTAAAAACAGAAGATGTGAAGAAATATAAAATTGATGAAGCTAAATCTGTGAAGAAAACGAATGTTTCGTCTCTAAAACTTGAAGAAGCAAAAATTGTCAAAAGGGAAATATGTGAATAAACATAAGTCGAGTAAAAAACATGACGTGGAACACGGAGACAAGAAAAAAGAAGATGTCAAGAAAGATAAAGATAATAAAGCTAAATCTATGAAAAAACAGGATGTTCCCTTTTCAAAACTTGAACATAAGTAAAAACTGTCAAAAAAAAATATCAAAATAAACATAAGTCCAGTAGAAAACATGACGTAAAACCCGGAGAGAAAAAAAAGGAAGACAAGAAAACAGAAGAAGTGAAAAAAGATAAAAGTGATGAAGCTAAATCTTCTCAAGAAATTAATTAAATAAAGCCCTCTTCGGCTATAAGTGTTATCATTTACTTTATTTTGTAAAATTAAAAAAATCATTCTTTTTTGAAGCACTGTTATCTTGAAAACCGTGAAAGCCATATAAGTCGCTTTGATCTTTTTAGTTGGTTGTTTTACTTGTTTTCTAAAATTAACTAATCACAAATAAGTATTTTAAAATTCATTTATTTAGTATGGCTATCGTAAAAAACATCTTTACAGCAAAATTTAAAAAAAATGTTAAATTGTTATCATATTGGTATGTAGCCATTAATTATTAGCAGTCACTAGTTTTGGCAGCCCTGAGTGTCATCTTAACTGTATTTGAAAGCTGAAAAGTGATCTAAAAATCCCAGAAAAAAGTTGATTATTCTCACAGGGTAAGTATTTTAACTGCAATAAATTATACATTAGTTAGATCAAAATAATTTAAAAAACGTTTTTTTTTCGTATTTTCTATGACGAGTTTGTAGCATTGTTCAGTTCAAAATAACCAAAAATTATATTAACCATGTAAATCCCAAGATTTTGATATGTTGCTAACAAAAAATATTTAACAAAAAACTTACTAAATAAATGACAGTGAATAAAGATAAAAAATAAAAACAAATACCATATAAAGTAGTTTAAAAGAAAAACAGTATAAAAAAATATGTGTTACAACGACCTCATTGTAGCACTCGCAATACAGTGTGGGTGGTTGTAACACTAGTTTTTAAAAAAATATATACTAGTGTTTTTAATTTGCCACATTATTTTTACATTTTGTTGAATTTTTCTCCACATTTGACATTTGAAAGAGTAACTACCCCCAACTTTTGTTCAAACGCAAGATTACCTGTTGCGTTAGCTTTAGATCTTAAAAAGTTATGTCAATGAAATAAAATCAACATTACCGTAATTTGAAAATTAAAATATGTAAATAGCTTAATTTAAGACTTTAGAAGCATTGTCATTCACATTTATACAATTTTGTAATGCGCCAAATCAAAATTAATCGATATTAAGCCATTCCGACAAAAAATCATTTCATAATAAAGAAAAATTGTAAAATATTAGATTACTGGTTGGTTGTTGCATTATATAGATTTTGCAGTACATCAAAAATTCAAAAAAAAGCAATATGGCCGTGTTGTTCTTGCAAAAAAACTTTTTCTAAATTAGTTTTCAAAACTTTTGTATAATAATTTTTATGCGGAAATAATAACAGTACCATACTGCTTAATATTTTTTAAAAATCTTTCATGTATTACACAATATTATCTGAATTGATAACAAAATTATAACCTAAAATTATTATTATAAAATTATTATTATTTATTTATTATAAAACATAACAAAAAAATTTAAACATAGAACTTTGGAGTCATGACTACTTAATTTTTGTTGAAGACTATTTTGTGGCGTCGGCGTCGTTTCGGTTCCGGAACTTCTGAGTTGCCCAATGCCGGAGCGTCACGACGCCGGGTGTAATTTTCATCAGGATAGCATGAAAGAGAGAGGGTGATTGTTGTATTAGAGGATAAAATCGATAACGTTATCTACCCCTTCATGATATTCGCCATCTGCTAAATAAATAGGACAGCAGCAATTCACCCACGCATAAAAATCTGTAAAATTGTTTTCGTAAATGAATTATACAATTCGTAACAGAAAATTACTGTTAGTCATTAAAAATGAGTAACAAATTCAGTTGGAAACAACAATGTTTTAGTTTCAGTTCATCGAATTTTTGAGTAAAATGCTTTTCATTTTAACAACAACTGTAATAACCTTGAGTAAGTAAATAAAATAGTTGGTTTTATTTTTTCAAATAAAATTATAAAAAGCAAAATATTAAATAAATTATAAAAAATCAACAGTTGTCATAAACAACGCTCCTATTAGTCCTATTTCAAAACGTTCATTTAGTGGAGTAAAATCGAGTTTGAGTCATACAAAGGTATTAATTAAATGCCGCCTATCCTAGATAACATCTAGGGGCAGAAAAATCCAAAATTGCAAGTTTTTCTAATAAGTCACATTTTTTATCAAAATCAGTTTTAGATGTCTTTAGTAATACACAAATTGACATATCATGTTTTTATCATCATATTAAATAAGTGTTAAAAAATATAATTTTAATTTTTTGTGTATTTCTACATTAAACTTAAGCGCTTCTAATGGTACTTTCGGAATTTTATAAAAAATGCAAATTTTTTGATAAAAAAATTAATAGATCCAAAACTTTTTAAAACGTGTGTCTAAAATTTCACCCTTGTAAAAACCACTTTCATATTCAAAATTTCTATATAAAGTCGTGTCAATAAGACTAGACAGAGCCCTTGTAATTTTTTTCTGACATTTTCTAACTTTCTCTACAAATTTCCTTTTTACATTGTGCTCTGCCACTCTTATACAAGAATTTTATTTTGATTAATCTTGTGAGTTTGATCTTGATTTTTATTTTTTCATTGTTTATATAAAAATCACGCTATTTCTAATTAATCACAATATAAGCAATTAACAATCACATTCAAACAAAAAAAATCTGCAATAAAAATAAAAAACAAAGTGACTTTTTCATTTACCTCAAACTGTAAGTGCGATAAGAACTAACATTAGTTAAAAAAAGATAAAAAATAATTCACAGATTATACACATATGAAAACAAATGTAGCTAAAGTATTATTATTATTTTATTTCAGAAATATGTCTTTATTTTCAATAGTTATATAATTTTTATATTGAGCGTAAGAAGAAATTCTTAACTTAAACTTTCATTTTCTTTTAATTTTTTTTATTGTATCTATTATATTTTTATGCCATTGAATAGTTGCTTAAATTTTTTTGCAGAAACAGTATTGATCAGTACAGTTTGTAAATAATAAAAGCTAGTTAATGTCATTAAAAAGCCTTTATTTTAAAGTATTTGGAATTTGAAGAAGAGGTAATTAAAACCATTAAAATTGAAACACGTTTAAATGGTATGTTATGAGTATTCGACTTATGACGTAAGACTCGTGACTACGTTGTGATGTATGCTGCGTTCCATATAAATTTGGCGGTCTGCCGGAAATGTTTTATTGCGTTTGTCATCATTGAGAATGTCAGCACTTGGAATTGATAATAGAATCATTGGCCCTTCTTTGACGAAAATCTTACTGGACAACGATATCTAGAATTTCTAAAACATAACTGAAATGTTTCGTAATAGAAATCATCAAGACTTACTAAATGACAATATCTCATTTCAACAAGATGGAGCACCTCCTCACATTGCTCTTCCTGTTCGTCACTTTTCAAACAATCATTTCGCTGGAGGATGAATTGGTAAACAAGAATCAATCAAGTGGCACCCAAAATTCTTAGATCTTACACCCCTTGACTTTTTTTGTGGAGTTATTTAAAATCCAAAGTTTATATGAATAGGCCACAAAAGTTAGAAGATTTAAAAACTAGATTTAGAAACGAAATTCTAAATACTAGTCTAGATATTCTTTGTAATATACAAGAAGAATGTGTCCACAGATATTTTCATTGTCAAGCTGCTGGAGAATGGCACTTTAAACTTTTGATTTAAAAGATAAACTCCCTTTATTATTAACAAATTTTATGCTTGTGTTTTGTTGGTATTAAAATTTATGTTTTTCACTTTTGAATTAATTTTATTCGAAAACTTTATTACGTAACATTTAATATTCTATTTAATATAAAAAGAAATTTGACGTCATCATTCAAAATCCAATATGTGTAAAATTTCAAATCAAGTTGAAAATAATGTATTTTTTCAAACGAAAATTGATCTGTTCGAAGATTTTTGTCAAAACTTTTAATAAGGTTATTTCATAATTTTGCCGCTCACTGTATCCAGAAATAATAAATATCTCATGGTAGCTCTTCGTATGGTAAAATTTTAGATACATATGTTTCAAAATGTTTTAGGTTTTTCTATCAAAAATTTGCATTTTTTTTGGAATTCTGAAAATACCATTAGAACTGCTTAAGTTTTCTGTGCATTTGCCCAAAAAAATCAAAGTTAATCGTTTTTCTGACTAATTTAATATGACGACAAATGTTATAAAAAACATGATTATCTAGATTGTCACTTAAAAACACTTAAGGCCGATTTAAAAAGTTGTGGACTACTAAAAAATCTTGTAATTTTAAATTCTTTTGCCCCTAAATGTTCTCTACAAATTGATATAGGTGCCATCATAGCTCTTGTCATGTGTTACCAACTTAAGAAAACAGCGATTTCGAAAAGCGATTTTACCCCACTAATTACATAAGAAAAATGTCACAACAATTAGTTTCTCTGATCACTCGAGTCACAATTTCGTATCAAAATTTGAAACAACAGCAACTTCCAGTTCTCCACACCCCCTTGTTCGCCCTTTTTTTGCTGGTATAAAAAAACAAACTCCTGCTCCAATCAAAACACTCCCTGCTACCACAAAAATGGGTATTTCGCAATGTTCGTCCATAAACAGCCCAAAAATGAGATTGCTGGCCATCGCTCCAATTCTTCCAGCACACATAGTTAAACAAATTGCCATTGCACCTACACTTGTGGGAAAAAGCTCAACCACCACACTCCCAATGCTCATATTCGCTGTTACCATCACTGATTGAAAAATAGAGGCGATGACCAAATTTTGCCACGAAGATGTTAACCAGTAGATAAGACTAGCACTAGTACCACCGACTAACATTGTGCTAAAAGGAATGGTCCTGAGGGAGACCCTCGTGGCCAACCAGCCCGATAAGGCGTTAGCAAGGATTGAAGCGACGCCCATGATTATGGTACTCCTGATGACGGCAGGCTCAAAGGACGGCTTGCACGAGGCTGGTTTGATGGTACTGAAAAGGGCGAGTTGCTTCACGGTGATGGTACTGTTGGGGTTCAATGCCTGGAAGCGCTCGAAGCGGACGAAGAGCTCCGGAAGCCACCAACCCAGACCAAATGTGCTGAAATAATGCAAAACGCGTGATTTTAGGATTTATGATAGGATTTGCGTAAATCAATGGAGTACAAGGAAACAAAGAGACAGAAATAGAAATACGCGAAATTTTCCTATGACATGTGTGAGACTTAAAAAGATTTTCTTATGTAATTATTTAATTTAATTTTGTTAAACATTTGCGCAGATTAGTGAACTCTTTGATTTAGAATGTAGACTTTTATGAAACAGAAAATTAAACAATTTTTTTTTGTTTAATTATTATTATTGCTCAACAGAAATTTTCTGATTTGAGAGTTTATTAATTAAAATTCGGTTATAAACAAACTTGTGCGATTTCTAGTAACATTTGGATCATTATTTATTCAGGTAAATCTCACGTGATTTAAAAAATATCAAAACAAAGTCAGAATGTTACGTAATAACCGGTTTAAAATCTATAAAATAACAAATAAATTAATTATTTCATTGACACTCGTACTTAAAAAAATCCATGCGTCATCAAAAATCACATGGCGAAAGTTAAACTTGTAATTAATTGCTATTAAATCAGCACTTACATTGGTGGTTGTAACAAATTTGAAAAAAAAACTTTTTAAAAATAAATACAAGATGTAAACAATTCAGCTAAATGCAGCAATAATAAATAAACAGCAGACACTGTAATATTAGGTGATATCCTTGTAAACCACCAAAATACCATAATCCTACCATAATTAAAAAAAGGAAACACTTTAAATCCCCCCAAAAGTAACACTATTTTCACAAAATTTTTGTAAAATTTTAAAAATGCAATAATTACTGACTTTTAATAAAAAGAAGCGGTACGTGCTTTGGTGGTGAAATTTGGAACTGGTAAGCACGTGTTTCATTGAGGGAAGAAATTCGAACTGTTGTCATGTTGTTGTCAATTTAAAACTGACTTTCGTTGTTTTTTTCTCAACGGCTCACGTGTTTATTAGTTACAAATTCCACTGATAAGTACCTCTCGCAATTTGTTAATCGCCAACAAAACTTATTTTTCCCAACGAAAAAATGTTCATTGCTATAAAAATAATTACTTTGCTATATAAGACTTGAAAAACGATAAAGAAAATTAAAAAAAAATAAGATAAATAAAAATTAATTTAAAAATTAGTTAAACGTTCTAAATTTTTAATAAAAGCTTTAAAATAATAAAAATCATTAATAGACAGATTTGAAAAAACTGTAATTTGAGTTAAGGATCTACACTTCGATGTTTTGTAAAACCCTTTCTAAAACGAATGTTTTAATTTGAGAATAAGCAGTAAAATGAAAAGTCAACACCAAGATTTCATAAAAATCTTGAAAGCCGAGTGCGGTAGTTATGAAAAAAATAACCGTTAACCGTTAATTTAAATAAATTTTTTGTTTCAACGGTTTGTTCCAACAACATTTTAGAACCGTTCAGAACTGTACTGGGCATGAGCAATAGAGATTTTGGACCGCTAAAACAGTACTGCGCATGTGCAGTCCAATTCTAAACCGTTATGAACCGTTGTTTAGATAAACTTATGTTTGTCACACCGATGAATAAATGGTTAAGTCGAATTTTGTCCAAAATGAAAAGTTTTTTTAAGACAAGCAAGGTTGGTGTTTTCTTCATAGTAAAAAAGTGGAAAACGTACCAGCAACCAATGCTAAACTGTATTTAATAAATTTCCAAAAAAATTTATTACAAACGCCCTACTTTAAACAACTGTATAATATTCCAAAGCCAAGTCCTGCAAAGAAAAGAAATTCGACTTAACTCTTTATTCACTGAGATGACAGATATTTTCAAAGTTTTTTTTTAAGTAAAAGCCAAAAACGATAGTTGATATTTTAGCAAAGATCATAGTAAATTTTATGTTAAGTCATAAATTTAACAACAATGCCTTTAAAACCGAAGTTGATTACTCTATAAAATCTATTTATATTTCTTTCTTTATTTAACTGCTATAGCTTTACGTTATGCCGCTCTTTTGAAAGAATGAAACCAGCAATAAACAGCTTAAATTTTTTATTATATTGCGTTATAATCAACTTCTCTCACCCGCAATTTTGTTACAATATTTACAACTTAAGTCAAAATTCACTGTTATTGTTGCTCAAGTATACTTTACTTCGTGACGGAACTCTACTGTAATATAAAATCAGCATTTAAATCGGTAGTTGAATCAAATTTGAGCCACAAACAAAATAAAAATCTAAAAAAAAAACATATAACAGACTAAACAAATTGAGTAAATATTAAAAATGCAGTAATAAACAACAAACACTATAATATTAAGTGATATCTTTATAATCAACCAAAATACCATAATCCCACCATAATAAAAAAACACTTACCCAAACATATTTGTAAACATGATACTCGTCGTAAGAAGAGTGATAAACACAAGAGGAGGCTTAAAAAGACTTCTGAACTGTGCATACATTTCCTGCAAATTTTTGACAGTCTTTCCTCTACATCTCAAATTGTCCCCAAGTGTCTCAACTCTGACTTCTCCAATTAAACACTTAACTGGAAACTCTTTCGGATGCCTTCCGGTATTAATTGCAAACATTTTCCTTAAGATAATTAGCGCTTTTCTTTGTTCACCTTTAGCAAGAAAAAATTTTGGGCTCTCCGGTAAGCGCATAAACCAAAAACCTGCCACAATTTCTGGTAGTATCACAATAATTAAAAATAATCTCCAGGAAGTAAGCTTGAAAAAGGATCCTACAGTAATTGACACATTTATAGGAAGGATAAGCCAGGCTAAAAGTGGTAAAAGCAGCCATGATGAAGTGAAGAAAACCCCACAATAGCAGATAACAGCTGACCGATACCTCGGGGGTTGGAATTCAGCCAAGTACGAGAAAATTATGCTTCCAGGACCTCCGATTAAAAATCCATTTAAAAATCTGCAAGTTATTATGCTGAAAACTGAAGGGTTTGTGGCACAGATTATTGTGATAAAAGCATTAAGGAGATGTGTGAAGATTAGGATACGTTTTCGACCTTTAGAATCTGCGAGAACCCCCCAAAGAAAACTACTCAAAGCACCACCGACTAGAAAACAAACATTCAAAAGACTCAATTGGAAAGATGTCAGGTTTAATTCGCATTGCGCTGCTGGAAAAATGTAGGCAGATAGACCATTCTGAAACCCGACACTGATTATGCAAATTGCACAAGCTGTGAAAGCCTCCAAGTGGAACTTCCCGTAACCTGAAACAGCGGATTACGATAAACGATAACACAAAAATTTTAAACAATTACAAATACCTGTCAAATGAATAGCTTTATCAAAATCCATGGAATCACACAGGACTTTACCCTCGAACATGATTTTAACAAAAGAACAATTAATCGATTTATTGCTTTAGTTTCATAATTGTTGAGCAATTTTTGTTTTATAAATATTGTTTGGAAATCGGCAAGTGTGTTTCCAGGGCAAGTTACAAGGGTTGCAAGACGACTAGACTCATTTTTCTTAGGAAATTGTGTTTTCATAGCGGGGTAAATATTGGACAATTCAACACAGATGAAGGATTGGGACAGCGAAGGCGAGAAAATTTATAACAAAAGGAATTAGAAAAATTAGAAATATGATAGTACAGGGATTAAATACACACAAAAAATTTTATTTAAGGAAAAAATATACTATATACCGGGTGTTACAAGTTTTACCTCCAATCCCCTTTTATATCTTATATCATATAGAAAAAAAGTAAATAAATAAGGTTTATTTCAATTGTATCTAATCATTTTTTCATATCATTTGATCATTGATCACAAATTCTTATATACAAAATTTGTTTAAATATAAAGTGTCATTTTGAGAGTGGAGTTTTACCTTTATGTGTAACATAATCCCGATTCAATGTCAGTATATAATTTTTTTTTAAACAGTTATAAATAGTTATAATATAATAAAATTATTTTATTAGTTGTCAATTAAACGACAGTTAAATGCCAATTTACAATACCGATATTCTAAAATGACAGTTTTATGTGCTGGTAAATTTTTCGTTTACGTGTTACTTTAAAATTAAAGTATTCATATATAAATTTAATTTGGTTTAAAAAGGTGAATTTACAGGTAAAAATTTTGCAATCAATGGTTTCTTCAATTTTTAATAACGAAAAATTATATTTCCAACATAAAGTAACTTCTCTCTTTCTACTGTCAGAGTAATAATTATAAATATTGACTTTTAAAAATTTCTTCGGCCAGAAATGTAATATAATAATTGTCGTGCGATAGGTAATTTACAGTGCTAAGACTCATCTGATTTTCGCCTTCGACTCGGGTCTGCACACTTTAAATTTTACTTACCGCACTCTAATGTAAATAACGATTTCTGATATTTAATTTTAAAGCTACATACTCAAAATACTCATTACAAGATTAAAATAAGAATTTGATTGTCTTTAGGTAAAAATAGCAACACATTCCGATTAAATATTCCGATTAAGTCTTTATTATAAACTTGAATACAACTGCTTAATTTTTATTTTAATATTATAAACAGCTTAATTTCAATGACATGATAAATTTCAAACAAATATTAGAACATTTACTAAAACTTTTTAAAGTCATTTAGCTTAGAGGTCCTGAATGTATCATTTCTTGAGGTTTCTCATAACTTCTCCATTTTTTTCTATTTTTGCCTTGATGGGCAGTTCTGGGATGAATATATGTTTTACGATGTAATATACATATATCTTCCTAATATACCTAAAATTAATTTTTGGGTTAGGAAAAAATGTTAAATTAATACATAGGCGTATCTACCTACAACTTTTTTAAATTGGGGTTTAAAATTTGCAGTTACAAAAAACAAAATTAACACAATCTACTGTGTTGTTATGTTTGTATTAAATGCAACTGAAACAAAGTTGAATACGGTAATTAACGTAATATAACCCACTGTTAAACAAAATTTCTCCGCCTATGTACTGATTTTTGAAACAAGTCGTTATTTGAAGCAATTTTAAAACGTGTTTTTTAAAATATAAGTTTGTATAAACCGAAAAAAAGTAAAGTTTTGGGTCCTAACTCTCAATCAACGAAAAACATCGAAAAAATTAACATCAAAGAGCTCCAATTTTGCCCAAAAAATATTAAAAATATTGAAACTTTGATACAACTTTAAAGACGCTAGTTATTCAGATCGAGTAAAATCGTGTTGACCAGAGCTAGAACACAATTTAAAGACGTTAAAATAATGTTAAATCTTAAATAGCAACTTGTTTGGATGACCGAAACATTGTTAAGAATTGCAAATCAACAATTTACAATAATTTTTGGTACAAAATTGCATAAGTTGCAACCTTGATAATTATCAGATCCTTCTTTATATGTCCCTTTGCAACATTTAGTCTACATTTTATTATAATTTTGAAAATGGTTTGTGGTTAGTTTTGTTTAAATAATCATCTAACAGCATGACTTTTAGCCATATTAATTAAGATTTATATTACACCAAATTTTATCATTATTATAATTTTGAAAACATCGATGGATTTTTTAAATATTATTCTCCTGTTCCTTGTAACTTAACATTATACTTTCGAACCTTGAAGTCTAATATACTATTTTGTAGACCCAAAAAAACAGTTTTATTATTAGAAATTAAAAAAAACCTTTCAAAGCAAACAATTACAATTTACAGGGAACCGATTACAGTATTATAAAATAATAGCTAGGAAAAGACAATTCCTGAAGCAATGAGCGTCCTGCTTTTAAAAACATGACAATTCACAAGTCGTAATCTCACTAACTTTACTAATTTGAATCCAAGAGATCTTTCTTATCGAATATTGTCAATTAATAAATACGTGGGTGACATTTCTTACTAATTTTAAGGGTCGAAGACGAAATAATCTATTTTTTTTAATTAATAGCGGCAAAGATGGCATTATAAGAACTTAAAAAGCTAGAGACAATATTTTTTGTCAACTTTTTAAAGCTGAAAAGCAGTCAAAAAATTAAAGCTTTGGCTTACCTGAACAGCCCATTATTCTGATACAGACGCTACTGTTCGATATTCACAATTATATCATTGGTAACGAGCAAAAACTATGATTTTTCTCTAAAAACATGTCTTTAAAAATCGGATTTAAACCATTGCCTAATACTGAGTAGGTACACCAATGCTATGACGACATTGAGATACAAAAAACGAGTCATGTTTCTAAATACACGTTTAAATTTTTATCCTTTTTTTTTACCAAACTAAAAATCGGAGCTGTTTAAAGGCTTATTCAATTTTTGGGTCTTTTGTTATATGAAATGTTAACGGTATGTCTACCTCTACCTACCAGAATTCAATTTTAAACTTTTACCTTTAAAATAAGCCAACCTTACATCAATTAACAAAATTATTGCTTATAGTGCAACAGTTTTTTTGAACCTTCGCTTTAAATCAAACTTAGCTCAAAATCGGTAAAACCGCTTCAAGGGCTTAATTGTAGTGCTTGTGTGTGACGCCTTGTATAATTTAAACAACAAACCTACAGGAAACGCTCTATTAAACATCTTAAAAAATAAAATGAGCTATCAAAAATCAAAAGATCATCCCGATTAATAATTTTTTACTAGTTACAAGACTTTAAACTTTGTTAAAATTTTAGAGTGTTTCATTGCAGTTATTGACTACTGTATATTATTAATCTAAAATCAAGATGTACCTACTTAAATTTATAAAATTAAACTATCGGAATTGTTAAAATATAAAGATTTTTTTGTCTATAGACAAGATGCAAATAGATATCGCTTCCCAGCAGTTTTTAGACATAAAAAAATAACAGTTTTTGTCAATTATAAAATTCCCCAAACACATTAGAATGTCCAAACCGGTGCTTGAAAACCCTAAAAATATCCCGTAATGAATTTTTCGCTTTTTATTTCCCATCCCACTCTCCGCCCATGCACTATTTTTGAAATACAGGTTGTTGACTGCTTCAGTTTACAAATATTTGGTTACGTGAATATTGGCACTCCTTTTTCTCAATAAAATTAGTGTTGGGAACATGGCAAGGATTCCACCCTCGAGCTTAAAAGGGTTGCTTAGGTATCTTCCGGGAAAGCTCCGGTAGCAGGATAGCAGGAAAATGGCGCAAGTTGTGGAGCTTAAATCGATAAGATAAACCGGAAATAATTGAATCAATCCAAGTTTTAATAAATTAACTTGAAATTTTTTCCTGGAATGGTCGTCGTAAATTGCGATTTTAACAAAACTTTCTGTTTTTTTTACAGAGTTGTTTAATTTTATGGTGAATTGTTTTAGGGGTATCTATAAAATCTTTACGTAGCTATTAACTGCGTGTTACGACTAATTTGTATTTTGTTGGATTTTAAACGCTCTTTCAGGCTGCCTTACAATAGCCACTCTATTAGGAAAATAGAAAAGCGAGAAGCTTCCGGAAAATTTTGAGGAAACGAATCCTCGCAAACAACGTGCAAAATCCTGCAAGGATTTTTTATTTTTTTTTGCCTTCAAACACACAATCTCAACTCCCTTCAAACGAATAAATTGTATTAATTTTATGTTAGTTTTTGTCTTAAATAAGAGGTTTCTCAAACATTTTGCTTTGTTGCAAACAATGATTTAAGTAAATAGTTGCACAGTTAAATACAGGACAATACCTGAATAAATGTGACACTGTTATTGTTTTGGTCGTGAGCTGAAAATATCGTACTTTAAGCAAATTTTTGATGGGGCATGCGTCACATGAGACGATTAATTACGATAATTATGTTAATTGTGACTGGGATTAAATTGTTTCTTGACTAGAGAACCTAAGTAGGCTGAAATTTGCTTAAATAAAAGAGCGCTTTCATGCACTCACTCGCATTTGTAATTTGGCAAGAAACATTATTTAACACAAAATGAGTGAGAAGCATTGGTACTCTTATGGTGACTGTGACAAGGTTGTGCTGGTTTATCACTAAATCTCTGCATTTCAGATGAGTTCAAAATCACAGCTGAAAAATACAAGAATGTCGAATTCGAAGAGGCACTTGAACACACAGGTGAGTCCACAAAAAACAATTCTTCTCAGTCAAAAATCAAAAATTTTCTCAGGTTTTGGAAAATATAATTTGGCTTTAATACTCATTTGTGGATTAACTCTTTATGGAGTTAACAGCGAGGCTTACGCTGTTGGATATGTCTTACCATCAGCTGAATGCGATCTGCAATTAGACACATACACTAAAGGAATTTTGACTTCTACAAATTTTATTGGAATTACGGGAACTTGCTGCATTTGGGGATATTTATCAGACACTAAGGGCAGAAAATCAGTGCTTACAATTAGCTTAATTTTGGCTTTTATATGTAGTGTAGCTGCAGTTTTCATCCCTTCGTTCTGGGGGTTCGCCATCTTACGATTCTGCAATGGCATATTGTAAGTATTTTTAAACACTTAACTAAAATTTGTACTAAATTTTAAACAAAAAATGTCATAAATAATGGCCCCATTGTAAAATAAAAATTTGTGCAATGGGGAAAAAGTATGTTAGGTCGCAAGGGTGAAAAGTAGACATTCAGATTTTTAAGACTGCTTCGGCGAAAATTTATTTAAAAATTTTTGGTGCGCCCACAAAATCATCACCAATTTTGACACTAAAACTCCAAATTCCGTTTTAAAAAATATAAAATTTCCTTTTTGACATTGTTGTGTACTTTGTTAAACTTTTTTATCCTTCTCCTACTTTTCGGGTTCGAAGTCCAATGCCAGAATTAATTGTCTTGCATCTGAAAACATCTCTTGGTATTTTTATTTCGACTTGTTTCGTCCTTTTACGGCCCTCATCAAGTACAAATTTGCGTCATTTTGCATTGCGTAAGCCTCTAGCACGTGATAGCATCACGTTTTCTAAAGAAGGTAACCCGGAATCAACATGGATTTATTCCTTTAGGCAAACAAAAATAAAAAATCGCAATAAAAGGTTACCTGTATTTGCAAGTTTGTAGTCAGATTAAGAAAATTACATAATTCATGCAAAAATAATTCTTCGTGAATTAGAAAATGTAAATAATTTATCTCATTTCAAGAGCACTTAACTCAATTACAAGTCACGTTTCCTTTAATTATTTGTTTACGACTCCAATTAATCACTTGATTCTCTTACTCGTGTTGCGTTATTTATTAGTTGAATGTACGAATTGTTGACATTAACAAAAATTAATTGACACCAATTTAACATTTTGTGAAACGTAGGTCAATTTAAATGAACTCACAATTATACAAAATTATTGTTATTAATTAAAGATGAATCCAATTCATAGAAATTCGATGTAATTACTGCGACAACCTTCCCTCAGGGAATGACCAAGTTTTAAGTAGATTAATTGCAGAGTTTTATGGCTTAAGAGAACGCAAATAGTTTCCTTCACTAGATTTCTAGAAAATTTAAAGTGGCCCACAATTTTTCTAATTACAAGCGAAATTAATTACAAGTGGAAAAAGTAAGATTTAAATTAATAATAATTATTACCCATAACTATGAAGGCAACACTGCGATTTTTCCATTTCTACACCAAGCGATCTTACACAATTTTTCATTGGCTGAGTAATATCACACATAGCAACAGTATTTTTAGAAAAGGATTAATTTTTTGTTTTATTTTATTAAGAGTTTGCGGTACTTATGATTTGGCTAAAAATTAATCGAGATATTTTTCCAAACTAATAGAGAGGATTGATCTATAGAATGTTCATAAAATGTTAAAATAATAATAAAAAAAAATGTTTAAAATATCAAGTTCACAAAATTTAAGTAATAGACACCCAAATCCGTTATTTATTTGCAAAAAAATTCTGTTTTGGTATTGTAAATTAGAAACTTTTTTTTAGGACATACCATTTAGCTTTTTGTTATTATCTTACAATTTTTGATAGAAAAAGCTTTGAATTCGGTTTTTATTTTAAGGTATTAAAAGCTTTTTTTACGAATATTTACGTAAAAAGTAGATAGAAACAATGTAGATATAAAAATGTTCTTAAAATTTTGTTAACTTGAAAATAAGAGGCCCGGAAAAATTAGATAGATGCAACTGTCATGTTCATGAGTGTAACCTTGATGCCAGCTATAACTTGTGTTGTAATTCTATCTATTTTATTTTTGTTGTTGAACATTTTAAGCTTCTTCTTAATTGTTTTTTATGTGACTACATCAACACGGGCAAATTATTGCATTACTTAAAACAGGTCTTGACATTTTTTTTAATGCAAATTTTGTTAATAGTATTATCAGGAAACTATTAAAGGGAGTTTTACATTTTAACTAAAATATCAGTGATTAAGTAAAGAAAAAAACAAAAAGAGAGGGGCCAAGATGATTAGGTCTTAGAGATTAATTTTGATAAAATTAATGAGTTTTTTTTATAAAAAAATATTTTGCTACATTTTCTTTAAACGTTTGTTTATTTTTAAACAAAATTTGTACAGTTGATGTTGGAGTTTTATATCCGTTTAACGTCCACATCTTATTTTCTTAAAAAGAAGTTTAGTATTTCGTCAAGGATTTCAAAATTTCGTACTTTTGGTACTCCCTGTATAAGACATCTAATGGAGTGGTTATAGGAAATATAGACAGTTTTTCACTTCTATCTATACGTATATTATGATAAGATTATTGATTTTTTAAAAGTATTATTTAGAATAAATTATGGGTATTCAATCGTATTTCTAGTAGTTAATATTTCAAAAGCACCAATAAAATATGTTCTTTTCAGTATTTTTTAAATGTTATATCAGTATATAAATTATTTTGTGGCAGCAATACTTGCAATTTTGGATAGCAGATATTTACTATTGGTATCAATAAGTAGATTGTTTTTTTTTTCAGGAATGATCAGATAATCACTTTTGGAAAACTGTAAGACTAAATTCGAAATTTCAAAAAAAAAGGTTTCTAAAAATTTTTGTTGCTAAATAAGAAAATAAAAAGACGAATGCCATGAAACGTCCTTTTGCTAGATGAAAAAAAAACCTAAATAGTCCGTTAATAGCGTCAACCCGAATATAGTCTCAAAGTAGCCGTATTGAAGCTGTTACCACCTACCGATTTGTTCAAAATTTATACCTGCTCATTGTAAGATAATGTAGTAAATTGAAAACTTGTTGACAGAATTACTAATAGCTTAAATACGCTGCTTTGTTAATTAATTTATAACTAAAGTCACATTCTTATTTTCTAATAAGACAAGAAGTATATAACGCATATTTTTTACGTAAAATCTTCTTTTCAGCATTGCTGGTCCTTCCGCCATCGTCTACGCCTACTTCGGCGAGTTCCAAAACCGCATCTACCGGTCCACAGCCATGGCCTGGATGAGCCTCTTCATAGCTCTAGCTTTAATAACTCTTCCCGGTCTCGGTTGGTCACTCCTCCCCCAACATATCCACTTATCCTTCGTCGGTCTTCACCTCAACTCCTGGCGTCTTTTCATGCTGCTTATAAGTATCCCAAATCTAATCGCAGCCATAGCTTTCATAAAACTCCCTGAAAGTCCGAAATTCCTCTATCACAACGGCCAAATCGAGGAGGCTCTCCAAGTCCTCAAACAAATCTACACAATCAATACAGGAAAACCCTCAGACACTTTCCCTGTGGAAAGTCTCAACGATAAGGTCCTTCTTCAAGTAGACGCAAATAAGAAAAAGAATATTCTGAGAGATTTCTGGGGACAAATTGCTCCGCTTTTCGTGCCGCCACATTTGAAATATTCGCTAGCGTCAGGGTTGATGCAGGGAGGAGTGTTCGCAGTTTCCAGCGGTGTGCTTTTATGGTATCCTGATATTATAAACCAGCTTTCGCATTCCGCGAATAGCAACGTTAGTGTGACGGTTTGCCAAGCTCTGGAAACTGTTGAGGAGTTCACTGATGGGGGGGCTGTTGGATGTCTTGATGATAATATAAATGATCAAGTTTTTATTCAAAATATCATTATCGGAGTTGCCTATTTGGTCAGTTATGTTGTTTGGGGCTTTGTGGTCAATTTCTTCGGAAATCGCAACTTTTTCGGTAATTATATAATTATTTTAAATGTGGTTTCACATCCATACACATACGGATGAACGAATATGTCCTGAATTAGAGATAGCTTTGCGCACCTTGACTGATTGAGCAAAAATGACAGACCAGAGCTTACTCTGATTTGGCGCATTTTCGTTCTTAAGGTATTAGTCCAAGAAAACAAGCAAAGATATCACCGCAATTGTAAAAAAATTCAAACCATTACGAAATTTGGCACAGATGATCTTTGAACTTTGAGAAACGAAATGCCACAAAGTGAACAAAGACCTTCATACGTCAAAAAATCTGCTTTTATTTCCAAATATTGGCAAATTGCTCAGAGCGTATGAATGATACCAATGACAGCATTTCATATAAAAGCTGTGGCTTTACATTCCCTACAATTTGTTCTTGATTCTAGAAATATAGGGCTCGCTAATTAAGTCGTAAAAGTAAAATAGTCGTACTATGTAAACAGTCATTAAATTAAGTAGCCGTGGTGTGTCCTTGGACAGCTGTACTTCTGTGATCAATTAGTAACGAAATGTTGACATAGTTGTCCAGTTGGTCAATGATTAGTTATTTTACGCTTTGTTAAATCGAAAACAAATTTGGTCGACTGTATCAAAGCCACTGCTACTTAATTTAATGACCGTTTACATAGTTTTTACGACTATTTTACTTTTACGACTTTTTAATTGGCGAGCCCTATATCTCTTGAATTAAGAATACTCGTAGGAATTTTTTTCTTGATTCAAGATTTAGATACTGAATTCAAACTAGAATTCAAAATTTTGTAAAAATTGTGATTTTTGCTGTTTTTTGGCGTTTCTACGGATTTTGTATTTGTTAATGTCTGTGACTTATCGGTCCCTCTATTATAACAGTTAAGAGCCACCACTGAAGCGATACATTTCAAACTTAAATACGCCATTTTTTTCTAAGAGGGTGGGTGGAATCTTGGTGAAACCAAGACACTAGGTGTAGGTATTGTCGAGTTACGGCAGGTTCATGTTACAAATGCGTCTTACAAATCAAATTAATGTTATTATTTTTTGGGGTTATCTACATTTTTTTAAAAATATTTTTTGCACAAAATAATACTTTGACATCCTTTCTTTTAGAATAATGTTAAAAATTGGAAATATTTAGATTTTTTTGAACAAATTAATTAGTATTAATTAGAAGGAGTATTAAAAAAATTCTAAAAAAATTCACCCGTGTAGTGCAAAAAACAAAGTTATTAATGCAAAACTTTGAAGTTGATGTGATACCTAGTTTTTGAGAAAAGTTTAGAAATACTTTTAGCAGACTCACTCGGTATACGTCATCATTCAATCGTCATTTTCATTAGCAAAAATTCGAAAAAAAAATGTACATTACAATAAAATATTCAAATTTCAAAAATTTCAAATTCAAAGCGTTATAACTCATTCAAATTTATCAGACGGACTTTCAAAAAAATGAAAATTGTTGTAAATTTTGTCAGTTACAATAGTCACCAATATAAAATTCAGATAACAAAAAAATACAAATTTTCCTGAAGTTTAAATTTTAAATCGCCATAACTCAGTAAATTTTCATCATTCAAAAAAATTTCTTAAAAGAAAATTAGAGAAAATTTTATTAGACACAACTTTTATATAAAATATTTGTGGTATGTGTACCACTTATACACGTTGAGCAAATTTCAAAAAAAAGTTTTTTGAATTTTGGGGTTCTATTTAATTATTTCACAATTGCCGACTTTATTTTTTTATATTCAAAGATCATCTGTGTCAAATTTTTAATAGTTTAAATTTTTCCACTATTGAAACATCCATTTTCTTGGACTATATTGATAATTTGTTGAAATTCTTGACGAGTTAAAGGCATTCAAACACAGAATTTACCTTTTCGCCGACGTTTCGCTTTATTGTGTTGTCAAAAACTTCTTCAAGGAACTTTTAATTAAGAATTGCAGATTTAAGACCTGAGGAAGCTTTTAACAACATAATAAAACGAAACGTCGTCAAAAATTAAATTTTGTGTTTGAGTGCCATCAAAAATCACAACAAGATAATAATAAATTCTAATGAACTCACAAAATTTTTATTTTCAGGTGTTTGCATGATAGTTTCAGCTCTATCCCTAGTTTTACTCAACTTCCTTACTCACAAGGTTGTTATTGATGTACTTTTTGTTGTACTTTTGACACTGCCTGGAATTTGTGTGGCTGTTATTAATTTACTTATGGTTGACATTATTCCAACACATCTTTGTGGAATGGCAGTTTGTATAGTCATGACAGCTGGAAGAATCGGAAGTATTGTCTCCAGTTCCGTTGTAGGAGTCATGTTGCAATGGAATTGTGCAGCCACTTTTAATTTATATGCTGTCAATCTTATAGGTACGTATTATTAAATAAAATCCGAAAAATTATTAACACTTTTTTTTACAGTTTGCCTATTGTTAATATTCGTATTTCCGAAACACTCGACGTAATAATTCAATCAAAAATCTATTTATTGTGATATATCTATTGTATAGATTTTAGATTAAGTAAAATAAATATTTATATTTTTTAATCTTTTTTTTATTTTTTACCTCTGTTTTAATAACAGCAATTAAATAAAATCTCTCGACTTTTAAATTTAATTTATTGCAAATAATATATTGTAGTAGCCAGTTGTAAACTAAATACAAATCTTAAAAAACAATTACCTTTTAATCGTAGAGATTACCAGACAAAGCACTTTTAGGACAATAGAACCAGCAAGTCATTTAAACTTAAGAAAAAATAAAATTAGAAAAAGTCTAAAACAACAATTTGTTTTCGTAGAAACAAAGAAAAATTTACTTGGAGTAAACAGAAATTAATTTGTGATCTGTTTACGTTAGAAACAACATAAATTAACTAAAATTGTTGATTAAACTTTTTGTTTTTTCAATTAAAATTAAGGAAATCTTTCTTAATGTTACTTAATCTGTTGCTAAGTCTCGTAATTTCGACATGGTGACAAAGTAAATTGCAAAATCTGAACCCTCGTTTTTATTGATATATACATATCTAAACTTTTACATAGTCCTCATTATTTATGATGCTTCAAGATAATTAACACACTCACAAAAAATATTTGAGTTTAGCTCTGACTAGTGAACTAGGAACATGGCAAAGATAGGAACAGAAGCTGATTTGAAAAAAAAGGATGTCCCTTTTGAACAAGCCATTTCCATGACTGGTAGGTATTAATTTTGGTAATAGCATATTATTAAAAAGGTCATTAATTGACCTAGAACTTCATTCCAAACATTCGACTCATCACAGATAATAATTAAAATTAGAAAAAATTCATTTTTCTGTTTATTGTAGGATATGGCCTGTTCAACATTTTAATTTTACTAGCCTCTGGCGGGGGCCTTATGTGCGTCATTATCGAAACAATGTGCATGATGTTCATAATACCTGCCGCCCAATGCGACCTAGACCTCTCCCTTTCGGAAAAAGGGCTCCTTTCTTCAGTTAGCTTCATCGGCGTTGTAGTCAGCTCCTACATGTGGGGCTACTTAGCAGACACAAGAGGCCGCAAAATAGTCCTCCTCCTCAGCCTTTCAATCAGCTCAATAACCACGATAATCTGTAGTATAATACCCTGGGTCTGGCTCTTTATCCTGCTCCGCCTGGTCAACGGATTCTTGTAAGTCAAAATTTTAGATTTAAGATCCAAAAAAGTAACTTTCTCTTCCAGTATTGGGGGAGCGTCTTCAGCAGTGTACGCCTACTGTGGCGAATTCCATGACAACCATTACCGCCCCAAAGTGATTTCCTGGATGTCCACTTTTGTGGCTTTCGGAAATATGTTTCTGCCAGGATTTGCCTGGATCATTTTACCTGCAGACTGGCAAATTGATCTTCCGATTTTCGCAATCGCGTTCAAACCCTGGCGATTCTTACTTATCGTGTATACTCTTCCGTGTTTGTTGTGTGCTATCTTTTTGTATTTCTTGCCCGAAAGTCCGAAATTTTTACTGACGCAAGATCGGGGACAAGAAGCTCTCGAAGTGTTAAAAAAAATGTACGTTATTAATAACAGAAAAAGTGAAGACAGTTATGGCGTCGAGAATATCATTTGGGAAGAACTAGGAAATGATGAATTGAAGAAAAAACAAGGAATGTTGAAAACTATGTGGAGACAAACCGTGCCGCTTTTCAAAGGGGAACTTTTAGTCAAAACTCTTATGATGTGTTATCTTCAATTCGGAGTGTTTGCCTCGTAAGAGCCACCAAAAATTTTGAGAAAAAATCTGATTTTTTCATTCCAGAAACTCTGGAATTGTAATGTGGTACCCTGAAATTTTAAATAGAATGTCGCATTTTGTAGTCGACCATTCTGAAAATGAAGTTACAATGTGTTCTGCAATTCTTGCTGAAAATCACGCTCAGAACATTACGTTAACTGAAGTAATATTTTTTTCTTAAATTAGAAACCAATTTAAATAATTTTTCTAGGGTCTCATGAAAGTCTGTAATGACCAAGTTAAGCCACGAGTGTTCCTCGTGTCTCTCCTCATGGGTCTAGCTTACGCTCTCATTTATATTTTTATAGGGAGTGTTATAAATATTTTTGGGAAGAAACAACTAATGATAAGTTTTGTATCAGTGACTACAATAACAGGACTTGCATCGCAGTTTGTCTACGGTTATAATCTGATTCAATTTCTTGTTGGTATATTTTTAATGGGAGGTGCTGGGATTGGTATTACTAATGCCATAGCTGTTGATTTATTCCCGACTCAAGTCAGAGGAATGGCTCTTGCTGTTTCCTTAATGTTTGGAAGGATAGGTGCAATGACAGGGACGAATATAGTCGGACCTCTTATTTATAATTTTTGTGATTATTTATTCTACTTCGTAGCTGCAGATCATTTAAGTGAGTACAAATCCAAAACTAGCTTTTTCTATTCTTTATTGTCTTTTTTTCAGTTCTTATAATTGTTGTTCTGTTATTGCCGTCATCGCCACGTCTACCAAAACTGGTATAGGAGAGAATTATAGGATTAAATGAAGATAAAATTATACAATTACAAAAAGCTTTATTTAGCTTAATACGTACATAAAAGACTTAATTTATTTTATAAATAAAAACTACGTTTTAAAGAGCTTAAATTTTTTGAAATATTTCTGAACCTCTTCCTTTGGGTATGGTTTAGCTACAAGACATGTAGGTATATTTTCTGGTTGTTCAATCCATAATTTATGCTTAATATCATTTTCATTTAAAGTATCTCTCAATTTATTTAAACTACTTTCATCAGTAGCTTCAAGTACGACTTTGTGCATATTATCCAAATCTTTTAAATAAGTTTGAACGTATTCATCATCATGAAATAAATGTGTAACTGCAGTTACAGCATGACAAGCTTGGGCAATTATAGCCCCTACAGGCCAACCCACTTCTTTTAAAAGGTCTCCCCTGACGACAATATATTGGACTATGCCAGAACTCATTGTCTGTAACAACATGTTTATGCATAAATCATCATATCGAAATTAATTAGTTCAGAGAAAAATTTAAATAAATATAAATATGAGTTTTATCAAATGTGTGATGCGCGTGGTTGAAAGTCTGTGACATTGAATGTGACGCAGACTGTACATTTCCCAATTAAAAATAAATAAATAAAAATGCGATAGTTTTATTAAAGATACTGATACGAGATGCATTTTTATGTGATAGTGAGTCATAAAAATGTGTGAATATAATTAATTGTTGTTTTTTTTTTTTTAAGAAAAACACGTTTTACTGTGACGTTGCCTAACCTCACTTTTTCAAAAAATTAAGACCTGACAGATAACAATAAACTAATAAATTGAATAAAACTTGTAAAAACGACCAAATAAATCTAAAATAAGTAATTTTTCATAGTTAAAAAGGCATTAAAGAAGAAATTACTCACCTATTTTGTTGTTAGGTTGGCACTTGTTGCGTTGGCTACGCTGATTTTCAAGGTTGTAAATACCTAACCTAATATTTTGACATAAGCCGCTATTTTGATCTTTTAGGAAAAATTCAGAAATCAAGTGAGTTTACTCGTTTCTCTTGGTTTAAATCGACAATTCTGTGTCGTTTATTATTTTGACTTGAAAATATGCCAGGTTTACTAACCGATACTGCCTCTTTTGCCACTGCAACAAGGTAAGTTTTGGGTTTGGCCCAACAGAAGGATCAAATTTCTACATTAAAACTTAGTTCTGCAGATTTGAGTGTGGTCCATTTTGCGGCAGAATGGGCCGAGCAATGCACCCAGGTGGATGACGTGCTAGATACCCTTTCCAAACGTCCAGAATATTCCACAATCAAATTTTACACATGCCAGGCTGAAGACCTGTCTGAGGTCTCCCTAAACCACAAAATTGAAGCTGTCCCCACGGTTTTGCTCTTCCGGTCGAGTAAAGTCATCGACCGAATAAATGGGGCGGATCCTGCTACAATTACGGAAAAAATCAAGGCCCACAGCAATTCCGAGAGTCCTTCATCTGAGAGTATTTCACTAGAAGAACGACTGAAAGGACTGATTAATAAGGCCCCAGTTATGCTTTTTATGAAGGGAAATCCCGAGACACCCAGGTGTGGGTTTAGCAGGCAGATGGTCCAGATTTTGAATGATGTTGGGTATGATAGAAAAATTGTTAATTTTTTGGGGTAATTTTCGTTTTTAGGGCTACATATGAAACTTTTGATATTTTGACCGATGAAGAAGTACGTCAAGGACTCAAGAAATATTCAGACTGGCCTACATACCCCCAATTGTATGCAAAGGGAGAGTTAATTGGAGGACTGGACATTGTTAAGGAATTGCAAGCAGGGGGCGAACTTGCAGCGGTCCTGGAAGAATAATTTTTCTGTATTTAGTTCATTGTATTATTTATCTTTTTATCATTAAAGCGTTCAAAATATTTAGATTTTAAATATTACTATGGTGGCCCTAAGATCACAAACTACTGATTTTTAAAAACATTATTTTGAGACTGTTATCAAAAGCATAGATTTTAAGATGTTTTGAGACTGGAAAAAACAGTTATTTTATTTTGCAACCATAATCTTTATGCGCCTGCAGATTATGGGGTATTCTTTCTCTTTATGGCACTCAAATTAGCTAAACAATGGTGTCAAACAGTTTTCGCTAAGTTGACCGGAATTTTTGAATCTCGTTTTATATGTATAGTTCAACGAAAGATAAGTGATCTGACTTTTAAGTTCTGCCAATAAACAGAAGCATAAATATTATTGCAGCGACTACAAACGTCAATTAAACCATAAAACTTGATTTCTGAGGATTTCCATTTCCCAGAACCATTAAATGATGTAAGCAAACTCTGCCAAGGTCGTTGTTAAATGTGCAAGTGTGCACCCTCATAAATCAAGTTTTATGAGTGGTTTTATTGTTTATTTGAGGTTTGCGGAAACTGCAATAATTTTTATGCTTCTGTTTATTGGGAGGGCTTAAAAGTCAGCTCACTTATCTTTCGTTGAACTATACCACGGGCATGATCATCACTAATGGCCCTCCGAAATTTAAAAACCCTTCTACATCGTTCTTTAGTCATTCCCTCATACGATAACACCCTTTATTATGCTCTTAATACATAAATAACTCTTGTAAATTACGTTGAGCCCACATTTGGCTAGAAAAGTGACATAATTATATTTCACCGGCTTAAAAACACTTCACAATTTAAAATTGAAGCCATCTATATTCAATTTCTAACACAAGGGAAACATGAAATTTACATTAAAATGTTTATGGCCCCAATTTCATGCCAAATTGATTTACAAAACACCTTGACATTTACGGTTTTTTGAAATTTTCTGTTCTTGTAATATCTATAAAGCTTTTAGATAAATTAAAAGACGATAATCTGAAACCATAAAATATAAATTTTTGAAAAAATGGCGTCTTTGTTACAAATGTCTGTAATTTCGCGAAAAATTGAGCGATCTCTTAATCAGTTTTTGAAAATTGAATTTTTGAATGTACATACTTTATGAAAAAATACTAAATTAAAAATAATAATAGTAATAAATAAACACGTATTTATTAATTTTTATATTAAAATTTTATTTTGGAACCTGTGTCAAAAGATTTTTACGTTTTTTCCATAAAAACTACCATTTATTCTACGATTTTCAAGACCAAGCTTATAGTGGGTAATTGATTCGTTCTGTTATCTTCAATTTTGAAATCAAGAAAAGTAAGTCTCTTTTTTCAAATGTCTGTAATTTTGTAAATAACCCTTTAAAAAAAATTTCAAAACCTTTGTAAATGTATTTTGTGAAAAAATATTGTAGAAAAAAGATTAGAAGCCTTAATAATATTTTTTAATTTTGAATTATATAGAAAAATTCTTCTGACAAAAGCTGCTATTTAGTCCACGGGCTTTAAGATTAAATTGTTTTGGGTATTGATTTATTTATTTGAATTTTTTGATTTCATGTTTTTTTTTTTAATTTCAATAATTCAAATAAGTTAGAATAAATCAATTACTTACTCAAAAAACAATTTAATCTTAATCAACGTATCTTCTGGTTGCATCTTCTTGGTGCTTCGAATGAAACGTAAAACACCTATTTGGGAAAAAGAAGTAGATTTAAAGTTACCACTTCTAAACACTTGGGTAATTAAATCTAACAATAGATTAGAATTTAATTTTTATAGAAAAAGAGCTAGTATGCTTCGCTACATCACTGCAGACTCTCATCATTCTCCTCAACACAAGATGACGAGTTTTAATTAGATGACGAAGTGTGTTTTGAGACTGGAATTATTGGTAGAATAGTTAAAAAAATTAAATATTTATTATTATTATATAATAATAAAAATATATATTATATAAATTACATAAAACAAACCGAAAAAACAGTTTTCATATCAATAGGATTTGAGCAAAATTTTCAAAAATTTAGACTCCCAAATTTTTTGCAAGTCTACAAAGTCCTCTCGGTAACCCTAAACATAAAACAGGGCCCATAGAAAAGTCGGGGATTTATGAAATCAATTTTAAAAGTTGTAATCAAAATGTACTTGAAGACCACAGAATTAGGAAAAAGTATAAAACGCCGATTTTGGGCCTATTCCCACTTCTTCCGTCTTCTCATTGATTGAAGTGAAAGTTTGTGCTGTGATCAGTAAATAAAAAAAGAATGTTTTAATTTTCACCTAAAGATAGCAACTTCGTTGTCGAAACGCATATCGTGGTAAGTGTAGTGTTTAGTGTCAGTGGATGTTTTACGTATCTTTATACAACAGAATAAATAGCAGTTCTTGTCGGAACAATATGAAAAAAATTAATGAACACTCATTTTAAAAAATGAGATTTTATTATATAATCCAAAAATTAAAAAATATGTACCTATTATTAACGCTTCTAATTTTTTCCAGTTTTTTTAATTAGTTATAGTTACTGATTATGAGTCGTCAATAAGGTTTTATATTTGTAATATTGTATTGAACCTTTGATTATATTTTGTGTTTCTTTCTTTAAAATATTTAAAAAAATCTGAAGTTATAAATTAAATGTGTTATAACTTATAAGTCATATTTACTTCTTAATTACTACCAGCATTATTTGAGTATGTTGTCTAGTTCTATAGAAAGGGGTCACGTTTAAAAAAATATAGTATTTCTCTTAGATAATTGTAGATTTTATGTAAAGCGTATTGTTTTTAAAGGTGCTTTTTTACTGAATGTTTTATGCATTTTTTAAGACGTGTTAGTTTTATATTTATTTCATTTACCACTTTTATCAATAAACTGTTAAGTCATTTAAAAATTATTACAGAGAATGAAACACGGTGGTAGTTTTATACATTAAGGGAGACAAATATATTGTAATACCATAGTACAAAAAAAGCTTTATTTGTTCCCTTTCCGATTGTAAAGAAATAATTACTACATTTAGACATTATCGTTATGGATTCCGTCACAAAGTAGTAATATTAACAAAAAAAACTTTCCCATTTTGGTATTAATAGTTGCTATGGATTAATAAGCATTAACTAAAGGTGGTTTCACCATCAGAATGTAGTAAATATTACTGTATAGATACTGCTTGGGCTAGTTCTAAATTCCACCATCAGAGTATGCACCACTTCTTGTAAATTGTTAATAACTTTCAAAGGATATATGTGTAATAAAGAAAAATTTGAAAGGAAGAATAAATACGCTTTTTCCAAATAATATTTATTAATTATACTAATAGTACATAACTCATAAACTACGAAGAATACAAATGTTAAAAACTACTGGACGTAGTTTCACGATGTACAATATACAAGTGATCGCAAGATAAATGTATAATATAAATGTATTATAGAACAGATTTTGATGTCTGCAATGTATATTTAAATAAAGATTAGTTAACTTTTCTTTCCTAAAAAACCATTTGAAGAATGGATTTTTCCTTACCCATCTGAGATACTACGGTGTCAATATATCATCCAAACCTATCTATGAAGGCATCTTGGTTTTTAAAAATAAATGTTATGTACATACTTTAACGTTACATGATATGCAACAGTAAAAGATTAAGTATTGTAGAAAAAATATTGTAAAAACCTTCTTTTAATAACCACGATAAAAAAATACTAAGTAGAAAAAACGAATTGTATAATTTTTATTTACACAATAAGGAAGCACCAGGCCAATAAAGTGCAAAATACATTTGCTGTTGTTACAAAGATCAATTCGATTTTTTTTTTGAATAAATGACAAAAAGATTAATAATTTTTGTGTAGCCCGTTAACCAAATGGCACTAAAATTAGAAGAAAAACTACCATTACGTGGAATGCGTTTAAGCTATTTAAATGTAAAAAATAAGAAATTGGTGAACAGATCTGTATTTTTTTCCTTTTATATCATATTATCACAATGCTAATTAACAAAAATTATTTTCAACAAAACAAGAATTGTAACTAAGATTTGAAAAATTCTAAGGCCACTTAAATGAGCACATGTTATCTTACATTGGGAAAAAATCTTAAACGTAAGTAAACCAAAAAAAAAAAAATAAAAGAAAAAACCTAATGTAATATGATCTCGTATTGAGCATTGATAGTTATTTAATATGGAATTTTGCTTAATCATTGAAAAACGCACGACAGCATTACATATTTTCGAATTGGTCCACACGACGCTTGGTGTTACCTTTACGTATTTCACGTAAAGTTTTGTATTTATCTCTGCCTTGACGCACATTCTCTCTATGGATCTTATCCATGTGGGTTTCCTTGGTCTCATCCCGCGACTGTGCTAGATCTTTCTTCAAAGCCTAAACAAACAAATATAGATTTTAAGAGTGGCCTACAATAGACACTATGAGATTAATTGATTTTATGCTCAAGTGATCTATGAGTTTAGAGAAAGAAATCTTCACTCATCAGCTAAAACATACAAAAGAATGTGCCTGAAAGAAACAGCATCGATGCCTAACCTTGCAGTGCGCTTTTAAATTAAAAATTGCAAAACATATTACACATAAAAATTCTTGCAAACAGAAAATTAATTTCTTAATATTTGTATTAAAAAAATAACAAGAAAGTTTTTTCTCTTTAATAACTTGGGCTTGATATACGTTTAAAAATAATAAACTCAGGTTGTTAAACTTTTTCTTGTCTCTAGTGCCTGAATTAAAAAAGATAAATATATTGTCTCGTGTACTTTTTTAAACATTATTTAATTCTATATAACCTTTTCTTTTTTTTATACGTCTGACCATTTCAACAGCGTTTTCAAATAAAGCTACCACTTCACAAATTTTAAGCTTAAAACATTTTATTTTAAATATGTTCCAGTAGTTTTCTTATTCTTAACAGAGATGTTAGAAATTTAGTGCTTTAAATGACGATATTTTTTATTAATTTTGAAATTATTTTATTTGACAAATTAGAGTTTATAGAGTAAACAAGCTGTTAGCTCTTAGAGTGTCCTGTGTTATTAACGAATGCGAAAAAAAATGTATATTTAGAAAATGACACTCATTTTATCTAACAAATTGTCAGTAGATATACAAAATTAGAATAGAGGCACAAATGATTGATCACATGACCATAAATTCAACTGATCTCACGTAATTTAAAATGGTACAAGTTGAGCTAGCTGTATTCTTTGCGTATCTCTGACTCAAATTAATCAACTAGACTCTTCTCCCCTGTTGCTAATCTCTAACTCAAATGATCCAATCAGAGAAATGCAAAGAGATACACGGTTTATCTTTAACTCAAATCAATCGGAGAAATAGAAAAAAAAAAAAGATTTTTATTTTAAGATCGTACTTACCAAAAGCTGATCATGTAAACGCTCGTTGCGTTCAGCAAGTGTACGTCTATCCTCCACCGGATCGACGATATTCTCATCAGTGGTCAAATCCTTGCTGACATCTCCATTAACCATCTCGTCATCTTCATCATGGTTATTCTCCTCCAAATGTCCTTTAGTAGCATTCGCCATTTGTTGTGCCTTCAATTCCTCTTCCTTGCGACGCGCTGCTTCAACTTCCTCTTGTAGACGCTTAGTTTCAGTGTCTTTAGCTTCAACTTCCTCTTGAATCCTCTGCACTTCCAACTGTTTAGCTTGAATCTCATCTTCCAATTTCTGGCGTTCAGCTGCTTCCATATTCTTACTTTCTTCCAAACGTTCCATCATTGCTTGTAACTCATTCTGTCTCTTCTCAAGTTCTTCTTTGGCCGCTTGTAATTGCTTGAGTTGATCTTCAAGACGCCGGATCATCTCTTGAGCTTCAAGAAGATTAGCTTGACTGCGTTCCATTTCTTCTTGCATTGCTTTAAGTCTATCTTCATACTCTTGTTGTTTCTTTTCGGCACGTTCTCTTGCCGCTATTTCCAATTGAAGTTTTTCTCTTTGCTGCTGTTTAGCAAGTTTTTCCTCACGAGCTTGTGCTTTCATTTGTTGCACATCGATAGTATCAGGCTTCCTACGTCGCATGTATAACTCGTGATTACCCATACACAGTGATAAAATTCGTTTGTTTATTCGAACGCGTGGCGCGAAAAATACGAAATCGGGAGCTTTCTTATCGATTGGTTTTATGATAAATTTGCGGTCGTTGAATGAAATGTTGCGAATTTCCGACCAGGGAAAACCAATTTTTGGAGTTAGACGATCGTCTTTTTCGTAAATATTCAAACCCAAAGCATCTACACCCAAATATAGTTCTGTGCCTTTCTTATTGCGAATTTCAAAGTAGTTTACGCCGTACATTTCCAAATCTTGAGCTATCTTCAAGTATTCCATCATGGTATCTTCACGCAACATCCCACGATGCTCCTTCCACCAGGTCATAATACTCTGTTCCCATTCCTCCTTTGACATCTTGTGTTGATCCATGACTCTGAAAATGATTTCAAAAAATATTCAAAATATTTTTTTTAATTAAATAACGGATGTTGCTTTAAATTTGACGTTGTAGTTGACATCTAGATCAAAATCACGTAATCGTTACGTGACGTCAGACAAGAAATAAATTTGCTTGTAATCAGCTGATGTTGTGAAGGATATTTGGTGCACTTTTAGTTTGATTTTAAATTTAAAAGATCACACGTTATTATATTTTAATGTGTTTTTTTATTTATATCATTAATCGGTTGTTTATTATTATAAAAAAAAAACTGTGACTAATGTCCTGTATAACCTTTTGTTTTTGTGAGGATTAACAATAAAACAATAAGGTGCAAGTTTATAAATGCATACAAAAACTCGTAAATCTTGCCGGAAATGTTTCTACACAATCAGTTTTAATATGTTTAAGACAACTCTGTAAATACACTTTTAAATTTTGAGTTCATGCAATATTTACAAAAAGAAAATTTTTATTTCTGGTCATAAAACATGCATTTAGTAGGTTAGATTTGTGATAAACAAACAAATCTGTAATATTATCACACAAACCATACCTACAATTCATCGTTGAAATGATTCTGTTAACAAAGAAAACCATTTATTAAATACAAATTTAAACAAAAACCGCATTTTTTAAGCGACATTCCAGTTAAGTTGTGTTAATTATTTTATCAGTGTGTATAAAGTAGATAAGTTTTACAAGCTCCTTGAATATGTTTGCACTTATAATAAATAAACTTTGTCACGAAAAAAAAAAAAAAAAATTAACTCACCTTTGAGGTAAAAGTCTGTCGTTTGAAAGGAAACCTGGCTGATGAAGTGCCTTGTTATAATCACCATGTCGGGCCTGTACTGCATAGGAAGCTAAAAGGACGGAAGTTTCAGGCGGACAATAGATTTCATCAGATAAGATGGAATTTTTCACTTGTAAATAAAATAAACGCAAAGTAATGTCTTGAATTAATTCTTCAGCGACATCCTCTGGATAAAATTTGGCACGAAACTTGAACTGTAGAGGATTCTCTTTTTTCACATCCTGGCTCATCACCTATAAAAAAATACAAATAATCAAGATTGGCAAAAAATTAAAACAATAAACACACTATATATTTCGTCTTAACATTTTTTTTTCTTGACCTTATAATTGGGTCTACCATGCTGAGCATTGTATTTCAATAATAATAATATACAATTAAGGGAGTTTGCCAGTTGCCGAATTAAATAAGAAAATGCTAATTAATAGAGGAAATAGGGGAGATTTAATAATAGGTAATTGCTTTCAGTAAGCCAAGTCGCTTACTTATGCCGTATGTGAGTTCTTTAATAAAAATTTTAAACTTCATGATCTCACAAATGTTGTAGTGTTATTTATATATTTTTTCTACTCCCATACTGTAAATGGTTTATTAATTGCAAATTACCTGTACTTTAATATTCATTATGATACAAAGTTTTCATTAAGATACAAATTTTGACCAATGAGAACGATGTACTACAGCCAGATTTAAATATTTATCAGATTGCCATAGACTCTTCCATTTAAAATTGTGACAGATCGCAGTGGTTTTCAATGACAACCAACAGAAAACGAGTCAGTATGGAAGAAAGTGACTCTAAAATGGTAAATTGTCTTTGTTGCCGGCAAAATCTGCTAAAACCTATAAAAAAAATTTATTCTCAATTCATGAATTGGAGTGGCGACAATGAAGTTAGTATTTATATACCGGACACTGCTTCCATCACAGTTCTGCGACACTATTGGTTGATGCTGATGATGATATCACATCGGTGATTGGCGGAGTTACATTACAACAATTTTATACTTCGTAGGAATAATATATTAGAAATCCACCCATATATTTTAATTTTTTTATTTTTTAACTACAATTTTTTGTGATATAACATACATATTTTGTATATGTTAAAGCATGTAGATTAGCACTTTCAAATTTATTAAAATACACTTCATTTACTTGAATTAATTTTTCTGTTTCTTCAACCTCTACTCGAGTTTTTTCCCAAATTGTTTCTAAGTTTTTTTTCCCGAAATCTGATTTTGACTTCGCTCGTTTTAGCAAACTTGTTTTCACTTCTGCATTAATAATTTAGGCTTTCATCGAATTTTCAGTTTTTGACTTGTTCACAAAACGTTTCTCCATTTGTCCTACATCATTATTTCTGTTAAAGTGTCTAAAGCAGCTTCAGATCCTACAAGTTTTCGAGTCTTTAGATGAATTTCATCACTTCTTTTCCTTCCACCGTATGTGAGCCACCAATGTGTGATGTCTTCTTCAATTACGGTCTCTATTGTCCTTTATTTGTTAAGATATCAGTACAAATAAAAAGTTTCATTTCGATTTGTTCTAGTTTGGAATAATTCACTAGAATTTAGTCCTTTTGAAAAAGACTTATTAATTTGATAATATTTGTGAAAAGAAACTCTTGAAATCTGACTAGTACGTGTAAGTTTCCAACTGTATTGGTTGGTTCCAGCAATTTCTGAAGTTGTGGGCTCGTGTCACTTTTTGAAAAAAACTTTTTTTCTCGGAATGTTACTATACTAAACTGTTCGTGAAAGAGGTATTGAAGATCGCTTGTAATGATGTAATTATTTCCCTCATAAATGTATTTACTCGTATTGAAATTAATAAAATCCAAAGTTTTTTCAACAAGAGTTGCACTTTCGAATTCTGTCGAAATTTTCGTTTAAACTGAAGACATTTCTTTAAAGCTGAGTGAAGGTTTTTGGCCGGTGTTATAGTTAAAAATTTTACCCGGATTAATCTAACAGGAATTCTTCTTCTTCTTTTTTCAAGCTTACAAGCTTATTGGCCTCAACATCACGGCTATTCACATCTCTATAATATTAAAAACAATAAATAAGTAAAAAGCCTTGAATCGAGAAATCACAGAAAAATCAATAAATGTCAATATAGAGAGGGCCTGGGTACTTCCGGTGCCATCCGGCCTGGTTACCGACGTGACAAGCAACAATAAGGCGATATCAGAACTAAACACTTTCAAAATTATATTAAATGTACATAAATTACAAAAATATCAAAATTCATATTTAAAATTTCGTCTCTGTCAGAATTTTTTCAAAATTATTGTTATTTCATCACTAGATTTTAAATAAAAATAAATAAACGCGACTGTTTGATGGTAACCATAGTGCAATTTGTTTATTAGTAATTTTGAAAAATTTTGGCAAGAGACACGAAACTCATGGCGCAAATTATGAAGTTTATGCTAAATTTGCTGTTAATTCCAAGAAAATTTTTACCTGAATCACCGGCCAGAACGCTTTACTTAGCTTTGAAACAGTTTGTTCAGTTCCAACAGAAAATTTTGACAGATTACGAAAATGCCACTCAGATGATCACCCATTTTGAGAACACGATGGAGTTTATGAATTACACTGCGACGAAGTACATCAGTGAGGGTGACAACTGTATCGTTACAGGTGATCTCCGTTGTCTCCATTCCGAGATGTTAAGTTATGTAAGACCTCAAGTAGTTTTGTCCAAAAAAGAACCAGAACACACAACACCAAAAACTTCTGAAACCAATCCAGAAGAAAACCAAATATTGAACGTGGTTGTTGATTGGCTGTGCCGCAATCACTTCAAGAATGACAGTCAATTACAACTGAACGATCATGAGAAGATAGTTGAAACCTTATACGCAATTGTCAGATCACAGGAATTTGTTTTTAAAAACGTTTCGAAACTAATTAAACTTCTCGAAAATGACCAGATTCTAGTAAACCACCCAAAATTAGAAGTCATCGAAACGAAACTTTTTATGTGTGCAGATATCTTAGCAAGTAAAGGATATTCAAGATTGATAGACACTGCATTGGAAGAGGAGATGACAGGATGTTGGAACTCATGGGGTGGAAGGAGAAGAAGCGGTAAAATCGAACAAAAGACCAAAAGACCTCTTGCAACTAAAGCTACTAACACTTCGAACATAAGTAATGATATTGATACAAAAGTGCAAACAGATGCGATAAAACGAGCAAGGTCAGAACCAGATCTTAGGCAGCAAAATGTAGAAACTACTTGGGAAAAAATTCGATTAGATATTGAGCAAACGGAGAAATTAATACAAGTCAATGAAGATCACTTCAATAAATTCGAAAGCATTTTGCATACTTCAACATAAATGAAACATATATATGGCATGTCACAAAAAACATTGTAGCTACAAATAAAACCTGAAAAAACCACATGAAGTGTTTTTATTAACATTAGTTTATTTGTTATTTTTTGAACTATGAACTTCCTTAGCTCATACTATAACGAGAAATATGAGTAGATTTTTAATATACAGAGGGTGATTTTTTTATTTACTCCCGCCGAAATTTCAAAAATAGGCAACCCATTATACAAACGGTAAGCAACTTAATTAATTAATGTGGCTACAAATGATCCAAATAAACTGACTATGGAAGCACTGTCAAAGGTATTGTCAACAATGTTGACATTAATTTACAACCCTCTATGCTTGAATTTAGAAAATCAAAATTTCAAAGTATAATGTGTTGCCTATTTTTAGAGTTTCGGGCGGGAGCAAATAAAAAAATTATCCTGTATTGCTACGAAATATAAAATTGTTGTAACGTAACTCACTTCTCTTTATGAATGAGAAAAAAAGAACAGATTTTTGAACGTTTAAATGTCCCTTATACTGTATGTGGTTTCCTTGCCTAATTTTGTAAGAAAAAATAAATGTTGGTAGCAAGTTTATTGTTTATTAGACCACTTTAAATTAAATCTACGACTAGTGTAGTAGTTTTAATGCCATAGAGATCTATCTATTCATCAAAAATTTTAAGATAAAAGAAATTAAGCGTAGACTTGCATTTAAGCCACTTCTGTACAGTAAATCCTCAGAGTTATTAAGTATAAGAAATGTTTCTATACAGTAGTTTCTAGGTCTTTTAACACCAAAACTAGTAATAGTCAAACAACAAAATATTTTTGAAAAACTAAGATGTTTTACTTTAGTTATTAGACTTTAATGAAAAACCTAGTATACTGATTGGAACAAAACCTACTGGTTCAAGATTTTCTAAGAAAATATGCTATTGTTGCCCTTATTACTGAAAATTTTCCAGTAAATGTGTCCAGAAAAATAATTAGCCCCATACCTTCTATTTCATGAAACCATAAACACTCCAAATTATCGTGAACAAGTTAAATTTCAGAGATGTTATTCAACTAGATAATGAAGACAGGCAGATGATATTTTCTCAACAGTATGGTGTAACAGCGCATACAATACGTAAAAATTTATAATTTATCCATGAAATTTATGGTAAGTCAAAAAACACCGTGTCCATGGTCTACACGATCTTCCGAATTAACACTTTTATATATTTAGGTTACTGTTTATTGAAAAAATACCTTTCATGAAGAGAATGCACAACTTGGATGAACTTATCTATGTTAGCAATTTCAAATGCATGCCAAACAATAAATCAGTAAATGTTACAAAATATTTTTGGAAATAAAAAAATCGACTGACTATACAAGGTGTCCCACACAAACGTTCCCTTAAGAAAACCTGATATTATTGAAACTAAAACAATTTGATTTAACGCAATTACTTATATTTCAAGTTGCACCGTTTAGGAGCTAGAAGATGCCAAAATTGTAAATTAAAAATCGTTTTTTGATAATAGCCTTTTAACCACTTTACTGATTTAACAGAATTTAGCTACTGTCAAGACTACATAATATTCTGACGTTACTCTTTTCCTTTAATTTCAATTTGAAAGTGCTCGAAATTTGCTCAAATAATTTATTATTGTAAAGCCACGTTAATTCTAAATAATTTTTGTCTCTTGTATAATTTTCATATCTGCTCTAGTTTTTGAACAAAAAATTATATTTTTTAATGAAATATTAAACTTTTCATAAAAAGTAAAACAAGATTTTTACCCAGTACTTTTTTAATTCAATTACTTTGAATTAAATTAAAATTAATGTATATGAAGTCATTTTGAAAACCGACTAGATAAGGTTAAATTACCATAGTAACCGACATAAATAGTGAGCTTTACGCCTGACATAACTTAAAAAAAAAATCTCGAAAACTGGAGTCGATATGATTTTTTTCAACCAAGAACAAACAATATTTAAAAATGATGCATTTTTTATTAAAATAAAAAATAAATCGAGTCAATAAAAAGATGTACAAGAAAGCTATAAATCAAAATTTGGAAGGTTGCCATTACTATACTTTAGTACAGTAGAATCCAGATATAGTGGCTTCGTTTAGAACGATCAAACGTTTTTAGTGTTATTTGCTCTTCATATAAATTACTATAAAAGTACATCCTTCTAGTACGATTCCGGTTTGAACGACCAGCCGTTTTGAGCGACACAATTTATCAATAAATCGTTGGGTTAGAACGACGCGTTTCTTTAATTTGCTTACAACAAGCTTTAAGTCGTCGTCGCTCGCTTCCAAAGTTTTACTAAAACGTACCATTTTCGAGATATTTACGTTTAAAGTAAGACTGTAACAAGGAAAAGTATGGATCTACAGGACACTGTTTTGTCCCAGAATCAGAAACAACCTTGTTATTCTTAATTGCAGTTATTTTGACGTTTCCATGATTTAGCGTGTAAACGTAAATAAATGCATCGATTAAAATTTGGTATAATTAAAAATAATTGTAATTTTGTTATCACTTAGCATTTTTTGCATAATTCTAGTGCTCCATACTTCTAAATCACCGGATACATACATTTACAATGAGTCCAAAGTGCACGCTAAAAAAACATTTTTTAATGCCTCTATAATAATTAATTTACTTCTGTTAGATTATAACAAGATTTTACTATTGGAACAAACAGCTAAACCAATTGCAAATTTTATTTAATTATTGCTTTTTTTTATTTTAAATTATTCAAACAAAATAAAAAACGCCACTGACAAACACCAAATTTAATATATTAAAAAAAAGTTTGCATAGTAAGAAAAAACAGTGCATTTCCAAATAATCACAATAGTGCATACTATATTACAGATAATTTAAATTATTACGTCGTTTTGTGTGTCATCAAGTTACTATGACGAGAACGTAATGTCTGTCCCACTATATCCGGATTCTACTGTACTGTACTTTAAAATAACAATAAAAGAAAAACATTGACACCAGAATGTGTACTTTAAACAGAATGTTAAATCCTATAAAATGAATAAAGTGGTTAAAAAGTCAATAATAAAAAACAAATTTTCATTTCTTTTGGCTCCCTCTAGCTCCTGAATGGTGCAACTTGAGATATTATTCTTGAACACCTGAACCATACAAAAAATTAATATCAAAGTAAACCTGCCATTATGTGCAGCAAAACGTAATTCATCGGTACCCGTGTCTTATTCATTGCTTTTTATTACTCCTTAATGACACAAATAATTAAAATCAAAGGAAAACTGGAATATGTAAAATGTAGTCCAAACAAACGTAGTTCACCAGCATCCGTGTCTTATACACTGCTTTTTATTACTTCTGAATGATACAAAATTTTTAAATCAAAGTAAAATTAGCATTTTGTAAAATGTATTCCAAACGAACGCAATTCACCGGCATCCGTGTCTTATACCCTGCTTTTTTTATTCCTAAATAATACAAGAAATTCAAATCAAAGTTAAACTGACAATTTATAAGATGTATTCCAAACGAAACGCAAATTACCGGCTTATACAATGCTTTTTATTCTCCTAAATGACACAAAAACTCAAAAAACTAGCATTTTGAGGTGGTTTAAAATTCATTTTTCGTCCCTTTTTGTTGCTTTAAACATAGTTAATGATAATGATGCAGGAATAAAAATAAATTTTTTGTTCTTTCGTGAAAGGGAGTTAATAACAGGAAGGAACAATTAATTGCGCAATTTTCTGATTTTTATTTCGTTTGAATAGAGAGACAAGAAAAATTTCAGTTATTTTGTAAAAAAGGTTACGTAAGAATAATAAAGATACTATAATTTGTTGTACATCGTTATTTCTCGGCTAGCCTTGCCGACTGTTACCTTGTAAATTTGCCAACGTAGCAATGTATAATTCCAATTTGAAGTATTTTCTTGCTGTACTTATGCAATGTACGGTATTTAGTCACGTGGCTATTATTTAAAACTAGACACTCCATTAAATTTAATTCTTTTTTCAACACAATCAGTGCATCTATTTTATTACACTATTTAATTACCTCATTACCATAAAAGTTGATTCATTAAAATATCAAATTTATAAAAATCTGAAATCCGAAACTTGAAGGGAATTCCTATTTCTTGTGGAAAAATTAACATCGAAGCTATTGACCTACTCAAGAATTCTGTTACAGTGAATGTACTTAAAGATGACTTTCATGTGGCCTTGTAAAAGTAAAATCTTTGATGAGATTAATTGATTTCCGTTTAGATTTTTAAGAAAATATTTTAAAAGAAATTGGAAAAAAAAAGAAACAGTCAGCAACCTCGACTCGATTACTAACGTATTTTAATTATCTCATTCATGAATTTTATTTCCTAGGATGAAAAATATGCATTCAAGTTGAGTGTTACACTCAGTTATTATTCGCATTCACTGTGACATTCCAGTCGCACCTTTCAAAGTTTTACTTTGTCTTTAGAAAATTTAAACGACCTGCTTAGAAAGTCACATGATAGAAACCCAAAAAAAAATTGACCGTACAATTTCCGTTACAATGCAAGACAAGGACAAAACTTTTGTGTTTCCGCTTTTCCTCATCATATCCGGTCACTAATAATTGTAGTTTTGTCTAGAGTAACCATTTGGTTGCATTTCATCCGTTCAAAAACAAAATCGAAACTTTTTTGTTTTGTTTTCTGATTTTATCTATATGTCACTAGATAATAAAATAATTAAAATTTATTTAGGAACAACTGATAATTTTAGATAGATAAATTTTGCAAATTAATTTTAGCTCCTTTTGATGTTTGCACTCTTGAAAATAAATGTTTTCGTTGACGTAGGAAATGACGACGAACATCCGGAACTAAATTTAGAAAATTATGGGGATATTTTCGGGGTAAATTTATGTACTTACCAATTCATTTTCGTCTTCATCTTCTATACTTAGAAGTAAAGGACGAGAATAAAAGTTTTTTATTTGGTTAAAACATTTCAAACTTCTTTGTATGATAGAATCCGGCTGCATGTGCATTAAATGATTAAATAAACCTAAATATTTGCTCAGAATTTCTACTTTTTGGGGTCTAAAAATACCAACAAAGAACAAAGTAGGTTGTGAGGGCTAAGTACTACATGTTAACATTTAATTTAATATTTTATCTAGCGTCCTTCATCTATTATGGTGAAGACAAGTGGTGCATAATTCACCGTGACCTATACCTGTACAACTAAAAGAATGATGGCTTTATCGACATTGACACTTTTTCAACGACATAAACCGGTCAAAAAACCATCAATAATCACTAAATAACCCATTTTAATTTGTTTTTGCCACTATTACAACAATTACTACCAACTTAATAGTGAAAAAAACAAACATATTACTCAGTGGTTACCAAATTAGTGATTCACTGCGATGATGTTAATTCTGAGGCATTTCCCACAAAAAAACTTTAATCCAATAAAAAATACATAATTTATTCTACCGTACGAGCAAAAAAAAATATGTTGACGCTAGAACAATGAAAAAATCCAGTGGACTCGGTTTTTTTAGTGAAAATCATATTGCTGCCAATCTTTTACTATTTCATGCGCTTCTCATGAGTACAGAATGGTTAATTTTTCGCTGGTTTTATTATACAAATTACTTTTCTCATACAGATATACAAAATACAATTTAGATATAAAAAATGGTATAAAAAAAAACTTCGTAGAAGTTTGTCCACCCTAAAATTTTGTCTTTTGTTATTTAATTAAATCAAAATTTTTATGGGAAAATAAAAAATTATACCAACTTTTCGTCACTATATAACCGATTGTCTTGATTCACAATTTGATAATCAGCTGTCAAATAAAATTTTCGTACCTAGTAGCGAAATAAAATAGAATAGAAATAAAAAAACTACATTTGTTAGATAAATAGTAAAACAACACAAAAGTAAAAACCAATATAATTTTATTTTAATTTAGGCTGAAATGCGTTTTTCCAAAATTTTCTTCAATCTTCCAGTTTGTTTTCTTTTTATTCTACTGAAAACATTCAATTGAGTTATTTCCATTTTAAAAACATAACAAAAAAGAATCGATCAAAAATTATATCGTTCCTAACGTCAGTTATGAATTATGATCGAGAAAACAATGAAGACACAAAAATTATGGTTTTTGCAGTTTGTTAAAATTTTCCCACTTTTTTTAGTAATTGTCCCTATATTTTTCTGAAAACTTTTCCAAAACCATAAAGAACAAAACAAAAAATAGTTATGCATATCTATCGTTAAAATCAAGAGTTATGGTCTTACGAAGATCCTATATAAAAACACCTTCAGTTTTTCTTAAATTTAAGAATTTTTGAGCCAACTTTCTCAATTTTTCTTTCTGTAAAAACCTAATTCGAACTATTACAAAATTTAAAAAAGAGTCATTTCAAAGAAAATCCAGCTGTTCTGAAGTAATGCCCTTACCAACAAAGAGCATTTCATTTTTATTTATAATCGGGGAGCTTCAAAAAAATCACTTGCAAAGTTTTTAGAATCATTGAATTATTTTCAAAAATGCAATCAAAACTTTTCTATTAATTTTTTGAGTTTTGGAGTATATACGGCTCTTCAAAGATACTGCTTTAAAGGTAACTTAAGCAAATAAGAGACTCATAGTAATATTACCTTTTTTGACACGTTTGACAGACTACAGCAAATTAAAAAATTGTCGTTACTATGAATACGTGGTAGTAAAATAGTGTTTCAGATTATAGGTGTATTAAGATGCACTTCAATGTTATTTTTTGTGCCATGTTTCAACGTTTCTATTACCACCGTGGAGGGAAAAATAAAAGAAGTTGGCATGCCCTATACCGACAATGTTAGGTTCTTGGTCGAGATACAAACACCTTTTATGGTCTTATTCTATTGTCAAGACCACCGTTTGCAAATTTATAGTGGGAGAAAAAGCTATCTTAAGTACTGTAAAACTACCATAAAAGGTGTTTGTGCATCGACCACGATTTCAAGCTTATGCCCACTCCTGTTATTCCTCCCTCCACGATTACCACAGAAGCAGTGGTTCGACCCTTTTAAATTACCCTGTAGGTTTTAAACATTCTATTTTTAAAATGAATACAATTTTTTTTTCTTCAACCAATTATTTCAGTTTCACTCATTTAAATCTATTACACCGTTCTAAAAATGCGAAATTTGTCATTTTACTTTTTAGATTTGTTAAAATAACGTCTTTAAAAAATAGAAGACAAATCAAAAAGACGAATCTCGAAAACAAAATATGGTGGTGTAAAAATGATTTCACCATTATAATTTTTGTAGTACTAGAATGTACTATTAATTTTTTTTTGTAGTAAAAATTATGAAAAACTTTTAAAAACCGGTGAAAATAAACCAGCCTGTACATTAATTAATTAACAAAATTTTTAATGATAAAAATATCTTGAGACTCAGGAAGAGAATGTTTTTTGCTAATTTATGTATGCCTGAAAGATGCCCCAAAATGGAATTCAGTAGCAGCCTAAATATATTTTTTTTTTGCTCTCATGTTATAACGTGTGACCTTTGAGGACGCCAAACGCCCACAACAGGTGGCAAATTTTACTTGTGACATAATCAACTTAAAAATAACACCGATGCAAATCGAAACAAATGAAAGTCGTTTGATGTAAATAAATCGAATTGAAAAAATTCGTTTCGTCGAATAAATTTTATCACTTGACATTAAATATGGTAGGTTATGAGTCACTCATCTTCTGTTAACAATGACGTAATTTCTCCGACCACATAAATTCGCAATGACGGCAGCCATTATGCTTTCCATAAAAAACAACACTCATTTTTCTTATCTCATTTGATAGAATATTTTTCCGATTCGGGTCAAATTATAAAACAATAAACTTATCGGCAATTGACATACCTGAACTATCAAATCAGATAAAAGTGATTTTGTTCTAATGCAGAGTTACACAATATCTAATAGGATAATCTCAAGCACAGGCTGATATCAATTTATTATTTATTTACCTACCTTTTTGTATAATTTAATCCATGTCAAGTCACCCTTAGAATCGGTGTATTGCAATCCAAAAAACCAAACTTCCCTTAATCCGATTGTTTTAACAACTTGATCGAAGAGTTGTTTTCCTGAAGTAGTTTGTTGGATTGCGAACTCGAGCTCCGCATCCATGGTTGTCACCCTCACATTCATCTGAAATTAAATTCAAAAAATCAAACTTGTTGTAACGACAAAAATTTTTACTTTTCTATCCGGACAAGTACGCCTTTTCAAAATAAACATTTTGTCTTTATTAAAAAATTTCATAGCACCAACAACAATACAAGCACTGTTGAGCTTGGCAAGAACTGTGTAAGTTTATCATGTTGGAAAGTTATCAAGTTTGCTTAATAAAAATATTGTAATTAGATTAAGAATAAACAGAGGTTATTAAAAATATATACGAAGAGATAAGAATGTCTAGTTACATAACTTGACATAAATCACGTGACAAAATATTTATTGTATCTTATATGTAAAATATCAGTCAAGTTCAGACTTTGATGCATGTATGTGAGTACCAAAAATAATACGATTCATCTCATTTGTTTGAAAAAATAATAACATTCAACCTTCAAATTGATATGCAAATAGTTACAAGGTAACATAATTTTTTTTATAGTAATTTGTAACTATTGCTATTACCAGCATAAAATCCCATTACGACATTAGACATAAATTAGTACACTTTGGCACACCTCCGTCAAAGTTTAACTAATTTTGATAAGTTATCAACATAATTGGTTAAATATACAACATTTCAAAGGTATTTAGTCATTTCAGTATAAATTTAAAGTCACAAGGAATGCATGAAATCATATTTTTTACAATTTATTTACATTAATCTAATGACAAAGAAATACGTAAATATTTGGTAATAGTTAACATATTTCGGTCAAAAAATATACAAATATTTTAAAATCGTAATTCCAACACCCTGTAACATGTGACAGTTATCATCGAGGCCAAAGCGTACGTGTATAACAACAATTTTCAAAATTATGATTAGTCACTATTCGATAAAACCAAATCAACATTTCGAGAATTCTTTAACTTCTCTTCAACAGAACTAAAATATGGTACATCAATTATATTTAATTAATGTTTTAACTAAAAAAAGACTCTGTCAATTGTAATTAGATATTATTAATGTTTCTATATTTTAGTCCTGATGAAGAAAAGCATATTTCTCGCAACATTGACCTTGTATTGTCGAATAAAAAATCTAAAAAAGTCCGAAAGTCCTGTGATTCATTTCTTTTCTATTACAATTGACGGACATAAAATTTATTAGCCTACCAAATTAGTAATTCCGTAAAACAGAAATATAATATAAATTTAAATAAATAAAATATAAGTACTTATGTAGATGATATTAATAATAAAAAAAAACAATCGAAGCGGACAAAAGAAAAAGTAAAACTATTTATTATTATCACAACAAAGACGGTCACGTTTCAATTGATTAACTCCATTCCAAAAAACGTGTAAAAAATGAGGCAAAAACTGTGATTAATGGTCAGTGTTAACAATAATTATGTATTAAAGACAAAATTAGGAGATTATGATCTGAGGAAATGTTTTTATATTGTTTTCTCGAGAGCCATTACCAGCAATTATGCCTGTGACACATACAATGTTTTATTTTATTTTTGATTGTTTTGGTTCTTGAAAATCAAGAAAGGATTCGAGCAAATGTTTTAAAAACTGTTTAAAAATAAAATCGGCTACTTTGTTGTATGTTGTTATTACTCGTTTATGACCTTATTGACCTTTTCCCAAATGGAAATGGAAAAAGTTGTCATCGAGAAACGTTTATCTTAAAAAAATCGAAAAATTTCAATTAGCTCAGAGAAAATGTATTCCTTGCAACTCAAAGAATCTTTTGTGAAAGACAAGTCTTGCCAAGTGGCGGTGTGCGTAAAATATGATCAATACTCGTCACACTCGTAACAGAAAAAGACTAGAGTAATTAAATGGATGGCAGTCCAACAACGAAGCCGAATCATATGTAGAAAACTCACTGCATAACAAGATGATTGCTCAAAGCATCAGTAGTGAGGGTGTCCCTCAAAGACTCTCGATATGCATCTCACAAGTGAAAGATCTATCAATTTTGACGTTGCGTTAGTTCACATGGTGTTATAATTTTAAATCTAAACAATTGTACTATTATTAATCTATATAAAAACTGATGCTAAGATTTTCCTTAATGTTTTTGAAATTCTTGCTTAGTAACTTAAAAAAAACCTTGTAACCCTGTGTTCCTGTGTAGAAATGTCTCCATAAAAATAGTTTGTTTCGTACAAATAAAAAATAAATAAAATTGCATGAATTCTCAGACGTAACCTTTGCGCCATAGTTTTTTTAATCGCCCGATATTTGTTATCATTATAATAAGTTCTATTTTAAGCATATCAATGATATAACAATTATATCTTGCAAATTATGATAAAAAAAGACACAGTAGTAGTTATTATCTGTTCGTCAGCAACATTTGACTACATTATAGGTATAGGGTGTTTTATTAAAAAATCGGTACGGTCAATCCGCAATTACCAAATTTAATAAATGGCGCTACTCAAATCAATTTAATGATCCAAAAATTTAAGTAAATACATCTGGTAAATATGCCAAACAGCGTAAATCTAACAAACTATTAATAATTTAGATTTTTTTTAGTAATCGGTGTTTTTGTGGTTTATATATTAAACAATATAGGATTAAAAGTTTAATATTTGCGCAAGGCTGGCTTTATTTTAAAACATTGCGTAAATAGTTAAAAGAAAAAGTTGTAGGAAATAAAATTTTGTACAACAAGAGCCCTCAAGACGAAATTTTTATCTCTAATAATTTAATAAAACCTTCCAATATGTACAAATGTTTTTTAAACCATTTATTTAATACACAAAAATATTTTTAAAATATTGTTTTTAAATTAAATTATTGTAGTTAGTTTGTTACTATCTTTAATAATTGCGATTCTACAAAAAAAATATAATGCTTAAAACAAAGTTTAAAAATGTATGTCGAAAACAAATATAAAATTAAACAAACAGCTACTTACTTATTTAGTTTTACCATAGAGTGATTATAAATGTTTAAATTGGTGAAGAGTGCAGTAAAATTAGAGTCATTTCTGCATTTGCCAACTCCCTTATAACGGTGATTCTCTCTCCTTTATTTTTTTTGTAATTTTGACAATTAGCGCAGCGTTTTTAAATAAAGCCAGCGCTGTACGAATTTAAAACCTCTAACAATAGCCTACGATAGGGCTTCGATTAGGACCATTTTATGAGTTTAGTTAATCACAAAAATAAAAAAATCCAACACAGCAACAGGGTAAAAAAAAAAGCATAACAATTTGAAGTTTGACTACTACTATGCCTATTGGTGACATAAAATTTTGACACTCACTAACGTCAAAACTGACAAAAAGAGAGTTTACAGTATTTTACTTGATAATAAAAAAAATTATGTCTCAAATTATTTTATAATTAATTTGATTGGCCACCTACTGTCATTGGTCATGGCCACTTTGTGACAATTAATATAAGGTATTATTTTTTTCGAATATTAAATATTTTAAAAATTACAAGGCACAGTGAAATTATCTAACAAGTAGGCTGCGAAAAAAATATTGTGTCTTTATAGGAAGCTGTAGAATGCTATTATTTTGTCATTTCTCGCAATAACTAATTTTAATAGTTTGAGGAATGACCTTTTTTAACTACCTATTAAAATAATGAAATGATTTCACTAATAAATATATATCTACTTGACTCAAAAATTTTAAGACCAAATTCAAAAAAATTAAAACATGTAATCGACTATACTAATGAAACATCCTATACAGAGAAAACTACATCATCAGTAAAGTGATCAATTTCTTTTAGCAGCCTTGTTCTATCACGCCTAAAATTTCCAACGAAATAAGAGCAAAATTTACATGAAAGTCTACTATGTATGACAAGAGCGTATTTTTAAATAAACAAAGTTTCACTTCAACAATACAACTACCTATATTGTTAATGACATCAAATTTAATTATTTACATTTAGTCGAAAAATGTTTCAAAGAGAAGATTAAGTTAATTAATAATTTATATTATTGTTATCTTGTGTATAGTGTGAGTCATTCGACAATAAAAAATTATAATTAAATCTTGCATAAGTTCTGTAACCGTTTATTTTAACCATGACTACAGTAATAATTCGCAGAAAAAATAAAACATTCTAGATTAATTAAAAAAAAAATATTACCAATTTGCTAGACACCATCTTGAGGAGTTTTCAAAAACGCCTAAAAACGATAAAAAAATTCTACACTAGAAATTTATTTCTGAACGCGTTTTCACTGCAACGGACTTGGTTCCAATAGGGTAAACTCCACTCCACTAAACCGGTACAATTACTTGAATTCACAGCCGAGGAACAGACCGTTGAGGTCTGAGGAATAAGACAAACCGTCGATTGAATGAATGCGCCAATAGTAGTATACGGAGACTATTCGAATTCATGAATCAAGTGTGGGCATGAGCAAAGCGAGATAGGGGGGCAGATGGTACCCGAGCACCTGTTAATGCTTCTACCATCATTTTTATTTTAAGATAACAAAAAATATTGACAGAATTTGTCAATTCATTAAAGTAGAGTGTGAATAATGAACCAAAAATTCTGATCTCGATGACATTTAGAGCAATTAATACAAATCAATTGAATTAAGTGTGGAGTGAAGCTTAAATTTTTGCCATCTTCCAAGTGAGTGGAAGATGACGAGGTCGAAACAAATGACTCTTATTTAAGACAATTGTTTTAGAACGTACGTGAATTATTGTCTTTCGTGTGAAAATTACGAAACTGACATTTCCTACAAGATAGTAAAGTCCAGGAAAATTAGGGTTTGACCCGGAAAAAAAAAGTAAACTACAATTTAGAGGATGTTTTGCTGTTATTATTTTTTATATCGTGTCAAAACCCACCGAACCTCCAATGTTGGGAACCACCCCAAATTTACTCGTATAGTTTGTCTATAAATGCTTAAATGGAATTAACTTTTTGGGCCTTTAGAGATAAAGAAACTGCAGCCCTTTGCTTCAATGGTCCAGCTGATCGCTTAGGTGACAATAACCATTATTAAATCCCTCATAAACTAGTCTATAAGTTAAAACTATAAAAACCAAGCATTTCTAGACGACATAAAGTGTACAATTTTGTGTTTTTCATTTTTTTTTTCTAAAACCGTTGCTTTTATTGAAAAAAGACAAGAGATCTTTTTTGTAGCCATTTTTTGTGTATAACATTATGTATATCTTCTTCTTTAGTCTCAAATCGTGCAGGACATGCCAAAATTTTGATATTATATATTATTATAATTTAAATTAAAAAAAGAAAGTATGTACTTAAGTTCGCAGTTACTTGATATAGGTGCTAAAGTCCTCAGAAAGATATTTCGTGTTTACAACCTTTTATGGCTTTGATTCTTTAATAAGTTATGGCCACCCTAACACCAGGACAATGCGGTTAGACTTTTATAAAAAATAGTAAAAGTTAAATACCGGATTATGTCGTAAACACGAAATATCTTTCTGAGGACTCTATACCTTATGGCATGGCATACAAGTAGATTATACTGAAATAGTTCCATTTAACTATTCTAAAGCATTTACTTGTTCAATCAAAAAGTAATTTATAGTAGGTATTTTACATTAAAATTATAATTTATTTTATTCCCAATTTTTAAAATAAGTTTAAAAGTTAACCACAAGAACAATGAATTTATTAAGTAACAAAATGAACATATACTCGAATAAGTATCATTAACTCAGATTTAATTTTTTTGCTAGTGAAGTAAATCCCTATGGAATTTTAGAAAAAAACAAAAAACTTCCTGGAAAACAAAATTTACGTAAAACGCTTTTTTCAAGATTTTCAAACTTTGGCAATTTGTGCAAAAAAAAATACCAATTCGAATTAGTATTTCTAACATATTCTTATAGAAAATGATCAGGAAAATCCGATAATTATCAAAAAAGTACAAAATTATAGATAGTTTACTCGTAGAAGTCAAAACTATTTAAACCGTTTTTTCGTTTTTTTTTGTTTTTTATCTGTAGATATCGTTTAAACTTTAAGCTCATAAAATTTGAAAATAATATACAAGATAAAGAATTATGAAATCGTTCGATCTAAAATTTATTATGGTTCGATTTACAGTTTCGGAGAAATTCAGGAAAAACCTTTCAAGCTAAAATCGTAAGCAAAAAATATCTATTTATTATAAATTAAAAAACTATCCATTACAAATTAAAAATTACTGATTCTGTTTAAATATCATTGAACCGATTTTTAAAAATTGAATAAGTTTAGACACCAATGCGAAATCATGCTCAATACACAGGAATTCAAAAATAAAACTTAAATTAAGAGGACTAATGACATATCTCTTTTATGGAAATACCAATGTAAACCCGCGAATCTGTACCATCTTTATTTATAAACTTGTCGTAGTGTAATTTGGTCTAAGCAGTCTTCTAGTAACTAAGTTCAAATGCCTTAATTTTCTTTTTTTAAGTAATTATATACAATGAAAATTAATTAGCAAAAATTAAAATTATTCTATTTAAAAATTTCAAAAGAGCAAAATGTAGTTTATACTATTAGAATTGTCGTAGTAAAAATAGTTTTGAAAAATTTTGATAAATAAGCGTGCTACAGTTTCGTCCAATTTTCAGTCTGAGAACCAACAATTCTCAAACTACCAAAAGACTTTTCATTGTAAAAATGACATCCTTAATATTTATGGTTTTATAACTTTGGATATTACACTTGGCTGCAATAGTTCAAAACAGTTAATTTGTTATTGTAAAATATCAAATAAGTAAAAGTTCGACAAATGAGCTGAGATCGTACTAATCTCAAGGTCAAATTTTCTCCCTAGTCCTCTTAAGTTGTAGAAAAGCCATTAATTTGAAAATGAAGCCAATGAGTCTATCAATTAAAAAAGGTTATTACATGCAACCCTAGGCCTTATTAATGTACAAAAAGTGTGAGATGAGAGGTAAAATTCATAAAAATTTAGCAAATGTTTTTGCTCGATTAAAACAAGACAAACTCATGCAATTAGCATGAACTAGAAGAAGCTAACTAGCTAGTAAAAGCTTTTGCTACTCTTTATGCACATCATCCAATAATAAAAAGCAGCAAAATTGTTACTATCTAGGGAGTAGCTTAAATACCTGTGAGTGTTATGTTTAATACTCCTATTAGTTTTTGGTTAGATATGTTTTTTGAATGGTGCTTCAACACGTAAGCGGGTTGGGTTTTTCCTTATTAATTTATTATTAAATTTAACTCGGTACAGGTGCTTTTTTGACATAAATGCTAAGTAAAAATTGTTTGCTTTTGTGAGTTAATTCTGTGATTAATTTTTTTGCATTTAATTTCTTAACATTCTGTACAGGGTGAGTCTATTAAGAGTATATCTTAACTTTTCTCAAAGACTAGTTATCACACCGACTTCAGGGTTTGCCATTAAAAACTTTGTTTCTTTCTCTATCCATGCGATTTTTTTCAGAAATTTTCTAATATTTCTTCTAATACATATTAATTCATTAATATTATTTCGTTGAATAAAGTTTATTCGTTCTGTTAGACCTATTATAGATGTACTAGATTGCCGTACTACTTACTCGACAATGGAGTGGATAACCTACCCCTTAACTTCTTTGTCCCACCCAGTTTCTTGAAAAAAAATGGCGTATTTACTAAACGTCTTGAGTTAAAAAAATTTACGGAAAATGAGAGTTCATCGGATTTCACTCAATTTTTTTACTGTGTAAGTAAGTACTGTCACTAAATCGACAAACAAAAAGATCTTTTTTATTTCTTTAAATTTTTCTACATTAAATAATTCGCCATTATTCCCAACAAAGTGGGTGGGACAAAGAAACTGAAGGGTGGGTGTCCTGTAATATCGTCGAGTAACCTGGCAATGCTGCTTCAAAATAGGTCTTACAAAACGAATAAATTTTATTATTTTTGCGGTTATCTACTATTTTTTAAAAATTTTTTTTTTCGCGACACAATAGTTGAACATCATGTCATTTAGAATGACATTTGAAATAATGTAAATTTTATATTCTTTTCAACAAATTAATATTAATTAATTTATTTTCACTAGAAGGAATACTAGAAAAATTCTGAAAAAATTCACATGTGTAGAGAAAAAAACAAAGTTCTTGATGACAAACCCTGAAGTCGGTGTGATAACAAGTTTTTGAGAAAAGTTAAGAAATACTTTTAACAGACTCACGCTGTATATTCTGGGCGAAAAGCAGTAGATGAGATAACAATAAAGTATCACAAAAAATGCCTAATTAAATAGGTCAACCTACAATGTTTACAGAAGATGTCCTTGAAACAGATCACAAAACTTGAATCTTACCTCAGTCTTAACAAGCCTGATGTCAAAATGAAATGCACCAAGACGCATCGTTGCAAAATTAGGAACTGTGATTGGTGGTTGAAAATTTCTAAAGAACTGTCACCTACTGAGCTATGAGTTAAATAAGTGGTAGTTAATTGATTTATCATGTAAAGAAATAAGAATGTGATATAGATTATCAGAAAACGCTAATTAGTAATTACTGCCCTGAACAATAATACTCATGAAATATTTCATTGTTTCTTGGTTGGTATAGTTTTTATTTAACTTAGAATTTATGGATTCTTTTGAAATACAAATAAATCAAGATAATGGGAAATAGCTTAGATAAATAGTACTCATTGTTTCTTTTACGATTTTGCTTTAAATCAAGCGTAACTTATCAAGGTGTGTGAGTGTGATAAAGGAAACATTTTGCCTGATTTAAAGTATATCGGGAATTACCAAAATATCTACAAATTGTGTATTGTACTACTTAATTATGTTGCATTAAATTTGTACAATTAAAATTTTTATTAAGGTCGTGGTATACGACCCCAATAATTTGATAAGCCAAAAAATTGAATAGCTCATTGAAATTTAACCACCAATGTTGCAATTTTAATTCCTTTTAAGTCGAAATAGCTCATTGTCTCAACATTTAGAACACGCATTCATTTTCCAAATTACTAACATTTTACATATTTAAAGTAAAGTTGACAGTGAAAAGTAACTTTCACCACTCTGCCCAATCAACAGGTGTTTTCACAGTGCGGTGCGTCAACACGGAATTACCTCTAATTTTAATACTCACCGATTTCGGCATGTTGGCAGTCTTTTCTGAACCAAAAAACCTGCAACAAACGAAAAAAATTAGTTGGCCGTGAAGGCCCCTGATTGGTCAATCGAGTGTCATTTTTCCCCGAAGTGCAATTCACACAGCACCATTTTCTTGCAGCCAACATGCAAATGTTGATAAATTTCCACGTTCGTGTGGTACGCCACCTGACTCAACATACGTCCTAATTAAATTACCGACACATCACACTCACACCAAGGGCCCCCGATTCGGTTTTCCCTGTCATTAAAGGCACACAGAGGACGGATTTCGGCCCCAAACGGAAAAAACACAGGTCAACCTTTCGACAAGGCAATACCGGTACTTGTTTGTAACTGTGATGTTGCAGCGTCTTTGTAAACGTTGACACATAATCGAAATAATCAAATACTTACTAAAAAATATATTTAGGGGGTTAACACTCGAGTAGCCACCACATTAAGTAGCACACGCGGGTTTTTTATGGGCACACACCCTTCCACACACGGGACAACTTATCGGAAAATAAATTGTCAAGAATAAGCGAAATTGTGTATTGTTTAGTTCAACATATTTAACACCAGAGGGATACAGTCGCCACAACAGCGACATCTACCAGAGAAAAACTAAACAACAAACTGAATTACAGGTAACTGGATTACAGAACGCAGAACCACCAATTGATTTTCTGATAGTATATAGATATCGGACGTTGATTGGTTGGTATTCCAAGCTAAATGGGTAGATAGAGCCACCGTGTTTAATTTTAACGGAAAGTTCTATGATTGTGAGTTTTTGAAAATAAGACGCGAGAACACAAACGTAAATATTAAAAAATATCATTTTTCGTTAATCGTTTTATTCGTTTTAAAAAAGTTTATAAATGCACGATTTTTTCTAAAAAATCGTTGTGAAAGAGGAGTCTTTTTAACAGTTCGCCCATGCGTACAATTGTCAAATAAATAAAATAATAAAAGTTCTAAGAGTGATTATAAGACGCAACAAAGGTGAAGCAAATTAAAATTAATTTAAAATTTTAATGTGAAATACCACCGTTTTGTCCCAAAATGTCAAAAAAGTGTCTAAAATTATTTGAAAGATAGGCAACTAAATATACTTACCTTTATTGGTTCAGTGACCGATAGATGGCACTTGTATAATTTTTTTAGTATTTTTTTAATTAAGTAATGTGTTCGTTTAAAAAAAACTCGTAGCAAGCTATGACATTGTTACGTATGTCGTACATAAGCCCATACAACAACAAATTTTTTATTATTTATATTATTCATGTATTGTTGGTTGCCTGCGATGCCATTTTACCCGTCACAAATTATCTTAACCATAACCTAAAAATATCTTCTCTTCCCGCCAAAGCGAGCTTGGTTTTGGCACAGCCATCGATATATACTAGCCGCGCTGAGATAAACAGCGGCAACACTGTCAGCGGACCGATGAAATGTAAACAACAGTTTGTCATTTCTTAAATTTGTTCAAATTATGCAGTTTTCTTATGTACTATTTATGTTTAATTGATTCTAAGGTGTGTGAGTTGTTATGCTAAATGGATTAGACTAACACGTAACATATGTGAGTTCGATTTTAAAAAAATATTTCAAAATTACTAACATAACCTCAAAATTTGAAAAGTTTTTAATTAATTCTTTTGCTTTGATTTTTTGGGGATTCTAATGTTTACAACTTATTGTTCTATTGACACTTAATAGATGTTGTGAATTTGAGTGCACTAAAAATTAGATTTTTTCTTTAAAACCACCCCAAACAATTCCGGCATCAGTGTCATTAAATGTTTGAAAAACCAGCTAAGAAGACAAGTGTCAATATAAACAACCTCACGTAAAGGTTTTATATTGTAATCTTCATTGTGGATTCTTAATTATACTTAAATCTTAGTGATATTGTTAGTTATACTAAACATTTGCTGTCTAAACTACTGAAGTACTTCTTTTAGACGATCTCGCTTGAAGGTTGATGTTTTGCCTTAAATCTTTTTCACTATACATTAGTATTTATCAAGGCAAGTAGCCAATCAAAGGACTTATTCATAGTCCAGGTGATGGATCGTTTTTAAAGGACAAGATAAAGTATTAGCAAAGTATCTCAAAATCAATGCTTAACAAATAAAATCCCATTATGTTTATTTGTATAGTTGTAAAATTAAAATTATAGGGAATAGTGCGTTCAGTTTTCACCAATATTATGTCTAAACATTTAGTACTTTACCTTTACCAAATACGTTAAAATTCAATCTCTAAATCTGTAAATATATTTATTGATAGGGTTAATAATAGATTGTATTGCTGCAAAAAGTAAGAAATATAATTTTTTGATTATATAAGATTTACTTTCAACGAGAATTCGTTTAATTCGTTGATTTTCTTAATTGAATATTAAGATTTTAAGGCTTATTCCATAATGGGTCGGTCCGCTGACATCGGCAATTGCGGCGTTGCCTTTTTCTCAGCCTGGCTTTTATAATGTGTGTTCGTTTAAAAAAAAACTCGTAGCAAGCCATGACATTGTTACGTATGTCGTACATGACCCCATACAACAACCTCCATGACAACAAAATTTTTATTATTTACATTATTCGTGTATTGTTGGTTGCCTACTATGCAATTTTATCCGTCACAAAATGTCTCCTCTTCCCGCCAAAGCGGGCTTGGTCTTGGTGTGTTTTTGTGTGGTTGCCTTCGTGGTGTTTTAGTTTTTCAAACATTCGTTATTTTATTTATCAGTATTTTTCAATACTAAATTTTGTGTTTTCCTTGATTTGTAATCATGGTGTACACCAGTAAACAAAAGGCTTTTTTGTTGGAAAGTTATTTCCGAAATGGAGAGAAAGTTAACGGTGTTTGGAAATATTCAATTCAGCCGTGCCGGGAGGAGTTTCGAGAAGCTTTTCCTGACGTTGTTATTGTGTATGAAGGGTTTAAAAACACTCTCCACCGAAGTGTGAATCTGATCCGTGAAATTGGGGCCATTACACGTAAAGAGGGCAGTGGAAGACCAACTAAACGAACAGATGAAGTTATTCATGCTGCACAAGAGATTCTACAGCAAGATCCAAAAACGTCGATTAGACATCTGTCTCAGCAAGTTGAACTTTCTGTTAGTACATGTCATAAACTCCTACGAGAAGATTTACATATGTACCCTTATCGTCTCCAACTCCAAGCCGTTCAAGAGTTACGACCCGTAGATTTTCCTAGAAGATTGCAGTATTGTCAGTGGTTTTTAAATAACATTGCAAATAATAATGAACTCCTTCAAAAAACTTCCTTTACGGATGAAGCGTGGTTTTACCTGTCCGGCTACATGAATTCACAAAACATGAGAATTTGGGCAACAGAACATCCTTATGAAATTGTAGAAGAACCTCTCCATTCACAAAAAGTAGGTGTTTGGGCAGCTATCAACAGTTTTTGTAGGTAATAAATGAATATATTTATAAAAAAGTATTTTTGTTCTAATTGTCGAAAAGTAAGGTTATGAGATCTGTCAGTTTGACAAGTGTGTAAAGGATTAATCACAGACATACAAAACAATTGTTTTTTAGTTTCAAAGCACTCTAGAGTTTTTTTTTAAAAAACACACGATATATCGATGACTGTGGTCTTGGTGTGTTTTTCTGTAATTGCCTTCGTGGTGTTTTTGTTTTTTAAACATTCTTTATTTTATTTATCAGTATTTTTTCAATACTAAATTTTGTGTTTTCCTTGATTTGTAATCATGGTGTACACTAGTGAACAAAAGGCTTTTTTGTTGGAAAGTTATTTCCGAAATGGAGAGAAAGTTAACGGTGTTTGAAAATATTCAATTCAGCCGTGCCTAGAAGAGTTTCGAGAAGCTTTTCCCGACGTTGTTGTTGTGTGTGAAGAATTTAAAAACACTCTCCAAAAACACTCACCGAAGTGTGAGCATGTTTCGTGAAACTGGGTCCGTTACACGTAAAGACGGCAGTGGAAGACCAACTAAACGAACAGAAGAAGTTATTCATGCTGCACAAGAGATTCTACAGCAAGATCCAGAAACGTTGATTATACATCTGTCTCAGCAAGTTAAACTTTCTGTTAGTAGATGTCATAAACTCCTACGAGAAGATTTACATATGTACCCTTATCGTCTCCAAGCCATTCAAGAGTTACGACCCGTAGATTTCCCTAGAAGATTGAAGTATTGTCAGTGGTTTTTAAATAACATTACAAATAATAATGAACTCCTCCAAAAAACTTTCTTTACGGATGAAGCGTGGTTTTACCTATCCGGCTACATGAATTCACAAAACATGAGAATTTGGGCAACAGAACATCCTCATTAAATTGTAGAAGAACCTCTCCATTCACAAAAAGTAGGTGTTTGGGCAGCTATCAACAGTTTTTGTAGGTAATAAATGAATATTTTTATAAAAATGTATTTTTGTTTTAACTGTCGAAAAGTGAAGTTATGAGATCTGTCAGTTTGACCAGTGTGTAAAAATTTATCACAGACATACAAAACAATTGTTTTTTAGTTTAGAAGGACTCTAGAGTTTTTTTTAAAAAAACACACATACGATTAACGGAAAAGTTTTGTAATCAACTTGTTGGTTATTCGCGATTAATAATCTCTATTTTATTAAGCGCACTCGCTTCGCTCATGCGTTAGTTGAAACGTCTCGATTATTAATCGCTCTTATTAATATTAACCAACTTGTTAAAATAATAATTTCCGTTGATCGTTTTAAAAAAAAGTTTATTAATGCATATTCTTTTTCTAAAAAATCGTTGTAAAAGAGGTCTTTTTAACACCACTCCGCGTATACATACAATTGTCAAATAAATTAATAAAAAAGTAAAAGTCCTAAGAGTGATTATAAGACGCAACGAACGTGAAGCAAAGTGAAATTACCAAATTAATTCAAAATCTTATTGCGAAATATTACCGTTTTAAGCTAAAATGTCAAATAAATGTCTAAAATTATTTGAAAAATAAGCAATTACATAATATACTTATTTTTTATTTCTCCAGTGACCGATAAATGGCACTTTGTACAATTTTTTAAGTATTTTTTTAATTAACTAAGATACGATCAACGCAAATGTTTTGTAATCAACTTGTCTGTTAATTCGCTATTAATAATTTCTATTTTATTAAGCGCAGTTGTTTCGCTCATGTGTTAAAACGTCTCGATTACTAATCGCCTTCATTAACCAACAACTTGGTTAAATAACTATTTTATTACAGCGTTTTATAGCAGTGACTTTTTGATTGTTATTCTGATTGCTAAATGACGTACTTTTTTTTACGCACTAGTGTGTAAAAGTGACATATATTTTTATTTTATTTATTTATTAAAAACATGAAAAGTACAATTACTTAAGTGACTAAATTAAACATTGGAAGATTTCAGATTTTTTTCCTGAACTTCAATACAAGTGGAAACGGTACTTGTAGACGCCACTTCAGATTTGCTATTTTCGTCACAGATTCTTCTTTTCTTTGATACAGTTTTTTCTTTTTCCATAATTTTCATCGACATTGCGTTTTTGCTTTCTGCAGAGTTTTCTATGTAACTTTTCGCAACAGAACTTGATCGCCATTCTCTATGTCTTTTGAGTAATGTAATATCTGCTAAGAGTGTTGCTGAACAATGGCGAAAGCAGTGCTCGGTATATTCTTTTGTATTTAGAAGTCCGAGATATTCTGCAATTTTTTTAGGCATATTTCCAATAGTATTTATACCAACGGGTAGCGTACAGCATCTAGAATTTCTATTGGTTAAGAAGAATAATCTCTGATGTTCAGTATGAGAAGGTCGAAACTATGCGTATTTGCGGAGAATTCTAAGAAACTAATTCCATCTACAAATTCTTCAGTTATTGTAAACATTCGTCAAATTTTTGTTTTGGTGATCGGTATGTTTACTTTAATAAAACTTGTACAATCTTCTATATCTTCCACCTTCAAAAACGTAATTTCTACTTTGCTTAACGAGCTAAAAATCCTAGTAATTAGCACAACTTTTGCCAATAAATAGTCTTTGTCATCGGCTGTTTTCATGAAACGTTCTATCTCTTGCTTGATGAATATGTAATTTGGATTTTTTAGTCCTGTACTCACTGGCATTTTTTTAGAAATGCAATCAAGTTTGTAAATTTTTTGATAACTACATTCTTGTTAGGATATATCATGGTTCTTAGCATTGAGTAAGTACTCCATAAAGTAGACGGCTTATACATAGAAGATAATTTTGAAAAATAGGCCAAAGTACCTTTTCTTTAATATTTGTTACATTTTTTTTCTCACACCAACTACCAAATTTCCTATATGTTTCCTTGTAAATTTTCTTAGATTTTCAAACACCAGCGTAGCTAGTGCAGCTTTCGCAGCATTGTCAATGTCGGAATCAAATTCAGAATCGCTCATTTTTGTGTTTCTTTATCACAGAACTTAAACACAGAACTCAAGTTGACATTCTGTAATTTTATAAAAACAGTAAACAACGAAATTTACATTTATAGCAACCTGCCGTCTGCCTAGTGTACAATGTAAATGTTCGATTGAAATTATTATTTTTGAAAGAAAAATCTGTTATAAAACGCTGTAACAAAAAATCTTGAATGCAATATGTTGCAAAATCTATATCTTTTAATATCTTTTAACCTCTTGACATGTTGGACCACGAGTATAACGAGATTCACGTTGGGTGCTTAAAAGACTCTCTTTATGCAACTTATTGCATTAACAGCTATTCCAACACTCCGCGCATGCATACAATTATTATCAAATAAATTAAAAAAATAAAAGTTTTAAGAGTGATTATAAAACGCAACAAAAGTGAAGCAAATTAAAATTATTAAATTAATTTAAAACTTTAAATAAAATACCACCGTTTTGCCCCAAACTAACCCAAAATGTTAAAATACTGTCTAAAATTATTTAAAAAACAGGCAACTAAATATACTCACTTTATTTATCCAGTAACTGATAGATGGCACTTTGTATAATTTTTTAAGTATTTTTTAAATTAACTAAGGTACGATCAACGGAAAAGTTTTGTAATTAACTTGTTTGTTAATTCGCGACTTATAATCTCTACTTTATTAAGCGCACTTGTTTCGCTCATGCGTTAAAACGTCTCGATAACTAATTATTTTCATTAACCAACTTGTTGGTTAAATAACTATTTAGACCGATCGGCTGCAAATGATCTGTTTGAATAACCCGAAGAATCCACAGACTCATAAATCTATGGACCATAATTAAGCGTTTTCACATTACGCTGCAACTACTGTTCGACTAAAACACTGAACTTTATGAAAAATAACTTTTCAGAATTTTTTTCATCTATGTAGTCAACAATATTCAAATGAGTTTTTAAAGTGGCATACAGCAAACATACAGGACTAGTTATTCACATTGTTAAAATTAGACAAAAATACACCGTTTTATGTAAATAAAATACTGAAATCAATACATTTTAAATTACCTGCTTTTTGTAGTAACTTTTAACTTGACACATGACAGTAACAGCCTTGGATTGATGTGCTACTAGATTTTCGAAAACACTAGATATTAAGGTTACTACCAACAGTTGGTTTATTACTAAATAAGACGCGATGTGAAGGGGCACTGTTGCTCTTTTGGTCGTCTAAAAATATTGTAAAGGGAAATCAAATCTAAGAAATTCATTTCGCGATTCAATTTTTAAGCATTTAAACAAAGCAAAGTCAATTTAAGGTCACTGGACAGTTTTACATGAGCTTAGATACGAATTAGCCATGAAAAGCTTTAGCATATAATATAAACAAATCTTATGGAGTTTTAACTCAAAACTCGCGTGGAATACTTTATGACCGCTGCTTGACCTCTAATTACACAAAGAAAGGCCCCTATAAAATTCCGGGCGCCTCAAGCGAAAAAGTTCAGTATATGACAAGTTACCAACGAAGTAGTAATTAAAGTTTCTTCTTGTGAGTTTTGAAGTTAAAAAGTAAAAGTGTTTGTAAAGAGAACCGATCGTCTCCAAAAGAAGTTGCACAGTAAGTCTCTTTTGATTTAATTCTTCTCGGTGTTTTCAAGAACCATGGCAGCCTTTTTGAGGTTTCGTTTGGTAATCTATAATTGCCAAAAGCGTTCAAAATGTTATGGTTTGGCACAATAGAACTAAATTAAAAATGTGAACTGTTTGGGGATGAACCTATTGCTTTTATAATTTTTGTTGTTTTAAGAAAGTCATTCTTGTACCGTTTTTGAAATTAGTTTTGGTTTTTCTACCCTCCTTCGAGATTAAGGCCATTCTCGATATAATTATAATATTTTTGTTTATAAATCAACTCCGTCTGTTTACTGCACCTTTGAATTACGATAATAACTTCGAGTAACCAATGTAATTTGGTTTTCTTTGCACCATATAATTCTAGTAACGTAATAATTTGTAATTTGATAATTGATCATACTGTTTGTTTCCACTCATATGTCCTTTTCATTTTTGGTACGTTAAATTTTACTTAAATTTTGATAAATTAGCTCATTTTGTAATTGTATAGCTTTTATTACTATTACTTTTATTAAATTTTATAATAATGTCCAATTTGAGTTTTAATAACTGCTCACTTCCCAATTTTTGCTGTCCCTCAATTCCAACATCTCAGAGGGTTGTTCCTACGAAACAAACAAATTTTATCCAATGTAGTGGCAGATTGTGCTCGTGCCTAAATTGTCATTGTCAAAAGTGAAAAACCTGCCACAGAGAATCAAAAGACAAGTTACGTGTACTGTTAGTAGCATATACAGAGTAATTTTTTTTATTTGCTCCCGACCGAGATTACAAAAATAGGCAACACGTTATACAAACGATAAGCGACTTTGGGAAAACTACAAAGGATCTAAATGAAGTGACTCTAGAAGCACTGTCAAAAGTATTGTTAACAATGTTAACATTAATTTACAACCTTCTATGCTTTAATTTTGAAAATTAAATTTTAAAAAACTATCAAAGTATAATGTGTTAAAGAATATGTAACTAATAAATTCGATGAAAACTCAGGGATTTGCCTTTTTAAAAAACGCTAGGACAAGTATCTTGTTTTTTTAACGTGCATTTTTTGACAAAAAAGTTGGATATACAGAGTGTCTCAAAATCTAGATACGACCTTTAACATTTAAATAAAAACCCCAATGTCTTTCAGCATATCTGAATTCTACGTATAACTTTGCGTATAGTACGAAACTGCACACCACACATTAACTTTTTTAAAATACTGGCTGCGACAAGAAATTATAAACTTTGGATTCGTTTTACTCTAGTAGGTACCGGCAATGTTGAGATTAAACGACTCTGTTAGTTGAAAAGGTTGATTCATCGGAGAACATAATGCGTTTATAAAAATTTGTTTTTTTTTAAACTTTGTAGGCCATCTTCAAACAAAGACGTAGACGTTTAGCTTTATCTTTATCTCCTAAAGTTTGATGTCAAATTTTGTTTTCTTTAAAGATTTTTTGTAAATGAGATTTACTTAAGTAGTCCAGTTTGTATTGCTTTTCTTCTTAAAGACAACTTTAGAGCTTCTCTTGCGAAATGAACAACAAGAACAAGAACTAAAGCAGCATTGTCTTTATTAAAAAACGTCTTTGACTTCTTAATGTTTAAAACCGAGCCCGTTTTAAGGAATTCAGTCTCTAAATTTTTTGCACCGGAATTTGAAACAGTAAATTGCGGGTATTTTTGGTTGAATTTTATGATAATAACTCGGTAGCACTTTTTCGTTTTTTTTATTTTTCTGTTTTGTTTATGTATGCCTTGATATTTTAACGTAAAATAATGTTAAACTTTTTTTAAAAAAAGCTTATCTTAACCAAATTACTGTTTTGTTTTATATGGTTAAACCGAAAGCTTTATTAACGTAGAGTACTTCTAAAAACTATATTTTTTTAAAAGCTTACAATAATAACTATAATGATAGAACTACTTAACAGTATTTAATCATAGTATAAAACAAAGTTTTTTTTACTTTGATTTGATTAAGATTTTACCTATAAAGGAGATCGTTTCCATCTTATGGAAATCTGATAACCACTCAAATCGAGATTTTTTTGTATCAATCGATAGCTCTTTAAATAAGAAGCAATTAGTATCATTGCGACAACTTTATATTTCTTTAAATAAAGTGGCTAGATTAATTTAAAGTTTAAATGACTTTCGTCACTGAGTTCATAAAACTCTCACTTGTTATTTATAAGGATTTAGTCGATCCTTGGGTCTCAGGTCAGAAACCGCCTAAATAGATATTTCTTGGTATTTACATTCTTTTCTCAATATTATCTGAAATGTCCCAAACCATAATGCACCTTCCCATGGCGTTAAGCCTATTGTTAAAAATACGACATTATTAGGGTCTAAACCCAGCTTTGATAATTTATAAACTTCTAAACATTCGTATCTCACAATTTGTTTGATCTCATTGGTTTTTACTCTTGAAAATGCATTTTGCATTGCCGTTTTTAATTTTTTAATCTTTAATAGGGACTTTATTTGATGACCTAAAAAGATAGAAAATATAAATTTGGTGAATGCGTCGGGACAAACTATTGATACAAGAATTACACTGGCCAACAGACAAGATTTGTATTAAACTTTTTGAACATTAAAAATATACAAACAAAATATAAAAAAAGTTTTTATCTTGGTTAAAATTTTGCACTCAAATTTTATACAAATTTGGTGGATTCGCGACGACACATAATTACTATAAAATTACACTAGACAACAGACAAAATTCGTGACAAGCTTTTTGATCGTTAAAATAATAACCGCTTTGACACACCTCTTAAACTTTAATAATAATCCATTTCTTGTTACGGGTTGTTAGATCTTTTATTTCTTTATTAGTTGTTACTTTTTTAATAGTTTAATTGTTATAATTATATAATTGGTTACGACTTTAGCCAGGTTTTTTCCAAATCGACACACCAAAAGCCATAAAGATAGTTGTGTAGTAACCAGAAAAACGAACGATTAAATAAAACAAACATATTTCTATAATTAAAAAAATATATTAAGGGTGAGTAAAGTAAACATTAGTTTCGTATCATGATTTACATACATTTGCGTATATTTACCTATACTTATTTTAACTTGACACAATTTTCCAATCTAATAACTTTACAAATGCAAATTATTATAATAATCCATTAAACTAATTACAATTTTTATATTAAAAAATTGTATTCAGTTTAAGTATTAAAATACATATACACAATAATATACAGATAGTAAAAGAGCCCGTAATCAAAATGTGCAAAAGTTTTTAGTTATTTAAAATATTCAATACAAGAATCAGTAGTCTGGGTTATGGGACATCTGAAAATAGCACACTAAATTAAAGAGGTATTAAGAGTTAAAAATCAAAATGTTTTGAAAATAGTCTGTTAAAGAAGGCGTTTTAAAAAGTCAACTTTGTAGCACGAACTTAAGCTTATAAAACAAAGACAAAGCAAAAGTTTTTATAAAAAATTAGTGCCACAATGACTTTAGAAACGAGTTCTTTATGCTATTTTTTCTACTTTGCGCGTTTTACGTAACTTTTAAGTAAAAAAGTTAGTTTTTTAGTTTTTAGGGACTTTTGCGTTAATACGAAATAGTTGGTAATAATAATGACATAAAAGTATCAAATGTTTTTTGAAGTGTTTTTAAATTTGTTCAAAATTTTCTGTAAGTAACTCACAGATAGTTCTTTCTTATCTACCGTATCGGTTATGAATTGAATACTTTAATTGGCATAAACACAGCAAAAAATCTCCAAAAACATTGCAACATTATTTTTAAATTACCAAATTCATTGCGATTTTCAGCGATTTTTTTCATGAGAGTTATAAAATCGCTATAGGAGTAAATTGTCAAAATAGTGACTAAAAGCTGTTTTAACCTCAAAAAGAAAGTTGAAGTTACCTCATTGTTCAAGCACCTTGCCCACCCGAATGTACCTACGAGTATTTCATAAGTTAATTCCGACACACAGAAAAACACCTTAGCGAGGAATACTACTGGTCATCAAGTGCAACAAAATTTATTCGAATAAAATTATTATAATTTCCTAACGCTGAGATAAACGCTGAAACGTCGCAAATTTATTCCAGCGAAAGCGTGGAACCAACCCGAAAAAAATTAATTGCATTAGCACTTTACGCATGCAATTTAGGTGCTGAATTTGCTAATACGACACTCAAATCGGTATTGTATTAAGCTTTGTTACAGATACAAAGTAGAAAAAGTTGATTTTTGTTAGTGTTACACGAAAAATAATACAAGAAATTGATTTGCATGATTTAATTTACAAAACACCACAATACAACGCAAATTAAGCACCATTACACCGGACACCGTTTCGACTCTCCGATATGCGCACCAGAAGTGTCGACCTGCGCCCGCATCTCTTGCTTCACCGTTTTTCCCGCGCTGTCACCTGTCGCTTGTCACCTGTCACTTGTCATTCTCCTACCATGACCCCGCGGTTTGACCTTCACCGTCGTCGGTACGCCCCCCCCCTCTTGATGACCCCCTTGTTTGGCGCTCTCAGGACCCCATTGCGCCCCAGTAGTTGAACCGTCCGTAACATTCGACCATCCTGAAACAGATTAATGTCCTCATTAATTAAATTATTCCATACTGGCCAACGTCTTGCTATTTCCCCGAGAGCGCGTAGCTCTCTAGGAGATCAAGCAAGTCGTCCGCCGTCTCCGCACGCTCGCCACAATGTTCAGGTGCGTCCACCCTCATTACACTGTTATAGCCCCTAAATGAATCACTCGCCACAGTGAAGCACCTGTTTCGGTACCCTTTCACCCCCTTCACTGCCGTGATCACATAACGATCATTGCCTAGAGCTCTAGCCACCACAATAGTCCACCAAATCTCCGCGTAAGCTTACTATTGACACCTTCGGTAGTGGTATAGGTGGATGCACGGCACCAAATCACTCCTTTTGTATTTTGGTCGCGACCTTTCTCCGTTTATCATATGGCACCTTCACCATGAGAGCTTGCTCATCAGTACCCCGTTTGCCCTCCTGCACCTGGTGTGCACATCACCTCCCCCCTCATCACTACCCACCAAAATCACTCACCGCTGCCCCACCAGAAGAAAACACCAAGTCAAGGGTACCTATTTGGTGGTAGCATAAATCTTCATGCTCCACACTATTTCGGGCAGTTTATCCTCCCAGCTGGACTCGTCACCAGGAGTACAGCCCACCAAAATTGCCTCCGTAAGAGTCCTTTAGACTCTTTCCACCTGCTCATTTGCCCTGAGCGTTGCCACCGCATTTATTACATGCATCACACCTTGTGTAGTCTTTACAATTTACAATCAAATGCCTTGTCCTTATCACTCACCAGCCTCCGGGGACCAAATATCCCAGATATGTCCCTCAATTTGTTCATCATTTCTTCAGCTCCCACCGTTCGGACAGCCCTGACTATCACAACTTCGTGAAAGCGTCGATCACTACCAGCATGTACGAATTTCCTCGTCCGCTCTTTACAAAAGGCCCCAGGTGATCCACATGTACTGTGTCGAATGGTTTGTCTACCTTTTCAATTGGATGAAGTTTTCCCTCCTTCTTACCATAATTTCCTTTACTGAAAGCACAATCGAGACAAGCTGAAACATATTTCCTAACAAACCTCCTCATTTGAGAAAACCAATAAGTCTTTTTAACCAATTCTAGACATCTTTCATACCCTGGGTGTCCTACCTCGTCGTGACATTTCCCCATCAAGTTAAATTTTGACATCGCTGGTACATACAATCGATCTCCCTCAAATGTTCGTCTGTAAACTCTCCCATTTTCACCTTGAATTCACTCTACATCTGCCTGTCGGCTACTCCATTTCAGCTAAGAGCTAAAAATATGGCTTGAACCCGTTCATCTTGTAGTTGCACCGTTAGAAACCAGTTCTCCTCGTCCACCAGCATGTTCACCTCACCGATCACCGGATTCCTACTCAGAGCATCTACATGTTTCATGCGTTCACCAGGTCGATACTCTATGTGGAAATCATACTCCTGTATTGCTAGCCACCATCTTGCTCCCCTGGGGTTCAAGTCTCCTTTCAGAAAGGTTGCTCGTAGAGCCACACAATCGGTCATCAGTTTGAAGAGCACACCCTAAAACTCTGAACGGTTTCATCAGCTGCCAACGTCTCCAGGTTATAGTTGTGATAATTGTGCTCCATGAGAGTGGTTGCTCTGCTATAATAATTCACCGGTTTCGAATCACCAGTTGCTTGTCTTTGCAACATTATTCCTCCTGTGTCAAGTTTGCTGGCATCTGTATGCACCTCAGCCTCGTCTTGCTGTCGTACAAGGCTACTATGGGTCTCTCGCTCAGTGCCTGCTTTAACTCCTAAAATCTTCCTCCTGTTTGTCTCCCCAATCAAACACCACATTTTTCTTGGTCAGATCTATCAAGGGTCTCACCTGGTGCACCTGAGTAGACCGAGAAAAAGCCCATATTGCTTCTGTTTTCCTTAGCTCTGGTCGATCTCCTTCTGCTAAAATTTCATGCCCAAAATACTCCAGTGAGTTCTCCAAAAGATGCATTTCTGCAAGTTCAACTTAAATTCGGCGTCTCCAATTAATTTCAACACCTCAGCTAACAGCTGCATTCCTTCTTCCACCGTCACCGTTGAAATTAGCAGATCATCCATGTATACCAGCACCTCTTAGACGCCCTAACATCTTGTTGAACGCTGTCTTATGCACCAATTCGGAATCCATAGACACCGGGTGGAAACCCTGTGCCCAACCAAGTGTTGTATAGTAACATTTCCCCGACATTTTACTAAGTTGATCTTCCACCAGTGAGAGACGATATCTATCTTTCACCGTAATTTCATTCAACGCTCAGTAGTCCACACAAAGTCTAATATCTCCGTTCTTGTTTGACACCACAACATTGGGACTCCCATTATCTGATTCGCTTTCCCTCACCACACCTGATTTCATCAAACCTTCCACCTCATCTTTCACTTTCTGTTTTTCGATCTCTAATTCAATTAACCCCAAACCACCCTGAGCACCCACAAGACACCAGGAATTGGTCTACTGCAGTTCCACGAACTTCGCTCACTCTGATGTATCCAAAACACATCAAATAAGAACTTCCAGTCCATTAGCCACCAGATCTTCAAATTACCATGCACCAGGACACTCACCAGTTTCGTCTCCCAGATCCGTTACTACTAGGATGGTTGTCTTTATGTTATTAGAGAGCAGCACACGCACACCCTGTTACTAACACGGACTCAGTGAGCATATTCTCCACCATTGTCATCATTTTTGGAGCAGTATTGGTCTCTTCACCAATCGTCCTGTCCGTCTCGCACCACTTCGGTTAAAGTTAGGTCCCTAAACGCATCGCTAAGTCGCGAAAGCTCCGCTACACTCAAAATACTATCATTTGGCACCGATTGTCCTAAAATAAGATCAATATTAGTAGCTGTTTTTTGCATCACCAATGCCACCAATTCTATGTTGTAGTCGACGGCCACTTCAAGCCAATCAACTAAACCCAATTCACCATTTCATTAATTTTAAGTCGACAGCTACTCCACGCTAATCGACTAAAGCCACCAATCCACCAGTTACAATCAGTGGCCACTCCATGTCAGCTAACTAAACAGACCCACTAAATCACCAATTCTAGTTAATGGAACTAGAACTAACTAAAAATTCGACAACCAACTTGTTAGTTACAGTCAGTGGTCACTCCATGCCAACTAACCATGACTTACACAGAAATTCACCAGTTGTAGTTAGTGGCCACTCCATGCCATCCAACTAAAACCCACCCACCAATTCATCAGTTATAGTCAGTGGCCACTCCATGCCAGCCAACTAAAACCTACACACCAGTTCACCGGTTATAGTCGGTAGACACTCCATGCTAACCAGCTAAAACCCACACAACAATTCACCGGTTATAGTCAGTAGCAACTCCATGCTAACCAACTAAAACCCACACAACAATTCACCGGTTATAGTCAGTAGCAACTCCATGCTAACCAACTAAATCCCACACAACAATTCACCGGTTATAGTCAGTAGCAACTCCATGCTAACCAACTAAAACCCACACAACAATTCACCGGTTATAGTAAGTAGCAACTCCATGCTAACCAACTAAAACCCACACAACAATTCACCGGTTATAGTCAGTAGCAACTCCATGCTAACCAACTAAAACCCACACACCAACTCTAGCCCAATCCGTAGCACAAGTTTAGAGATAACCAACACCGTAACCTCTACCACATGTCACCCATATCACCGTGACTCCTACTTCGAGAGTAAATCGTTGTACAACCCCCATACAATTATTAACACCTAAGTGAATAAACGTGAACCTCCACATGTGAGGGAAGACTGTGAATTATGCAGGAAATGGTGTTCGCACTCTCCTTGTTTTTTCCACTTTTCACCAGTATTCTGAAAATAAAACATGAATCTACCTCCTTCACCCTCCCAACTTCTCCACAAATGACCCGTCATTATATTACCGAGATTATCATGTGATCATTTGTCACCACACCCTCTAGTCATTTTCTATCAGCCATGCTGATGCGGCTATGTTTTTCGTCAGGAACAAAAACCGAAACCACCAAAATCCACCCTTGTGACGTCAGGTCACTTATAACGTGTCAAGCCGTCATTTATATTCCCACACCTTTGTTTGACACCGTTGGGGCTTCCAGCTATGCACGTTTTTTTTCCATACCCTTTACTCCGGTTGTTTACGCCTGTTGCTGTTTTTGCTAGTCAAACTCCATTAACAATTTATCACCCCAAGTTGAAAACGTCCTCCAAGTAATCTACATCCATCACCGAGTCGTCCAAGCTCCAGGCAACTGTTGGCCGTTTCGTGCACGTCATCGTGTCATCCATTTTTCCGACCACACCCTGTCGAATCACCGAATCACAAATACCCACACAAAACGCCAAAATTTCGAGCCGAGTCTATCCCACTTCTGATCTGTTACACGAAAAATAATACAAGAAATTGATTTGCATGATTTAATTTACAAAACACCACAATACAACGCAAATTAAGCACCATTACACCGGACACCGTTTCGACTCTCCGATATGCGCACCAGAAGTGTCGACCTGCGCCCGCATCTCTTGCTTCACCGTTTTTCCCGCGCTGTCACCTGTCGCTTGTCACCTGTCACTTGTCATTCTCCTACCATGACCCCGCGGTTTGACCTTCACCGTCGTCGGTACGCCCCCCCCCTCTTGATGACCCCCTTGTTTGGCGCTCTCAGGACCCCATTGCGCCCCAGTAGTTGAACCGTCCGTAACATTAGTTTTTGTTTTTATGTTAATAAATATAAGAAAGAGCAGATCTCAATTAACAGAAACTTGTTCAGTCAGCAGTCGCTAGAAGTCGGTATTTCAAGATGCAATTGCAAATAGTGATTATTATGTTTATTTATTTAATTATTTAAGTATTTAATATTTTAAGAACAAAAAATTATAACTTTATAAAAATTTGTTGCACCGCTACCGCCACCGTTTGTTTTTTATGTCTCAAAATGTTTTTTCTCACAAAACATTTGTACATAAAAATATAAAACTGTTTACCCTGCAATGTCATCGAAAGTAAAGAGGTCACGGTATAATTGATCCATATTAAAAAGCGCCATTTCTACTGACACGTATTAGGAAGCCTGAAAGGTTCTTTTTGCAAGTTTTTACATTATGAATAGATAAAATGTTATGCACTAGAACACTGAATTTAGGTGCGTCACCGCAAAAACATCGAACTTAGAAGAGAATTAGCCGTTAGGGCAATCAGAAGCAGACGTGCAAAAACGGCTGAAAAGAAGGCATCATTGCTTCGTCATTACCGACTTTGAGCTGATTCGGCCAAACCTGCCAAAAAGACATATTTAATAATATTATAGGGCAAATGTTGCAAAAGCTATCAAATTAAAACCTCACTTAGCATCCATTTGTTTCAACTTCAAGAAAACTTGTCGTTTGACAAAATAAAAAGCAGCTTTTTGTCGAAAATTGAAAAACTTTTTCACTAGGAAATCAAATGTGGTTTGCACTTATTAGTATCAACTGTGCTGACGTGGTTGTTATGGGATAAACCTGGCTTCACTTTAATTTTTGTAAAACAAAAAGTATTGTCATTTTTGTCAATTTTATTTGTGTTAAAAAATCATGAATAGAAGAAGCAAAGCAGCTTTAGAAGAATCGCTAAAACAAAGTTTAATTGCAAATTCGTTGCTCAAGAAAACTAATAGGTGTCCCGCTCTAAGCTCACAAAATGCCGCTATAAATCCAAATTTTCGTAAGTCCAGAACTGCAACTAAGAAATTAATCAGAACAAGTCAAGATGTACACAAAGAAAAAGCCAGTCTTACTCAATTCCAAGCGAAAAATATCCTGTTTGGTCTTGAACACCATCCTTCACAAAGAGAAACTGATGTCGAGAAACAAAGAATGAGAGAATACTCCGGCAGTTTTTTAGAACTAACATCGAAACAACTTGATATGGTGACAAAAAAAATAGCAAATTTCAAAAATATGATATCAAAGCAACATAATTTAGAGCTAAATTATCAAAGTTGTGTTATAAAAGCAGCCGAGGAGAAAAAAGTTAAATATTATAATCAAAATCAAGTTTTTAATAAAAATTGGAACATACATTTTAACAAATTGAGAAAAACGTTTGAGTGTAACACAAGAACACGTTTACAGCTTTTACAAGCTGAGAAAAAACCGACCCCACAAAAGAAGAAACAGGAGAAAAACGTTGAAACTGGTCGTAAGACTTATCCCAGAGGTTCAATTTCAAGATCTGAGTATTACCGAAGAAGGTGTGCGGCTTTAAAAGAAATGTTAAAATTGTTTAGAGAGTTTATCCATTTTATACAATTACAAGAAAACCTATTTTAGAAAAAGATTACTGAAATTTATAAATAAATACTTTGGGCATCTTTCTCATTATGTTTTTTATTATAGTAAAACCTTGCGGTTGGAAAGTACCTCTTTACCGGATTAGTCTTGTAGCTTTATTTAAATTAAATTCTGCAAGAATTTGTTTACTAATTACATAAAAAAACCACTCAAGCGTGTCAAAGCAAACACCATTTTTGAAGAGGTAGTTGATGATTTCACACAAGTTATCGTTTTTTCAATTTTACTCTACAGTAGTGCGTTTTATAAAAAAATTAAAAAACAAAAAAGTTTTTAAATTAAAATTAAAATCTGCTAAATATTACTATTCAAAATTTAATTTTATTAATGTTGTGTCCGTTGCAGCCAACGATAAATATTCTATTAAAAATTTAGTTAATACTTTTATAATAATGTTAGTTCTATAACTTTTTACCTATATTTGTAGTTGCTTTGCTCCGTTTCAACAAATAATTTATTCAAAAGCTGAAATGATAATAGACGAGACGCTAATGAAAATGTTTTCTTGTATTTTACACATGATACCAAAATAAGGAAAAATACATTCGGTTGAATAATTAAGAGAAGTACTAAAATGCATAGACAATTACAGTATTTGTATCTTTAAGTGGGCCGACTTTTTAAGACCCTTCTATAAACCGAACAATAGCCCCATTGTACACTGTAGACAAGGGATAATCACCGTAAGGATGGATCTTGATTTATGACAGTTCCCTCACATGTTTCTAGCAGAGAGAACTGTCATAAATCAAGATCCATCCTTACGGTGATTATCCCTTGTCAATAGTGTACAATGGAGATATTGTTCGGTTTATAGAAGGGTCTTTAAAAGTCGGCCCGCTTAAAGATACCAATACTGTACTTTTATTTTTAAATAATTGTTTTACTTTTGTCCGATAGTGTCATTGGGACATTTTGTCAATGAGGAAGCAATTTGATTGCGTATTGTATTACGCGTATGCTGGAACCACCTAGTTTATCAAGGTTTTCTAAAAAAAATGTTTCTTGTGTTGACACTGTTGCTGCAAAGCATTTTTAAGAGAGCTGTTTCAATGCCGATTCAGATATTACTCCTTAGAGTCTCTTAAGCACATGAAATACATAGTGATTAAAGAGAGGTATAAATTAATCGCTTTTGCTCTAGAAACTTTTGGTACATAGAGAATGGATATCAAAGTACTTGCGAAAACCTTGGGTAATCTCCTACGAAAAGAAACAGGTGCGAGAGATGCTCAGAAATTTTTAATACGAAATATTAGTCTGGCATTTCAACAGGGAAATGCTTCCATTGTGCTTAAAATGGTTGATAAAAAACTGGTTTTAAAGAATTATATTTTATGTTAAAAAAATTTATATTTATTTCTTGTATAAGAATAACATTTAATTAATTATTGACTATTAACACTTTAGATATGTTTATCCGCTTGATTAGAACAATGGTCGTGTAGACAAACATAATGTGCCATCTTACGGAGATGGCTAGAAGGTGGCAAGTGTTGGCGAGTTTTGACGGGCAACAATGTTGCCACTTTGGTTCTTGTTCGACCCCCATCATAACCAACCCCCACGAGACTAAAACAACTATTCTCATATATATTTTTATTTTACTGGTAAATGTAACTCAACGACGAACAATTTTGCCTATTACTTAGTGAAATTTGGTGAGACCTAAAAATTGAAGTTCTGTACAGTCTGGTTAGTTTGTTGTTTACACAGGTATAAACACAGACTACTATAGAGCTTATATTGATTACTGTTTTCTAAATATAAAATAAATCCAATTTAATATGTATTTTATGATTCTCAGGTTTATTATTTTATGTGAATAACTCTATATTATTCTATATTAATCTTTATTGATCTAATTATTAAAAGGAAGTTATTAGCAAGTAGTTAATAAAAAGTGCAAGTTTATTTTAGGATCTTTATTTTCCCAGTCAGTACATTTATTATGTAATTTTTTACAATCAATTTAAAATGATGAGAAGCCGGAGGTCGATTAGAGTAAAAGAGTTTAGAATTTTTACACAAACCAATGAGAAAAAGACCAACTTAGCAGTTAAACAGTTAAATGAATCTTCATTGATCTACGTTTAATCTACATTGGCCATCGATAAAGAAAATAATGTAAAGAAAAACAAAAATAAACTAAAAATTTCAACTAACATTGGTTAACATAGAAGAATAACCTATTCAAATAACTCAAGAAACAGATAGCCATTGCTGTTTTGATATAACTAAGCGAGCGAGAAAGAAATGGATAATGGAGAAACGATAAACACTCATATAGTTTGTGGCGTGATAAATTGTTGCGTTGAGTTAGGTTTGAATAAGAAAAAGCCAGAAGCGAAAAAAACAAATTTAACAGTTTACAAAGAATCTTTTGAAAGGATGTTTTTAAAAAAGACTAAACGTTTTATTTCGAAAGAAGTAACAATTCACTAGCAGAAAATCCAATCACTGATGGTATGAAAAAGCTCAACAACTTCTTATAAAAAGACAGAAACAGGTACAATTTTCTTTGCGTGAAACAAGTAGAAGATAAGCAAAACCATACAGAAAATGCTAATTAAAAAAGATCTAAAAAGGTTTTATGCTGTGTTTCAACAGTTCTTAGATGCTGATAAAGCCGCTAATCTTGATGAATATATTTCTCAGTTGCGCGAATTCTAGACGGTTTAGACAAATTTAGAACAACATATAACAGTTCAAAAATTTTCGGCCATGGCAAAGTGCAAGAATTTATAAAAATTTACGTTAAAACAATTTCGAAAGTCCACAAAAAATACAGCGCTTGCACATTGTTTGCTTTTATCAGTAATGGCGGTATTGCAGCAGCTTTAGATAAGACCTGCAGTAGATTCATAAACTTCAATGCAGTGACACAAGAAGCGAGTTCTAGTAGTAACTTTTTGGAGTAGTTGGCAAAATTTGTAATGTGTTGTTAAAAAATCCAGAAAAGGCTAATTGAAGATAAGGATGTCTTTCAGAAATTCTCCAGTAGAACGTTAGCTAAAAGACTGGTTCTAGATGTCTGCATTGAAGCTTTAAACAGGCTTGCGGGTTTGAGTACACTTCAAAGCTACAATAGAATTACATTACTAAATGATATGTTAGTCTAAAAGACGTACCAAAAATATGCTCTCATACCAGCCATTGATAAACCTTGTATTGAGCATACGAGTAGCACAAGTCAAAACAGAGTCTATAAACATTTATTAATTGTATGATCTATAGTCAATTTTCTTCTACTTACTTGTATAAGGAGCAGATATCACAGAAAATTTAAAATTAAATGACATTTGTGAAAAACTATAAATTTTTTGACATGGTGCTTTTTGATTTTTGCTTCAATTCATTGCTAAAATTATAATTAATGTTTTAAACATTTCTAAATTTTTGCTTTTAGTTTATTTTTTCTGTAATCGTAGCTTTAATTGTTATCTAACAAATAATCTAAAAAAAGTCTAGATAAACTTTGCATTTTTTGTAAATGAGGAATACTTATTGCTATCATTGTAATGACCGATACTAAGCCATACTTACCGCCATAAACCCAAATTTGCGCGCTAAATTCAAATTTAAATAAAAAGTAGCCAAAGTCGTGATCGTCGCCTAGTGGAAAAAACCTCTACGTTGTGTTTAACAAAATGGCGGCAAAGTTCTTTGACATGTGACTGTATAAGGGTTCAGTTGAGAGAGTATAGTAAAACTACAATTTGGAAGGAGACTTTTATTTGTTTATTTCTTGCAGTAAATCATGTCAAAAAAATAAAATAAACAAAATAAACGTAAATTAATGTACAAGAGAGACAACCAAACAAAATGCACATTATTAAAAAGACAACAAATAAACAAAACTATCATAAAATAGGCACAAATAGCATAAACAATAAAATAAATGTAACATTTTGTTAGCGCATTTTACAAACAATTAAATTTTTACTGCAAGAAGGACCGGATAAAACCTTCCTAAACCGTGTTCACAAACAAAAGTCAATTATGTTTTCAAATAAGAGTTACATAAATATTTAACAAAAACATTTTCAACAATTTTGAAACATTAGACATTCAAATTTGGGAGAAGCACGTCAAGTCAAATCACTAAATTTTACAAATGTTACAGAAATAATTACAAAGGTGTGACAGGTGTGAACACAAATGGTTGAGATTACTGGTTTAACCAAACTACTTCAAATGATAGCAAATGATTAGGTAAAGAATGTTTTGTCACGAGAATTAGTCACGAATTCGCCCCAATGCTATCATCCTCTCCCCTTGTAAGTCGAGCCCCAAAGGATTCTTATCAGGCACGTTTAGATAACATTTAAAACTAATGACTAACATCATTCCAATCCACTCTCTTTTCCTAAACAGAACCTCTAAAAATTTAAGTGGGAGAATACTTAGGCAAAGAGTGTAGCGGACATGAGGCGATGTTTCAGTAGTGTTCACTTAACGGCCCCATCCCTACTTTTACCCCTCTCCCAAACATTCACTAATAGGCGGTTGCATTGTTTTTAAGTAAGTATTTCTTAATTCAAGTTCTTCCTAACTTTAAGTCCAACTCAAAAATTTACTTCAAACATTACTTAAATAAGACGATGCAAACGGTCATAATAAACACAATAGTGATCAGCCACCATTTGATGGAATGTATTAATGACCACTACGGTTCCATCAGTGCTGTCAGTCACCACTATGAATGGCCTCTTTTGAAACAATTAATGATTTGAATATTAACTAAATCCAAAATTTTAATGTCACACAATTGTAATTCAAACGATCATCTGAACAAAATAAGTCTTGACCTGTCGCCCCCATTTCAAAAAGCGTAAAACCCAAATTTTACGCAAATTATGAATAAATGACTTTTTTAAACAACATTTAATAATGATAAAAGGGTTCAGATTACCTGTAGAACAGTTCAAACTACATAGAAGTCCATTTTTCACTGAACTGATTTATCACAACAGTCACAACACGTGGGTTTTCATTTATCGACAAAAATCTTGGTTTTCAAAGCCATTCAAGTAAAACTTTATCAGCGATGGTTTTCTTAACAGTTTTGCAGTATTTTCACGTAGTTATTTCGTTAAAATACCAACAAAATAGCTTTTGTAATCTTTAAATGTGAAAAATGGCGTCGAAACTACCCGAGGTGTGGCTGGGAACTACTCTAGTGACCGACTGTCCGCGGTCATGGGTCATGGCCGCGCATCTATCTCGCTTCTCCAACTTCCCTCCAGCAATGCCGCCAACCTGCCAAACTTGAATGCACTAGCGGCAACCCGGGAGATTCAAATTTGAAGTGGCATATTTCAGCATAAATAAAAATATTTTTTTAAAATCTTTTTTTATCACTCTACTATTTTGTTAGATCCAGTTACTATTACTTGAACTACTTCTGCAGGGGCTTTAATAGTGAATGGTTTGAGATTACACTTGTCTATAGAGTAATACTTCTACCTGGTAGTGTGTTTTATTGGAGACAATTTTCGTACAGCTTTTTCTATCTCGTCGTTTAATAGAAAAGTATATCCTTCTAATTTTTTAGTTACAATTTTATAGGCTTTTCTTCAAGAGTTATTTTGTACGTCACTCATCAGATCTTTCTATGTCTTAGCCTTAGCTTTTCTAATTTGTTGTCTTAGCTTTTTTTTGCTGTTTTTATGTTCTTTATATAGCCTTTATAGTGTTTGTAGATGATTTTTTCTTACTTCTTGTTTTGGTTTGCTCTAGACAGATTTCTTCTTGCTTTTCCGTACATTTTGTAGCTGGCAGCAACTGCTAACATCTACCAGTAGACGGGGTTTCCACTATTATAAAGTTTTTTTTTTACAGACTGTTATTACATGTCTAAATAATCGCAACCATCATTTCGTCAAGAGTGGGTTCTCTCACTTTTTTCATTTCCATTTGAAGGTTGCATATTAATTTATGTATCTTTTTTAGAGTCTATCCACCTAAATTGTTTAGGTATTTTAGTTCTACTTATCAAAAGAAGATTGTGTCTTAGATTGTGTACGACCAAATAATGTTCGAATATTCAATCTTCCAAAATCTTTCTTCTTCTGTCTATATCAAAATCTATTATTTTAGATTTTGCATTAAATTTTCTATATATAACAATATCTTCTTTTGCCCACCAACTACGACTCGATTAGCATCTTCCTGCTTGAGCGTGATTGTAATTGCTTGAGTATTATTTATATTTAGTTTCTGTTCTCTGCATTTAAAAGTTCTGTTTTTTAAGTCGCCGATTTTATTTACAATTGCTTTTTCAACATCCTCCGATTTCTCAATAGTAGTACATTTAGGTTCTTAGAACTATCCTTTATTTTGTAATTTATTTGCTTCATTGCGTATTCGTCTTTTTCCGTTGTTGTAAGTAGATTTTTTTGTGCTCCTGAGCATCTTAACTAATTTTCCCAAATCGCTGTGCAATAAAACTGGTTTAATTTCTTCAAGTATAGTTTTAAAATTTTTCTCTAGATTTTTCACGATAATTGCATACGTGTCTTTTTCTTTCTTTTTTTTGCCGTTTTCTAATAGTTACTTCATTTATTGTATGATTGTATAAATATATACTATCCGCGACAATATAAACTGAACATCAAATTTTAACATTGACAAGAAGAATTGTGTAAACTGACCATTACATATTTTTTTTTCAAATCATCATAAAGGTTGCTTTACACATTTTTTTCTGTCAAGGTCAGAATTTGGTGTTCAGTTTATTTTGTTGCGAATAGTATTTTTATGTTAGTCCTATAAAGTATACATTCTGTAATTTTTGCAGTTTCCCAAGTTTATCATGTTCAAATGATGTATTGCTATTTGACTTTCTTGTTTAATCTGGTTTCTTAGTTTAACAAGTTTGTCTCAAATATTCTTTATCGTGGCATTTAAATTTATCTTAACTATTTTGTTTGTAGTCCATTTGCTTTCAAATTTAGATTTAATTTTAGTTATCTGCTCTAAACATTCAAAATCGTGTTTAACGCTTTTTAGTTTCGGAAATATGTATACATCTGTTGTATGCTTTTCTCCATGTTTTGGTCTTTCTGTTCGTTTAGATTACTTTAACTATTTTATCTTTTGTTTTCAGAAGATTTTCATTTAATATTTTGGTACTTTTATATAACTTCTTTTGCTCAAAGAATATTTTTGCAAATCTATATCATCTAGACTTCTAAGTAGGTAATTTTTCCTGATCGGGTTTGTTTGAATGCTTGTTGTTAGAAAACTATTTTTTATATGTATCTCTATTAAAAATTTCTATATTTTTTGTTATTTTTGTTATTACCTTTTTGTTTTCTTTTTTAGTGTTTGAATTCTTACCAATTATTTTTTGCAGACGTTGAAAATTTTGCTTAAGCGTATCGACTGTATCCATGATTCCAAACGCAGTCAGGTTCTCCTGTTTCTTTAAGCCATAGCTCTCGCTTTCTAGAAAAGTTATTTCCCACTAGCTTTTCGTACTTACTTCGAAGGAAAAAATATTTTTTTTCAATTACCAATAAACTCTGAAACATACTACTCTTGATTCGTAGCTATTTCTTCTTCTATATAGCCTAGTTCCAGTACCATTGCACTCTTCCAAGATCGGTAGTATTTTGAAACACCCTGGCTCAATCTTTCACTATGAGTGGGACAGTCGTGAGCTGATGGTCAGGGGTAGTCTGCCCAATTCCCACAAACCGATACTAGGAGATCCACCTCCTGGATTATAACCTCTTTTTCTTTTCCCGTGTTCATTTTCATTTACAACAAAATAGAGCGTTCAATTTCCTATAGAATTATAAATTAAAAAATTTTAAACTTTGAGTTGTCCCACTTCACGTGAAATGCAACAAAATGCTCGACCAGTTGGTTTTTCATGTTCAAAACAAGTTAATAACATAATCTCACATTTTCCACCTCACCCATGTTTACCGGAAGAAATGAATTTCGATTGTTGTAGATAGTTCAAAAATAAGTTTTTTTAGTAAATAGTTTAATTTAAACTATATGTTTTTAAAAGCCAAGGCTCATTTGCTAAAAAATCTGTCAAGATCTATAATATTTGAAGAGAATTTTTTTGTGTTCTACCAGTTCTCTTAAAACGCAGTATAAATAATATGTTTAAGGTATCAATCATTGTTTAAGGTATGTATCAAAAAAAAATTATCTCATTTTATTTTATGTATCAAAATTTCCAAGATAATACCAAACGAAGTGCCCATAGAACAGGTATCACATTTTAATTTTCTAGGATGCGACATACGAGTAAGCTACGATTATGAAAAAGACATTACAAACAAAATACATAAATTCCAAATGATATGTGGCACTATACAAAAGACATTGCAAAATAAGATAAACCAAGAAGCAAAAATAAAATTCTTTAAAGTAGTTAATGGCAGCACCAAGATTAACCTACGGAAGTGAAACTTGGGCTCTGCGAAAACAAGACAGACAACGCATACAAACTGCTAAAATCAAATTTTTAAGAAAAACGAAAGGTTGCACAAGAAGAGACCCGATAACAAATGGAGAAATAAGGGCTAAATTGAACATATTCTTGATGAATGATAAAATACATCAGAACACAATAGAATGGAAACAACATATTGAAAAAATGAACGATGATAGGATGGTAAAACAAGTAGTACGTTATAGACCAAGAAGAAAAAGAAACAGTAAGTAGGTCCAGAAGAAAATGACAAACATAAAGGCAAAACAGGCTGCAAGCCTATTCCTTGAAGTACAAAAGAAGATCAAAAAATTTGATTGAATAAATAATTTTTTAAATTAATTTTTTAGACTTTTAGAAACTGCTGAAGAAAACGTTTAGGGTCTAAAACTTGCGTTAACACTTTTCGAATGTTCCAAAACTGTCAAACTCTGCTGACAAATTAAAATTTTCATTTTGTAGGTAACTTTGGTAACACACAATAATTTTTTTGTGAAGTGCTAAGCAACGGCTAAGCAACAAACCAAAGACAACAATTTCTACCCCCTAGAGCAACTAAATAAAGCAAGGAATTACGTCAAATCACATTAGATTTTTATTTTTTTTTAGACCAGACAAACATTGTATAACATTTTGTATAACAATTAACAAAAAATTTAGCTGTGTGTTGTCATCTAAGACTCTGCTTCAAACTGTGTTTCTTTCTCAGCTTCAATTCTTGTGCCGCATGGAACTTCTCCTTCTTGATGTAGGTTGATTAGACTTTGGTTCTCGTAGGCAGCCTGGTCCTGGGGCGCGGCTAAAATTATATGAAACAGTTAATAATAACATACAGGATGATGTGGTTTTGATACCGTTTCCCCTTAATCGAGCCCCTCTGTTTCTAACCAGAGGGGCTCCTCTGAGAACATCTTCTCGGAGGTTGTGTGGCACAGGCCGCGCCCTCGCCTCTGCAAATTTTATTAGTTTAACGAAAATTACCAAAAACTCTACAAAGTGGGGCTTCGGGCCCCCTTATACCAACTCACCTAGTCTGCATTTTTGGAAGTACGACGATATAACAAGCATCAAGAATATAAATATTGCCAGTGAAGCAAGAAGGATCTTCACATACATGTTTTAAATTGAAATTCAAGATGATTTCAAGCAAGTTTCAAAAAACACAAAAGAAATGTCGGCAAAATTGCTGTTGTTAGCGTAAACGAAAAAAAAAACAAAATTTCGGAATTTTGTTGATTTTGTTCAGGCTAACAACGCGAGACTGTGTTCATAAATTGCTAATCTGGGCAGTGTTTTACTCCGGAGTAAAACGATGTGACCTCAGAGTGCTCCAAAAATTAACATAGTTCACAAAATAAAACAAAAAAACATTTTAAAGCATTATTAAAAATTGAAACAATTTAGGTCTAATTGGCTTTTTAATGCAACCAACAATACAGCAATTTTTTTCTGTTATTTTTATATTACAAAAAAGGATGAGCACTTGCACACATAAGTAGAATGAGGTTGTGCTACCTTTTTATTAAGCTTTCTGTTTGTTCTCTAATTATTATTTTAGCATTCCCATGAACAGTAATCTTATAATTATCAATTTTACAGTGAGACATTAAGCGTATTATATTTATTAATACTGTTTATTTATTTACAATTAAAACTTGTTTAATTATCTCGGACTCGAGTGTCGTAATTTGTGTTTTTTTTACTTTTGCAGCTTCTTTATTAACCAACCAACCTTAGAGTGAGCTACTTCTCAAGTTTAGAATTATAAAAACCAGATACTTAACATAATAAATTGTTTAAATGTTTTAGCAGGCTCATAATTGTTTCTATTTTAGATAAATGTAGAACTTTTGAATCTAAAATCGCAGATTTATAATCACCAAGTTTATAATCGAAGAAAAGTTATAAAACAATCTCTTATTTGATCCAAAATCGCTAATAATTTTGTTCAGCAGTGGTTTTGCAGAAACTGAACATATGTGCTTACTCAAGCACTTTCTGATGAGATACTCATTGGTGTAGTAAAATACCTTCTTGTTTGCAAAGTTGTAATACCAAAACCACATAAAAGTTAAATAAAATTGAATTCTATGTTAAATATGATAGCTCTGACATCTAAACTAATATTCAACTTTCTCGTAACAAATTCAGTAAGAGTCGACTGCAAATTTTTAGATTTGCAAGGCAAATTTACAAGAAAAAAAAGCAGTAGTTGCTTCCAGTTATTTTTAATTTCTCTTGCCATTAGCACAAATACATTCTGTGCCAGCATAAATTTCTTGCTCTTTTCAATATCATGTAACCCGCTGATTTCATCTCTCTTCTCGTCGTAAGTAAACTTTGCTTCTATTGCAACCTTAGCCAATGTGATAACGCATTGTCTTCCTATTGGTCCTTAGATGCAGCTGCAAACTCTTAGAAGTAAAATTACTATAACTTAGAAAACTTTGTACAATATTTGTCATGTTCATTAGTGACTGAAGGAAAGTGATACTTTTCTACCATACTTCAATAAAAACTGGGACCGGCATAATACAGTGCTAGAGCGGACTATTCTAAATCTTTATCCTTGGATTTTTTTCTATCAGTTTCACGATAAACCTTGCTAATGTGCCAAAATGTAGAGACAAACATTTATCACAAATTTCTCTGAATTTTTCTTTAACTTTTTCTCGTGACTTGTTGATCTTGTTCAATTTCTTATTTAGCTTCAATATTACCTCTTTTTTAAATTTCATTTTCTACTTTCGATTTTTTTTTCTGGAGACTGACAAATAGTTCGCTGGTTGTTTGAGTATGTAAAGTCTAGGTTGAAAATTGAAACAACTCAGTTTGAGTTTGAGTGCACATGCAACTCATTCAAAGCGCTCCTAAATCGGTTTGAACTCCAGTGTCGTAGCCTGTTTTTTTAGTCACTACTTCAACATAGTTTCCAACAACTATGTTGTCTCCGTTGTCGTCTTTATTAAAACCGTAGTTGTGCTCTCCTCAAGTGACAATGTCCTGAAACAAATTTAATGTAAAAACTGTTGTTGACATTAATTTTTTGCACTACAGATTTGCATTTTTAACTACAGATCTTGTAATTCTGAAGGTCTAAGTTACCACTGACTGGTGCAGCATATATAACAATAATTTTTTTGTAAATATTATGTTCATTTATAATAGAAAACAAAAACCTGTTGGTAGTTTTTTTGGCTAGGTTCTAGTTCCAAACATAAAAACATTAATTTCTTGCAAAATAAACAAGTAAAGTCCATCGTTTGTAAAGAACTAATACCGTGTGGAACCTCTCCTAGTTCGATTTAATCCTTTTACTCAATTGGGAAAGGTTCTTATCAAATTATCAATAAAGTCTGGCGGTAATGCTTTCTAGTTGTTATAGAGTTTGGAGAGCTTCTTGAAGCTGATTTAGTTACCTGTACATTTTGGCCCATACATACTCAATACAGTTCATATCGAGTGAACAGGGTGGTCACTCTATTTGGGTAATTTCATAATGTTTTGTTGTTGGTTTACAATTGCTGCACAGGGGAGACGAGCATTGTTGTCAATTACAACAATTAAAATTTTTTTTTCCTATAGCGCTCAACATTGGAACAATTAGTAGCTTTATAACCATGTCCAGGTATCCTAGAGCATGTATTTCTCACCAATTAAAACTACTAAATAAGTGCGCCCATTGTAACACTTCTATCTTTAAACGCAAACTGATCCGCCACAATAAAGCGTTGATGAAGTCAATAAATTTTTATTGTATCGCTGTCTCCTTTCTCTCCATACTAAGATGCCAAGTATACAGACAAAACCTGGACTCAACCGTAAAAGGACAGTACCTCTAGGTTTGAAAAGTCTAGTAAATGTGTTCTAGCGTTCATCTATATCTGCGGACTTACTGCTCCACCGTCAAATGTGGATGTATACAGCGCCTCCTAGCCCTCAAGTTACCCGCATGCAACCTTCTTCTTACAGTTTGACTGGAAATTACCTTATTGGTCTTTTCAGTGACTCTGAGGTGCCGAGCAATAAACCGTTTATATTCAATTATTAACCGAAAAAACCGAAAATGCAGTTGGAGATGTCGACCGTTTAATTCTAAATTTAATTAAAAAAGTCTCAACATAGAAATCATTTTTGCCTGATTCGCCATTCTTGGCACATCTGCGGTAGAAACCCTGAACTCAGTCTCTCATGAATTCAGTCCCTCATTTTTAGGTATCATTCTTAGTAAATTAAAACTTAAGCTTAACATTTATAAAAATGCAACTACTGAATGCCGCTCTCTGCATTTGGTGAATATTGTAATTTTATTGGTCGGGACCTCAGAGTCAGTGAAATCCACAAAACTAGTAGCTCGTCTAAAGACAGTGAGGACTATAAATCGATCTTGAGCACTAGTTATAGCTTGTTTTTTTTTCCGTGACTGTACAATAAAGACTGACTTTCTGTATACCAATTCCATGCTCGTCACACAACACTTTGTAAGACATTTAGCCGTGTAGCAACTTTTTTTTCAGTTAAATCTTTTAGTATTCTAGTTGAATAGCTTCTAATCGTCGTAAATACATTATGATTACTTAAAGAACCAGATATGTGGTATTAATATCTACAGAAATGAAGTCACTACAGACAATTTCATTTAAATGAAATATTGAATATTTAAAAGAATTTTTATGTTTTGATCAAATACATTAAAAGTTAGCGAAATAAAGTAAAAGTCTAAGAAAAAACGATAAAGAAATTTTAGTGTTTTGAAATAGAATACAACAGACTGATTTAATTACTGTTTTAAATGAAAATTTTAGCATAAATACAATTATCTACTTCAATTGTTGAGCATTGTATATTAATCAATGTTTGTCTACTGGCTCGCTAGGTGTAGTGGTAATAAAACGGCACCAACGGTGGCAAGCTGAAAAAATTTCCACGTCTTTATTGTTTCGAAAAACGTCTTTAAGAGCGCGCCGCCGATTTCGTCAACCACGAGATGGCATGCGAGTTGTATTGCAAGAATTTTCTGAAATGTCAGTTCTGTAAAATTAGAACATTACAAAAAAATATTTAAATGATTTTCACAATGATCCGATGCTGCTATAAATGATTTCCTAACGGTATAACGGTAGTAGCCAAAGTTTTTGGCGTTTTTTCATTCACGTTTGTTGTGGGTACTTGCATTGGTACGGACTTTAAGTGTCAATTGTAATTGAATAGTAATATTGTTGTAAAAAAAATTATGCAAGTGGATTATAATCAATGTGTTCTTCACACTGAAGGTGAAGTGTCGATCTGTTTTTATAAAATTTCAAAAAAGTGTCGTCTTCGAGTGCTGTTTACTGAGTAATTTAACAACGGTTTTTGTTAGAAAATCGTCCACAACAGCATCGGACCCTTGTCTGTAAAAATCATTTATACATTTTTTGTAACATTATTCCAATTTTACACAATTGTCATTCCAGGAAGCCCTTGCAATACAACTCGCACGCCATCTCGTGGTCGACGAAATCGGTGGAGAGCTCTTAATCGCTTACCGTTAGAACCGACTGCCTGGATCATATATCAATCGGCATCCCTTCCGACGTCTCCTCTCGTACAGCTCGGCCATCCTGGTCATAGTCAAACTCGGAGGATGTGTCGTAGGTACTCCAAGCCAAGGACGTTAAATGATCAGGACGGAGGGTCAATTCAAAAAAGTGAAAACGGCGCCAATGCACGTTAAGCAATAAAAGGTTACTAAAGTAGACTATTCTACGCATGTCAAACCAGTAGCGTCTCGTTACATTTATACATTGGTGCAGGCCACAAGAAGCTTCCAATCTAAAATGTTAATTTTATATTTATTTATACTCAAATACACTTTATTTTGAGTCCAGCTGCTTAAATTTAACAGTTAAAGCAACAAACAGAAGCGTTTTCTAATTTGTACGTTAGATATACCTTATGCCTACGCCATACTACGCCTCTGCCTTGTGGCCACTTCCCTCCAGATTATGTGACACGCTATACAAAAAGGTTACTTTGAAGTGAGCGAATGCCTTCAACATTTTAGCATTGGCAGAATAGGCGATCTTCCGTCCTGATCATACAACGTCCTTGCTCCAAGCATAGGCTTTATATACTCCTTGGAATATCGTAGGTATTGTTAGGTTTGATGCAGGTGACTTAATATAAACCATAAAACTTTGGCATTAACTTCACTGCTGGACCTTTTTGTCTTCTATTAAAAGCAATCAAATTTTTAAAAAAATCTTTTTTGGCAGTTGTCTTTGCAAATTATAAGTGCGTTTGTTTTCCTCTTAAACTTTTAAGATCAGTTCTCTAAATGTTCGTTTGGTGTAGATCTAGCAAATGATATAGACTAGAGTCTGCAATTTGTGCCTAAAAGTACGCTTTTACGAGAGATTTGATTTTTGTTACTTCTGAGACAGTTTGGGCTTTGTTTTTTGCGTCCGTCAATGTTAACGTTTAGGTGGTATTCGTTTAGGTGGTATTGGTCAAAATATGTCAAATTTACTATTTACTTGTCAATTTTTTTTTTAAATTTTACGTTCAATTACATTTCATCAATTTTAGCCGAAAAATTTGCTTTGACTGTGAGCGCTACAAAAGCACTTGAAAGACAGAAGATTGCCCAGCAAAGTTTTACAGCCCGCGGAGAAGAAATCGGTCAACCATCTGATCGCAGTGGAAAATCATGCTGTTTACGTCACTGCAGTGTAGTTTGTTGTAGGATAAAAAGTGCAGATACGCAATTTTTAACAAAAACTGTAAAAAATGCGTTATTACACTGTATTTTACATTGCGTACAGATAAGCGGTCCATTTCGCAGGGGGCGTTTTTTGGACCCATGCTGGATGTTCCTCTACCCTCCAAATTGTTTTGTGGCTTTCAACGGCAAGACTATTTCTTTGACCGAAATTTTATGACAAAAATTGTGCGCTTTTACATTGGGTTTAAATCAGGGGGTCTCTTCTTTCCTATAAATCTTGGTAAAATTGCAGATATTTCTTTCTATTTCTGATTTCGTTGTGAGTTCGTTGAATGGTCAAAATAAGACAAAATAATAGGAATAAATAGTAGATCGTGACATTAAATATAAAATCTGTCAATTGTTGCTTTTTCAAAAAATACTGTTTTCGTAGATAATAAACAGAAAAAAGACTTCAATTTCACTCAACGAAACAGAAAAAGCTCTTAAAAAAAGCGCAGTTCTCGTTAAAGTGCTCGAATCTTAAATGCTATAATTTAATAAAAGTAAAATAAAAGTATCTGCTTACTTACAATGATAATGTTTTATAAAGTACGTAATCAACATTTGTTAATTGAATAATGTTATTAGAACAAATATGTATTTTTCGAAATTAGTGAGCTTCGTATTTATTCCTTGTTATCATAATAACCGGACTGTTTACATAATGTCAACAAAAATGCAGAATTCAGAAAAAATTACTGAAAACGCAAAAAAATTGTATTAAGATTTACTACCAGTGAAATTTCGTCAAATTTATGAAAAGGAGTATAAAGCATTTATTCAATTTGTTATTAACCATGGCTTCTTTTTGAAATTCAGTCTGAAAAAGACTCATTTTACGAACTCAAAATAGTCCGTAAAATAACTGTTTTTGGGAGCGTGTACAAAAAATATTATCAGCGTTTGAGATTTAATTTTTATATTTCATAAAACTTTATTTTTGAAACTGTGTGGTTTGTGTAGACAGAGTTCTTGTTTCTGTTTAAATTGCGTTTTGTACTCGCAAATATGTCGTTTTGGTGTAGACTATTTAAAGTCTGCAATTTGTCTCTAGGACTGTGTGTCACAATAAGTCCGAATTTTATTGCTTCAAAGACAGTTTAAGTTTTGTTTCTTGTTTACGTTTGGTCCACAAACAGTCGCAAAAGAACAGAGTTTGTGCTTTGTTTGTTAAAAGTCCGTTTGATGCATATCTGGCATTATACATTTTGTTATTTTTAAAAACTTTTTAAATAGTTTAAAAGATTGATGACCCATATTTATTAGGGTGGGCCAAATTAATCGATTTTTTTTTTTTTAACTTCCGACACTGAAAATTCGATTTCTAGGCACCTTTAAAAAATGCTTTTTCAAGATGAGCTCTTAATTTTAATAGGAAAGACTCCCTCATCGCAGTTTTTAATTTTTTTTTTCAGTTCCGTATAAATAATGTAAATTAAAAGTAAAAAAAGATAAATAATGTAGATTCTGAGTCTATGTTTCTTCGTACTGGGGTACCGCAAGGTTCTATATTAGGGCCACTACTATATGCGATTTATACATCTAAATTTGATAAAAAAAGTTACAAATTGTTCCTGTCATTATTATGCTGATGATATACAATTATATTTATCATTTTTTAAAGATCAGGTTGCTATGGCAGTAAAATGTATTAATAATAAATTGGAACAACTCATTTTATTTTTAGAAGCTCATTCTCTGTTAATAAATCAAACTAAATCAAAGTGCATGCTCTTCGGTAAATCAAAAGATAAAATAGAAATTTAAAATAACATTATGCTTTCTATTAATGGCGGTAATATACAAATAATAGATCAAGGAAAAAACTTAGGGTTAATAATGGACACATCATTCAAATTTAAACCACATGTAAATAACAAATTGACGATCTAAAGGGAGTAGGAGTCCGAAACTGGATGAAAGAAAGCAAGAACAGAAAAAAATGGAGGAAAATTGTAAAAAAAATTGAAGCCATGTGCCCGAGAGCCTGAAGACCTATACAAATCTCTATTCTTTGTATAAAAGTAAAGAATATTTGAACCGATTCCTAAGAATCATTCTTACAAATTCGTAGGTTCTTTCTCAGTTTAATTATTGCAGTGTTGTATATGATTCGTTCATAGACTACAATGATAAAAAAAAGAATACAGGTTGTTCAAAACGCATATTGTTTGCGATTTATTTTTGGTATTTCTAAGCGCAACCACATTTCTTATAAATTAAACCAAATACCTTGGTTTTTAAACATGGTAAACAGAAAACTGTTACATAAAGCTTGTCTTTACTATAAAATCATTATTTCCTGCAAACCCTCCTGTGGTGGGGTAGAAAAACTACCCTGTTTAAAGTCTTTAAAAATTCATTACATTGTGTTGAATTATTTTTAAATATAAAAATTCCATATCAACCAGAGAACAAAGAAATGCGTCATGCGAAAGCGACCCAGACTTTTATGAGTTTAACATGGTTAAATTTTTATGAGAGCACGCAGTTTCTTTTAAGGATAGTTCACAAAAATAAGTTTATGATTTTTTCAATGAAATGACTCCTCAAAGTCAGATGACGAATTCAGTTTAAACAAAGAACAGTGAGATCATCAGATTCAAAAATAAGTTTACATGATCAAAATGACGCGGTTTCCCATGTGTGGCCTTACTTGGGATGATATAAAAGCTTCCACCCAAAAGTGGGATAACAATAGACCTCCAAGTGTGGTTAATATGTGCAGTTCTCCTCAATTATCTTAAATAATTGAAAAAGTTCATAAATGTGGGTGCAATAGAAGCCAATCCGAAAAGTCATCCAAGCCCAAGTGTCACCTTGTGATAGCCGTAAGTCCAAATTGTTTGACTTGAACCAAAGTTTTTGTAATTCAAAATTCTAACTATGGCTTTAGAAGCTAAACTGATTTTTATTCTGATTTATGAGATGGCTTTAAGTAACTTATTCACGGGATTTTTGGTAATTACACATAGTTTTTCGAAAAGGTTGTTGAATATGTAATTGCTTTGGGACTGGATTTGCATCTGAACGTTTTTGAGTTGAATATTTGATTTTGGAATAAAAAGTTATTGGTAACTTAAGTTTTAATAGTTAAAAGATGCTTTGATTATTGAAAATTAATTGGAAATTAATTTTAATTATAAAAGAGAATTTTGTGTGATAAAGAAATTATTTTGATTTGTAACCACTCATGACCCTTGAATTTTGAAAGAAAGAATTAGTTTCATAACTATTAATTGAGAATTGTTGTTGAAACTGTGTTAAGTAAATTATGAATTTGTGCATTCTAAATTTGAATTTAAGTAATGAATTTGCGTATTTAATCACATATCCGAACGCATTATCCTCTCCTTCACTTAAGGTTATTTTTAGTTTTAATATTTGTTAGAGTAAAGTAATAATCAATGAAATTGACTGAAATAAAAGAACGATTAATTTAAAGCAGAATTAACTTGGTTTACTTGTTTTTGAATTTGTTTATTTATTGTCAGATTAATTGCTAAGTCGTAGTTGATTAATCATTCTTTTATTAATTTCGAAACTTATAGTTTTTATTGTCTATGTAAGCGCTTTGAATTTTAAAACAGATAAAATGTGCTTTAGTATAAATTCAGTTTTATGGAAAATAATGATTGATACTCACTAGTTTCCAAGTGTTTGTTTTTGTCATAAATTGAACTTTACTGGATCTAGATTATTGTAATCATTAAAGTAAGAAAATTGCTAGAGATCGTGTTAAAAATTTTAAAAACCTTTTTCTTTGTTTGTCATAATTTGAAAGTAATTTTTAATTGTTAAAGATTTTATCAGGTTATATTATGGTGTAATTTCGTATTTAAAGATTAATGTTTTGTTTATTTTTGTTTCGTTTATGAATTAAAGTTTTACTTGAATTTTATATTAATATTTAAGATTTTATCAAAAGTTATATCATTAATTATTTTGTTGTATTAACTAAATATCTTTTAAGATATTTTGTATTTAATTTAAAAACTGAGTCTTGTTTTTAATTGATGGTAAAGATATTAGACTGCACCCCTTACCCCTAAAGCACTTGATTCCCGACCCCCGGGTTGGTATTTTTATAATATTAAACCCCAGGGAAGACCTACGTTCAAAATATAAATTTATTAGCTTTGTGGATTAGGAACCGCTTAGGCCTTATTAATAACATCCCTTAAGATTTTCCTTTAAATCTTAAGTAAAGTAAAAGTTTATTTTCCCTAAAAAACAACCCTACCACACCTCTTACCTGTTCAGAAAGATTTCATTTAGGACTGACGTGCATTAACATTTAACATATTAACATTAGGCGTCGAGACCTATTACTGTCCATCCCAAGTCACAAAATTGAATTTTTTAAAAGGTCATTTTATTACGCCGTTGCACATTTATAGAATAATATCATCCCAACTTCTTTTAAAAGTCTGCCTTTACATAGTTTTAGGAATAGCTTAAAACAGTTGCTTTTGAGTGATCAATAAATTTTTGAAGTTTATGGGCTCCAGAAGCCGTGACGTAAAAAATGCGCGAAATTTTGAAACACTGTCATTCGATAAAAATACCTTGAAAAAGTCGACCTTATTGCACATGTAAATAAGGTTGAATTTATAAAGATCAAATTTTATGCGATTAATAAATACACTAAATAAAATAAATAAGACCTAAAAATGTCGACATTCGATACCCCAAACATTTCATTTATTGATAAGTTAAGAATCACAGCAAACTTACACTTAATAAAGAATTTAATGGAAAATAAAATGTTCGATGCACAGATTTCCTTCATTTCTAAGCTTTAACTCAGGTCCAATATGAACGAATTCCAGCGAACCATGCCGAATGCGAGCAAATCCCCTCCGATTTGCCCGCGCATCTTGTTATTTGTATGTACTCGGCCATCTTCGGTAGTTGGTTTACAGCTGTTCGGGTGAGTTTGACGGCACGAAGCATGTACAGTAATTTCTATTTTCGATTAATTTCTCAAATATGCGAGAATTGTTTGTAACTTGTGTCTGAATTAAAACTAGAATGTCTAGAGTATTGGAGTTGAGTGTTTTTATGCCTTATTTGTGTTTCCATATGTGATTTTTATTCGGTCAAAGTTTAGCTGTTATAATTTCAACCTTATGTATTAGTGCAATAAGGGCGACTTTTTTTAGGTATGTTTTCAGAATGACAGTGCTTCAAACGTTCGCGCTAAAATTACGACACACTTCTCCAGCCCATTGTTGAGAAATGCGCAGGTATAAATATGTCATTAGTTTTTTTTATTTTATTATTTATTATTATTATTTGCATTATTGTTGATGCAAGTGTTATCTTATACTTAATAGTATTATTTTTTTATGTAGGGGGTTGTGGAAGAACAGACTCCTACTTCGAGAACTGAACAACCTCCCTGAGGTTTGTTTATTGTTTGTTAGTTGTTATTTTTATTAGAAATTGTAATTTTTGTTTATAATTTTGTATTTAAACAATAGCAAATAAACTATTATTATTATAGCGACATTCGTGGCACCTGTAGGCTGAGACCGTTACTATAACGAATTTTTAGCAATTTTTAGTTGTGACACACACTCCTGCTCTGTGTTTTAAATTTTTCCCGTCAGGGGCGCTCTTGTTTCGCAGGTTGTTCAATAATGCAAAATATTGTGACGTCATAATGGGAAAAAAATATCGGTAATGATGAAAACTGCGCGCGCAGCGCCACTCGTTCTTTCCTGTCATCGCCATTTTGTAGACAGATAAAGTAGTGAGCGTCAGTTTGTTGCAATAAGTGAAGTACAAGTAGATAACTGATTTATCATAATTTATCAACAAAATGAAAACGTACAGTAGAAAGAAATCCGGTGAAACTCAAGACGTGATCTTAGATTTGAACGAATTATGTCGTTTATGTATGGCAAAAGAAGACGAATTAGTGCCAATATTCAGCAACGACGAACCCATCCCTCTCACCCTTCGAATAATGGCTTGTGTCGCCCTCGAGGTAAGAAAATTAAGAATTTGCAGATATCTGTCAGTTTACACGGGAAAAATTCTAGGTTTTCGAAGGTGACGGTCTGCCAAACAAAATTTGCCATCCTTGTAAATTCCAGTTAGAAAAATCGTATAATTTCCGAAAGAAATGCGAGAATTCCGATCAGAAATTGCGCCAGCATTTGAAGAGTCTCCAGGCTAAAATCGGTGATGTTGATTTAACTGCGGATACATCTGCCGAGAAACCGGAAACAGCAGACACCGAAGAAAAAATCGACGAAGTAGACAAAGAGCCAAGCACAGAGGAAGACTTGGTTGGGGTCACTCAGGTGACGTATATCCAGCCAGATCTAGAACCTGAGGATGATCCAGAAAATATCACTTTGCCTACAGACACCGATATCGTCAATAAAGACGCTTGTACTTTAAGAACACTAAAACGGGAAACTATGGAGGTGGAGGAGCCAGAAGCTGAGGGAATAATCTTCATGGATGAGGAAAGTCACGATGTGGAGGATACAAGCTACGATGCTATTGCCGACGCCGTTAAAGCCACTCTTGCCACTCAACCAGGTAATTTTAAAGGGAACATAACTAAGGTTTGGTGCAAGAGAGTCTTCCTTAAACGACCAGGTAATTAACCAGTGTAATCCAGCGGGCTGCATGTTATTCATTCAACTGGTCTACTGGTCAACTGGTGTAGACCAGTTGAATGAATAACATGCAGCCCGCTGGATTACACCGGTTAATTACCTGGTCGTTTAAGGAAAACTCTCTTGCACCGAAGCTTTAATATAACTCAGGGTATTTACCTAGCTTTTCCGGAAAACTGGGAAATGTCAGAGAATTTCATTTTAATTTAAACCTATGAAAATACCCAAGCAAAATACGCTATAAGCGACTGAGATAGACTAAGTACCACCACGCGGTAGAAATGCGAACTATCAAAAGAGAGTCGTTTACTGAGTACATGCGATTGCTTGGTGAAAAAATATTTAATTTGTGACTTTATTTGAGGATTTTGATTATTTTATTATCATTATTAATTTATTATTAATTATTTAAAACGAAGTGAAATGATTGTTAAACAATATATTAAATGCATTATATATATATATATATAAAACGAACTGAAACTTAACCTAAACCTATTGAAATATTAATGTTATAATTAAGTTTTGCATACGTTTTTAAAATTTTTTTTTTTTTGAAATATAGTGAATATAAGCATTATACTTTAAGGTCAAAATACACACATCAAAATAATCTAGGGGACACTTGTAAATATTGATTTACGACAACATTTGTTTGCAAAATATATAAAAGACTAACAGAAACTGTTAAAGGCTTTATTTTTTAAACCAAAAACTAAACTAAAAAATAAACTAAATATTATAAAAACTAAAACAAAAATTTTTAAATTTACGAAAAATAAAAATTAATACAATGTATGACCTCTACCGTTATTGATCACCGCCTTACACCTGTTGGACATACTTAAAATTAAATTGTCTATTGTTTCATAGTTTATGAGTTGTTCTCGTGTTTGCAACAATACATTTTGCCGCAAAGGACGCCCGCTCATCATATCCCACAAATGTTCAATCGGATTCAAATGAGGGGACTGGGCAGGCCACAGGTTGAAGAATATTATCGCAATAACTAATCACATTTAAATCTCCATCTATAGAAGTGAGCTGTGTCCTTCCACCCATAGTGATACCAGCACTGTTCCTCCTTAGTACATGGAGACTTCTTAGGCAGTTGCCAGATGTTCTGCATTACCAGATCGTCTCCACACTCTTAGTCTTCTTATGTCCGGATGCAAATCAAGTTGAGATTTATGAACAAAACTGTGGCCCACTCTTGTTTTTGCCAAATAGTATATTCTTGTGCTCACTCTAATTTGATGGCGCGATTTCTACAGGATAAAGTAGAAAGCCAGGTTTTATGAAGTCGATTATAAATTATTTGGTTAGTAACTAGGACGTGGTGGGTGTTATAAAGCCGAATTACTAATTCTGTTTTGTTGCGGTCCCCCAAAGCTTGCAAACGCACAAATCGGTCTTGATTTGCAGTGGTTGCCCTTGTACACCCTCTATGACGTCCCCAGACGTCATTGGTTTGCTGATACCTTAACCACAATTGGTTAACAATACTTTTACTAATGTTAAGAGCATCAGCAACTGCCCTTTGAGACAAACCTCCTTGGAGTATCCCAATAATCCGTAACTGTGTATCGCGATCGCAATGGTGTCTTTCCATGTTTGATCGATCCCAAACTGAATAAAATGCAAATAAGTTGCGCGCTAATTAAACATTGAAACCAGATAATAAGAGTTATTAATTTGTTAGTCCCACTGAACAAAATTTATTTTTAATTTTAAAACAATTTGTCAACAAAGGCCAAACTAAACACCTAGAATTGATAAACGTATGCAAAATGAATTATGTATTTAAGAAATAGTACTAATTACACTCCTTATGATATTTTTTGACAATACCAAGCCTGTCCTATAGATTATTTTGATGTAGGTATTATTTTTTCTTACCTGTGATAAGAATCTTGGAGTTTAATCAATTTTTAAATAATTCTCCCTTGTCAATTATCCGTGTTTATGTTATTTTATGATTTTAAATCAATCATAAAATATTAGTAACCTGAGGTCGAAATGTAACTGAATCAGAGTAGGCTGTGCCTGTAATGATGAGACACATCATTACAGTTACACTGGCACAGCCTGTTCTGATTCAGTTACATTTCGATCTCACCTTATAAAATAAAGTCCTTACCTTAATATAAATTTAATTATTGTAATATTTGCTCTTTATTTAATCTTGTTTAGCTGCTCTGGAATGTTTTCAAAAATATCATCAAGAAGATGCTCCAAAATTATTATGACAGCTTTTGATTATGTAAAATTGTGAAATAGAATAAACCACAGACACCTTTACTGTATTGAGTTAAAGACATTCTAGATAGAGCATCCATGATTTGTTGGTAAACCATTTTTAATCACAATAATTACTTTCCAGACATGTGAAAAACTAATAAGATTTATAAATCGCAGTAAAATCACAAATTTTTATCACAAGTAACAAATACAATGTTTAGAACCAAAAACGTAACACTCATTCACTATATTTCATGTAACTGTTACAAAAAACGTATTTAATTAAAACATACGTAAAATGTTATTTTTCAACTCGTTTTACTTTATTTTTTGCACAATACGGTAGCACAGCTGATTAAGTCCCACGGAATTTAGTATTTAATATTATTCTGATTTAGTTTTTATCATTGCTAAACGTAAAAGCATAAAGGAGAATAAATAATCGTGTAAAAAGTAGCAAGTTTGACAATGAATGACTCTCTTCTAAAACAGCTGTTTGATGCGACAGTGGCGGCCTCATCGGCCATCTCAATCGCGAATAATTGATAATAAAGACAGGTTCATGTTTTGGTATTATTTTGTTTCTTTTATAGATCTATTTTTTCTACACTCAGTGGCGTAAATTGCAGTAGAGCAGAGCAGGCAATGCGTAAGGGCTCTTGAAATCAGGGAACTTTGAGGCCTGTTTTTATATCTTGTTACATATGAGGTGATTCAAAAGTAGGGAACAAAATTTTAACAAGAAATACAGCACCAGAATTATGAAATTCTTCAAAAAAAATTGTCTTATATCAACTGATAATAACCTAAAAAAAATTTATTTTAAAACATCTAACAAACAAATGTGGACATAAAACAACTACAGGTTTTTCAGGCCAAAATATAGCAATTTGACACAACTTACCTTTACACCAAGTTATATCGGAGATAGAGGGCGCCAAGGTTGAAGATTAAAATTTGTTTTTAAAGTTTAAACGTAAATATCTCAAGAACGGTACGTTTTAGCGGAATTTTGCGATCTTACTTTTTTTATTCAGGATCTATTGGCATATTCATTTTTGTAATAAAAGTTATAGTTAGTAACGCAAAAAATGGATTATTGACAAGCATATGCGACGGAAGTACTGAGTTGGTACTTTATGCATTGGATTTAGCAGAATTTGGCTACTACCAGAAAAAAGAGGACTTTTGATTTTGTTTATGTACTAAATTTTGTAATAGTCGGTTAAGCAGTTTTCGAGATATTGTACAAAAGTATTGTTGTTTTTTTTGTATAACAAACTTTAACGGCACGTAATTTTGTTATCACTCTAGGTAAGCAATTTGTTTTTACACATTTTCATCATTTGTGGTGCTGTATTTCTGGTTATAATTTTGCTTTATAGTTTTGAATCATCTCATATATAATGTCTCATAAAAACGTTCCATAGTGTAAATAAAGATTTTTGATATATGAAAAGGTTATGAATAAATATAGCTTAATTTAATTTCACTTTAATGACATTTCAATGGTAAGATTTCTATTTTCTTTGGATTTAAAAATATCTAACAATATCACACTATACACTTGTGTAGTGGAAGGAAGACCAGTCTTTCATACATAATATATCAGCTATAGTCTAAGAAATTACAAGTTTTTAAAGATCTTTGATATTAAAATAAAGCGATTGAACTTAGAGGGCGGCAAAGTTAAAAATTAAAATTCGTTTTTTATTAATAAGTTTTTAACATAATAAATAAATTTTATGGTGAAAATATAAATATAAATAAATTTACAATATGGGGTAGTTAGCTGTAGCTGTCCTCCATTACCCCTAATATCGATTATCGATATTCATTTGATTTAGCCAAAAGTAATACACATTCTGGTGTTAGTGTTTTCTTTATATTGTTATTCCAAAGTATTAAAATAATGTAAGCCTTCCAAATTTTGGTTCATATTTTTTTGTACAGTTACAATCAGCCAAAAATGTACGCTATAATTTTCTGTTGTAACTTTACATTTTAATCTTGCTGTTCGACATTTAACCTCAAAATTTTGTGACAGCTGAAAACTTCTAAACAGCTCTAAATTGGCTCCTTTACTGCTTAGTCAGTAAAAATGCTGACTTATTGCTTGAGCAATAGCGAATTTTATTTAATTATTGTTTTATTTTAAATTATTCAAGCAAAATAAAATGGAACGCCATTGAAAAAACTAGATTCAATACATATAGTGAAAAACAAAAAAATTCTTTAGTAACGAAATAGCATGCATCTTTGGATGATTGCAGTAGTAGTTACTTACTCATTGTATTAGCCTGATTTTTTATTTTAAAGCTGCGTCATCTTAAAATATTTTTTCTTTTTTTTTTGGATTTTTTTAACTACTTTTGTTTTTGAGTAAAAATAGTTAGTTATTTAATAAACAAGGATGTTAACTAAGCCGATTAATATGAGATCGAGACTGTTTAAAAAAATGAACGAGCGTTACCAAGTGAGTGTCTTTAATTGTCGAGATAATTAATCGCTCATTAACATACGAGTTAATTACAATGTTTTTTTTTTTGTTGGCTGTAAACTGTTTTATCTTGAGATAACAACTTTCTTTTACAATCTTAAAATCATTGCTTAATGTAAAATTATACATTAATATCGATATTAATGAACGATTTTAGAGAAATTATTAATCTAAAATTATCTATCAATGTAGATATACAGGGTGATTTTTTTTATCTGTTCCCGCCCGAAACTCTAAAAATAGGCAACACGTTATACAAACGAAAAGTTAGTTAATTAATTAAATAATGTGGCAACAAATGATCCAAATAAATTGACTCTGGAAGCACTGTTAAAGGTATTATCAACAATATTGACATTAATTCACAACTCTAAAGGCCTTAATTTTGAAAATAAATTTTTCAAAGTATAATGTGTTGCTTATTTTTAGAGTTTCGGGCGGGAATAAATAAAAAAATCACCCTGTAGATTAGTTCTAAGTTTAATTTTTATAATCCAAATTTTGTTAAGTACGTTATTTTCTCATTTTCTTTGACGTATGTGAATACTTCTGTATAAAAATTATTATTACCACATTAATGAACGATTTTTTGGTGAAAGTTATGTATTAATGTTGCTATTAATGGATGATCAAACAAAAAAAGAATTCTACTTTTGATAATGTAAATACGTAACAGGTAAATGGTCAATATCATTCGTTTATTAATTTCTTCTGACTACGGAATGTAAATAGTAATATGTACCTTTCTAGAAATATAATGATTACCAATAAATAAAACTAGAATGACTTAAAATAAATATTTTTAGCCATAGTCTTTTGTTCTTTCTTTTCAAGTCGCCTTTTATCAAAAATCAATGAATGAAGTTTAAACAAGGCGAAGTCTCGAATTTTAAAGTTGTGCAATTTGTAAATTTTTAACTCTATTTTTTAGGTTTTGACGTTTCGGGCCAACTCCAGATGAAAATCATCCCGAATGAAGGCAGATCGACGCAAGTTGAGGTCACTACAGAAGACGGAGTGGTCATTGTTATGGAACTCATGACTGAAGAAGAAGTTGACATTGTCCCACAGGCCTCTTCAACAATGCCTGAAGTGAATGAAGACGGCGAATTAAAAATCTTTAAATGTCCTCAGTGTCCCAAGTCTTTCGCCCGAAGAATTCAACTTCGAAGACACGCCTCTGTACATATGGAACAGAGGGGGTTCAGTTGCGGCATGTGCGAAAAGTGGTTCCCTACTAGATCGGCTTTAGTTCGTCACGAAAGGATTCACACAGGGGAAAGGCCATTCCAGTGTGAGATCTGTCAGAAGAGTTTTGCACAGAAAGAGATTTTGTATCGCCACTTAATGACTCATTCTGGACAGAAACCATACAATTGTACACATTGTAATAAAGGCTTTACACAAAGGGAGCCACTAAGGATTCATCTTAGGACGCATATGGCCGAAAATGCGCATGATATTAATTTACATTATTGTTCGCTATGTCCGAAAGTATTTTGTCATGCTTCTGGATTGAGTCGTCACTTGGTGACTCATACTGGAAAAACATTTAAATGTAGAGATTGTGATAGGTCATTTACTGACAAGTCTTCATTAAGGCGACATCACAAACAAACGTTACATCAGCCATAGATTTAGGTTTTTTTTATTTTTATCTATACTAATTTTATGTTTACTTACTTTTACTTTTATTTAGTTTATATTTCAATACATTTATTGAAAAGTAAACGTATTATACTTTTCTGTATTATTGTAAATTACCTATCCTACAGATGTCCTGTCCAAATTTCAACAAATCTGTTTGTGAATTACCCGTTAAAGCGATTGGAAATTAGAAAAATAGTATTTTGAATGATTATTGTACAGGCTGTAAATGCTTGAGTCTATTGGCAATCTTGAGTTAGTAATTTTGACATTAAATAAATTTCTGACGTTTTTAGTTTCGTAAATAAGTGCAATCGTCAATCTTGTTTAAACGTAAAATGAATATTTGAAAATATTTTGATATTTTTCTGACACGGATAAGTCAAATTAGCCAGTGCAAGTTTGCCAACATCATTTACAGCCATTGTAATTATTGTATCTGGGCCATTTTATGTGAAATTTACAACCCAAAAATAAAATTTTCTGTTATTTAAACATATCACACCTTTATAAGAATAAAGTTTGAACAATTTTCGCTTTTAACGCTTTTGTTTAAAATGTGGGGATTCAAAGTGCCGGAGAAAAGATAGCATGGTATATTTCAGAAAGCACTACATAATAATATCTGGTACGTATTCAGAAAAAAAAGTGGGCATAAAATTTTAGAATTTTATTTGCAGAAGTGACGCTCAGATCAGTTCTGAATAAAGTAAAGGGTCCATTGTGAAACTACCCATTTTCTGTAGTGCGGCTCTGTCTAATCCTCTAGTTACCGGTGGTAATAAATTATTTTCTAACAATGAGGTATTTATCTCAAAAATACAATAAAATTTTATGAGGTTCAACCAAAACGTCCCTACTATACAGAAGATACCTAATATCAATTCATTTTCCGATACTTCTTAACTCTTATCGAAATTCTGCTAGTGAGAATATTTCACTCAACAAAAACTTCTGTAGATATAAATAAACTTTCTACTTCGAGTTCTTCGTGTTGTCTTTGTTACTGGTTTTACAATTTTTTTCGCAGGATAGTCTTCATACACGTTTAATTTATCTTGTTTTTCGAGTTTCTATTCAATTCTATCAACAAGTAAATCGTCACAATCTGATTTTATACTGTAAATGTTAGTATTGTGGATTTCACTGACTCTGAGGTCTCAACCAATAAAATTATAATATTCACCAAATGCAGAGAGCGGCCATCTGTAGTTGCATTTCTCTACAGGTTAAGCTTAAATCTCAATTTACTAAGAATGCTACCTGGAAATGAGGGACTGAGTTTAGGGTTTCTATAGGGTATTTTTTTGACTTTGTTCGGTGAGATCGTAAAAGGGATAGTACCGTTTAAGACGTGTTCTGTAAAAATACGTACCGCATTGGTATGGGTCATCCGTTGATTGTGTTGTTTCAAGACCTCTAACGCACTTGTATGATAAGGTTCGTTTTTAAATCAGTTAGTGTGGTTTGTAAAAGTAAACGTTTAGACTCGGTTAGGTCAGTGGTTCTAAAACATTTCAACGTGCCCTATGCATTTTTCCATGCATAAACAAAACAGTTTGGGGTCACTGCTTTTTCTCAGTCTGAACGTGAACCCACGTGAACCTGAAAATCTCACCCACTCAACCGAGTTAAGAATGAACCTTATATATAAGTGCATTAGGAGTCATAGGAACAACCCAACCGACAGACGACGGTACAGCTTGTTTGAAGAGCAGCTTACAATTTTCGCAGAATGTTACTTGAAAGCGCATTTCTTCGAACAGTACTTTTCCGCTTACGTGAAATTATGTTCCGCACTTTTACCCACCACGTGATAAACGGTCCCACCTTTATTACGATCTTACCGTACAAAGTCAAATAAATGGCCTTTAGTAATACTCCAGATAGTACTTCAGGGCTTAGAAGTCCTGCTCTGGAACCAATTAAAGAAGGCAAAATGTCGTCAAGTAAAAAACCTGTTATTAAAGTCTCAAGTGCTGAAAATCTACTTGCTCCAAAAGAGTTTCTGAATTACGAAAAACTCGATTTTTTGAAAAATGAATCAGCTGAAAAACCTGAAATTGAGAAAACAGAAACGAATAAATTTAAAGTGAATTTACGGAAAGTACAGAAGAATTTTGCTTCACAAAGAGAGGAGCCTCCTGTACCAAAAATGTCGAATTTGAGTCTATAAAGTACCTATCAGTTTAAATACAATGTGTTCCTCTCGTGTAACTCAAAAATTCGTGAATAATTCAATAGTACAAAAGAGTATCTCTGATGTTGTTTCATCGACTTTAAGTAGGCCTCGTGACAATTCTAACATGTGTTCATCCTCGAAGACGTTATGGGTATGCGTCTTTCTTGAACTTCTATATTACAACGATGTAAACCTGAAGTTTCAGAAAGTGGGGCTTCAGGTCTGGTGGGAAATACCATTGATAATTTTAATCCCAAAGAACGTGATTCTATCGAAAGAGGTAAATATGGACGATGCTCTCTAAAATTTCTAGGAAGTAAGAAAGTTGAAAGTCGTGGGCGGAGTTCCGGTCCTGAAGCGTACACACCTTTGTAATTATTGAATTAACAGTGCTTTATACGTTCCAATGCTCATGTAATCTGACAAAATGACTAATTATTCTGTGATAAATCTGTTAAGTATTACAATTTGATAAATGGAACATGCTTTTAGCCTTTAATTTAGAATTTATGTGATATCATAACTAATACAAGCTCAAAAAGCATGTTACGTACTTATTTCCACATTCCATGTATTTTTTATTTTGTAAATAAAACAATTATTACTCAAAGATTATTTATTCAAGTTTTGTGGTACAAAATCAATCTGTTCAAGTTCATCAAGGAGATCTTTGGTCTTCTGGAGCTGTTTAGCAATCTTCACGTAGAGGTGGTCCATCTCTGCCACCTCGTGAAGCATCATCACGGTTTTTCGGTATAAAGAACGTAATTCAGACACTTGATTTCCAGACAATTTCAAAATTGTTTCGCATTTTTTTAATTCTGGGTGGGTTTTACCTATTTCTGCTTGCTCTAACTCTTTATTTTCCATTTTCAAAAAATGACAAGTGACAGAACACAGTGGTTAACGTTACGCTGTTTTTAAAAGGGGCCGGTTTTTATTTAATTTTTTACAAGTTTTACTTGTGAAATCACGTTTATTAATTTCGAAAATTGTTTATTTTAATTTTTTTAGTGTTGTGTTACGTGTTTTATCTAAATCAGGGCGCATTTTTACGAATTTCAAATAGCAAGTGAAATGGCATAAGACAGTGGCAGCGTTGCTGGTTTTTCTAGAAGGGTCATTTTTGTTATTTTATTGAATAAATTACAAGACAGTGTTATATAAACACTATTTATTGAGGTTTTTAGGTATATAACAAATCAATTCAAGCTCATGTAATTCTTCTTGAGGTATTTGATTATCTTCAAGTACAGGAGGTCTATTACCTGATATGTTGTAACTCAGCACCTGCATTTCTCGGGATAAAGAAGGTAATTCAGCAGAGATTTGTTTTTCAGAATTTGTTTCGCATTTTTTAGACCATTCTGGGTGGGTTTCACTCATTTCTACCAACTCGTTGTTTTCCTTTTTCAAAAAGTGACAGTTGACAGAACACGGAGGCTGAGGTATTGCAATTTTTTGAAAGGGGCCAGTGTTAATGCAAATTTATTTGTGCAAAATAACGTTTATTAATTATAAAAATTTGTTTATTTAATTTTTATGTTACGTTTCGTGTTTTATTAAAATCAGAGTGTATTTTTTAAGCTTTCAAGCAATCCGGCTGACACATCAGCTTCAGGACAACGTTTATATGGTTTCCCCATATAAAATAAATTTTGGGAATTTTTTTCGTATTTAGCGTATTATATATATTTACGTATTTAGCGAACGATATTTAAATTATTACTCAAGGTGGCATGAAGGGAACTGTCAAGTCTATTTAATAATGTAGTTAAAACTAAATTTCTTTCAACTGTTTTATGTAAATTAATTATTTTATTAAAATAAATTCGCGGACAAACTAAAAATTTTACAGTGTTTGACAGTTGTTTATACGTCAACAACTTTCAAACACTGTAGAATTTTATATTGTTGAAAGTTACAACATATCAGAGTAATAGGCCTCCTGTACTTGAAGATTATCAAACACCTCCAGAAGATTGAAGAAGAATTACATGAGCTTGAATTGATTTGTTATGTACCTAAAAACCTCAATAAATAGTGTTTATATAACACTGTCTTGTAATTTATTCAATAAAATAACAAAAATGACCCTTCTAGAAAAACCAGCAACGCTGCCACTGTCTTATGCCATTTCACTTGCTATTTGAAATTCGTAAAAATGCGCCCTGATTTAGATAAAACACGTAACACAACACTAAAAAAATTAAAATAAACAATTTTCGAAATTAATAAACGTGATTTCACAAGTAAAACTTGTAAAAAATTAAATAAAAACCGGCCCCTTTTAAAAACAGCGTAACGTTAACCACTGTGTTCTGTCACTTGTCATTTTTTGAAAATGGAAAATAAAGAGTTAGAGCAAGCAGAAATAGGTAAAACCCACCCAGAATTAAAAAAATGCGAAACAATTTTGAAATTGTCTGGAAATCAAGTGTCTGAATTACGTTCTTTATACCGAAAAACCGTGATGATGCTTCACGAGGTGGCAGAGATGGACCACCTCTACGTGAAGATTGCTAAACAGCTCCAGAAGACCAAAGATCTCCTTGATGAACTTGAACAGATTGATTTTGTACCACAAAACTTGAATAAATAATCTTTGAGTAATAATTGTTTTATTTACAAAATAAAAAATACATGGAATGTGGAAATAAGTACGTAACATGCTTTTTGAGCTTGTATTAGTTATGATATCACATAAATTCTAAATTAAAGGCTAAAAGCATGTTCCATTTATCAAATTGTAATACTTAACAGATTTATCACAGAATAATTAGTCATTTTGTCAGATTACATGAGCATTGGAACGTATAAAGCACTGTTAATTCAATAATTACAAAGGTGTGTACGCTTCAGGACCGGAACTCCGCCCACGACTTTCAACTTTCTTACTTCCTAGAAATTTTAGAGAGCATCGTCCATATTTACCTCTTTCGATAGAATCACGTTCTTTGGGATTAAAATTATCAATGGTATTTCCCACCAGACCTGAAGCCCCACTTTCTGAAACTTCAGGTTTACATCGTTGTAATATAGAAGTTCAAGAAAGACGCATACCCATAACGTCTTCGAGGATGAACACATGTTAGAATTGTCACGAGGCCTACTTAAAGTCGATGAAACAACATCAGAGATACTCTTTTGTACTATTGAATTATTCACGAATTTTTGAGTTACACGAGAGGAACACATTGTATTTAAACTGATAGGTACTTTATAGACTCAAATTCGACATTTTTGGTACAGGAGGCTCCTCTCTTTGTGAAGCAAAATTCTTCTGTACTTTCCGTAAATTCACTTTAAATTTATTCGTTTCTGTTTTCTCAATTTCAGGTTTTTCAGCTGATTCATTTTCCAAAAAATCGAGTTTTTCGTAATTCGGAAACTCTTTTGGAGCAAGTAGATTTTCAGCACTTGAAACTTTAATAACAGGTTTTTTACTTGACGACATTTTGCCTTCTTTAATTGGTTCCAGAGCAGGACTTCTAAGCTTTGAAATACTATCTGGAGTATTAGTAAAAGTAAAAGCCATTTATTTGACTTTGTCCGGTAAGATCGTAAAAAGGGTGGGACCGTTTAACACGTGGTGGGTAAAAGTGCAGAACATAATTTCACGTAAGCGGAAAAGTACTGTTCGAAGAAATGCGCTTTCAAGTAACATTCTGCGAAAATTGTAAGCCGCTCTTCAAACAAGCTGTGCCATCGTCTGTCGGTTGGGTTGTTCCTATGACTCTTAATGCACTTATATATAAGGTTCATTCTTAACTCGTTCGAGTGGGTGAGATTTTCAGGTTCACGTTCAGACTGAGAAAAAGCAGTGACCCCAAACTGTTTTGTTTATGCATGGTAAAATGCATAAGGCACGTTGAAATGTTTTAGAACCACTGACCTAACCGAGTCTAAACGTTTACTTTGACAAACCACCCACACTAACTGATTTAAAAACGACCCTTATCATACAAGTGCGTTAGAGGTCTTGAAACAACACAATCAACGGATGACCCATACCAATGCGGTACGTATTTTTACAGAACACGTCTTAAACGGTACTATCCCTTTTACGATCTCACCGGACAAAGTCAAAAAAATACCCTATAGAAACCCTAAACTCAGTCCCTCATGAATTCAGTCCCTCATTTCCAGGTAGCATTCTTAGCAAATTGAGATTTAAGCTTAACCTTTAGAGAAATGCAACTACAGACGGTCGCTCTCTGCATTTGGTGAATATTATAATTTTATTGGTTGAGACCTCAGAGTCAGTGAAATCCACAATACTAACATTTACAGTATAAAATCAGATTGTGACGATTTACTTGTTGATAGAATTGAATAGAAACTCGAAAAACAAGATAAATTAAACGTGTATGAAGACTATCCTGCGAAAAAAATTGAAAAACCAGTAACAAAGACAACACGAAGAACTCAAAGTGAAAAGTTTATTTATATCTACAGAAATTTTTTGTGAGTGAAATATTCTCACTAGCAGAATTTCGATAAGAGTTAAAGAGTATTGGAAAATGAATTGATATTAGGTATCTTCTGTATAGTAGTTGAACCTCATAAAATTTTATTGCATTTTTGAGATAAATACCTCATTGTTAGAAAATAGTGGAAGGTTGCCTACCATAAATTATTACCACCGGAAACTAGAGGATTATAGACAGAGCCTTTACTTTGTTCAGAACTGATCTGAGCGTCACTTCTGCAAATAAAATTCTAACATTTCAAGCCCACTTTTTTTCCCTGAATACGTACCATATATACTGTTATCCCCTCTTCAATTATTGTTATCCTTCAATACTTAGAGAATACCATTTTTGAAGAGCCGATTTTTACGACCGGTTCTCATCAATTATTGTTATGTATCAATTGATATGAAACCTTATAGAATAAGCCTGAATATAAACAATTTATTAAAAATTAGTGCAAAAATACACCCAAATACTCAAAATAAATTTGTCGCCATCTACCCTCTTTCGAGTTGACACGGGAAGTGCCTCGTAGTATGTTCTATTCTTCGTTTTTTCTCTTCTTCTTTATGATGTTTGTAATATGTATGAGAGAGACGAACCATACAAAACGAAGGATAGAACATACCTACCAATTAGTTACACTATGTGCTTTGAGAAAATCACTTATAAGGTTTAGGAAAAAACGATTTGCACATTTTCTGAGTCGTTTTTTGAGAAAATACTTTGGTAAAACTGCATCTTGCTACCGTATTTTGTTTCAAAAATATTGGCAAGAGTTGACATTTTGCAGTAAACAAAAAAAATATATCTTGATTAATTCAATATTCAAAATGTTGATTTGAGGCAAAAACTTTATACAGACACTTTTTTTACATAGAATCTAATAAAGTAGCTAAATATTTTTTTATCTACTTTTATTTACTTTTTTTCTAGCAGTTTGGTATTAATAACCTAACGTCGCATTTTTCTAAATAGAAGTCCGAGTTGTTATTTTTTAAAACTAATTTTTTCTGATCATCCCTCACTTAAAATAAACGCAAATCGTAATGGGTGACATGCAACCAGTTGTACTATACTATATAAACTGTATGTATGTATTAGAATAAGAGGCATGATAAAGAATAGCTATATTTGCAGTTTGGCGTAATTGGCTAAAATGTTGATGCGGCCATTGTAGTATTCAAGTTACAGTAAAGAAGTCCGCATCCGCATGTAAAGTGGGTGGGGCCTAAAAAGTTTAGGCCCCTGTTAGCAACCTGTTATACCATTTCACAAGATTTGTATACAGTGTGAACCATATGTAATAAATAAATTCGATGGAAATTCAGGGATTTGCCTTTCAAGAAAACGGTCAGACACGTATCCTGTTTTTTTTCAACGCACATTATTTGACAAGAAAATGGGTATACAGGATGTTCCAAAATCGAAACACGACCCTCAACTTTAAAATTTCAAATGAGGACCTTAATGTTTTTTAGCATATCTGAATTCTACATATAGTTTTGAATATTTTTTATGTAGCACACACTATGTCGATATTCAGTTGTTTTTGAAAAAAAAAGCGTTAGAAAAAAACGTGTTATTTATTTTTACTAATGAAACAGTCAACATAAATACAATTGTAGAATAATAAATTCATAGTAAATGCTCAAAATGTAAACCATTCGCTTCCTGACAATATACAAGCTGACGTTCAAACTCCTCAAACACATTTTATATAATTTGAGGCCTTATTCGTTAACTTCTTCCTGTATTTTACGCTTCAAATCTTCTACAATCTACATTATCTGGCCTGTTGACGTACACTTTCGACTTCAAGTAGCCCTACAAAAAGAAATCCAATGGACTGGTGAATTCAGGTGAACAGGAGGGCCACTTTATTGCACCACGCTTACCAATCCATCTACCGGGAAGGGCAGTATTCAAATAAGTCCTAAGGCGCTCCATCCTGCTGCAACCAAAGACTCCAATCGATTTCATTCGTAGGGTACAGTCTTTTCAATGTTGGCAATAGAAAAGTTTCTAAAAACCGTTGATAGATTTCCGCATTTAAGAAACCTTTGAAAAAGTAAGGACTAATTATACGATGTTTAATCATCCCAGCCCATATGTTAACTTTTCTTAGATATTGAGTACGGGCTTCCATCATCCAATGAGGATTTTCTCTGCTCCAGTACCGACAATTTTGCCTATTGCCGGTGCCATTTAAACTGAATGTCGCTTTTTGAGCAATTTCGCATTTACTATAAATTTATTCTTCTACAATTGTATTTATGTATATAGTTTCATTAACTTTTTTTGAAAAACAACTGAAAATTGACATAAAAAATATGTGTGTTACATAAAAAATACGCAAAATTATACAGCATGATCAGAAAGGAATGTTTAAGTTAGCAATTTTATTTTTAATGGGTGTGACTGGACTGGTATTAGTTACTAGTACTTCCGCTCTGCTGACAGTTCGACAGTGACACTTGACAATTTAATTGACAATTAAATAAAAACTCTTAATTATTTTAATTTATTAAAAATGGTTTTCACATTAGAGCACGACATTTTTATAGGAATGGCTTACTTTAGAAATGGTGTTTTCAAACCTGCAATTCCTGCTATTGGTTGGCAATACAGCGAGTGTAAGAGCCAGTGTTGTTTAACTTCACCATTAATTCAAATAGATATATTCGTCACATTTTGGAGCCATTTAGAAATTAACTTACGGCTCATGGAGCTTATTGTGAGGATTCGGCCACTTCATTTTGTTGTGGAAGAGTCTGCTGCAATGGCTTTCCTACGGCTTCGCGGTACAAATCGGTGGAAAACAGCAACTGGAAAGGGTCATCGGACAATATCCACTAGGATGTTGAATTTGGACCCTATTTTTGAAATGGGGGACGACAGTATAACCCCCAGGATTGCTACAAATCACAAGTATCTTGTGAACATTCCACCACGTGACAACTGGTGTGAAAAACGAGCAGCTTCAGAACGGGGGACTGGCTCGTCTGCTATACTGACGGGTCGGTTCACCCCAATGGGACGGGCTCAGGGATATCTATATGTGGGCTCGGTGTTAAAATTTCAATACCTTTGGGCAAACATGTGGACGTTTTCCAAGCGGAAATCTTTGCTTTGCTCGCTTGTGTGACTGAGTGCGAGAGTGCGTGCAGAGGGCTTTGTCAAACAGGCGAATCTGCATTTGCACCGACAGTCAGGCTTCGCTGCAGGCCTTGCAATCGTGCAGGTACTCATCGAGGCTTGTCTGGGAATGTCACAACAGATTACAGGAATTGGCGGAATGCAACAAAAAGGTTGTACTTTGCTGGGTACCAGGACACTGTGGTCTAACGGGTAACGAGAGGGCTAACGTTCTGGCTCGAGAGGGTTCACAAATGAACTTTATCGGAGCAGAACCGGCTCTTGGCGTTACCAAAAGACGACAGAAAGACACACTTCATAAGTGGATAGAATCTCACCATCTCTCTGAATGGCAGTTTCAAGATGGCATGCAGCAATCCAGGCTTTTTATTAAAGGACCGGACAAGGCACGCAGTGAAAACCTGATGCGTCTCAATCGTAGAGACCTTCAGTTAGTGGTAGACATGTACACAGGGCATTGCCTACTAAAAAGACACCTGCACGTCATTGGATTCAGCGAGGACGAGATTTGCATAGGTTGTGCTAAAGATTAGGAAACTCCTCTCTATATTCTCTGTTACTGCCCTGCATTTGCAGGCATCAGAGATTTATACCTGGGCTTTCGATATCTGAAGCCCAGTGCTATCGAGAAGGCTCCTGCAGACAAGGTACTGAGCTTCATCAGAGGCACAGGGCTACTGCAGTAGTATTATTCCAAGAGGTAGCACACAATGGGCGTAGGCTTCGGTGTGCGGCTTGCGCTTTGGGCCCCTATTATTAAAAAAAAATAAAAAAAAAACTTACGGCTCAAAGAGCGCGAAATAGGGTATATTCAAGACGACTCAGCAACAGCACACACGGCCCCTGCTACCTTAACGTATCTACGCCAACATTTAGGAAACAGAATAATAAACCAAGGCATTTGGCCAAGCAGGTCACCAGATCCAAATCCCCTGGATTTTTCTATATATGGCTTCTTAAAAGATAATGTTTTTAAGAACATATTGCATACAGCAGACGAACTGCAAGAAGCAATTATTCGAAAGATGGAAAACATTATTCCCAATATGTTAGTAAATATATTTGAAAATCTGAAAAGACGAGTCAATTTATGTTTACAACAAGATGGAAAACATTTTGAACATTACCTTTGGATAATTGAATTATAAATTTTCTTTGAAATGTTTTTTCTGTTTTTCTTCTTTGTTTTCACTAACCTAACCTACATTTTTTTTGTCAATCTTACGTCACTTATGTCAAAGTAAATTATATTCGGTTGCAGTGTGACAAATAGTCAAGTAAAAATATAACCTTAATTGTATTGCCAACTTAAACATTTCTTTCTGATCACGCTGTACGTAGAATTCAGATATGCTGAAAAACATTGAAGTCCTTATTTGAAATTTTAAAGTTGACAGTCGTATCTCAATTTTGGGACATTCTGTATATCTAATTTTTGTGTCAAGAAATGCGCATTGAAAAAAAACTGGACAAATGTCTGAGCGTTTTTCTAAAAGACAAATCCTTAAATTTTTATCGAATTTATTCATTACATATGGTTCACACTGTATATCAAAAGAAGCATGATAAAGATAGCGCTATAGTTACAACCTTACGTTGAACAGGTAATTGGTTTTGACGGCTACCTTATATTAGTTAATTTATCTTGCCTATTGACTACTTAAGATGTTAGAAAAGAATGCAGTAATACGATTTAAATTATTTAAATTACTTCTCTTTTCTGTCAAAGTACTTTGATGAAGGACAGACTTATACGATTTTGATGTATCTAAGAAAGATGGGGATATAACCTGCATCTTGTCCAGCTTGCCTTAGTATCGCTGTATGTGGACTGTAATAAATCTACGCCTGATTCGCAACCCTAAGACCACCTATTAGTAATAAATAAAACTACTAGAGTGGAAATCAAATGTGAAAAAGACAATGGCGGATCTGCGCGATGCACCAGGTTTCTTTATTGGACGAGTCCATTCCATTACAAGGGGAAGCCATGTTTAACAGAGTCGACTCGTGAACTGTCATACTTATTACTCAGTAACTCTACTCAGTAATATCAGGTTACATTTTGGGTATCTTGTGTTTAAGCGCTCTTCTAAAATTTAGAACTTGTTTTAGTTTAGTTATTAGAGTTGTTTCGTTTTGTTTATTGGATAATTGACAAAATATTGTTAATTGACGCCTTCATGTTACGCCACTGGTGTCAGAATCAGTCAGAATCAACACGCAGCTTAGGCTCCGCCCTTGTCTTTTTCACATTTGATTTCGACTCTAAATACAGCAGTACAACTTGAATTTAAATTTTTACACTCTATTGCAATCACATTTATTTTGAAACAAAATTAATTTTTTCTGTCTTTTTAAGCGGTAAGGAGAATTTTGAATTAATTAATAAAGAAAGCAGAGATAGAGTGTGTAATGCGCAGTTGCACAAACGTTCATCAAAATTGATGGCTGGTTAATCTTTCATTAACGTATTTTTAGCCAATTAGAACACGATATTTTCATTTAATCAGAGTTTAATTGTCTGTCAAATTCAATTGACGTTTGTGCAGCCGGGGGTCAATCTGGCAACTTTGTTAGATGAATCTGGTAAATTTAACTTTTTTTGACTTGGCAACACTGAAAAAACCAATCAAATGTAAATGATCCAATCAAAACAACTTAGTAAAACAAAAGAAGTTTTCCAAACAAAAAATTTAAAAACGCTTGAATTATTAACGTCAAAGTGTTTTTTGGTTTTAAATGCATCGTAAGTAATTGGTTAATAAAATACAAGTATAATTGTTCGTTTTTTTAGTACGAGGAACGGTTAAAGAGCATAAACTTCTGAAAAAATCTTTTCACTTACTGATGATAAGATGCAGGAGGATAACCATGCTAGCGCAGGACCCAGTAATGGTGTAAGTAATGGTACAATGCAATTATTGGATATACACATAGATTTCAAAAATAATAACAACGACTATATTCAACTTCTTGAAGATGTTGCCAAGGAGCAAAATTTTGAAATATCCTATGTTGAGTTTAGCCATAGTAGAGAACACTGTGTATGTGTAATATGTATTTCTACAAAATCGAAAAATGCATTTTACGGTGATGGAGCAAATCAGCAAGAGGCACGGGTAGTAGCAGCTTAAAGCGCACTTACATATCTTCAATTGATGCCCAAGAAGTAAAACTAATGTGGTTAAGGTATAGTTTTGATGTGATAGTGTTGAGTTAATATTGTTATGTTTGGTTTAATATAGTTGTAATGTTTTAATATAGTTATGTTATTGTGTTGAGATAATATCGTTATGTTTGATTTAATATAGTTATGTTTGATTTTCAAGCTTTTTGTGTATTTTTGTGTACACTTACGTGTAAAGAGAGCATATATTTAATTAAACCACTAAAATAAACTGCGTTTTAATTTTTTTAAAACTAGGGAATAGCCTTATTAAATTAAACAATTGCCTTTTCCCAATGGATTTTGTAATTCAAGTTAGTTTTGAACTGCTGGGACTAAAGTTGATACCTTATTCCTGGTTTACAAGGATCAAAGTGGGTAATTTGTTTCCTGCAGTCAGAGATCTAAGGATCCACTCTTATTAGACAACATTAACAAATACTTTTTTTCTACTTTACGTCGGTAACAGAGTCCGATTTGGGTGCGGTAATAGCCATATCCGCACCCAAATTGCGTGCGGTAACAGCTAGTGCAATTTAGTGTTTTCGGATTGGTAACACCGTGTAACACGCTAACACGCTAATGAAACGTTACGTTTCTGTCGGCGTTGAGATTACAGTAATTATATTCGAATAAATTTTGTTGCACTTGATGACCAACAGTATTCCTCAACAAAGTGTTTTTGTGTGTGCGTGTCGCAATTAATCTATAAAATATTCGAAAGTGGGGCGGAACAAGCGGCCGTGGACATGCGACAAACTTCAGCTTTTGAGGTTAGAACAGCGTTAAAGTGAAACTTGAAACTAAAATGGAGCTTTTGGCCTTTATTTTGAACATTTACAACCCCCATAGCATTCGATAATTTACAAGTTATTTGCTAGATGAGTGTATAAATCTGCTTGACTGAATGCTTAAGGCGGGCGTTTAGCTATGTTACCGCTTATGGGGAAAAATCTGCGTATTTAAAACATACGTCATTTGAGTTTACTAATACCAATATAAATAAACTTGGTAGCATATGAAAGCCAACACTTTTCTCATGGGGCTGGTGCATTTTTGAATCTGCAAAAAGATTTATAAACAAAAGATAATTAAGTTTGAAAAATATTCTCAAATTAAACCTAAAGTTTGGCAATTATTTTCTCAAAAGTACGTGAATAGATTTATACTAAAATAACCTTAGCCCCATCTCCAAAGTCTTACAAATGTATCACCAAAAAACCAAATGCGTCAGTTAAGCCGTTTGACTGTGTCGTATGTTTCAATGTTAGGTATAATCATCAATTTCACTTGTTTTGCGTCATTTATTAATGAGTTAGAGCAAGATAGATTCAAAAGTAAGACAGAATTTTACAGGTTTCTCAAAAAGTTAGTTTGGCTCGAAGTTTGGCAATTGTCTAAGAGAGTCGCTCTAATCGCATAACTTTATATGACATGAGTGCAAATTAACAGGGTGAGCTTACTATGCGTAGATATTGTTGCTAAGCAAGAGGTAACGAGTCCGGACGAATACAGATTCAATGTCAACACTTGACTCGGCGAAAGCACGGCGAAAGTGACTATAATTAAACGTCTGAAGATTGATTCGAGAAATTGATTTGATTTTTATTCAATTTATCGTTAAATTGTAAATAACTATTTTATTTTTTTAAATACAAAAAGTAACTGCAATTATTTATTTAAATAATAAAACTATTTAATTATTTTAAAGCTTTATTTGTCAAAAATTATTTTAATATTTGTACCATCTTCAAAAGAGTAGCGTAAACGTCAGAATCTTAAGTTGTAAAAAAAAATTAAAAAGGGAACAAGTTGTCCTTGAATTTTGTATTACGGAGTTATGGCCCTTTAACCACTTTATGTATTTTTTATAATTGGAGACCTATCATGAAGTGATGACACATACATATACAGTGTGTAAAAGCCATGTTTATAGAAATCTCGAAACACGTCAAATTTAAATTATAAATTGACATCCTTCAACGTAAAAATGCGATCCCTATCTTTAAGCCCCTTCAAATGACAGGTTCAACCCCCAATTTTTTAAATGGGTAGTATAGGCTTGTGGTATATCGTTTGAAAGGTCTCTTCATTCTCTACTCAAAAATGTTATCTTTTTTGAAGTTTATCGTAAGAATAAAGATAGAATTAAATTTCGCTATAATACTCGAATTTCTCGATTTAACGAATTTTTCAAAATCCCTTAAAACTGTCCGTAAGAGCTAATGTAAAATATACAGGGCCCCAAAAAAAGATTTTCATCTAGTCGCCTGTGAATTTCCCATGGAAAAAGAAAAAATGCCGCTTTAGCATAAACTTGAAAACAATAACACTTTTGAGTAGAGAATAAAGAGACCTTTCAAACGATATACCACAAGTCTATAACTCCTATTTAAAAAACTGGAGGTTGTACTTGTCATTCGAAGGGGGTTGGAGGTAGGGATTTTAGGAAGCGTTTTGCATTTTACTTATTACCGACTATTGCATACTGACCATTTATTAATTTTCACTGCCCTTTTCTAACTATAATACTAAACATCGAAATACTGGTTAAATAGTTTTTTTGCTGCTTTGAAATATTGTTCTTACTTATCACACTTTATAAATATATTGAGTCTTTAACAATATTTTGCTGATTGTTTATAATATTATACTGTGCATTATAAATACTGTTTACTTTATTACGACCCTTAGGGCCGGTTTACAGAAAGTGAAATTAACTTTAATCGCAATTAAATAGTTAATTCGCGATTAAATGCCGATTTTGACCAATCAAACACGAAGAAAGCCGATTTAATCGCGAATTAACTATTTAATCGCAATTAAAGTTAATTTCACTTTCTGTAAACTGGCCCTTAATGAATTATCAGAGACAAACATGAAACAAATAAAATATATAATTAGTTAGGATCATAGCCAATCGCCGATTAACTTACGAGGTTTTTCACCCCCGGTGCTACGCTGGCTAATTCCTCTTATTAGTCGTTGAACAATGTAATTGTCAATTTGATTTTTGACAGTTAGCAATTAGCAAGCAGGTTATTTCAAGAAATCCAAACAACAGATAATAAGATTGTAAGATTGATAGTCTTTTTTTTTAATGTTTGTTAACACACACTGCTTTACTGGTAAGCTAAGAAAACTTGCAGATATAGAGATCAAATATCAATAATTAATTGATTTATTATATTATAATACCTATTCTATAAGCAGATTATCTATAAATAATATATATTATTCAAATACTATGAAATATTTAAATTAATAATATTAAAAATAATATGAAAATGCTATCTAATTTTACACACTTCAAACTTACAACGCAAGAAATGTAAGAACACTGGCAAATTTAATTGCTTTCTATTAAAGGGTGGAAAACCCTAAACATCACTTCATTTCTCGGAATAAAAAAAAATTAAGCTTAAGATGAAAAACAGAGGGTATGTATGTGGTTGCTTCTGCCACCACACATCCGCCTGATCTTTGGCTTTTGTGCAAATATTACTTATGTTTAGAATGTATTTAATGTATCTTTTTTTTATTTGCACAATTTGCACAAAAAAACCTTTATTATTATTAGTATTAAATAAAGTGTCAAGTGGGTACTTCTTGGTATTACAGATTCAAGGTTGCTACTATTGTTAGGAAATAAATATATAGGTAATTATTTTCACTACGATTTCGTATTTGCCCTCTTGATTTCCAATGCCAAAAATGCGTTTTGGAAATAAATTTTAATAAAATTATTTTTCTCTACAATTGTTATAAAAAGAGCACTATTTAAAACAATATTTGCATAATAAACGTTGTTTACCTTAATTGAAATGCTGTTTTTTGTAGTTAGAATAAAAAACAGTCTCTTCAGGCTCTTAATATAAAAAAAAAATCAATTTTTTTATTCAATATAATCGATTGATTCAACCTTCACATTTATACACTTGAATTTGTGAATAGCTTTCATCAGGAAATCTTTATTCCTCAACTTTAATTTGGCTACCACTTATTAGATACCGCCACGTTACAGCACTTTCTTTTGCGTCCCTCTATCCCTACGTCTCTGGCCCGGACGAATAAGCGAGACGCCCGTCTTAACGATGAAATAAAAGGAGTCGCTGAGAACCGCAAATGGAGTGGGAATTTAGAGATAAATGGAGATTTTCCTTACTGTGCTAATGCCAATTGGATTATTCAATCAATAACCGATACGGTAGGTAAAAAAGAACCATTTGTGAGTTACTTACACAGAATTTTAGACAAATTTGAAAACATTTTAAAGTTCAATGACTTCATTGACACTTTAGTGACATTTTTATTACCAACTATCTCGTATTAACGCAAAAGTCCCTAAAAATTAAATAATTAACTTTTTTAGTTAAAAATTACGTAAAACACGTAAAGTAGAAAAAATAGCATAAAGAACTTGTTTTTAAAAGTCATTGTGGCACTCATTCTTTATAAAAACTCGCGCTCGCGCTCGTTTTATAAATTTGAATTCGTGCCACAAAGTTGACTTTTCAAAACACCTCTTCTTTAATATACTATTTTACCTAAAATTAAAAACTTAAAACTAGGTTTCTGTGTCAATGTCTTTTTATTATTATTACTTTTAGGTTTTTTAAAAAAAATTGTACCAACAAATTCAGCAATGTTTCGTCGCAATAATCTAGTTTTAAGAATTTTAGAAACACAGATTTTTTTACAAATTTTTATCTCAACTCAAAATGCCCTAAAAACATTTTTCTTCCGTTTTATAATCTTTGGCCGTCTAGTGACGCTCTAGCTGATGATAAGACGTGGCTTGCGAATTGCGATAGAGGACGTATTAAGGACAAAATTAGAAGAAGAGTAAGTTTAAATTAGCTTATTATGTAAAGTCATTGAAATGCACAAATTGTACCTACGATGCAATATAATAAACTATTAGTCACGTCAAAAAAGTTTTAATTCAGATTTTTTTTGCTATTTGAATGACTTATTACTCTCGGATCCACCTTGCACTATTGTGTGTTCTTATTTTGTCTCAAATTGTGCTATATAAATCCAATAGATTAAAGCAAAATTGTTTTCCTTTCATAAACTTTAATAAAACTCAACCTACATTAAAGTTAAATATTATTTAAAACTATAACTTAAAATTATAAATTTAAACTATTTAAACCATAAGCACTATAATAATTGTATGAATTTAAATCATAAACGCCGATATAAACAAAAACAAAAACAAAAGTTATTGTAAGATATTATTATGAATCTTTAAAATTAAATTGCAAATTACTGGAAACGGTGACATTAAATTTAATTTTTTTAAATCTAACTTTAGTCATTTCAGATAGTTTACAATGCAATTTTATACTTTGTAAGTACATGACCCCTCGCCGCAATATTAATTTATACAAATTGTGGGAAACTAATGCGGAAGCATCTATTAGAGCGGGTGAAATAGAGCAAGCCAGTCCCTGAAATATCGGCGAAGACGGCTACAAAAGCTCAGCGTTTTAACTTCGTAAACTTCTCCCACCAATTTCAAAGATCTGGTAGCCTTAATAAATCAGTTTTCAACTTGCTAGGTACCACCAACTTTTGAGTTATTTAAAGTTAATTTTGTACTATCAGCAATCTTTTCTTTTACTTAAGAAGATAACAATATATAGAGTGTTTTGAAATAAAACTCTGCAAATATACAGACTGTTTCACGAGTGATAATGAGCCTTCAAGACTGAAAATACAACCAGCAATACAATTTCAAAGTTAACCTACTTATTTATGTTTTGTTTACAAATACATTAAATAAAAAATCATTTAATTCTTTGGTTAACTAAAAATAAACTAATGCCACTGGCTTGCGAGATCATTCTTTGGCTTACATGTGGACAGGACCTGTAGCTGTTCTTACTCATGGCTTTTTCAAAGGTGGCCAATTTTCGCTTAAGGTAGTTTCAAGTCGTTCGAGTATGATATCAGCAAGAGTTCTTCCATCCGGAAAACTTTGTCTGTACAAACGCACCGCGGCAGAGGCATTTTTCCTCATATATAAACATCATGTCGGTTTTTCCATCGTTTGAATCAGAGTTGGGCGTTAGTCGAATAAAAATTTATCCGATTGAAAAAACGACTAAAAAATTAGTCGGAATTTTTAATCGTAGAAACGACTAAATTGAAAATGACTAAAATTTTATCCCACTAAAAATACAAATAAAAAAAACGGTTAAATATTTAGTCGTTAATGATGACTAAAATTTCACTCGTATAAAAAATTAGTCGGATAAAAATTTATTCAAACAAATTTTTAATCGGATATCAATTATCTTTTACCCAGAGTTCTAAACAAGCCCAAAACGCAGCCATTGCTGCACTTTCTCACCCCACTTTTAAGAATAAGTGGTTTAATTGCATAGAAGAGAGTCAACAAAATACAATCTAACAACTTTTTAAATCAGCAGTGACCACACATAGTATTCCTGAATGTGAAGTATCCACATCGCAATCAAATTTAGGAGGATTTTTTGATTTTGGAGAAGAAAATGTAAACGTTACAGTCGCAGCATCTTCTTCTGAAATAGAAGTATTACGTTTTCTCGCTGACATAGGTGCGAATACTCTAAAAAGTCTTGATTGTTTTCCTTCATTTAAAAGAGTGTTTCTGGAATATAACACTCCCTTACCTTCATCAGCATCCGTTGAAAGACATTTTTGTTGGGCCACCATAACAAATCATGCCAAATCAAATATATTGTCCGATAAACATTTCGAAACAAGGGTGGTGTTACAAGCCAACGCAAAATTTTTTAAAAAACTTTTACATATATAATAACATGTTGCATCTTAAGAATATCAAGATTTTTATTTATTCATTTACTTTTCAATGTAGTAGAATAGTTTAATGGTAAGTGATAGTGCTCGATAATTTTTAAAAGCATTGCCAATTATTTTAATTTTATAATAATTATTATTTTTTAATTTTAATTATTTTTTATAATTATTTTATTATCAATAAACAAAACTCTAAAACAATTGTTTTATTATAAGTTATGTATACAACCAGATTTTCATAAATAGCTGACTACATAATTTGATCAAAATGATCAAATCTAATTACGAAATACTGTGTAGGAAGATTGAAACATTTTCTAGTTGCTAATTTATCAACTTCAAGTTGTATTTATTAAGATTATTTCCTGAACCAAATTTGAATGTTGGTAAAAAAGCTTTTGCTTTACTTTAGATTATCCCTGTTTAACGATTTTCCTCCCTTACAACAATTTTGAATAGTCGATGAAATCAGTTTCTGACTGGTTAAACAAAACATTTTAATTGATTCGTTTTATTGGGAGTTGGAAAACATTTTAAATTTAGTCATTTAGCAAATAAAATTTCAATTAATTTATTAGTCGTTTTTTAAATCAGATAAATTTTTGCTCTTCTAACACTGCGGACTATTATTACTAATGAGCGGATCCAATGAGGGAACAAAAAACACTGTGTAGCCGTCTAGCTAACTAGTCGCCCTCGCCAAGCGAAAAAACCTTGAAACTTGAATTGGTCGATTGAGGTAGTAATGACGTGCTTACAAGTCATAAGCGTAGATCTCGAACACTTACAATTGTTTTTATTTTGACCAGGGTAAATTCGTGTTTTACACTAACTTTTGATTAATAATTCGCTTTTAAATAAAATATTAAATTGTTAAATTAAATTAATTAACGAACGAAGAATCCTGCAACCTGCAACCTTGTCGATCGTACCCGCAGAAAGCGATCAGTGCGGCGCTTATGAGCGTGCCCTTCAAATCCCTCCTTGTATCCGATCATTAATTATTACACTGCGCAAATTGTTATTATTAATACCTATCTATACAAATTTAGTCTGATAGAAAAAATAAAAACACAACTTCCATTATAATAATATCCCCTATAACATCACATTATGGATAGTAAAGACAAAAAATTATCACTGCATTGTGATCAATTTTCATTTGAAAAAAAAATGAATAAATTATTCAATAAATTTTTAATAAATGTTAAAATTTAAATTTAATTTAAAGTTAAGTGTTAACATAAACATAGGCTATTGAACTAAAAAAGCATTAAAATCTATTCTATTTTACTTCAAAGTGCAAAAAAATAAAATAAATCAATTTTTAGTTGTTAGACATTAATTAGTGTTTAAAAAAACGATTACCTTTCAGTTAGTCGCTTTTTTAGTTGCGACTAGCGACAAAAAAATTAGTCATATGCATATTTTTGGCGACTAAAACTTTAGTCATCAACCTCAATTGGATAATTTTTGTCCAACTCTGGGTGAAAGATACTTGTTATCCGATTAAAAATTTATCCGACTAATTTTTTATCCGATTGAAATTTTAGTCATCATTAACGACTAAATATTTAACCGATTTTTTTATTTGTATTTTTAGTCGGATAAAATTTTAGTCGTTTTCAATTTAGTCGTTTCTACGATTAAAAATTTCGACTTAAATTTTTTAGTCGTTTTTTCAATCGGATAAATTTTTATTCGACTAACGCCCAACTTTATTATTCGATTAAAAATTTATTCCAATAAATTTTTATCCGAGTATTTTTTGGTGCGATTGAAATTTTAGTCATCAATTACGACTAAATATCTAACCGATTTTTTTAGTTGTACTTTTAGTCGGATAAAATTTTAGTCGTTTTGAATTTAGTCGTTTCTACGATTAAAAATTCCAACTAATTTTTTAGTCGTATTTTTAATCGGATAAATTTTTATTCGACTAACGCCCAACTTGGTTTCTACGATTAAAAATTCCGACTAATTTTTTAGTCGTTTTTTCAATCGGATAAATTTTTATTCGACTAACGCCCAACTCTGGTTTAAATACATTTTCTTTTTTTATCGGTGACAGATTTGACAAATAAAATTTGAAAACAAAATCATCCACGTTAACTCTAGAATAGTATTGCTGGTTGTATTTTTAGCTTCGCAGGCTCATTATTACTCATGAAACAACCTGTATAACCTAGATCATATTAAAAAATAATTTTCTGTTAAACTAAACAGAAAATAGTAATAATAAAAACAATATACAAGTAAAAACCAGCAAAAAATATAATTGTCACTTACGGACAACTCGATAATATAGTTGTAAACTACAACAATTTAGTAAACTTTATTTCACTCTTAAATCACAAAATACAAAATATGGTGTCATTTTTAATTTAATATATATTTAGAGATAAAAATATTAATAAAGTTATTTAATCAACAAGTTGGTTAATGAGGGCGATTAATAATCGAGAAGTTTTAACGCAAGAGCGAAGCAAGTGTGCTTAATGAAGTAGAGATTATTAATCGCAAATTAACAAACAAGTTGCTTACAAAACTTTTTAGTTTATCGTATTTTGATCAATAAAAAAAATTATTACAAACAATTATACAAAGTGCCATCGGTCACTAGACAAATAACAAGTAAGTATATTTAATTGTCTATCTTTAAAATAATTTTAGACAATAGTTTGACATTTAATAATTATTTATATTTAATAATTTCGCTTTATTTCACCTCCATTCCGTTTTACAATCACTCTTAGAATTTTTTTTTTATTCATTTGACAATTGTACGCATGCGCGAAGTATTGAAAGAACCTGCAATGTTTGGCATCTTTATGTTTACAGTTTTAACGTTTAATAGAACAATTCTACCAAAATTTATATTTTTGTATTGTAGTAAAAATTAAAAAGCGGAATTTTTTGCCTGTTTTCTATAACCTAATAAATATTATCTGCAAATTTTAAATCAAAAACATATAATTAATAATTATGTCTGGCAGTCAAATCTACTTAATAATCTTGTTAAAAACTTTTAGTTTAGAAAGTGCCAGACGCGAGCAAATAATTTGAGACAATTTTTTTTTACATAAATATTTATTTATTTATTAAACAGGCAAAAACCACAGTATGCCAAAAGATGATTTTAGTGGTTTTTGTAGCTCAAACTTTAGTATGTTTAACATCTGCCACCAGCTCCCTAACTACGTGTATAAGCCCGACTTTGGCGGACTAATCTGTTAGTCCCAGCAGCTCCCATCTCAAAAATTCTAATTCTTTAAACGGTCGAGTAACCTTTGAAAAGTAAATTTCAAAACACTATTGTATTCAGTAAATATGAGTTAATACACTACTGTTATGACTTTTTGCGAAATCGATTTTTGTAATTTTTATTTTTTTTATTTTTTTTATTTTTGACTGCTAAAAATATTTTTTTTTTATTTTTGACTGCTAAAAATATTGTTCAACAATGTAGACAATAGTAAAAAAACCATGAATTCATTCAAAAACCGCATCTAAATAAAACAAAAGCACAGCTGTAGTGTCGTGGTAAAGGATGAATTGACCACTTTTTTCATTTAGGGATTTACTGCAAGAACATTGAGTTTAGTTCTAAAAGTGGCCCCTCTCCCATTAAAAATTAATCTGTTTTTGGTTATTATCAGTAAACCCAATCTAACAAAAATATCACAGACAATTTTACTTCAGTTTACAGTTTTTAAGATAAAAATAAATTAATATACAAGATATTGGTAAAAGCAGTACCCACTTTCTCTTATTTCCATTTCGGTACCGTTTTATCAAGGGTTGGCCGCAAGGTTTCCGTACTAAAACTCTCATAAATTAAAAAAAAAACACTTTATGAACTCTCGTGACATAAGTCAATCAGATTTAAAATCGATTTTCTGCTCTTATTTACAAAGCTAGCAATTTGACGCAATGATAAAAAATAATCGTCTTTTCAAGACCTTTCAAATAGTATAAAAAAATTTATAATTGACTGGTCTTACGCTTTCCATAAAACACTTTTCTTTTATCGTTTCATTCTTGATGTCTACCACATTGCCAAAAAATCACGTCCAAAAAATTATTTCTTCTGGGTGTAATTCTTCTACTGTCACTGAGTATATCATAAAAATATGTGTCAAAAAAATTGTTTATAATGCTTATAACTAAATAGTTAAGTTCTGAGCGCACAATCAATTGGTAATCTCTCCTCCTTTATTTCTCTGGTCAAAGTCTCTGAATTTGATGTTTTCAGCAAAAATGCGCACCGAAAAACGGTTTATCTGAAAGTTGGCTTTTTTCCTTTTTGTTCTGTGTAGTATATATTTTTTGTTCAACTTTTTTTGCCTGCTATACTTTAGACGTACGAATACAAAGTAATCTTTTTATTTGCTCTCGCCCAAAATTTTAAAAATAGGCAACACATTATACAATCAATAAGCAACTCTGGGAAAACTACAAACAATCCAAATAAACTAACTATAAAGGTATTGTCAACAATGTTGACATTAATTCACAACCCACTATGTCTTAATTAATTTAAAAAAACTACGTAATTTATGCAAAGTATAATGTGTTGCCTATTTTTGGAGTTTCGGGCAGAAGCAGATAAAAAATCAACCTGTATTTGTTAAGACAGACGTGCGGCGATTGATACTTGGTGCTACAAAATCAAAGACGTCAAAATACCAGTTGTTTCTTGACAACGTCAACTTTATAACAGTTTGACAATAGTTTGATACAAATGTCAATCCGTTTTATTTTTTTTTTTACCCGGCGCATTCACCATATTAAAAAATTACGTATGTCGAAACTTGATAAATACTCGCAACATGTTTTGATTTTTCACTTAAATGTAGGTAATATTAGTCCGCTCTGTATATATCATATTACGTTTACGCATATTTTCCTAGTCACATGACCTTTTTAAAAATAAATGATCTGTGCAATATACGACTCGGTTGCACAAATTCTTGTCTAAAAATACAAAAAAATATTTTGAGACTTGTGAATACAACGAAATCTATTGTGTAAATCTTTTTCCACCTTTTATTATCCTCAAATTACATCGAACAAACGTGATCTGGAATATTGCCATGTTGGTAAAATTGTCACGCATTTGTCGTAAACAGAAATAATAATTTTTCAACGTAAAATAAATATTTTTGTAAAATGGAAATTATTGCAATTTTTATACCACTCAAATAAATCCTTTACATTTTTTTATTTATTAGATAATAATTAATTAATAAAAGTCAAAAGAATGACAGGGATAAAAATACAGAAGTACCAAATAATTTTTTTTATTGTTGGTTGTTACTAGTCGTCATAAACTTTTCCACCCTCTCCTGAAATAAATTATTTTGTCTGAAAATGTAATTTATTTTGGCATGAACTACGTAAAAGAATCAAAAATAACTTGAAAATCATAAATGAAACGCATATAATAGTCCTCTCACGCATGTAAAAACCTATAGAAAATATTTTTACCAACCTATTTAATATTTTTAGCCAAATGCAATTATGCCAGGTGTATTTAAAATGGGATATTAAGTAACGTTCTTGTCGTTAAGCAATAAATCTTGTATGACTGTTCTTAAAATAACCCAAAAATATTTTCTGAAATTACACGTAAAATTTCGGAAAATTAAAACATTTTATTGACAATGAACGTTTATTGAAATTTTTGGCATTTGGTTACGTTCTTGCCCCCCGCTTGTCCTCTATGGGAAGTGTGGGTTATGTAGTAGCATCGCTTTGCCAGTATATCCCTGCGATCGTCTCAAAAGCGGCAACGAATATTTCAGGTAGCTGCAAATCATCTTTTCTCCCATCTAAATAGTAATTTAATCAAACTCATAATTTATTTTTAACTCTGTATAGTAGCTGTGTGCTTACAAATATTACTAATATTAGTCCTAGACCATCAATCATAACTTGGATTCAGGTCATACACACGTCTCATAATTTTCAAATCAAAAATAATAAGATCTGGGTAATGAATTGTATTTAATCGTGTCGACGTTGCTTTCCTGGAAATAGCAATCCGACATGGAAATTCTTAATATAGAACGCTTGTTAGAATTTTTTTAATCAAAATTTTTACTGTAAATTTAGATTTTGTGACTCACTAAATTGTCTGAAAGTGAAACAATTGATTTGCCAGCTGATGATTAACTTTGTTTTGGATATAATTAGATCTGAAACAACTGGAATAGTTTACCTACCTGTTAAAAATAAGTATGACTTGAATATTTTCTACATTAATATTGGCATTCGGCCGTGACTTTAAATTAAATGTAAAGTAGAATGCTCTATAAAAATTAAATAGTGAAAATTTAAAAATAAAATTGTGAATCACTGTTTTGAGTCTGGTTCAAATGACCACTTTAGAACAACATCTGGTGCAAATCTGGATCTCCTATTTACAAAGAATCTAGTTTTTTTGAAAAAGCACCTCTTAGATAAAGTGTACAAATAAAAATCTTGTTTATACTACTCAAACATTAATTGTTGTAACCAACTAAAATATATCTATTCTGTTTTCGTTCGTTTCTGTCACAAAGTATAGTACTCCTACTTCGTATAATTATAATAGAAAGGAGCCACATACAAATATTAAGAGAGAAGAGAGAGCAATTAAACTTAATTGATTTTAAAATTGCAAAACTAATTACACAAAAAAACATTGTTTTATATATGGTATATAGCAAAATTTTAATCTAACATACAGCAGCACAAATAATAAAAATCTGCAAAAATTTTTATTTTATTTCGAGTGATTGTGTGAGAAAATTAAAGACCTTTAAAGTTGAGTATAAAATTATGATTTTTTTTAATATTTCAAAAACCACTTAACCGACTATTATGAAATTTGGTACATAAGCAAAGTTCAAGGTCCTCTTTTTTTGATAATATCATAATTTTTTTAAATTTTTTTCAATTTCTGTTTAAGTATTTCTCTCACATTTTTTATAATAATTCAATTATTTTGTGTTACTAACTTTAATTTTTATTACAACAATAAATATACCTATAGATTCTGAATACAAAAGTAAGAACGCAGAATTCTGCTAAAACGTACCATTTTCGAGATGTTTACGTTTACACTGTAAAAATGAATTTTTAGCTCCAAATTTGGCGCTCTCTAGCTTTTAAATAGTGAAACTTGGTATAGAAGTAAGTTATGTTAAATAGCTTTATTTTAACATGAAAAACCTGTAGTTGTTTTATGTTAAAAAAATTGTTATAGTTATGTATACGATAAAACAAAAAATTTTTCGAGTTTTTTATCGTTGGTGGTGCTGTATTTTTGGTTAACATGTTGTTTCAGACTTTTGAATCATCTGATAAAAGATTAAATTTTAATATTTGAACAAAAAATAACAAGTTACTGTAACATATTAAAAAAATATATTGAAAGTTGACCTGATTTTAAAACGCTGCACGAACGGTTAAAGCTACAAAAATCTTGAAGAGAATGACATTTTATATAATAATCTAATAATATATAATTATATAATAAACTAGTTTAATGAAGTCTGCAAAGCGATATTTTTATCTCTAACAATTTAGACTGTAGAGACGCTCAAAAAGTAGTTTAAGTTATTTTTTGATTTTTCTAAAACTATCTAAATAAGTTTGTCAACTAGTTTTAAACATAAATCGGGTCAATAATGCCTAAGATATAGTTTTTTCTTCTTTGACTGTGACGTCAGATTTTAATGCTCTGTTTGACGTGCCAAAAACCTGCATTAAAATATTAATATTTGGGAAATTAATAAGTCTCTTACACTAATTTTTTTTTAAGTTTATTAGTAATTTTGTAAAATCGCAGTACGTTATATATGGTCAAATTATTAATAATAATTTATATATGTAGATTTTTGCAGGGTAAAATCCTTAATACACAATTTTGGAGGCTTCTTTTAAAAGCATTTAAGTTTGCTACTGCTTTTCGATGCTCTCTAGTTTGCTTTACAAGTAGAGCAAAATTTACAGTTTTAGATTAAACAGTTAATATGAAACAGCTTCACAAAATTTGTAATAAGTAAAAAAAAAAATGTTTGAAAGATCTATTGGTTTCTGAACTATAATTTTTTAATGCAGGTTTTTGATGCGACAACTACGGTATTATAATCTGTGCTAGACCCGAGATGACGTCACAGCCGGATAAAAAAAATTATATCTGAAACCGTTGAGCCGAATCATGTCTATTAAAAACTGAAATTATTAAAATTAGTTAGCAAGCCAGATTAGAGAAATGGTGTCAAACCGTAACTAATTACAAATAAAAATATAAACTTGCAGACTTTGTTATACAAAATTTAATTTTCTACAAAATCTTCGTTTAACATTTTCTGAAGCTTTGATCGTTTCCAAAGAGCTGCACAAATTTGCAATATTTTTTAGATATGTTCTACCAACTTTTTGTTAATTTGTTTTAATACAAATATTAAAAATTTGATTTTCTATAATAGGCCAATTTTTTTATTTTGTTTTAAAATTTTTAAAACAGAAAATTTTCATCTTTTTGCTTTGCCACTTTGACCATCTTTTTAACGACACTATAAAGGCATTGTAATGTAAAGTTATTTTAACTAAAGAAAACTCGTAACAAAATAAGTTGAAAATAAGTATTACCCAAAAAAATCCAACTCTGTTAAATCGCCATTTTGTTTTAAAACATGTATCTCTTTTCACAGCAGAATTAACGTTTTGTAAATAGCTTTAATTTAAAAAAATATATAACACATTTTTAATGAAACTTGATTTACAGTAGGTCAATTATTATTTTTTTTTACACTTATTATTTATATATGACTACCGGTTTCGTCGTTTTTACAACATTATCAAGCACGTTTGTATATAAAGCTACTGACGCACAAATTTTAAGTTTGCAACATTTTTTAAAATAAGTTTTTGTATTTTTCTTTTAAATTTAAACACATTATAAGAATTTAATTCTCTACACCATAATGTTTTTTCATTTGTTTAAAAACTATTTGTATTAAAATTTTTTAATTTTTAAGTTTCATCGTTAAAGCAGTTTACTGCGTCTTTCTTTCTTTTGACCTCTCTCTTCAACACAAACCCAAATTTTTACCAAAAGCAAGCGGTTGACTCTAAAGGTGAATAGTCCTGTTATTATAGTTGATGGTTTTTGTCAAGTTTCCAGCATGATTTATAGAAATCGTTTGGAAAAGCGGCAAAATGTAAGCAAGCCAACTTTGGCTACCTTTCATTATTTCAAAATAATTTATTTTCAATAATTTTGATTATAAGTAAATAAAGGGTAGAGAAATAAAAAGAAGAATGCCCAAAAATTAATTTTTTTACAGAGGTGGGATTCCTATCGTTTTTCATGAATACAGCAGATTTTTTCATTTGATATAACTCTTGAGTAGACTTAGGAGTCTTGACAGTCATTGTTTTTAACTGTTTTTTGTCAGTATTGGATTCAATATTAGTGAAAAAACGATGAAAATTCCAGTTCTATAAGAATCGAATTTTTAAACATTCCTTTTTTTATTCCTGTATCCTTCAAATGATTAATTTTTTATTTTAATGTTATTACAGAGCAAAAACATTATCTCATGTTAAAAAATATTGTTGAATTAATTCGTTGTTTTCATTATTATTACAATTTTTTTTAGTTTAAACCATTAACAGTATTAACTTAACTACCAGTGTGAAATGCGTAGATCAATAACTAAAAAATTCTGAAGATAAAAACAAAATATATGTAATAATATTGCATGAAAATTTGATAAAAAATACATACGCTGGCACCAAAATATCTTGTGTATTATACGCTCGGAAACTGCTTGGGAGTACTAGTGCATAATAGAAATGACTATTTCAGTGTTTACATAATAAAGTGGACATCTCCATTTACTTAGATGCATCTAATGTAACGATGACAGAAAATTGCAATTCCGTCCATTTCGGTCTTTTTATTTTTAACTTGTTGAAAGCATAGTTGTTTCAATAATCTTTTCATCAATCTCTTAATCACAGATGTTGGTTTAGTTTATTTTTACACTTACGAGGCTTCCAAAAAAATGTAATTTGTAACAATTTTAGGTAGTTTAGAAGCGAAACAAGAAGAGTATCGAGAATGGCAAGATTGGTCAATAAACAATTCAACTCTCCTATCGGATTGTACTCCGAGCAGAATATTCGAGAAGTAATCGAAAGAGAGTCCCAAATTTTGTCGAATGGAGCAGTCGGGTAAGAAAACAATGTACATTTTTGGCAAAGTTCCATTCAGGTATATGTGAACCTCATTCCGGAGTGTTTTCAACCGAAGCAACTCCTAATTGACATATTTGCGTCTGAGAAATTTTTAAAATTAAATATTGTGTATTTTGGGGATTTTTCTGGGACCGGTGGGCGACAAGATTGATGCCAGTTTAAGATTTAAAATAAATTTCAACGCGACAAATTCTTTGGTTTTTTTCAAGGAAACGTGCAACACTTTTCCTTGTAAACACTCAAATTACATAAACAGTTTTTGAGGAAAATGGAGTGAAAGATGAGAATCTATTTTTAAGCTTTGGCGATGCGAAGCAATGCAATAAAACCGCAACTTGTAAAATCTACAGAGTTCACTGGTCACATAACAGGAAATGATAAAATTTCCTTATTACACAAATACCGAAATAGTTCTGCCGCCAAAAAATTCAAATTTTTTTACTTGGGGTTAAAGTCAATGTATTTTGAGGCGCGTGATTCAGGATTTTTGTACTGACACCAAGAAAACAAAGATTGTGACGAAGATAAGACTTCATTTAGGTCGACTGAAAAGTCAAGATTTTCAGTCTGCGGAATACTCTCGGGCGTGTAACATTATCGAAATTTTTTACCGGTTGTGATAGTGACTCAAAATGAGTTACCTGGCCCAAGACAGGTGCTTATTTTTTAATTTGTACCTAAAATTTTTGTGAAGGTTGAGTGATTTTTTCTATTTCCAGAATTAACTTTAACAATCCTGGAGTTGGTAAACCAACAAATTTACAAAATTCCGCTGTTCTCAGAATGCTGGAAGAAGAAGAACAAAGGCAAAGAAGTGGCCAGTCACCTAGTAAGATCCTGTTTTGTGATTAACTAACATCTTCATTTCTTAACATAATCAAAGAATTTACTAAGACGAAATGTCACACCATCATGTAAAAAACAAAATTTGATTTTTTAGTCTGACTCAGAGGCGTATTTAACAGCGGTGTAATCGGTGCGTTAGAATGTGACTTTTTGTTCTAAAGCAAAACTGGAGTCTAGCCTTTTCATATTATAAGTTATCTGGTTGCATAGACGAGCACCGAACTTCAAGCTACCTTAAAAACGCTCCTGTTCTGACTTAGTAAATTTCTTAAATATTAGATAATAACCTGTTATGGTAAGTTTTTGCAGTTTGGTATAAAAAGTAAGAATAATTTAACTGAAAGAGTTATTGCATGTATTTAGTTTCTTGTAGAAATCAATAAATCTGCTTTTGAAATAACAAGTTATTAGCGGCCAATAAAGTGTCCTAGATTGAAGGTCCTTGAGACAAAAACTTTGAAAATGTTGGCTCGCCCCCTGAAGAATCTATCAACAGTTGACAAATTATCGTCACGGCAATAAAACATCATTTTAATGCCTGTTTTCCATTTTACATTTACGTAAATCAAGCCGCACGTGCTTTTTTATTCTCAAATTTTGTTTTTTGTATTTTTGAATTAGTCATGTCCCTCATCTGTTGCAAATTAAGTTTTGTAACATGTGTTTAAAAGAGATCTATTTTGATCACTTGTCCTTCGTGTTTTCCTAAAAACCTTCTCAGGTATCGGCTATAGTAGACCCCTTCGCGACCAAATAAAATGGCCCCCTCAGGAATTTGAGCAGAAGAATCATCAAAGATCGTCATTCAAAGACGTCGTCACTCCAGGTATCAAGCGTGCGCAAAATCCCACCAAGGGTTGAGCCACTTTTTGTTTTTTTTTTGTAGAGGTAGTTCGTGACTAACGTGTCTTTACATTGTGACTAAAATTCTACAACACGGTTCGGTTGGGTAGGTGTTGATTTCCCAAAATAATTTCATTCTGTACATCGGCGATTTGTTCGCCAAAAATTACACTTATTTAGAAACACCTCTTCGTACATGAGCAAGTCGCTTTAATTAAATTTTGAATTTCGGCCAATCTCAACATAAACGTTGTTACCGGGCTTAGTGTATAAATATTTTTATTACGTGAAATTATCGGTAATCCAAACTACACTCGGAGGGAAAAACTAACAAAAAAACGTTTTTTGGCCGCTTGCGATAAACAACCAAACTACAAATAATATAAATGTTGTTGCGTTACATTTATTTTAAGGAGCTCTACTTTATATAATAAACGAAAACTTGTCGACAGGTTTGAAAAGAGTCGCTTGGCCTCCTCCAAACGAAGGCGAAAACTACACTGAACAAGCACCTGTACAAGCACAAGTAAGTCGATTTTATAACATTTACTATATTTTGCCAACAAACTAGGACCATTTCAGCAAACCATTGCTGAAACGGCCCAACTGCACCAATTTAACCTTTTTTTCTACATAACGTATTTTTATCGTTAGGGTGGGCCCCAGTACTCCTCTCAATCACCCACTTTGCAGAATAATCACACTCCTGCACAGCAGGTACACAATCCTTCACCCCTAAAACCCCTCAATATTTCGAACGGAACTGCTAGCTATCAGCCAGTTTCGCCTCTTTCTAACCCAAGTCCCCAAGCTTTCCGACCGGCTTCTGCCAATAAGCAGTGGGCACCTGTCCATTCTCCCGTTGGTACACCCAATCAGCCCCAAAACTACCAACCGGCGCTGCAACAATATCAGCCCGCGCCCCAACAATATCAACACCCTCCTCAGCAATATCAGCCCCCTACCCAACAACACCAAGCCCCACCTCAGCAATATCAGCACCCTCCTCAACAATACCAAGCCCCACCTCAGCAATATCAACCCCCTCCTCAACAATACCAAGCTCCTCCCACTCAGCAATACCAACCAATAACACAACAGTACCAACAACAAAAAAATTTTAGTCAGCAATCAGCACCAGTGGCTGTGTCAAACCAGGTATGGCGGCTTTTTGAATTTTAGACCAAAGTGTGTATATATTTATGCATTCTGTCGACTAAATCGTAACAATAGACTAAAGACATAGAGATATGGACTATGCTATATGTATACAGAGCGAATATTACTAGAAACTAAAACAAACTTTTTTCGTTGATCGTTTAGAATTTTTTTATTAATCATGGTCTTTCTCTGAAAAATAGTTGTGAAAGAAATGCTTTCAACACTATGCGCATGCGTACAATTTTCAAATAAATAAAAAATAAAAGTGCCAAAAGTGATTACAAGACGCAGCGAAGGTGAAGCAAAGTGAGATAATAAAATTAATTTAAAATTTTATTGTTAAATACCACCGTGTTGTCCTAAACTCAGCTAAAATGTTAAAACACTGTCAAAAATTATTTGAAAAATAGGTAACTAAATATACTTTATTGATTTGTTTAGTGACCGATAGATAACACTATACAAATTTTTAAGTTTTTTTTTTTAATTAGCCAAAGTACGAAGAACGGAAAAAGTTTGTAATCATCTTGTTTGTTAATTCTCTCTCGCTTCGCTCATGCGTTTAAACGTCTCGATATTAATCCCTTCATTACCAACTTGTTAGTTAAATAACTAATTCCATTTTGGTGTAATTATTGTTTGAGTTGCATTAATTGAAAGATGTTTTATCTATATAGAGTGTTTCGTTTTTCCAAGACATACTTTATAATAATTTCAAAAACTATAAGACCTAATAAAATATGAAATGCATAAATTGCTTGAATTAAAAAAAACATATACTACCAAATACGACTAAAAATATAGAGCGATACATTAAAAAAAGTTGAGAAAACTAGACAATTAAATTACGATGAAATCATTGTTTCTCAATCTATTAAGTGCTGTAATTTTTTAAAATGCTTAAAAATAAAATAAAAAACTTCGCGATTCTCTAATTATAGAGGTGTCTCAAATCTGGCAAATCAAGCCTTAACTGTAGAATTTGATGTTTATTTAAAAACAAATTCTGTTTTTGAAACTGATCTACATTTTAACTCGATTTTTTTTTATTGATGAATCACATACTTAAAGGTAATTAAGTACCTTTAAGTTTTCTTAAAAAGTAATTATTGAATTAAAGATATGCGTTTCCTAGAAAATCACTCTAGGTGAAATTGATTCAATGTAATGAAAAAACTGAACAACTTTATATAATCTGTCACTTTGACATTTTTTATCATTAAAAAAAATCATTGAACAAAAATTACTTTTTTGTCTAATTGTTATTAATTAAGCATTCCTGATGTTCAAATAGCAGACTCAAATGGCATGCGACAGTCCAGATTAATCATTGAAGGCCTGGACAAGACACGCAGCGAAAATCCAATATGTTAAAGTCCTCAGAGAAATATATCATGTTTACGACTTAATACGGTATTTAACTTTCGCTAATTTTTATGAAGATCTAACCGTAAACCGTTGTTTATAGACCTCGATAAAAGAAGGTAAACAGATTTCGTCAATGCTGGGTCAGGCCCAGCACGTGCTAAGCATGATCGTGGTGTTAGGGTCATCATAAACTTATTAAAGAATCAAAACCATAAAAGATTGTAAACACGATATATCTTTCTAAAGACATTAACAAAGAGAGATCTCCAGTTATTGGTGGGCATCTATTTGAGTTGCTTAGTGTCCAAGTTTAAAAGATTGTACAAATGCACGAAATGGGCACTGATGTTTAGGTGTGCAAAACTTGTTTTCCGAATTTTTTTTAAACAAAAATTATGGCGATTTTTAACAATTCTTTTTTTTAAGACTAGGAATATTTCCACTTTTAGTTGGGTAACATATTTACAGGAAAATTCTGTATTTCCTTACAAACAAACTTTAATAATCGTCTTTTACTAGTTTTAATATACAGGAATCCAAAAAAAGCAGACTATCACTTTTTAAGAATATTTTTGTTCAAATTAGCGTAAATAGGCGATGCCACCTTAATACACCTTGAATATGAAACAATATTTTATTACTACATATTCGTAATAACGATAACTTTTTGATAGACTTGCTGTTGTCTGTCAACTTGTCAAAAAATCGTGTATTAGTCTTAGCCTTTTTCTAAATTTAACTTAAATCATAAAAACAAAAATTATATTATCTGCTTTAAAAAAGTTAACTGTAAATAGCATCTTTGAAGAGCCGTATAATACCTACAGGGTGATTTTTTATTTGTTCCTGCCCGAGATTTCTAAAATAGGCAACACGTTATACAAACGATAAGCAACATTGGAAAAACTATTAATGAACCAAATAAATTAACTCTAAAAGCACTGTCAAAAGTATTGTCAACAATGCTGAAATTAATTCACAACCCTCTATGCTTTAGTTTTAAAAATTAAAAGGTAAAAAACAAGCAAAATATAATGTGTTGTCTATTTTTAGAGTTCCGGGTGAGAGCTAATAAAAAATCACCTTGTATACGTAAAAAAACTTAGTGATTAATATATATACAACGAGTCCTTCTTTATGGACTATTACTGACAATTAAAAAAATTAATTTTTAAAGGTTCCTTTTGCAACTACAGAAACAATAAACATTTAAAAGTTAGTTGTCTGACAATGACGTCACAATTGAGTGCGTAGTAGCTTATCGCGTTTCTTCGAAAAGACATTGTAATACTTTTGCCACTATTAATAGTCTAAATCATGAACGAATTGAAAAAAATGCTTCTATCGAATTTATAAATAGGTTGTGTGTTTTGCCAAAATTTTAACTTATTTTTTTAAATTAAAATTAAGTGTTTTGTTTCATTCTGTAAGATATATTTAGCGATCTTAGACATCAAATTAATTTAAATTTTTTAAAATAATATGTTCCCTGTGGTGATGTTTAAGATTTTAACAGGTGGTAGTTCTCGTTAAAAGGATACTAAAAAAAACAAAATTGTTTTATACAAATGTTTATAGTTTTCAAGATACAGCCTGTAGAATTTTTTTTAAAATTTTTTTTAAACGAGATACGATATATTATAGCTAGTTTTTTTGGTGTACAGTATGTGATTGCAATATATGCAACGATTAGTAGCTCAGTTGAAAGAATGCTAAAAATCCTAATTTGTTTTATACAAATGTTTATAGTACTTGAGATGTAAATACGTTATAGACATTTTCTTTAAAAAAACTTTATTTTTGAAATACACTATGTATGACAACACTGTTGTTAGGTAAAAACTTTTAAACTGTATACCTCCAAATCTATATGCTCAAAAACTGAGCTTTTCTTTAAAAGCTCTATTTCTATAAATGTTTAAGGCTGAGATTTAGAAACAAATATATTGTTAACAAACTAACAAAATGATAAATTTGAGCTGTAGGCCAATTTTTCAAAGCTTATTTTATAATTAACACTTTTTTTCAGACCAAAAATTATGTATTAAACATGATAAGTACGTACACGTAATCAAAGCTCATAATAAATTGCCTTAAAATGCATTTTTTAAAAACTTTTTTAAATATAAGTTACTACCGCAAAGGAAGAAAATAATGTCTTTTAGCTATTTTAAAGTACTACATTCTTTCGTAGTGAAAATTAAGGCGGGCGTTTAGCTATGTTACTGCTTATGGGAAAAATTATCGTACTTAAAACACATACCATTTGAGTTTACTAAAATGAAATTAAATAACCTTGATCGCATATGAAGGCCAACACTTTTTTCATGGGGCTGGTGCATTTTTTATTCTCCAAAAAGTTTTATAAAAAAATATTAAGTTTGAAAAATATTCCCAAAATTTCCCAAAGGTTTGACAATTATTTTTTCAAAAATACGTAAATAGATTTATACTAAAATACCGTCAACCCCATCTGCAAAGTCTTACAAATGTATCACCAAAAAACCAAATGCGTCAGTTAAGGCGTTTGAATGTGTTATGTGTTTTAATGAATAATTGTAAATTTCACTTGTTTTGCGTCATTTATTTATGGGTTTAGAGCAAGATAGATTGAAAAGTGAGACAGAATTTTGCAAATTTCTGAAAGAGTTAGCTTGGTTATTTATTATTTTTGCCTCCCTTTGCCACTTCGTCTCTAGCCCGATCGAAAAAGCGGGACGCCCGTCTCAAGCCATTTATTACATTTTAAAATAACTTGTTATAGAGCATGTATTGCTAGTTGCATTTTATATAAAAACCCTTAAAATTTGCGATACTACCGGTAGTATCTCAACTTAAAATTAGCCCATAAAAAAAACGAGCACCATAAGTGAAAAGAACTAAACACTGTGTTTTTCGAGCCTCCAAAGAGAGACAAAGTGAAGACTAAAAAAACTAAAGAAAAATTGAAAGATAATATATAGAGATTATTAATAACGCCCCTTACCATTCAGTGCTTGTTAAACGACAACTACCGTAATTTTACCACTGTAAACTATAAATTATGCAGAAATGGTTAAAAAACGCGAATTGAAGTGTTAAGTAGTCTACTTTGACGAATTTATTCAAGACGAACAGAAAATTGTTCTTTCTATCACTATCAATGTAACTAGAATGTGGGACATGGGGGCATGCTAAGACTACAATAAACGAGTTAACCCAACCACTAAAAAGAAAAAGCTTCTAAATTATCAAATTATTAAACAAATTGGGATATGACAAAGAAGTTTTCCGAATGTGTGCGTTATTTTTTTAGATACCTGAAACTGTAAAAATAAGTAATCCGATACTTTCAAATCTAAACAATATTAGAAAAAAACTTTACCGGTGCTTTGGAGTGTTGTTTAATTTTCATTTAAACAATTCACTATTTGAACGTTGATTATTGATGTGAGGCGTAAACGTAACATTTTTATATAACATGCCTTATATTTTAAAAGTTCAAATTCAAGGTAAAAAACATAATTCACAAAGCCAAAATTTTAAGAATGATGCAATTTAGTGTTATATTACAAAAATAGTCAGGTTTATATAGAGATCATAAATATTATCAACAGAAACATTAAAATTTTGACATTAACAGGTATTACAAAATAGTATTTTATGCAACGAGCATTTAATAATAGATATTAAAACAAGAGTATGAAAAATAAATACGAGTGTCTTAATAGCCATTAAATGCGTATTGCATACACTATTTTTTCTATGACCAGTCATAATAGAAAAACTTTTCTTGTTGTATCTTCTTGGTGTGTCCACAGTATAGAAAGGAATCAGTACGGACAACTGATAAAAACTTGTCAAAAAGCCAGCATCCTTTCAAGTTAAATGTGTAAGATGGAACCACTTATTTTTATATTTTTAGGCAACTAATAATACACAATTTAAATCTAAAAAGTTATAACTGCAAATAAAATACTATAAAAATTATTAATCGTTGTTTGACTTTTGTCTTTCGATTATTTATTATATTATTCACACTTATAGCCCTTTAGATTTAAATTGTGTATTATTAGTTGCTTGTAGTCAATCTAAAAATCAGTGGCTCCATCTTACACATTTAACTTAAAGAGATGCTAGCTTTTTTACAAGTTGTCAATTTTTATCAGATGTCCATACTGATTCATTTTTATACTGTGGTGTGTCGAATAAATCGTAAAAGGCACCGAATAACACCAAACACTTGACGTAAATATCTTAACACTTTGAGAGTGTAGAATATATAAGAATAAAGGACGGATTAATTAATGCCGATTTTGATCTTATTTCCACTTCTCTATTCTCATTAGTTGAGAGGAGGTAGAAGTAAAAATCGGTGCGATTAGTATATAAGGTAAGAATGTTTGTAAATGTTTAGTTTTAATTATCACCGAAGAATGATAATTTTGTTGTCGAAACGCGCGTCGTATTAAGTGTAGTATTTGATATTAGTGGCTGCTTTTTACTTTTCATACAAATCTGGACTATAACTACCTTGCTGAATAAAATGTTTATTACATATTGACAATTTAACATTGAAAGGGACTTAGTCCTGCGGTGGCGTCTCCAACAGCGACGGTCTTTTTCTTTATTTTTGTTACACCGTCGTTCTCACAGAGAGAGAAGTTGTTTTTTTGAAAAGATTTTTTTTTTCCATTTACCTATCGCGATTTAAAGGGCGTTTTCAACAATTTCTAGTGTCTGCTTCTTTGTCTTGCTCCTTAACTGCTTTCCGTATATAGAAGAAAAGATAAGAATACTTAATTTTTTTACATTTTTAACCGAAATTTTGAAGTTTCAAATTTATCTTTTTTTCTCCAAAATCAACGAAAATTTCGAAAAAATGATGATGAAGCTAAATTTAATTAGGGATTTTTATTTATGTGCTAAACATATTCTCTCCTTGATTTGAAACGTGGTTTTTGTTTTTTAGGGAGAGAAACTACAATTTTGAAATGATTAATTCTACGAAACAAAGTTTAGGGACCTTATTTTTTGTGTATAATTTTATAAACTACTATTGTTTCAATAATAAAATTCAATAATTACTTCTCGCAACCGGATTTGCCATTTAGGCGCAAAACTTTCCGCAAATTAATATTTTTCTCTAAACTAGAAAATTAACATCGTTATAAAAAAATAGTAATTTTTGAGATTTTTGTAAAAAACTAAAATTCACCTTCTTAAAAAAAGAGAAACTCACGGTTCAAGAGTTTGTCGGACTTTTTTAAAAGTTAAAGTTTAATTTTCCTGAGTTATTTTCGTTGATTGAGAGTTAAGACACAAAAGTCACTTTTCTTTTGGTTTTTACAGATTTATACAAGGTATTTATAAATGATTGCAGGATCTTAGGAGGCTGTGAAAACAATAACAATGTTCTGCCTTTTAAAGACATTGATTTTAACTATTATAATAATCATTATTAGACAATTGAGTAACTCCGGGAGCCATTCTCTAATATTCCGTTACGGAAACAGGACATTACAACGACTATTTGTGATATCAAAAATTTCCACAGCCTGTTACGACCCTACAATCATTCATAAAAACCTACTTTAAATAGTATTTTATGCAACGAGCATAAAATCATAGGTATTAAGACACGAGTAAAAAAAATTACAACGCGAGCGTTAGCAAGTATCGTAATAAATACGAGTGTCTTAATAGCCATTAAATGCGTATTGCATATACTATTTTTTCTATGAATAGTCATAATAATAAAAAAATAGAAATTTATTTACAAAATTTATTAAACTTGAACTCACGAAATGAAACAAAACAGAACTACAAAAAGTCAATTTTAACTCAAAGTAAACAAATTAATCTTTTTGGTGAATTGTCATATTCTGAATAGTGCAGTTATTAAACTGCAACTGCGGCATTCTTGTCAGTCCTACAACAATATTGGCAGATGCTGTTCTTGATGGAGCAATTATTAAAGAATTATTTGTATGATTATATTCAATCGAATTCAAAATTTTTACTTCATGTTCACTTCATTTTGGACTTATTCTTTTATATACCTAACTTATGGCCACTATAGTAGACTTCCACCCACCGTGGCGTTTTAAGGATGTAATATCAGCACCAGCATCAACCAATATTGTCTCAGAACTAACTGCGACGGAAGCAGTGTCCGGTATATAAATGCTAATTTTATTGTCGTCTTTCCAATTTATGAATTGAGAATACAATTTTTCATAGGTTTTAGCAGATTTTGCCGGCAACAAAGACTTTGTAGCGCTTCTGGCTTGTTCTACAATTTCTGGAAGCGTAAGATTTTCCATTTCACAGTCACTTTTTTCCATACTGGCTAGTTCTCTGTTAATTACGATTAAAAACCACTGCGACCTGTCACAATTTTAAATTTCAAGAGTCCATGCAATTTGATAAATATTTAAATCTTGTTGTAGTACATCGTTCTTATTGGTCAAAATTTGTATCATAATAAACATCATTAAAGTACAGGTAATTTGCAACTAATAAACCAATTAGAGTATGGCAGTAGTAAAAAAATTGTACACGTTGACGAAGCTTTTCGATTCATTCATTAAATATTCATTTTCTCGAAGAATAAATTTTGCAAAAAAGACGCGAAACACTGATCTACGAGTAAGAAGGGACAAAAAGCAGGTACTGCAAAAAAGGCTTGTTTGCGTAATGTGGCCTTGCATCATTTTTTTGTGCTTTGTGGAGGGCAATAACTGAATTTAGATTAAACTCAATTGCAAGAAAAATATACAAAAACAGAATCGTATTTTTTCGTCGTGAACTTACTTGTATGTTATCACTTATCACTCAGTAGCTACCGTTAAAAAAAACCTTTTCCAAGATATTTTTGAAGTTTGCAGTGCTTTAACTCTCTCTATGTCTATGCAATAACAAACAACAATTAAAGCAATTAACTCATGTTTTTAACAATTTTACCAACCGGAAAATACAGTGCTGTCAACTGAAGTATGCATAAATAAATAAACATGTTTTTTCTTTTTAATTTCTTTGTTTTTTTTCCGGGTTCCAGTTTTTGTGTTCTGTTCTAATATATAGTTTTTTTTTATTTAGCCGCCTGCTAGACACGTGGAGCCCCCTCCGTCAACTATCACTTTGCGTCCCCAGGCCCCTGTGAGTCAGGCTCCTCCACCAGTTGTCACATCTCAACCAGCCACGGCGACCCTAAAAGGTACACCTGATCCAAATTTTTTACCTCTTTAAATTGTGTTTTTTCCAGGTGGTAAAAATCTCCGTGGAGACTTGAAATGGCCTCCCGAAAATGTAAAACGTCAAGTGGAGGAAGAGAATCGTCAACGTTTGGAATTGGCTAAAGGTCCAGCTTTTAGACCACGTCTTGTACGAAAAGATTACTCGAATTTCTTTGCCCAACATGCGCTCAATGCTTCGTACCCTGGTTATAAAGCACCCCCAGGAACACAATTTTATGATCATAAATGTTACTAAGCTTGTTGTTTTGCGACTATATTTTTAGTTGATTTAGTGCTAAGTTTTGTGATAAGCTGAGTTACTAACAAAAGATGTATAAATTTTTATTTATAAGACACAAATTGAAACGATTTTAAAGCCGCTTGCCGAATTATTGCGAGTCAAATTCGATTCGAAAGCTTTTGCTATTGTTGCGAAATATTTTTATTGTCATTTTAAATGATTTATATTTGTACCATGTACGCAATTAAATAAATCATGTTATAAAAAATATCTATTTATTAAAAAAATAATTTACAAGCCAAAACACTTAGTTATAAAAATACGTATATTACAACGTGTTTTTTTACCCGTGAAGGGAAGAATAAGAGGAGTTGGCATGCCCAATACCGACAATGTTAGGTTCTTGGTCGAGGTACAAACACCTTTTATGATTTTATTCTATTTTCAAAACCACCGTTTGTAAATTTATAGTAGGAAAAAAAGCTATCCTAAGTACTGTGAAACTATCATAAAAGGTGTTTGTGCATGGACCAAGATTTCAAGCTTATGCCCACTCCTGTTATTCCTCCTTTCACGGCTTTAACTCACAAGCTCGTTGGCAGCTCACCACCGCCAAAAAAATTATATCTGTCGCCACAAAATAGTACGTCTACGTCATTAGATAGCTTAAATAAAAAAAGTTATTGTAACAATAAATGATAGTTTTAATTAAATCGATTAGTTATGTGTTATCATTATTGTCTTTTTGACGTAAACGAATTGTTTCATAATGACAGGTATAAAAGTGCAGTAATTGTATCAACTATTAAATTTTTTTATTTAAACAATAATCAACTTTAACAGTCATTTATCAAAACATCACAAAACCAGTAACGGTAACAGTAAAAATGCATACTGGAATAGACTAATAAATATAAAAAAGACTATCTTCTGCCGCGAAATAGTGCGTCTACGTCATCTAATCTTTGTTCATTAAATTAAACAAAGTTTTTGTAACACTAAAAGAAAGTTTTAATGGAAATATTTACTTTTTTGACGTAAACGAATTCTTTCGTTATGGCAAGTATAAAAGTGCAGTAATTGAAGCAACTTTAAAAAAAATGTATTTAATCAAAAGATCAACGAGTAACGTAACAGTAATTATCAAAACATCACAAAATAAGTATATATGGATTATTAAATAACTTCATGAAATAAATGGTAACAGCCAAAAAATGCATACTAGGTTCAAACTAAGGAAAATCCTTGCGTCTGTTGAATCGCCTGCATTAATTTATACTTCAGCTTTTCTTTCGTTTTATATCTTGGTAAATCCAATAAATTAAAGCACGTATGAGCTACTGGCAAGTATTTGTCGTCATTGGTCGGCTGGATTGTGATCTAAAATAACAAAACAGTAAAAATAACTTTGAGTTAGGATCTCGGGTTGGGGACAGTAAATTAAATAGTTGGATGTATTGCCGAAGTTTCGTCTTCACACATCAAGTGGTACTAATTACAATTCTGTTGACTTCATGTTTTATTATGTTTAATAATTTTTTGTGTTTGGTTGTTACCATTATGAGTAGTACACTTTTAGACAATATATAGAAAAGAGGATTTAAGGTATTTTCAGTTAACAAGGTTATTTATATTAGGTTATGTGTCGTTGCTTTGTGTATGTCCTAATTTTGTTATGCACATCGGAATTTTCCTAAGTCATAAGTTCAGTACCATTTTATGTTTTAGCCCTGAAAAAGTCAAAATAAATTGACGAAACGTCGGCAATACATCCAAGTATTTAATTTACTGTCCCCAACCCGAGATCCTAACTCAAACTTATTCAACAATTGGGACAAGAACGTACGCACAATTAAAAATAACGAGTGTTCTTTTAAATTTGACATCACAGTAATACATAGAGTAACAGCTTACTTTTAAAAAAACGACAAAATAGATGTACTGTCGTCCTCCCCAAATTTGGAAAAATGACTTAAGTTATAAATCTTACAACAAAAAGGCTTAGGACCGAAGTTAAGTCGCCCGCAATAAAGTGCACCCCAACTTTATACCTGCGGCAGACCGGCAGAGACCAGATCCCAAACATCTGTTTCAATAACCAGAAAAGTACCTATTGTGCACTTTATTGCGGGCGACTTAACTTCGGTCCCCAAGCCCCTTTGTTGTAAGATTTATAACTTAAGTCATTTTTCCAATTTTGAGGACGACGACAGTAAGAACATGTTACTTTTGAAATTAAAAAAAAATAATTCACAGTCTCTTAAACCTGCATCTTTTATTAAGTCATGACCGTTTGTGACAGACAGCATTACTTGTTATTATAATGAAATTTTGACTTTTTATAGTATTTTAACCCAAATGTAAAATAAACAAACAAATTTTAGTGACTCCCATTTTTTGTTTTAATTCACAAGTTTTTTTTGAAATATAAAAAATTAATAGTAACTACCAAGAAATGTGTATATGTCATCAGTTAGAAATTTTATAGCCTGGTCACAACGTCTACAATCAACCATTGTTACAGAACAATTTTTGTTGATTACCTACTATTATAGTTTTTTTAAAAAAACGAAAAAATAATAATAGGTGGTCGTCTCTAGTACCAAATTAAAAAAATATATAAATACTTACTTTAATAGCTTTCATTCCTTGAATTGGAATTCTGTCGCTACCTGTCAAAAATAGCAAGAATTTCTTCTTGTCTTGTAAAGGCATTTCGTGAATAACTTCCCAAAACCATCTTATAGTTTTGTCTGATGAGGTATAACCATTTTTATACTCCGCGACTTCTTCTAAGGCATCCCAATCATAATTCTCGTTTCCAACGACAACAGCCATAAGTTCATGCGAATGGAATAACTGAAGAACACGTCCACCACAAACTTTCATGAAGCCATCATGAAATCCTTTGAATTGTTTTTCAATAGATGTGGTTAGCAAATAGTCAACATAAAGATTGACGTATTCTTCCCTACAATAAAAAAATTAGTAAACTCATTGGCAACTGAAATAATCGATAAAGGCACCACAGCGAATTGCAAAAGAGATAACTCAATGACAGTTATAACTTTCACTAATTCATATTAGGTGGCGTAGCAAAACAGTTACATGTATCATATATTAATTTTATTAGACCTGCATAAAATACCATCTTTTCAGTGTTTGAAAAATGGAATATAACACAGGTATAATAAAAAATATTTTATGTCGTACTTATTTTCAAGCGTGACAGGAATATTTGATCCTTTTGGCTTCAGTTCCACAGTCCTTGCTTCTCCGTAGTCTTCACTACTTATTTCAAAATACAACTCAAACGTAGATTGGAAATCAGGTTCTTTATAATCAAGAATACTTTGCAAACTATTCGCAATTGTAGGTGAAAGAGCTTTTATATCGGATAATCCAACTGGCTCATTAAGTAATTTTTTATACAAGGCTAATGGGAAAGGCAAATCTATTATTGTGAAATTATAAATTGCCAATCCACATATAAGTCCTACAAGAAAATACACTCCTTCATCTTCAAACGGATTATCTGAGAACCATAGAGCTCTGGTCTCTTCGTATTCTTTAAACATTCCATATTTGGGATCAAGCATTTCTTTTAGCAATAACATAAAAAATTCTTTTCGGACGCCTCCAGCATCCTCCGCTTCTTCACCACAAAATTTTACTTTTAGTGGTTTCTTCAAATCATTAGGGTCCACGTTACTAAGCTCCCTTAATGCGTCTTGAAGTATGTGTTCCCGGGTCACATTTAAGATTAGGAAACGATTAATACTTTGCATTGCTTCGGGTCGGAATAGCATAGTAAAAAAAGCTTGTTGCGTAGCACTTTGCATTGCCTTTTGCATCTAAAACTCCCAAATTAACTAACTAAACAATTAACAGTTTATTTAAACTCACTTGAATGCCTTGATCTGTTAATAGGAGATCAGTTTTAGCACGAGCATCGAAAATAAATGGATAGTTACACAAATAGAGTTTGCCGGTCTAAAAAATAAACAGTGTAATTTTTAAACAGTAGGGTAAGCTAATTTCAAGTTAAGATAATATAGGTAGTATCTTCGTTTCCATAGAAAATTAATAAGATTTGAAATTGTGATTGGTTGTTGCTACAGAAAAGTATTAGAATTTGCGATACTACCGGTAATATCTCAACTTAAAATTAGCCCAAACTAAAAATCACGAATATGTCATTTTCCACCGTTTCTCGTCAATTGAGAGGACGGCTGCCTAGATTAGAGTATCGTATAGTAGTATTTTTTAATTTTTCCCGAATGTTGTAAAAGTGTGTCAAATAACACTCTTCTATGCGCTACTAGCTTTATCTTTGTTGTTACTATGCGAATGAGTGAAACAAAATACCAGCCGTCAAGCGTTGTCTACTTTGCAGCAGAGAGTAGGATGGAGTACTAGTAGTTCTCAAACTATCGGGTCACTTTTAAATATGGAGTTGTTTAAACTAAACATTTTATTAATATAATTTTTACCATGACTGTGTTGCTATTCTTATTAAATATTCACATTGTTTTTTTTCATCTTTAATTTTTTTTTTAGTAATTGAAAAGAATATATTGTCTGTTTCATTTTAAAACCTGTTGAAAATCACTGATAAATTTTGGGTGGGTAAAATCAGAGAGGCGTGCCAAAGTTTGCTGTCTATTTTAAATGACTTAGGAGCGAGAGAGACAACAATCTACTCGTCAGGAAGCAGACCAAAGTTTATATCTTACCTCCTTGTATCTACTTTCTCAAAGAGCAAGAAAGACAACAAAGTTTAATAATCAAAAAAAATTAAAAAAATATTACTATAATCTAGGCGGTTGTGATTAAAAATTAAGACACTGATTCTCCCTCTCTTTCAATTTTTTTCCCTGATAGGAACTTCTGTGACGAAAATACATTTTTTAAGATCTTTTTACTCTTACCAATATGCCAATAAATATATTTTTTTTTAAAATTGGCTGTTAAGTGTTGCAGTTATAAAAACAAAATTCACGTAATCTACTGTGTTGTAATGTATTAAATGAAATAAAAAGTCTTACGCTTCCGGAGATCGTTGTGCACGCCAGAAGCATCACAAAGTCTTTCTCTTCTGCTAAATCTGCTAAAACCTATGAAAAATTTTACTCTCAATTCAGAATTGGAAAGTCGGCAATAAGCATTTATATACTCAACACTGTTTCCGTCGCAGTTCTGCGACAATATTGGTTGATGCTGGTTGTAATATTACATCACTAAAACGCCACGGTGTGTGGAAGTCCACTAGAGTAACCGAAAGTAATATAAAAAAAAAATCAATCCAAAATAAAGTGAATATAAAGCAAAAATTTTGAATTCGATTGAATATAATTAGACCAATAATTCATTAATAATTGTTCCATCAATATCAACATCTGCCAATATTGTTATAGGACTGCCAAGAATGCCGCATGCCGAAATTTAATAACTGCACTATTCAGAATATGACAATTCATCAAAAAGACTAATTTGTTTACTTAAAATGTGTTAAAATTGACTTTTTTGCGGTTCGGTTTTGTTTCATTTTGTGAGTTCAAGTATCTTTTTATTATTGTGTCTGTTCATAGAAAAAATAATGTATGCAATACGTATTTAATGGCTAATAAGACACCTGTATTGATTACGACACTCGCTGACGCTCGTGTTGTAATTTTAATACTCGTGTCTTAATAGCTATCATTAAATGCTCGTTGCATAAAATACTATTTAAAGTAGGTGTTTATAAATGATTGTAGGGTCGTAGCAGGCTGTGGAAATTGTCATTGTAATGTCCTGTTTCCACAACGGAATATTTGAGAATGGTTCCCGGAGTTACTAAATTGACTAATAATGATTATAATAATAGCTAAAATCAATGTCTTTAAAAGACAGAACATTTTTTATTGTTTCCACAGCCTCCTATGACAATGCAATCATTTATAAACACCTTGTATAAATCCGTAAAAATCGAAAGAAAAGTGACTTTTGTGTCTTAACTCTCAATCAACGAGAAATAACCCAGCAAAATTAAACTTTAACTTTAAAAAAATTCCGACAAACTCTTGAATCGTAAGTTTTCATTTTTTTAAGAAGGTGAATTTTAGTTTTTTACAAATATCTCAAAAATTATTATTTTTTTATAATGGTGTTAATTTCCTACTTTAGTGTAAAATATTAATTTGAGGTAAAAACCGGTTGCGAGAAGTAATTATTAAATTTTATTATTGAAAAAATAGTAGACTATAAAATTGTACATGAAAAAGATCCCTAAACCTTGTTTCGTAGAATTAATCGTTCCCAAAATGTACTTTCACCCCCTAAAAAACAAAAACCACAATTCAAATCAAGGAGAGGATATGTATTAGCTCGTTAATAAGTCTCTAAAAAAATTTAGCTTGATCGTCAATTTTTCGAAATTTTCGTTGATTTCATTTTGATTAGATTTTGGAGAAAAAAATTAAATTTAAAACTTCAAAATTTCGGTTAAAAATGTAGAAAAATTACGAGTATTTGTATCTCTTCCCCTATATACGGAAAGCAGTTAAAAAGCAGGACAAAGGTAAAGAAGCCGACACTAGAAATTGTTGAAAACGCCCTTCAAATCGCGACACGTAAATGGGAAAAAAATCTTTTCAAAAAAACAACTTCTCTCTCTGTGAGAACGACGGCATAACAGAAATAAAGAAAAAAGACGGTCGCTGTAGAAGACGCCACCGCAAGACTTAGTTTCGTCCAATGCTAAATTGTGAATATGTAATAAACATTTTATTCAGCAAGGTAGTTATAGTCCAGATTTGTATGAAAAGTAAAAAGCAGCCACTAATATAAAATACTACAATTAATACAACGCGCGTTTCGACAACGAAGTTGTCATCCTCTGATGATAATTAAAACTAAACATTTACAAACATTCTTACCTTATCTAAAAGCTAAAAGTGTTTCTTAACTTTTCTCAAAAACTAGTTATCACATCAACTTCAAAGTTTGGCATTAAAGACTATGTTTTTTGCACTACACAGGTGAATTTTTTCAGAATTTTTTTAATATTCCTTCTAATTAATATTATTTAATTTGTTCAAAAAATCTAGATATTTCTAATTTTTAACATTACTCTAAAAGAAAAGATGTCAGAGTATTATTTTGTGCAAAAAATATTTAAAAAAAATGTAGATAACCCCAAAAAATAATAAAATTCATTTGATTCGTAAGACGCGTTTTGGTGCAGCATTGCCAAGCTGAACCTGCCGTAACTTGACAATACCTACCCCTAGTGTCTTGGTCCCACCAAAATCTCACCTACCCTCTCAGAAAAAATATGGCTTATTTAAGTTTGAAATGTATCGCTTCAGTGGTGGCTCTTAACTGTTATAATAGGGGGACCGATAAGTCACAGACATTAAAAAATACAAAATTAGAAATATTTAGATTTTTTTGAACAAAATAATTAATATTAATTAGAAGAAATATTAGAAAAATTCAGAAAAAATTCACCTGTGTAGTGCAAAAAACAAAGTTTTTAATGCCAAACTTTGAAGTTGATGTGATAACTAGTTTTTGAGAAAAGTTAAGAAACACTTTTAACAGACTCACCCGGTATACTAATCGCACCGACTTTTACTTCCACCTCCTCTCAACTAATGAGGAGAGAAATGGAAATAAGACCAAAATCGACACTGATTAAACCGTCCTTATATGTATATTTTACATTCTCGAAAGTGTTACGAAATTTATGTTAAGTGTTTGGTGTTATACGGTGCTTTTTACGTTTCATTCGACACACCAAGAATAGCTATTTACATTCGTATGTGGTAGGCTTAATTTTACAGGCGACAGCTTTGTTTCAGGCCCGAGCTGAAAGCGAGGGCCTGATTAGTTGGAGCCTGTAAAATTAACTAACGCATAAGATTTGTATATTTTTTTTTTGTCCGAACGAGTCAAATTCTGTTTTTTTTTTGCGCCATTTCAAAAGTTAGGTTAGGTACAAATAAATTCTAAAAACCAATAAAACGTACCCAAATGCGGCTTAAATACTCTGTCATTGCTTGCATAATGTTCTTTAAAACATGTTCAAAGGTCTTTCCAGTACTTTTATTCACACTTTTTCATTCTAAATTGATAATTACTGAGAGATTCAACATTCAACAAAATGGCCACAGATCCATAGAATAGAATAATGACATTTATTAACTAGACAGGAACATACAGGTTCTGAATAGATGGCGCTGTAGCGGTTTATTTTTAACATTTTGTTTTATATAAAATTGCATATTATTTTTAAAATTATCTTAAATACACACGTTGTCTTTTTTAAAATTTATTAACTGCAACTTTTTCCAAAATATACTTTTATACCTATAATTTCGTATTGTTGTTAGTAATGGGGATCCACACTTGAACTACGCTGTGCGTTGTCTAAGGTCTCACACAACGTTTGACGTAAGACCTGTGACGTTTCAGCGATTTTTTCAATATATTATTTTTCTATTAAATATAGCTTTATTTGTGGCAATATTTTAGGTACGTACACTTTAATACATAAACTTTATTACTGCAAGGTTAGTTTTTTCCTCAAGCATCTCCTGTGGTAGTTCTAACCGTACAATGTGAGACCCGGTGTTTTTCTCATTTTTACCGCACAGTTTCCAAAAGTCCGACTTACTATTGGTGGATGCACAACTATGATAGCCTACTTTACAATACGGGAGGACAAAAAAGTATTTTTAAAAACTACTATTTTCTCAATAATAAAAATTAATAATTTTTAAGATATTTGCAGAAAACTTAACTCGCCCCCTTCCGCTCCCTAAAAACTTAAATCCACGATTCAGAAAAAGGGTCGTTTTGAGAATATTTTTAGAAGATCTAAAAATCTCCAGAAAAAATCAGCTTGGTCGCAATTTTTTCTAAGTTTTGCAAATTTTTTGTTTAATGTTACTGCGCTAAACGATCAAATGATTAACATCAAAGGTCTCTAGATTAAGATATTTAAGACTAGGCATGGTTATAAGCTTTGTCTAGCAATTTCTTGACCGGTTAATAAATTGCTGAGGATGCTGTTATTCACTGAAAAAGATACTTACATTTTGATCCGTGAGCCAGCAAATGTAATCCACTCGAACGTCTAAATAATCACTCAAGTCCGAAATATGAAAAGTGTCGTATGGAACTTTTAGACCTTCCACATTGTGATTAATTTTATTTAAATAAGCCAAAATATCTAACATGGCTACAAGACTAGGATCGTAAAAAACGGTCTAAAAAATTACAATGTTAATATAGGATTATGCCTTTTATAATCATACCTTATCTTCTGGAATATGTTGGTTTCTCAATATAAAACTAATAACAGCCTTAAAAATTCGAATCAAATTTTCGAAATAATCATTACTCATCAAAGTCCACCAATTTCCTACAACTCTACTTGCTGCTGGACTCAGTCTTAATAAAGCACTTGCGAATGGTTTATGTAACTTCATATGCTGTTTAGCATTTTTAAATTGATGATAAAGAGGTAATATCAAATAAACTCTTAATGTTTCTACATCGGGAGGTGAAGGCAGTAATTGTTTCAAAATATCATCAACAATACCATTCCAAATCTGTAAAAAAAATATCACTTATTACCACCGTTCTCTAAAAAGTAAAATACAGAGTAGAAATAATTATTGTACTTTAGAGTAGGCGTTCCAAAAGTTCCGCTTTTTGATAATAAGTCACCTTACTAGTTCTGTCAACAGTGTCAACCTATAGCCTAACTTTTTTTGTTTATTTAATTTATTATAACGTTTTAAAAACAGTCGCTCAAGACTTCATTGTCGGGTTTATACAGGGTGTTCCTTAATGATATGCGAATATTTAAGGGTGTGAATCTACATGAAAAATTAATGTTAGTTTGCTTTATAAACTATGGTCCAAAAATGTTTGCTTACAAAAACTCAGGGTGTTGAAGTTTAAGGAAAAAAATGAAAATTAATTAATATTTTCAGAACCGCTTCAGATATTTTAGTGATATTTAGTACGTAGTAAAAGTTAATAAAGGTGCATATTTTACAATACAAAAAGAATTTTTAGCTTTAACAGTAGTGTGCGTACGGGTATTGACTTTGATATTTTTTAAGAAAAAAATGGTACGCCAATGGTTTTTTTTTAAATAAAAATTATTTTTGAATTTCCCGTTCAATTTAAAACATAAGATCTCTCTTGAGTTGTTTTCCTTCGATGCGCCATTTTTGAGTAAAAAAATAAAAACCGTTCTATTGTCCGAGAAAATTAATGTAATAATTGAAGAATGCAATTTAGCAATAAATATCTAGTTGCTCTAGAATATGTCACTGGCTTTTGACATCTGACTTTTTCTGGTAAGTCTCTGTTATTCATCTGTTCGCTGTGACATCTTTTTCGTACTTTAGTCTTTTAGTTTTTCATTTTTTAGTTTTTACTTGTTAATAATGGTGAATTATTCAAATGCAGAAATGGCGGATATGCATTTCGTATATGGCCTTGCCGACGGTAATGGTGAGCGAGCCAGACGTATTTATCACCAGAGATATCCCGGTCGTGGTTCGCCAGATAGTCGCACCTTTTCTAATATTCATCGTCGTCTTGTTGAAACCGGTTCTGTTCGAAAAGGAAAATCTGACGGTAGACCTCTAAGTGTAAGAACTCCTGAAATTGAGGAAGCAGTGCTGCACGAAGTTGAAGAACATCCTGAAACAAGTGCGAGGAAGATCGCTAGACACTTAAATATTTGCCATCAAATTGTTTGGAGAATTTTAGTGGATTTTTTGTTATATCCTTACCATATTTTAAAAGTACAGGCATTACTTCCCATTGATTTTCCAAGGCGTGTGGCCTTTTGTCAGTGGTATCTTCAAAATATTACACAAAATCCGCAATTTGAATCAATGATTCTGTTCACGGACGAAGCTAATTTATCTCGAAATGCCATTCAGAATTTTCACAATAATCATTTGTGGGCAGAAGAAAATTCCTATGCCGTAACTGAAATCCATTTCCAACACCAATTTTCCGTTAACGTATGGGCAGGAATTATTGGCAACCACTTTATTGGCCCATTCTTCTTCCCGGGACGACTTGACGGACAGACCTACCTCAATTTTCTTCAACAACAGTTGCCTTTGCTGCTTGATGATGTTCCGTTAGCAATAAGAAACAATATGTGGTACATGCATGATGGTGCACCAGCGCATTTTAGCGTAGCGGTTCGTACAAACCCTTTATCCAAATTGTTGGATTGGCCGCGGTGGGCCCCAAGAATGGCCACCAAGGTCCCCAGACCTCAACAGCTTAGATTTCTTTTTGTGGGGCTATCTTAAGACACTAGTATACACAATTCCTATTAACACTGTAGAGAAATTAAGAGAAAGAATAGTTGCAGCTTGTGATAGAATAAAAAACACTCCAGGGATATTTCAACGAGTGCGCAATTCCATGAGAAGGAGGGCGGAAGCATGCATACTAAGTGAAGGGGGTCATTTTCAACAGTTTTTGTAATTATTTCGTTGGTTTTAATGTTAAGTTTATGGTGTTAGTTGTTGTTGTTTATTACCCCTAATGTATTTAATTTTTCCAATTAAATTTATAATAACTTTGTTTTTTAATTTTCTCGTACAATAGAACTGTTTTTATTTTTTACTCAAAAATGGCGCATTGAAGGAAAACAACTCAAGAGAGATCTTATGTTTTAAATTGAACGGGAAATTCAAAAATAATTTTTATTTAAAAAAAACCCATTGGCGTACCATTTTTTTCTTAAAAAATATCGAAGTCAATACCCGTACGCACGCCACTGTTAAAGCTAAAAATTCTTTTTGTATTGTAAAATATGCACCTTTATTAACTTTTACTACGTACTAATTATCACTGAAATATCTGAGGCGGTTCTAAAAATATTAATTAATTTCCATTTTTTTCCTTAAACTTCAACACCCTGAGTTTTTGTAAGGAAACATTTTTGGACCATAGTTTATAAAGCAAACTAACATTAATTTTTCATGTAGATTCACACCCTTAAATATTCGCATATCATTAAGGAACAGCCTGTATATACATATACAGGATAATTTTTTTATCTGTTCCCGCCCGAAACTCCAAAAATAGGCAACACATTATGCTTTGAAAATATTATTTTTAAAATTAAGGCCTAAAGAGTTGTGAATTAATGTCAACATTGTTGACAATACCTTTAACAGTGCTTCCAGAGTCAATTTATTTGGATCATTTGTTGCCACATTATTTAATTAATTAACTTACTTTTCGTTTATATAATGTGTTGCCTATTTTTAGAGATTCGGGCGGGAACAGGGAAAAAAATCACCCTGTATATTCAAACTTTCAAAATGGTTTAACATAACGTGTTCATTACTGAAAGACAAAGAGGCCTGTTAGGTTTATTCGATTGACACGAATTTCGTGCCCAATTTCCAGATTTCCAAATCACTGACAAAACTAACATTCCATATAAAATCAACAAAAGTAAATTAATTTTTGATGATTTGATGATTTTGTGTAGAATCGCCCTAATTACAGTTCGTAACACTTACCAAATCCTTAATAGTTTCATGTTCAATCCTCCCAATTATAGTAAACGCTTTTTCTGCATCTTCCATGTTGACGCCATGATGTTTACTTGTACAATAATAATGATCCTGAACCAAAAATGATCCATTCAAACAAGCCAAACTCTTGAAAACCACTTCCAAGTACGACAAAATATCTTGATCGACATGCCCGTTAATTCGAATTTTCGCACAAGATTCCAAGTTGGCAATCCGTAAGGTCAAAATTTGACTCTCAGCATCATAATTCCGAAAATCTGATGGTTCAATTTTGGATTTTTTCTCCGATACCGAAACAAAGCAATGATCACCGCCAGCAAAAATTCGTTTAATTACGGCATTGGTTGATGCACTGCTGGGAACTAAAGGGACGCCACTTGGAGAAACCCAAGGACCGAGAACTACTTGAGGTGTTGATGCATTGCTGGATTTTCTCAATCCTAATTGGCCGGCGCCACCCAAACCGTAACTGTAGACACGACCGCGAGATGGCACAAAGGCCAAGGAGTGTTGCCGGCCACAAGAAATTTGAGTTATCGTTGATCCCATCAGTTCTAGCACTTGTCTAGGTAAAATCTCATTACCATTGCTCCCGTGTCCTAACTGACCGTACGTTCCTGAGCCACACGTAAAAACACCCCCATCTAGAGTAAGAAAGGTGGAAAAATCTACACCACACGATATATATCTGACACGGCTATTTCGTAGTGTTCGAAGTTGAGTCGGGTATTTTTTTGTCATAGTATCATTCAATCCAAGTTGACCGGCTGAATTATTGCCTAATAAAAATAATAGTAATAATAATTTTAGTGTTTTTAGTTTTTACCCCATCCAAAAACTGCTCCTGATTTTGAAACAGCAAAAGTGTGACTTGCTCCACAAGCAATCAAGGCAAATGGTATCCCTGCTAATGAAGTAACTAAACTAGGTTTTGATTCGCATTTTGTTATAGTTCCAAGACCCAGCTGGCCGTAATTGTTTGCTCCCCAAACTAGTATTTCTCCACCTTAAAATTTTTGTTAATTTATATATTAAAAAAAAAAAAAACATTACCATTTGTTAAAGCAACTGAGTGTTTCTGACCTGCAGCTATTTGTACAACATTATATTTTGTTAAAGATCTTATTAATTTAGGAACATTTTGTATAGTTGAGCCAAGTTGGTGTCCTAACTGACCAAAATCATCAGATCCCCATGAAAATACTTCACCCCAACGATTTAATGCCAACGAATGCGAATCACCACAAGCCACACTGATTATCGGATGGGCTTCAAGGCCAGACACCAATTCTACAAAATTCAGCTTGTTTGGCAATGTTCCATAAAATTTGGTAAAAAATGAGTGAATGAGCTTGATATTGTAAATACATTTTAGACAGGACAGGTCAAAATAATAATTAAGCATTTGTCGCTGCTTGAGGTCAACCTTATTTTCGTCGTAACATGTTCTGAGATTTTTTAACTATTCCATTTGAAAAAATCCAAAATGTGTCAGTAGTGAGAATAACTAAAAGTTAACCCCAAGCAGCTGTAATAAACAATTAACCAAAGCCAGTTGATGTAGTAAAGTAGCGACACAAACAAATGATCGCCAATTGGGCTCAATATCGATTTTTTCGCCGCTAGAATCGCTGAAGTTAATGGATAAATCTTTGCCAATTTAATCAGGCGCGACCTATGACTGGAAAAATATCCTTATCGAGCTCAATTCTTTGTGATTCATGCCAAATTCATTTGTTCTGTCGGTACTTTATCTTATCAACTGGCTTTGCAATTAACAAATGCGATAAGCGCTCTATTGGTGGAATTTGGAACTAGAGCACATATGAATTACTGAAAAAGAATTTTTCTTATGACGTGCGCGGCGGAAATTGGCGGCTTGAAACCACACCTTTGTTTAAAGTTTCAATTAATTTGGTTGGTTCATAAAAATATTAAAAATATAGAAACCCACTACGACTTACAAAATAAATTAATATGGCTTTTAACCCAAATTAAAACAATACAGGTCTCACGATCAGACATTGCATTAATAGTAGAAAGAATGTTATGTCCTGTCAATTTATTTCTTTGACTGAATAGTAAAACAGTTTCCGACTATTCAAATTGTTCAAATTCAAATCAGCATTCTTCCCACCTTTATTTCTCTGGTCGAAACCGGTTTAGGGAATGTAAGGTAACCACGCGTTTTATTTTAAAAAAATTAAAACCACCAGGCTATTACATAATTTAAATAAACATTTTAATGTAAATTTCAAAAAACAATTCAGCTCAACTAAATTGCTGAGTTTCTAAAGCTGAAATTTTGATATTTTGTAGAATTTATTTATAATCTAGGGGCATTTCAGGTAAATATTTTTGATTGTACAGAATGTCTCAAAACAGTGTGACGTTGTAATGATACGTTTTTTTTTAATGGATTTTTTGTGTCTATTAGGACGTCTTTTTAGTGACATGTATAACCCCAACTTTTTTATAAAAACGGTTCAAAAAATGTTTCAAATTTGTCAACTACTTTAATTTTAATGAATAAAAATAGAAGATGGCTTTGATAAACTATAATGCTAATAAATTTTTCAAAGCCACTTTCGACTTTTATTCATTGAAGTTGTTACTGAAATTAGCTAACATCACAAGTATTTTTAAATTCAATTTTAAATAGACTTGAAAAAAAAATTGGGGTTATGCAAGTAATTAAAAAAGTATTCTAATGAACATAGAAATAATAGCATGCTATTTTTAAAAAATTATTATGTCACACTTTTTTTGGAACGTCCTGTATAATCGAGAATATTTTTCTAAAATGCGCCCTAGATTATAAAGTGTACAAAATATCAACATTCCAACTTCTATGATAAAAATAGGAACAAGAAACCGACTGTGCTAATCGTGGAGAGAAATAACAGAAGTTGACATAAGCATTGAAATCCTGGTCGTTGTACAAACACCTTTTATGGCCGCTTCGCAGTATCCGGGATGAGTTTTTCCCTCATTATAAAATTGCAAACAGTGGTCTTGACAATAGAATAAGACCATAAAAGGTATTTTTACCTCGATCATGCAGGTATAGGACATGCCCACTCCTCTTATTCCTCCCTCCACGATGCTATCACATTAAGATAGCCTGTAGTTATACTCTGCTATGTTTTCCACTCCCAACTGTCATAAGTTAATTTGTTGTTAACATATAAAGTCAAAAAATTGTCTTCATTTTAAGTTGTCATAAAATTAAAACTAATAGAGCAACTTGGGAGCCAGATTAATACAAAAATTTTGGGAAATTAACAAGTAGATTGGATAGAATTAAGAACAAAAACTCAATTGAAATTGCCGACGTTTCGAAGATTTACCAAGAAACATCGACAACTTCAATTAAATTCTTATTTTTAATCCTGTCCAGTCTATCTGTCAATCCACCAAAATAATAATTATAATACTGGCCATAACTTTTAAACTATTGTGCCAAAATAGCCTTATAGTGCTTCCTTGCCTTGAACACACATAAAGTAGATGTCAGTCACTACTTTTTCGTACAGAATCAGTCCTACAAATTAAAAAATTACGAAGTTATAAATTTTTGAAAACAAAAAAAATCCATTTTTTACAAATTATCTCATAATTATCCGGTTGCGTCAATCCAAAGTCAGTATTTGAGAATTGGATCGTGTCAATAAAGTCTTCGTACATCACGTTTTGTTGGTAGCTTCATCAGGAGTGCATCAGTTGAGTAAATCTCCAACCAGTTGTCACTCTTCAGGAGTTAAATGACAACTCGTTGAAGATTCTTTCTCTGTGTCACTCCACTCCTGAAAAAAATACCTACGATGGTTGGCGAAACGTCAAGTACGAAGACTCCATTGACAGAGTTCAATCCCGGAAGAAATAAATTTAAATACCATGGAGGGAGAAATAAGAGGAGTGAGCATAAGCATTGAAATTGTGGTCGTTGCACCTTTTATGGCCGTTTCACAGTACCCGAGATAGCTTTTTCCCCCACTATAAATTTGCAAACGATAGTCTTGACAATAAAATAAGACCATAAAAGATGTTTGTACCTCGAAAAGAACCTAACGTTGCCGGTATAGAGCATGCCCACTCCTCTTATTCCTCCCTCCACGTTAAATACTGACTGGCAGTGGACGCCCCCGCTTCACTTCTCCACAATGTATGTCATTCGAGCATTAAAATTGCTCTACTAGTTTTAATTTTATAAGCAAAAAACTCAAAAAGACAATTTTTTGGTTATAAATGTTAATAAATTGATATATCACAGAAAACATAGCAGAATATCCTTAATGTGATAGGGCAGTCAGTTTTCTGTTGAGATTTTTGTCACGAGAAACTTCTCTGATTGGTTTACAAAACATGGGGGCTGAACTGAACCAACTGTAGATAGAAATGTCAATTGTTCTGTCAAAAATCTTGATATAAAATTTTAAAAATGTCAAATTCTGATTGGTCTACAAAACATGGGGGCTGAGCTGAACCAACTGTAGGTAGAAATGTCAATTCTGTCAAATAAAAATCTTGATAAATTTTGAAAAAAGGTCCAATTCTGATTGGTCTACAAAACATGGGGGCTGAGGTGAATCAAACGCAGACAGCAATGTCAATTGTTCTGTCAAATAAAAATTTTGATTAAAATTTTTGAAAAAGGCCAAATTCAAAATGAGAGTGTTTTTGTCACCAATTTGAGTTTTCTCCGTGTCCACAAACTCCAAATTCCACCACCAAACCGCTCAGTTTTTTGAAATGATAATGAATTGATAATCAAACTGTTATGTACTCAGGGTCCACTCTAAAAAAACAACTTATGAAATTTTGAGAAAAACTTCTGACCGTTTAGTTGCCCAAAAAGTTAGCAATAAACAAGAACACAACAGCAATAAATTACATACTAAATGATGACATACGTGGCCTTTTCCTCGGCTGATCGTGTCCGAGTTGTCCAAAGTCGTTGCTTCCACACGAAAAGACTTTGCCATCTTTGGTTACAAATAGAGTGTGGTGATCGCCTAAGGCTGCTTTGGTAACGAATTTTGCCTCGAACCATTCCAAAGGTTTAGGTGTGAGAATATGCTCTTCCTCGATTCCTCCTAAACCCAATTCCCCATGAATGGTGCTTCCCCATGCGAACATATCGTTTGAATTCTCCAGAACTGCTTTGCCAACTGAATCCTTAGTTCGTTTTAACCTAAAAGGAAAATTCTAGAAAATTCGAGGCACGATTTTGTGGATTGAAATTTCATTGTAGGACAAACGTTTAAAGTAATTACTACTTTACCTAAAACACTTCAGTATGCATCATGAAGAATTTTGAAACTCAACAAATTTTTGCTTCAATTTCTAGATTGGAAAATTTAACGAATTTTTGAAAGGTTATGTTGAAGTACTGTCATTTGTCGAAAACAACCGCTTTGTTTAAAATTATTTCTTATTTAAAAAAATATTTTCAAAAACAATAAAAACAATAATAAACAGTATTAAAAATAATAATTGTACTTACCTGCATGAGAGTGATCCCATATTTTATTGTATTTTTAAAAAATAAAAAATATGAATTAACTGTATGACTGGTTGCATAAAACACCATCTACTTTATGGCTATTGACTTATTTATCTCTTTTTACCCCAAATACAAACAATTAAAATTATTTAGTCATTAATTATCTTTACATTAACTAAAATTATTATTCTAAATAAAATTATAATTTATTTATTATACTTTTTACCATAATAATACCTCTTTAAATTTATTAGTGCAAAATTCACAACAAAACGGATAAATACTCGAAAAAACACTATTATTTGGACACTATTTAATCGTGTGTGTGCACACTGAAAACATTCACTGCAATGCATTTATTGAATATAAAACGCGATTAGTTATCTCAAAAATTTAATAAAGATAAAAGTAGAATCATGATTGTAGAAAATTCTATGAATGTATGTATGTATCACTTACCTATACAGGGTGACTGAAAAGTATGGAGAAAGTTTATATTTCTTAAATAATTTTTTTTTGGAAAACGCCAAAACAAGTCGATTGTATTTTTCTGCAAACGTTTTTTACCTATTTCTAATTTTTTTGCCAACCGGTGTTTTGCTGAGACGTAATCGATTTTTTTTCAATAGCAAAGCTTATTTTTGGTGTTGAAAATCGAAACAATTTTTTTTCTGAGTATAACAGTATATAACATTTAAGAAAAGTCTTAAATAAGCACTTTAGGTTATTTAACCATTTTAAATGTCTTATTTTTTTATTATATTAACGGGTTTTTACAGATTTATTATAACTGTATTTCACATCCTAACATCCATCTTCCTATGTATACAATCTTCTTCGTTTAAGTTTCTTTTTTCTATGACTTCTTGTATATCGCTCTTTCATTTTCTGGTTGGTCGTCTGTTTTTTCTTTTTCTAGTTGATCTTCATTCTATTATTTTCTTTGGTCATCTCTTGGAACTCATACGTTTTACATGCCTATACTATCTTAAACCTTTAGCTTCTATAGTGTCGACTGTCGAGTATAGTTATTCCTACTCCTATTTTTTCTTTTATTTGTTTGTTTCTTACTCTGTCTTTCAGTATTAGTTTATAGGCTCTTCTCTAATAGTTTATTTCTGTTGCTAGCAACTTCTTCTTGAGTGTGAGTGGTGTAGTCTATGCTTCAGCCTCATATGTTACAATGTTTTTAACTACTGTTTTGTATATCCGCCGTTTAGAGTGTTTAGTTATCTGCTTACTCCATAGTACCGAATTCAGTTGTCTTGTGACAATTTTTCTATGTTCAATAAATTTTTTTTATTTTTTTTTACATGTTCTGTCTCTTGTAATCTTCACTTTGAGATATTTGTAACAGTTGACTTTTTTTATAGTTTCTGCTTTAAGCTGAATATCGCAGGCTTCTCCGCTTATTATTACATATTCTGTTTTTTCTGTATTAACTGTAAAGCCTCACTTCTGATATTCTTCTTCTAGTTTTCTTGGCCTACCTACATAAAATATAATCATGGTCTTTTGCCATGGTAACTTGGTCATCAGCAAAATGTAAAGTAAAGAGTTTGCTGTTTTATATTGCAGCAAGTTCTTGTCCATCGTTCTAATGTTTCATTTAGATATATTTTAAATAATATGAAGGCAATAGCACATTCCTGACGCAGGTCTTTGGTGACTGGAAACGTGTCAGATAGTTTAGTGCCGACTTTTACACAGCTAGTCATATTAGAATATAGGGACCTGATTGCTTGAATGTATATATCTTTAACTCCAGCGTCTTTCATTGCTTTCCAGAGCTTGACTAAGGGTACGCTATCATAAGCTTTCTGTAAATCTACAAAAACAAGGTGAGTTTTTAGGCTACACGCCTATCTTTTTTTCTACGAGTTGTCTAAGAACAAATATATTATCATTTGTAAATCGACCAGCGCAGAATTCATTTTGATCTTCTATATTTTCTATTTTATCTTCTATTCTGTTTTTAATAGTTTTTTATGCAATCTGCATAGTAAATTATTAATACTCAACCCTCGATAATTAGTACATTTTTTCCTATCTTTTTTTGTGTATGTTTAATATGTAGGCTGTTTTCCACTCTTCTGGTATTTCATCTTCTCTCAAAATACATGTGAAAACATATAGGAAGAGATTTATAACAATGTCAGGCCCAAGTTTTATCAATTTAAAGGATACACCATTTGGTCTTAGAGCACTACCGTTTTTCATAGAGGCTATATTTTTCTTATTTTTTTCTACTGTAATCAAGTCGTCTTCACTAAAATTCGAGTCCCAAATAAAATTCTTGTCAGAGTCTAAAAATATCCGTCAGTCTTCTGTAAGAAGTTTTGTGTGGTAGTTTTTCCAATCATCTAAGTTAAAAGGTGTATGGGTGCGTATTCATTTTGTTTTTTCTTTAAGCTTTTCAATGTTCTCCATGTTTCGGTCTTATTGTCTTCTTAAATTTTTTAAAATAGACGCAATTTTTAGCAAAATTACTGAACAGAATATTCAAATTGACGTTCTTCTTTTTTCTGGCAATAATACAACCAATTTTTGAACTCTGTTAGCACATTATTTGTGTCAATTTTTGACTAATTAAGCGACACTGTTTTGTGATTAGTTTTCTAAATCTGTTTAAATCTTTTGGTTTTGTTGCAAATACTTTTGATTTTAAGTAACGCCATAGAAAAAGTCAAATGGATTTAGTTTAAAAAGACATAATTGCTCATATGAGTCGATAGAAAATCCGCACTGGATGAGAGAATCTTAAACTCAACATCTACAAAAATTGAATGTTTGGTGTAGTTTTGTCAGATCACATTTTAGAACTGCATTTTTTTGACGTCTCATTGACTGAACAAGTTTATTTGGATATTTTTTGCGACACGTTAATACCAGCATTAACGAAACTTTTTTCCAACAAAAAAGATCCAGACATACCAGCAGCTAATATATGGTTTCAACAAGACGGTGCACCTTTACATTTACACTCGTAGTGTCAGAGATTATTTAGATGATGTTTTGCCCGCTTTTTAAGAGAGCTATGTAAACTCTAAAGTATTTCCAACAAAATCAAGAAATTTAGAAGATTTAAAAGAAAAAATTACAACCAGTACCGCTTAATTAGTCAAAAAATGAGAAATAATGTGCTAACAGAGTTCGAAAATTAGTTGTATTATTGTCAAAAAACAAAAAAACGTCAATTTAAGCATTTAGTTTAGTAATTCAGTTAAAAATTGCGTTTGTTTTGAAAAATATAATAAAATAATTAAATTGGTTAAATTAGGTACTTTTAATGTAAATGTAAATTTTGTATTTTTTTTAACAAATTAGGTAATATTAATTAACTAATATTTATTAGAAAACATATTAAAACAATTCTAAAAAAAATCATATGCATAGAGAAAAAAACAAAGTTTTTAATAGCAGACTCTAAAGTCAGTGTGATAACTAATTTTTGAGAAAATTTAAGATATATTATTAACAGACTCATCTGTATAGAGGTTTTTTAGGTCTCTGATTTAGAATATCAATCTCAAGTTTGAAAAAAAATAATAGCGAATCCAAAACGATAAATTACTTGGTGCAATACTTTATTTATTACCACCAATCTTTAATATTAATATTACAAATATTATTAGATAAAATTACCAAAACAAAATGGTCAGTCTAAATTAACAAACCACTGTGCTTAATAAAAAACGCCTTGTTACGTTTTTTGTTTGTTTGTTACCGTGTTCTCATATTTGATAGTAAGCGACACTTGCAAATTGCAAAGAATGCAAACATTGAGACAATCTTTGTATTTATCAAGAAATGCGCATTCAGCCTTTTTAACTAACTGCCACCTTCTTTTAAATTTCGATATACTCAATATATGTAAAAGTGGACTGACTTTTTAAGACCCTTCCATAAACCAAAAAATAGCCATTGTTCAATTTATGGAAAGGCAAACCAGAAAGTATATTCCTTCTGCCAGATGTTTTGCACGCAAATATATATTTAAAGAAACTGTCATAAAATCATAATCAAGATTTATCCTCACGGTGGTTTGCCTCTCCATAAATTGAACAATGGCTATTTGCTGGTTTATAAAAAGGTCTTAACAAAATCAGCCCATTTTTAGATATTTTGAGTGTAACAATTTAGCTATCACATCTTTTAGATTTTGAGGTAATACTTTTCCAAACTATTTGCAACTTCGTTTCTAGAGTATTATAAATAATGTTAATATTTATCTTTAAATGTGGCTTTACAAGTACAAAATTTTTTTTTCTCGTCAAACTAATTTTAGCTTTTTTATTTGAACTTTTTGCAAAAATGAAAAAAAAAACATGCTATACAGGTAATCTTTTTGTTTCCTTTTGCCCAAAAATGATCTAAATGAACTGATTTTGGAAGCATTGTCGAAAGTATTGTCAACAATGTTAACATTAACTCACAACTCTCTATGTCTTAATTTTGAAAACTAAAGTTTGAAAAACTAGCAAAGTATAATGTGTTGCCTGTTTTTGAGTTTTAGGCAGGAGCAAATAAAAAATCACTCTGTATATAACATTGTACAATTGTGCTGTCTTAGTTAAAGTAATTACGTTTTGGAAGATGAAGTTGGAGATACAAAACTGACAAATTAGGTCTTGTATATAAAAACATGCCTGTAGTTTCAGGCATAATTGCATAAAACTTACTCTAAAAACCTTATAAGCACTTGTTAGCAGCCAGTTTATTGACATGCTTTAAAGAAATGTTTAAGCAACACCCCAAAGTTTGTTTCAAAGCAAGATCTAACAAGATTTTTTAATTATAGCTTTTTTAAAATATTTTATCAAATTTTCGTTAATAAGATTAACAATTTACTCTTTGGCACGTTGTAAATATTAATTTTGATCAACAGACAACTATGACTTACTTTCAGGAAAAGAATCTATTTAAAAAGAATGAATAAAAAACGTTCTTTTGTAAGCTTTTTATACGAATTCGAAGAAACTTATTTTACACGTACTTCACCAGATTGGTTAAGCCTAAATTTAACCTAACCACATTAAATTTGTCGTCAGCTCTAACGCTGGTAATATTACATGTATTAGATGTTAGATATTATATATATGAAGTATAATACAGTTATTCCAGCGGTAACAGATAGTTAAAAGCTTATATATAAAAATATTTTTGACTTTTGACCAGCTTTGTGAGATTTAAAACCACTGTGTAGCGTATTATTGGATTCAGACAAATATTCTTACGACAAATTTTTAGAAAAATTTGTTGATATTCTTGTTGAAAACAGCAAGTATACTATGCCATAATGATAATCGAGCATGAGGTAAGGTGTGAAACGCAAGCGAATCGGCAGAAAATCAAGTAGGCGTTCTTACACACCCAATCAAACACCGGCGTTTGTAAGGTAAAAAACAGTTTTAATACTTTTTTTCTTTTAACAATTTATTTAAATAAAAGTTTGTGCGTTTTTAATATGTACTATTTAAATTTTATTTATTTATACCTAGTACTACAACATACTGGTAATGTACCCTACAAAATAATAAAGCATTAAGAAAAAACACATTATGTTTTAATGTTAAGTATTAATTATTTAAATAAATTATTTTTTTAAACTTTATTAAAAAACCTGTTATTAGTTTTTCAACATGCATTATTTGAATTAACCAAACATTTGGAAGATTAGCGAAAATTAAAGATAATATTTGGTAATGTTCAATTTTTTTATTAAAAATTTATAAAATTAATATTTTATAATTTAAAAAAAAACAAAATTGTTGCTATAGTTATCTTAAAAATTTAAACAAATAAAATTTTTCTAAACATAGCCTTAGGTAGCATTTTATTACCATTTAATGGTTATATTTTGTTTTTTCAAAATTCTTTATAGTTTAGTTAAAAAAACTCCACGATCCTTACATTTGGTACATCCGGTATAAATTTACTTTACGTAAAGATGCACTTGCACTATTTCCGTCACTGGTGATTGGTTGAGAAGATTCTCAAGGGCGAAGCATATTTTTATTTACAGAACATTACATATTTTTATTTATGAAAATATACTTACCTGTTTAATTTACACACCAACACACTAGGGTAATTTAGCATCTTTATCGGTAAAACACAAGATACACTAAAGAAACTAATAAAAATTTGAATCCGGATTTCAAGTATCGCACGCGTGCCGACGATATTTTACGACCAGTTTTTTGCTCGATTTTGTTTTTGTCTCACGTTTCGCCTCCTGCTCGATTATTGGTGAGGAGTACTATAACCCTAATAAAAATGTTTTAGAAAACTTATATATAGAGCGAGTCATAAAGTTTGGCGGATATATAAACTGCGAATTATGTTGTCTTTAAATGTAACTTTTCGATGGTCAAATAAAATCTAACAAAAATTTGAAAAAGACGTAGTCTCAAACGTATGCGCAATGATTGTTTGATGGTCACTGACTTTAAATACTAAAAAAGCATAAAACAATTGCATCGAAAAAAACGATAAACTGTGAACTGGCTTTGACCTTCCTTTTTCAGGTAAGCAGCGCTGACTTTTTTTGCCGTTTGGTTTCTGTAAGTTTTTTTCTCTGACTCGAGTTTGTCATACCGTTGCAGTGGTTCTCAATAAAATTTAATTTTTCTTTTTTGATATCTATACCTTTTTGATCTAGCGATATTTTGCATTTGTGATTGATATCCGCGGAACAATTTTTACCATACTTTGTGACTCACCCTGTATATTCATATAGAAATTCTTATATAAAACTATTTGAAACCACGGGTTTTATATAGTAGCTTGTTGGCAGGAAATGTTTTGTAAACTCTGCTATTAGAGAACTTGTAGTTCTCTGCTAGTACTCTACTAGTATACAGTTGGAAGTATGTTTAAATTATTAATAAGGATGTATAAGTCACGAAAAAAAACCGCTTACAACCAGGTGGCGAGACAACAGTTATCAGAAATATTACTAACTTGTAAAAAAATAAAATAAAAATGTCAATATGATTATGATTGACCTTTTGAAAGATGATTATGAATCAGTTAACATAAAATAAAGACAAAAAAGTGTGCTTACATTATTTTAACAGTACAATAAACTGCTCTCAAGAGCTTGTTACACAAATGTGACTTTTTTTGATAAATTATATGACGTTTAAAGTTTCCATGGATAATGATAATAATAATAAATAATAAAAAGCTTTATTTTAAATGCTAATTACTAAAAACTTGTGCTAATTACAACTTAATTGCAAGACAAAATAACTCGTTTTTAAAGTTGCTTCTGTATGAATACGCTCGGCGAACTATGACAGTTATTGTATACGCGGTTGCATATTTATTTTGGGAAATTACACATAAATTCAAAAATTTTGCATCACTTGATTTCAAGCATATTAGATTAATCTATCACAAAAAAATAACAAAAGATTTATAATGACTTTTTTTAATTATAAGAAAATTTTTGAAAAAAATTTTTTTTTGTAAATTTATTTTAGCAATAAAAAATATTTCGAAGCAAAACCAACATTTGAAATTTATAAAGTAAAACTAAAAAGTAATTACTAATAGAGAGTATTTCTTTCTCTTGCATGAATACACGCTTGTAGACGCCTCTTCATTCTGTTAACTATAGCAGATAAGTGTTCCTGAAGAAGACATTGTCATTTCTCGCTTACCGCAATGACAAACTTTGGGGTCGTTTGAGAAGAATTTTTTTTGGAGTTAACTGCTATGGAAAGCATATCTTAAGTCTGTTCTATCGGATTATGTCAGAAAACATTGCAGCCCAGGTCAAACAAATAAATCCTTTGCTCTCAAGGTACTTATCTACTGCTGCAGTCCGGTCAGCTCGGGCATTGTTGTCCATATGTACAAAATTTTTACTAACAGCTTTTCTCCAAAGTCGCACATGGAGGTAGAAAACAGATATAATGTACTTTGCTCTAATCATTGTGCCCTCCACGTGCACTAAGTTTGTCCGCCCGTCTGGCATATCTGCTCAAAACATAACACTTATTTTTGAAAGGCAGGCTTGAGGAAAGCTTGAGCAAGCTTTTGTTAGCTCTCTCCACACACGAATTCGGCGACTATTACTTACTAGGCAAATTCTAGTTTTATCTAAAAACAAGACGAAATTCCAAAATTTATCAGATAAGCGAATGTGTTCTTCAGCTCACTGTAGTCAACAAACACTGTGCTCATGTTGTAGCCTAAGAACTCTTATTGGTCGTCGACATCTTAACGAACAGTTTACTGTGTGGCCAATCTTGGTCTCTTCCAAGTGGTCTTCTGTAATCAGAAGTTTGTTCAGCTTTTTTATATAGTACAACTTGCCATCATTGCGGTTTTTCGTGTACCTATTTATCTAAAGATTTTTGAAGTGCCGAACCATTTTTAATAATTTACTCTTTCTTTGCTTTAAATTCCACAACCATTTTTTTGTATTGTGCTACAAGAAATTTTGCTGCAACACCTACTTTTTCTTCTAACGAACATAAAAATTTTATAGTGTGGCCGGGGTGGTTTTTCGAAAGCTTGTTTAGCTTTTCTATGTAGTACATCAGCTTGCCATAAATGCGGTTTTTCGTGTATTTATTGAAAAATTTTTGAGAGAGTAGGGGAGAGTAGAGGTGAAACAGCCACATATAGATTGTTATTAATAATAGCACTTTTTTGATCGTTATATCTTGCATTAATTAAATTTGCTCGGTGCTAAAACCCAGTTGGGTTATTACTTTTTTTTTGTTAGTAATAAGGAATGTAAATATATGCAAAATATTCATCTTCTATAATTGGCAAAACATAGATCTTAAAGTAAAAAATCCCAAAAATAAGATATTTTAAATATAATTTTTTTATTTTTATTTCTTTTTAGCTACTTAATTTGCTAACAAAGTAAAGATATTAGTATTATGTTATAGTCTCAATTCAAGAAATCTTTAGTTAAAATTTTGTACAGTTTTCTTCATCTTTTTTTTGCCATAGACATATTTAGTTATTTGTTTATATATTTATTTATTTATTAATTTATACACAAAACTATACAATAGTTGTAGGACAGGTCACAAAGATTACATAGCAAAATTAATACTGCATATAAATTGGTGGTTAGGAAAACAGAGTTGTCAAACTGTCTGTAGTCATAAATTTATCAAATGAACAGAATGCGCTTTGTAGTACAAAGATTTTAATTTTGATCAAATCCACTTTAATTTTTAAGTTCTTTGTTTTATTAAAATTTATTTATTACAACATTTTATACAGTAATAATTAACGGAATTTTTAGCTTTGGTCAGCCCGAGTGCTTTATTGATAATAACCATTCAGCTTACAATAATGTTCACAATGTTTAAAAATATATTTAAAACATTTATAAATGTATAGATAAAAAAATGTAAATATTTTATTGATTTATAAATTTTTGTCGGCAGTCATCTCAATATCTTCGACCAGCAATTATCCTAATACTTTTCCTCTGTAATTTAAATACTCTGTTTGTCAACGAAAAATGACCTTAAACTAAAATACAATATTTTAAATGACAATGTGGTATGCCGTACATAGATATTGTAGTGAAAGATTATTGACCTTGATTTGCAATAAGTAGATATTTTTGCATAGTTTTGTTGTTATGTGATCTCAAGTTTGCTCCCACATTAGAATCTACAAAATTTTTTTTAATATTTAGTAAATAATGTTTTATTTTGCGCTGTCTTTAGAGAAAAAGATATAAAAACAGTTTTATTTCGGTTTAAATTTAATCTGTTAATTACAAATCACTTTTCTGCTAGTGATAATATTTTACTATTAGTTTGTTCTAAAAGTGTTATTAAAAAGTTTGCAGAGCTAATAATAATATCATCCGCATTCAAAGTTATGTTTGCTTTAGGCAAATAATAGACAGATTGTTTTTATAAATTGAAAAAAGCAAAGACTTTGGAACTGAGCCTTGCGGTACTCCACAGGCGTTGCAGACTTCCGTATACAAGTTATTATCAAGCTTAACACACTGTAATCGATTACTTAGATAAGATGTGAGTAATTTAGTACTTGAAAAAAAATATATATAAAAAAAAATTGCGTAATAAAATCTTATTAGATCTATAATTGAATGCTTTGCTAAGGTCTAGGTAATATGTGTGATAAACTTTTTTATGCTAAAATGCATGCATTATTTTTTCCGTAAATTTTAAAAATGCTGTAGCTGTTAAAATGTTTTTTGAAATCTGTGTTGTCCTAAGGTAAAACATTGTTTTGATTAGAATATTTAGTTATTTTATTAAGCAGCAATTTTTTAAATATGTATATTGAAACAAATTGGTAATTACAAAATAGGTCGATAATGATTAATACCGTCTTTTTTATAAATAGGTATTATACGTATCATAAATATTTTAGGTTTGCCCGGAAATGTTTTGCTTATCAATACAATAATTTATGAGTTTAGATAAATATGGAATTAACAGATTCTTAAAATTTTTTAACAATGAAGTATTGTATATAGCCCATGAAGGTATATCTTTAGTTTTGCTTACTTATAGTTGTTATAAACATTTTTTACTTTATTGAAAAATACGTGTCAGGATATAAATATTTTACTTGTGTCGGCATAGTATTTTATTCTAAAAATGGAATTTTGTTTAGGCCGTGTAAAGATAAAATAATATTTGTGGCTATTTAGCCAAACTCGCTCAATGATATACAAAATGTTTTAGAACTTGCGAATCGGCTGTAAAAAACAAGTTTTTCTCTTCAACTTAATACCAAATTTTAAAAAAATATTTTTCTAAACTTTATCGTTTTCAAATAATAGCAATTTTATGTTAACCAATTACATAATAAATATTAATTATTAGTAAAAGAAATACTTATATGTGTTATTTGCCTTTGTCCTAGCTTCTTTTATTGCAAGTTGATATCGCTTTTTAAAACTATTTAATTTTTTTAAATGCCGGTAATAGATGCAATTTATAATAGACATTTAATAGTTTTAAAGTTGCTCTAATTTTTTAATTTTTTTTGTTAAACTAATTATTGGTAAAACGTAAAAACAATTTTTAACAATAAACACTTTACTTAATACAACAAGCGTTTCGACAACAAAATTGTTATTAACAGGTATAAAGTAAAACTGACTAAAAGAATCTAAAACTTCAGTTTTAATTTCTACCTGAAATTAACAACTTTGTTGTCAAAACGCACGTTGTATTAAGTTAAGTGTTTGGTGTTAGTAAGTGATTTTACGTATCATTTAACAGAACTAAAAAATCCAACAAGAACATTTACTTATTAGTAAATAATATTTTAGAAAGTTTTAGTTGGAAAGACGCAATGTGCAACAGTATTTAAGAACATATAAAATTTATTGTTTACATTAATATCAGTATTAACAAAACTCTACTCTACACGACTTGACATGGTAAAAAATCTGAAACGACCCAAATGAGTAAGTGGTCATTCATTCTTTAGTTTTTTGTTTGCATTTTAATTTAAATCTTAATTGTTTAACAAGAGCACAGTTATTCCAAATGTATAAAAAAATGTTTATTAATAGGATTAACATTTAAACAATATAAGGGATAATTCGTAAATACACTATCAACCAAAGAGTTTTTTTGGTCGAAAAACAATGGTTTTATAAGCAATGAAAAAAATTAAACTAAACATTGTAATACTTTTTTTAAATAGATAACATACGATACTTACTTTTTATTTTATAAAAAAATTTATAGTAAATAAATGGTTATCGATTGCACATTATTGCTCACTTATTAAATTTAATTAAATTTTATTATAAAAAAATATACTAGATGTCCTTGAAATTTTTGACAAGCTTTGCACAATTATAATAAAACATTGTTGCGCCACTGAGACCGCTTCTGGTTAAAACCGAAAGCGATGTTGCGCCGCTGGCGCAGCTTGCGGTTAAAACCGAAAAGAATGTAGGCGGCGCATGTATAATAAAGAAAAAGTTAAACAAATTTTTACTTGTTTAATCAAAAAAATTCTTGAAAACGATAACTGCAAAATTACTTTAATTAGAAAATGTCATCTACAAAATCACTTTATTGGTAAAGCTGAAAAAACTTTAGTCAACATTTTACTATATTTCAATTATGCATCTGCTGAAACATTTAAACGATTTATTTTGTTAGGTATTTGGTTTTTATAATTTCAAGCTTGATGAATAGCTCACTCCGAGATTGATTATCTAAAAAAGAAGCTGCAAAAGTAAAATCAGCAAATCACAACACTCAAGCCTGAGATAATTAAACAGTTCTCAATTGTAAATAAATAAACAATATTAATATATATAATCCACTTAATGTTCTACTGTAAAATTAATAATTAGTAGAATTATTGTTTATGAGAATGCTGAAACAATTAGAGAACAAATAAAAAACTTAAAAAAATACGACAACCTCATCTCATTTGTATGTGCCTTTGTCAACTTTTTTCTGTATATAATAAACAGTAAAAATAAACAAAAAAATATTGTTGTATTGTTGGTTGCATTAAAAACCCAACCAGATCCGGGTGGTATCATGGCTATTAATAATTTAAACTAGACGTCTTTAAAATTATCAACTTTTAACGTTTAAACTTTTCTTACACGATATTTAATACAATATAATTTTTTTAAATATTTCTTTAACAAACTATCAATAGCGACTAAATTATGGCTTTTAAAAGCTGGCGCCGTTTGAATAGCCAATGAAACGTTAGAAAAAACAGCAATATTACTTTTCGCCAATCAAGCGTCTACTAGCTAATTTTTCTGCAACATGGCAGCTTCCGGAACACGTGACCTCGATAACCAATCAAGAATGTCACTGCCTGTTTAAACAATCTGTCGTATACATCAAACGTTTTTGATCGTATAGTAGGGTTAAGTACGTTTTGAATTTTAAAGTTGTGTTATTTGTAAATTTCGAACTTTATTTTTTAGGCTTGGGGTCAATAAAGAAAAAGATTGTCATTGGTAATAGTCATGTCTGGAAAAAAACCTGACACCCCGCAACGCATTTCAACAATTTCTGAATTCAAGGTGCAAGAAATTCAAATCTTTAATTGTCCTTATCCTCAGTGTACGAAGACTTTTACAAGAGATACAGAATTCCAGAAACATGTTCCTGTACATTACGAACCAAAGATAACTTGCAGCACGTGCGAGTTGATGAGTGCTCTTGGATTAGTAAGCGTTGTATGTCACCCAAAGTTAATGCTATTTGAATGCGTTGTCTGCCGTAAAAAGTTTTCACAAAAAAATAATTTAAATGAACATTTAAAGAATCATTTTGAATAGGAACCATACAATAGTAGCAAAGGGGCACTAAATTATTGTTTATTATGACTGGTATGGAAAAAACATTTAAGTGTTAAGATTGTAATAAGTCTTTTACAGATAAATCCTCAATAAGAAGGCACCGCAAAGAAGTGTTAGGTACATCAGCCGAAGATTTTATTTTAAATTTTCTTTAAATTTACTTACTTTTTTGTGAAAAACACGTTTTATAGTCGTTCACAAACTCTAGTAGAATGACTTTATAATCTGAATGTAATAACACTTACCACAAACAATACAACTCTTTATGTAGACGGTCACAATAGTTGAGAAATAATTTATAGCAGCACGTATTGTTTTGCTGAAGAAAAGGAGTACCAAGGTACTGATACAGAGTTGTATTGTTGAGGTAAGTATAACTGCTTAGGAATTATGAAGTCATTTTACTAGAGTTTGTAGGTCACTTTTCTTATTTATTGTTAATTAGCTGCCCCATATACGTTGTATTCTGTAATTTTAATAAATTTGTTTGTAATCAGTTTGTGAATTATTTGTGAAAAGTGATTGGAAATTTGTAAACAAAAAAAAGTTTGAAACGTTTCAAAAATGTATTTTTGAATAATTCTTATACAGAGTGGCTAAAAATTATTGAGTTTTTTGTCAATTTTAAATTAGTATTTTTGACATTAAATAAGTTTATGACATTTTTAATTTTGCATTTAATTACAATCGTCAATCTTGTTTAATCGTAAATTGATTATTTGCAACTGTATTAGTATTTTTCTGACACAGAAAAAGTCAAATAAGCCAATTGAGATTTGACAACAAACTCATTTATTTACAGCCACTGTGATCATTGCATCTAACAAGTGTTCATCTAAAAAAGATGTCAAAAGTGCCATGAAAAAATAAAAACATTTTGAAGTATTTTTTGTTAAATTCGGCAGCCGTATTATTTGTGTTAGTTGTCAGAAATGTTAGAATTGTCACATTATATAAAAACAAACAAAAACTAAACACAAAAAAAGAAAGAACTAAGTAAAACTGAAAATTACAACAATATAACTATTCGCAATCAGAATAATTCGGAACCTTTTAAACAAGCATTCAAAAATAATCAAAATGATTGATTTATAGTATTTTATGTAGGTACAAGGTGGGACACTAAAAACGTCTCTGTCCATTACGTAGTTACAGTTTATTGAATCAAAATGCGCTTTGATATCAAAATGTAGATCCTTAAAAAGCATATTATAAAAATATAGTGTGTTACACGTAGTGTTCCAAAAAAAAGACACGTCAAAGTTACCTTTTTTAAATAGGATACTTTGTATATTCCAAACATTCTTTGTATATGTTATTATGTTCTGCATCTATCTCTAACCGTTTTGGAAATATTTACACTTGAAGTTAATAAATAATAATAGCAACTATTGATAGAATCGCCAAAATCTTGGTAATGATAAATTATCTTACTGCCATTTATTGCAGTATTTTAATAGAAGACTTTTTTTAAGTGTACTTGCATAAAAAAGATTGATATAACATACAGAGTGTTCAAAAAAGATTGTCAAACTAGATACTTTAAAATTACCAAAAACTCAAAAATAAAAAAAGAATCTTTAACGTTTTTTTTTGGCGGATTAATGTAGACCGTTAATTTACTTTTAATCTGATACTACATATACTACATTACTCCTACCTCGTCTAGTTTTTGATTAAATCAAATTTATGTAATTTTTGGACAAACAAAAGCAATTTTTTGTGAAAACCGTTAACCACCAACATAGATGGTCTCTCAATGCGTGTGGTAGAGTTCAATAAAAAACGTTATAAGCTTTTTTTTTTCGATAAACATTTAAACAGTAAAATGTCCAAAAACTCTATCGAAAACAAACTTTTTGCGTTATTAAAAGAAGTGTCAATAATGGTTAGATAGCGAATGTAGTTTCAGCTAGACGGTGCACTTGCACATTTTTATAAAAACAATATGAAAGCGTTCAGTACTGCATTTTCTCAAAAATAGATAGAACGTCATGATCCTTATTTGTAGCCGATAAGATCGCTGTACTTTGGTAGTATGGCCTTGTTTTATGGGGCTATGTTAAAGAATAAGTTTAAAAAAGTGCCGCTGACAACTAAAGCTAACATAAAAAATTGTATTCAAAATGTTTTAAAGGAAATAACTCGAAATGGGTTGTCACAAGTTAAAATGGTCTTTGAAAAACGAGTTCAACTCTGTATTATCAACGAGTAATTTGTTGTTTTGTTTTATGAGATGTTATTTGTTAGCGTTTTTGTAAATCTCCAGTTTTTGTAAATTGCTTTCAACTTGCAAAATTGCCCTATTGGTAATAGAAACCATCTGTTAGATGTTTAAACCTTGTATAAGCAAAGCAACAGCTTCAGCATATTGAATTATTTGTACTTGGCTAGTAAATCTAAAAAAGTCTTTAGTATAAATATTATATAAAAGAAAGCTAAAAGGTAATCTTTAAGAAAGATTACAAGAACTAAAAATTAGACCTTTGTGTTTTTTGTTTACTATATCTTTGATACATATACAGGCTGTTTCATAAGTGATAATGAGCATGCGAAGCTAAAAATACAACGAGCAATACAATTCTAGAGTTAACGTGAATCATATTGTTTTCAAATTTTATTTGTCAAATGTGTCACCAATAAAAAAAAATGTATTCAAACAATAAAAAAATTGACATGATGTTAATATATGAGAAAAAATGCCTCTGCCGCGGTGCGATTGTACAGACAACGTTTTCCGGGTAGAAGAACTTCTGTTCACACCATATTCGAACGACTAGAAACTATCTTAAGAATAGATTGACCACCTTTGAAAAAGCCTAAAGAAGAACAGTTATTGGTCCTGTTTACATGTAAGCCAAAGAATAATTTCACAAGCAAGTGGCATTATTTTGTATTCAGTTAACCGAAAAATTAAATAATTTTTTATTTAATGTATTTGTAAACAAAAAACAAATAACTACGTTACTTTTAAAATTGTATTGCTGATTGTATTTTTAGTTTTGCAAGCTTATTATCACTTGTGAAATAGCCTGTATTTCTTTGAGAAATTTGTTTGATGATGCATAATAGCAGATCTGCTAAAGTGTGTAACTTATTTAAAATGTTTTCCAATATGTAGTAATTTACACTATTGTAGGCTGACTTAAAGCAATAATTTAAAAAGCAATAATATAGAATGTTGTTTATAGGACAGAGCTGATATAAGTTTAGAAGTAAGAAAAGTTAAGCAGTCATTATTATTCTATTAATAAAACTAAATTGAGTAGTAGGTAGAGCTGATGATTTCGTTCAACTTGCCATTCCAAACAAATTTTAAATAAGAAATTTAAAAACTTTAGCCATGCAGGACATTAGACATATAGGTTTGTAAGATTTAAAAAGTTTAAATTTTTTTTTTGATTTTTAAAAAACAAGGACTAGTTGAGATTTTCAACTAAACTGTATTGAGAAGTTTTTACGGAAAATTTGATTTAGCAGATGGCACCAAAAAAGTAAAGCTTTATTTGCATTTTGCATGGTTTTTGAGAATGCTACATGTAATATTGTTTAAGCTTCTAGCTTCTCTTTTTTGTGTACTTCATATTTAATCTCTTTCAAGATAAGAGATGTAGAAGGAATTAAATTATATAAATCAGGTAGTTTCATATTTAGAAAATTAGCTTGTTTAGTTAGTAATTAAAAAATTTTTTTACAAACATTTTTTTAGAAAGATGGAGCAGTAGGAAAAAGAGAAAAAATATAAGTAAATATTTTAATGTGTTTTCATATTTTGGAAATTGAGTTAGTAAGACAAGAATTTTTACAATAAGTTTCAAAGCTGTTTTTTTCTCTTCTTTGAGCGTTTTTTGGTTACTAAAATATGTAAAAAATATGCAAAATATTTATTTTTTATAATGACAAAACATAGATTTTGAAGTAAAAAAACCCAAAAATAAAGTTTTTTAAATATAAATTTTTTATATATATATTTTTTTAGCTATTTAATTTGCTAACAATGTAAGAATATTAGTACTATGTTATAACCTAAACTTAAAAAACCTTCAGTCTTCAGTTAAAATTATGTACTTTAAAAAAAAAAATTTGCTATAGACATATTTATTTATTTATATATTTATTTATTAATTTATACACAAAACTATACAATAGTTGTAGAGCAGGTCACAACATTAACATAGCAAAATTAATACTGCATATAGATTGGTGGCTAGGAGAACAAAGTTGTCAAACCGTCTGCAGCCGTAAATTTATCAAAGGAGCAGAATGCGCTTTGTAACAACTGTTCATTTAAAAAAGTTGTCAAGTGTGCTATGAGATTTTGATAAAAGAAAATGTAACAAAGAAGGGATGTCGGAACTTGATACACAGCTTCACAGTGCGCGCGCAGTCGTGATTTGTCGTTGTAACTGACAGTACGGCAGCCGAATTAAACTAAGACATACTTCAAAATGTTTTTGTTTTTTCATAGCACACTTGACAACTTTTTTAAATGAACACTTGTTAGTAAAAAGATTTTAATTTTCATAAAATCTACTTTAATTTTTAAGTTCTTTGTTTTATTAAAATTTATTTATTACAACATTGTATACAGTAATAATTAACAGCATTTATCTTTTATTTATTATGTAAAACATATAAATATTTATTTATAAATCTTTGTCGGCAGTCATCTCAGTATTTTCAATCAGCAATAATCCTAATACTTTTTCTCTGTAATATAAATACTTTGTTTGTCGGCGAAAAGTGAGCTTAAACTAAAATACAACATTCTAAATGACAATCTATTAAATTGTGGTATGCCATACGTAGACAATGTAGTGAAAGATTTTTGGACGTGTTTTGTAATAAGTAGATATTTTTGCATAGTTTTAGCGCTATGTGATCACAAGTTTGCTTCCCAGATCAGAATCTATAAACACTTTTTAAATATATAGTAAATGTTGTTTTACTTTGTTCTGTTCTTAGAGAAAAAAACCGTTTTATTTTTGTTTAAATTTAATCTTGTAATTATAAACCATTTTTTTGCTAGTGATAACATTTTACTATTAGTTTGTTCTAAAAGTGCAATTGAATAATTTGCATAGCTAATGATAGTGCCATCTACATACAGAGTTATGTTTGATTTAAGTAAATAATAAGACAGATTGTTGTTATAACTTAAGAAAGACAAAGACCTCAAAATTAAGTCTTGTGGTACTCTACAGACTCTGCAGACTTTCGTAGACAAATTATTATTAAGTTTAACTTACTGTAATCGAGTACTTAGATAAGATGTGAGTAATTTAGTACTTGAAGAAATTAAATTATAAAAAAGAAGTTTGCGTAATAAAATATTATGAGATACTTAATCGAATGCTTTGCTAAGGTCTAGGTAATATGTGTAATAAATTTTTTTATGCTAAAATATGTACTATCTTTTCCATAAATTTTAAAAATGCTGTAGCTGTTTAAAACTTTTTTCGAAATCCGTGTTGTTCTAAGGTCAAAACATTGTTTTGTTAAAAAAACTTATTTATTTTATTAAACAGCAATTTTTTAAATATTTTGAAACAAATTCGTAGTAACAAAATAGATTGATAATAATTAATATCGTTTTTTTTATATACAGGGTGGGGCACTAAGACCGCCTCGGTCCATTACGTAGTTACGGTTTATTCAATCAAAACCAACTTTGATACAAAAATGTAAATCTTTAGGGAGCACATTTTAAAAATACTTTTTGTTATACGGAGTGTTCACAAAAAAAGTTAAACGTAAAAAACATATTTTTTTAAATGAGGTACTTTATATATTATTGCATATTCGCATTTTGCAGATTATTTTACACACTTTTTGTAAAACATGTCTTGTACCTATCTTTAACCGTTTTGGAAATATTTACATTTGAAGTTAAAAAATGATAGTTGCTATCGTTGGTAGGATTAGTAAAATCTTGTTAATGGTAAATTATCTTGTCGCCATTTTTTGCAAAATTTTAACAGAAGCCTTATTTTAGATGTGCATGCATAAAAAGATCTAATATAACATACAGAGTGTCCAAAAAAATTGTCAAACTTGACACTTTAATATTATCAAAAACTCAACATTTTTTAATAGAAACTTTTTTATTTTTTGTCGTATTTAAGTAGGCCATTAAATTACCTTTAATCTGATACAACATTATCCTATACCTATCTCGTCTAGTTTTCGATTAAATCAGATTTATGTGATTTATGGACAAACAAAAGCAATTTTGTATTAGAGACCGTGGTTAACCACCAACAGAGATAGTTTCTTAATATGTGAGGTGGAGTTCTATAAATGATGTTGTAGGCTGTCACTTTTTCGATAGACATTTAAGCGGTGAAATGTTCAAAAACTTTATCGCAAACAGATTTTTTGCGTTATTGGTAAAAGTGCCAATAATGGTTAGAAGGTAAATGTGGTTTCAGCTAGACGGTGCACTCGCGCATTTCTATAAAGTCTATAAGGAAGCTCTCAGAAATACATTTTCTCAAAAACAGATAGGACGACATGGCCCTATCTGTTTGTAGCCACCAAGAGCGCCCAACCTTACTAGTATGAACTTTTTTATAAGGCTAAAGAACAAGTTCATAAAGTGCTGCTGACAACTAAAAATGACATAAAAACTCGTATTCAAAATGTTTTTAGGAAAATAAAACCAAATCTAAAAGAGTTTAACCGTGTATTAATAACGAGTAATTTGTTGTTTCGGTTTATAAAATGTTATTATCTTTTAGCGTTTTTTGTAAATTGTTTTGTAACCACGGTATCCAAAAAAAATGCTTTTGTTTGTCCAATATACACAAAAATCTGATTTAATCAAAAACTAGACAAAATAGGTATAAAACAATGTAGTATTAAATTAAAGATAATTGAACGACCTACTTAAATCCGTCAAAAAATAACAGGGTTTTTATTTAAAAATTTTTAGTTTTTGGTAATTTTAAAGTGCTAAGTTTATCCATTTTTTTTGAACAGCCTGTATGCTATATCAAATTTTTTCATGCAGGCGCACCTAAAATCATTTTTTAATTTTAAGTGTAAATATTTCTAAAACGGTTAGAGATAGATACAAAACATGCTATACAAAAAGTGATTAAAATAATTCGTAAAATGCGAATATGCAATAATATGTAGGAGTATTTTATTTAAAAAAATATGCTTTTGACGTGTAACTTTTTTTTGGAACACTCCGTATAACAGAAAATATTTTTAAAATGTGCTCCTTAAAAATCTACATTTTTGTGTAAAAGCGGCTTTTGATTGAACTAACCATAACTACGTAATGGACCGAGGCGTTCTTAGAACCCTACCCTGTATAGGTATTATACGTATCATAAATATTTTAGGTTTGCCCAGAAATGTCTTGTTTATTGATACAATAATTTATGAGTTTAGATAAGTATGAAATCAACAAATTCTTAACATTTTTTAATAATGAAGTATTGTAGATAGCCCATAAAGGTACATGTATCCTTAGTTTTGATTACTTGTAAGTTGTTATTAACATCTTTTACTTTATAGAAAAATACGAGTGAGGATATAAATATTTCACATTTATCGGGATAGTATTTTATTCTGAAAGTGGGATTTTGTTTGAACTGTAAAAATAAAATAATATTGGTAGCTATTTAGCTAAACTCTCTCAATAATATACAAGATGTTCTAGAACTGACGGATTGGCCTTAAATTACAAATTTTTCTCTTCAACTTAATACCAAATTTTAAAAAAAATATTTTTCTAAACTTTATCGTTTTTAAATTACAGCAATTTTATATTAACCAATCACATAATAAATATTAATGATAAGTAAGAATAATACTTATATGCCTTATTTGCCTTTGCCCAAGCCTCTTTTGTTGCAAATTGATACCGCTTTTTAAAACTATTTAATATTTTTTTAATGCCGGTAACGGATGCAATTTATAATGTACATTTAATAGTTTTAAAGTTGCTTTAATTTTTAATTTTTTTTTGGTTAAACTAATTATTGGTAAAACGTAAAAACAATTTTTAACACCAAACACTTTACTTGATACGACAAACGTTTTGACAACAAAGTTGTCATTAACAGGTACAAATTAAAACTGACTAAAAGAATCTAAAACTTTAATTTTAATTTCTACCTGAAAATAACAACTTTGTTGTCGAAACGCACGTTGTATCAAATTAAGTGTTTGATGTTAGTGGGTGTTTTACGTATCATTTAACACACTAAAAAATTTAACAAGAACATTTACTTATTAGTAAATAATATTTTAGAAAGTTTTAATTGGAAAAGCTAAAGAAACGCAATGTGCAACAGTATTTAAAAACATATAAAATTTATTGTTTACATTAATATCAGTATTAACAAAACTCTACTCTACACGACTTGACAAGGTAAAAAATCTGAAACGACCCAAATGAGTAAGTGGTCATTCATTCTTTAGTTTTTTGTTTGCATTTTAATTTATATCTTAATTGTTTAACAAGAGCACTATTATTTTAAGGGCCGGTTTACAGAAGGTGACATTAACTTTAATTGCGATTAAATAGTTAATTCGCGATTAAATGTCGATTTTGACTAATCAAATCCGAGGAAAGCCGATTTAATCGCGAATTAAAAGTTAATCGCAATTAAATATTTAATTCACTTTTTGTAAACCGACCCTATATGTATCAAAAATGTTATTAGTAGATAGGATTAACATTTAAACAATATAAGGGATAATTCGTAAATACATTATCAGCCAAAGAGTTTTTTTGGTCGAAAAACAATGGTTTTATAAGCAATGAAAAAAGTTAAACTAAACATTGTAATACTTTTTTTCAAATAGATAACATACGATACTTACTCCTTATTTAATAAAAAAATTTATAGTAAATAAATGGTTATCGATTGCACACTATTGCTCACTTATTAAATTTAATTAAATTTTATTATACAAAAATATACTAGATGTCCTTGAAATTTTTGACAAGCTTTGCACAATTATAAAAAAACATTGTTGCGCCACTGAGACCGCTTCTGGTTAAATCCGAAAGCGATGTTGCGCCGCTGGCGCAGCTTGCGGTTAAAACCGAAAGGAATGTAGGCGGCGCATGTATAATAAAGAAAAAGTTAAACAAATTTTTACTTGTTTAATCAAAAAAATTCTTGAAAACGTTAACTGCAAAATTACTTTAATTAGAAAATGTCATCTACAAAATCACTTTAGACACGCAAGTATCAAAAACTTATTGGTAAAGCTGAAAAAACTTTAGTCAACATTTTACTATATCTCAATTATGCATCTGCTAAAATATTTAAACAATTTATTTTGTTAGGTATATGGTTTTTATAATTTCAAGCTTGATAAATAGCCCACTCCAAGATTGATTATCTAAAAAAGAAGCTGCAAAAGTAAGATTAGCAAATCACAACACTTAAGCCCGAGATAATTAAACAGTTCTTAATTGTAAATAAATAAACAATATTAGTATATATAATCCACTTAATGTTCTACTTTAAAATTAATAATTAGTAGAATTATTGTTCATGAGAATGCTGAAACAATTTGAGAACAAATAAAGAACTTAAAAAATAGCACAACTTTATCTCATTTGTATATGCCTTTGTCATTTTTTTTCTATATGTAATAAATAGTAAAAATAAACAAAAAAATATTAATGTATTGTTGGTTGCATTAAAAAGCCAACCAGATCCGGGTGATATCATGGCTATTAATAATTTAAACTAGACGTCTTTAAAATTATCAACTTTTAACGTGTAAATTTTTCTTACACGATATTTAATACATTATAATTTTTTTAAATATTTTTTTAACAAACTAACAATAGCGACTAAATTATGGCTTTTAAAGCTGGCGCCGTTTGAATAGCCAATAAAACGTTAGAATAAACAACAATATTACTTTTCGCCAATCAAGCGTCTACTAGCTAATTTTTCTGCAACATGGCAGCTTCCGGAACACGTGACCTCGATAACCAATCAAGAATGTCACTGCCTGTTTAAACAATCTGTCGTATACAACGAACGTTCTTGATCGTATAGTAGGGTTAAGTACATTTTGAATTTTAAAGTTGTGTTATTTGTAAATTTCGAACTTTATTTTTTAGGCTTGGGGTCAATAAAGAAAAAGATTGTCATTGGTAATAGTCATGTCTGGAAAAAAACCTGACACCCCGCAACGCATCTCAACAATTCCTGAATTCAAGGTGCAAGAAATCCAAATCTTTAATTGTCCTTATCCTCAGTGTACGAAGACTTTTACAAGAGATACAGAATTCCAGAAACATGTTCCTGTACATTACGAACCGAAGACAACTTGCAGGACGTGCGAGTTGCTGACTGCTTGTGAATTAATAGGCTTTGCATGTCACCCAACGCTAAAGCTATTCGAATGCGTTGTCTGCCGTAAAAAGTTTTTACGAAAAAATAACTTAATTAATCATTTAAAGAATCATTTTGAATAGGAACCATACAATAGTAGCAAGGGGGCACTAAATTATAGTTTATTATGACAGGTATGAAAAAAACATTTAAGTGTAAAGATTGTAATAAGTCTTTTGCAGATAAATCCTCAATAGGAAAACATCGCAAAAAAATGTTAGATACATCAGCCGAAGATTTTAGTTATCTTGAATTTTCTTTAAAGTTACTTACTTCTTTGTGAAAAACACGTTTTATAGTGGTTAACAAACTCTAGTAGAATGACTTTACGATCTGAAAGTAATAACACTTCTTACGACAATACAACTATTTATCAGTAGACGGTCACAATAGTTGAGCAATAGTTTATAGCAGCAGGTATTGTTTTGCTGAAGAAACGGAGTACCAAGGTACTGATACAAAGTTGTATTGTTGAGCTTAGGAATTATAAAGTCATTTTACTAGAGTTTGTAGGTGACTATACATTTTTCTTATTTATTGTTAATTAGCTGCCCCATATACGTTGTATTCTGTAATTTTAATAAATTTGTTTGTAATCAGTTTGTGAATTATTTGTGAAAAGTGATTGGTAATTTGTAAAGAAAAAAAAGTTTGAAACGTTTAAAAAATGTATTTTAAATAATTCTTATACAGAGTGGCTAAAAATGATTGAGTTCTTTGTCAATTTTAAATTAGTATTTTTGACATTCAATGAGTTTATGACATTTTTAATTTTGCATTTAATTACAATTGTCAATCTTCTTTGATCATAAATTGATTATTTGCAACTGTATTAGTATTTTTCTGACACAGAAAAAGTCAAAAAAGCCAATTGAGATTTGACAACAAACTCATTTATTTACAGCCACTGTGATCATTGCATCTAACAAGTGTTCGCCTAAAAAAGTTGTCAAGAGTGCCATAAAAAAATAAAAACATTTTGAAGTATGTTTTCGTTAAATTCGGCAGCCGTACTGTCAGTAATAGTTGTCAGAAATTTTAGAGTTGTCACATTATATAAAAAACAAACAAAAACTAAACACAAAAAATGAAAGAACTAAGTGAATCTGAAAATTACAACAATATATGTAACTATTGGTAATCAAAATGATTCGGAATCTATTATACAAGCATTCAAAAATAATCAAAATGATTGATTTATAATAATTTATATAGGTACAGGGTGGAGTACTAAGAACACCTCGGTCCATTACGTAGTTACCGTTTATTCAATTAAAATGAGTTTTGATATAAAAATGTAGATCCTTAAGAGACATATTTTAAAAATATAGTCTGTTACACGGAGTGTTCCAAAAAAGGTTACACGTCGATGATACATTTTTTTAATAGGTTACTCTGTATATTCCAAACATGTTTTGTATACAGTGTGTCAATTTTAAAAATTGCAATCGGCAATATCTCTAGAATTGAAAAAGTTATTGAAAATCACTTAAAACCGTTTGGTGGTTGCTAGGGGGAATTAAAATGACATGGCAAGTGACGCACTCCCCACCCACCCTTTAAGCCACAGCCACCCCAATTTAAAAATTTTAAATGGCACTACCCTACTTGTGATACATCGTTGGAAAGCTCATAACAAACGCTTTTCAAAAATGTTATGCAAAAACCTATTTGACAAATTTATTTTTCCAAATACTCGAAAAGAAAGATTTGAAATTTTCATAAACAACAAGTTTAGAAAAGTGCCGCTGACAACTGATGCTAACATAAAAATTCGTATTCAAAATGTGGTTAAAGAAATAACTGCAAATGTGTTGGTACAACTTAAAATTGTCTTTGAGAAACGAGTTCAGTTGTGTATTGACTAGAGTAATTTGTTGTTTTGTTTTTTGAGATGTTATTATTTGTTAGCGTTTTTGTAAATCTTCATCAGTCTCTGTAAATTGCTTGCAACTTGTGAAATTGCTTTATTGGTAATAGAAAACATGTATTGGATGTTTGAACCTTGTATAAGCAAAGCAACATCGTCAGCATATTTATTCATTTGTACTTGGCTAGTGAGACTCTGAAAAATGTCCTTAGTATAAATATTATATAAAAGAAAGCTAAGAGGTAATCCTTAAAAAAGACCACGAGAACTAGAAATTAAACCTCTGTGATTTCCGTTTACTAGCTCTCTGATCGATATATTTCTTTGAGAAATCAGTTTGATGATAGATAATATCAGATCTGCTAGATTCTGTAACTCATTTAAAATGTTTTCCAATATAGCAATTTACATTATTGTAGACCGAATTAAAGCAATAATTTAAAAAACAATAATATAAAAAATGTAGAAAAAATTAAATTAAATGAATCAGGTAGTTTCATATTTGCAAAATCAGCTTGTTTAGCTAGTAATTAAAAAAAAAATTAATAACATTTTTTTAAAGTGGTGGGACAGTAGGAGAAAGAGAAAGCATAAGTAAATTTTTTGATGTGTTTTTATATTTTGGGAATTGAGTTAGTAGGAGACAAATTCTCACAATAAGTCTTAAAGCTGTTTTTTCTTCTTTATAAGCGCTTTTTTCCATATAGTTTTCTGTGTTTTTGTTTCAATGAAAGTAATAAAAAAAGAGTTATATATTTAGAAAAAACTAATTTTTTTTTGACCGCCTTTAAACAGTCTCCGTCTCAGTACAAGTAACATAGAACCTTTGTCTTTTGCGTTTTTTTTTCTTAGAAATCGCGGTAGTCGCTGTTTTTTTGATCAGAGAAGTAAAATCAGAACAAGTATAAATTCTTTAGTTGTTGAGATTGTTGATAATAAAATTTTTATAAAAGTTCTAGTTCGCTAGTTTTAATTAAAAAAAAAAATAGCTTTACCAGATAAAAAGAAAAAGTTAGGGTTGATTGGTTTATAAATAAAATGTAAAATTGGAAAGTGATTACTTGAACCATAATCATAAAGTACCAGCTATGAAGTTTTAGTTGCTAACTCCGGAGAGCAAAATAAGACAACTTAGATATTGATTAAGAAATGTAATTTTTGTTAGAAATCTATTATTGCAACAAAATAAATTATTATTCCCAATAAGATCTAAGAGCAAGACACTATTAGGATTAGCAATTTCTGATCCTTAAAACGGATGGTGAGCATTAAAATCGTCTATGCACAGAAGAGGTTCTGTAACAGACTGTTTGACTTAGCTGGAATATTTAAGCTAGGAGGATTATACACAGCAATAATGAAAAACGTTTATAATTTTAGAAAAATAATTTAAAGATCTTGAAAAAAATTCAGGTTGTCAAAAAATACTCTTTACATGAGTAATTTGTTTCGGGTATAAATGGCAACATCATTTCTATTCGAAATTAAATAATTTATATTAAACTTCAAGATGAGATGGCAAAGTCTTAGCAATTTCTCTTTTAGTTCAATCAGTTTTTTCACTAATGGAATCACAAAAATTTTTCTGTTCAAGTTGTGTATAAAGTTTATATGCTTATTTTTGAGTCATATACCTACGAGATTATGATATATATATATTTAAAATTAGCAGTTTTATTCAGTCTCAGAATATTTTTATATGTTTTCATTGTATAATAGAAGATTGTCAAAAACGAGGTTTTTTGTCTAAACCAGATAGAGATTGTAAAATAGAATAATAAAAAATGTCTTTTTCTGCATCAGAGTATAGGTCTAGCCGTACGCTTATTTCTTGAAACCTTGAGATTTGAGAAGAAAGTGTAATTTGTCTTCTTAAAGGAGGGAAGCTATTTGGTGCCGGATTAAAAGCGACAGAATAAAAATTTTCTTTAAAAATTTTTGTAATTGCTTCTTAAAAAAAAACTCTGCATCTCATAATTTTATTAATTAGTCTCTAACGTAAAAATTCTTTGCATTCTTTATGAGTTCTTAAATAGAGTCCTTTACAGTATAAACAAGTAGGTTGTTCCTTATTTCAATTAGTTTCTTGATGCTCTTCAGCACATCTTGTTCACCTTTTTTAGTAATTTGACACGTTCTAGTTTAATGTCTAAAACATAGATATTGAAAGCAAATAACAACAGGGTTTATGTATAGATCAATTTGTTAATCGGTGTAAAAAAATAAATTTAAACCACGCAGTTTTCTACCCTTGAAGGTAATTTGGCAAGATGAAGTAGGCACCAAAAGTAGTCATTTCTCTCTTTTTGACTTGTCGATTAAAACGCCTAACGTCAAAAATTTTAAATTTTCCGAGAGATATTACAGAGAATTTTTTCTGCAGGTGAGTAAAAGTTGAAGGATAAAGTCTTTGTAACCAAGATTTTTGATACACTCATTTAATAAAAATTTTCTGACTTCTTTAAAAGTACAAAATTGTATAGCAGTTCTCTTAGAACCTCTTCTACTTATGTTTTTATAGAATTGGTTAAAGTATTATTAATAAATAATACATTCGACCGCAAAATTAACCGGACACTAAATTTTTTAGAAAAATTTCAGTGATGAAAATTTGAATCAAAATAATTTTAATTGAAAATGTGCAATGATAAATATTAAAATTAAAATGAAGATAATTTTGATTAATAATGTTCAAAAATAAATATTTATTTACAAATTAAATAAAAATTTGATTTCATGTAACAAAACAAAGCAAAACAAAATTAAGAAAACTGCAAAAAAATGGTTTCAGTAGCGAGTATTTTTTCCTCGCGTTTGAATTACAGCTCTCATTCGTTGAGGTATACTTGCAATTAAGTCTGCGATCTCATCTTGGGCTATTAGCTCTCACTCATTTGGCAACACCTATTCTAACTCAACTGTTGTATGAAACTCGCCGTAGTTCTGCCTAATTCTTTTCCCTAGGGTGTTCCATGTGTGCTCAATGGGGTTTAGGTCAGTGCTCATGAGTGGCCATTTTAGCACCTGAACATTAACGTCATGAAGGTATTGACGCGTAATCTGGGCTGTGTGAAGGCGCGCATTGTCGTGCATTAAAAAAAATTCTTCCTCTACAAATGGCGCAAAAGAAACCACATGCTCTTGTAAACACTTTCTTATGTACTAGTCAGCGTTAATGCTACCTTTCCGCACCGTTACAAGAGCTGTATGAGCCTCCAAAAAAATCTCTTCCTATACTATTACATCTCCACTACCAAATGCTACTCTAGGCGCAAAGCAACACTAGGCATACCGTTTCCCCGAATTTGTAAATACTCGTTGACAATGATCAGGTAAAAACCTAGTAAAACGCGACTTATCCGTAAAGAGAACAGAGCCCCATTCGTCCATATTTTAATCAACATGATTTTGCGCAAATTCCAATCGCTGTCTGCGATGCTTTGCGTTCAACTTAGGGCCAGTAGCAGGTGGATGTGATGTCAAATTGTTTTCTTTCAACTTTCTTAAAACAGTATCAGGAGAAATCATAGTCCCATAAACATCCGACACTTTTCTGGCCAAAGCTGTAGCAGGAAGAGTCTGTTCTCGCAGCATTTGTAATCGAAGAAATCGGTCTTCCATTTCAATTGTTACTTGTTTTCTGTCTTGTCTAGGTCTTTTGGAATAGGAATCAATTACCCTAAATTTTTGTATCGCATCGGATACTGTGCTTTTAGGAAAGCTAAGCACATTTGTAATAAATCGTATGCTGCGTCCATCATTATGTAAAGCAACAGCCTGGGCAGCTTTTTCGGGACTCATTACAATATGAATCGCTTCTACAACAAATCTCTTCCCCAAAAAGCCAAATTAAACAAACCAGTACCAGCTATCGACACAAATTTGACAGACGTGTAAAACAAACAAAACTTTTCTTATTGGAAGCCGTGTAAAAAAATAGGTACAAAAAGTAATCTGCGTGATAGGGGTTAACCCAAAAAACTTGAATATCTTTTCTTTTAGTTGTTTTTTATGTGTAGCTATATAAAATCAATGTAGAGAGCGTTTTCGCAAATTTACGGAACAAAAATCAAGTGTCCGGTTAATTTTGCGGTTGAGTGTAGTTTGTCTAAACTTATAGGATGTAAATTACTAGAATTAGAGTTTTCAAATACTCATTAAAAAATAGCAGCATAAAGTTTTTTGCTTGAGATAATGTGTTAAGCAACTTTTTTTTTTTGGAAGAACAGTAATTTTACTTTTTAGCTGGCCGGCCTCACTCTTAATTGCATTGTCAAAGTTATTAGCCTGAGACTTAGGAAAGAGCATTGAAGATAAGGTATCAGAATTCGAGATGGTTCTAAATTCAATGTTGTTCCAGAATTAGGATCAAGGTTGGAGAGTCTTCTCCACTCCCGCTTTCCCGCTCTAAAACCTCACTACGCAAAAGCAACTAAAAAAAAGAAGAAAAACACAAAGTATTTAAAACACACTATTTTAAAAATTAAAAACAATTAATTTTCAGTAATTATTCCCTATAAGGTTTCTCAACCAAATTGAGTTTTTTATTTTAAACACAGAATTCAAATCACTACAAACTGTTGCAACCATGTCGATCGACACCTTAACTGTTTCGTGAGTATCAAGCGTCGTTTTTTTTTCCTGTGTCAGAAAATACTAATTTAAAATTGCCAAAAAACTCAATCATTTTCAATCGTTTTTTACAAATAATTTGCAAACCAATCACAAACAAATTTATTGATATTTGTACAAGACAACGTTTGTGGGGCAGCTAGTTCAAAATAAAACAGAAAAGAGTAAAAGTGTAAAAAGTATAAAAAGTGTAAAAAGTGTAAAAAAAGTAAAAAGTGTAAAGTAAAAAAAAATGAAGATCGTCAACCGTCAGCTCAACCCTAAAAAATGTCAATTTCACAAAAAGTTAAGCTCTTTTAGGTCCCGTGATATCATCTGAAAAAATCCAGACTGATTCCAAAAGGATCGTAACCAAAATCTACGGCTGATGTAACATTTCTTTGCAATGTTTTCTTAACTAGGATTTATCTGTAAAAGACTTATCAAAATCTGTATCTTAAATGTTTTTTCCATACCAATCACAAAAAAGATGCAATCTAGAAAAATAACAAAACAATTTCAGACATAATAAACAATAATTTAGTGCCCCCTCGCTACTGTTGTACGGTTACTGTTTCGGATGATTTCTCAAATGCCGATTTAAATTATCTTTTCGTGCAAACTTTTTCTGACAAATCCCACATTCGTAAAGTCTTGGATGAAATATTAAAGACAATCCACTAGAAGTCAACTTCTCGCACGAGCCACAGGTAAACTCCGCTGGTTGTTTGTGTACCGAAGCGTGTTTTTGGAATTGAGATTCTCGTGTAAAAGTTTTCGTGCACTCAGGACATTTAAAAATTTTTATTTCTCCCACATCTTTTAGTTCAGGAATCGCCGAGACGCCTTGCGGGGGAGTCTCAGGTTCTTCGTCAGACATGTTTCCGATGTTTCAGACAATCATTTTCTATATTGGCTTCAAACCGAAAAGATTGAGTTGAAAACTCACAAATGGCACAACTTTAAAATTCGAAACGTAACGTTGCTATACGCCACCTTGTTTAAACTGCAGTCATTAAATTTATTTTTAATATTTAATGCTAAACTTAATTTGCTGTCAAATTTTGATGTCTGCTGTACAGAAAAATAATAATAAATTTGATAGAAGCATCCTTTTTTTCACAAAGTGATTTTCTTATAGTTTATAAACAATGCCTTCAAAGCTGGGGTTTTGTTGCAAATGTCTTGCCATTGTAGCTTTAAACCTCTGTTTTTTTTACTCTACAAGATGAAACCGATGTCGCCATCTTTTAACTGTTTTATCCTTGTCTTCACTGTCTCTCTATCTTAAGATTGCTAACTTAGCCTTCTCACTTTTTTACCTCTCATGTTGGCTGCAATGCTTGCAATTGGTCCGACACCATTCTGCTGAATTTTCTCAATTCATTTGGCTGTTTGTCTTTATGCATTCTTCAAATTTAACAACCATCTTAATAAAGCATGAGCATTTCTAATTTTTAAATGTTTGTCGACAGATATTTGTGGAAAGATCCGCCTGCATCTATTATCGCCAGAAGTTTTTTCCGAGTGATACAATAATTTCCTTCGGGTTTAGAAAGTATCTTGCTATAATATTTAATCACTTTTTTCTTCTTATCTTTTATTTGGATTAGCACCGTCTTAGTTCCATTATTGCTAGCGTCGGTTTTAAGATGTAAAGCTTTTTTGTTTTTACATAAGTAAGAATCGGCCTGAACACAAAGCAATCTTAGCGATGTCTGCAAATCTATTGAAAAAAAGCGCTAGTAGATTTAGAAACTTAAAAAACTTTGTATCTAGTGTTTATCCTTCGGTTGGTGCCCTTCTTGAACGGCTACAATCTTTTTAGAATTAGTTTAAATTTTTTCAGATAATACCACAAAACCCAGAAAAACTCAACTTTTTTGAAATAGACGACGTTTTATAGGATTGAGCTGACGGTTGACGATCTTCAGTCAATTAAAAATTTTTTCTAGGTTTTTTAAGTGTTTTTCTAATGTCTGCCTAACGACCATAACATCCTCGAGGTACACAAAGCAAGCTCTTTAGTTTAGTTTTTAAAAAACGAATTTTATCGGAGGTTTGAACATAGTTGTTGCGTTGCGTAGTTGAGCTGATAATGTCCACTGCCAGTCAAAAACGCTATTTCTTTATTTTTAAGTTAAATTTTAACTTGCCTGTATCCACTCTTCAAATCAAGTGTTAAGAATTACACCGAATCAGAAAACATGCTCAAGGTATCGTTGATGTAAAGCAATACATAACTATCTTTTTTTGTCACTTCACTAAGCTTTCTGCAATTCACGCAGAAACGGGTCGATTTGCCTTTTTTGTAGCTAAGAGGACTGATGATGACTATGCCGAATCTTTAATACTGCCATCTTTCTTTATTTTATAGACTATCTGAGTCACTTCTTCCTATTTTGCAAACGAGACTCTTCTCGGTAGGTCGCGAATCGGTTGTACATCGCCAGTGTTTATTTGGTGTTTAACAAAGTTTTTATCTCAGCGGATTTTTTAACTAGTCAGTAGTAAAGTTATCTTTTTTCTATCTTTTTGGAAATGTTATTTTAACTTTGGATCATGTTAATTGTCTGTCAAGGTCCTCCTTCAATATATATACATATATTTTGCAACGGGCAACTCGCAGTACAAACTTGAGTAGTCCAATCTGTTACATATAAATGTATACTGAGTTGCATACATACATATGTATAGAGAGTTGCAGTACAGGTAGACACAAGGTAGTTGTGTCCTTGTAACAGATAAGTTAAATAAAGCAAATCTTAATGAATCGGCTTTTAATAATTAACTTATAACATGGTGTCAGGTGTAAACAAAACTCGAGTAACTAGTGAATAACTGGGTCTAATAAAACTTAAAAGTCAGGTTAAAAAAATAACACGTGGTGTTTGTAAAACAAAAATAAGTGATGGATTATCTAAGGCCGCCAGCACCCTTGGTCTTCGACAGTAAAGTTGACAATAATTATGACAAATTTCAATCGGAATTGGACGAAAAATCAGATGAGAGAAAAGTGGCTCTATTTCTTACGGCTGCAGGAGAAGAGGCGTTAGAAGTGTTTAATACGCTAAAGTTAACTTAAGAAGAGCGTGCTAATTATAATTCAGTAATTTCGGCATTTGATGTGTACTGTAAGTCCAGGACTAATATAACGTATGATCGTTTTAAATTTTTTTCACGTGTTCAACAAGAAGGAGAAAATATGGATCATTATATAAAGGAATTAAAAATGTTAGCCAAACTGTGTAATTTTGAAGGACAAGAGGACTCTCTTGTGAGAGATAAAATCATTTTAGTACTGAAGGATTTAGGGCTTCAAGAAAGACTGTTGAGCGTAACCAAGCTGACCTTAGAAAAGACGGAACAGTTATGTCGAGTATCATAAGCTAGCAAGATGCAGGCACAAGGACTCAAAGGACAAGAAGTCGATGCGATGAGCCAAAAGGGGACTGGAGTCGTGAAAAAATCGTTAGTTACAAAAAAAACTACTCCATATGACTGCCTGAAATGTGGAAGAAGGCACATAAAAGGAAAGTGTTTTGCATATTGCAAAAAGTGTAACAAGTGTCGTGATAGTGGACATTTTGCAGTGGGCTGTAAAAAGGAAAAATCACAAAGGGTAGTGGAAACTTGCAAGGTAATAAAAAGTATCATAATAAAACTGTAAATACTATAACTCAAAGTAAAAGTGTGGATCAAATTTTTATTAAAGAATTTAAATTGAATAATAACGTTGATCACATTTGTAAAGACGTTTGGTTAGAAAGAATTCTTATAGGAAATAGAATTTTTAATTTTAAGTTGGATTCAGGGGCACAATGTAACGTTTTGCTTTATTCTATTGTTAAGGAATTAGGGAAAGCCCAGTAAGTTAACAAAACTGATCAGGCTATAGTGATCTATGGAGGAAACAGAATAAATGCAGTAGGTTATATAATCTTACAATGTGAGGTAAGAGGGAAAAATGTGATTATAAAATTTCTTGTTGATGTAGTTAGTAGACCGATATTAGGTTTAAATGCGTGTGTTAAATTGAATTTAATAAGTAAAGTTGATAATGTTGAGTACACAAATTGTGCATTAAAAGATGAGTTTGTTAATAAAAACCGTACAGTGTTTCAAGGCACTGGTAAAGTACCATTTGTGTATACCATAAAACTCAAAAATGATTATGTTCCTGTTATAAGTAATTGTAGGCGTTTGCCTGAGAGTGTTAAGACTAAGCTAAAGGAAAGTCTATATATTTTGGTAAAAAGGGACATTATCGAAATAGTAGATGGTCTGTCTGAGTGGGTTAATAATATTGTTTGTGTTGAAAAGTTAGATGGAAGCTTGAGAATTTGTCTTGACCCAATGCATTTAAATAAATATATTTGTTTAGATAAACATCCAATTCCTACTTCTGAAGAAATAGGTTTAAAATTGCGTAATAAAGAGGTGTTTTCGGTTCTAGATATGAAAGATGGTTTTTAATATTTGAGGCTTGATGAAGAAAGCAGTAAACTGTGTACGTTTATCACACCGTTTAGAAAATTTAGGTTTAAAAGATTAGCATTTGGATTGGCGTGTAGCCCAGAGGTTTTTCAACGCGTTAATGAGAAAATGTTTGGAGATCTGGATGTACAGATCTATTTTGATGATATTATAGTAGGAGATAAAAATGAAAAAGAACATGATTTGAATTTAAATAAAGTAATCGAAAAGACTAAACAATATAATATAAAATTTAATCCGAATAAGTTACAATACAAAGTTATTAAGGTTAAATACCTAGGTGAGGTTAATTTTAAAAAAGAGGTACAACCAGATAATGATTATATAAAAGCTATTTTAGCTTTAGAGATCCCTAATAATAAGAAAGAATTATTAAGAATACTAGGAATGGCTAACTATTTAATAAAATTTATTCCTAATTTGTCAGACGTAATTGCGCCATTAAACAATTTAATTAAGAGTAATAGTGAATTTATTTAGACTGGAGATCACAGTTTGGCATTAAATACATTGAAATCAACAATTAGTAATTTACCGATTCTAAAGTTATTTAATCCTAAAGAAAAAATTGTAGTGCAGTGTGACGCTAGTCAATCGGGTTTAGGAGGTTGCTTATTACAGAATGGACAACTTATAGCTTTGTGTCCGCGTAAATTAACTGATACTGAGTCTAGATGTGCGCAAATTGAAAAAGAGTTTTAAGCAATTTGTTTTAGTGTAATTAAATTTCATCAGTTTTTGTATGGGAAAGAGTTTGTGGTACACTCAGATCATAAGCCACTAGTGGGAGTTTAAAATAAAGATTTAAATAAAAATTTTAGCTTGTTTACAAAGAATGAGACTGAAATTGTTGAAATATAAGTATAAAATTGAATACATACCGGGTAATAAAATGTATATTGCTGATTTGTTGAGTAGATCTTTTATTAAGAAAGAAGTGTCTGATGATACAAGTATGTGCGAAATAGTTCACTGCTTAGAGATTGAATACCCAATTACTCATAATCGTATGAAAGATATTAAAGTAAAAACTAATAGTGACAGTGACTTAAATAGAATTATGCAATATTGTAAAAGAGGGTGGCTTCAGAAAAGTTTTCTTAACAGTAATGTGTTAAAAGAATACTTTAATATAAAAAGTGACTTACTTGTAAAAGATGGTATTTTTTACTTCAATGATAAAATTTGTGTACCAGAAAGTTTAAAATCACATATGTTGGCACAACTACATAAGGCACACATAGGGATAGAGAAAACCAAAAGCATAGCTAGGAAGCTTTTCTATTGGCCTGGTTTGTCTACTGATGTAGAAAAGTTTATTTCTAAATGTAAAATTTGCACAAAGTTTAGTAGAAATAATACGAATAAACTACTGGTTCCCCATCCTATTCCAGAGTTACCAATCTGTTTCTTTTTCTACAGTGTAACTCGATTCTCACTTAGATTTGTTACGCAAATTTAAATTTTTTTAATCATTTGTTTTTTTTTAATAATTTTGGTCTACTATTTTTTAAAATTTTCTTGCATACTCGGAGTTGCTAGAAACGTAAACTGATTTAACACTTCCGCATTTATGTGGTCGAAGAAAGGATAAGCAGAATGTAGCAAAATTTTATTATTTCCCAACCGCAGCACTCCGTTTTTGATATCCAGCACAAACCTATAATTTATTATAATGTCGAGACCTAAAATCATGTCGTCAATAATATTTGCTACATCTATTCGATGCGTATTACTTAACTGTCTTATTCTAAGTCTTACATTTTTTGTGTGTTTGTGCTGCCTCGGCGGTTGCAGTCTTAACGACGTAATTATATTTTGTCAAATAGACATTTTTAGTTGCTTCTAAGATGTCCAGTTTCTTTATTGAAACGGTTGATCTTGTATTGATCGTCTTCTTGCAGTCTTTTCCGTTGTTTTAATCCTTTAATCCTTGCTGGATATTTTGACTATCTTTAGATTTTGCCTTTTTTGTGGCATTTTTTTTAAGTGGTTATCTTGTTACAATTAAAACACTTATGTCGTTTTTCAAAATAAGTTATTAGTTGCCGTATTTTTTTACACATATTTCTCATTTTCTTTATAAACTCACACTACAATCGCTGTTGTTTTCAAGAATATTGTTTACTTTAAATTTTATAAACAATAACAAGTTTTCGCTTAAAGTGGCCTTAGGGCCACTTTTTTGCGACTTAGTTTAATTGTCTTACGGTTAATTTAGAGCGCCACTGGCGCCCACTTTTGGTTGACACCGAAGGCGATATTGCGCCACTGGCGCCGGTTTCGGTTAAAGCTGAAAGCATAAAAGCTTATCGGTTGAAATCAAAAGTGATGTACATCTCAAAAATATCGCTTTTAAGAATAGTTTTTAAGATTATCTCCTACTTTAATTGCTGTCAAATATCATAATCAAATGTTACAAACAATAAAATGTAAATAAACAGTTTCTGTATCCTTTTGACTAATTAAAATTAGACCAGAATTTTTTCTGCACTTAATTCAGATAATAATTGATTTAGTTTTTGTCACTAAAATTTTTTGATTTATTTAACATTTATTTTCTACACAACAAATTTATCAACACTTATCTAGAGTGGAGGAAAACCGACACCATACTACTGCTAAAGTCAATAATAATAATAATAATTTATTTACGCCAATAAGCAATAAGCAATATACATGGATACAAAAGAATAAGACATAAGGTAACAATAGTAAAAATAATAAAGTACAGTAAGAAGTGATTACATTTTAACATTTAACAATTAAGAATAGTTCTGGATTCCATTTTAAATTTGGTAATAGAAACACCTGTAAAATTTAAGACATGACAATACTTATTTACTAGCAAAAGAGCACTATTCAATGGTGAATTATAAGAGTAGTTACATTTATGAAACGGCACATTTAAAAGCTCAGGATAACGAATATTACATGTAGGTACTTTAAAATAAATTTTGCCTAACAGGTCAGGCGCATCTAAAGCACCGTTAATGATCTTAAATATAAAATAAAATAAATTTTTTGAAAATTTCTCCGATTTTCAAGTGAAGAGAGCGATATATAACGAGCTACAACATTTGTATCAGGTAAATGAACATTATTTTTATGCAATTTAAATTTTATATATTTTAAAAAATTATCTTGAACAGCTTCAAGTCTAGTAATATGTATATTATAATAAGGACACCAAATAATAGAATTATATTCAAGGTTCGATCGAACTAATGAATTATATAATATTAAAATGGCTCTTATATCCTTAAAGTCTGCTGTCCACCGTTTTAAGCATCCCAATAATTTCCTAGTTTTAGAAGTAATAAAATCAATATGCATATGAAATGACAACTTACTGTCAAGGAGTACACCCAAGTCTTTAATAACGTCCACAATTTCAAGTGGTAATGCGTCCAAGATATACGAAGGAACAAAAGAAGACATTTTTCTACTAAAACAAACAACTTTACATTTATCTGCATTTAATTTCATGTTATTCTGTGTACACCACTCTTCGATTTCATGTATATCTGATTGCAATGTGACAATATCGTTATGAGATCTAATTTTCTTATATACTTTCAGATCGTCAGCATATAAGAGACAGTTGGATTGTATATTATTTACGATGTCATTGATAAATATATTAAATAATAAAGGGCCTATAATAGACCCTTGCGGCACTCCCGAAGAAGCAATATATCCTGTGGATTTAACACCTTTTAATACAACACTTTGAACGCGGTTGTCGATGTAACTATATAACCACGAGAGTAGAGGGTCACGAATACCGTACTTAGACAATTTGATCTTAAGTACTGAGTGGTCAACGGTATCAAAGGCTTTTCGAAAATCAGTGTACACAGCATGAACAACGAAACCTTCTTCGAACAACTCTATTATATGTTCAGTAAATGTAAACAAATTGGTTAACGTAGAACGTTGAGCACAAAATCCATGTTGATTGGATGTAATAACATGTCTGAAGCTTTCAGAAATTTTTGCTGCCACTATACTTTCAAATATTTTGGATGGAACGGATAAAATATTTATAGGCCTATAATTTTCTATATTATGTCTTGATCCCGATTTAAACACAGGCACAATATTTGCGACTTTCCAAAAATCTGGAAAAGTGCTGTTACGAAGAGATGTTGCAAATAACCTAAAAAGTGGTTCTGCAAGTGTACAACTACAAAATTTGTAAAAAGTGGGTGGCAAATTATCGGGTCCGGCTCCTTTATTACAATCTAACTTATTGAGGGCGTTCAAAATAGAATCGGGTGTAAAATTTATGTCATTTAAATCTACTGTAGACTTTACCGAAAACCTGCCGCTATCAAATGTAAAATGATCAGAACGTCCATAAATAGATGAAAATTGTGTGGCAAACTTGTCAACGATGTTATGAATACCATAGACAGGATTACCATCAAAAACCATAGCCGAAGGTATTTCATTGGATTTAGTTTTTTCATGAATAAATTTCCAAAAGTTTTTGGGATCAGCACATACCAGACCCTCAGTTGTTCTAATATATTCATTGTAAGAGTTGCGGATAGCTGTTTTACATTGCTCTCTAACGGTGGCAAATATTCTATAGTCTGCCATATTGCGACTAATTTTAAAACGTTTGTGTAGCGCTTTTTTGGTGTCAATAAGCCTACGAGTTTCAGAGTTAAACCAACGAGGAAACCGCTTTTTACCCTTTTTCTTAACAGGTACATACAGATCACAAGCAAGATACAGATAATTGTAAAATAATAAAACACTCTCATTTATGTCGCAGCTACCTATAAAATCCCAGTTAACATTGGATAAAAACATATTGATACCATCAAAGTCAGCATTGTTAAAATCATAGTAAATATCACAGAAATCATCGATAAAATTATCACAGCTGGTAATCACAAATGTAAAAGGTGGATGAAAAGCATCTCTTTTGGTAAATTCACTACATTCTTGAATATCTAAATTATTATCACAGTTGGAGAAACATAAATCTAAACTATTACCGCTACAGTTGACAATACGATTAAATTGACAAAGATCACAGGAGGAAAAACTGTCACATATTAATGTTTCTTTGTCCGTTTTTACATTAGTTGGAATTAGATGGTCACAGTCATTATCATACACCCACTTCACATCAGATAGATTGTAGTCACCGAGGATATATACCAAACTTTTTGGATTATTGTAAATTACATTTTTAACCGTATCGACATGTTCAACGTAATTGGTATATGGACAATCTGGAGGAAAATAAACCACACAAAATATGTAAGATTTATTTTTGCACTGAATTTCAACCCAAAGATCTTCTAACGATGACGTTGTAAAAAGAAAGCAAGATGTAAGTTTTTTTTAATGGCTATTAAAACACCACCACCGATGTTTTTAACACTGTTATTCGGATTACGGTCGGTTCTGTAAATCACATACCTCGAGTCCAGAATTTCTGAGTCAAAAATTCCTGCGTGAAGCCACGTTTCCACAAAAACAATGATGTCATAATTTTCATTAATACCTGATAAATAAGAATCATTTAACTTAGTTCTAAGACCTCGAACTAAGGTCTTATTTGTCCTTATTTTACTTTTGGTAAAATAAGGACAAATAGAAGGAATTTGGAATCGTGTAATTTATGTTGTCAAATTTTGTAGATTGGTAGTTCCATTTACCACGGCAGGGTTTTGATTTTGTCGTAAAAAATAAAATTTTTTAATGATTAGTCCCTCAGGCCACGAATCTTCATTCAATAAAGAATTCATGAGGTTACTATCGGTTTCTAATTTAAACGCTACACTTTTCGCTGTGTCCCTTTTAGGCAATTTCTCAATCTTAAACTGTTTTCCTGAAAACTGAGATTGCAAATATTCCTCCAAATCTTGACATGTAGTACTTAGGGAAGCATTTCCTACATAAATGTACGCTTTACGAGGTGCTGCTTTTAACGACGAATTTTCATTTGGCTTTATTTTACCGCGTACGATGTGTTGCTTTTTTTTTCTTGATTTTACTTCAATATAACCGCTGTTGTTATCATTTAAATCACCACTGTTGCTTTCAGAAATATGTTGCATTGAAAAATTACTTTCCTTTGAGACAAAATCAACTGATCGTGAATTCCCTGCTTTTTTGTCGTGCTCAGCTGATTTCATTTTCGGAGAAATCGGATCGGTTATCGGTGAAAAAGAAGACGCACGCGGTACCTTCCAGGCGTTTGCAGGTTGTTTCGTAGGTAACAATTCCGGACGATTAATTTTGGCAGCGGTAACACGTTGCATTGAAAAATTACATTCATTTGAAATAAAATCATCTGATCGTGAATTATCTGCTTTTTTGTCGTGCACAGCTGATATCTTTTTCGGAGGACTCGGACCGGTTATCGATGAAAAAGAAGGCACATGCGGTACCTTCAATGCGTTTGATATATTATCATTCTTATTCATATTGCACAATAGTTTTACAAGATCAATATTACTTGCCTTTAGATCTTTAACTTCCTGCTCAAGATCACAAATTTTCATCATAAGAACAGCTGTTTTTTCTTCCATGACGTCTTTGATTATGTTGTAAAACTCTCGGCCTCGAATGAATGAATTATCCTGGATATCATCCTTGACTGCTGCAGCTTCATTCTGTAGAGTATCAGACGAGGGACTCACAGAATTAATATTTTTGTCACAACAAATTACATCATCGTCGGTAACAAAAGATAACTTAAGGCGATCTACACATCCAGGATGGAATATGCGACAACATTTTACACATTTGGGCCCTCTTAGGGCCTTATTACTACAATATAAACACTTCAATTCAGAGCTCGACATGAACACGGCCAATCTCTGTACTGTACTGTACTGTACTGTACAAAGTCTATTTAAATGACTTTGACTAGTAAAGCAATAAAAGAAATGGAGTTATTTGGCAGATGTTTGTAGAAAGTTGAGACCAGCTTTTTGAGTAGGCAGAAACTATAGTGCACCTTAACGCACTTATAAATAAGGCTGCTTTGTAATGTGGTTGGAGAGAGTTGGATTGCGATTTGACGAGTTTGACTCATCTACACCAGTGAATTTAAAACGTTTTAGTTACTAACTATTTCGAGTACCCAAGAAACACAGTGAATAAGTAGAGGGCTCAACAGCTTTACAGTTGGTGGCTTAAAGAAAATCGAAATCCAACTCTCAACATCAGAGTTGAAAAAACTTTATTTATAAACGCATTAAAGGTTATGGATTAACTTAGAATTGGAGGAGATACGAGTTTATGAAAGAGGGTGTCTCCTACTTTCAACAAGCTCATTGTTAAAAAGTTTCACCTCTTTTATTGCTACACCGGTCAATGTCTTTTAAATAGAGTATACTTATTTTTTTGCTTTCTAGGAGCATCTTTCGGATTAACAATAGATATTAACAGCACACAACTATTCATTCTAATAACACTTGAGTTTATCCAAGATAACCTACTGTTTAGATTCTGCCTGACAGCAATGAGATGCACTACCTGTTCCTATTTTCTAAGTTAAATTACCTCTTTATTTAAGAATTAGTATTAAGTTTAAAAAAATTAGTGTTAATACATGTGAAGAAAGTAAACCTATAACGCCTTAACACTAAACACAAGAAATCAAAATTTCTTTACAATCAAACGCAAAACAAAGCGAATGGTGGTAATCATCTTAAAATTAACTAAGCTTACCAAACATTTTCTCCAGCCTAACCCACTAATAAATCGGACAACTCAATCAACCTGTCGCTAGCTCTAAAATTCTTCTAGGCTATCTTCAATTAACGAAGCAAGCCAGGATAGATCTATATCAATGTCTCTTTTATAAACTGAACCGACACTAATAATCGTCTCAACACTTGATGCCATTTTTGTGTCTCTACTAGAATCTTATGTTTATAATACGCAACATTTTGAAGTATTAATCATAAGCAATTAAATTTAAGTTAAACATAATTATAGGCAACATAAAAAGATCCTAATAAACAGCCGACCCTTTCATCACGGGTACTTCTCCGAGAGCGCATTACTGTTAATCTGATAAAAGCAAACTGGTATTAATAATCCGACTAAAAGTCTAAGTTTATAACTATAAAAAACCTCAGTCTAAAATTATCAACACCAACTCAAGCAAGCCTAATCGTAAGACACCAGCAAAAAACCGAAACAATGCAATAGCTGCCAATTTATGAAGATTAAGCCACAATTGTGTGAAATTACTTCTTGAATCGCAAATATATCATCTACATACCTTAACCAAATTTTTAGAAAGTACATATAAAATTTTGGAAAATGGAAAGTGAGCGTGAATATTTTCCAAAAGTTTGGTTAAGGTATGTAGATGATAAATAAGAGCGTTCTTATCTTATGGAAATTTAATGACCACTCAAATTAATAATTTTTTGTATCAATCGATGGCTTTTGATATAAAGAACAATTAGTATTATTGCGCTAACTTGGTAGCTCTTTAAATAAAAGTTAAATTAAAGATTAAAAAATTAAAAACGGCAATGCAAAATGCATTGATGAGAGTGAGTCAGTGAGACCAGACAAATTGAGAGGTAGAAATGTTTGGAAGTTTATAAATTATTAAAGCTGGTTTTTAAATGTAATAATGTGGTAGTTTGAACAATAGGCTTAACGCCATATTATCTAGTGATAAAAAGTGACCTTATTAAATTATTTTTATAGCAAAACCACAATAATATATTATGCTATTTTATATACCGAGATATCAAAAATTAAATGAGTCGCAAGCGCTTTTGGTTCAAAATATATTTGTCTTAGCTTTTATCATCTTTTTTTAATATTTTTTTAAAATCTGTCACGTTACGTCAGTGGTCCAATATATTGTCTGAAAAGTCTGTCTAGAATTTTCTCACAGCTTGACAAAGTTTTACATCAATTTTAGCCAGAAATCATCAAACTGAAGATTTTTTATTATTCCTATTAATAACATTCTCATTTCTAAAACAAAACATAAAAAAACTTTTGGCGCAATGGAAAAGGTTTTATTTCATAAACATTACTAATGTTTCTAAGCGTTTTAAATAGATTGTTCATTTTATTAAAATAAGAAATATTATCATATTAATTAACAACTAGGTATATGATGAATAGTCGCATCTTATTTCTATAATGATAATTGCATATTTCAGTACAAGCTAAGAGAAATTTACTTTCTCTCAAGCCTGAAGTAATAAAATGTAAATACCAAAAAATATCTATTTAGCTGGTACCTAACCTAGAACATCAAAAGACCCAAATATCAACCAACTTAATCTCCATAAATAAAAAGTGAGAGTTTTATGAGCTCGGTGACAAAAGTCATTTAAAGTTTAAATTTATCTAGCCACTTTATTTAAAGAATTACAAAATTGACGCAATGATATCAATTGCTTCTTGTTTCAAGGCAATAGATTGATACAAAAAATTTTGATTTGAGTGGTTATTAGATTTCCATAAGATGGGAACGATTTTTTTTTTGCCATTTTTGACACCATAAAATGCAAAATTGATAATTTTGCAAAATTTTAAATAGTCACTTTTCAAGCATTAAATTTACTTGGAAAAAATAAGTAAAATTACCATTTTTAGACACTTTAGTAATTAAATCTAACAGTAGATTAGAATTTGATATTTATGGAAAAGATATCAGCACACTACGCTATATCACTGCAAACTCGCATTATTGTCCTCAACACAAGATGACGAGTTTTAATTTTTTATGGGCTAATTTCAAGTTGAGATATTACCGGTAGTATTGCAAATTTTAATACTTTTTCTTGGCAACAACCATTGACAGCCTCAAATTCTTTTAATTTTATGATCTCAATTTAAAATTAGCCCATAAGTCTACAGGTTTGTTAATTTTTGCTTGAATAATGAGAGGTTTAAAAAAGAGCTTAAAATTATAAAAGATTCAGCTAGAAGTAATCGTTTTGAGACTGGAATTATTACAAAATAGTTCGAAAAATTAGATAAAAGAATACAGTCGTTGAAACAACGACTTTTGGAAGCAGCCGAAAAAAAAAACAACGTTCATATCAATACTCACAATTACAAAAAATTTGAAAAAAAGAATTTAAAAATTTAGAATTTCAAGTTGTTTATAACTTTGGTACAAGTCTACAATGTCTCCTTGATAGATAAAACAAGGCTTCTAAAAAACTTGGAGATTTATGAAATTGAAAACTTATAAAATTGAATATGAAAACACAGAGATTAATTTATATTAAAGTTAAAGAACACATGACTTATCTCAAATTTAACAGAATAGAAAAATCCAGAGTTGCCCAACATATATTTGAAAAAACTACAGAATTGATAAAAATAAATAATATTAAACTTATTATTATTATTAATAATAATTGGTTAATAATTATAAATTTCGTGACGTTTTTAAGAGTTTAGAAATACACAGCAACAAAAGACGTCTAATCAACGCGGATTTTAGACCAACCTTTCTTCTCTCTTCTCATTGGTTGAGAAACGGAGCTGTGAGTGTAGTGTAATGATTTATGTACGGATTGCTGGGGTGAAGAATTGTAAGATCAAACCCTTTATTTTTCTTAAACATATATTCACTACATCCTACAAACATTACACTCTAACAATTCATAATTAATAATGATTAATATATAATTGAATAATCAATAATAATCCCCATTCTACATGTAAGTATACTTATATCTATCCTTATGCTTACTTAGCTATGTTTCCTAACTCGGTTGAGGTGCAATCGATGGGTCAGCATTACCAAACAGGAAATGTGTTTGAACTCTATCGATGGGTCAGCATTACCAAACCAGGAAATGTGTTTGAACTCTAATTTACGCAATGTTACCTTTTGTCCATTACAGTAGGTTGATTAGTACGAGTATATAAAATGAAAATTTTTGTAAATTATTTATTTTAATCCTTCACCTAAAGGTGACAACTTTGCTGTCAAAACGTGCGTCGTGCAAAGTAAATTATTTGGTGTTAATGTGAGTTTTTATGTTTGATTCTACACACCGAAAAAATTTAACAAAAAGTCTCTACTTTTTCGTATATTAATTATAAGATCTAATTTGATATTTTTTTGACAGGTGTAAGACAATACCTATATAGGTAATCTTAACAAACAAATCACTTGGGCCACTTGCAAAAAAAAATTTTTAGAAACTTCATTGAAAACTCAATCAGTATTTGTTGATGACGGTGTATTTGGTATCATCTAAACTATAAAATTTGTAATCGAATCCAATTATATTTAGGGTTACACTATAAAAATGAACACTGAAAAAAAAAACACTAAAACATGTAAAAAGCTTTAAATTAATTCAAAATCGTTTACAAAATTAAAGAGATCATAATCATTGATTAAGTATACTTTTAAAAAACAGTTTGTAGGAAATCTTCTTCTTCTTACTTCAAATGGTGTTCTGGCTACCAGGCCATTTCACCAGCCACATGTTTGTAGGAAATGTCTTACACAAATCCTGACTATGTGCAAAAAAAGCATGAAGTACAAAGTCTCTTATCTCTACATCTACGCTTAGAGACATAAAAATTTAAATGCAATTCAGCTGGTTATAAAGTTCAGAAAACGAACTAAATATGTATTATTGTCAAAAAATAAATAAATAATTTAAATATAAAAACTTTTGTCTCAACGATTTTTTGTTCTGAGATGCATCTTCTGTTCGGTCTTACATAAATAATAATTAGGTTTATTTTATAATAAAATATTTAATTTAAATTAACTTAAGTTTTTACAAATAAATTTTTAACAAATAATCTTGTGTTCTCAGTCATTATTTTTCTAAAAATGCAAATAAAGCTTTTTACAATTCGTTGTCAAAAGAATTTAATAAAATAAACAATATTGATCATTTATGTCTTTATGTGTGTAAGCATTATTTACATTATCAGGAGGAGGAAAAATTTGTTTCTAGTTACGGGCTTGCACAGAGTGTATAACTAACGACAATAAAACTGAACTGAAACTCGAAGTTTCACATTTGCAATATCGTTATTTGAAAGTGGTTCATAAAAATTCAAACATTTTCAATTCAGCGGATCGAAATTTTCATGATCCGTGCTCGTAAGTGTTTTCCGGCCTTATAAATCCATCCGTTAGTTTATCAGCAACGCAATTCCAACAATGGCCTCATAAAATCCAAATACGAGGAAAAATTATTTAACTGAATTATATCTGTAGTTCACCTAGAGCGGTTTTCCTTGAATGTGAAGGTTTCCTCTTGTCAATAAATGGCATGTCTAGAGCACCCATAAAACTATTCGTGCAGTTTATAACTTATCTACACACAATTCATCGAAAAGTTTATTCTCCCGCATATTCTCTCCTTGTTTCAGACAGTTTCTCCACGACAATTTTAGGGTACAAACTTTGAAACGAACCAAAAGTTTTTTTATTTGAACTTGATAACTTCTCGACGCATTCACCAAAAATCTCTGACACGTCGTATTAATTGCATTGATGTTTTTTTTCTGCTACATCAAAATTTTCGTCGCAAAAATCGTCTTGTTTATTCGACAAACATCAAATGAATAAATAATGACAAACGATTCCCGGGCCCTCCATTATTTTGGTTCGGTTGAAATCGTTTCTATCATTTATTTATTTTAATTGAGCCCAAAGGTCTGCGCTGATCACATGAGCTCTGATTACTCCATACATGTTATTTTGAAATTAAACCTACCTTTACTATTCAATAGATAATTAGCGTGAATAAACCTGAAAATGTATGAGTCTGAGACAGTAATTTACCAGTAATTGATACTACAAACAGGCATTCGAGTTTTACGTCAAAAGGAAATGAAGCTACCTATAAGTAAATACACCTACCAGCACAAAATTCGATTCATACTTGATTTTCTTAAAAACAAATTTGTTATATATTTTTTTCAGTCAGAGAACTCTTAAGTAAAAATAAAATAATTTCTAACCATTGTTAAGATAAAAAAACAAAAAAATAAGCACTCGATTGATTTTTTTAATTTTTCATCAACGACTATGATATAATGCAAGTATTATACGTCTAGTTTTGAAATACATATAATGCCATATATTATTTGTTTAGAGAATAATAACGAGGGATTAATAGCCATTATTAATCAATGTTAATAAATAACAAAATTTTTCAAATAATAACATAGAACCAAAATACACAATTACAAAAAAATCCTTAAAGTGTCTGTGTCAAAGATGTAGTGCAATTAATAGATTAGTCGTAGATAAAGTCCGATTTACTATAGTCGTAGATAAAGTAGAGTATACAACTCACAATAATGGCTATTATTTCTTCGAAATATTACTCCCTTGCCGCTACGCAGTTTGGTTTGTAAGTATTTCTCGCATTGACTTGTGGTATAATCTATTAACTTTTTTTATTCTTTTTTATTATAATACCTGTAAATAATTGCGATCATTGTAATACTTGTAGTAATTTTTGTCATCTTAATTTAATCCTATAAGAATAAATACAGGGTGTTTCACGAGAGATAATAAACTTGCAAAACTGAATAAGCAACCAGCAATACAATTCTAAAAATAACGTAGTTATTTTTTTTTGTTTACAAATACATTATATAAAAAATCATTTAATCTTTCGGTTAACTGAAGACAAACTAATGCCACTTGTTTGTGAAACATTTCATTGACTTACATGTAAACAGAACCAGTAGCTGTTCTTGCTTTTGGTTTTTTAAAAGGTGGTCAATTTTTTCTTAAGGTAGTTTCAAGTCGTTCGAATATGGTGTCAGCAAAAGTTTTTCTCTACCCGGAAAACGTTGTCTATACAAACTCATCGCGGCAGAGGCATTTTTCCCATATATCATCATGTCGGTTTGTTAATCGTTTGAATACATTTTTTTATTGGTGACAGATTTGACAAATAAAATTTGAAATCAATATCATCTACGTGAACTCTGGAAATGTATTGCTGGTTGTATTTTTAGCTTCGCAGGCTCATCATTACTCGTGAAACAATCTGTATAGTTCTAAATCTAACGGACGCAGCTAGAGCAATTGCTTTAGTAGTTTAGTTCAAGATAATCGATCACAATATTACGAAGCTTAAGTTCTTAGGATTTCAAGATGCAGTGTGCAAAAAGCTGTAGAACTATTTTGGAAAACTGAGAACTACACTAAGAAAGTTGAGTCTGAAAGAAAGCGTTGAGGAAAAGCTCGAAATTATTATTTTCTCACACAGCAAGTGTTGAAAAATAAGGTCACAAAAGATGTTGCTGCTCGTAACTCTTTAGAAGAAGCAAGAAGTGTAGCAATTAGCAAAAAAACAGTAAAAAAAACAAACAAAAAAAGTTTACTTGCAACCAGACCAGCAAATAGCCTCAAGTTAACCAGAGAGCATCGAGTAGAGCGACTACGTTTTGCTCCTGAACATGAGAATTCGAGTGTTAGTGAGTGGAGACAAGTTTTCGTCTCTGATGAGTCGAGATTTTGTCTCCATTTCCCAGATCGGAGAAAAGATTTGCCCAGTGTAATATTAGCCCAAAACTGAAATATGGAGGAGCTTGTATTATGGTGTAGAGCGGCATTAGTTCGGAAGCTCACACCGAAGTAGTCATTGTAGATAAGGAAACAATAAATGCTAACAGGTGTATTAGAAACATTCTGGAACCCCATGTTGTACCTTATGCACCAACTGATGGGAAAAATTTTATTTTCAATCACAATAATGCACTTATAGTGAGCACGTATCTCGATGAGGTTGGTAGGTATTCAGTGTATAAGATGGCCAGCGAGCAGTCTAGACCTAAATCCGATTAAACACTTTTAGGACATGATCGAAAAAAAAGTTCGAAGCAGAGTTCCTACTCCAGTAACTCTGAGAGACCTAAATGTGGCAATAACTTAAATTTTGGAAAAAATCGGCTAACGAGTAATTGCACACCTTATTGAGACAATGCCAGGAAGACTGGCAGCTGTAATTCGAACAAGAAGAAAGAACACACAATATTAAACAGAAGTTTAGCCTTAAGTGTAGGTTTACCACTTTGTTAGGTTTTGATTTAGACTTGAATTTTTTGTAAAATTTAGCATTACTTCTGTTATTGATAAATAAAAAACTGTTGTTTAATTTATGCTGGTTTTTGTTTATACTTATTTAAAATTGCGTAAATTAACAATATTTAATTAAGAAAAATTATATATGCATAATGAAGCAAATTTTGTATCCGTGAGTATAGTATACCGGACTGTAAATGACACTTGTAACGGCTGTTTCCGTGTCGGGTTCTGGGTATCGTAGAGAGAGAGAAGAGTGGCTTTGATGGGGTTTTATTTACAGTATAAAACTATGTACAGAATAAATAAAAATAAAAATAATACTTCTGAACAAAACAAAACGAATCTTCTACTAATTTGTCCACGACCTCGTCTTCAGCGGTCCCTCTTCTTCAGCGGTCCCTCGTCCTCGGCTCCTCGTCGACGGCTTTTCGTCCTCGGCTCCTCGCCCTCGGTTCCTCGTCCTTGACATATCGGCTTCGGTGGCTTGCACTTATAATGGAGGGGAGGTAGGATTCACCCACAGGTTGATGCTCTGTGGGTAGCGGTTTCGGAGAGGATTCTACCAACGGGTTAATGCACCGTGGGTAGCGGTATCGGAGAGAGAGCCCCTAGGTTAATGCTCCAGGGGAGGACGGGTCTGGGGGTGGCTACTTACAAGGTTAATGCTCTTGCAAGTATGAAAATATCGGTGGCGATAGGCGCAATATATAGCCTTTGTTTGTAGGCGAGGGGTATGAGAGGAGTATCATAGCGAAGCGTTGGTGGTGATTCTCGGTGTGGTGGAAATTATACCACCACTACTGCCCTGACGTATACGTATGACCTCGCGGTCACGCGGCCCGAATCAGCTGCTGGGCGTTATCTTGTTTTGTTTACTGAATTATTAGAACGCTTTGTTACACACTAAGCTTATTTTTTTTTATTGTAAAAGTATTTTGTATTTGAAATGATAGTAAATAAATAGATGAGTAAAAAAGCTAACATAGTATTTTCAGTTTTAATAAAAATAATAATAAATTTTAATATTTAAATGAAACAAATGTAGATGTGTATATAAAACTTTTCGTTAAAAACCGCTTTATACCAAAAAATTGGATAAAACCTTTCTAAATCGTGTCGACAACTAAAACTAACATATTTTGAAATAACTGTGATAAAGCAAATTTTTAAAGCGTTAAACAGTTTAGAAAATTTTACAATATATTCAAAGCTCTGACAACAAAATTTTGTAACATTTAATAAGTTTGATTTTTAAAGTTGTATTAAAAACTGAGTTTTTTTAGTTTTAAAAAATTTGTCATTATATAAAATATAAAATTTACGATAAAATTGTAGTTGTATAATGCACTGCGCATTTTTTTTCTACGGTAACGTATGTTTCTCATTGCACAAATAACTTGGTTACAAAGACTCAAAACTGTAAGCTTGACGTTTTTGCATCGTTGCAAAGAGAAGAAATTATCTTAGCATTTTTAACAGGTATTAGTAGAAAAATAAAAATAATTGATTTTGTAAAGTTATTTACCATTAAGAGTCAGCGTATGTTTTGTTGAATTTGTATGACAATAAAGCGACACCCGTGGCAAATGCTAAACATTATAAAAAAGTTTCTTAATAAATACATATAATTTTAAAAACCGAAAGTGAAGGTTTATAATTATTAAAAACAAAAGCAACATTTTTATTTAATATTAAAGATCAGAACAATGTTTTACTAATTTTAAAAACTAGAGATATTTTTTACTAATTTTTAAATTAATAATTTTTTTTAAATTGTAGAAAAAGTCAAAAAAAATATTATTTGGTAATTTCGTTTTAGACTAAGATCCCAGAGCCGCCAGACCTTACTTATTTTCTGATGAACAAAATGTGTACGATAGAATAGTGTTAGTATATACTGTAAACGTACACATACTCGCTAGCTTGTGCCGTGGGCCAATTCTCTGATACCAAGTGCTACAGGTAAGTAAAAGTATTACTCACTTTACTTAAAGTCTAAGGACTACTTTTTACATATGTTTTACAGAATATTGTTAAAAAGTAATAATCAATATTGCCAGACACTTTCTGCCATCGAGAATTATCGCCAGACGCTTTAAACATCGACATAAAAAATCAATCTTATTTATATTCTAAGGCTTTATTGTTATATATAATCTTTAGGGGACTATTTTATTTTTTTTTATAAACAGCCAAACCGATCGTTGGGGTTAAGCAATCCCCACTCACATTTAAAATGATGCTGCGCGCGTCAGAAGTTAATGCCTTTTTAACACAGCTTTGTTGAGATTATATTGTTAATAATCTAATAAAAGTCTTGCATTTAGCCTACAAAGAAGTAAAATAGTCTTCCAAGTATCATATAAGAAACAAGTCTCAGATTATAAGTAAAATTAATTTTTTTATGTTGATGTTTAAAGCGTCTGGCAATAATTACCGACGGCAGATAGTGTCTGCCAATATTGATTATTAATTTTAAACAATATTTTGTAAAGCATATATGAAAATGAGCCTTTAGACTTTAAGTAAAATGAGTAGTATTTTTATTTACTTGTAGCACCTGGTATCTGAGAATTGGTCCACGGCACAACCTAGCAGGTATATGTACGCTTATAGTAGATACTAATACTATTCTATCGTACACATTTTGTTTATCAGAAAGTAAGTAAGGTCTGGCGGTCTTGGGATCTCGAATTATTACTTTTTTACTAAAAAACGGTATATTTTACTTTTGTAGTAGATTGATTGTGATCGGTCACTTTTTGTAACAGTTTCAACTTAATAAAATGCTTTATTATCATGTAATGTAAATTGTTCATTTTTGTAATTATTATTTCTTATTCTATTGTCATTAATTGGATATTCTTTTCTGTTTGACAATAAATTTATTATTATTATTATTATTATTATTTATTGAGGTACACTAAGAAACTTGTCAATGAAATCTTTTTTGTCTGAAATTTCACCAGCTATTTCTTAGTTTAAAATTTTACTATCTTTCTTTTCGACTTTCTCTTTGTCTTTTTAGACTTTGACAGTGTCAAAACAGTTACCTTTATGGTCGAAAACATCGTTAGTTTTAAGATTAAAAAAATGAGCTTTAAAAAGTTTTTTCAATTCATTATTGTCTTCTCTACAACGAAGATATTTTGCTGTTTTAAGTGTTTAAAAAATACTTAGTAAAAATATATCAGTAGGTATGTTCTAATGACAGTTTACCAGTTTAAAATATTTTAAAATTATTGGGCTTAAAAAACAAATGGTATTTTTAATAATTTATTACGGATTTGAGATACATTTTATAATTGCTTGTGTATTTATGTACATTGTTCTAGTGGTGAAAATTTTATTTACAAGTGAGTTAAATTGAGACGGCTTAAGCGACATTGCCAGTATAAAAATTGTTTAATTTGGCAAAAAATTCGTTTGGGCAGCTTCGATTTTAACGAAATCCTCGCTCTCGACTTCGCTCCAATGTCCAGAATCCACTATATGTTTAAACAAGTCTGGAGGCTGGTGCAGCTCCGGTCATATTTCAAGGATCGTATCCTGTTCGGCTAAACTATCCGATAGGGAATGACTGCTGCCTGGAATCGGTTCTGGAAGACCGTCGTCGAGGACTTCAGTGACTTCTTCAAATTTACTACTGAAAAAAACAAAGCTTGGAATTATAAAAAATCGTAGACTCGCTTTGGAAATATCCATCTCTAGAGATCAGTTCGAGTCAAACTGAGATCCAATTTCGAGAGATATGTATCAGCTATTTTTAGCTTTAAACCAATTCGTGATATTTATTGTATTAGGAACTGATTTTGATTAAGTTCGGGATGGTCCTGACGGGACACGTTTATTTCCCTGAGGGGTGGTCGTTGAGACTCCGCAATAACTAAAAATTTTTTTTCTATAGTACTAACAGTAAATAAAGTCAAAAATAAAAAAAATGTAAATATTTTTAACTAGATTTTTTTAAATTTCTGCAGCATACAGGGTGTTTTTAAAGTTATTTTACAGATTTCACAAATGATAAACTCTTGTTAAAATAATGCTAAAAATCAAATTTGCTTTATACAAATGTTTATAGTTTTCGAAATAAACAGTGTAAAACTTTCTTTTCACAAAATTGTTTTTGTACGAGATACGATGTATTATAGCAATTTTTTTGAACTATAGGGTATCATTACACTATGTACAAAATCTTTGCCTTATAAATCTAATCTAAACAATGCTAAATTATATTAAAATTTACTTTTTTAAATGTTGCTGCTTTTTAAGATGCTGTATAAATTTAAAAACAAATATTTTTGAAATGCACGATTACGTGTATTTAAAAAAACTTTTACACTGTATATTCCAAAAATTATAAATATTTATATAAGGCAAATTTGTATTTATAGCATCTTTTCAACGAAGCTATCATTTGTTAAAATTTTTAAAGTTCTTTCAAAACCACCTTGTATATCTTAAAAAGTAACTACATTTTAGGTAATTTTGAGTAGCTAGCATCGTTTTAATTAAAACTTTCAACAGATAAAATTTTTGCACATTAATCACAACCTATATATCATTTAAATTGCTATATTTTGTAATACATCATAACTTGTACAAAAATATTTTTTTCGAAAAGAGATTTTACGTAGTACATCTCAAAAACTACAAACATTTGTAGACAAATTTGAGTATTTAACATTTTTTTGACAAAAACTTTTACTTTTTAAAATTTCTACACAACATTTGATAAATAAATAAATAATTTTATGGTGGAAATATTTCAGTGGTTTTTAGGTCGCAGCTATAGCTTTTGACATGGCCTAACAATCATTGGTGGCCGGGACTAACAGATCAACGTTTTCTCCGATAAACAAGATAGCTGCAGTTAGCATATGAATATGTAAAATCGATTTTTTTTTATCAACAATTGTTAAAATAATGATATGTTAGTATCGGAGGCGACAGAGAATTTAAAACATACAATTGGCATTTCTGTACTTAATTGCATTCACAGATGACAGCGTCAAAGTGACTGAGTCTGCGCTTTAATTCTGCGGATAATTCTAATAATTCAGATTTGAAAAGAAATTTATAATAGTGATTCTCTTCTAGAAGTTTTATGCTTTTGTAATTTTAATATTTTTGAAATTATGAAAAGACCATAAATGCATATAACCTCAACCGAAAATAATATTTTGTTAAAAATAAACAGATTTTTTGTTTGTTTTTAAAATTGAAACTTTATTTATTAAAATATTATCTTGTGCAAGTTTTATTAATTCGTAATTTTTCTAAAATATTTAATAAAAAAAATAGTATGTATCTCTTAACAAAAAAAATATGATCTACTTATTCTAAACTAAGTGAAAAAGCTATTCTTCAAAATCTAATTTTGCAAATTTTGTTTATTTTTTTTTGTTGTAGATGCTCTCTGTTTTGTCTTAACATTTGCTTCTTAAAATATAATTTAGATTCTAAGCTCTTCTTTAAAAATTTAGAAAAATGTTTGTAATCTTAGAGTTTATTTAAAAGAAAACTTAATTTTGTAAAAATCATTTTTTATAATTTTTTTGTAAAATGCATCTTTGTCGCGCTAAATTCTAATTTTTACGATTTGGTATATTTGTATCTGGTTGCCGTATTATTGCAAAAAATCAGGTGATCTTTTTAAAACAAATCTGTGACATGATATAACAAGTTAAATAAAAATTTTGTTCAAAAAAATGTGTACTGAGTGATTCAACATTACGTGACACAATTGTAATTAATATACCGTACTACAAAAGATAAAAATTTGTATTTTTTTTTGTCTAATTTCAAAAAATAACAAAATTTTTGGCTTTTAATATTGGGTATAAAAACTTTTTTTTATACAACTCAAAAAATTTTTAACGGATTTCTTGTAAAAGCATCCTACTAAAATTATCAAAAGGTTTGAGAAGATTGCACTTAATATATAAGTGATTGTCAAACACAGACCATACTAAAAAAAAACATAAAAAAAACTCCAGCTTACAATAGAAGTTACAATAAAAAACTTGTCTTTAAACAAATTAGAAAAGTGGTAACCAATGTTAACGACTCTATGCAGTAAAAAGCGAACTAAAAAAGTACAATGATTAAAGAATTGATTTAAACAAAGTTCAGAAGCGGGTTTCAGTCAATGTTTCCGCAGTCCAAAAATTGCCCAAGCAATGAAATTAATCAAGAATGGATGGTCAGAAATATCCATTACTTTAATAGAATAAAATTAGTGAGTTTCCAAGTCTTGTTATTAATGTCATAAATAAATAATAGCGGCAAATATTAAAGATTAGAATTTTTTATTTTTAGTAACATTTTTTTTATATTTTTCACTTGATTTTGGCATCATAATCTACTTTATACGCCCACAAATCAGGGCGTAATCTGTATTTTTATAGCACTAAATTTCTTAAAATTGCTAGGCAACAATAACAGATAAATAACTATACATTCGTCCAGCTATCAAATAAACGTCTTCAATTTTGTAAACGCCACTTTTTACATTAAATAACAATTATCATGATGCTAACACTACAAAAGCACGGAGCGTGACAGTACTTTTTCTTGAATTTTGGGCTCTTACCTGTTGAAACATTTTTCTAAAATGCACGTTTTCATCAGTTTCAATTTTGGAAAATTGCAAAACAGAAAATAACAACATACCGTACCCTGGCAATGACAAGATAGTCAACTAATTAATCTAGATTTTGTTCACAGTTTAAAATAAATACCGGAATTTTAAATATTCTTTTGAATTGAAAAATGAAAATCATCCAAAATAAAATAAAACGTTGTATGTACCACAGACGTAATCGTCACTAATGATCCTTGCAAAATTAAAAACCTTCCTACGTCGGGCTTTAAACATTCCCTCGTCGTACTATAATCCTCATAATTTTGGTCTTAATACAAAATTAACTATTATTTTTTTGTTTAGAAAATTTTAAAGTAAAATTTGGTTTGTTTTGATTATTAATATTTATCTTAAAATATTGTTCTACAAAAACGTTGACCTAAAAGACATGTAGTTGTCGTTTGTGATACGTTTTATAATAATTTAATTCTTAGATTAATTTTTTTTACTAATTAAGATAAGAAAAATTGTTGATTTTTATCATTTGTGGTTTTGTATCTCAGGCTAAAATTGTTACACCTAATTTCGAATCAATCTAATATGTATATGTACATATTTAACAATCTTCTTAGATTGAATTAAAAAATTTAAAAATAAACCGGATTTATCTTTTATTCTTGGCTTTATTTACTGTACTACTAAATCTATAGTAAAAACTGTCGGTGGCATAAAATCCCGAAATTAGATTGTCTCGTTTGTCAAAAAGCATAGTCGACGTGTGGTTTTACACGTTATGAATCGCAAAGCAAACCTTTCAAAACTGTCAATATCAGCGTGTAGAAGACGATCTTTCCGTTTCCTCCTTCTGCGTCCTTTGAAGGATAATACAAAATGAAAGAAGGCTAGCGCAACGAGCTGCCCTGCCGCTACATATGAGAGCCAGAGTTTGTGAGGGCAAATGAGAGGCACGGCTCCCATGGGGCCGTACAGTAGACTTTTCTTCCATCCTTCCAGCCACGAAAATACAGACCAACAACGAAAAACACGCGACTCGCTCCTGAAACAACACTAAATTTAATTACACATTGAAGATTTCGCAAGGTAAAATATGTAACTGCGACAAAAAGCAAATATTTTACTCTGACATATTTTATTGTTACCGGAAAACTCGACAATAGTTGAAATGCACAAAGCGGGATGCTTGATTGGGAAACAATAGGAGACATTTTTCAATTTGACTCGGTCAACTTTATTAAAATAGAAAAAACTAAAAGCGGTTCAAGTCTCTCATGAGGTGGAACAGCCAACGCGAAATATTACAGACGGATCATAAAACATAGAGCGACTATCAATTTCGAATAAATGGCTTTTTTATTAGCTCGTATGTGGAAACGTATCAATGTTTTGTGACTCCAAATATTATTTATTTCATATAACCCAAAAGCCGACATAAATTTCGCAATTTTATTTCAATTTCTCATACCAAAAAGTTTTTGCTACACATTATAAATTTTTGAAACACAAACCAAAAAAAAAAATCAAATAAATATTACAGATTTTTATTTGTACCAAATTATTTAAACTAAGTACAAAATTTAATAATTACTGTAATTACTCCAGTTACTAAACTATTTACCGAATGTGTAGAAACTATATACATATTTCTCGATTGCTTACAAATAACTGTTATAAATTAAAATAGCTTATTTTAATTTTTTGTTAAAAACGCTATTTTGATAAATGTACTTATTCGAAAATTTTAGCAGTAACTAACTTATTGAGTGCGTAATCTCCTTTGTGATATACCTTATGTGCTTCGACACGCAACGAGAATAGATAAAATCCTACTAAAAATCGACCTTGGTTCCATAAAAGCTAGTGATAGGACAGTATTGACTGGGCAGTGTCACTTAGCAAAAAACTACGGCTATAACCAGCACACCTCTAGCGATTAATCAAGACAATAGTAATGTGTTTGAAAAAATATTGTTTTATCATTTTTGTCATGAGAATTTAATTTAGATACATTTTTGTCTCCTACATTTTTTTTAAAAAACGCACTCCGCTTTCGACTTATATTTAAAAAACCGGGAACTTGCGTATAGCTTACAGCAGAACGGTCACTCTGTGCTGACATTTAACACCTAAATTTTTTTTAATAAATTACAATATACAATTTTATTTAAGTAATCATTTCGGCCAACAAAATTAATACAAATTTTGAATGTAAATCATGTTATATCGTTTCAGCTAATAAAAAACTTGTCTTATGGACTCGTTCTCTAAGCCAGTTTTCACGCTGTAATATGCGTCTTTACATCCTTTCACTATAAATAACTACTAATATTTTCCAAAAATCCCAGTAAAGTTAGCATTTATCTTTTTTTTTAATACAAGAGGGGCCCGAAGCGCGAGCCGCACACCGAGACTTACGCCCATTGTGTGCTACCTCTCGGATTAGTACTACTGTAGTAGCCCTGTGCCTCTGATGAAGCTCAGTACCTTGTCTGCAAGAGCCTTCTTGATAGCACTGGGCTTCAGATATCGAGAGCCCAGGTATAAATCTCTGATGCCTGCAAATGCAGGGCAGTAACAGAGAATATGAAGAGAAGTTTCCTCATCTTCAGCACAACCTCTGCAAATCTCGTCCTCGCTGAGTCCGTTGACGTGCAGGTGTCTTTTTTGTAGGCAATGTCCTGTATACATGCCTACCACTAACTGAAGGTCTCTACGATTGAGACGCATCAGGTTTTCACTGCGTGCCTTGTCTGGTCCTTTAATAAAAATCCTGGATTGCTGCATGCCATCTTGAAACTGCCATTCAGAGAGATGGCGGGATTCTATCCACTTATAAAGTGTGTCTTTCTGTCGTCTTTTAGTAACGCCAAGAGCCGGTTCTGCCCCGATAAAGTTCATTTGTGAACCCTCTCGAGCCAGAACGTTAGCCCTCTCGTTAACCGTTAGACCACAGTGTCCTGGTACCCAGCAAAGTACAACCTTTTTGTTGCACTCCGCCAATTCCTGTAATCTGTTGTGACATTCCCAGACAAGCCTCGATGAGTACTTGCACGATTGCAAGGGCTGCAGCAAAGCCTGACTGTCGGTGCAAATGCAGATTCGCCTGTTTGACAAAGCTCTCTGCACGCACTCAGTCACACAAGCGAGCAAAGCGAAGATTTCCGCTTGGAAAACGTCAACATGTTTGCCCAAAAGTATTGAAATTTTAACACCGGGCCTACATGTAGATATTCCTGAGCCCGCTCCATTGTGGTGAACCGATCTGTCAGTATAGCAGACGAGCCAGTCCCCCGTTCTTAAGCTGCTCGTTTTTTCACACCAGTTGTCACGTGGTGGAATGTTCACAAGATCCTTGTGATTTGTAGCAATCCTGGGGGTCATACTGTCGTCCCTTATTTCAAAAATGGGGTCCAAATTCAGCATCCTAGTGGATATTGTCTGATGACCCTTTCCGGTTGGTGTTTTCCACCGATTTGTACCGCGAAGTCGTAGGAAACCCATTGTAGCAGACTTTTCCACAACAAAATGAAGTGGCCGAATCTCCACAATGAGCTCCATGGCTGCGGTCGGTGTAGTTCCGAAGGCCCCTGTGATTGTCAGGCAGGCCAAATGCTGAACCCGTACCAAACACTTTTTGGCCAAGCATTTATCTTAGAATTTACCTGACAAATTTTTTGTTTACAGAAGGTTAATTACATTTTAAACAATTTAAAAAAAAATTATCGAAACTTTAGCTGCAAGTTTTTTTACAAAAACCGAAAGTAGTTCAAATGTATCATAGAATTAAATTCGAAATAATTGAAAAATAAATTTTAGCATCGTACAATTAAAAACGCGGTTTATGAAAGGACATTTAAATTTAACATACGGGTAGCTGTTTACAAACACAGAATTTTGATGCACCACAAATTTAAAGCAAATATGAATGAAAAAAGTTAAGTCAAACTATTACCAAAACAATTAGAGCCAGTATAAAAAAATGTTTTTCTCCGGAATTATAAAAGTTTATATTTTCAACAAAATGGAGCATCCAGCCATAATGCACAAATTACATTAAACTTTTTAAATAATACATTTTGAGATAAGTAAATATATACTCACAAATCAATAAGATAACAAAATCTTTCCTCTCTAGACTTTTTCTTGTAGAGATTTTTAAAAGAACATTTATAAAAGAAGACACAACAACGTAGAAGACCTAAAAATAGCTCTGAAAATGGCATTTATAGTGTGAACTGTATCTATATTATAAATACTTTAAGATTTGGTGTTAGAAGAAGGTATCAGTTGTGAATCGATGCTAATAATGCTGTTTTTGAAAATTTATTGTAACTAGATTAGTAGTTATTATTATATCGACTTTTTGTTTAAAAACCGTTGTTTTTTAAACCGTGCAAATCGTTTTTTTCCAAATTTATTACCTTATACAGTGTGACTTTGAAGTATGTTTGGAAAATTTAACCAGTTGTAGTATAAAAGAAGTTGAAATAATCTAATTTGCCTTATACAAATGTTAATAGTTTATGCACTCTTTAAAACTTTTTTTTCAAATAACATTTTTAAGATACACGATGTATGACAACACTGTTTTTGACCATATAAATTTAGAGATTTGCGATGTAAAAGTTTTTACTCAAAAACATTGTTGTCATACATCGTATATCTCAAAGATAGTGTTTTAAAAAAAAAAAGATTTTAGCGAGTATTTCAAAAACTATAAACAGTTGTATAAAGCAAATTAGCTTTTTTAGCATTGTTTCAACAATGGCTATCACCTGATAATGTTTGTAGAATTTTTTTGAAATACACCTTGTATATCTAATTTTAACATTAAAACTAGAACTATCACCAGAAAAAATTGTTGCATAGGTTGCAGTCACACACTATATATTAAAAAAATTGCTGTTATACATTTGTATCTCGTTCAAAAAAAATTTTTTCGTAAAAAAGTTCTACAAAGTGTATCTCAAAAACTATAAACATTTGTATAAAGCAAGTTGAGTTATTTTAACTTCTTTTATTATGTACTATTGCTGGTTAAATTTTCCAAACATACTTCAAACTCACCCTGTATAGAAATCCAATTTGCACCACTTTGATATAATTTTCTTTCGTGAAAATGCACTTTTGCTATAGATTTCGCGTTTTTGCATCAAAACAATACAAGCGTGACTGCAAAAACGTTAAAAGTCTTTTTTTTAAACAAATATTAAAAAAACCCAACGTGATGCAATTTTCAATCAATTTATTGAAAATTTATTTTGTTTAAAAAAATATCCTGTTGCTTCTACCAATATTTACATTAAAGATTGTTGTTTACTTATGAAGGAATCTATATAATCTATGTAATGTACTTTCTTAAAATTCTATGTTTTTTTTATTTTGTTTATGTGTGACTTTATGCAAACATATAATCAGTTCATATTCTTTACAGTACTTTAACAACATGCATCCATTTTGATTTCTCGTACTTTTTTTTAGTTACCAATAATATCTTTTGTACTATAAAAGTAATTTTTTTTACTCCTACGTTTTAGATCTCGGTCTACGAATATAATGTCATTTTCGTTAATGTCGTTTTTAGTGATTTTTTAAATCATTAATATTTCTTTCAAAATAAATCAACTAGATAAATTTTTTTATTCAATTAAATTGAGTTTGTTAAATTTAAAAATTGAGGTAGACGTCGCACTACTCATACTTCTTTTCTAATTGCACAAATTATAATTTTTTTAATTAAATATCTCGTAATGGTTTTTACTTTATTTTGGTTTTAATGAATGCCTCGTTTGCATACTAACAAACATCAAACAGCTGTGATACGTGGAAAATATTATTTATTCAAACCGCGATGTCCCAGGTAAAGCAAGCGTAGGCCGAAATGAATTCTGAATCACATATTCTGTAAATGTAGGGAATGATATCAACCAAATAAAAATAACGCGGCCGACATTCGAATGACGGTAATTAAAACTATGTTCGTTTTTTACACGATGCGTAAATTTTCGTTTTCGTGTTAATTAACGGAATGAAGCAACCCAACTGAAAAGTTCTCAATTGTAAAATTTTGTGACCTGTGCGAAGCAAACAACGTTTTACTAATCAAATTTTTGTTACTGGTTTTTTGCTTTCATAAAATTTAATTTTAATTGAAAAAAAATTTTGATTTTATTTTAGTTCAAGTTTACTTTGTATTGACAATTTTCTAATAAAAATAAAATTACATAAAGGGATATGAGCTTAAAGCTTCTTCGTCCTCTTAACTATCCTCTTTGAATTTATGAACAGACAAAGTTTGCTTGCTAACAATGCTCGTCCTGACATAAGCATTGTTGAAACTTGTTTGACCTGCTTAAAAATCACACGAAATTAATTTTAAAAATCCGATTCAAAACAATATTAGATAACCCGTTTCTTTAATTAAAATCTTTCTCTGAAGTCGCATATTTGATTTCAATAAAGACTGAAAAAAACAGTTCTTTTGTATTTCGGTGTTACCAGTCGAAGCAACTTAATACCACATACCTAAAATGTTAGATTCCTGTTCTTTGTACGACAAATTGATTAAAACGTTTTCTTTGTAATTCGCTCTTCTAAAACAGAATATTTGACATCGTTTGAGAGTCAAAGTAGAAATTTTGCTTAAACGTCAAGAGTCGAATAACAAGAATATGACGAAACTAATTATTTTTATGCAGTAAATGCATGCTAGCTTTGTCCAGAGAAATTTAATTTCAACGTTTATCTTCATAAAGTCGGCTACCTGCTACGTTTCAATGGAAACAGAAACACTTAATTAAAATATTCCTTACCTGACGCAAAGCTGCAGGAACACCGTTACCACCCATGTTACTTCCAGAAAAAGAACAGAAGCTGAAATGCCACTGAAAGAAAAAACAAATTAATTTACTTCGTATTAAATTAATTAGATATGAGATTTATTATTTGCAGAGTGTTTCAAGTCGTTTTAAGAAGATAAGCAGTGTCGCAACTAAAGAATATTGGTGACTAAAGAGAAATTTTTATATTTCGTTTTTTAAAATGTCAAGTGGTTTGCTACTTAATTAATAAAAAAAATTAATAAATTTTAGTAAAAAAAAATATGTTTAAATCAAAATTTTTATCTAACTAAATATAGCCGCGGTCAACTTTAAAAAAAAAGTTGAGTAAAATAGAACAAATAACGATTTTCATTATTATTTATGCAATTTTTTTTGAATATTTATATTACACTAGTGTGCGATAATTTAAATTCTACAGCGCAAAATAAGTTTAAAACACGACTAAAAGTAGAGCGCCGTAAAATGGTTAACGCAAAAGATTTGCTGTAAATTTTTTGACATACAATTTTGTCAATGAAATTATAAACTACAACTTTACTAAGTATTTTTTTTTAATAAAAATAAAAAATTACAATTTGAAGTCCTCGAAAAAAACTGAATAAATCTATAATTAACAAGAAGTTTTTGCAAGACTAGCTGCCATTTTCTCTAAAGCTAAAAAAGTTTTTTTTTCTTATTTTGCATCTGTAGCATAGCCTTATACAATTTATTAGTTAATTTAGTATTTATTTGCGTGCTAAAAAGTAACTAGTACATTTTTTTAAGGTTGGTATTATCAGACTTTAAAAAATTGAATAAAACGTCATAAATATCAGCATTATAACAGGTTATAATTTTATTTGAAGAAAATTTTGTTGCACATTATGATCAGTGTTTCTTATCAAGATGTTTTTGTGTGTGTTTCAAGTAACTTATAAAACACTCGAACAGTGGAGTAAGCCGCTTGAACAATGAGGTAACTTTTTTTTGGGAGAGGACGCTTTAAAACAGCTTTCAACCACCACTTGCCACCTCCATAGTTTTTGATGATTTATAAATTATTTGTTAGATAAGCATATACATAGCACTGCTTAGTCTAAAATAATACTGAGAGGATGCGAATAATGTTCGCCATTTAGTAATTAAAGAAATGTTGCAATGTTTTTAGAGATTTTCTTATTGTGTTTATGCTAATTAGACTAATTAAGCAATAAGCGTTACGGTTATTAGCATTACTACTAATATTAGAAAATCGACAGTTTTTTTTTGAAGTATGGAATTAATATTTTTTATCAATGTTTATATTAATAGCGACCGTTTTCAATTTCCGGAGTCTAATTCTTGGGAGCTACATTTTATTGTAATTTTAGAAGCTCTGTTTTACATTTTATTAATTTAAAAATTCAAAAATACAATTTTACCAACTTGAAAAGTCAGAAATGATAATTTCTAGAGCTTACAACAAAATCTTGTATCAAGTTTTAAATCAATAAACACAAAAGTAACACTTTTATTTGTAATAATTTGAAAATTTGAAAAGACACAATTTTACTAATTTTATAGGTCGAAGACCAAATCTTTTACTAATTTGTAAATCGAAGACAACAATATTTTTGTAATATTTTAAATGTTGGTAATATTTTACCGAATTCTAAAATCGAAGGCGACATTTTTATACAAAGATTGCATTTTATTTTCATTATGAGAGTAGGAGGCAAAATTTTCGAAATGCAAGAGCTAAAGGCAAATTTTTCTTATGAATTTTGTAAGCCAAACGTTATATATTTTAAAAATTTTTGAAACTAAATTCAACATTTCTTATTAGGTTTTAAATTAATAAAGTTATGGCTGCCACGCAATCTGAAGACGCAATTTTATCAAATTTATAAGTCAAAGATAAAACCTTATGAATTCTTAAATCAAAATCAACTTAACTTTTGTAATATTTAAAACTAAAAACAACAACATTTTACTAATTTTAAAGTTCAAAAATGCAATTTTAATAATTTGTAAAATTAAAATAAATCATTTTACAATTTTTAAAAATAAAAAAAAAGATATTTAATCAAGTTTTAAATGAATACAGACTTTCTATTATTTTTGAAAGTCGAAGCAAATATTTTTCTGTCTTAGAATTTCAAAGTCTCAGTTTTGCTAAATGCTGATGCCGGGGGCAATATCTCTTATCAATTTTTAAATTAAAAAGATCAAAATTGGCTGCATTAACTAATTTACCGAGTCATGAATGACATTTTATTAATTTCAAAAGTTAAAAGCCATATTTTTTAATTAACAATAAAAACTATACAGGTGAAATAAAATATTTCACCTGTATTCGTCGCGACGTTTCGACGATATATTTCGTCATCTGCAAGGCGAAGAATTTTTTCACTTGTTTAATATGTGTGTCATTGCCAACCGTCAGAAACAGCCATAAATAAGAAAAAACAATAAACAAATTCTTACGCACCAACCCTCAATAAAAAAATCAAGAACGTTAAAACATGTTAAATTGTAATTAACTCGTATATTAATGGACGACTAATAATCGCGTCGATTAAGGTATTCACTCACTAAACTCGTTTTTTCTTTAAACAGTCCCGGTTAATATTAATTACCTTCATTGACATTGGTTATTAAATTTTTATTAGTTAAGGTAAAATTGTTAAACAGCTTTTTCTTTCCTTGCAATAGAATCTTAGTTGAACCATTTTGGCATCATAATGTAACATATTTTACGGTCTGTTAAAATATTTTTTAGTTTATTAGTTTAAGTAATAGTTCAGTTTCAACGCAATCAGATACTAGTGGAAAACTGCATTCAGTTTTTCTTATCAGTTTTTGCTATTCAGTTTTTGCAATCAGCGACTCAATTTTAAAAGACGGAGGTAATACTTTAACAGTTTCTGGAGCCGAAAGCGACATTTCTTATCAAGTTTTAAATAAATAAATATAAAGACCATATTTTTTGCAATTTAAAAAACTTGAGACAGCTCTGAGAGCCTATAAAGAAATATTTGACTACTTTTAGAATCTGGAGGCAATATTTGTTAAAACTAAAAGTAAAAATTAAAAATCTGTTAATTGCACTGCCTAGAGTTTGTTGCCACAAAGCCTACCTGTGACATTAAAAATAAGAGACAAGATTGAAAAAAATTCCAGATCGGGATGATCCTGATTAAGTTTTCAGGACTTAGCAAACTTTTCTTTTTTTGATACATTACGCAATTTTAGAGCTCGCATTAAAAGTGTTTAAATGTAATTTCGGTTGTACAGACGCAATTTAACGAACCGAGAATCCTTAAGGCAAAGTTACTTTTTATTATCCTTGCCCTACCATTATTTTCTTAAAAAAATGGGTCAATCTAATTGATTTTAAAGTCACTAAATCAGAACGTCGTAAAATTTTTAAATCACCTTTATACTACAAGCTAGCCAACAGTTCTTTTATGTCTGAACTTAGTAGGCTTAGTTTATGTCGCTATAAAACGAAACAAGCGAACACCAACAAATTGGTGATTTATGACCGAAAGATGCTTTGCGTTGTGTCATATAAACCGCAAAAATTTTCCGAAATTTCCAGTGACACACCTTGTTTTCGTCTTGAGTTTTCAACGCACTTACATTACTAAGTTAGATTTCTTCCACTTTCTACTTCATTCACCCTTCTTTAAGAAAATTCCAAGGCATTCGTATGGAAATTTTGTATATGGTACGTGCTTTCGCATTTTAGTTGCTCACAATGAGGCTTTTATTAATATTTTACCAGAAAAGTTCGCAGACACGGAATTTAACATAATCAAATTGGATGCCGTATTGCACAGAAAATGCGATATTAAGTAGGTACACCCGTATTCGATCGCAAAAAATTGGCCTTGAAATATGACTCCTTTTCATTATCAAGCCCGTAACCGTGTAATAACCGTTTACATTTTCATTTTCGTCTGTAATTCTCGTTTTTAGGCCTAAGCCACTCCATTTAAGCAAAGCAATAAGAAACCCGAGTGTTAGATACTTTCTTTTCAGTAATAACCAACATTCCTCTTTGTAAAAGCTTTTTCCGAGCATGACAAGGAGGTAAAAGCTCGAATTACTATAGTCTAGTTTACATCGGACATGCGAGAATGGCAAACGGTTGTTTCCGGCAACGTTTATAGCCCATTAAGACTTGTATCCTATAATTCTTTAAGACAACTTTTTCCTCCAGGTTCATAGTCACCAAGAGCAGGATTATCATATTTTAAAAAACACCCTCGGTTATCTTATAAAGTCAGAGGCATAGAAATTTGTATTTTCTTGACCTTAATAAAGCAGAAAACCCTCGGCCCAATTTTAGAAAATTGTCATTTCTTACGCTTTCTGTCCTTAAAGAAAATACAAAAATAAATGAGATGTGTTTTTGTCGCAAGTGTCTGGTAGAGTAGAAAATTAATTTCAATGCTGGTTTAATCTAGCGCCTTTGATAAATAACGGTTTAAACCAGAGTCTAATTAAAATATCCAGTGTAATGTTTCACCGGGTTGTTGTGGTTTTGTTGGCGTCTTCAGACACGACCCGAGGTGTTAAATTCTTAAGTGAAATTTGCCATTTTAGTGTATAATAAAAATATCCTATTCTAATCTTATTATTATACGAGTTGTATAAAACGATAATTATTGCGCGAATGCGTTTTGAGCACGAGGAGCGAAGCGAAGAGTGCTTAAAAACAATGAATTTAACAATTCATTTTAGATAATAAGCAAAATAATATATAATTTTTCATAATTTACATTTTTCTACTTATTTTTATGTAATAGAGTAAAATTTTGCAAACTATAATAGACCTACTAAAGCACTAGTGCTTTAATGCCAATAAAAACATTTAAATAAGTGTAAACAAGTTTTTTAAAAACCCAAATTATAAAAAATCTAGATACACTATAATGAATTAATACTGTGTGAGTTGGCAATAAAGTTACAAAAATTTTTTTTTGCAAGTTTGTTAAGATTACGCAGATAAGTTACGTTTTATAACTGTCAAAAAAAACACCAAATAAAATTTTATAATTAATCTATTTTTAACAATAATAATAATTTTATAAAATATAAGGTTTAAAGTGTGCACCGTTATTTTTATTCTATAAAAATTTTTGAAATTAATAAAAAGCAAAACCTGTTTGTAATAAAGGCCTTTTTACAGATTTTTGCGGGTTTCACTCTATTCGAACGCAAGTGTTTCTCACAACATCTCCAGTCAGAATAGAACGTCGATTAGGTTTTGTTTTTGCAACATTATTTGTATTTAAAAGACGTTTTACAATCCGCATGCAGTGTTATTTAAACATAATAAAATCTGCAATTACTTCGGAGCAAATTTATTAAAATTAGACGATGAGTGCAGGAAAATATGCCAACCATTAATTTTATTGCAAAGTCCACTTTTGAAGAACGCCATTGCAATAAAAGTCTTATGTCTCAATTCTAAAACTATATTAACAAAACTCTAGCAACAACTAATGACAACTTATTTAGTAACATTGCGGTACCTTCTTGCTGTTCGAATGGGTAACTCATTGTCACCTTTCTTAGCTGACTTTTTTATGAGCCGTTTTATAAAGGATCTAGAAAGTAAGCTCAAATATTTTTCAAATGTTGTGGATGACATTTTTGTCATTTTTGACAACAAAAAATGTAAAACTGATAATTTTGTCTAAATTTTAAATAATCGCTTTTAAAGCATTAAATTTTTTTGGAAAAAAGAAGTAGATAAAAAGTTACCATTTTTAGACACTTTAGAAATTGAACGTAATAGAATAGAATTTGATATTTATAGAAAAAATACCAGTGCGCTTCGCTACATCACTGCAGAAGATCATCGTTATTCCAACACAATATATCATGATTTGATTTCTTTATCGGCTCATTAATTTTCTCTTGAATAATAATATGTTTGAAAAAACGCTCAAAATTATAAAAGATGCAGCCAGGTATAATAATTTTGAAACTGAAATTATTGATGATATAGTTCGAAAAATTAGGTATAGAAAAATGGTGACTGAATCAACAAGTTTTGTGAACAAACCAGAGAAAACAACTTTTGTATTAATACCTTATGCTCTTTCAATTACAAGAAATTTGAGCATAATTTTCAAAAATTTAGACTCCTAAGTTCTTTGCAACTCTGGTACAAGTCTACAAAGCCTTTTCAGTAACCCAAAAATAAAACAGGGCTTTTAAAAAAGTCGGGAATATATGAAATTAATTGAAAGTGCAGTCTTGATAATCCGACCACTGGTTAATCCGAACAATCTCGTTAATCCGAACATCTAACAAAAATAAACAAGAATTACACATTTAAGAGACCCTCGACGCCTTGATTGTAATGCATGAACTACGCAATAAGACTATAAAAACTGAAATGAGCTCCAAACAACCAAAAATTGCAGACTTTTTGCTGCCGAAACTATAAGTTCCGATCTTAATACATTTAGATGTGCAGTTTTTTTTAAGTTTATTTTTTTGTTTATGTTAAATTAATACTAATTTTTATTTTATATACTTACAAAATTTATTTTAATATAAATTTTTGTATGTTTGATTGGTCATCACTTCTTCTAAATCACTATTCGACAATCCGAATAATTCGATAATCCGTCAGTGCCCATGCATCAATTCGTTCGGATTATCGAAACTGATGTACTCTATTGTAAGTAAGTAAAATTAATTAAAAGTATATTGGGCAAACACGTAGTTCAATTCACAAAAAACTAGTGTTGCCTAACATATTTTGGAAAAAAAATAATGAAAATAATATTAAAATTATTAGAGCAATCAATAACTGAAATTTTTTTGACACTTTCGAGAGTTTTGAAATACAAAAGAAAGGATCATTTTGTACCTATCTCGACTTTTTTCTTCTCATTAGTTAAAAAGAGATAGAAGTGAAAATTGGTAGAAGTCAGCGCGATTTTTAGAAATTCTTGTAAATTATTAATTTTAATTCCCACCTGAGAATGACAACTGTGTTGTTAAATTCGCGTCGTATTAAGTAAAGTGTTTGGTGTTAGTGGGTGTTTTACGTTTTATTTAACACACCAAAAAAAATTCAAAAAGTTTAAGTTACCTTTCGATTTTTTGAAAAATATTAAATCAAATTTGCTAACTAAATTAAGGTTTTTAGTTTTTGTTAAACATCAGTCGAGTCAATGGTTCGAAAAATTTTTCTGTTTCTTTATTCGGCTGTGTCGTCATTTCGGATAAGGTTTAAGACCGATAAAAGCGCCGGTAGTTAACGCGCCGCAAACTTGCATTGAAAAATATATATTTCGGTAATCATTAGGTGTATCAAAGTAACATTTTCTAAAAAAGAACCTTATTTAAACTTTTGTGAAACCGAAGACGCTTTGGTTCTCTTTTTATAAACCTGTGTTTGTGCTACAAAACTGGCTTTATCAAAAACGTGTTTTATAATGTACTATTAATTTTCGTTGTTATTAAAGCATCAATATAGAAAATTAAGCTTGGCAAAGTTTGCTCTCCCAAAGCTGTGATTTCGGTTTGATAGCAGTTATAATGGGGGCAGTGCAGGATAAACAACGCCTGAGGCACTCCAAACATGTTATATTCAGACGGAAAGAGCTAAAGTAAAATGAGTAAAGAGACAAAGGATACTTAGGTTATGAAATGAGAGTAGGCCTGCAGCAGGACACGATTAAATAAGCACGCACACGCGTGAGATTTAAACCCCCTCAGAACGATTCATTAAATAAGCGATGAACACGATAACACCTGGACGAAAAGAAAATTTGTGATGATTTCGGAATGCTTGCGTTTGATTCTAATTAAAAACGCTTCGTTAAATCAGTCAATAATTATATTAAAAAGAAACGTTTAGATCGAACGTAGTCATTGTCAGGAAAAGTAATTGATTTAGGTCTGGTTTCCGAGTTGTATAATTCCGAGGTAGTCACGTTTACGATTCTAAAACCCCAAGCACGACAACGTCAGATTTCTAGTGTAAAGATCTTTACGAATTCGGTAATATTCTTAGGGTTATCAGAGTTACTAGCCACGTGCGACATCTGCTACATTTTTTTTTAATTTTATTAAAAAATAGCCTTGCAAATAAATTAGTTTTTCAAGGAAAAATAAAATGCGTAATTGAAGAAAAATATGTGTAAAGTAAAACAAGAGGCATGTATTTAATTTAACAAAAATGTTTGCTTTTCATTACATATAAAAATCGCAATTTTTTGTCTGGAAAACTCATAACATTAAAAGTTTTTAAAGGCACTTACACGTATACATATGTGGTGAGAATCAGAATAAACTAAATTAGAGTTGGCTCTGCACGCTTTGCTTAATATCTGGTGCAAAACTACAAAAATTGTAGACCAAAAGCTTGCTCTAATTCACTTTATTTTCGTTTGCACGGCACTATATTATTTATTAAAATGTTAAGTAAAAGTTTTAAAATTTGTGTTTTTTTTAATTAATTGTCAAAGTGCTGTCAGGTTGGCACCTGACAATTGTCTCTCTAAAAAACCTATTATAAACCATTTAACAAGTTAATAAAGGTAAAAAAAACTTTGTATTAATACATATAAAAGTAGCTATTCACAAATAATGACAAATTCATATGTAACCAAATTTACATATTGAGCAGCCTTCTTGAAAAAATTTTTATTTCAGTGAAAATATTGAGTCAAAGTTACCCAAAGATTATCCATTTCTGTTAGAATTTACATAACTTGTCAAAAATAAAGTTTTTTTTAAATAATCCGTTACTTTTAGTTTTTGTTCCAGTGTAACATGGTAGGAATAAAATTTATTAGCGCAAATTATTTAAAAAACAAACTTTGGATAATTCCTAAATTTTGTGCTAGAGTATTTTACCTAACATGTAGATTTTCTGTAATCGCCTGAAATACAGCATTCTTATTATTTTCTCCTGTTGCAGTTTCGTTTCGTTGCTTTTTCAAGAAAAGCCAGGCTTGACGCAATTCTGCTTTAAAACTTCGAAAAATTTTGTCAGTTTGAACCACTCAATGGGAATATTTTTCTGCATAAAATTTTACTGCAGCTCTAGCGCTTTTTTACATTTTGTATATATTAGAATCAGGTCATTCTTCTCGTTATCAGTAAACATTTTGTTTAAATTAGCTCAAAGACCGTCAAATTAACATAATATTATATGCAGAAACTATCATTGCGAAAATATTTTTAAATTAAGGTGTAAGTTTTTTTGTATTCAAGAACGCATAAACTTATAAACGCACTGTTTTAAAGTAAAAACGCCCGAAAACGTATAATTAAATTGATAATAGCAAAATCGCACGGTATACTTAAAAAAATATCACAAAATTAAATGCATTACAAAAAAAATCAAAATATTTTACTTTACTACGTAAGTTTTGTTTAAAAATATGTTATTTAGAATATTTAGGTGTACAAGTGCTATAGGCAGACAAACCTAATAGTAAATTTTGACTCAGATAAAAACACATTTTAGCACCAAAAAAGCTTAAATACATCACTGCAGTGCATTAAATTTTTATGCCAAATGGCATTGTTGTTATATTTATAATTCGAGTCAAAATTTACTAGTAGATTTGTTTATCTATAAACGTAAAAAAAGTATGTGTCTATTTAAAAAATTGTTGTTACTTTTTGGGCCACTTCAAAAATTTGCTTTTTGTAAAAACATTAATCGAACTGTTACAAATATTTTAAAATTTTTTAAATTGCTTTCAAAGCTGTTCTCAAGTAATGCGCTTACCAAAATTATTTCATTTTTATTTATACAGAGGACTAATTATTTTACTAGATATTGTAAAAATAATGAAATAACATGGTTTTATACCAAGCGATTCAAAAGTCTTAGAAACATAGTTGGCCAAGAAAAAAATAGACAGATTTAAACTGAACTGTCAAAATTGAATTGTTATTTATGAATTTGGTTTGCCATTGTTAATGGTGACTGCTGATTTTTACACTTTTTAAACAAAACAGTTTCTTTTATTTTTTAATACAATTTAGCACAGCAATTTCTGAGAGTTAAGGTGACAATAATGATTAAGTTTAAACGTACAGACCTCATTTTTGTCTTAACTTGCTTTAATTCCACGATTTTTAAACAATTTTTTTATAAAAAAATTTTTACTATATTTTTTTTTAGTAGTAATATTAATAAAAGCTATAATAACAGTAAAATATGGCAAATATTTACTAGTAACCCGGCGCATCCACCATTTTTATAAGCAGTTTATTATAATAATTTAATTACATTTATTAATATTATTACTATTTTATTTTTATTTATTAATTTTTTTAAACATTTATTACATAAAAATAGTTATTTAACTAATAAGTTTCTTAATAACATCAATTTTAGGGTGTGAGCAGGGTGCAACTCTGCGTTTGTTCTCGCAAAATGACAGTTTTTTGTGATACAAACAGTTTTTTACTATTATCTATACAGGGTAACATATAAGTATAAAATAAAATTTATATTTTTAAAAATATTTTTTTTAGAAAAACACCAAAACAGGCCAATTTTATTTTTTATTGCATCCGTTTTTTACTTATTCTAATTTTTTTTGCCAGCCGGTTTTTTGCTGTAATTTTTTTTTAAATAGCACCTTTTATTTTGGGTGTTAAAAATTAAAACTACATTTTTTTGAGTATAACAGTTTAACATTTATAAAGTCTAAAACAAAAACTTTAAGAAATTTAACCAATTTAAATGTTTTATAAAATTTTTCAAAATAGACGCAATTTTAACAGAATTACTAGACTAAAGGTTTAAATTGGCGTCCTTCTGTTTCTTGGCAATATTGCAACTAATTTTCAAAATCTGTTAGCACATTATTTATTATTTTTTAGACTAATTAAGCGGCACTGATTTGTAATTTTTTTCCTTAAATTTTCTAAGTCTCACATTTTTGTTGCAAATACTTTTGATTTTAAGTCACCTCATAAAAATAGTCAAATAAATTTAGCTCAAAAAATACATAAATGCCCATATAGGTCAATAGAAAATTTGCACTAGATGATCGACCCATACTCACCAACAATTAATTATTTGGTGTGGTTTTGCCAAATCACATTTTGGGACCGTATTTTTTTAAAATTTTATTGACTGGACAAGTTTATTTAAATATTTTTTGCAACCCCTTATTACCAGCATTAGCAAACTTTTCTTCAATAAAGAGGATTCAGACATATCAACAGCTAATGTATAGTTTCAACAAGTTGGTGCACCTCCACACTTCACAAAATTTACAACAAAATCAAGAGATGTATAAAATTACTATTTTAGAGAAAAAATTACAAATCAATACTGCTTAATTATTAAAAAAATAAAAAATAGTGTGCTAACAAAGTTAAAAAATTTGTTGTATTATTGTCATGCAACGAAAAAACGCCAATTTAAACATTTAGTTTAGTAATTCTGTTAAAAATGGCGTCTATTTTGAAAAATTTAATAAAACATTTAAATTGTTTAAATTACTTCCAGTATTTATTTCAGTCTTATAAATGTTACACTGTTACACTTAAAAAAAATTGATACCTAAAATAAGGGTTGCCAGTTGAAAAAACAATTGTTTGCGTAACAGCAAAAAACGTGCACAATAAAAAAAATCGACCTGTCTTTTAAAAAATAACTTAAAAAATATAAATTTTATTCCATACTTTTATAATACTTTGTATAATTAGTTTTAAACTATACGATTGCATAAGAAATTATTTGTATTTAATTATTATTTGTAATTAATTGTATCTGCTTACGTGCCTAAAGTAAAAAATTGCTACAAGATTGAAAACCAGGTTTAATTAAAAATTCACGTTTTATCATTAAGGTAAAACTAATATTTTTGCGTTTGTTACGTTATAATCTCGTTTTGAGGGTGAATTTATACAGACAACAATTTTTCGCTAAATATATTAGCCTTATCAGCAATAAATTCTTGTTAAGTTTTTCTCTCCTCTTTTCACACTCTAATTTATGATTACTTTAATCTCTCAGGTGTGGAAAAAAATGTAAAAATGTGTTTATTTGATTGCAAGAAAAGTGAATATTGTAGTAAACGCCTTTATTACGTAAGCTGCGGTTAGAACATATTGGATTTTGCACCTGAGAGATCTGAATATCTAATATGTTCCGTAAGCTGGAAGTAGAACAGAGTTGAAATTAGTTAGTGTTCTTCAGGATCACACGGGAGATTGCACTTTGAGTTTACACAGAACTATGAGAATTTACTAGCAACATATCCCAACAACTTTAAACTTTGGATTATTTATATATTTCCGTCTGGCTGTTGTAGGGTAAGGCCTTAAATTAAATAAAATGATTTTTAACCGGAGTCTAGTGGGGCTAATTTACACTTAACAACATTACATACAAACAAACTGTCTGTGTCGGGTTCAACTTCCGTGACCGGTATAAAGAGAGGGTTAATTTTAAATCTGATTAGGGAGAATTTTTAAACAGTCACGTGCCAAGAACCACCGATGATTACTCAGTTAAACTTTTATAACGCATTAAAGCAAGTGAGTTTATTAAAACAAATTGCTTGATTTAGGTGAGCTTAAAATTTTTATTGTGACAAATTGGATGAAATTATCCTGAGTGCCATGTCCTAGAAATGAGCTTTTAATAGGTTAGGGTCGAAGTGTTGGTCCGAGTTTGACTTTCCAAAGTAATTATGAAACAAGTGCGGTAAGTCACAAGGAACATCGCTCGTTAAGTCATTTACCAAGGTGCCGACGTTTGACCCCAACTTTAAATTGGAATGCTAATGACGATTTTAGTATGGAACTTCGATAAGACATTTATTTTTTAAGCGACATCTTTTAGCTTTATCATCTAGATTTAATGGATATTAATGCCAGACCAATTTTTACCGGTATAATAATTTTGCTATTTATGTATAAAAAGTATTCTAGTAAATCAGAAAATAAATAAAATATAAATACATAAAACAAAAGTTTAGTGCACTAAATTACACCGTAAGTTAGCCATAAAATATCAAAAATTTTTGTTTAAAGGTGATAAAGTTGGTAAATTTATTTGTTGTTGACATAGATGATACTGATTTATAATTAAAATGTTACCAAAAAATAAAATTATGCTTTTTGTTACCGACTTAAAGTATACTTTTACGAGTGTTGTTTGATGCCTCACAGGTTGTTTACAATAAACCAGTAAATTATACTCCTGTGTTTAGTAACTAAACACAGGAGTATAATTTACTGGTTTATACTTTTACGGTTTATTTTAAATTTGGTAGACGGGCCAGGTTGATGCTAAATGTTTATGTTACTGTTAATGGACTCTAAGCGCCGCCACCGTCTCACAGAGATGTCTGATAGGTAGCAGTATGCTGTACTTTGCTTGTTATAAACAAAATTTTCACGTGTTTTATTCAAGTATAAATTGCGAAAGTAAGGAGTAATACTAAAAAAAAGCACACAAAACCAATCTGCAGCTACCTGGTGTTGTGTTCAATTAGAGTAACTAATGTCTTTAAAAACGCTTTAGTGTTTAACAACAAATATTTATTAACAAAAACTTATTACTTTAGACGCCTTACTTTCTATTTTCTTAACTAGTAGGTACTTTTCGTAAAATGTTTTTTGTTTGAAGAAGTTTATCATAATAACAACTGACCAAAAACAGTGTTAGTGAGTAAACAAAATAGTAATAAATCTATCAAAATTTTATTTTACTTATTATTTTAAATAAACTAATTAGGTACGTAAGATTAATAAAACGATTTAAGTATCAGAAAACATTAATTGGGCAATTTAACGAGGAAATGCTTCCAGGGTGCTTGGAACGGTTAATAAAGAAACTGGTCTGGAAAGATTATATTATATTCTATGTTAAAATTTATTACACTTTAATAAATATTTTAAAATAAATATAAATATCACTAAAATGCATTTGTGTAAAGTAAAAATTTTGAAATGATTATTTATTGAAATTTATAACGCAAGAAAATTTATGGTTATGGTTTCTGTTCAGTTTATTTCGAGCATTTGGATTTTATAAAAGTAACATTTTTAAGGCTTGTGACTATACAAGGTAGTTTATTTTCGATGGTTTTGATAAGGCTTTTCATACTCTCGATCATCACAAAGAACCAGACTATAAAATCTAACTTTTATATTTTTTAACCAATTGAAAAAATAAATATTAGTAAAATTACAGATTTCTACGTAAAATTAAATAGTATAGTAATTAAAAGTTTTTTAATTTTTTTATTTTAAATATATATTTTTAAAATGCAGTTATATTTCTTAAATTAAAGTTATAGTTGGGTGTGACTTCAAAAAATTAGTTTTTTTTTACAAAATCTATAATTTACTAAGATTATTTTTAACAATAATTTAGTTAAGCAATTTAAAAAAACATAGTTTGCTTTGTAAACAAAACCATAAGATAGGTTTGTTGTGTTTTCAGTGTAAAGCACTAAAATTATTTTTAAAATAACTGTGTTAAAAAACACAAATTTTATTTTGATAAGTGTCTAAACATCAAAATGTTTTTTAGAGTAGCTAATTAGTTGTGATTTTTTGTAGATTTTTATACTTTACTTTATAGTAATTTTTTTTAAAAAAAACTAGGTTTATCGTAAATGACCTGTAATTTCAAAAACAATTTTCAAAATTTTTTTAATAGTACTACTTATTGTTTGTCAAAATTTTTAATTTATACCAGGATACATTTGCAATATAAAATAAAATAACTTTCGAAGAAGTCTGTAAATTAACGACAGAAAACCCATAATACAAAAATGTTCATACAAAAAATATTGCAACGTATGGCTTATTCAAGTTCTTTAATTTTAAAAAGTTAATAAATGACAAATAATTTGTTTCTGCTATGTACACCAATACAAATTAATAAATAAACAATTCAATATTTATACTACAATTTCTGTTGCTTTAAATATGTCTTTGCTCTTCTGAGAATATCGCTCACATTACTCACTTGTCTGGCTCTCACTAACTGACTAAGTCTCGGTCAGTCTCTGTCTTTATATAAATATATATAATCAAACGTTTTTACTAAAATGTGCCTGATGTTTTGTGACCTTTCTTGATTTAATTGAAAGTGATGACTCACACTTCTTGTAATTTTAAATTATTTCTGACAATAAACATTAATTATTATTTTGTTCGAATTAAATTTTTTCTAATGGTTGTTGTTTGTTGTTTTTATTAATATTGTTTTATTTTGAGTAGTTAAACACCCCATTTTTTCCATCACTTACAGAGTCTAATTTGTGTTTCTTTTTTAAATTTGTTTAAATTTAATTATTTATCAAATAAACTTTGATAACGTATATACAGGATGTCTCACAAACGAGTGCACATAATTTAACCAAAAATTAAGAAGTAAAAATGAATTGATACATATATTTTTTTTTTCAAAAAAATTTATTTACAGAATTATTAGCCTCCAAAAATACACTTTATTTTTTTTATCTAATAAAGTACTGGCTCGATTTTGATGAAACTTGGTGTACACTCATTCTGTATTAGATAACCACCTTACAGTGTAAATTGTAGTTTTATAGAACATTTTAAAAAGGGACTACAAAGGCCCCCTTGACACAATTTGCTTCGTAACTTTGTAGCACAAATTAGTTTAACGTTGTGGTTTTTTTAGTTTGAAAGCCCATTTAATTTTAAAAAAATTTTGTCTCTTACAAATTTTTCGTAAAACGCACCGTTTTAGAACGAGGTTTAGGAATATCAACAAAAAAAAAGAAAAAGTGAAATAACAAAATACAAAAGTAAAATAACAAAATCCTTTCTAGAATATGATCTTGAAGCCAATTTCTTACATTCAATTGAAAATGAGGTGGTGCACCATCGTGCATGAAACGGCCATAGAGAAACATTAGTGGATAAAAGCTGGTCATGCTAATACTAACTGCATCGTTTTACGCAAAAACGGTGCGTTTTACAAAAAATTTGCAAGAGACAAAAAAGTTTCTAAATTGAATGGACTTTCAAACAATAGTAACGCGAACGTTAGACTCATTTGTGCTACAAAAGTTATGGAGCAAATTGTGTCAATTGAGTCCTCGCAACCCATTTTTAAAATGTCCTTTTACACTGTAGAGTGGTTACCTAATACAAAAAGCTTATACCGAGTTTCATCAAAATCGAGCATGTACTTTATTAGACAAAAAAAATAAGGTGTATTTTTGGGGCGATTTTTGAGGGCTAATAATTCTGTAAATAAATTGTTAAAAAAAATATGTATCAATTAGATTTTATTACTTAATCTTTGGTTAAATTATGTGCACTCGTTCGTAAGACATCCTGTATACAGGGTGACTTTAAAGAATGTTTGGAAAATTTAACCAGCTATAGTACATAATAAAAAAGTCGAAATAATCTAACTTGCCTTATACAAATATTAAACGTTTTTAAGAAACACTTTGTAAAACTTTTTTTTAAATAACATTTATTATAAAGATACACGATCTATGATAACACTGTTTCCGAGCATATAGATTTGAAAAATTACGATGTAAAATTTTTGCTCAAAAACAGTGTTGTCATACATTGTGTATCGCAAAAATAGTGTTTTTAAAAAAAAATGTTTGCAGTGTATCTCTTAAAAACTATAAACAGTTGTATAAACAAATAAGACCTTTAGCATCGTTTCAACGTTTCATATATACAGTATTATTATTTATTATTATAATAATTATATTATTAATTATTTATTATACAGTTATTATTTAACAATAAAACTAGAACAACTTGCTAGAAAAAATTGTTGCATATATTGCAATTACACACTGTACATTAAAAAATGTTGTAATACATTGTATCTCGTAAAAAAAAATTTTTCTTTAAAAAGTTCTACAAGGTTTATCCCAAAAACTATAAACATTTGTATAAGGTAAGTTGCGTTATTTCGACTTTTTTTATTATGTATTATAGCTAGTTAAATTTTCCAAACATACTTCAAAGTTACCCTGTATATTTGTAAAAATAGAAACAATATTTTTTTCAAGTTATAGCCAACTATGACTTATATTAAACAAAATGTAACTTTGCTCTATATCTCAGAATTAAAAAATATAAAATATAGTAGTGTCATTATTTTTTAAATTAGTTAAAAATAAAAAAAACAAAATTTTTAAAATATTAAACAAAAATTTTAAAAGCGCTCTATCCTAAAACTGTTGTATAAGCAAAAATGTATTATTTGCTTCATATTTATTCGTACTACATTCTGGTTATTAATTGTTATTAGTTTTTTTTTAAATAATGACATAAGTGTAAAAAATTACTTTATAATCGACTATTTTGGATTACTTTAGCAACTACTTCTTGACTTTACCGACAATTTCAGAAATCATATTTTATTAAGTTACAGTGAGATTTGGTTTTGCCGTTATAACTTGTTGTTTTTGCCTGGTTTAGGCTGAGATTTCGCAAAGTTGTGTACATAAATTAGTAAAGTTGCAGATTACCACTATTTGAGAAAACAACCGCAGCATCAAACTACATTGTCAACAGTATAAAAACAGAGTAACCGCTTGTTTCTGAGCGGATCTGAAGTTGTTTGCTTGGTAAACATAAATTTAGTGAAATATTAATTGGAAGTGTGACTGGTCTGAAACAATCCGTTTCGATAAAAACTCAATTTTGTTATGAAATATGTATAGCGTGAATTTGTAGTGTTTGAATTTTTCATACTTCAAAGGGGTATTGGAATAGCAGATTTGTGCTGCGATATCACACGAGAAAATGTTATCTCGTATCCGATAGAATTCAAATCTGGAGAACGTTTTTGGTATACAAAGTAATGTCTGCAAAACGACTTGGATTCTTGAATGCCTCCTTTTGTTTGGCTGAGATATAATACAGCAATCTACTAATATTGGACGAAACTAAAGACGATCAATTTGCCGCTGTTCGCTTTACACTTCTTCTAATCCCAGATTTGATCTTTAAAACATTTTACCACGCTCTCGACAATTTCTAAGCTCTTTATTGTATCATCTCTTGAAAAATTCAACAATAAATTTATAGGAAGGTGAATTAGAATTCTCGAAAAGTAATTATGCTAAAACCCTCAGCCTATTGTGAAAGCTCAATTAAATTCAAATTAAAATGGCAAACTTTAATTGCGAAAGTTGGAAATTTTTATTTGTATATTACCATTTTATGCCAAGAATCTGAATAATGGAAATTATAGTTAAATTAAATTAATCAGCGTTAAAGGCTTTAGATGGATTATTCCATAAGCTGTTTTAGACGGAATAAAAGCCAAGACACCTTAATTGATTAATTATTTAGTTCAAACTTTTTAACATAAGTCTCTTTTCGCTTACATCAAAATAAATTCGAATACCTTTTTTGCTTCTGGCAATATTAAATTTATTCAATTTGATTTCAAGCATTTTCAGAATGATCAAACCAATAATTGGTTTATTACCATGGAAAGTTTTTTATTTGAGGCAATTTCGAAGCTGTCACTTGTAATAATGTTATGTTTTGTTGTTCTGTTTCTCTGGTATAACTCATTTATCTCATTTTTCAAAAATAATTATTTTTAAACGGTTACATTACAAATTACGAGCTAAAATTGTTTCACGAAAGAAACTTGCTTGAGGCACTCATTATTCAGTTAAAAAGAAGCACATCTCTAGTTAATTCTTGTAATATTTAATTTGAGAACCTCTAGATGAAACAGTTCTGACATATTTTAAAGTTTAAGAATTTCTAATTATTTGACTCGATTTATGTATATTTGCAAACATAAATAAAACATTTGATAATTTTTCTTTGTGCTTCAACAATATTGTGTATAGTACATCGATCAAAATATTGAACTTTTTTAAATATCCTAAAAACCTTAAAATTACTACAAACACCGTGAAAATTTGTGTTGACAAAACGGAATTAAATTAGTGCGGTTGATAAATTTTTTCGTCAAGGCTTGGTACAATACGGATGAAAACAAATGCCAGCATTTACAGTTAAATTTTAGTAACTTGATTACTGATACAGTATATAAAGTATCTAGTGTTGCTATACAGTGTGAAAAAAAAATTGGGTAAGCGATAAAAATGTTGCTTATTAAGTGTAACATTAAACAAAATAGACGATCAAAAAATAAAAAGTTTTTCACAAAAATAAAAATGTTGTAAAGTAAGTAAAAAATTTATGAGAACATAGATAAAAATAGAAAGTGGTGAAGTAGTATAAAAGAAAGTAAAGTAACAAAACCGTGTCATAATTTATACAATCTTATTCACGAAAGATAACAAAAGATTTATGCAACCAACCTTGCATTTTCGCATAAAGCTTTGATCAAATTTAATTTAAAAAATGATATTGCGATCATAGTTACTGTATATTATTTTATGTTAATTTGACTGTTTTTGAAAAAATTTAGTCAAAATGTTCACTGAGAACGAAAAGATTGACATGATCCTAATATATGGGGCATGTAGAAAAAATGCTTCAGCTGCAGTAAGATTTTATGCAGAAAGATATCTCCATCGAGTGGTTTCAACGGTCAAAATTTTTCGAAGGCTTGAAGCAAAATTGCGTCAAAGCTACTCTCCCTTGAAAAAGCCAAAAAAACAAAATTGCGACAAGAGAAAATAATAAACTTGCTGTAATTCAGGCCATTATAGAAAATCTACATATTGGGCAAAATGCTGTAGCACAAAATTTAGGAATTAGCTAAAGTTTTGTTTTTAAAATAATACGGGCTAATAAATTTTATCTCCACCATGTTACGCTAGTACAAAAACTAAAAATAACAAATTATTAAGTAGTTATTCAATTTGACAAGTTATGAAAAAACAGACAGAAATCGATAATATTTGGGTAACTTTTATTCAAAATTTTCACTGAGATAAAAATTGTATCAAAAAAGTTGCTTAATTTGTAAATTTGGCTGCATATAAATTCGTCAATTCGTAAATAACCTTGTATACTAATAAAACAAAACAAAAACAGCTTTAATAACTACTGAACGAATCAAAAATGTAAATACTTATATGTCAAAAACTATCTGTTTAAAAAAAAACTTTAAATTAAACTTTTGTAATTTCTCTGACAATAAAGCACGTGACCACCAATTTTAGATTAAGTCAGTAGAGCACGTAGCTATTACACTTTTGTAAATTTTTTTTGGTTTGTGAATTTTTTATAATGTACATACTGCTTCCAAACAAATTTTGACTTACAATTAGTTGAATTATCGATTATTTTCAAATTTTACAAAAAATAATTAATTAATAAAGCAGTTCAGTATTAGTTTAAATAGTTGATAAATATTACTATGTAGAAATAACTACGTCTAACTAAACTAACTACTAATAGCAGCTGCGTTGAATACGATTTGAGTGGCCATGGCTACAAAAAGAATTTCATGACCAAGTATGTAAAATATTTTTTTGATCAGGTTGTACAAAATTCCAAAATAAACTAACTTAATTATTGGTTATTGACATTGGTTAAATAGAATTAAAAAAAATATATTGCTCAAAAAATTTAAAATTTTTGAAAAAACTGAAAATATTTTTTTTTATAAAATTGGTGTATAAATTACAATTTAAACAGTAAATATGCGTAATGTTCTTTTTGTTTTGTTTTTTATAGTCTTAAGTCAAGGCAATTACAAAAGAATGTCGGAAGATATAAGTAAATAAACAAACTGCAAACATCATAGTTTTTGTAAGCACTTTACATCATAACTGACGATAGAAACGACATATTTGGGATTTTTTTTTTATCTTATTCCACTTTAACTTTGGCTAATTCTGACTTTTTGACAGGTTAGAAAATTGTTCTTGTTTTGCTAGAGAAACAAGCATGTCGCAATTTGTAGCCGTTAGATGGCGCTGTGTTATGCATCAACTAATGCCTTAAGTTTTTTAAAATTTTTGTAATAATGTGGTTTCTACAGTTGAAATACGAGATCTAATAGAAAAAGCCTGGTTTGTCACGACACAACCTTAAACTAATAAAAAGAAAAAAAAATCATCACCTTCCGTACTATAATCTATGCTTCAATATTGTGATATCTTGACTGTAATCAACGTCATTCTTATATACTCGTAAGTAGCTATATTTTATCAAATAACTTATCGCCACATTTAAATGATCTGTTGTAGGGCTAATGTAATTTTTACGCAGTAAATGCCTTGACATACAAAATATTTAACAACAATCAGGTATAAATATAAAAACTGCAAAATTTTTGTTGTTACAGTCAAGTCATTACAAAATATTTTAGGGTTAGATCACTTATCCGTCAGATTATTTTACCTTTAAAAGATTTTTATTTTGAGTAGGATAAAAAATTATGTGTGCACCTCATCAATAAAAAGGTTTTTTTAAGCTTCAGAAAGTGGCCATCTCTTTCTTTGGCTTAGAAACTGCTTCTTTCTAGCTAAGGTGCACAATATTCTATTGTTTTGTTTGCTATGTCTTTACAATAATTAATTCAGTTTGACAGCTGAATGTCGAATTGTGAATTAACCAAATCGGTCACATAGTAAAGAACAATTAATCAATAGTTTATTTTGACAGAAAACTCTAACCTATTTCAATTAAGACTTAAATTTTAAAACATAACAGCATGGTTTTCAGTCTATCACATTCCAGGCACAACACACATTTCTAGCATTTTAGTATTGTACTGCCAATAGAACTCATCTCGTATAGAAATTTTTCTATTGGCGTACTTTTGAATAAACTGCTTCTCAAATTAAATATCCATGACCACAATCGTTAATAGAAAGTCTTACACCCAAAGAAAATCATTTTTTAAACATAATTTTGTGGCAATTTGGTAGACTTAAATCAAAAATAAAACGACAAAATTTGCAAGAAATATTTAGTAACATTAACTAAAAAAAAAATTAATAATGTATTTGAAGACCCCGTAACTGAGTACAGTCCTGTACACGTCTAAGCATCGGCAAAATAAGATGGTCGATGTGTACTTGTCCCACCTCTCTGATTAACTGTGCCAGACTCTGTAAAAAACGGTGCAAATCAGACAGTCTTCTCCTTATCATATCCCACACATATTTGATAGGATTTAAATCCGGTGAACGAGGTGGCTACAGCAAAACATTAACGTTAGCTTCTTGAAGAAAGTCTATAGTTTGATGAGCAATATGTGGACGTGCGTTATCTTGCTGAAAAAAAGACATGTTGACGATTATCTAAATAACGCAGTAAAGTAGTTCGTAGTACGTCATTAGCATAACGCACAGATGCCACACTGTCTCGATTAAACACAAGAGGTAATCGGATTCTATCGGCAATAGCTTTCCAAACTATTATCTCTCAAATTTAAGTCCAGTGTCACGCCGTTCTCCACAACTGCGTTTTACCCTACCATGCAAGCCTAAGCAGAATCGCGATTTGTCGCTAAATATTGCATTACACTATTTAACCTCCCAAACCTGGTATTCTCTGCAGTTCAAACTTTGACGACAGCGCTCGGAATGCGGAGATATTACGTTCGCAACAACAAGACGACTTTTTTCGGTAAACCATTGGTCACCGAGTTTTTGCGTAGCAGCAAAATGGTTCGAAAAGCTAGTTGTCTGAACCTCCTGTCTTGACGCTCTGTGATATGCCTCGATTAACCTGTTGGTCTGTTTTTTGTTTTTTTACTTTCTTCCGTTTTCACTCAAAACACACGCATTACCGTTATTGCGGTAGAAATAACACAGCAAGCAATTTTGCGATAAGGCAAACCAACTTCTCGAAAGACTACAATTCTACCTCTGTCAAAATCGCTAAGATGGTAATATGGCTTCGAACTGGAGACATTTTGTTAATCTTAAAACAAATAGTCGAAGACACAACAACTGTAAATACTTCTATTTATCAATTCTGATAAGCCTTTTACTTAACAAAAACTAAGACATTATACTTTTTTGCAAGAACTGTCAAAGATAAATCGTTGCAATTGTTACTTAACTAGCTTAAAATTTACTCATTCTTTTGACAAAAAAAATTACTTCTAAAAAATTATTCCTTCTGTGTGTAACACATCTAATGTCATTGAATTTGATAAATTAAATTTATTGGTATTTGAACAGAACAACGTCTGTTAGATCAGCTAGTAGAGAATAATTTGTCGTCCCAAAATTTTGCGACTCGAGTGCTGTGTACTCTCACTTGAGACGCCCCTGGTGCTGAAAATGGTTCAGAGCTGTGAAAAAGTGCGCCTCCTTTGTCTGAAAGTTTATATTTATCCGCGTCGCGAGCAAGAGGAGCCTCCTATTAATTTGTTTTTTTCCCTTGAGCAACAAAAGTTTAACAAAAAGCCTAATACCGTGCCTAGAACGTGGATATTTTTCTGGTCGATTTTCGATTTAGTCTCTGTAATCTTATTAGAGGCTTCTGCTTTTCTGTATATGAAAAGCCATTTTTCAACCCGAACAAAGCCAAGGAACGTCGGATAGAAACATAAAGCGTATTGCCCTCAAACCGGCGTTTCATTATGTGCGTATAGACCACATACGCATCCGAATGTCACCATCAACAAACTCGAAAACCGCCAAATATCAAAACAAAAGGTTGTTGGATGCTCCTACACGTACACAAAGGCCAGAGATGTGATGTTAAGATAGCTAAAGGCACGCAAAGCGATAATTAACAAATATTTGGCAGTTGTATGACTCCAAATTCACTAATTGACAAACGATAGATAAAGGTCCTGGCTTATAATTGTTCATGTTTAGGTAAATTAATTAGGTAATTGTGAGGAGTAAAAACTTAAGCTGCTTAGATTCAAACCCTCCGGCTCAATACATCCAAACTAATCTCGTAATGAAATCTTAGTTAGTAGCTCAGTCTGTAATCGAATATGCATGATTGTGATTATGTTTCAGAGCTTTCGTGATAAGTTTTTCATGACGTTTTCTCTTGAAAGCTCTTAGTAAAGTCTGTGAGTGTCGCTGGTAAACATTGTGTGCTATATAATTGCACACTCAAAGGCACATCAAACGCAAAAACCTCTCCTTGTGACTATTGTTATTTCGCTAGAAAGAAAAATAAACTCTTACGAGCTTTTATATTAAATCCACATTTGAACATAATCGAGTTTCGATTTTTATCCTAATTTCTTACTTTACTCCACGTTTTATATTTTAAAAGGATTAAATTTGCACAAACACGCTTCGAAAGCGTCAACCTCGTAAAATCTAATGTCGGAAAAAGGCAACATACTTACAAGAGGACGGCTATAAAGTCTACATGAGTGAAAAATATTTTTTACTTACATGAGATAGTATCCGGAATTGTGTTTGTGGAAGGCCAAGTCGACCCCAACTCCACAAAGGACTGAAAGAAAAACACAAAAATTTTACAACTCGTTATAGATATCGATTCAAGTAGGAAAATACAAAGAACAAAAACACCTAAAATACACAACTTGATAACTTTTGCAAAGTTTCAAATAAATTATTTTTTAACTCTTGTAATTTTAAACAAAAAAAATCAGTAAAAAAGTTTTCTACATTGTTACTAACTTTACATGCTGTTCTGCTGTTAATGTGAGTAGATTCTGAAAATAAAAGGCTCTTTAACATTTAATAAATTAAATTAATTAATGAAATTTGTACTGTCTTATTAAAAAAGTAATAGCTTAACAAACTATAGATAGCAAGAATTACCGATGTGTGCACGCAGAGCCTACAGTAGAATTTCTGAGTAATTAAGGTGCATTAAGGTAAAACATTCTTAGAAATCTTATACTTTTGATTCTTACTCGGAATGTAACTGATAAGTTTTAAATAATTAATTAGGTAATAGTAAAACGGAGAAAACCTGAATTCAACAATAGAGAATCAAAAATTTCTTGAAGAAAACGCTTTAAAAAATTAATATTTAGTTTTTTTAGTTTCTTTAACTATTCTTTTAGTAGTTATAAGGTAAGATCAAAATGTAACTAAATCAGAGCATCAGGCTGTGCCAGCATAACTGTAATGATGTCTCTAATGTTAATACCCACTTCCACGGTTTGCTCTGATTCAGTTACATTTTGATCTCACGTTAGATCTTTACAACAAAATGTATGGCACTTGCCTTAACCTTAACATCATGTAGCCGTGGCCTACTATATATAGGAAAAAGTTTATATTGTCAATTTATTATTGTATCGTAAACTATTTTTTTTCTCCATCAATACTTGGTTCATTTTAATTAATCCACAAACTTGAAGCTCTGAAATTTAACGCAGTAATATGAAATGCAAATTTTGACCAATTTAAAAGGTCTTAGAATGTGCATCATTGGTCGTTTGTTTTTGTTAAACTGAGAAACGACTTTTAAAGTCTTACAAGGTCCTTGCGTATTAGTATATGATTATTTTGACAACTAGAATAAAGTTTTATTATATGTAACTATAAAAAACGATTTACCGTAGATGCCGTATTCCCAAAATTTAGCCAAAATTTAGCTAATTTTAGCCAAAATTTTTTATTAGATAAATATCTATAATTATAATTAATGCTGAATTTAAAATTTGATGTAGCTTTAACTGCGCCTTCAGTCTTACACAATTTATAAAAAACTGGATATTCGTCGTGGTAAAATTTTTGTTTGTTCGTACTTTTCTTCTAAAAATTTCAGACAGGCACTTCAAGTGTTTTGAGCGCCTTTGTTTTCTATGTGTCGTAAATTATGAAATAGATGTAAGCCGCCTAAACGTAATTTTTAAGCAATTAGTTTTTTTTTGTTTTTTAACATTGTAAACGTTCACAGCTAGAATTTTTTTAAAAAATTTTTTGTGAAAGTTTAAACCGAAATAAAAAAACCAGCGCCAATCTTTTTGCCAAAGTTGCAATCTGTTACTTTCACCAGATCTGTAAATTTTCAATTTGTTCTAGTGTTGCAACTTATCAATTTCTTTAGCTTTACATTGACTGAAGAATGTTAATAGTCAAAAAATTTCAACCAAAAAAAATAGCATTACCTACTTGATCCTTTTGTTAATTCTTGTTCTTAAATTAAGATTTGTAAAGTTCCTAAATCTTGACGTCTGCGGAATACTTTTGTACAACTTTTTTTAAGGTTAAGTAGGTTAATAATATAACACAATTTGCATTTTGTTTTACTTTACGGGTAGTAAAATTGATAGGTAATTTAAATGTAAAAATAAAAATATAAACAATTTAGTTTTCGAGCGACGTTTCAAAATGTTTTTATTTTTATTTATTCTTAACCGTTAAATAACTTAATACGTTGTTTATTAAATTAAAAACAAAGCACATCTTTGATTTGAGTTTTTAGTATCCATAAATAAATTTTGTTTAAATCAAACTTTTGTTTATTAAATTTTATACAAAAATAACTAACTAATTCTGTTAACATAAGCTTTTGACAAATCGTTCTACGGTTGTAGTTCTTGCCTATCACATTTTTATTTCTATATTCATTATAATCGTTGTGGAGCTATATTACATTTGTTTTTATTTGCTTTAAATATTTTTTTTAAATATTATTGTTACCTAAAAAAAGTTTCAACAAGTCAATTTTGTAATAGAATTCATATTTACTAAACTTTACTCATTGTTGCATCAAGAGATATACGGCAGAGAGACAGAGATACGAGAAAAACTGAGAATACAGACGACCAACTCGATATTTAAATGCAAACCGATTCTTTCATATTTGAATTACTGCTGGGTTACTGTACTGTCCTTGCCACATCATAAATATTTTGCAGAGTTGGTTTTAATATTATTTACATAAAAAGCTTACTAAAATAAAATTAAAAAATGTTTTGTTTATTGTTATCAATGTTAATAAAAAGCACACACAACAACTAATACCACCAAAATAAACACAATAAACACAAGAATTATGTTTCACCGTCACCGGCAAAAGTAAATTAAAGCTTAAATTTAAAGCCAACCCTATGTAAATGCACAGCTGCACTTCTGTGATCAATTAGTAACAAAATGTTGACATAGTCCAGTTAAACAATAATTAGTTATTTTACGCTTTGTTACATCAAAAACAAAGCTGGTCGACTGTATTAAAAACAAATGCTCTTAATTTAACGACTGTTTACATAGTTTTTAAAACTATTTTACTTTTACGACTTAATTGGCGAGCCCTATATCTCGTGATGCAAGAATACCTCTTTCATTTTATTCTGCATTTTTTGTATATTTTTTATATTTTATTTATTGTTTTAACTTGTTTTTTATTTTGTTAATTTTAAACTCTACGGTCTAGTTTTTCACCTAAAATTTGTACAACCATTTGGCAGATTAGAGTAGAATTTTTGCTATTTATTATAGTTTTTGTCGCTTTTTTATTGTTAATTTTTATATGTTTTATCTGCGTTTTTTTAAAATTGTATATGTATCTTTTTTAATTTTTTTTTAAAAAATGTGTTAAATTTGTCTTTATTTTTTATTAATATATGTAGCTAATAGTTTAATATCAGTAATAAACAGCAGAAATTCAGTAGCAATATGTACTTGATTTTTTAACTAATTTTGTTCTTTTCCTTGATTTTCATCGCTTTTTTACGTTTAGTATGTTTATTGTTTTTTTACTTTTTGTAAAACACGTTTAACTTAAATTTCTAGTCAAATTATTGAACTTTTAAATACTAAATTTTCCCACGAGCCACTTATCCCACCGCTGCAACAAGATGTTAACTTGACTTGCCAACAGTACTTTACTGAGTTTTATAAATAAAACATTTTTTGCAGTTTAACAAATTTATTCACAACAAAACAATAATTTACAATATCATGCGACCTCAGATTTTTCGTTTCTTTCCGACTCTCTTTTCCGTATTTTTCTCCATCAGATTTCTTATGTTTAATAAAGACACGCAATTTTTGTTAAAATATCTTTGAAGTTTTAGAAATATCTTGTTTTTCCTTGAACCGTAAAATAATTATTTGTTTGTGCAAAGAATTATAAATTCCTTTAACTAGCTATCTAATTACTGAATTAAAATATTTTTCTGCATTTAGTAGCAACTATCCGTTATAATTTAAGTTGAAGCTTAAATAATTAAATTTTTAATTTCTCGTTTAGCACAAAACAGAAATTTTCTTCTTTTTCTCTTCAAGTTTATAATTAGGAGATTACTGAAAGTTGGATGCTTAATATTGCACAGAATTCGTTAATAATATAGAGCCACTTTAATTAATCTAACGTCTTCCTTATTTGTTTAAGTTACAATCAAGTTGTAATTTAAGTAAGAATTAAATTGAAGCCACGTCACATCTTCTCCTTTCGTTAGTTCATCTTGCTCAGTTAATTATCTACATAATGAAATTATCACATAATTTGGAATTTTTCTTACAAAGTCAATCAAAAAAAGTTTTCAGATAATAAAGACAAATTAAAAATGTTGTTTAACTAGTTTTTATTAGATGAAAAATGAAAAAGCAACAATTGTGGCAAATTAATAGTTGCAATAACAATAAAATTAATTGTGGTCATTAAGTGAACGAGAGTAAAATTTCGGAATTATTGTAGCATCGATAATTAAATTGTTATTCGTTTCAGGCGTTTGAATCGATCGGAACTAGTAAAACGGCGGAAACCTGAATCCTACAATAGCAGAGTAAAAATTTCCTCAAGAAAGCGCTTCGGGAAATTAATATTTAGTTCTTTTAGCTTCTTTAATCATAGCTGATGCACATGGCAGGATTACCTAATCCCGAAAATATGATAAAAACTGACAGAGAAAAAAATGATTGTCTGAAAGCGTCTGATTGCCTGAAAACCTTTTATTGTCTCGTCTTTAATATTAACAATCTCTTTTATTTGATTACGTTCCGCCTTGTATAAATACGAACGTGGAAAGGTCTTTTAGAAGACGGTCAACAGTGTGTTCATAAGTTTGAGAAACCTTTCATGATATATCTTTCAGCGACGTCACGTAATCATACAGATTCAGGAATATTACACTTTTCAGCGTTTCAGACTTGTAAAGGAAGAGAAACAAGTTAGCTGTGATTGAGTTTCACAGGCTTCTTAGAACTACGATTCAATCGAAGACGACTTTTTTCAGCAAATATTTGAGATCATGCATTAACTCGAAAAATTATATACTCTCATATTTCATTTTTTATTAGTAACGTGTCATTGATCCTGAAACGGTGCTATAATTTACTAGTTTGTAAAGGATCTAGGAGAAGCTGTAAAAATAGAGACGGGTCTGAAAACATGAAAAACGATCCTTCACTGAATTCCCTCGCTCTTACAAATCCGCAAAAACATTCTTAATATTAGTGCAAATTTACTTTTTCCACTCTGGTATTATTTCAGGTGGATGTTTGTGACATGGATGATTTTCAGCTGACACCGACATTAAGTGATTCGATTACTGAAAAATTCTTTCAATAATCACTCGAAAATGACATGAATTACCGATTTTAAACTCATCCATTAACTCCCGGCAATATTGAGAACGCTTTTTTTTGTTAGTAGGCGCAATTTTATTCAGAGAAGAGTCCACGATCGTCAAGGGACTTGCCTTCCAGGTCTAGGTTTTTAAGCTCTCTTCCATTGGCATATTTATAGCTTTGTTAAAAACGCTATTCCACAAAGTGTATGTTATTTCTACTGGCTTTTTATTTAAATAAACTCAATTCTACTATTGCATCAAATACGAGCCAGCAAGTTTTTAATGGCATGACGTTATTTTAACTCAGTTTTATTTAAATTCGTCAAATGCAAGAAAACTTGAGTGTCTTTGTTGAGACAAACAACGGACTGCAGATGTGTTTAATTTGCATTGTAAACAATAACAATTTTAACGTCTCAAGCACAAACAGTTGAAAGTTTTTTAATGAAGAATCAGCGTCTAGACAAACTTACTCAGCAAAAAGGGGCCAAGGGCATGATCTTTGAATTTTCCAACATTAAATAAAAGTTCTACAACTAAATAAATACAGGGTGTAATTAAATTGTGTGGAAACTTGGTAATAGCCTTCGTTGAAAGAATGCTAAATATCCAAATTTGCCTTACACAAAAAATGATCTTAGTTTTTTAGAGTTATAAATAAAAAGGTAAAAAATACAAGATAGTTATTAAATTACATCTCTAAGTAGAAAATGTTAATTAAAAATGTAATAAAAAGTACCAGAATCTAGGACAAACAACAGCAAAAACAAATACTTGAAACAATAATAATAATTAATTCAGGAAAAGAAACTTTCAGAGAGACTGTATTGTAACAAAGCGTTATGTAATTATTATTTAGAAGAATTTAGTAAACAATCAAGATAACGCCAAGCGGCTGATATCGGACCGCGTGACCGCGACGTCATTCGTATAGAGTCCGTACACTTTCAGAGCAGCATGTTGGGTCATTAAAATCTGTCAGCGAACGACACTAAACAGAATGACCAAGAATGACGAACGCCGCTGACCTTTCGCTGACTACGTGCCCCTTGGCTTCCTCCTCTTCAATTTGCAAATGGGACTGGCCCGACACTATTTTGTCATCTGCTGTTCTGAAAGTGTACGGACTCTACGTCATGTAGATATATAATAATAAGATCTGCTCATGCTCTACTCCCGGTCCCGCCACGTATACTTCTCACCAACGCTTCGCTACGTTACTCGTCGCTAGTTCTCCTCGCCTACAAACGGAGGGTATAAATGCCACCTAGCCGCCGCCAACATTTCATACCTACAGGCGCATTAACCCTGTATGTAGCCACCCCTAGACCCGTCCTCCCCTGGAGCATTAATCTAGGGGCTTCCTCTTCGATACCGCTATCCACGGTGCATTAACCCGTGGATGGAATCCTACCTCCCCTTCACCACAAGTAGGAGCCGCTGAAGCCGAGACGTGGAGGACTAGAAGCCGACGACAGGGAGCCGGGGACAGCCGAGGACATGGAGTCACCGAACACGAGACCGTGTAGCATTAGAGGATTTGTTTAGTTATTGAGAAATATTATTTTATTTTTATTTATTCTGTACATAGTTTTAAACTGTAAGTAAAATCCCATCAAAGCCGCTCTACTTTCTCTCTACGATACCCAGAACCCGACACGGAAACAAACGTTACAGTATAATAAAAACGCAAAACAAAAAAACAATTTAAAGAATTCTAAAAAAATACACTTACAAAAGTATTTAGTGAAACACATAAATGAGGAATATCAAGAATACAAGACAACGAGTAAAGATTAATTTAGTAATTATTAATTAAGATTAATAATTATTAAAATTAAGAATATATTTTGAGAAAAAATTGAGAAAAACACATAAAAATTATAAAATTAAATTTTAGAAAAAATCTATAAAAAATTCAATATAAAAAAGCAAAGATAATAGTAAAAAAACAAAAAATTTATAATACCAGTATTTTTGTGGTTCTTCATACAAGTAGAGTTAACTGTGAACCCAAAATATCTATAAAAAAATTTTTAGTACTAACATTTTATTCTAACTACTGTTATATTATCTATAAAAAAAATTTAGCACAAACATTTTTTTAAACTGCTGTTATAAAATATTTTCAATCTCTGTCATTTACGCAACGTATAAAAATTAATAAGGAAAAAAACAAAATTTTTCTATTCTGAAAACATTAAAGATAAAACGTGTTCAATAATTGTTTTGGTCAGATCGCCTATGTGTTCCAATTGTCACAAAAAACGTATGTCTTGTTTTGACAGCTTGTATGACAGCTGTCAGTGCTCATACAAAAATACATACAAAAAAGAAGCCAAAAATTTACACGTTCAACTGAGATAACGCTTGCAGAGTAAATTCCTGAACGTCTGCATACAATTATCATGATTTGCAATAAGATTTTTATCAAAAACTTCTAAATGCAAAAGTAAGACAACATTTAGACAGTTGACGGCAAACCAAATAAACTTATCACGTCAACCTACGTTTATGCTAAAAAGAGAAAAGCACAGCAAACCACGACTAGAACAATAAATAAACATATGTTATTATTATCTTGACTATTTTGACAGAGGTAAAATTGTGGTCTTTCGAAAAGTTGCTTTCTTTTTATCGCAAAATTTTCCACCGTGTTAATTTGCAGTGACGGAAATGCTTTTGTTTCGAGTGTAGACAGAAGAAAGTAGAGGAACCCTAAACAGACCAACAAAGCGTCAAAACAAGCGCTTTAGACAACTAGCTCTTTGAGACCGTTTTGCTATTACGCGACAACTTGGTGACAAATGGTTTAGAGAAAAAAGTCGACTTGTTAGTATGCAAACGTTATATCGCATTCAAACTTCTGGACTTTTTGCTTTTTGTCCACCAGTGCTACTTTTAAATGCAAAACACCGTCGTCAACGTTTGGACTGGTGCAGAAAACGGCATGCTTAAAAAGTAAAATATCGTAATGTGATATTCAATGACAAATCGCTATTCCGCTAAGGCATATATGATGACCGTCAAAAGTAAAATGCCGTCGTGAAAAGCGACGTGATCTTAGATTTGCTGTTGAGAAACATGTACACACGACTGTTAGAGCAATGGCTTTAAAAACTATTGCCGATAGAAGCTTTGTCGTTATTCGAGGCAGTATAACAGCAGTGTATTATGTTGATGACGTCTTACAAACCACTTACTGCCTTATCTAGATGACCGTCGACATGTTTCTTTTCAGCAAGACAACGTACGTCCACATATTGCTCGTAAAACTATAAAATTTTTCCAAGCAGCTAGCGTTAATGTTTTGCCGTAGCCATTTTGTTAACCTAATTTAAATTCCATCAAGCATGATATAGATTTTTGCAATTGTATTTCACTGCCATAAAATTTTACAAACCTTCTCAAAGTCGCAATAATTTAAAACCCAATTTATAAATTTGTTTATTTAAGTACTTTTGTATTTTTTTAAAGTAGATTCAGTTTTCTTAAATATAACATTTGTTTTTCTATCTGCAGTTTAAAACTGACAAATAAAATAAACAATAAGAATAATAGTCACTGCGGTTTTGAAAGAAACCGTAAAATTTTACAGCAGATAAATATAATTCCAACGGATAATTCAAAATAATTATTTTTTTATCAACAAATAAAATAATGCAATAATTTTTGAAATAATTGTCATCAAAAATCAATTATGACCCAAATATATAAATATTATCAATTACATATGCTGTTTTTTTAGATTTGACAAGTAGCTGGTATTTTACCAAATTCATTTAATTACTCAATTACCAACGACACTAGAACCAAAATTTTAAAAAATATATTATGTTTTTTTTTACATTTTATAAATGGCAAACTAAAAAAACAGTAAGCATATATTTGTTTTTAAACTGTGCTATTTTTAGGTACATAACGCATATAGATTGTCTACGACAACATCTTTAAACATATTGACACCTTAATAAATAATTGCTTTTGCTGCTACATTTTTTTAAATCTCAAGAAAACTAATTTTGTGTTCTATTTTTCAATTGCCCCTACTGTACATGTAAAATAATAACGCACAAGTGCGTTAATGTTTTCAAATTTTTTGTCCCCTTTCCAAATTTTGTGATGCATTTACTTTTGTGCCGGCAAATAAAAACACGCGATACATTGTGAATGAAATTTTCTATAAAATAGCCAATTATTTTTTCTCGTTTTCTTTCGTTTGGGGCCCATATTTGTGGGATTTGATTGGCCGTTGTGCCATAAATAACCCGTTATGGCCATCGAAGTTATTCTCTTCAATTTTCCGAGCGTTTGAACAACAGATTAGGTTGTAGTAGTGAAATGCATCAGAGGCAAAGTATAGGCCAAAGGGATGAACAAGAACCCGCACCGTGTTAAATCACTGAACATTGCGATTAAGTCCATAAATCAGCGTTAGTAACATTGCGTGGCGCATTTTTATAGACTCATCTCGTTTCTCACCGGATAATCGAATTTTTCCCAATTAGAAGAAAATTTATACGTAGCGATAATGAAGCTTGGAGTGTTAATAGTTGGTGTTTTAGCATCGACACCAGTTTAAAAATTAAGCACGATTTGTATGAAAAACGAGCGCTCTCTCTGCAAGTCAGCTCATGTAAAATGCAGAATGTTCATCACGAGTCGGGCAAACGTTTAACTAAATTGCGACATTACAGTGCAAGTTGCAAGAAGCGCGAGCTTTTGCCGCACTAACCGTTCATAAACATTAACACACGCTAAGCGGAGGTAATGGTTATAGCTCATCGTTTAAATGACTCCCTCCCGTCTTAATGAGCGAAGAATTAACAAAAAGACGAACTACACTCAAATTAAATAGGCGTGGGGTTAATTTAAAAAAATCTGAACGTTACTTTTTTAAAAGCTTTTATTTTAAACTTGTTTTTGTTTTTTGATCTGTCTGCTTAGAATCTTGCAAGTCAAATTTGAGCAAGTTTCTGTTATGCTAATAAACTAAAATTTTGTATACAAATGTAGATCTGATGACAATTCAATAACATTTAGTTTAATTAATAGTTATTTAACCAACAAGTTTATTAATAAAGGCAAACAATAATTAAGACATTTTAACTAGAAGTTAAAACTATTAATTGCACATTAACAAAAGCGTTGATTACAATGTTTTTCTAATGCTCATATCACAATACATTTTTAAAAAAATATTTCAAAATTTTTCAATTTGCCTCTCTCTACTAACACATCTCGAGTAACACATTAAGATTGTTTTTTGTTACCTGGCTACATAACACCCAAACAAATTTTTTAGTTGTCATTAATAAATAATAATCAAATCTCACATTTTTCTGTACTCAGGTGTTTATTAAAATAAACTTACAATATAAATAATGGTAATTTCAATTTTCTTTTAATAAAACATTTTTCTTCAAAGATACCGTTTTTATAAATTTTTTATGATTATGACAGTTTATAAATGTTAAAATTTTGGATTGTATGGTTGGTATTAACAGGTCGTTAAAAGATGTGTTTAACCAACTTCTTTGAATTACTTGGAGTGCATTAATAAACCTCATCTGTCAACGAACAACATAAAAATATTTTTATTGAAGGTTTTGTAGGTTTTTATACTAAAAAATTCTAGAATCACAACGGTCATCACATAAATTCAAAATTAATTTAGCAGTTTTAAGGTAAAAAATACGAAACATGTTAAAACTTTTAGTTAGTGAAGCTGGTAGCAACTAAAATAAAAGAGCAATTTAAATTACTCAAATTACATTAAAATTGCTACACAAAGTAAGAAGCGGTTAAGCTTTATTTTAATCAGCGGGATACATCTGTACTCCACAGTACGTTTTTTTGATTACCATTTTGAATATTTTTTTACAATTTTTTGTATACGGAAACTTTTTATTATACTTTTCTGTATTTAAAAGTTTAATTTTTGTAAAACCAAATGCAATCGCTTAAAATTTTTAATTTATTTTTTTCAAACGTTGGGTGGACTGTTAAGATCAAAAACTACATGCTGCGTTTGGTATCAGAATTGTTACATCTAAATAATTAAGTAAACAAGATAATGCTACATATGGTCAATATTTTATGCTAACAAATGAATATAGAAAATTTGTTTGTGGTTAACATTCAGTGCGAAGCATCTATCTAATAGTAAATAAAAAAAATATATTATTTTTATAATTAAACAAATGTTGATTGTTTCTAATAATCTCAATTAATAATTAAAATAATAAATGTGTCAAAGTTTTTTTGATATTGTTTATAGTTTGATGGGGTACAATCGAACCCCGTTTGGTAGCTTGCGCAATTTTTAAAAGTCGATAAGAAAAGAAATCAGATGCATTGACAAAAGGAAGAATTAAAGCTTCCCAACAAAAACAAAATAAATTAGAACGATTACAAAAATACATATTTGATAAGTATTTTTCAAAAGCTTGCTTGGTTGTCTGCCGATCTGCTGCTTAAAATCCTGGAAATCAATTTAGAGCCAATATTGTAGTCTTAAAATAAAAGTACCTAACAAAATATTTTTATTGCAAAAATGTACAGCTTGCTTCAAAATCAATGTTACACTTTATGGTTGTGGTAAAATTGTGTTTTCTTTCGTTGATTAAAGTAACTAACTAGCATAAAGTAACCCGGTTTAAATTCAAAATATTTCCACGATTGCCGACCGCTCTAAAGTTAGTGTTTATAACTAAGCTTCTGTGCAACAGAGTCTTCTTTAAACGACCAGGTAATTAACTGGTGTAATCCAGCGGGCTGCATGTTATTCATTCAACTGGTCAAATGGTGTAGACCAGTTGAATGAATAACATGCAGCCCGCTGGATTGCACCGAAGCTTATTGATAACGCAAATCTCACTAGCGGAGAGAAGATAAACCGGCTGAGTCAGTACTTCTCAGGATGGCCGTCGCCCGATTTCCCCACGAAAGCTGTATTAATTCTCAATCCACCTTATCAAGGGATTAGCAACTCCTAAAGAGTGCAGGTAAAATCTTGCGGTTTAAGTAGGTATCTGATCATCTGGTAATTACTTTGTTTATATTTACTTAAAAATGTATATTGCGGCTTGGAAGTAGTCTGAGATAGATAATTTCTTGTAAGGGAAAGAGTTCTAGGTTTTGGAAAGTTGGAAAGTACGCATGTCTTCTCACATTAAAAATTTAGAAAAAGCCATTTTGTTAAAATTTTAATAAAGTAACGACGATGAAATACTCTAAAACTATTAAGAAGACTTTTGCCAATAGTGTTTTAATTGGATGGCGTTGGAAAACAGAGATTTTTGTGAATAAATAAACATTCCAAGATGATAATGATAATCCTGTGCTTCAACTGTTTTACAGGTAATCTTTGCATTTTAACTTTATTAAATGTTGTTTAGAATTGTCATTTAATCAATTTGTTGAAATGTAGTTTTATGCTTTCGGAGTGAGGGAGAACATGTCGTGACTTGTTTTTTTTTTTTTAATTGACCGTTTGATTTACAATTTTATAACATCAAAATTTTTAATTGTGTTGCATTAAATTTGTAGATTTAATTTTAAAGTAGATTATTTAATAAAATTAATATTTTTAATTTCAATTTTGTTTCTAAATTAGTATTCAAATTATTAATTGTTTCAATCGCAGTATTCGTGATGGGGAAGGAGAAGTTTTTCAGATAAAATAAAAATAGTCATTACAACACTCTATCAAATGGTAACTTTTCGCTAGTGCGTTTTTCTGAAGATTTTGTTTAGGGGGTGAATAGATTGAGATGAGAACGTCACTAGTTTTATATGTTACCCAATCGTACCTGATAAAAAAAATTTGACATTGGAAAGGCGAAGGAGGAGGTAGATAACAAACATTGGGAGTATACTCATGACCATTCCTCGTGCCAAAGCATTCTCTTTTAATTATTTTAGCTACCAATTTAAGTAATTTCGTTGGGCTAATAATTTTAACCAGTTTTGTTAACACGTGTCACACTTTTGTAATTTTAACTTTTGCAAAATCTAGTAACCTGTCTTGACCTGTTTTTTCTACATTTAAAAGTAAAATGTTTTGAGATTATTGTAAGATCATTTTTGTATGTTATGTAACTTTTTGTTTGAAAACATAATTGAGTTTTGTTTGTGGACACGGTATAGAAAAGATTTATTCGGTCCTTCTTGCAGTAAAAATTTAATTGTTTATAAAATGCCATAACAAAAAGTTACATGTATTTTTTGTTTATTTATGTGTGTTTTAATGTGCCTATTTTTTTGATTGTTTTGTTGTTTTATAATGTGTAATTTGTTTTCTTGGTGGTATTAACCACTGATTTAAAGTCCGTCTTACAATTTTATCCCCATTTGTAATAAAACCTTAAACGCAAGTAAAGATTTACGTTCTTATTGCTTTATTGCTATCTCTTTCCAGTCCTAAAATGCAAGAAACACAAAACGTATTGTTTTAATAATGTCACACTTTTCATCTTTTTTTAGCTTAACGCGACAACAAAGACAAAGCTTCTGGGGTAGTATTAGCAACTCGAATGCAAACTTGATGTCCGCGCAGTCAATGACCTCAAAATAATTTAATACCTATGAAATTAAAATTTTGGAAATAAGAGTATAGTTCTTTGTATTCAGTGGTGTTGCAGCAACAAAAATTTCTGCAATGTAGTTTCCAAAATTACAATATTTTTGTTATTTCAATGTTTCTTTGTGTTCTGTCAAATGTCAATTTCACACGAAGCAATATGTCGGAAATTGAGGCGTACTCTAATAATTTTATTACAAATGGGGATAAGACGGTGAAACAGACTATATCTTTATTTTGTTTATTTTTCATTTATTAAACGATTCACTGCATGAACCAAACAAATAAATGTTTTTTTCCACATCTAAATTTTATTGAACTCTCCCAACTTAAGCCTCTATGCAGTCAAATCTGAAAAAATTTTGGCGCCATTTTGTCAAATTCAACGTAGAATATTTTTCCACTAAATGATGATTGCGACTTTCGACCATTTTTATCTGAATTTGACTTTAGCGCGTAATTTTAAGTTGTTGGCGGTAAATATGGCTCAGTTTTGGTCATTACAAGCTTAAAGAACAAAATAAGAAATTATACATTATTTTTCAAATTAAAAGCTAACATTATTTAGATAATTTTTAGCAGATATAGCTAAATGTAATAAATTTTTTATAAAAGATACCAAATTAATTTAATTATACTATCGATTAATAATAAGGGGAGATCAAAATGTAACTGAATCAGAGCAGGCTGTGCCAGCGTCACTGTAATAATAAGACACATTATTACAGTTATGCTGGCACAGCCTGCTCCTGCTCTGATTTAGTTACATTTCGATCTCAGGTTATAAAATGATACTAATTAGATTTAAATGTTGCTAAGCAATTTTTTTATTTAAAAATCATGCCAAAAAATAACTTAGGTTAATTGTGTTTATGACAGATTTTATTAACTCATATTTAAAAAAAATTAGTGCTTAATGTTATTTTATAAAATGAAAGTAATTTTATTTATTATTTTAAAAATGATACTAGATTGTTAAAAAAATCAAACATTAAAAAATTTGTGAATTTACAAAATTAGTGTTTTATAAAACAGTTAAATTAAAATAATATTAATTCATATTGTACAAATTCATTTTAAGATAGTTAAAAAGACAATTAAAATAACATTTTTTAACAAACTAGATCCACTTGTTTTAACATAATAGACCAATAACGTTTCGTACGAATTTCCTAAAAATTCTTATTAGTTAATTACCACTGCCACTATCAATTCGGTGAATTGTCATGCTAAATCCAACTCATTGGTATAAAATTAAAAGATATATTTTCCGTATCATTGAGCTTCTTTAATATGCCAATTACCTGTTTTTAAATTTTTAAAAAATCAAAGAATTAGGAATTTTATGCCTCACTTTAAAAACATTTTTTTATATAATTTTTTTTATTAAAATCGATAGGACCAGGTGGTGTACGATGATGCTTTCACATGCCGGAAATCTTAACATCTCGCAAAGAATCCTCTATTTTTAGTTTAGTAGAGTGGAAGTAATTTGACAGAGTAACTAATGCGACAAGACTACCGGTTACGTGGCGCTTTATTTACGTTACTTGTGTCAACAAGACCAATTTGCACGGTTATTGATTGCTGAAGAGGTTTCCAATCAAAAGTGGATGTTTGTATAAAACTCCAATGCAGAAAGTCACACTAATCAAAAGAAACAATTTTAATATTTTTAATTAAGCTTGTTTTAATTTAGTACAAAAGTAAATCAACACTGCGCGCACACAATTTAATTAGATTTTCAATGATAATGTTAGAGACGAAGAGAAACAATACGCAATTTAATGAACAATTTTTTCAAAACACAAAATTAAACTAAACTACTTCTAGTGGAGCTAGAGTTTACAAAAACATGTTATTTCCCTAAATATTTTGATTTCAAAATCGTAAACCGTATAAAATTGCAGTTTGTATGAAATTACAATTCTACTCGTAGTTTTATAACTTTGAAACGATATTGAAGTTTAGTGGAGTTCTCAATATTATGCAACATTCTTGTAATATTACTTGATAATAATCTTGATTTTTAATAAAATTTTTCTCACTTAATATTGCTTGAAACCAACTCCACGAATTTTTAAAAAAATCCACGATTACTTGTGACATTCTGTTACGTTGAATTGTTACACGTAAGCGTTAAAAGCCTCTTACATAAAAATCTTTTCAAAGAAAAAATGTTTACTTAATCTGATCAGCAACAATAGCTTCTTTCTGAAAAAAACTTCCCTTCAGAGAATATACAATTTGTATTTTACTGTGTACATAAAGTCATCTCTGATGTTACATCGGAAGTAATCTATAAAATTTCGCAAAAAATAACATATTCAAGCACGTTTTTACACATTCTGACTCGTAAAACTTGTGATGTTGTTATACTTTGTTTTTATTAACAATTTTTATTTCAAAACATAAAAGTTTTGTTTATTTCTGACTAAAGTATTTATTTAAGAGAAGAGTTTTTATAAAATAAAATAAAAAATGTGTGGCTCAAGTTTCATGTACCTTCGGTACGATTAATACTTACGGCAGATTTTTTTAAATAAATGCTGACACATCTAATTTAGCTGAAACATGGTATATGCATAAAAATATATTATTCAGTAATTTAAAATTTTTTACATTAATAGTAAAATCTATTTATCAAAGATTGAGATCTCTGGATTGTTAATTTTGGTAAAAACTTGGCAAGTTTTAAAACGTCATAAAAATTCCTACTAAATTAATAATTTTAAATATAAAAATTGTTCAATAAATTAGTGAAAAGTTGTATAGATATATGTACTCAGTAACATTAAAAGCATCTCACCCAAAAAAGATAATTTTTTGAAAGTGATTTTTTGGCAACTGAATGAGTAAATTTAAAGCTAGTTATAGTAGCCATAAAAGTATTTGCAGTTGTTGTGTCTCCGACTCCTTGTTTTAAGGATAACAAAATGTCTTCAGCCCGAAGGCATCAATGATATTACCATCTTAGCGATTTTGACAGAGGTAGAATTATGGTCTTTCGAAAAGTTGGTTTGTCTTTTTGCAAAATCGCCAGTCGTGTTGATTTTACGGTCATAGCTTCGTGTGTTTCAGGTGTGAAAAAGTCACAAAATTATAAAACAGAGCAACATATCAACTAAGGAGTAACACAGAGCATAATGACAAAAGCTTTAATTAAATAGCTCTTTGAGACTGTTTTGCTACTACGCGACAACTTGAAAACCAATGGTTTAACAACAAAACACCGTCATCAACGTTTGGACTGGTGCAGAAAACGGTAGGTTTGGAAAGCAAAATAACATAATGTGATATTCAGTAACAAATCGCGATTCTGTCAAATATACAAATAAAACGACAATAACAAATTTAGGTATATTAACCAAGTGTAAAAAACACCAGTATACAGGAAAAACTATGTCTCCAAACAGTTCTCTAAAGAAAAGCATTCATTTTATTAGCAGATAGTTTCTCTTGTAGTTAATTGTTTTACCAACAATTTGAAATTGTATTTTATTCGCAATACATAGAATAAAAGCATTTTTAATTGTCTAAGCAGGTGCCTTATTGTTTTTTTTAATGTTTATGGTATAAAAATTGTAAGTTTTATACTTTTTTAGCACTTTTCTATAATTAAAACGTAGACAAAAAAATCTAATTTTTTAATATGTTATATATGTTACATTTGTAAGTACACAAAATATATTGCTTTATTTTGATATTATCAATGTATTTAAAATGACAATTGTTTAGACAAACGGACAGTATCTTTATAAAAACAATAAATTTACAGATGTACAATGTGTTTATAAATTAGACAGACTTAAAAAATAAACTATGTATTACAATAATTTTAATTATTTAACAAAATAAAAAAAACTTTTTTTTCAGTTCTTAGCATGCCGTTTTATCCCCGTGCAAATTCAACAATACATACAACGCAGCAATTTGTAGCTCATATTAAAAATGAGAAAGACGGTTTTCCTAAAAAAGCGTTAAGACAGTACATCCTAGTAATATCATTGTAAAATGTGCTAAAATCTTTATAAAATGGTATTCTTAAACTTTGGGTTGCCGTTTACTAAAAAGAAAAGACCATTAAAATAGTCAGAAAATGTCGCGACCAAAACAAATAGCTAATCTTTAAAGAATCTCAAAATTCAAGAAAAGTTTTCTTGCAAATCAATCAACGCTGTAGATAGACCTACTATAGCTAAGAATAAGACGACAAAAGTTTAAAAAAAAACCTTTAAATACAATAACGAAATCCACCTTGCTTTTTCAAAAACGGTAAAAATATGAGATAAACAAAACAAATCAGACGCGATCAAAATTTCAAGTTTACAATTTACAACACTTGATTAAAAATAGGTGATACTATAAACATTTTTTCTTTAAAGATTGAATCGTGTCAATGTAATTTTTGTTTTAAACTATATACATCTTCACCCAGTTGTCACTTCTCTATCCACTTCTGAAGAAGCTAACTACGATAGTCGGCGAAACATCACGTACAAAATAGTATACTAAAGAACGCGTTTTGAAAAGTCAAACAACGCAAAACGCAAGTTTTTATAAAGATTAAGTGCCACAATAACTTGAACGACCACAATAACAAAAACGAGCTTTATATGCTATTTTTTTCATTGCGCGTTTTACGTAATTTTTAAGTAAAATAATTCTTTAGGGACTTTTGCTTTGATACGAGTTAGTTGGTAATAAATTTCATAAAAGTGTCAAATATTTTTTTTAGTGTTTATAAATTTGTCCAAAATTCTATGTAAGTAACTCACAAATGATTCTTTCTTACCTACCGTATGGGTTATTAATTGAATACTTCAATTGGCATAAACACAATAAGAAAAATCTCCAAAAACATTTTAACGTTTCTTATATTATAAAATGACAAACTTTATACAAATCTACTTACCATTATTTTAGACCAAGCGGTGCTATATTATACTTATCTATCAAATAATTTGTAAATTATCAAACGCTATGAGAGTTGCACAGTTCTTTGAAGCGTCTCTAACCTTATATTTTAAGCAACTTGCTCATCCATTTTTGAATGTTTTATAGGTTAATTGCGGCACACACACAAAAACATCTTGGTGAGGAATACTGGTCATCAAGTGCAACAAAATTTATTCGAATAAAATTATAATCTCAACGCTGACATAAACGCTGAAACGTCACAAATGTCAGGGAAAGCACCAAAAAAAAATAGTACTTTCCGCACGCAATTTAGGTGCTATAATGGCTAATACGACACCCAAATCGGTCTCTGTTACAAACGCAGACTGAAAAAACTTTATTTACACAGTCCAATCCCAGAAAAAAATTTCATTTTGACTCTGGTTATGTAAATTTTTGTCCTAAATAAATAAGTAGTTTTATCATCATTTATAATATATTTCAATCTTAAACTACAAATTTATATCTAGATGCAATACTGCACACATTTTTAGAGATATTGAAAAAAAAAGGATATCTAAACACTAGAAACTGGCGTAATTAATTAAGATCTGAAGCAGATTATGATCAACAAGAAGATTAGAGTACAGAATAACGTCATCAGCAAAACAAAATCAATAAATAGAAAATGTTTGCTACAAAAACAAGAATCAGTAAAGTTCAAGGATTAGCTTAAAATTTAATTCCAAAATTTTTTGCAAAACAAAAGTTTGATTAAAAAATAAAATTCCAAAGTAACAAGAAGAACCTCTTATATTATCAATTCTTATATTACCAAAAAGTACACACAAGTGACTTATTTTGTTTTTTTAATTGATATTTAAATACTAAAAAGGCATTAAGAATAATGTAAATTGTTTTCACTTGTTGTGTTTAATTAGCAACCTTGTAGAGTAAATTTAAATATTTTGATTATGGAAAACATTTAAAAATGAGCATTTCTATTACTACAAGTAAAGAAATAAATTAAATTCATCTTATAAAGTTACTAATTAAACACAAGTAAAACACAGTTATTGCAGTTAATATATATATAATATATTAATGAAACATAATAATGCAGTTATTCCTAAATTTTGCTTTAGTTAGTTTAGGTACATTGAAATTTTAATTCGCGTTTAATTGACAAACTTAAAAGTTTGATTAATTAAATTGGTCACGTGTGCGAACTGGTTAGTGATCATGACTAAAATGTTTTAATTTTAGCAACAATCTATATTTAGGTAATTTGTCAAAAGCGCGAGAAAAGTTAAAATGTAATTTTTTCCATAATTTTTATAATTGATAAAAAAATTAAACTATAGTTATTGCCATTAAACATGTTACTACTTTAAAAAATCTCTTACATGTTACTCTTTTAAAGTGAGTGCGTTTCAAAAAGTAGGGATTAATTATCGCAAATTAACAAACAAGTTGATTACAATACTTTTCCGTTAGTCGTACCTTAGTTAATTAAAAACAAAACTTAAGAAATTATACATTGTGCTATCTATCGGTCACTCAATAAATAAAAAGTATATTTATTTGCCTATGTTTCAAATAATTTTTGACAGTATTTAGCTTAGTTTTGAACAAAACGGTGGTATTTTACATTAAAAGATAAATAAACGATTTAAATTTATCTAGACGACTAAACAATGCAATTAATTACAATTTTGCACACAGTTAAACAAGTAATATCAGTGTTGCAAGTGCACTGACTTTTACACAAAAGCTGAAAGAAGATAGTTAACTGCTTGGTAAATCAACTAGAAAACAAATAATACATAATAAATATATAACATAATTATAACAAAAATTAAACTTAGGTATTTTTTTGTATGAATAAATATTGTACTAATTGTAATAGATTAATAATCTGACCAAACACTTGTTCCATTTATGTAAATTAGAACTAATCGAACAGTATTTGCAGACAAAACCAAAATAATTAACATTATGTCAGTTTTCTGTGTGATAAAGCTTTTCTCTTGACATATCGAAAATCAGCATTGTACAAATAATAACGGGCAATTATCACAATTAAATAAATTTTTTAAAATCAATCATTTCAAAAAATTTTATTACATGGCAATGCATCCATCACTACAAACTAGACAGTTCAATTAAATTATTGAGTTGGGAACCAATCGATAAAATCTGATTTATGAATTATACATTGAAGGCAATTTTATGGAGTTATTGGCAAGATTCGTCTTAAATAGTCAGGTTGAATCTTCTCGTTCATTTGACTAGAGAAATTGTTTTGTTTACTTTACTAATGGTTATATTCAGGTTATTTTATGCATTGTTTGTGTTTATTTATCAGTGAGTAGCAATTCTGTTAAATAAACAAGCAATAATAACTTGTTCGAGCTTAGGTTGAAATTTGTCGGGATTACAATTTCATTTGGGGCTAAGTCGAGTACTAGTCCAAAATTAGCTTTTGTAATTTATTCGTCCGTTTTGTATGCGACAAACGTTTTAGCTTAAAGTGAAAAATGATCAGCATATTAATAAGGACTTGGTGTTATCATTATAAACATAGCCGCGACATTTATCCCTGTTTTTTGAGGTGATTTAGCATTTTTGAAACATGCTGGATTAGTGTGGAAATAATTCGGAGTGTTTACATAATTTCATAAAATCAATAATGGCAATTTAACAAATTTCTAATATTCAAGCATTGAAAAATAAACAAGTTGAGTAAACAAGAGTTTGAGAGATAATTGGAAATAGGCCCATCGGAATTTGGAATTAAGTCGATTTCAGCGATGATAACAGTTGGAAATCAACTGGAATTCGAATTATTATTATGAGCAGTCTTCACTGTTCCTTGGTCGGATTAATTCCGGCAGTAAATTTCGCCATTATACAGGGTTGTCCCAAACTTTCTAAATTATTGAATAATAGCTTAAAAAGCAAATCTTTGCTTTTCGGATTGAAACCGAGCTAGTTTGTGAGAAACGATAAGAACTGATAAGAAGAAAAACACGGACATGGCATGCCAGCCAGAAAATATGAGAGTGGACGTCAGTCGGTCGGAATGAAGTGGTCCCAAAGGACACCGCGACGCCAACTCCAGCGTCTCATCACTTTTTGTTCTGAGATCAAGGTAGAATAACTTGTTCTTGTTGAACCAAAAACGATTAAGATTCTGTACTTGAGCTAAATTACTTCTTGATTAATGTTACTGTTGAAATTTGTTCATTGTCTTTGCGGCGACAAATTGGATCGGATTGCAGCTGAACCGTATTGATGACTATGTATTTACGTTTAATATTACTATCTGTTTATTCGGTCGAACGGAAACTAGTACTGCTACATGCTTGGTTTACACAAGTGACAGGATTTGCACGGAATGGCAATTACTAAGCTCAGTTATTAACGAATTGTCTTTAGGAAACAGCAACGCTGGATAATTTCTTCAGAAAAATACAAATGTGTAATAAATATTTTAATTCTTATTATTTATTTTAGTTACAGATACAAAGTTGAAATGATGGTATAAGTCAACAAATTTTAATTTTAATTTAACTAGCACGTAATAAAAAATTTTAAGTGGGTTGTAAAAAAAAGCAAAGATAGTCTCGCTTTTAACTTGGCTCATAATAAAATTGTGGAGAAAAAAATAATCTTAAATTAAACCATTTATTTTCCATTTTTAAATTAAGTGTAGATACTGTTAAGGTTGTGTTTTCTGACATAGACTCTGACAAAATATAGAGAAATTAGAGATATTATCATTAATCAATGTATTAATTTGTTATTATAACATTTTGTTAAATAAATAGTAAATAAAAAAATTATTGTGTTGTAATTATTGAGTTAAATAAGTTAAATCGTTGGTTTAATAAATATAAAAGAATTATTTCTAATTCTAGTGAAATTGTAATAAATTGTAAACATTTATTTCTTATTAATAATTATAATAAAAATAAATGTCAAACGCGCAAGTTTAATTAAAATTCTAATACAACAGTGGCAAAGCGCTTTCATAAAATAAAATTCTATCTTCAGTGCTTATCAATAATAATAATAAAACAATAATAATAAAAATAATAACAAGATGGAACTTTAGACTTCGAAAGCGTTTTGCCACTGTAAAATTAGAATTTTTTTATATTTTATTATTATTTTATTATCATTTTATTAAAGTTGGTGAGTCCAAAGATATCGATAGTAATCGGGATTAAATTAGGTTCAAAAGTAGCAGAGCAGACTCACCACACAGAACGGAAGATACCAAAAAAAACAGAATTCTTAGTTAAATTTTTTTTTTGTATTTGTAATTTATTTATGCTAATACAATTCACTGTTTTGCAAAAATTGTAAATTTTTTGTTAAAAAAATTTAACTTTAAGTCGTTTTTTTCTTTGATCACTTTTCTGAATAACACCCAATATAAATTTTTTTGAAAAAATGCGACTATTTATCTTACACCTAGATATTAATTTAATGACAGTAATTTTAAAATGAATGATCTAGTCGTAAGGCATATAGTAATGTTTATCAAATGAAACCTTTAAACCAACGCATCAGAAGAATTTTTGCAATATTTTGTTTTAGAAATTAAAATGTTATTAATAAAAACTAATAAAAAATCTTTAATTTGATAATCCGAAAAACATATACAAACTTTTCGGGCAATATATTGGATCACTAACCTAACGTGACAGATTTTCACAAATTACTTAAAAATTACAATCTATTTTAATTACAAATTACAATTACGAATAAAAAAATGTATTATTAATTTTTTATTGTCCTGTTTTTTAAATTTTTTCTTTTTGGGTTATTGGGGATAAGGGCTGATTTTTATTAAAACAAATTTTTCATATTAATGCATAATAAATGATAAAAATCAGCCCTCATCCCCAATAACACAAAAAGAGAAAAAAAAATTTATTGACACTGACAACTACTTTTAATACGTACTTGGATCCCTAATTTAATTTTCTAGTTCCCAAAACCAATGAAGCCTTTGTAAACTGTATTTTGGGTTGCATTTTTACCTGGTCAGGCTCGTCATCTTACGTCAATAACATGCTATTTGCTATTATAATATCTTATGTTTATGTAGTACAGCTGTACGCATTTTTTTAAATTCCTTTTAATTACGAGTATCTAGTTCTCAAGTCAGATGTTTTTTTCTCTGAATATAATCTGAAAGGTCCCAAACCTTATTGCACTTTCCACGGCGTTAAGCTTATTGTTGAAATTACCAGCTTATTACTCAATATTACTAGCTTTGTTGATTTATGGACTCTCAAACATTCCTACCTTTCTGTTGGTATGTCCTCATGTCTTACCAACGCATTTGCATTTGCCTTTTTTATTTTTTTAATCTTTAATTTAGCCTTTATTTGAAAAGCTACAAAGTTGGCGCAATGATATAAATTGCTTCTCACTACAAAAACTATCGTTTCATTAAAAAAAAATTGATTTGAGTGATTATTAGATTTTCATAAGATGGAAACGACCTCCTTTTAAATGATAGCTTAGACATTTAGGGTGAGCCAAAAAACTCTTCGCAGTTTTCCATTTTTTTTTTTCAGCTTCATATGGTGAAATCCATATCTCGTTATTGCTTGCTTGTACAGAAAATTTGTATTTACATTCTTTTATAGAAAATTAAACGCTCTACAAAAAGCTTTCTTACATTTTTTTTATATTTTGTACCATTTAGAAGATATCGAAGGTCAAAGTTAAAAGAATTTAACAAAAATTTCTATTTTATTTCTAAATTTTATAACTCAGAAATAAATAAATATTATAAAATGCACAACATATAACTTTGTAGGAAATTAAACGCTCTATAAAAAAAGTCTCTTGTGGTTAATTGATTATTTTAACCATTTAGAAGATATTCGCATATTTAAAAACCAAAATTTGACACTAAACCCCCAATTTTCTTTAAACAGTTAAGTAATCGATTAACCACAAACGACTTTTTTGTAGAGCGTTTAATTTCCTACAAAACCGTATGTTGCGCATTTTATAATATTTATTTATCCACGAGTTATAAAATTTAGAAGTGAAAAACAAATTTTTGCTAAATTCTTCAAATTTTGACCTCTGATATCTTCTAAACGGTAAGAGTTATAAAAAAATTGTAAGATACGTTTTCTAGATCGTTTAATTTTCTACAAAAAAATGTAAATATTGCCAAATGGAACTGAAAAAAAAAACGAAAAACTGCGATGAGGGAGTCTTTCCTATTAAAATTAAGAGCTCACCTTAAAAAAACATTTTTTAAAAATGCCTAAAAACCAAATTTTTAGTGTCGGAAGTTAAAAAAAATAGTTGATTTTTTTGGTTAACTCTATTGGACATATTAGTCAAAACTGAGTAATCCTTTAAATCTTTTTTATGTATTTGTAATTTATTTATGCTAGCACAGCCTACAATTTTACAAAAAAATTGTCCACATTTATTTGAAATTTTTTTATTGAAAACATTATTTAATGTCTTTGTTTTTTTCTTTTTTAGAGTTTACTTTTTTATTGCCGTTCTTTTTTTTTAGAGTTTATACTTAAGTACTGTTTCATTATTTTCGAATTTTTATATTTCACGTTTTAATAAGTTTTTTGTTTTATGTTTTAACATGTTTTTTGAGTAGTATAAATTTTGTTTCAGGAGCTATTATTTACCATAGGTACGCTATCGTCCAGATCATCAAGCAGTGCACACCGTAATCTATTTTATTTGATTATATCAATATTAGAAAACTTAAAATAGATTTGATTAATCTAAATTATTTTAATAACAAAGATCTAAAAATAATTGTCTTGATAGTATACAGTAAAATTTTGATTTTCGTCTATTTGTCAAACTTGAAAATTTAATTTATTAAATTGGTCACGTGTGTGCACTCTTTGGTGATCTGAACAATATTGTTTTATATTATTAATTGATATAAAAAATTGTTAATAAAGAAAAGAAATTAAGGCATTTTGATTTACTAGATTTTTTTGGCAAATGTCAAAAAAGAGGAATTAAATGCGCTGCTTGTGAGAAACTTAGACATCAGTAGTAATTTTGAAAAAATGTTTTAGAGTCTCTTATTTTTTATTTTTTCATTTTTATTAATATTTATCATTAAATACTATTATTGTTTTATTTGTTTTTTATTAATTATTACTATTATTATTTTTTATAAGTAATTAAAATTAATAGTCTACTTTTTGTTAAATTTAATAATTAATTATCTAGCTTTATTAAATCAAACGATATTCACTAATCCTTTTTAATTAAAATGATGAATTATGAACAATAGTAATGCAAGAGAAATCAAAGCTCTCGACAATCCTATAACACAAGTTGTCATATAATTTGCGTTATTAACTCATCTTCCATTATTAAAATTAATGTTTACAAGATATAATTTATTTATATGTATTTCTATGATAAAAAGCAATAGGTAATAAATGTTGTAGATAAAATTTTTCGCTTCCATTTTGAAAAAGTTTTTGGTGCAATAAATCTGAAGTTCGTGTTTTAAGATAATGAAGTAGTGCAAAACTGTCAGTTGCATGAAATAATTATTTCAATTACAGTTTTGGTGTTTAGAATTTCACGAACAATGTCGAAGTGCAGTTTAGTGAGAGTTCTGAATTCAGAAACATTCTTGCAATATCACTCGATGAGAATATTCTACAATTTCAGCAATTATGACAGCAGCTAAAATACGTCCTATTCAAGCTTTAAATCAATTTTCTAAAAATATTTCAAACTCCAAGAGTGTAATAAATAATTTACAAACAATGCTCTTGAAAGCATTGTCTTATCGCTGTTTGGACCTTTATCAGAACCATTTCGTTATTTCCAACAAGGGACTTTTAATAAGGGCCTCTCCTGGTCTTAAGACATTTTGTGAGGTCCACTGGGAGTAATGCTGATTCAACATTCTTTCACTGACAAAGAAATTTCTTATATTAAAGTACATCTCGAGAGCTGAATGTGAACTCAGGGATGCATTAAGCCAACCACAATCACAAATTACTCAAAATAATTTTTCTTTGATTTTTAATTAACTGAAAACTTTATTATTTGTACAAGTAAAATGTCGGATTAGAATCAAATGAAATTTTTGTTTTATCATCGTGGCATTGTTCGGTTGACAAACTCCTTTGGGAAATCGTCCAAACTACCTATCGGAAAAATTAATAATTTATTCCGACGCAAAACCTGGACATAAATTTCCTACAGAATTTGCCACTTGAAGATCTAAATTTATGGCTTTTGGGGGAATTACTCGACTTTTCCTATTTCACGTATGCAAAATAGCCAATTAAGCGCATTTCGTAAAATTTGCAAGTAAATGCATGGTTTGACTAAGCAAGCTTTCACCAACAATTACCAACCCTTTTAGGAGATTGGCATACCTGTCAAGGAGAGAAAAAATATTCTCAAGAGACTGTTATCCTAAATTATGCTAAACACGTCCGGGACGCTATTAATTACACGTAAAAATGATGGCAGCGGTGTTAAAGAGACCTTATCGTGATTCTAGACCGAAATGATTTATTATTATTTAAATTTTAGTCAGATTTGTGGGTAGCTGTCCTGTTTTAATTAGAGGCAAGCTCTACCAAAAAATTTTGCTAAACCTGATAATACTTCTCATTATGCTAACAAGTATTTAGTAAAAATAAATAAAATAATACAATTCTTGATAACATGATAACAAATTTAGACAATAACAAAAAATTGTGTAAACTATATGTTTTGTCATTTTACATTGGTTACAGTTATCGTGACTAATATTTTTTCAGAAGCAGAAGCCACTACTGCCACTACCAAACTGTACTGTCATAAAGCATAATTAATTTTATATTGTAGCTTAGCGAGCAATAGCTTCTTGGCCAAGTAGTTTAATTTAGCAAAAAGTAGTATTTTTCAGAGCAGTTATGAAGAGCGAAAAGATAGTGTTATTATATTCGTTTTGTTATTGAGAGTTAAAATCTGAATTTTTTGGCTCCGACTGCAGAAAGTCAGATAATAATCAAAAAACACATTTCAATATTGACGTTAAATAAGCGTAATTAAAAATTCGTCGGTTAAAAAAAAATTAAAAATTAAAAAAATTAGAATTGTAGACATGTCTGGTAGAAAAAAAGCTTCTAAGAAAACAAAGAACAAAAAAAAAATTAAAAAACTTAAAAATGTTTTAAAAAGACTATTTTACTCAAAGATTTTTTAACTAATTACACACTCTTATTCAACAATAAAAACAAAAGTTAAAATTAGAAAAATAAGCTGTCAAAATTTTTTCGGGAGTTTTCAGCCAACAGGCAATCCGGAAAACACAACGTACCTTGTTTTTCAGCGAAAACATTATAATTATAAGTAGTAATGCCTCAGTTAAATATTCAACAAACAAAAATTAATTAATGAGTAAAATAGTCAATAAATTATATTTTTCTTTAAATTTTACTTTTTGTGGTTTTCAATAATTATTTGAGAAATAATCTTGACAAATACCATTCGACTTAATATTTTGCCTAAAAAATTTAGCGATTGTAAACTTGAGTTCTACAATTTTGCTTATGACATTGATTAAAACCTACTCAACTGACGTCTCGTAGTTTGGCAAACTCTCGTAACAATCGGTAATTTTTTTCGGCAAAATTTGAACCTGTATAATATTATAACTGAAAAACAACATTAAAAAAAAATTGAGCAAGAGAAGTCCTAGATAAACAAAAACAATATTTAAATAGCTTTTAAAATTAAGATTTGAAAAAAAAACAAGAGTTAAAAAAATTCTGGAAAAACAACAAATTTCTAAAAAAATCTACAATTAAAAAGCATTGAAAAAAAAAATTTAGAAAAACAAGAAACGATTTTACAAAAACATTGATTTCGTGTTGTCTATCTATAAACCATTTTAATATATTTTTTCCTTAATTTGACTTCTAAATATCAGATAAATAAATTAGATTTTTTTACTGCTTGAGTAGCTTTGTTAAATAGACCAAAGACGTTAAAAAAGTAAACAAAACAAAAATATTGTAGAAAAATTAAAAGACACCTGATATAAAAAAGAACTTAATAATTTTTTTGAAAAAAAGAGAAGACAAAACAAAATTATAAAAATAACAAAAATAAACTTTAGAAAAGACAAAAAAGTGTTAAAAAAAGTTAAAGCACCAAACACTGACACAAAAAGTGCAACAAAATTTTTATAAAAAAATTGAAAAAGATAAGCTAAAATAAAAGCACAAAATAATCATAAAAAGTAAAAAAGTTCCTAAGAAAACATAATAAACGACAATTGTAAGAGATAGATGAGCTAGGAAAATAAACAATAAGAAAGTTTATTTAAGCAAAATTACAGTTTCAACATTCGCCTACCGATAGGAGAAAACCCGTCAAAAACACCGATCAGAGCAGCGAGCTCAACCTCAAACTCACAACCTTTAGAATGCTGAAAAGCGCAAGACGTGTAGCTTCTCTAAAAAAATGATATACCTCAAGCAAATTTTCTCTAAAGTTACTATTGTTTATTTTTAATTTTGTTAATGTTTTGAAGACAACCTTTTAAAGTAAATCTTTCTCCATCCTTCTATAGAAACTTAAAAAATAATGATTAAAAGAAAAACTCGGAAAGGCAGGTCTAGAAAAAAAGAAAACATTAACAACAACTAAATAAAGTTAAAGCAAAAATGCTTCTACAAAAATCATAAAAATTTCTTTAATAAAATTAAAGATTTGTAAACTATTTTAAAAAAATATTTTATATTTGTAGAAAATATTTTAGAAGTAAAAAAAAATTCAAGCAAAACTTCTAGAAGTTAAGGTAAATTAAAAAAAGTTAAGAAAGGTAAATTAACATCTCATGACTAACAAGAGAATAAAAAGGGTAAGAACAGACTGCTTTGGTAGCTAAAAGCTTACACTAGTACCACGTAATTAATCTCAATAATAGTTTGTTATAACAAGTTATTTGTCATTTTGTCATTTTTGTGTGATAATAAAGCAACGAAAGCTATGATTACAAAAAGTACAAAAACAATTTAAAAGAAAGAAAATTGTTTTAAATCTTTTTAAAAGGTTACGGAATAAGCTCAATACTTCTAGAAGCTGACGGCCCTCTTCAAAATTTGCTGACGCCAACTGTACAAGAACCGATGAGTTACAAGCGGTTAAAAGCTTCTGCAACAGTCATTCTACCAGTCATTTCTCTATACAAGGTAATTTTTTTATTTGCTCCCGCTCCAGATTTCAAAAATAGGCAACACGTTATACAAACAATAAGCAACTTTGAGCAAACTACAAATAATCTAGATCAACTGACTCTGAAAGCACTGTCAAAGGTTTTGTTAACAACGTTGACATTAATTCACAACCCTCTATGCCTTAATTTTAAAAATTAAATTTTAAAAAACTACCAAAGTATGTGTTGCCTATTTTTAAAGTTTCAACAAAAGCAAATAAAAAAATCACTCTGTATAAGCGGGTAATAGAAAGTTTTAATAACTTAAAGTTTAAATTTATTTACTTTGTGGGAGTTATTTGTGTGATTTAGTAAATCGATAAATTTTAATATTAGTCTTTAACTCAAATAAATTTCAAAAATGTCAAAATTGTAGATTTTAATAAAGTTTTCAAATTTAAGTCGATTGATAGTTTTGGCTAAAATTGAAAAAACTCTTGACATCGTTTTTTCTAATACCAAAATTTGTGTAAGCTTTGTAAAAAAAATTGTCTTGCTTGAATATTGTGTCTTTTACCAAATAAAACACTAGGTTTTTGAAATTCTCTTTGAGTGTTTCCTCAATTTTGTTTACATGTTCTACTCACTGAAACGAATTAACATCACTAATAAACTTAGAAGTTAGTAAAGTCAGTTCCCTTGAGTTTATCCAAAGTTGAGTATCTGTGATGTAGGTAATAAATTAGAACGTGCATATGTTTTGGTGAATTTAAAAGAGATTTGCAAGAAATCTATATCGACAACGTCGAGATTCTTGAATACAAAGAGACAAGTGAATACTCTTATCTAGCAGGACAAAGCTTTCACCAAAAAGAAACATTATTGTGGAATTCATAGCTATCTATACAGACCCTAGAGAATATTGAAAGAACATTAAAAAATTTCTATAAATGGAAGATCTGCGCCGTTTATTTTTCGACTTTACTTAATAATTCAAGAAACACGTTTTGTTTGATTCTCCTCCAAATTGTATCTCGCAGAAAAAACTTGGAAGCTTTTGTTTACATTTTATTACAATTCTTTGTTCTGTAACTGCACGGTTTATAAGTCATATTTTATCTAGGAATTTTTAGGGAGTACATCTGTTTTAGTCTGTCAGTTCTTTGATAAGTTAGGGTAATACTTCTGTCTGCTCGCTGTGAAATGTGCCATTTCTTGCACCCTCGCTCACTTTTTCATCTTTTTTAATAATTTTAAGATGACACTCAACAGTTAATTGGTTACTAATCTTGCTTTAGTTAATTAATGCGACATAGAGCATTGTAGGGTCGCTTTCAATAGCTATTCATTATGCACAGCTAATTGCAAATGGAGCGACCTGTACAAAGGTAATTGCATTTGCAGCATTATTGTTTACAAAGGTTTGGGTTTGTTAGGATTGAGACTGCAACATAACATAAAGTGCGACTAATTTGATTAGGTGATTCTGTCAAAAATCTCCGGTTTAAAAATACACTAGGGCATAGACCCCAATAATAGAGATGCGGCAAGTTTAAATTAGTAGAAGTTTTAATACGGAAAAACAAGCAGCTGAAGAAAAAGTTTTTCCGATAATAAATGACTAAAAAGTTGCCCCCCCATGTAAATTGTGGCCTTAAACATCGAGCTCAACTTTTCACATAAATCTTTTCAAATCCTCAGGAATTCGTGATTTACACGAACAGAGACAATGTCACATGTAACAAAAGAGATTTTCCAATTAAATGATTCCGCAGTGGAACACAGAAATTTTGAATTACAAACTTTAAATTGAGTTGATCAACTCTTGTAATTTTATTATTTCACTAGTGGAAAGCTCTTAAGTTTGATCAAGTTTCATTTCAATGTCACAACTTGCCAAAGCCTAGCAGTTTCACATTTCACCAACACTAAAACGATTACACTGTGTACAGCCACTTAAAACTTTTTTAGCGAAAATTTAAGACATAATCGAGAGGATTAAACTAATTTAGACCATTTTTTCAGATTAAGATATACCGATAATCACTTGTAATTCTCTTGAAAAAGATTTAAAGCCATCATCTTCGTTAACTTGATAAATTTTACTCATTTAAAATAAGCATTTTAAAAGCAAACAGATTGATTAAAGAGTTATGTCTAGTACCATTTTAATAATGTAAATTGAAACTGAGATACAAAGAAGATGAAAAAGGAAACTTTCAGTTCTCATTATACTCAGCTTAGAGAGAAAATAGCACAAAGTTAATACCAAAACCTGAAAATTAATTAATTATTTTTTATAATTTAATTTGTTTAATTAATTGATAAGAAAATTCATTAAAATTACGTATACTAAACATGTTGAAAAGCGCAAATTTGTTATTAACTAAAAGTGGTTTTAAACAGACAAATTATTAAAATGCAAAAATTTATGTAATCGAAAACTTAAACACACAGATCTTGTATACTCAAATATAAAAAAAATTGTTAACACTGGAAAAATTTACCTCACATTTAAATTTAATACTTTTTTTTGCTTTATCACGTTACCTGCAGAATAGATACCTATATACCAGTAGCGCACTCTTAAAATATCTTTAGACGAAACTTCATTATAAAAATTGTTTTATTAGTCCAAACAATTTTAACTAAAATTAAAAACTACTACTCTGTCAAAAAGTCTTTAACCTGTTTATTCCTGATTTAGTCAAAGTTTAAGAAAAACGCTTCAGTCAATTCGTTTGCAAATTTTCTTTCCACTCTTGAGTGTGCTTCTTCTACAAAACAGGTACAACAGTAACATTCTTTTCCAATATTGAGAAACCAAAACGACAATTTAGTAATTTTAAAATTCAAAAAGCTAATTTTACTAACTTCAGAAAGTAGACGCGATTTCTTGTCAATTATTATATCAATAACAAGAAAGACAACATGTTATTGTAATTTTAGAAACCGAGTACAAAAATTTAGTAATATTAAAATCTGCAACCAAAACACTACTAATTTTTCAAAACAGATATGCTATTTCTTTTTAACTTTTAATTTAGTAAATACACATACAATATTATTTTTATAGTTTAAAAAACCGGAATCCATATTTTGCTAGTTTTATAAATAGAAAAAAAGTTTTTTTTACTAATTCTTACATCAATAAATACAAAAGTTTCTTTTTCATGCAATATTAAAAATAAAAATTTCTACTAATTTGAAATGCCTAAAATATTTATTGTAAATTTTTAGGTAAAAGTTATATTTTAATATCCAACTAATTTTACAAATCAAAAATAATGTTTTTTATAATTTTTTGATTTAATATAGACATACAACATTGCTTTAATATCTATTTTTAAAAACTGGTGAATATGTTTTACGAATAGAATCCAGAGAAAAGGTATATTCTTTTAAATAATTTTTAAATTAATTAATACAAGCAACGTTTTTTCTAATCTTAAGGATCCTCTAAAAGAGAGCTTTTTTATTAGCATTTATTTTTCTTACATGAAATAATTTTTTCACTTATAATTACACGTCGATTAAAAGATCTATATTTGTCTAGGCAAGTGTGTAATTTTTTTTAATATTTACCTTAAAAAAAATATTTTTTATAATTTTTAAAAACTTTTTTTTAATTAAAACATACACAAAAATTTTGATTTTATAATATATTATGTATAATATAAATACATATATATTAAATTATTATATATTATATAGACAGGGTTTTTGTTCTTTGCTCCCGCACGAGGTTTCAAAAATAGGCAACACGCTATACAAACGATAAGCAACGTTGAGAAAAGTACAAATGTTCCAAATGAACTGACTCTGGAAGCACTGTCAAAAATATTGTCAACAATGTTGACATTAATTCACAACCCTTTATGCCATAATTTTAAAAATAAATTTTTAAAAAACTAACAAGGTAAAATGTTTCAGGCGAAAGCAAATAAAAAAATCACCTTGTATTATAATTATACTATAATACAATATAATATGTTTTATATGCTATTTATATTATTTTAAAGACAGATGCGTTGTTAAATTATACAAAATGTATTGCTTTCAAAAGTAACAAATGATATATATAGCTAAAATAGTTTATAAATTCTGAAATAATTTTAGTAAATCTAGAAACTATAGGTTATATTTTTTATTAGCTTTTAAATTAAATAAAACAAAAATAACATTGTTTTTGTAATTTTACATTTTATTATTTTTAGAAGCTTTTCACTTTTTAATTTTTAAATATATACACAATAAAAAACATTTTTATTTAATTTTAAAGTTTAGAGAGGTAGTTTTACTAATTTAGAAACCGAAATATTTTACTAATATTAAATTGATAAATAGAAAAGCACCATAAACAAATTTTAAATTTGAGAGACCGAAGTAACAGTTTACCAATATTGAAGTCAGGACAAGTAATTTTGATAATAATTATAGAAGTTACCAAAACTTTCTCAATTCTCATCAATTTTTATATAAATAATGAACGCCATTGTTTTAGTAATTTTTGTAGCGTCAGTTTCCACATTTTACTAATTTTAAAAACCAAAAATATTTTTTACTAATTTTTGAACTAACTAATCCAAAAAAAAACCATTTTTTTAATATTGGAAATTTAGGAGTGACTTTCTAATAATGTTGATACTTGGAAACGTAGCTTTGAAATAAATAAAAATAAAGCTAACATTATTTTTGTAATTTAAAAATCAGGGGATGTTAGTTAGCTTATTTAAAATACCAAAAATATTTTAAATTTATTTTTAAATTAATAATCGAAAAACAAGATTTCTGTTTAAGATTAGAAGCCAGAGGTGGCAGTTTACTTATTTTCCTGTCCGAATAGGTAGTTTTACTAATTTTAGAAACCTACAGTAATATTCTTACATTTTCTAAAATTATTGAATAGCAAGCAGTAGCACACTCAGAAAACATTTTTAAGAAAAGCTTCACTATAGATATGCTGTATTGCTGCTTCGACCAATTTTGACTAAAGTTACTATTGTAATAAAAACTTTTGGTTTATTTCTGATTTTGTTTCAAAGTTTTACTCTTGAGTGCGCCCCTAAATATAAAAATGGCATTAAATAACAGCAGGTGGCACTTTTGCAAAATTTTATAATTGTATTGTTTTTATTCATAATTTTTTGAATTTTTTTATTTGCTTCCAATTTTTTATGATTTTGTTAAATATATAAGGTCAGAAAAAAATTATACTAGCAGTTGACTTCTAAAAACATCGTAAAATAAGATAAAAGTGGAAAAATTTTACGTCGATTCGCGGTTTAGTAGTTTAAGGGCCGGTTTACAGAAAATGAAATTAACATTAAATGCAATTAAATACTTAATTCGCGATTAAAAGCCGATTTTGACCAATCAAACACAAAGAAAGCCGATTTAATCGCAAATTTAAAGTTAATCGCAATTAAATATTTAATTCACTTTCTGTAAACCGACCCTAAATATCCTCAGCAAAGTCACTGTTAAAATAAAATAAATAAAAAAATAAATAAGAGTTTTTACATTAATTAACGAAAAAATTTTTTTAATTAACCAAAAACCAAACTAAAATATTAATAAACATTTTACTTAATTTTTGGCCAAAGCCTTAGGTTTGGGTAAAAATTTCATAAAATATCCGTTGTTTTGAAGAGCTGTAAAAGCAGGATACAATACTCGTTTGAACAATATCTAGTTTACATTAAAAAAAGCTGTAATGTTAGCAAGTATCCCTAAAGAAATGCACGGTTTTTGACACACCCGATATAATAATTACTTTTAAAATTCTGTTCATCAAAAATTAAGTTTTCCCAATCGATAAAACTTGCTCCACTTTGACTTCTTGCTAAACTTTTAAAAACTTAAAATTTAAGCTCAATTGCTCAAACCACTTAAGCGATTATTCTGTTCGTCAATATTAACAATCGGCTTCATAAAATGATTATTCACGATCCTCAATATGCACTTAAGCCCTAAATTAGCATTTAAATTATTCATATCTTTGTTATTTATAACACCATGTTTTAGTCGAGGTCCTGTGAAACACTAAAGTTACAAAATCAGAAATACTTCTTCTGGCCAATATTTATCAACCGTTTTAAACTTTTCATCATCAATCTTTTTGAGTACAGTCTTGACATAGGTTTTATACGTACAATGAGTTTCGCTCTAAAATTTATGAAACACAAAGCCGGTGTGTGTAGTTGCTTGTATATCACACTCAAATACGCTCTTTAATTCAGATAATTAAACCTAAATTAACTAGTGGGATAATTAATTCCAAGGTTCAAACTTAACTAAGACCTGAAATTGTTTGATTACAGTTCAAAGACAACGTAGTGAGCCGGCTTGATGGGCATCCGGCTGATTAAGATTCCGCAAGTTTGATAAAGGGCCGCCGACTAGACAATAGCCATCCGGTTGCAAGCAAACATTACAATCCTCTTGCATTTATAAAATCGACCGCTGACAGATAACAAAGATTGATGACAGAGAGCATCGATGTCATCAAGTTTCATTAGCGTCACACTGTATACCTTCACTTGATGCTTCTTTGTACACAAGAGATGCTTTTTGTTGACGCAACTAATGCATCTCATTCCAATTCTAACTTTAAATCCTATAAAACAAACTTTATACAACAAACTAAAATATTAAAGATTAAGCAAAAAATTATCTGTAAAAAAGTGGCAGATAAAAAACTCCTTAAAATTACTTCTAATACCGTAAAATTTAAAGCTGAATAAATATGCAGTAAAAAAACGTTATATCTTATTAATATGCCATAAAAAAGCAAGAAAATTAAATATACGAGGTTATTCACAAGTGGTGACAAATCCATATGGAACCCAATTTACTTATTATGTTATTAAGCAACTTTCTTGATAAAATTTTCGTTTTAAAGTTACCCAAAGATTATCGATTTCTCTCCGTTTTTTCATAACTTGTCAAATAAAATGACTGCTAAATCTGTTAGTTTTAGTTTTTGTACCAGTGTAACATGGTATGGATGAAATTTATTAGCTCGTATTATTCTAGAAACAGTACTTTAGTAAATTCCTAAATTTTGTGTCACAGCATTATACCCAATATGTGACTTTTTTGTAATTGCCTGAATTACGGCAATCTTACTATTTTCTCCTGTCGCAGTTTTGTTTCTTGGCTTTTTTAAGGGAGGCTAGCCTTAGCGCAATTTTCCATCAAGTTTTCAAAAAATTGTGTCAGTTGGTACCATTTGATGGGAATATGTTTCTGTATAAAGTCTTACTGCAGCTGAAGCGTTTTTTTCTACGCTTTCTATATATTAGGATCATTTCAGTCTTCTCGTTATTAATAATTATTTTGACTAAAATTGCTCAAAGACAGTGAAATTAACATAAAATAATATACAGTAACTACAATCGCAAAAACATTTTTTAAATTAAATTTTGTCAGAGTCTCGTGCGAAAATGTAAGATTGGTTGCATAAATCTTTTGTCATCATTTGTAAATAAGTTTGTATTATTAAATTAAATTTGTGTTCAACAAATGTTAGCTTTAAATTTGTATTACTTTGGAGAGGTGGAAAAAATATTCGTACTCTTTTGACAAGTGCAGAACGGTTAAATTAATTGACAAAATGTGCACTGCTTTATAAAAAGGATAGCAGCGTGATAAGTTAAATGGTAGTAAAAATTACGAATGTTTGTACGCTTGGCTACTGTAGAACTTTTAGGTAATTTATAAATTTAAAAAAATAATTAATTTGAATAGTGAATTTTAACGTAAACAAACAAATAATTTAAAAAATATTAATTTTATCGTGAACAAAAATAAATAAATAACAAGTTAATTAGCTTATTGCTAATTAAAAATAAAGTAAACTTTTCTAGCTTTCGTCGAACTAGAAAAACACTAAATACGTAATTTTTTCTTAAATTAACTTAATTCGTACTTATTTACACTGTAGGTCATTTTTTATTTATATACTGTTGTCTGTCTCTTTTTAACACATTGTTGTATATGTTGCTTTTGTAATATAGATCACAGCCGTCGATATATAATTTACTTGTAAATTGTCAATTTGGTTTTAGAAAAGGGTTTTCCACGTTTCATGCTATCCTTAAACTTGTTAATAACATTAATAATGCGTTTGAAAACAAACTGTATTACAAAACCTTATTTTTAGATCTCAGTAAAGCTTTTGATACTATTTCTCATGAAATACTGACCTTCTCTTATCGTACCTTAGTGATCGTTCTCAAGTCACTTGTATAAATCACGAATTATCTAAAGAATTACCAGTACAATACGGTGTGCCCCAAGGGTCTATATTACGACCATTACTTTTTAATATTTATGTAAATGATCTATCCGGTTATACTCCTGATGCGGATATTATTCAGTACGCGGACGACACTACCGTAGGACTGTCTGGATCCTCGATCCAAATCCTCGATGACAATGTTTCTTCATATCTTAAGTCTATTGAAAATTGGTTGCATAACAACAAATTACACCTAAATAAAGATAAAACTATAGAAATCTGTTTCACTTTAAAGCAAATAGTTGATGATAATGACATCAAAAACTCGACAAAATTTCTTGGGGTGTATGTTGATAACACATTATCATGGACATTTCACATTGATTATATAGCAAACAAAATAAGTAAAAATATCTATTTATTACGTATATTAAGTAATTCTCTCTCTCACGAGTTGTTAAGAACTTCTTATTTTGCTCTTGTACATGCACACCTTGAATATTGTATTCTATTATGGGGTCATGTTGGTGGAGTTAATCGCTTATTTCGACTCCAAAGAAGAGCGGTCAGAATTATAGCTTGTTTAGGATATCGTGAAGATTGCAGAAAATGGTTTCAACTCCTAAACATCTTACCTTTTCCTTGTTTATATATGTTTAAATGTCTTGATTACTTTATTAGAAATATTGATTCCTTCAACACTCTACAATCATATCATGAATATCCAACACGAAGTCATAATTATGAAATAAGTTATTTTCGTTTAAGTAAGTCCAGATGTGGATTTAATTACTATTGTGTCAAATTTTATAATGTACTTCCGACCAATGTTCGTAAAAAATGTGGGTCTGTATTTTTAAATGTTGTGAAAAGTTATTTATTAAAAAAAGTTTTTTTCACTATAGAAGAATACTTACAACATGATTTTAGTGATATGGAAAATTAAAACAATGAGTACTTCTTGCTTTCTTCTAGTTATTCTTTTTGTTTATTTTAATTGTATATATCTGTAGGTAAGATTAAACTTAATTATTATACTTATACTTAATTATTTCTGTATTTTTATTTTGACGTGTGTAAAGTACTTTGTACTATAACACTAATAAACATTATTATTATACAAGCCAGGCTGAGAAAAAGGCAACGCCGCAATTGCCGATGTCAGCGGACCGATCCCATTATGGAATAAGTTTTAAAATCTTAATATTCAATTAAGAAAATCAACGAATTAAACGAATTATCGTTGAAAATAAATCTTTTATAATCAAAAAATTAAATTTCTTACCTTTTGCAGCAACACAATCTATTATTAACCCTATCAATAAATATATTTACAGATTTAGAGATTGAATTTTAACGTAGTTGGTAAAGGTAAAGTACTAAATGTTTCGACATAATATTGGTGAAATTAGAACGCACTATTCTCTGTAATTCTAATTTTACAACTATACAAATAAACTTAATGGGATTTCATTTGTTAAGCATAGATTTTGAAATACTTTGCTAATACTTTATCTTGTCCTTTAAAAACGATCCATCACCTGGACTATGGATAAGTCCTTTGATTGGCTACTTGCCTTGCTAAATACAAATGTATAATGAAAAAGATTTAAAGCAAAACATCAACCTTTAAGGGAGATTTGTCTAAAAGAAGTACTTCAGTAGTGTAGACAGCAAAAGTTTAGTATAAATAACAATATCACTAAGATTTAAGTATAATTGAGAATCCACAATGAAGATAACAATATAAAACCTTTTCGTGAGGTTGTTTATATTCACACTTGTGTATTGTACTTGTGTATGAAACTTAGCTGGTTTTTCAAACATTTAATGACCCTGATGCTGGAATTGTTTTGGGTGGTTTTAAAGAGGAAATCTAATTTCTAATGCACTCAAACTCTCAACATCTATTGAATGTCAATAAAACAATAAGATGAAAACATTAGAATCCCCAAGAAATGAAAACAAAAGAATTAATTAAAAACTTTTCAAATTTTGAGGTTATGTTAGTAATTTAGAAATATTTTTTTAAAAGCAAACTCACATATGTTACGTGTTAGTCTAATCCATTTGGCATAACAACTTACACAACTTAGAATCAATTAAACATAAATAGTACATAAGAAAACTGCATAATTAGAACAAATTTAAGAAATGACAAACTGTTGTTTACATTTCATCGGTCTGCTGACAGTGTTGCCGCTGTTTACCTCAGCGCGGCTAGTATATATCGATGGCTGTGGTATGTATCGATGACTCTGTATAGATTATGTGTTAAAAAAAACAGACAACAGTATATAAATAAAAAATAATCTATATGCACTTAAATTTTATTAAACAAAATTAAAATATATTAAAATGGAACGTTTAGACGTAAATAAGCCGTAAATCACGCACGTCCAATTTCTTTCAAAATTCAAATAATATTTCTCTTAGCTCAGTTTCTTTATAATAACATTCCTGTACAAATTTGGCCACCACTATAATTTCCAACATGCTAGTTTGTGTCCTATCACACCTTACCTTTAAATTTTACACACTGTCATTTACATAAATGTCTAAGTTGCATGTGAATGGTTAAAGCTAAAATAATTCTTTACAATTCATTTAAAACATTCTGAAGTGCTGCTAAATAAAAAAAAACTAAAATCTTGAAATATAACTGGCACCTAATTGAGTTGGCGATAAAGTTACTAGAATTTGTTTTGCAAGTTGTCAGTTTGTTAAGATTACCTATATAAGTTACGTCTTACACCTGTCAAAAAAATACCAAATAAAATTTTATAATTAATCCATTTTTAACAACAATAATGATATTATTAAATAATATAATAGAAAATAAAGTAAAAAAAAACAAGAACTGAATTTAAAGGTAAGATTTAAAGCGTGCATCGTTATTTTCAATCCATAATTTAGCTAGTTGTTTTAGAATATTAACTACAGTAATTAGTGTATTTGAAGTTAACAGAAAGTAAAATCTGTTTGCAATAAAAGCTTCTTTACAAAATTTTACAAGTTACGTTTTATTCGAATAAAAATGCTTTCCACAACATTTTCACTAACAGTGAAAAATCGATCATGGTTTGTGTTTGCAACATTAACTATATTTAAAAAACGATCCACAACTCGCATGCTATATTATTTAAAAATAATAAAATCTACAAGCTTTTTGAAGTAAATTTGTTAAAGTTAGAGTTACCTTAAATCTAAAAAATATTGCCAATTATTAATAATTTTATTTTAGTCTTCATTTTTAAAATACGCTATTAATTATTAAAAAATGTCATGTTTAATTTAAAAACTAATTTAACAAAACTTTAGCAAGAAATAATGACAACTTATTAATCAAATTTTTAAAATAACAAATTTGAATTTGAAGTTTGATCAGAATAGCCAATTTTAAGTGACATTTCAATTCTGCCAACGCAATCACTACTTATTAAAAAGCAAATTTTTAGAAAAACTGTAGTATTGACAGTCTTTTTTTATTAATTACTTCTGTTTGAAAACTGAATGAACTCGACAAATATGCATTTTTAACGGAATAAAATAAAATATTTATTGCTTTGTTTTGAGAATCAGAAAAAACGTCACAATACAATGTTGTTTTATCTGCAAGATATCGTTTAAATGTTTAAATTTTTAGAACTTTGCTTTTTTTAATTAAATTGCTTATTTCGATAAGATTATTGACATATTTGGTTATGTGCATCATTTCTTTTGTGTTGTTAACTTAATAAACTCTTCTGTTTCTCCTCCCAACTGTTTTTTAGTCTTCAGTTTGACAGTTAAATTAATATTTGTTTTCAGATCAATTTTAAAATTGTTTCAGTCATTAGTCTTGTTTACTAAAGCATGGTATGTTTACTTGTAGACAATTTTTTCGCTTAGATTTAGATTTTGGTGTTAATAATCCAAGCTTACATCTAAAAAATTATCATTCACCTTAATTAATAAAATTTGGTAATAGTACATTATACACCAAGATACAAAAAACACTTTTTATAGCCAAACGAGTTTATTGCTCAAAATGCTTAGCAAATAGGGCAATAATAGATGCGAGACTATAATAGTTTTTTTCACAGTAGTCTATGTAATTTTTTTCACTACAAGCACATTATTATAGATCACAATAAAATATAACCTCATTTAACGAGCACATTCTGACTTAACATAACGTGTCTTTATTTATTGTTAAAAAGTAAATTTGAAGAAAGTGAAAACAACCAATAGATATTTAACTATTTACGTTCTACACTTCGGAGATTTAACTTGAGTATTAGAAAAAACAAAAAAAAACGTTATTACGAGTATTTTAAAAATTGTTAGTTTTACACAAACATTTAAGTGCTGAAAAACAAAATAGTAAAGTTTTTTCATCAGCAGAGATTTTCAGAAACTTTAGTCCAAGATTTAGGTTGACAGCCCCCGTTTTTCTGGTCGGAAACTTGAACAATAGAATTTGCAACAAAATATAGTCAAACTAACTATAGACAGGACTTCACACTTGACATGTTATTTTATAAAAGCCCACTCTTAGTATTTACATTTTTAGTATCATTTTTTAATAACATACTACTCAAATTTTAATATATATTTGAGGTATATCACATATTTATTGGTGTTATATATAGAGACTGAGATTATGATGTTTGATTAAATATATAAATACATTGTTAACTGTTTTATTTTAAAGATCAATAAGTTGTAAAAAATTTACAATGTTTTTTAAGAATTTCTATCTAGGGATTTAGTGATTCGTTGTTTGGTGACAAGTAGTAGCTACTTTTACTATTTTCTTGGATTAAAAGTATTTTATTATTAAAACTTTAACGCGTTTTGTTAACGGTTAGCATAAATTTGACCAAGATTATAATCTGACATAAAATAGAAATCAGCTAATATCTTGCAATTCCCGGCAATTTTTGTTTTGAGAAATTAGAATTGAAATGCGGTTATTGAGAGAATTTGCAATGCATCTAATATAGAACACACTTTTTTCCGTCAACACTAATATTTATCGTCCATAAAAATTATAAATATATTTTTCGACGATTGAATTTAAAAGTTGGCTTTTCTAAGTATCATTTGAGATTTGAAAGTTCTTGCCGTGGAGCGAGCGAATCGCTAAAATTATAACAAATTATACTAATTATAACAAACTTTGATTGTTATAATTAAAGATTTCAGATTTCAAAGAATCAAATGATTGAATTTGATTGGATGTTAGAAAATGGTTGTGCTGGTAACGGTATAAATAAATATTGATTGTGTTGGCAACGGAGTAAACAAAGATTTATTTATAGCAATCCATAGATAGATTGTTCATTGTTATCAACAAATTTTTTATGAGTTTCTGATAGTTATTTGAATTAAGTGTGTCACATGTCGTTGAAAAAATAGCGTGTATGTTTCGAGCAAGATGCATTTTTGCCGCTCTGACATAATTGCTGCGTTCGGCTACGCCTCTCGCAGCAATTTTCATGCACGAGCGGCAAAAATGTACTTTCTGCTCTTATTATACAATATACTATTGTATCAGGCAACACCGTTAAATCTTGCTATCTACTTAACTCTACCAATTTATCTCCTTTGGTTAATAATCATACTAGACTACTAGAAGAAAAAAACAACTTCTTGTACTCATAAAGTGTGAGCAGTTCATTTTCGGAGATTCTCGACGTATAAAAAAACTACTTGCCCAAACCGAGGTGTTTTAAATTGGCCACAAAAAAACAGTTAAAATTTGCTTAAGCCATTTGTCGGTAATGGTAAAGCAACAACCTTAAGTTAGACTTCTGTTGCCAAAATCTTCCAATCGGTTTTTCCAACCCATTAATTAATAAACGAAATTTTTGCCCAAATTATGTTAAATTATTATTTTTTCTTAAAATGTTGGTTTTTATTCGTTACAAAAAATGTTCTACCTAACTATATACTTTAAAAAAAAATTTCCGGCATTCTCACTGATGACTCCATTGACTCGTGCTGCAAATAAAGTGCTTATGCAGAAAATTTATTTTTCCAAATACATTAGGTAAATAACTATTACAACCTCTCGAAAAAAAATATGATATTTTTTAAGACTAATAGTAAAAAAATTTTGACATTTTATTTTGACTAGATAGTCAGAATAATTAAACCTGCATCTATTTTTTTTAAATAGTTTTTTTCAGTTTGCTTTTTTTGGTTTGGTTAATTTACTTTTGCAGTCAGCATTATAATTTTTTTACGATAAAATTTTTTACCACAAATAGTTTTATAAATAAATTATAGTTTTTTTTTAAATTATATTTTAGTAAACAGTCAATACTGAAATTGAGTCTATAAAATCTAATATTAATAAATTCAAAAAAATTAACAGTTAACATTACTGAGATGAACTTGTTTTTGAAAATCAATTGTAATATTTCTGATTAATAAAATATGTGTTTACTAAAAAAATATTTGGTAAAAGCTCCAAATAAAATATAACCATTTAGATAAAGGGTCTGTAAAATACATAAAAGACATAAAGAGCTTGTAAATTAACCATTGTAACATTTTACTGGCACCTGCCCCGTAAAGATTTATTTATCAGGTCAGTTGAGATGACAGTAAACAAGCGTTGAGCAAATCAACAACACACACAATAATGTAGGAATAACGTAGTTGCTGAAAAGCCACATTTTGTTGAAAATAAAAACACCTTAAGATGCAAATTTTTATCTATCGAAAGTCACGATAAACAGAAGGAAGTCGCGCCAATTTTATTTTGATGGGCTCAGTTCAGTTCGCTGGAAAAGCAATTTAAAGCACATGTTGAAACAGAAAATTGAAAAAAAAAATTGATAATATAATTTAAATTGAATAACAGCAAATAGTCCCACATGTAATTTGTATGAAAATGGTTTTAAAGTTGTTGTTTTTTAGACGATTAGGATGGTTAAAAGGGTAGTTTATAGACGCTTTAGTTAAGTGTGTAACAACTGGGAAACGTTTGTCAACGTGAAGATACATTGCCACAGTTAAACTACATTCAAAATTATGTCCTCGTGGGATCTAACCGGAGCTACTGTCAAAGCGAGCTCTACTTTTATGTTTTCATTAGCACATTTAGAACAACATTTATCTTAAAGTTTAATTGCAGAGAGAAGTTATTTATTTTGTTGACATATGAGTGACTAATTTAATGCAACTGAAACACTAAAAAAATGCATTTTGCTATTTTTCCAGAGTGAACATTTGGTGGATGCGCCGGGAAACCACCCGTGTTTCAAACCTGCATCAGCAAATTTACAATTTTTACTTTCAAATGCGATTTAAGCAATGTTTTGTGACTGCAACCTTAGAGGAGTTGGACCGCAATAAATCCTGGTCGACCTAATTTACGGTTGCGGTCAATTCTAAACATATTTACAAGCAGACGTGACATTAAACTAACATCTGAAAGTTGTTTAAAATTCAGAAAAAATTTCAAGTATTAAAGGAGTGTTAAAAGTTTTAAACTAAGCTGTTTTGAGATTACAAGTTTACATGTTTGTCTAGTTTTTTCAGCCGATTATTCGAGAGAGGGTTTTAGAGCGGATGGGAGAATAATTGAATGTGGATTTCAGGAAGAAGGCATTTTTAGCAGTCTCTGAAGGATTTTGATGTTTGCTCGGGGGATTTCAAATACAGCTAATGCACTTCTCATAATTAATACACTTACCGGTCAGAATTTAACAAATATTGATACCTCTTTGTACAAAAAAATTATATATATCTTCAATTTTAATAAAAACACATATTACAATTTTGCCAATACTAGTAACAACTTTTTTACAAATAGTTTAAAGTATCATAAAAGACATAGTATTTGTACTATTTAATTTTTTGATTATTTTTTTTTGGCATAGTTTCTCATAATTCCAGCAGTTCAATAAATTCTAAAAAGTAAATATTTTTCAAGAGAAGTCTATATAAAAACTTTGATTTCTAAAGTCATAATAAACAAAAAAAGCTCTCAAAATTAAATGTATATCTTGTTTAGCAGCTTACAATATTTTTCTACAAAATTACTGTATTTAAATAAATAAATTTATTACAAAACATTTTTTTATATGTGTATTTTTTATAACAAAAATAACGACTGTTCAACTAAAAAACATTATAAAGTGTTGTCTGTGTATTTTAGCTATCAGTTACAGTCTTCAAAAAAGAATCAAATCTTGGTAGTCAATTTGACTTCTTGATAAAAAATGCTTATTTATGACAACTATAGGTATTGAACTCTAAGCTACTGTCTCTGCTTCTTTTATCAATTAGCTCAAAGTTTTTTTTTCGCTAAGATCCTTTCAAAGATATTTTAAAAAATTAAGAAAATATAATTTGTGACAATTTTTTGACATTTTGACAACGAGGACTTTTTTCTTGCAGCTCTAAAATAAAACGTCAGTTTTTTACATTTTTACAACACTAACATTTCATTTTGTTTTCATAAAATACGTTGTTACTGCTCAACGTATATAAGAATAAACATAAAATTAAATTTCTTCTTCCTATTTTGCTTATCTGTATCTTCACAAATTGTTTTTTTTTATAGTTTTTTTTTACTGACCAAAAAAACTTTTCGGAAGTTTCTCAATATTTGCCTAACACTTTCAAAGTTTAAAATGTTACTTTTCTTGCTTTTATTTTTCTTTTTTTTGACGTTTTTCTAAGTGATTTTCTTCGCGGCCACATTTTCCCATTCTTCGTTTTTCGTTGTGTCACTTTTCTACTTCCCAATATTTTTGTCTATTTAATTTTCAGTTTTTAAAAATAAACTATAAACTTTTTGCACTTAAACAGTCATCAGTAATTATAAAAAATCAATTTTCCGATTTATGGCTTAATAAGAGATTGCAATCACGTGATGTTAAAAATAATTGTTTATTTAAATTATCTCGACTTGTGACATTACAACAACAACATCACATTAAATCTATAGAAACAAGAAAAGAACAAATAAGAAAAAAATTTTCTTGTTACCTCACAGAAACTTAACTTTAAAAAAAATTAAATTATAAAAACATTTTAAAAACAAAAAAATACGGATTTCCTCATTTTTTAAAAAGTAGATTAAAATCAAAAATAATAAAATGGCTAATAAATTTACTTGATAAATCCAATTTGCCTTAAGAAAAAAAGAAGTAATAAAAAACAGCAAAACGTCAGCAGCTTATTAGACTGTGTTAATTTTATATCTCAATTGCTGTAAAATAAGTTAGATAATACTGATAATAAATGTAAGAATCACCAAAAAAATTTTCGGTTAAGTTGGCTGTGTATTTATTGTCAATAAATCCCTTTTATATGCAACTTGCGTTTTATTTCTCTCTTAACTGACTAAGTTCACTAGATTTCCGTATTTGCGTTTAGCCTTTAAACAGCCGTCAACTAGAGGTGCACCCTTCTGTCTCCTGGAGGCCCTCAACAGGGTGCTGCCGCCCGAGCAAATATCTTTAAATGTCTCAGTAACCAACTGGACCAGAAGTTAGCTATGAATTAATGATTAGTCCTTATAAGAACCATTATTAATGGTTAAAACATCGACTCCAGTAGTTAAATAAAAAACTAGGTTAATAAAGCTAGTCCAGTTAAAAAAACTGTTATTTTTTTTAATAATTACAGTTTCATAAACACATCAGTATTGACCTCAAAATAACACTTTATATTCAGAGTCTATACGTTAAAAACAAATTTATTTTATGTAAGTTGTAAGTTATAGTTTTTTTTATCTATCTCATAATTTGCTCTTTATTAGCTCTAAATACTATTTTTCCACTTAAACCTCTAAAATGTTTTCTTGTGTAAATTCTAGGAATATATGACTCATCGTGTTCCGATACCCACCCAATCATAAAACGAGAGGCTCCTAAAACTTGCTCTCTATAAGCAAGTATGAGGTAAGTGACTAAGCAGTTTACCACTAGACCACAAAACTGAGAAAAAAAAGTACAAAAAAATGTTCTAAAAAAATTGTAGAAAAGTATTACTTTTTTAAAGCTTGCCAATCAATATTTTTATCTCTGATAGTTTATATTCTATAGACGCATAAAATTTCTAAATGCTTAACGACCGTTTTTATATTTTATTATAATTAATTTAGTATTTTTAGTAAACAAAAATACCGTGTGGCAATTTGAAACTGTTAGGTTCTTTTTAGAAAATTTGCAGGTTTTATATTTTACTTATGGCACTAACTACAATTTCGTAATATAATAGTTATACAACTTTATTTTTTGACAAAAAATAATTTGTCTACAAAAAGCAGTAGATTTAAATCTTATCAGAAAAAGGGTAAATCGCTGACACGAAAGCCTGCTAACTACAACAAGTTTAAATCTTCCTGCTAACTCCACTCTTATTTTTAATAAATCAGTATCGATTTTAATTGTTTTTTGTATATTTCTGTTTTTATTTATTATGTAAAATTAGAGACATTTGAGTAAAGGCAGAAGCACATCTAAGGAAAGACGATAAAGGTGATTGCTTCTACCAAGACTTTTCTAAATCCAAGATCTATTCTACATTTTTACACCTAGTTTTTAACTTACATCTGCCCAATGTGTACCATTTTTTAACAAATGTTGGTTAATAATAAATTGTTTTGCTCCAAAAATGTATTTATTTTGGCTCTTGATTTTTTATTAGTTTTCGGAAAAATAGTTCTTCATTTAAAAAGATCTCTTCCTCAAAAAATTTCCTTCTAAATTCGCTATTTTGTAAAAACACAAAAGTAATTATATTATTTAGACAATGTTTAGCTACTAATAAAAAATAAATATTTATTAAAACTCTAAACAGTAACTACTAATTTAATGTATTTTTTATAATACTTTTATAAAGAGGTTTAAATTATATAAAAATTTTTCAAAAGTTTTACAAACAATTAGGAAAAGACACCAAATAGTTGCACTGCGCTTTTTGTTAGCACTTTTTTACTTTTTATTTAATAATTATAATTTTACTAGCATCTGAACTTAATTTGTTGTACTTAGTTTGTTACCGAAAGATAATTATTATTTTTATTATGTTAATATTTTTTTCAACATTTTTAAAAAATTATTGCAAACTAGACACATGTTTTTATAACTTTTTCAAAAACTTGAGAAACTACAACGGCCAGTACTACAATGTTTTTAATTTCAAAAAGTACATAAAAATAAATATCTTGTAAAAAAATCATCAAATTCGGAAAAAATTTTGAGAATTCAGAATGCTATAAAATACATAAAAGCTAAGTTCAGAAATAACACTGTGTTATTTATTTAATTTGTTAGAAGTTTAAGAAAATGGAGTTAACAGGTTTTTACTTTAAACCGACATTTAATTTTAATTTAACCCAGTGGTGTAGTCAAAAAATGTGTGTAAAAAACCCACTGATATTGTTGCTCCTATAATTGAGCCTGTTGTAAGAATTTGTGTCTTGTAAAAATATCAGGTGAACAAAAAATTCAGTCGTAATTTAACTTAGAAATTTTATCAATTGACAAATGAATATTTGTTTTTCAATATCGTTACACCACTAGAATTTTATGTTAAAACAAATTCTTCTAATATTAATTTAACAAAAAGTTAAACGTGACATTTTTAAACAAACAGATTTACACCGTGCTCAACAAATACTAATTAGACTAATTAATCTTTCAATTTAATATTACATTGCAAACAAAAATTTTTAGTAACATTAATACCAACCTATTCAGTATTTGTTGAAAATAGTGTAGTTTATCTCTAAACTCAAATACTTAAAATTAAGTTTGCTATTTTCTTTAAAAATTGCGAAAGGAAAAGAAGGATTCTTATATGTAAAAACTAAGAAAAATTATAAATATGTAAAATACAAATAAACAGGCTTTTTTGTCACTTCTTTTTTGAGGGCACGCTAATTTTCGAAAGTTGTAAGTCCATAATTTTTTGTCTATTAAATAATCGCGATATGCCCGGAAAATATTTTGTTCATTCAAATGGAACTTGTTTGTCAATGTACAATTTTTTTTTCTCTAAATGTAATTTTTTTCAGTTTTATTAGAATTTTACGATATCTTCAAAATTTCTTTTAGGTGCATTGCGTACTCTCACAAAAAAAGCCCTGCAAATAAACAATAAAGTAAACAGCTACTTAGTTAGCATTACTACAATATTTAAATGTAGTAGTTATTTACTCTGTAATTACAAGCCAACCTTCTACAACATTTTGTGTGCTTTTGTTAAAATGTCTAGACATTAATTATTTAGTATTGACATCTTTAGAAATTTTAAAATGAAAATTACATCAAGAAAATCCAAATTTTTGCTGGATTCTTTTAGTTTGTTGAAGAAATCGAAAAGTCCACCCAAAGACACCAAACATTTTTTCTTGCACAGAACACTGCGTTTTGGCAACAATAACACAATTCTCAAGTAAAACTTAAGACTTCCCTAAACTTAGATAAATTATGAAACAAGTACAAAGTATTGCAAAAGTATTTCGTTTTCATTTTACTAAAATTTGAGCAAATTATAGTTATTTACTTTGTAATTACAAGCAAGCCGCCTAAAATATTTTACGTTCTCTTGCTCAATTTAAAAATTTTTATTTAAAAATTAAACCGGTTGAATCAAACTTTTGCTGGATTTTCTTGATGTCTTGAATATATCAAAAAAAAAAAACATTTTTGCAGTCTTAAGACTTTCGATTTTAAGAATAATTACATCGTTGCCGAAACGCGCGTCGTGTGCACGAAAAAATGTTTGATGTTATTGAAAATTTTTTTAATTTATTTGACACAAAGGAGATTCGGCAGAAAATTTCATACACTTGGTCTAACTTTTAAAATAAGAGCGATCTCAATGATAATTAATTTCTTAGATTTAGAGCAAGAAAACATAAAATGTTGTAGGCAGCTTACCCGTACTTACAAAGTAAATAACTATTATTTGCTCAAAAACTATTAAAATAAAAACTGATAGGATATTTTTGCAACATTTTTGTACTTGTTTCATAATTTATCCACACACCGATTCACTGAAATTGGATTTGTAAATGAACATTCGACACACAGTTTTGAATTCAGTCTGGCATGCAATAGGGTCTTTTATCGAAATGTTTTATTTTATTAGAATAAATACATTGCAAGGTTTTGTAGAAATGTTATTTCTGTGTAGAATGCAAAATTTTGCATACATAAAAGTATCTAAAATATTCCGTATTGCGGGTTTTATTAGTGTAAATTTCGATTTGGATACAGGCCACAATAATAATTTCTACTTAACGAGTGTTTGTTTCTTTAAAAGCGGAGATAAGCGTATTAATTAAAGATTATTTTGTTTAAAGCGCCAAAAATCATTTGATATAAAGTTTAAGGTCGTTAAATAAAACAGTGGATATTACGAGAAATGATAAATACTCAACAGAAGAAGACAAGAACCATTCGTCTTTTCTAAGTCGCTATATCCATAAATCAAAAGAAAATTACTTTCTTGCATTTTCTCTAAAACAAAAGATCTGTGCAGTTTTGGGACAAAAGGAGTCGAAAGAAAAAACCTCAGCATCAATAGTATCCAATTTCTCACTTACCAATAGCCGTAAAAACTCCCCAAAACCGCGTGAAAGGTAGAAAACAGTTAAAAAAGCTCGAGTACCGATTAGAACTGTCTCTGATAGGAACATTGTTCATTGTTCTCGGAACTCCCACACATTCATTGCTAACAGGAGGATTTATACTTGGAAACATTTTCAACACTTTTTTCATTTATATTTTAAAAATCATCATTGAAATTGTCACATATTTTTTAAAACATTTTTTTCGAAAAAAGCCCATTTAAGTTTTGGATATTGCGATGCGATCACGTAATTTTTAAATGCGAAACTTTATCCTCTAACATCCAAAGCTTCCGCTAGCAAACTGATAGTATTCGGTGAGCTTTGAGAGCTTTCGCGGGAGATGCTTTAAGAGTGGGGAAAATGATGCTGCGGTTGCGTGCTTAAAGCACTCAAATAAAGCAACTTGTCATTAAGTTTTACATAGAAATGATTTTAATAGGATTAGATTATGCATATCATAAATTTCTAATTTTATCCTTATCAAATATGCACCACCAAACTTTAATTAGTTTCATTTCAAACCGACCACTTACTAAATCATTTTCTTTGCATTTGTATGCACACTACGTTTGACGAAAAATTTTTAAAATAAACTCTACCTCCAGGGTAACTTTTATTGCGGTTTGTGCAGCTATACCATAACTTGTTAGTTTACTAGACTTGCTTTAAAATAAAACTAAAGTGTACTACGGCGCTGCAGGAAATCACAGGTTTGCTATGTCATATTATTTTACGGACATCTAAAATAGAAAAATGATGTTTAAGTATGCAAGCGAGAGTCTGAATTTACTTTTATTTGAACTAAATCTAAATACAGACGAAGATAAAATTGGTTTTTGTTTAAGAAAAAACAAGAGTTAGAGAATTTTGATTATTTAATAAAAGAAGCTTAAAGTAAAAACGTGGTTGGCCAAATATTTAAAAAAATAGACAATCTCGTGATAAGTGGCATATACTCGTAGCACCACAAAAACTTCTAAAACTCTAGTTAAATAAATATTATAATCTTTTTACAAGAACGAAAATTAAGCAAACTGTTTCAAGTTAACTAGATTTATGCTTTGTTATTATTATTTGGTATAAACTTTAAAAAAAAAGCGAAGCAAAACGAGAAAAATCCGCAACTTCTACTTTTATAGACAATTAAAACTTAAAATTGGGATTTGCTTTTATATAGCAAGGGTAATAATAATTTTTACACTTAGAAATAATTGATAGATTTCAATCAAATTTGGTAGAACTGTTTGTTTAAATAAAGGTAACAAGCGATTAAAATTTGTACCCAAAATTTTAACTAGTTGCTACAGAAATAATTTTTCTGGCAGCATTTTTAACAGTAAAACGTAAATCGTTTAAACTTTGTTTCCAAATTTTTTTTGTTTGTTTATGTTAAGTTGTTTAACTTTAGTAATGTAAAAATAGTTTTTTATACATGTTTTACACTTTTATTTATTGATTACTTTTTGCAACTGGTTTTGCCTTATGTCATCATCAGATGCATTTGTCCCAAATAAAATTCTACATAAAACATATTAAAACGACACAAAAGACGTTTTTTATACACTTGTCAATTGATAAAATTATAACTGCTTAATACCCTAAGTGCCCGATTTTTGGTGATTATTATTAACGGTATTCACATAAATTTGATCTGTCATTTCATAAATTTATGTGAATACTGTTAATAATAATCACCAGAAATTGGGCAATTAGGGTATTAAGCAGTTATTATTTTATCAATTAACAAGTATATAAAAACGTTCTCAGTGTCATTTTAATATACTCAGATACATTAGAAGTGTTATATCCAGAAAAAATCTGGACAATTTTTTAACGTAATTTTTTGGAACTGTGGTAGACTTACATCCAGAATAAAACGATGAGATTTGCAAAAAATTTTAGAACAATAACTTGAAAAAAAAACTGCTTGTAATAAACACATAAGGTGATCGGCTTCCTTAGACAATAGCCCCTTAAACTATTACTCCAACAGTCCTGTGAACATGCCTCTCAACAGCAAATCATATATCACGTTGCTCTCCATAATAATGTTTTACCCTCCGACAGGCATCATACATGCCTAGGCAGAATCGCGCTTTGTCGCTGAATATCACATTATTTCATTTTGCCTTCCAAACCTGCCGTCTGCTGCACCAGTCCAAACGTTGACGACAGTATTCCGCAAATAAAGGAAGCATTAAACGTGGACGACAAAAAAATCAGAAACTCAAATCCGGCGATATAACATTCGCATACTAACAAGTCAACTTTTTTCTATAAATCATTGGTCATTGAGTTGTCGCGTAGTAGCAAAACGGTTTTAAAAAGCTAGTTGTCTAAAGCACCTGTATTGACGAGGTATGTTTCGATTTACCTGTTGCTCTGCTTTGTGTTCCTTTACCTTCTTCTGTCCACACCCGAAACACACGCGTTACCGTCATTGCAGTAGAATGAGCAAAGCGGGCTATTTTGCAATAAGACAAACCAGCATTTTAAAAGACCATAATTCTACTTCTGTCGAAATCGCTAAGATAGAAATATCGTTGATGCCTTCAGACAGAAGGCATTCTGTTACCCTTAAAGCAAGTAGTCGGAGACACAACAACTGCAAATTCTTTTACTTCTCGGCTCTGACAAATATTTTTCTAAACCAAAACTAAACAAATATTTTTTTTGCAAAAATGTCAAAGATACACCGTTGCAACGATTACTGTAAATTGTTTTAAATTTACTTATTCTGTTAAAAAATTACTTCCAAAAAATTATTCCTTTTGTGTGTAACACTTCTAATGTCATGGAGTATGTTTTATGTAAAACTTTATTTGTGACCGGTTGCGAGAAGTAATTAATAAATAAAAATGTAAAACAAATATAAAAAACTTTCTTAAAAATAACATTTTACACTAACCAGGAAATCAACACCATTATAATTTAGTAATTTTGCCTAAAATAAAGATTTGCCTCAATCCTTAATACCTGTGTTAAAATGCACAAAACATTAAAAAAAATAAAAATAAAACTTTTTTTTGAGAATTTAAGCATTTTAAGCAGCAGAATGAGTGCCCACAATGACTTTAAAAGCGAGTTCTTTATGCCACTTTCTCTATTTTGAGCGTTTCACGTGCTTTTTTAAGTACAAAAGTTAATTTTTCAATTTTTAGGAGCGTTTGCGTTAATAGAAGCAAAGTATGTAGGAGGTAGTTTAGTTAGTAATAAATGTTATTTTTTGAAGTATGTTCCAATTTGTCCAAAATTCTGGGCAAGTAAGTTTGTAAGTGATCAAACGCTATGTGGGTTGCAAGTAGTGACTGAAAGCTGCTTTAAAGCGTCCTCCTTTAAAATAAAAGTTATCCCATTGTTCAACCGGCTTACCCCACTGTTCGAGTGTTTCATAGGTTCATGGCGACACACATAAAAACTTGACTACTGGTCATCATGTACAACAAAATTTGGTTCGAATAAAATTATAACCTGTTATAACGCTTACATTTATGACGTTTCATTCCTATCTGTAAAGGCCGATACTGCCAACCTTAATAAAATAAATTATATTAGTTACTTTTCAGCAAGCAAATAAGTGCTGAATTGGCTCATAGGACACCCACATCGGTGTAGATGGCTATCGATCTTTGTTACAGACTCAATTTTTGTATTAAAATTTTGGCATGTCATATTTTGACTAGTAAGTGGTGATCCAACTCTTTTAAATAACTTTGTAGACTTATGAAGTGCGTTCGGCTTTGCCACTCCGAGTGCACCTACTCTGTCTTTGTTTGTCTCATTCAGGACAGATAAATTCATCGCATTATTTAAAGTCAGGATTTACTAAGATAAAGACTGTTTTCAAGACAACGAACGCTCTTTCTACCTCATCTAATAACTGGGTGCACAAAGAGCGTGTGTTGTTTTAGATACAGTGTCAAAAAACATCAAGTTTTGTTCACCGGATAGAGATAGTGATATATATTCAATGAAGTAGATAAGGAAAGAGGCGGTGCACTCGGAGTGACGAAGCCGAACGCAGCTAAAATAGCTTTACATTGAAAAATTATTTGAACATAAACATAAAAATGAGATATAAAAACAACATAGTTTTTTGCCCATCTTTAAAGGTGTACTTCAGACAAGATAAAAACTTTCTTGCAGATTTTCATTATTTGTAGTGTCGTATGTCAGGTTAAAATTTTGCTTCAAATTTTTGAATGCCATACCCAAATTTTGTTGTTGTTGGCGACAGTGTTGAAGATGTAAAATAAATAGGCCTCATACACAAAGCAATCTTTAACGTCTTAAATGCCGATTCGCACTCTCTGCTCCAAACGAAAAGTGTCTTATCTTCCGCTAACACTTGGACCGGATTGGCGATGTTTACAAATCCCTTGACAAAACGACGTTATTGTTAGTAGATGCAAAAACTTTGCATCTAACGTTTATCTTGTGGTCGGAACTACTCTCAAACGGCTGCGATTTTTTCAGAATCCGTTTGCATTTCTTCAGATAAAACTACCTGACCCAAAAACTTCTTTTTAAAATAAACGTCATTTGTTAAAGTTAAGCTAAAAGTTGGTGTTCCTTAAGCGGTTAATAATTTTTTCTAGATTTTTTTGGTGCTCCTCAAATGTCTTTCTAATAACTATATCATCGTCGAGGTGCACAAAGTAAGTACTCCAAGTCAGTCACTAAAAAACCGATTGTATCAGACTATCGATTGTAGCAGAAGTGTAAACTAATAAAGTCCACTACCGGTTGAAAATGATATTTTTTATATTTATTCTCAAAATGAATCCTAAACTGCCAGTACCTATTCTTCAAATAAAGTGTTAAAAACAACTAAAAACTAGTCAACCAATATGCATGGTGTATCGTCGACACCATGCGGTAAATAATCTTTTTTCTTTGTCACTTTATTAAACCTTCTGCAATCCACGCAGAAACGAGTCGGTATGTCTTTCTTTGCAGCTAATACCACTAGTGATGACCATGGGCTTACCAAATCTTTAATTACGCCATCTTTATTTATTTTCTTGACCATTTAGACTACTTCTTCCTGTTTCCCAAATAAAATATCGGTGGCTGACAAATCAGCTGCATATTGCTAGTATTTAAAGAAAATTCGTTCTGCATGTTATCCTATCTCCTACAGCAAAGATGTGACATTCTTTCCAAAAGAACTCGGTGTTCTTTTTTAACTGGTTGAAAATGAGTTGTCGCCATTCTTCTAAAAGTTCTTTTATTACTGAATCATCTCATCTGTTTTTTACTTGTCGTTTTTACATTTTTCCCAACAAATTTTTGTTTTTCTTTTTGCTTCTATTTTGTTTTTCTTGATCTATTTTTTGTTCTTGTATTTGTTTTTCATTTCTTCCATAATTTTTCGTTGTTCTTTTTTTCCTTCTGGTCAAAGTTTTTCTTGTTCATTTTGTTTTCGTTGTTCTTCGTTTGGTTCGATATTTTTAAACAATAAACGCATTTGTTTTTCTATTATTTTCGCCTGACTCCTTGTAGTCGATTTCTGAGACATAAATTATTCGGACTCCCGTCCAACTTCCTCAAATCGCATTCCGGGCACCAGTGCAACATATGTGCGACATTTTCATTTTTTTTATTCAAATAACGAGTAAATTATTTCTACTATATAGAGTGACTTTAAAGTATGTTTGGAAAATTTAACCAGCTATAGTACATAACAAAAGAAGTCGAAGTAACCCAATTTGTCTTATACAAATGTTAATAGTTTTTCAGGTACACCCTGTAAAACTTTTTTTTCAAAACTTTATATTTAAGATACACGATGTATGACAACACTGGTTTCGAGCATATAGATTTGGAGATTTACGATGTAAAAGTTTTTGCTCAAAAACAGTGTTGTCATACATCATATATCACAAAAATTGTGTTTTTTGAAAAAAATTTCTACAGCGTATATACCAAAAACTATAAACAGTTGTATAAAGCAAATTGGGTTTTTTAGCATCGTTTTATTATGGGCTATCACCTAGTAACGTTTGTAATTTTTTTTTTAATGTATCTGTGTATATTTGATTAAAACTAGAACTATCACCAGAAAAAATTGTTGCATATATTGTAATCACACACTGTATATTAAAAAAATTGCTGTAATACATTGTATCTTGTTAAAAACAAATTTTTCTTAAAAAAGTTCTGCAAGGTGTATCCCAAAAACTATAAAGATTTGTATAAAGCAACTTGGGTTATTTCGACATTTTTTATTATGTACTACAGCTACTTAAATTTGCCAAACATACTTCAAAGTCGCCCTGTATACACAATTACACAATAATAATTTGACAGATAAATAACTCGAAATTCAGAGAGTAATAACTATGATCGCCGTCACTTTGATAAACCACTCATTCTTCAATTATTTGTCGGATTTTTACTATAAAAATTAAAGACTATAAAGACAGATTTTGCTAGCACGAGCTCTGAAGTTTTGCGACCTTTCTCCACTCATACAAAACAATAACATCATTTCTTTCGATCGGTCCATAGGCGTATATAATAATGGTTTTGTAGAATTTTACACTGCAGTGTAACTCACGGCGTAATATCCTTCTGGTATTTTCACAAACTATTTACTCAAAACTCTCTCATTTAGAATTGTCCGTAACAATCTTTATTAAGCTTTAAGCTCTAAAAATGGAAGAATTAACAAAAAGTAAAAAAGATTTAAAAGTATTAAATTTTGTTTAGACAGAAGAAGATAGCAGAGAAAATAGATTTAAATAAGAAGTTAACTAAAAAAAAATTTTGAACTTTTTTGGTTATAAAATAACTTATCTAAAATAACTACGCAATTTCTTTTATCTGCTTTTGCAATTACCAAATTTTCAATTTTAACTCAACTTTTTAATTTCTCTCTAAAAATGCGGCCTAGAGAGTAACTTTAAATACTTAAACTGTAGTTATATAGGGTGTGTCAAAAGTCGCGAAGATCTTTTGGAGGGATACATGGGACACCCTCAAAAAACACAAAAATTCTTTTTAAAAATTTCAATACTCTTTTGTTTTCTTTTGTTTTTTTGTATTTTTTTGAAATTTGGTATTTTCTTAAAATTTATAAATACGTAATTGATGAAAAAAGAACAGTAAAGCATTTGAAATTCATTACGTATTCATAAATCTCAAAAAAATACAAAAAAAAAACAAGAGTATTAAAATTTTTTAAATAAATTTTTGTGTTTCATGTATCCTTCCAGAGGATCTTCACGACTTTTGACACACCTATATATTGAAAAAATCGCTTAAAGATCTCTGTATCAAATTTCCTTAATAAAAGTTAAAAATCATGAAATATGTGTTTATTCGTAAAACTTTTCGGAACATTGCAGTTCCTTATTAATTGTGACGCAGTGATTTTTGTGCCTGGGTTATGATATGATATACAGATGTTGCAAATTGCTTTATTCTGAAGTCATCTGCAATTTCGGTGACCCTCGGTCCCCTCGGTGCGTGTTTTAATATGTGTTTTTAAAACTGAGATTTTGAAAACCGCTGCGTTAGTGATTTTTAGTGACTTTTGTTTTTTACTGTTTGATACCTGACTGTCACATTTTGAGAAAAGTGACATTTCGTTTTAGAATTAGCCAACTCTCAAAATATTAACGTAAAATCTTTGCACAGATTACGCAAGAAAACAATACTTTAACAAATCAACAGTTTTAACAGTTGTTGCAACGTCTTGCATCCACTCTCAGATACTCCCCCTCCGGCAAGCACCACCGAAGACAGGAAACATTTCCGAATGTGTGAGCCCTTTTTCAGAAAAGCTGAGTAAAGATATTTAATCATTTACAGATGATATCAGTGTTTATCAAGAGTACCTGCACATCTCAGAGAAAAATGCCCTCAAAAAGTTACCAATGTTGTTATATGTCATTGCTGCCACGAGGTTTCAAAAAGCCAAATCTTTATTTACTGACTGTAATATAGCAATTGAAAGACTTAAAGCAGCATTTGCGAAGAAATTTTCAACACATAGACATTTCAGGAATCTATTTTGAAAGGAACAGGAAGAAAATAAACCCTGAAGAGTGCCTGCACATCTCATTGTCAGAGAGCAATGCCCTCAAAAATTTACCAATGTTGCTAGATGGCATTGCTGCCACGTGGTTTCAAGAAGCCAAATCGTTATTTACTGACTGTAATAAAGCAGTTGAAAGACTTGGAGCAGCATTTAAGAAGAAACTTCCAGCATATAGACATTTCAGGGAGCTGTTTTGAAGAGAACAGGAAAAAAATAAACCTACCGATGTGTTTCTAGGTAACTCTCGTGCTCTACTGACACAACTACCCAGCTGTCCCCCATTGTCAAAATAATATGAGCTTGATATGATTTATAGACTTTTCCATCAGCAGATTCAAAAACAAGTGCCCAGAAACCAATGTACAAGTTTTACTACACTTCTCAACATAGCTCGTGCGGCAGAACCTAATATAAACAAAAAAACTAGAAGAAAAAACGTAAAGAAATCTAAGCGCCTTAGATGCGATTACTGTCACAATTTTGATCTGCAAGATCAATGTGAGAAATTCACCAATGCAAAATTAAGAACAAAAAGATTTAAAGATAAAAACATTCCCAGTCGCCTAAATAATCAGTTGGTGTGTTTTAGATGTTACCAACCTAGCCATATGTGAACACAATGTCCAAAAAGCCCGTCAACTAGCAACTCCACTTCCGCAAATTCTCGGACGAGAGTGGCCGTTACAGATTTAGTAATCCTTGCTTTGGTCTCAGGTGAGAGTATTCACAAACCGTTAGTAGTGTTAGTGTTAGTATACGTAAACATTGTAGAACTGCATGGTTTGGCATTTGTACTGCATGTTTGGTGCATCCCGTTGAGCATTGTATATCAATAATAATTTGTTGATTCTGGAGCCCGATGAAGTATTAGGAGAAGCACACTTTATCACCACCTCAAGTCCAAAGGGTGTCCTTCAATAACCACCAGCCGTTATTTAATAATGGCAGACGATGTAGCTCAAATGGTTCAAGCAGAGAAATTTTGTATGTCTGTACAACTAGACAGAAAAAGCTTCAACACAATTTTTGTTCTCGGATAATTTTTAAAATTAGTAGTTATTACTCAATAGTGTAGAGCAAATTTCACTTAGAAGTACTGATAACAAAAAAATGCTTATCTCTCTAATAAGCAGCAAACAATGTTGTCAAATTTAATTAAAAAACAAAAAGAAGTGTTCGAACCAAGCACAGAACCGCATTTTGCCCAGAACGTTATACTACTAATGACCGACGTACCTGTCGCCATGCCACCATATCGGTTGTCACATGCCAAAAGCCATTCTCCAAGAAGAAATTAACACTATGCTTGCAGAAAGAGTAATAGAAGATTGCGAGTCTGCATATGCTGCCCCGAGAGTTCTAGTACCTAAGAAAGACGGTAGCTGGCGTGTGTGTATTGATTTCAGAAAACAATGTGTGTATGTGTGTATTGATTTGTTACATATGAAAAGAAAAACCACTTTTATATCTAGTATTGATCTTAAATCTGGTTATTGGCAAGTCCGAGTGCAACAAGAGAATCGTGATATAACAGCATTTATCACACCGTCTGGTACTTTTACATTTACTAAAATACCATTCGGGCTGAGAAATGCCTTATCAATGTTCCAACGTTTAATTAATCGTTTTCGAATTGGTCTTCCAGAAGTTGTTATTTTGGATTACCTTGATGACCTAGTGATTGCTTCCGAATCATTTGAAAGCCACTTACGTGACTTGGAAACTGTATTTGAAAGGCTAAATTTGTTTAATCTTCGCGCAAACAGAAAAAAATGTTATCTCGAAAGGAAAGAGTTGAAGAAGATTCTTCAACAAGTCTGGGTAGATACCCAGACAAAAGAAATTGCTGATATGTGATCGTCCACCACCTACAGATATAAACAGTCTCCTAAGCTGGTTACAAACAGGTAGTTGGTTCCGTAGATTTGTGCCAAATTTTGCAGTTGTAATGTAACCCTTGATAAAGCTGACTCAGAAGAATGTGAAAAGTTCAAACCAAAACTGTGATGAAGCGTTACGGACGTAGAAGAAACTGTTAACTTCCGCTCCTATCTTATGCACGGTAGATAACACGCTTCCTTTCAAGCTGAAAACCGACGCTAGTATTTATGAAGTAGAGGATCTCAAAGAAAAACGCATAGAATATACAAACAAGCTTCTTGATATGGCCCACTGAGCGAGAGGCATAAGCTGTACAAAGATTTCAAGAATACATTAAAGATGCCAGTGTAATTGGTGTTACAGACCATCAGCCTTTGCAGTAGTTACTTACACTCAAAACCACGTGGTTATCTGGATAGATGGACGCTGTTGCAACAGTTATTTAATCTACAAATTGAATATTTGTCAGCTCGAACCAACGCGCTAGCAGATATGCGGTCACGCCTTTTCTTAAAAATACCAAAGACCACTGCCGTGGATCGGCATTTTGTGGATGAGGTGATTTTAAAGTTTGGCTTCCCTCGTATAATAATCAGTGACCTAATGGAGCAAGTCGCTTATTATCTAGAAGTCAAAAAAATATTAACTCTTCTTTACCACTCCGAATCAAACCCCAAAAAACGAAGAAACCGTGACCTCAAAACGCAAGTATCAATTCTCGTAAAGCAGAAGCACAGCCGGTGGAGAAAAGTCTTTCCAGCTTTAAGTTTTGCAATAAACTCTGCGTTTCACTCATCAACAGAGTACACACCCACCCTGCTCACCTTCGCCACTAAATTTTCGCCACTGTCGCCACTAAAATTTTACCGCACCTTAAGCAGCTCGCAAGGACTCTACATCGAGCCCAGATAAACCACGAGATTCACCAAGATCGTGGAAAGAAGAACGCAGATGAGCACCGCCAAGAACACAGTCCACTTCAGCCTGGTGACCTAGTGCTAGCAGATATCCATGTAATCAGGCGAACCGCCAAGTCGTTTACGTAAAAATTGGTACCACGCCCAACCACCTTTGAGGTAGTTCATCTCACCATGCCAGAAGATGTCGTATGCATCTACCACTGCTGTTTGTCCAATTTGAAGGCACAGTTTTAGTGTCTTTATTGCCTAATTGGCTTTACAATCCCACGTAAAGGTAACAAAAAAAATTAACAAAACAAGAAAAAATTATTCTTCTCCAATCTTCTTCTAGCACACGTAACTACTTTCATCCATGTTTTCCCTGCTTCATTTTCGTTTAGAACTTTTATCCTTGCATACTCACACATTCTTAACTCTACACACTCTGACAAACAATGCTGTATCGTCTCCCTTTCTTCTTTACATAATCTACACATCCTCTCCCAATCTTCTCTCCAAAATTCACTTTATATTTCTTCATTGCCACATCGGAATCTTGCAACAATTCTTTTATTTTTACTTTTCATTTTTATCTAAATATTTTGGCAGTTTGGTGGTAACAATCAAGGCATATTTTGAATTATACTTTAATTCTTTTATACTCACAATTCTTTCCTGTTTATCTATGTCAGTATCCCTTTGTTTTAGTTCTTCTTCCATTGTTCTTCCCCCTTATCTCATTGTTTCAATTTCTGCAAACGCATACCCCTTTTTCTCATAGTAGTCATCTCGATCTATTCACCTAACATTACCATTTGCTCTTTTAATTTCAGCCCAGCACTATTGTAGTATTTTGCATTCATGTCGCATTCATAGATTTCCCTCGAATCTCACCCCTCTTTTTCCTGTTTCTTTCCTTTTCTTTTTTCCACTCTCAACTTTTCTCTCTTACTTTATTATCTAACTATGTACCCTGGCGTTTGCTTATTTAACCCTAAAACTCATTTTATATACTTTTCTTGCACACGCTCAATTTCTTCATATTCCTTCCATCCCCATACTTCTGCTCCATACATTACAACACTTTTCACCAAACTGCCAAACAACATCATTCTTCTTTTACAATTTTCACCAAGTTTACGTTCTTTCAAACTCCAGACACTTTCTACTACTTTGTTTGCTTTTTTGACTACTTTCTTTATTTGCTCTTTGTCTGTCATACTACTATTTAATACATATCCCAAATATTTCAACTCTTTCACTTGTTCTATATTTTTTCCTTCCTACTTCCATTTGTCTTCTATTTTGATTCTTACTTTCTTTCCAAACACCATCATTTTTGTTATATCTACATTAACTTGAAGTTTTTCGTTTCTTACATATCCTTCCATAACTTTTTTCATTTCTTTCATTTCACTCTTGCTCTTTGCTACAATTACTAAATCATCTGCAAACGCCAGAGACCACACTTTCTCTCTGCCTACAACTATCCCTCCTACTTGCGCTCTACTTAAAACTTCATCCACATCTCCCATATAGGCTAAGAATAGTGCAGGACTTAATGGATAGCCTTGTCTGACACCATTATTTGACTTTCACTTACTTCTTCGCCTACTTTTACTTGGTTTCCTCGTAAATGTCTTCCATCTTGCTTACCAACCACTTACACACCGCTTTGTCTCTAAGATACTGCCATAATTTTTCCTTATCCACACTGTCGTCCTCCCGCCTTGTTTATTTCTTTCTTTGCCAGATGTCTCAAAATGCATACGTTGTCCATGACTACTTCCTTTTCTAAACCCTGCCTGTCCGTCTGATAACATACGTTTTTCATCAATTTCCTTTCTTAATCTTTCCTCTAGAACAATCGCATTTATTTTGTAGGTCGTATTAAGTAAGCATATACCACGGTAGTTTTCAGTTTGGTCTTTATATGTATTGGTAAAATTAACCCTTCTCTCCACTCCATAGAAAAGCCTCCTCCCATCCGCACAGCATTTAGCACTTTCCATACTCTTTCCTATAGCTTTTTTGTACCAAACAACAGCGCTTCATTTGAAATTCCATTTTCTCCGGATGCTTTCTTTTTCTTTAACCTAAACATTTGTTTCTCAATTTTCTCTTTAGAAATATTGTTTATTTCCACTTAAAATTCCTCATGTCTTGACAAAATACTTTTATTGTTACTTCCACCTAAAACCTCCATAAAGTGTTCCCTCCATTTATCCATACTTATATTCTCACTTATTTTGTTTTTCTTTTTCTTTCGTCGTTTATTAATGTCCATACTTCTGCTTCTGTTTTTATTTCTTTTAATTTCTTTTTTTCTTTTTTTCATTGTTGTATTTTTCTCTCTTCCCACCTTGCTTTGTACTTTTTTCTTGATTCTAGATACTTTGCTTTTGTAGCTTTTCCTTTTTTCCATTTTTTAAGTTTACTGCAAGCTTCATTCTTTAGTTTGCCGCATTCCTTATTTCACCATTTATTTCTTCTTGTTTTTAACTATATTTTTTCTTTAATCATTGCTGCTTTCATTTTACTAACTAGGTTTTTATAAATACTATCAATGTCTAAACCTCGGGAGTTTTCCTTATTTATTTGTTGTCTGTATTTTTCAATTGTATCTTTGCTCTCTTTGTTCTTACTTGAAATTTCTTTTTTTCTTGTTGGTTTTATCGCTTTTTCGGGTCCTTTTATCGTGATTTCTAAAGGCAAGTGGTCAACTTCGAACCTATTACCTACCTGGAATTTGACTATATTCTCCCAGGCTTTATTATTTGTAGTTCCATAATCTATTGTGGTCGTTCCATTCTGTCCAATATATGTGAATTCTCCTTCACGGTCACTTTCTTTGTTTCCATTTGGAATTTCCCAACCCCTCTCTTCAATCATCTCGATTAGTAATGAGCCTTCTGTATTTTCTATTTTATCTTTTGCTGTTCTTCTTTTTATTTTTTCATTGTCCTGAGTTTTTGCTCCTTTTGTCCCCATTCTTACGTTGAAATCCCCCCCCCCCCCTATAATTAATCGCTTTTCTTCTGTAGCTTCTATATTTTCCTCTAGTATTCGCTTCGTTCCTTGTCTTCTTTTATCCCCCTTGTTTTTTTTTCAGTGGTTTTTTTACTCCAGTTAGAATGCCACCTTTGGCTCTACCTTTTTTCTCTGGTCGCGTTTTGAATCTCCCAGTTAAGGTCTCCAGGCAGTACTTTTTCCAAGTTCTTTCTTCCTTTTTCGTCAACCCATGTTTCTACTAAACCAACAATGTCGAAACTATTGACATAGTCCCAAAAACTAGCCTCTTTTTTGCCTAATTGTCAATTTTCTGGTCGGTTGCTCTTATCTGTTCAAGACTCCTAATTAGTTTTTTGCTTTTTTTAAAAGCACATCTTTCTTCTTCTCCCGGTACTCTTTTTCTTTTACCATCGTCGGTCGAAGATTATCCACTTAATATCCCATCACAATAATTTTTGTCCTGATCTGACATCTTAATTTAATTTCCTTAGTAGCGCACTGTTCTTTTAAAATTTATCTTATCTGACTTTTTAGCGCGCTAGGCGATAGGAATCGTTGATCGAATCTACTCCTCGAAATCTCCGTTCCTTTACCTCACGCTCTCTACTTTGCCTTACCTATCTTTTCTTTAATTTTTATTTCTAGTGATGCCACCCTTCTTCCTGCACCTTTCATATGTTTTTCATTAAAAACTAAAACTTGACTACACTCTAATTTGTGCTTGTTTTCGAAGCACTGTTCGGCAGTGTTTGCTGCAATGTTTGCAGGACTGGACCAATTTGAAGGCACAGAAAACCACGTTTCTGACTTGTGACTTGCAAAATAATAACCTTAATACAGATGAAGCGCCGACAACGCAAGTTTCTGCTGACGAGACCCGCCTGTCAGAGAAACCCTCTCCCTCTCGCACTTCTTGCTGTTCAGAATCGTTGTCATCGACTTGGAGACCATCCGGAACGTCAATGGTGTCCAAAGAGAGAGTGTTACGACGAGCTAAAGCTGGTGACACGCCTGCAAGAGACCAAATAGACGAGGGTGTTAGTTCTTGCAAAGCTGTTGACCACGGTATTACTCCTTAAATATCTCTGTACCAAATTTCCTTAATAAACATTACAAATCGTTAAATATTGTTTATAATTATTCGTGTAACAAAGAGTTTTTGGAATATTTTAAATTCAAAATAGCAATTCTGCAATCAACAGCTAAATTATAAGTAATTATCTATAGAAGTTCTAATGAGAAAGAAACGTACTCAAAACTTTTATTTAATAAATCCAACTCTAGAGTTTTTTCAACTCTTCAAAGATTTTTAACTTTTTGGTTTTTTGACTCTTAGGTGTAAATTGTGTTTATTATAATGTTAGAAACTTTTAAATAATTGTAAAAAAAATTTGAATTTAAATATGAATATTTGTGTTCCATTAATCTAGTCAACATAATTGTCTAGGCAATGTTACAGTTGTTGATAAAAACAAACAATTTTTTCCTGAAAATTTTTTGAGCAAAATGGCAAATTTACCAGTTGGAAAAAACACAACTAGTAAGAATTCCAAAGGTTTATTGCAGTTTTATAACATTACAATTCAGTTGCAGACAGAGATAAACCAAAGAGAGGAAAAATTGGTGGCGGCAGCAAAATACCATCTAGAACTACGACGTGAGTGGTAAATTAGATAATAAAATTAAATTTTAATAACCATTCTTAGGCTAAACCCTGAAAAAACCCGATTGCCCGTTAAAATTCAGGCTTTAAAAAATGAGAAACATCATGACATTGACATCGTTTCAGGAGTGACAAATCCCTCCAAAAATTGTAAGCTGAAGGATAAAAAAGTTCGCCCAAATGAAAAGAAAGACAGCGTAATGATGCGGCCAGAGCCTCTTACTAGGTAAATTTTTTATTTTTAGTTTTTTCCACCGAGTTAATTCCCGACCTATCTAGCCTTTCCAGAGAAAGGCTTTAGCGCAGTTGTGACAGCTTTGATAAAAGCTTCCATCCTTTTATTTTGAGTGATCTTGTTGACCCTTTCCCAAGCTTTCCCATTTCTCTCCGCCATTTTCTTCATTTCCTAGAAATATGTTTCTAGGAAGTCATCCTTCATTTGTTTTGGAATAACCTATGATCTTGTCTAATTTATTCTCTCGCCATTTTCACCTTCTAAAGGCAATTTGTATAGAAAAAGATTAAATTTAATCTGCCCTTAACTTTTCTTATCTTTATATTTCTGATCAATGGGTCTAAAATGAAGAACGCAGTAATTCTGAATTTTTTATTCTGGTGCATCAGAAATTTAATTTAAGATTTCCTGTACTCTCTACTTAACCTTAAACCATCACTTTTATATAATTATGTTGTGTATATTATCTTATCTGCATTCTCGATTCTTCTGACGTTTAACCGATTCTATACAGGAATAGATCAACAACAACAAATAGGCAAGTTTTTGAGTATTTAACGTTATTTTTTTTTAATTGCTTAAATAAGCTAATTTTGTTTCGTGGAGGATACATATTTAGGGTACTATCAACACTGATACTGCACTCCCCTAGCAGGGGTGGCTACATCCTTGAGAGTTTTAAATAACTAGTAAAATCAAGTGGCACATAATAGAAACAGTAATTATGTTTTATTACAATGTTTTGTTTTAGAAAAACTATTAAATAATTTCAGAGTAATTACAAATTAAAAATTTCAAAAATAAAGTGAATCTTTAAATAAATTTTTAAATTCTAATATTTTTTTTATAAAAAAGACAAAAAAATCGTGTATTTTTACTATTTACTGCCTTTCATGACTGTTTTGAAAATAAAATTGGATTTGTTCAGTTTGTTGAAAAGCATAAATAAATTAAATTAAAATTGAAAAAATTAAATTATTGTCACTTTAAAAAGTTTTAATTTTTAATAATTTTGAAACTACTTGTCCAATTTTCAAAAACAAAAAACCTTTATAAAAAGAATTTTATTACCTTTTCAATAATTACTACTTGATCCTATTATTTGCTATTTAAAATTCTAAAGAGAGATACACCAGAATTATAAGTTTCTACAGACTTAAATAAGAAAGTCAATCTGGCAAAATATATATATATTTTATTTGATCGCAGCATTTTGTTAAACAAAGATTAGACCAGACTTCTTTAGTGTTAAAATTTTTATTTATTATATCTTTATTTTAAAAAGTACTTTTTTCTACTTTGCGTCTTTAACAAAGCCTAATACGATACCGATTTGGATGTCGTATTAACCAATTCAGCACCCATTTGCGTGCTAAAAAATACTAGTGCAACTTATTTTTTTTTTGGGTTGGTCACGCTTTCGCTGGTATCGAACTTCAGAGACGATGAATGAAACGTCATAAATCTCCAAAAACATTTGTGACGTCTCAGCGTTAAGGTTATAATAATTTAGTTCAAACTCATTTTTAACAGCTTTCTGCCACTATTTTGACGATTTACAACCCCCATAGCGTTTGATAATTTATAAATTATTTGCTAGATGAGTATATAACACTGCTTAGTCTAAAATAATGATGAGAAAAATCGTATAAATTCCGCAGTTTAATAATTTAAGAAGTGATGCAATACAGACTGTTTCATGAGTAATAATAAGCCTGTGAAGCTGAAAATACAACCAGCAATACAATTCCAGAGTTAACATAGATGATATTGATTTCAAATTTTATTTGTCAAATCAGTCACCGATAAAAAAATGTATTCAAACGATGAAAAAACCGACATGATGGTGATATATGAAAAAAAAATGCCTCTGCCGCGATAAGTTTGTACAGACAACGTTTTTCGGGTAGAGAAGAACTCTTGCTGACACTATATTCGAACGGCTTGAAACTACCTTAAGGAAAAATCGGCCACATTTGAAAAAGCCAGAGCAAAAACAGCGGCAGGTCCTGTTCACATGTAAGCCAAAGAATAATCTTACAAGCAAGTGGCATTAGTATTTGTAAACAAAAAAGATAACTACGTTAACTTTGGAATTGTATTGCTGGTTGTATTTTCAGTTTCGCAGACACATTATCACTCGTGAAACACCCTGTATTTTTAGAGATTTTCTTTATTGTGTTTATGCCAATTAGAGTATTCAATCAATAACCGATACGATAGGTAAAAAAAACCATTTGTGAGTTACTTATACAGAATTTTAGACAAATTTGAAAACACTTCAAAAAACATTTGACACTTTCATGATATTTATTACCAACTATCTCGTATATACGCAAAAGTCCCTAAAGATTGAAAAATTAACATTTGTACTTAAAAAGCAAGTAAAACGCTCAAAACAGAAAAAATAGCATAAAGAACTCGTTTTATAGTCACTGTGGGCACTCATTCTTTATAAAAACTAGCGCTCGCGCTCGTTTAATGAACTTGTATTCGAGCCACAAAGTTGAAAGTTTCGAAACGCGTTCTTTAATATACTATTAACGTTTCCGTATTTTATATAAGCTTCAAATTTTGTTCAAATTGTTAAAAAAAAATTAAAAAGTAACAGTAAAAAACTAAAGAAACCTAGATTTAGTTATTAAAGAGAGCTGTTCGTTTTCATAAAACCACACCATATATTAATATTTTACTCCTTTTTATTTCTGCCATCCTGTAGGTATATTTATGTAAATTTTATAATTTTATAAAAAATATATACGTTTCACCCTTTTATAATATTTTTTTCAAATAGCAGAACACAACTTAGAGTAATTATTCTGTTAGATAACTGCTCTTAGTTGTATAACAAACTAATGGGTTAATTTCAAGTTGATATAATACCGGTAGTATATTCGTTTTCACGGAAAATAGTAAATTCGGGGTGGTGATCGGTTGTTGCTACAAAAAAGTATTAAAATTTACGATACTACCTGTAGTATTTCAACTTCAAATTAGTTTATAAGTTTCTAGGACTTTTGGTTGTACTAAAAATGATCATAATTCTGAAACAAATTTATATTTTACACTTTTAGAATTAACATAGAATTAAAATTAAATTAACATTCAAGTAGTTCTGAGTCTAATACACTACTGTTTATGATTGATATTCTCTCAAAAAAATTTCTTGTGAATTATTTTTGAATATATTATGAAACTACTCAGTAGATTTTTACAATTTTAGTATTATTAGTTATTACCTATAAGAGTGAGAAAAAAAATATGTAAATTTTTCAAAGTCAAATGAGCCACTATAGTAAAAAATCGAAAGAAGCAAAAATTTTTACTTGCGATTTTTACGCTTCAAAACATAAAAAAATTATAAACAAATTTGATTTAAGATAATATCATTAAAAATCAAGCATTGTGTTACGTCCTGATGACTCTTTTAATAATAACAATGTCAAAATAAACACTGTGCAAATTTCTATTACAAAAATACAGAAGAAAAAAGTTCTTCCACTAAATTGACGACAGCAACTGTAAGCTTAAATCCTTAAAATGTTAAAATTTCAGTATTTTTCTTGATGATTTTACAAAAACAAATTTGAGTGAGTTGTGTTGTCGTGGCAGTAGTCAATTAAAAAATGTATATCTCACAAGTGACTTAAACGGCTTTTTATCTTACTAGTAACTTATAGAGCATTCAACTTATCTAAAACAAGTATAAATATGGGTTTTTTACATAGGCTTTGGATAAAATATGTAATAATTCTAGAAGTTGAACACCGATGAGTGGTGAGATTTGCAAGTGCAAGCAACCATTTTTCGATCTATGTTTACTACAACTTTTTTTTTAAAGCGCAGAATATCCGTTATAAATATAATTAAGAGATGCCTCTGTATAAATACAATTATGCTGACAGTTTAGATTTGAATTTGATAATCGGCATATTGAAAAATTCTATAAATAAATATAGTGAATCCCTAAATTCGTTTACAAGCAGTGCACAGTCATAACAAAGAATGCTACATTGCAGAATCTAAAAAAAAAAATGAAGAATGGTTTACATATTTTTTAATAGTTCAGAAAATTAACTCAAAGTTTCTTTTTATCAGCTGCATATAATATATAGGTAGAAATATCTAAGTAGGTTTATTTTACAGTTAACATTTTCTAGTAGTTTTTCTAAACAGGTTAGATATTTCTCAAAATTTCGGATATGTGACTCTGCATCGCTTGTAAACAATTTTAGCAACACTTTGTATATTTACATTATTTTTTATAGAGAGCTGAAAGGTGGTCATCAAAGCCCAATTAGAGAAAAAACCAGAGTTCTTGACAAACGACAGAGACCACTAACGCGTCAAGAATCACCTTGCAGGTTTGACATTAAAAATTTTAATTTTTGTACTAGCAATTACAAAATTCTATTTCGCGGGAGTTGTCACTAGAAGTGACCGCAAAGTAAAATAAAAAATTGCGATTACACAAACAACGTTAACAATTTTCCACAAGTTTTTTAAGCAAGTTAAAATTTTCAATAATTTTTTTAAGTATGTATTAATGTTCTTTATGACTTTGCATTGCTTGTAAACTATTTTAGGAACACTTTATATGCATATATTATTTTTTATAGAACACTGGAATATAATTCAAATATGTACCAACAAAGCCCAATTAGAGAAGAAGCCAAAGTTCTTAAACGACGTAAACCCTTAGTGGGTCAAGCATCACCTATCAGGTTTGACATTAAATATTTTAATTTTTTGCAAGCAATTGCAAGATTCAATTCCGCGGGAGTTGTCACTAGAAGCGACCGCAAACTAAAATAAAAAATTACGATTACACAAAAGACCTTAACAATTTTTTACAAGTTTTTTAAGCAGGGTAGATTTTTCAATAATTTTTTTAAGTATGTATTAATGTTCTTTATGACTCTGCATTGCTTGTAAACAATTTTAGGAACACTTTGTATATTTACATTATTTTTTATAGAGAGCATAAAGATGTTCATCAAAGCCCAATTAGAGAGAGAACCAGAGTTCTTGACAAACGACAGAGACCACTAACGCGTCAAGAATCACCTTGCAGGTTTGACATTAAAAATTTTAATTTTTGTACAAGCAATTACAAAATTCTATTTTGCGGGAGTTGTCACTAGAAGCGACCGCAAAATAAAATAAAAAATTGCAATTACACAAAGAACGTTAACAATTTTCCACAAGTCTTTTTAAGCAGGTTAAATTTTTCAATAATTTTTTTAAGTATGTATTAATGTTCTTTATGACTTTGCATTGCTTGTAAACTATTTTAGGAACACTTTATATGCATATATTATTTTTTATAGAACACTGGAATATAATTCAAATATGTACCAACAAAGCCCAATTGGAGAAGCCAAAGTTCTTAAACGACGTAAACCACTAACGCGTCACGCATCTCCTTGCAGGTTTGACATTAAATATTTAATTTTTGTGCAAGCAATTGCAAGATTCAATTCCGCGGGAGTTGTCACTAGAAGCGACCGCAAAGTAAAATAAAAAATTACGATTACACAAAAAACCTTAACAATTTTTTACAAGTTTTTTATCAGGTTAGATTTTTCAATAATTTTTTTAAGTATGTATTAATGTTCTTTATGACTCTGCATTGCTTGTAAACAATTTTAGAAACACTTTGTATATTTACATTATTTTTTATAGACAGCTGAAAGGTGTTCATCAAAGCCCAATTAGAGAGAGAACCAGAGATCTTGACAAACGACAAAGACCACTAACGCGTCAAGAATCACCTTGCAGGTTTGACATTAAAAATTTTAATTTTTGTACAAGCAATTGCAAAATTCTATTTTGCGGGAGTTGTCACTAGAAGCGACCGCAAAGTAAAATAAAAAATTGCGATTACACAAACAACGTTAACAATTTTCCACAAGTTTTTTAAGCAAGTTAAAATTTTCAATAATTTTTTTAAGTATGTATTAATGTTCTTTATGACTTTGCATTGCTTGTAAACTATTTTAGGAACACTTTATATGCATATATTATTTTTTATAGAACACTGGAATATAATTCAAATATGTACCAACAAAGCCCAATTAGAGAAGAAGCCAAAGTTCTTAAACGACGTAAACCCTTAGTGGGTCAAGCATCACCTATCAGGTTTGACATTAAATATTTTAATTTTTTGCAAGCAATTGCAAGATTCAATTCCGCGGGAGTTGTCACTAGAAGCGACCGCAAACTAAAATAAAAAATTACGATTACACAAAAGACCTTAACAATTTTTTACAAGTTTTTTAAGCAGGGTAGATTTTTCAATAATTTTTTTAAGTATGTATTAATGTTCTTTATGACTCTGCATTGCTTGTAAACAATTTTAGGAACACTTTGTATATTTACATTATTTTTTATAGAGAGCATAAAGATGTTCATCAAAGCCCAATTAGAGAGAGAACCAGAGTTCTTGACAAACGACAGAGACCACTAACGCGTCAAGAATCACCTTGCAGGTTTGACATTAAAAATTTTAATTTTTGTACAAGCAATTACAAAATTCTATTTTGCGGGAGTTGTCACTAGAAGCGACCGCAAAATAAAATAAAAAATTGCAATTACACAAAGAACGTTAACAATTTTCCACAAGTCTTTTTAAGCAGGTTAAATTTTTCAATAATTTTTTTAAGTATGTATTAATGTTCTTTATGACTTTGCATTGCTTGTAAACTATTTTAGGAACACTTTATATGCATATATTATTTTTTATAGAACACTGGAATATAATTCAAATATGTACCAACAAAGCCCAATTGGAGAAGCCAAAGTTCTTAAACGACGTAAACCACTAACGCGTCACGCATCTCCTTGCAGGTTTGACATTAAATATTTAATTTTTGTGCAAGCAATTGCAAGATTCAATTCCGCGGGAGTTGTCACTAGAAGCGACCGCAAAGTAAAATAAAAAATTACGATTACACAAAAAACCTTAACAATTTTTTACAAGTTTTTTATCAGGTTAGATTTTTCAATAATTTTTTTAAGTATGTATTAATGTTCTTTATGACTCTGCATTGCTTGTAAACAATTTTAGAAACACTTTGTATATTTACATTATTTTTTATAGAGAGCTGAAAGGTGTTCATCAAAGCCCAATTAGAGAGAGAACCAGAGATCTTGACAAACGACAAAGACCACTAACGCGTCAAGAATCACCTTGCAGGTTTGACATTAAAAATTTTAATTTTTGTACAAGCAATTGCAAAATTCTATTTTGCGGGAGTTGTCACTAGAAGCGACCGCAAAGTAAAATAAAAAATTGCGATTACACAAACAACGTTAACAATTTTCCACAAGTTTTTTAAGCAAGTTAAATTTTTCAATAATTTTTTTAAGTATGTATTATTGTTCTTTATGACTTTGCATTGCTTGTAAACTATTTTAGGGACACTTTATATGCATACATTATATTTTATAGAACACTGGAATATAAGTCAAATATGTACCAACAAAGCCTAATTAGAGAAGAAGCCAAAGTTCTTAAACGACGTAAACCCCTAATGGGTCAAGCATCACCTATCAGGTTTGACATTAAATATTTTAATTTTTTTGCAAGCAAGTGCAAGATTCAATTCCGCGGGAGTTGTCACTAGAAGCGACCGCAAACTAAAATAAAAAATTATGTTTACACAAAAAACCTTAACAATTTTTTACAAGTTTTTTAAGCAGGTTAGATTTTTCAATAATTTTTTTAAGTATGTATTAATGTTCTTTATGACTCTGCATTGCTTGTAAACAATTTTAGGAACACTTTGTATCTATATTCTATACATTATTTTTTTATAGAAAACTGGAATTTAATTCCAGTATGAAACGTCAAAGCCCAATTGAAGAAAAAGCCAACGTTCTTAATCAACAAAAACCATCAGCAGTGTGTGAAGTGCCTTCAACATCCAGGTTTGACATAAAATATTTTAATTTTTGTGCAGTCGATTGCAAAATTTAATTTCGCGGCCGTTTTCACTAGGAGCGACCGCAAAATAATATAAAAAATTACTATTACACAAAAAACGTTAATAGTTTCCACAAGTTTTTTTAAGCAAGTTAGATTTTTCAATATATTTTTTTAAGTATGTAGTAATGTTTTTTATGACTCAGCGTTGCTTGTAAATTATTTTAGGAACACTTTGTATGTTTACATTATTTTTTATAGAGAACTGGACTTCAATTCCAATATAAACCGTCAAAGCCCTACTGAAGACGAAGACAGCCTTCTTAATCAACAAAAACCACCAGAAGTGTGTGAAGTGCCTTCAACATCCAGGTTTGACCTAAAATATTTTAATTTTTGTGCAACCGATTGCAAGATTCAATTTCGCGGCCGTTATCACTAAGAGCGGTCGCAAAATAAAATAAAAAATTACGGTTACACAAAAAACCTTAACAATTTCCACAAGTTTTTTTAAGCAGGTTAGATTTTTCATTTTTCAATCATTTATTTTTAAATATGTACATTAAGACTGGGCAAAATAATTAATTAATCGATTAAAAAATCGATTAAAAAATCGATTAATCGCAATAACCAAAAATTGATTAATCGAAATAACCGATTAAATTTAGCAATCGATTATCGAGTATTTATACCGAAAATCACCTAGCCCTACACACAATGTCTATTTGGACGTAATAGTAAAAAATAAACATAAATAAATCGAAGAATAATTATTGATCTATATAATATTTTATCTCTAAACTTTTTATTGTGAAAAAAACAATCATTTACATGATCCTATTTTTTTTCAAACTTGAAAAATTATGAAGGAGAGAAACTTTAACCTGAAATGTCTTTAAAAAATTAATTTGTTTATAAAAATTAACCGCTTTGGATAAAAGTATTTAGAAAAACAAAACGATTTTTCAAAATCAAATATTGTTCATAGCTTTTCTGCTGCCGCAAATTTTTAAATAATGCTTATTTGTTTTAGCTTTTTCTTAATTATTATTCTTCAAAACAGCCTAATTTCAGTTTACTTTACACCTGCTGTACATAGTAGGTACCTAAGGTTTGTAGTTTTTTCAATTATAGCGCAAAAAAAATTTAAAAATCAAAACATTTCTTACATTTAAAAAATATATACAAAATCGGTGTAATTTAAGAGATTGCAAAGTTATGCTTTTTTTCAGAAATTCACTCAATACATTAAAAAAATAAAAGACTTTATTGAATGAAAGAAAAAGCGAATAATATCAAGGTAATCAATTAATCAAGATTAATTAATGGAAGTAATAAATAATCGATTAATCAGGATAATCGATAATCAGAATAATCGATAATCGAAATAAGCGATTAATCAATAATAATAGAAATAAACTACTCAACAATTGAAGTGATCCTCTCTATAATAAGTTATGTTTTCATTTTCATACATCATATTTCTTTAAAAAATCGTTATTAAAATACAAGCCGAGTAAAAAAAGAAAGGTACACATGCATCGCAACATCGTAATCCAGTATATTTAGTTATTTATTCAACTTTTTACAAAAACAGTAAATACCCCCAGCAATATTTTGTAAACACATATTGTATTTACATATTTATTTATTAAACATATTGTATAAATTAATATCTAGCCGGACCACCTCTAGCCCTACAGACAGCCACACATCTCCTAGGCATACTTTCTATTAAATTATTGATGACTTCTTGAGGCACTGCTTCCCATTCCTGTTCCAACATGTTTTGAAGCTTCTCAAAAGTTTCTGGTTCGACATCTTGTTTCGATAACCTGTGCTCTATGTACGACTATAGACGTTCGATGGGGTTGCAATCAGGAGAGCGTGCCAGCCACACCATTCGTCCAATACCTTCGTGCATTAAGAACATTGTTCACAATCCGAGCACCGTGCGGTCATGCATTATCATCCACAAACACAAACTCATTTCCAAAATTATTGGCAAAAAGGACTAGAATCGCTAGAATACACATATCCCTATAATGTTGTGCATTTATGCATAACCCCCTTAGTGTCACAACCTCTGTGCAGCCGTTAGAAACAATGCCTTCCCAAAGAGTAACATCACCTCCTCCGAAAGGTACCCTGTGCTCTCGTATTTCTTCACGGTACGTCTTGTTCGGGCGTCGCCACACTCCAATAAGCCCATCCAAACGATAAAGGGTAAATCGAGACTCATCTGCAAACATACAACGGGACCATTCGTCCTGGGTCCAGTTCAAATGAGCTTCCCTCCAATGTCGCCGCTGTACTCGATGTTGCTGTGTTACCAGTGAGCATGGCACACGTCTTCTAGCCCTTAAGCCATATTCGTGTAGCTTTCATCGAACTGTTTGAGTAGAAATAACTACTCCTGTAACTCGTCGTAACGCGTTATTTAACTGAGTAGCGTTGTAGGTAGTGTTTCGGCGAAGAGTAATTTGTAAAAAACGAGTTTGTCTTGGAGTTAGACTGCGTGCACGACCTCCACCATATCTGAAACGAGGAGTTCTACATTCTTGAAAGCGATTAATGGCTCTATTGATCACCCCATGTGCCACATTAAAAATTCGCGCCACCTCGCCATGAGATAACACTTCCTGCACCACGTGAACCACAATTGTGAACCACAACTGCAATTCTCGGTCAGATAAACGCTGTTAAAGCATTAGAAATTAAGGATAAGTCACCCTCAATGATACTTTTAACGTGTCAGTTTTAATATTACTAAAAAAGACACTCAGTTAAATTTTCATTTTGCTTGTTTTGCCAGATAAAACCGCGAAAAAGCCCGTTTTTAAAATTAACACCTAAAAACTACCACTAGATAGACCATATAATACTTCAGACAGGCAAAAAAGTACAAAAGAACCACAAAAAACAAGAATAAATCTTGTATAATTAACAATTTTTGTGGTGGATCACTTCAATTGTTGATCAGTTTAATCGACTTAATTGAATAATCGATTATCGATTATTCAAAACGAAAATCAGCCACCCCTAATGGCCTAATGTACATATTAATGTTCTTTATGACTCTGCTTGTAAACAATTTCAGAGACACTTTATATGTATACATTATTTTTTATAGAGAGCTTGAATTGAATTCCAGTATAAATCATGAAAACCCAATTGAAGAGAAAGACAGCGGTCTTAAACAACGAAAATCTGTTGTGTGTCAAGTGCCATCATCATACAGGTTTGACATAAAATATTTTAATTTTTAATTTTTGTGCAACCGATTGCAAGATTTAACTTCTCGACCGTTATCACTAGAAGCGATCGGAAAATAAAATAAAAAAATAGGGTTACACAAATAACGTTAACAATTTTTTCAATCACTTTTTTAAATATGAATTAATGTCCTTTATAACATTGTATTGCTTGCAAATGATTTTAGAAACACTCTGTTTAAATAGATTATTTTTTTAGAGCAATGCAGTCTACTTTTAAAGAAAAAAAGAGATTGGATGATAAGTTGGACGAGTTGGGAATCCCTAGAAGCCACGACCCCTACAGGTTTGAGATTTAAAAAAATGTTCAAAATTCAATTTTGCGACCGTTGCCACTAACAGCGGCCGCAGTGTAAAACATTACGGTTGCACATAAAACGTTGTGTATGCCACGGCCGCAAAGTTTACAACGTCTTTGAGATTTTTCTGTAAGAACATCAAAAAATAATCATATTTAACAATTTAGGGATTTGAGTTGGCCAGACCCAAGACGGGTTAGGAGAATTCAGCAAAGAGGAAGATGTTACACACTGCCAAGTGTAAGCAAGCCGGACATTGTCTCAGTCGAGAGCGAAGAAACGATAATATGTAAAATACCAAACAAAGTGCGAAAAGTTACCGAGTGTACGTTAGTTTTTTATAGAAAAAAAAATTATTATTCTTTTTCTAGACCTTCATCACTTGTTTCTTACTCTGATCATTGGTATATCCTTCGGTTTATTTATTACACTCTCCTTTTTCTTCGTATGTTCCTATGTTAAAAATCTATTTTGGCCAGAACCTGAATATGTCTCGATTTATGACAGAGTTCTAGACGGAGCATTAGAAGCACTGACTGCAATGGTAAGGAGAAAACAAGTGATTACGTTAGTTGTATTTTTTTTTAGATCGAAGTATTTTATTTAAAGGGGTACACTTTTTGGCTAGGGTTCAGTGGGTAAAAATTTTTGTGTAATTTTTTGTATAAAAACTATGATTGAAATAAAATGTTTTGTTGTGAATAAAAATGTCTTTATATCGCAATACAGTGGTACCTCGACATACGAGTGCATTAATATACGAGTGTTTTGAGATACATTTTGAGATGAGAGCATGATTTGAGATACGAGGAATCGCACACTACACCGCTGCACACGACCCCAACATGCGGGGCTTCTTGCTTTGTTGCTCAAAATTGTTTTGAGATACGAGCAATTTGACACACGAGCAAGGTTACGGAACGAATTAAACTCGTATGTCGAGGTACCACTGTAAATCCAATCTATATTCGTCTACAAACGTATAGTCGATTTTAGATCAATGTATGTACCATTAATGCCAAAAAAGTTGAGACAAATCAAAAATTAAAAAATGTCAGAATGACCAAATTTATTCCGATTAAATTAGGTTTCTTTCAAATTCAACAGTAACTGCAGATTTTATCGAATCAACTCCATCAGCCGATTGACTGCTTTGTTGATTATAGATTTTTTATCATATACTTTTTTTTTTATTGCGCTGTACCTTGAAAACAAATGCAAATCGGATAAAAACATATAACTTTTTTACATTATTTCTAAGTTTCCAATATTTTTCTGAAGTTTGGTGCGTTCCTCCCAACTCATCCAGTATAAAAATCAAGTCTCATACTATAACTAAGCTTGTTTTTTTTGTCAATCTTTAAGGCATCTGACGAAAATTACCGCCGCCAAAAAGTATCTGGCAGTATTGTTTATTAATTTTTAATGATATTTTGTAAAACATATTTCAAAATCAGCCTTCAGACTTTAGGTGAGATGAAGTCGTGAGCAGCAACCTTAAATCCAACTCGTTTCACAAAGTTTTAGCAATTCAGGTATATTTTCAGAAAAAGACATTTAGATTTTATTTCTGTTTATTCTTACATAAATAATACATTTTCTATTTTACACTAGTAATACTTATTAATGAGTAACAATAAATAAATTTGAAAATCGGCTAAGTATAAATTATTTTTTTCCAAAATGAATGAAAATGAATTAGCAGAGGATATTGTTTAATAATTGTATAAGGATGTCTAAAAAGAGTACGATTATTTATAATCTTGCTTCTTAACTATTTATGTAAATTTGAGTAAAAATCAACAAATTAATGCATAAAATGTAATTAAAAACTTTTTAATTTTCAAATGGAATCATCTCTTCCTTATAATTATGTCAAATGTTTTTTTAAATAAACTCCTCTGCTAATTTATGATTGAATTATTGTATATTTTTAAACATTAGGATTATGCTTCTTTGTCTAACAGTTATTATTACGTTATTAGGTCAAATTGAAACAGAACTGACATACTACACCGTAACAAAAAATATGATAAAACAAAACGTTTTTAAAGACTTATACAACCACTAACATAACAAAATAATCACAGTCAAAAATGTTAAGTCTTAAGTACATACAAAAACCATTTTTTTACAAAAATAATTTAAAAACAAGTAATTTTACATAATTTTCAACTAAAAAGCAATATCACGATGGTATAGAAGGCGTTCTAGTCCGACTATTTGCACGGCGTGGAATTGATGAAAAACGTTGAGGTGATGGAGGTTCTCCAGGTTGCCGCCATAACTTCGTAGGTGTTTTTTTCGCCGGAGAATGATGAGGACGAGATCTTTTTTGAGGAGATTCATTCACACTGTTAAAAAACCAACAAACTATATCAAATAACTAGAAATTTTTCCTTTCAGAGGAAGCCTTGATTTTATACTACTGTATTGTTAATTAAGCGGTGTTTTTAACATTAGGTCAAAGATGTTATCACCCACAAATTCTTTATCAACTCTTTCCAACAAGATGGAGCTCCTGCACGTCGTTCACACTTTTTAACAGGTTTTCGACTACAGAAGACCGAATACAGTAATATACAAAGTTATTCACAAAAGATAACGAATCCGTATGCAACCAAATTTACATATTAAACAACTTTCTTGATACAATTTTCATTTCAGTGAAAATATTGAATCAAATTTACCCAAAGATTATCGATTTCTGTCAGTTTTTTCATAACTTGTCAAATTAAATGACTACTTAATGGTCCGTTATTTTTAGTTCCTGTACCAGTGTAACATGGTATGGATGGAATTTATTAGCGCGTATTATTCTAGAAACAGAACTTTGGCTAATTCCTGAATTTTGTCAAGTCTTCGAGAAATTTGTTCAGTTGAAACCACTCGATGGGATATCTTATGCAGCTGAAGCGTATTTTCTACATTCCCCATATTTCAAAATCATGTCAATCTTCTCGTTATCAGTGAACATTTTGGCCAAATTTGCTCAAAGACACTCAAATTAACATAAAATGATCTACAGTAACTATGATGGAAAAAACATTTTTTAAATTAAATTTTATCAGAGCCTCATGCGGAAATGTAAAACTGGTTGCATAAATATTTCATCATTCGTGACTAACCTATATAATAAATATTACAACAGTTTGAAAAAGTCCAAAATTCAAAAAAAAAAAAAATTGGTGGAATTTAAAAATAGTGTCTCTAGATAAGGTACCGTTATATTGCTATGAGTAGTGCAAAGATTATCGTTTCAGAAAGAAACGTGTTTCACAGTTTTTCTAATATTTAATAAAAAAAATTACGTTTCATAAATTCATCTAAGCAATTGAAGTTATCAAAGACATTCGAAATAATTGTCTTACAATTTCAAAATACCTAAAAGTTTTTTTTTAATAAACAGTCGTTAGATATAACTCAACAAGTAGAAAAAGACAACATCTAGTAAGGTCTCAAGAACTACTGAAAGGCATATTCTGTTTATAAATTTTTAAAAAGTGGATGTTTGACGATATAAAAAAAATAGAACGGTTTCAAAGAGGTATGTCTTTCAGATCAGGTGCTGAAAAATGTCTAAGCTTTTCATTGTTATAATAAATAATTTTCTTCACTAGGAAATATTCGGTTATGTGCTAGTAACAATTTGCATGTGGTTACAGTAAAAATCATGGCTTCCTCGGAATGAAAAAATTTAAAGTCGTTATTTTTAATAATAAAATTGACACAGATGGTGTAAACTATGAGTACTTCCACCTGTGTTTCATATTATTTGTCACAAAAGATGGATTCAGACAAGATCAATCTTACCCGAAATTGCTACAGGCAGCATGGAACATTGAAATATACTATTACAAGTATTGGATATGGACAAGAATTTGATTTATGTAAAATTTAAGGCCCAAAATTATTATCAAAGCACGAATAAATATCGTTATAAAAAATATTTAAGACTCTTCAATAAATTGATTTAAATAACAGGAGGAACAAGAATATAAAATATTCAAAAGGCACAATAAATTAACAGCACACAACACAACCACACCAAACAAGAGATCAGCTAATACTACCTTCCCAATCCTAAAGCTGTATCCACGCAGCAGAAATTTTTGATTAAAATCATTACGCAAGAAATTTGTTATTAAATATTTACCTGACTAGAGATCCAAGATTTCCTTCGGGAGACGAGCCATTTAGCAAGGCAGGACCAGCTGATATTGGACGAATCTAAACAAAACAAAAATAACACAATTTTCAAATTTGCAAATAAAGAAGTACCCGTTCAGTCTGCGTTGCAGCATTACACATTGAATTTTCAGTTGCAACAGTCGAGGCGGGAGCCGAGTTTGATGTGTAATTATCAGTTGCAAGCTTTACCATTTGGTCTTGCAAATCCTGAACTGTCTTTTCTTTATCTTCCAATTGTCCTTGCAGAAATAAAACTTGGCGACGCAATTCCGCCAATTCTAATCTACTATCGTTGACTTCATCACTTTGTGTGTCGTCTGATGAAGAGCATAGGCCATTGAAGAGACCATTCGTCAGACTTAACTGACCATCAAATGGAATGTGAGTTTCAGACTGAAATTAACAAAAAACTGACTTTATTTTCGGTCATAAACATTACACTTCCTGTTCTTTTTTTAAATAACATTTTATATTATTATTGATAAAAGCGAAATGTTGCATAATGACTGTTAAGTGCGAGTAATAACGAGCAGTAAAAGGCACAGTCAATTGCTCAAACAAACACTTTCCTCAACGGCTAGGTAGAATCAACTACTCCGAGGATAAAAGCCCTTATCGACATTTAATTTCACCACCTAGCCATCTCATTAGCTCATCGCTCAATCGCTCTTACAAATGGCATGTTTAGAATTAAGATTGTTACAAGTGAAACAATGAGATTCGTGTTACTGACGTCATAATCAGCTGGTGTCAAAGTAGTGTTGTCAACCAGAGAGTTTAGTCTTATAACAAATATTTCATATCATTTTCAAAAATAAAATATGTACACCGTTTCCAAGTGTTCTATCACTTACCGCCTTTTCTGAAGTAACTTCTTTAACACATAAACAAGTTAAAAAAAGTTTAAAGCACAAAATATGTTAACTAATATTGCATTGTGGTAGTGCGGTTTGATTTATTCTTGTTTACAAATAAACACAAAGACTAACTATTTCAACACTTATGAATCATAAATGGCATGTATATAATATACTTACAGAACATTTTATCAAATCATCTTTGATTAAAAAAACTGTTATCCACAAGTTACGAATTCATTTAGCTTATTTTAATAGAAAAAAATGCATTGTGCAATCGCTTTGACAGCTATACTCTGACAAATAAGCGTTGAAGTTATGTATGGTATTCCACAAACTTCATTAACTACTAATAACTAATGAGTGTTCGACAACTTCCATCATCGAGTTAACTTTGTATTTGAAAACGATTCTTAACAAATAAAAATTTTCTACTACGACTAAAAACCTATCAAAAAATTAAAAAAAAATCTTCCGCAACTGTACAAGAAATGTCGACTGTGTTGGCAAACAAATAAATTGTCCTATTCTTTATGGAGAGTAGAAACAACTACTCTGCGGACACAAGCCCTGCCCCGCGTTGAATTATACCATTTAGCTGCCCTTCCAGTTATAAAAACATATTAACACTAAACCCTGTCCTCGTTTTTAGACTTTTACGACGCATCTTGCCGATGTGTCTGACTGAAACGACTAAAAACCAGCGTACCCGAAAGTTATAGCAGCGAGATAACGCTACCAATTAGCAAGAAGGAGATATGTTAGTTGGTACAATCCAATGCTAGTCAGAGTTTGTGTCCACAGAGTAGTTGTTTCCACAGTGAGATTGGTGTATAGGTTTTAAGAAATAATAAATTTTTAATTATTTTTAACTAATTCTGACATTGTCGCCACGTCATAAAGTGACGTTGTCAATATGTGCAATAATAGCTGCATTCAGTTTTGTCACTCTGAGTACGCCGTATCTTTCCTTATCTACTTCATTAAATCCATATATCACTGTCTCTATCTGTTGACCTAAACTTGATGCTTTTTGACACTGTATCCAAAACAAACCACACTCTTTGTGCACCCATGCTGGAATTCTAAATCACTACGCTACTCCATCGGAGTAGCGCAAAGTTACGCTATCTAATATAAAGAGTATAATAAAGTTACGACGTTGCCCCTAGCAACTCAAATTACACTGACGTAAATCTGATTTAGAATTAGGCCCCCAGTTATTAGATGAGACAGAAAGAGCGTACGTTGTCATGAAAACCGTCTTTAAATTAGTAAATACTGAATTCAAATAATGTGACGAATTTATCTGTCCTGAATGAGACAAACAAAGACAGAGTAGGTGCACTCGGAATGACAAGTCGAACACACCTATTATATCCTCTTTCAAATAAAACATGCTCCAAGACTGCCACAATTTTCATTATTAAGTTATCAATCCTAGTTTAAACACTTTGTCTCATTTACTCTTACGACTCTACGTTTTCACGTCAAAAAAGCACTTGTCACAAAAAATATGGCTACTGTGACTAAAATTAATTACCATAATCATGGTTATTATTACTAAAGCTGAGAAGATTACAGATGTCGTTTTAGTGTAATTTGTAAACCCTAAAGCGACCAGATCACGACACAGAGACAGGTAGAAATAGAACAGAAAAGAGTATCCACTCGCCGGCCCAAACCACAAAAAAATATCCAAGAGTGATAGAGAAAACATTAATCGCAAATTAGTCAAGTGGATTGGGATTATTTTTGAAGGCGTAATCCAAAATTAAAAATTTAATCTTCTATATCTGTACCTTAGAGACAAAACATATATACATTAGTATAAGTTTAGAAAAAAATAATAAATTTCAAAATATGGGAAAAAAACTGGAAACTTGTATTCTTAAGTTTTTAATTTAAATATTTTAAATGCAATATATTATGTTATAATATTAATAATATGCTCTAATTGACTAAAATTAAGAAACTTACAATTATTTACCATCAAAACTATTAAGAATAAAATTGAGAAATCTATACCTTTAAGATCCAGATATAAAAATTCTTTTTGAAACAATTTCAACTTAATATTTTCAATTTTTAGGTTTCATGGGTGGAGCAGTTTACTACGTCTCTCTGACACACATTCACATACCGCAAACAAGCGGTTAGCTCTGAGAGTGAATAGTCCTGTTTTATTCTAATTCATGGACCAAATCTATTCAAATTTTTATAATTTTAGTCACAGGAGCCAACTTTGCAATGGCTGAGTGTAACTCAAGGATGACTAATTTATGACACTCTTTCAAAGTACCCAGCAACCTAGCAGAATCAAATTTACTGACTTTTCTAGGCTTTTCACTTCTAGATTATACTATTTTTTGTATAATCCTTTAATATATTTGTACAATATACAAAAAAAGCATACAAAAACGAATCAAGCAAATTTTTAAGTATTCAAAGTTATTGTCTCAAAAAACACTTGGACAGGTCAATATTGTTTATGAGAGAGACAAGTACCTAAGATAATGCCAATTCTTCACTTCTTTGGCGGAAACGGCTACCAACTTTAGAAGTTTAAATGCCAAGTGATGTCAAATGACAAATGACACACCAAAGAGCTTTAGGAGACTCTTCACAGTTATATCATGCAGAAATTTTGTAAAAATATTATAGTACAGTTAAAACAATCAATTTTTCTTAAAAAAATGTGTATCCAAAAATACATGCATCTGTTGCTTTTTAATATAAAAGACCTCAAAAATAATAAACAGTTCGTCAACGTTTTAAAGTTTTTAAAATTTATTTTTTTCCGAAAGTATTGATCGGATTTCGAAAACAATAACAAGTTGTTATTGTTGTAAAAATGTTAAATTACCATGATAACAAACGTAAATTGTGGGCTTTAACTTTGATATGACTTCGTAAAACATTTTTTTTTCAAAAACAAGAGTAGACGCAAAAATAAAAAAAATTTTAAAAAAAGACGCAACTTTCAAATAAAAATTAATCAGGATAATACGCATACAAAAAAATACAAACCAAAATTTGAAAGGTTGACTTCAGTACTTTAGAATAACAATAAAGACAAAACATATTGACCAGAACGTGTACTTTAAATTGTAATATTTTTGTGCAAAATCCTATAAAAATCAATAATGTGATTGAAAAGTTATTAATAAAAAACGAATTTTAATTTCTAACTTTGGCGCCCTCTAGCTTCTCAACGGTGCAACCTAGCATATAGGTGAGCTGGTTAAATCGCTTTATTTTGATTTCAATAATCTCAGGTTGCACCCTAGAAACGTTTTTCTAGAACACCATGTATATAAAAACAATTTTCTTCGAAAAAAGTTCTAATCTACTTGAGGTCCCGGGCCCTCTGATGTAGCCAACTGGTTACGCCACTAAATAAAAAAAAATCTGTAAGAGAAACAAAATAATATCAAAACATAAACCTGTCTCTATTATTAATTACAGCGAGTTTTACTTTGGCATTTTCAATACTTTTCGTTTTCGAAAATCAATTTTTCTTTTTTGTACTTGTCTTTTAATTTTATTGTCACACTTTCTATAATTTCTTGCTTTTTTTTTCAAAAGCCGTTGACCGTCTGATGACTAATTTTTCCGATAATAAAACACATTCCCTGAAATTTTCAGGCTTTCCCGGTTTTCCAGGTTGCTGGGTACCCTATCTAAACTTCAAACTAGTGTTAACCAAATACGAAAAGAACTTCATCTTATTATTACTAGTACTTACCCTCAACACAATATCTTCGTCTGGCTGCTGATGATACAATGAACATGCAAAAAAAATGAAAAGACGGCACAATAAAAACAAAATGATAGTGAGAATGAAAATACCTCGTTTAGGACCCGTCGCAGTTTGAGTAGCATAGTTTTGATGCTCATAATGTCCTGTTTCATTGCTGAATGATTCGCTCGATCTAATCTGATTGAATCATCTGAATCGTATCCAGCTGATAGAGGAACTTTGGATAATCTAAGAGGACTACTACTGACGGAATGACGTGATCTAGCTGTTGATCTACTATCTACAGATTTTGGTGAATCAGGAATTGAATTCGGCGTTCCGGTTCTAGACCATAGTAGACGAGTTTTACTCGCATTACTGCAAAAGAATCGAATATTATGCTCTAGTTCGATTAAATGCGACAAGAATTGTTTATCAGAGCACAAAAATGCTTAATTAATTTTTCTAAACATCAAGGCCACACATGAAAGTTATGTGAATCACCAAAATTTCGAAATTTGCATACCCTTTATTGGCTCGTGGTAATTTAGGCGAAGTGATAGGCAAACTGTTCCCACTTTTCGTAAATTCATCTATGTTTTTCACAACACTTGGTATTCTACTACATCTCAGTTCTGTCGTTCTGTTAGTTTTAACATTCTTCATTTTAGAAAAAAATAAAATATTTACATCTGGTTTGAGGCACTTTAATGGCAAGGATGGTCAATACTAGTACTATTACATAATGCGAAACTAGGTCTTTATTGATTCTTTGCGAAATCGTTTCATGACGATATTTTGACTCAAGACAATCATTTCATTTTTTTTTCTTACACGAAAGACGAACATTTACCGCTCCCGTAATTTCATTTCTTATAGTAAAACGCGCAAACTCGACGAAATTTTGCTCGATAAAATTAATGATGCGCAGTTCTAAGGCCGTAAAAGCACTTTTTTTCTTAATAAAACTAAATTAAATTGTCTTGCGGCATTTAATTTAGACGAAATGAATAGACAATGCATTCATTTCATGTGGGAATTGCACTGCACCAAAATTTAATTTTGGTACAATACAGAGTTTCTCCTCCAGATAACCCAATTACGAGTAGAACAGCAAAATTTAAACCTAAACATTTTACCAACTTTTTTTATCTATTAGTGAGAGGAACAAGCAGCTGAGGCAATCGATTTCGATTTCCGTGATTGATAAACAAGCAAACAAATAAATTAATACCCATTTTGGTAGATCAATCCTGATGTGGGTTGTGTACCGGTACCAGCAGTGGCACTTCTCAAGCGATTCCCTTTGTCTTTTTGTCCTTTGTTCATCACGAGTTCCACACAAGTTTAAAACTAAAACGTGTGTTAGTCATAATCACTTTAACGTTGTGATAAGATATGCGAAATCATTTGGTTTTGTTGAGTGCCGCACAAACGTGGTACCGTAACTGGTTCACCTGCTGAGTTGCCAGCATTCGAACGGAAAAATGATGCAAAGTTAGAACGCGGAACGATTGTTCTTTCGGAATGTGTGGGAAGTGGAGGTACCAGCCGTGCGATATTAAATTTCGAAAATTTTTCAGAAATATGGCAACGCTGAGAGGGTTTTAAACAAAGCAATATGTTCTGATAAATTGATAACGTATTATAACAATAATTGAAAGGTGTTTTAGCGTGAAATAATCAGAGCATAATTATTGTAAAATCACTGATTATTATAAAGTGTAGCTTGTTTTAAATTGATTTTAGAATTTTGTATGCAACCTCCTAAATAGTATCTTATGACATTGGTTGCTACACGATTCAAGGTGTTTATTACTAGAGAAAAACCCATGAAATTGTTCCATTAGTAAAATGATAGTGATCGATCCAAATCAAGGATAAGCGTTTTGATTTTTTAATTCATAATTCAATTAAAATTTCTTAGATAACAAATTAATTAAAGTGTATGTTACGAATAATGAGTCATGTCAAAATGTAATTTCACGGTTCTTGAATTTGACTTTTTTTTAAATTGCGCGCGTAAAAAAATTTAACCGCTTTTAAACATTTAAACGGTTTTAAAGTGTATGCCTCATGATGGCAGAATGATACGAAACACATGTAACCAGCTAGTGCAGGTGTCAACAAACAATACGTTTGAAAAAAACGAAAAATTTATTTAGATTGACGATTTAAATGTATTTCTTTTAGTTGAACCATTTAATATTTTTATAATTGGAAATATCTGGAGAACCAAGAGATATTTTGGTTAACTAAGTTCCTTATTTTAATAGCAAGTAATGATTTTTTTAATTATATTTTTATATTTTTTTTACATACAGGCTGCTTTTAAAGTACTGTTAAAGATTTTAACAAATAATAACTCTCGTTGAAATGTTGCTAAAAAACCAAATTTGCTTTATACAAATGTGTATAGTTTTTGAGATATACGCTGTATTTTTATTTTTTTTAAAACATTATTTTTAAAGGACACGATGTACGCCTACACTGTTTTTGAGCATATAAATGTGAAAACATACAAAGTGAAATTTTTTTCTCAAAAACAGTATTGTCATACGTCGTGTATCTCAAAAACTATATACATTTTGTATGGGATAAATAGGGTTTTTTAGTATCCTTTCAAGAAAGGCTATCAGCTGATAACATTTGTAAAAAAAATCAAAAACACCCTGTATATCTGATTTTAACATGAAAATTAAAACTATCACTAGAAAAAATTGTTGTATATATCGCAATCACACGCTGTATACCAAAAAAACTGCTATAATACATCATAATATCTCAATAAAAAAAAAGTTCTACAGAGTGTTTCTTGAAAACTATAAACATTTATATTAGACAATTTTGCTTTTTTAGCATCCTTTCAAGAAGAGCCATCACATGTTAAAACTTTAACATTACTTCAAAAACACCCTGTATTTAATAAATAAAAATGTAGATAAAATATTTATAACCTTCTTTATTATTTTCAATAATTTGTTAGGCTGAATATTATATCATCAAAGTTATTGACTCGAACCTAATAAGGAATTATTTAATTACCAGATTTTCCGCTAAAATAGATAGGTGAATATTTAATCAATACAGACAATAATAATAAGCTTAGTATAATCGAATAAGGTTCACGAGTTCAATGATCTAAGTTTTAGTGAAGGATTAATTTCCTGTGATTCTGAGTCAAAATTTAATAGTCTTAGGACATAATAAATATATTTCTAATCTTACACCAATTAAAATACCTAATGAATAGTTTTAAAATGTTGGGAAAGTAATTAATATTCGCAGTTCTAAAAGTCGATAAGCAAACACTAAACACAAATTAACATGGTTAATTAATTAACACATAACACGGTTCATCTATGCCTACATTTTTTTCCATTCTGTGTAAACAGACTTTCATATTCCATGTAGGTTTAATACAATGAAACGAAAAATGTTATACCGAGTGGACCAAATGTATGAATTAGAGCGTTTTTTGACTAAACTATAAAGCATTTTGAAAAAACAAAATATACACATTAAATAGTTAAAAAAAATGCTATCCGAGGCTATGTTTGAAAAAAAAATTTGTTTAAATTTTTAAGATAACTATAGCAACACTTTTGTTTTTTTGTGAAATTTATCCTTAATTTTTTTTCAAAACAAGCCTTTTAAAAGACAGTTATGACCAGAGTGCAAAAGAACAAACTTGCTAAAAAATATGTGAAAATGTTTAATAATATTTTAGTTTAATCTTTCTGTTTGGTTTTCCGATTCCAGTACAGAAACTCACAGTAATTTCTGTAATAAACCTTGCACGAAGCAAACTGGCGCCAACGAAAAAAGTTTTCATAAAAATTTTATTTCAAGATCTTGGCATCGTGTCCGTCTAGTATAAAAGCAAAATCTTTAAAACAATTTTTTCTAAGATTATTAACAGACTTCGGTTCAAATTGGCTGGTTTTTTGTTCCAGAATTATCAATAAAGCAAGAATGTAGAAAATTGTATTCAATGCACTGACACATATCTTTATATCCCTGGTGTAGGTAACATGATAATTGATAACCAGATAAAAAAGTATTAAGCATAACATTTCCAGTGTTGCCAATTTTCCTAAATTTTTTAGTTCTTCATAATCTGTCTGTTCAAAACAACTTTTGCTTAACAGCATATAAGTGCTTTTGGCACGTCAAATATCTCAATGTAAATGTTGATAATTTCAATTTATTTATTTTTTTTAATTTTGTGACAACTATTTATAATGTAACAAGTGTTCACTTAAAAAAGTTGTCAAGAATGCCATGACAAAACACAAACATTTTGAAGTATTTCTCAGTTAAATTCGGCTGCCGTACTGTCAGTCATAGTTGTCAGAAATGTCAGAATTGTCACATGATGTGAAGAATAGACAAAAAATGAGCACGAAAATCAGGAACAAAGTGAAACTGGAAATTACAATAACAAAACTATTCCTAATAAAAATGACTTTAGGCTACTAAAAGGGTATTATTTTCTATAATGAATGGCCATAACATTTTACATAGAATAACCCCTTTACATCTCTATTACATAACATTTTACATAGAATAACCCCTTTATTAGACTGGGCCAAAAAAATCGATTATTTTTTTTTAACTTCCGACACTGAAAAACGGATTCCAGGCACGTTTAAAAAATGCTATTTTAAGATGAGCTCCTAAATTCAATAGGAAAAACTCCCTCATCGCAGTTTTCCATTTTTTTTCAGTTCCATATGGTAAAATCCATATCTCGTTATTGCTTGATTGTACAGAAAATTTGCATTTACATTTTTTCTAGGAAATTAAACGCTCTACAAAAAGTTATCTTAATTTTTTTTATATCTTGTACCATTTAGAAGATATCGGAGGTCAAAGTTTAAAGAATTTAACAAAAATTTCTTTTCTACTTCTAAATTTTATAACTCAAGAGATAAATATTATAAAATGCGCAACATACAACCTTGTAGAAAATTAAACACTCTATAAAAAAGGTCTCTCGTAGTTAAATAATTATTCTAACCATTTAGAAGATATTCGCATTTTAAAAATCAAAATTTTATACTAAATCCCCATTTTTTTTAAATGATTGAAGTAATCGATTAACCACAAACGACTTTTTTTGTAGAGCGTTTAATTTCGTACAATACCGTATGTTGTGCACTTAAAAATATTTATTTATCCATGATAAAAAATTAAAAGTGATAAAATTATAAAATTTAAAAGTGAAAAAACTATTTTTGCTAAATTCTTCAAATTTTGACCTCTGATATCTTCTAAACGGTAAGAGTTATAAAAAAAACTGTAAGATACCTTTTTTAGAGCATTCAATTTAATAAAAAAAATGTAAATAATTTTTTTCTGTACGATCATGTAGTGACGAGATATGGATTTTGCCATACGGAACTGAAAAAAAATGGAAAACTGCGATGACAGAGTCTTTCCTATTAAAATTAAGAGCTCATCTTGAAAAAGCATTTTTTAAAAGTGCCTAGGAACCAATTTTTCAGTGTCGAAAGTTAAAAAAAAATAGTTCATTTTTTTTGGCCCACGACCCTACCCTTTATATCTCTATTACAACATAATACAAACACCATTTCTCCACTTTTCTAGTTTTTTTTATATAATACAATAAAATTCCAATAAATCGTAACAGCAAAAGAACCCAGAATTTATTCAAAATTTAAATAATTAAATACAATAAAAGTTATTTAAAAAAATAAAAAAAATCTAATAACGAATATGTTAAAAAATCCCTAATGTAATTACTTATTGTATTGTTGCAAACCATGTCACATCAACAGATGTGATAAAAAGCATGTAACACGAGAACCTTAAAGCTATAAAGTAGTTAAATCTTACTGTAGAAACCTTTAATTGTTCAAAGCACCAGTGGTTGTTTTTTTTATAAAAGAAAAAAATTTTAAGCATAAATTTTGTGCTACAATGACCTCTTTTCCTTTTATAGAAAGTTGCAGAAAAACCTTCTTAAGGTCGATGTCGAATAGAATTTGCTGTAATCAATTGCCAAAATTGTATGACATGCCCATTAAATAAACACTATTTAATAAATATGCTCTTAGGGTAGCAATACTTTTCGTAAGCTCCAATTTTTACTATATGCTGTCTTGTTATTCGTTTCTGGTTTTGAAAGTAGAAAAAAACGCGCATTTTTAAACATCCCACATTTATAATATAGTAGGCGGTTATACAAGTATTACAACACTTTTAAATTTGAGTCACAGAAATATAATAAAAAATCAAGATATCCCTTTTTTGCATTTCTATACGAAGCATTGACCTTTTAACAACTTTAACAACAAAAGCTGGTTTATCTATAATAAAGAAGAATTTATTCCAATTTCAGCAATAGTCGGCATCACTCACAGTTGCCAGAAAGCATCTCATTATTATTTATTTTATTTCTTACTACATCAATATAGCAAAATATTAACTTCGTTACGGTAGCCATTATGACATTCATAAGTCCCGAGGGAGTTATAGAAGGGAGTTAAAAATTCTTAATTCCCTCTCATTTGCATATTAAAAAGAGCTACAAATATGGCGCTTTAAAGTTACAAGAAGAGAAGAAATGTTATTAAATAAAAAAAATTCGCTTAAATTTTGGCTTTTTTTGGAATTATTCTAGAATTTTACTATTTTTATTCATCAAATTCAGAAAAAAAAATTCTCAACAAATATTTTCCATAGCAATCAGGCACAGTTAACTAAGTAAATCGTCTACAAAATTATTTATTCACAAAAAATACGTTAATTAAGTAAGAAATAAAATTATTTATGAATCACGTGAATTATTAGATGTCAATTACCTTGGGCAACTTACTGTCCCTCGGGCCTAACGGCCCTCTGGACAGTCGTTGCCCTCGGTAATTAACATCCTTATAATTCCCTTGATACATAAATAACTATTATTTTTACGATTAAAAAATCCTTTTACGCAGTCAAAATTTTGTTACCAAATTTTACATAAAAAGAGAGAGAATGTCGACCCGGACCAATGAACGATAGAACTGTGTCCTAATTCTGGATCAAATTTTTTTACCAAATTGTCAATAAAAATAAATAAAACATCGATTTAACTTACTATTGTAATATATCAGTGTCATTTGCATCAAATTTGCAATCAAAATTGTAATCGTCTAAAAACCCTAATCTTTAAATGCAATATTATCTAAGAAATAAACGCTTAAAGTATAGCAAAGATAATTTTTTTTGCATATAGTAACCTGTGAATTACCTCCTGTTTTTACTGAAATTTTATCAAAGTTTTTGTTTTAATAAAATAAAGAGTAAATAATAAAAAAACGTTTTAGTGTAATGCAAATTTTTTTAAAATTTTGTAGCATGTAGTATCTAAGTCTAAACTTAAAGATAAGAATATCGCCTCTGCACTTTATTCTACAAAATGTAATTCTCTACAACCTTTTCCTTTAATTTTTTTGTAGCTTTGTTCATTTACGCAGCGTTCTAAAATAAAACCAATAATTTAATTTCGTTGGTAAGTACATATTTTGTTTATTCGTTGACACATATAAGGGTCTAAATAGGACAGAATGGTTATAAACAGGGTCATTTTCACATAATGTGTTGGAGCAATGGTGATAAACAGAACAATTTTAATAATTTTGATGTAATTGATAATTTTTTTGCATGGGCCGCTTCAGGACAAGGGTGAAAAACAAAGCATTTTTAATTATTTTGATGTAATTTATACATTATTCCAGACGGGGCGTTATACCCAATTTTTGGTGCTCTATAGGAACTTTCGGCGTGCATAAAAATTTGTGCTTTTTTAAAAATTTTATGTCTTTTTCGTTTGTTTACTTTTAAAAAACAGCTAATAAAATTTTTAAGATTCTACCTCGTTTTATAAGACGCCAAATATCCTAGTGCAAAAATAAAAAGCCATTTTAGGATAGAAACAAGGCATTTTAAATCTTTTTCGGTTGTTTACTTTTGGAAAAATAGCGAAATTCTAGGATACAAGCCTATTTTTTCGTGTGCCTAATTTTTGGTGGTCTACAGATGTTTGGGTACGTTTAGAGTGCATAAAAATTAATGTTTTTTTAAAAAAATTTTAGGTCTTTTTAGGTTGTTTACTTTGGGGAAAACAGCTACATTGGTAAGATTCTAGCCTGTTTTTTAAGACGGCAAACGCCCTGGCACAGATGTAACATTTTACATCCTACTAAGAAAACTCGTTGGTAAGCATTACTTACCGTTCTAGAACGGTAGGTTTATTCAAAATTAATTCAATAATTGTTTTTCGAATAAAAATCAATCGCAGAAATAATGACATAAGCATCACAAACATTAAGAACATTTTACCAATCCCGGTAAAATGTTTTTACCGTTCTTGATACTGAATATACTATTAATATGTTCCAGTAGCTTATTTGTTATAATTTTTTTTAACAAATATTAAAAATTCAATTCTCTAGCTAATAGTATTTTTGTGTAGTTTTATAATTTTTTATACAATTAAACCAACTAAGAAGAGAAAATCGAAACCAAACATATTATAAGTTGCAACTTATTGTTGTAGAAACTAGTTTCGGCAAGCACTTTAATCCATTACTCTATTTTGACATTATCAAAAAACGAGGGGTGAACACATAGAAATTTCTGATTTACAAAGAGCAAAATTTCCTATAAATTCCCTTGTTTTACGTAGATTTCCTTAATTTCTTTATTAAATTTGAAAATTTCCGAGAATTTACATACAATTTACAAGGATTTCCAAGAAATTTCTTAGCGATTTCCAAGAAATTCGTATACATTTTGCTTCACCTGCGCATGTGCTAGCAATTTGCACATGCGCAATAATACACATATAAGAATTCTAGAATTAAGTCTTTTAAAATCTACTATTAAAAAAAAGCTACAAAATAATAACAAATAATATTAATAACCGTAATAATAATATTATTAATAAAAACTAATTATGAACTGAATATTTCAAGGAATTCAAGAAAGAATTTCCTAGAAATTTCTGAAACATTTCCTTGGTCAAAAGAATTTCTTGTGTACATTTTTTTAAAGACATGTCCACTTCTCGTCATAAGAAAACCGGACTTCCTTGTACAGTTTTCTCAAATAGCTTGAAGGTGGCAACTTATTATTTATGTCTGTAATAATTTCCAGTTATCCCCAGTTACATGTCATACGAGCCAAGCTATTATTATATATATAAAAAAAAAAGGTGTAAGGTCACAGACCCACGATAATGTGACAGTTATGCCAACGACCACTGACAGCAACAGCAACCAAATTTAAGTAAGAAATACTTCAAAATGTTATTGTTAAATCACGTTATGAACATTACTAAACTACAGTTCCCTACTAGAGAACTAAAAAAGATATTAAAATAAAATTTTAAACGTAAACCAATTTCGGAACGATCTATCTAACTAAAATATTTAGATGACTTTGAAAAATTTTTCTCTATCCAATGATGCATTGAGATATAGAATTATTTTATAGATAAAATTAATCAGAGTTTAATGGCTCACCAATATTGATAAACGTTTATGCAACCGGGCATTAAAGTTCTAAGCCTAACTACTCCACTGGACAACAAAAATCCGAGTCCTTTACCATATTTTAAAAATGTTATATTTTTTGTGTAATTTATTTATTGTCCTTTTATTTATTAACTCGCCGTTTAGTATCTCTATTATCAATATACCGACAGATTCTACCCTATCCAAGATGATCTACCCAAATCTCATAATTTTAAATATTTGGATCATTTATAAGTCGAGGTATTTTACCCAATTAAGTAATTAAGCAGGAACAGTATAGTTTTGCCAAACAATATCGTTTTCAGCCTTCTTATTAATTTCAATATTATATCTCCAAAAAAAATTTTGAAATAAGGAATACAAGAAAGATATAATGAAGATTCTCATTTAAATTATAAAATCGAATTCTTGGTCGATTATTACATCATTAAATGAAAATGATACACAAAAAACCTGTTACATAATTTAGATCTTTAATAAAACGTTTTCATAATAAATTATTAATTTCACTTACCTTTTCATACTCTTATCCCCCGTGTAGCCTCCCAATAAACTCGCCCAGTCCCTTAACCCTCCCGCACTATCATTTTCCACTTTCCGTATCACAGTTTCATCCAAGGAGGCAAAACCATGATTATGACTATCATTCCTAAAAAATAACCCAATTACACCCGACATTTTTTTTAATTTTAATACCTATCACAATCTTCCACTCCACTACTTTGGCTATAATCATAATCCATCATTAAATCATCACTCGCGATGCTCTCACAAGGCGACAAAGTATCCAACGACCCCGTCCTGCTATGGTACGTCTTTTTCTTCCGTAAAGACAAAGGACTCCCTTCAAGGAAACTCCGTCTCTTTGGCTTAGGAGTAGAATCGACCATCGTGTTTGTACTTTCGGAGTTATTCTGCGAGCAGTTAAAGTCATTCCCCACAAGAGTATCCTCAAAAAGTAGTGCAGGCTGATCGGCAATCTCATCGTCAATAAGAAAGTCATCTTTTCCGTCTGACAATGACAGCGAATTTGAGGCATTTGTAGGAGTTCCCGGACTTGGAGGTGTTAATTTTTCATTAATATCTTTTGAATTTGACGAACTTCTGTTGATTTTCCGTTTGAGGATCTCTTCCGATTCAGAACAGCTCAATAAGCTGTCAACGGGAGAAGTTTCGTCGTCGAGAAGTAAACTAGCATTGCAGGCAACAGCAGCAAATTTCGGATCTTCAATAGTTAAGAGAACGCTCCTAAATGCTACATTTGTGGGTGTTGTAACCGGGACTTGGTCCTTTTCTTTGCTTTCGTCACTGGAACTTATTGAAAAACTGACTTCGTCTGCCATAGCTTCACCGCCATGTGTCCATTCGTGTTCGTCTGAGCTTGGCAGACTTGAATCATCTTTGATTTCAGACCGGAACTTAAAGCCTGATTTGACAAAGCTTTTTTCACTTTTGTATTTATCACGGGACGTTTTTTCCTCATCGTAATCACTGAAACCTTCAGACGAGGTTACTGAAACTTTTCTTCTATTGTCAGAATCAAGGTGACGCTCGTATTCTTTTGCTTTTTCCCGCACAAAACCAGAATTGTACACGCTGAAATTTAAATTGTAAAATAGTATAATAAATCCCCAGTAAAACTAAACTTTAAAATTGTTTTGTTGAGCCCTTTATTAAAATGTTCTAAACATATTCTCAAAAAAACGAGTAATTTGTACCCTGAGTTTCGGTTTTTAGAGAACAAACTCTAGTCTTTTACAAATATTATGAAAATAATCAATTTTTTGTTATTGAAAAAGTTGAGGTTTACAAAATTATACACAAAAAAGTCCCTAGACCTTTTTTCGTAGAACTAATCGTTTCAAATCGCTGTTTACTACGCCAAAAGAAATATATAGAGAAATGCTCTCTTGATTTCCAACATGAATTTTTTTCTAAAGAAGTAAACAGTTTCAACGTTGTAGATAAAAAAAAAATTAAAAAAGTATTAAGAATAAAAATCTAATTTGATGGAAGATTATTCTTAAGACGTATTTCATTTGAGAACCATAAATGTAGTCTCTAACAATTAGAACTTTCGCTAATTTTTTTTTTTTTTTTAATCACAATTTACATTTTAAATAACTTCTCAAAATATTTGAAGCTAAGCTAAATTTTTGTGGAAAACCTCTATTTAAAAGTCTTAGTAAAAATACTCTTAATTAGAACTGTGGATTTCCTTTTTTAAAGAGTGAAAAAAAAACACTTCTAATTTGCGCAAAAATCTCAAAAATTTTCAGTCTTGTAAGAAACATAAGTAATTATAGTCAAACTTGTACTTTATAAAAATTCTACACCAAAATTGTATGTAGACTTTCTTTCGTAGAACAAAAAATCCATCGTTCGAATATTTAAAAATTGTATTAAACACATGTTATGGTAGGTAGAGAAGTAATATAATCTGTCTGCAGACAGAATCAGAATCAACTAGCAGTACAGCTTTTCCTATAGTTGCAAAATATATTATTTAATAATTTATCAGAAAACAAAAGATTTTAAATATGTTTTAATCTATTGTTAAGAACTAATCTAGAGAAATCCCAAACACTTCCATAGTTGAATGAATCACACTATAGCGCGTAATTCCGACAAATATTCGTCGTAGCCATTGGCGACTACGAGAAAGCTGAGTCATTGTTCCGCCTCAGTATAGATTGTTCGCGTAAACTTCTGGCGAATTCGGAGAAACCACGTATCGTTATATAAGCGGGCGGAGACAATAACCGAGAAGTTAGTGAAAACCCGACAAGCAGGTAGTGTGTTAAATATCAAGTTATTTATTCATCAAATTATTGTAATGTGTATTCGTGTAAAAATAGATCTCTCATGTTTTTTTGGATATAGGCATTAAAGCAACCGCAGAGATTACAGAAAAATAAAGTAATCATATACCTAAATAAAAAAATAAAACCAATGGTTTTTGATACAAGAAATGCAATAACCAACAAATGATGAAGATTAATAAAGTAATGACCTCATCAATCTTCATAAGTTGAAATGTAAATACCGTAAAAAACACAGTCAGGTTATCAAATTTTTAATAGAGCTTAGCCACTTTAAAAACAGTAATAATAAAAAAGAGGTATTCTCAAAATTTTTACTTTCTACGATTGTCAAAACACTAGCTGCGGAACAAATCACCCAAAAATCACACGTTTTAAGAGTATGTTTTTGGTTTTTATTTTTTATTATATTTTTTAACTACTTAAATTGCCAACAAAGTAACAATATTAGTACCATTTTATTATCTAATTCCAAGAAACATTCGGTTAGAATTTTGTGAGGTTTTCTTCCTTCATTCTGCTGCTCTTTGGTATACAGATATTGTTGTAGACAGTCGTAGAGATTATCGAAAAAGAAGAAGAATAATCAAATACATAAAGAGATAAAACCAATGACTTTCTTAATTAAAGGAATACAAGAAGCAGCAAATGATGAAGACTGATGAAGTAACGACTTTACCAATCTTCATTACTTAAACGTTTAGTTTGTCTGTATATAAATTAAATTATTTTTCTGTAACAATATATTTCTAATATGATTTTTAATTTTATACTTGAAAATGATAGACAATGTTCTAATGTACTAGTGGGTTGTCTAATTTTTTTTAATAATAATTATAATTCAATGTAATAATGTATTTCTTTGAAACAATGGAATCTACAAAACAAAGTTAAAAGACTTTCTTTGTGTTGAATTTTCATAAACTACAAGTTTTGTTACAAAAATGGTCTTACTAGATTGATAATTTTAGAGATCATTGGTCCTTATTAAGATTACTTTCAAGATATATGTTTAGGATATTTAGATAAAGACTTCCGCAAAGTCCAGCTTAATCAAAATTTATGTTTTTCAAAAAGTCCTCTTTTGAAAATTTTGAGAAATTTTTTTAAAATTTAAGTTGTGATTTTGAAGTTTTTTTATTTCACACGTTGGTAATGTTCGAGACTAACTTTACATTTTTAAATTAGAGACATTTTAACAATAATTCTGTGTAAAATTAGGTTTTTATTCTTAACAGACTTTTAGAAAGAAATTTTTATGTGGCACCTTTAAACTGTCAAAATAAAAAAAAATGTCTTCAAGGCGCAGGCGGTTGGGAATAAAGACAGCAATAAAAAGCATGTTATTTTTTTTAAACGATTCTGAAAATGTAAAAAATTATAAATTACACAAAGACAAAATAACTGATTGTTTCCGTTATTACCGAAAGTGCCACAAACTTGAAAATATTGCAAACAAATAGATCTCCACATGTAAAACATATGAAAAAAAATTCGAATTAAAATACATATTTTTCCATTTACTTCCAACAAACCAAAAAAGAAAAGACACCAAGTGCATTTTTGAAACAATTAATTCTACGAAACAAAGTCTAGAAACTTTTTTGTGTATAATTTTATAAAATACTATTTTATAATCTTATAAAGCTGAAAACAACGATTCAAATCAAGCGCACTTTTGAGAATCTAGTTTAGGATACCTAAATAAAGGGATCTACAAAATCCAGTTTGGTTAAAATTTTTTCTAAGTGCAAATTTTTCGTCTAATTTTACTAAGCAGTGCAAATTTTGGTCCACTTTAGTGCGCATACTCAAGATTTAACGTTACAAGTCAATAAACATTAAGAGAACCTGTTTTGTAGCTTTTAAAAGCAGTTTTTTTAGTATTAACCCAGAACCTGTTTTTCTGTTGTTTTAAACAAGTTTATTAACCTTTGATCTTGAATCTTGACTATACCCACTATAGTGGTCCAAAATTATTATAATAAAAAATATGTTAAAATATTTACCCTCTGAGAGTCTCCGGAGTTGTAAAAGCACTCGGAAGTTGAGGTAGCGGTGCGCAACTTTCAGAATCATCCAAATCACGTACATCAAAAGTATTTCCGGTTTTTACTATTTCCAAATTACGTGATTTAAGGAATCTTCGTGCACCGTAAGTTGGGGAGTGATTCAAGCGTTCGAGTCCAGGAATTTCATTACTGATTTGACTACCAACTCCAGAATCTTCAGTCGAGGAATTATCTTCATGGTAGGCAATTCTGCGACTGTTATTTGCTATAGTTTTTGCTGTTTTCGTTTCAATTACTCTGATTGGTTCTGGTCTTGGTAAATGCGTCGATTGTAACATGTACCGTTCAGCCTAAATAAAACGCAACTCACAATCAGTGAAAAATAGATAATATCTGCCTTCATAATAATTTTTGGGAAGTTGAAAAGAGTTGGATCTAAATATTTGTTTAATAAATTACATGACTTTATGCTGTGAATGGCAGTTAAAACCATCCAACGCATTGAACTATCTCGTCGTTTCTTTATTATTTTTTATTCTTTAATTTTTGTTGATTAAATTTTCAAAAATTTAAGACAGGAAGGAAAATAAGAAAAACTAGTAATATCTTAAGTATTGAAAACACAGCCATAAGGCATAATATACAGTTGAGCAGAAAGTTTACTTTTCAGAATTTCATTGAATGATACACCCTCTGTAATAACTTTTTTGTAATATAGAGTTGATAAAAGTTGTTTTAAAGATTGCTTTGTACCAAATAAACCACATTTTAACGGACGAGGCCTGTTGTTAGGATGTAAAGAGCCTCTTAACAGTCGAGACAGGCCGTTAAGAGCTACTTTAAGATCGACAAGAAAAAAACTAAAAATCTTTATAGTAACACAAATTTTCTGACAACCTCCACTTTCCTAGTTCTTCGACAGTAAAAAAAAATTAATGTAAAATTAATGAATTATGCGGATATTTAAAAAATATTATACATATATAATACTGTCACGAAGCGGAAGTTTGTTATAGCCTTTACGGCCATTTAGAAAGTATAAATTTTTGAAAAAATAGCGTGTTTTTTTTCAAATGCCTGTAACTTCGAGAAAAATTGAGGTATCTCCTTCATTTTTGTAAATGTGTGTTTTTGCTTTGTAAAAAAATAGTAAATTAAAAATAATAATATAAATAAAAATTTTTCAATTTTTATATTAAATTGAAACTGTGTTTCAATAGATTTTTTTCTTTTTTTTTAACTACTATTTATTCTACGATTTTTAAAACCAAGCTCATCGTGGGTAATTAATTCGTTTTATGTTATTTTAAATTCCAAAATAAAGAAAAATACGTCTTTTTTCTGCGAATGTCTATAACTTCGCCAAAAATGCAACTATTTTTTTAATCTTTGTTTTCACTTATTTTGCGCGAAAAAGCTGTAGAAAAAGACTAAAAACGTTAATAATACACGTTTTTTAATTTTTAAATTATATAGTAAAATGTCATTTTTAAAACTGAGTACGTCAATTTTTTTTTTTTTTTTTTCATATTCTTCTGACAAAAATTACCATTTATTCTACATTATTAAGATTAAATTATATTAAATGTTTTTGGGTAAATAATTAGTTCTATATCATTTAATTTTTTGAAAATAGAAAAAAAACATAAAATTGAAGATTTTTAAAAAATATCGAATAAAGAACGAATCAATTACTTACCCATGTTGAGCTGGCTCTTAAAAATGGCAAAATAGTGGATTTAAAAAAAAAACTATTGACACACATAGTTTCAAAAACGAAGTTTTAATATAACAATTTAAAAATTATTATCATTGTTTTTAATTTACTATTTTTTTTATAAAATACATTGAAAAACACACATTAAAAAATTATTGAAATAGCTGAATTTTTCGCGAAGTTACAGGCATCTGAAAAAAAGACACCACTACTTCAAAAATTCATATTTCATAAATGGTTTGCAATAAGACCTAAAAATTTAAATTAAAGCTTCTTTCAGTGGATACTAAGAGAATAAAAATTACAAAAATATCGCAGATCAAGGTTTCTCGTCAATTTGATATGGAAAATGTCCCATATAGGTACAAATAATCATCTTTGTTGTTTTTGTTGAAATTCTGTAAAAAAAAAACAAAAAACTAGTTTTTGTAATAATGTTTGTTGTAAAGTGTTGAACACTAGCACACAATGGTCGCTTTACCCCCTTTGTGTCTTCTACTCATTTTGAAACAGATAACAATTTTATGTATAACAGAAAAAATCGAAAATTGTACTTATTATCATCAGTGTATTCAACAAGAATGGAAACTATGTTAAGTGTGCCCGGAAATAATAATTATTAATAATTGTTACTTGCTGTACTTCCCAAAAAGATAAGAAAACGGTGGGAGTGTCATATGTACAATAGATGTAAAAAAATGAGTTAATGGAGTTTCGACAGCGGTCGACAAATTAATTCGAAATCATTATCTTAATCAAAGTCTTGATTTTAAGTTTTATAAATCGGCAATAAGCGAATTTACAAAAGTGATCTCATATGAAAGCCCTTTTAAACCTTCCAAGTAAGTAGTTTTTAATTTCTCTTATTAAAAAACCTTATCCTATATAATACAATACTACGTTATCAGTCTTCCCCTCATAACTAATTGATCAAATAATTCTTCCCGATTCTTTTCCTAGATTTAAATTGACATTTCTTGTAATTACTATGCCAAAAAACTGCGGAAAAAATATATGTATAGTACAGTGACCATGTAAAGTGGTTAACAATTAAAATAGCCCACCCCCAAATTTTGTCGAAGTTCAAAGACTTTTCTTCCCGAGAAATAAAGTAATTCAGATATATATTGTTACAAACAATTCGAAATAACAATAGAAGAAAGAGTGTTTCGAATAAATAGTTCGAGAAAATACCAGAAGAATTATTGGGCACCCCCATAGATAAATTGAGAAGAATGATGTTATCGCTTCGCCTGAGAGGAGAAAGAGCGCGAAGCTTCAGGACACATGCTCGAAGAACGTATCACTATATAAGCAAGCGACAAGAACGGCCGGGCAGTTAGTGTGTAACTCCACGAGCGGTTATTAAGGCCTTATTATTATTGGACGTTATTTCTCTGTGAATATCAAGTTATTTATTGATTAAACTATTGTTGTGTGTATACAGTAGAAATAAATTATTCGTTATTATTAATTTGTTATAATAATCCAACTCTTTAAATAAATAAAACCCCGAATTCGACAGACCTTGCAGTATATAATGAAAAAAATAAAAATTTTATGAAGTGGGAGTGTTTTAAATTTTCCATTTTTTGTAGTACCTGTTTGTTGTACTACAACAAATACAGTGGAACTTTTCAACAGTACACCTAAAAGTCTACGAAACTTGTTACTTGAAAAATACGGGGTGATTTTTTATCTGTTCTCGCCCGAAACTCCAAAAATAGGCAACACATTATACTTTAAAAAATTTATTTTCAAAATTACGGCTTAAAGAGTTGTGAATTATTGTCAACATTGTTGATAATACCTTTAACAGTGCTTCCAGAGTCAATTTATTTGGATCATTTGTTCCCACATTAATTAATTAATTACTTTTCGATTGTATAACGTGTTGCCTATTTTTAGAGTTTCGGGCGGGAACAGATAAAAAATCACCCTGTATATACAAACTGTTTTAATACAATTCCAGAGTTAACGTAGGTGACACTGATTTCAAATTTTATTTGTTAAATCTGTCACCGATAAAAAAAATGAAAAACCAACATGATTGATGATGATATATGGGTAAAAATGCCTCTGCCGCGATGAGTTCGTACAGACAACGTTTTCCGGGTAGAGAAGAACGCTTGCTGACACCATATTCGAACGACTTGAAACTACGTTAAGGAAAAATTAACCACCTTTGAAAAAACCAAAAGCAAGAACAGCTACAGGTCCTGTTCACATGTAAGTCAAAGAATGATTTCACAAGCAAGTGGCATTAGTTTGTCTTCAGTTAACCGAAAGATTAAATGATTTTTTATTTAATGTATTTGTAAACAAAACAAAAACTACGTTATCTTTGGAATTGTATTGCTGGTTGCATTTTCAGTTTCGCAGGCTTATTATTACTCGTGAAACAGTCTGTATATATTTTTTAGGTAACAAGTTTCGTAGACTTTTAGGTGTACTGTTGAAAAGTTCCACTATATTTGTTGTACTAATTATATAAACATTACAACAAACAGGTACTACAAAAAATGGAAAGTTTAAAACACTCCCACTTCATAAAATTTTTATTTTTTTTCATGGGTTTTCCATAGCCGTCTACCCTATATCTTAAACCGGTTTTGCAACAATTTTGACTGAATTCACGAACAGACGTATTTCCGGTCAAACAAGACGTAAAATCTAAAACAACTTTATATCCGTTGTTTAGTTTTTCTTTAAACTTGATCGTAAAGCCTGTTTAATGAGGTGATAATTGTGTATCAAATCTAATATAAAATCGAGAAAGACAGATTACGAGGTTAAAGATTTATTGGTAAATCTCATTTTACAACACAATATCCGGCAATAGAATCCAATAGGTTTCAAAATAAATTTTTAAACAATTTATTACTACAACTAAAAAAAATACTAGAAAATTTTATAACATGTTTTTAAACACGCTCTATTATATGGTCACCGTTCTTTTTTATCCATTGTGTTTCCGGTATTTGATATACTAGATGAGATAACAATAGCAATAGAACAGCTCAAGGGTGAGTAAAACCGCCACCGTGATCTTTCACCGGCGTTCGTAAGATGGAAGACAGTTTTAATAACATTTTTCTTTTAACAAATTATTGAAATAAAAATTCGTGCGTTTTTAATATGTATTATTTACAATATATTGATTTATACCTAGTAACTACAACATACTCGTAATGAATACTACAAAATAATAAAAAATTAAGAAAAAACACATTAAGTTTTATTTTTAAATTATTAATAATTTAAATAAGTTATTTTTTAAACATTCTTAAAGAACTGATATATTGTATACAAGAAATATCATCGTGTCAAACGAACTTAAAACAATAATCAACCGTATTAAAATTCAATAATTAATTTATCGTAAAAACCAAGTTTTTACATTTTACAGAATTTTATAAAATGTGTTCTTTTTTAGTGTAGCAGTTCGTCATGGAATATTAGAATTGTGAATGTACCATCGACCTAAAAATTTGTATTTAGACATTGAACAGAGTAGCAAACCTAGCAAAATCAAATTCCCTAACTTTTCCAGGTTTTCTTGACTCCTATTTTATATTTATGCATTTAAAATAATATGTATAATATATATACAGTGTGAACCATTTGTATGGAATAACTTCGATAAAAATTTAGGGATTTATTTTTCAGAAAAACGCTAGAACACGTACCCTGTTATTTTTAAGCGCGCATTTTTTGACAAAAAAATTGGATATACAGGGTGTCCCAACATCGAGATATAACCTTCTACTTTGAAATTTTAAATAGAAACCCCAATTTTTTTAGCAAATCTGAATTCTACATATAATTTTGCGTATTTTTTATGTAGCAACACTATGTCAATTTTTAGGTGTTTTTGAAAAAAAAGGCTTGAGACATTTGAAATGAATAAATTCGATAAAAATTCAGGGATATGTTTTTCAGAAAAACGCTTAGAGCTGTATTCTGTTATTTTTCAACGCGCATTTTTTGACAAAAAAAATGGATATACAGGGTGTCCCAAATTCGAGATACAACTCTCAACTTTAAAATGTCAAATAAAAATTAAATTTTTTTGTAGCATATCTAAATTCTACGTATAATTTTGTGTATTTTTTATGTAGCACACACTATGTCGATTTTTTGTTTTTTTTTTTTTTAAAAAAAGGCATGATCTATTTTTGAAATAAATAAATTTAATAAAAAGTCAGGGATTTATACGTAGAATTCAACTATGCTAAAAAAAATTGGGGTTCTCAATTGAAATATCAACGTTGAGAGTCGTATTTTGATTTTAGGACATCCTGTATATCCTTTTTTTTAGTCAGAAAATGCGCGTTGGAAAATAACACAATACAACTTCAAGCGTTTTCCTAAAAAATAAAGCCCTGAATTTTTATCGAATTTATTCCTTTAAAATGGTTCATGCCTTTTTTTCAAAAACAACTGAAAATTGACATAGTGTGTGCCACATAAAAATACGCAAAAGTATACGTAGAATTCAGATATACTAAAAAAAGATGAGGTTTCCATTTAAAATTTTAAAGTTGAGGGTCGTATCTCGATGTTGGGACACCCTGTATATCCAATTTTTTTGTCAAAAAATGCGCGTTAAAAAATAACAAGATACGTGTTCCAGCGTTTACCTGAAAAAAAAACCTAAATTTTTATTGTAGTTATTCCATACAAATGGTTCACACTGTATATAGGCTGGCCCACTGAAAAGATCCCACCTAAAGTTTATTCTTTGTTCTTTAATTGAAGAAAAATTTCTCGTGTAAGTCGACTTTTTTTGCGAGAAAAACACTTGATGGCAGAAAAAGAACCATAAAAAACACTCCTGCTTGCAGGGTGACAACCCCCTCGTAAATCATTATAGAGAACATAGGTCGAGTAATACATCGTTTTAAAGAGAATTAAATCCTGTTTTCAATTATACCAAAATTTATTAATTTTAACCACCTTCAACACCTTATTAAAATAATTCATCTACATTTTCAAGAAAATTGTTAAATTGAGATAAAAGCGCCAAAACGAGTATGCTGCTTTTAAAGCTCCAGTAAAAGCACACTTTAGAAAACTGTAACAGTTTAAAATTAACCAATTTTTCAATAAACTTGTCTTTATTATTAATTACAGCCAATGTTCCTTGAGCATTGTCACAAATTTCCTTTTTTTATTTCCCAAAATCAATTTTTATGTTTTGATTTATCTTGTTAATTGTATTGTTACGCTTTTTATAACTTCTTCTTTTTTTCTGCAAGAGCACTTTTGTATTTACTCAGGAGCAGACATGGGGCTCTGAGCTAACACTGTTTAAAAAAAAACGCCCATAGCCTTAAGTCTTTGTCTCTCTCTCATAAATCTCAAATAAATGCTCAATAATGATGTACTAATCACTGTAATTTTTAAAAGGCCAAGAAAAAAAGTAAAAAAATCTTTATTTTTTTTAAATGGGTAGTGAATTTACACAATAATTATGACTTTAAAACCGAATTTAGTAAAAACCGTTTTCAACTTCCCAAAATACAATAATCTTATAGGCTGCATAAGAAGATGATTGCTGTATGAATAAGTTTTGGACACGACGAGCGAAGCAAGGAGTGCTCGAAATAAATAAGTTCAGCAATTCGTCTTATGCAACAAGTCAAACATATTTTAATAATTTGCGTTTTTCACCTATTCTTCTTGTAAAAAATAAAATTTTGTGTTATACTCGTAATAGGTCCACTAGAGCATTAGGACTCAATGGCTTTAAAGTACTAAAATGAGTGTTAAAATAGGTTTTTTAAAAAACGTAAATTATAAAAATTAATATAAAGAACTATAAACTCACTCAAAATACTTACTTGTGGCAGATTTCCCGTTTTGGTCATTTTGTTCTTATTACTATCAACTCTAGCCTGCAGCGTCTTCTTCGCAACATTATTATTCGCAAATTCCAGTGGTGGGTTATTCAGATCGGTAACTTTATGTAACCTGTTACCTTGGGGTTGTCTGAAACCGAACCGATTAACTCTGGTAGCAATGCCCTCTTTCTTCGGAGGCATTAATCTAGGTGTGGATCGTCCAGTTGGTGCCATATTCGCTGTAAGTGGTTCAGTGTCACCGTTGCCATTTCTGTCTATAATATCCGTATTGGCAAGACGCCGAGCTGCATTTGAGTTAGATGCAATGGAAGGAGCAGTTGTTGGACGACGTTTAAAGCCGAAAGACGTCGCGACGCCTTTTGTATAGAGTGGTGGCTTGCGGGGGAGATCCTTCTCATCGTCGCCGGGACTCTAAAAATACAAAAAGGCTATTTCCTGGTTCTCTTAATTACAGGAAACTAGTCAAAACTGAGAGAGTATTTTTTCACGGTTTGAAGATTCACGAAGTGGGAGAGGTGAAAGGTGATATCCGAACTGTCATCAAGATGAGAAATATACGCAGCAGGAGGCATTGTTTGTTAATTTTCTAGGCGCGAATTAATGAAATAATTGGATTTATATATTGCAGTAGCGTGGGATAATTGAAGTAATTACGAATCAAAGTTGAAGGAGAAGTTTAATAAGTTATGTATAACGGTACATTTTAAAGAATTTGTAATGCATCAAACGGTAGAAATTTATGATTTAATGTTTGATTAGAAATTAGAGAGTAGTTCACGGCAATATACAAATTCCTCAAAGTATTATTTGCAACCACTTTTCACGTGAATAGGTAAACAAATAGTTCATAGCTTCCGGGGACACGTGGAATGAAAGTAAACAGTAGATTTTAAGATATCGTTTACCGGTTTTGCGCTGCTTTATCTGATTAGACTAGAACAGTTATCATAAAAACATTTCAACACCTGTTTCTAAGGGGTAATGGCACGACTGAATAGAACCTTAACAAGATTTTTTTTACATCAAAACAATTCTTAGCACGACAAAAAAAATTTTTGCATCGCAGAAAAAAAAAGTTCGTCTTACTGTAAACCAGGAAGTACAATTAACGTTTAATAAAAAAAATCGATTACCTAATAATTTAAGATTTTTTAATAAAATTTGTCAATTACAAATCTTGTGTGTGTTAAATAATTTACAACGCTCAGTTTTTAAAAATATTTTTTTTAAATCAATTTCGCGTTGTAAAAATTATGTTACAACACGCAAAAATAAAATAACTATTCAAAAACAACTATTTTAATTTAAGAATATAAATTAAATTTAGTCTAAAACAAGGACTCTCAAAAATTTTGGGAGCGAAGACAACAATTAATTTTAAAAAAGTCTATTGCTCTAGATTTGCTTTGCAAAATAGAGAAGCTGAAGATGATTGACAACTGAAATGACTTATGAGGGCACCACAGCGAGGTTAAGTAATATTTAAAACTTGATAAAAATTTGACAATCAAAGGTTAATTAACTTTTCAATCGCTATGATTTAGATTTTTGTGATTTTCAAAAAATTACTAAAGTTTCATAACAGTGTTCCCTTGTTTTAGGAAGAAAATTAAAAGACAGATCAATCCTTTTTCTCGAACTACACAACAGACAAAAATAATTATTCATATTACTTTTTTCTACATGTTATTATATGGAAATAACAAAAACATTTTTTGAAGAAATTGGTAAAGCGTTTTATAAACTTTGATTGCTAAATAATAAAAAAAAAATTCTAGAATTGTAGTCCGTAGTTCCTTTTGCATATGATTGATTTTATCACTGACGCTACTTTGTATACAAAAAATTACTCCAGATCTGAGATGCCTTTCAAAACTTGAAAAATATTAAGTAATTAAAAAAACATTAAGTATTTTTTAATGAGCAAATAAGAGAACTAATTTTTCTCCATGTATATTTCATGTTAATTTGTGATTTCTATTCCGAGCAATCTAGTACTTTCCGAAAGAGAATGTTCCCTAAAAGCAATTTATCCTGAAGATCTTACATTGGATTTATTTTTAAACAATATGTATTTAGATCTGCTTTTGTTTAGTTGTAAATTGTAACCACAATACCAATATTCAATATTATTAAGCAATTCATGAGCTGTATTAGCAATTTGGTGAATGTCTTTACCGGCAACTAAAAGATTTGTGTCGTCAGCATAATTAATCATTAGTTCTGTTCCTGTATTTATCTCGAGCATAATATCATTAATATAAGTAATAAAGAGTAAAAGCCCTAAAACACTGCCTTGGGGAATTGCCATGGTATTCTTTATGAAGTCTGATTTATATGTTTTGTTGTTATCTTTTATGACTAGCTAATGAGTAATGACATCAGAAATTTAGATACGATTGCAACCATTTTAAGGTAATTGTTATCTTATTCCATAACGTTCTAATTTATCTAATTGTGTATTATGTTCTAAGCAGTCAAATGCCTTGGAAAAATCCAGGAATAAACTTAAAACATAATTTTTCTATTTTGCGCCTGTAACAAAAACTCATACGACACCAATTTGGGTGTCTTATTAACCATTTGAACACCCATTTGCGTGCTAGAAAGTAACTAGTACAACTTACTGTTTTGTCATCGTTATAACACGTTACTATTTTATTCGAACAAAATTTTGTTGCACATGATGACCAGTATAATCAAGTTGTTTTTGTGTGTGTCGCGATTAACCTATAAAGCACTCGAACAGTGGAATAAACCGCTTGAACAATGAGGTAACTTTCTTTTTGAAAGAAGACGCTTTAAAACGGCTTCCAGCCACCACTTGCAACCCCCATAGCGTTTGATAATTTCCAAACTATTTGCTAGATGGATATATAGCACTCTAAAGTCATTGAGACATTGAGAGCACACTTTAGAAACGCGTTCTTTAATATACTATTTTATTTTCAAATTCATTTAGTATATCATTTGGGCGATCAAATAATACTGATTGTACATACACCTCTCCCTTTTAAAAATCCATGCTAATGTTTTTTAAACAAATTACATAATGTAAAAAAAATTATAAAGCTTATAAAACATAACTTTCTCAAATATTTTAGAGAACAATGATAATATACTTATTGGTACGTAATTTTCAAGTTCTGGTAATCTCTTTTTTTGAATAATGCAGTAATTTAAGCTACTTTTAACATACTAAAAAAAATACCTTCTTTTAACGGCTTATTTTTTATACAACAAAAAAGTTCACATAATTCTAAGACACAATGCTTAGGAATATTTAAAGAGATATTATCGTGACCACTACTAGGTTTAGGTCTAAAGTTTCTAATGTTATCAACAATATCAAATACTGTGACTAAGTCAATATACAGAGTAGTTTTTTTAGTTGCTCCCGTCCGAAACTCCATAAAGAGGCAACACATTATACTTTGCTAGTTTTTTAATATTTAATTTTTAAAATTAAGGCATAGAGAGTTGTGAATTAATGTCAACATTGTTGACAATACCTTTGACATGGCATCCAGAGTCGGTTCATTTAGATCATTTGTAATTTTCCCAAAGTTGCTTATCGTTTGTATAACGTGTTGCCTATTTTTAAAATCTCGGACGATAAAAAAAAATAGCCCTGCATAGTGTAATCCTGAAATAATTTTAATATTATTATTATTTTGTAGCTCCTTGAATAATATATTCTAAAAGTATTAGAACATTCACATTTGTAGTATTCACAGCAGAAAATCCTTAAGAAATCCTTTAAAATTGCTTAGAAATCGTGTAAATTCAATGTAAATACCCGAAAACCCCAAATCTAATTAAAAATTCCACGTAAAAACATGAGAATTCATGAGAAATCCTGTTCCTTGTACACCAGAAATCCCTAAATGAGTCCACCCCTCATTAGTCTGTTTATTATTTTCCAAGTTGTTTTCATTTTGTTTTCCTAGTTATTAAATTTCTCAAAAAATTCTCTAATATTTTTTTAATAGCTTTGTACTCGTTGAAAAAGTTTTTATAATACTTCTTAACCGTTATTAGCATATCTAGGTGACATTTGCATTCCATAATACCTGGATTCCTTATATTTGTTTATATTAAAAGATTTATTAATATTAATATAATTTTTTTAACAGGAAAACATTGAACAAACTATTTACGACATTGCAAAAAAATTCGATTGACTTTCAACATTATCACTATCGACATTATATAACTGAGACCAAAAGGTATTTTTTAGTTTTTCTCTGAAGATGTCCTTTGTTGTGTTATTAGTTATTCGTGTTTCAGAAAACATATTTTAAACTATAGAAAACTTTCAAAACAAAATAGCCGTATGGAATATGGTCGGATAAATGTGACTCAATTAGTTGAATTTTTCACTGACTACGTGAGTAAATATTTTATCTATTCTACTGTGTGATAGGTTTGTAATTCTAGCGTTTTCTGTAAGTAAACATTTCATATTATATGACATAAATAAATTTTTGCATGTGTTAGTAGAGGTATTGTTTAGGCTAAAATGTAGTAGCAATATAAAACCTTTTCTAGAACAAATATTTTAATTTAGGAATAAAAATATGTGGCTGAGTCGAGTGTGAATCATTTATAAGATAGCTATAATACATTTATTCAATTAAGAATAATTATAAAAGCGGAGCAGATGCATATTTTGCTAAAGCACGCTAAAATCTAGAACTATTGACAGTTGAGTTTTAGTAAAAAGTCAAAAAACGCCCTAAACATGTTAAAGATAGATTGTTTATTTATAAACATATATTGGAAAACATAAAATAAAAATTAAGTGTTTAAAACAATTTGAAAGAACGTCGTATATTTAAAAAACTATTTGGACAAGTCAGATATTTAGCATCCTCCAAAGAAGACCAATATCAAATAAAATTTCTATACAACACATTTGGTTACATCCTGTAGGAAGATTATTTTTTGCCAGTGCCAATAGTTGGTTATACATCATACTGTCAAAAAACAGAGCACACCAAAGAATAGTCGCTTACGGCGCGACGCCCAGAATTAATAAAACTATCGCCCATGGCTTCCAATTTTTTAAAACTGTCGACTACGGTTCTCAATTCTTATTTAAAAATAATTAGAAACCGTAGACGAAAGTTTAATTAAAATCGGGAGCTGGAGGCGATAGTTTCATAAAATTATAAGTCACAAACGACAGTTCCTTAAATGTTCAAAAACTAGAAAAACCATTAGACACGTAACTAAATTATAAAATTACTCAAATTTAAACAAAATTAATTGCAACAAAGTAGCAGATTTGAAAAAGCTCTAAATCACGCACGTCTGACTTCTTTCAAAATTCACAACTCAGTTCCTTTCTAATCTCACTCCCGTACGAATTTTACACCCCTATTTTTTTATACATGCTACTTTGTACCCTAATCTGATAGCTTTTACAAATTTTCATCCACATCAACGTCCCAATTACATTTGATTAATTAAAGCTTAAACAATTTGTTTTAAGCTATATACGTAAGTTGATAGAGATAGATATTTTTGGTTCTTGATCAATAATTTTGAGATATGCTTTTTCTAAAGCATCGGAAGCCCTGGGACACTGCCTGGTTTGCCCTACTACAGCTACCACACTTAATATAGCCTATTTTGTCGTTCATTGTCATTTATTTTTGAAATAATTTTTTTGTCGTTCAATATATTAATGTGGCGTACAATGCTGTGTTAGGTTATGATTCGAACCTATTTTGTTTTGAAAATGTTCTATTTAGTCGTTCGTAATTTCCACCTGTTTCTAAGTCAATAAACTCTTACCTAAGATAATTATAACCAACCACTACAATTCATAAAGAAGAGATTCTTCTTCACAATGGTGTATAATTAGTTAGCGTTGCAGTTCTATTTCTTTCAAATAATAGATTATTATGTGCTAGTTACATGTTCGAAAATTTACAGTTTTCATTTTACCGTCATTTGGTGTTTATTTAATAAGAAGAATAAAGAAAGACTGCTTGCTGAAATTAAAATGTAATGAAGCAGAAAATAGGTAAATAAAATCCTGTTTAAGCACGTATGTTAGGATTAGGTAAGCTCAATTGGTCATGAAAAAAAAATATGGAAAGGTGAATGTTAGAACCTGTGTAGAATTTTAATTATGACGCACACAACGACAGTTTTCTCATTAAACAATCTTCCACCTGACGTTTTATTCATCTTTACGATCACAAGTCAAGCACCGTTTTGCATACCAATAATTTCCGGTGAAGCTTAACATAATTAATATGAGAAATGTATGTAAAGTCAAATTAAATTAATTATAATATGCAAAAACGAGGTTTCAAAAAATGCCCCACTTCCGCTTTCACCTCTATTGATATCGCTTTTTCGCGGCATAAATTACAACTTTTGTATCGCAAATAACTGAGGCATTTAATAACAATTTGGAAAAGCATTGCCTCCTTTCGCTGTACATTTTACAAAATCGTGACTCGGTTCTGTAACCTACAAGACAATAAATATCAGTGATTGGCTGTTTTCAACGGAACATTCGAAGAATATGCGCTGAATGTCTCGTAACTGTACATACTGTACATCTCATTAGTCCATCGACTGACCTCACATTTCTCGAAAAGAACTTACCTGAAGATCAGGCGGACATTCGTCCATCAAGAGATTCGAAAAATTATCCATTTAGGCAAATTTCACACAAAACACAGACATGCAGAGTGATTCATCTTTTGATTCGCATCAAAGAATTGATCGGCGCTTTCGAGGCAATGCGGCGTCGCGACGCCATGCGCTGTATACCCCACATTAAAAAAATGCCTTGTATTTATCGTGGCAAAAGCGACAGGAAAATTATAATATTTTGACGGTATTTTCAAATTATATACCAATATTTAAAAATATAGCATTTTACAGTACAAGACAAGACGTATTGTACCCAAAAAAATAATGTCCTCAAGAAAAAAAAGCATTCAAAGTTTAATTTACATGATAAGAATAAACAAATAAAAAATTTTAGATTCTAATCTTTAGATTTTTTTTGTATGTAATTAATAAAAGAATTAAAATAAATATTTTGTATTCTTGATTATTGCTCTTAGATAAAGCAGACATTACTTTTTTAAGTATGTACTGTACAATATTTATGTAATATCTCTATAATTCATTATTAACTAGAGAGCTAAAAGTTGTCAAAAAAGTAAAAAACCTGATTTGTGTTACGAGAAAATCGTAAAAAAGCTCTTGACGACCTGTCATGACATGTCAACTGTTAAGAAGCCCTTTACATCCTAACGACAGACCACGTGCGATAACGTTGCTTACGTGATAACAATCTTCTTGCTGTATCTTCTTGGTGTATTGAATGAAACACAAAACACCCACTGAAGATGACAATTTTGTTGTCAAAACGCGCGTCGTGTTAAGTGTAGTGTTTGGTGTTAGTGGGTGTTTTACGTTTTGCTTGGTAACAAACAATCCTTAAAAAGCAACCTTCCACAACTAGATATTACAAAAATAAATTGTCAGTATTTTTAATTGCAGAGTGGCGTAAATGATTGAATCTGTCAGCAAACCTGAATTGTCTCATTTGAATTTTCCTATGCCAAAAATATATTTAAATACCTGCAAACATTCATTTTATGTTCAAAGAAGATTGAAGCTAGTACTTATTTACTAAATATATAAAAAACGTCAGAAATTTAATTAATACCAAAATTACTAACTCAGGATTGCCAATAACAGACTCTGCCATTTACAGCCACTCCGTCTTTTGATCAGAATCTAATTAAAAAAAGTTAATTAATATAAACAGTATCGTACGTATCGAATAAATTTATTGTGTTTCTATACAAATATAGTATTGACAATTTTAAGGTGATTTTCATTGACCAAGTGGTGCAGAACTGCATGAATTTACGAATTTTGAACACTCTACAACAAGGTTCCGATTATAATAACAATAAATAAATTAATTGAAAAAAACAACTATCAGACAAGGATGTACACACTGAATAAATAATATCACAAATATATCGTTGCTGAATATATAAATCAGGCATATTTAATTTGTCCCACAACAAAAAAAAAAAAATTAACTTTAGTGACAACACCAAAAGCACTCAGAACTATCAATAACACTCCATTTAATTGACAACAAATACGATTTTATTGAGTATTTCTGGGCCTTATCCGTAGATTACGTGTTCTTAATAAAACTAATTTGAGAAACACTTGTACTTCTTCCTTGTTTAGTCCTCGTAACTAATAACTTTAAAAAAAACTTCTGTACTTTTTTTGTCATTTTCAGCAACTTCTTCAGCTTTTGCTTGTACTTGCTTCACTTTTATCTGGTTCTTCTCTATCATTCGTCGTAAGTTCTTCTGATTGTGCTGGTAAATGCGAAGTTGATTCTTTTTTGTCTGGTTCTTCTTTATCTTCCGTCGTAAGTGCTTCTGATTGTGCTGGTAAGTCCGAATTTGTCCCAACTGCATCTTCTCCAAGAATGTTTGCAAGAGCATTTCTTCTTTCCGTCCTTCCTGATTGAAGAAAATCATCAGGACCAAATTGAGCTGATTCCTCCTGTGTCGTAGGTGTTGTCTCATCTTTAGAATCCTGTTCCGTTTCTGGTTCTGGTGGAACAGAATTTGTATTCTGGGACGCCTCCATTACCGCCAGCATTGTCAATACATGGAGAAAAGGGTGTGCACCACCCGGTTTAACCACTACAACTACCAAATTTTCACTCTTCAAAGTTTGACAATTAAATGACAACGGAGGATAATTTACATAAATGTGACAAACACGCATCCAACATGACAACAAAAATGTCCCTACATTTCTACTAACATATATGTTAGCATCACAACCGTCTGAATGACATTTTTAAACGCCAATTTCAACAAAATGTCGTTCAGACGGTTGTGATTAGCATATACAGTGTTATTCACAAAAGAATTACTTCTGGAAAAATTTGAGCCGCAACCCAAAATACTATGGGCTCCAGAAGCCGTGACGTCAAAAATGCGCGAAATTTTGAAACACTGTCATTCGATAAAAATACCTTGAAAAAGTCGACCTTATTGCACATGTAAATAAGGTTGAATTTACAAAGATTAAATTTCAGGCGATGAATAAATACACTAAACAAAATAAATAAGACCTAAAAATATCGACATTCGATACCATAAACATTTCATTTATTGATAAGTCACGAATTACAATAAACTTACACTTAATAAAGAATTTAATGGAAAATAAAACGTTCCATGCACAGATTTCGTTCATTTCTAAGCTTTAACGCAGGTCCAACATGAGCGAATTCCAGCGAACCATGCCGAATGTGAACGATTTTCTTCATTTGCGGGCGCGCAATTGCGCGCTACTTTGCTACTCGGCCATCTTCGGTAGTTGCTTTACAGCCGTTCGGGTGACTTTGAGAGCACAAAGCTTACACGGTAATTTCTATTTTCGATTAATTTCTCAAATATGCGAGAATTGTTCGTAACTTGTGTCTGGATTAAAACTAGAATGTTTAGAGTATTGGAGTTGAGTGTTTTTATGCCTTATTTGTGTTTCCATATGTGATTTTCATTCGGTCAAAGTTTAGCTGTTATAATTTCAACCTTATGCACTAGTGCAATAAGGGCGACTTTTTTAAGGTATGTTTTCAGAATGACAGTGCTTCAAACGTTCGCGCTAAAATTACGACACACTTCTCCAGCCCATTGGCATAGATTACCGGATACCATTTTTAATTTATCAAAATAAGTGGAACGTTGGATGACAGTGACATGAAAGCATCAAAAGTGACAAGAATAGAGTTAATTTCGTAAATGTATAATTAAAGAAAAACTAACACAGCAAATTATCGGAATAATTTTCAGGAAATTTATTTTCACAAAGGATTCGACAAACCGATGACTGGCTAATACGCATTTGTCTAGCTGGTACGGTTTGACTTATGTGAGGATTTTCATCAACAGGACCAGTAGCAATTCTTTCACGGATCCTATGTATTGGGAGCCAATGCTGACGTAACTTGGCTTCCTATTTTCTAAATCTAAAGGTTTCAGAAACCGGTTGTAAACGGTTTGGGTACCACTGAAAATACAGAGCAGCAGCAGCCGCTGCATTTTTTTGGCATTCTTCATAGATAAGAATCATATCTACTTTCTTTTCATTTGTGTAATAAGACATTATAAGGTTCAATACTTTTCAAGTTGATAATTATTCAAAATAAAAATTGACATAATATGTGACATAACAAATATTCAAAGTTCTCTTAATTTTAAATTAAATATCTTTTCAATCAGGAAGCTAGAGAGCTTTGTAAGTTGTATTATGGGTTGCGGCTCATTTTTTCAGAAGTAACTCTCTCGTGAATAGCACTATATGAGATCCGGTGTTAGGCATAATACCTAGTTAAAGAAACAGTCCAAAATTCTTTTCATTTTTTTTTTTTTAATATCCAATTATGTTACGAATTTGCTTCCCCCATCCCATCCGATCCCCACCATGGGGTGGGCGTCAACCACCCTTAGATTTAAGTTTGTAAATATCTTTGTAAAGAGACTGAAAATAGAAAGCGTCGAGAAAACATATAGTTCTTTTCTTCAACTCCTGGTCCTTCGAGTAACAAATTTATGGTCCTTCGAGCCGGATTAGAGACCAGTGTGCTAGTGAGTGTGTGGTGTAAGACGACCTTATCGGGGAACGATTCAAGAGTCGCATCAAAAATTCCTATTTGAGTCAAAATCATTATCAGCGTCTTAAGCAACAATAGAAGAAGTCCTGTTCCAATCAGCGCCAATCAAATTACGTGTGCTAACTTAAGTTAGACATAATCGCGTGAACGATTCCAAAGGCACATATTTATGTTTTCTTATTCGGTTGTGACGTCAAATTAAAGCGGTAACCAACGCGCCGAAGGCCTACATTAAAAAAAATATTATCTCGGAAACCACACAATGTATCAGACAAATTAAAAAAAAAATGCGAAGTTATGTGAAATCAAAGATGTACATTATGATGTTAAATATGTAATAATTCATATAGCCCATCTCGGAAAAATTCTGGATGCCCAACTTCATTACTAGTAACTTTGAAAACCATTTTCCCAAAAACTTTTTTTTTTTTGAAAATCTGCCATTACAATTGGATGCGTTCTGGTTTGCTTCATAAGTGGACAAAAATTCAAACTATAGCTTAAATAGTTAATTTACAGGAACGATATTTTTTTTCTACTCTGCATTCTGTATTAAGGCTATTACAGCACACTTTTGCGTTTCGTAATAAAAAATCCCGTTTCTATAATAACTATACTAAACACAATGTAATAAAATTTTTTAGCATTGGCAGTGAAGAACTGTCATTGTTGTCCGTTGTTGTTGACAGATTATGGTCAAATTTATTTTATTCCATAGCCGCCTTTCATGCATCCCGCAAATCTTGCTGACACAAAATTCCCCAAATATCGAAATTTTTTTTTGTTTTGTTTGAAAATGGCACAAAGTAGAAAAAATATTATATGATATTTCCCTTATAAGGCATTTTGTCGCACTTACTCTTTTAAAGTAAAAGCGTGCGTGTGACAAAATGCTCCTTATCAAACTCGTACCATAACATACTATTAAAGCACTTTTTTCGGAATTGCTGCTTCAGCATGAACATTTCATAAAGCTTGGTGCTACTAAAAAAAGTTGTAGATTGTAATTTCATATGACCAAAATAATACTTTATAAACATGACACAGACTTGTTTTGTTAGACGGGCTGTTTATGTAAAAAACTCGCAGGTAGCCATGAAAAGAAGATATAAGTCGTTTATTAAATATTTTCATTAATAATACTACTATTACTAACAGTCGGTCGGTTAATACACCACTTGATTATGAGATTAAAAATCAACAGAAATTTACTGAAATTAGTCAAATCTTAACAAGAAGGAAATCATTTTCAATATTTATCGGGAATTAATAAATATTTTTAACCACAATGTGTTTTAATGAGTACAAGTTTCTAAAATTTCAGTTTGACAGGTAAATAAATGAAGTTATCAGAGACATCTAAGACAACTGTGTTTCAATACCTCAGCACTCGTATTTTTTTATTGAACACGCTGTACCATAATGAATATTTGTAAAAAAAACTGGTTTACACAGGGTGAATTACATATTTAATTGCGATTAACTCTTAATTCTGACATCTGCTGATTGCTCAAAATTAGATCTTAATCGCAAGTTAACTATTTAATTAGAGCTAATAGCTAATGACACGCCTGTAAACCGGTCCTTAATGTGTCCATTAGGAGCAGCCAAAAAAATCGAATAAATTTTTTTGAACTTCCGCCACTGAAAAATTGGTACCTAGGCATCTTTAAAAAATGCTTAAAGATAAGCTCTTAATTTTAATATAAAGGACTTCTTCATCCCAGTTTTCTATTTTTTCTTTAGTTCTATTTGACAAAATCCATATCTCGTCACTACTCTATCGTAAGAAAAAAAATTATTTACATTTTTTGTAGAAAATTAAACCCTCTAAAAAAGTTATCTCACAATTTTTTTTATAGCTATTAGCGTTGATAAGATATCAAGAGTCAAAGTTTGAAGAATTTAACAAAAATTTCTTTTTTACTTCTAAATTTTATAACTCGTAGATAAATAAATATTAGAAAATGCAAAATATATAGTTTTATAGAAAATTGAACGCTCTACAAAAAAAGATCTCTTGTGGTTAATCGATTACTCTAACCACTTAGAAGATATTCGTATTTTAAAAACCAAAATTTGACACTAATTCCTCAATTTTGTTTAAATGGTTAGAGTAATCGATTAACCACAAAAGACTTTTTTTGTAGAACGTTTAATTTCCTACAAAACTATTTGTTGCACATTTTCAAATATTAAGTATATATTTTTTAAGTAAAAAATTTTTTTTTGTTAAATTCTTCAAACTTTGACCTCTGATATCTTCTAAACGATAACAGCTATAGAAAAAATTGTAAGATACCTTTTATAGAACGTTCAATTTTGCACATACAAAAAATGTAAATAAAGTTTTTCTGTACGATCAAGCAGTGATGAGATATGAATTTTGCCAAATAGAACTAAAGAAAAAATAGAAAACTGATATGAGGGGTCCTTCCTATTAAAATTAAAAGTTTATCTTTAAAAATCATTTTTAAAAGTGCCTAGAGACCAATTTTTCAGTGTCGGAATTAAAAAAAATATATCCCATTATTTCGGCCCACCCTAGTGTCCATACTTAAAATTACAGTCCCAAAACTTCCACTTCCAAATATTTTTTTACAAGTTTACTGTCATAATAATAGAAACATTCTAAATCACAATTGCAACATAAACACCAATTACATTTATTTGAAATATCTTGGATCTTCCTTAGTACTAATTTTTCCTCATTCCGTTACGAAGTGTTTAATTTTACGTCCATTTTTAGCGTTGTGTAATGGCACATATTATATCACTTGTTATGTAATCATTTTATTACATCAATAACTTCGTAAAGTGCGACTTTACATCACTAGTTATGAAATAGTTACCTACGTAATTAGTTATAAAACGACCGATTTTGTTTAAATAGCAAAATGTTTAAGCCTACCTGTGATGGCTTTAAAATTTAATGTCCGATTTAGTTTATTATTTCACTGAAAATGACATTTATTATTTTTCTAATTCTAAAAATAAAGTAATTTGCAAAATATCGTTAGTGAGGATATACCATATCAACAGTAAAATTACGTTGCTATCCAACCTAAGCTGTTATTATCAAATAATGCCCTTGAGCGTTATTTCTCATCTATTTTGATAGAAAGTCATTATTTTTTTATTTTATACAAGGTGAGTATTTTCTTTTCACTGGAACACAATCTATAATTCGACTCTCATTGGTTAGATACAAAAAATTAAAAAAGGAAAGTTTCTGTTTTTACAACAGAACTAGACGAGAAATTATCCCTTACTGAAGGCTCCTTGGATTTAGACAATAGAATAGTAAGTAATATTGTTACTTCAATGGCAATTTAAGTTAAAAAACTAAAAACCAAAAACGTACTTTCAAAAAGCCACATTTTTGAAGTTTTTCGCCCCACAACCAATGTTCCGCCAATCATAGAAAGTAAAAATTTTGCGGATATCTTAAACATGTTATTAGTTACTACTAGACCTCGGTGGGAATATGGGAACAAAAACTCTTTACAGTCGTCTAGCTAACTACTCCTACCCGCCACGCGATAAAACATTGAAACTTAAATTGGTCGATAGCGGTACTAATTCGTTACTACTATCGATCAATTCAAGTTTCAATGTTTTATCGCGTGGCGGGTACGAGTAGTTAGCTAGACGACTGTAAAGGGTTTTTGTTCCCATATTCCCACCGAGGTCTAGTTATTACTAACATTTACTGAATGTGGCAAGACTACTAGAAATTTGATAACCCGACTAGGTTTTTGCACCGAGTCACTCTAACATCACGAAAACACAAAAATAATGCGCCAACTAAAATCAGTAGAAACGTTTTTCTTTATTCTTTGATTCAACTAATGAGGTTCAAGTTATAGAATTTATTCTAGTTAAAAAACTCATCTTGTATATCAGTTTAAAAAATCTGAATACACCCATTGTTCTTTTTTCTCATGCTCCCATCAACTTTCTCTAGCACTTTTTTATTATTTTGATCTTAAGATTACAACAGGAAACCAACAAATGGTGAATTACTTACCTGTGCATTACGTTTTTGCATTTTGGTGGGTTTGTTATGAGCTGCGGCTGCAGAAGCTGCGAAAGCACCTGCGGCCTTACGCGACATACATTGCCCCATGAGAGTTCAAACAATGGTTTATTTTGAGACCTGCCAAAAAAATTATAAAAGGAAAGGAATTAGATGCTGGTGATCGATAGTTTGTAATTCAAGTGAGAAGAAAATTGCGTAATTTTGCAGACCATAACTAGAGTGTAAATAATACATTTTAAAGTATGTGTGAACAAGTTAGAATACAAATCGTTGAGTGCTTAATTAATGATTCTTGAAGTGTTGATATTAATAATCTGCGTTATAGGTGCAATAAAGTATCTATAATTGTACAGAGGATTACCCATAAATGTAGCAATTAGGAAAAAAAGACAATTAGAACCTTGACCAAGCATAACAGAAGATATACTTGTTATATCCACTTAGATGGATTTATAGCACTTTCTTTTTCATTCTCTTTTTACAATTCTTCCATTGCCTATGTTAATAGGTATCAATTAAATGCAAGTTTAGACAACTTTTTAAGATTCTTATCATTTCTTAGAAAAGAAAGTCAATTTCATTATCAAAAGTGGTAAAGAAAGTTTGAAACAAGTGTTACATTTTTTTGGTTTTTAAATCCCATCACCGAAGCTCATTAATACTTACAATAAAAAAATTGGGTAATCCGTTAAAAACTCTTTGATGTACGAACTTCCTAATGAAGATGCTGGAAAATTTTCCATTTTTTCAACTCTTAAGGATAATTAATGCGCATAATAATCTGGAATCTTTTAGTATGCCTTGACGAACGAAGGTCAGGTCTTAGCTTAATCCATAGTCATATGACAATAAAAATGACAAAGTCATAGTATATTGCAAAATTTTGTCAACAGTAATTTATGAAGCCGGAAAAGTAAAGGTCAGACACCCACGCAAAGCATACCAAAGATACCAAGAATACATCAATGGTTTGGTTCCTCAATTAAATTTTGAAAATGAACAATTATCTAATTAAATTAAAAAATATTTTTCTTTTTATCAATTAATGTATATATAGTATAGTTGTATAGTCAAAATGCAAAATATTTACCTTTCCGAAATTGACTCGTAAAGCAGCTTCTAAAATTCATATTCACATATTCCGAAAACCTCAATGACGAAAAACTCAAATAGAGCACATTATCTTTTTTGTACACAATAATATAAGGTTAACGATAAAATTCGGTGTTGTAATACAGGTGTTACACCTCCGTAACCGCACGCATTCCACTGACTCCACGTAAATGGCAAAAACGTTTTATTACAAGTGCATTGAACATAATTCCCAACCTAACTTCACATTCCCATCCCATTCAGTACCATTAAGTTACGCAGTATTAAGCGCATGCGAGATTACGTAGGCAACACCCTTTACACTTTCTAGATTTCTCTAATCACAAAATCGTTGTGGATAGAAGGCTGGTTGAATCTGCGCGCTAGTGGAACAGGAAAAGCTGCCATTTTGACGCTTGGGCAAGTGGGGTTGCCGACTTTTTGATATCGAAATAAAGAACATTGGGTGGTTTGAGTAAAAATGAAGTAGACGCTAACACTACAAAAAAAAGTAAAAACTTCAAGTAAATACTATGAATGCGTAGTATATTCTATTGAGCGCAGTAAATTGACTTTTTGTCCTCCCGTATTGTAAAGTAGGCTATTATAGTTGTGCATCCACCAATAGGAAGTCGGACTTTTGGAAACTGTGCGGTAAAAATGAGAAAAACACCGGGTCTCACATTGTACGGTTAGAACTACCACAGGAGATGCTTGAGGAAAAAACTAACCTTGCAGTAATAAAGTTTATGTATCAAAGTGTACGTACCTAAAATATTGCCACAAATAAAGCCATATTTAATAGAAAAATAATATATTAAAAAAATCGCTGAAACGTCACAGGTTTTACGTCAAACATTGTGTGAGACCTTAGACAACGCACAGCGTAGTTCAAGTGTGGATCCCCATTACTAACAACAATACGAAATTATTGGTATAAAAGTATATTTTGGAAAAAGTTGCAGTTAAGAAATTTTAAAAAAGACAACGTTTGTATCTAAGATAATTTTAAAAATAATATGCAATTTTATATAGAACAGAATGTTAAAAATAAACCGCTACAGCGCCATCTATTCAGAACCTGTGTGTTCCTGTCTAGTTAATAAATGTCATTATTCTATTCTATGAATCTGTGGCCATTATTGTTGAATGTTGAATCTCTCAGTAATTATCAATTTAGAATTAAAAAGTGTGAATAAAAGTACTGGAAAAACCTTTGAACATGTTTTAAAGAACATTATGCAAGCAATGACAGAGTATTTAAGCCGCATTTGGGTACATTTTATTGGTTTTTAGAATTTATTTGTACCTAACCTAACTTTTGACATAGCGCAAAAAAAACAGAATTTGACTCTTTCGGACAAAAAAATTATACAAATCTTATGCGTTAGTTAATTTTACAGGCTCCAACTAATCAAGCCCTCGCTTTCAGCTCGGGCCTGAAACAAAGCTGTCGCCTGTAAAATTAGAGCTACCGCATACGAATGTAAATAGCTATTTCGATATCGAAATAAAGAACATTGGGTGGTTTGAGTAAAAATGAAGTAGATGCTAACACTACAAAAAAAAGTAAAAACTTCAAGTAAATACTATGAATGCGTAGTAGATTCTATTGAGCGCAGTAAATTCTTCGGTATTTTTCCGGAAGTAACTAAATACAAGAGTATTTTGTTAAGAAAAAAATTATTAGTTTTTATTAGCTACAAAAAAAGTATATGCTACTTTGCAAGTATTTGCTACCAATTTTGGCGCTTCACTTTGAGAGAAGTTTGGAGATCTAAGGAGAAAAGAGGTCTGTATACAGATGGTGCCTAAATTTCTAACAAACGTTTTTGTAAAATGATACAGTAGTATTTAGATAGCAAATGCACAATTATAATTATTTGTATTTAAATTTTTTATGTGCCAGTTTCTCATTCCTATCTGACTAGCAAAACCGCAGTTTTTTCCGAAAATTAATTGTTTTAAATTATTTATTTATACACTTTAAAAATTAAACAGTTAATTATTAGTTTCTACTTTACATCTATTGACTGACAGCTTCTTAAAATTTTTATCAACATAAACTACAAAGCTAATTTTTTAAATTGCGATGTTGTTAGCAAGAAATAGAAATGAAACCTGGTATAGTCCGTTGCAAGTAAATTTAACCACCATAAAATTTAAAAAACATATTCAAAATTGCAGTAATTATATATATTATATAATTATTATATACATATATATTATTATATATATTATATTGTCCAGTTTATTTATGAGGTTTTAACTTTAGGTAGGAACCAGATAACAAAGTTGGGAAGGCAGGTAGTCGGAGACCCAAGAAATACATTAGGACAATTTTAGATTATTGCAGTTTTTACTTGTTTTCTCTAAACTGTATACAAAAGGCACGTTCTGTGTAAAGGAAATGTCCTATGTTCAAATTTAAAATTCAAAGTGAGTTAATATCAAAAATTACTGATAGTATTAAGTTTAAAAATTATTATCTGGGTTGTCAAACTCATTTTAAAATGTCTAAAAGAGGTAAAAATAAAAATTGTTTTTAGTAGGTAACTTTAAGAAGTTTTCCGCCGTAAGAACACGCCTTCCCGAGTTTGTTATCTGTTTCCTACCCAAAGTTAAAACCTCATAAATAAACTGGACAATAGGGATATACAATATAATCACTGCAATTTTGAAGGTTTCTTGAATTTTATGGTAGCTAAATTTACTTGCAACGCACTATATATAGTTAATTCTCTACAGTATTTTTGGTAGTTTCTAATCAATAAATGTAAAAAGCCTATATCAACCAGTTTTTTTGACAAATAATACTATCCTGCAAAAATGTCTGGTATATAGTGAATAGTTGAAATTGGCATCTCTGTATATCTACATCCATACTTATAATTTGTAATTATGCAAAAAATGCGGCTTTTATTAGATTTAACAGGGAAAATGTGAACTTGTTGGCTAACCATTTTATAAAGGAGGAAAGAGACAGCAGAGGCGCAGGACTGTTAAAAAGACAACACATGGAAATTCATCTGAGAACGCTTGGCAGGTTATTTTAGATATTTATTACATTTTAAAGTATATACTACTTGCTGAAAGTATAAACTTCTTTATAGTAGTACTTGCTTCAGAATGTGCAGACCCTATTACAACGATAAGCAAATACTACCGGAACTACCAAAGTACCTACTTCAACCTAAAGTATTCGCGGTAAAGTAAATTCTCTAACTTGAAGCATTAGCATTTACTTTATTTTTATTATATAATAATTCTCTCTAATAATAAACTCTCTATATAATAAAAATAAAGTAGATGCTAATACTACAGAAACAAAGTATAAACTTCAAATAAATACTATAAATGCGTAGTAGATTCTATTAAGCGCAGTAAATTCTTCAACATTTTTCGGAAGTAACTACAACAGTAGTTTGTTAAGAGAAAATTCAATAGTATTTGCTACAAAAGAAGTATATGCTACTTTGCAAGTAGTTGCTACCAATTTTAGCGGTTGCGTCACTTTGAGAGAAGTTTGTAGAAATCCAGCTTCGTTAGTCGTGCTGCGAGTGAAGCATTGTGAAAACATGGGAGATAGAATAAGAAATAGAAAAAATCACCTTCTCAGACAAGCTGTCAGAGTGATGTCTTATATCGCAAATTATTTAGGTAAAAAGGAGGTCTGTGTACAGGTGGTGTCCGAATTTCTAACAAACGTTTTTGTAAAATTATACAGTAGTATTTAGACAAAAAATGCAAAATTTGAATTATTTTTATCTTAATTTTTTATGTGCCAGTTTCCATTTCTTTTCCCAAAAATTAATTGTTTTAAATTATTTCTACACTTCAAAAATTAAACGGTAAATTATTAGTTTCGATCTTAGATCTATTGACTGACAGCTTCTTAAATTTTTATCAACCTTATTTATAAAGGTAATTTGGTAAATTGCAGAGTTGCTGGTTAGAGTGAAATGAAACCTGGCATATAAACTACTAAACAGTTGAAGTGATCCACTCTATAATAAGTGATGTTTTCATTTTTATACAACATATTTCTTTAAAAAACCGTTATTAAAATACAAGCCGAGTAAAAAAAGAAAGGTACACATGCATCACAACATCGTAAATTAGTATATTTGGTTATTTATTCAACTTTTTACAAAAACAGTAAATACCCCCAGCAATATTTTGTAAACACAACTAAACTTGTATTGAAACAAAACTAAATAGTGTATAAATTAATATCTAGTAGGACTACCTCTAGCTCTATAGACAGCCATACATCTCCTTGACATACTTTCTATTAAATTATTGATGACTTCTTGAGGCACTGCTTCCCATTTCTGTCCAACATGTTTTGAACCTTCTCAAAAGTGTCTGGTTGAACATCTTGTTCCGATAACCTGTGCTCTATGTACGACTATAGACGTTCGATGGGGTTGCAATCAGTGGAGCGTGCCGGCCACACCATTCGTTCAATACCATGTGCATTAAGAACATTGTTTACAATCCGAGCACGGTGCGGTCGTGCATTATCATCCACAAACACAAACTCATTTTTAAAATTATTGGCAAAAGGGACTACAATAGGTAGAATACACATATCCCTATAACGTTGTGCATTCATGTATAAGCCCCGTAGTGCTACAATCTCTGTGCGGTCGTTAAAAATAATGCCTCTCAAAGAGTAACACCACCTCCTCCGAAAGCTACCCTGTGCTCTTGCATTTCTTCACGGTACGTCTCGTTCGGGCGTCGCCACACTCTAATACGCCCATCCAAACGATGAAGGGTAAATGGAGACTTATCTGCAAACATACAACGGTACCATTTGTCCTGGCTCCTGGGTCCAGTTCAAATGAGCTTCCGCCCAATGTCGCCGTTGCACTCGATGTAGCCGGGTTAACAGTGGGCATGGCACACGTCTTCTAGCCCTTAAGCCCTTTTTCGTATAGCCTTCGTCGAACTGTTTGAGTAGAAATAACTATTCCTGTAACTCTTCCTAACGCTTTATTTAACTGAGTAGCGTTGTAGGTAGGGTTTCGGCGAGCAGTAATTTGTAAAAAACGGGTTTGTCTTGGAGTTAGACTGCGCGGACGACCTTTACCATGTCTAAAACGAGGAGTTCCACATTTTTGAAAGCGGTTAATAGCTCTACTGATCACCTCATGTGCCACATTAAAAATTCGCGCCACCTCGCGATGAGATAACCCTTCCTGCACCATGTGAACCACATGCTGCAATTCTCGGTCAGATAAACGCTGTTGAAGCATTAGAAATTAAGGATAAGTCACCCTCAATGATACTTTTAACGTGTCAGTTTTAATATTACTAAAAAAGACAGTCAGTTAAATTCTCATTTTGCTTGTTTTGCCAGATAAAACTGTAAAAGAGCTTGTTTTTATAATCAAAACCTAAAAACTACCACTAGATAGACCATAAAATACTTTAGATAGGCAAAAAGATACAAAAAAACAACAAAAAACAAGAATAAATCCTGTCTAATTAACAATTTTTGTGGTGGATCACTTCAATTGTTGATCAGTTTAGTTAATTCTCTACAATATTTTTGGTAATGTTTCTAATCAGTAAAGATAAAAAACCTAAACCAACCAATTTTTTGAGAAATAACACTACCAGTGCTAAAATGACTAGTAAATAGTGAATAGTTGAAATTAGCATTCTTGTATATCTACATCCATACTTATAAATAATAATTATCTAAAAAATGCAGTTTTTATTAGATTTAACAGGGAAAATATGGACTGGTTGGCTAACCATTTCAGAGGAGGAGGAAAGCGACAGCAGAGGCGGAAGACGGTCAAAAAGGCAACAAATGAATATTCATCTGAAAACACTTGCTGCGTTATTTTAAACACTTATTACATTTTAAAGTATATACTATACTGCTCTCTGAAAGTATAAACTTCTTTGAAGTAGCATTTGCTTCAGAATGTGCATACCTTACTACAACGATAAGCAAATAAGGTAAAGGAACCAGTGATCGACACTATTAGACCAACATGAACAAAAAAATTATCAAAATTGAAGATTTACAGTCAATTAACCTTGAAAAGTACTTTAGAAATTCAATAATTCTTTCTGTTTGTTTCTATAACAAATGATTATTTTTTAGTGTAGTGTAAAAATGTGCTTTCATAAATCGACACAAAAATTCTATAATTTTTTAATAATTGATACCCCTGTAATTGACACGATTGGAAAGACTTGTCTTCAATAAAAGTAGACAGAATATTATAAAAAAATAAACTTTAATTCTTTTTAATTTTAAACAAAAAAAATTATAATCTAGAAAATTAACAGCAAAACAACAAAATTAGTCTTCACCACTTTCCAACCATTATTCCTCAGATTCAGAATCAGTTGTCAGTAATTTCTTCTGTTTGGTTTTTTTCTTTGTCTTGTTTTTTTCTTTTTTTTTTTTTTCTCTTTTTTTTGCGCGCATTATCTCAGCGTTGTCAATATAAAAAAGCATTTTTTCCTTTAATCCACACCACTGTCGGTCAATGGTTTCCTAATAATTTTTGGTATCCTCGTTTCTCTAACAGATGAGTGTCACTTGATTCTAAAAGTTATTCTTATCACACATCTTTCTTACAGAGACTATAGCAAGACAGAAGCGACACACGTATCAAACGCACGAGTTTAGCCCACGGACGGCGCATTGTGATTGGTGACCGAGGCGACACACCCGACACACGGAGCAATCATAATCAAACGCATGTATTTAGCCCACGGACGGCGCATGGTGATTGGTAACCGTGCCAACCAATGATAAGTGATACACTCGTGTGTCGCCTCTGTGTTTAGCTATAGCCCCTGTTGTCTTTCTGACAGCACAAAATGAATTTTTTTTTTATAAGTACAAATATCTACTGAGATATATCGTCTGAATATTTTTCTGTAAGTTACTCCGTATATTTTACTTTTGCAGTTCGATTGTTTTTTTTTTTCGTAAGTTTATCTACTTTAATTCTAATCTTTCATTAATTCTTTCAAAAAAAACATCGATAAAATTTGTAAACATGTTTGAATGTTGGGAACTGTAGATCGCATGTTAAGATATTTTAGAATGATGCTTGTTTTACAAGTGTATGTAACATTTAAATTCTTATAGTAATATGGATTTAGGGTTATTTTCGTTTCTACCGGTTTGATCCACCCTCTTAGTCTAAGATGTCCAACTGCTGTGATTATAAAATTGAGGGCGGTACTTTTGGTAATATCACGGACTACCTCTCAGCCTCAGGAGTCGCTTTAACGGAGTATAGACTCTTAGATTGTTTTCATATCCGGCTTTTCATGCTACAATTTGAGACCCGAAGACGATAATTATTCCAAAAATGAATGTTTCTATAAGGTTTATCATAAACAATTAAAAACTGTTATCTTTTATTAAAATATACATTAGGGTGATTCAAAAAAACGAAAAGTTTTTTTTTCTTTTTTCAAACAGGCTTAAAAGTTTGATCTTGTTGCAAAAAGACGTTAGTTAAAAGTTGAGCTCTTAATATTAATATTAAGGACGTTCGCATCGCACTTTTCTATTTTCCATAAGAATAACATGGGAAAATTTGTTTTTGCACCTTCTGATTTTTAATGCTAGCTTTACGTGGGTCAAAAATAAAACCTCTTGACTTATTTTTTTTATGGGCTGATTTCAAGTTGAAGTTAATACCGGTAGTATCGCAAATTTTAATACTTTTCCATGACATCAACCAATCACAACAATAAATTTTATTTATTTTCCATGGAAACGAAGATACTACCGGTATTATCTCAAACTTGAAATTAGCCCAGTGTAGAGCATTTAACGCTCTACAAAAAAGGTCTCTTGAGATTTTTTCGAAAACCTTACAGTTCAAAAGTTATTCGAGGTCAAAGTTATTTATTAAATATATTCTTTTTTAGAAAAAAAAACAAGGTCACTTATTTTCTACCTCTCATATAAATATTTTAAATGACTAAAGAAAATATTTTGCGTTTAGGTTAAAAAAAACTCAATGAACTACAATTTTAAAGCTTACTGATGCTAAAAATTTTCTGAAAAATTTTCACTGGCAGTAATATTGCAAAAAATAACTAATATACATTTTCTGTAAGAGTAGATTCAAGATAATTACAAAGTTTTCTGATAAATAATTCCAATAAGATTAGTAATAAGATTTAATCCACTGCAATTCATTAAAAACGGTCAAATTAGCGTTAATTTAAATTTGACCTTGAATAACTTTTGAACTGTAAGGTTTTCGAAAAAAATTCAAGAAACCTTTTTTGTAGAGCGTTAAATGCTCTACAAAAATAAGTCAAGAAGTTTTATTTTTGACCTATGTAAAGCTAGCAATAAAAATCAGAATGTGCAAAAACAAATTTTCCCATGTTATTCTTATGGAAAATAGAAAAGTGCGATGCGGACGTCCTTAATATTAATATTAAGAGCTCAACTTTTAACTGGCGTCTTTTTGCATCAAGATCAAACTTTTAAGCCTGTTTGGAAAAAGAAAAAAAAACTTTTCGTTTTTTTGAATCACCCTAATATACATTTATGAAAGACGAAAACGAAATGTATTGTAAATTACCTCGTTTAATCTCAGACTTTCTTCAATATCTTGCTCTAAAAAACATCAATTTTTAACAAAGCTTTTATAACAATAATAATGTTTTATTGGAGATTTCCAATGGCCATTGACCGAGAGCCTTCAGCCAGTACAAATTACATAAATATAATATATAAAAAAAATACGTATATGTAATAATAATAATAGAAAAATATTACTTAGTGTCCAAATAAATTTGATTTTAGTGCAACATCAGTAGAGGCCGTTGTCCTCACTGAGACTATCAAAAAAATTCTCAAAACAGTTTTCCAACAATTCGTTCATCGAAATTTTAATGTGAAGAAACTGTACACACAAAAATATTTACAATTTGCAAATTATTGTAGATTTAAAGTAAATCTTTATTAAGCTCTTATCGGGAAATTAGCTCGGAATCAGTTGTTTATTGATATTGTTAACATTTTTCGAATTCCTGTTCTGATCTCGACGGCGGTACCTCGAGCATTCGGTTTCAAGCTTTTGAACTGTTTTAGGCTCTTTGTCGATTATTGTTCAGTTAATATCACTTGAACTTTTATTTATAATAAAACTTGTGGTTAGAATATCCGCATTTTTATTTATATTAATAATAGTTTTTAACAATATTGAGACGATAATTTCAAGAAGCACAGCTTTACTGAATATGCAAAACAAATAAATTGCTTTATGTTCTCAGGGTCGATTTCACCAACATACTCGTAAATTAATTTTAATGTGAAGTTAATAACAATCGTTTTATGATTATAATAATTGTTGCTATGATCTTATTCGAGAATTAACCTTATGTTGATGAATCCGGTCCTTAATAATTTAATATAAATGATAACTTCCAACTTGAGAGTCTAAATAAGAATTTGGATTAGTTTACCGCGTACCCAATGTCTGTGCATGATAAGTGTTTATAGGAAGAAAATTGTGTCGGAAATAGAAACATTTTGTCAAGAAATTATAAGCGAATTCGGAAAAGAGCCAAGAAAAATTCAATGTTTATTTCAGAACTAACAAATTAAAAATGCGTGACCAATATTTAGGTGTGTATTGTTAAATAACATCCATTTCTGATTTTACTAACCAAAATCAAAGTACATACTAAAGAAAATTCAGTATGCTTTTAAAACATGTTAAAATCTGAAAATAAAGTATTCTATATATACTGTACATAGGTATCACATATAGTATATGCCACAATAAGTAAAAATATACCGAAAATATGATAAAACTTCAAAATATGCAAATATGTTAAAAAAAGTAATTCTTTTATATGTAAACGGCGTTTCTAAAATAATTAATATTTTATTTTAACAAGTAGGTAAATGAAGTTATCAAAGACAACCCAAAACAGTTGTTTTTCAAATGTACAACACTCTAAAGTTTTTTTTTAATAAACACGTGATAAGTAATTCTATAAAGTGTAAAATTTTTGTAATGTAACAGTTACTTCTCTTTCTGAATCAGCAAAAAAGAAGTAAATTTTTAATGTCCAAATATCTTATATAACGTCATACATTCAGTAGTTTTTTCAGCGGTTTTCTCAGATGCCATCGAAGAGTTAATAACCATAAATTACTTGCGTTTGATAACAATACAATCTTTATTGCACTAGTAATAAACAGAAGACTTGCCTTCAAAATCAGCTACGCCAGAACTGCTTTAGAATGGTAAACAACGTTGTTTGCACGATTAAAACTTTTTTTCTTTACTTAAACAAATAATTTTCCTCTAAATTAAACAAAATTGAATCTATCTGAAATGTGTAGCTAATAAAAATATTTTTTCATAACATCCAAAAAACAAAAATAAAATTTCTTTAAAAATTGTTTCAATTAAAAAAGTCAAAAATGTATTTAATAAGAGTTGGGTTTATATACCTACGGTCAGTCTACAACCTGTTGTAGAATTGTAATAGAAGAATACAGTGACGTAGATGCGTACAAAAATTTAAAGCATTAAATCCATGCTCATAGTCAATTCATTGAAGCTTTTTACATAATAGTCTTTAGAAACAACATCGATTTTGATGATACTATTCTGATTTTTATTATCAATTTTTAATTTTTAATAAAAATGCTTTGAAGTTACTTTAAAATGAGAACCAAATTCAAAGCTTTTTTTAATCAAAAATTGTAAGTTAACAACAAAAAGCAAGATAGTATGCCTTAAAAAAAAGTGTCTAATTTACAATACCAAAAATAGAATTTTTTTGGTAAATAAATAAGAGATCTGGCTGTCTATTACTGAAGCAAAGTTTTCAACAAAAAAATATTTGTTAGCTTAATATTTTAAACAATTTTTTTTGTTGTTTGAATTTTTTAACATTCTATAAACACAAGTAGATAAATCCTCTCTATTATTTTGGGAAAAAATGTTAATTAATTTTTAGCCGAATCATAAGTACCGCAGGCCCTTACGGAAACAGTGTGCTAGTTTGCCTAAATCATTGCAATTAACCAAAAATCTTTATTTAATAAAACAACTTTTATTAAAAATTACAGTTAATTGTTAAACATAGAATAATACAGAAGTATCGCGATAAAAATACAAAACTTTTTCTCTGACATTATTTGCTACAATGTTAAATTTATTGTTACGCTGTTATAGATACAATGCTCACGTTAGTGTGTTTGAGACTGAATGAAGTCGAGTTATATGACTACGTAAAGCCCTTTTGTGAATCGTTTTGTAGTTGCATGTGTCACATTCAAATTTTGGGGCATTTTGCATGTGTATTTTTACATGATCTTTCAAATATCTTTTTACTTTGGTTTTGTAGTTACAATGTTCACATTTGTACCACTGTATTTCCACGGGAGCCGAATGAAGTCGAACAATATGCTTTTCTAAGTTTATTTTACGAATAGCTTTAAAGTTGCATGTATTACACTCATATTCGAATTTTTTCTTTGACTTGTGTTGTGCTTTTAAATGGTGTGTCAAGTGTTGCTTTATTTTGCTTTGGTAAGAACAGTACTCACATTTGTGCCATTCTATTTCCTCCACAGCTGTATGAAATATAACGGTATGCCTTTTTAAAGATTCTTTATATTTCGTTTTGTAATTACATTTCTTACATTCATAATATGTTATATCTTCTGGTGCAGTGTGCTTTGCAAGAATGTGGCTATTGAGAGTAGACTTTCTAGCTGATTTGTAATCACAGTAATCGCAATCAAATAATCTCTTATTCTCTTCTTTTAACATGTGTTGTACTTTTACATGGTATGTTAATTTTGGTTTTAATTTGCTTCTGTAGGTGCAGTACTCACATTGGTACCATTCAATCTTCTCTGGAGCTGTATGGTGCCTAATAATGTGTACTTTTAAAACTGATTTATATATAGTTACGTAATCACATGTGTTACACTCGTATTTGGGTATCTTTTCCCTGTCTGTGTGCTTTAGCAGAATATGTGCATGAAGATACCTCTTTAGTTTTGATTTGTATTCACAACGATCGCAAAAAAAGAATCTCTTTGTATGTTTTTCTTTAATATGACGATTTAATTGTTCTTTTAGTTTGCTTTTGTATGTACAGCGCTTACACTGATGCCACTGTATTGCTTCCGGTGCTGTATGCTTTACAATAATGTGTCTTTTTAAATTTTTTCTCTCTAGAGTTTTGTAGTTGCATAAAATACATTTGTGTCTTGAAAGCGTATGTAAAGATGACCGTTTCTTTTTCTGGGCATTTTCTTGACACATCAAAATATGGTTATGTAAAACTAATAATGAAAATGTTGAAAAATTGCAAAATTCGCATAAATAACATGCAGCATAAACGGATGGCAAAGAATTGTTGTTTGTACCCCTATGATTTTTTCTTAAATGCTCCCAAAAAGAAATTTGAAAATTTGATTTATATTCACAGAATTTGCAATGATATAACTCTAAACTAGTTTTTTCGCAAGTAAAAAAGCTATTTTTCTTCATTTTAGGTAGGTTTTCAAAAAAAATTATATTTCCTAACCTAAAATTAAAAGTAATTCTAAAATTAGGAATATTTAAAAAAAAGATCATACCTTCCCCAAAAATAAAATTTGTTTTGCCTGTTGTTTGAAGTTATAAGATTGAAGATTATCAGAAGTTAGAAAATGCAAATAATGTCTGAAGAACAGGCACGACACAAGCACTGTTGCATAAATGACAACCTAATGATTGTATTGGCTACATTAGACACAAAAATCGGTCAAATAAGACTCCGCAATATTTTTAATTTACATTATTTATTTGATTGCTACCAGCAAAATATCTGGCAACAATGAAATAAATAATGTTGGTTGAAAACATAAATCCATGTATAAAAGAAAAAAAATCTAACAGTAAATTAAATAATTTATTGAATTCAAAAATGTATTGAAATATTAAAAACAAAATGTAACAAATTTCATTTGGAAGCGTAGAATTTATTGGCGTGAATACTGGATGTCTATTGTTTGTTATTAAACTACAGGCGACAAAAAATTGGGGACATCAGATTTTAGCACCAATATGTATAAATCAACCTTTACATTTTGTTTGTATTCATAATTAACGATGACAACATAAAATCAAAATTCATACAAAAGAATAGTTTGCCTTGTTGGCAATTAATTTGACCAAATTTTTGTGGCAAATTGTTTTATAGTAAAGTCAATTTTGTGACAAAAGTTAAGGAACAGGTTATTTTAATAAAAAAAAACAACAAAAATTAGCCTACTATATCGACAATTATAAAATAAAAATTCAAACAATTTTTATTTTTTTTTGCCTTTCGGACAACAAAATATAAGACAAGTATTGAGCAGGTATTATTCCGAATTTTATGTTTTATTAATATACATGCGAAAAAAAAAAATTATGACGGTACCTTAAAAACATAAAAAATTCTATAAAACACAAATAGAACAAAACACAAAGTGCATTTCAAACATAAAAAATCATAAAATAACAACTAAGAGAAAGTTTTATTGTTAATAACAAATTAAAATATACTAAAATTTGAAAAAATATTTATTAAATTCTCAAAAGTATATAATGATACAGTGCTGGTTATAGAAACGGAAACACAATTTATTTGTCAAAATATGAAATGTTCATGTTAGAAATCTTTTAGCTGACCAAATTAAAATGCTATCAACAACTTCTTATTAATTAAATAATTGATGTTGACGTTCTACTTTCCGTGACCAGCACTGTACAATAATAGAATGTTCTTGATTCTTATAAAAAAACAAGTACAACAAAACAAAATGTAAACTCCAGCTATAATAAAACAATTTAATAATAAATTAGAATGTTATGTAAAATAAAAGAAAAAGTAAAATTCTAAAAAAATAACAAAGAAATAATTCTTCATTCTCAACAAGAAAAAAAAATTAAAATATGAAACGTAAATACACCTAATAAATATTGTTATTGGGTGTTTTTACGTTTCATTCTACATACCAAAAATATCCAACAAAAAATTAAAATATAATATGTAAAAAAAATTAGTTCTGGCAAAAAACAAGTAAATAAATAGTAACAATTATAAAAATCTATACATGCAATCCAAACTAAAACCTACATTTTCTTAAACCTCTTTATTTTTCTTATATAGCCGTTTGACACCGCTATTTTTTATGTTGTCTATCTCTACAAAATTTCAAAATTAAAAAAGTTACAGAATTATCTAAAATTATATTTCTACAGCAATGATCAACGCAATGCTCTTGTTCAAAATCTACATTATGTTCAAAAGTTTCCATAAAACTGTTTTTCAAATTTTTTTGATAGGCATTTTTACTTAGGAATTCATTTAAACCGTCATGTATATTTTTTACAAAAGACATTACATAATCACTTTCATATGTCAACCATTAAACGTCATCAGTTTCTTTCAAAGAAGTTATTAAGTGCCGATGAATTACTGTTTCGTAAAAAGGTGGATACATTTCGGCACTTTTTACATTCAGAAACATTAATGTTTTTTAATACCCAACCTGCAACAAAGGCCAGATTTTGACAATCTTGTGGAGGAAGATCATCCAGTTTTGTACTATTAGAATACATTGATGCTTTTGAAGATGAAGTTTCTTTTCTTTCACGTCATCTGCAAAGCGCATCAGATCTAGAAGACTATCCAATACCGCGCACAATCAGCCTCTCAATTACCAGCAGCCCTTCTTGTTGAAACTTTGAAACTAACTTACTAATTCCAACAGTCTTCAAAGCAGCAATAAATTGGTAGCATGTGGGATTCGTGTTGGCCTCACCATGTTCTAGAAGGTTCAAAAACCGATTTCCTACTGGATCCTGATTCAATCTTCGACAATTCAGATAATTAAACTCATCTACATCTTTTAGGTGGTTTCAAAGAAAAATAACTGATTTGGTTGTAAAATAAAATAAAAATAAAAAGTATTGATAATTTAAAAGGCAACATTTTAAAAATGTTTTTAAAATGAATTCATGCCTACGAACATCATACTTCCCTAAATTATGGAAAAATGAACTATTAAGGGTTCTACTAAAGGATCCCACTGGAAATCAAAGTGTAATAAAAAATTACAGACCAATTACTCTCTTACCTGAATATGGTAAAATTTTCGAAAAAATAATCAAATATCGACTATTGAAAGAAAAAAAAATTTCATTCTGAAAACCAATATGGTTTTTGTAATGGACGTTCTACAATAGATGCTATCAAAATATATAAGAATGAAATAACATCTGACTATTGGAAATACATTGTTACTGCATTCATTGATATAGGCGGAGCGTTTGATAATGTTTGGTGGCCTGCTTTAATTAAAGAACTAAAAAATAAAAGAGTATCACCATACTTAATTGCAATGATGAAGAGTTATGTTATGTAACAGATCGGACAATATTATATCGAGATGGTAATGTAGAACTCTCTAAAAAATGTACTAAAGGATGCCCACAAAGATCGGTATTAGGTCTGACAATATGGAATATAATATTAGATAGCTTCCTAAATAAACAATTTGATGATAATATTAAAATACTTGCTTATGCAAACGATATTGCAATAATAATCAAATCCAATTTTAGAAATAACATAATTAATAAATCTCAAAAAATTATAGACATCTGGAACAATTGGGCAAAACAACAAAAGCTCTCATTATCCACAGCGAAATCAAAGATTTTATACAATAAAAGCCCAAACAGATGTCATAACAGAGATTTTAAAATTAAAATTGATGACACTACACTCGAAATAGTTAATAAATTTGAATACCTTGAAATAGTCTTTGACTCAAAATTGGAATTTACAACCCATATAAATACTGTATGTAATAAATCTAAAAAAAATTTACATGGACTGCGATCCTATATTAGAATCAACTGGAACATAGAATTACGTAAATCAATAACATCTATCTACCGTCTTGCTATACTTCCAATCATCTCATATGGTTCTAAGATCTGGATAAGCCGTTTGACTATCTCAAAGATAAAACGCAAGTTATATGGAATTTGTGGAATGATCTCATGAATAATAGCCCAATGTTACGCTTCCACGTCCCATGAAGCAGCTGGAGTCCTAGCAAGTCTTCTCCCTATTGACTTGGAAATTGCTTGCATGAATTGCCTAAAATCCTGTAGAAAGTTCAGCCAAGGAAAATTCTTTCATCTTCAAATTAACACTGACGAATTTATTAGAATTCGCCATATAAAAAAATACTTACTCTTTAAAATTAAAGACATCTGGCAAACTCGTTGGGAAAACTCCACAAAGGGGCGTGTTACTGTTCGATTTTTTCCTACTGTCTCTTGCATTCCTAGATCTAATTGTTCATAGTTGTTTTCATTATTTTTTACTGGCCATGGTAATTTTATGTCCCATTTCTTTAGAATTGGAAAATCTGAAGATGATTTGTGTCCTGAATGTTATATTAGGGATGACTCAATACATAGATTCCTAGAATGTGCATTATTCATCAATGAACGAGGATTAGTTATGGAACATCTTGGAGTAGATACACTAAACACTCACCTTGCTATAAGTCTTCCAAATTTTTTACTTGATACCTTTACAAGACAAACATGGTGAACTGAAAATGGATGCTTACCTTGGCATGGTATCAACTATCCTCCTACATGATTTCTTCCCAAAATTGACATGTGAACTTCGTGAAACGTGTTTTCGTGTTCGGTTAAAGCCTGTTATCGATAGTGTAGTGTTCATAAAATAAAAGATCCTGCTCTTCTCACATGAACTACTAGTCCAATTACACCAGAACTTTTACTATCAGACCTTTCCCTTTGTTAAACGTATAATCTACTGCATACTGATTATTATAATCTTTAATAATTATCATTACTTTAAATTTTCTAAATTTAACGAAGTAATATAAAGTACGCCCAGTTATAGTTAAGATCTAGGGTTTCACCTAATACTCTTATAAATAATGTAAATAGACATTTAATAATTCAACAAATCCGGTGAACCCTATTAAAGTTACTATTATGTTATTATACCAACTTAAATAACAGATGGGTGTGTTTATGTTTATTATATGTTTTGGAGTTTTATTAATTCTATATATTGCTTAATGTCTCTTTGTATTTTATGTTTAGCTGTATAATAATAATTGATATAATTGTAATATGTAACTTATTATGCCCAATTTGGCATATTGTACAAATTTTGCAATATATGTGCTCATGTGACACCTATTTTTTTTGATCTGGTTGTCGTTTGCCAACCTCTAACAAACGAATACCGATTGGTAACATCACATATGTTTCCAATTTAATTAATTTCTATTAGTCCATTTCTGTCAATATTTTTTACCAAAATTCAAAATGAGGAGAGCCCTTCGACACCGCAGATCTGAAGAGCTTGTGATTCACAGTTTGAATACTCGAACTGTTAAGCGAATTAAACAATGTGTCCATTTTTTTTACTAATTCCGCCGTAAAAATGGCTTCTAATTTTTAAAAGTAACAAATGTTTCTATTGCACTTGCCACAGAGACAGCACCAACCTTCACTTTCGTTTTCACATAAAAATCTGCAAAATTAAAAATGTTTCTCTTCAGTTTCGACAGAGCTTTGAATGATTTTTGTTGATCAAAATTAAAGACATCTTCGATGTATTTGAATTTGGCAAATCTGTGAGACTCAAATTTGATATTACATGTCAACAATACATTTCTGTTGTTCTTCAAAAAATGAGAAACATCATAAATGACTACTATTGGTTGTTTATTTACACAGAAATAATAAAGACTGCCAGGATCGGCATTGACACAAAGTCGATTCCTTTGACAAAATTTTTTTACACCCATCACATTTATACTAACTGATTTTTTCTGGTGCTATATATTTTTCTATTATATAATTTTTCAGTAGATGTGGAAAAGTTGTTGTAACAAATTGTAAATTGTTGTAATAAATTCTCTGTAAAAAAATTGTATGTACTGTATGTTTATGTTTATTTTTTATATTGATCTTTATGACTGATTTGTATTCACACCTATCGCAATAAAATAACCCACTCGATATGTGTTTTGCTTTTACGTGCTGTCTTAAGTATGTTTTTGTCTTGCTTTTGTAGGTACAGTATTCACACTGGTACCACTATGTTTTCTAGTGCTGTATGAAGTCGAATAAAATGCGTTTGCAAAACTTATTAATGTATAGTTTTGTAATTACATGTGCTACATTCATACTTTCGCATATTTTCACTCGATATATGTTTTGCAAGATTTTGTTTTTTGACGGATGCTTTTAGATTTGTTTTGAAGTCACACTTATTACATTTGTACCATTTGATTTTTTTGCTGCTGGGTGTATTTTCAAATTCCAAGTTCACTTTTTACTTAATGTGAACAACAAAGTATTATACTGGATCTTTTTTAATCATTTTTTTGTTAATTCTAATTATGTTTAAACATAAAAAATAATAAAAACAATGAAAAAATGTAGTTTTTGCCTGAGTAATGAGATGCATGAACACATTTAGATTTCTTTTTTTCTTAAAAGGATATTTCACTATTTGTTTTGAAGTTGCAGTATTTGTAGTGATATGTATCTAAACTGCCTCTTTTACAATTGAAAAATGTATATTTTTCCATTTTAGTTAATAGTTTTATTCAGATTTAAAAAGTTGTTAAATTACTTAATCTACAAATTAGTCAAATTTATATTTATCGATAATCAAATAAAAGTTTTTACCTTCTATATTACTAAATAAATTTTAGCATTTTACTATATTACAAAATTTGCTGAAGATTTTATCAAACAAGTTATCCAGAAAACAAAACGTAATTAGCGAGTGAAATTTCTAGATGACATAAAAAAACGCCAAAAATTGGTCGTGAAAAACACAAAAGTCGGTCAAATGTAACGCATAGACAAAAATGGTCTCCAGATTATGTCGTCATTTATTTAAGCGCGAACGTTTGAATCACTATCGTTCTAAAAACATACTTTAAAAAAGTCGCTCTTATTGCACTTATACATAAGGTTAAAATTATTATAGCTTAACTTTAACCGAATAAAATTCACATATGGAAACACAAATAAAGTATAAAAACACTCTACTACAATACTCTAGACATACAATACTGGCTCATACCGGATATCGCTGTAGGATGCAGAAACCCCAAGAAATCTCTTGGGTAATGACCTACAGGAACACGGAGATCTTGACTTAATTGTCTGAATCGCATGGATGAGGCACCACTCTAAAAATCTTCCGAATCCCAAAGGATTCGCTGTTTCCAAGGGATTTCTAAGTGTGCGCAAAAGGGATGCATGACCTGAGGGAAGTCTGGCTACTAGCGACAAACCTTGGGGAACCTGGCACACCACGTTGTATGTAGTCTTCTATGTGTATGGGGCTCTGCATATAGCGACATTTATTTTCCTACTACTCCTGAGACTCTTTATAGAAGACCTAAACGACTCAACAAAAAAATCAACGGGCTCAGTTGCTGAGATCGTATAAAAGTTTTCCAAGCGGAAAAACCAAAGCTTAGCTGAAAAGAGGAGGATTCGCCATCTTAGAGACCTGGCACGAAGATTAGCTTCACGGACTCAGCTTCAAACACGAAACCTCTCCGCGGGGCACTCTCACGGAAACCTAGAGGTGCTGAGGTGCAGGTACCGCAGCAAGGAACGCCCCCTAGCCTCAAACACAAGGCAAAGAAGCCGAGACTCTTTGGCAATATTTTGCTAGAAGTGGCTCCGCATTTTCGCGTCTGCATCTATGAAGAGGGTTTTCGACACAGGCTCCTCACAGCTGCAGAAGTCAACGCGATTTATGTTAGGGTCGGAGAATCCATGGAAATGACCATAAAAAGATCCGAAGAAAACGAGCACATCTCAAGGTTCTAGGGTTTCCAGTTTCTGCAAGGGGCACTTTTCGTAAACTGTCTCGACGAGGGCTCCAGAAACTAGTTGTACGAGCTGATACCCTACTTTCAGCTCGAGGGAGTGTCCCTCCAGATCACACCGGCAGGAGACATTCCTAGACGTAGACGGCCTATCGTCTACATTTCGGGGTCTGAAATGACTCCGGAAGTAACTTTGGCTCGTCTAGAAAAACAGATCCCTGGCCTGGGCAGTCTATCTTGGCTTGTCTACGGATCGGAGTGGATTGGGTTTACGATAACCTGCATCATTGTAAGGCTCTGAGAGCGTTTACTTAAGCCTTTCAGGGCTTTACAATTTTAGCCATACTATCTTCTGGTCCGGGCAACTGTAAAGTTGCTAGGAACGGAAGTTAAGATAGAAGAGAAAACAGATAAAACAAATAAATCAGAAAAAACTAGACATGCCTAGTGACCGTCTCCCCATAGTTCAAATCAACTTGCACTATAGCATCGAGGCTTCCGGTTGTTTTATCAGGAGGACAAATGCGTAGTGTACGGATATTGGTCTCCTCCAGGAACCCTAAATTTCAGAAGAGCGTGTAAAGGGTTTACATGCCCGAGGAGGCTCAATTTTATCGAGTCCCTTGAACTGCAGACTGAGAGCTGGTCTCTCTTCTCAAACAGAGTGGATGCTTTGTCATTACGGAAACTCTGCTCTAGAGATGTTGTAGCAGCCAAGGTCACCTACAAGAAGAAAGGACAATCGTTGTGTGCTCAACGTACCTTTCCTATGACTCTGCAATATCTCCACCATCACGTGAAATGGTGGATGTCGTTAAATGCTGCAGGTTCAAACGTTAGCTCTTCATCATAGAGTGCGACGCGAACTTGCACCACACTGTGTAGGGAAGTTCAGACGTTAATGCCCAATGAAAAGAATTTTTAGGATATATTGCAGCATCAGGCCTAGACGTCCTAAGTGTCGGGCAAGAACCAACCTTCCTCACTTCGGTAAGACAGAAAGTCATTGACATCACAGTGGCACCAATAAACGTAGCCCGTGATGTCTAAGAGTGCCATGTATCGATAGAGCTGAGTGCATCAGTTCATCGATACAAACGCTTCCTACGTCCAAAAAGATGCCATACTTAGCGCGCAATACCGAAACCCTAGAACTACCGAATGGGTCTTATATAATGAGGCACTTTGAGGTCGCTGAAGATTAAATGCTACGCTGACGCTGAACTAGCGTCAGAAAAATTACAATAAGCCATTATGAAATCCTACGCAAAGAGCTGTTTTTTACGCAGCCCGCGTAAGTACAAATGTGCCCCTTGGTAATACCCTGTTCTCGAAAATCTGTGAAAAAAATCGAGGAAGCTCTGGAACAGAGCTAGACTTGTTAACACTCCCGCCACCTGAGAACTTTATAATAGAAATGCTCAGCGTGTGTTCAAAGCTGCATTACGTCGCAAGAAAGAGAGATCTTGGAAGGCTCACTGTGAGAGATTAACTACGCTCTCGCAGGCAACGAGTCTACAAAAAATCTTATCAAAAGACTTGTCTACAAATTTGGGCTTATTACGTTTGCTGTCTGAGACTTTTACAGTAAGGGAGGGCGACACTCTTGAGCAGTTATTACAGACGCACTTTCCCGACTCATTACAAGTTGAGGATGATCCTGAGTTAGAAGTAAGTCTGAAGACTGCACCTAGCAGCGCCTGGAAATTTGCCACTTAGATGATCACGCCAGATGAGATCAAATAGACAATGGAATTATTTGCACCATATAAGTCGGCGAGGATAGATGGAATTGTACCTGCTCTCCTCCAAAAGGAATGAAAGCATCTTGTTGGTTCAATGACCCGACTTTTTAGAGCCTCTCTTGCACTGAGACACATACCAGCGGTCTGGAGAAAGATCAAGGTAGTGTATATTCTTAAGCCAGGACGTGCCACGTACGTCGAGAGTAAGAGTTTTAGACCAATTAGCCTAACATCGTTTTTATTAAAGACAATGGAAAAACTAATCTACAAACGCATACGAGAGAAGGTGCTCGGAAACAATCCGTTGCATTTCAACATACATGAGTATATCACAGGACGGTCTATCAATTTTTGCTTAATTAGAAATGGTTGTTTTTGAGGTGCGGGTAAAACTTGATTCACCCGGTACAATCTGACTTTTTTTGGTGCTGCTTGTTTCTGTAAATAATGTTGGGTTGTTTAATATCGACAAGAAAAGTATTGATATTCTAAAAAAATATCTCTGTTTTTTAGGTTTTTTTTTGACAAAATAAATTATGTTTTGACAAAATTAATAATAAAAATTTTGAAAAGTTGTAATTTTCCTATAAGTAACATGCTGCATAATAAAACGTAAATGCATTTTTTGTGTTTTCTGTGTGAAATAATTGAAAAGGATTTTAAATAAGTTTAGGGATACGAAAAACTCCTTTTTAAAAACTTTTATTACAAGAATATTATTAAATGACTACAAGAATACTACTGACTTACTAACTCTAACGGGATTATATATAAATTTATTTATGCACACTCAGCACATCACATATGATATGCACGATGCATTTATCTGGCGACGTAATTTTTTCAATTATTTTTCAAACCAAAAAAAAATCTAATATTTGTTTTGAATTTGCAATGTTAGCAATAATACATCTCTAAATTGTTTTTTTCTACTCGCATACGCTAATTATTTGTTGCCAATTAACTGTATTTTAATGATGTTCTTTATAATATAAATTTTTCATAAAGATACAAATTTTAACCAATGAGAACGATGTACTACAGCAAGATTTAAATATTTATCAGATTGCCATAGACTCTTGACATTTAAAATTGTAACAGATCGCAATAGCTTTCAACTACAATCAATACAAAATGAGTCAGTATGGAAAAATATGACTCTTAAATAAAAAGAATTATTCTTTCAAAGATTGTAGAACAAGCCAGAGGCGCTTCAAAATTATTGTTGCCGGCAAAATCTGCTAAAACCTATAAAAAAATTTATTCTCAATTCATAAATTAGAGTGACGACAGAAAAGTTAGCAATTATCTGCAGGACACTGCTTCTGTGGCAGTTCTGCGACAATATTGGTTGATGCTGGTAATGATCTTACATTACTAAAACGCCACGGTAAGTGGAAGTTTTTTATTCTAGTTTACATTCTAATTCTAAAACTGTCATATTTAAATTACAACGTCGTGTAATTAGCATAGCACTTTTACATGGTTTGTTAAGTTGTTTTAAAAAAACAATGTCCACAATAAAACTACTGTATTTCCTCTAGAGCCGAAAGTTGTACAATAATGTTGTGTTTTTTAAAAAAAAATTGTAAAGTTTTTAGGTTCATGTGCTACATACACATTGAGGCATTTTTTTGTGATATGTGCTTTGCTAGAGTATATATTGACGTTGTCTTTACTTTTTCTTGCATGTATTGCATTCATAGTTTGGCACATTTTCTAGTGCTGCGTGCTTTCCTAAAAAATGTCTTCGAACATTTTCTCTTATATTCGATTTATACTCACAGCTATCGCAATGAAACAACTTCTTTAACTTTTTTAAGTTAACATTTTTTTGATATTTTAGTAGTGGTGGTAGTTTAAATACCCTTAAAAATCTCCTAAAAGACATTACCTCCTAAATATTTTCTTCTTTATAAAATACTCTAAATTTAGTGGAAAATGTTTTTTCAAAGACACAAGAATCGGTCAAATAAGACTCCGCAATATTATATGGTTCGATATCAACCGACAAAATCTAAATAGCAGTTTATTATTCCTCAAATTTGTTCAAATTATTATTGTTTTTATATGTACTATTTATATTTAATTATTTTTAAGTTGTGTAAAGTACATACATGGATTAGACTAACACCTAAAAAATGTGAGTTCGATTTTAGAAAATTATTTTAAAATTACTAACAAACTTTAAATTTCAAAAAATAATGATTAATTCTTGAGCTTCCATTTATTAGAGTGCAATTGCAGGTTGAGATCTTACACAATCCCAAGTGTCAGTAAACCGGACATTGAGTCATTTGATAGTGAAAAAATCTTTAAAAGATTTGTTGGGAAAAACCTGACAAATACTCCTTTTTCCAAAAAATAAGTTTAGGTCTTTTTGAGGTTTAAACAGCTAATGCGCCTCAGCAGTTCTTAATGGAATTTTACGAGCACTAAAAACAAAAATCAAAATAATCATTACTTAAAAATTTAGAGCCTTGAGATACAAGACTTACTAGGAGACTTACTGGCTTTGTTAAGAAAAACTTGAAGAATACTTCTTTTTCCAAAGAAAAAATTTAGAAAGTTTTTTTGGAGGTAAAACAGCTAATGCCACAGCAGTTCTTGATGGAATTTTACAAGCACTGACAACAAAAACTAAAATGAAGATAATAGTTATTTATGTATCAAGGGAATAAACCGCCATGTTAATCCCGCGTCTGTAGTGATTTTCCGGTTTCAATTTGCCGGTACAGTAAGATCTAGGTAGTGTTGGCTGGCGGTTGCCAACGACACAGTTTGTTTATGTGAAAAAATCGTTCTGTTGTCAAGTGTAAAATGGGAATTCCCTAGAGAATAAAAAGCCTCATTTTTGATCAAAAACGAGGAAATACACCTTTACTTTATTCCCGCTTAGGAAAAATAATTATTTAAAACTCTTGAGCTTTGAGATGAACAGACACAAGACTTACAAGTAGATGTACTGACAGAGCAAGGTGTCACAATTTCAAGCGTCAGTAAACCGGACATTAAGTCATTTGATAGTAAAAAACCTTAAAAATACTCTTTTTTTAAAGAATAAATTTAGAGAGTTTTTTTGGAGTTACTACAGCAAATTTCACAGCAATTTTTGATAGAATTTAAAAGAAAAATAAAATAATTAGGTTAGCTTTACTTTTTCGTTAGGTCGGTGCAATTTTTTCAAGGAGTTACAATTTCTGGTTGGTAATTAGCAAAAAAAAATTTGCAAACACTTTTAAAAAGAAGAGTTTTTTTTTAATCTTTTAATTTTTTTAATAAAGTTTTAAACATTGTTTTTGGTTAATTTATTAAACAATTTAATGATTTTAAAACATAACATAGCTATTTCTTTTTAAGTCGTTTGATTAAAACTTTAATTTTTTTTCAGAAGATTAAAATAAATAGTAAACCTATTCTAAACAATCTATTCGTTTTGTAAGTACCCAAAAAAAATTTTAAACCGCTTTTTTATCGTCTTTTAAGACACTTGAAGATGGACAGCCTTGTTTTAGCCAATCAAAGCCAAACTACAAATATAGCTATTCTTTATCAGGTTTCTCATTCTAATGCATACAATTTATTTGATATGGTATACAGCGTTATTTACGAGAAAGTTGCTTCTGAAAAAAATTGAGTTGCAACCCATAATACAACTTACAAAAGTCTCTAGCTTCCTGATTAAAAATATATTCAATTTAAAACCAAAAATGCCTTGAATATTTGTTATGTCACATATTGTATCAATTTGTATTTTGAACAAATTTAAACTTGAAAAGTATTGAACCTCATAATGTCTTATTACACAAATTAAGAGAAAGTAGATATGATTCTTATCTATAAATAATGCAAAAAAAAATTAGCGGCTGCTGCTGCTTTGTATTTTCAGCTATACACAAACAAATACTATAAAAAATTAGCATAGAAAGTAAAAGAAAATTTTAGCAAATAGCATTAGTAATACATCGTTTTTAAAATGAAAAACAGCTTTAACAAATTTATTATACGGAGTAGCCATAAACAATTGTCTTTTGAAGTAGACGATAAAAATCGGTTGAAAGCTAAATCTAAGTAGAGTGGCACCTATTAGAATGTCGAAAGAGCATTTCAGTGTTTCCAAAATTTTAAGATTGGCGATTTTGATTAATTCACAATTTTTTAATGACAATAATCTTAAACTTAAACTTTAATTTTGAGCTTCGAGTACAATTTATTTGTGCAATTTGTATTTTCCTACTATTTCTCGTACTTTATTCCTTTATTTACTCCTTAGATTAAACAATATGGGCATAATTTGTTTATTTAGTTTCTAGCGTTTTACGTTTTTTGACTCTTTATTCAGTAATTATAATTTATTTGGTAGAAAAAAAAATTGAAGCTGTAAAATCCGGATCTTTCTTTGTCGAAGAGATTTTGTGTCTGAAACCCGGGCCGAGCGGTTAGGTACCTACTTTTATTCCTTTATTGTTGTATCGTTTGTTTACGACCTGCTAATCACTCTCCCTCTCTCACTTTCTGACATTCTTTTGAGTCTAAATTTTGAGAAAATATTGTAATTTTTTTCGTAAATAGATAATATAAAAGTAAAGAGTGCTTAACTATTTTCAATTTTCAAACAAAATTTCAAACAAATCAATGTCTCATAATTTACAAAATCCTAAAACATTAAATAAGACTTACCTGTCTGGAAAAATATGCTAAATATTATTACCATTAAATAACTTTAAAAAATCTTTTCAGTTGTAAGTTCTTTTAATGTTTATTTACGTACAAATTAGGGCTGAGTTCAAGTTCATATAAGGTTTGTTTTTGCCGCCAGAGCACGCACGCTTCGAAGTACGTGTATAGTGGAGCGAAATCTGCTCGGAAATCAAGATAAAAGTCGTTTATTTTAACTTTTTTGTATAGGACTAGTTAAAACTTTAATTAGATTATCTGAAATGACCAACTACAACATTCTTTCATAGTTCAGAATTATCAAAACTTAAAAAAAATAAAATTCAGACTTTTTTAAATATTTGTGTTGTTTTATCTTTAAACCAGGCTATCTTAGAAACCATAACAGCTATCAAGTTGATTTTTGTTGCGTTTGAATGTAAAGACTTGAGCGATTTTGGTTGTTTGACTTTTGACTGAAAGTATTTTATTTTTATTTTTAATATATTTTTTGATAATATAAATTCGAACTTCCGATATTACGGTAATCAATTATAGACGATGCAAACAAAACTTATTGTTAGGGATAGACCCTTACATTAAGCAAACGAAATGTAGATAAATGATCGAGAAAGTTTTTAGTAAAACCAGAATTAGATTATTTTTTGTAGATTACGAGATATGTTTTTTTTAAAACGGTGACCTTTTGTAATACTATAGTGTGCTGTGAGATGGAGGCTTGTTTGGACTCTTGATCGTAGGTCTTGTATGTACCAGCAAGAGATATAAGGCACGCTTATTAAGTCGTAAAAGTTAAATAGGCGTAAAAACTATGTAAACAGTAGTAAAATTAAGAGCACTTGTTTTTGATATAATCGACCAGCTTTGTATTCGATGTAACAAAGCGTATTGTCCAACTGGACAACTATGTCAACATTTTGTTGCTAATTTATCAGGAGTCTAGATGTCCGTTTGAAACAGGTTTGACATCAAGTTTAAGCTTTAATTCCCTTTTGCCGGAAACGGTAACAGTAAAGTGCTCTCTAGTTAAACGTAATTTTTGTGTTTGTGTTTATTTTGATGGTGTCTAGTTCTTGTGTGTGTATTTTATTTGTTTTTTTTGCGGAGGAGTTCGGTTTTATAAAAAAATTAATCATTTTTTTTATATAAAAATTTTCAAAGACAACCTTGCAAAGTATCTGTGATGTATCGAGAACGATAAAGTAAACCAGCGAAGATTCGAATATGATGAAAACTTTTTACATTTAAATGTTGAATTAGTCGTCTGTATTCTCTGTCTTTCTCCCTCTGCCGTATATTTCTTGATGCTGCCATATATGCCAGAAAAAACATAGATTTTTATAATAACAATGGTGATAATAAAAGTAGTACTGAATTTTGATTCAATAATTTTCTACAAGTGGTTTTATCGATCATTTTCCTCACCTGACAAATGGCTAAATTGATAAATTCATCACCCCGCCATACAACAATAAGCAATCAAAATTTTTTCGTTAAATTGTAACATTTTGTGGCATTAATAAAATAAGTAAAATTAGAAAAAATGTATATTATCATAAATTTTTAATAGAAAAAAAGTTGAAGAAATTATATTTAAAATTTATCAACGTCATCTATATCTTTTACAAAATTGAGCCGATTGTCACAATCTTGATATTTGGGCACAATCGTCACAACATTTTAAACTTTCTGCACACAAACACATTTTTGATATGTACTGAAATGGAGTTTAATAAAAGCTGTACAGTTATTGTAAAAAGACATTAGAAAAATTAGCAACGTACATACAGTACTAAACAAAAGTAAAACAACTTTTCGATTTTACAATTTTGTTTTGTATAATACTTACTGCATACTGGGCTATTTAATACTAACACCCTTAGGGCCTAATTCTAAATCAGATTTACGCCGGTGTAATTTGAGTTGCTAGGGGCAACGTCGTAACTTTACTATACTATTTATATTAGATGGCGTAATTTTGCGCTACTCCGATAGAGTAGCGTAGTGATTTAGAATTACAGCATTAATAAAAAATAGAGGTGCATTATAATTGTTACAAGGTAATATCTTTGGATCTATATCTACAAAAATATAAACATTAAATTTAGTAGAAGTAAAAGTAAAGCAACTGATATTGAAACAAGGTTTATTAATATTTAAAAACAATATTTTGTTGTATTTCCTTTATGTGTATTTGCGATCACTTCTTATGAAATAGAACTCCAAACGTTCTTGAGAACTTTAAACAACTCTTTGGACTTCCGAAGTTTAGAAATAGATTCGTACTTTGGGCAGACCATTTTAAAACTTGCACAAAATTGTCCGTGAAAAATTTTTTTCACAATCTTTGTTGTATGCTTTGGGGTCGTTATCATGTTGAAATATCTATCTCAGAGACAAATTGTCGTCAGCATATAAGGTAGCACTAAATTTTTTAGTATTTCTAAATACTTAAATCGATCCATAGTTTCAGTAATTTGTAGGTACTAAATGTGTTACCCCCTTCGTGTTTAATGGTAGGTACCCAAAGTAAAGCGTGGATCATAACGAGTATTATTCGAAGACCTCTTACCCATCGCAAGCCATCAGAAGAAAGCAATTTCAATTTGCTTTCATCTGAAAACAGAACATTTGTCCATTTATTATAATGCCAATCAAGATGTTCTTGTGCAAATTTAATTCAAGCTGATCTGTTTTTTTGCAAAATGAAGCGTTTTTGGCAAGTATTCTTGCAGGTAGATTATTGGCATCTCTAAAGACGTCTCTAAGTTATACTGTTCCAAACGAATAGTAGCATAGCTAACTTTAAAAGCAAGTCATCTGTTTATTACTAGTCTAATAAAGATTGTATTGTAACCAAGCGCAAGTAATTTATGGTCGTTAGAACCTTTGATAACATCTGAGCAAGCCGCCCAGGGTATGCAGATTCGTCACCACTTTTACCTGGATTTGATCAGCTTTTTGAAAGGGGATAAATCTTTACCAGATTATAAACTCGTATAATGTATATTATTATATTAAACCCGGCAAAAGAATAGGAATCATTTCAACAATTAATTTTTTTTTATGTGAGTTGAAAATATAATTGATTAATTTTTTATACAAAAATTAATTGATAAATAATCCTTACGTCTTTTACACACCACTGACCCGGCAGTATAAACTTATAGTCAGGCAAGACATCATTACGGATAAAATTATCAAGTAATGATGCTAAAAAAGTAAATGAAATGAAATGAAAAAGATGTAAGGAACAAATTTCCTTACTTGACGTCAAGCGTGACTACAAATCGTCTGCCACGCAACTTTGTTCTTGTTGTGTTAGTGTAGTGTCATTAATGTTAAAAAATTTTCGGACGATGTTGCATGTGTTCAAAAGAATTGATTTTTGAATTTCAATTATTAAGTTTGAATTTAATTTTAATAATTTTAAATTTTTATTAAGAGTTTTTGGCACAATTCCAGTGGCCGACATAATCATTGGAAGTATTTTAACTGTCTGCAGGTTCCATAAATTTTTGATTTCGCCAGCAAGTAACATGTATTTTGACATTATTGTGGTGTATGTTGTGTGTATATTGTGTGAATTTAGAACCGCAATGTCAATCAAGTATGCCTGTTTGTCGATCTTTGAAATTAAGATTATGTCTGGACGGTTAGCAGTTATGTTTAAGTCAGTCAATATAGTTCTATCCCAATATAATTTATAATTATTATTTTCAAGATATGGCTTTGGCTCGTATTTGAAATAAGGTGACTTGTTTTCAATAAAACCTGAATTAAACGCCAATTCTAAATGTATAATTTTAGCCATATTATCATGTCTTTTATTATATTCTGTTTGTGTCAATACAGGACAAGATGAAATAATGTGTTGAATAGTTTCTGGCTGAGATGAACAAATTCTACATGAATCATCGTTTTCATTTTTGATTATAAATTTATTATAATTTTTTGTTATTAATTTTATTATTATTATTTTATTATTATGTATTAATTATTATTTATTATTATTTTAGCGGACCACGATCCCTCAAACAAACCACGCTCTCGTGACGGACGATTGACCAGCCAGTTCAGATGTTGACCACAATTTCACAAGTCGGTATCAAAGAGATAAATTATCAAAACTAAATTTTATCATTTTACGCCTGTATTTAACTACTTGCAGTCAGCCAAGTCGCTCCTCTACGTTACTCCTCTCGTTCCGCTCGCTAACAATCGGAGGGTATAAATTGCCCTTGGCCGCCGCCAGTATTTCATACTCATTTTATACTTACGGGTGCATTATCCTCGTAAGTAGCCACTTCCAGACCCCGTCACTCCCTGGTGCATTAACCTAAAGATTTCTCTTCTACGATATCGCTACCCACGGTGCATCAACCCGTGGGTACATTCTCTCTTCTAAAGCCGTTACCTACGGCACATAAATCCGTGGGTAAGCCTACCTCCCCTCCACCAAAAGTAGGAGCCGCCAAAGCCGACACGTGGAGGACGGAAAGCCGATGACGAGAAGCCGAAAACGAGAAACCGCCGAAAACAAAAAACCACCAAGGACGATTATTAGATTAATTATAATAATTAGATTATTAATACCGATTATTAGAAGATTTGTTTTAATTTCAAAATTATTATTTTATTTTCTTTATTTATTTGTACATAGTTATATACATATTTAATAAAATCCCATCGAAAGCCACTCTTCTCTCTCTTTACGTCACCCCCCACACAAAAACAACCGATACAAGTCCCTGGTCAAATCTTTTAGTTGTTATTTTTGAATTCTTTTAATTTTATTATTATTTTACTGATTAAGTTAGCTGCGCCTATAACCTGTACGTGTGGAACTACTAACGGTCTTTTGCTGTAATTAACTAATAGTTGATTACGCTCATCCGACACATTATTTGCTTCCTAATTACAATCTCTTTACTATCCTCCTGGTCAAGCCAGAGACCACTACCACACCGACAGGAAAAAAACAAAGCCAGTCTGGCTGTAGTACTATGGCACACTTAACTCATAACATGAAAATGTACAAAGTACATAAGAACACTGCCTAGCTAATTATTATAAACAAAAAGACTCCAGAAAACAGAACATATTAGAGAAAGAGTAAGTACTCGGTACTTGGTTATTTGGGGAAGCTTCTAAGCATTCTTATCTATTAATTTTCTAAGTCGGAGGTGTTTAATCAGCTCTGCCTTTAATTTAGGGTTTAACCCTTTCTGGTCCGCAGTGGTTTTGATACCGGAATAAGTGTGTTGTAACCAAATATGTACCTTATAATATAAATATACGGCCAACGTCCTATGTCCGTAATGTAACAGAAGTGAGGCAAATCTAATAAATAATGTTCAGTTGTACACATGCCTAACTAAGAAGAGAAGAAGATATGGCATCGTTTTAAGTTATATCTTATGTCTCTCTCTATATAAAATAAATAGGGAGAGACATATATCTCTGTATTTTTCACAGCTTGAAAGAGCCAATCAAATGCTTGTTTTGCGATTCTGCGTATTTAGCCGACTTGGATTAGAATGAAAATAGAGATAAAGATTCCAGCTCGTATAATTCCGATGCTGATCCAATATATTTACCATCAAGTGACGAAGAGGTCTTGGAGACATCAGACGACGAAATCTTCGAACCACCACAGAAGAAACGTAAGACAAGCAATTTCTCGTCAACCGGTATATTGTGTACAGATAGCATTGCATGCTGCTCAAAGAGGCTGCCTATCAAGCAGGACAAACGATCTGATAATGCCACAGTAGACCAGGAAGTGAAAGTTGATTTGGGCGACCTTCCAAATTTGAACATTTCTTTCGTCTAGTCTATCCGATATTGAGAACAATAAAGAAGAAGACCCATCTGTAGAAGATCCTCGAGTATTTACCACTACAAAACATATTTGGACACAGCCAGTTAGAAACCATAAAGTTTTTGACTACACAGAAGAAGCCGGAATAGCGCTGAACTTTGCTGCGGCCCTAGTGCAAGAATTGACTTCATACAACTGTTTTCGATTAGTTTTTGATAACGAAATAGTAGATGAACTAGTTGCACAAACCAACCTATATGCTACACAAGTACTGACTGAGCAAGACGATACCGAACCAGAATCTAGGCTGCACACATGGTTTCTTGTAGATAGAAAAGAAATGCTTAGATTTATTGAGATCATTGCTTATAAGGGCATCGTACAAATGCCCAGCATCAAAAACTATTGAAGTAGGAACGATTTTTTCAGAAGCAGTGTCATTCCAAAAATTATGTCCCGAAATCGTTTCCAGCTCCTGCTGCAAATGTGACATTTCACAAACAACTATCAGTGTTCGAAAGGTAATAGACTGCATAAGATAAAACCATTGCTTGACAATCTAATAAAAAACTATCAAACGGTTTATACTCCCAGAAAAAGTTTTTGCATTAAAAAGTCTATTATACCATTTCAGGGTCGCTTGATTATGAAGCAATACATTTCGAACAAGACCCACAAATATAGAGTGAAACTTTTTAAACACCTGGAATGTTAGAATCTACGCAGAAAAAAAGGAGTATGGCAATGCGTCAGTCGCTACTACGATTGTTTTGAATCTATCACAAGGTCTTTTGAATTCGGGTCGTACAATTGTAGCAGATAATTATTACACAAATCTAGAACTTGTGAATGTTTTACTTGATAAGAAAACCCACTACCGCAAAGAAAATCCATCAAAAGTTACAAAAAATAAGTTGAGAAACGGAGAAGTATTTGGTTTGGAAAACGAACGTGGTGTCTGCATTCTCAAATGGCGGGACAAAAGAGACGTCTTGATGCTGTTAACCAAACATACCACTGAAACCGTGGAAGTACAGAGACGCGCAGGTGTTGTGAACAAACCTAAAGCTATAATTGATTATAATGAAGGTAAGCCTTCAATCGACTTGTCCGATTAAATGTCGAGCTATGGTTGAGCTTTAAGAAAATCATTAAGATGGTACAAAAAGCTTGGTGTTAAATTTATTTTGGAAACAACAGTAGTAAACGCCTGCGTTATCTATAATCAGCTATCCAACAAGAAGATGAACATGGCCAAGTTCAGAGAAGAAATAATAAGAGCACTATTTTTAGAAAAAGATGATGAAGAAACACTGCATGAGCGACAGTTAGAGACTCCGACAAGAAGATCACTTGCAGCTCACAAATTTCTACAAAGGGCCGGTCTGGCTGTGAAAACCAGAAAATACTGTAAGGGATGTTACAGTAAGAAAAGAGCTAACAATTTGACAAAAAACACGGTAAAGAAAGTAATCACTTATTGTGCAGACTGTGCAAATTAGCCACATTAGTGCCTGCCTTGATTTAACAAAATCCATCATAAAATTTTGTAGGTTGCTAGAGAAATGATACTTTTGTTTTGTATTTTTTTTATGTAAAGTTGTTTTGGATGCTTTTTTTGCTTAGAGATGGTACCATCTCTTGTATACTTGAATGAGTTTTATATGTAGTATCACTTAAAATGTAATAAAATGCCAAGTAAAGTGTAAAACGTCGACCAATAAAGTTTGTTATTGTCTTATTTGAAATTGGTCTTGGTAAAAACCATAAACATGGAATCTGAAAGTTGCAGTATGCAACATATTTTGTAATGCAGTGGCAGTCACGTGAGATACATAAATTCCGCATGACCGACTACTTGGCAGATTATGACGGTTTATTGTATCGCGATCTCTAGCAGTCACATATGACCGCCGTGGCACCCACGAATGGGTAAGAGGCGGTCATAAATGCCCGCTCTGGCAGTCAACCTGTTTTAAGCTAACCATAGCAACATTTTTGTTTTTTTGTGAAATTTTTTCTTTGATTTTTGCCAAACCTACATAATTTTTGGTTAATTTAAGTTATATGCATGTTAAACAGATAATAACAGTTGTTTAAAATGTTTATTTTTTTTATTAAAAATTTATAAAGTTAAAATTAAAACAATTCGTACAGCAACATTTTTATTAAAAAGCTTGTTTTATTAAAAAAATTAAAAAAAATACAAAAAAACAAAAATGTTATAGTTATCTTAAATTTTTAAACAAATAATTTTTTAAAATATTGTTTTAGGTAGCATCTTTCTAGTCATTTAATGCCTATATCTTATTTTTTCAAAAGTCTTTATAGTTTAGCCAAAAAACAGCCCGTTCCATACATTTGGTTCATCCACAAGTTCATCCTATATTTCAAAGAGATGCAACGTATTCTGTGTTGTATAACTAGGGCTAAAAATTTCACTTGTATAATGGGTTGCCTAATGTTGGTCTAAAAAAATTCACTTGTCCAAATTTTTGAATAAATGTACTTATTCCTTTTCGGCTGTTTTACTCTTTCTTAATACTTGTGTTTAAACAACAAATAAATAAATACAATACACAACTAGAACCCAAATAACAAATTTCTTAGACGATCATTCAAAAATCTAATTTTTGAAAAGACTAAGCCCTAAAAGTGTCACACTGTAATAATATTTTTAAATAAATGTCTTTTTCCAATTTCAGATGTTTTAAAATCTAAATATTCAAAAATTTTTGAATAGGCCAAGCCTTAAAAAGCTTTACGACAGATGTGAAGACACATTGAAAAATCTGGCTTGCTCTACATAAAAAATAGTGTTCATATGGTCAATGTTACACCTATAAACAGTGTAAAATCAGATTTAAAACCTAAATGGCCACTCGTTAACATTCACATCAAAGAAGTTATCTCTGATGATAAAAAGTCAAATAAAGTAAGTTAATCAGCAAAATGTATATTGTTTATTTAATAAAGCAACCTAAAGTACATATCACAATAAATCATTTCTTATCTAAAAATACTATTTATTGTACTTTGAAAATATACTGTAGCACTTCTTCCATGTATGGATTCTCTCCCAACTTATTAACTTCTTCTTGTGCTTCTTGTTTCAACTCTGCCAGTACTTTCTTGGTGTAATCAAAACTCCCGTATTTTTCTAATAGAGAAACGCAATACTTTTTTACTTCATTATCTTTAGTTCTCTGCCTTAAAATATCTAAATCAGAAAGTTAAGGAGAAATTTGCTGAAGTCTCCATGGAAATGTAAGAAAGAGCTGATTGGTGATAGCCATAGCAACATCGTCATTTCCATAACAAATAATGAACTCTGATTGATGGTTGCTATAGTACAGTCCGGGCCACATAGCAATGAATTTACGTCACCAGCTAGAAATGTCATCTGCGAATCACTACGTTTAAATTCATCCATTAAAGTGAATACCTTATAGATTTTTTAATAAACATTTTTTTTATAAAAAACCCTGTAGGCAACCAATTAAATCTATTTGTTTAATGAATGAATGTAAACGTAGTGATTCCCAGATAACATTTCTATCTCTAATCGATGATGACGTAAATTCACTGCTATATGGCCCCGGTTACAACAAATAATTAGAACAAAAAGTGTATAAAGGATACGAATGACTTGGTTATCATTTGGTTGACTATGAATAGCGTGTATTATAGGAAAGCTAAATTTGCCTTCTGTTAAGTCCTCACAGTAACTTTTGTGTAACATATACTAAAACAAATGATGAAAAAAAAATCTTAGATTAATAGAACTGAATTACATCTTTAGAATATAGATTTAGAAAATCGTCACGAATTTGGAAAAATAGTCCCAAAATACCGGTCAGTTTGGTATAATCAGCCTTATGTTCACTAAATAGTTGCATTAATCTAATTGCTAACATGAAAAGACCCCCAGTTTCTACAAAAAAAACTTCATAAAAATTATAAATTTTTAATAAAAAGTTACTCCGAATGGTCATTTGTCGGTACTCATCTTCAGACGGGCAGGTATAACTATCCCTCCAATAAATTTCCATCCCTTGGCCCCTATGAAGCTCCAAAACTTGCTCAGTGTAGACATTTACAGCCTAGAATAACCAAAATTTAATTTCTAAATAATGCCATCGTGTATCTTAATTATTTAGATCACTGGCTGCATGTCGTAGATAATAACACACGTTCATTCAAATTTAACATTTCCAAAGAACTGTCACATTCTCAAAGCGACGTATAATTTAAATAATTAACTATACTCTAACAAGTGTTCATTTAAATAAATTGGCAAAAGCGCTATTAGATTTTGATAAAAGAAAATGTAGGGAAAATAGATTTCAGAACTTAATATACTGTAACTATGGAAAATATAATAAATAATCATTTTGATTATTTTTGAGTGCGTGTTTACAAAATACCGAGTCATTTTCATTGCTAATAGTTATGTTGTTGTAATTTCCAGTTTCATTTTGTTCTTTCTTTCTTCGTCCTCAGTTTTTGTTCGTTTTTTACATAATGTGACAATTCTGACAACTATCACTGACAGTACAGCAGCCGAATTTCACTAAGAAATACTTCATGTTTTTGTTTTGTCATGGCACCCTTGACAACCTTTTTAAGTGAACACTTGTTATATTCATGTTTGAATTATTTAAATCACCGGCTGCATGTCGGAGCTACGCTGAAAAGGCCTTAAGCCTCAGCAGCGCCTATGTTTGCTCTTAATAATAAATGTCATAGTTTCTAAGAAAAAATGTAAATATGGTTGAAAAAATAAATGATTTTGACTTGACTTGTCGGAGCTAACAACACACGTTTATCCAAATTTGACATTTCCAAAGACACCTGTGATTTAAATAATCAACCACACCCTATACTCGTTATTTACTTCTGGATGGTTAAGCTCCAAAACCCTTTGTAATGCAATAAAAATGACATAATTGGCAGCATTGATAGTGCTTGGCACCCCATAAATTGAATGAGCAACAGGTACACCTCTCCTTAAAATAGAATTATCCTGGATGTCATCCAGACTAAAATTTAAATGAATCAGATCTAATCAACGAAATTTAAATAAATACAGAAGGCTAGCATTGTGCATCATTTCGACAATCTCCACAATTGTTGTTAATTTCTCCTCGGATATATTTAACCAATAATTGAATGCACAAGCCAATTTTGAACGAATATTTTTACCCGGTGTTTGCATGATGTATGTGAAAGGTTGGAGTAATTTCTAAAAATTAATTTTTAAGTAAATGTTAAAATTTCAAAAGTGACATAACCTCATCTTGTGACTTATCGTTGTCTCGACTGTACACACAACAAACAGTTTTTTTAAAATCACCCATTTTACCGTAATTAGTTCGATTTTTTGTACATGATAAAGCAAAAAGTTGTAACTTTGAGGTTATCGATACAGAGCTGCCAACCTCTGGTGACCTTGGTAATGGTAAGTTTGAGAAAGTGAAAAGTACTAGATAGTGCGGGAATTGATTTCAATTTAAATTTGGTGGCACAAACCTCATATTATGACTTATTGTTGTCTCGACTGTAGACACAACAAACATTGCTTTAAAAATCACTCATTTTACCGTAATTAGTTCGATTTTTTGTACATGATAAAGCAAAAAGTTGTAACTTTGAGGTTAACGATACAGAGCTGCCAACTTTTCGTGACCTTGGTAATCAAATGGTGAGTTTCATAAAGAGAAAAACACTAGATAGTGCGGGATTTGATTTGAATTTAAATTTGGTGACATATTGTGTCTTATTGTGACTTATCGTTGTATCAACTTTACACACAACAGTTTTTTTTTCAAGTCACTCATTTTACCGTAATTAGTTCGATTTTTGTACATTATAGAACAAAAAGTTGTAACTTTGAGATTAACAGATACAAAGCTGCCAACTTGTGGTGACTTTGGGAATGGTGAGTTTGAAAAAGAGAAAAACACTAGATAGTGCGGGATTTGATTTGAATTTAAATTTGGTGACATAAACCTCATTTTGTGACTTATCGACTTTACACACAACAAACAGTTTTTTTTAAATTACTCTATTTTACCAAAATTAGTTTGATTTTTTGTACACTCGTTTGTACATGATAAAGCAAAAAGTTGTGACTTTTTACGTTTTATCTGACAAAGCTGCCAACATCTGGTGAATTTTTGGTAAGTTTGAGAAAGAAAAAAGCACTAGATAGTGCGGGATTTGATTTAAATTTAATTTTAAATTTAAACTTGAATTTAATTCAACTGTACACACAACAAATAGTTTTTTTAAATCTCTTTTTTACCATAATTAGTTTGATTTTTTGTACATAATAAAATAAAATGTTGTGATTTTGAGGTTAACTTCTATAACAGAGCTGCCAACATATGGTGAATTTTTGATAAGTTTGAGAAGGAGAAAAGCACTTGATAGTGCAAGTTTTGTTTTGAATTTAAATTTAGGTAATAAAAGACAATTAATATAATACGAGCTTTTCCTTTATTGTTTATTGTTACAATTATTTTCTTAATAATACTTTTTTATAAAATATGTAACACGCAATAATATGTCCCCAACATGCAAATTAAATATACACTTAATTAATATTTAACAAAATTGAATGTTCTAAAGTATAACAGGACAGGACTAGGTACTTAGTAAATTTTATTTAAAAAAATAAATATTTTGTTATTGTTATCAAATATCACAGAATTACTTTATTTCGATCCTACAGAACGTCATAACATGGCTAAAATGATAAAAATCTACATTTTATTAGGTGTAGCCAAACAATCGGTTTGAAAAACCACTGGATTTACTTTAATAGATTATTCAATTTAAGAAAGACCTAAAAAATCAAAGTCTGGAGGTTGCCAGAAGAAACTAAGGTCAAATTTTTTTGCATTTTTTATCATTTATTTACGTTATTTGTCAAAATAACATTATTTATAACTATAAAGACATTATTTATGTGGGGTATGAACTTTGATAAAGGCCATACTTATGCTAACTTGTCTTAGTATCGCTGTATTTGGACCACAGTATAGAAATGAATCAGTATAGCTGAAAAGCTAGTATTCCTTTAAGTTAAATGTGTAAGATGGAGCCACTGCTTTTTAGATTTTCTATAGGCAACTAACAATACACAATTTAAATTTAAAGGACTATAACTTCAAATAATATAATAAATAACCAAAAGACAAGGGTAGGCAACAGATTAAAATGATTTTTATAATACTTTATTTACAATTAAATTAAATTTACTTATCATATACTTAGAGATAGAAATGGTAATATAGATATTTAACCAACAAGTTGGTTAATAAAAGCGACTAATAATTTAAAAGTTTAAACGCATAAGCAAAGGAAATGCGCTTAATAAAGTAGAGATTTTAATATTTTGATATCGGGATAGAGTACCAATAAAAAATAAATTGTTTTGCCTGCCGACCGATTTCGTAGAAACAATTTCAGCCAAAACAGTTTATTTTTTATTGGTCCTCTAACCCGATATCAAAATATTAAATAAATAAAATAGGACGATAAACAATAATTAAAAGTAGAGATTATTAATTGAGAATTAACCAACAAGTTGATTCCAATACTCTTCCATTGATCGCACGTTGTTTAATTTAAAAAAAACTTAAAATATTATACATCGTGCCATCTATCGGTCACTTGACAAATAGAAAGTATGTTTAGTTGCCTACCTTTTAAATAATTTTTGACATTATTTTAAGATTTTAGTTGAATTTGGAACAAAACAGTGGTATTTTACATTAAACTTTTAAACTTATTTTATAATTTCATTTTGCTTTACTTTGCTGCGTCTTGTAACCACTCTTGAAACTTTATTTTTTATTTATTTCACAAATGTACGCAAGCGCATAATGTTGAAAACCCCTCTTTTATACAACAATTTTTCAGAAAAAATTTGCAATAATAATTTTTTTTTTGAAACGATCAACTGAAATAATTATTTTAAAAGGTTATACCACTTTTTAAGGAATTAAGATTTTTAAGAAGGGAGCTGCTGGAGCTAAGAGGTTGGTGCGCCAAAGTCGGGCTTATAGTTAGGGAGCTGGTGAGGCAGAAACTCGTGTGGCAGAAGCTAAATATTATAAACTTTTAATTACAGATACAACTGTTTAATAAATAAATAAATAAATAAGCATGTAAAAAAATTTGTTCCAAATCATTTGCTCGCCTCTGGCACTTTTTAAACTGATAGTTCCTAATAAGATTATTGGGTAAATTCGACTGCCAGACATAATTATATGTTCCTGTTCCTGATTTGAAATTTACAAAGAATATTAATTAGGTTATAGATAACAGTAAAAAAAATCTGCTTAATCTCTATTAAGCGCACTCGCTTAGCTTATGCGTTAAAATGTCTTAATTATTAATCGCCCCTCATTAACCAAATTGTTAGTTAAGGGAAATTTCAAAACTTTATTGTATTGATTAAATTTATTTGATTGATTAAATACACTACTTTTATAACTTTTTGCAAAATCAATTTTTGTATATTATCTCGAGCGCTTTTTGACTGCTAAAAAAATTGTTCAAAAAAGCATGAATTTATGTTATTAGCCCTAGCGGAAACCGCATCTATATAAAACAGAAAACATCTGTGGTGTCCTCGTGAAGGATGAATTGATCTCTGTTGCCATTTAAGATTTTTGATTTTTCTACGAAATAAAAAACAACCTAATTATTATAAAATACAAATTTACTATTTGGCAAAAAATGTCATATACCGAGTGGGAACAAAAGTAGTCTTAGGTACCATATAATTAAACATTTTTAAATTAAAATAAACTTGGGTTATTTATTATATTAGAAAATTACCTTTTATTAAGTAAAATACATATTAATTTTCTAGCGCTCTTGGTTTTACCGGAAATGACTATAATTTTAGATTTTTAAAGAAATCCTGTGTATATTTTTATGTAGTCTACAATCTACTTTATTAGGTGCGTTCGGCTTTGCCACTCCGAGTGCATGTACTCTGTCTTTGTTTGTCTCATTCAGGACAGATAAATTCGTTGCATTATTTGAATTCACGATTTACTAATATAAAGACTGTTTTCATGACAAGAAAGAGCGTACTTTCTACCCAATCTAGTAACTGGGTGCACAAAGAGCGTGTGTTGTTTTGAATACCTGTGTCAAAAAACATCAAGTTTTGGTCATCGGATAGAGATAGTAATATATAGACTCAATGAAGTAGATAAGGAAAGAAGCGGTGCACTCGGAGCGGCAAAGCCGAACGCAGCTATTAAATTTTGAGTCTAAAATATTACTATTTTTGACTTTCTATAAAAAAAATCTGTTAACATTTTTGATTTTTTGTAAACTCTACAAAAACTTCCAAATGAATTTTCAAAATTTTGGTACTTTTAGATTAATAAAAAAAATATATATTGAAAATTGTAAATAGCCACTATTGTGCTAATTCAAAAGTTACACCGGAAAAACTAAATTATTTTAATTTAAACGACTGTATTTTTTATATTTGGACATTTATTGCATAGGCTTTATTTTCAAATATTGTTTACATTGTTTTAAAATATTTTTTTGCAATCAAAACCTTTTACTCGTAGACAGAAATTCGTTTCTATGAAGAGCCATAAAAAATAGCAAATTAGACTAAGTTTTTAATGTAATTTCCAAAAATATACACAGTGTTCTATATGTAAATCAAAAGTTATGGTTCATTTTCATGAAACCGAAAGTACTACAAAGTTAGTCTATTTATTACTCAATGCTGTGTAAGTTTTAATTTTTTTAATTTACTAATTAATTTCATAAATAAATCAAAATTTTGATATTTTTCATTTGCAAATAAAAGTGATAAAATTTTATTTTTTACGAATTTAATTAATTAATTAAATTAACACCAGCCTTAAATGTTTTTTTTTAAATATTTTCATTTAAACATTTAAAAATAAAATATTTCATAATGGAATGAGAGAAAAAAATCGACCACTGAGCGCCCTGGTAACTTCCGGAATGTCATTTTTTAGGTATTTTTTAACTTATGTTGTCAACCAAAATAAATTCAGCGGTTTTTTTAAACAGATTGTTTGCTAGCGCCCGGTCTATAAGAAATTAAAAAGTACGCAAATAATACAATCAATCCTGAGCACTTTTTCGTCCACAACCAAGTCTTTAAAACTATAAATTTACAGTCGTTCTTTTACTATCGTTTCGGAATGAACTTCTCACCCATTTTTGATTACTTATCCCTTTTTCTTTTTTCAATTTTTCATCGAAATCCTGAATTTTTGTTGTGGGTGAAGCAACGTTGTTTGGACTATCCGCTCCAATTTTATCATCCCTTTTTGATTTTCTAGACCTATAAAACCCTAGAAAAATAAAATGATTTATAACAATTGTCAAAATCTCATTTAAAATTCAAATTTGGGGCGTAATCAAAAATAATGGCGGGTATTTGTGATAATTAACTGCTCGGTTAAGAGCCCTATTCGCCGGAATTTAACTTCGCAACTACCCTTAATTATTATTATTATTAAAAATTATTTACCCGATTGCGATTGTCGACATTCTGTGTGAAGAGAGGAGTCGTCTCCTTTGCATCGTTCATGGAAAACGCATTGCTTCCAGCCACAAATAGCGGTTTTAAAATACTGGCGAAATCTACAAATTTAATTATAACATAAACCTCAGGATATAAGTCTCTCTTGAATAATATTTCAGCTTTTATTGAAATCTACATATAAATCTATTTTGAATCAAATTTTACCTTGCATTCATCCAATAATATATCAGGGGATTTACCATAGCATTCGACATAGCGAACCAGTAAAATGCCAGATAAACGTGTTGAGTGTATTTACTGAATATTATATCTGTGTCGTAATAAACATAGAGAAAATAGCCATGATAAGGGAGCCAACAAATAGCGAATATGAAAACCACAAGGATGAACATTTTCACCACCTAAAAGCATAAAATTACTCCAGAATGCTTGTAATCCGTTTTACTGGTTGCATAATTAACACTAGATTTTGCAGAGGCTTAAAATAAGCAAAAATTAATTAAACTGTGTTCTAACTAGATAAAGTTGTAGGTGGGAAAAAATTTAATTAAATTTTGCTTTTATGACATTCTAATGGTTGCAAAACGAACCTCTCATTATCTTTCAACGCTATTATAATAACAATTAGATAAATACTCCATTAAATGTGGGTTAGTATAACAGCGCAAATTTCCCTCTTTAATAAAATAAATTAATTTCTTGGTGCGTTTAAAAAGTACAGTAAATAAGCACTAAATTGCATTTTCTTGCTTAATTATGAGTCGCTTTCTGCTTCTACATTGTCCTTTTATTGAGGGTGTGTTACGCGGCTTACCTACTGCACTGAAGCTCTAGACTTCACGGATCTAAAGAAGCCCTTATCTTCAAAAAATCTCGTTAACTTTTTGGACTTCATTGAAACGGTCACAAAGTAACTGTGCAGTTTGGTATTTAAAGCCGGACAGTTAACGTAACCAGTTATCGTTAGAACTTTAAAATACTTATCTGATATAAATTGTTTTTAAAAATAAGTCCAATGTAAAAATTTCAACTGCTCTTTTGAGTTGCTGCCTGCTTATTTGCATTTTTTACTTTGGAAGATCTATACTCAGTTACATTAGAAGTGTTACACCTAGAAGGAATAATTTTTTGGCAACAGAATGTGTAAATTTAGGGCTAGTTATAGTAACAATTGCGACGGCTTATCTTTGACAGTTCTTCCAAAAAATTTTCTTGTTGGATCTTCTTGATGTGTTTAAATGAAAAGTGGAAATGAAACACCCACTAACACCAAACTTCTTTACTTGATAAAGAATAATTAATGATAAAATTTTGCTCAAGGAGCATAAGGTATTGATATAAAAGTTGTTTTCTCTAGTTTGTTTACAAAAGTCGTTGATTTAGTGACTATTTTCTTATATTTAATTTTTCGAAGTATTTTATCAATAATTCCGGTTTCAAAATCATTATACCTGGCTGCATCTTTGATAATTTTGAGCTCTTTTTTAAACCTCTATTCACTCAAGGGAAAATTAATGAGTCGATGAATTAAGAAATTAAAACTCGCCATCTTGTGTTAGCGACAATGATGGGAGTCTGCCGTTTTCAAAAATTTAGACTTCCAAGTTGTTTACAACTCGGGCACAAGTCTACAAAGTCTTTTCGGTAACCCTAAAGATAAAACAGGGCCTTTAGAAAAGTCGGGGATTTATGAAATTAATTGTAAAGGCAGTAATCAAAAGTATATTGGGCAAACACGTAGATCAATTTACACTAGATTTATAAAACACATGGCTCATCTCAAATTCAATAGAATATAAAAATTTAGTGTTGCCGAACATATTTTTGAGAATGACCACAGAATTGACAAAAATAATATTAGAATTATTAGAACAATCAATAATTGTAAATTTCTTGACGCTTTCGAGAGTCTAGAAATACATAGAAACAAAGGACGTCTAATCAACGCCGATTTTGGTTCAATCCCCACCTCTTCTCTCTTCTTATTGGTTGATAAGAGGGGGAAGTGAAAGTTGGTGGAAGCCGGCACGATTAGTATATAAGCTAAGAATGGTTGTAAACAATTTAGTTTTAATTCCTACCTGTGGATGACAACATTGTTGTCGAAACGTGCGTCATATCAAGTAAAGAAGTTTGGTGTTAGTGGGTGTTTCATTTCCAATTTTCTTTCAAAAAATAGTTTAACTTCTTAGTTTTGAACACCGTTGTCAACGTTTGGACTGGTGCAGAAAACGGCGGATTTGGAAGACGGAATGGCATAATGAGATATTCTGCGATGAATGGCAATTTTGCCTAGACATGTATGATGACCGTCAAACGAGAGCGACGAGATATTAGATTTGCTGATGAGAGGCATGTGCTCAGTATTGTTGGAGTAATGGTTTGGGGGACTATTAGTCATGGAAGCCGTTCAACTCTTGTGCTCATTTGAGATAGTATGACAACTGTGCGTTATGTTGATGACCTTCTACGAACCACTTTAATGCTTTATTTAGATGGCCGTCAGCATGTCTTTTCTCAGCAAAACAACGCACGTTCACATATTGCTAGTCAAACTATAGACTTTCTCGAAGAAGCTGGCGTTAATGTTTTTAAACTCCATCGAGCATGAACGGGATATGATGAGAAGAAGATTGTACACTTTGCACCGTCTTCTACAGACTCTAGCACAGTTAATCTCTGAGGTTCAAGTTGCTTGGAACGAAGTGCGACAAGCAGACATTGACTTTTTTTTTTTTAAGTTAATGTTACTCTAATATTTTGTAGTATTTTTAAATCTTATCGTTTCATTCTTGATGTAAGTCAATCAAATAGCCAAAAAATTACGTTTAAAAAATTATTTCTTCTGGGTGTAACACTTCTTATATGGCTGATTATATTAATGGACATCCGCAAATGCTTCAGTAATGAGACATTATTCTAATTATTTTAATAGTTTTTTTTATTTCTATTTTTGCTGTCTTGCGATCTAGCTTACATAAGGGTACAAAATCTATCAGTCTTGTTTCAATTTTTTTCTTAGCTAGAACGTTTGCATTCACTTTAGAGCGACCCTGTTGTGTTCCTTTACTTTGTAACATTTTTTGCGTAGACAGAGATTGTTGTTACTTTTACATAGAAAATAGTTGTCGTTGAGCTAAAATTGATAGATAATTTATGTCCAGTACTCTCTGCCTCTCATTATGCGATAGGCGTATTGCTCATCACACTCGCTATTCCTAAGAAAACAAGTCTTTAGGGGTTAACCACTTTTGTCAAGTTTTCTTCTCTTGCTTTATGCTAGCAAATTAGTCATTGTTAGGTTACAGTGGGTACTACAGTTTGATAAAGATACCTAAAAACGCTCTCAAAATATTTTGTTGTTGTCTAGTATCTTCTCTGTTCTATGAATTAACTCATAAATGCTTAGTTTATAATTTACCCGGTTGATATGCATGTTGGTGTCGATGTAGAAAAAGATTTCTTAGTAGGACATTATCTCTAATATGTTTGTTATTTAATTATTCAAGAAGAAATGATGTCAAGGTGATCTAGCGAAAAGATTTAGCACATACGTAAGTATTACGCCTGATCTGAGCTTGGAATATAGTATTTATAAAAAAAAGGCAATACAAAATTATAGGATAAGTTGAAACACGTCGCCTAGTTGAAAAATCCAAGTAATAGATACTAAAAAAACGAAGAATTCTAAAAACGATTATTGGAAAAGAAAAAACAATTAAAAAAAACTAAAACTTAAAAAATAATTAGAAGAGATAGAAGAACAAGAAAAACTACCTCTGCAAAAATATAAAAAACAAGAAAATTTTCCAGAAGAATAAGATAATATTTTGAAGTAAAAAGAAGAAAATGAGAAACTACGACTAAAAGAAAAGGACAAACACAAACTTTTTTAGAAGGTATTAGGTATGATGCATTGTTGTTAATAAGTTAATTAATTAATTTTAGAATTATAAAAATGGGTGTAGTAAACAGAAAAAAATTTATCACCTTAAAGCTGGTCTGTATCATTGGTTAATTTTTTGTTAAGGTTTAAAACTAAAAAATCTTGTTTTGAGAGAAGGTTAAAATGTTTTTGCATTTTCTCGCTATCACCCTATCGTTCTGTTTGTAGGTACGTATGTATGTACCTTTTCTTATTGATTAATTTGCCCTCATAATCGGTACAACATAGCCAATAACACGCTACTAAACGAAAATTATGATTATAATCAGTTCTTGTATTGGTTTTAAGGTGTACGGTACGATTGGGCTAAAATTAATCGATCTATTTTTTCAAAATAATAGAGACGATTAATCTAGTAGAGTTCATAAAATGTTTAAAATATAATAAAAAAAATGTTTAAAATATCAAGTAACAAACATTTTTTTTGTTGAAACAGGGCTTTATTACGCACCCAGATTTGTTGTTTAATTTCCAAAAAATCTGCTTAAGTATTGTAAATTAGACACTTTTTCTTAGAACAAACTATTCTGCTTTGTGTTATCAACTTACAATTTTTGATAAAAAAAAGCTTTGTGGTCGGTTCTATTTTACGTTGATTAATACTGAAGCTCTGTTTTCAACAAAACAATTATTTGTCTGCTTGATATTTTAAACATTTTTATTATTTATTTAATATTCTATAAACCTAGTAGTGTTTAACAATCCTCACCATTGTTTTAAAAAAATATCTCGATTAGTTTTTAACCAAATCATAGGTAACATACACCCTTAAAAACAATTTACAATGTAACCATAGAAATGTGATGACATTTCTCGTCAATATGTCTTGCTTCTAAACCCATCTAAATTTTCGTTGTTAATATCTGTAGTTAAGTAAGTACTTGTATTTTACTTTTCTTAGATTATATACAATAATTTAAAGTTAGGGAGATTCGACCAGTCGACAGACATAATACTAAATCAGCAATAATTGTATCTTCTGATTTCACTGGAGCTGTGTGAAAACATTGTGCCCCATCCGTTCGACATTGCCAATTGGTGTGCTCGTATGGCTTCAGGAATGGAACCAATTTATTAACGAAGTTGCTTTTTCTACAACAGTTTTGAAATAAACTACATATTTTTTATTGAGTTTTGATTTTTAATATGTGTTAATATATATAGTTTAATATACATATATTGTGTTTCACTTATTATTTATTAGTACCTAATAACGAAAAAAGAAGCTCTTGCAATGGTACTTTCCTAGAGCAAGCTCCAACATACAATAACTTTGTTTTTACTTTTAACTTTGAGTTATTTTTTGTTAAAAGTTTTATTAACATTAATGTATACAATAGAGGGTGTAACATTGAAAACTTCTACCTCTAATAACTTTTAAACAGGTAAAAATAAAAAATAAAAACCATTTCTACAGTATCAAGGATATACTACAGTATCAGTACATATTACTACAGTATCAATAGGTAGGGTATGTTATTTGGTCTGTAGGTATTAAAGTATTAGCATCTCAGCTCCAACTTTTACAAACTTTAATGGAACCATTAAAAACTTAACTCGAAAAACCGTTCAAAATGTTATTTTTGAAAATCACGAAGAAACATTGATTAGAACAGTGCCCCCTTTCTGAAATAAATTGTATTCTTTTTAAAATTGGATAGGAACTTAAGACCAAGCAAATTTTGAATTTACTGTTAGGGTTTTCCAAGTGCTGTCATACAGTCTGTGTTGATGTACTACCCAGACACTTAAAGAAATTTAACTAAAGTCTTACTCATATTTGTTTTTCAAGTAGTTTTATGTTCGTTTTATAAACCTAAATTCGTACTACAAAAATGACGCCATGAAACGCGTTCTTCAACTCCTCAAGCTGCAAGCTAGGGTTCTTTTCGTCTTTTTAGTGTTTTTCTGCAAGTTGTCCTGAGGCTTGAAAGACTCTTCTTGTAGAACATTTATTTGTCCTTTGTCTTCTTTTAAAGACTCTGGTCAGACTTTATGTACGATTTATATTCCAACTTTTGGATTTTATCTCAAGGATTGTCTTTTATAAAGATAACAAGTTGTTGTCTTTTGGGATCTGGAAGTTTTTTAACCTCTTTTCAGTTTTTTGTTTAGAAAGATAATCCTTTGCACTTTTGGTGGTTTCTCACTGGAGCCTGGTACATGATCCTGAGAGATTTTTTATTGTTTTTGGTGTTAATTACACTTATTTTCGTGTTTTTCTGTGGTCAATTTTTTGCCACCACGCATCTCAACTAGTCCGCTGTAAACTGGTTTCATAGAGATTAACGGTAATGTCTGTAGCCCAGGTTCTCCCACTCACAATTTGTCAAAAAGTTTTAGCAATTGAACTTTAATAAGGTCATCTTGTTTTTAGTTTTTTGGGATTTTTTTTCTATGATGGTTAAACAAACATTCGATACTGCCCTAGAAAACGAAATAGCTGGTTTGACAAGTTCTGCTTTCCTTTGTTGGCTGAGCTTTAGATTTTGGAGTGGCTACCTTTGTACCGTTTTTTAAAGGAAGAGGAGGAAGAACTTAGTTTCTGGGTTTTCTACTCTTCTGTTCAATTTTTTTGATTTTGGTTTCTTTGCAAGTCTGTCCACATTTGTTAGAATTTGGTGTTTTTGCCGGTTCTACTGCTAATAGAAGCAGTTAAGCCACGGTTTCTGTCTTCTTGTCCATCTTCACCAAGAAGTTCCCAACAAGGGGTACTGACAGATTATCGACCCATTGCTTTCTTAACGTAAACTCAAAAAAAGACTTGAAGAAAACAAAAGGTTTAAGCACATAGCAGTATGGTTTCCAAGAAGATGCTGTAGAAAGAGTCATGGAATTGGCAAAATGGGCCAAATTTGGTAGAAAGAAGACAAGAAAATGATGCGTTTTTCTCATCTTTGACGTGCGAAACGCTTTTAACTCAGCAAATTGGAAATCTAATAAGGGTCCTAAGAAAAAGAAGCATATTTAAATATTTAAAGAGAATAATAGGCAGTTATATAACAAATACGAGTATAGACATAGGAAACGTACAAGCCATAAAAGCGAAATTTTACAGTTATCAGAGACTGCCCAAGATCAATTTTAGATCAATGATCTAAGAGACAAAAAAAGTGAGAGAACACACAACAAACACGAAGCGCGTGAGCTGTTTATTATAGAGTGGCAAACTCAATGAAACACAAGTACTAAGAATGATGAACCTACCGGCTATATAAAACTCTATATAAAACAGCGAATAGAGAAGAAAAAATACGCTGGACAGGTAAATTACTACCTAACCTAAATACTTTTGGGGCATGGAAATTTTCGATGGTATCTGCAAAACATGCATCGAGCAGATGACGACATATGCGATTCAGAGACAGTAAAACACCAAAAGATGGGAAGGCATCCGGGATTAGCTAAAACTGCTCGTAGAGGAGAAAGTCAATCCAGACAAAAACGTAAAAGTATGCTGAAAAGCAATGATAACTAGAGAATAATGCAAAGCAGCGCTGAGGAGATCCTAAAAACCAAAGTAGAGGTCAAAAAAAGGGTGCTTGTAAACAACATAAAGAACCTTATTAAATATAAAGACAATTCGCTTTGAGGCCAACTGTCAATGCCGCAGAAAAAGGTAGACAGTACGGGTTTAAGGCCGCGAGTTTGCTAAGGCTAAGAGCGCTGGAGTGGCGCAGGAGGAAGTTTAGAAGGACGGATCACAAACATGTCATCCTGATGCAATGTCTAGCGGCGATTCCGGGGTGGCAAGTAACTAGGAGAAAGCGGAGAGACCAATTCATCCTTAAGGACGAGTCTCACGGCAACGGACGGGGTGGAACTCATTGTAGAAAAAAAAACAAGAAGTTTCTATGTATTTATTGTGTTCATTGCGTCTCACAGCGATCTACGGTTTGAATCACGAGCTAATCCGTGACAACGACTTTAAGTTGGTTGAGCTTAAATTGTAAAGAGACGCACAGAACGCGCGCTCTCTGAGGTAAGAGATAAGAAAACACTAAAGTTTTCGGCGTTTATTTTTTTAAGTAAATTATTTTTTAAGGTGGGTTTTGCAGCGCGGTTTTATTGTATGGTCGTCTTGTCTGCCACGGGAGATGCACCAGATAGCTAGTACAACCACTGTGCTATAACCATGTGAAGTTGTACGTGAAAAAAAAATTGTATTTATGGCAGCATTTTTATGGTTGCAAAACGAGTCTCTCATTATTTTGCTATAACAATAATAATTAGTTAAATGCTCGGTTAAATGTGTATTAATATAACTGCGCAAATTTCACGCTTTACTAAATGAATTAAATTCTTGGTAAGTATGTTTAAAAAAGACAGTAAATGAACACTGAAATGCACTTCTTTGTTCAATTATGAGTCGCTTTTCCGCCTCCACATCGCGCCAGTAATTAATTTTTAGCTAATTTGCAAGTTGCGAGGGACATCTCTAATGGTATATTTAAAAAAATATTTATCTGACAGATTGTAAGTTTTTTCTGTGTTACACAAAGAAACTCTATCTACTCTTCCAAGCGTAACAAATTTTCTGACAAAACTTTTTCCAACTAACATTGTAAAAATGGAATAGTGTAGAGTTTTAAAGAATTTTATTATCACATGTATTCAAATTTGTAAATGAGATTCTGTGGGAGTTTTACCTATATGCAAAGATAATATTAAGGCCGAATAATTCCGTTCATTAAAATACGCAAACAAGACTCGAGAGGTGTTTTGACAAAAGATCTTGAAAACATTATTAAACTTTCATGAGGCCCTATCAATTTGTTACATGCTGAAAGTAAAATTAATTAAAAAAAGGATTTTTCAGGATCATTAACTTTGATTAAAGTAACTTTTAAACGGATTTTTTTGTTAACGAATTGGACGTATGCAGATTACTTGTTTGTTTAACCTGTAGGGTTTTGAAATTTAAATTTCTCTTAACTCTAAAAAAACTCTAAAAGAATCTATTACGGATTTACTCACCTTTCTTTTTGAACGTATCGAGTCAATCTGTCTTTGTGTCATCTCTCCTATAGAACGTGACCCCCAAAGCTCCTTTCCCATGATAGTGTAGGAGAAAGACATCAGTGTAACAGGGATTACGTAAGTTATTATCAGAAAAAACATCTGGTACCTGAAATAAAGTCTCGGAATGTGTTAAATGGAATTCCACACCAATTACAAACTCTAAACTTTCATGAATGAACATGAACAGAATCCGATTTAATTGGAGAAACAAACTTGCGTTTTCTACATTTCTGAATTCTCCCCTTAAATTAAATTTTTAGTTTTTATTCTACGCCAATAAATAAAGCTAAAGCAAACAACTTTGTTGACAATAAAAGACAATATTATTATTTTGTCCAAACACCATAAAGCACTTCTAGACTAATTATAAATTAATTAATTTTCACACTAGAATTAATTTCGCAAGCGTGATGTGAGATCAAATTTCGATAAAAAAATTGAAGCTGCAAATCTTTATTGAGTTACCTGAGCTGCAATCAATAAAAACTGTCTTAGCGTAAAATATTTTTCATATTTTTCAACTACATTTGGTGACTAATCTGGCAATATATCAATTATTATTGACCACTAGGATATAAATCACTACAATATAGTCTGTTAAAGTGTTAAATATCCTGCTATCAGCAGAATGATAAATTGGTGCACGTTGTACACGGATATGTAGCTTTAGGCTATACACATTATGATATATACGTAATGTGTTACTTTGAAAAGCTGATTTTAGTTAAAACTTGTTATTTTCAGGAAGGAAAAACTAGTTTAAGCTATTCTCTTTTGTCAGTTTCAGATTTAATTAATTAAAATTGAAATTCACACATATGCTTAGTTGATTCGATATATTTTACAATCGTAATTCAGGTAGAACAACTATGTTTCAGAGAATCGATTGACAATATTTTAAAATCAATGGAGGACGAATATTACGACTTGTTTTTATGAAAATACAAAATTTTCTTGGAAATGTTTTAATGTTATTCAACTAAGGTAAAACTAACAAGTACAGACATTTTTTAATTAAAAAATCTAGCAAAGGTGTTCCAATCGAACAACAACGTCGAGAAACTGTATACCGGTTTCGGGGTTTTTGCCCCTCATCAGTACAGTGTATCTCGGAGCGTTGTGCTCGATTGGAACAGGTGGGAGAACTCGCTTATATCAAGCGAAGTTCGGCTAGTAGTCGTGTAGACAGACACAGTGTGCCATCTAACGAAGAGTACTGGAAGGTACTGAAAAAATCTAATTTTAAATAAATAATAATTTAATATTGTATGTAGTGCTAGACGAGATAACCGTTGATGAGGTACAATAATTGAACAAAATATTTATTTTTTTGTACAAAATAAAATATTTCACATGCGTTTCTCTTGATGAATACCACATGTACTCTGATCCACTTTCATAATATTTTAATAGTGCATTTTAAAAGCATTTAATAATGACGTTTTTAAAATGCTTTCAAAAACAGTTTGGATAAAACTCAAATTACTTATTAATTACAGCAGAAAGTATAATATACACAGCAACAAAACAGTGTACACTAAGGCTGAAATTCTAAATCACTGCGCTACTCCATCGGAGTAGCGCAAAGTTACGTAATCTAATATAAAGAGTATAGCAAAGTTTCGACGTTGCCCCTAGCAACTCAAATTACACCGGCGTAAATCTGATTTAGAATGAGGCCCTTAGTAAGTTATACACATTTTTTCTAGAATCGTTTAGTATTGAGTACTACATCGTTGATTTATACACTTTTTTGCACTACTCTACTAAAAATCAAGTAACTACGCATTGAGCCAACAATCGGGACCGTCAATTTTACAATCATCCTCAGTTTTTACCGCACTAGTTCCTGCAGAGAGCACAGAGATTTTTCTCGTTTAAAAAAACGGTTTAAAATTAGATTTTTGTATCAGAGCCTAAGTTTATAATAAAACAATGCACTTTACCACTTTTATTCAGATAAAACAACAGAAATGCATTTACAATATTGCATTTAAAGTTTAAGTTTAAGCATCGCTATCTGTGAGAAATTGTGTTAAACATTAAAATGTCAAATTTTGACAGGAGATTTTAGTAACTTGAAAAAAATTTGACAGTTAATTACCTACGTTATCGACGTCAACGCACTTAATTTTTCCGACAAATTAAAGATACATTTTAAAATTATTGTTTTTCGGCATTGTGGAAAATTCGTGCAAAAAATAATATACAAGCGACGTGCGGGAACAGTTTTGCTTTATTCGTACGACATTGTTTACTTGTGCGCAGAGCGCACTTGTGTAAAAACTGTCGCACTCATATGCAAAATATATATTCTCGCACTTATCGTGTAAATAACCATTTTTAAGAGTCGTTTAGAACTCTTCAACACTAATTGCCTTGAAAAGGCGTCTATAGGCGTCCATTAGCTAAGTGTACAATATTTTTTTCTTGTTTACCTAATTAAAATTAGTGAGTTTTATCTTAGAATGTATATGTATTAAAATTATTTATTAATTAATATTTTAGAATAGAAGAGTAGTAATAAAAAAGCTGTTTTCTAAACTTTTCCTAATTTAACTAGAATATGCAGGTTTTAACTACATATAATCGTTTTTTTATGTCAATCAATTATTATTAGTTTTAATTAACTTTATTAAAGAAAAATTGTATTATTATTTAACTAAAACTAGAATTGAGTAGATTTGAACTGATACTGAAAACCAGTTTTTTACAAAAAATGTAGGTTTTAACTGAAATTAAAATCTTACTTATACTAGTTTTTATTAGGAAAAAATAAGACTAGTTTTATAAAGACTAGTTTTTAACTAAAAAGAATCGAATTTTAACTAAAATCGAGTTTATAATAGTTTTAACTAGAGAAAGCTGTTGTAAATTATAGTTTTTAAATGTTTTAATTTGAATTTAGCTGATTAGACAAAAATTTTAGGATAACTTGGATAACCAAAACTAAAGTTGACTAAAGCCGATACTAAAAGCTATAGTTTTTTAGCCTAAAAACCGGAGTTTAAGTAAAATTGGGTTTTTTCTAATACTATTATTAACTAGTGAAAGTGTCTTTAAATTAAATTTCAAACTTTTCAACTACACAGAAAAATCGAGCTCTAACTAAAATTAGTTTTTTTACTTTTTTTAATCAATCAAAGCTGCTTTAAAAATATTGCATTTTTTAGATTTAGATTTTATACACAAAAAATAATTTCTTAGCTAAAAGTAGAGTTGATTATAGACGATAGTAAAAATTTATTTAACAAAAAAGGTCTGGTTTTTGACTGGAATCGAGATTTAAGTAGTATTAGTTGTAAAATTAATTTAAATTTTATGTTTTCAAAATTTAGATTTAACTTAGCTATTAAGACACTCTTAGTTTTACCTAATTAAAACTAGAAATAACTGAAAAAAACTACCTATTTTCTAGTTTTGACAAAAACTCAAAGTTAAGAAAAATTGGGTTTATGTAAAAACGATCTTAAAGTTTTTTTAAATCAAATGCGACGATTGAAATTTTTAGTTTTAACACCGTGGAATTAACTAAACTGATCAGACAAAAAAATTATTTTTTTTACATAAAAGGAGAGTATACTAAAACAATAGTGAAAACAAGTATTTAGCTAATAAAATCGTGTTTTAACTAAATTATTAAAATTGTGTTTCTTTTTAACTAGTAAAAATGGTTTAAATATTATGTTTTAATTTTTTTAACCTAATTTTATCAGACACATTTAGCTTTACATAATAATCAAAGCTAGAAATGATAAATGATAATATAAAATTAATTTTTGTTTTATATTTATATAGAACATGCTTTAGAAAAAGAAAGTTTATATTTGATAATAAAAATTTTAATTGTAACTAAGCTAATTACACTAAAATTGTGTGTTTACCGAGTCAAAGCTAAAATTAATTTATGACAATAATAAAAACAAATTTTTAAGTAAAAAGATCGCGTTTTATCCAGAGACACAAACTATAATGGGATTTCCATTTTAGTAATAGTGAAAGTTTGGACACTGGCCATATATTCAGTTCTGGTTATAGTTATGATTATAGATTATGTTTGCTAAAAATTTTGGTTTGTTTTGATGAAATACACTAGAATGTGATGCTTCTTTTTAGTTGAATTAAAATAAGAAATATAATTATAATATTAAGTTATTTAAAAAAAATTAACTAATAAAAAAATTAAAAAAAAATTAATTTTAGTTTTTTAAACTAATATTAGTTATGATTATAGTTTCAGTTATCTACACTTAAAAAATACTGATTTTAGTTCTAGTTTACTTAAATAAAATATTGACAAATGTAGTTAGAGTTTTTGTTTTTAAAAATATTGGCAACAACTACAGCTAACTATTTGTTTTTACTTTCGATACGTATTTCTGGCTATACACAGTTTCTACAAGTACTATAGTTTTAACTATTAAAGGCAGCTTGAAAATTATGTTTTTTATTTTTGATTTTAAACTTTTAAACTTGTCAGACACTTCTAGTTTTACTTATCCAAAACTAGAAATAAAAATATATGTTAATAATCACTACCTATGTCAAATTAATGATGTAGTTTTTAGTCAATTTTAATTAAATTTTTTTTTATTTTACTTCCTTTTAAAGATGGCTAATTCTAACCGCTTGACAGGTCAGAAAATCGCTCTTGTTTCGCTAGGGAAACAAGTATGTCGCAATTCGTGTCCATTAGATGGAGCTGTATTATACGTCAGCGTCGTCAACTAACGTCTCAAGTTTTTTAAAGTCTACGTAATAATGTGGTTTTTTCTGTTGGAATACAAGATCTAGTAGAAAAAATTACAAGTTCTGTAAATACGAAAGACGAAAGTCAGGTTAAAGTATTGCAAATACAAAAGCCTGGTTTGCCACGAAACATAACCTCAAACTAATGAAGAAAAAATATATAAAAAATTATCATCATCTGTACTGTAATCTATGCTGTAATATTGAGATATCTTGACTGTAATCAACGTCATTCTTATATAAATACCTATACTTTATCAAATAACTTATCGTCACATTTAAAACTGTTCTGTTGTAGGGTCAATGTGATTACACAGTAAATTCTTCGACATACAACATGTTTAACAACAATCCGGTAAAGATATAAAAACTTTGCGGAGTTCTTGTTATTACAGTCAAGTCATTAGGAAATATTTTGGGGTTATTTTGTGGTTATTTTACCGTTAAAAGTTTTTTATTTTAAGTTGAATAAAAAATAATGTGTGCACCTCATCAATAAAGAGGTTTTTTCAAACCTCAAGAAGTGGCCAGCTTTGACTTCATCTCAGCTGGCCATCTCTTCTTTCGGCTTGGAAACTGCCTCTATGTAGCTAAGGTGCACAATATACTATTTGGTAACTAGAGAATTTTATTGGAATTTTTGACGTATTTGATAAGCTATTGGACACAAACACATGTGTGCTTAAAAAAACACTCTTACGTAAAATCCAGTTGTACAAAAACAAGTTTTTAACTTTAAAGATTGTATTTAAACTGAAATCAGCGTTTTACGTAATATATCATTAATTATTTTGCATCAGCTTAAAACGTTATTTAAACTAGTTTATTAGTAAAACAAAAAAGCTTTAATTTGATCGATTTTCCCTAAATTTATCGGCACAATTTCTGATTAAAAGTAAGCCTAGTTTACACTTGATTGTTCAACGAACTGTATACGGTACAATCAAAATTGATGCGAGTAAAACGTGCAAAACTTGCGAAGAGCACTCGTCTGAGACAAGAAGATATCTACTGTCGGATGGGCAACTCTGTTAGTTTCTATTTATGGCGTACAAGTTTGTAATTTTACTTTACTTGACATAAAATTGTCGAAATCGGCTTGATGCGAATGCGGGTTCTGATTAGTATCGCTCAAGGGGAAAACGGATTATTTGATCAATTGATCATTGCGCGTAATCAGAAGTCACAATTTCGCACGCTTTGATTATACCAAGTTAAATAAAAAGCGTTCTCACTTTAATTATCTGTTTCATATTTTTCTCTGTACTTGAAATAATAAATGTTTCTAGAATTGGATACGTTATATTTCAGACAGTCAGCTTTGAATAATTTGTTACTCGTGCACTCAGGAATTTTTAATATCAACTATAATATTTTTGTGTATTTATTACAAAACAAATCTACCAATAATTGCAGCTTTGTGTTTACTAAATTATGCTTTCAGTAAGCATAATTTCATCAATGTGGGCAGTTATTAGTGTCATTATCAGAAAACTTGACATAAGGCCCTCATTACATCGAGTATTTTTCAAGCATCTATCATGTTGTAGACTATAATACCCTTCATTGTGCTAGGATTTGAAGTTTTTTTGTGGTAATTTACATAAAACACTCAAATAAAATTACTCACGCAAAGTCAAAATGAGAGCCTACGACTTTCCCATCTGGCCAAATAAGAATACAACCAGTTCTTTCAATTCCTTTGTATCTGAAATTAATTAATTAAATTAACTTGTAATTGTGTTAATTGAAACTTACTTATTTGTTATTGTGGTGGAGTACAAAAGACAAGGTGAGGCTACAGTCATGCTTGCTACCCAAATGAAAGTAATTGTAATAAGAGAGGACCGCTTAGACATTCTTGGTTGGAGTGGATGCACAATAGCTAAATACCTGTATAAAAAAATACATCTGGTTTGTATTGCTTTTTATTTTAGTTAGGTGTTGAAACGTGGTCCAGATGAGCTTCTCTGTAGGTGGAAATAGTAGTCACACGAGTCCAATTACAGTACTAATTAATTAATTACAAGCGATACTCTGAACCTAGGAATTGTTAGACGAAAATTCGATTTTAATTAACCTATTGTTTACATAATGATAAGAAGACTGAAATTAACAAAAAAAGGTTTCTATGAAGGATCCATATAAAGCAAACAAAAAACATACATTTAGTTTATAAAATCCGACGACTGAATGTCAATGAAGACATGCTTTGAATTTGGTCGAGGATTTAGTTGTGTACAAAATTAAATTGAAGGATGAAAGTGTGTTGGGAATACGCTAGAGTGTTATGAATACGATCAATTAATTGCACTAATGAAAATTTTAGTGTTTTGTCATTTTTCGTGTTTGGAGTGCTCTCAAAGAGAATGAAAAGTAAATGGTTACATTTGCATGACACGAAACTTTTAATTAATTCTCTGATGCAAATGTATTTACATCAATTATGGTTTCGAATTAAAAGACGAGTTTTAGGGATTAGCGACAAAAATGGTGGATGCGCCGGGTTATTAGATTATGTCAATTACAGATTAACATTTAAACCGATTTTTTATACAAAAGTTGAACCCAATTAGTTTAATTTTAACCGTGCTAAAATTAATTTAATTGAGATATTTTAGTCGGGTTAAATTGGTAAAAGTGTCAGGAACCAATAATTATATTTAGCTCGACTTCAATCGGATTTCAAAAATTTTTAATAAATTAAATTTTGTTTTTCTTTTGTTTGTGACATTTGAATTTATTTTTGTTTAGTTTTTGCATTTGTTCACTAGTTATAAACTTTGACGATAGATCACTTACCGCAATTGTTAATTGTCAATAAAAAGTTGTATAGAGGTCCTAAAATAGAGTGCCAAATTGTTTGATACGCTGTTAAATTGGTTTGCAGAAGCATGAGACAAATGCTTAAACAAATTGTTTTGGCGGTTACAATAATGCCTACAATTTAAATAATGGAATTATAAAGTTCATAAAGTTATATCGTCAGATGAATATGTTAAACAAAATTAAGAACAAAAAATACAATAAACTGTTGTATAACTATTGTCTAACAAAATGCAAAACCTTTTGGTCAAAGTTTATTTTAGATGTCAAAGTTTTGGTTGTGGTTTTGTATCTTAAAAACTAAAAAAGACAACAAACAAGTAACTTTATTCTCGTGTCTTCAAAGTTCAAAATTTTCTTAAGAATTTAAAAAATTTACCAAATATTTATGTTTTGGGCCTCGTACCATGTAAATTAAAAGACATTTTTTTCGTGTTTTTTTGACCTTAATTGTCAACGTATCAAAAATTTGGCACGGTTTTTTCGAGACAACTTGTATGTACTCTAAAATCCAAAAATTCGAATACAAAAAATATTAAAAATTTCTAGTGAATGCCAACAATTATGACAAATGTGACTTTTATCTAGCGACACAGGGTTAGAGACAACTGCTCAAGGAGTTATTAAACAAATTATAAGAAAAAAGTCAGTTGATGGCGTCAGCCAGAGTTTGGTTTTATAGCAGAGAATGTTATGTTAATAATAAAAGACAAAAAGGTACAGTAGCAAAGCAATTGTAAGTAAGAAAAGTGTTCTGACTCTTAACAAATTCATTTTCTATATAAATATATTAATTTTTAATATAGTTAAATACCGAGCGATTAAATAAAATTAACAACTTTTGTATTGTAGAATTAAAAAACATAGAGTAAAGCTTGACATAATAGTGCCACTTTGTACTTATTGTTTGCTAATGTGATACGAAAATAAGTGCAGATTTTTTTAAATAACATTTTGGAAAATTTATGTGTTACTATAAAAATATGTCGTTTCAGAATAATGGTAAACATTTAAGAAAGTCATGACTGTATATATTGTAAACAACCTTTAGCAATGTAAACGTGGCGTTAGAGAAAAATAACAAGATATTTGGTTTGTTTCAACAACAATTCAGAACAGTCCAAAAATAGACTGCACAAGCGCATTAGCGTTTTAACGGTTCAATATTTTTATTGTGCATCTTTAGTTCAGTTCTAAACCGTTCTGGACCGGTTCTAAAGTGTTGTTAGAACAAATCTTATATTACATAGAAATGATAAGAAAAACAGTTTATCAATAATATTAGAGAAGACGCATAAAAAACAATTGGTAAAAACTTTTTGTAATAAAAAAAATTGACTTAAAATTAGCTGATTGGAGTAGACCTGAAATAATTCTTATTTGTTTATTTTTTATAATTAAGAAACAAATGCATAATCCTGTTTTTTCTTTGTTTTTTTAGACAATAAAATTTTAAGTGCTCATAACTTTGACAGAAACACAAAACACCTACTAACACCAAACAATACACTTAACACAACGCGCGTTTCGACAACAAAGTTGTCATTTTTAAGTAGGAACTTAAACCGTTTTTATTTCTACCTGAGCATGACAACTTTGTTGTTAAAACGCGTGTCGTGTTAAGTATTGTGTTTAGTGGTGTTACATTTCATTTTACACATCAAAAAGATCTAACAACTAAAAAAAAATTGACAAAAATTAAAATTTTGCGAATATAAAAGGGTTACAAAAATTAAAAAATAATGATTAAAAAAAATTTCACTGTTTAACTATAAATATTTAAATTTTTTTGTAAATACTCAAAAATGACACTATTTTTAAAAATCTAATTTTTTAAATTTTGTTAATTTTTGTTTTTTTTTTAGGTAATAGTTTTTCATTTCTTTTTCTTACAAGCAAATTTCTTGTTTTGTTTTGTAACGGTTGTTTCCGTGTCGGGTTCTGGGTATCGTAGAGAGAGAGAGGAGCGGCTTTGATGGGGTTTTATTGACAATAATAGCTATGTACAAAATAAAAATAAAATAAAATAATACTTCTGAACAAAACAAAACGAATCTTTTACTAGTATAGACACGGCCTCGTCCCCGGCGGTCCCTCGTCCTCGACTCCTCGTCGTCGGCTTCTCGTCCTCGTCTCCTCGCCCTCGGCTCCTCGTCCTCGACGTGTCGGCTTCGGTGGCTCGCACTTGTAATGGAGGGGAGGTAGGACTCTACCAACGGGATAATGCTCCGTGGGTAGCGGTATCGGAGAGGAAGCCCCTAGGATAATGCTCCAGGGGTGGACGGGTCTGGGGGTGGCTACTTACGAGGATAATGCTCCCGCAAGTATGCCAGTATCGGAGGCGGTAGGCGCAATATATAGGCTTCGTTTGTAGGCGAGGGGTATGAGAGGCGTATCGTAGCGAAGCGTTGGTGGTGGTTCTCGGTGTGGTGGGAATTATACCACCACTACTGCCCTGACGTATACGTATGACGTCGCGGTCACGCGGTCCGAATCAGCTGCTGGGCGTTATCTTGTTTTGTTTACTGAATTCTTGGAACGCTTCGTTACACCCTCCTCTTCCTTTAAAAAAAAAAAACTCTTCATATTATGGAGAGTTTTCCAGATCTCCATGCGGTGTCTGCGGTCCATTTGCTGTAAGTAGATTATTAAGGGACGGGTTTAGGACTTTAGAATGGATTTTTTTTTTCCTTCTTCTCTTCCAGTTTGGAATCCACTTGGTTTTGCTCGGCTTCCGGAAAACTGTAATTAGGTTCTGCCGGTGTTCTGCGTTTGTGCAAGTGATGTCATCTAAGTCCACTTTAGGAAAATTCTTTGCTTCCCGGAATTTGATACGGGGAAGCGGATAGGCATCTTTTTGAGGTACGGAGTCGGTGTTTCGGAAATCGATGTATAAACTATTCTTCTTACCGTCTTTTTTGTCAGCCAGGACAATTGGAGAGCTCCAAGGACTCTCAGACGGTTCGATGATGTCTTCCTGCATCATGCGGTCGACTTCTTCATCAACAATAGCTTGCATATCCTTCACAGCTATTTCGCTCTTGATGAATTCGTCTTCTACAGCTGCGGTTTCAACTGTATCGGCACTGGAAATTTCGGTTGACACCTGGGCTGGCGGGGACCCCATGTTCAGCAAAATTCGGCCTTGGTGGGAAATTTCACCGGATTGAAAATTCAACACCATTTGCTGACCCATGATGAAGTCTAACCCAAGGATTATCGGACTCGTTAAATTCGGACAAACTAAGAAATTCCATTCAAATTCCAGATCATTGGCCTGAAATTTTATGTTGTAGGAAATGTTAGTATCTACGGTTACCCCATTGGCCATTTTCGCCTGCATTCTGGAAGTCAAAACCTGTGGCTGCATCCCTTGGTTTACACAATAATCGGCCGTCTCTTCGCTAATATATGAGAGCACAGAACCAGTGTCAAACAAAGCGGGAATTTCCTGGTTAGCCACGGAGATTTTCCAAATGATGCGATTGTCATTTTTGGGCTGGGGTTGAATTTGTGTTATCGGTTTTGAAGTCGGTGTCGGTAGCATTTCGGTCATTTTCGGAGTCGGTGTCGGTACTATTTCGGTCACTTTCGGAGTCGGTGTCGGTAGTATTTCGATCCTTTTACGGGGGCTGCTCGGAGCCATTTGGGGCACAGTCCCCTCGGAGTTTGACGTCTTCGTCTTAATACAGTGGCATTGATGGGTCATTACCCCCTGTAAGCCACACCGCGAACAGAAATGTTTTGGGGGTTGCCTATATGTGAACCTCATATTTTTCTGATCGATTTTTGGGCGAATACCTGAAATCTGTCGTGGTTCGTATGTCTCCTCCGGAAACTCGGATGTCATCCCCGTCCAGTTCGAACTGGTAACCATACAATTTCTCGGCTCGAACTTGTTGGCTTTCAGCTCTCGAGCTAGACTCTCATACTCCTGCACTTGGTCCAGCAGGTCCATAAGGGAATTTACCTCGTTCCGGCGAATGTATTGGCGATACTCTGGGAGCAGGTGTCTGTAAATGCAAGACAGTTCTTGCGTTCTGCTCCAGCCACCATGTCTTCGGATCAGAGTCTGCAGGTTTGTTATAAAATCACGACCATTTTCGTGCGGCTCTTGGAACCTCCGGAAAATTTCTTCCTTCAAGCTTTCTCGGTACTCTCTCGGAAAATAAAACGCTTCGAAAATTTCAATAAAATCGTCCCAAGTGCGGATAGTATGCTTATAATTACGGTACCATAAAATAGCTTGATTTTTTAACAACATGGGCAGAGCACGTACCAGTTGTTCCTTTTCGATCATGTAGGTCTCCGCCAGCTCTTCGATTCGCTCGATGAAAGCGACGGCGTCGGTTTTTCCGTCGAAGGTGACGTTCCATTTTCGGACTTGGTTCAACAACTCACTATCTGTCCACTGCCAGGTCTCCATTCCACCATCTTTTTGGCTGGCTTCTTTTCCTTGCTCTCATGTACCCTGTCTCAATAAAGTCGATTTTCTTCGTACTTGCTACTCGGGCGCCAAATTTGTAACGGTTGTTTCCGTGTCGGGTTCTGGGTATCGTAGAGAGAGAGAGGAGCGGCTTTGATGGGGTTTTATTGACAATAATAGCTATGTACAAAATAAAAATAAAATAAAATAATACTTCTGAACAAAACAAAACGAATCTTTTACTAGTATAGACACGGCCTCGTCCCCGGCGGTCCCTCGTCCTCGACTCCTCGTCGTCGGCTTCTCGTCCTCGTCTCCTCGCCCTCGGCTCCTCGTCCTCGACGTGTCGGCTTCGGTGGCTCGCACTTGTAATGGAGGGGAGGTAGGACTCTACCAACGGGATAATGCTCCGTGGGTAGCGGTATCGGAGAGGAAGCCCCTAGGATAATGCTCCAGGGGTGGACGGGTCTGGGGGTGGCTACTTACGAGGATAATGCTCCCGCAAGTATGCCAGTATCGGAGGCGGTAGGCGCAATATATAGGCTTCGTTTGTAGGCGAGGGGTATGAGAGGCGTATCGTAGCGAAGCGTTGGTGGTGGTTCTCGGTGTGGTGGGAATTATACCACCACTACTGCCCTGACGTATACGTATGACGTCGCGGTCACGCGGTCCGAATCAGCTGCTGGGCGTTATCTTGTTTTGTTTACTGAATTCTTGGAACGCTTCGTTACACCCTCCTCTTCCTTTAAAAAAAAAAAACTCTTCATATTATGGAGAGTTTTCCAGATCTCCATGCGGTGTCTGCGGTCCATTTGCTGTAAGTAGATTATTAAGGGACGGGTTTAGGACTTTAGAATGGATTTTTTTTTTCCTTCTTCTCTTCCAGTTTGGAATCCACTTGGTTTTGCTCGGCTTCCGGAAAACTGTAATTAGGTTCTGCCGGTGTTCTGCGTTTGTGCAAGTGATGTCATCTAAGTCCACTTTAGGAAAATTCTTTGCTTCCCGGAATTTGATACGGGGAAGCGGATAGGCATCTTTTTGAGGTACGGAGTCGGTGTTTCGGAAATCGATGTATAAACTATTCTTCTTACCGTCTTTTTTGTCAGCCAGGACAATTGGAGAGCTCCAAGGACTCTCAGACGGTTCGATGATGTCTTCCTGCATCATGCGGTCGACTTCTTCATCAACAATAGCTTGCATATCCTTCACAGCTATTTCGCTCTTGATGAATTCGTCTTCTACAGCTGCGGTTTCAACTGTATCGGCACTGGAAATTTCGGTTGACACCTGGGCTGGCGGGGACCCCATGTTCAGCAAAATTCGGCCTTGGTGGGAAATTTCACCGGATTGAAAATTCAACACCATTTGCTGACCCATGATGAAGTCTAACCCAAGGATTATCGGACTCGTTAAATTCGGACAAACTAAGAAATTCCATTCAAATTCCAGATCATTGGCCTGAAATTTTATGTTGTAGGAAATGTTAGTATCTACGGTTACCCCATTGGCCATTTTCGCCTGCATTCTGGAAGTCAAAACCTGTGGCTGCATCCCTTGGTTTACACAATAATCGGCCGTCTCTTCGCTAATATATGAGAGCACAGAACCAGTGTCAAACAAAGCGGGAATTTCCTGGTTAGCCACGGAGATTTTCCAAATGATGCGATTGTCATTTTTGGGCTGGGGTTGAATTTGTGTTATCGGTTTTGAAGTCGGTGTCGGTAGCATTTCGGTCATTTTCGGAGTCGGTGTCGGTACTATTTCGGTCACTTTCGGAGTCGGTGTCGGTAGTATTTCGATCCTTTTACGGGGGCTGCTCGGAGCCATTTGGGGCACAGTCCCCTCGGAGTTTGACGTCTTCGTCTTAATACAGTGGCATTGATGGGTCATTACCCCCTGTAAGCCACACCGCGAACAGAAATGTTTTGGGGGTTGCCTATATGTGAACCTCATATTTTTCTGATCGATTTTTGGGCGAATACCTGAAATCTGTCGTGGTTCGTATGTCTCCTCCGGAAACTCGGATGTCATCCCCGTCCAGTTCGAACTGGTAACCATACAATTTCTCGGCTCGAACTTGTTGGCTTTCAGCTCTCGAGCTAGACTCTCATACTCCTGCACTTGGTCCAGCAGGTCCATAAGGGAATTTACCTCGTTCCGGCGAATGTATTGGCGATACTCTGGGAGCAGGTGTCTGTAAATGCAAGACAGTTCTTGCGTTCTGCTCCAGCCACCATGTCTTCGGATCAGAGTCTGCAGGTTTGTTATAAAATCACGACCATTTTCGTGCGGCTCTTGGAACCTCCGGAAAATTTCTTCCTTCAAGCTTTCTCGGTACTCTCTCGGAAAATAAAACGCTTCGAAAATTTCAATAAAATCGTCCCAAGTGCGGATAGTATGCTTATAATTACGGTACCATAAAATAGCTTGATTTTTTAACAACATGGGCAGAGCACGTACCAGTTGTTCCTTTTCGATCATGTAGGTCTCCGCCAGCTCTTCGATTCGCTCGATGAAAGCGACGGCGTCGGTTTTTCCGTCGAAGGTGACGTTCCATTTTCGGACTTGGTTCAACAACTCACTATCTGTCCACTGCCAGGTCTCCATTCCACCATCTTTTTGGCTGGCTTCTTTTCCTTGCTCTCATGTACCCTGTCTCAATAAAGTCGATTTTCTTCGTACTTGCTACTCGGGCGCCAAATTTGTAACGGTTGTTTCCGTGTCGGGTTCTGGGTATCGTAGAGAGAGAGAGGAGCGGCTTTGATGGGGTTTTATTGACAATAATAGCTATGTACAAAATAAAAATAAAATAAAATAATACTTCTGAACAAAACAAAACGAATCTTTTACTAGTATAGACACGGCCTCGTCCCCGGCGGTCCCTCGTCCTCGACTCCTCGTCGTCGGCTTCTCGTCCTCGTCTCCTCGCCCTCGGCTCCTCGTCCTCGACGTGTCGGCTTCGGTGGCTCGCACTTGTAATGGAGGGGAGGTAGGACTCTACCAACGGGATAATGCTCCGTGGGTAGCGGTATCGGAGAGGAAGCCCCTAGGATAATGCTCCAGGGGTGGACGGGTCTGGGGGTGGCTACTTACGAGGATAATGCTCCCGCAAGTATGCCAGTATCGGAGGCGGTAGGCGCAATATATAGGCTTCGTTTGTAGGCGAGGGGTATGAGAGGCGTATCGTAGCGAAGCGTTGGTGGTGGTTCTCGGTGTGGTGGGAATTATACCACCACTACTGCCCTGACGTATACGTATGACGTCGCGGTCACGCGGTCCGAATCAGCTGCTGGGCGTTATCTTGTTTTGTTTACTGAATTCTTGGAACGCTTCGTTACACCCTCCTCTTCCTTTAAAAAAAAAAAACTCTTCATATTATGGAGAGTTTTCCAGATCTCCATGCGGTGTCTGCGGTCCATTTGCTGTAAGTAGATTATTAAGGGACGGGTTTAGGACTTTAGAATGGATTTTTTTTTTCCTTCTTCTCTTCCAGTTTGGAATCCACTTGGTTTTGCTCGGCTTCCGGAAAACTGTAATTAGGTTCTGCCGGTGTTCTGCGTTTGTGCAAGTGATGTCATCTAAGTCCACTTTAGGAAAATTCTTTGCTTCCCGGAATTTGATACGGGGAAGCGGATAGGCATCTTTTTGAGGTACGGAGTCGGTGTTTCGGAAATCGATGTATAAACTATTCTTCTTACCGTCTTTTTTGTCAGCCAGGACAATTGGAGAGCTCCAAGGACTCTCAGACGGTTCGATGATGTCTTCCTGCATCATGCGGTCGACTTCTTCATCAACAATAGCTTGCATATCCTTCACAGCTTTCGCTCTTGATGAATTCGTCTTCTACAGCTGCGGTTTCAACTGTATCGGCACTGGAAATTTCGGTTGACACCTGGGCTGGCGGGGACCCCATGTTCAGCAAAATTCGGCCTTGGTGGGAAATTTCACCGGATTGAAAATTCAACACCATTTGCTGACCCATGATGAAGTCTAACCCAAGGATTATCGGACTCGTTAAATTCGGACAAACTAAGAAATTCCATTCAAATTCCAGATCATTGGCCTGAAATTTTATGTTGTAGGAAATGTTAGTATCTACGGTTACCCCATTGGCCATTTTCGCCTGCATTCTGGAAGTCAAAACCTGTGGCTGCATCCCTTGGTTTACACAATAATCGGCCGTCTCTTCGCTAATATATGAGAGCACAGAACCAGTGTCAAACAAAGCGGGAATTTCCTGGTTAGCCACGGAGATTTTCCAAATGATGCGATTGTCATTTTTGGGCTGGGGTTGAATTTGTGTTATCGGTTTTGAAGTCGGTGTCGGTAGCATTTCGGTCATTTTCGGAGTCGGTGTCGGTACTATTTCGGTCACTTTCGGAGTCGGTGTCGGTAGTATTTCGATCCTTTTACGGGGGCTGCTCGGAGCCATTTGGGGCACAGTCCCCTCGGAGTTTGACGTCTTCGTCTTAATACAGTGGCATTGATGGGTCATTACCCCCTGTAAGCCACACCGCGAACAGAAATGTTTTGGGGGTTGCCTATATGTGAACCTCATATTTTTCTGATCGATTTTTGGGCGAATACCTGAAATCTGTCGTGGTTCGTATGTCTCCTCCGGAAACTCGGATGTCATCCCCGTCCAGTTCGAACTGGTAACCATACAATTTCTCGGCTCGAACTTGTTGGCTTTCAGCTCTCGAGCTAGACTCTCATACTCCTGCACTTGGTCCAGCAGGTCCATAAGGGAATTTACCTCGTTCCGGCGAATGTATTGGCGATACTCTGGGAGCAGGTGTCTGTAAATGCAAGACAGTTCTTGCGTTCTGCTCCAGCCACCATGTCTTCGGATCAGAGTCTGCAGGTTTGTTATAAAATCACGACCATTTTCGTGCGGCTCTTGGAACCTCCGGAAAATTTCTTCCTTCAAGCTTTCTCGGTACTCTCTCGGAAAATAAAACGCTTCGAAAATTTCAATAAAATCGTCCCAAGTGCGGATAGTATGCTTATAATTACGGTACCATAAAATAGCTTGATTTTTTAACAACATGGGCAGAGCACGTACCAGTTGTTCCTTTTCGATCATGTAGGTCTCCGCCAGCTCTTCGATTCGCTCGATGAAAGCGACGGCGTCGGTTTTTCCGTCGAAGGTGACGTTCCATTTTCGGACTTGGTTCAACAACTCACTATCTGTCCACTGCCAGGTCTCCATTCCACCATCTTTTTGGCTGGCTTCTTTTCCTTGCTCTCATGTACCCTGTCTCAATAAAGTCGATTTTCTTCGTACTTGCTACTCGGGCGCCAAATTTGTAACGGTTGTTTCCGTGTCGGGTTCTGGGTATCGTAGAGAGAGAGAGGAGCGGCTTTGATGGGGTTTTATTGACAATAATAGCTATGTACAAAATAAAAATAAAATAAAATAATACTTCTGAACAAAACAAAACGAATCTTTTACTAGTATAGACACGGCCTCGTCCCCGGCGGTCCCTCGTCCTCGACTCCTCGTCGTCGGCTTCTCGTCCTCGTCTCCTCGCCCTCGGCTCCTCGTCCTCGACGTGTCGGCTTCGGTGGCTCGCACTTGTAATGGAGGGGAGGTAGGACTCTACCAACGGGATAATGCTCCGTGGGTAGCGGTATCGGAGAGGAAGCCCCTAGGATAATGCTCCAGGGGTGGACGGGTCTGGGGGTGGCTACTTACGAGGATAATGCTCCCGCAAGTATGCCAGTATCGGAGGCGGTAGGCGCAATATATAGGCTTCGTTTGTAGGCGAGGGGTATGAGAGGCGTATCGTAGCGAAGCGTTGGTGGTGGTTCTCGGTGTGGTGGGAATTATACCACCACTACTGGCCTGACGTATACGTATGACGTCGCGGTCACGCGGTCCGAATCAGCTGCTGGGCGTTATCTTGTTTTGTTTACTGAATTCTTGGAACGCTTCGTTACAGTTTTAACAATACAGAGATTTCAAAATTTACCAGTAGACAGTGCTCACAAACTGATATCATTTTGTTTTCTTATTTTTATACAATAACTGCCAAAAATCTGTATTTTATGAATTAACTAGTTAGTTTAAGGAGACGTTTTATAGTTGTGTTGTTGTTTAGTAAAAATCAAGTTACGTTTTACGTTTTCTAAGCCATAATATCCTATAACGTTTTTATTCGAACATTTAAGATATTGATTTTCATGTAATTTACAACATAAATTTTTTTAAACAGTTTTAAAAATTATGAAATACATATAGTGGAAGCGGCGTGAGGCTAATTACATTTAGCTTAATATCACGCTAAATTTAAATACAATCACGTCTTTTATTATTCACTTTGTTTACATTTATAAATATTTATTTACTTATTAACATTCTGTAAAGCAAAAATAATTGAGTTAGTTTGAAAATAATGGAGCCGTTAAAAAATCACAAAATTACCTAATTTACTTAACAGACGAGCAGGAAAATTCTCAATGCAGGTAGACGCTACAACATTATACCAAAATTAAAACTGGTTAATTAACAGGAGAAATATACGAATATCAGTATATATTAACTGCTAAATCGTTATTTACACATTACAGCGCGAAATAATTTAAAACACGATGTGCAGCAAAGTATATTAAAAATTGAGGATTGTAAAATTGTCAACACACAAGATTTGTATTAAACATTTTAGCCGACAATTTTTATTAAAAAATATAAAGTTTAAATTTTTAATTAATTTTTTATTAAGCCTCAAAAATGACAGTATTTTTGTTATAAATACTAACTTAAAAAGTATTGTAGAAATCCGCAATTAGCAGAGAAAGCTACACTTATTTTTGTTTTGCTTGAACTACGTACAAAAAGTAAAGAGCAAGTGACATATCAAGAGTATTAAAACAAAATTTTGTATAAAAAAATAAACTCAAAAGATTTAGGTAACTCACATGTGTTTCTCATTTTTCAAAAAATGGAACTTCTGATTTCGAAGTCCTGCCTTAAAATCCTCGATTTGGCATTTACGTTTTTATATCCATAGATTACTACACTTAATTTTTGTTTGAACACTTAGTATAATTTAATTTTAAAGAATCTTTCTCAAAAAACAACGTCATCCCAGCTCTTATTTAATCAATTTGTTGTCAAAATTTATGCATCGAACAAAAACACTAAAAATTTATTTTTCAAGAAACAATCTAATCACAATTTCCAAACACTCCGCAATATTTTAGGCCTTGAAACAAAGTTACGTTTTATGAAAATGTGTAGGCGTTTCAGCTACTACACGACTTTCAAATTTGCCACAAATGCTTTTCTTCCGCATCAATATCGGCGATGATATCAGAAAAATCGCATCACATATCGAAGTTTTTATTGTTATATGAGTCATGACTGAGAGGATTTAGTGAATAGAGTCTAAGATTTCAATTTTACTAGAAAATTCAAAGTATTTTCGACATAAAAATGTTTAGAACAGAAAACAGTAATTAAAAAAGGGTACAAACCTGTCACAGGAAATTCCGGTAAGTGTAAATACGCTGGCCGCCACTGTCGCATTTGCAATAAAGTTGCTAATAATGCAATAGAGACTTCCAAAAGGCCAATCTCTATAAAACAAAACGGTTAATTAAAACACACAATTAAAAAATTGTGCGACATTTTTTACAGTGTTGTGAATACGAAACACGAAAGATAGAGGCAATTAAAGAAAGAATTTTAATTAAAGCTGTCCTTATAAAGCAATTTTCTTCTATGTACCACAAAAAGCTTATTATTCTTCTCGAACACTGAAAATGAGCAAGCTTGACAGTATTATAATAGTACAAGCGAAAATTTCGACCTCCGGAAATAAATTTTACACGATATTGCAGCAGATGTTTGTTGTGCACAAATGTTCAGCAATTGAAACTTTTTTACTACAAATATTTATCGGCAGATATTTATATTCCAGGATAGCTATTTTAATCGACTGAGCTGTTACATTTCCTGATCGAATCGGAAAAACTTTTTGAAACAAATCTAAAATAAAGACATTTTAGTCGTGACGGATATTTCAGGTAGAGCGCTTTCAAAATCATAAAGTAAAATTGATTTTTTGTCTGTGACAGCACAAACAGGACATTTTAGCCTCTAACGTAAATATCCCACAGCTGTGTTTTGAGATCCAACTTCAGAAAACTTAGATTATAAACGATTTAACGGAGATTCAATTGCCTTTAGTCGGTGTTAATTAAATGAACTAGGCTTCATCGAACGACTCTTTTGATCAGTATTTGTGACCTAATTAGTTATACTTCCAAGTCGTTTTTGTCATTTACTATTTGTAATGATACACTTAACTTGAAATCAGGACTAATTCAGCTTGAATGTTAAACATGTTTTTGTCCTTGCTTTTCTTTCAATGATCCTATTATCTCGCCCCTTTGCTATCAATGTCACTCCCAAACATTTACTGCTTTTATTAGTCTGAAACCTAGATCCGATCCACAATCAAGTATTACAAACTTTCTTATTGTGAAAGATTTTAATAAAAGTCGAGAATTTGCAGCCACTTGATGGACCAACTTTTTAAAATTAAATTTTTTACTTCATTTCTCAAAAATACAAATTGGTGAATGCGCCAGGAGAGCAATTAAGTTTCTGAGTTTTGCGAAGTGTCTTACTACGTCTATCAGAATTATCTGCAGAACTAAAAAAAGTATTAAACTAAAATTTTGCGCATATTTTAAGTACGAAACAATCTATCTCATTAAAATATTGTCAAATTGGCGGTTGTTATACAGGGTGAAATTTTATTTGCTCCCACCCGAAACTCCAAAAATAGGCAACACATTATACCTTGCTAATTTTTCAAAATTTAATTTTCAAAATTGAGACATAGAAGGTTGTGAATTAATGTCAACATTGTTGACAATACCTTTGACAGTGCTTCCAGAGTCAGTTCATTTGAATCATTTGTAGATTTTCTAAAGTTTCTTATCGTTTGTATAATGTGTTGCCTATTTTTGAAATCTTGGGCGGGAGCAAATAGAAAACACCCTGTATATCGTTAAATTCATCCGGTGTTTCAAGTTTTGTTCCCACTCTATTTTCCTATTTTCAATCGAAAAATTGTGTCTTATAAGAAGAGTCTGCTTTAATATAAAATAATACGCTTTTTAAAATTTCATTTTTTTATTTGTAAGTCAAATATCTAATGACGTCGTAAAACAGTAGTATAGATTTATATGACCAACAAGATAAAAAAATTGCATATTTTTTTAGCAACGGTTTCAGTGTTAATCTCTAATTGTTTACCACTTAATTTTTCATTTATTGTTAATTGGATTTAACTAACACTTGTGAGTTGGCAGTAAAGATTTTAACAGAATTTAAAAATACTAACTGACAATTCTTCATTTATTATAGAGATGTTCAAAAACTTTAATTTCTGTGTTATGACTAGAGATAGGAAACATATATGAAGCCAGGAGTATAGCGGCACATGTTTTGTGAGTCGATTATAATGGTGTAATACGATCTAAAACTTGAACGCTCGATCAGCGAAGACCGTACTAACTTGGACCTGCTCAGGATTGGCCGAATGCTTGGCGCCAAACTAATTCATAGGGATGGTCAGTGGCGTTGCGTCGCAACTAAAATTTTTAAATCATAGTAAACATTTATTTATTTTTATTTTGAAACAAAAACATGTTTCCAAGAATTCAAAAGCGGACGTAATTCGGTTTTTATTTCGATTATGGACGACTGGATCAGGAAACTTAAACATTTAATGTGATCATCAACCTCAGAATGAAGGGACCGCTACTGCTAACAATGCGAAGCGTGCGGACTACGCCAATGAAACGCTCCCCACCTAAATAGCATACGAATTTCCTAACACTGGTTATGACATATTTTTAGAGCACGTGCGATATGTTTCGGAACCAATTTTACAAAAAAGCTTTTCAAAAATAGCAAATGCGATTCTTTAGAAGCAAATTCAGATTATATTCATATAAAATTATCCAATGAAAAGAAGACAACAAAAGAAGATTTAACTCTGTTAGACTCCAGTCTTAAAAAACCTAATTAAACAGATGAAGTGCGTGAAATTGAATCTATTACTAAAAGTTATAATCTTACAGATTTAACAAACTTTCTACAGAAAGTAATGCAATGTCATATGTTTCAGATTAACCGACCAGAAAGCCAAAAAAACCAAATTGAGGTTTTTTTTCCTTATCTCAAAAACTAGGCTATCTACCGCCAAACACTTCCAAAATTAAGATATCGCGCAATGAGTCACACTCAGCGCAAAATTCTGCGGAACCATTAGTCACGTTCATTGACGATCGAGAAGAATAATGCCATTTTTTCTCCTGAGTGGAAAGTGTTTGCGTAAAGAACCGAATAATTACGGGAAAAAACGATCTACTGTTATATAAGCAGTGCGAGAACAGTGGTCTAGTTGTTGGAACTCGAAAAACGATTGAGAGTGAGTAAGAGGGTAAATAGATGTGACTTTATTAGACTGTAGACGTTATTACTGCATAAATATAGAGATATTTATTTATCAGATTATTGTTGTGTGTACTCGTGTAAATAGTAGTAATAACTCTTTAAATCACAAAAACCCCAAATTGGCACAATCGATGCAGTGTTACATTTAGTCATGTTCACAAACAATAAAAAATAATTTTGCTTAGTTTTAAAGATACGCGGATAGGTGGTATTTTGTAGAAAAAAACAAGAAAACAAAGAAGTAAATATAAAAGAAGTAAAAGTAGTAAAGGTAGAGTGAAAAACATCTATAAGGTGCGTTCTGCTTTGCTATTCCTAGTGCACCTCCTCTGTCTTTGTTTGTCTCATTCAGGACAGATAAATCCGTCGCATTTTTTGAATTTATGATTTACTAATATAAAAACTGTTTTCATGACAACGTACGCTTTTTCTGTTCCATCTAATAACTGCGTGCACAAAGAGTGTGTGTTGTTTTGGATACAGTGTCAAAAAGCATCAAGTTTAGGTCACCGGATAGAGATAGTGGTATATGAACTCAATGAAGTAGATAAGGAAAAAGGCGGTACACTCGGAGTGTCAATCCCGAACGCAGTTATAAGGTGCGTTTGGCTTTGCCACTCCAAGTGCAAAGTCTTTGCACTTGGAAACTTGGAAACTTTGCAAACTCTTCTCACCTACTCTGTCTTTGTTTATCTTATTTGGGACAGATAAATCTGTCGCATTATTTGAATTTAGGATTTACTAATATAAAGACTGTTTTGATGACAACGTAGACTCTTTCTACCTCATCTAATAACTGGGTGCACAAAGAGCGTGTGTTGTTGTTATGGATAATGTCAAAAAGCATCACGTTTTAGTTACCGGATAGAGATAGTGATATATGGATTCAACGAAGTATATAAGGAAAGAGGCGGTGCACTCGGAGTGGCAAAGCCGAACGTAGCTTATAAAACTTGGCTCAGATGAGCGAAAATATAGATTTTAACTTTAGGCAATATTATAAAATGTAGATAGACATTACTACTAATAGTTAAAACGTCTGAAATTTTATAAAGTTTCAAATTTAATTAGTTAATAAATTAATTTAATTTATGGTGCTAACTTTATTGTTAATGTTACTGCACTCTATTTCCTGGTACTTAAAATTTGCTTTAGAAGTCGCATTGTAACATTATTTTCACGAATGATTGAAAAATATTTCATGATCGTTTCGTAAGGTTTATGTGCAAAATTTCAATTCAATGTATTTTTTACTTCTTATTATACCGTGAGACGCTCTGTATAATTATCATGTGGCGACATTCTCACATAACTGCGGAATTTATATTACACAATAATGCCAAGAATTTATAACCCTACAGGTTTGTTTACAAAATTCCGAGTTATTGCCTCCTTTAAACTCTATTTGTGTCTTACCTATTTGCTTTTTAATACAGCTTTAGATAAAATTAATGAATTGTGTCTAATCTAATTACTTAAACAATTAGGGAGTCTAAAAGCAAGGGCAAAATCTGATATGTATTGATTAGACTATATAAGAGCGTGAGTGTAAATTAGTCCTCTTATTAGCGACATATTAAGTTTCACGTTCTAATTATTTAATAAGAAAATAAATTACCTTTGAATCATGTACGAAAAATTAAAAATGCAATTGAAAGTCGTCAAAAGTAAATCCGCCAAACTTAAATTAACAAGGAAGTAATTAGTGACTGTCCTCATCCTGCGATGAGCTACAAAGTTAAAAGTTAAGGTGACAAAAATATCTCTTTTGACCTACCGGTTACAATCCAAATGACTATACAGTTTCCTCCGGTTGCAATTAAAATCATTACCATAAAAATAATCGTCCAGAGGATTTTCACCCAGATGGGCATAAAATTTTCACTTGAATCTACAACAGGAGTTTGGCTTGAAATAGGTACGAGCAAACCATAATCAAATCCTTGGAAGGTTTCATTTACTGTTGCTTCCTACAATCATTGAAAAACGTTTTGTAGCTTGCGTTTTACCAGACAATCAAATTTATTTTAGTTAATGAAATTGGTTCGGACACTAAAAATAGTGATATTTGGAAATAAAAGAATCTCATAAATTTCACTGATGCTTAATTTAAAGCGATAGCGTGCTAGAGTATCAGTTTTAAGAGGTTACATTGGAGATTTATCGGTGCTCTTTGGGGTATATTATTGCAGTAAAATCTGATTTAATATGACGATAAGCCAGATAGATGCGAGCAAGACCAACACTACATTATACTAGAAACAGAATAATTTAATTTGTGTTTTCGTCTCTCTCGAAGATTTGTTACAGTAATTAATACTTTTACAGACCATTTGTATTGTGTGGTGTCACCGTTCATTACAAAAAAAAACTCGCAGCTTACTTTGCGAAGGAAAGGTATGTCGTTTATTAGACATTTATTTATAATACTTGGTAGACTGCTACTAATAATAGCCGGTTGATTAGTACACCATTTAATGATCGATAATTTTAATTTTTATTACTGTTGTTTAAGATACCAAGGTTTAACAAAAATTTGCCGGAATTAGCCAAATTCTGACAAAAAGGTATGCAGTTTTAACATTTTTCGGATAATTAATGAATATTTTTAATGAGAATGTGCTTTAATATGTAAAAGTGACGTTTTTAAAATTGACATTTTAATTTGACAGGTAGGTAAATGAAGTTATCAGAGACATCCAAAATAACTGTTTGTTAATTCCACAGCACTCTAGAGTTTTTTTTTAATAAATACGCGGTATATATGTATATATTATATGTTTATTATAATTTTTGATCAGAGGTTGCCATGAAAAATAAAAATTCTAAAAACGTAGCGCCTAAACTAATTCACTTGATCAATGTCATTTTGCTGTCAATGTCAAAAGTAAAATTTGAATTCGATTCGAATTATGGGGTTTACTACAAAACAGAAGATTTTTTTAGTTGAATCATATTTTCGTAATGGGACTTAGCGAATGGAGAATGGGTTTACTCATCCAGACTTTGTTTTGACGAGTTTCGGAATAAATTTCCAGAAAAAATTATTCTTAGAGAGCCAGTCAATGATATTGATCAATCAAAAAATCATATTTAGGAAGAGATAAACAATATTACTCCTGCAACTCTTACCAATGTGTTTAAAAACATGAAACGTCGAATGAAGTTATGTATTATCAAGTCAATTAAGTTAGGCGCTACGTTTTTAAGATTTTTGTTTCTTATAGCAACCTCTGATCAAAAATTATAATAAACATATGGTACAATGTTAAATTTTAAATTGTTTAAACTAAACCACTTAATAAATCTAGTGTATAAGTACTAAGAAATCTTTAGAAATCCCTTAGAAATCTTGAAGAAAAAAATTCTAGTGGTATGGCAGTCAATGCGCATGTGCCGCTTTTACGTTTGCTTGCTTTATTTAACAGCTTTTTGTGTTAATGTAAATGTAAAACTTATGTAATAATTTGGTAAGTCAAAAATTTGTTATTATTCCACATCCCAATTCTATAATACTACATGTTAGACTAATATAAAAAAACACTTTTTATAGCCGAGCGGGTTTATTACTCGAGAAGCGTAGCATCGAGGGCAACAATTGATTCTAAATGATTTTTTTAAAAATTTATATTTTATGGATAATTTGAGTGACAGCCTGAAACTTGATATGAAAACTTCTTTCAATAGAGAATGAAAGAATAGAATATTTTAATGAAAATCGAAAATGTTAATGCATTTGTTAGTGCGATTTGACATCGAATATACCATTATGTAAAAGTTAATTTATGTTGTGATAAGGTAATAACGTAGTGTTTATTAATGGTAAAAATCAAAAGAATTTTAAATTATTAATCATAAGATTAAGTAATGTATATACATAAATATGTGTAATTTATTCTCACGAAGAGAGGAAAATTGCAAAGGAGAAAGGAGTAATGACGGTTCTGAAATAGCGAAGACTATTCAGACGTTTTTAGGATATCGTCAGTTCTCTGAAATAAAAATTATTTAGTTGCTTATATTATATTACCTAGTAAAAAATATTAACAATAAATATACATTTCATTATCAGTTTTTAAAATTTAAATAAGATGAGATATACCAAATATTGTAACAATTAAATCAAACAAAATAAATAAAGTCTACAGAAGTTATTTTGAAAAATAGTTTCAGAGAAATTAAAAATCTTACGTTAGTAGGTAAGCCATATAATCTCAATTTTTTAACTTTTATTTGTACTAACTAACTAAACTCATATTTTTCCAAAATTTTAATAAATCTGTTTGTGCTCATTTTTGAAAATGACGATGTTATGTAAAGTACAATAAGATTAAAATTTCAGAGGGGACAAAATCTAATCTGTTTCGTTTCCAGTGATTTGCAAATTAATTTTGACGGATTTAAAATAAAACTGTACCGTAAGTCTTTTTTATTGTTTTTTTTTGCCTATTATCTAAGTGACACTGCCAAATAAATTTTCTGCATTAAATTAGATTTTTTTGTCACGAAACTTGAATCCTACTCAAAACAAAGCAAAAATAAGAAAAAAACGTATTTTTGAGTGATTGTTATATCTATTAACGATTATGGCCATAGATATCAAATTTGAGTAGTACATTTATATGTATGGCAATTTTACATGCAAAATTAATTCCATCGGCAGTAATTCTATCCCTAATTCAAGTTATTAACTTAAGGAAAACTTTTTTATCAAAATAAACAACCGAATTAATTTTTTGACAGAATATAACCGATTGGTTTTTCAAACTGGGGGGTAAACCACCGACAAGATTTTGTACATTAAATATCTTTTTAATCATAATTTTTTGGTATTTTTGTAATATTTAAGGATCTTGAAAGATTTTTGCAAGATTTCTGAAAATTTAGAACGATTTGTTAATAGAAAATAATCATTTTAATAAAATGTGTCAAATTTTGTCTTATTGTGTCTTATTGACTCTTGTAACTAGACCTTTATGTCTGTAAGATTTTGTTACGTTCTGATAACATTTAAGTCTCAAAATAAAAATTGTGAACATTTGAGTTAAAAAATGGCAAAGAATAGAGGTAAACGTACTTATACCCACCGAAATAAACATTGCTACTGTGAGTTTAAAAACTGAAAAGGATAAAATTTTAGTATGTTTCTAACAAATTTCTAGTTTTTACAAAAACAAATTTGAGTAAATTGTGCCAATAACTATGAGTAAACTATGCCAATAGTGTCTTAAATTTTTTTTATCTCAGACAGTTTTGATAACTGCATATTATGTTGAATATTTGTGTGAAGTAAAGTGACATATTACTTCACTAGTGAAGTAATAAAATAAAAATCCACTTTTTAAAATAATTTATTTTTGTTTCAAACTCAATCTTAATTACATGCTATTATTGTTATAAATATTAATAACACAATTTTTACATCTACTTATAGTAGGACAAACCATTTCTGATACGTTTTTTTCAATAACAGCTGTTAATGCAGTATTTCTAACTGTTATAGTATTTTCGTCACCAAGAATTTTTGAAGCAATTTGTTTTTTATTTACTTCTTCCGTGTCTATATTCCCCTCCGTCACTGTATTCGAGCCAGCCTCGAATTAGCAAGCAACGAGGTAGATGAGCGCCTATAATAATGTCCCGTAAATCCTGCTAGATTAGGTAATCGAAGAAAAAGACAATATTCTTGGGAAAAGCAGCAAATGTGTTTATACCAACAGGTATATATCTCTTGTTTCTGTGTACTAAAAAAAACGCGTACTACTGGCGTTATTAGGGCAAAGTGCAGCATATTTTCAAATTAATTTTAACATGTTGACTTCATCAATTCCGCCGTAATAAAAAATCCTATGGATATTCTTGTTTTAGTGTTTGGTATAAGAACATAGAAAAGCATGTTGGTAAGTTCTTGGATCCTACAAGTTCCACCAACTCCAATAATTAAAGCAACCTTGAAATTAACATTACCTAGTAAAAATAATTTATGCATAAAAAGAGTACAATACCTTCAATAACAAAAATTTATCATCATTTGCTTCTTGTAAAAATTTGCTTATATCTTGTTTAGTGAAAATTTGCGATTTTTTAGCACGATATCCTTCAGATTTTTTTTTCAGAAAGGCGATTAAATGCACTTATTTACTGATGTTAACATTCTTCTTCATTTTTATTACTGTTCTAATCATTGAATAAAAAACCCAGAGACTTGATAAATTATACAGTTTGGATAAATGATCAAAATATGCAAGTATAATCTTCTCATGTGTAATATTTTCAACATTTTTCTCGTCGCACCATAAACTGAACCGTTGAAAAGCTATCTCGTACTTTTTTTTGAATTCTCTGACACCAAGCAAGAAGCAACATTTGTCGCCGCTTTATTGATATCAGAAGGTAAACTTTCGGAGTTTGTAATGTTTACAATTTCCTTATTTTTACCACAAAGCACAAATTTTACGGATTATCTCAAAATGGCGAGCTTTGTTTGAAAAATTGTAAGCGGTTGCCATAGTGGTTACTGAACATATCCATAGTTCACCTTACTTTTGATGTAAAAAAATAAGAGTTTTGTATAATTTTTTGCAGTTATAGTTAAAGTTTTGTATATCATACGTGGGCTAGAGCACATTACAGTAACTCGTGTGTTACAGATACTTCGGCTAACACCCTCGTTATCTGTAATCTACACACTCGTTGTATAATGATGCTTTTATCCTACTAATAATATAAATAACTATTATATCGCTAGTGACTTAATAGAAACTTTACTTATCTAACACGAGCATAATTATGTAAATAATTTTAAACTAACAAAAAAAAGTAGAAAAAATAATCAAAAAATAAACTCACTTAATGAAATAAGTAGGTATAAATTTTTTTTAGTATCTTAGTAAATAACACAAGTTTATTTCATTCACTGAAAGGAAAAGTTTACATTTACCGAATTTTCTGTACAGTTTCCACTCTTCGACTATGATGAATCAACATGTTATATTTGTTGTAATAGATGCTCCCGTTTAGTGATGTTGTAAGTATTCCAATCGGTCTCACAATAAATTGTCTCAGTAGTAAAAAATAATATATAACTGACTATATCGAGAATAAATTTTTATTATAATTAATTTATTATTGTCCCCGATGCTTCGCATCTCTCTTAATAAACCCGACCAGCTATACAAAATGTTTTCTCGACTTTGGTATATAATGTACTACTCATGGTATGGAACTGAGATGTGTTGATTTGCGACTAATAATAATATTTTAATACTTACAAAATTATTTCTTAGTATATTAGACCTCAACGATCGTAAGCATAACTTTTCGTAGTTGAGAACGCAACCCAGGTCTCCGAAGCTCTCGAAACAACGAAAAGTGCTTACGGACTCGAAGTTTATATACTATTTTTTCTACCACCTAAAAGAACAAGAGGGCATTAATCTGTTTACTGCCCGCGATTACTGCCCTAGAACTCGTGCTTATTGTCGTAGGGAATCGTATGCAACGTTGTTTCCACGGTAATGATTCTATGAGCAATAACTGTTGTTGCTTAGTGTTCTGGTTAATGAAGCATAATGACTTGCTTAGAAAACAGATAGTTGAAAAATAAGTATGTTTTATACTTAAAACTGGCGTTTAGTTATGTTTACTAAAACCAAATTAAACAAACTTGTTTGCATATGAAAGCTGATACTTTCTTACCGGGTTGACTGTTTAATTATTTTTTTTTTTAAAAGTTGTATAAACAAAAAATAATTTAGTTTGATAAACAGTCCCAAATTAAATCTAAAGTTTAGCAATTAAAGATAAACAATAACACTCAATATTCAACTTAAATTGAATCTAACTATTAACTTTTTAGTATAAATAAAATGCTTAATCAAGCTTAACATTTATTAATAATTTTCCGTTTAGTTGCTTTGCTACATTCAACTATTAGTGGAGTAAAATCGACGTCCTACGAGGCTTCTTTCTTGCAAAAAATTTTTTTAAGGTATAACCAAAAGGGACCTTCACAGTCTTATAAATTATCATTTTGGCCATCTGAAATCGCTATCTACAACTTTTTTTAGTAGGACACAACTTTGTAAAATTAATTTTTTTATGTCGGAGCAACAATTTCCAAAATCGTGTTTTTTAAAACATACATCGCGCTTATAAATTAACTATTTAAGATAAAATTTTGAAATTTTGTCCACTTATAGAGAAAACCAGAGCGCATCTAACAGTAATAAGAGATTTTAAAAAAAGTTTTTTGTTTTTGAGAAAGAGGTCTCCAAAGTCACTAGTTGCGAAATTGTGCATTGACAATTTCACCCTGCGGGGAGCTATGTGAATTATTAAAAATTTGAGCATATAGTGTACATTTTCGGATTTACAAAACCTTAAATAAGTTTTAAAAAAAAAAAATAGAAAAATAGACTTAATAGTTTCCGAAATATAAATTTTTTAAAACAAGGTTATGCCGCGCTACTCCGCGCCACACGCGTTATATCTACGTGCTCACATGGTAGTTCTTCGTTTGTAACATTCTAACTATATTATGACTTACTTGAAGGTAAATTGATAGCTGCTGTAACTATAAACCACAAAAAATTATTTATTAAATTTTATTAAAACAAAAATGTTTTATGTAAAGTATAAAAAAAGAGAGACTAAATTTCTTCTTCGCCTTCATCGGATTTATCGTTGCTCTCTTCAAAATTGTTGCATTGCTGGCAGGAGCAGTCAACACAACATTTTAGCCCTTCCTTCAAACAGATACATTTTGAAGTAATGCATGTTTTATCAGAGCAAATTATTGTTAGTAGTCTTCTAAGCTCTGCTGGTACAGACAGTTGTAAAGTCAAAGTAGGTTCAAAATCGCCACTATCGTTTATCGACCAGCCAAATTGGGTGGCATCTAATTCTGGTATATTTTGCCTATGGCTTGCCATCCAAATTTTTAATTGATATATACTTCTAAAATATTAAAAACTCGGTAATAATTTTAATATTATATATTTTCACTATGTATATTTACCTTAAAACATGCTGTTTGAAGGAATCGTTAGTTGGTGGTAATTCTGAAGCTGATTTTTGAGATTTCAGGCTTAAATGGTACCTCATATCATTTAACGGTTTAATATCTTTATTTTTATTTCTAAATAATGCCAAAACAAATTTTGTAGCTACTTCATTACTTTTGTTTACATCCGGCAATGTAGCTATTTCGTGCAAATTAAAACCGTCTACACTTTTAACAATTTAAGAATATCGAATGCCGTTTTTTCCCAATTTTATAAAAAGAATTTGTTGTGTCACATCCGGTTAAAGCGTGAAGCGCCAAAAAAACATTTCTACAAATTTTATCATGAAAATGGTTTACTACGTTTGGAATTGAAATAAATTTTGTTTTTGATTCATAGCCTAAATCAATAAAAACAGATAAATTTTGTTTTGAATCTGTCTTTAGTAAATTACAATTATAATAGTAAATCAGCAAAACTAAAACATCTGTATCTACAGACTTTACTAAAATTGTATTCTGTTGTTGCATTTTATATTCATATAATACATGTAAAATTAATCGTGTATCAGCTTCTGATTGCTATATAGATCTTCAGTCATCAGTTGCTACGAGTTTTTGTCAATATAAAATTTAGATCAAAAACAAAATTCATTTCAATTCCAAACGTAGTAAACCATTTTTAAGATAAAATTTGTAGAAATCTTTTGGCGCTTCACGCTTTAACCGTATGTGACACAACAAATTCTTTTTATAAAATTAGGAAAAAAACGGCATTCCATATTCTTGTTAAAAGTGTAGACGGTTTTAATTTGCACGAAATAGCTACATTGCCGGATATAAACAAAAGTATTGAAGTAGCTACAAAAATTGTTTTGGCATTATTTAGAAATAAAAATAAAGATATTAAAACATTAAATGATACGAGGTATCATATAAGCCTGAAATCTTAAAAATTAGCTTCAGAATTACCTCCAACTAACGATTCCTTCCAACAGCATGTTTTGCGGTAAATATACATACTGAAAATATATAATATTTAAATTATTACCGAGTTTTTAATATTTTAGAAGTATGTATATATCAATTAAAAATTTGGATGGCAAGCCATAGGCAAAATATACCAGAATTAGACGCCACCCAATTTGGCTGGTCTATAAACGATAGTGGCGATTTTGAACCTACTTTGACTTTACAACCGTCTGTACCAGCAGAGCTTAGAAGACTACTAACAATAATTTGCTCTGATAAAACATGCAATACTTCAAAATGTATCTGTTTGAAGGAAGGGCTAAAATGTTGTGTTGACTGCTCCTGCCAGAAATGCAACAATTTTGAAGAGAGCAACGATAAATCCGATAAAGGCGAAGAAGAAATTTTGTCTCTCTTTTTTTATACTTTACATAAAACATTTTTGTTTTAATAAAATTTAATAAATAATTTTTTGTGGTTTATAGTTACAGCAGCTATCAATTTACCTTCAAGTAAGTCATAATATAGTTAGAATGTTACAAACGAAGAACTACCATGTGAGCACGTAGATATAACGCGTGTGGCGCGGAGTAGCGCGGCATAACCTTGTTTTAAAAAATTTATATTTCGGAAACTATTAAGTCTATTTTTCTAATTTTTTTTTAAAAAACTTATTTAAGGTTTTGTAAATCCGAAAATGTACACTATATGCTAAAATTTTTAATAATTCACATAGCTCCCCGCAGGGTGAAATTGTCAATGCACAATTTCGCAACTAGTGACTTTGGAGACCCCTTTCTCAAAAACAAAAACTTTTTATAAAATCTTTTATTACTGTTTGATGCGCTCTGGTTTTCTCTATAAGTGGACAAAATTTCAAAATTTTATCTTAAATAGTTAATTTATAAGCGCGATGTATGTTTTAAAAAACACGATTTTGGAAATTGTTGCTCCGACATAAAAAAATTAATTTTACAAAGTTGTGTCCTACTAAAAAAAGTTGTAGATAGCGATTTCAGATAGCCAAAATGATACTTTATAAGACTGTGAAGGTCCCGTTTGGTTATACCTTCATTTTAAAAATAGGCGTTATTTTAGCCCGATTTTACTCCACTATATAGCGTTAGAACAAAATAGAGTGTACTGAGATACATTTATTTAATTTTGTTTTAATAAGCGCGAGTACGCCTAAACACCAGTCTTAAGTACAGAAAACTATATAGTAGAGTGCCGTAAGACATAAAAATATAAAAATCTCGGAACCCGGTTCTACTGAATGGATTTTTATAAAACTTTTTGAATTGCATTGTTGAAAGCTTAAATAAAAAAGCTTACCCATCAAAATTTGCCAATCTCGATTGCAAAAATTTATAATAACAATTAAGTGAATAATGAGAAAAATATGAAGGAAAAAATTTTTGCAGTAATGATCTCAATTTTATATGCCATAAATGATAGTTTTATAGTTACTGTAATATTAATTTATACACGGTATCTTCATAAAAAAACACAGTCTTCTAGATTTAATTATAAATAATAGAAATTTTTGTCAAATTTGGCCGCACCTGGGGGCTGTAGGAGTGGGGGAGCAAAACAACTACTATTTTTTTCTTACATTTCACATTCATATCTGTCGACTAAAAAAAAATTATAAAATCGGACAATTCTTGTTCCATTTCCGGTCAATTTCAGCTCAAGATCCGTATTTATAACAGATGGTTGGAGTAGAACTTTGTTACATGTGGCCCTAAAATTTTGAAACTGTGGGGATATAAATTTCGAATTTTTTTAAGGTATTCAAAATTATTACGGTCTTTCTAGGACGTTCTGTTACTGAGGACCATAGAGGTTTATTGTCAGCGACAGGAAACCTTAACGGCACTATTCAAAAACAAATTGTTTTTTATATTGTTAAAGTTAAAATACGTTCGGAAATTACCTTTAAGGTTTTTTTTTGTTCGATTTAATATACAAGCGTTACAGTTTTTCTACAACATCCCGTTACAGAGGTCCATAGAGGTTTATTTTCAACGATGGGGAGCCTAAACGGCACTATTCGAAAAAAGTTTTTTTTTCAAATTATTAAACTTAAGACACGTGCAAAAATTATTTTAAGAGTTTCCTTTCTTCGATTTAATATACAAGAGGTCAAATAAATTTTCAAAATTAAAATTTGTGATTTTTGTTACTTTTGGCCCCACTTTGGAGGATTCGGAGTGGATTTGAAGAAACGGATTTGGCAAATATAAAATGCCCGGTTTATTTTACGTATGGATATGTCAAACTTAATCTGAATTTGGTCTAAATCCAGCTCACAATCCCAATTATATGTAATCCCCTCCCCCTTTTCACTTTTTTACCTGAGGTTTCTTGAGGCCCCAAAGACAGGTTTGTAATAATTTTCCTATGTAAAATTTAACTTTAAGCAAAAATAATTCTAACTTTTATTAAATAATAAAACTATTTTATTAAAAAATAAATTAAAACTTCGAAAAATTAATAATTATTAATTTTTATAATTAAAAAATTTAGATCGGTAAAAATAATGAGTAAACATTTTAGTACTTAGTGTTAAAAAAACATTCCAAAAAGTTTTATAAAAATTCGTTCAGTGGACCCGGGTTCCGAGGTATAAACCTTACGGCCCTCCACTAATAAAATAACACAATTAAATGTAGAAACTGCGCATGTGTATTAACAAGCTCGCAGTTATCAAAATTTTTAAGATTTTTTCAGAATTTCATAGAATTTTTTTAAGATTTTTTAGTATTTGCTCAGTAATCTCCAAGATTTTTAGAAATTTTTATGAAATTTCTAAAGATTTTTTTGTATTTGTACACTGGAATTCTTGAATCAAACATTTGCGCTCGTAGTAGTAAAATAAATTGAAATATAAATAAAATAACTACATTTAATGGAAGCCTCGTTTCTCAAAGTGGTGTGATTTTTTTTATAAATAATTATATTAAAAATAATCAATGTTAGATCCACAAGTTTAATTAATATTCTAATATTACAGTGGCAAAGCGCTTTCGAAATCTAAAGTTCCATCATCTGTGCCTAACAATGTAAAAAGGAAAGTTTATAAATAGAATAAAACCTTATTTCTAGTTCAGCACTTTCTGAACCATTTAAAGAAAAAAATACAAATAAATGTCTGGATGAAAAAACAATCAAATTTTTTTTGTACTCTTTTTATATATAATTAAATGATTGGCGTTACTTAATAAAATTCAGTTTATATAATCTTGAAAACCAAAAGAATGTTGAATTAAATTGTTCGGCTTCTATCAAATGGTTAAGATATTGATTACTCTTGTTTGCTGATTCAGTTTAAGCTTCTTGTCTCATAAAATCAGCGTTTTGTCAATTCAGTATTTATCATACTCATTAATATATCAAATGTATGGACGTAAAATTTCGAACTTTTCGCCTGACGCAATCAATTTTTTTTTCACTTTGATAAAAATTAAATTACTATTACGAAAATGTGCTGGAAAAATTTAATTAAGACAGAGTTTGTGTTTTAAAAACACGTCAAATTAATTTCTGTAACAAGTAACTTTGTTTTCCAACATCTTGAAATATTAATAGTGATTGTTTGCATTTAGTAATAATATTTTAATTCTAAAATTAACACAAACGTCTATTAAACTGCAATAATCAATTTCTATATATGCATCAAGAAATTATTAAACGTTCAGGGTAACAATCTTGTCAACAACAGACTGAGTCTAAAATAGATTAGCTATTAACAATATGACCACATACAGGATACAATATAGGCAAACAAGCGTTTAACAAAAATAATAGTCACTTTTTTACTGTCACGAACCAACTGTCTTATTTTCCGCTCGATTATTCCTCTATTATCCTAGTTGTAGTATGCAACTACATATGCAATAAATTTAAAATTAAAAAGTCTTTGAAAAATTTATTAAAATTCCAGTCGTATTGCAATATTTCTTGTTTCGAAATAACAACGTCTTCTGCAATAATTTTTCAGCTTTTCAAATAATTCTTTCTAAGTATCTTATTAGAAGCCACTGAAATGTCATGTAAAGAAAAATCGAGACAGTTATAAAAAATTAATCCTCTTAAAAATAAATTTAATACGCATCTAATTAAGACAGTCTTACCACTTTCCAAGTCTGTGCTGTAGTCATTGTTAACTTTAAATTAGTAATTACTTGATACTTGACAAAATGACTCTCTTATTATTGTACTTCACTTGATTCATTGTAATACACTTAACACTAATTAAACTTTAAGCACACGTTCACATTTAGAAACGGACACATTAATTAGAAGCAACAATTGTCCGTCAATTCTTGTAAGTCACATCAACCTTATCCTTTGGGTAAATTGTGGCAACTGGCGCGAAATTTACAGGACTTGGGTAGTAGCGCATGCCTGAAATGTCCTTTCCATTCATGAAAAAATATACAGGAATATATTTCAGTAAGGGCTTGCTTTGGTCATTTTTGTACAAAGCGACGTTATCTGTTAGCGCCCACACTTTGTGAAACTGTGCGTGTGTTGGAATATCCAAAAATTGTTTCAACATTTGATTTTTTTCTCTAATTAAAAAGGGTTAGTATCGTAATTTGCGCCTCATACATAAATATGAACTTCTTGAAATATTCAGCAGTGACACGTTGATCTAAATTGACATTGAATAACGACTTTCGGTAAATAATCGAGTTAGGAAGTTCTTTGATTTATATTTTTAGTCGAAATAAATTTAGTTAGTTCCTGATTTAATTCAGAGAAGCGGATAAAAGAAAAATGTAAATAACATAACAGCTTCACAAGGAAATTCTGTTAGACCTGCAATGTGTCTAGCACACAATGCAATCTTATTATAACTGAAAAGGGTGCAAAAGATCTTTACAAAGACCACCTTTCAGATATGTCAGAATTATTTGCTTCTACAACTTCATACAATTGACTTTTATTTAATTTTCTCAGAGAAATTTATTTTATTCTAGAAGAGCCGGAATTCTGTCATTTTATAATTATCTAATTTTTTTGTAAAGGAATATTTGATGGTAAAATAATGTGACAAGAAGGTGACAACACATCTGTTCGTTGTACCGTGACAAAACTCTAAATTTACCAGAAAATTTATTAGATAGACTTTGAAAAGTTTCGAAGCCTTTCAAACTTTCTGGGATCAAGATAAATTCAGACGAAATGTGTGTGGAACCATAAATTTTATAAATAATTTTGAAATACAATTTCGGGAATTTGTTGTTTGCTGCTTTATACATAAATTATTTTGGTTTTGGGCAAGGAATAGAAGCGACGTGTCTACAAAACTGGAGATAAATACGTAAATTCCTCTGCATTTATTTAGTAAAGGTAAAATTACAACCACAATCATTCTTGTGCAGTCATTGTTCTTTGATAATAATACAAAACAGTATGAGTTTCTAGATCAATTTCCTCCAGTAGTTACAATGTAGTATTAATGAATTTTAAGTTTAATTTTGAAGAAACAATGTTTTTCTCTTCAAATTTTTAAAATTATGATTTAAACAATACATCATTACTAATTACGTATTGTGACGTAGTTTCAATTACATTCAAGACATTAGAAGTGTTACACCCAGAAGAAATAAATTTTTTTGAGTAATTTTTTGGCAATAGAGTGGGTGAATTTAAAACTAGTTATAGTAATCATTGCAACCGTTTATCTTTGACAGTTTTTGTAAAAAAAGTTTAACTCCTTAGTTTGTATTTGATGAAAGCATTCTTTCTTTCTCGAAGTGGGGTGATTTTTATATAAGCTTGTAGATTCGACATTGATTGTTATTGTCACTCTTAGTTGTATTAAGAAAAAGTTTTATCAGAGCTGATAAGTAGAAGTATTTGCAGTTGTTGTGTCCGACTACTTGTTTTAAGTGTAACAAAATGCCTTGAGTCTGAAGGCATCTACGATATCATCATTTTAGCGATTTTGACAGAGGTAAAATTGTGGCTTTTTGAAAAGTTGTTCTATTGCGAAATTGGTTGTGTTGTTGTTTCTACTGCAATGACTGTAATGCGTGTGTTTCGAGTGTAAACAGAAGAAGGTAGAGAAACACGAAACAAACGAACAAGTCAACCAAGGCGTACCACATAGCGTCAACACAAGCGTTTTAAACAACTAGCTTTTTGAAACCATTTTGCTACTACGCGACAACTCGGTGACCAATGCTTTGAAGAAGAAGGTTTACTTGGTAGTGTGCAAACCTTATATCTCCGCATTCGAGCATCCTTACCATTTTCTTACCTTCACGGATAGTGCATTTTTGGACTGCTGTAGAGAACGGCAAGTTTAGGAGGTAAAATGGCATAATGTGATATTCAGCAACAAATCGCGATTTTACCTAGACATGCATTGGTCATTGGAGAGTAAGTCGCTGTCGTGGAGAGGGACGATATATTAGATTTGCTGTTAAGAGGCATGTGCACAGCACTGTTGGAGTAATAGTTTGGGGAGATATTGTCTATGGAAGCCGATTACCTCTTGTGTTTATTCGAGGCAGTATAACAGCTGAGCGTTATGTTAATGACGTCTTACGAACCACTTTACTGCTTTATATAGATGTCCGTCAACATGTCATTTTTCAGCAAAACAATGCACGTCTACATTTTGTTCGTCAAAATTGCCTCAGTGTTATGCCGTTGCCACTTCGTTCTCTGGATTTAAATCCGATCGAGCATGTTTGGGATATGATCAAAAGAAGACTGTTATTGCACCGTCTTTCTCCACAAATTCTGGCACAGTTAATCTATGAAGTTCAAGTTGCTTAGAACGAGGGGCCACAAGCAAACATCGACTATTTTATTTTGTCAATACCTAGACGTCTACAAAAGTATAATACTTACGGGGTCGCTAAACATATTTTTGACTTTTTTTTTCAAGTTTCATTCTAAATGTTAGTCTACCAAATTGTAAAAAAAAATTTTTCTGGGTGCAGCACTTCTAATGTCACTGAGTATATTTAAAAATAAATTAGATAAATAATTTTCTAAATTTAAAATTTAGCAATCAGAATAAATTAGATTTTGAGAGCTAATTTTAAGATAGTTTATAACAAAAACAAAAATTCAATGATGAAAAAGTAGATACCTAGCGGAAACGCCCTTCATTCAACTAATAAATCTTTAAGCCGTCTTCTAACAAAAGGGTCTTTTTCCAGAGGATTAATTGCTTTACTTGGGTGCTTTTTTATTTTCTCATTGTACTTTACTGATTTTTTCTTGATTGTTTCAAGCACGACCGGTATCTTTAGGTCGGCGAAAAGAGAGAACAAAAAAAATTATCGTCAACTTTGTTTTTTTAGAAGATACATTTTGAATTAGTTTTTTTTAGAATTTTGCGGAGAACGTCATTTAAAATGCCCAGAGTTCGTAAACGTCAAAATTTTCGGCAAATAAATAATTTTGAACAAGGTCGAATTATTGACATGAGAGGGTGGTCTTTCGTTTCGGAAAATTGCCACCAAAATTTAGCGTGATGCAACTACAGTAAAGAGATGTTGGAGACGATAGTCTGAGAAAGGTTTCTATGAACGTCGGAGAGGATCTGGACCACAGCGAAGAACGACAGACCGCGAAAAACGACGTTTAAAACTTTTGGCGTTAAGACACAGATTTTCAACAACGCGAGTAGTTGGAAACACTTGGAGGGAAACTTTAAATGTAAGAGTCTCAATGGCGATCATATATCGTCGAGTACGTAGTTTTGGAGTGCGTTCTTATCGTCTTTTTTGGTGCCTCCTCCTAACGCCTCATCATCGAGCTCGCAGATTAGAATGGTGTATAGAACGGGTGAATTGGAGGCAGGAATAGCATCAGATTGCGTTTACTGACGAATCTAGATTTTGTTTGTGGGCCCACGACGGACGTAGACGGGTCAGACGTCTTCGGGCGGCGAGCGCAGAAACATGAACTTGGCACTTCCCCGGCATACTGCGCTTACTCAAGACGTGATGATTTGGGGTACTATCACGTATGACAATAGGTCTCCTCTGGTTTTTATTCCTGGCAACTTAAATGTTCAACGGTACATAGAGACTGTGCTGGAACCAATTGTACTGCTGTACTTGCAAGGGCTGCAAAATCCTGTTTTCCAACAGGATAATGCACGCCCACATACTGCAAGGAGGACAGTAAACTTCTTAGAAGAAGCTAACGTAGTGGTGCTTCCATGGCCTTCCCGTTCACCGGATTTTTCGTCCATTGAACATGTGTGGGATATGATAGGCGCAAGATGAAGCAACTTACTTCATCCCACAGATTCTTTGACAAGCTACGTGTGCAGATTCAGGAAGCTTGGGATGCACTATCGCAGGAGGATATTCAAAGTTGACATACTTTGTCGAGTGAATGAGTGCATTAAAAAATTATTTAAAAAAATGCATTTGTTATTAATTTAATAAATTGAAATTTTGATGTTTTCTTTATTGCATTAAAATAAACATTTTTTAAAATCTTCATTAAAATTTGTCCACAACTTCTTGGTGTTGCAATTTTCATTCAAAGCAGTATATTATATGAATAAAAATAAAATGCTCTTCGTTAATGAACGCATCACTTGAGAACGGCTGGTCCGATTTGGCTATTTTATTTTTAAAGTTTTAATAGTCTGCTGATAAAAATTTACGAAAATAAAAATTGAAAAAGTTGAGGAAAAAATTTAAAAAATTGGAAAAACTTGAAAGCGATAGGTTTCGATAGGTTTGTTTTATGAGCTTAAGACCATAACACGTTAGAATGATAGATATGCGTGTTATGATATCTCTATAAACACCGTATAATAAACAGAAATCGTCTCGAAAAGTTTCCACGAACATCACGCGTTTTCCCTGGTGCTGTTCGTAGAAAATCTCGTAATTAAGGCCATATCTTTCTTATAAAACCATCGTCGTATTTACGTCTTTATAAGTCTAATTTTAGCATTCTTCAGTACAACTGAAGTTTTAATCAAAGCTCTGAATTATTTTAAATTTTGTATTGTATTCAGTTTATCAATTAACAAGTGTATAAGTTAAGAAGTGTATCAAAATAAATACTTAAAGTGTTATTAATAAGTAATAATCAATTAATAAATAATAATCAAGTGTAATATCTTAAAATCAACAAATATATTTTTAAAAAGAAGTGATATTGGCTCCCAAAGTTAACTTGAGTAGGTTTTTTTATTTTGTTCGTTATGACTTGTAAAGTTTTTAGGAAAAAATATGTCGGAATTTACAAACGAAAGTCGGAATATTTGAACAAGTTGCAAAATTTGTAATTTTTGTATGCACTCTCAATTATAACTCTCAAATGCACTTTCGATTATAGAAACGACCTATTTAGTAAATTTTGTTTGTTTTTATTTTGGGATAGAAATAAATCATAAATCTGATGTTTTTAATTTTAAAAAATTCAGGAAAATCTGGTAAAAAATCTGAAAAAACGCATTCTATCTTAAATTAAAACAAATTCACATTTATTTTTACTTTTGTTCTATTTTGTTCAACGAATTTAGTTATTTTATTTGTATTCTAATTTATTTTGTCACTACTTGCTGAATATCAAATTGTAAATCATCCTAATCGAGTACATAGTGACAAAAAGTTTATTCTATTATTTATTTTAACATGAAATTTTAACTTAATCCAGCATAGTATAGTAGCTACTAGGGCTGAGACATGTAGATACATGCTCAGTATAGTAGATATCACCGTACACCGATACCAACTGCAATCAGGTACTGAAGTACCGATACTTCCGATACCTCGAAATCTTCAATACCTCCAATACCTCCGATACCTTCGATACCTCGATTACCCCAATACTTTTGATACCTCCGATACCTTGATAAAGTGTGGCTAGAAATGGATATCCTATCCAAAGTGCTTTAGATTTTGGAAATACAAGCTATTTTGATGAAAGCCAAAGAATTCACAAGCTATTTGATGGAATATTTATTTATAGTATGGCTGGGAAAAGTAGCGATATTTACACAAGGTATCGATACCTGCTCAGGTATCGTACACCGATACCGACTGCACTCAGGTATTAAAGTATCGATACTTTCAATACCTCGATACCTCCGATACCTTGTTATTTTCGATACCTCAATACCCCGATACCTCCGATACCTCTGATACTTTGATACCTTCGATACCTTGATAAAGGGTGGCTATAAATTAATATCCTATTTAGAGTGCTTTGGATGTTGGAATCATAAGCTATTTTGATGAAAACAAACGAATTCACAAGCTATTTGATGCGATATTTATTTATCGCCACCCGATACTACTGATACCTTGATACCTCGATACTTCCGATACCTCGATACCTCCGATACCTCGATACCGCAATACCTCCGATACCTCGATACTTCCAATACCTCAATACTTCCGATACTGCCGATACCTCAATTCTTCCTGATACCTTGATACCTCCTATACCTCGATACCTCCGATACTTCCGATACTTACGGTACCTCGATACTTCCGATACCTTGATACCTCCGATACTTACGATACTTTAGTAAGTATCGATACTTTCCAGGTATTGATACCCGATACCTAAAAACATGTATCGCCCAGCCCTAGTAGCTAGTAGCTACAAGTAATAATCGAACAGGAGGCGAGGCGTGAGATAGAAGCGGAAAAATGTTGTAAATTATTCAGTTTAATTCCCCACCTGATGACAACTTTGTTGGCGAAACGTGCGTCGTGCAAAGTAACATTGTTTGGTGCTATTGGGTGTTTTTTACGTTTTGTTTTTATTAAATAGTTTTTTTTATTTTATTTTTTTAATTTTTAAGGCCAAAAATCTCATTTCATTCAGAGTGTGTTAAACCTGAAACATATTTTTTTTAAAATATGGTGGTAGATAATTTTTTAAAAATTCTGCCGGCTCAAAGACAAAAAAGTTATGTGCAGCTTATGCACTTAAGTGTTATTCCTTGATTATTGTGTTTACGGCATTGGTACCAAATTGAAGCGAAGTGTTTGAGATAATATCAATTTAGCGATTCGCGGTTTTTGTAGTCATAATTAATTCTGTTTATGAGAGATTCTCTACTTAAATATTGTCATCATTGAAAACGTTTTAAACCTACGCAAATCTTAGTTTATTTCTTACCTAAATACATACAAAAATGACTTGGTTTTGGCTCAAGGAACAGAGAAGAGATGTGGGTACAAACCAAGAGGTAAATACGTAAATTTCTCTGCATTTATTTAGTAAAGTTCAAATTGCAACCCACAATTATTCTTGTACAGTTATTGTTCTTTGATAATGGTACAAAACAGTATTAGTTTCTAGGTCAACTTCCTCCAGCAGTTACAAGTGATGTTTGTAAGCATATTACTTGAGAATCATGAAAGTTACATGACTTTCAAATTTAGACTATAGCAGCACACAGCTCTTTGAAGAAATTTAGTTTTATTTGAGATTCATGGTGTTTTTATTTTTTAATTTTTAATATTTAAATGTAGTGGCTGAAAGAATTTCAAAGCAGACAATCTTTGTAGTAAAGTTTCTTTTATTCCAATGATTAAAATATTTAGAAAAAAGAAGTTAATTGTATTGTTGTATTTTATTCCAGTTGGGTGAGCGTGAGTAAATCGGCTGTCAGTAAAAAAATTTGTGAGAGATAATAAAAAGAGAATAAGAGACATTTGGCATATTTGTGTAATTTTATTGCACAATGTAATAAAATAAAAATATAATTTAGTAAATTAAATAAGTAACAAAAGTAGAATAAAATTTCCTTATAAGAGCGCGATTGCAGGTACTTATTGACCTCCGGCGAATCTTTATTCGCATCACTTAATTGGGATTTACAGTTTATAGACTGAAATTGCCCTACTCAAGATTAATACAATAATAAAGTTGGAACACACAATTACAATTAAACTAACCTCGAACTTAACTAACTTACAGTCTTGTCACTAAACCTACGATAAATAACTTAACCGTGTGAAAAACTGTTTGTCATATTCACATAACTTTGGTTATTTCTTTGTAACAACCACTGGGAGTGAGCTTTCCTTAAACAATAAAACTTGCAAAAACACTCAAAGTTTCTCGCCACTCAAACTCATCATGTTGTAATAGGAATGATCGGGAAACCGTTCTAATTCGATATAATCAGTTTCTGTCATTAGGAGCTTCTCCAGCAACTGGACGCATTCGCTAAATGAAGGTCTCTGCTTCGGGTCCTTGTCCCAACAATAATACATTATGTTGTAGAGTTCACGCCGGCAATGTTCCGGTTTGTCCAATCTGTACCCATCCCTGACCTGAAACAAAATAAATTTCAGTTATAATATCACAAGAACTTTTTTCTGATTTTTTTTTCAAGTGCATTCCAAAAACGTTATCAATAATTAGTCCAAGCGAAACACAAGAGCTAATTGAAAGTTTTTGAAATGCACGAGAAAAAAATTTCTGGATATGAATCAAAGTTCATGTGATATTCAGTAAAGGAATCGCATAACAAATAATCAAATTTAAAATTTATACTAGAAAATTTTGTTTTAATACAATTTTGTCTCATTTGACACTCAATGAAATGAAAAATTATATTTAAGATTAGTTTTTCTCTAATTTGAGAATACTCCCAGTTAAGTACCGTTTTGGTAGAGTAACACAAATACTTTCAGAAAAATTTTGAATTTTTATAGAAACAAGTAATATTCGTCTCTCATTAGTTCTTATATAATGTCATGCGATTTTCAGTTATAATAACATCACAAAAACATTATTATTTCCTAATGTTTTTTCGAATTTAATTCAAAAACGTTATTTTTCGCATGCTGCTCAGGCTACTAAAATAATTTCTAGAAATGAATTAAAGTTCATGTGGTATTTAGCAAAAAAGTTGCATGACAACATTGTTATTGCTAAAGTATAACAGTTTTTACTGACTGTTACGCAGTAAAACAACATTGCTATCTTGAGGATATTGATATTTCAATACAAAATTGATGTAATATCATGCAATTCTTACTTTAAATAATTTAAAAAATTTTTTAAGTTGATTCATTTCTGCAAAAATAGGTAAGTAAAAATTAATTTTGGTACAAAAGTATTTTTATAGTGTTGGAGATGTCACACGGAGATGTCAAACATGTGCAATGTAGGAAAGTTGAAATCATGATACTAAGACTAAACAAGATATGATCACGCGCATGTTTTCTCCCTCTCTCTCTTTCGACTTTGACGTCATTGTGTGACAAATCTGAAATCTGGTGACAAACGTAGTGTTATTAGTGTGGTTATTAGCGTCTAAATTCTCTCTGTTTTGAGTGCTTTACTGGTTTTTGTAATTCAATATTGTTTGTTTGATTTTGTGAACGATGGTTTATTGTGCAGTGATGGGTTGTACCAGCAATAATAATATGAAAAGCAAGAACTGTTCGTCCGATTGTCGATACTTTAGTTTTTTGACCAATACCAAATTTTGTACTTTATGGGAGCAAGAAATGCTCTCAAAAGCATGGTTTTAATGTAAATAATGCTGGAATATGTTTAAAACATTTTTCTCATGATGATTTTTGTGTTAAAGAAAAACTATTGCCTGTGTCCAAAAATAAGTGAAAGTTAAAACGAGACGCGTGCCTTCACTTAATTTACAAAAATCACCAAAAGTGCAAACATCTGTCCAGAAAGATCGTGAGGAAAGAATAAAAAAGATTGAATTTGTTACATACATTCCATGTAAGTACTTATTTCATTAATTTTATTTGGGATATTTTTTTTATTGAATACTTATACTTTGTTAACTTAGAAGAAGAATCGGAAATGTGTGAGAAAATGAAGAAGCTCCAAGCGGAAAACTTACGTTTAAAAAAACTTTTGGAAAAAGAAAAAGAAGAGAAAAAACAAATTGATAAGATATTTACTGTAGGACAGCATCGTAAGCTAAAAACTCAGAAACAAATTCAGTGGTCTATTCAAAATATTACTTCTGCAATATCTTTGTATGCTGGTGGGCCCAGGTCTTAACATTTACTAGAAGAAGAGGTTATCCATTGCCAGCAGTTTCGAACTAATTTGTGTTCTAATTTATTAATATTTTGACCTAAGTATGTTCTAGTTTATTAATCATTAATTTAAAGAGCGAGTTGTGTTATTTGTTGCTGCGAAAAAGTTAAATGATATTATAGTGAGTTTTTGCTTTTTAAATTTGTGTATTGAAGTTATGTGATTGCTATACACTTAAAATGCATTATCTTCCCTTTTACTTAAATATTTTTTTTATTGTTAAAATAGTTTAGTAATCAATTTAAGGTAGAAATATTTTAATATAATTATTTTTTTTGATTTCATTATTCAATATTTGTCAGATTAAATGCAGAATTGATTAATCGTTTTTTGGCAACTTCTAAACTTACAGTTTTTTCTATGTAACCGCTTTAAATTTAAATAGTGTTATATGGCGCTTTAGTTAACTTATGATTATTTAAAATTCACATGCAAGTGAATTTTAATTTGTTTATTAGCTTTTAATATTTTTATATTTAATCACATATTTTATTATCTTATTATATCAATTTATATTTAATTAATATACGTGTTAATTTAATTTTAAAACTGATTTTACTTTCGAAATTAATTTTAGGGATTTCAGACTGCAACCTTTTACTCCAAAAGATTATTTCATCCCAGATTTCCGCTCGCAGGAAAAGCCTATGCTTAAACAAATCTATTTTTAGTGGTTTGTACCACTCTACCCACAATTCCACCCTACAAATTAACCATTAATAAAAAAAATATTTTTAAATAACCCACCCTATTTTGAACTGTAAAAATAAACCTAATAAGGTTCTAAAATGTCTTTTTATTAAGTATTATTAAATGATATTCATCTGAGACATTAGATTCAACAAAAGTTTTAGTAATTTTCTGAGTAATTCTCTAATAATACTATTAAATGCATGTTTTTTCTAATACCGCAGTACATTTTTGTCACGCGATGACGTCATGCGCAAACTAGTTTAAAATTCGTACGGCAAGTGATCATATCTTGTTAGTCTTAGTATCATGAGTTGAAATAACAAAAACCGGACGTAATTAAATAAATCAAAGGACGGTTAGAATAAACAGAATAATGTCAATTTGACACAGTTCTTTAAAAATTATTAAAAAATTAACAACTTAAAAAAAAATTTAATTAATATTTCGAAAAAGATTGGATGGAATTGCATTTGCTTTCATGGAATTTTTTCGTATTTTCTGAGATGTTAATTTTATAAATAAATTCTTTGTAAACATTGTTAATTTTATTAATAACACATCCAAAAATGGTCCAGGACCAAGATTTTTGATAAAACATTTTTTCCCCAATATTTTAGTTGATTCAAAGATTGATTACGATTTTCTGTATAAATTGTAAAAATTTTATACTGCTTATACTGATTCAAAAATATACTGCGCAAAATAAATTAGGGATCACTTAAATTTTTTTATTATTGTTAATATTTAATTATTTAGAAAGATAAACATATTTTACATTGTTAAAATTTAAAGCTAAAAAAGGAAATCACATTTTCATGTGAGATTATTTTTGTCAAATTTTTTAAAAACAAAAATAGATATTCGCTGCATATTATGTACAACCGTATTTTTGTATTTAAACTGGAACGAGTTTTGTTTTCAAATTTTATTATTATGAACGAAGATAGACTGGTGCACAGAAGATATTTAAATACATTTTAAGCTTCAGTGAGAATTGCACAAAATGGTGTTTACCAACGAGTAATTGCGGTAGAACTAAATGTAAGTCAGTCCGTTATTTCAAACGGTTTCTGCAAACTAGAGACTTTAAAAAAAGACTATGCGGATTACAACCCCCCGTGAAAATTTACGTTGGACGGCGCGCAAACATGTTAATTTACAAAAGCAGCAAATAAACAGACCCATCTCAAATCAAACTATCAGGAATCGATTAAGGAAAGCAAGACGAAAAGCAAAGGTACTAGAACTCAACAGACAACACCGTATAAACCATCTTGCATTTTGTCGTCAGCACCAGTGATGGGCGCGTAGACTACGTCGGAGTAGACAATTTAGTTGTCTACGTGTAAAGTATGTAAAGTAAACTTTGAAAAAGTTTTACCTTAGACTATGTAGACAATGTAAACAATAAGAATATTATAAGAATAATGTTTTTGACTGTCAATGACATTAGTTATTGTTAAATTATTATTTTATTTATTTTATTTTATTATTTTATCCTTGAAAATGCCTGGTAACAGGCGAAACCGGTCGGAAGAAAAGATATAAAGATCACGTTTGAGGTTGTGAAGACTGTTCCCCCCTTACATTAAATAAGAATATTAAATAAATTTTTAGTTATAATATAAAAACAAATTAACAATTGATCCTAAAATATAACAAAAAACATTAACATGAATTTAAAAAATCTCAGACGATCAAATGAAGAGTTAGGTCAATAAAACATAACCTCAAAATAGTTATTGTATACATTGTCTACACAAAGTCTACATTGTCTACATTGTTTACGCTTTTTCTACGACGTAATGTAAACAATAAAAGACGACACGTAGACGCACATCACTGGTCAGCACGTAATCTGGACTGAATTATCTAGACTGGATTGGCAACATGTACTTTTTTCTGATGAGTCTCGCTTTCGTCTAAGTGGGGCGTATTCGTGTCTAAAGAAGACAAAATAAAAAGTTTTAGGACAATATGATGCAAGAGGTTCGACACTTTGGAGGAGGTTCAAAAATGGTCTGAGGAGGTATAAGTGCACATGAAAGAACTGAGCTTGGCCTAGTTGAAGGAGAAACTTTGACAGCACAACAATATCTTACGGACATTGTACAACTCCATGTGCTACCGTACGCTGATAATTAGGGTGAAGATTTTAGCTTTCAGCATGCACGCCCCCATGTTGCCAGAATTGTTAGAATCTTCTTTGAAAAACACAACTTTGAAGTTATAGACTGGCCAGCCAACAGTCTAAACTTAAACCCGATTGAGCATCTTTGGGATAAACTGGGAAACGTCTAAGGCAGCGAAAAATGCCTTATAACTTTGAGCAACTAGGAAATTTTCTTCAGGAAGAATGGAAACAAATCCCGCAAGAACAAATAAGACATTATACTATTTATAAGATATTATAAACGGTATGCCCCATCGATGACAGAAAGTCATACGAGCACGACAAGAACATACTTGTCATTAATTTTTAGTTTACTACAAAGGTTGAGCATTGATATCTTTGATTTCTTAAATTAGAAATGTAAATTAGAAATATGTACATTTTTTTATTTCAAAAATTCAGAAAGGTTTGCTTATTCAGCTTAAATCATAAAATTTAAAGTTAAATAAAGCATCTAGATTTAAATCTGTTTTAAAAATATTAAAAGTTACTGAAAATCAAAATTTAAAATAATTTAGTCGTCAACGTCAACCTAAATGAAGCTTCTGGATCTACTACTTGTAATATGCATAAACAAATTTTCGGATAATTTAAATGTTTAGAGTTAGATAAGTCATTTGTTTAATAAATACCAAATTAAAAATAAAAATGTAGAAGTTTTATTAATTTTGCTGATACCGTATTTTCCAACAAGATGATGAATATAATAAATAATTTATTCTACTTATTATATTTAAACAGTAAACTTCAAAGTGTGGTGCAAAGGAGTCTGGCTTAAACGACCAGGTAATTAACCGGTGTAATCCAGCGGCTGCATGTTATTCATTTAACTGGTCTACACCAGTTGACCAGTAGACCAGTAGAATAAATCACATGCAACTCGCTGTATTACTCCGGTTAATTACCTGGTCGTTTAAGCCAGACTCCTTTGCACCGAAGCTTATTAATCAGTGTATACGACAAAAAATAGATGAAGATTTTGATTCAGAAATACTAAATTAAAAATAAAAATGTAAATCAGTATTATACGACTAAAATTTAAAGTTACATAAAGATTTTTAATCTAATACTTCTAATTCTGATTTGAAAATACTACATATAATAATCATGATTCTAATATAATAACGATACTGATTTTAATTCCCAAATAAAAACACTGTTAGTTACAAAAATTTAAAAAGTTATTTTCATTCTTTTTAATAAATATACCTATTTAACAAAAATTATAGTTAGAAGAAGCTTCTAAATTAACTTCTGACTTAAAAATACTCAATATGTAGTAGGTATATATTATGGATATTTATATGTAACCAGTTTAAAGCAGGTCCACCCTCATAACCGAAATTTCCAGCAAGGAATATAATGAATAGTTCAAAGATAGCAAGTGTTTACTTAAACAAGTTGTTAAAAATGCCATGATAAATCAAAAACATTTTGCAGTATTTCTTAGTTAAATTCGACTGCCGTACTGTTAGTGATAGTTATCAGAAATGTCAGAATTGTCACATTATGTAAAGAACGAACAAAAATTAAAGACGAACAACGAAGGAACAAAATGAAACTGGAAATTACAACAACAAAACTATTCTCAATGAAAATGATTCGGAATCTTGTAAACACGCACTCAAAAATAATTAAAATGATTTATTTATTTATAATATTTTCCATAGTTGCAGTGTATCAAATTCCGACATTTATTTTTGGTTACATTTTCTTTTATTAAAATCTCATAGCACTCTTGACAACTTATTTAAGTGAACACCTGTTATTTACCTCAGTACAAAAGCAGGTCTACTATTATCAGTAGAAAAATTTAGATTAATGTAAGACTGCTTTTTTAAAAAATTGGCTAAACGCTCTGTCAGAAGAAACCAAAACTGTCATCAAATACACCCAAAACTTCCAGAAGTCAGTGGATTTCTCTTAATTTTCAAAAATACGTAGTCGTATTAAGTACTTTTGATTTTTAAAAAAAGTTATCTTGGTTTTATTTAAAAATAAACTAAAAAACAAAAGTTAAAATATTTTAAAATAAAAAAAGTCTCTCTGAATAAAATTTGTAGATTTTACTCAATATATTTCCGGCTTAATGTTTAGTTTATCACGTGTAATCTGCACTGTAATACAAATATAATAATTTATACTTTTTAATAAATTACTAAATTGTTCTAAAAGCTGTGTTGAATGTGTTTTAAAAGTCATCTAATTGTGTATTTATACTTTTATTGTTCGTATATTATTTGTTTTTAAATTAATATGTAATCGAATAATCGTCCTTTTTATGGTCACTAAATTATTATTATATTATACGATTCTCAAATAAGTTACTCATATCTTACAAAAATGCCGTTCAAGTCGCTTTTGTTAAACATTTATAGTGGAATTTTCTAAATGAGATTTATCGGATTGGAACGGATGGAGCAGAAAGCTCCAGATTGCAATTGATAAGGTGGGCAGATAAAAGCTGTTGTTTTTCTCGAAAAAGCACATTTCTATCGGGTCATTTATCTAACCCATACATTTAAAAGTGATTTTAGTTGTTATATTTTTCAGTCCCTTTTCAGTATTCTCTACGTCAGCGTCTATAATTCCAAACGAAACCTTGGTGTAGTATAACAGGTAACAATCAGAAACTTGACTTCTCTACACAATGATAAAAAATTCTCAGTCTAGATAACAAGCAAATATATTATTTAAACTGGTTTGATTCAATGCAGTGCAACTTTTTAGCTTTGATTAAAAGAATTACGAAAAAAAAACGGATAACGGAGCACTCGACGTCCGGAAAAGTTTCTCAATTAAGGCGAAATTCGCAAAAATTAGCGATGAATCTCCATATTAAATCGAAACCAATTAAGAATCAAGTCATAACATATCTATGGGATAATACGAAATGTCTAGTCTGTGCACATGAAACAGTTATTCCTTCAGAGCATTAATAACGAAATTCCAGTTCACTTAATTTAGGGTAAGTTGCAACTGTTGCGTGAAATCGATAGCTCTCTCAAATAAATATTTTTTTAAGGAAGCGACAGTCTTAAATGAATTTATTTGAGTAGTTCTGGCTGAAGTATGAGGTTGTTGATCCAATACGTATCAATCATTTTGGCATTGTAAGGGTGCTACAAGAAGCAGTTTGTGTGATTAGAAGGGGTAATCGAGCGTTGGGAGTGTCGGCGCGGGTTTTATGATAAGCTCGTGAAAAATGCGAGAGTCTATTCCTTATTTTAGAAAAAGACTCTTGAATTAAATTACAAATAACAAAAAATTAAAAACACTTTTTGAGAAAATCGCGGAATTTTAATTAAAATAAAATATGTTATTTGCGTACTCTGCAGCTTTAAAACGCGGAAAGCTCTTATACAAAGTAGATTAGACAAACTTTGAATTTATGTTCCCTGTTTTAGTAAGTAAATATTTGGTGGAAACGAAATGAGAAAAAATTATGTCATTTGTAGAAAGTATTTTTTCTTGTTGCAAACGTTTCTACTTTTGCCGTTTTTGGAGATCCGTGAGAGGTCAAGTTCCGCATTTTAATGCATGGACCTTTCATCATAAAAGCTTTGTCGGCCTGAAACAAATGGACTCTGACGCGGAAAATCCGAATATACCAAAATCCGAAAAATGTATTTACAATATTTATGCTAGTTTGCTTTCGACAAAAAATTCACCATGTTAACATCGATTAGGTCAGTGAAATATTAAATGTTAACTGATTAAACTGTAAGTCCCACTAGACAGCTAATAGAAGATGAATAATTTATAGGAGTAGTTTTGAAGAAAGTCAAATAACAAATGCCGAAGTAGAAGAAATAATTAAACACTAGCTAAATTACAAGAAAATTACATTCTTGCCAAAAATTTATATTTTTCTTCAAACCTTAACAGGATTATACTAATTAATTTAATTTTTGAATCTTAAAAGTATAAAGTTTAAGATGGCCGATCCAATATTGTTAACTATAAAGATAAACGTTAATAATTTAACCCTCCATTAGTCGCGCCTACTAATGTAACATATGTGGTCGCGTTGTATCTGTCAGATACATGCTTTATAATTTATAATTTTTTAAACAATTTTATAAAAAAATTTATAATTATTATCGTATTTTATTTCAGTGAATTTTATTGGTTTAAAAAAAACATATTACTTCAAGAATTTATTAGATATATTTAGATGAATTTTGTATATCCAAATTTCTTCAACGTCGTCTAGATTACATAAATCTTTTTTTTTGCTATTTATTGTAATAAGATCAAAAAATTATACATTTTACAGACGATACACACTTAGAAACACATGATCATGGTTCTACGACAAAAAGTATGTAAAGCAGGTAGTGAAACACGGGACATTACATACAAACGCGCTAAATCTGTTAAATACACTTTTTGGTACCTGCACAAATAACCATACCAAAAATAAAAATTTCAACATGTTTTTCTAGGAACATAATTAAAATACATTGGTCAAAGAATACTCCTCATCTCAAGTTCAAGGTATTGGCAGTTTTGAAAATATCTACAAAAAAATGAGACATGTATCTGTGAGATACATGCGCGACCAACAAAGGGTTAAACAGTATTTGATAAAATCACATACAATTGTACAATCAGGTGTTTTGAAATCACTACTTATAATTTTTATGTGAAAATTGGCAAAATGAAAACAAAAATTTAATATGGCTGCCCTAAAAAGACACACTGGGGTCTACAAGACCCAGCGAAAATTTTTATTTTGTACAATGTTTTTAGTTCTGGTAGGACAAGGATTAGATTTTATGTAAATTATGTTAGCATGTGCAAGTATCCTTCTACCCTCAATTTGCCTCCAGTTGACAAGCGGTAGTGAAGCAGTACAGTGTTAAAAATTTTCGAGAATCTCGTTGACCCCAGAGTGTCTTTTATAGTGATATTTTTTAAATGTGCCATGGTGTACTGCTTCAAATTTTTGCGGCTCTTTCATTACAAAAATTATTCAAGATTAAGCCAAAATATGTCCGACTGGAAGAGAAATCGTCTTTTGACAGAAGCAGAGTTAGATAAAGAGAGATGGAGGATTATGTAAGGAGAATCCGAGGAAGAAGCAGTAGGTGGTGATGATTCGGAAAATGATGATGGTTTTGAGGAACCTCAAAGTGATACAGGATCTGAACAAAGTGCAGATGAAGAAATTGATAATGATATATTACTTAATGATACCGAAAACGATAGAAATGGTTCTAATAGAAGCAACACAATACTCAAAAGTACAGAAACGTTTTACAAATTTACTATAATAATATTATTGGTATCATCTAAAAACTTATTTTAGGAAAAAATGGCCACCGCTGGACGACAGAACTTTCAAATAGAAGAGTCGTCGACCGGCAAGAAACATTGTAATTCACTTGCCTGGGCTCAAAAACAAGGCTAGAGATGCTACAAGTTGCCTAGAATTTTGGAATGCCTTATTAGCCGATGAGATTTTGTTGATTATAGTAAGCCATACAAATGAAGAAATCGCACGAAAGACGCAAGGGGGCGCAAACTTATAATCTTACCAGCATGCAACAAACCTGGTTGAATTGAAAGCACTTATAGGTCTACTATATAAAGCAGGTGTAAAACGAAATTTCTACATAAACCTGTTTAAATTGTGGTTTGCACGAGATGGTGATAGTTTCTTCAGAATGACAATGCCTCTGAATAGATTCAAGTTCCTGCTTACGATCAAATACGATTTGACGACAAAACCACTCGAGATATGCGAGGAAGCAGAACGACAAGCCAGCCGCTATAAAAGAAGTATAGGACAAGTTCATAAAAAATAGCACAAATTTATATACTCCGTATGAATATTGTACCATCGACGAACAGCTTATGGGCTTCAGGAGTAAATGTCCATTTGGTATAAATATTATATATAAGCTCCAAACGGGATAAATGTGGCATGAAAGTTATTATGCTCAATGATGCTCGAACCAGTTACATGGTTAATGCCATACCATGTTGTAGAAAAGTTAAGACCCAAAACGAAGCAGTCCCCACCTATTTTGTTCGCAAATTAGCAGAACCTATTATGGGAACTAATCGCAATATTACAGTGAACAACTGGTTTTCATCTATCCCCTTATTCGATACTATGTTGAACAACCACAAATTGACAATGATAGGAACCCTTCGTAAAAATAAGAGAGAAAGAAATTCCTCCTTCGTTTTTGACGGCGAGCAAGTCTCCAGGAAGTTCTAAGTTTGGCTTTGACAATAATAAAACATTGGTTTCGTACTCACCTAAGGCAAAAAAAGTAGTTATATTACTATCAACAACGCATTTTGATAAATCTGTTGACCAAGAAACAGGAAAACCCAAAATTGTTCTTGACTATAACCAAACAAAAGGAGGTACAGGCACCTTTGATCAATTGTGCCATACATATTCAGTTCCAAGAAAAACAGGACGCTAGCCTCTGAGATTTTTCTTTGGAATTTTAGATCAATGTGTGTAAATGCCAAAGTGCTATTGTCATTTACTAATAACACGATGTCAAGGAGAAGGTTCTTACATGAATTATCCTGGCAGTTGACCGAACCATTTATAAGATCACGTTTACAGTCCAAGACCCTTCACAGACCTCTAAGAATTGCCATAGAAGACTTGCTGGGAAATCAGACCAACAGAGAAGAAGTAGCTCCATTGCAAAAACGCGTTAGATGTGCCTTTTGTGCGAGAGGAAAAGACAGAAAAACCAAAATGTTATGTCGTCAATGTAAAAAGGCTATATGTGACGAGCATTGAGACCTCATTTGTGTTGATTGTAGCATTGCGGCATAAAGCAATCTAATTTTTTAATTGTTATTTTTTTGAGTTTATAGATAGGTTTGCTTATCACTTACAAGCATTTTTTGACAGAATTTTATTATTTTAGTTTTTTGTTTTGTTTTTTTATAGAATTGTAATTTTTGTTATATCTTCGTGCAATTATGAAATGTTTTTACTTCAAAGAGACATTATTGTCGCAATTAATAAAAATCGCGTATTAGTAATAGATTTAGTTTTTTAAAGTGTCGTTTTTAGATTTCGACAAGCAATTGATATCAGGAAAATGTTGCTTAATAAAAGTACGGAGCTCCAAAAGCAAAAAAAAAAAAACAAATAGATTTGTAGTTATGACAGTCGCGGCTACTGATATATGTGTACTGGAGACGCCGGAATCAACTTTTTCTCAAGAAAAGGCATCAACGTCCTTAAAATAAGTTGTTCAACAACAAAATCAACTGTAACTATCAAAGCGTAAGGTGTTCTGAGTGCAGTTTGAAAAAGGTAAAAAGATAAGCACATAACTTGGATCATTTCAAAGAAGCGAAGTCAACAGTCCTCTCGTCCAGTATAAAAAAAACTTGTAACGCAGTAAGATGTAACAAACAAAGAACTCTAAAGTGAGAAGTGACGTAAGAGGTGAACTTAAAAACTAAAGATAGTCAAGTGGTTAAAAAATAAACCATTAAAAAAATGAATTTGCCAATCAATTTGTAAAAAGCTAATAAAAAATGAAAACCTTTGTACAAAATTAGCGAAAAGCTGGTTACTAATCAGAAAGTCTAAAGTGAAAAATTAAAAGTCAGCAGTCCAAATTAGTGCCAGCGGTTGTAGAATTGAACACACATCAAAAAAGTTTTGACGAAGTGATTAACGGTTTACCAAGCTGTGCACACATGAGAAAAAATAAAACAAGCATCAACTTAAACCGATCCCACTATTTAACACAATAAACACAAAAAACATGAGCTTTAAAGGCATGAAAATTGTGATCTGGACCTAGGACTTGCAATGGGAAAATTGAAAATTGAAACAACGACAATTTCACAAAGTCAAATATTCAAAAATCCTTCTAATTTCAAAAGCAAAATGACAACAATAAGATACAGTAATTTAATCCAAAACTGTGTGAAAGAACGACGATACAATAAACGGTACGAAGAATTGCAAAACTTTCGAAGCCTGTAGCTTCTAGAACAACAAAAAGAACAATTTAGTGAATATCTAGCTGAACCACGATAACAAACTATAAAAAACTGCAATAATGTTTAAAGTTAAACTCCAGACGTTGTTGCAATCAGGATATAGTACCCAAGCAAATTCCAAAACCCCACAGCTTCTTGGATAAATATGTGTCTGATATTTTAGCGTTGGTATCCCTGCTCTTTCTGAGACCTTCGGTTGCTCATACGAATTGACCTTTGGCTTCTTAGATTAGCCTAACTTATATACAAAATTCAAGATCGAAAAAAAAACACTTGTCCCGTTATAAAATTACTTAATGAATTTAAGCAGACAACTGACAACACAACTTCAATTTAATCTGTAAAAAATCCTATAGTATAATTATAATGTTATAATGTTATAAGGTTATAATGTCATAATCAGTAAAAAAACACGTAATAAGCTCAGCTGTTTCTGAGTGTTTCGTGTCCAGGTTTCGACAGACAAAATCATCGCTGGTCGAATTTAAAAAAAAAAAACAAGATCTAGGTTTTGTTGATGTTAGCAAAATAGGAAAGCCAGCCTTGACGCAATTTTGCTCCAAGTCTTTGAAAAATTTTGTCAGTTGGAACCACTAAATGAGGATATGTTTCTGCATAAAGTCTTACTGCAGCTGAAGCGTTTTTTCTACATTTCCCATATATCAGGATCATGTCAATCTTCTCGTTATCAGTGAACATTTTGACTAAATTTGCTCAGACAATCAAATTAACATAACAGTAACTGTGATTGCAAAAACATTTTTTAAATTAAATTTTATCAAAGCCTTATGCGAAAATGTAAGATTAAATGTAAATCTCTCGTTTTCATTGTAAATAAGCCTGTATAGAATGCAAAAATATGGCTTAGACGACCAAAGAAAATATCTCTAGAATTTTGGAAGATTACCTACCAAAACCTTAAAAGATTGAACTGTAGATTGACGCCAAGAAACAGATAAAAAAAATTGAATCAAAGCTGAACATGGAAATGAAAAGTAGCTCTTAATACATAAAGGTTTTAATCATCTACATTCTGCGGAACAAAATATATTGAATATTAGGAGATTTAATCCATAACTATGTTTCTATTTATGCAGTCACAGTAAATTACTAGTGCCATTATTTATCTACCCTTAATTCCTAAATCGGTTTCTATTTAAACTACTCTACAATGCAACTGGCAGTTTCGAGTCATTTTATGTAGTCAAGTGGATGTTGCTTGTTACTTTAACTGTACCTGATAACATTATATCCAGAAGCCTAATTGATACAGAACACCTAGTGGTTCAGTTAACTATAATTTTCTCTCGAGTAAAAATTTATTATAAAATCTAGCTGAAACAATTTTAGAGAGTGTAAAGTGTAAACGTCTGTTTCCTGTTATTTGTTTTTCTATTCCAATTATTTGCAACAAACAGAAATATCAAATTTATTTCAAGTCAATGCAATTATGAAAAAAAGTGTATTGTGATTGAATCTGTGACAAATTTGTTCGAACGTTTCCTTTCCAATGTAACAAGTTGATCATTTATCATTTTAACACGAAGAGACAAAGAAAAATATTGCGTCAATATAAGCCCGTAGGCATCTTCGTAAAAGACACTCTGTAACCGAACCAACACCGATTGTATTACTCAAACAGCATCATTTACTAAAAGAAACACGTAAATACGAAAATAGAACCGACAATTTCTCATCGGGTAATGTGAGCCTTCTGCACTTATTTAGACGATAAAAGCTGTAATTCCCCGAGAGTTGCTTTAGGCACTCCAGGACCGGAAAATTAAATAAACATTTTTTTACCTTCTTCATGACTTCGGCTGCAGAAAGTCCCGGATACGGCGTACTTCCTAAAGTCACAACTTCCCAAATCAGCACTCCAAAACTCCAAACGTCCGACTTGACTGAAAAAATATTATCGTAGAGTGACTCAGGGGCCATCCACCGAATTGGAAGTCGCCCTTCGCTCTTTCTTTCATAGACGTGGGAAACTATGACGTCTCGAGCGAAGCCGAAGTCGGCCACTTTGCACGTATGTTCCTCCGTAATGAGGATGTTGCGGGCAGCAAGGTCCCGATGGATTATCTGAAAGTTGAAGAGTTCATTAAATTTTACGAAATTTAAACCGGCCTTTGTAGGATCGAACTTTAAGGGACGCTAAGGGGCTTATGTCTGCTAACAGCTGATGTTTTTAAAAGTTTGGACGAGGACAGTTAAGTATTGGATCTGGAAAGAAGTACGTGATGAGAGTTTTGCTCTCGGGTTACTCTAATTACACAATATAAAGCAGCTGTGTAGAGACTTGCTACCGTTTTGATTAGTTTTATTGCAACTCGAATTTGGGCCATTAAGAACAAGGTAACGATTGTTTCTTATCTCGTACAGATTAAAGTAACATCAACTGTTCTCTTTAAATTATTATGACAACCGACACAACATTTTTGTTTAAAGCTAATTGCTTTAGCCGAAACAGATATTTGCTTCGACCGGGCTGTCAAAAATAAGTTCGGATTAGCTTAAAACCGGCATTATCAGAAGTTAATTCGGAAAAGTTTTTGATGATTTTATAGTTTTTATAGATCTTGCATTTTATACAGATATAAATCAGAAAAATATCGACACAAATATATATGATGACAAACTTTAAATAAACTGTTATACCCGGATTACTTGTAATGTTAAACAACATCGCATCAACTCAAAATTTTGGCTTTGCGAATTATGTCTTTTACCGCAAATTCGAGTTTTCAAAATGTAGGTCATGTTATATGGCAATTTTACGTTGACGTTGTCATATAACATAATTCACAAAGCCAAAATGTTGGGTTGATGCGCTGTTGTTTAATATTACACAAGTGATCCGGGTATAGTTTGCATTTTTTTTCTTTTGAAAAAAAAATTAAAAAGTACCTATGGGTAAACAATATAGAATAAAGAAAAATACGACTAAAAATTTGACCGCGGAAAGATAAAACTTTTAGTCATTGTGAGAGTGTTTCAAATACCGTAATCTGTCTTAATGCTTTTTTTATTTGTTATTATCTTTTTTACAATTTTTTTATAATCTTTACTTTAATTTTTTTCCGCTCTAGAACGTATCTACTCAAACAACCTGGCAAACTACAGATCTTCAATAAAGATTTTCTTTTATTTTTTATGACAACGTTCGTTCTTTTTCTTTTTTTTTTCAGTCGTCGTGTTTTAAATTTTTCTGAAGTTTTTTTCTAGTGAACGCCTTTTTTGGACATCTTTTGTTTTTTCCAATCGTAGTTTGTTTTACTTTTTTCTACACATCGTTTTTAAATTATTTAAAAATAATTTTCTGTTCACTTTATAGGTCATTTTTTAAATATATACCGTTGTCTGTCTCTTTTTAACACATAATTTATATTACATAGCAACATAAATACAACAATGTATTGAAAAGAGACAGACAAAGATATATGTATAATTAAAAAATGACTTATAGAGTCTTCCAATCTTATATACTTTTTTGTTCTTTATATGATAAGTCACACATTAAAGAATTTACTAAACGGGAAGAACTCCATATTCTTAACTTAAGAGACCAAAAAAATATCTATATTAACTACCAGAGACTAAAAAAAATTGCTTCAGCATCTCTTTTTGAGGTTCAAAATTTTTTAATAAACTTTCTATAACAATGCGGAATCTGTCTCTTACCAAGTTTAAGATTTGTATTAAATCATTTTTTTAAAGAAGAATTTTTACTCACATGTAGAATTCCTCGAAGATACTATATTAGATTTAGTCTAATGTTTTCCTTAATTTTTTTTTCTGTTTTTATATGACGTGTGTAAACATTGTATGTGCAAACACAAATAAATATATTATTATTATTACTATAGAAACTACATAAATATATTCTTTTTTTAAAGAATAAAATTAATAAACTAAATTGTTTGTGTCAGTTGAGAGCAAAAACAAATTGTAAAGTTTGACATTTAAATACTTTCATTCTGAATATTAAATACTTATAGACCAGGCTGTAACATTTTTTTTTCCTGGTATTATTTATTTAATCTTAATTTTCTATTTTTTTTAGTTTTTCATTTTTTAAGGTATTCTCGTTTTTCTTCTACTAGTCGTCATTTTCCAATTGCTTTTAAAGCTTTTATTGTTTTTCTTACAATCATAGATTTTCTTGTTCTTTTCTATCTAAACGTTTTTATTTTTGTTCTTTCAAAATTTGTCTTTGAATTTTTTTCTAAACGTAGTTTTCTTTATTTTTTTTTAGTCGTCGTTTTTTGAGTTTGTCTAAGTATTTCTTTTCAAGTCACTGTTTTCAAAACTTATTTTTTTTCTTTTTTTCTTTCGATTTAGTTTTTTTGCTTGTAATTAAAATTTCAGTTCTTCAAATTTTTTTTTATTACTTTTCTACAATATAAAGTAATAACAAATTTGTAAAACAATAAATTTGTTTGGCTCTAATAAATCTATCTATCTACTTATCAAAACAAAAAGTCAAACAATTTTGTTAACGTCATTCCTCTAAACGTAGTTCTTTTTTTTTAATTGATTTTTTTTGTTTGTTTTTTCTAAATTTCCGATTTTCAAGTTCTATTCTAAAAATTTTTTTGTTTTTTAAAAATCTTTGCATTTATTCTTCTAAAAATAGTTATTCTTTCTTCTCGGTAAGTCGCCCTCTTTTTATTTTGTTTAATATTTCTGTACTATTTCTTTCATCTTGTTTCTTATTAGAATTATGAGAACATACACAGAAAAATTTTACTTAAATGTTGACATCGTTTCCTGTTTATCATCCATTCTCATAATAATTTCGATAACGTTTTTTATTAATGTATGTTGTCTATATCTGTTTACTATTAAAAAAACAATTGGCAATATAATGAAAGAGTTGTCCCGACTTACCCTCGTTTAATTAAAATTCTAATACATATTACAGTGGCAAAGCGCTTTCGGAATCAAAAGTTTTATCTTCAGTGCCAATTTTTTGTCAAAACGAATTAAAAACATTAAACAGTAAAATCTATAGTACAAATAGAATAGAACGTTATTTTTTTCTGAATGATTCAAAGAAAAAATACAAATAAACAGTTTATTTATAAGTTTTGGAAATTAATGTGTTAGACACAATTTACGGGCTGCACTTATTAATGTCTTAAGTAGCCAAACAATACGTTATTTTGACTTAATTACTTAATACTGCAAAGTGTTGTTTTATCCTGACATTGTAGAGAACGTTTTTGAGTGAAAACTACATAATATAATTGCGACTAAAATATTGAGTTGGGGCAAAGCCGGTTAGGTCTGTATTAGTTCTAAAAACTATCAAAATAGCAATTTCTTGTAAACAAGAAATAATAGTCAATTACTCCGTCCGAGAAGCGTTGGTTTCCTTTATACTCGGCTTACTCCCTTCGTCGCATTTTCGTTGTTCCCACACGTGTAGTCGACGAAAACGCCTTCGATTTTATAATTACATACGAAAGCCCCCCTGTACGTACCCCATTAGCGGACAGAAACTCCATTCCCTTGGCGACCTGATACACAAAAGATGTAAGATCTCTCGACGTTAGAGATTTACTTTGGCCGTGCATGTTGTTGTAATATCTCTCTGCTCTTGAATTTCGTAAATAACTCTGCAGTTTGCCTTTACTTATATATTCCATAATCAAAAATATTGGTTCTTTGTCCGTACAACAACCCAATAGTCGCACAACATTCGGATGAGTTTCCAACATTTTCATCACTTGAAGCTCCGAAAGCAAATCTGATTTCTCTTTCTCGTTCGCATTCTCTTTCAGGGTTTTCACCGCTACCACGGAAACGCCCTCTATACCTGCAACAAAAACAAGCAATAAAAACCAACTTGACTCACAGGATTAATAAATATACCATCGATATCTGTTGCTTCACATTTCCATACTTGGCCAAACGCGCCCTCACCCAAAATGTTGAAGAATTTTAATCGGTGGCGAGGAAACTCCCAATGATCAGCATCCTTTATAGGCGCAGAAATTTGATGACTTGCCTGTAAATAGAACAAATAAAAACTCTGGTTTTAATGCTTATCCTTCAATAGTAATTACTTGTGAACGGTTAATTTCACGTTCCCATAACTCGTAACGATTATTAAACGCAGTAGGACCTCTCCATTGTTGCATTCCAACAGAAGAATCTTCAGGTAAGACTATTGTACCTGATGATGGTTTTCTCTACAAATTCAATTTTTAATTTATATCACTGTCAAAATAAATAACTTACAATATCATCCTTGGAACTTTTTGGTTTTCCCAAATGTATTTTCTTCCTAAAAACTACTGCAATAATTCCAACCATGAGAAAAACAGCACAAACTGAGATAATTGGTACAACTGTAACAGCTATATCCGGTGGTGTTTTAACCGCTTGATCTACAGTTCTATTTTCGTGACTTTTCGTCGTCGTTTCAACTTTTACAACTGTGGTTTCCTTTTTTTCCTCGGGATCAATATTGATCGGTTCGATTTTAACCGGTCTTAAATGTGTTGAAGGGTTAGGTTTTTGCTGAAAATAGGGTTGTCTTGACGTAGCTGTTGTAGGGTTTTTAGGACGTTGGTTAAAATTTGGAATTGTGAGAAAGGATGGTGGTCCTAGCCCGGTTTGTTTACTTCCGGGAAATACCGGCGCTGAATTAGGGAGAGCTGAATCGTTGAGTATATTGACAAAAACTTCGAATTTTGCTGATAGTTCACCATCTGAAGCTGTAACATACAATCGGATGTCTTGACCGGCCTGGAAGCATTTCGTTTAGTTTTAGTTCAGCGAAATTGAATTGTTTGTTACTCGTCCTTTCAAGGATTCGTTTAGGTAGACTACTCCCGTGTAAGGATCTATCCGGAAAGGCAGTTTCTCGGTTGGTTTTTCGTTCCCTAAAGATTGGAGGGGCTCCAAACCGTATTTTAGGTGACCTCCTTCATTGTCTCTACCGTGCGCTTGGATTATTTTACTTCCCACAGGTTCCGATTCAGGAATTTGCCAGTTCCGATCTAACCACATCGTAGGTGGCGTGTTCTGGAGCACTTGGCATTTTACTGAAAGTTACAAATTTTTAAAATTTGATAATATGATCTTTATCTCCAAAAAAATTTTGCAATTTTGTTTCCTTTTATATTTTTTCTTTAAAAAACTATTATTATTTCAAATATTTTATTTGTTTTATGCATTTACATTATTTGTTGTTAATGATGAAATTACCTAATACAGGCTGATTTTTTTATTTGTTCTCGCTCGAGATTTAAAAAATAATCAACACGTTATACAAACAATAAGCAACTTAATTAACTAAATAATGTGGCAAAAAAATGATTCAAATAAACTGACTTTGGAAGCATTGTCAAAGCTATTGTCAACAATGCTGACATTAATTCACGACCCTCTATGCCTTAATTTTGAAAATTAAGTTTTCAAAGTATAATATGTTACCTATCTTGAGAGATTCGGACAAAAGCAGATAAAAAAATCACCCTGTATTTAAGTTAGGGTGCTTATAAAACTTCTGTTAAAAAATAAATCGTATAATTTATTTAAAAAGACGTTCTGTAGCGTCATTTTATCTGAGGATTAGTAATAGATTATAAAAAAATGTAAAATACAAAGAATAAATTTTTTTTTACAAAAACGCCAAAATTTTTGGTTTTTTTTGCATTAGATTTTAATTTTATTTACTCCATAGGTTATTTGTAATTTGTAAAATCTTTATACTCTTTTTAAACTTATTGGCTACTGATATGACGGATAGGGCGTTCCACTCAAATCACAATTATAACTGACATTCATAACAGTCATAAGTAACTGTAAAAAGTTTAAAAGATATTTTGAGTGTTATAAAAAAAAACACGTACATAGAAATAGTAGATGATATAATATTTACATTCAAAAGTTTAGAAAAAAAAATTAGGGTGGTTTATTATCGATGGTTTTATAGGTTTTTCATATTTACCACATTTACAAGAATGACATTTAGGTATCTTTAAATTTCGGATGCTCTTGGGTTTCTACCTGTTCTAGTGCTACTTTGTGCTTTAAAAATAATCTGTATATTTAACTCGTGCGTCATTTCTAGATAAAATGTATTTACAAGGTTCCTCCTAGTCTTTTACTAAAAGCGATATTAGTGATATAACTTTAATTAGCACTTAAAAAATCGGTGGTTTTAAATTGACAATTTACAAAGGTGAAAAAAAATTTTAATGGTCAAAATATCAAAAAAAAATCACAATTGACTTTTTCAACAATTTTTAAGACTTTTAAACGGTTTTCAGCGGTATAATAGACTTTTAGCTAATTAATAAGAGAAAAAAAGAACAGCTTAGCTAATAGCTTAATGCCAAAAGATTAGTAAGGCTTACAATCGAACTTTTTTTTTGTTGTCAAAAATTAATTTGACGACCAAAACCTTCTCCTCGCAACTGTACAGAGTGTTATGAAAATGAATGCAAAAATTTTAACCTGAAATACAGCACCACAAATAATAAAAATCTGATAACAAAATTATAACCTAAAAATTAATTATTACAAAACGTATAACAAATTTTTTTTAACATTGGGCAACTATACGTTTTTCAGGTCACAATAAACCGATTTAATACACTTTATCTCTATACTAAGTTGTACCGTTTAGGAGCTAAAGGACGCTAAAGTTAGAGATTAAAAGTCATTTTTATACTTTAAACGTAAATATTTCGAAAACGGTACGTTTCAGCAAAATATTGCGTTCTTGCATTTTTATTTAAAATTTACTGGCATATTCATTTTTGCTACAAAAATTGGAAATTAATAGGAAAAAAATTGATTAATTACCCAAAATCTAAAAGAAAAGTGCCGTAACTTGAAATTGAGATGTGCAGCAAAATTTTGCTAGTAGAAATAAAAAGAGTACAGTTAACTTTATTTGTGTACCAAATTTGGAATTAATCGGTTAAGCGGTTTTCAAGATATAACAAAAAAATGTTTTTTATACCCATCTTTGACGGCCTGTAATTTTGTTTTAGTTAAGATAGAACAAACATTTTTGCAGATTCGTATTATTTGCGGTGCTGTATTTCAGGTTAAAATTTTTGCATTTACTTCCATAACAGTCTGTATATTCATAAAAATTCTACACTAAAGCAAAAGGTACAATCATCTGAGGTAATAATGGATGTTACAGCGAGTTGTAATTTATCTTTTAGTTTGAGTAATTTTTTCTTCTATATTTGTGATACTAAAAAATGTCAAAATTTTAAAGTTTCTGTTAATAAAATTTATGATCTCTATATAATTTATGTCGGTTACTAAAATACTTTTAACTTTGAAGTAACTTATTAAGTCTTATTAACTTAGTAGACTAAAAGAGAGTAAATTTCAACCTCTTCTATTTTTGACTATTAAAATTATTCTGTTAGAAATATCTTAACGTTTCTGATTTTATTTGAAAGATAAAATAAAGTACTTTCTTTAAAAATCAAAATTTTTTAAAATATATTATGTTTTGGGCATAGGTGAAGCTCCAAAATTCACTTATATCTTTTGGTATTTTTACAAGTTTTACCTAGCCCCATTTTCATACTTAATAAAAATAGAGTGAAACTAAAAAGAAAAAGTTTTGTAAATCTTAATGTCCATTTATTATAGAAATTAGAAAACCATTAAAAATTAAACTATTTAGAAATTAGACTAATTAAAAATCTGTTAGTAGCTCGTCTGACTAGGTCGTACTGTAAGAAAAATTAAACTTAAAATTAAAAATTTTTGAAAACTGCACATTTTGACATTTAATATCGACATGTAAAACGCAAATAGGATACCATTTTGAGAAACTTATAGGCTAATTTCAAGTTGAGATAATACCGGTAGTAGCTTCGTTACCATAAAAAAATTAAAAAATTCGTAGTTCTAATTGGTCGTTGTCACAGAAAAGTATTACTGATAATAGATTAAGTTAAAATTAGCCCATTAGTTTTTGTCTTTAAAAAAGCTATTAAACTTATTTGCTTATTTTTATTCCGACAATACATACAGCCAACTTGATTTCATTCTTGTTATTTTATCTATATTCTTAAATTTGCATTACAGTAGCACACGCAATTAATTAATTTAATTTATTACCTTCAAATTTAACATAAAAGAGAATATAAAACAATAATGTACTAAACACTCGCTTTGTGCAATTAAAAAAATGCCAGAAAAATGCAAATAATTAATTCAAACAAATTTAAAAAAAAAATTAATTTTAAAATTGTTTTGTATTTTAGATATAACCGATAGATTTAAAATCATTTGAATTTAAGTATTTTTATGCGGTGTGCAGTTAGTAAATTTCCTATTGTAATTTATGTTGAAAAAGAAATGAGAATTTGTTCAAAATTTAAAAAAAAAACAAAAAAATAGTTCAAGACAATGATGCCAAGACGACCAAGTGTACCTAATTAGAGTCGTGTACTAAAAATAATATTTTACGAAATAATAAAAAGCTATTTCTTTCTACTATGATTTAAAATAAGAAAAAACAAGTAATGAAATTTTAATTAAATTTAATTGTCTATTATGTGATGTAGAAACGAAAATAACAAAACAAGCTTGATAAATGTTTAAAGATAAATGTTTGCCTAAAATTTTAGATCTGTTTTTACTGACCCACATGCATATCTATATGTATAGTTTTTAAAAAAAATTAAATTTTAAATTTAATCTTTTTACAGTAGAATTTAATTAAACGAGCTACTACTATGTATCTGTTCTTTATAATAAACAAACATAACATTTGCAAAAACTAACCTTTTCAAGTTTACCCAAAAATAAACTAGATGAAGCTGAAAATCGAGGTAAAAATTGTAAAAATAACAAAAAATCAAGTATATTTTAAAGCGGAACCAACGTCAGATTTTTTTTTTAATAACTGAGATTTATTTTTCTCTTGAAACTATTTTATTTTAGCTTTAATATAAAAGTAAGTAAAACAGTTCTAATAAAACAATTTTAATGGTCAAAAAAAGGTTAAAAAGTACTTTCGTCTGGTGTTATGGTAGTAGCAAACCAAAAATAATTGATCATTATTTTATTAAAAAATAAAATAATAACAAATTCTTTTTTTGACACATGAACAAACATTCTTACTAAGTTTTATAAAAATTAAAAATGGTGCAGCTATTAATTTATTCTTGATGACATTTTATGTACCCATTGAAGTATTTAGAGAATAATAAGAAATCTTTGTCCTTGCACCAATTATGTTAATTAAGGATATTGAGAACTACCCATTACAATACATATTTAATATTTATTAGTCGGAAATAAAATATTGATGTAAACGCAGTAGTTTTTAAGTAAGAGAGGAAATAACAGAGAAAACTAAATTACAAAAGTTAGAAATGTACATTTTTTTAACTTAAAGTTCTTTTGAACCAACCGCACCGTGTAGAAGCTTCAGAAGTTAAAAAGTGAAAGTTCAGTTTTAACAGGTAGTTATCTCATGTGGAAATAACAGTGACGTCGTGACGTCAATAGATCCCGGATTTACCGCAGAAATATGCAAAATAATATTATAAAAGCTTTATTTTATTACAAACAATTCGGGGAAAGAATTTCTTTTTTATTATTTTTCTTTAGATTAAAGTATGTATTTACAGTCTTGTTATCCACTTTAAAAAATTCACTTGCCCCAAATGTTGTCTGAAAATAGAAACTGGTTAAAATAGCTCTGTTGATTCAGTTTGCAACAGTCAATAAAAATTGTTATACATTAACAATAATAATTTTGCTATAACAACAATATTCAGAAGTTTCTGCAATATTGCAACGGGAGAGCCAAAAAAAAAACAATTAGAGCATATTGTGAATGCGTTGTTTGATGGTAACTTTCTCTGTGGCTAGAAAGAGAGTCCGGGAAGTGTCAGACTTGCTCAATTTGCTCATAAATCTCGAATTTCCTGTAAGTTTTCGCAACATAGTGTGCGATTTACACTTACAAGATTGGTGTCGCACCGGAGTCGACGAAAAGAGAAATTGGTGAAGGAAAAGGATGTTTATCGAAAACTAGGTTGACTCATGGCCTTGGAAGTCGCTTGTCGGTTGAAATTGACCGAAAGATCGTTATCCGAATAAAAGGAAGACGTTTTATTGCTCTCTCGCACATAATTTTAAATTGCCAAGTGACAACGTTAACGAAGTAATTGGAAGCCGTGCAAAACGCTTTTCAAAGACTCCCGATATTTAATTTTTAATTACGCTCACGCAGCGGAGAATCACAATCACTAACTGTAAAGTCGATAAATCAGAAATAAATTCAGCTTAATTATTGCACTCATTTCTGAATTTATAATCTTATTAATGATGAATATTGCTGATTAGCCAGCCGAAAGTAACGTCTGTTTTCATTAATTTTGAACATTCACTGAAAACGCCTTTCATGCATGTATACGTCTCGAGATTTTCCATTTTCCACATGCCGCTTCTTTTAACGAGCTTATTATTTTAAAGAATGCTCATTGCTTATGTGAATTATAGCCTCTAAATCACCATTTTACCAAAACTCTAGACGCAAGTTTCCAACTCAGTTTCGAACTTAACATCGTTTATTTTCAGGAATTTCATAAATAAGTGCTCAGCTCTAGTAATTTGAACCGCATATCAAATGTTACAACTTATAAAGCAATTACCTGCAAAGAGCTATCACATTCAAAATTGCAAAGTTGACAATTATATTTTCAAAGCCTTCGACAACCCTTAAAAAATGTTATCGGCTTTGTGGGGCTAAGCTAATTTAAGTACTTAATCCCTTCACGTAAACCCAATAGAATATTGATTAGGGTTATGTAAATGACTTAAATATTGATCTAGTCAAGAAGCTCAAAAATAAGTAGAACGTGTAAAACGAAATTTTTCGAGTTATTTAATTAAAAATAACCTTAAACTAGATATTACAGTACACTTGAATAATTTTTTGATATCGTTTCGATAGATTCTTGTCGACTTATGTCAGTCTCATAAAATTTCAATACTTCATTCTTCAGATTCCTTCAGTATCTGCTATCGAAAATTCTTTCAGAACGTCACTATAATTACATATCAACATCGGAAAATTTACATTTACAGAAGATACTCGGGGGATTTCCTGTCCGAATACAATTGCACGATTTCGCACGCCTGATTTGTATACTCGTTTATAATCGAGGAATGGTCTTTGAGGTTTACCCGTGCATGAAATTTGTTATTTCAAATTTACTGCTTCTTTAATACTCCCACATGATGGGCTTAAGGGTAATTTTAGGTTGAAAAAAAAATTATGTTCTTTTATTTACGAAATTGTTGGAAGACTGGTTTATGAGAGTATTTTGGGAATGAATATTGATTAAGATAATTGCACGTAAATGTGTGTGTTAATTAATTTCAATGGCGATACCTTGAAGTATTTACTTGTAATAAAACTTAATTAAATGATCAGAAATGCGGAATTAAATTGGCTTATCTTGTTAAATCAATGATTTTGGGGAAATTTTGGCCTTTCTGTGCACACAAATTATTACAGTTGTGCTTGCTTATAACGAACCCGCTTACAGTAAACTCTCAGTTATAATGTACTTTTTCGGCTTAAACCATTGCACTTCTGTTCGTTGTTAAAGGACGTGTTTACCTATGTAATAAACCATATTTTGCTCACAAAATAGAAAAAATGTCTCTAGTAAAAATAATCAATCTCGTAAAAATAATAAGCATTGTGAAAATCGCAGTGCTGATTTATCTAAATAAAAAAACCTACTTTTGGAATTGAAATATTTGCTGTAAACCCTTTAGAAATATAGTCAAGCTTAATACACTTGTTATTATAACGACAAATAAATCATGTAATTTATTTAATTTTGACAACAGAAAAATAATCATAGCTTATTTCTTTTAAAATAGCACACCCAATAAACATGATTGTATACATAAAAATTTTTTATTCATTGATCTACGACGCTTGCTTCTTCAAAATAACCGTTTTAGTCGTTTTTCAGTTTATAGTTAATAGCATCAGAAATGCATTCAAATGCAATCCTAAAAATAACAAAAAGTAGCTAATAAACAAACTTTGTTTTTATTCTAATCTAGAAAGTGGCCAAAATGTTACTTTCTACTTTTTAATTTGAACTTAAAAGAAGTGGTACCGTTTAACACGTGTTTGTAAAAGTACGTACCGCATTGGTATAGGTCATTTGTTCGTTGGGCTGTTTTATGACATCTAACTCACTTAAAAATAAGGTTCTTTCTTAAATCAGTTAATGTGGGTGGTGTCTCAAAGTAAACATTTATTAAACTCGGCTAGTTAAGTCGTTCTCAAACAATTCAACGTGCTCCATGCATTTTACGTAGAAAAAATTTTAGAAACAAATTTTATAAGTAATAAACAAACTGCAAATAAACATTTTCTTGATTTTTTTTAACTGAGATAGTATAGTTATCTTGATACCATTACCACATCAACAAAATAATTTTATGATAAAAATATTGGCAAGACAAATGGAAGTAATGAAGATATTTAAATTTATGAATTTCTTGATCAAATATCTGAGCATACATGAAGCTCTTATGTCAACCATACAGAACAAAATATTAAAGAATGCTTAGAAAAAGAAAAAGTAATAGATAAATTTCGTGTTTTAGTGTTTACAGTAAACACAGAATCAAATTGTGAGGACTCTGAAAAATTTCTCGATAAAGATAGTGTTGATAAAGTATAATATTTATTATTTGTCTGTAAAAGCATCTGTACAAAGCTAAATAAATAAACAATAACAATAATTTGACGAAAAGTTGTTGTTATACCTTGATATTTATACAATTAGTTGTGTAAGAATTTGTTGGTATAAAAGTAACTCCAACACTTCATGATCGTACTACCTCAGTTAAGTGCAAAAAAAATTTTGTTCTAATTTGAACTGGTCAAAAAAATAAAAAAAATGTTTATTCTCATTTTATTTATTGTTTATAAAATTTGATTAAAAAAATTTTGTTTAGTAAAATGCATGGTGCACGTTGAAATGTTTTAAAACCTCTGACTTAGCTGAGCCTAAATTTTTAGAGATCTCACCCACATCAACAGGTTTAAGAAGGAACCTTATTTATAACTGCGTGGAGGTCATAAAACAACACAACCGACAGACAACCTATATCAATAAGGTACGTACTTTTACCAAACACGTGTTAAACGGCGCCACCCCTTTTATGATTCTACCGGACAAAGTTATATAAATGGAGTTTACATAGATTTCCTATTTATGTGGCATGGTTAAAGTTATTAAAGCAGTGATTACACGATTCATTCAACATATCTAAAATATATTTGTCTTTTGACTTTTCTCTATTTGTAAACAACAAACAGAATGTCACTTTTATTTCTTTATTCCTTTAAATCACAATCTGTATACTTTGAGCTCAAATAAAAACCAATTTAAATAACATATTTTACAAGATCGAAGTCGTAGAATAGGCTCATTGTCAGAAATATTTAAAGAGGAAAATAATGAAACACTAATTATATAACATTAGATGTCCATGTCCACATAGATTAAAATTTTTATTTTTGTAGAAATATTCAATTAAAAATAGTAAATTTCAAGAAGGAAGACTGAGTTAGAAGAAAAATCTTCAGAGAAGACTTAGCTTACTCTGACGGCCCACTGAATACGGTCTTGATGTTTTATCAGAATTTGTTCTTAGTCGAATTATTGTACTATATACAATGCTATGTTTCTTTATTCCAATATATGCTATTCAATTATAAAATTCAAACAATCATAAAAACAAAAGCAACAAAAAACGCATCAAATTGGAATGTAGTATATCCTCAATGAATAAAATATGTTTTCTCTCTCCAATAGCACAACACAGCTACAAGCTTCTCGAATTGAAAAAAATAATATTAAATGAAATTACCATTTTTTGATATCTAAGCTGAAAAACTAAAATGATACCCAGTCAGTTAAATTAAAGTAGTAGGCATAGTATATTAATCAAGAAAATTTTTTTTTACAATCCAATCATGTTGTAAAATACAATGTGTGCTATTTAAATAAAATGATTTTCTCTCCAAATTGATTTTTGATAAAGCCTGCTGTAAAGTAATCCTATCCAATTTATAACAGCCAGGTGGAATCAAACATTTGCAAAGAAATTTAAATGAACGACCGGACTGAAATAAATTAGTTCGGATTACTCTACAACATGCATATTACAGGCTAATTTGAAAGGGTTTCTGACGAATTTATAACTTCCATATTCATAAATCTTGCAACTTAATTTAATACACTCTGTTTCTGATAACAGGTATAGAAATGGTTTATAATAGCCGGACACTACTGTATAAACATAAATATTGATCTAGTATGCAACAGTTGTGCATTTGGCAAAAAGATGAATAAAATATTAAATCTGTAATGACTTTTTATGTAAATCATGTAAATCAGTATTTGCAAATACAATACAATGCAGATAATCAATATGAACAATATTTATCAAATAACAACAGATAAATACAATAAATTCTGAAACAAAAAATAATTTATTTTTAGTTTTTAGAAAGTAATTAAAAATTACATTTATAATTTATTATATATTTAGTTATGAATTTATAATAATTTTTGGGTAATAGTGGTGTGTAGAAATTTTATCAGAAAAACTATTTCGTTTAATGGCAGCAAACATCGCTTACCGCAAAGTTAACTACCATATAATTTTGTGTTAATAGCTCTTGATACGAATATGGACTAAATTTCTTGTAAATATATTTTATCTACTTATTTGACTCTAAGGCCAAGTATCGTTTTAGTATCCTTAATTTATAAATAAATAAACGTCAGTTTATAAATCCACAAATATATAATGTTTCATATCAATTACTTAGCATTAATTTATCGTTTAATCAATTTAATAAAGCTCTAAAATTGGCAAAAAAAATTTTAAGTGCTTTTTAAGAAAGCTTTTCTTGGTTCATAAAACAATGGTCTAAAAAAGTTTTCAAGCTACGATATGATCAAGAAAATTTATCTTTAAGAAGGCTGTAAAATGTTATTTGCCAATGTAAATTATATGAAAAGAAACAAGGTTATAGCCTGCTAGAAAAGAAACTTTCTTGATCATATGGTATTTTATTTAATCTAGATACTTAAATCTACATATTTATCTTGTTTTTTTTGTAAATAAGCAGCATATAAACAGACTCATCTTAAATCAAACTATTAGGCATCAATTAAAGGAAGCTGGATAAGATCTAGACGAACAGCTAGGGTAAAACTCAACAGTCTACATGGTATGAACAGTTTCGCATTTTGTCGTCACGCGTAAACTGGACTGAATTTAATTGGCAACAACATCATGAGTCTCGATTTTGTTTAAGTAATTCTGATGACAAAATAAAAGATTTCAGGACAATATGGTGTAAGAAGTTCGAAATTTTAGAGGAGGTTGAGAAGTATTAGTATATATGGAAGAACTGAGCTTGTCGTAGTTGAAAGAAGAACTTTAACAGTACAACGATGCCTTACAGACATAGCACAACCCCATGTGCTATCGTATGCAGAAAATACGACGAAGATTTTATCTTTCAGCATGATAATGCACGCACCTATGTTGCCAGAATTGTTAGAAAACCTCTTTCGAAAAACACAATGTTAAAGTTATAGACTGGCCAGTCAACAACCCAGACTTAAACCTGATTGAGCATCTTTGGGATGAGCTGGAAAGACGTCTAAAGCAGCGGGAAATACCTCATTACTTTAAGCAACTGGCAAATTTTCTTCAGAAAGAATGTGAACAAATCTCGCAAGAACAAATAAAACATCTATTAAACAGGATGTCATTAAACAGGAAATCATACAAGCACGAGGAAAACATACTCATTATTAATTTTTAGTTTATTACAAACGTTGAGCATTTATATCTTTGATTCCATAAATTTTATTGTGAGTCATAAACAACCTTTTCTTGTTTTTTTTGTATATTTTTTATGCCATATGCTTATTTATTTGTTGTATAGTAAGACTGAGTATATTACATTTAAGTTTCAAATAAAATTTGCTGGATGGTTATTGTACAGTAAGACTTATTTAAGTGATCCCTAATTTGTTGTGGCCAAATACCTATAATAAATAGCAAAGAAAACTTGGGTAAAAAAAATCAAAAAATACAGGCAGTAAACTGAATCTATTATTGTATTACAGGAGTTTTTTTAGGAGATAGGTAAGTAAACCTTAAAAAGTCGACAATGATTGTATTACAAAAAACTATACCGGGTATACAAAAAAAAAGTTAAAGTGAGTTAATTAAATTGCATGACATTATATTAGAAACAAGAAATATTACATATTACAACTCGTTTCTATAGAAAAACAAAATTTTCCTAGAAGAATTTTCATACAACACAACTATGGATAATAATTAATAACTAATGGCTGATTTCAAGTCGAGATAATACCAGTGGTATCTTCGTTTCTATGCAAAATTTAAAAAATTCGGAACTGTGATTGACTGTTGCTCTGGAAAAGTATTAAAATTTGCGACACTACCGTTAGTATTTCAACTTGAAATTAGTTCATAAGTTTAAATAAATATTTTTTTATTTCATTTAGTGTCTAAAGTGCTTATTGCTCAAGAAATAAAATAACTGGGCACAAAATTCTATCAAAAACGTATTTTTTAGTACAAAATGTATCATTTGTCTTATGCTTCTCTTGCTGAATACCAGACTAACTTCGATTTATTTCTAGATTTTTTTTCCAATACACTTTGAATATGTTTAAGTTGGTTATTAATACTAACGTTTTTAAATTTTATTTGAAAAAATCAAAATACTTGTGATAATATTATACATATTAAAAAATATACGAAAAAATTAGACATGAAATCAGCAAAAATGAAAAAGAAGCAAGGTTTAGTAGAAATAAAAAAAAAGTAAATAGATAAAAATTTATTTCATTTTAATTAAAACAAAACTTTTGAAATAACACCTGTACCAGCGACTATCCTTTATTTTCTATCCCTCTTTAATATTACTTCAGAGACAATAAGTACTAGTAAAAACCTATTTCAGACCCATTTCTGTGTCTTCTAATAATAGTTCTGGTAGTTGTAAATTGTTCTTTATCCCATGCGTTCGTTTTGGGTTTTTTATAACATTTTTACCCTATTTTAAAAATGTTATATTTAAATGTGTACCTATGGTATATTATTAATTATCTTATTTTTTTATGTTGAAGCCTCCATGTCATTTGTATTTTCATCATTCCATTACATTTTTTTAGATTAAGTTAATTAGATAGAATCATTTTTTCTCTATGTAATTTTTATTTCAAATCGTTTCGGGCTTGCTCGGCCATTTTTAACATTTAAAAAAAAATACAGTACACACAAACACGTTAATAATTATTTATGCTACAGTTGTTGTTGGCTAAATAAGTCACAAGAAAAACGGTTTCCCCACGAAATTAAAGACAACGACTGTATGTTTGAATTCTCCAAATTTTAAAATTTCAATATTTTTCTTGATAATTTTCTAAAAACAAATTTCAGTGAGTTGTGTTGCTTGTTGCCATATGTTGCCATAAACACCCCTATTAACGTCCTGTTAATACCAGTCATACAAACCAAAATTTTGACATTTATAAACTGTCATAATCATAAAAAATTTATTAAACCGGTATGTTCAAAGATAAGTGTTTTATTAAACAACTTGAGACTGCCGTAATTTATATTGTAAGTTTATTTTAGTAAATACCTGCTTATAGAGAAATGCGAGGTCTGATGAATATTAATGACAACTGAAAAAATTGTTTGGATGTTTTGTAGCCAGGTAACAGAAAGCAATCTACATGTGTTACTAGGGATGTGTTAGTAGAGAGAAGCAAATTGAAAAATTTTGGAATAAAGTTTTTCAAGTTTGTTGTGATATGAGCAACAGAAAAACATTCTAATCAACGGTTTTGTTAATGTGCGATTAATAATCTCAATTTACAACTTCTATTAAAATGTTAAAATGTCTCGATTATTAATCGTCTTTATTAACAAAGTTGTTGGTTAAATAACTATTATTTTACTAATAAATTTAACGGCTTTTTATATTACTAGTGACTTATAAGACATTTTACTTATGTAAAATTTATTTTACTTATGAGCATAGTTATGAGCTTATTACAAAGAGATGTTGGATCCTACAACTTTTAATGTGTTTGCGTGTGTTGTAAAAAACTTAAGGTTTTGAAAATTGGTGAACAAACCCGAACCTGGACCTAGTCAAAATAAAACTTCAGCGAGAAAGAAGGGTTTCATATAATTAACTTAACCTAAAAAGAAATACAGAACTTTTTCTGCACAAACATAATTCCTAAATTTTGCAAATATAATAAATTGTTCATTGATCTTAAATTTATAAATTTCTTTTTTGTTCAGTATCTAAATAAATGTTTGTAATTTATTAAAGATTATTGCTATCAACACAACAAAAAGTTTAAAGACGATCCGGCTAAATTTTTTAAGTTATAGCTAATGTATATATGTATTTAAAATTTTATTATTTTATATTTTATAATTTCTAACTTATGAAGCAGAATAGTTGTTATGTTACATATTCTGCATACTATATATTTTTACTTTAAAAAACATTCTAAAAAGTTCTAGGTTTTTAGTGTAGCAAAATCAAACTGGTCAGAGGCTTTATCTCCAGTATTGTTTTATTTTTATTTTGACACTAAATAACTTAACTTGTTTACACGTGTTACACGGTGAAGCGTAAATCGATCATTGTGCTATTTTAGTCTTAGTTATTTATATCCGGATTACTTTTGTAATATTAAACAACATCGCATCAACCCAAAATTTTGGCTTTGTGAATTATGTTTTTACCGCAAATTCGGGCTTTCAAAATGTAGGTTATTTTATATAACAATCTCACCACATAACATAATTCACAAAGCCAAAATTTTGGGTTGATGCGCTGTTGTTTAATATTACAAAAGTGATCCGGGTATATTTACCCAGATTTTAATTTTTACATTTTAATATTTTATTTTATAAAAAAAACATATTTGTATTGTAGAAAAGGCTCAAATATATAATTTTAATGCCGGATCTATGCTCGGTCATTCAAGTTGTGTATTTACATTTAAAAAATAAAATGGTCGTGCATATCGTCACTCTTAGCTTCTCTCTCTCTCTCTCTCTCTCTCTCGCCTTATATCTCATCATTTTTCTCAACGTTTTAGTTGTTGATTTTATAAAATATTTTTAGTTTCTCTTATTTTGATCTTTTTGTTTTCGTAAATACTCTCTTGTCCAAGCATGACACGAGCGCGATAACTTTCACAGCAGAAAGAGAAAAATATCGCAAATAAAATAATTCAATTTGTTTTTTTTTATTGCAAGACTTTATAGCAGCTAATATTGTATTGTTTTCAAACCTGTCAATTTTTTTTTTGAGAAAAAAGTTTTAAAACTATACGAAACTAAATTTGTTTTTGTTAATTTTTTTTTAAAGGTATTGAATCACTCGGGCAAACACTAGTGAAGACAAAACGAACAAACACCAAAAATAAAGGTTGCAACGTTTTGTCTATTTTATTACAGACTTCATTAGGCTAGAAAGTATTTTTAATAGAAACAAGAGTTAAAGATTGATTTAGACATTTTTATATTAGTGCGAAAATAAATTTCCTAAATTTTTTAAAAAAAGCACTAAAAATAAATTTGAAATAACTGTTAAATTATTCTTTTTTTCTTGAAAGCACCTCTCGAGAGTTTCAATCCAATAAAAAAAATGAGAAGAGCTATATTATGTGATAATGAATTACGTAGTTCTTTTTTTGTTTTTAATTTAATTCTAATCTGCTAAGTTGCATCCAAAAGAAAAATGCTTCACTGCTTAAAGTTTGTCTAGAAATGCTTGAATTTTATTAGTAACTTAGTAAAACGTCAGAAAGTAAAAGGGATAGATGTCAATATTAATGGCTTTCTAGATTAATGTTATAAGACAATGCTTTCCAGTATTTATAAAAATCTGTTGTTACCTAACCTAATAAACAACTTTTTTCATTTTGTATCTCTAGGAAGCCATATAGAGAGGCCAGTGATTTTTATCATGCGTTTGCGCAGTTTCAAATAAATGAACAACTGAGGCATGTAGACATCCAATCCTACTTTCTAAGAAATCACTAAATAACTGTATAACTAAAATGCGAAAATTTCATAGCATTATCAATACTAATCAAGCATAGCTTCTACACAAATCATAAAAAAAGATTTTGGTATCGCCCTTATTTTTGTTACGCAAATTCTGACTGTAGATGTTCGTTAAATAACTTTAGAACACTCTGTATACTAAAACAAGAATTTTTAAATTGAAACCCGTAGATTGGTTAATATATTATTTACAGTTTAACCTTGACAATCTTAAGTTAACAATAACAACGTGGGTTTATATTTTTTAATTGGTTTGATATTCAATGTTTCGTGGTTTAAGCAGAAATGAATGAACAATACTTTGTTAAAAATTTGAATGCAACGTTGTGTAATTATACTAATAATAACGAATTTTAACTTAAGTTGTACATCTAACAACAATGCCGTTTGAAACGGACGTTGATTTTGCTAGAATAAACTATTTATATTTATTTTTTTATACCTGCTTATGGTCATTGGTAATACAATCTCTGATGTTCTTTAAAACATCTGTTTTGAAGGAACGAAACCAGCAATAAACAGCATTGCATTACAATCAACAATAGCCAAGTGGCAAGTGGCTTTGTTGCTATATCATTTTGTATTTAAAATCTAAATTTATTATTATCGTTGCTTAAGTATATATATTTACTGTTGTTATTTTAATGTTATGCGTGTTCTATCACACTTTTGTCGTCTTTTGTAATAAAAAATTGCAACATTTAAACACGAATTGATATTTTTAGAGTACACAACTGCTTTTAATACTTGTTTTTAATTGCTTCTGCAAAAAATTTACAATAAATCATGATTATTTGAAGGTAATCGAGGATACCAGACTAAATTTAGTAAAATTTTTAGTTCCTTTCTAAAACCAGCTTAAATCTCAGAATTTTTAATCTGCAATTTGTTGCTTGATTTTATTTTCTATTGTTAGTGATAAAATGATAGTAACTCAATTATTCGTGACGTAAATAATGAATAAACACAAAATTTTGATCTTGACCTTTAAATTTAGCGGAACCGAAACAATTCCTGCTACGATTCTTTTCATCCATTTTGTATCGAATATTTTCACGGAATCTTACGTAATTATATTTTGCAACAATAGTTATTGTTTTACATATGCTATAAACATCATATTGCTAAATTACTGTGTAAAATTGGCACATTGACAGGATAATTCTTGTAAATAACCCTTAATTATCCACGAGTCGCGATTTCTGTAATAAGTACTTAAGTAGGAAACATCGTCAATCCTTGAAGGTCTTTACTTGACAAATTTAAATAATCAATTACTGTTTTGACAACTTTCTCTTTTACTTTCCTGTCCCAAATAGCACACAATGAAAACTCAAAAATAGATAAAAAATCAAAAAAGATGAGCTTTCTCTTTTACCTTCCAACGCAATCCAGGTGAAAGAAATCAGAACAAAGCAGCTATTCCAAAACATTGTTTATAAAAATTTAAGCCACTGCACTAAACTAGTCTACATCTTCCGGATGAAGAATCTGCTTATGTCGATCGTTGAATTCTCTCAGGATACTACACTCACATTTTTAAAGCACAACACTGGGGATTCACACAAGATTTTGCCGAATTAAAGGCGATTTCAGCCTTTTTCCTTCATTTTGGCGAGGTTTTAATCGGTCATACTCGCTTTGGCGAACGAACTATGGAATACTGAATGGAGTAGGCCATGTGAGACGGCGAGTACCACGACAGGTAGGTATCTCTTTAGAAAGTCGATTCAACACATTCAGGTATTAAATAAATTAACGGGACTTTTAAAGGCGCTCAATTCAAACGTAGACACCTGTCTCATGCCGGACGTCTTCAGAAGAAAATTTTCTCAGGTTCGGGTAGGTACTCTAAAGGATTTTCAAATAAAATATATTCCTGGTCTATCTATTTTGAAAACAGAGCATGGAACCTACATTCTGTTCTAAGTGGTGACTATCGGGACCAAACAGAAGACTATTGTAGTGAAAAAATCTTCAAAATCGAACAAAATTTGCAAAATTCTTAATAAAGCCCTTCTTCCTCACCAACTATTTCCGAAACGGTTTATGGTAGAAAACAGTCGATTCTATTTTCATTATTAGGTGACAAATTCATAACGAAGATTCCTTATGTTTTTTAAAATTTTTATTTTTGTTAAAGTTATCAGCATTTCGAATTTAAGTTGGTACAAATATGCTTTCTGTAAAGCTTCTTTACCTAATAATTTATTCAAAATAAAATCGGCACAATGGCGTATTATCCTATGGACACGATGGACAAAATCCCAAAACCCTCATCAACTGAGAAGATCCAAATTCGTAATTTTTGAAATTAATTTTTTTACAAAAATTAGGTTTTTTTGGAAAACCGAGATTTAAGTGTAAGATGTGTAACATAAAATAAGAAAGAAGAATGTTAATAACGACAATGAATAAATAATAAAGGCTTTTTAAAGTAAGAACAAGCGTTAGCGAGTGAATGTCTTTAATTGTCACATTATTAGTCGTCTATTCACACACTAGTTGATTACAGTATTTTTCTGCAGTATATCATTTTTATCATACGATAAAAACTAGATTTTAGGATTTTAAATTTGTCTTTTAATGTAAAATTATATAAAAAGTCGAAAGTAAAACAGGAATAAGCATTTAAAAAAGTTTTGGTGACTTTTTTTCTAATATGTACATAAAATATTTTTGAAATATTTTACTAAAACTAAATAATTTTTTTTTTACTTCTACTTCTTACTAATCTTACTTTAAAAAAACGAAAAAAAAACACTGAGATCAATTCACATTAGATTTAAAGAACACATAGCTTTATCTTAAATTGAACAGAATAGAAAAATCCAGTGTTGTCCAACATATATTTGGAAAAGACCACAGAATTGATGAAAATAATATTAAACTTATTAGGGCGGTCAATAATTGTAAATTTCTTACCGCTTTCGAGAGTCTAGAAATATACAAAATCAATGGACGTCTAATCAACGCGGATTTTGGACATATCACCACTTCTTTGCTCTTTTCATTGGTTTGAAGGGCCGGACTAGTGAGTGTAGGTTGATTAGTATAGAAACTAAGAATTTTTAAAACTTATTCAGTTTAATTTCCTACCTGAGAATGACAACTTTGTTGTCGAAACGTGCGTCGTGCAATGTAAATTGTTTGGTGTTATTGGGTGTTTTATGTTTTCATTCTACACACAAAGAAGATTCAACAAGAAGTTTACTTTTTACTGATTATTGTTTTTATTGTCCATTATTTTGAATTACGTATTCGATGATTATCGGGTGTTTTGGACGTGCAAAAAATAAAAACAAATTAATCTGTTGGTTAAGTATGGTGGCCTTTATTATCACTTTTTTAGACCTTAGATTATAATTTTAATTTTAGATGTTTATTTGAATACAATTTCATTTTGGGCCGGAAAGTATAAAGCGGTCCCCCATTTTGTTGAAGTCAAATGTGTGGTTTGGGTCTTATCATCAGTGTCTAAATAATAATGTAGAAAAAATAGTTATAAAAAGTATGAATAATAATATGGAGAGTAAGAAGAGATTATAAACAAACAATCAATTAACCAATAAAGACTAAACGAGTGAAGATAAAATAAAAGATTCAAAAGTCACTTGTTTATTTAAAGTTTGTTTTTAGGATTTGTAAGTGGATTTAAAGATTTCTAAAGCTTCTAAAAACTTTAAGGAATAATTTTTATTACAGATGTAATAGATTTCATAATTATCAGTAGAAGAAAAAAATGGTCGGAGAAAAAATAGAAAAAGTAAAAGAAATGACGCGGTGGTTATATCTGTATTTTTGTACTTTTCTATTGTCCTTACATCTTATTCTTGTTGCAATTTTTTGTTTTATCTGACTGATATAAACTTGGTTACAGTCATTACAAAACAATTTGTAGACGCATAAATAATACAAAGAAGAAATTTGATCTTTATTGCGTGCCAGACAAAGTCAAAAAACTCTCTTTATTATTAAAAGCATACAAAACTATAATTAAAAGTAACTTCTATGTTATGTTATAGAAAGAGAAATTTTTTCAATAAAGGGGGAAAAAATAGAGAGAATTTAAAAGAGAAGATGTAGAACAAAACATTGTTATTCTTACATGGTAGCTGCATTTAATTCTTTATTATATAGACGTTTTATTCTTATTTAAACCATGTTGTTTTTGAAAAAAATGGCTTATGCTGTCAGAATAATATTATAACTATTGAATTTTAATAATTTTTCAGGACAAAAAATCGAGTACAGTTGTCGTGCGATAGGTAATTTACAATGCTCGAACTTATTTGGTCCTCGCTTTCAATTCGGACCTGAAATCTTTGCACTACAAACTTTGTTTTTATAAATAACAATTTCCCAACTGTCGGAAATGACTAAGAACTAGTTTCTCATAAGATAAGTGATGACCATAAAAACGTTTTTTTTTTATGGTTAACAAAAGCTTTTTTTTGTATACCTACCTACAGGTTGCTGAGTTTTTTTTTAACGTTTGGGAAATGGTATTTGCAAGTTTGTAATGGTTGAATTATTAGAGACTTTTATAATTTTAATGTTTTATTCATCTCCATTTGTTCAGGAAATCTCACGATTCTATGCAAGACTTCGCATTCTTTTCCCACTCTATTATTTGCCTAATAAGGTCATAAGTGGGAAGATGAGCGGGGATTAAGGGCGTGACAAGTTTTTATAAGTTTAACTGATCAGTAATCGCCAATCACGTACTGCGATACAATAACCCACTGTAAAATAAAAATGACGGAAACAATTTCGTGCCTTTTTTTAAATTCTTTGTAATAACAAACAGTAAGAAAATTATTGTTGATTGTCACGTGTTTATAAAAACGTTTGCTGTATTATATTTTTTAAACAATAGAAGTTCTATTGTTGTGTAACACTGAAGCAATATTTTGAACTTTTAATTAAATAATTGTATTTAAAATAAATTACCACAGACTAGTTAGATTTAAGAACATAAAAAAGACAAGTTGAAAATATGGGAAACTGTAGTGTATAACTTTATACACGTATGTAAGTTTAGTTGCCTGCTATCAATTTTGTAGAGAAAAATTATCAGATTGTATAGACCAGCGTATCCCAATTAATTTTAGCCGCGGAACCCTTTTAGATTTGAAACATCAAGACGGAACCCGGTATAAAAATAAAATTCAAAAAATCAAGTTACATTTTAATGGGAAAAATTTAATCTTTTCTTCCTTTGGCAAATTCTTTTATATATGTTCTATATCTGGACCAAACATTGGCCCAGGTCACGGAGTAATTTAATTTGTACATTTATTTATTTTATATTTTCTATTCGTATGTTTTTGTAATCGTGGTTTTGTCTTTTCGCGGAACCCCTGCTTTCATCTCGCGGAACCCCAGGGTTCCGCGGAACTCAATTTGGGAAACGCTGGTATAGACTATAAAGGATTCGAGTATATGAAGATACAATTACAAAAAAAATTTTAATTAAAACAAAAATCTAAAAAAAACTCCCAGACCAAGAACTAATTTTAAATAAAATCTTTAAATTAATTTGAAAAAAAAAGCATATTTATATTTATTTGCATATTTTATGCATAAACGTCTGACAAGAATTTACTAATAACTTTTTAGACAAAAGTTTTGTTTTTAAATTTTTATAACTTACCCCATCAAGGGTAGACGAATGAAAGTTTAACAAAAGATTACCATCATTAATGGTAATACAAATACAATGGTAATACAAATTAATGGTAATACAATTTTATTTAATTAAAAGACTTGATATTTAAAAATAAATAAATTGGTGTTTGCCACTCTCCACCACCGTAAACTACCATTTGCAGTGAGGGTTGAGTTGCTAAAGCTAAACAATTATTATTTCTCAAATTTTATAAAAATAAAAGCTGCTTTTCATAACTAAACCCAAAAAACAGGACCCACCGTGTTTTTTTATTATTTGAAGGTTCGGTAATAACACTGAGAACTAAAGCCATTTAAAGAATTGGAAGAGAAAGAGCCTCAACCCTCAAATATCCAAAGAAAAGTTACGATTGGAAATTTAGAAATTTATGCGAACATAAGCAACAATTCGTTTGATAGAAATGGAAAAGCAAGACCATTAGGCACGGTTGGCTTAAAAAAAGTTTGACCCAATTTCGCTTGCACTTTTAATTTTTTTTACTATAATTTTTTATCGTATTTACCAACTTCTTTATGCTTTTTAAGAAAAAAATCGGTTGAGCCGTTTTTGAAAAAAAGATGTATAAAGTAATATGTGCTTTCTCATTACTAAAAACTTCAAAACAAAGCATAAAAAATAAAAAATTATCATCAGTTTTTATCAAAAATAATGTATCTTAAACATGGAGGCTATTATATTCACATATAGCATGTAAAAATTTATTGATGTAGTTTGAATTGTTCTTCGGTATTTTATATTTGCTGCATATTTAATTAAAATCAAATTGAACCACTTCTATTGTTTGCTAACTGAAAAAGCCTAAACCGTGTTGGTTCTCCTCACAAAATACAAAAACATTAAAAAAAAACCGCATGTAAGTACTTTAGGAGTTAGTCTTATATCCAACGAAAAATAACTTTCTTTACAAACTGCAATTTTTGTTTTGTGTTGGTCACCTAATTGTTTGCCAAAACACGCATTGACCACGTCTCTAAAGCTTTCAAAAAACGCTTTAACTTAACATACTTTAAACACCCCTAACTACAGCCACTCCAATGATCAATTTTGTCTAAAAGTGTTTTACAAGAATTTCCTGCCTTTGGTGTTCTGACGATAATACAAATATGGCAATCGCATGGTGCATCAGCGTTGGTTCTTATTAATCTTTTTAAAAGTCTTATTTTTGAAATGTCTGCTAATTGTAACAATTCTTTGTGTACATCATTTTTGACCCGATAAATGTCGCTCTTCCAACCACTACACAGCACAATAGAAAGACGTTCGTCGTGTTTATTATATTGAAAAATATCTTCAGCTAGGTTGTGCAACTGCCATGAATTTTAATCATAACTTTCGTTATGCCAAAACATAGGAAACACACTTTTAACCGATTTTCCTCGTGTGTACCAGCTCGGCTTTTCGACATTGTAAGTTTAAACTCTTGCGCCTACCTAGTCATTTTGGCATCAAAAACCTTCACCAACGTATAAAATATGGCAGTGACACCTTAGATGTTATTGAAAAAAACTACTCTTCCTCGTATATTTTTTAGTGAGCACCAACGAAAGCAATTAACTTTAATTTTAATAAAATTTCTAACAAATATAAAAGTGACGAAGAACAACTCCAATTATCTACATGGTTATAATAGTAACATAATGATCTCCATGCTTAAAATACATTGTTTTTGATAAAAATTAATGGTATTTTTTTATTTTTTATACTTTGTTTCGAGGTTTTTAGTAATGAAAAAGCACTTACTACTTTATACACCTTTTTTTCAAAAACGGCTCAACCGATTTTTTTCTTAAAAAGCATAAACAACTTTGTAAATACGATAAAAAGTTATGGTAAAAAAAATTAGAAGTGCAAGCGAAGTTGGGTTAAACTTTTTTCAAGCCAACCGTGGTAGACAAGGCTTTACTCAAATCTTTTCTACATAACGAGTATATTAAATGTTTTACAACTTTATGCAAGTTTTAAGCAAAAATTTCTGTATTAAACTATAGGTACGGTTGTTCCACGCTGAAAGACAAAGGCTTATGCAAATTAAAGAATTCATGAAGAAAATAAGAAAGCCATCCATTACCTATATATACATAAATTCTAGTACAAAATATTATTTAATATATATTGTTCAAAAACACTTGCTTAGTGACAATATTAATAATATTCTACAAAAAAGGATGACTTATCTTTGCTTTATCAGCTATGTAGTTGCGTTAAAGATGGCCTCTATAACTTGTGTGTTGCTTTTATCGCTTTTATCAAGAAAAAAGAACGCATCCGCGCATCATTGTTATTAAATCAGAAAATAGCGAAACAATCGTACTAGAATTGTTAGATTTTAAAGACCTCATAGACAATATTGTCGGATGTTGTTGCCAAAAAAACAAATTGTTTAGTAGATCACTTTAGAAGTCTTTTAAACATTTTACCAACCAAGGAACCAACAAGCTTCAAAAACTTATAGGTAAGTACAATTATTTATTTACTAATATTTACAAGTATGATACCTAGTGTTTTCGACCATCGCGTCCTTAAACTAATATTTAAAACAAGCCAAAAAAATTTAGGTGTTTCACTTTTTCAAACTTTGATGATACTTCTTTTTAACAAATCTGATTAGCACAATTTTGAGTATATTAAAGCAGCTACTGGTATATAGTACTATACAGTGTGTCAATTTTAAAAGTTGCAATCGGCAATATCTCTAGAATTAAAAGAGTTATTGAGAATCATTTAAAACCGTTTCGGTGGTTGCCAGGGGGAATCAAAATGACATGGTAAGTGACGCACCCCCACCCACCCTTTAAGCCACAGCCACCCCAACTTGAAAATTTTAAATGGCACTACTTTACTTGTGATTCATCGTTGGAAAGCTCATAACAAACGCTTTCCAAAAATGTTATACAAAAGTCTGTTTGACAAAGTCATTTTTCCAAAAACTCGAAAAGAAAGACTTTAAATTTTCATTTTTGTTATTCGCTGTAGTAAATGAACTCTAATTGAAACTAAAATAAAACATTGCTTAGGTGATTAATTTTTATTAAATGCTATAATAAGTGTTGAAAATGATTTCCGTTGTTTGCTAAACAAAAATAGAGCCTGTTTTGAAATTCTTCACGAACTTTTTGAAAAGTTTTTCTGCGAATAGCTCGACACTCTTGAATGATTCTTTGTCTCAATTGTTCAAGTGAGTCTCCTTTTGTTTTATAAACCACAGACTTTAAATGGCCCCATAAAAAAAAACCAATGGTGTAAAATCTGGTGACCTAGGAGGCCATTCAATAGGTCGTCTCCTCCCAATCCATTGATCTGGGTAGTGGTTATCCAACCATTGCCTAACTGGAAGTACATAGTGTGGAGGTGCTCCATCTTGTTGAAAATGCAGTAGATGTTCATTTAATCCTGGATTTTCCAATTCGTCTAATTGATTTTCAAGCTCCTGAACTATAAGAGGCTCTATGGGTGTCTCCAACATATTAGCGTATTGTTCGCCGTTCAAACTGCCATCAGTAAACAGAGGTCCAATAATGGCATCTCCTAGTATCCCAGCCCAAACATTTAGTTTTTGTGGATACTGCGTATGTCCCTCTCTGAATATGTGAGGGTTTGCATCACTCCAATACCTGCAGTTTTGTTTATTTACGTTTCCATTTAAATAAAACTCATCCGAAAAACAAATGTTTTTTACGAATAATAGTTCGGTAATGCATTTTTCAGTAACCATTTCACAAAATTCAATGCGCCGATCCGGGTCGTCATCGCCAAGTTCTTGGAGAATTTGCATCTTATAAGGATGAAATTTATGAAGTTTCAATACCTTTCGTACTGATTCGTGTGATAATCCAGTTTCCCTAGCTGCGTGACGAATTAACATTGTTGGATTTATAGCATATTGTCCAAGTACTTCAGTTTGGGTTTTCTCACTGAGTACTCTTGGTTGACTTCTTTTTTTATTTTTAACAGATCCTGTTTCCTCAAATTTGGCGACTAACTTCTGAACGTACGCATGACTGACATGTTTTTCTGGATATTTATTATTGAACACTGCCGCTGTTCGAAGAGCACAACGATTTTCAGAACCGTAAATAAATATCAATTCAACACGTTGTGCCGTACTATAAACCATTGTCAATTTTTGACAATTTACAATATCGTTACAAGGTAACATTTAATAAATGAAATGTATGAATCTACGAAAACAGACACTAAACATAGGAGTGCAAAAACCATAATGTATTGCCATTTTGATAAGATTCAGAACACAAAAAAATCACAAAAAAAAGAAACGTAGTCTTTAGGGTTTAAATCATATTTTTGGTTGTGTATTTTGTCAATAACGTCAATTTTTCCTTTAGGACATTGCATAACACAAATAAAAATTTAAAGTTTTCTTTTCGAGTATTTGGAAAATGACTTTGTCAAATAGGCTTTTGCATAACATTTTTGAAAAGCGTTTGTTACGAGCTTTCCAACGATGTATCACAAGTAGGGTAGTGCCATTTAAAATTTTTAAGTTGGGGTGCCTCTGGCTTAAAGGGCGGGTGGGGGTGCGTCACTTACCATGTCATTTTGATTCCCCCTAGCAACCACCGAAACGGTTTTAAGTGATTCTCAATAACTTTTTCAATTCTAGAGATATTGCCGATTGCAACTTTTAAAATTGACACACTGTATAGTATATAATATAGAAAATGCCGAGTTAAAAAAATTAAAAAGTTTAGGTTGTAGAAAAGCTAGGATTTTAAATATATCTTATTTAAAATCCTAGCTTTCCCAGGGAAGAAAAATAGAAGATAACAATAAATTTAAGTTTAACAATGTCTTTATAAATAAACTGTTTCGTATCAAGATTAACCAAGTTCAGATAAAGAAGTAATTTTTTTTAGACAGAAGAACAAAATAAGCAATAGAAAAATGCGTATTCCAAGACAGACGGTACCAATTCTGAGATAGGCGGTACCAAACAGACGCTGCAATTGTTCAAATCATGAAAATGAGAAAGATCTTATTAATAAAGTTATAAGCCAACGTAAGTTTTCTTTTAAGGTTTGTTTTTTGATTCTACATATTTTCCTTTTTGACTTTCTATTTTTTAGCTTTCTGATTTCAATAAACGTACTGAGTCTCTTATTAAGAGAGATTATATACAAGGTGATAAAAATGATTTAAACGAATACAGTTATGTAGATTAATTTGTTTCATTAGTATTCTCTGTTTGTTCAAATACTGTTATATTATGGTATATTCACAATACACTTATGGGCTAATTTCAAATTAAGATAACAGCGGTATTATCTTCGTTTCTATAGAAAATTAAAAGAATTGAGAGTTGTGATTGGTTGTGGTTACGGAAAAGTATTAAAATTTGCGATACTACCGGTAGTATCTTAACTTGAAATTAACCCATGAGTGTTTTAAAAACATAAAGTATGAGGCAAAGTTTTCTAATGAAAGAATAGCATCAGATAATCAGTAAAGATTATTTACAAAAAAAGAAGCTCTGAAGTCGAACTGGAAACATATCTCCATTGTTAAAAATTGGCAACATTACATAAATATTGTTTTTGATTTCATTTAAATATTTATGTTTCAAATGTAATTTTTTGTAATTATCACACGCTGAAAACGCCTTAAGCCTCAGCAGCACCCATATAAGTAAATAATAAACTTGTAAAGAGATTTAAGAACTTACAGGAATTATATTGGACTAAAAAACCAAAAAACAAAAAGCTTATGCAAAAAACGGTAACTACCTACTAACATAATTTAACAATATACTTTTGAAATTAAGCTGTTGCGGCCAAAAAGCACAACTAAAAACGATAGAATCTAATTTAAATCGAAAAAATAAGTTTCCGAATAGAATAGACAAGTTGTGCTTTCTGCTGTTGGCAATGGCGAAAGATTTGAATCTGAACGCGTTAATTCTCAGCAAAGTTACACTTGATAACATTGTTGTAACAAGTTACAAAATTTTTCAGACCAATTGAGCAACTCTCGGTATAACCGGATATATCCATTTTTAAGAATTGATCAAAATATAATGAAACAGTTTTGCTTTAGAGAAACTTTAGGTACTCTCGACTTTACTTAACAATTTAAAATTTTAATGTGAAATACATACAAGCGTTTTGGCACAAAATAAACTAATTAAATGTCAAAACACGCTCAAAAATATTTGGAAAATAGGCAACCAAATATACTTTTTATATGTCCAGTGACAGATAGATGGCACTATACATAGTATTTAATTTTTTTTTAAATTTATTAAAGCACGATCAACGAAAAAGTTTTGTAATCAACTTGTTTGTTAATTCGTGATTAATAATCTTTACTTTATGACGCGCATTCGCTTCGATCATACGTTAAAACGTCTCGATTATTAACCGCCTTCCTTCATCAACTTGTTGATTAAATAACTATTCCAACCACCTGTCTCGTAAACATGACATTAATGCTAACAGCAACAATTACTGTCCATGGAATAATGACCATAGACTCGACACTGCTTACAAACCCGAGGAGGTAAGCATAGACCCCCCGGCGGTAAGCGCGAACCGTAAGCAGATTAACACACTGTTCTTGTCTTCATATCGAAAAAATATTATATGAACCTCAAACTGCGTCCTTGACTACGAAGTCATGCTTACGGCCCTGGAAGTCTAATATACTATTATAATCTCTCCGGATATACAAATTTATCTTCTGGTTTAGGTAAAGTTAAAAGAACAACTCGTCTTTGCTCAAGTTTTTATATTAATAAAAAAATGTATTTACAAAAGCCATTATAAATAATCCGCGGAATATATATTATATAATAATAAGAGGGATTTTTCATAAAGTTTCATTTTAATGTAATATATATAATAAACATTAAAAGTCCCTATTGATATCGTAGGCCGAAGAATGATGTTTCTCAAATATTTTCTTTCCTATAGATTTCCGCTGGATTGGAAATGAAAAATAGTAAAAAATGTACAGAACAAAAACTTAAAACAAACAACAAAGTAGAAAACACTAAGAATAATAATAAAAAAGCAAATCAATTCCTTCAAAGAAAAGCCGTTGTAGAAACGCTGCACTGGCAAGGAAAGCTGACCCGCAAGCAAGGTTGGGTGTAAGACAGATGAGTATAATTGCGGGCACCCCCATACACAAGATTTCGTTTGCTGAGAAAATGACTCATATGGTTGTTGTCTTCAGGACTATATTGAATCTTCCTTTCTTTGTTCTCGCAAAAATCAAACACATAAAACCAAAGAATAAACATTCTACAATTGTATCAATGTTAAATAAAAAAATCATTTCTAATCAAAAAAAAATTTTTTAAGAAAAACAATTCATCTCTGGCAATGAATATTTCGCGAAGCCAGCGTAAAACATTAAAATAAAACTCTATGCAAAAATCCCACTTCTCAAACAATTTTCGGCAGATATAACTATTATATTCTAATTTCCTTCCCAATTAAAAGTTTTTCGACAATTTTGACTCTTTGTTGTAATAAATCTTTACTCTCGTTTGAAATATTTTGATTTTCGAGGTTTCTTAATAAAAAGTGGTGTAAAAACAGTCTTAAACTTTCCCTAAACATTTTCAACTTTTGAGAATAGCCCACTTTTTCAAATACTCCTTTACAAACATCCAAATCTTCATGTAATAAAATCCCTAACAAAATTTGTCTTACAAATCTTAAAGTAACTTTATCTAAGTCACTGAATTGAACGACCTGCAACAAATTTACAACAATTAGTGATTGTTTTATTATTTTCAATCACAAATACCTTGAGTGTTGATATTGGAAGCCCCTTTTCAACAAATAGATGACTTAATAATTTAGCTAAATGTGAAATTTGTGTTGCTGAATGATCCTTGAGTGCTTTCAATTTATCCCAAATTGAATATTTTATCGTCATCTACAATTTTTTTATTATTTTTATCACTTTTACCAGAATCTTATCTCATTGACACGGTGGTCGCCAAATCCTTTTAGCCAATCAATGTCAAACTGCAAATAAAGCTATCCTTTATCATGTTTCTCACTCTAATGCACGCAATTTATAGGGTATAGTACGACGGGTTGCCTACAGTTTGTCTTAAATCCCGCTTACTTTAATGGCAGATGCCACCACCGTGTCTCCTAAATTCGCCGTTATCTTACCTGATATTTCCTATCATGCTCGCAGAATTTTTGAGCCAAAGTTGCATAATAAGGATTATAATTTTTTTCCTGTAAGCAGCAATGTAAAATTACATGGATAATTTCTCTTTCTTGTTGATTTTTTAACGATAGACGTAACAATTTTTCAAAAGCGTCTAAATAATCCTCTGCTGACATAATAATACAAAAAATATTTTTTCTTGTGTCTGTATTCATTCTTTGTTTAGATGCTAATTCTAACAATTTTTGTGAAAATGTGTTTGCTGCTTCTTTTTTAGTTTCAGGAGTTTTTGTTTCAGTGTTGCCAACCCAAGCTGAGCCTACGACCCACCATTTGCCTTTCTCGTCAGCTAAAATTGGCCAAGTAAATACAAAAATTATAAACATAAAAATTTGAATTTGATAAAAGTGAAAGAAGCTTGCGTAGTTATGTCAACAAAAAGACAGTTTCACTAGATCTGCGACTATTGCAGACCACATGTCAGAAGTGCCTATACTCAAATCGGCGAAAAGATATAGTTATAAATCATCAAAGGGCGTATATACATGTGCCTAGAAGCTTATACGCAGAGCCGGGTTTACACAAAATTTCGACTACGTATTGTTAGTTGCATACACGTGGTTGCCGATCTTACCAACAGTAAATTCGTCAGTGTGACACAGACTTGTTACGATACTGGTAGTTTTCAAAACAGCCAATTGCAAGCTACTATTCAAATGTCCCGGGCAAAAGTAGGCGGTTTTATTACTATATCTGTTCGCCGATACGGCTATAGTCTATTGTTGGTTGCAGAATTAAATCAGTCCGTAAAAGTGCTACTTTATAGACTGTCTTGTTCATTTTATTGAGAATTTCAGAAAAACACCACAATTTTCATTATCATACCTTTCAATAAATCTTCTAATGATATATTGAGCTGAGTCACATAATTCCCTTTTCTGATAAAACCCTTCATAATTTTTTTCAAATGTTCTGAGTACGTTGTATCATAATTTGGTATTTTAGAAACGTTATTATTTTTTATTGCCATCAGAATATCCAACATAAACTTTACCCTAGAACTGATCAAAACAATTAATTTAGAATTAATTAAACCAATACTTTACTTACTTATCCTTTAACTCATCAGAGACATTAGAGGCACGTTTTTGTAAACTCAAAATAAGATTTTTTAAAGCAATTGGATTGTCTTTCCTCAAACTAAAACCGACATTTCTCAGAATATGTAAAATACACTCAACGTGTTTCTCCTCAAATATATCCGCCAATTTATCAAGAATTTCATAAATTAATTTACAATCAAACAATTTAAAATTATAAAGTTGGGCTAAAATGATTATAACATTGTCAAGCTTTTTACTCTCATCTGGATTTTTTAAATATTCATCAAATAATTTGACTATTGTTTGCAAAAAATGTGCACCAACCTCAGTACCAACATTTGCATGTAGAACAGTTATCAGTAAAACATGTTCCATCAGGAGCCTCTCAGGAGCTAGAATATTCGAAACTAGGGCTTCAATCACCAAATTTGTTATCACACTGTTCATGTCATTTCTACTGTTACTCATGTAGAGTTCCTCAATTTGTGTAGCAATACTGTGCATATTACTTTCAGCTAATCTATTCATCAAACCCTTTAATTGCTTAGTCAATCTTTCTACTTTTTGACTCCTTGAAGAATCTTCTGATTTCAACCTCGCCGCAGGCGGTACATATTTTTGACCACTCGTTACAACAGAGCCGTCTTTGGCTCTCAATCGGCCGTAAATATCTTCCCAAGTGCCGTCCTCGTTAGTTTCTTCCGACGATTCATCTTCTAAATCTTTGTTTTCATCTGAATCGTCAGCAGAAAACTCATCATCAGAATTCAATTTTTTACTTTCCTTTTTATCATTTCCTTTATTGTCATTCTTCTTCGATTTCGGACTTTCGTCTGTAATACTGTCTTCTTCACTTTCTTCAAAATCGTCAATATCTTCATCTGAATTTAAAAAATTATCTCCAGCATCATCCTCTTCATTTTCTCTCTTCCTCTTCTTCGATTTCGGACTTTCGTCGATACTACTGTCATCTTCGCTTTCTTCAAAATCATCTGTTAAATTATCTTCTTCGGAACTTATAAAATCATCTTCAGTATTTTGAGTTTTTGATGATTTTTGTGTCATTAACACCAAATCTTCTTCAAACTCATCATTTGCTTCTGCCATCTGTTGCTCAGCAAGTGCTGTAGTTTTTAAATTTTCTGGATCACAAACTTCTAACAAATCTTAGTATCGTTAAGAAACTTCACAAAAACATGTCACAATAATAACTATTTACAATATAAGCATCGTAGCAATAGGTCAAAGACCGCCAGCGCTTGAAAAAAAAATTGAGAAATAACAGTTGCTGAAAAATAAGCAACAAAAGATTCTAGAAAAAGTTGAAAGAATAAAAAAAGACCAATAGAAAATTCTAGAAGAATAAAAAAGGTGCTAGAAGAGGTTGAAAATCAACAATTAGAAGAGAAAGAAACACTAATAAAAATATTCCAAGAATAAAAATCGATTTTAAAAAGCCAAGAAAACGACAGTAATAATTTTTTAAAAAACTTCGGCTACAAAAAAACTAAGAAAAATTCTAAAAGCACCAAAAAAAATTCTGGAGAAATAAAGTAAGTTTCTGGAAGAGAAAGATTTTAGAAAAAAAAGAATAAAAAAAACAAAAAAGCCTCTACAAAAATTCGAAAAACAAAAACTTGAAGAACAGAAGAATATCCTCGAAAAATTTAATAGTATGCTAAATGCTCTTAAAAAAAGATAAAACAACAAGTTAAACTCACTTTTGACAAAAAAGTTGAATGACGCTAAAAAAAGGAAACAAAAACTCTAGAAGAACAAAAAAGTTTTCAGAAGGATGTGAGAAAGACTATTAGCAAAAGAAAAACTAAAAATTCTAAAAAAAGTTGAAAGACGTCGTCTGGAAGAAAAAGAAAAAATATAGAAGATTTTATAGAAAAACAAAAAAAGTTTCTACAAAACATTAATAACCTCGACTGGTAGAAAAAAAAATAGTAAAATAAGACTTTGGATATGTAAAAAACATCCTTTAAAAAAAGTTTTAGAAGGACTTGAAAAACTTCATTTAGAAGAAAAAGAATTCAAAAGACGACAATCACTAGAAAATAAAAAACAAATAATTTCTAGAAGTTTAAAGACGTTGACTAAAAAAGCAAAAGAAGATTCAAAATAGTTGAAGGACGTCGACTAGAAAAAAGCAAAAAAAAATTCTAGCAAATTAGAAAGTTTCCAGAAAAATTTAGTTGGTGGAAAAAGAGAACAAAAATTGTAGAAGTTAAAAAATGGAAACAAAAGAACAGTAACAGAAAATTCCAGAATAAAAAAAATTTCAAGAAAAACTTTATAAATAATTGGAAGAGAAAGAATAGCACTGGAAGATTCTAGAAAAACAAAAAAAGGTTCTAGAAAAATTTCAGAAACGACAATTGGCCAAAAAATAAGCAAAATAAAATTCTAGAAGTTAAAAAATATTAGGAAAAAACCCAAAAATCGATTCCAAAACAGTTTGAGAAAGAACGTGCAAAGTGTAACTCACGATTAAAGAAAAAGAATAAGAAACACTGCGTCTAGAAGGAAAAACTAAGATTCTAAATAAACAAAAGAAAAACAAAAAAATCTTAACAAAGCGACAACTTGCAAAAAAATTGTAGCACTTTATTACCAACTCAATCAGTATTTGTTGATCACGTTGTATAGCATACTATATTTTCCAATTCAAGTACGAACAGCAACCATTTCGAAATATAATTTCAGTTATCAAACATTCTTCATTGCGTAACTAGTAAAATAAAGTGACGTTATAATAAAACTAACTTTATTTATTTAAAAGAATATATTTTAAACAGGTTGCTTTTCGTAACTGAATTGGAAAAAATCATGTATAAAACACGTTGCAAAATGGCTGGCTTTTGTACACAATGTGTAAACTCTCGTTAACAACATTCGTTTTGCAACTTGTTGCATAAATAGCTGTTTACAGTGTGAGTGTGGTAAAATACCACTTTAAGACACTATTTTGAGTTTCGTAATGCTTGAATAGTAAGTAAATAAAAAAGGATACAATCTAAGCCGTCCTCACCAAACGAAGCAGGCAATGATTTAGATTTTCTTTTATTTATCTTCATCTGCTTTTCCAGGCGTTTTATAGCACGATCTTCTTCCACATTTGCTTGCATTAACTGTTTAATTCTTTGCTTATCCATATCTTTTTGAAGCTTTCTTTGTTGTTGCTTTTCTTTATCCCGTACATTTTCTGCTTCCGTCTACAAAACAAAATTTCTTATACCCACTGTGGAGTCAAATTTCATCCCCTTACCTTATTGGCTTTTGTGTTATTTTTTACGCTTTTTTCAGCAGATTTTAGTGCTGGGACTTCTTCAATCTCCTCCTTATAAAGCTCTGCTGCAAGTTGGGGAGTAATACGAACAAATTGTCCCGGTTTTCTTCTATTTGTGTAATATTCATTGCGACGAATTTTTTTGTTTTTTCTTTGTTCTTTTCGAATTTCTTTCCTAGTTTTAGGCTTATTGGGAAACCCCTTTCCCTTCTTAGCTGACATAATCAAATTTAAGCAAAAACTATTCCGATATTTGTAAATAAACTGAAAAAATATAAAACGTGTAAAAGTGGGGTTAGAAGTTGTAACTTTTGACAACTCTGACCTTGAGTGAGGTACGTTCAATAATTATTGAAAAAAATAAAATGAATATTACATAAGTAAAGTTTTTTTTAAACTTTAATCTAAACAATTTACTGAATTAAAACTCGTTCTTAAAATAATATTTTTTTGTTAAATTAATTCAACTATTCAACAAAATATTTGCATAATCTAGTAACTTTTTCTTTTAGCTGTTGGTAGTTACGCAACTCAAAGACTGTTTTGTATTTAGGTTTACATGAAATTTTTTGTTCTTGTTACACTCATTAAATTTTCCACTGCTAACAAAGATAACGTAATAGTTTAGAGCATTAAAATAATGTTTTTTGTAGACATCACGACATAGAATTAAATGTCAACTTGAGCAAAACAAAATTTATGATTTTCTCAAAGCACAAACTGTAACCTGTTGTATGTTCTGTATTGATTTAAGTTAATAATAATTTAAAGTTCGATAAGTTTTTATTTAAGCAATAATTAATTAAACCTTTGATTTAAAAGAGGTGTCCTTTTTTTACAGGAGAAATTTTGGGAGATCAATACTTGGTAAGTTGGGAAATCCTTCAATTGGTGTCAGTTATTTCAAAGTTATTTTCTAAGGATTTTAAGAATGGGAAACGATTATGGAGAGTGCTCTCATCATGGTGAGAGTTCAGAGTTTGGCAGACCTTTAAAAAAAGCAAAATATGTCTGGCAAGTGAAGGGGAAATATCATCTAAAGGCTAGTTACCAAAACAAACCAGAGCCTCCTGTAGAGTCAAACAAAGAAGCCCGTACTTGTGATTGCAGTAAAACCACAATTGCTGAAGAAAGAAAATGTATTGATAATTTCATTGCAAAGACTGAATCATTTTTTGACAGTGATGAAGAAGAAGAAATCTCAAGAAACATTGATAAATCAATATCAAACGAAATTCCTATAACTCTAGTTTCACCATATCCAAAAAATCAGGATTATTTTTTGCGTAAATGGCAGGCTAGACAAATTGCTCGGGGTTATATTGACAATACAATAAATAGTGTGTTGGAAACATGGGTTTCGGCACCTTTTGATGCTGAAGACTTTGTGGAAAATTGTGATGATGATGGACATATTGAAGATGAAGGAATTTTAATGGCCATTCAAGCACATGGGCTTCAGTCGAATAAATCCAAAAGAGAGCCTTCTTTATCTTTTGTTAGACCTGATGAACTTGCAGATAGCACTTTAGATAAAATCGATACAGTCAGAACAAAAATTTTGAGAGAAAAACTTGATCTGGAACCTCCTACAGACTGCAGTTCTTCTTCGTCAGGTGAAAGAGATTTTGAAAGCGATGATCTTGGAGTTGAATATCCTGTGGATATATTAAATGCTGCAATTCTTGTTGCCATTGAGAAGAAAGGGCTGTCTTCTAACAATGCCTAAATTTCATAAAAGACTGTTAACTCATGTTGGATCATTTTCTCAATTAACTTTTTATATATGTTTGTACATTTAAGGTATACTACAAGTTTTTTTTTTATTATTTACATTTATTTTATTTTACATAATTATTTAAAAAAAACCTATTAAAACAACTTTTAATGTTTATTTTGTTTTATTCTATAAAATACCTAAATAACAAGTGTACTAAAACTTTTGGATTGAGTTACCTTAAGTTATTTTTGACAGTGAAAACGTAGTTCTTAGACTGCTACAAATTCCAAATAAAATGATTAATTGTTTCAAAATAACTAATTCGGCAGCATAGGGAACAGTGGCGACATACTTGTGGCGAAAAAATGAATTACAACGGATAGATAAAGTCGGTTTTTTTATAATCAATTGTCATGACAACTGGTAATTTCGCCATGTTATGTTGCTAGCACTAAATGTCAGTGTCATTGCTTTTGTGTCGTAAAATATTTGTGAATACCTAGTTAAAGCAGTGAAATAATGTTTGGATTTAAAACAAAATTTACTTCACTACCAGTAACGGTACGGATTTGGGTGTCGTATTAGCCAATTCAGCACCAAATTGCGTGCTATAAAGTATTAGTACAATTTAACAGTTTTTTTTGGATTGGGAACTCATTATCTGACTTCCTGAGATGATGAATGAAACCTCCAAGGACATTTGTGACGTTTCAGCGTTTATATGTCAGCGTTATGAGGTTATAATAGTTTTATTCGAACAAATTTTATTGCACATGACCAGCAATCCCTTCACCAAGGTGTTTTTTTGTGCGTCGCAATTAACCTATGATACACTCGAACAATGGGGTAGGCAAGCCGCTTGAACAATAAGGTAACTTCAACTTTTTTTGAGGTTAGATGCCTTAAAACGACTTTCAGCCACTACTTGCACCTCCATAACGTTTGATAAATTACAACTTATTTGCCAGATGAGTATAAATTCTGCAGTTTGGTAATTTAAGAAATGTTGCAATGTTTTTGGAGATTTTCCTTATTGTTTTTATGCTAATTGGAGTACCTATTCAATCAATAACCGATACAGTAGGTAAAAAAGAACCATTTGTGAGTTACTTACACAGAATTTTGGACAAATTTGAAAACACTTCAAATTTGAAGATTGAAAAATTAACTTTTTTACTTAAAGAGTACGTAAAACGCGCAAAGTAGAAAAAATAACTTATAAATAAAATGTGGACACTTATTCATTAAAAAAAACTTGAATTCGTACCACAAAGTTGACTTTTCGAAACGCGTTTTTTAAAATAAAAATACTTAAAGGTCTATAAAAGTCTCTTATTTAAACCAAACCTAAATTTAAAAAAATGTGGAAAAAATGTGGTGTTACGTGAAAGTAACGTTAGGTTGTGTTTTTTGAATTAAAAAGACAACCATATGTATATGTAAAAGCATTTTGTAATTTAGGTAGCAGGTAGATATTAAATTCAAACAGCCCTCTCTACAAAAAAATATTTTAATTAAAAGAACAGGTTGTAAAAGGTTTGTTTTCCTTCTATAGTAGCCATATTCGATTTAAAAGCGCCCTCTACACTTAACTTTCTTGTCTCATAAAGTGTAAATACAGGATTTAAACTTCAAAAATTTAAATAAAACAAAAGGATGCAGGAATCATGATCTGTTTATTTACCAGAAAAACATTATTAGGTATTGCAAATTTGAAATACTCATTTGTGATTGCTTAATTTTTGAAATAAACCAATCATAAATGAGTATGTTAAAATTGTAAGTCTTACTAGGGTGTCTCTGGTAAAAAACCAGACAATAGTTTATAACTGAAAAATAAATTACTACATGAAAATGCTTAATTTGACATATATTTGACGTTTGTAGAATGAAATTAGTTAAAAATGACATTTTTTGTTTGTAAAGTAACAATCTATTTAAAATAACTCGATACACTTGGTATATTTTTAACACTACAATATAACGTGAGATCGACGATAATCTCAAATGTAGGTTCTGTAATCTCGATGTTCCTAAAGTTGTGCTAATTTTCAGCACTTTAAATTTTAAACATTTGATATTGACGTTGAAGGTGGAAATTCAAGAAAAACGCTTTGATCTTCCTTTTTCTTTTTACAAGGAACTTTTTTTGAGACATCTCTATCTCTAAAAAAATGTTAAAAATACAAATTTATATTTATGTCCAATATTATCACTTAAAAGACACTTACTTTATGTGGACGTAAACACAAAAAATTGTTACTATAATGGATGCAGTTATAACCATACCAAAAACAAAAAGACCAGCAGCGATCTGAATTTTAATAATTGCCTCTACTTGTTCTTCAAGATTTTCTAAAAAAAAAAATAATTACAAAATTTGATAAGGCATTGTCAACAACTCTACCTACCTATAATAACTATTTATGTAAAAAAATATAACAATAGTTCATTTACATATACAGAGTTCAAAAAATTGACAAAATTGACGGAAAAATGAAAAAACTCGTTTTGACAAACATCTGGGTACATAAATAACTATTGCACGACAGGGAGTAAAAGTAGGGAGAGAAATGATTTGTTTTCTTTGCTAGGAATATTTGCTACCGTCGTTAAGATTTTAGTAGGCAACACATGATACAAAGGTGCAAACCACAGTTAAATTTTATTATTATTTCAATCAAAATCGTGCAAATAATAGTACATAAACCAATGGACAAAAATGTTATTATAATTGTTATTACAGTATTATATTAAATGTTTTTTATTATTATTATGAATAAATGTTATTATTCTTTGGTGTTTAAGCCCTGAGGCTTTCGCTCTCTATTTGTAAATCGCACCTTAAGAATAATCATACATTTCTCTTCCTTGATTTATAATGTACTATTATTATTATTATTAGTCGTAAATATTTATTATATGTTACTTCCATTTTTTATCTAAACAATGTTTCTAGCTTACTGATATTATCCGTAACAGTCACTGTCATATTCATTATTTCTGAAGCATTATACATTTGAACACATCCTACATTGTCTCCCATCCAAGAGTGGAATCTGTATAATTCACAAATTTTTAAATAGTAATTTAAAGAATTTCTATAATAAAGGCTATTAAAATAAATAATATTTAAAGCAGAAACAAGCATTAGCACATTAGTATCTTTAATTGTAGTTATTAGTAGCCCATTAACACATGAGTTGCTTACAATATTTTTTTGTTAATTCTAAACCATTTTTATTTTAAGATAATAAAAAAATTCAGTGATATTAAAAGTGTTATACTCAGAGAAAATAATTTTTTTGACGTAATTTTTTGGCAATGTGGTAGGCTTACACCAAGAATAAAACGATATAATTTACAAAAAAGTTTAGTAACATTAATTTGAAAAAAAAGTAATTAATTATGTGTTTGGCGACTCCATAACTTCTTCACTTCTGTACACGTTTACGCAACGACAAAATGAGATGGTCGACGTCTGTTTGAGGCACCTTGTTCCAAACAACTTGAACCGCATGGATTAATTGTGCCACAATCTGTGGAGGACGGTGCAAAGCGGACAGTCTTCTTCTCATCATACCACAAACATGCTCGATGGGATTTAAATCCTGTGAACAGGGTGGCTACGGCAAAACCTTAACGCCAGCTTCTTAAAGAAAGTTTATATTTTGAGAAGCAATATGTGGACGTGCTTTGTTTTGCTGAAAAAAAAACATATTGAAGGCCATCTAGATATGGAAGTAAAGTGGTTTGTAGGATGTCATCAACGTAATACACAGCTGACATACTGTCTCGGATAAACACAAAAAGTGATTGGCTTTCACAGGCAATAGCTTCCCAAACCATTACTTCAACAGTCCTGTACACATGCTTCTCATCAGCAAATCCAACATTTTGTCGATCTCTACGACAAAAATATCATATTATGCCATTTTGACTCTAAAATCTGCCATTCACTGCACTAGTTCAAACGTTGACGGCGGTGTTCCGCACTTAAAGGAACCACTAACCGTTCACGGTAAGAATAAAGTCCAGAAGCTCGAATGCGTTATATACTAACAAGTCTACTTTCTTCTCCAAACCATTGATCAACGAGTAGTTGTCGCGTAGTAGCAAAACGGTTTCGAAGAGCTAATTGTCTGAAGCGTCTGTTTTGATGCCATGTGGTACGCCACGGTTAACATGTTTCGTGTTCCTCTATCTTCTTCTGTTTACACCCGAAACACACGCATTACCGTCATTGCAGTAGAATCAATAAGAACAAACCAACTTTTGCGATAAGACAAACCAACTTTTCGAAAGGATACAATTGTACCTCTGAAGAAATCGCTAAGCTGGTAATCTTGTTGATGCTTTCGGACTGGAGGCATTTTGTTACCCTTAAAACAGGTAGTCGGAGACACAACAACTGCAAATACTTCTACTTATCAGCTCTGATAACCCGCTTTTTCAACAAAAAGTAAGAGGATAAAGTTTTTTTTGTCAAAGAGAAACTGTTGCAATTGTTACTATAACTAGCCTTAAATTTACTTATTCTATTGCCAAAAAATTAATATCACTGAGTATATGAAGATTGAAGAGGAACTCATTGCTTAACTGGGATAGGAAACCTGCGTTTGTACCGCCATGCTCAAACAATAATACTGAGGACGACTCGAGTGAGGATAGTGATAATTATTGCGTGCACGATGAATCGAATGATATTGCTGAGCAGCCTAAAGAACAACTAAAAGATCCTGAACCGACAAAAATTTTCGAAAATACGATATTTTTGAGTACAAAATTAAATATCTTAAAAGAGGTACCTATAACTAAGCAATATGAAGTTCTAAAGTTTCATTTTTCTGACGAGGTTGAGGGGAGCAACGAAAATATCGACGACATTGTCAAAAAGCTACCAACACCTTACGCATTGGTGGAACAAATCGAACTAAAGACATTTTTACTTTTAATGTGGATTTAAGTACTTATAACCTTGTTTAAACTATTATTATGTAGTCTACTCAAATCTGCCCCAGGTAAGTTCAAATCTGCCTTCTACTGAGGCACATCTTAACAGCTTGCATCGTTTAACAAAAATTCTTGTTAAAATGTTTATTTGTATAATTTTTACTTTTACTTTGTTGTGATCTGTGGCTACAATGTTTCTTATTAATATCGTAACCAAAGAATTATGCCATTTTTTTTAAATTTCAATAAACTTATATATTTTGTGAAAATTGCTCAAAGGTGCTTCTCGTTTCTCTACTTTTAGTTTTGTATCTGAAATAAATTTTGACGTTAAGCTTTTACATTTTTTTTAATTCCATCTAGATAATTAAACTTTTGCATTTTGTTTACTTAACGCGCTTGAATTATTATAAGTATCTTATTGGTGGTATTTATTCTATAATTTATTGTATTAAATTATAGAATAAATTTAATTAAATTTCAAAAAGGAGGCGCTGACAGCTTGACATTAAGTTCATATTATTTTGTGCATTTGTCACGAAAACTGCAAATATGCTATTAAATGCGACTAAAGTAATCAAAAGTATGTTAAATATATGTTTTCAACGTTCGCCGAACATACCAAGATACGTAGTTCATCGATGTAAAACCGACTTTGCCAAATTTACTGAATACAAACCAGTGAAGAAAATTCGTAATATTGGTATTTTCGCACATATCGGATCAGGCAAAACGACCCTAATGGAACGAATTTTACATTATACTGGTCGTATTGAAAGAGAGCAAGAAGTTAAAGGAAAGGATAATCTGGGAGCGACTAAGGATTCACGAGAGTTTGAACGCCAGAGAGGTCTTACAATTGAGTGTGCTGCGACTTATACTCTTTGGAAGGACCACAATATTAATATAATTGACACTCCTGGTCATGTGGATTTCAGCGTAGAGGTCGAACGCGCCTTGCGGGTGCTTGATGGGGCCATACTTGTACTATGTGCTGTGCGGGGCGTCCAGAACCAGTCATTGACGGTTAATCGCCAAATGAAACGTTATAATGTACCCTGCCTGGCATTTATCAATAAATTGGACCGTACGGGGGCTGATCCATACCGAACTTTATCACAAATGAAAACCAAAATGAACCATAATGCAGCTTTTCTACAAATTCCAATAGGCATCGAGGCGAACTGTAACGGAATCATTGACTTGGTTCATCGTAAAGCGATTTATTTCGAAGGTAATTTTGAAAACCAAATTAAATATGATATAATCCCAAAAAATATGATCGCCGAAAGTGAACATATGAGGCGTAAATTGATCAAACATGTTTCAAGTGTTGATCATGTTCTTGGAAAAATGCGTACATTACAACAAAAAATTACCGAAAATGATATTAAGGGAGCTATCAGACGAACGTGTCTGAAACGGACATTTACACCGGTTTTAGTAGGTACTGCTTTAAAAAATAAAGGAGTTCAGTCGCTCTTAGACGCCGTTTTAGAGTACCTCCCAAATCCAAGCGAAGTAAAAAATTATGCTTTTAAGGAGAAAGATGGTTGTGAACCTGAAAAAGTTCTTTTGAACCCTGATCGCAAAAATGATAAGGGTTTTATTGCTTTAGCTTTCAAACTGGAATCGGGAAAGTTTGGTCAGTTGACCTACTTCAGATGTTACCAAGGGATGCTTCAGAAGGGAGAAAATGTCTACAACGTCAGAACTCAAAAGAGTGTCCGAGTGTCACGTTTGGTACGTCTCCACTCTAATAATCTAGAAGATATGAATGAGGTACATGCCGGAGACATTTTTGCGTTGTTTAAAATTGATTGTGCCAGTGGGGATACATTTGTAACAGACCCTAAAATGGGTCTCTCACTGGAATCAATCGTCATCCCAAAACCAATAATTTCAATGTGCATAAATCCGACAAATAACAAGGATAAGGATAAGTTTTGTAAAGCTATAGCTAGCTTTACTAAAGAAAACCCTACGTTACACTTCACTATGGACAAACATACTAAGAAAACTATAGTATCTGGTATGGGGGAACTCCATTTGGAGGTTTACGCGCAACGTATAGAATCCGAATATGATTGTCCAGTGGTCTTGGGCAAACCCAAAGTTGCGTTTCGAGAAACCCTCGTTTCTCCATGCAACTTTGATTACCTCCACAAGAAACAATCTGAAGGCCAAGACCAGTACGCTCGAGTCACCGGAGTACTAGAACCTTTGTCATCCCAACAAAACTCTCGTCTTGAATTTAGAGATGAAACAGTTGGAACTAATGTGCCGAAAGAGTTTATTCCTGCTATCAGAAGAGGTTTTCTAGCCATGACTAAAAAGGGACTCTTCTGTGGCCACAAAATGACGGGTTTGTTATTCCGACTTCAAGATGGCGCACATCATAGTGTGGACTCAAGTGAATTGGCATTCTATTTAGCAGCCCAAGGTGCAATCAGAGAAGTGTTTAAGAATGGCACGTGGCAAATCCTGGAACCCATTATGCGAGTTGAAACAACTGCTCCAGTTGAGTTTCAACAAGATATTGTAACGCAGTTAAAGAATAGAAATGGAAATGTAACATGGATTGAAAGAAATGAAATTTGGTTTACGCTGTATGCTGAAGTCCCTTTGAATGCAATGTTTGGATATGGGAAAGAACTGAAATCAGATACGAAAGGAAAAGGAGAGTTTTCAATGGAATTTTACAAATATTCTCCGTGTTTGCCGCAAGTACAGAATCTGTTAATTGAGGAATATGAAAAAAATATAGGGATCGTGCCAAACAAAAATGAAAAGAAATAAAAGAATTAATTTCTTGTAATGTTGTACATAGCATGATTTAATTTTTGAATTGTAATAAATATTACCTGATATAAATTGTATCATTAAAAATACATTTTTGAAAACAGTTTTGTTGTTTATTTTACCTAAAAAATCATCATTATTGGGATTGTCAAAACACAAATGATTTTGTTACACTCTTTATTTGTGCTTCTTAGACCTTAATTGAAAACGTATCTATATATAATAATTTGACACGCCTGTTTTGGGATATATATATAACTCTATATACAGGGTCCGGCAAAATGATCTCCCACATTTTAATCTTTAATAAAAACGCCATTGTAAATGCTATTTAATTTTTTTTATTATTAAATGGAAATCTACACTATGCCATTTGTTTTCATTACGTTTTGAAAATTACAGAGTCCAAGTGGCGACCATTTTTTTCGATGCACATCCGAAGCTGATTTCTAAATTGTTTAAAGACCTTCGCTTTCAGGTAGCCCCAAAGAAAAAAGTCGCATGGGGCAAGATCGGGAGAACGCGCAGGTCACCCCACATCTCCACGTAACGAGATTACGTGTCCTGGAAACATTTCTCTTAAAACGTCCATTGACCTTCTCGCTGTATGAGCTGTAGCTCCATCCTGTTGGAACCACACATCCGGATGTTCAAGTTCTCTAAGTTTTGGTTCCAAAAAATTACGTAGCATGTCGATATATCGATCAGCAGTTACGGTAACCGTTACGCCACCCTCTTCAAAAAAGTAGGGACCCCAAACGCCAAATGATCCAACAGCATCCCCGAACACCATCCCCGAACCATTGACGAACTGAAAGCAGCAATACGCCAAGAAATTGCAGGAATATCGCCTCAAATAACTGCTTGAGTGATGGAAACCTTTAGAAATCAGCTTCGAATGTGCATCGAAAGAAATGATCGCCACTTGGGCTCTGTAATTTTCAAAACTTAATGAAAACAAATGGCATAGTGTAGATTTCCATTTAATAATAAAAAAAGTTAAATAGCATTTACAATGGCGTTTTTATTAAAGATTAAAATGTGGGAGATCATTTTGCCGGACCCTGTATAACTACACTAATAGAAATGTAAATAAACTAAAAGGAACATTTACGAAAAAAATATATATTTGATATTACTTACAGAATAAACTAATGTTGAGTTTTATCCCAACTGGATTAATCTTTTACAAGCAGAAAACGAATATTTAGTAAAGACATAAAAATCATTGCCGACAGAGTTAAATTGTAAGAAACAATTCAATTTGTTTTTATCATCAAATTTTAAAGTAACTTTCTAAATTATAACAAAAAATCTAGGACATTGTAGAGAACGTGTTTGAGTTTATAGTGAGTTCACCAAAGCGTAATTTATGCTTGGTTGTTATTAAAGGTCTGGCATCGACAGCAGGGGTTTGATCATGGACGCTACAATTTTACTTTGACTGGTTGTACATACTAGGGCTGGGAAAAGTATCGATACTTACAGAAGGTATCGATACCTGCTCAGGTATCGTACACCGATACCGACTGCAATCAGGTATTGAAGTATCGATACTTCCGATACCTCGATATCTCCGATACTTCGATACCTCCGATACTTCCGATATCTCCGATACTTTGATACCTGCGATACCTTGATAAAGAGTGGCTATAAATGAATATCCTATTCAGAGTACTTTGGATGTTGGAAACACAAGCTATTTTGATGAAAACAAACAAATTCACAAGCTATTTGATGCGATATTTATTTATCGCCACCCCATACTTCCGATACCTCGATACCACGATATTTCTGATACCTCGGTACCTCCGATACCTCAATACTTCCGGATACCTCGATACCGCGATACCTCCGATACCTCGATACTTCCCGATACCTCAATACCCTCGATACCTTGATACCTCCGATACCGCGATACTTTCGATACCTCGATACTTTGGCAAGTATCGATACTTTACAGGTATCGATACCCGATACCTAAAAACAGGTATCGCCCAGCCCTAGTACATACCTACTTACACCCAAGTTACTTTTATTTGGTTTACTGTGGTGCAATGGCTGACCTTTTATTATGGCAACTCATATAAAAGTTAATGCCAACTGCACGCCATTTACACCACATTGGACAAAATGAGAGCGAACTTAGTATATAGGATATGTAGGTATTTATATTTTTAATCACTCTAAAGTACTAAATCTAATTAGCCACTTTAAGCCTAACTTCGATTTTATGACTGTCTATCATGTATAATCAAAATTAGTCTAATACACATCGTGATTAACAAAAAATACTGATTAAATTGGGGCTGAAGTTATATTAAAACTTTTTATCTAAAACGTATAAAATATCGATAAATTTTCTCACTGTAATCCTAATCAGTGTTTTTTGGTCAGGCTCTACTCGTATTTATTTTTAAATTTTGGTTTGAATCTAACTCCGAGACACTTTTTTGCCATTAAAACAACTTTTGTTGACACTAAAGTTTAAAACAATTAATATAAATCATATTAGTTTTTTGTTTATATTGTCTATATAGTCTACGGAAGGCTTACAAAATCTATATTACATAGTTCAGACATGGACAACTGAATTACACTAACGTATTATACGCACCTATCACTGGTAGTTTAAGTTGTTATTGGTTTAATTTTTAAAGAAAAAATAAAAATTAAAAAAAAAATGCCATGAGTGTGGCTATTTCAAAGTTTTCAAAAATTTCGTATTTTTAATTTACAATTTTATTTTATTTTTGAAGTTTTATAACATAAATAAGTGTGTAGTTTATTAAAGAAAGATTCGTCAAATGAGTTAAAGAATTTTAGTTCAGCGAATGTTGTCAACATAAAATACACTCAATTTTTTATTTATATGCCGTTGTCTGTCTGTTTTTAATACATTGTTGTATATGTTGGCATATGATATAAATAATATGTTGAAAAGAGACAGACAACAGAATTTAAATAAAAACTGACCTATATGCTTCTATTACATCGCGTGATATAGAGCGATCTTTTTTTTCGGCACAAAAAACTACTTTTTTTCTTTTGGTGCACAAACAACTATTTTTCTGAAATCATTAGTAAAGTGAACAAAATAATCCGTAAAGTAAATCAAAGAAATCTGTAAAGTTGCACTTTTGCTAACTCATACATCAAAATCAAAAATCGACAATATAGTTGACAAATAAATGACAGAAGAGGCCTATTAAATATTAAAAAATTAACCTTTTTCCTTATTAAAAAATTCTCGATACGATAAGCGCAGCAGGAATTCGACATTAAAACCACGCCTTAACAAGGCGTTAACAAGGTTTAAAATTTCATACACATCTTATATGAAAAAAAATAAATAAATAAATTAATATTGCTTATAACATAAATTAAAACAACATAAGAGTTACCTCAGCCACTATATTATAACAATAACAGTAAACACATCAAAACGCCCATCTGACGATCTGTCTCAAGCTTTTCTGCCAACAAGCCCTCTATGAATATTGTAAGGTCAATGGAAAGAAACGTCGTATGTTCTGTCAAAGAAAAGGTGTATTATTTTGACGGATTTCAGCTTGTTAGCGCATGTCGTAAGGGATTAGGAATAAAGAAAAGAGTCAATTACAATTTCAGAAAAAACGTAATGTACCTATATCTTGCGTCAAAAGATTAACTTTAGTGTCTTGTTATAAAAACAATATTTTTTTTATTTTATATATGTTTTACTCTAACTCTATATTCTAATATTTTTGATACGTATTTTGCTGTTTATATACGCCTAACAAAAATTTATTTAGACAATTTTTAGAATACAAAAATCTGGTCTCTACTTATTAATAGAAATAAACGGCCAACGAAAAGTAAAATCACACAAAGTTTTGTTTACCTTGTTTTTTATTTTTATATGTATACAGGTTGGCACAAAAGTATAGAACTGCCCAAACAGTCAAAGTATCTTTCAACGTTTTTTAGTTTTTTAAATGGCAATAACGTTGTAGGTATAAAAGTATAATTTCCTAGAACTTACAAAGTTCTTTTGTCAAAAAATTTTAGGGCGTTAACATGTGATTCGATTAGCTCAAAAACAAATGCAAAAATTTTGATGTAGTTTTACCTGTTTTTCTTTGTTAAACTCTACAAAAATAAGTTGGTTAACTTTATTTATATTACTTTGCCCGGTCTAGCAATAAAAGAAGTAGAGCTTTTTAACACATGTTTGGCGAAAGTATCTCCTATTGAGTGCAGGAAAACTATAATGCACTTTAACATACTTATAACTGAAGCTGTTTCTTAATTCGGTTGATAGGGGTTGATTCAAACTGGCCAGTATGAATAGTTATCATTTTTAGTGTTCAAGAAACACTGGTGGAGAGGTCAACAGTTTTGCGGTCGCTGGCTTGAGAGACTCAGCTGGCTTGAGAGAATTAACATCAGATTAACGAAAAAATCTTATTTATAAATGCATCAAAAGTCATGAACAGAACAAAGAATGCGGTGTACTTTCGACAAGCATGTGTTGAAGAGGTTCACTTGTTTTTTTTTGATAAATTAATCAAAATCATTTAAGTGAAGAATAACCATAGCACGAGGAGTAGACACGTCTTAAAAAAATTACTAAGAAATCCATAAAGCTCTCAGTTATTATCAAACTGGCAAAGTCCAAAATTATTGGTCAATTTTAACGTATAATAAATTCTCAGATTTATGTAATTGATTTTTTTCATTTTTATTCGATTTTTTTAAAATAATTTATATAATAAAGCATTTAGAAATAGGGTCCTAATATATTTTTTTTATTGATCGTACTCGAGTAAAATAAAAAAATTGATACTAAAACTTGATGCTTGATGGCAATTTATAAATTTGTCAAAATATTGATTAGTATGATTAATATCAACTATTCATAAATAGAGATGTTAAACAACCTCTTTAGACTGCGTTATTAATAAAACTCATATCATATGTGTAAACAAGCAACGAGAAAGGAAATCAACGGTTCCATTAGTTGGCGTGTTATTCAATTTTAATGAATAACAATTTTAATGGTTTGTGAAATTTTAACACAGAATTGAATCTACTTTTATATTTAGAAATTCCATTTTGCAGCATATTATAAATACTGCATTATATTGTCTATATTCATGAAAGAATGAAAATGTGACTTATTATTACCAATGCCCAGTTATAATGACTTGAGAACCCGAAATAGTAAATAATTTTAAACAATGACATCCAAAACCAGTCCCTTACTAAAACGGAAAAATTTTATACCTGCTGTAATAGTAGTAATTGTTTAATTAGTCACATTTTCACTCATTCTCAAATAGACAATAACAGAACAATGTTTTACAATTAGATTTCGCAGTTTTAACATTCAAATATTGCGCATGATGCGAGGATCAAGTAAAATGTTTACAAATTCTCCAGAAATTCTTTCAAATACTTGTAAAACCTTTATAACTTTCTGGAAAGTCTAATATTTAATAAGAACTCTCAAGTAAGAAATCTACGTGAAAAGATGGCAATTTATACGAAATCATGCTGTATGTTTAACCATCATTAAACAGATTTTTTGATTTTTTTTAACAATAAAATTTATGTAAAAATGCAATAGATCATGTCATGAACTGGAATCTATTGCTCAAATAAAGTAGCAATGACTGTTTCATCATTTTGAAATAATTAAAACTATGTTTGTTAAGTACATTTTTCTTACCTTAGCGGTGGCAAAGAACTAGAATATTTGCACGGTTTTCCAGCAACCGACAAAATGTTATTAATTATGTCATTTAATTTACATAAAAATAATAATGTAGTGTAATTGTTAGTTTGTGTTTTGTAATTACTGTACGTTAGGTTTTATATTGTTAAGTTCCTGTTTGAATAAATCAGTATTGATCGAAGCTTTGTCTTGTTTATTACATCTTAAAACATAGTATAGCACGATTAGTATGGTCCATCAAAATTATTAATGGCGGTCCATCGAGATTAGCATGATTCGTCAAGATTCCACATGTGGAAACTTGAAGGTTAAGGCAGCTGGTAACAAATTCCCACGTCATAAATCTATTTCAATTGTTGGGGTGTTGGCCGAGGATTCATTACTACTTCAACTTATCAAGTCATAAATTAGACTAAAATATTTGATAAATAATATAAAATGGGTTTTAATCAAAGTCTAACATCTTTTTTAATAATAAATTTTGCAAATTGATTTTGTTAGCCATTTTTGATCAGTTGATGTAAAAAAGAGAACGTATGATTTCGTCCCGAAATCATTTTTCTTCAGTTTTATAGTTTAAATAAATTGCTAGAACAAAATTTTTTTGTTTGAAGGTAAATTAGATACCAATTTAACGTAATATATAAATTTCATAATTTTTTTCTGTGTTTTAAGACGTGTTTAAGGAGTGCGGATATAACTTAATTCACCCGGTATAATGTAACTTTTAACTCAGTCAACAGAAACCGATAAAATCTTGAACATACCGCGGATTAACAATGTCATACTAGCCGTAGATGACGTAAAATCCTCGTTTCCAATTTTAGTCGCAATTCAGAACGACATCTACATCTGTTATGATATCTTATAGATCCTACAAATGTTAATAACTACTGTTAAAATCAAGGAAAAACTTCGAATCAAGGTAGACGTGAGAAATGTAGCGAATTTCTCGTAGATACGTAAGTACTTCTATTTAGAGTGGTCCAAATAGGTTAAAGGTCTATCATATGTTATATTTTAATGGAAAAAGATAACAGAAAACTAAATTAAAAATATAAAAGTCAAAAGAAGGACAAAGATTTTTAGCGCTTATCATTTATTGGTTAAAAATATAGATTTTAAAAATTAAGATTTTATAACAGAATTGCAAGATACAGATGTAGCAAAAAGAAACTATTACTTTTCGAAATGCCATTAAAGATCAGACAGTAAAGAAAATGTATCAGAAGATAATGACAATAATAATTCAACAAAAAAAACTTGTGGAACAATAGTAAAATAATATGAAATTAAAACAAGCCTACATTTATACCAAAAATAAAAACGTTTAATCAATAAGTAAAATAAAACAGAGAACTATTAAAAAAATTATTAAAAAAATGCTAGGGAGAATTTGAAGAGAGTACTATCAGCATTCAGTACTATAAAAACTCCTGATAATGTTTCTTTCCACAACGTAAAATGTTTAAATTCATTTATTACTAAATAGTTATTTTACGCAGGCTTCTTTCAAACAAAATTTTGAAACTACACAGCAAAGGAATAAAACAGTTTAGAGACACAAAGAAAAGTTTAAATTTTAAATTTGTTATACACGTAAAACGTTTTTTACAACTACATAAAATAAAATTTACAAATGTAGAAATTGATTTAGAGCTGCACATTTTATGTACAACTTCATACTAAAAAAGCCTGGGTTTACGGTCTTTGTATCGGCCGCTAAATTTGTTTTCACAGCCGTTACTACTAGTAACAGCCGCGAGGCGCAAATATAAATTACTATTTTTACGTGTTAAAATTACACAAAAAAATTTTTCGAGATTGTTCTGCTTTGACCGCAAAGCGGTTTCGATAACAAATTATCTGTTAGTACGTTAAAGAATTATTTTGCGGCCGTGGCAGATAATAAATAACTATTGTATTGTAGTTTGAATGCAAAATTCATAATCCCATACTTTTGAATCTCCCTATATATAATTACAAATGTTAATCATTAAAAACATTAGTACACATTTTCTTTTGTCACTTCAATTTTTGGTTTCGAGCCAAGATCTTGTTTAATTTTTGCTGTGATGAGTTTGGTGTTAATTAGTAAATGTTATGCTTGTGAGAAAGCACACTTCATTATTTATTAATGATTGTTATTCGTTAATTTCTACAGAAAACTGTTCGTTCTGAAGTTTATTTTAAAATAAGTCATTAATTTTAGCAGAAATTTATTTGTCTGAATATTTTTGTTTTTTTTTTGTAAGAGATCTATCAAGCAGAATCTGAACATTTTTCTATTTATGTCTTGCGTAAATTAGTTAAGTAAATTAAATATTTGGATTACTAATTATAATTACCTAAAATTACCTATCACAAAGGCATCTTAACGTATCTTCTTCAGCAGGAAGACATTCATATCGATGATCTGAACATTCCTCAGTTGAGTTACAAGGTCCTCCATAAGAAACTCCTTGTTATGAAAAATCTAAACATTTTTATCAAATTTTGAAACAGTACTTACTTTGTCCAAGAGAATTAATAACTCCAACAAAAATTATAATCATTTTAAAAAAAGTCTCTTTCAACATATTGTTCACAGAATTTTTTTATATTTTTGTAAAGAAACTCAACACGACTTCTGCAGGAGAAGTACAATATTAAACTGTATGTGACTATAGCGCTGATCTATAATTAAAAAGGTTTATTTCACGTATTCTCAAAATAAAAATACCTGTTTCAATTGAAAACATTTTTTAAAAAAATGTATTTTATAAATACAGATTAGTCAAAATTCTTTGAATTTTTTAGCTTAAAAATAATGTCACAAACTTTAGCCTAGATTTTGACTCGCTCTTATCAGATGCTGGCAGTTCCAGCAAAATTACAAGAATTTATTGCTCCTAGAACTGATAAAAAACATTCTATTTTTGTAAAATTATATGTTTAACATACTGCTTGTAAAATATTTACTCGTCTGGGGTCAATAAAGTGTACAAGCGGAAATAAAACCGACCTGGATCATTTGCCAATGTACGTTTCTCAACTACTAAAACAATTACTTTATTTTTAACATTAGACAACATTTAATTCTTTCAAATGCGTGATAATGATAAATGAGGACACCACAAAGGTAATACAAACATTCCAAGTGCCAAGTGATTCTTCTTGTTTTTATTATTTATTTAGCACAATTTGTAACCCAGAATTCACCTGCTGAGGCAATTTTTGAATTAAATACATCATAAAAATTATCACAAATTGTGTTGATGCCAACTAAATGGAATATAAATTTTTTCAAATATTTATTATAGCTGCTGAAAAGATTTACACTGGCATTAAATTAATCCAACTCTAATGTATTTTAAGTAAAGCAAGTCGTAAATTTATATACACCTAGAATACTGTAAAAATAAATTGTGGAGATAAAACAAAAACTAAAAAAAAAAGAACAGGAACTGCTAAAGGCGGTTATGAGAGAAGTAATAAGAAAATAACGAGTGGTCCAAATCTTTGGGCTTATTGATCTGTGTGTGAAACCTAGAGCTTAACATTAAATTTTTGATTAATTTAATTTTAGATACGTCAGAAACATTAAATTATCCTTTTTTAATATGCAATGACTTCTTTATTTATTTTTCAGGTAAATTTATTTTTAACGAATGCTTCCAAGTATCGTTATTATTATGATTATGCAATTTATCCAAGTCTTACGTTTTTATCGGCAAAGTAAACCGATAACAAAAAATATAAAACACTTGTTAGAAGCTCTAAAAAAAGGTAGAAAACAGGAAAGAAAATTAACGGCTTGTTTGCACTTCATAGTTAGATTTCTATGTTGAAGAGAGAGGCTGGGGAAAGAGACGTGAGGCCTTGCCAAAAATCTGAAAATTATAAACTCTAATTTATCTATAAAAGTAACTTCGAAACAAACAAAAAAATACTCTCTTATAGAAATTTAAATTTTTAATATTTTTAACCACAATTACCTGCTTATAATTGAAGTTTTATCCACACTTGCGAACCGTATAAAGTAACACTTTATCTACTAGTGGAATAATGAAATCACTTAATTCCACTAGTGGAATAATGAAAAAATACTGACATTATTGACAAATATTGATATTAACATATACATTAATCGACATTTCGTTTTTTGTTTTATCATAATTCACTTCGTTTCTACTAATAGGAAGCTTGTAGTTGTTATCGGTTCCAGAACGAATAGTAGTTGTAGGAACAATGGAGTAATGGACGTCTCCTCTAGTAAGGAACGACTAGTACCAGGAGAACCTTGGATTTGCCTTGCGATATCAAGCTTATTAGATACAGAATCTTTGATATTAGTTTCTGCTATGACAGAGCTCCTCCACCCACTATGTCGTTTAATTGTTGTAAGATTAGCACCTCCATTCGCAAGTAAAGTTGTTGAAATGCGCCTCTTACAATGGCCGGTATAAGCTCCTGCGTTTGCCAGATTCAAAAACGAAGCAACTTTAAAAGGAATTTTCTATAAAATCTTAATTCCTACAGGTTGCAATGTACATTTTTAATTAGCGTATCGTAAAAAGAATTTCTTAATAGAAAACTTCTTTGGACGTAAGAACATGTATTTCCTACACTTCTCCACAGTGTTGATGGAGAATCCCTCTTTTATAATTGTAAATTTTCGTGAAACGCCCGTCTTGGTATCTGGTATCGAAACAATCAGGTATGCGCCCCTGTCTTCTACATCACTGATTTTTAAATTTGTCAGCTCACAGCATCGACAGCCACCAAACACCCCCATTATTAATGCAATCTAAAATAAGTATTCCAACATTTATTATCTACAATGTCTATGTAATGACAGAGATTACCTTGATTATCAAATATTTTTTATCGCAAGCCCTTCTCAAAAACTCTTCTACGTGTGCTCTTTCCAATACTGCAGCTTTCTTCGGCCTGTAGGTATCCTCTTGATGTGACTGATTCTTCAGATAGGCCATGAGCTTGCTATATTTTCCCACGTCTATGTTTTTATAGACCTTTATAGCGGCCTTCAGCGTAGAGTACTTCGACCACATGGATAAAATTGCACACTTCTTCTTTAAATTTAAGAAATACGATAGCAGTACCCTCCGTTCTTCTTTCCATTCATTAAATTCTGAAAATACTTTTTCATAATGTTCCCTAGACTTCGCAGGCAATAACTGGCGCGTCGCTCCTTCAGCTTTCTCAAGAATTGTTTTAACAATTTCCATGTTTTTTAGTTAATTTCAATGATTTTTGAAGTGACATCCGCTGTCAGGGTATTGAAATTTAAAATTTTTGCAGCGCTGCCTTTATTTAAAAACGTACAATCAAAAATACAAAAAAAAATTTTGTAGAGAATTAAATTCTGTATAATAAGCCACACAACGCAATATTTTTCTCTGACACCTACATATGAAAAAAGTTGAACAACGCTTTTTGTATGTATTTCAATAATAACTACTCGTTTATTTGTTTAACAATTTAATTTTCTATTACACAAAAATATTTATAAAATATTGTAAAAAAACTAAACAAGTAGTCAAATAAACAGAGAACATAAAAAACGAATCATAATAATTATTAATAAATAATATGAAAAAACTAAGCATACTGCAGTACAATATTTCTAATTTTTGAGTGTGTAGACCAATTGTTTAATTATTGATCGTAAAATAAATTTTATTAGTAACTACAACATAAAAATATTTACAAATATATAAATACAACTAATTTATATCAAGTCAATAAATAATAATAATAAGTAAAGGAAATGAATGCAACTACAGCAGATAAAAATAAATATTTAAATTTATTATTAGAGCAAAGACAAAATAAATGAAAAATTAAGTATGAAAAATAAAAAATAAACAGTTTATGAAAATACTAAACAGAAGTAATAATAGTATTTATTCGCTTCTCAATGAGCACTTCTTTCTTAGATTTGTAGAGGCTAAAAATTCTGAAGCTTTCTTCTTCACATTTTTTTATAAAATTTTTATTCTCGGGAATCTGTGTAAAGAGTTTTACATAGAATGTGAAAAAAAGAGGTCTTTTTTCTTTCAGAATTTATTATAAATACTACAACCCTTTTTTTTATAAAATATAAACCAACATGTAAAACTACAAAAATAAATTACAATAATAATAATAAAATATTATCTTTATGATTGTTTAAGACTTACAAAAATAAATCGAAAAACACAAACCAAATAAAAACGGAAAATATATATGTTATTTTTCATATTATATAATTAGGTACGTTTCGTTTGTACTCTTTTACAAGAATGACTGTTTATTTGTCTTGTTTCTTTTTTAGAAGTAATGTGATTTCTATTAAAGGGTTTGTCAGCTTTTCTAGAACGACCGGTAATTTCTAATGGTGTTATTACTGTTAGGTCTTTAGGGTTTTGGATCATTAAGCTTCGTGTTCAGAGCGTTGGAAATAAAATCTTTTTTAGCAAATATTGTTGATTGAAATTTAATACGCTAGTCTACTGCAAATATTTTCGCTTTTTCGTTTTGTAAATAAAATTTCTTTACCAAGATTTGTTTTCATCCGGAAAAATTCCTTCCTAGGATGATATTGTAAAAGGACTGGAAACAAGAAAAAGACGATGAGAAGAGTAGACAGTAGTTAAATAACACCATTTACTTAAAAGTACATAACATAAAATTCTACGCCAAACTGCAAGTAAAAACATGTTTAACGATACAAATACTTTTCTTTAACAATTGATCAAATTTCCTGACCCATGTTTTTATTTTTATAACACATTTTTGAAAAACTCCATTTGTTTTATGTCTTCTTTTTATTAATAGAAAAGATTCGTAACAGTTTTACGCGTTTCAAAAATGACTTTAACACCTACTAAAATATTTAGTATTAAAATTTTACGACTACTGTCAGTTTGTTTTATGTAATTTCAAGTACAAATGCATTTCTATTGGTTGTGGCGATGTGACAGTAGAACAAACAACCAATCAGAAAACTGTATTTCACTCATAAACTGATCGAAAGATTAAATGATTGGGTTTTTAAATTTCTTATAACAAGTTTATGAAATATACCATCACTATAACATCAAAGAATCCAGTGGGTGTTCGGCATGATATATAGTTCTGTGTTGAAAACTTAAACGATTTATTACTATCTTATGATTCTAAATATAGTTTTTAGAGCAAGAATAGTAATAATTATTGAAATGCTTTATGCTTAAAAAATGACTAAACAAAATTTAGCCTAGACAATTGTAGTTAAACAGTTATAAATTAAAAGAGTTATCTTGACAAGGTACACAAATTAGGTAAATAATTCTCTTCAGTGTTAAATGAGTGCGATACAATAATGCACAATTATTAATACCGTAAATTGTGAAATACGGTGAAGGTTAAAAAAGGCCAAATTGCGAAAATTCTTAAAGTTTTACGGAAACGCCTGAATACACATTTTCCCCACTTCTCATATAAATTCGTCGATAAGAAACGCAATTAAGGTTAATATTAATTACTTGTAGATAATGTTTGTTTCTGTTCATATTAGTTATGACAAAAATGTAAGTGTTGTGTTAATACCATTCAAAAATTGATATATTTTTTTTTGAAGAATGGACGAGGCAGTTCGATGCCAAATCAAAATTGACAGACCCATCTACGAACATGATCAATTAAGAAAAGATTTTGATTATAACAAATCGAAATCAAAAAAATGTAAGTATATCAATTAAAATTTCACAATCATTTTTTGCTCAGGTCCTAGCACAAATTTCGATGTCAATTGCAAAAATATTATCTTCACAACAATTCCTGCAATTCAATGGCTAAGTCACTACAAATACCGAAAAAACCTCATGGGAGATTTCATCTCAGGATTCACAGTTGCAATAATGCACATACCTCAAGGTCCGTAAAAATTCCCAAATTCCTAAAAAAATAATTAAAATTCTAGGAATGGCATACGGACTTTTAGGAAACGTCCCACCTGTTGTCGGAATCTACATGGCGTTTTTTCCGGTTTTGATCTATTTTTTCTTAGGCACTTCCCGTCACAACTCAATGGGTAAATGCCTGAAGATGACTTATTAGTCGAAACAGCTACCTGTTTTAGGAACCTTCGCTGTTGTCTGTTTAATGACCGGTAAAGCCGTGTTGGAGCACAGTGACCCTTCATATTTTCTAAAAAGTGCAGAAATCAATATAACGAGCGAAAATCCAGTCGTTAAATCGGTCCATGACCGCTATTCTCCCATGGAAGTAGCCACAGCAGTTACATTCACTGTAGCCTTGTTTCAGGTGAGTTAAATTCAATGATGAATGAAAGTATCTGAGGAATTTTCAGTTGGTAATGTACGTACTGAGGTTGGGCATTGTTAGTAATTTATTATCAGAAACGTTAGTTAGTGGATTTACAACAGGAGCGGCATTCCAAGTCATTGCTTCACAAATTAAAGATTTGCTAGGGTTGAGGATACCAAAACAGAAAGGACTTTTTGTTGTCATAAATGTAATTCAAAAAAATGTAGAGTCACTATTTACTTTTTAATTTTTTTAGACTTTACGAAATGTTTTTGAAGAATTATCTGACACGAATATAGCCGCTGTTATTATTTCTTTAGTCACAATTTGTATTCTTGTTGCAAATAATGAAATAGTCAAGGTAAAAAACTTCAACAAATATTTTTATCCAAAATCGTGTGTCATAAACAAATTCCTATAGCAACTTGAAGCAAAAATTATTACTCACGGAGTGAGAGAAAAAGACAACTATTAAAATCACTCGCAAAGTTTTTGAATAATTTAAATTAAACTATTTTTGACATTTATAATAAAACTTTCCGGTTATTCTGTTTACTTCACTAACTGTTATTTGCCAAACAATCTTTGATAACAGATGTTGTCAAAATTTTCTAATAATTATTTCAATATTAATTTAAATACGAACGATTTTGGATAAAAATTTTCTATTATGCTTTTGTGGAATCCTTCTTAGTTGCTTACAAAATTAGCCACGATGCCTGAAAAGCAACTACTACATTCTACATTAATATAATAAATACAGTGGCGAGCAAAAAATCAGACACCATTTTTGACATAACTGTCAGCCAAACCATACTAGATTAGACCAAAGCACATCAAACTACGCCATACCACACCGAACCATAACAGATCCAGCCAGACCACATAACGCCAAACAACAAAAGACAACTTGGTGTCCAGTTTTTTTGCTCCTGACTGTAACTATTGTAATCATCTTGTTATTTAGCCTTTAGTGGCCAAAAAGACATCATTTCCAGTACCAATAGAACTCATAGCAATCGTCGTAGGAACTCTAATTTCTCGATTTTGCCAACTTCAAGAAACTTACGATATTAAAATAGTTGGGGAAATTCCTAGTGGGTAAGTCTTGGAATCAAGCCAAAATTTCTAACCCTGGTTCAGCCTTCCAGAGCCAAGTATACCCCCAATGTCTCTGATTACCTCAGTATTATTAGACGGATTTACCATAGCAATAGTTTCGTACAGTATTACCCTCTCAATGGCTTTAATTTTTGCCCAAAAAATGAATTACGAAGTTGATGCAAATCAGGAACTTTTAGCACAAGGTCTTGGCAATGTTTTTGGTTCTTTTTTCTCTTGTATGCCGTTTACGGCCTCGCTTTCTCGGTCAACAATTCAACAAGTTGTTGGAGGAAAAACACAAATTGCGTCTCTTGTGTCGTGCTTTCTTCTTCTGATTGTTTTACTTTGGATTGGGCCGTTTTTTGAACCACTCCCAAAGGTATTTATTTTTGAGTCATTAAAACAAATTTTTATTGGTTTTTAGAGTGTTTTAGCAAGCGTAATTGTTGTGGCCCTTAAAGGTATGGTCATGCAAATTACAAGATTGTATGCTTTTTGGAAAATGAGTAAAATGGATGCTTTAGTATGGCTTGCTACATTTCTGACTGTAGTTTTGGTTAGTATCGAAATTGGACTTTTGACTGGTGTTGTCATGTCACTTGCTACAATTTTTGTACTCAGTTTGAAGCCATACACTTGTCTACTTGGCTCAGTACCAAATACTGACTTGTATATTAATATAAACCGATACAAAGGAGTAAGTTTTTAACCACAATTTTTTTTACTACAACTTTATTTTGAAGGCTGTTGAAATACCCGGAATTAAAATATTCCAGTATTGTGGTGGTATTAATTTTGCAACTCGAGGTGTTTTCAGAACTGAATTGTTACGTCTTGTTGATATAAATCCGCAAAAAGAGCTTGAGTACAGAAGGAAATTGACGAAACATGCTGATGATGTAAATTTTCATTTTGTCTAAAATTATCCTCTGAAACTGTTTTTCAGATTGATGTGAAAGAACCAGAAAGTCCTAATGAAAAAATTGCGAAACTACAAAGAAAAATAAATCGGGAATTAAAATGTTTAATTTTAGATTTTTCTTCAGTGAGTCATTTAGACCCCTCGGGTGCTGCAATGCTTCAATTGGTGACTGAAAGTTTCCAGAAAATTGATATTCCTGTTTATGTAGCAGCATGTCCAGGTATGTAATTTTTTAGCAGACCACGTACAAACAAAAGCAAGAGCTTTTACGTGATTTTGCTCCTATGTAGTCACTCCGAATTTTTAAATTTATTTTAGAACCTATTTATGAAATGATCTACAAGTGTGGACTTTTAAATCATAAAAGTTCTCTTCGGACATTTCCGACAGTTCACGATGCTGTTGAGTGTGCTACTGAAATTTTTACAATAAGTGCATCTCCTATTTCTACAATAAGTCGAATGTAAAAATATAAATAAACAAACAAAAAAAATATTGTTTTTTTTATCATAGTGTAGTAAGCTACGAGAATACAAAAAATCCTATCTAAAAATTTGTTTGCAAATATTAGTGCTGTCCTCTGGGTAATGGCATACCCGAGTGCATACCCATAATTGATTTAAGAGAAAGGTCTTAAGTTTTTCATTTTTTTACTATAGTTGTTTCAAAATGCTCCTATACATATCACAAACGTCAAAAGTTTTACTCATTGTAAGTAATCTTCTTTTCTATACCTTGTTTATCTTTTAGAAGCTTTTCTTCATAGTCTTTTTTTATTTCTGAAATATCTTTCTTTAGCTTTGTTTATTTTTTTCTATTTAGTCGTAGTTTTTTTATTTTTTTTTTAGGCTTTTCTTTGTTGTTCTACATTCACTTTCTGTTATTACAAATTTTTTTTTAGTTTTTCTTTTTATTTGACGTATTTTTTTTTCTTGTTACCTGTCCAATCATTGTTTTTAGAGCTCTTTTAAAAACGTCGTTCGTTTTTGTAGCGACTTTCTTAGAAAATCTTGATTGCTTATCGATTGAACAATGCACGGATCATTTAATGACATTTATGGCAACAGTTGAGTCTCAACTTAAATTTTCTGTTTTCTAAAAAAATTTTCTAGAGTCAAGATACCCAAAGTTTTGCTGTTGCTTTCACTTGCATGATGTTAGGAGCCTATTCTGAAATACAAGTAAGTTTAAAATTGCATTAAAAATTTTTAGCATGTATTTTTTAGAAACGGGTAGTACAAGAATTGGAAGAAGTTCTCGGCAAAAAAACTACCCTCGACTTGACTGACGTTTCCCAATTGAAATACTTGGAAATGTGTATTAAGGAAAGTATGAGATTGTTTCCGGTTGGACCTTTTATTTTCCGAGAGACTACTGAAGACTTCCAACTAGGTAAAACCGTAATTTTTATAACAATTTTTAACTGTTAATTTTAGATAAGTTAACAATTCCGAAGGGTGTAACTGTAACATTGTCGTTTTATCACGCACACAGACATCCGAATTACTGGGAAAAACTTACTGAATTTTACCCGGAACATATCACTGCGGAAGCGATAAGTAAGAGGCATCCTTATGCCTACACTTCTTTTAGTGCAGGACCTCGCAGATGCATAGGTATGAATAAAAATTTTGTACTACTGACCGCAAGTAAAAATCTTTTTTGTGGCTGTTGCCACTAGTTTGTTCTTTCGTTCGTCAAACTTTCAATTCGCAATCTATGTATAAAATTATCATTATTGTTTTTTAGCCCAACAATATTCCTACACTTACATGAAAATTTTAATTAGTACCATATTGCTTAATTACGAAATTGAGTGTAAATATAAAGCTGAAGATGTCAAGCTGACTACAGATATATCAGTCAGACCACTTCAAGGATACATGATTAAATTAAAAACCAGGACTTGAATACAAGAATTTATTTTAAAAAGTCAACAACTTCTTATACTTAATGTTTGAAGATTCTTTAACACAATTATTAGCATGTAGGGATTGTACCTTTGTTACTTTGTTGTCGTTTAATAAATTGTATTTACATGGTGGTTTGTTCCTACTTTTTGATTTTAATGAATCCTGTTTTGATCTCAATTTTTCAATGATATTTACAAGAGATTTGTTAGCTTTTGACAGCTGATTTCGTAACAAAGTTTTAGCAGACTTGCGTCTTGATTTCTTGTAGAAATTAGTTTCACTGCTTGTACTTTGTTCAGCGACATCTTCATCTGATTCTTGTGGGTCTATTGTGGTACTTTCATCTATTCCTTTATATTCTTCTTCACGTTTTCGAATATCTTGTCCAATTGTATAATTTATCTTTTTCTTGTATCGTTCTTCAGGCACCTGAATTTCTTGATCGATATTTGAATATCTAGGGTCTTGTCGAGCGGTAAGTAAAGCAGAACTTGTTTGGCAACAGCAATCAAAGAGTCTATTAATTTTCAGTGACTCTTCATCCTCCAAAATTGAGGGTAATTTGGGTTCAAATGTTAACATTTCAAAATTCTGCTTTGTTATTTCTTTCCAATTCACAATCATGTAGAACAAAAGATAAAAGTAAATTTTATCAGACTAGAATTAATAGATAAAAAAATTTAAAAATAGATTTTGCACCTACATGTATCAAGAAACCAGGTCTGTACGGCCGTACAAACAAAGAGGAGCTGAAGTAATTCACAACAGACGTAACACTTGATTTATCAAGCTTGTCACTGTAACGTCGAACAGAAATTCGTTGAAAAAACTTCATCAATTCGTGAATTAGCATGATGTGATGTTCTGGAAGGCGCTGAATCGACCAGGAAATGTTTGAATCTAATTGAAAGCTTGATTGCATTCTGTACCGCCGGCACTGGCGAGCTAACTCTACCCAACGGAATTTTTTACCATTTGAGTATCTTGTAAACAATGGCAAAGGCAGAAGGCCTAAAAAGTGCCGAATTATCCACAAATAGGTCAAAGGATGCACATCCCTTTTATAGCATAGTTCCCCAGAAAGCAGGGCCTGCTTCAAGTCTAATCCAGTGTTCACAGGCCTGTCAACAATTCTAAAACAATTAATAACGAATTTGTACAAAAAGTTATAAACGAGGATATAACATACTTGAGGACGCGACATAGGTGATAATGATTTTTGTCCAGGGCGATTTTAGCTTCTTTGAAAAGATTTTGAAGTTTCGGGTGAATATTATTTGGAGGAAAAATATCCTCAAGCGGAACACCAAAATCAAATCTAAAGGATTAAGGACAAAGATTAAATGAAATAGATAATTTTGTCTTTACCTTATGCAAAACAAATTGGCATAATCCATTTTTGCGAACTCGACAAATTGTGAAATTTGACGTGAAAAATTTCCTACACTGATGACTGGATCAGAAATATTTAAAATGTACTTATTATTCAAAGGCCACTTTTGTAGATTATTTTATAAATTACTAAAAATTTAAACACTAATAAATGTCTTTATATAATTTTACCTTGAGCTACTAACTCCAGTGCGATCGTGAGTTTTGATGCCTCTACCACTGAACAACTTTTAAAATTTGCTAGTGTTAGTTTGGTTTTTCGGTTGGCTGGATAAACTTTTTCCTCTTCTGTGTAAACGTTGTGCTCACTTGTTGTGTGTTCTTCTCTCGCTTCTTATGCAACTTTTTTTCCAAATTCTCTGTTTTACCCAAGGATTTGAACACAGTTTTTGTAGTCTCTGTCTTTAAAAAAGGTGACAAGTTTAATGTCAAAAATAATTACAATTTATGGAGAGAATTATTGTAAACGAAATAAAACATTTATTGGCGATGAAAACATTTTACCTGAACGGGATTTTCCTAGCAGCTCAACTATTACAATTCTTTTATTCTGTGTCAACGACTGGACCCACAAATTTGATCAAAATATTTTTGAGATAGGTTTGACAAGGTACCCAAACAAGGACTGATGTTGAAGGCAGACCACTTTGGTTTAAGAGGTTTGAAATTTTGTTTAGATATTAAGCTGACAAAAATATTTTTGCTACAAACAGGGCTTTAGTATTACACATCCAAAACTGTTATTGATTACCAAGAAAATTCTGTGTTTAGCAATGTAAATTAGACACTTTTTCTTATGTTTTACCGTTCAGTTTTTGTTATAAACATCTAATTTTTAATAAAAAAGGCTTTAAATTGGTTTTTAGGCATAATTTGCTTTCGTAGTCTTTTCGCGCTTAGTCACTACATTATCTCTTTTTTTTGTATTTTTTGGTTTCAATCTACTTATTCCCACGAACTTTCTTAACTAGACTTATTTGCATCGATCTTGTTGGCCAATCATTTTCTGACAATTGCTTTAATTGCATCAGCTGACTGGGGCAAAATCCGCCACTCATACAAAATTTTTGTATCCTATCTTACAGAATCTTGAAAAACGATTAGTGGATAGCAAAAAATAAAAACACAAAAATACATACGTATAGAAGAAAAAGAATAACTATGGTAGATTTTGAATGAACAAAAAAAGAAAAATGTTAAACTACTATTAGAAGCAAAAAGAGCAATGAAAAATTCTAGAATAACAAAAAATGTTTCAGAAAAATATGTAAAATGATGACGCGACATAGGTGATAATGATTCTTGTCCAGGGCGATTTCAGCTTCTTTGAAAAGATTTTGAAGTTTCGGGTGAATATAATTTGGAGGAAAAATATCCTCAAGCGGAACACCAAAATCAAATCTAAAGGATTAAGGACAAAGATTAAATGAAATAGATAATTTTGTCTTTACCTTATGCAAAACAAATTGGCATAATCCATTTTTGCGAACTCGACAAATTGTGAAATTTGACGTGAAAAATTTCCTACACTGATGACTGGATCAGAAATATTTAAAATGTACTTATTATTCAAAGGCCACTTTTGTAGATTATTTTATAAATTACTAAAAATTTAAACACTAATAAATGTCTTTCTATAATTTTACCTTGAGCTACCAACTCCAGTTCGATTGTGAGTTTTGATGCCTCTACCACTGAACAACTTTTAAAATCTGTTAGTGTTAGTTTGGTTTTTCGTTGGGTTGGATAAACTTTTTCCTCTTCTGTGTAAACGCTGTGCTCAGTATTATTAGACGGATTTACGATAGCAATAGTTTCGTACAGTATTACCCTCTCAATGGCTTTAATTTTTGCCCAAAAATGAATTACGAAATTGATGCAAATCAGGAACTTTTAGCACAAGGTCTTGGCAATGTTTTTGGTTCTTTTTTCTCTTGTATGCCGTTTACGGCCTCGCTTTCTCGGTCAACAATTCAACAAGTCGTTGGAGGAATAACGCAAATTGCGTCTCGTGTGTCGTGCTTTCTTCTTCTGATTGTTCTACTTTGGATTGGACCGTTTTTTGAACCACTTCCAAAGGTATTTATTTTTAAGTCACTAAAACGAATTTTTATTGGTTTTTAGAGTGTTTTAGCAAGCGTGATTGTTGTGGCCCTTAAAGGTATGGTCATGCAAATTACAAGATTGTATGCTTTTTGGAAAATGAGTAAAATGGATGCTTTAGTATGGCTTGCTACTTTTCTGACTGTAGTTTTAGTTAGTATCGAAATTGGACTTTTAACTGGTGTTGTCATGTCACTTGCTACAATTTTCGTACTCAGTTTAAAGCCATACACTTTTCTACTTGGTCAGTACCAAATACTGACTTGTATATTAATATAAACCGATACAAAAGAGTAAGTTTTTACCCACAATTTTTTTTTACTACAGCTTTATTTTTAAGGCTGTTGAAATACCCGGAATTAAAATTTTCCAGTATTGTGGTGGTATTAATTTTGCAACTCGAGATGTTTTCAGAACTAAATTGTTACGTCTTGTTGATATAAATCCACAAAAAGAGCTTGAGTACAGAAGGAAATTGACGAAACATGCTGATGATGTAAATTTTGATTTTGTCTAAAATTATCCTCTGAAACTAATTTTCAGATTGATGTGAAAGAACCAGAAAGTCCCAATGAAAAAATTGCGAAACTACAAAGAAAAATAATTAAAATGTTTGATTTTAGATTTTTCTTCAGTGAGACATTTAGACCCCTCGGGTGCTGCAATGCTTCAATTGGTGACTGAAAGTTTCCAGAAAATTGATATTCCTGTTTATGTAGCAGCATGTCCAGGTATGTAATTTTTTAGCAGACCACGTACAAACAAAAGCAAGAGCTTTTACGTGATTTTGCTCCTATGTAGTCACTCCGAATTTTTAAATTTATTTTAGAACCTATTTATGAAATGATCTACAAGTGTGGACTTTTAAATCATAAAAGTTCTCTTCGGACATTTCCGACAGTTCACGATGCTGTTGAGTGTGCTACTGAAATTTTTACAATAAGTGCATCTCCTATTTCTACAATAAGTCGAATGTAAAAATATAAATAAACAAATAAAAAAAATATTGTTTTTTTTATGATAGTGTAGTAAGCTACGAGAATACAAAAAATCCTATCTAAAAATTCGTTTGCAAATATTAGTGCTGTCCTCTGGGTAATGGCATACCCGAGCGCATACCCATAATTGATTTAAGAGAAAGGTCTTAAGTTTTTCATTTTTTTACTATAGTTGTTTCAAAATGCTCCTATACATATCACAAACGTCAAAAGTTTTACTCATTGTAAGTAATCTACTCTTCTATACCTTGTTTATCTTTTAGAAGTTTTTCTTCATAATCTTTTTTTATTTCTGAAATGTCTTTCTTTAGCTTCGTTTATTTTTTTCTATTTCAGTCGTAGTTTTTTTATGTTCTTCTTAGTCTTTTCTTTGTTGTTCTACATTTACTTTCTGTTGTTACAAAATTTTTCTTAGTTTTTCTTTTTTTTTGACGTATTTTTTTTCTTGTTACTTGTCCAATCATTGTTTTTAGAGCTTTTTTAAAATCATCGTTCGTTTTTGTAGAGAAAAAAACAGTTGAAAAAAACTGTTTTGTGAAAAAAACAGTTTCTCAACTTTTAACTTGAACACCTGCAAAGATGGTAAGAAGCTATGGAAGGGTCTAAGGTCGTTAGGATTAAAGCAAAAAGCGTCTGTAGAAATCCCATCTCATCTTTGTGAAGCCAATCTTATAAATGACTTTTTCGTAACCAGTGCAAAAATAGAGTCTTCAGATATAGAAGGTGAAGTTGCTAGCTACAGGATGGGCTCACTTCATCCAAAGGTTGTGAAACTCTTTGAATTCCGGTGTGTTAGTAAAAGTGAAGTGAAAAAAACTTTAAGTGCAATACATTCTAAAGCAGTGGGATGTGATGACATATCAATTGACATGATTAATTTAATTTCCGAGGTATGTTTACCAGTGTTAACAAATATTGTAAATTATGCCATTAAGACGCAAACTTTTCCACACATATGGAAAACTTGTCAAATAACTCCCTTGCCTAAAATTGTAGACCCTAAAAATTTTTCTGATTTAAGACCAATATGTATATTACCTGCTTTGTCAAAAGTTTTGGAGAAATTAATGTCATCTCAGATACGTGAATATTTAGATCAATATAAAATCTTACCACAGAGTCAAGCTGGCTTTCGAGCTCAAAACAGTACACCTACAGCTTTAATTAACGTTACCGACTATATTCTAAACGCTTATGATAAAGGTATGATGACTCTTTTACTCCTATTAGATTTCTCCAAGGCTTTCGACACTATTAGTCATAAGTTGTTACTAGCTAAATTGCACTATGTTGGATTTTCTAGCAAATCATGTAAATTTATCGAAAGTTATTTATCCGAAAGATACCAGCAAGTTGTTATAAACGGGGAATCTGTTTTAAAATCCAATTTTAAAAAAGTAAATAATGGTGTACCGCAAGGTTCTATACTTGGACCGATTTTATTTATTTTGTATACTTGTGATATTGAAATGTTTTTAAATGATGTGGGAGTGCAATGCTATGCAGACGATACGCAGATATTCCGATCATTTACAGTAACCGATGCACCTAGGGTTATAGATCTAATAAACAATAATTTAAACAATTTAAACAAAAAATGCGAGAAACAATTATTAAAGTTGAATCCAACAAAAACTCAGGCAATGTTATTTGGTCCGAAGAAATCTTGTGAAATTGTTTATAATAATTGTAAACTAGCTGTAAACAATTGTGACATTACGTTAGTTTCGTCCGCTAAAAATTTAGGAATAATCATTGACAACGATCTGGACTTTTCTAGCCATGTTAATAAAATTTGCAAAACATGTTATGGTATATTGAAATCGATATATTTTTTAAAGAATACTCTTACTACAAAGTTAAAAATACAAATTTGTGATAGCTTAATTTTAAGCCATATTAACTATTGTCTTGTATTTTATAGATCTTTTATAACTAATGCTAATTTTTACAAATTACAAAAAATTCAAAATTCCTGTTTAAGATATTGTTATAATGTAAAACGTCAAGAGCATATAACACCTTATCTGCGTAAGTCTGGCTGGCTTAGCATCAAAAATAGATATAAGTTCTTTTTAAGTTGCTTAATTTTTAGTATTGTCAAAAATAAAACACCCGATAACTTATATAATAAAATTGTACTCCGAAAAGATATTCATGATCGCACAACTAGATACAACGAATTTTTGCACATTCCAAAGCATAGCACGGAATTATATAAGTCATCATTTTCCTATTTATGTCCTAGGATTTACAATGGCCTTGATAATGAATTTAAAAATGATAATTTTAAAACTTTTCAAAGGAAATTAAAAATAACTTTGTTAGAATAGTAATTAGAATTAGTATTATTAGAATATAATAATGGACTAAAATGAAAAACAGTTCGCAGAACTGATTTTTAGTCCTTTTGTAGCCTCTTTTTTATTTGCTTTTGTAATTTATTTATTTATTTTGTATCTATTTCTTTTGTATGATTTATGGCTGCAATAAACATTATTATTATTATTATTATTATTATTATTATTATTATTATTATTATTATTATTATTATTATTATTATTATTATTATTATTATTATTATTATTATTATTATTATTATTATTATTATTATTATTATTATTATTATTATTATTATTATTATTGACTTTCTTGGCTTTTCTTTCTCTTCTAATCCTCACTCTTTTTGAGACTTTATTTGTTTTCTAAGAAACTTCTTTTTTTCATCATTTTTTCCGACCAACGTCTTTCAGCTACCTCGACAATTTTTTGCTGTTATTTTTCTACTAATTGCCTTTTGCAAATTCTCAAAACTTTTTGTCTTTGTTAGAAACAAAAAAGTTTCTCAAAGTTTATTTTCCTTTTAGTCTACGTCTTTCAAATTTTTCTAGAAATTTTTTGTTTTTTACTTTTTGTCAATAGTGGTTTCTCAAATTTTTTTCTTTGAAATGACGTTTTTCAAGCTTTCCTAGAACCTCCTTTTTTATTTTTTTAGCTCTTCGTTTCTTCTTGTTTTTTTTTAGCCGACCTTTTCCAACTTTCTAAAATTTTATTTTATTTTGATGTCATTTATCATTTAATCTGTAAACTACTATTGTTCTTCTAGTGTCTTCTTTTGATCTTTTTTTTTAAATATATTTTTTTGTTATTCTTCTTTTTTATCGACGACGTTTTTCAACTCCTTATAGAATTTTGTATTAGTCATTTTTTATTAATCATCATTTTACATATTTTTCTGAAACATTTTTTGTTATTCTAGAATTTTTCATTGCTCTTTTTGCTTCTAATAGTAGTTTAACATTTTTCTTTTTTTGTTCATTCAAAATCTACCATAGTTATTCTTTTTCTTCTATACGTATGTATTTTTGTGTTTTTATTTTTTGCTATCCACTAATCGTTTTTCAAGATTCTGTAAGATAGGATACAAAAATTTTGTATGAGTGGCGGATTTTGCCCCAGTCAGCTGATGCAATTAAAGCAATTTTCAGAAAATGATTGGCCAACAAGATCGATGCAAATAAGTCTAGTTAAGAAAGTTCGTGGGAATAAGTAGATTGAAACCAAAAAATACAAAAAAAAGAGATAATGTAGTGACTAAGCGCGAAAAGACTACGAAAGCAAATTATGCCTAAAAACCAATTTAAAGCCTTTTTTATTAAAAATTAGATGTTTATAACAAAAACTGAACGGTAAAACATAAGAAAAAGTGTCTAATTTACATTGCTAAACACAGAATTTTCTTGGTAATCAATAACAGTTTTGGATGTGTAATACTAAAGCCCTGTTTGTAGCAAAAATATTTTTGTCAGCTTAATATCTAAACAAAATTTCAAACCTCTTAAACCAAAGTGGTCTGCCTTCAACATCAGTCCTTGTTTGGGTACCTTGTCAAACCTATCTCAAAAATATTTTGATCAAATTTGTGGGTCCAGTCGTTGACACAGAATAAAAGAATTGTAATAGTTGAGCTGCTAGGAAAATCCCGTTCAGGTAAAATGTTTTCATCGCCAATAAATGTTTTATTTCGTTTACAATAATTCTCTCCATAAATTGTAATTATTTTTGACATTAAACTTGTCACCTTTTTTAAAGACAGAGACTACAAAAACTGTGTTCAAATCCTTGGGTAAAACAGAGAATTTGGAAAAAAAGTTGCATAAGAAGCGAGAGAAGAACACACAACAAGTGAGCACAACGTTTACACAGAAGAGGAAAAAGTTTATCCAGCCAACCGAAAAACCAAACTAACACTAACAAATTTTAAAAGTTGTTCAGTGGTAGAGGCATCAAAACTCACGATCGCACTGGAGTTAGTAGCTCAAGGTAAAATTATATAAAGACATTTATTAGTGTTTAAATTTTTAGTAATTTATAAAATAATCTACAAAAGTGGCCTTTGAATAATAAGTACATTTTAAATATTTCTGATCCAGTCATCAGTGTAGGAAATTTTTCACGTCAAATTTCACAATTTGTCGAGTTTGCAAAAATGGATTATGCCAATTTGTTTTGCATAAGGTAAAGACAAAATTATCTATTTCATTTAATCGTTGTCCTTAATCCTTTAGATTTGATTTTGGTGTTCCGCTTGAGGATATTTTTCCTCCAAATAATATTCACCCGAAACTTCAAAATCTTTTCAAAGAAGCTGAAATCGCCCTGGACAAGAATCATTATCACCTGTGTCGCGTCCTTAAGTATGTTATATCGTCGCTTATAACTTTTTGTACAAATTCGTTATTAATTGTTTTAGAATTGTTGACAGGCCTGTGAACACTGGATTAGACTTGAAGCAGACCCTGCTTTCTGGGGAACTATGCTATAAAAGAGATGTGCACCCTTTGACCTATTTGTGGATAATTCGGCACTTTTTAGGCCTTCTGCCTTTGCCATTGTTTACAAGATACTCAAATGGTAAAAAATTCCGTTGGGTAGAGTTAGCTCGCCAGTGCCGGCGGTACAGAATGCAATCAAGCTTTCAATTAGATTCAAACATTTCCTGGTCGATTCAGCGCCTTCCAGAACATCACATCATGCTAATTCACGAATTGATGAAGTTTTTTCAACGAATTTCTGTTCGACGTTACAGTGACAAGCTTGATAAATCAAGTGTTACGTCTGTTGTGAATTACTTCAGCTCCTCTTTGTTTGTACGGCCGTACAGACCTGGTTTCTTGATACATGTAAGTGCAAAATCTATTTTTAAATTTTTTTATCTATTAATTCTAGTCTGATAAAATTTACTTTTATCTTTTGTTCTACATGATTGTGAATTGGAAAGAAATAACAAAGCAGAATTTTGAAATGTTAACATTTGAACCCAAATTACCCTCAATTTTGGAGGATGAAGAGTCACTGAAAATTAATAGACTCTTTGATTGCTGTTGCCAAACAAGTACTGCTTTACTTACCGCTCGACAAGACCCTAGATATTCTAATATCGATCAAAGAATTCAGGTGCCTGAAGAAAGATACAAGAAAAAGATAAATTATACAATTGGACAAGATATTCGAAAACGTGAAGAAGAGTATAAAGGAGTTGATGAAAGTACCACAATAGACCCACAAGAATCAGACGAAGAAGTTGAGTACGAAGATGTCGCTGAACAAAGTACAAGCAGTGAAACTAAAATCTACAAGAAATCAACACACAAGTCTGCTAGAACTTTGTTAAGAAATCAGCTGTCGAAAGCAAATAGATCTCTTGTAAATATCATTGAAAAATTGAGATCAAAACCGAATTCATTAAAATCAAAAAGTGGGAACAAATCATCATATAAATACAATTTATTGAACGAGAACAAAGTAACAAAGGTACAATCCCTACATGCTAATAATTGTGTTAAAGAATCTTCAAACATTAAGTATAAGAAGTTGTTGACTTTTTAAAATAAATTCTTGTATTCAAGTCCTGGTTTTTAATTTAATCATGTATCCTTGAAGTGGTCTGACTGATATATCTGTAGTCAGCTTGACATCTTCAGCTTTATATTTACACTCAATTTCGTAATTAAGCAATATGGTACTAATTAAAATTTTCATGTAAGTGTAGGAATATTGTTGGGCTAAAAAACAATAATGATAATTTTATACATAGATTGCGAATTGAAAGTTTGACGAACGAAAGAACAAACTAGTGGCAACAGCCACAAAAAAGATTTTTACTTGCGGTCAGTAGTACAAAATTTTTATTCATACCTATGCATCTGCGAGGTCCTGCACTAAAAGGAGTGTAGGCATAAGGATGCCTCTTACTCATCGCTTCTGCAGTGAAATGTTCCGGGTAAAATTCAGTAGGTTTTTCCCAGTAATCCGGATGTCTGTGTGCGTGATAAAACGACAATGTTACAGTCACACCCTTCGGAATTGTTAATTTATCTAAAATTAACAGTTAAAAATTGTTATAAAAATTACGATTTTACCAAGTTGGAAGTCTTCAGTAGTCTCTCGGAAAATAAAAGGTCCAACCGGAAACAATCTCATACTTTCCTTAATACACATTTCCAAGTATTTCAATTGGGAAACGTCAGTCAAGTCAAGGGTAGTTTTTTTGCCGAGAACTTCTCTCAATTCTTGTACTACCCGATTCTAAAAAATACATGCTAAAAATTTTTAATGCAATTTTAAACTTACTTGTATTTCAGGATAGGCTCCTAACATCATGCAAGTGAAAGCAACAGCAGAACTTTGGGTATCTTGACTCTAGAAAATTTTTTTTAGAAAACAGAAAATTTAAGTTGAGACTCAACTGTTGCCATAAATGTCATTAAATGATCCGTGCATTGTTCAATCGATAAGCAATCAGGATTTTCTAAAACAATTTCAGTGATTAACTCCATCATTGATGGTATTCTTGTTTCTTCAGAAATTTTTTCACCAGCTTGGACTTTTTCTACAACTTTTGGCACACTTGTTGCTAATATCTAAACAAAAAAGTTACTCAAAAATATTATTTTACCTACTGTTACCTCATCAATGATTGTAGTTGCAAGTTTTTTTAATTCAACTTGATCCTTATAGAAGGAAGAGATTTTAAAAAATAAGTCTGAGTGTAACCAAAAACTCCTAACACGTGTAAAAACAATGTTATAAAATCTTCTAACATATTCTGGAATTTTATTGTAGTCAAGAGTGGGCCTGTTTGAGTCATCTATTAATAAATCTGAAGAAAATTATTAGTACTGTTTTTTTTTACAAAAAATAAACTTACCAACTGTAGATTCGAAAGCTGTAAATTGTAAATAAGTACAAATGTCAAATTCAGGTCCATCCACATTTTTTTTTAATTCTTCAACAAACTTATTAGAATGTTTTTGAAAAAGATGACTGTAGCCTTCAATCATTCTTTGTGAAAATAAGGGTTGAAGTATCCTGCGTTGATTTTTGTGAGTAGGACCTTAAAAAAACTGTTAAAAAAAATCGAGATTTTTAATACTAACCATTATTTGTAAATAATCCCTTTCCAAGAAATGGTTCTAAAAATCTATATACGAAGGCTTTTGTTACAATTTTTGAAGATTGTAAGATAATCTAAAAAATGTAATTATTATTTTTGTGAAAGTTTGATAACAATAAAAACCTGTAATTGATTAGGATCCTTGACAAACAATACCAATTTTGGACCCATCCAAACTCGGACAGGTGATTCATAACAATCTGTAGCTTTAAGAAAGGCATTTAAAATTTCTGAAAAATAATATTATAAATTATTTTGGTTATAAGCCCAGGAGCATGCGAAATAGTAAAAATATAAGTTTTGGGCAAAAATAGACTCGTGCACAGTTTATGTAGAAGCGTCTATACAATCTATAGATATAAGTTCATAGATTGATCAGTAGAAGATAATTCTGCTGAAGCAAAAAAAAAAAAACCGAAAACTAATCTCAGTGAAAAGTAAAAACTGATTAAGCTGAAGTAAATTGGGCCAAATAAAAAATCTGAAATAACATATAACTATAAAATTAGTAGAATTAGATTACTTTTATGACAAAAAATCCGGAGAAGAAAGCCACACCACTGAAAGTTTTAAAATTCAACAAATTGAAAATGTATACGTCTAGATCATTTCTTTGATACTGGAAAAATTGCGGAAAATAAATTTAAAAATTAACGATCATTAACTGATATTAATGTTATGATATTATTTATCTCAAAATATTAAAAAATTTTGTTGCGCGTTTAAAAGATTAAAATTGTTGAAAGATACATATGAAACAAAAAAATTAGATAAAGTAAAAAAAATTACAGTAAAACTAAAAATACACAGCACGATAAAACCAAAAGAAAAAAATTAAATATAAATGTCGTAGATGTAGAAAACAAGAACACAAAGCGGTAAATTGTTATTCTAATAAATCCACAGTTAAACAATTTGCGAATCAAGTTTTTGAAAAAGTTTTGAATGTTAGACAGAATATGAAGAATATAGCACTAAAAGCATTAAACCAGCAGTAAAAAGCGTTAGTAATTTTTTTTAAAATTCGTAAATCATCAGTTAACAATAACTGAAACCGTTAAAAAAATTGAAATTCCGGCATTAATACGATGGAAAATTAAGTTGAATATCTGTATCTAATATAACTAACAATGTGTTGATAATAATAAAGTACACTTCAAACAAAGTGGAGATCACTTTATTTACTTGGATAAGAAAGAAGAAGCTAACACCAATGTCAAAAATACAAAAAAGGCATTCGAACGAAAATTTGGAGAACAAGATAATAAAAATAAAGTGCTCGAAATTTACTTTAAAAATCTGAAAGACTACCCATATGTTAACTCCATATGAGTAAACACAAACGCTATTAGTTCATTCCCAAAATTTAGTAAAGAGGGAACACAAATGATAGAAATAGTTCACTCTATCTGATATCTGTAGACCAACATAAAAAAAAATCAAATGAAGAAGCAAGCTACTTATATTTATCACTTTCATTAATATGAAGTTATGGAGTGGTGGTGGCGTAAAATTTACTCTCTCTGGCGGTCCCCGACCATATGTAGAACTGGCTAAAAAATTTTCAAAAAAAATAAAATGAAGGATCCGAAACGTTGATAGCTTATTCTATTAAAATAAAATATATTTCGCCTAAGAACATGATGGCGAACATATTGGAAGTGTTAAACATGAAAACTGCATCAAGATGATGGTTTTATCAATTTAAATTCCACAAAATATTTCTACTTGAGAGAAAGTGTTAGAAAGAAATTAATGATAAGGGTAGCTTCGAATTCGGCATGCTACCAAAGAACTGAGCTCTAGACTTTATAGAGATTTTCCTCATACTAGAATTTAACAACACTGAAGAAACTCAGTTAAAACATATTCGACAAAATTTTGATTTGAACAACCCCCTGCCCTGAAAAATTTGTCGTCTTCATCGGCTTCCGTCACCTTAAGAAAGGTTTTCAAGTAAACACCTTTGTTTCCTACAAAAAAATTCTGTTTGAAACTTAATCTAAGTTTTAACGTTTGTTGTTAAGTCTGATTAATTCTTGTTTATAATGTTTTTTGTCCTGAAAATGGCCCTAAGAAGGATTCAAACAAGTTGGCATTACATTATAATTTTTTATGAAACATATTTTTTATTTATTTTTTTTACTTAATATATTTACAAAAAGAAGGATGCTAATAATTACATTAATTTACAGGTGCAAGAATATAATTTTGGTCGTCAAATAGACGTTTTGGTACCAAGAAGATTGTTCAGGTGTGAGCATTTTGATTTTTTAGCACTGAGCAGTCAGTTACTGTTTCTCTTTTATATCAATTAATTCAAAATTTTTCTTACCGCTGAAGACCTCTTAGAAATACTCAAGAAAATTTAAAAAATCATTTGTGACATTTTGACGACCAAAATTTTCTTCTAGTCACTGTATTCTCTCAATACAGTATAATTCCGTTAACTAGTCTCCCAATTTTTTGTTAAAAAATCAAAAAAATCTTATATACACTTGATACTGGCCACCCTGTAATACTTATTCATAGCTGAATAAAAACTGAGTATCTCCTGCATAAATACTCAACAGTTTTCCCTTTCACAATCGTGATCTTTACGATTGAACTTGGCAGTGAAATATTTATTGCAACATGTCACTTTGAGTCATTATAAATTGAGAGTAAGTGTATGAAAATTTATAATAATTAGCAGCTGCATAAAACAATTCAAGTGTCCAATAATTATATTTAAAAATTCTGTTATATAACTAAGTAAAAGTAGCTCATTCTGTTTGTTTTAATTTAATTTAAGAAAGGATAATGAGACAAATTTTATTTAGTGCCAGTGGGCCACCACCCTTTCTAAAATTTTCATATATTATCATTGTTTTAAACAAAAACCAATTATTACTAATTAGTAATAATACAATGGATTTGTGTCAAGTTTTTAATATCTTTTTCATTTAATAATAATCATAATTTATTAATCTTTTCAAGCACAATTTTGTACACAATTATAATAAAAACAGCCGCAGTTAGCAATTTAAAACACAATTAAACAATAATAAACAAAAAAAAGTAAAACAGATAAAAAAAATCTTGAAAGTATGTACTATAATTATGAATGTCACTGTTTGATAGAAAGAAAAATTTACAAAATACAAATTGAAGGTTTAGGAACATTTTAACTAAATAAAAAATCTCTGTATCAATACTGATTTTCATTAATTCTTATAGTAGTAAGTACCAAACTTACTTTTAGTTATAATACAATTTATAGAAGAATAAATATAATTATATATTTATTTCTTCATTGCAGAAACTCTAAATTAAAAAATTAAGGGTAGTGATGTCTGGAGATCTTGGTGGCCAGTTAAAGTCTTCACAACAAGAAATCAGACTTTAACCATCGTATTTCTTTTTGGTTATATTTCATTTTTACTACAAATATCTCCCAACTGTATAAAATCTATTGCGATTGCTTTTATAAATAATAAGAAAAAAATGGCGAATTGCATTAAACAAAATGATTTGTTTCTGTTATATACGTGGTCAGCGATTCTATCTTCACCCAAGTTTTCTCGAAATAAACATAACTTCTTACCTTCTTTTTTGCAAAGAAACATAAGTCCATTTCCCACAAGCGGAAGTGCCGGAGGCCCTTGAACTTTAGCAGCAAAAAGGTACAATTTCCTTCGATCCCAGTGATACAATGCAAGAAGAGAAAACAATAAAATCACAAAAATTACAAAGAACAGTGACGGTTCAATCGGTTTCATTGTAGGACTTGTTACACAACTGGAGACTAAAGACACTGCTTTAGAATGGCACTTTATGTACTTAAGTATTGTCTACTTTCTACGCCTTTTTTTGAATTGACCTTATACTGAGACAATCTGTTGTGGCTGAACTTTGATTGGTTTACCTAAATTTTTTAATTGAGAAAGATTGACACGCGTTGTTGGATTTAATAAAAAAGAACACAAATTACACTCTTTTCTTTATTTTTAATTGATATCCTTGTACAGGTCGGACTGAAATATCAGTGGTTAGTTTTATGTTTTCCATATTGTATTGGCATTCAATTTTGTAGTTTTGGAGGATCGTACATAGTTGGATTTTCATATATGCGGTAGAATACTGTTGAGCTATAATAAATAATTAAGGAGCTTTTCACATTTAAAACAATTTCCTGATTTACCTATGCACTTCCGGGGACCGGCACTAAAAGGCAAAAATGCAAAAGGATGTCTTTTCGAAACAGCTTCAGGTAAAAAATGGTCAGGGAAAAACTCGTTTGGTTTTTTCCAAAATTCGGAATTTCTATGTGCGTGATAAATCGACAAAGCTACAGTCACATTTTCTGGAATTGTTAGTTTTTCCAACTGAAATTCTTCATTGGTATCTCTGAAAATAAAAGGGGCAATGGGGAATAACCTCATTGATTCTTTTAGACACATATCTAAATAAGTCAGTTTTGATAAATCACTCAAATCTATTGTTGGCTTATTATCCAATACTTCTTTTAGTTCTTTTACGACTTTGTCCTGGAAAAAAATGTTAAGTGTAACAAATTTCATATTTTTTGTGTTACTTGTATGTTGGGATAAGCTCCAAACATCATACAAGTGAAAGCAACAGCTGAACTTTGTGAATCTTGACTCTGAAAAAAATAATGAAATTTTTGAAAAAAATTAGATAGGCTTAACTGTTGCCATAAATGTCATAAGGTGTTCAATACAGTTTTCAATGCTTAATTCCTTCGGATTTTGAACAACTAATTGTGCTAATTTTTCCAGCATTGATGGGTTTTTACAATTTGAGAGATTACCATCTTCCATAAGTCTCTGAATAACTTGAGGAACTGTTGTATGCATAAGCTACAAGATAATAAAAAAAAATATTTTTTTTAATTAAATTTTACTTCTTCAATCATTGTTGTTGCCATTTCCTTCATTTTTGTTTGTTCCTTAAAATATGAAGATTTTTCAAAAATAAAATCAAAATGTAGCCAAAATTTTGTTATTCGACTGAAAAATATGTGGTAAAATCTAAAATGGTAAAATTATCTGTGAGTAAATGTGATTTTTCTAGTAAACCTTCGAACGTATTGTGGAATTTCTTTGTAGTCTATTGAGTGATTATTTTTGTCCTCTAACAATAGATCTAAAAAAAATCACTAATTTTGTATTTTTTCCAAAATTGAAATACCCATAGATGACTCAAAAGCTGAGTAATTTAGATGTGACATAATGTCAAACTCAGGTCCATTCACATGTTTTTCTAAACCTTTAACTAGCTTATTAGCATGTTTTTGGAATATAGGGCAATACGTTGCAATCATTCTCTGTGAAAAAAGTGGCTGAAGAATTCTTTTATCAGTCTTGTATTTTAATCCTGATGCTGTAAATAATCCTTGACCGAGAAAGGGTTCAAGAAATTTATAAAAAAATGCTTTTGTTGCTAATTTGGATGATTGTAAAATAATCTAAAAAATTGCGTTAATGTTTTTGTAGGCCAATTATATCTAAAAACCTGTAATTGATTCGGATCTTTAACAAAAAGAACTAATCTTGGGCCAAACCACATTTTTGTTGGTGACGTATATGGATCAAGACATTCATTAAAAACATTTAAAAATTCTAAAATAATTTATAACACGAATTTTGGCAACTTTAAAAACACACTTACCTTCTTTTTTGCAAAAAAATTTGAATCCGTTTCCGATTACAGGAAGTGCTGGTGGGCCTTGAACTTGATTAGAAAATTTGTAAAGTTTTCTTCGAGACCAACAATACAACAATAAAATAATAAAAATCGAGAACGCATAGACATAAAAGTATTTCATTGTAGACGAATACAAAAAAACTGTGGATAAATATATTTTTTGTGTTAGTTTTAAATAGCTAGATTTGAGACATTATCCATTCCACTTTAATTTATGAAAGCATAGATACGCTAATACCTAACAATCAAAAAACAAATTTGGTAAATTGTGCGTGAATAAATTGAAACAGAAAGCATTCAAGCCGGAAACTAGGTGCTTGGAAAGGTACAGTATGAAAGGTAAATTAGTAAAAAGTAATAAATAAACACAAAAATTATTCGGCTCAACTCCAAAATATTTTCTTCTGTTAAAATTGTTTAATTTTAAATTAATATAAGAAGAATAAAAAGACAAGTTTGATTAGTACAGTGTGATCCAATAATAGCATAATACCGGTTTTTTCTTGGATGTCTATAGGCTTGTAAGTTGTTTTTAATTTTTAAGACGTTCAACCCCAAAAACAAGCCTGTGTATTTTTTAATAGTTATTCAAGATGCCTAAAACTCAAGTGAAAATTTAGCGAAATTGTTAAAAATCTGTTACTGATAAAAAAATAGCACCTAAAGAAACGTGCCTAAAAACTTTTCTTTTCGACCAACCCCTCTAGAATTAATACCTAAATAAAAAAAAACATTTTTGAAAGAAGTTCATCATGAATTATTTTTTTAAGAAAATTTTTGTTGTTTTTTAAGACCTACTCACTAGATTTTTTTTATTTTTCCTGTAATCAGTAATAAGTTATTAACAATTCCTGGAAGTTTCTTATTCGAGTTTTGGAACATCCTGAAAAATTTTGACAAGTTTATTCTCCTGTTATTTACGATATAAATAAGAAAAATTTGCGGTAAATATAAAGAAGATACCGATAATTAAGAGTTTTTCGAAGATACAATTTTTAGGCAGAAAATTTAAGACAGTTAATTAATCAAGTTGTCAAAACCTATCGGTTTTTTTAAGTGCATGTACACATTATTTCTTGAGTAAAATATGTCATATTACGCATGTTTCTCCTTGTTGTGCTTGTCAAGGGTCAACATATTAAACAGTTCTTGCCTGATTGGAGTAAACAGGAACAAAATATTGTACAAATGAGAGCCAGCCAGCCTCATTAGTGTTTCTCTAAATCTGTCGAAAAATTAAAAATTTTCTATAATCATCAAGATGCTGAAAATTTAATTTTGTCTTTTATTGTTATTGATTTATTTTTTACAATTAAAAATATTTACTTTCTGTACTCGTAGTGTATTGTTTATTTTATTTATATTATAAACGTTTCTTTCCTAAATTATGAGAAACGAAAGCAGCATTTTCTTCTAATCTTAGGAATCCGAGATAATTTTGACCAGAAACAATATTTTGCTGTCTTTAGAAGACGCAGATAATATTATTTATCGATTTTTAAATTAATAAAAACAAAGACAACATTTTTATAAGCCGGATTCAATATTTCTTATAAATTTTTAAATTAATAAGAAAAAAACACATTATTTTTCTAATTTTGGAAACCAAAAGAGAGATTTTTTATCATTTATCAGGTTTGAAATTAATGAAGACAAAAGTGTGACAGTCATTTGCAGTTTTGAAAAACAGAGCGAAGGAGGCGACGTTTTTCTGATTTTTCAGGCAATATTACCATTTTTTTAGAGCCGGAGACAACAACCAAACAGTTATCTAAATTGTATATAATACGAGGGTGTATCAAATATAAACGGGAATCCTTTTCTACAAAGTTACATAAGAAGCATTGAATCGTAGGGGGTGGGTTTTCAGGTAGCCCAGGATGTTAGAAAAAGGATAGAACTGCCAGAGTCTCACTTCAGCCCTTTAGTGTAAAACTAGACAATGAGCGAGAAAGAAGTATGTACATGTTTCTGTGGAGCAGCGGAATATCATCAAGTTTTTGGCCAAAGAGAGTCTCAATCTGACGAAAATATTGCGTAGATTGCAAGAACAGTACCCTGTCAAGAACTCGTGTCCTTGCTTGGCACCAGAGTTGGGCGTTAGTCGAATAAAAATTTAGCCGATTGAAAAAACGACTAAAAAATTAGTCGGAATTTTTAATCGTAGAAACGACTAAATTGAAAACGACTAAAATTTTATCCGACTAAAAATACAAATAAAAAAATCGGTTAAATATTTAGTCGTAAGTGATGACTAAAATTTCAATCGCACCAAAAATTACTCGGATAAAAATTTAGTCGAATAAATTTTTAATCGGATAATAAAGTTGGGCGTTAGTCGAATAAAAATTTATTCGATTGAAAAAACGACTAAAAAATTAGTCGGAATTTTTAATCGTATATAGAAACGACTAAATTGAAAACGACTAAAATTTTATCCGACTAAAAATACAAATAAAATAATCGGTTAAATATTTAGTCGTTAATGATGACTAAGATTTCAATCGGATAAAAAATTAGTCGGATAAAAATTTATTCAAATAAATTTTTAATCGGATAACAATTATTTATTATTTACTATTATTTATTCATTTACTTTTCAATGTAGTAGAATAGTTTATTGGTAAGTGATAGTGTTCGATAATTTTTAAAAGCATTGCCAATTATTTTAATTTTATAATAATTATTTTTTTAATTTTAAGTATTTTTTATAATTATTTTATTATCAATAAACAAAACTCTAAAACGATTGTTTTATTATAGGTTATGTATACAACCAGATTTTCATAATTTATTTATTAAGTTGTATTTATTAAGATTATTTCCTGAAACAAACTTGAATGTTGGTAAAAAAGCTTTTGCTTTACTTTAGATTATGCCTGTTTAACGATTTTCCTTCCTTATAACAATTTTAAATAGTCGATGAAATCAGTTTCTGACTGGTTAAACAAAACATTTTAAATTTAGTCATTTAGCAGCTGAATTTCGGTTAATTTATTAGTCGTTTTTTAAATCAGATAAACTTTTGCCCTTCTAACTCTGCGGACTATTATTACACTGCGCAAATTGTTATTATTAATACCTATCTATACCAATTTAGTCTGATAGAAAAAATAAAAACACATTATAAAAAATAATTAAAATTAAAAAATAATTATTATTATAAAATTAAAATAATTGGCAATGCTTTTAAAAATTATCGAACACTATCACTTACCAATAAACTATTCTACTACATTGAAAAGTAAATGAATAAATAATAGTAAATAATAAATAATTGTTATCCGATTAAAAATTTATTCGAATAAATTTTTATCCGACTAATTTTTTATCCGATTGAAATCTTAGTCATCATTAACGACTAAATATTTAACCGATTATTTTATTTGTATTTTTAGTCGGATAAAATTTTAGTCGTTTTCAATTTAGTCGTTTCCACGATTAAAAATTCCGACTAATTTCTTAGTCGTTTTTTCAATCGGATAAATTTTTATTCGACTAACGCCCAACTTTATTATCCGATTAAAAATTTATTCGACTAAATTTTTATCCGAGTAATTTTTGGTGCGATTGAAATTTTAGTCATCACTTACGACTAAATATTTAACCGATTTTTTTAGTTGTATTTTTAGTCGGATAAAATTTTAGTCGTTTTCAATTTAGTCGTTTCTACGATTAAAAATTCCGACTAATTTTTTAGTCGTTTTTTCAATCGGCTAAATTTTTATTCGACTAACGCCCAACTCTGCTTGGCACAAATAATTCTCTAAAGGACGGGAAACATTAGAGAATCTCAGCCATGATCGTCGCCCGAGCACGAGTATCATAGACGAAAACACCGGGGCAGTCCGGAAGCTCTTGGACAAAGACATAAGACCAACGCTGAGATTTATTGCAGATGAACTTTAATTGAGCTATGGTAGCGTGCAATAAAATAGTGGAAAAAGAAAGGAAAATTGGTGAGAAACGTCATTCTCTTCCACGAGAATGCCCGACCGCATGCAGCAAACGCAAAACGCAACGTGGCAAAAATTAGACCAAATAGGCTGGGAAACGATGGATCAACTCCCTTACAGTCCCGACTTATTGCCTTGTGATTTTCTGTATGGGCCGCTGAAAGAGACCAGCATTTCGGAGACCACGCTGCGGTGGAAACCTCCGTGTTCCAATAGCTTAGAGAGTGCTCGAAAAAATTCTTCGAAAACGGTATAAAAAAAACTCCCAATCAGGTGGCAAAAATGCATTTCATGCGAAGTAGATTATGCAGAAAAATAATCTTCAACTGTAAATATTTGTAAATAAACTGTTAATTAAAAAAAATCATTCCCGTTTATATTTGATACACCCTCGTATATCTCATTCATAAAATATGTATTTTTTTTAAAATGGCGTCATTTTTCACAAACGTTTGTCAAAAAATATAGATAGCAGTACACTCAGTTTCAAAAATGAGATTTTATTATATTCACACATTAAAATCTATGTTATATATATATCTATATTAACGCTTCTAATATTTCTCTATAATCCTTTTTCGTAAAATATATTCAAAAACAAAGACTTCTTTTAATCCTATTTTTATATAAGGTATAAAATATTATAAACTCCATTTTTTTTTTTGATAAAGTACATTAAAAAACACGCAATACAATTTTTTCAAGATGACAAACATTTGAAAAAAATCACCATTTTTTCAAGAATTCAAAATTTGCATAAATTCATTTAATTTAAGTAACGTATACAGATTAGTGCGTATCCTAAATCATTTTTTTTTTCTAAAGTCGTCAGTCAACTGAACAAATCACTTCGTAAATTGAATTGAAATAGTCTGTAAAGTACTTTTTTGCGCGATCGGTTGTTTTTATCAGTTTACTGTGCCTGTTTCCATGACGGTAGGTTGCCATTACTGGTTGCTACGTGTAACAAAACGGTAAGTAATTCACTTACCGTTCAGTGAACGGTAAGCAATTAAATCTAAAAAAAACAATTTTGCGATTTATTTATTAAAATTAAATGTACAATTATTATAATTAATAGTAGTAATACCACTCGCATTTGAGTTTCTAGTGTTAATATACAAACTTTCCGACGTAGAAGTTCCAGGTTGTTGTAATAGTCCACCAACATCGCTGTGTAAAATTTTATGAGCAAATTCAATTTTGTTTTGGAGAGAATCTTCCACGTAACTCTCGGCCACCGTTGATGAACGCCACCCACCATGTCTTTTTAGTCCTAACACATCAACTTCGTTATTCACCAAATGTGTAGCCGATGTGCGTCGAAACGAGTGTCCAGTAAAACCTTCAGGAGCTTGCAACTTTAAATACTTTGCAATTTTTGACGGCCAGCCTCCAATTGTGCCTTTTCCTGTGACTTGCCTAGAGCATTTGCCATTTCGATAGTTCAGAAATAAATGATCTGACGTTGGGTTGCTTGGTCGAATTCTTATGTATTTTCGAAGTATTTCGAAATAATGAACTGCTTCATTTTCTTTATTAATAACTGTAAACGTTCGCTGAATATTCGTTTTTGTATTTGGAATATTTACTATAAACATTTCTTCACGTTCTTCTATGTCACTCATTTTAATATTGTACAATTCCTCTCGTCTACAAGCGCCCGATACTCCCAATATCATTGCTACCTGCAAATATATTGATTCCTTAGAATTCAGATGTACCACCTCCTTATCTACAACATACCTTTTGAATTAAAAATTGTTAGTCTGGTGCTTCATTCAAGAATTTTTCCATGTCTTTTTTGGTAAAAATTTTAGCCTTCTTAGGCTGATATCCAATATTTTTTCTCTTAAGATAAGCAATTAATGTAGCAAACTTAGAAATATCGATAGCATCATGGAGAAAAATTGTACTCTTCAGCATAGAATACTCCGCCCATAAACTGCCTGCGGCCTTCAAGAGTCCACTTCTCACCACAAAATACGCTAACAAGCTCTTTTCATTTACAGAAATCTTCTTTGCTTCTCGCCATTCCTTAAACAACTTGTATGTCTGTTCATATCGGGCTTTAGATTTTTCTGGAATTATTGCCGAACATCCTTCTTGCCAAGAGTCTTCTAAATCATCCGGTAGATCATCACTATCGCTCATATTTGCTTCGAAAACGGAACCACAAAACAGAACTATGTAGGAATGATTGTATCAAAGAGACAATTTTACTTGTTTGGAACAAAACCATAGCAACCATGGAACAGCCACCCAAAGTTTTCAGTTTCAATCTTCCCGATTATCACAAATGTATTGATATAAATTATTATTATTATTCTAGAAACTCCAATCGCGCAAAAAACGTTATAAGCATGTCGAACGTTAAGGATTACCGTTCTCAGACAATAATTGGAGTCGTCGCTTCGCTCCTCCTCCAAACAATTGTCTTCGAACGGTAAGCATTCCTTACCGTTCTCCATACTTAATATACTATTACTGACTTCAAAATCAAAAATCGTAAGTAAAATAAAAAATAACTGACAGAAGCATCCGTAAAGTGATTGTATCGCTACTTGCATACATCATTTTTTTCCAAAATGTAAAAAATTACGATCGCAGAAAAAACGTAATGTATAACTCATCAGCACTAAAGTTGCTTTTTTACACTCATGTGGTTATGCCTCCGTAGCTCCATATTCCTCTAAAAAATTTCAAATTTGGTTCCTTGTTATACAAATAACTGTGTTATTAAAAAATACTTTCAATTCATTTGCCTTAAATTTTAAGCATTCACAATTAACAAAAGCGATAAAAAAAAATTAATAAAATTTAAGACTGTGATTGGTTGTTGCTACGGAAAAGTATTAAAATTTGCGATACTACCGGTAGTATCTCAACTTGAAATTAATCCATAAGAGAATAAAAAATTTCAAAAGTATCGCAGATGTCAAGGTATTTCGTAGATCGATTTCGCAAAGAATATCCCATGTGTACTATTTTATTGTTTCCTTATTATAAACTGACTTGATGTCGCTCAAAAACAATTCTGCCTCGAGTTCATTAGAAATTACTGCATTCTTTGGTAGTAAGTAACGTATCTAGATTAGTGCGTATCCCTAATCATTTTTTTCTAAAATCGTCAGTAAAGTTAACAAAATAATACGTAAAGTAAATTGAAATAGAAATAGTCTGTAAAGTAGTAGTTTTGCTGACTTATACGTCAAAATCAAAAATTGTAAGTAAAGTAGAAAAATGACTGACAGATGCGTCCGTAAAGTGATTGTATTGCTAGTTGTATCCACCAAATTATTAATAATTAAAACGGTTTAACGGTATATAAGAATGTAACAGGGCGATAACCAGATATTCGGAATTGAATTCCAAATATCTTAGTCTTATCTAAGTCGAGTCGAGATCAGTGCCGGAACAAAACGGTGATGATTAAAAGGCTATGTTAAGTTATTGTTGTGCAAAATGTTGTTGTGTCGTGTAAATAGTTCGTTGTAAAATAAATTTTTCGTTCAAAATTCAACTCTTTAAATTAGAAGAACCCGACTTTGAAAATCGTTACAACATTATCTATTTTTAGTCCTATCGAAGCATAATAAGTCATAATAACGTTAAAGTAAATATTATACAAAGATGTTTGTGACCGGTAACAGGTGTTTTTTTACTTTCATTTAGAGTGTAATTACCTGTAACAAAGCCAAGCCTCATTTCTTCTATGACTGTAATTGGGTTAAAAAAAAAAATTATGCGAAGCAGGCAAAATTTATTATTATAAAATATATTACATAAAGAATAATTTTTTGTTCGTAAATTAAAATTAAAATAATGCTGCCAATACGATCATATTTGTCAAAAGGCCAATTTTGGCTTTAAAACTAATAAAAAAAATACTGATACATCAAAATCATGGACGTTTCGCAAAATCAATACATTAATAAAGCTTTCATTTTCACTCTTTTTTTTTGCTTGGGGTTATGTCTAATTCAAGAGACGACGATCAGCAACCTACATAAATTCCTAAATATTAAAAATGTTACTACGCCCTAAGCTATCACAGTAAGTATAGTTTAATATGTTTATCCTAAAAGAGTGTAGAAGAAATAAAATCACTGTATATATAAAAATACTACAAAAAGTGTTTAAGCACATAACATAATTGACTAGAGGAGTGTCACATAAAAATGCAATTAAAACTTAAGTACCTAAAGGATCTGTTATACTGATATGATTTTTTTGAAATTAGTAGACAAAAAGCGCCTACACAATTTTTTCCTGTGTGTGTTGCAAACTCGAACAATAATGAAGCATCAATACTGATAATCCTTGCACCTTAGCATCGGCTTGTCCAATTAAAAATGCTAATTTCGTCTTCTCAGCATCTGATTCTTGACAACTCATTTGTTTTGATAATTCCATATGTTCCAAAGTCACCGAATCTAGTGTCTTTTTCAGTTCCGCCATCTATACGTCAAAAATAGTAACAAATTTGTTTTTGCACCGCCTACCAAAATTATTTTTTTTTTGCTAACGCTATACTTACCATAACATTAACTTTCTCTACTCTTTCCTCATGTGGCATATTAGCATAAAGCTGTCTTCCAGTCTCTTTAGCCACATCCATGAGTGACTCGTCAGGTGGACAAAGCATAACTTGTTCTAAAAGTCTATTAACATTTTCAGAAGCCTCTTCAGGCTTCTTCTGAACTTCTTCAAGAACACTAGGGCATAAAGCAAACGGATTTATGTTAGTCATTGACTGTTTACGACTTGGTGTTCGCTGTGGTGAAGGTGGCAAGCTTTTCGAAACAGACGATAATAAATGCGCCCCTAAAATTTACAAAAAAAATTGCCGTCATAATTACCTACAAAACTTAATTCTTTAAACACGGCTTACTATGACTGACAAAAAAGTGGCGCTCTAATACTCAGCTCCATCTATAAAATATAAAAGTTTTAACGTAATTTAATTTTTTTATTTCTTACTACATCAATATAGCCAAATATTACCTTAGTTACGGTAACCGTTATGACATTCATAACTCCCGAGGGAGTTATAGAAGGAAGTTAAGAATTCTTAATTCCCTCTAATTTGCATATTAAAAAGAGTTACAAATTTGGCGCTCTAAAGTTACAAGAAGAGATGTTATTAAATAACAATATTTGGCTTAAATTTCGGCTTTTTTGTAATTCTTCTAAAATTTTACTATTTTTATTCATTTCTGCAATCGACAAATTCAGAAAAAAAAATTGTCAACAAATATTTTCCATAGCAATCATGCACAGTTAACTAAGTAAATCTATTCTATTTATTCACAAAAAATACGTTAATTAAGTAAGAAATAAAATTATTTATGAATCACGTGAATTATTAGATGTTAATTACCTTGGAGAAGTTACTGTCCCTCGAGCCTAACGGCCCTCTGAACAGTCGTTGCCCTCGGTAATTAACATCCTTATAATTCCGTTGATACATAAATAACTATAATGCAACATCACGAAATCAACTGTCGTAATAGTAAGCCAATCCTATCATTCGTAGTAAGCCATGTTTTCCACATACCTGGAATAGCTAAATTTTTGACACTGTTTACCCGTTTCAACCCCCCTTCAACATATTCCTGTGTGACTTCATCTGGAGGTTCAGTCATGGTAATTTCCGGTTGTACCGTTTCCGGTTCGGTTTTTTTATCACCTTGAATACAAGCTGTACTCGTTTGACACTTAGCTATGCATTTTTTGTGACAGCAGAGACCACACTCTCGACACTGAACAGCATCTTTAAGCCAAATTTTTTTTGAACAGAAATCACAATGAGTTGTTCTATGGAACTGTGTTCGAATAAAATCATGTTTTAGAGTTGGCATAGTTGAAATTTGTTCCATATCTGTATTTAAAATATCTTGCGACATTTTGCGTTTGACCTCAACGTCATCTTCGTGTGACCATATAAATGACAAAAGAATATCGCCGTAACAAAATACGTGCTCAAACCCAGAATGGGACATTAGAGGATGTGATTGGCTAAAATTTATAAACAAAGCACACTTATAAATTTAATTTTGAACTAAAGTTTCTCAGAGTATGACGTCAGCTACGGAGACGGTAGGCAAAAATTAAAACTCTGTAAGTTGATTTTTGACCTGGCCTGCATATTATGGCCTGATTGTTTATCATCATTAAAAGTTAAAAAATTGAAATGTTTGAAATACCGGCTGTTTATTAAACAAAAACCCTTAAGATTGCTGTAGAATTGCATCACAATTGTTTTACATGTCTTTCATAAATAGTTTTTTCACATTAAACCCACTAGCTTATATACAAAATTTTTTTGTAAATTATTTAGTTGTAATTTTTACCTGTGGATGACAACTTTGTTGTCGAAACGCACGTCATGTTAAAAAAAATGTTTGGTGTTAATAAATGTTTTATGCTTCATTTAACACACCGAGAAGATCCAACAAGAAAATTGAGTAAATTTAGCTTTAATACATTTCAAAAGTGTTCTTTAACTACTAAAAAAATTAAAATGCTTAAGTCAATTCGTACTTCAATAATATTTTTTTAAGCAAATGGTAAGAGAAAGGCAAAAGCTTTTTTGACAAAACTCGTGCAATATACAATTCATAAAAGATATAAAAAAAAACCTGTATAAAAAAAATTCCTTCTTTCTTAAGAGAAGTTGAGTAGTTATAGCAAATTTTGTTTCTGTACCAATTTATCAAATATTCCAAAGTTCCTAGTGTGAAATGTGCAGGTGCCCCACCTTGTTTAGAACAACCATATTGTCCTTTATCATCGTAAATCGTGCTAAAATTGCGTATTGATAACATTTTAAAGATAATGTTCTTAAAAAATAAATAACACATTAGTTTTTATCAGACAATTTTACAAAAAAAAAATCTCTTTCAGAAACACCATTGTGTACTACCATTGAGTTTATTATAACAGATAATGTAATACGCTCAATATAGCCCCCTTGGCATTTATCATTGCAAAGCTGACCAATATTAAAATTACGCCGTAATAACATTTTGAAGCTGATATTGTTGAATTAACTAAAATGTAAAAAACTGTCGTAGATGTCAAGTTAAAATCTAAAAAACCAAAGCTGTGTAACGTATTTGATTTGGGTTTTTTTTGTTTATTAAAATATGTGGTAAATATATCAAAGTAAATAATAAATAGTTTAAAAAACAAAGAATAAATGAATAACTGTCCTTTATAAATATTAGGTTTGTTCCAACAACACTTCAGAATCACCTCAAAACGGTTTGGAACCAAACTAAGCATGCGCACAAAAATTTTACACCTCTAAAGCTTCTGCGCACGTGTACTACAATTCTGAACCGTTCTGAACTGTTGTGAGAACAAACTTAATATTTTTTCTACCAAGCGCAAAAAAAGGTACATTTTAAGAGTACCGATGTGTCACTTGAACTTCCAAAAAAACTTCTCCTTTAGAATATTCTAATGAGACCATTTGGACAAGGCCTTTCGCTAGTATTATATCGTTTTATTGTTCTCTTTAGGTTAAATATAATTTAATGTCGACAATTTCTATAGATGGGTGTATTTCAATATAATGCATCAAAATAGCTCATAGATTTTCGAGAAAAGGTGTCGCTTATTTTTTAATTACCATTATAAAGCACTTATTTTCTTATGAATTATGATACAATCCTAAATTTGTTTCTCAAAAAAGCTCAATCAAGGTGGTGGTTTCTCCTGTTCCTGAACCCAACATATACTTGCCACACGACCATTGTTGTGGCTTGACATTTAAAGCAAATGATAGTCGACGGATAGACTTTAGAACCGACTGATAAGACCTCATTTATTAGGATATCAGATCTTTTATTATGTCTGAGATTACTACTACTCTTCCAACGTAATTAAGTCATAATTTAGAGTAAAATTCTCGATAAATAATATAAAAATAGATCTTAATTCAATTCTAACAACTTTTTTCAAATTTTACCGATTGTTTTTGTTACGCATTTTTGATCAATTGATGTACAAAACAGCCATTAAAATTTTTTGTAAATTCAATTTTTTAGTCTTAATCCGCAATTGACGTCATAATCTCCAAAACAAATCATAGAACTTCAATAATAAGTTGCACTGCACTTAAAAAAGACATACTTATTTGAATGTGTAAATGCTGGTGGAAGGAAGGAATATCTCCTCATGTAGTGCCCCAAAACGCTGTTAAAGCATTCATTTAAAATGTGACTTAATGGGATATTGGCGTATCCTAGTAGGACATCTTTATCATCAGTCACAGTACCCCAAACATTGACATTTAAATATTTAAGCCCTCTTTTGAGACTAAATTGAAAATCGTCGTTAAAATAAAGTATAGTCATCGCATTCAATTCTTTGCTTTTCCCAACTTCAATAATCTCAATACTATCGGAATTTTCCCTCAAAATTTCGGGTATTTCCGAAATCGACTGTTTTTTTCCACTCAACAGAGGACTTGCATGCTGCTTAAAAACCCCATGTTGTGGGGTTCCAGGCCCACTCGATGTCGGCGTACTTTTACAACTAACCTCCGATTTTTCCGAAACAGAAGTTTTTCGTTTCCGTAAACTAAAATTACCAATCGTTTGAGCAAATTTCGACACGTTTTCATTACTAGAAAGACTTTTCGGTATTCTTTCTTCAGTTTTGAGTTTTTTTGGCGTTTCTACATTATCGACTATTATAAAACTGCCTTCTTCTACTTGTTCAGCTTCATCTGTAGAATTTTTTTCGATATGTTTTTTTCGCAAAATGTACGAATCTACCAAGCGTTTGACACGAAGAGTCACGTGAGTTGATGTTACGGATTTGATAAATTTAGCAACTTGAGGAACACTTGTTACAGATTTATTTTCCACAGCTAAGACAATGTCGCCAGGTTTTAAACCAGATTTGAAAGCACAACTGTGAGGAGAGACACTTTCAACAGCTACTGAATTTTTCTCAGGCTTGAAAATTACTCCAAGCTGAGCTTGTTTCAGTTTTGTCATTGTTATTTCAAGAATCATAAAAGTGCGCTCGTCGGATTCGTAAACACAGATCCACGGAATTGTGTCTAAAAAACACAAATTTTACTATTCTTGACACTCAGTTCATACAGAGTAGCCACAAATAAATATTTTTTGGAGTCTTATAGCTCGGTTTGCAAAAAACGCCCTTTTGAGTTTTTGACAGACGCATGTAAAGCAACGTTACGAAAATCTAATACATATAAATCTATCTGTTCTATTTTGTATGCGAATGCAATGTTATTCTGTTACTGAGCGCTATTCACAGTTTATTAGTAAAATTGGTAAAAAAATCACAATATTAATATAACACTAGCAATTTTTAATATTTTTTTTTAATATCCAGAAATATAAAGTCTTTGTTTTTAGACGTAGAAAAAGTCATAGGCTATCAAGCCCCATGTTTTTGCTTAAAAATATCCGTGCTTATAGTAGTCCCTATTCTGTAAGGTTATATGACGGTCATGAGATTAGAATCTATTGTGCAGGAGGTATCTATATCCTATTCATAGAAACCTCAGTCGTAAATAACTCAAGCAGATTTTTACCTATCAACAAATTCACAGTTTACAAAGCCGAACTGATGGTATATGGTAAATCAAGCAACAGCTCTTCAAGAGTGATTGCAAGGACGCGTAAGTCCAAACACTTTTACAAGAGACCGTCCTAATTGCGGATAATGAGGTTTATGGTGGTTGTATAACCTTACAGGATAAGGACAACTTTAATTATATCTACACAGAAACTTGAGTAAGCTCCTAATAATTCGTAACGCGCGTACTAATGTGCGAAGCTCCAACATTAAAAAAATCATATCTCATAAACCACAGAAAACAATCAAATGCTGGTTTCAACAAAAACTTCTTGCATCATTTTCTTTAATTTTACTACTAAAAGAGCTAATTAATAATAAAAATGTCTCTCCCATCTCGAAAATTTCATTACCGCACACCGAAAATTTGATTATAAAGCGTTGAAAAAAATATTTGAAATAAAAAAAACATACACAATTAGATAGTCAAAAACTGCCAAGTCAAAAAGAAACACGAATTGAAAACAAATCCAAATTTTGAAGTTTGCTGGAAAATCCAAAAGTCTGGACAATGAAAAAATGTCGAATTTAACCATTTCGGATAGAGGATAATCTTATTAACAAAATGTATATACAAAGTCTTAGCTGAAGGCTCTCGCGAAGCTTCGTCAAATTCTAAACAACGCCGTCAGAAAGAGTTTAACAACATAAAATGTTTCTTAGTGAATTTTCGTCAACATACTTCGCAGAGCCCACGCATAGATTGATTAAAAGGAGTATGGAGGTAATTTCTCTTATATGAATTCCAATGTAAACGCGCGAATCTGTAGCACTATTATTTATGAAAATATTTTCACAAAATTTGGCACAATCATTCTTAAATGATGCCTAAAAACCAATTTTTCAGTGTCGAAAGTTAAGAAAAAAATTAGTTGATTTTTTTGGTCCACCCTAGTGTACACTCTTCGTTTAATGTTTATAATGTAGGTTTACAAGATTACAGCAATAAATTTAGTATTCTAACCAAAAATTACTGTAAAAATTTGTTTATATCTGGAATGAACAATGAGAACATAAAAAAGTCTTATTTACTTTTTGACTGTACTTTTTTGTTCCAGTTATTGAATTTCTAAGCGCTATTAGATGAGTTTTGAGATATTTTTTCTCAAAAACATTGTTATCAATGTTATAATATATTGTTATCTTTCAAAAAAAATTTTTTAAAAAAAAAGACAAGTATAAGCATCTTGTTCTATTAAACGTTTATTTATTTCATTTAAATTCACAGAATCAGTAATAAAAAAAGAATACTACTAGTCTTTATCTTCAGGACTGAACAGGATAAGTTAATAGTCTCACAGATTTCCGATTTACATTTTTTAAACAAACTTTTCTCATATTATAAGCGTCATCTTCAGAATCCCTGTTATAATACTTTGAACATATTTTGTGTACAATATATCCCAAATTAGTGTACATATTTATGGCCATCTTATTGCTGACTCTCACAAACAAATCAACAAAATACGCACTTTTATTTTCCGAAACGTCCTCCAACAATTTCATTAAACTTTCAGCTATCCCCAAACCTCCAAAATCGGAACAAACGGTCAAAGCTGAAACATTCCCATGCCAGTTTTCTCCAGTGCCTTCAGCCTTCCCTGTGATGTAGCCTATAATTTCGCCACTTGGGGACTCCGCAACTTGTAAAAATTCTGGCCACTGAGCCAAATAACGCATATAAAAGGACAACTTATGTGTTGCTGTGGGCGGCTCCAAATTTAGGATATTCAATTTATACAAATCATCGCAAGTAAACGGCCTTAAAGTGGTCATTTTTCAAAAAAAAATTTAAAAACTTTAACTTCAAAATTTGACAAGTATCGAAAACGATAACTAGACAAAATTATTTTTAATGAAAAACAAATGGTTGTCCGAGCTGACAAAGTTGACCCAGCATCGAGCTGACAAAGTATGGACCAAACAGGTCAATTTGGCATAAAATGCCCCACATCTTTTTGTTATTCTAATTCTAGCATTCGACGTAATCACTACAGGTTACGCCGCATAATTGTATATTATATAAACTGTATTTTTTATATTAAGACAGTGTTCTAATTTTCTCAATTCAGCCAATTTTAGGTTGTAATTCTTGCCGGTCACAAGATAATTAATAGGGTTGTAACAATACTCACGCAGAAACCCGAGCAAGTTTTTAATAACACTAGGCTACAACATTTTTATTTTTTATTTTTATTTTTTGAAATAAAACCTATATATCTTTGTTATTTAAGACCGCCTCAACTTAGAAAAAATGTTTTAAAAAACTCAGCACGTCAAACTTTTAAGATATTTAATAAGAAAAATATTATAAACGAAACAATGAATAAAAAATAAAAAATGTAGAGTTTACGCTAATTTTTTATAACTACTTGCATCTGGGTCTCTCACAGCAGACCAACAATAATCGCCTAGTATGTGCTAATTCCAAAAATCTTGATATTTTTGACAAATACTTTCAGATCTTGATGAAATCGCTCGCCATGTTCGTCACTCGTACTTTCAAGATTTTCCGAAAAAAAAGATGAAAAAATGGTAACGCCACTCATTAAGTGAATAACTTTTTTTTAAATAATTTTAGGAGTATACTCCAGAAAAACTGACATTTTGCAAACAACAGAACTGTTGAAAGTTAACACTTCTTTTTGGCTATAACTTTTAAATCGCGTTTCTTAGAGCAAAAACTCTTACAGCAATTCAAAGATCATGTAATTCTGCAACAAATACCTATCTTACACTTAAAATTGGTCTAGCAGTATAGTCGTCATCGTCAGTCAAATAATGACATCTTATATGAAATAGTGAAAAAGACGTTTTTTCTTAGAATTGAGACGTGCTAGCAGAAATAAAAAAAATGTGTATTAACTACCCTTAGTAGCTTATGCAAAAAAATATATTTCATTCGATAAAAAAAAATTAACTTTAATTGTGTAGACTAGTATAATTCGTAGCGCGCGTATTAATGTGTGGCGAAGCGCCAAAATTAAAAAATCATAGCTCATAAACCACAAAAAACAATCAAATGCTGGTTTCACCAAAAACTTCTTGCATCATTTCCCTTAATTCCATTTCAATACTAAAAGGGCTAACTCTAATAAAAAAAATCTCCCATCTCGAATTTCGTTATCGCAACACCGAACATTTGACTATAAAGCGTTTAAAAAAATGAAATTAAGAAAAACATTCACAATTATTAGACAGTCAAAATCTCTCTCTCAGGTTTATGGTTTTAAATACAATTAAAAATGATTCGATTGATCTTATGATTTCTGAAATAGCCCGATGTAAAAGTAAATAAACTCCAATTAAAAACAAATAAAAATTTTGAGGTTTGTTGAAAATTCCAAAAATCTGGACAAAGAAAAAATGTCGTCTTTAACCATTCCTGATAAAGGATAATCTAATTAACAAAGATTTTTAATATACTCTTGCAATTTTTTTAAATGCACAGTAATTCGTAATAAGCAATGCAAGTTTGAATCAAAGCACGCATATAGCTGCAACGACAAAAAATGGGTATTTTCAGAATGCATATTTTTCTTCAACCTTCCCGCTTAACATTCTTGTAAATATGGCAACTCTAATTAGTTTGCCAGTGTCAAAAAAAGTTTATAAGTTATAACAAATTATAATAATATAAACAGTTTATCGCCAATATCAAATGAATAGCCGTGTAATTTACCATAAAAAATAATTGCCAGAAATGCACGGGAACAGAATTTGTAAAAACATCTTACCTGGCCAATCATCCTGAAACGCTCTGTACTGATTTGGTAATATTTTTTTCGTTTTATTATTAATAATAATACTTAGAATCACGATCAACGTTTACTCCAAAGACCATTTATTTTTGACCACTCTGTAGTTGCAGAAATCTGTGTCTCAGTTACAGTGCTTAATATTTTTTTGCTCACCCGTTATAATTAAGACATATTTTTTTTTTTTTTGAAAATATGGTTACAGTACTTACCTAGAGCAATCGTGCAATAAACATTTTGAACAGTTTTTGAAAATTCAAGTCTGGTAACATCCACACAAGTTACTTCCAATTGTCCTTGTGGAACAATTTCACTATCTTCAATATCTAGTTGACTAGGATCAGTTTTGATAAAGAATGGTTTATATCTACAATTTGTTTTAGTTTAATTGATCACTTGATACAATCATCTTACCTAATTTTGTAATTTGGTAGTGTATGTTTTCTCCTAATGGCTTTTTTTATTTGATTTACAATAAGACTTGTGATATTTGACTGTAATTGACGTCCCTGAAAATGTGATTCAACTTCTAATTCTATAATAGGGTCATTATAAAAACTGAAAGACCAGTGTGTGTATGGGTGTCTTGTAAATTGGAGTCTTACAAGTCCGTTGACTTTGTTGACTAAAATTGCATATTTAAAAATTGTTTTTGATTTTTTTAAAGTACCTTTAATAGATAAATATGCAGTTTTTCCAAACTTCATTTTGGCATCAACACTTAGTAAAAAACTTCCTGTGTAATCTAAATCTAAACATAAACTGACAGTGTCTATGTGTCCTTCCTTATTATCTAATTTAACATCTTCAATACTGATTTTTTTAATATTTGGGAAATTACTACCTAAGTTCATGTCTCTAATGGTGATAGTTTCAAAAAATTTCCCTATCGTAGTTTTAGTCAAGAGCTCTTCAAACTCCAGACTTAATTTTTTATAAAGCCATCTCTTAATAGCTTCAGAATGCCTTAATTCATGAAATAAAAACTGTAAAACTAAACTAACAGATAAACTCGTCGAATTGTTTAACTCATCATTATCCAATTGTTTTTTCAAAGACTAAAACAGCGTTTAAATAATAAATAACATTACCTTCTATATATGTACCTCAGGTAAAACGTAATCTGTTGCACCTTCTTTTCTCTCATTTGGCGTAACCTCTGGACTTCTTTTAAAATAAGAATACAAAATATAATATTGCACTACTAAAGTCACTATAATTCCAATTAAAAATGATATAAAAACTAGGAACATGAACAAAAATATATCCATTTTGCTTAAAATTATATTATCACCATATTGATAGGCCCGATTTATTTAAATACGTAAAAGAAAGAGTTAGTTTGTCATTATTTAGCCCCCTTTAACTTCTTTCATATAAAACAAACTCGTATTAAAGCCAAAACATGATAATTTTTTTTGCCTGGGGGTAATGACATCACAGCTGACACTGACATTTGAGATTATGTAATCAAACAAAAAATAAGGTACGTTCCGAAATAATGTATTATTCATCTGTGGGAAGTCCATAAATTGGGGCTAAACTTCCAAATTAAATAGACAAATGATAGTTATTTGTTAACTTAAGCAATAAAACATGTAATTTAATGCTATGACTGGCATTTCAAAGGCAAAACGCAACCAAACTGAACCATTCAAAAAATAGGGTACGTTCCAAAATAACTTATTATTCATCTGAGAAAAGTCCATGAATTCGAGTTAAACTTGTAAATAAATATGTAAACAAAAAATAGTTATTTATTCAATTAGCCAAAAAATCGTGTAAATTAGTGCCGTGACTGCCAGTTCAAAGACAAGGCTTTTTAAATATTCTAAAAACGTTAAAATAACTAGAATTATCCTAAAAATATCTGACAAGATGAATTTAAGTTCGTGCGATTGAAGAATTTTCCCGCCAAAACTCCACATTGGTATATTAGTCAATTCACTTGAGTTTCAGTAACTTTAGCTAGAAAATTTTGAACAGCTTTAAAGCCTGCCTAATCCATAAGAATGCTGACTTATTGCCTAGGCAATAAATATGATAGTTTAGTGCGCTTAAATAGTCACTAAAAATGTGGTGTTGATTGGTGAAAAAACACTTTCCCCAATTGTTTTTTCCTTTTTATTCTCAAACTACCGGTTTCGGTTCTATAACCTTCTTTTTATTGTTTCTACTTATTTTTAATTCATCATTGTACAATTATAAATAAAAATGTACAACTTTCGTTAAATAAACGCTTTTTTCTTGTAATATTTTCTCTCTTGCGCTGCTAGATATTCCTTCCTGGTATCACTCGACCTCAAATCTAATATAAGATTAATTTTGTTTACAATTTCTTCCGCTATTGCATGATCTGCTTCAAATTCATAACTTTTGAAGCTTGCAGAAGATTGTAACGTGGGACTCGACACTAAAAAAATATTATTAGACTCGGTATTTTCAACAAATTATTACCATTATCTTGATTGGTGAATGAAAGACTGTAAATTAATTTAAAAACAGTTTTGTTACTTTTAGTTTCAGTGGGTTCACACCACGCGATCATGTCCATATCGTGATTTATAGGTTTTTGTTTAACTAAAAGAAACTTCGAGTTTTTTTGAACTGGATCAATTTCGATTTTTTCGCCACTAATCCCTAAATGTATCTCAATTCTAGCACGCATTTTATTAATCATATAAACCTTGTAGGATTTGTACAAAGGTGCCTCCATTGCATTTTTATGAACGTCCATTAAATGTAAATCTGTTGAAATTTGCTTTTCTTGATCTAATTTAGATAAATCTGGAAAAAAACAACTGAAATGTGAATAAACAAGGAAATCACACACACACACCTTTGGATTTTTTATCATTGTGATCAAATTTTCTTATCATCACTGTTTCAGAATTACCAAAACTAACACATTTTGAGGGATCTGTATGTTCGACAAGACCCAAACAGACAAAACCAAATTTAGCAATGTTTTCTCTGGGGTCCAAATTGGGAAAATCTCGATCAACCTCCCCATCTTCTTCAGTTATGTATAATCCGTAATTATTCACGGGTTTCCAAGTGTGGTCCTCATACATTGTGCTTAGAAAAACCGTTTTACTTAGAAACACACACAAATTTCAGAACTACCTGCATTTGAGTAAAATAAGTCCAGTTAATTCCTGAATTTTAGCATTGGAAGTACAACAAACAGTCAAGGGGTAATTTCTTTGGTGTTCTGGTAACATTGTTAAAAAAATCCGGTACTTCTTAACTTGAGCGTTTACCTGACCAGAGCCATCAAATTTAGCATAATCCATATATGGATTACTTGGCATCTCTCTATACTGTTTGAAAGTCTTAGAAAACAAAGACTCCTTTGCCTCGGCTTGCTTCGGTTCTTTTTTAACAAATAACTCGTCAATTTGTTCTTGAGTCAAAACATTTTTATTTGTCTCCCATTTAACATGTTTCATCCTACTTGTTTTCTTCTTCACCTGTTCTAACTTTTCTAATCTAACAGCTGTGTTTGATCTGTATCGTATAGGAAAGTCTGTATCAAGTTGCAAATCGTAGGATTCATGAGATAAGTCGTCTTCATCTTCACTGTCTTCATCATCAGGGTATAAATCTAGACTCTGTTTCAGGTGTTTTCTAACACCTTCTTCACCTGTCATTATCAGCTCACACATACCTGAAATTAAAGCTGTACAAGTCTCTTTCAGCAATTATTCAAACCTGTATCATCTGTAGAAATAAAGGAATTGCGTATGTGTGATAAAAGCCAGTATTTATTGTCATAAAGGGCCATCCAGGATCAAGACAAATGTTGACATTAGATTTCTAGGTTATGATAGAATATATGACATTTGATATGACATAACGACAGTTGGTACTAGACTTTTACGTAGAAAGTATTTTTTAATTAATTTAGTCAATATAAGTAACAAAAATTATCTATTTTTGATTGTTAAATAGATTTATTTATTTATATTTTCAAATTTGAATTGTTATTCAACAGTAACTGCCAACATCAACGCCACTACACGAAACTTAAAGTCACTAAAATTCTCACTAGACAGGTTGTCGTCAATGTCGTCTGTGTTTTGTGTTGTGTAGGTGTGGGAGGTGTGTGGTGTACCACTTGTTGTGTTTATTAAAAATAAATAAATAAAGTTATGTTATCAACATAAAATATTTTCAGTTGTTATTTAAAAGTATATACATATGCTTTTATTAATAACACCAGAAGGTACACTTCAGTTGAGTGGTTTCAAAGATGGGTTTGTGGACTTCTTGGAGGTTGGAAATAGTTTCTGTTTTCTTCGGTAAGTAATACTTCCGGTTCTAAACAAGCACAAGCTTTTATTTTTAAGTAATTTAAATGATCAAATCTTTTGTTTTTCTATTTCCTCAATTTTGGGCAAATAGAAAGGTTTTAGAACAATAACTGTTCATTTAGCAATGTGAGAAGATGAGTCATAACAAGGCGCCAAAGTAGAGAGTCAGGCCTTCTTTTCTCAGAAAAATGATTATCTCGAACGAAAAATCCATTTTTCTCAGAAATTATGGCAAGGACGTAAAGAAACTTTTATAATCTAGCTTGCCATGACAATTCAAAGTCGTTAATGAGCACACCAATATTTGTTGATTTTATTGAAAATATAAAGTTTGATAATTGTTTTATAACTTTTTGGGGCTAAAGTCAACTTGTTTTACCAAATTTTAAGGCAAGTGACTAAGACAGGCTGTTATCCTGGTTCTAATCGAGGCTCTCTCTCAGTTTTTGTCATAAAACAAGAGAGAGAAGTTCTGTTTGAGCCAATAATCAATTAGGACTTATTAGTTTTTCTTTGTCTATTTTACTTATTTTTATGACTGTTTAATATTTTGTCATACAGGTCATAATTGTTCTTTAAGAAGATAGTAGGTAACCAGATTTTTAATTAATAACTGTTGGACACTAATGGCTTATTGCATAATGTGATATTTTAAATTCTACGCTCCATATATTTGATGTTTGATTTATTTTTCACGCTTGACATAAAAATGTGATTTTATGTGAATCGTGTTCTTACATTTAAATGCATTATTTAATGTAAAATACATACATTATCAATGTTTTGTTATTATTCTTATTGGTTATTTAATTAAACGTTACGTTGTTTATCGACAAGTGTTACAAAAAAATACCTTAATTAATGGAAAAATGCGCTCGATAAAAATCTTGCCAATTTATCCACATCCAAATGCATATAAACAAAAGATATTATTCAACAAAAAGTATAAATATAATTGTGTTACCTAAAATTCACATCTGGGTTAAGAAATTTGATAACTATAGTCTGAGAAATTTATTCAAAATGTTTAAAAAAATTAGGTTTCTTTTTTTTTAAAGAAAAACATTATTTCTTGTTTCCTGTCATGTTTTTGAAGGGCCTGATTCAGCCATTACTATAGCAGCCACCAATCAATTGCTATGGAAACATCCCTATTATGTAACACATTGCTATGACAATTACCAATCAATCGCAGCTCGAAATTGGCGATTTCAGACAGCTGATATTTGGTAATTGACAGCAATCAGCTGATCTGAAAGGCATACTCATGTTAAATTTTTTTGTCTTTTGGGTGCTTTTATTCCGCGTATTTATTGAAAATATAGTACTCTCGACTCAAGTTCTAATGTGCCACTCTGACTTAAATTGTAAATCTTTACATAATAGATCACCTGCTATGGTGCCAATTGCAACTATCATGTACTTTAGTTGGCCTGGGGGTTTTTACGATTGTGCCCCAGTTAGATCCCAGAATTATACCTGGGGTACAATCATATTAGATTAGTACTGTGGTATTGTACCTAAGGCTTATTTTTTACTTTTTTTTTTTTTGATAAATTTATTTTTCAACTTGTCAACTTGAGAGACATTAATAAATATTAAAACTTTTGCATTAAAGCAAACTAAGTTATTACAAAAAAATATTTCAAAGTGGCCAAAAATGAATATTTTTTGAGTAGGCGTTGAAAATTGTTTTGAAAGTAAAATATGTCGTTCTACTAAGATGATGAAACGATAAAGTTTATATATTTACAATTATTTTGATTAATCAATTCTACTTATTAGATACTTACAAATTACATACCATCTGAAAGAGGATCAAATCTTCTACAATTTTGTAAATAAAAATGAAGTTGTTTTTTTGTGAAGTCTTACAGACACCTTATCTGAAGAACTTAATTGTCTTACATTTCTTTATTTATTAAAATAATTTAATCGATTTTAAATTAATCTCTATTACCTATTACATATTGTCTAAAAATTAATCGAGCACGTTTTTTTTAAATTACGTTTAGTTTTCAGTATATTTAAGTGTAAGTAATTATAGTTTTTGCCAACAGTTAAAATCTAGTTTGTGATAATAAAATTTTAAATTAAGCTTCAATTAAGTTATAACATGAAGCTTGGAAAAAGGTTCCAGTAAAGAACCGAAACATCAGCTGAAATGTTCGTTTAATTTCCCAATCAGTCCAATCCCCGTTATCAAAAAATTTACAATAATAAAATTCTGGACATAAAAAAATATAATTCAACATTAAATAAATTTTTAAAAATAAAAAAAGTGAAAGAGTATGTTAGTTTAACAGTGCACACACTGTACAGAGTCGTTTATTTTATGGTTTTCATTTTTCTTATTTAGGACGATCACACAGAGAAACATACATTATTCTGCTTTTTCCTGAAATACATTTAATGGTGTACACAGTTTTGTGTTCTCATCTTTTGTTTTTGAGATATACCTTCTTTTTGATTTTAGGAGTAGTTCGATTTTTTTTAGATTTTCCAACTTTATTATTTTTTAATCAATTCAAAAAGTAAAGGTTGGTACTAATCCTTGTTCTAAAAGAAATAGTGACTTAAATTATAAATTTTACTAACAATGACCTCGTACTAAGGCTATTAACATTAAGATTTACGACATCTCTAATCTTGCATTGACAAAATCGAAAAGGGCCTGATGCCATCAAATGTTTATTTGCGGTTTTACCAGTACAAGATTAGAGACGTCATAAAACGTAATAACTAATAATGCTAATAGCTCAAGTAGGAGGTCTTTGTTAGTAAGGTTTACAATTTAAGTCAATATTTATATTTTTTATGGAAAAAGTATACACTTCTCTCTACGAATCAGGTTGTTTCTTTTTACTAAATTAAACTAAATACAGTACATAAAACTTATAACTACATTATTACTACTTATTTTTTAAAACATCTTTCAGATACACGATGTACGATACGATCTATGAAAATACTGTTTTTGAGCAAAAAATTTTACGGCGTATATATCAAAAATAATAAACATTTGTATAAGACAATTTTGGTTTTTTAACATCTTTTTAACAAGGGCTATCACCTGTTAAAACCTGTAACATTACTTCAATAAAACCGTGTATATATAATAAGTAATAAGTGATTGAAATGAAAATTTTTCGATTAAGGCTATTTCACCGTAAGTTGTAGTTTTTTTCATGCTTTTATGTTAAAAAAGTTACTTTTTTACGCTTTTGGATTAAGAAGAGTTGTTTTTTTCCGGTATGGCTGGATTGTGAATACGATCAGATCAGTTTTACGAGAAAAAAAGCGTTTAATAGCGCCAATCCGAGGACAAGCTCGAAGGAGAGGACATTTCTTGCAGGGTCAGAGGGCAAAGCTCTCCTGTGTCAAAAAAGAAGCAAAAAAATAAGTTTTTATTTATATTACTCAATTGTGATGGAATCTTGCTACCTGTGTTTTCGTCGAAATCCGTTCTGCTTTTTTGGCGCTGGGCAGAAACACTGACGAATTACGACTATAGTCAATATTATGACTGCTGAAATATTCTTAGTATTACTGCTGAATAAACCTCAAAAACGTGCTGAGTTTTCAAAAACATTAATGCTTGTTTGACTAAAATGTTGCGTTGTATAACAGAATATATTCTGTTATAAAAGTATTTGTATTTTAATGATTTAACGTTTCGTAAATTCTGAGATTTTTATTTATTTACATTGACATCAATATTTGTCTGGCAATATAAGTCTTTTGTTCAGAAGTATGTACTTACGATGTTAAAAAACGACCAAAAAAATTAAAATCTGACTTTCATATTTTTCGAAATTAAAATTTTAGAAAAAAAAGTACAAAAAGCGGGACATCTGTCATTTAGTAATGAAAAAAATTGTCACTGCTCTGTTATAAATTGTTTTGAATATCTCGGGAAAGGCAATGAAATATTTGAAAGAAAATATTGCTAAAGAATCATATTTCAATCCTTTTAATTTTTTCTAAAAATAATTTATACATTTTTACTGGACTATAACGCATTATTAATCTCAGGCCAACATATTTTGAATTAATCAGAGTTTAATGGTTTATCAATTTATATTAACGTTTATGAATATGATGATGTTGAATTCCTGTTAGTGTAAAATTTCTTATATATTTGGAGAAATAGGGTTTTTTATACTTGTTTTTTCCACTTTTTATTATTGGTTAAATGCTGCCGTTTATGAATATGTTTAACTAAACATTGTTTAATTAATCGAATAGTTTATAATAAAAAGGTTCTATAAAAAAGCACACAAAGAGTATGTCTTTCAGAAATCTTTTACAGCTTTCCAGATGTCTTGCTTATCCGAATTATTTAATTTTGTGCGATTCCTATAGATGCGGACATGCGTCTTGAAATTGGTGCTATATTTCGCTCTATTTTTTTCAGCTGTATGCTATCTTTGTAGCATAAATGCTTTAGGACCATCTAATAATCCAGAAGCTTATTTCAACGGTTCCGCCTATTTACGTCTACAAACAACAATTTCCCCGAAAAAACAAACTGGTATTAGTTTTCGAACTTGTTCAGGTACGACTTTTCAGAAAATATTAAAAAAAAAACTTAAAAATTACTTTAGGTGGAGGCTTATTTTCCCAACAACAAAATGACGATTTTCTGGAAGTATCCGTAAATTCTGAAGGAGTGATATTTTTTGCGAAAACATCCGGAAAACAATTCAACAATAAAATTACCGGAAACTTTCTAAACAATAAATGGCACGTGGTATTTCTTTATTACGAACTCGGCAACTTGACTCTCAAAGTAGATAACGAACGAACGGTACTTTTTTACTCCAAATCTGAATAAATTATAACAAATCAAACTTCCAGTTAATCGCAAACTCAACCTACCAAACCGAACTTATCACAAGCCCCGGCTTTTACAACGAGGGCGCCTCAGTTCTCCTCGTGGGCAAACAATTCAACGGTTGCCTCCTCGAAGGACCTTCTCTTGTCTTCAACGATTCCCTAATTTACAACCATAACGTAAAATTCGAGCCATGTCCCATCCCCGAAGACAGTTGTATTCCCAAAGAGAACCTACAAGTCTTTGATTATTGCCGTAACGAGCCCTGTATGCGAAAAGGCACCTGTCACAACGGTCTCAACGGCTACACCTGTACATGTCAGCCTCGCTACAGCGGCAAAAACTGCGAATTCGACATGGGAAATCCCTGCGACCGCAGCCCCCCACTGTGCAAGAACGGTGCCTCATGTACAGCTGATAACACAGGGGAGTACTCTTGTACGTGTCCCCCGAATTTTACAGGAAAGCACTGTGAACAAAAAGTCATAATGCATCAACAGTGTCAGCAGAATCCATGTCAGAATGGGGCTACATGTGTCTTTAGCAATGGTAATATGGAGTGTCTGTGCTTGCCTGGGTTTAATGGCCCCAAATGCGAATTTAATATTGATGATTGCAAGGGAAATCCCTGCAAGAATGGGGGGATTTGTCGGGATGGCTTGGATAATTTCACCTGTGACTGTAGCAGGACTGGATATACAGGAAGGTTCTGTCAGGTTAATATCAACGAATGCATTTCCAATCCCTGTTTGAATCATGGGACTTGCTTTGATACGTATGGGGGTTTTTTGTGTCAGTGTCCGCCAGGATTTGGGGGCTCCTACTGTCAATATGTATGTAGTGATGACAAATTTGATTGGCGTAGCTAAATTTGGAATTTTAGAGTTTGAAGGAGTGTATGTCACAACCATGCTTGAATCACGGTCAGTGTATTGAGACTCCTGATGGTTTTAAATGTAACTGTCTTCATGGATTTGGAGGTGAAAGGTGTGAAGCTGAAGAGAGACAAATTTTATGTGATGTCTCGAAATGTCATCCTTATGCTGATTGTATTGAAGCTGGTAATAGTTTTGGGTGTATTTGTAAACCAGAGTATCCAGGAAGTTATCCAAATTGTTCTGTTCCTAATATTTGTGCTAATAATCCTTGTAAAAATGACGGGAATTGTATACCTTGGAATGGCTACTTCAATTGTTCGTGCTTACCAGGCTTCACAGGTAGTCAAGCATTAATTTTTTTGTTTGTTATTACTAAGTATTTATATTTTAAGTCAAATTAGCCTTGGATTTCATTTGGTTTCTTTTTTATTTTTAACGTAATAGACTCACTAACACAAATAACTTCACTATGATACGCTGTTTTGTTATTTAATCACAAAGACAAAAAATTATTGTCATACATAATATACAAAGGGGCATAAGTACGAGTATTATGACTCAAATAAAAATAATTCAAAATTAAAACATACATATCTAGAGAATATAGGACTTAACAACAAATTATTATTCTTATACATAAAAAATATGTGGCAACACAATTTTTTATTTATGTCTTTATTATTTTGTTCCTGTATAGTAAAAATTATTGACATATAGTCTGCAATATTTAACTGATTTTGGTTTATCTTACAACAGAATAATAAAATTTAATAAATTTAAAGTGTTTAATTACGACATAATAACATTTATTTTTATTTAAAGGTAACGGGTTAAAGGAACAAGTAAAGAACGATTTAACTTTTATCCGACGTTTCGACCGTGATTTATTACAAGTCTTTTTCAAGGATTTAAGTTATAGTTTATAATAAAAGTATACACCTAATAAATTTAGCAACCATATCTGTCACTTGACATATGACGGAAAACAATGGCATTATGCCTCTAACCTCATTGACTACGCCATTTTTTTCTAAGAGGGCGTGTGGTGGGACCAAGACACTAGGGGTAGGTATTGTCGAGATGTCGACTTACGGCAGGTTCAGCTTGGCAATGCTCCCTGAAAACGCGTCTTACGAATCAAATAAATGTTATTATTTTTTGGGGTTATCTAAAATTTTTTTTAAATATTTTTTTACACAAAATAATACTTTGACATCTTTTCTTTTAGAATAATGTTAAGAATTGGAAATATTTAGATTTATTGAACAAATTAATTAATATTAATTAGAAGGAATATTAGAAAAATTCTGAAAAAATTCACCTGTGTAGTGTAAAAAACAAAGTTTTTAATGCCAAACTTTGAAGTTGATGTGATAACTAGTTTTTGAGAAAAGTTAAGAAACACTTTTAGCAGACTCACCCGGTATGTTAGACACAATAATAATATGACTTAAAATGACGTTTTGAGCACGATAAATAAGAGTGAATAAAATTGTGTAGGGATACTAAGCATTCAAGAAATTAATATTACACTTCTTCAAAAAATGACTGTCATAAATAATATAAAGGAACATAATTTTGTATTGTGTTCTGTAGTGCAAATACATATTTAAATAAAAACATACAAATGTGAATGGGACTTACAAAAGAACAGTATACTGTTTTTAGATACAATATGGCACCTTAATATCTAACTTGATTTGTTTATATTTTGTGAAGTTTGTTATATTTCAATAATAGTTTTTCTATTGTTAACATAATGTTATATTTATGTTTCAGTTATTATTTTGTTTGTATAAAAAATATTGACCTATATTCAGTTATATTTAACTTACTTTACTCATAAAATTGGTTATGTTACGACATAATAAATGTGTATTATGTACTTAAAATTATGTTTTGATTACATTAAATAACTCTATATATGACGTACATTAAAGAAATGAAGTTGTCTACATGAAAATATTTTTTATTTTGTCAACTTCTTTACAAAAATAAAATGTGTATGAAAAAGAAGTCGGAATAAATATTGTCACAACATAATATTGGGATATTGACTCAATTCAAGTTTCTTCCTATTCAACAACTTAATTTACATAAATAATAACTCAAATATAACTTTTAATTATTACACAACTCAATAGACATTGGATAATCGCCGAAAAATTTTGTATCTGTACAATATAAAAAATATTCATATTTTAATTGTGATAATAATATTTTTTGTCTTACAATATAAATAATTAAATATGAAATCATACATGTATGTATTGTAGCATGGAACGTAATAAGAAATTATTATTTACAGACATAACAAAAATATATGGCAACATAAAATTTTATTTTACGTTTTAATTATTGTACTGTCTCCGTATAATAAAAATATTGAAATACAGTTAGTAATATTTAACTCTTTTTTTAATAAAGAGAATAAAATTGAACGAATTAAAGTATTTTTGTTATGACATAATATACTTAAAGTTATGTCTTGAACACAATATATAGGGAATAGATTTTATGTAGGAATACTTAATAGAAATTAAATAAATTGAATCATCTCCATAAAAACATATTTTATGAATTTTGTTAATGTATACACTTCAAAATAATTCATATTTTTTCATTCTCTTTTTTTTAAGAAAAGAAATTATATGTTGAAAAGAAGTCGGAATAAATAAATCATTACAATACACAAATAAACATATAAGTGTAGCATGTTTCATGACAAAAACATAACTCAAAAATAACAATATACAAATTGTCATTGTAGACAAAAAAGTGTTATGTACTAACAGTTTTATTTATTTTGTATGAGATAAATCAAACAATGTATTTTTATTGTGCTACAACATAAAAAATATTATCAGAAAATTTGTTGTATTAAATAACATAACGGCATTGCTTATTTCTTCTAGTCAGTTGTATATACTGTCATACAAAAATTGACTTAACCACTGACTATAATATAGCGGTATTTTTTCCTACTAACAAATTTCTGCATGATTAAAATTTCTTGCATGCTTAAAAATCGAGTAGCAGTTATTACAATTGACTGATCCACAGCTGGGTGACTACACTGCACACGACCATAATGGGAGCTGAATTGGAACACATTTCTGGCATAAAACTAAATGCACCTGGTTATTACAGGTATTAGTTGTCGCATGTTGCACTTGCTGTTTTAACAACGCTTCTTTTTCTCTTCTTAACAAATTTCCGTCTGTGTTTGTCTTTATTAACCGGTCATTTTTTGCACAATCCCTTTTTAGGTAAATTCTGCGAAGCAAAAATGGCCGGCTGTGATTCTCAACCGTGCTTGAATGGCGGCTTATGTTACGAAAAATCTAACGGTATTTTTTGCAATTGCACGGATCAATGGATGGGTCCTATTTGCGATGTACCATACGATGTTTGCAAATTGAAACCTTGCAATAATAATGCTACTTGCATCTCTGCACAAAATAAGCATGATTTTACCTGTGATTGCTTGGCTGGGTTTGAAGGAAACCACTGTGAAATAAATATCGATGATTGTGTCGGTGTTAAATGCCCATATGGGCAAGTTTGCTATGACTTAGTCAACGATTATGAGTGTAGATGTCCACTTGGGTATAAAGGCGAGAATTGTACCATCGATTCTGACCCTTGTGCTAGAAGACCATGCATGCATGGGTCTACTTGTCAGATAGCACACAACGAAAATGGATTTATTTGTAATTGTTTGCAAGGCTTTTCTGGTAATATTTTAGTGATTTTTGGTAATTTTTTTTGAAATTGTAATTTAGGGGAGCGTTGCGATATGGATATAGATGAATGCTCGCTAGATGAAAAGATTTGCAATGAAGGAATTTGCAAAAACGAACTTGGAGGATTTCAATGTTACTGTCGGCCAGGTTTTACAGGAGAAAGATGTAATTTGGATTTCAATGAATGCCTATCCATGCCGTGCAAACACGACGCCACTTGTATCAACAAAGTTAATAACTACGAATGTATATGTCCCCCGGGATATGAAGGAAAAGACTGTTCTATTGATATTAATGAGTGTGAGCCTATGCCTTGTATGGCTGGCTCGACTTGTATAGATGGAATCAACGAATTTACGTGTCAGTGCCAACCGGGACTTACTGGGAAAGTTTGTGATATTAATATTGACGATTGTGAGGTAAGTATACACTTTTACATGGTCATCTAAGATTAAATGTCGCTAGCATTTCTCCAATTCTAAATTTCTTCTTTGATGCTTCTTTTACTTAATGGTAGTATTGAATAACCAAATCTTCTCCGAGAAGCTGATATGTTCTCATAAAAATTCTTGTGTTATGAAACTAAAAGGCTGTAAAATTAGTTTAGAGGAGGCCATAATTGCCGAGAAGTTCAAATAGAAATTGAAGGATCGCTTACCCACATTTATTAGAAGTTAATTAATTATTTTTTTTACAATTTACTGGTCAATCATGGCCGCTTACGGATTTGTCTCATTTTTGTTTCATAATTTAATAATTTTTAGTAGAGGCCATATCAGCTTTTCGGAGGGGACTTGGTTACTGTCTAAGTAAAGAAAAATGGGCCTGATAATTATTAACTAAATTTATTTTTATTGTAATCTTAAGTCTTTTTAGAAGTATTTTTACTAGTAGATTATGTCTAATGTGTAAGCTCAAAAAAAATTAAAAAAACACACAAGATAGGGAATTGCGAGATCTTTTAATTTATTATAAGATCTAATTGGTAATTTCTGAGAAATCCAGGAAAAAGTACTTTAAAATCGTAAACAAAATGAATATTTAACATTCATAAACAGATTCTTGTCTTATTTAAAGAGCTTAATTCTAACGTAATTGGATCACTCGTAACAGTTATATAGCGGCGCTATGATTTCATATTATAAAAAAATAATTAAAAAAATAGAGTGTTACAAACCTTGGATCTTTAATTTTAAAACACAAAATTCCCTAATAGTTAAAAGTAGGTAAATTTTACTTTATTATTAAATGAAGTGACAACAATTAACTTCAATAACAATAAATTTTATGGTGGGTAAAATTTTTGTAGATATACTGTAGCATCAAATATGAGAACTTCAATTTGGTATTTGGGACCACTGTGCGACATCTGCGGCTGTAATGTCATTCTTTACATCCTATAATTACACATATTATTACCTTTACAAATTTACACTATAACAATATTTTAAAATACATATTATAATACGGGTGGGTATATTGCCAATTACAGATTTTTACAGTAATTTTTGAGTTAGTAATCGTGACGATACTTACGAGAAAACGCCGAACATGCTATTTTTAACGTTTAATTAAAATTAAAAGAATTATGTTTCAAAGAATTACAGTTTATTTACAACGTTATTTTCATATGATTTTAAACATTGATTTGTAAAATGTGCAAATGTACGGCTTTTGGGCCGACCATGAACTTATCAATCTTCTTAATTGATAATTCTAAAATTTCTTCAAAAAGATCTCCAGCCAAAATTCCAGATATGACTAAAAGTTCCAATCTCTATCATCTTTAACACTACTTCAATCAATTGCAAAACAAAATAAATGTAAATTTTTGTATAGGTAAGCAGTAAAATTTCAGATCTCTTAAAAATTTGTTTCAGATTATTTATACGAAAATTTTAACTTACTTTTTTAATTCTTGTTTTCCAATTCTCCATTTGGTGCTTAGAGTTGTTGGTGTTGGTAGAACAGGTAAGATGCAGAAAGGGAAAAAAGAATGTGAGAGGAAATAGCTGACGAATAAATACTGGTGCAGAACTGCTTTTTTGATAAATTTAGTTTAGGTTTCTTGCATGAAATTCATTTTTTAAAAGACGAAGAATTTACACTGACATATTTTTAAAACATTCCCAAATAAACTGATTTTAAGCGTCTTGATAAACATCCCACAATATTATTTAGAACCAATAGAAAAATTTTGAAGGGTAACTTGGTAACCAATTTTATGTTTGTATTCCGCAGCCTCCTATATTATAGTACAAATCAAAAGAATTCATTATTTTCTATGTGGTGCAATTTTTTCGAGATACTTTAATAATTATATACCTTAATAACGGGACACTCCAGGTGCCCGTTTGCAGGGTTATTGGCCTAAAAATTTTAATTTTGACTCGTATAATTGTTTAAAAAGTTTAGAGCAGAATTCTCAGTGTAAATTCAAACTATTTTTTTTTCTAAAGTTCTTTTTTCTAATTCTATCACCTTTTTTAATAACACTTCTTTGCTTTGGCTAAAAGTATTTTGTTTAATTATTTCACAATTTAAAATTTACCTGGAAAGTGTTCTGCATGTTTAAATTACTTGAGTTTTAAATTTACAGTAGAATCTCAGTTTTCCGAACTCGGGTAGTAAATAAATGTTATATTGTTCCATTATTTCGCTCTTGAATTTATTTTTCTACTTAATTAGTTTGTTAAAGGAGAGAATTGAATTGGATAGAAGTCTCTTATTTAGTCCTGTCGTGCCTCTTAATAAACTAATTAAGTACAAAAACTAAATGTTATGTTTTAAGTTCTAAAAATGGCGGAAAAGCTCTCTAGCACCTTGGAGGAGACTGTTAATAGAGCCTCGAAAAAATAGTTGAAAAATTCTTACACGCCCATTCTTCTAGTCATGAAGAGGTAAAGTTGAGGATTCAACTTTTTTGTTTTTACGAAATTTTAAAAATTGCTAGGTGTTTTATAGTCCGTTATACTTCTCCTAGATCATGTTACATCAATAATTTTTTCAATCATTGCTTAGGAAGTGTCAAATTTAACTTTAACGTGTTGGCTTGTTATTAAATTCTCAAGAAAGTACCTTAACATTTGACACTATAACCACTGGTTATTTTTGATTTCTTTAGGAAATATAGAGCAATTTTTTTTAAATTATTTTTTCGGGGTCTTGTAGTTTGTACTCTCCTTGTATTATTCTTACTTTGTGTTTTTATTCTACTCTATTATTGTTAAATGTAAAACCATGAAAGAGAGTAAATAAGCGTGGAAAAAAGTAATAAGTTTGAGAATAAGCGACTTTTTTTAAATCAACTGATTGAAGTAACAGTGGCGTCCTCATAGACCATCTCCGTTGCCTACAGAATGTAATAACATTTATTCTTAGATGGCCACAACTTTTCCTATCTTAACCGAATGTTTTCTAAACATTTAAATTTTCTATAGTCATCACCATGTTTGAACGGTGCCGAATGCATCGATGGCCTCAACAGCTACACTTGCAATTGCACCGACACCGGTTACACCGGCTTCCACTGTGAAATCAACATCAACGACTGTATAGGCGACCCTTGCCAAAACGGAGCTTCCTGCGAAGACAAAGTCAAAGACTACGAATGCCACTGCTTCTCAGGCTACACCGGGAAAAACTGCGAGCAAGACATCAACGAATGCGACACCAACCCATGCAAATACAACGGAACCTGTTTCGAGCGCTCCAACCAAACCCTCTACCAAATCCAATCAAATTTTCCCCTTCCCGAAATTTTTGCCAACCCGTTTTCCTATGACAAGGCCGCCGGGTATGAATGTCTCTGTGTCGAGGGGGTGACAGGCGAAAACTGCGAAATTGATATCAACGAGTGCGAAAGTTCACCATGTTATGAAGGCACGTGTGTAGACAAAATCGGGGGGTTTGTTTGTGACTGCGATGAAGGGTTTGAAGGGGAACGGTGTGATGTGGATATCAACGAGTGTGAGAGGTACAAGCCTTGCATCCATGGAAAGTGTTGGGATAGACGAGCGTCGTATTACTGCGAGTGTGATGCGAATTATGGCGGGAAAAATTGCTCAGTTGAGTTGACTGGGTGCGAGAATAATCCCTGTTTGAACAATGGGACTTGTAAACCGTATTTGATTGATGAGAATATACACAGGTTTAATTGTACCTGTCCTCATGGATATCACGGACAAGTGTGTCAAAAAATTACAACAATGTCACTTTCTGGGAAGTCCATGATTGTGGTTAATACGACAAGAGAAGAAGGATATGATATACAGTTCCGATTTAAGACAACACTAGGAGATGGGTTGTTAGCATTAGGCAAAGGATTAACTTTTTACATTCTTGAGTTATCAAACGGTCGTTTGAATCTCCATTCAAGTCTTTTAAACAAATGGGAAGGTGTTTTTATCGGATCAAATTTAAATGACAGTAACTGGCAACGTGTTTTCGTTGCAATCAATTCAACTCATCTTGTTCTATCAGCCAATGACGAACAAACTATCTACCCAATCAGTTTTAACGAAAACTCAAACGGTACTACCTACACCAGCTTTCCTTTAACTTATATCGGTGGAACTCCAAGTAATTTAAAAAAATTAGCACATGGACAACCGTTTTTGGTTGGCTGTACTGAAGATGTGCTTATTAATGGAGAGTGGATCTTGCCTCAAGACACCAACCCTATTGTCACATTCCAAGATGTGGAACTTAGTTGTCAGAGACAACCTCAATGTAATCCAAATCCATGTCATTCAGGAGGTCATTGTACTGACCTTTGGTTGGATTTTAAGTGTACTTGTGCTCGACCATATTTGGGGCACACTTGTCAATACAGTAATAATTGTCATTTTATATAATGCCTGTTTTTTAAGGAATTGTTTCCAGATTACACCGCTGCCACTTTTGGTTACGAAAATATAACAGATTCTTTAGTAACAGTTTATGTGGATAATGCTGCCAAACGTGCAGTACGAACAATTGTCGATATTAGTATGTTTATAAGGACGAGACAACCCAAAGGACAAATTTTTTATTTGGGGTCATCACCGAAGTCATTAAATCCGTCAGAAGACACCTATATTGCTGCTCAATTAGAAAGTGGGGAGTTACTAGTTAGGATACAATTTAATGGAACTCCTGAAGCTTATACTGTCGGAGGAGTCAAGTTGGATAATGGTTATGACCACTTAATTGAAGTAAGTTTTTTGATAAGTTAGTAGTACAGTACCAAGCAAAAAAACCGCACACTACTTTTTATATAATTGTCAACTAATCTCTTAAATAGTCGCGCCAAATTAGTACTTATCTTCAAACTTTTTGCGAGTTAGACTAATTTACTTGATTTTTTTCAAACGTTAAATAAGACCTAAGGAGCAAAATGACTTAAAAAATCTGACCGCTGGAGCTTACCGATAGATTGTTTTCTTGTACTTACTCAGGTGTTTACTCGAACACTCTTTATTCCGGTAGAACGACTATTCACTCTTTTTCGTGTAACGGTTGTTTCCGTGTGGGGGTCGTGGGTGACGATGAGAGAGAGAAGAGCGGTTTCGATAGGGTTTATTAAAATAGAAAACTATGTATAATAAAATAAATAAAAATAAAATAATATTTCTGAATAATAATAAACTAAATTCGAATCTTCAAACGGTAACACGGCCTCATCGTGTTCGGCGGTTCCTCATCCTCCACGTGTCGTCTTCGGCGGCTCCTACTCGTTGTGGAGGGGAGGTAGGATACCCACGGGTTTATGCACCGTGGGTAGCGGTTTCAGAAAGGAGGATACCCAAGGGTTGATGCACCGTGGGTAGTGGTTTCGGACAGGAGGAACCTCTGGGTTAATGCACCATGGGGTGACGGGGTCTGGGGGTGGCTACGGTTGATGCGCCTGTAAGTGTGAAATATTGGCGGCGGCAGAGTGCAATATATATTCTCCGATTATAGGCGAGGGGAACGAGAGGAGTAAAGTAGCGAAGTGTTGGTGGTGGTCGGAGTAGTGGGAAGAATACGTCATGGCAGTGGAGATGGCATGACGTATTCGTATGACGTCCCGGTCCGGTATCAGCCTTATCTTGTCGGTATCTTGCTCTGTTTAGTAAATATTATAACGCTTAGTTACACTCGGGTCAATGGCTGTGACTAATGTATCGCAGAATTACACGCTATAAAGTGAGTTACAGCGCGATGTTATAATTACGGAAATAATCGGCGGTGGATTTCTCTGAAACAATTTGTGACAATATAAAATCAGAGTTGATAAGAAATAATACCTCAAATATTAACCCCTAATTTACTTTTATTGATTTAAGTTTTTTTGTTTGAACAGGGGTTTTATTGACTCAACTCTTATACCTGGGTAAACAAATTTATTATGTTTTTTTAGGTCATCAGAAATGTTACTTTAGTCCAAGTGAAGCTAAACGGGACCGAATATTTCCGCAAAACAATCTCAGCGACTGGTACTTTAGACGCACAAGTCCTGTTTCTGGGTGGCCCTCCTCAAATTCGTTCAGTGCGTCAAGCCAACGATAATCTAGTAAAAATTGATACAATTACTCCCACTTCTTCTGCTGTTCTTGCCACTCCGTTGAGCAACATTCATTTCAAAGGAATCATTCAAGATGTTCAAATAAGTAACGGTTCTTCCGTTATGGTTGTTGAGTTTTTCCCTTTAAATGCTGGAGAATTAGATATTCCGATGTCTTTTGGAGATGTTAAATTTGATGAGACTTCAGTACTTGAAGGTGTTCGTTCGGATAATTCTTGTCGTGTTAATCCTTGCCTTCATAATGGAGTTTGTGAAAATACTTGGAATGACTATAGATGTATCTGTACTCGTGGTTTTAAAGGAAAAGACTGTTCGGATTTAGAGTTTTGCGAAATTGAGAAGTGTCCAAATGAATCGGTTTGTAAAAACCTCGAAGATGGGAGTGAATGTGTTGCAAATGCAACTTTTGATGGAAAAACTGCACCATTGAAGTATCATCTTGTTATTTGGCCAAATTCTACGAAATCAGTGTCTTATGATACTCTAGAACTGACTTATAGAACTAGATCTTGGGGGACCATATTTTTTGCCAAATATAACGACGATTATTTTACTATATTTATTTATCACAATGAAGTTGTAGTAGAATGGATGATTAATAAAGTAATTGATATTAGAAGATTCAGAAAAGATTACTTTGAAGGTCAATGGTTAACTATTTATTTCGAATTTAAAAATTCAATCTTGAAAGGAGGCTTTAAAGATATGGTTATGGATGAAGCACCAAATATGAAAGTTGCCAATTTTGATATTGACGGTTTTAGTCAAATTTTAACACTAGGTGATATTTATGTTGCTGGAAGTGATGGCAGTTTTGACTATCAGAACATAATCAACACTTCAAATGTGAATATGACTGGGTACATTCCATACAGTGATACCACAACAACGCCGTCTACCACAAGTAATTCAGTTGAAGAGACCGATTACTTCTCTGACGTTGTCTTATTTAAAGTGGACCAAAACAAAACGACTGATTTGTTTAAGGTTTGCGTGTACTCCACTTGGTGTCGTGCTCTAAACTTGCACTTTTTAGGGTTGTATAAACGAAATTAGGATAGGTGGTCTCTTATTACCGTTTTTTCCATCAAACGAATTATTCCAAAAGTACCACTACTTCGAACTTGTCTCCGAAACGAAGCCCCAAATTGGATGCATACTTTGCTACCCGACTGATTGTCACAATCAAGGAGTCTGTACAAATCCAGATGAATATTACAGATGTAACTGTCCTGAAGGTTTTGCTGCTGATGATTGTTCTATAGACATAAATGAATGCGAGAAAAATGAATGTCAAAATAATGCTACTTGTATTGACCTTATTGCTAAATACGAGTGCAAGTGTGAACCTGGATTTGACGGCATTTAGTACGTATATCACTTCTTTGTTTACTAGGGTGGTTACAAAAAATTGTTTTTGTTTTAAAAATTTTTTGTTTAATATTAAGATGAAATAAGCGCCCAGTTAAAATATGAGAGTGAAAGAAGATTTCACTTTTATTGGTGTTCCATTGTAGCGACATCTAAGCACAGATAAGCTCAATAAAAAGAGATAGACTTATGCAAAAATTAATAAATTAGAGTGAGAAAGTTATAGAGGACAACTTTGGCTACCAAGTCATCAGTTCGGATTAGTTTGTGATATTAATAATGGCCTATATTTTAACCGAGGTTTTATTTGATCTTATTTCAACTATTGAACAAGGGGAAAAACGAAAAATAGTCATTTTTTTTTTGTTGTGTTCACTAATAATTTTCTAATTCTAGTTGTGAAAATGACATTGATGAATGCGCGAGTAATCCTTGTAGACATGGAGGAACTTGCAATGACGCTATTGGTACATTTAAATGTGAATGTCCGGAAGGTTTCGCTGGTAAACAATGCGAAGCTCCAATCCTCATAACTTGTGATAATAAGCCGTGTAAAGAGGGCGCCACATGTATAACCGGACCGAGTAAATCCCACTTCTGCCATTTAAACATTGATTAATTTTTTCTTTGTAGATGAAGTGACTGGCAACAATTTCACATGTATTTGCACCCAAGGAATGGAGGGTCCACTATGCGACACTCCATTTTGTTTACGAGAACATTGCCGTAACGGCAGTTGCAATACCACAACGGAAGTTCCATTTTGCCAATGCATCCGTGGCTTTGAAGGCAAATTCTGTGAGATTGACATTGATGATTGTGCCATCCCTAATGGCAATCCATGCACTCATGGCGGAATCTGTATAGATCGAGTAAACCGCTACGACTGTAACTGCACAGGGACTGGTTGGAGTGGCTTACTCTGTGAAAATGACATCAATGAGTGTCTTCAAGACCCCGAAGCGTGTGGCAAATTTGGCGAGTGTGTGAACCTGGATGGGAGTTACACTTGTACTTGCAACAATACAAGCAAATGTGGGCATTTCTGCCGGTTGGATAACCCATGCGAGGTGTCAAAGCCTTGCGTTCATGGGGTTTGCACGCCGATTTGTACAGAAAAAGCAGATTATTTTTGCGAGTGTCTTGAGGAGTACACTGGGAAAAACTGTAGTGAGTTGAAAGTAGCGGCGAGTCAGATGGATCACATCAACGTTTTGTATATTGTTATTCCGATTGTTTTGATTTTAAGTGTGGGTATTGCGATTGGTTTGGCAGTGCTGGTTAATGTAGCGAGAAGTAAGAGAGCAACGAGGGGGACGTATAGTCCGAGCGCACAGGAGTTTTGTAATCCGAGAGTTGAGTTGGATCATGTTTTGAAACCGCCACCTGAAGAAAGACTCATCTGAGAGTCCTAATTTGTTTTAGTTTAGATAAGTTGTTTTGTTAATTTTTGACGGCATTCGAAAAAGTGCACTTTTGTGCTAGTATTTATTGTAGATACTCATTTGTTCTGTTTTACACAGCAGTATATGTAATATCCAGATTACAAAAAATGCGCATACATGACCAATTTGATTTAACAAACTTTTAAGCGAATTGAAATTTTTATGTAAAATATCAAGGCGGCAAACTTGCTAAAACAATTTGCATTAGTCTGAATACATTTGAGTGTCTTAGTATCGATACTTAAAAGCAAAATAGGTCGCGTGTGCGTATTGTCTGGTGATCTGGACGATAATACTTAACAATTTTATTTAAATAATTTTAGTATTATTTTATGCAAGACAGCATTCAATTCTAATTAATGTTTTTATCCAGAAAAAGTATTATGGAATTGTTGTTTTATATAACGGCAATAATCAAACTTAAGCCGTCCATCGTAGTTTGTGATAATGGTAGAAAAACAAGCGTAATTATTAAGAGAAATTGTAGACCAAAGTGTGTATATATTTTTTTAACTATAGATTTTCTACATTATAATTGGTGTAATTTATGTAACTGATGACAAGTCCAATATTTGTACTTAATGCTCTTTATAACATTTAAGAAAATAAATTAAATTAATTTTTACATGAATTTTATTTTCGGTTTTTTGACGTTTTTCGACTTAAGATTTCCAAACTTTCGCGATTTTAGAAAAAAAAAAAACAATCAACTGGATTTTTTTGTCACATTCTTATAGAAAATAATACAGGGAATGACCAGAAAAGTACAAAATTCAAGACCGTTTAGAAATAAAGAAATTTTTCAATATTTTTTAATAGTTTTTTTGTAGATAATTGTTCTCTAAACTGTAAGCTCAAAAAAATTGAAAACATACACAAAATAGAGAATTGCGGTTTTTTTTTTGATTGGTATAAAAATCAATACGATCCAGAGAAAACTTTTAATATCCACGTATGGTGGGTTATTTTTGAAAATGAATTTTATTAAGGTTTAAGGGTAGATCTTAAGGGATGTTATATATGACCATGAGCGGTAACCCTAAACTCACAAAGCGAATGAATTTATATTTTTGAAAGTAGGCTTTCTCTGTGCTATTTGGAAGTCGGGAATCAAATGCTTTAGGGGTAAGGGGTGCAGTCTAAGATCTTTAAACTATCATTTATAAATTAAATGTCAGTTTTTAAATTGAATAAAAAATATATTAAAATTGATTATAAAGACAAAGATAAGATAACAAAATAAACGATAATACAATCACTGATTAAAAATTAGTCAACAAGCCAATCTTCACTTGGAAGTAAAATGAAAACTATTTCAAAATTTTTCAACACGATTTTTAACTGTTGGTGTTGATAATCGAAACAACTTTATGTCTGAGTATAACAGTCTAATATTTATAGAGTATAAAATAACAACTTTAAGTAATTTAACCAATTTAACCTCTCTAAATTATTGAGAATCAATTACAAAGTTAAAATAATATGTGTAAAAGAAGTTAGCCCAAAAACGTCTATCTCGAAGTGTCAACCAGTGCCATAATTATGGAAAAAACTGGGCTTGAATCGATTTATGAAATAATTTAAAGATGTTTTTGATTAATTTCGTTTTTATTTTAATTTATGATTTGATTCTTAAGAAAATAACTTGACGAAATTTTGTTTATGTATCTAATATCCAATATTTGATATCTAATACATACAGGGTGCGGCAGTATAACTTCCTTTTTTGAAATGCGTGCCATTCAGGCGGTAGGGATCGTAGCGTGGTGAGAGTAATCCTATTCGCAAGGCGTGGCTTTAAAGTTTTATTTTCTTCCACGTCAGTCGCTTTTTGAAAACGTTGCAGAGGACGCAATTGTTTTTTTCAGCGGCGAAGCCTATTTTCACTTGAATGGATGCGTAAACAGACAGAACATGCGTTACTGGGCTGATACCAATCCTCGAGAATTGCATCAAAGGCCTCTTCATTCACTTAAAGTCACAGTGTGGTGTGCAATTTCCTCAGCTGGGATTATTGGTCCGTGGTTTTTTGAAGAAAATGAAGTCACAGTGACAGTGAATTCAGATCGGTATGTGAACATGCTAGAGCAATTTTTTTTTTCGAGCGACTTGATGAACTGAATTTGGGGGACATTTGGTTCCAACAGGACGGAGCAACGGCTCATACTTCAAGGGCATCAATGGCTGTTTTGAGGGAACACTTTCTGGAGCGCCTCATCTCAATAAGGAGTGATTTGGAGTGGCCAGCTAGCTCCTCCGATTTGAAAAGGTTTTGAAAGGTTTTTTGAAATATCGCGTTAATGTCAACCGCCCAAAGACCTTACAAGACCTGAAGGCCAACATCCGGGCAGAAATTGCCAACATACCCGCTGATAGGCTGGTAAGAGTCATGACAAACGCCTGAAATCGTTTTATTCAGTGTATGGACAATGGGGAGCGTCACTTACCGGATATGAATTTTAAAACTATGTAAAACAAAACTTTAGATATTGCACTTATATTAGAAACAAAAAATAAAAAAATCTGTTTCGTAAAATGGGTTTTATTGCGTTTTATAAAAAGGAAGTTATACTGCCGCACCCTCATATTCTATGCGCGATTTTTGGTATTTCCTTGGACTTAGACTAATTTGTGTTTTACATTATTTAAAATAAATCATCCTCAACGTTTGACTTGTCATGTGAGCAACGAAGAAGCCGCTAGAGTAGTGGTATTAATTGAAGATGGACGAAATCAAACTTAAGTCTCCAACATCATAGGTGTGCAACAAAGCACTATTTTCCAAATTGTTAGACGTTATAGGGAAACTGGACAGTACTTAAAGAAGAAAGGACAGGGTCGTCACCGCATTACAAACCAAGTAGATGATAGATTTCTGCGAATTGCAGCTCTCAGGCAACGACATGTTACTGCTCGATTACTCCAAAATGAACTATTGGCGGCTTGAAATGTACATTTCTCTCTACAGACTATTAGAAATAAGTTGAGAGAACACGCAATTCGACCCTATGTTCCAGCAAGAGGTCTACGCTTTACCAGGGAACACCGGGTTGCGCGCCATCAATTTCTGCGAGATCATGTACAGGTGTGCATAGTGGAATTTTGAACCCTTAGAACACATGAAAAAAATTAAAATTTGTTAACTAACCATTCACTTATCAGGCGCTACAATAATCTTAAAAAATATTAGCGATTTGTTAGTTCGTTTAAGAGAAAAATAGCAATTTATGCAATAAAATTTTATTTATTATTTTTTTTTATTTTTTTCTTTTTGATCTGGTAATAGGTAATATGTCAGGAAGTGATTTTGCAAAATCAAAAATTGAAAATCTTTAACAATAGCTGCAAAATTAACCATTATTTAGAAGCAACTATGTAAATTGAAGCGTTATTTATTCGTATCCTAATACAAATTCAAGCTAACCGCAAGGCAAGATCTTTATTTATGATGACAAAAGCTTATAAGCTTTGGAATAGACGTCTTCGATTCTTAGGTAAATAGAGCTCATTGTTAGAACTACCTACTGCCTGAACCATAAATAACTACCCCTCATTTTGCGGTATTATAATTATTTGTCATAAATATCTTTCTTACGAGGGGTGATCCAAAAGTAATGATAATGAAAATAAAATACCATGATTATAGTTAAAAAAATAATTTATTCTTTTACATAGTCTCCTTACAAGTTAACACACTATTAGTTCACTTTTTTTCTAAACCCAGGATTTTCTTAATAAAAATCTTTTTCTTGACTCTCCAAAAACGCCTCAACAGCAGTCATCACTTCGCTAACGTCCTTAAATTTTTCGCCCCGGAGATGTTCCTTGAGCTGAGGAAACAGATAGAAGCCACTGGGAGCTAGATCTAGCAAATAGGACGGGTGTTCGAGCAGTTTAAATTCCGCTTCTTTAATGGCAGCCATCGCAACTGCGGCTTTGTGAGCCGGTGCGTTGTCTTGGTGAAACAACACACCAGCTCGCAGTTTGCCGCGTCTTTTTTCCTTAATAGTCTCCCGCAATCTTGTTATTTGGCCAGCGTAGTAAATCCCCGTAATAGTAGCACCCTTCTCCAAATATTTTATCATAATTATTCCTTCAGCGTCCCAAAAAACAGACGCCATAACTTTTCCCGCCGAACTTGAAAATGAATTTTTTCGGAGTCGATGAGGAGGCTCGCTTCCAAAATGGTGGATTCAGGTCTCATCCATAGTCACAAAACGTGACAAAAAATTTCCATATCTGCTTAAAACTTTTTGAGATTGGCCCTCGAAATGTCGACTCGGTTTTTCTTTTGCTCGTTGGTTAACATTCTCGGCACCCAACGCGCGGAGCCCTTTTTCATATGCAGTTCGTTCACAAGGATTCTTTGAACGCTGCCATATGAGATCCCTGTGACCTCAGCTACATGCCTGATGGTCACTTTTCGATCTGCCAATACCATATCATTGACTTTTTTACGTTATCTTTAGTGAGAGACGTGGATGCGCGTCTTTTGCGATGTTCATCTTCAGTGGATGTTCTGACCAGCTTAAACTCTTTTGCCCAGCTTGAAACTGTGGGATATGGAGAAGCAGAGTTCCCCAATGTTTTTACCAAGTTGCTATGTATATCTTTGGTAGATATTTTTTATAACAGAGGTACTTGATGACAGCTTTAATTTCGTTTTTGTCCATTTTGATGTTATACCTTGGATGGTTCGTATTCAAATGAATGTCTCTCCTGGAAATTGTGGCCTATTTATATAATTTTTTTATGGTGACTTAGTGGGTACATAAGCAAACAAAAAATTTTTTTTTGGTTTTTTATGTGAACTGTAAATACCCGATTATCATTACTTTTGGATCACCTTTCGTAAAGTGACGTCTCTCTTTAATTAAAGATATCTCAATTACTTATAGATTTTAATTAATTTCAATTGCGCAAGGTGACTTCGTGATATATGAGCATTATTTGTTGGCAAAAGAAAAAAATCAAAAAAAAAATAATTAAATTTTATAGCACAAATTGCTATTTTTCTCTTAAACGGACTAACAAATCGCTACTATTTTTTAAGATTATTGTAGCGCCCAATAAGTGGATAGTTAATATAAAGTTTAAATTTTTTTTTGTTTATTCTAAAGGTTCAAAATTTCACTATGCATATACGATGGGACAGCCTGTACATTGGGGAGTAGAAGAATATTCTAATGCCCTCTTTACAAATGAGAGATGAGACTAAATATTATTTATATGCATCAGATAGACGAATGCCGGTTTACAGACGTCCGGGTGAACACCATGTGCCGTACAGTTTTTTACAAACTGTATCATTCGGAGGAGGCTCTACAATGGTACGGGGAGGAATATCTTATCATGGACACACAGAACTGGTGGAAGTAAACGAAGGCAGAATGACGTCTAATCGGTATATAGAGAATGTTTTGGAACATAATGTGGTACCGTATGTCCTTTTTATTGGTAATAATTTTCTTTTAATGCATGATAACGCGCGGCCACATATTGCTAATGTTGTTCAAAATTACCTTAGAGAGACAGAAATTGTCACAATTAATTGGCCTGCGTGTACTGTCGTCCTCCCCAAATTTGGAAAAATGACTTAAGTTATAAATCTTACAACAAAGGGGCTTGGGACCGAAGTTAATTCGCCCGTAATAAAGTGCACAACAGGTATTTTTCTGGATATTGAAGCAGATGTTTAAGATCTGGCCTATGCCGGTCTGCAGCAGGTATAAAGTAGGGGTGCTCTTTATTGCGGGCGACTTAACTTCGGTCCTAAGCCCCTTTGTTGTAAGATTTATAACTTAAGTTATTTTTCCAAACTTGAGGAGGACGACAGTAGTCTAGACCTCAAGTCTATTGAGCACGTTTGGGACTATTTGGGGTGAGAAACTCAACAGCGTAGAGTGCCCTTTAGGCAGATAGCTAAAAAAAATTCCATGTTGAATGAAATTAGGGAAGAATTACCGCAAGATTATTTACAAAGTCTTATTACATCAATGCCAAGAAGGCTTCAAGCTGCAATGAGAGCCAGAGGTGGAAACATCCGTTATTAGCAATTTTATAGCTTCTAATTGGAGTTATTATTATTTTCAAAAATTGTAAGAATCGTTTTTCTCTATTTTTTTTGTTTTGGATTCAAATATATTTTTTAGTTTACTTACAATTTATTGCCTTTGCATAATGCATGGTTTCTGAATAAAAATTTTTTTGTTGAGTTATTCTTTTTTGAAAAATTAATAATATGCAATAATTTTTGTGGGGTATGTATATTATATGTGTTAAATATTATATTACATATTATAATATTTAGTATGAATCTGCATCTGAATGTTCAGCTTATTGAGAATTTATCGGAAATTTGCGTTTATATTTTTAAAAAAAAATTTTATTTCTATAAAATAGAGGAATTATTTACTTCTAACTATTCTTGACCACTGTTGAAGGTAAAGTTTTAATATAATAATTATTAAATTAAAGAACGAATTTTGTTGCTTGTTATCAAATACAAGTATTAAAGAATTTATGATTAGTTTTGATTATTAAAATTTAAGTAATAAGTTTGGAACTCATCATTCTTCCCTTCACTTAAGTTTTTTTTAATTTGTTAAAGTATTTAGTAAATAATTGTAATGAAAGAATGATTAATTTAAGAAAGAATTATTTTGGTTAATTTAATCAATATTTGTCAGATTTTAATATCCCAATAATAAGTTTTCAGTTTGAAAGTGTATACAAGTGGAAGTATGAAGGATGAAATGAAAACCGCTTAGAGTCAGAAACTGTTTAAATTGTACTTAAAAAAACTTTATAAATTAGGCATTTTTAGACTTTTATGCAACTCGCCTGACACATCAGCTTCAGGACAACGTTTAACGAGTTCTTCGTCAGCTAGTAATATTCCAGATAGTATTTCAGGGCATAGAAGTTCTGCTCTGGAACCAATTAAAGGAAGTAAAATGTCGTCAAGTGAAAAATCTGTTATTAAAGTCTCAAGTTATGAAAATCTACTTGCACCAAAAGTGTTTCAAAAATTAGCTGAAAAACCTGAAAGTACCGAAGAATTTTGCTTCACGAAGAGAGGAGCCTCTTGAACCGAAAATGTCGAATTTGAATCTACAAAGTATCAGTTTAAATGTCTCTCTCGTGTAACTCAAAAATTCGTGAATAATTCAATAGTACAAAAGAGTATCTCTGATGTTGTTTCATCGACTTTAAGTAGGTCTCCTGACAATTCTAACATGTGTTAGTATATTACAACGACGTAAACCTGAAGTTTCAGAAAGTGGGGCTTCAGGTATGGTGAGAAATATCATTGATAATTTAATCGCAGAGATGCTCTCTAAAAGTTGTAGGAAATAAGAAAGCTGAAAGTCGGGGGCGGAGTTCCAGTCCTGGAGAGTACACACCTTTGTAATAAATGAATTAACAGTGCTTTATACTTTCCAATGCTTATGTAATCTGACAAAATTACTAATTATTCTGTGATAAATCTGATAAGTATTACAATTTGAAAAATAGAACAAGTTTTTAGCGTTTAATTTCATGTATTTTTTATTTTGTAAATAAAACAATTATTACACAAAAATTATTTATTCAAGTTTTGTGGTACATAATCAATCTGTTCAAGTTCATCAAGGAGATCTTTGGTCTTCTGGAGCTGTTTGGCAAGCTTCACGTAGAGGTGGTCCATCTCTGCCACCTCGTGAAGCATCATCACGGTTTTTCGGTATAAAGAACGTAATTCAGGCACTTGATTTTCAGATAATTTCAAAATTGTTTCGCATTTTTTTGTCGATTCTGGGTGGGTTTTATCCATTTTTACTCTTGCTTTAACTCTTTAATTTTCAATTTCAAAAAATGACAAGTGACAGAACACAGTGGTTGACGTTACGCTGTTTTTAAAAGGGGCCGGTTTTTATTTAATTTTTTACAAGTTTTACCTGTGATATCACGTTTATTAATTTCGAAAATTGTTTATTTTAATTTTTTAGTGTTGTGTTACGTGTTTTATTTAAATCACGATGCATTTTTACGAATTTCAAAATGCAAGTGAAATGACATAAGACAGTGGCAGCGTTGCTGGTTTTACTAGAAGGGTTGTTTTTATTATTTTATTGAATAAATTACAAGATAGTGGTATATAAAATAAACATTATTTATTGAGGTTTTTAGGTACATAACAAATCAATTCAAGCTCATCTAATTCTCTAATTCTTCTTCAGTCTTCTGGAGGTGTTTGATAATCTTCAAGTACAGGAGGTCTATTACTGATATGTTGTAACTCAGCACCTGCATTTCTCGGGATAAAGAACGTAATTCAGCAGAGATTTGTTTTTCAGAAACTGTTTAGCATTTTGTCAACAACTGTCAAACACTGTAAAATTTTTAGTTGGTCCGCGAATTCATTTTAATAAAATAATTAATTTACATTAAACAGTTGAAAGAAATTTATTTTTAGCAACATTATTAAATAGACTTGGCAGTTCCCTTTATGCCACCTTCAGTAATAATTTAAATATCGTACGCTAAATACGTGAAAAAATTCCCAAAATTTATTGGATATGGGGAAACCATATAAACGTTGTCCTGAAGCTGATGTGTCAGGCGGACTGCATAAAAGCTTAAAAAATACACTCTGATTTTAATAAAACACGGAAAGTATCATAAAATTAAATAAACAAATTTTCAAAATTAATAAACGTAATTTTGCACAAAAAAATTTGAATTAACACTGGCCCCTTTCAAAAAATCGCAATACCTCAGTCTCCGTGTTCTGTCAACTGTCACTTTTTGAAAAAGGAAAACAACGAGTTGGTAGAAATGAGTGAAACCCACCCAGAATGGTGTAAAAAATGCGAAACAGTTTCTGAAAAACAAATCTCTGCTGAATTACGTTCTTTATCTCGAGAAATGCAGGTGCTGAGTTACAACATATCAGTAATAGACCTCCTGCACTTGAAGATTATCAAACACCTCCAGAAGATTGAAGAAGAATTACATGAGCTTGAATTGATTTGTTATGTACCTAAAAACCTGAATAAATAATGTTTATATACCACTGTCTTGTAGTTTATTCAATAAAATAACAAAAATGACCCTTCTAGAAAAACCAGCAACGCTGCCACTGTCTTATGTCATTTCACTTGCTTTTTGAAATTCGTAAAAATGCATCGTGATTTAAATAAAACACGTAACACAACACTAAAAAATTAAAATAAACAATTTTCGAAATTAATAAACGTGATATCACAGGTAAAACTTGTAAAAAATTAAATAAAAACCGGCCCCTTTTGAAAACAGCGTAACGTCAACCACAGTGTTCTGTCACTTGTCATTTTTTTGAAAATGGAAAACAAAGCTTTAGAACAAGCAGAAATGAGTAAAACTCACCCAGAATTAAAAAAATGCGAAACAATTTTGAAATTATCTGAAAATCAAGTGCCTGAATTACGTTCTTTATACCGAAAAACCGTGATGATGCTTCACGAGACGGCCGAGATGGACCACCTCTACGTGAAGCTTGCCAAACAGCTCCAGAAGAACAAAGATCTCCTTGATGAACTTGAACAGATGAATTATGTACCACAAAACTTGAATAAATAATCTTTGTGTAATAATTGTTTTATTTACAAAATAAAAAATACATGGAATGTGGAAATAAGTACGTTACATGCTTTTTGAGCTTGTATTAGTTATGATATCACATAAATTCTAAATTAAACGCTTAAAACTTGTTCCATTTTTCAAATTGTAATACTTAACAGATTTATCACAGAATAATTAGTAATTTTGTCAGATTACATGAGCATTGGAACGTATAAAGCACTGTTAATTCATTAATTACAAAGGTGTGTACTCTTCAGGACTGGAACTCCGCTCCCGACTTTCAGCTTTCTTGTTTCCTAGAACTTTTAGAAAGTATCGTCCATATTTACCTCTTTCAATAGAATCACGTTCTTTGCGATTAAAATTATCAATGATATTTCTCACCATACCTGATGCCCCACTTTCTGAAACTTCAGGTTTACGTCGCGCCGTTGTAATATAAGAGTTCCAGAAAGACGCATATAACGTCTTCAAGATGAACACATGTTAGATTTGTCAGGAGGCCTAAGGCTTAAAGTCGATGAAACAACAACAGGGATACTTTATTGTACTATTGAATGATTCACGAATTTTTGAGTTACACGAGAGGGACACATCGTATTTAAACTGATACTTTGTAGACTTAAATTCGACATTTTCGGTTTTGGAGGCTTCTCTCTTCGTGAGGCAAAATTCTGCGGTACTTCCCGTAAATTCATTTTAAATTTATTCGTTTCTGTTTTCTCAATTTCAGGTTTTTCAGCTGATTCATTTTTCAAAAAATCGAGTTTTTCGTAATTCGGTTTTTCACTTGACGACATTTTGCTTTCTTTAATTGGTTCCAGAGCAGGAGTTCTATGCCCTGAAATACTATCTGGAGTATTACTACCTGACGAACAAAATTTATTGGATATAAGGAAACCATATAAACCTTGTCCTGAAGCTGATGGATGACATCATTTGTAACAGCCTAATTGTCTCAATTTATTTTTCCTGAAAACTTTTCCAAGACCATAACGAACAAAACAAAAAAAAAATACGAATATTTATCGTTTGAATCGTGAGATACAGTCTTAAGTTTCCTAAGAAAAAAGTATTCTCAATTTTTTCAAATTTTTCAATTTTTCGGGCAACCTTTTTATTTTTTTTTTGTAAAAATTTTATTCAGATTATTACGGTATATTAAAAAAATATCCAAAAATTTTATGGGAAAAATAATTTAGTTTTTCCCGAATTTTCCAAATTTTCTGGCAACTGTTTTGCTTTTTTTTCGTAAAAACCTTATTCGGACTATTACAAAATTGCAAAACTAGAGAAATAGCAACGAACAACATTTTTTTTTGTTTACATATAGATAAATTTATAACTCTTTGTTAAAACTTTATTTTGGTTCACTATAAGATAGGTGTCAATTTCAATATGGGAGTCAAAATAGGTAGTTTTCTCAATGTTTCATTTTGCAGTTATTAATAAAAGATTAGTGTTTTATCTACTAACAATGGATAATTTAAAGATGCATTTTCAACAGTAATAAAGAATAAGACCATGTCGCATACAGGATGGGAATTCGAAACAAAACAATCAAGTTTTTAGATATTCTCAAAAAACGTTTGAACAGATTGATTTTGTGTACCTACCGGGGATAAGTTCTGTCAAAATTTTAAATGGCAAATCGGATTAAGGCGCATCATTTGAATAATAATTTAATTTTTTTCAGCGGTGTTTTCAAAATCCGATCAGTACTTTCAGAGTAAATTTAAAACAAATTTTTTAAAAACGATATACCTACTAATTTTTTTATGTTAGGCTAACTCTTCTTTATGTGTTAAATTTTATTTCGGACGACCACATAGTTCCAGGCTCACTAGTCCATTCTGAAGACTTTAAATACTTCTTCAAACACTTAAAGTTGAGTAATATGATAACAGTGAATTTTGACTTAAATTATAAATTTGTTGATTGCCCTACAATAAACAGTTTATATTTATTTCTCTACTTGCTATGGTCACAAAATTTTTGCACCATGCCGGTCTTTTGAACATTTGTTTTGAAGGGATGAAACTAGTAATAAACAGCTTTAGCATTTTATTGCAATATAATTAACCTCTGTTTTAAATGGCATTATTAATATTTTTCCATAATAAATAGAAATAGTGACTTAAACTTAAATCTTACTAACAAAGATCTCCTCCAAAGCTACTAGCATTATTACGATTTACGACATTTGTAATGTTGCAATGGCAAAAGTTAAAAGGGTGTGATGATGCCAGATGTTTGTTTTTCATTTTACCAGTACATGATGAGAGACGTCATAAGTAGATAATGTTGCAGTTTCGAGGATTTTTTCTGCGTGAATGCTAAGGATGTTTAGAAAAATTTTCACAGCGAGGGAACCTAATTATTATATTTTTCTATGAATAAGTAATTGTTTGATTGGATAATTATTAAAGTAAAGGATTGAACTAAAATATAAAATTTTTATAAGAATATTTTTAGCAGCAGGCGTAGGTTCGGCCAGATCTTCAGTCATTAGCATGGGGTAGGCTTAGGACATTAGACGGATTAAAATTATTTGGTTAGATTACTGTTAAGAGATTAATAAACCACTTCCGGTATTCAAAATGCATAAATATATTAGAATGTTAGTTTAGATAAATTATAGTAAAATTAATTATTTTAAATAATATAAAGGAAATTAAATGAAAAGTAGCGAAACAACGTTTGTATAATAATAACAGAGTAATTAATAACAAAAACCAATACAAATGTTTGTTGGTTCAATCCTTTACTTTAATTATCCGATCAATTAATAATAATTACTCATAAAAGACCATTGATAAATTTATTATCGTCAATAAATTCGTTTTTTTGAAGGCGTGTGTAATACGTACAATACGAATATGTTGCCAAACTCTGAAAATAATTTAATAAACAAATGAAAACAAATGTTGCTTATAAAGGTCTCTAATAATATCTGTGTAATTACAATACTAAAATTGAACATAATAATTTAAAATATTTTAGAATTTTGTTATTTGAAAAAGGTTTAAGTTTTTTTTAACGTTATACTCAGTGATATATATTAGAAGTGTTACACCTAGAAAGAATAATTTTTTGGAAGTGATTTTTTGGCAACAGAATGAGTAAATTTAAAGCTAGTTATAGTAATCATTCCAAAGGTTTATCTTTCACAGTTCTTGCAAAAATAAGTTTAACCTTTTAGTTTTTGAATTTTTAGGTCAATCTGAATTGTGGCCTTTCGAGAAGTTGGTTTGTCTTATCGCGAAATTGCCCGCTGTGTTGATTCTACTGCAGTAACGGTAATGCGTGTGTTTCGAGTGTAGACTGTAGAAGCTAGAGGAACAGGAAACCGACCAACAGGTCAACCGAAGCATACCACAGAGTGTCAAGAAAGGCACTAGCTCAACTGCTATTCGATACCATTTTGCTACTACGCGACAACTAGGTGACCAATGGCTGGGAGAAGAAGGTCGATTTGTTAACTTTTTTATTACTGTTTACGGTTAGTGCTTTTTTTAAATGCGGAAATCGTTGTCAACGTTTGGACTGGTGCAAAGAGAACGGCAGGTTTGCGAGGCAGAATGACATAATATGATATTCATCAACAAATCGCGATTTTTGCCTAGGCATGCGTGATGGCCGTCGGAGAGTAAGACGTCGTCCGTCGTGGAGAGCGACGTGATATTAAATTTACTGTTGAGAGGCAGGTGCACATGACTGTTGGAGTAATAGTTTGGGGTTTGGGAAGCTATTGTAGCTTTGTAAGCTTTATATACGATTGTGTAGACGATTATTGTTTATCTTTTTATTGTTAGTTTGTTAAAAAATATTTAAATATGTAATAAAAAATTTTGATGTAGGTATTAATTATCGTGTAATAGTTATTTAACTAACAAGTTGGTTAATGAGGGCGATTAATAATCAGAACGTTATAACGTATGAGCGAAGCGAGTGCGCCTAATAAAGTAGAGATTATTATTTGCGAATTAACAAACAAGTTGATTACAAAACTTTTCGGTTGATCGTACTTTAGTTAATTAATAAAATACTTAAAAAAATATACAAAGTGCCATCTATCGGTCACTGGACAAATAAAAAGTAAGTATATACTAAGTGCAATTGAAATCCGAACACCTAGAAAAAATGATTGTTGAACGATGAAATTGTAGGGGTTTGTTTAGGAGGCCTTGAAAAGCAAACGATTAATATTTTGTAACAATTGAACAGCGTATAAGGGTGTTTGTAAAAACCTTACCGCTAAACCTTAAACACAAAAATGATAGTTTTTCGAATTGTGGTACGGCTTTATCGCTCTAAAAAAGATAGTATTAGATGCAGATGCCACTTGATGCAGAAATGCCCCGTAGAAGGCAAAACGCAAATTTTTCCCAGCTTTCCGCGTTTGAAGGGGGCCGCATTCTAGGGCAGCACGAACGTGGTGCTTTATTCCGCGAGATTGCTGCTGCTGTGGGGCGCAGTGTGTCAAGTGTAGTGGATGCATGGCGGGCATAGGCAGAGGAAGAACGGACACAGCGTGCTAGAGGAACAAGAGGGCTATTAGAAAAACTACCCAACGAGAAGATCGTCTTCTGCGACTAAGCGCTCTTTAGGGACCGACGCCGCACTGCACGGTCTGGGGCTGATGCATGGTTTGCAGCAGTAGGAAGGCTAATTTGATTCCGCACCGTATACCACAGATTGTGAACCATGTGCCTGAGATCTTACCGTTCACACTTGGTGCTCCCGCTGACCGAAAATCATCGTTGTCAACGTCGTGACTGGTGCGACGAACGGCAACAATGGGATGATGAATGGTATCACATTGCTTTCTCGAATGAATCCCAATTTTGTTTGGGAGGCCACGATGTTCGGCAACGGATCAGACGGATGCGTGGTGAACGTCGTCGTTTGGATCTGCCTATTGAACGCCACGTACACCGCACTCTTGGTGTGATGGTTTGGGGTGCCATTGTATTTGGTAGTAGGTCCGGTTTATTAATCATTTGTGGCAACATGACAGCCGAGCGCTATGTAAACGATGTGCTAGAGCCCATTGTTGTTCTTTATGTAAGAAGCATTGAAGACGGAATTTTGCAGCAAGACAACGCACGCCCTCATATCGCTCGTGCTTCTCGACGTTTTTTGGAGTCGGAAAATATCACGGTATTGCCTTAGCCACCAAGATCTCCTGATCTGTTACCAATAGAAAATGTGTTGGATTGGATGGGTCGCCATATCTGTGATTTACTCTACTCGTTTCTGTGTGAATTACAGAAGGCTTAATAAAGTGATGTGAAGAAAGATAGTTATCCTTTGCTATGGATCGATAATACTTTAAGCATATTGGTTGGTTCTCAGTTGTTTTAAACACTTGATAAGAAGAGTTCTGACAGGTTGCAATTCATTCTAAAGATAAGGAAAAAACGGCGGTGGACTCTATCAGTTCAACGTTATGCTTTTTGAACTACACAACGCATCAGCTACGTTTGAACGTCTAATGGAATCAGTCCTTTGGGGACTGACTTGGAGAACTTGCTTCCTGTACCTCGACGATGTTATGGTTATTGGGAAGACATTCGAGGAGCACTAGAAAAACGCAGAAGAAATCTTCAACTGTCTGAGGAACGCTAACCTTCAGCTCAACACCAAGAAATGTCATCAAAATTAAAATGTCATCAAAAAAAATCGCAGTCGTTTAAGAGTGTCCCCGACTGCAATATAAACATCAGTTGTGAAGTTTTTTTAACACTGTTAAATGTTGCTAGAGTAAGAGGAACAGAGTCGAAAGAAGATTTAAATAAAGAGATATATTTTAAGTTGGGCCAGACTTCAAGTTTTCAAATTCACCATCTAACAGAACATTTTGGACTTTTTTGATAACGTTGATAAAATAACTTATCTAAAATTACTAGGATTTTTTTAAATTTAACTTAATTTACTTAATTAACTTAGTTTTTGTTTCTCTAGAAATGTGGAAAGATTTTGAACGCTTGAACTAAGGTTATTTAATTGGTATGAGAAACAATAACAGAAAATTTGACAGAATATTTTACATTTTCCCGGAGGGGGAAAAGCGTATTTAAAACTTTTATTTAATAAATCCAACTCTGGAGTATAAGAATTTTGACCCTTGGGTGAAAATTGTGTTTATTAGAATTATAGAAAATTTTGAATTTTGTGGAAATTGTAGACGTCCAAATTTAAATATAAATGTTTGTGTTTCATTAATCTCGTTAACATAATTGTCTAGGTGACATTATAATTGTTTATAAACATTAACAATTTTTTCCAAAAGTTTGTCCTGAGAAAAATGGCAAATTTATCAGTTGGAAAAACTGCAACTAGTAAGAATTTCAAAGGTTTATTGCAGTTTTTATAACATTTCATTTCAGTTGCAGATAAAGATGACATAAAAGATGACTTAAAAAAAGACAAAATTTGTAATAAGAAAATTCTATTAAGAAGTAAAACGTGAGTGGTAAATTTGGTAATAAAAATAAATTCTCGTAATTAGTTTTAGTGTAAACCCTCGCGAAAAAAAATCTCCAGATATAAATACATCCCCAAATAAGACGCAACTTGATACTACTGTCATTGGTTCAGCAGTGAACAAGTCCTCGAGAAATTGTCAACCGAAGGAACAGGGCTTTAACCCTGGCAAAAAACAGACGACAGAGAAAAATGCAATCTCAAGAACAACACAAGTTCATAGGACTGTCATTGATTCAGTGGTTGACAAGTTCTCGAGAAATTGTCAACCGAAAGAACAGGACTTTTTCCTTATTGAAAAGAAACACAGCGAAATGATACCGTCAGAGGCTCCTGACAGGTATATTTTACTTTATTTTTAGCTTTTTTTTCTGAATTTATTCCCGATCTATCTAGCTTTTCTGGGAAAGCTTAAGTGCAGTTGTGACAGCTATGTTGAAAGCTTCTATTTTTTATTTTGAGTAAACTTGTTGGTCTCGTTTCAACATTTTTCATTTCTCTCTACTGTTTTCTTCATTTTCCTGAGACATCTTTTTTTTTGAGAGAAGATTTTTGATCTTGTCTAATTTATTTGCTCGCCATTTTCACCTTCTATAAGGGCCAGTTGTATAAAAAAGAATTACATTTTTAACTATTTTTATTTTTACATTTCTGAAGAGTAAGTGTAAAATCAAAACGCCCTAATTCTGAATTTTTAATTCTGGTACAACAGCAATTTAATTTAAGGTTTCTTAAACACTTTTTTTAACGTTAAACTATACTTTTATACAATTATGCCTAAGTGTATATTATTTTATCGGCTTTTCGATTTTTCTGATGTTTAATCATTTCTATATAAGGTTGGCCCAACAAAAACAAATAGGCAAGTTTTGAGTATTTTACACTATTTTTTTGAAAATCGCTTAAACAGGCTAATTTTGTTTGCAAGAAGGACACATATTTAGGGTAATATCAACACTGATAGTGCGCTCTCTTAACAGGGTGGTTACCACCTTCAAAGTTTTAAATAGCCAGTGAAATCAAATGGCACATAATAGGAAAAGAAATTATTTTTAACGGTGTTTTGTTTTGGAAAATGGGTTAGGTAGTTTCAGTGTAATTACAAATTGAAAATTTCAAAAGTGAAGCCAATATTTAAATATATTTTAATTTTCTAATATTTTTTTTTTTAAAGAACAAAAAATGGTGTGTATTTTACTGTCTTTTATGACTGTTTTTCATAAAATTTATATTTACGATTTTATTCAGTTTGTTGAAAGTCATAGTAAATCTTTTTTTACTAATAGCTGTGATATTTTTTATGTTTATCAATTAATAACATTATTTTTTGTAGCTGAGATAGTAAAACATGCATTTTTTAGCATTCTTTCGTACAAAAATTATAAAAAAATTATATTATTGTCAAGAATAATTTAATCAAGAAAAATAATAAGATACTTTTAAAAATCTTAATTTATAATGGCCTTATCCAATTCAAAAACAGAACACTGTTATAAAGAAAATTTAATTACCTTTTCAACGATTACTACCCGATCGTATTATTTTTTATTTAAAATTTTAAAGAGGGATCCACCAGGGTTTTAAGTTTCTACAGACTTGAATGAAAAGTCAACATTCAAAAATATACACATATATTTTATTTAATCGCAGCATTTTGTTAAACAAAGATTAGACCAGGTTTCTCTAGTGCTAAAATTTTTATTTATTATATCTTTATTTTAAAATATTTGTTTAAAATATCGCTATTTTATGTATGAATCAAATTTTATTCAAATTTATTTTTAAAAAAATATTAAAATGTAACATTAGAGAAACCTAGATTTATATCTTTGTACAATCTAATCCTATCTTAATTTTTTCAAGTATTTTTATTTAATATTAATCTTCTGGCTGGATAAATAAATAATTTATGTTTTAGTTCGTTTATAGTATACTGATTTTTATTAGAAAAACAAAGTAAAAGACAGAATAAAGAAGTTTCTCACTAAATTCAAGGCAGCGATGTAAGTTTAAATTCTTAAAATGTTAAAATTTTAGTATTTTTCTTGATAATTTTTTAAAAACAAATTTGAGAGCGTTGTGTAGTCATGGTAGTAGTGACTTAAAAAAATTTATTTCTCACAAGTGACTTAAACGGTTTTTTATCATACTAGTAACTTATAGGACATATAACTTATCTAAAATGAGTATAAATATGTTTTTTTTATATAGCCGTTGGATAAAAAATGTAATTGTAAAAGTTGTATTATACACCGATGAGTGGTGGGATTCGCATGTGCAGGGAAGCATTTTTTGACCTATGTATATTTATTATAACTTTTTTTTGTTTTAAAGTGTAGAATACTCGTTATAAATACAATTAAGAGACACCCCTGCATAAATACAATCATGGTGACAGTTTGAGTTTGAATTTGTTGAACGGCTTATCGAAAAATTCTATAAATAAATACAGTGTATTCCCAAATTCTTTTACAAGCAGTGCCCAATCATAGTCCCCAGTACAACGCGTCCTGAATTTTTTTTGATACATACAAATGTAAAACTTTGTAAGTGCCTTTTTTGCAACGAGTCCGACAAACTTTTCTAATAGGAAACTTTTGGCGCTGCTGCGTTTTCAAGTGCCCGATTAAAATTAATTTAAAAATAGGGGTCAACTTGTCCGACAAAAAACATGCTGCGTATGGGATGTCCCCCACAGCGAAAATGTCGATATGACGTCACTTTGACTCCCCGTATATACAAGTTTGATTTTTTGAAATTTGTTTGGTAAAATTAGTTTAAAAATAGTGGTCAACTTGTCTGACAAAACTCATGCTGCGTATGGGGTGTCCACCACCCCGAAAATGGAAAATGTCGATATGGCGTCACTTTGACTCCCCGTATATACAAGTTTGATTTTTTGAAATTTGTTTAGCAAAATTTATTTAAAAATTGTGTTCAACTTGTTCGACAAAAATCATGCTGCGTATGGAGCGTTCACCACCCCGAAGGTGTCGGTAAGACGTCATTATTATCTCTCATCCCCGTACATGTAGCTTTAAATTTAATATTTTTCGATTTAAAATAAAGTACCGATTGTAAAAAATATGTGTCCGACAAATACACCCTGAAATTGAATCGGTTATTGCTAAAATCGCAAAAGTCACACAATTAGAATTTTTCAGGAATCAATAAAAATTTTGTTTAATTTACAAATAAACGAGTTTTAAAGAACTTTTTTGGGCTCAATATAATGTTTGTGGTTTAAAAGATTGAAATGTCGAATAACCTTTACAGTTTATCAATATTAATGATAACAAAATTTAATAAAACTGTTCTTGACTTATGTTGTTTTAACAAGAAACAGGCTTATTCTTAAAAATTACACTTGAACATTAACATATTAACATGTCATGTGTTTTAATTTTTCATGTTTTATTATCTTTAAGGTAAATTATTATATTCTCCATCATTCAACATTTGCAATTAGCTAGATAATAATGTTCTAATAAAATAGCATATGCTCTTACAGAATGCTATTTTGAACTTGTTTTAAATCATCTAATTTTTTTCTATTAATGATCATTCTCAAATTATAAATAAGCTTTGGCTGATGGAATAAAGCAGAAGTTGAGAGTTTTTTCATTAGTATGTTCAATAAATCGTTAATACCAAAACAATGAACTTACAATTGCCGTAAACAAAAAAAAAATGTTTTATTTAGGTATATGTGGCAATGGTAGATTTTAAATCTTAATTAATGTTATAGCTGCAACTGCTGCTGCTCTCGTTTTTTTCATAGATTATGAACTGATGATTTTTTTTATAATTTTTTTTTGGAACATCTTTTGTATTTCATTAACTTAACGACTAATAAATGTTTTGCATTTTCTGGTAAGTGTGATTGTCTTATTTTTGTTGTTAGTTTGTCGCAAATTATACTTATGTAGACTTGTGTGTCTAAATCGATTTAGTAGTGTATGTAAAAACTACTTAACTCACTGACTTATGTTGTTTATGCCCTGATAGTCTATAACGCCGCGGTATTATTTTGAAGAGGAAGGAATGTAGTGACTGACGTGATTTTTAGCCAGAATACGTATCTACCTTTAATAAGGAAGCGTTTACAGCAAAAAAGCATATGTGAAAAAAATGTGATTTATGTGGTTTTTGAAATGGCCGATTCAATTGTAGTGGTTTAAGAAACTTATTCCTGGGTATCTTAATCAGATATACTATCAATTTATCCACCTTAAAATATGTATATTACAAAAATTACACATGACATATTAGTGATGATGTACGTTCTCCAACGAAGCCAAGAAACAGATTTTTAATTTTCCAGATTTTCTGATTGAAATTATTTTATAATTGTAATTTTAAACGACAAATTTTATGTCAATCTAATATATTTAAATAATTAAATATTAAATACGTGAATATTTAAGTTTATTCAGTCAGAAATTGACAAAAAGAAGTTTACCATTATTAATTCTTTTTTCTTCACATTTTTTTGTCGGACTGACTATTTAACTCAATATATTTGTCGGACAAGTCGATATTTGCATTTAGAATACTATTATCTATCATTGTTATTTTTGTCCGACATGTATGTACGGAGAGACATAATGACGTCATACCGACATCTTCGGGGTGGTGGACACTCCATACGCTGCATGATTTTTGTCGGACAAGTTGACCACTATTTTTAAATTAAATTTACTAAACAAATTTGAAAAAATCAATTTTGTATATACGGGGAGTCAAAGTGACTTCATATCTACATCTTCGGAGTGGTGGACACCCCATACGCAGCTTGATTTTTGTCGGACAAGTTGACCACTGGTTTTAAATTAATTTTATTAAAAAAAAATTAAAAAATCAAACTTGTATATACGGAGAGTCATAGTGACATCATATCGACAATTTCGGGAATCGGGCATTTGAAAACGCAGCAGCGCCGAAAGTTTCCAATTAGATAAGTTTGTCGGACTCGTTGCAAGAAAGGCACTCACAAAGTCTTACATTTGTATGTATCAAAAAAAAATTAAGGACGTTGTACTGGGGACTATCATAATCATAAAGTCAAAATCTAACAAAGAATGAAGAAAAGTTTATATATTTTTCAGTGAAATTGACTCAAAATTTCTTTTTATCAACTGCATAAAATATATAGTGGAAATATTTAAGTAGGTTTATTTTACAGTTAACATTTTCTAGAAGTTTTTTTAAACAAGTTAGATATTTCTCAAAATTTCGGGTATATGATTCTGCATTGCTTGTAAACGAATTTAAGGACACTTTATATGTGTATATTATTTTTTTATAGAGAGCTGGAATTGTATTCTAGTATGAACCATCAAACTCATCAAAACCCAATCGAAGAAGAAGACAACGTTCTTAAGCAAGAAAAACCAGTAGAGTGTCAAGCATCATCTTGCAGGTTTGACATAAAATATGTATTTTAATTTTTGTGCAACCGATTGCAAGATTCATTTTCGCGGCCGTTATCACTAGGAGCGACCGCAAAGTAAAATAAAAAATTACAGTTACACAAAATTAACAATTTTTCACAAGTTTTTTAAGCAGGTTAGATTTTTCAATAATTATTTTTTAAGTTAGCATTAATGTTCTTTATTACTCAGCATTGCTTGTAAACTATTTTAGAGACACTTTGTATGTTTAAATTATTTTTTATAGAGAACTGGAACTTAATTCCAGTGTGAACCGTCAAAGTCCAGTTGAAGAAAAAGACAGCGTTCTTAATCAACGAAAACCATCAGGAGTGGGTCAAGTGCCATCAACATCCAGGTTTGACATAAAATATTTTAATTTTTGTGCAATTGATTGCAAAATTTAATTTCGCGGACGTTCTCACTAGGAGCGACCGCAAAATAAAATAAAAAATTACGATTACACAAAAAACGTTAACAATTTTCCACAAGTTTTTTTAAACAGGTTAGATTTTTCAACCATTTTTTTAAGTATGTATTATGTTCTTTATGATGACTATGCATTGCTTGTAAACTATTTTAGGGACACTTTGTATGTTTACATTATTTTTTATAGAGAACTGGAATTCAATTCAAATATAAACCGTCAAAGCCCTATTGGAGACGAAGACAGTCTTTTTAATCAACAAAAACCACCAGCAGTGTCTGAAGTGCCATCAACATCCAGGTTTGACATAAAATATTTTAATTTTTGTGCAAGCAATTGCAAGATTTAGTTGTCACTAGAAGCGACTGCAAAGTAAAATAAAAAAAATACGATTACACAAAATACGTTAACAATTTTACGTTAGGTTTTTTTTTAACTTTTTGCAAGTTAGATTTTTTAGTCATATTTTTAAGTATGTACGTATTAGTGTCCTTTATGACTCTGCATTGCTTGTGAAATAATTTTAGAGATACTGTTTGTATACATAATTTTTTTTAGGAATGTGGTTCAAAACAAAGACAGATTGGATGAGAAGTTCGACGATCTGGAAGTCTGTAGATGCACATACGAAACTTACAGGTTTGAGATAAAAAAAAAATGTGCAACCGTCCGCAAAATTCGATTTTACAGCCGTTGCTACTAACAGCAGCCGCAATGTAAAACATTACGGTTGCACTAAAAACATTGTGTATACCAAATTTTTTAACGTCTTTAAAATTTTTCTATAAAAACATCAAAGAATAATCATTATTTAACATTTTAGTGCACTGAATTGGACAGACCCAGAAAATATTATGAGATGTTTGCACAGGAGAAAAGCTCACACATTTCCGAGTCTCAGTAACCCTGACCTTGAATCTTATTGTGAAAATTGTAACGCACCAAGAAAACGGCCAATAACTAGCATCTGTACGTTTTTTTATATACAAAAATCAAAAAAATATTATTATTATTATTATTTTTAGACAATCGTCGTTTGTTAATTGTCATCATTCTTGGTGCTTTCAGTGGTATAATATTGGCATTCTTTGTCGTCTGGACACTTTTCTTAAATTTGAAATTTTTTTTTATGGACGAACCTGAAGAATATTTCTTGTTTCATACAATAGAAAACTCTTTTGGAGTTATTGTAAACGTGAGGGAAGTTCTGGATGGATTTTGGCGAGCACTGCTTGCAACGGTAAGAAGAAAAAGTTATTACATTAGTTGAACTTTTTGTTTTAGATCGGTGCTGTTTTCTAAAGTGTACAATTTCTGGGTGGGGGTTTAATTAAAACAAATCAAATATGTAATGTCTATAGGATCTAATAAAATTTATTGTTATAAGTAAAAATGTATTTATGTCAAATTGAATCCGACCTAAGTTTGTTTACGAACGTATAGTCGATTTCAGATTAATGTACAGGGTCGGCGCTAGGTATTTTACCGCCCGAAGCGAAGCTCAAATTTGCCGCCTTTAGAAAATGAGACAAGGCAATTTTTTTGAGGAATAATAATACAAATAACAATTTTTTTTTAACAATTTTAGTCTTCTTTTTGATAATGTCCAGGCGCCACGCGGTAATTAAATTTTCGAGCTATATCGTTCAATGGTTAATGGTTATACTCGCATAAATAAGACAGTTAAAAAATTTTGCAATAAAATTTGCCGCCCGAAGCGACCGCCTCGTTGCTTCGTACCTAGCGCCGCGCCGGCCCTGCTAATGTATGTACCATCGAAGACCAAAAATGTTGAAACAAATCGAGAATTAGAAAATGTCAAAAATGATTAAAGTTCATACCAATTATATTAGGTTTTTATTCAACTTCAACAGTAACTGCAGATTTTCTCGAATAAACTTATTGATGTAATAACTGCATCAAAATATCTTTATTATTAACCCCGATATAGAAAAAACAAGTGAATGACAGATATTTTTTTACCGCACAATAATTAACCCCTTAACGAGGAAAAGACACTTAGAGTTGCTAGATGATATCATAGATCCTTCCATTGTAGATGCAAGTGAAACAAATCACACGTTAAACCCCGATGAAGTATACTTTCAGCAGGATGGCGCACCACCTCATTATTTTAGACGCTTGAGAAAGTATTTAAACAACAGGTACCCAAACAAATAGATAGGTCGGAGAAGTAGCATCGAATGGTCGGCCAGATCGCCAGATTTTAAACAGTTAATTTAAGTTAATAAATATTACAGCAAACATCCGTTTATCAATTATTTTACTTTGTACCTCTGCTAATAATAAGAATATTTTGTTGAATTTTTTGTGACGCATTTTCTCTGTCTTTACCTTTCATTTGAGATACCACAAATGGTATAGTGCTATTAAAGTTTGTAGAGGTTGGGGTGCTAATACTCTAACACTTACAGACCAAATAACATACCCATCCTACTTGCCCCTTGATACTGTCAAAACGGTTTCTTCCTTATTTTTTTTATCTTTATCTGTTTAAAAGTTATTAGTAGTAGAAGTTTTCAATGTTACACCTTGTATGTTATGACTAAGCTTCGGAGCTAGAGAGTCTTGATTAAACGACCAGGTAATTAACCCGTGTAATCCAGCGGGTTGCATGTTATTCATTCAACTGGTCTACTGGTCAACTGGTGTAGACCAGTTGAATATATAATATGCAACCCGCTGGATTACACCAGTTAATTACCTGGTCGTTTAATCAAGATTCTCCAGCACCGAAGCTTAGTTATGACCACGAAGCAAACATTCACCTGGCGTTTTGTCGAGTGTTTTAAAGTAAAATTTAGTTTTACATCCTAGCTCAGTGGCTCTCAAAATTTGGACCAAAATTTCCTAACAATTATTTGGAAAAATTATACAGTTTTAGTATACAGAAGTTTTATTTTTTTAATTTTTTTGCTATTCTGTACCTATCTTTAACTTTTTGCTAAATCATTTCTTTCCACCCATATAAAAAACAGTTTTTATCCGGTATTTAAGACACTGCTTGTGCTTTATCTGTAGCAATTTAAAATTACCGTAAAACAAGGAGCGAATTCAAAGCTTTTTTTATCAAAAATTAGAAGTTGATAACAAAAAGCAGAATGGTATGTCTTTAAAAAATGTCTAATTTACAATACCAAACACAAAATTTTTTGGTAAATAAATAACATATTTGAGTGTATATTACTGAAGCCTTTTTATCAACAAAAAAAATATTTGTCAGCTTAATATTCTAAACAATTTTTTTATTACTTTTTTAACATTCTATGAACACCACTAGATCGATTAATTTTTAAAAAAATAGCTTGATTAAATTTTAGGCAAATAACGCAGACCTCTAAGGGTTTGTGGTACGAAAAAAAACATGGAAATGTAATCACTTTCTCGCTATTGGCAGTTTGTTAAAAAAATATTTCATAAAATTATAATGTATTAGGTATGTACTTATCTTGTAAAAGAAGTTTAAACGGTAAAGAGTTGATAATTTTAAACACGTCTAGTTCAAATTTTTAATAATCAATAGTAAAAAAATAGATATAAAATTGTTGTAAGCATTCACCTTGAGGACAAATCATCGCATTTTTTTTTCTAAAACCCGAAAACACGACCGTCTCACATCGAGTGTCGATGCAAACTGTCCTGTCCGACTGTCTGAGATCTCGAATTAAACCACAGATTTAGATTAACAGAGTTTTTTTCAACATTATTATTACATTTTTAAAATTTTATGTCAAAAAACTGTAGGACAAACCTACTCATTTTCTAATATCTATTTACCAAAACTAACAAAAATTTAAACTTAATATTTTTTAAAAGTCATCTAGTATTATGCTAGCAACTTAAAGACAGGCGAGGCGGTGTTTTGAATCTCTATTGGTTTCAATTTTCGGTCTCTTTTATTTTTGGACCATTTTGTGACAAAATCTATAATCGCGTATAAAATAATAAGATCTTATATTAAAATCCAAATATTTTATATCTAAATTTGTTTAGATAGAATATACGACCCCGGAACTGGTATTTATTTAACCGCGATAACAACCCAACCCCTTTGAGAACAGATGTATACTCAAAATATTTAAAAGTGGGCTGATTTTTTAAGACCCTTGTATAAACCAAAGAATAGTCATTGTTCAATTTATGGAGAGGCAAACCACTGTAAAGATATATCTTGATTTATGACAGTTCCCTCCGCCAGATAAATATATTTTTGAAACGGTGGGTGGTACCTATATACAAGGAAATTAGGGAACAAAAGGCTTCTTATTTTAATCATTTAAACGTGTAATTACAGAAATAACGAAATTTTCGACTACCTATAAAATTTATCTTGCTATGAAAAATTATACTTATCTGAAAGAGTTTGTTGGTATTTTTAGATTTTTAGCTTTGTTTTTATATTATTAAAGTTTATTTCAGTGAATAAAAAAGTTACTTAAATAAACAATTTTTTAATTCCGTCGCACAGTGTAACATGTTGAAATACGTTGAAGTACGTATAAACCTCGGTATAAACATACAAAAATTCTATCTAAACTTAAGTTATGAAACCTACGTTTATAGGGTATATTAAATAGGGTATTTAATGAGAGAGAAAAAAAAACAATAAGGAGAATTACGACTAGTGCAAAAAGAAGAACAGAAATAGATTCTAGAAGAATTTGAGAAAGTAGATTCTATAAAAAATTGTAGAAAAGACGACCTAATGATAAAAAAACTTAGAAGATTAATACTTGTGTATGTTGTACAAAAAAAAACAAATAGAAATTTTAAAAACGTAGTTTAGATAATTCTAAAAAAACTAGGTATAGATTCTAACCCTACGTATAACACAAAATAAAGAATTATAAAACCAACGATTGGAAGAGAAGAAAAAAACAACGAAAACAAACGATAAGAGAAGATTTAAGAAGTTGAAACGGTCAATTGGGAGGTCCTGGAGGAACAAAATTCTATGCATATTTAAAAAACATTATTTGGAAAAAATAAGAATAAAACTACTTCTAAAGAAAAAAAGTAAAGTTAAGAATAGTAAAAAACCAAGAAAAATTTTAGATTAATAAATGAATAATCCCTCGAGCTGGATACTGAGAAAAGTCTTGGTAGAAACAGAGCAATTACAATAATTTTTGCTTCAAACATCCAAACTTCTCTATTTTATAAAGTTTTTAATAGAATTTAGGAGCTGGAGAAAACAGTTTGTACTGTGTTTTTATAAAAATTGCAGTAAATATTTATTTTTGTAATAATCGTCGCCTTTGGCTTCCAAAGTGTACATATTTGATAATCTTTCCATCCAAATAAAGAGAAACGTTTTATTGTTAGTATAAAAGACAATTTCTCGCGAGCGTTTAATTTTTTTTTATAAACAATGCAAAAACATTTTTTATATTAGTAGTTTTTCGGCTCACAAAGTACGTTTAAAACTGTATGGTTCATCGAGCGGCATGAAGAAAAAAAGGTTTAAGTATAGACGGGACATTTTGCAATAGTCCTATTTATAGAAGTCTTTTTTAGACTTTTATTTTTGCTTTTGTTTCTTTACTACTACCGTTTCAGAGCTTATTAGACCTTATTAACCCAAAAAAACATTAAAAAAGACAATTTTTTACAAACAAATAAACGGAAATACCAAACATAAAACATAGAATTTTGGGAAACTTTATATTTTTTCAATTTTAATACAAAAATTGAGTTAAAAATTGATGGTCCTTCGAGCAAGATATTAAAAAAAGTCTGAGATTGGAAGAGGCAATTTACAATAATTCTCGTTTCCGTCTTTCAAAAATGTATATTTTAAAATTTTTAATAGAATTTAGGAACCAAAGGTAACAGTTTTTATTTGTTTATAATAAACCTTGTAGACACATTTGTTTTTGGAATAATTATCGCCTTCGGCTCCTAAATTGTTGCTTGAAAAGCCGAATGTAAAAAAAAACAAGAGCCTATCTAAGAGAAGAGTTCTAAAGACTATAGTAAGATGGTAAAAAAAATTAAAAATCAATCCTCCTCGTTTTTCAAAAAAAAATATGAGAACACTGTTTTAGAGCAAAAACTTTTACATTGTAAATGGCCAAATATATATGCTTGAAAATATTGTCATAAGGTGACCAACCATCCGCGTCCTCCCTTGGGGAGGACGGTCCTGCTTTGTAAGCTATTTCCTGCTCTTAAAAGTGTCCTCCTAAAAGTCCTTTTTTTTGTTAAAAATATATTATTAAAAGATGATACATTGATAAAAAATATTCACTTAGTTCAGAAGTGCTCATTTAAATAACAATTAATTAGTATAAGGTTCTTCAACAATTTTTTTTATTCACATTAGGTATTAGATTTTTTTTATTGTACATTTATCATTTGAGTCGTTTCAAAACCGGCCATCTCCATTGAGCAAAATTTTTCAGGAGAGATAAAAAACGTTTGACACAAAGGCCGTTGAACAAATAGATTTTATCTTATTCAAAAATAGAAGTACTCGTACTTAGAGAGTAGAATTTGAGAAACCACACTTTGATTACATTGACTTAAATTTACAACCTCTGGTAATTTTTTAAGTTTTGGAACAAACTTTGGATTAGGCCGGTTTTCGAACAAACTGAAATGGAGATAAACGGATATGAAACAAAATGTCTCTTAAGAATCGTTTTTTTGATTATTTTTGTTCGCTTATTAGATTTGAAAGCATAAAATATAAAAGAGGTACATTTCTATCCACAATTTTTAGTCATTACAATTTTATATAAAGGGAGCAAATTCAATTTTTACATATAAGAAATAGGTACGTTAAGTCTTGGGTATTTCTTGTATTTTGAGCTAAACATATATTTATAAAAAATATTACAATATTCTCAAATTATTTGAAACATTTTTTTTTGTTGCATTTAGTTAAAAAATAATTGCACACTTCTGCACGTCATACATTATTTTTTTAAGGGTACTTGTCTAAAGTTAATTGTTAGTTAAAAGTGTGAGGTCTACTCACACTTTTTACTTAATAATTTTTTTTGCAATACTTTGCGTGTTTATAAGTTATATTTTTTATAGATGCGTGAAAATGAAAATATTGCGTTAGGAACTTTACGATTTATTAACAAAGTACAATATTTAAGTCAAAAATTGTAATCTTTTCCATTGCATACTAGACAAAACAAAAATTAGATATTTTTAGCGTTTATTCTTTATAATTTGTTAATATTCTTCATTTTTATAAAACAATTTTGCCCGTCCAATATACAGTGCTCAACAATTGAAATGGAACACTCTAAAATTTTAACAAAATTTTGTAACTCCTGGAAAAATTTATTAATTGAGTTGATCTTTTTTTTCTGGGTAGCTCATTTCTTATACTTTAAGATGTTTAATATAGCGTTTTTTGTAAATTTTTAGTTTAAGTGTTACAGGGTCAAAGACTAGCCTTGCAAAAAACGAAAAGTTTAGATTGCTCCCATTTTAACAAAAAAAAATTTTGGATTTTTTAATGGGTCCCAGATGAGCGCTGGATTTTGATACAGTTTTACAGATTTTGAGCTAAACTTATAAATTAAAGCAATAATCTCAAAAAACTGTTTTTGCGTATTAAGCAATAATTTTTTTAATTGATGTAAAATTTAAACGGTAGACATACTGTTAACATTTTGTGTAGAAAAAAACTTCCGACGATGACCAAATTTTTAAACAGCTCCAAATTTTAGTTTGATATAAGACGGATAAAAATTTAAAGGTGTATTTAGACTTAACTTGTTTTTTGTATCTCAACATCCTTGTAGCATTACTTTACTTAGTATTAGTCGGTAATTAGATCCGATTCTTAAAAGCATATTTTTTGGAAAAAATCGAAGCTTTTTCTAACTTAAACAGCTCGTTACTACGATACGGACGTTACTGTTAGCTATCTACAATTGTTTCATTACAAACAAGCCATTTAGATGAGCAAAAGTTTTAATTTTTTTCTAAAAACATGGCTTCAAAGATCGTATTTAAGCACCATCTTAAATTGAGTAACCTAATGCTACAAGGGTCTTGAGATTTAAAACACAAGTCAAGTTTCTAAACACACGTTTAAATTTTTATCAATGTTTCATTAAACTAAAATTCGGAGCTGTTTAAAAATTTGGTCATCTTCGGAAGTTTATTTTTACACAAAATGTTAACACTATGTTTACCGTTGCCTTTCAAAATTTAAGTTTGAACTTTTATCTATAGAATAATCCAAAAAGAGGTAAAATTTTACATCAATTAACAAAATTATTGCTTAATGCGCAAAAAACAGTTTTTTTAGATTATTGCTTTAATTTATAAGTGTAGCTTAAAATTTGTAAAACTGTATTGAGGGCTTAATCCAGCGCTCTTCCGGAACCCATTAAAAAAATCCAAAAATTTTGTTTGTTAAAATGGGTGCAGTCTAAACTTTTCGTTTTTTGCAGAGCCTGTCTTTGACACCCTGTATAACATAAACTACAAGTTTACAACAAACGCTATATTAAACATCTTAAAGTATAAGAAATGTGCTACCCAGAAAAAAAAGATCATCTCAGTTAATAAATTTTTGTAGGAGTTACCTACAAGAATTTAAACTTTGTTAAAATTTTAGGGTGTTCCATTTTAATTGTTGAGCACTATAAATTCTAACAAATCTTTCTCAACCTCAAAAATTATGCTTTTATAATTATTAATATTATAACAATATCAATGTCATCACTATCAACAGTATTAAGACGCATTACTACAATGAAAACCTATGGAGATGGCCGCTTTGGAACGAATCAAATTTTCTGATACTTAAAAAATATGCGTTATAGTTAGTTTTTGTTCAAACCTTTTGACCACAAGATGTAAAAGTGTTTAAAATATTTTTTTGAAATAAAAGTAATTTCATAAAAAACAAAGATGGCCGATTTTGGAACTAAACGATTCATATTATGGTGTATTATTGTTCCATTGAATAAAATATTTTTTTAATGATGTTTTATTGTGTCCTCCTTTTCATTCTAAATAAGTTGGTCACCTTCGCTGTCGTACATCGTGTATCTTAAAAATAATGTTATTTGAAAACAAAAAGTTCTACAGGTTGTACCTCAAAAACTATTAACATTTGTATAAGGCAAGTTGGGTTATTTAAACTTCATTTATTATGTACATACTATAGGTGGTTAAATTTCCCAAACATACTTAAAAGTCACCCTGTATATGTAATCTTAACAAACCGACAACTTGCAAAAAAATTCTAGTAACTTTATTGCAAACTCAATCAGTATTTGTTGATCACGTTGTATTATTATTATTATTATTTTTTTTTGAATAAATACAGGATGTCTCACGAACGAGTGCACATAATTTAACCAAAGATTAAGAAGTAATAATTAATTGACACATATTTTTTATTTTTTTCCAGAAAAATTCATCTGCAGAACTACACTCAACCGCAAAATTAACCGGACACTTGATTTTTGTCCCATAAATTTGCGAAAACGCTTTCTACATTGATTTTATATGGCTACACATAAAAAACAACTAAAAGAAAGGATATTCGAGTTTTTTGGGTTAACCCCTATCACGCAGATTACTTATTGTACCTATTTTCTTAGGCGGTTTCCAATCAGAAAGGTTTTGTTTGTTTTACACGTCTGTCAAATTTGTGTCTATAGCTGGTTCTGGTTTGTTTAATTTGGCTTTTTGGGAAAGAGATTTGTTGTAGAAGCGATTTATATTGTAATGAGTCACGAAGAAGCTGTTGCTTTACATAATGATAGACGCAGCATACGATTTATTGCAAATGTGCTTGGCTTTCCTAAAAGCACGGTATCCGATGCAATACAAAGGTCCAGGGCAATTGGTTCCTATTCCAAAAGACCTGGACAAGGCAGAAAACGAGTAACAAATGAAGTGGAAGACCGATTTCTTCGATTACAAATGTTGCGAGAACGGACTCTTCCTGCTACAGCTTTGGCCAGGAGACTGGCGGATGTTCATGGGACCATGATTTCTCCTGAGACTGTTTTAAGAAGGTTGAAAAAAAAAACAATTTGACATCACATCCACCTGCTACTGGCCCTAAGTTGAACGCAAAGCATCGCAGACAGCGATCGGAATTTGCGCGAAATGATGTTGATTGGAATATGGACAAATGGGGCTCCGTTCTCTTTACGGATGAGTCGCGTTTCACTAGGTATTCACCTGATCGTCATCAACGAGTATTTAGACGCCCAGAGGAGAACGGTATGCCCAGTGTTGCTTTGCGCCTAGAGTAGCATTTGGTGGTGGAAGTGTAATTGTATGGGGAGGGATTTCTTTGGATGCTCATACAGCTCTTGTAACGGTGTGGAGAGGTAGCATTAACGCTGACTGGTACATTAGGGAGTGTTTACAAGAGCATGTGGTTCCTTATGCGCCATTTGTAGGGGAAGAGTTTCTCTTAATACACGACAATGCGCGTCTTCACACAGCCCAGATTACGCGTCAGTACCTTCACGACGTTAATGTTCAGGTGCTAAAGTGGCCACCCATGAGCCCTGACCTAAACCCCATTGAGCACATATGGGACAACCTGGGGAATAGAATTAGGCAGAACTACGGCGAGTTTCATACAACAGTTGAGCTGGAACAGGCGTTGCTGAATGAGTGGGAGCTAATAGCCCAAGATGAGATCGCAGACTTGATTGCAAGTATGCCTCGACGAATGAGAGCTGTAATTCAAGCGCGAGGAGGAAATACTCGCTACAAAAACCATTTTTTTTGCAGTTTTCTTAATTTTGTTTTGCGTTGTTTTGTTACTTGAAATCTAATTTTTGTTTAATTTGTAAATAAATATTTATTTTTGAACATTATTAATCAAAATTATTTTGATTTCAATTTAAATGTTCTTCATTGCACATTTTCAATTAAAATTATTTTGATTCAAATTTTCATCACTGAAATTTTTCCAAAAAACTTAGTGTCCGGTTAATTTAGCGGTCGAGTAGCCCCCAAAAGTCGCCGCAAAAATACACTTTATTTTTTTATGTAATAATGTACTTGCTCGATTTTGATGAAACTTAGTATACGCTTTCTGTATTAGATAGCCACCCTACAGTGTAAATTGTAGTATTGTAGGACATTTTAAAAAAAGGCTGCGAAGGCTTCCTTGACACAATTTGCTTCATAACTTTGTAAGACAAATTAGTCTAACGTTGACATTACTACTGTTTGAAAGTCCATTCAATTTAGAAACTTTTTTGTCTCTTACAAATTTTTCGTAAAACGCACCATTTTAGAACGAGGTTTAATGAAGCCCCAATAAATTGGGCATCTAGGTCTCCAGATTTATAAATCCTTTGGATTATTTTTTGTGGAGAAAAACGAAGAGATGAGTTTATACGATGGAAGTTAACGATGTGAACATTTTAAGCCAACGGATTTTTAATGCTGCGCAAGAACTGAACAATACTCCTCAAGTCCTCACACATTAACGGCTGCAGTGAACAGTTTGCAGCGACGCGACGTATACAATTATGTATCAATAACAATAGACAACAACAACATTTTGAACAACTTTGATGATTTCGTTATTTTACTTTTGTATTTTGTTATGTCACTTTTTCTTTTTTAGGTACCTTCAATTTATTGTATTATTTTTGTTGATACTCCTAAACTTAGTTCTAAAACGGTGCGTTTTACGAAAAATTTGTATGAGACAAAAAAAAATCTAAATTGAATGGACTTTCAAACTGTAGTAACGCCAACTTTAGACTAATTTGTGCTACAAAGTTATGAAGCAAATTGTGTCAAGGGGGCCCTTGCAGCCCCTTTTTAAAATGTTCTACAATACTACAATTTACACTGTAAGGTGGTTATCTAATACAGAAAGCGTATACCAAGTTTTATCAAAATCGAGCAAGTACTTTATTAGTTAAAAAAAATAAATAAATAAAGTGTATTTTTGGGGCGATTTTTGAGGGCTAATAATTCTGTAAATAAATTTTTTTGGAAAAAAATAAAAAATATGTGTCAATTAATTTTTACTTCTTAATCTTTGGTTAAACTATGTGCAGTCGTTCGTGAGACACCCTGTATATTTATTTTTGAAAAATCTTTTTTTTTTTTGAAAAAGGCATGCCTTAAAAGTGTCACACAATACAAAGTCTAGAAAATAAAAAATTTCAAGAATAAATTTTATCACTTCAATAAACATTATCAGCTTGGGTGAAAAGTAATAAAAATAAATTTCCAAAGTCAAATTAGCAACAGATTAATTGGTTAAATTCCAAATCAGCTATCACTAATCACTGTAAACAACACTGACGTGTCCTAATCCAAAAATTTGCGAAAAAGGTCCCTTTCTCTGAATCTAACTCAAGTCCAAATCTAACCTAAAAAATCAGGAAGTCAGGAATATTCTAGTTTGGTTTTTACACGTTACGCCACTGTTTCGGAACATTCACGAACGCTTTCGTCAGATTAGTGACCTGTACCAATCAGAAACAGCCAACGAAAGAAATTTCAGCCAATCAGAAAGCAGAACTTTCAAACACAATCCAATCCCGCATTCCCACGACAAATTCTAGATTTATATTCGGCGTGTCAAAAATTTTTAGTCAGTTGTGTAGGCAAGAAAGGAGTGTTTTATAGAATCTTGTGTTGAGAACAGAGCGAGTTTTTATTCATTTTGAAGCGAAATATTGGTAAGAAATTAACAATTAAGGGGATTAAATGGGAAACGTTTTGGGTTTTATCGAATTTTCCACCATTAACCTGTCAGACCGGGTGGCAGTTTTAAAATTTCAGTCAAACACAAATTTTCACTCGCTTTTATCAAAGAAACTTAAATTTATCGTGAAATACTCAAATAGTGTTAAATCAAAGTCATAAATTATAACAAACTTCGACCCAGACAAAAGTACAGTTAGTTACATGTGGCACCAACTACATTAACCACATAACAGTAAATTGGTTCATTTTCTCAATTCTTTAATTTTTTGCAGAAACAGAACGCGAAATCTGCAGAAATGAAGTTGCATATAGCTTTAGCAGTGTGCCTCATTTTTTCTGTGGCAGCCAAAGATGACAAAAAGGAAAAGGATGATGTAGGAACAGTTATTGGAATTGATTTAGGAACAACTTATTCATGGTAAGTTCATGAATTTCATTTGAATAACACTTTACTAACTTATTTTCTATCAGTGTGGGTGTATACAAGAACGGCCGAGTGGAGATTATTGCCAACGACCAAGGAAACCGAATTACCCCTTCGTATGTGGCCTTTACAGCCGATGGTGAACGTCTGATTGGTGATGCCGCCAAGAATCAGCTCACAACCAATCCAGAAAACACAGTTTTTGATGCTAAACGTCTTATTGGGCGTGATTGGAGTGATTCAACTGTCCAGAACGATATTAAATTCTTCCCATTTAAAGTAATTGAAAAGAATTCAAAACCACACATCTCTGTTGAAACAAGTCAAGGAGAGAAGATTTTTGCACCTGAAGAAATCTCTGCTATGGTTTTAGGCAAAATGAAAGAAACTGCTGAAGCTTATCTTGGGAAGAAAGTAACTCATGCTGTTGTAACAGTTCCTGCGTATTTCAATGATGCTCAACGTCAAGCTACTAAAGATGCTGGAACTATCGCAGGATTGAATGTTATGAGGATAATAAATGAACCAACAGCTGCTGCTATTGCATATGGTTTAGATAAGAAAGATGGAGAGAAAAATGTTTTGGTATTTGATTTGGGTGGTGGTACTTTCGACGTTTCACTCTTAACTATTGATAATGGAGTCTTTGAAGTCGTTGCAACTAATGGAGATACTCATTTAGGTGGTGAAGATTTCGATCAGAGAGTCATGGATCACTTCATCAAGCTCTACAAGAAAAAGAAGTCTAAAGATATCAGAAAAGATAACCGTGCTGTACAGAAATTGCGACGAGAAGTTGAAAAAGCAAAGAGAGCTTTATCATCAGGACACCAAGTCAGAATCGAAATTGAATCATTCTTTGAAGGTGATGACTTCTCTGAGACTTTAACCAGAGCCAAATTCGAGGAACTTAACATGGATCTCTTCAGATCAACAATGAAACCGGTCCAGAAAGTTCTAGAAGATGCAGATATGAACAAAAAAGATGTTGATGAAATTGTATTGGTCGGTGGCTCAACTCGTATCCCGAAAGTGCAACAACTTGTAAAAGAATTCTTTGGTGGCAAAGAACCTTCTCGAGGAATCAATCCTGATGAAGCTGTTGCTTATGGTGCTGCTGTCCAAGCTGGTGTTCTCTCTGGTGAACAAGACACAGATGCTATTGTACTTCTCGACGTTAATCCTTTAACCATGGGTATTGAAACTGTAGGTGGTGTAATGACGAAACTGATCCCACGTAACACTGTCATTCCTACGAAAAAATCTCAAGTTTTTTCAACTGCATCAGACAACCAACATACTGTCACCATTCAAGTATATGAAGGAGAACGACCGATGACTAAAGACAACCACTTGTTGGGCAAATTCGATCTTACGGGTATTCCCCCAGCACCTCGTGGAGTTCCTCAGATTGAAGTGACGTTCGAAATTGATGCTAATGGTATTTTGCAAGTGTCAGCCGAAGATAAAGGTACAGGAAATAGGGAGAAGATCGTTATTACGAATGATCAGAATAGACTAACACCGGAAGATATCGATAGAATGATTAGAGATGCAGAAAAATTCGCTGATGATGATAAGAAATTGAAGGAAAGGGTTGAGGCTAGAAACGAATTGGAAAGTTACGCCTACTCGCTCAAGAATCAATTGGGCGATAAAGATAAATTGGGGGCGAAAGTATCAAGTGATGAGAAAGCCAAAATGGAAGAAGCAATTGAAGAGAAAATTAAATGGTTGGAAGATAATCAAGATACGGAAGCTGAAGAGTACAAAAAGCAGAAAAAAGAACTAGAGGATGTTGTACAACCAATAATTGCGAAGTTATATCAAGGAGCGGGTGGTGCACCTCCACCAACTGGTGGTGATGACGATGACGATCTTAAAGATGAGCTGTGAAGACTGAATTTAATTAGTTTCTAGCCCAATAGGTGTGGATGAGTGTGGATGTAAAGTGTGTTTACAATTAGGATTTTTATTTTTAACAAATATCCCAGTAAAAAATGATTCTTATATATTTTCATCTATTATGTTGTACATTTTTTTATATTAGAATTTACACGTGCGTACTTGGTAATTTATTTATTTTTCATGATCAAATATGAGCGTTCGATTTTAGTTTATTTTACAATTATTCCATCATATTTTTCAATTGTACACTTGTATTTGACTTGTTACGTTGTATTCAATTTTTCAAATAAAGTCATAGAAAATTTTCAATGTTTTTTGACACACCCTTTCAGAATCCTGGTGGAAACTTGACAGGTATCAATCACAATTTCTCATTTGGAAATAGCATTTCGTCAAAATAAACTATAGCTGGAAGCCCTCAACAGATTTTTACTGTAATGTGAAGGTGCAAGGTCTTGTTAAAACCATACATTAGCTGCTTATTCCGCTATTGCTGGTACTACTACTAACGTGTCGCAAGAGAAATCCAAATAAACTTCTCTAGTCAATGAGGCGTCAAAAAAATATGGTCCTAAAATTCTGGAAAAACCACACCAAACATTCAATTCTTGTGGACGTGTTTCTCTCCTCCAGTGCGGATTTTCTATGGATCCATATGGACATTATCTCTTTTTTGAGCTAAATCCATTTGATTTATTTGGGGGCTACTTAAAATCAAAAGTATTTGCAACAAAACCAAGAAATTTAGAGGAATTAAGAGAAATAATCACAATCTGTGCCGCTTAATTAGTCAAAAAATGATAAATAATTTTCTAATTACTACAACTTGAGAAAAGATTTTTTGCATGTTCTTGTGGGTAATTTTTTTTATAAGGGTTTGAAGTACAGTGGATTCATTATTTAACGCAAATGTCGCTAAACGATTACTTTGGCTATCTTTTGCTTTTATCAGTTGCCTAAGGTAAAAATAATATAATACACAAACGTTTTATTATGATTTTTATTTAGAGATTCATAAATGTACCCTAAAACGTAAATACGTCATGATAAAAAAATAATAAACTTTTTTAAAAATATCACTACGTTATCTAAATAAATAAAAAGTTCATAACATTACGCTTATTAATAAGTAACAAAATTCAGTTAATAACTAATACACTATCGCCCAGTTGCACAAACGTTCATCAAAATTGATAAGCCATTAAATCCTGATTAATTAAAAAAACGGTGCCTTGATTGGTTGAAAGTGTGTTGATGAAAGATTAATGGCCGATCAATTTTGATAAACGTTTATGTAAATGGGATCTATAAAATATATAAATAACCGACTCGATATGTAATTGTCGGTAGAGAGGACTAACTTTAGTTGAAATATACTGTTGAAACGAATTAGGAGGGATCAGGACTCGGTCCATCATTATTTAAAAATCTCCTCCACATTTGCAGTCTATTTTCCCAATACTCCGGGCCCCTATCGTCGCGATCGTTCTCTCCCGACGCTGAAATAACCTCAGTAACCTTTTCTTCGACTTTTTCCATTGTAGTTTTTCTCGATTTTTCTATTTCCTGTAACCCATTTCGGATATAATCCTGGAAAAATTTCGATGACTTTTTCAGAAACGGTTCAATGTCAGCCTCTGGATGTTGTTGCATAAAATCATAAAGCAGATTCAATCCCTCTTTGGTCTCATCTTTATTTCCTATCTTCTGAAAAATTTCAGTCAACATTGTATGCGTAGCCCGTGAAAATGAGATACGAAGAGGCTGTGTTGGCGCAACTACTTGCTGCACCGTTTCGAGTTTCATACTCTAAAAAACAAAGCTCCGTACTATTTTTTTCACAGAAGAAAAAATACTTTACCTTCATTAATTTTAATATATAAGCTTCGATTTCTGATTCACTGGGATTTGGAATTTTACCAAAGTGACACATAATAGTGGCACCTTTGATTTTAACAGAGGAATGTATAATTGTCTTGATAGTACGTAAAGGTGTATCAACTGGTTTGTTTTTCCACCAAATTGATGGAAATTCTTTGAGGAAATTGTGAAGTTCTAGTAAAACTAAATCGTAGTCGATTTCTTCACCCCAATTTGGCATTAATTTTATGATACGCCACAAACATTTCATTACGAGTTCAGTGTGGCGTACAGGACTGTCATTTCGTATACATTCATGGATTAATCTGACCAAAGCACTGAAACATATATTTTATTTTTCTACAGCCTGCTACGAACTTTTTTTTGATGAACAGTTATACATATAGTATCGTCATCCAAAAACGCGAATATTATAGGGCCCCAAGAACATAGTTAACTTCAGTAATAAGTAAAATACTTACTGCTTCTGCTTTCTTTGTTAGATAACAGCATAACAGATAAGAAACACTAATTTATGGTAATGGCAACGGTTGACGGGTTAGATAGTGAATTCCTTGTTAAGAAATTAACTTTTGCACAAAGGACAAGGTCATATAATGTTAGCGTTTTTGGATTCCTATACACGAATCAAATATTGTGTGTCTAAATAAGTTCCCAGTCAAAAGTGCATTCAGTAGAGCACTTGATCTTTTAGCTAACGCTAAAGTTCTATAAAAACAAGATGTACAAGTTTGTAGACGTTTCAAATGCACTTTATATTAGGAATTTACTTAAACACAAAATTATACAACTCATAAAAAAAATAATTGACTTACCATATGATTTTCGTATGATCCGATCGTTCAATTATTTTTACACAATGTAGATTAATTACTCGAATATAAGCATCGCCGTCAGCACAAGTTTCTAGTTTACGACCAACAAGAATATAAATAAATTGATCCATTATTTCCTTAAGATTTTCCGTTGAAACTTGCAGACCGGAATTTTTGTTGTAAAACTAGGAAACAAATGATATAATTCACAATATAAAATTAGAGAGAAAAAAACTCAATTTAGGTGGCGACTGAGGAGTGAACATATAAGGATTTCTAGTAAATAAGGAGCAGGATTATCTGTTTTTAAGTAGATTCCCTAAATTTTTTATTAAATTTGAGAATTTCCGGAAAATTTTTAAACTAAATTTGAAAGAAAATTGAATAGTACAGATGTGAATCTTACGACAACACTGTTAGAATGTATTATTCCAAAAGAACTGCTAAATTATAAAAATAATTGTAATAATAACTAATTATGAGCTGAATATTTCAAGAAATTCCAAGAAGATTTCCAAAGAATTTCTGGATCAAAAGTATTTCTGGTGTAAATTTTATTAAAAGGTGTTTACTCCTCGGTGTCAACCTAAAATGACTATTTTCTAGCTCACTAGTTACATACCGCATCCACAATTGTTAAAACGCTTCGATATACTTTAGCAACTTCGGCATCTTCAACTACATCTTGATTCCGTAAATACTTCAATTGCGTAACAATAGCCTTCATAAAATCATCTTCATGATCCTCAATACAACCTTTTGAAGCGCTTTGAAAGTATTCAATCATCTGTTGTAATCCTTTATAGGCAGTTCTCAAATCGGGTGAACTAATTTGTTGAATATAACTCATAACTGGTTCTTGTTTCCTCGAATATTTATCAAGTTTTAAACAAGAACTTAAACCCAAAATAGACATATTTGGATTAAGGGGTTTCGGTGGAGACAATGGCACAATTTTGGCCCTTATATCAGCCGGTGATAAAGTCGGAATGTTTACGTCATCGTTTAGAAAAGCCAAATCAAATTTCTTCACCTCGCCGAGGTTGAGAGGTGTACAAAGTTTTTCAATTTCTTCTATTAATTTAGGGTCTAAAGTAAACGGTCCAGTAGGAACTTGAACTTCTTTAACTGCTCGCGGTGGTACTCTACAAAAAATTGTTTTCATGTGTATAACACAAAAAAATATATTTATTTACACCATGGGAGGTAAAGTATCCTCCTCCTCTTCCTCTTCTTGTGGTTCTGGTTGATTTAACTCCCCATCACAAAAAGAGTTAATTTCTTGTTCCTTGTTTGGTGGAGCTGATTCAATTGGTTTTTGTATAACTGGACGTTTCGAATGCTTAATACGACCTTCTAAGAGAGCTAGATCTTTACCCAAAATCTACAAATTTACCCAAAATTATAAAAAATAACAGAAAACACACAAACATACATTTCCAATCATTTTGTACACTTTATCACCTAGAATGTTATAAGCTTCTACCATACAATTAAGAGCTGCATTTCGTACAGACTTGTCTTTATCCGAAATTTGTTTGGCGACTTCTTTTAAAACAACAGACGGAGACGATCCACATACACCAATGCCTAATATAATAAAAAATTCAAGTGTGTTAATACAGCAAAAAATTCTTCTTACCATGTTCTTGTATTATCGAGCCCATAGCTTCTAAACATTCCGCTCTTTGTCGAGCATTCTTTGATTTAACCCCTTCCATTATGTAAGTAAATAAACGTCCAACAGGATATACGTGACAGACTTGTTTTAATAATGATCGTACTCCGTTACAAAATTTAGCATCACCGATCTAAAAATTGAAATAAGTAAGAATTAAAAAGAAAAAGAAATCAATACAACCTTTATGACTAAATATGGGAGAAAAGATGAGGCTTCATTTTCCAACATTCGATAATTTGAGTCCATTAAGACATTAAAAACGGAATGTAAATACTCCAAACCTTTGAAAACAACTGAAGGATTTGTATCAAAAAATCTCAGTGTAAGCCATTTAAGTATTAAATCAAGATTTGCAATTAGTGCTGCAGGGTTATCATTTAAATCTTCCATTAAAGCATCAAGTGCCTTTATGTGGTATCTAATAGAAAAAAAAAATAGATTTAAAGCAAGTACAGCACCCTCAAAAAATAATGTCTGCTTCAAGGGACAGAAGTCACAAACCAACAATACGGTGCTAGAAAATCTATTTTGGACCAATCCAAAAAACTTTCTCTTATTTCTTAAAAATTAATTCATGTTAGCGTTCAGCTCCGTTTAGGCTTAACACGGTCCTTTGAGCCGGATCAAAACTTCAACTCTCAAGCACCGTATGCAAGGTTAATTGAAACAGACATCAATTTTTAGTCTATTATACTTACCCAAAATCGTTATGAAACATATTAGAAATCAAAGTCTTGTTAACATTCGCGGCCAACATTTGATCTCTTAACAAGTCAACAAACTCTTCACGAGGTGTTGTAAAATTCCATTTAAGAACTTTCAATTTTGACTCATCTATCGTCCGTTGATGCTTCATATTATTAACCACAAAAAGTGGTGACGTGTCAACATCTTCATCTTTCTTTTTATTTGTTGTCATTTTTAATACTGCATTCGCTTTAGGTTTGACTGCATTCTTGGCATTTGCTACAGGTTTAGTTCCTCTCACAACCTTTTCTTCTTTTTCTGCTGGCTTTTTAATAGCGTTGGGTTGCACCGGTAAATTAGCTCGTTCGTTATCCAGTTTTTTCTTAACATCGACTTGTGAAGCAGGCTAAAAAAATATTTGAATAAAAGCCAGAGGAGAATCCAAAGTACCTTTAATTTTTCAACTTGTTTAAGCATGGCTTCATATCCTACATGGATCATAATACCTAAAATAGCTTTGTGTGAATTGGCTCTAATATCGTGCATTCTGTCCTCAAGATGACTATACAAAATAGGTACACACACTGCCAGTTCTTCCCGTGGGATACCCTTAACTGGAACTAAAACAAACCACCAATGTCTCTCGTCATATTCCTGAGCGTTATGCTCAATTAGAACAGGTGAGAGATCCATGAAAATAGACGCTAAGCACCATCTATATATGTATAGTTTACTACAGTTAATTTTTAAAATCAACCAATCACAAATGAGTACTCCAAATTTCCAATGCTTATTGGTTTCTTTCTGGTAAAAAATAGACCAAAGTTTCTAGGAAGAGTTGGTAATAATTTAGCGCCATTTTTTTGAAAGTCAGTTTTATTGCGATACACAACACTATGGCCTCCTAGATTATAATAAGCAGGTGTTTATCCCAACTTGAAGTTTTAATTCCTACCTGAAGATGACAACTTTGTTGTCAAAACGTGCGTAGTATCAAGTAAAGAAGTTTGGTGTTAGTAGGTGTTACGTTTCATTTTTCAAAAGCAAATAAACTGGCAGTTTTAAGAGAGTGATAACTTTCAAAAAAAACTTTTATGTATTAAGTGATGTTTTTTTCAAAAAGATTGCCATCAATTTTAACAAAATTTAAATTGATAACGTCAATTGTATATAGTACGCCCCCTTTATTACTGTATAAATCAGCTTAAAGTAGAAAATTTGCCTATCAAACGTAATTATCTCTTAACAGCCATGAGATGGCGCTTAGCGTCAACTTCAAATATTACCTAACCACAACATAGATAAGAAACCCGTATAGATAACTAGCTCTAATTTTTCTGATTTAATTCGGCAAACCTAGTATACTCCACTAAGCCTTTTCTACTTTTTAATAAATTTTTACTTTGTATTTTTAGCATAATTTAAATTTTTGTATGACATTTTCATTCGATTATTTGTCATAGTATCTACAATTATAGCGTTTCAGATTTAAAATGTGTATTATTAGTTGACTATAGTAAATCGAAAAATCCGTGGTTCCATCTTACAAATTTAACTTGAAGGGATGCTATCCACACTGGTTTCATATCTATACTGTATTCGTAACTTAGAATTCTTACCTTTTGGTAAAATCTCAGTCAGCCATTCCCACAATTCGATCTTCAAATGTGGAGTTCCCGATTTTAAGCCATCAGCAATCATTTCATTCTCGAAAAAGTCCTTATAACCGCACTGTTCCACATAGGCATTAATCGCATCTTTAGCAGCAGCCCTCAACTGCGGCTTAATATCACCTAAATTCCTCAAAAACATGGGAAAAAATATCTTGATGTATTGTTTCGATGGAGGCCCCATAGCTTTTGCGATCAATTCGCATATATTTACAGCAGTTTGTGCCACTTGTTTGTTACTATCGGCCATTCTCCGATTTAAAGCTTGAGGTAAGTCGCCTAAATTGGGTTTGATAAATTTCGCATCTTGAATGATTTGTTGGATTTTCATTAACGTTTCTGTACGGTTTTTCCAGCTTTTATCCTCAAGCTCGTTGAGAAGACTTTCGGTCATTTGTGAGCTTATATCTACTCTTGGGAGTAAATCTTGGATGTTTTTGACTTCTTCTTCTGGTTCGTCTTCAATGGTCTCCAAAGTGTCAGTACTGGAACAGGTTTTAAGACCTCGAGTAGGTACTGGAGGCTTTACACCTTGGTATTTGTCAAATTCGGCATTGATTTGGTCACGGATCGCCGGTTTTTCATCTTCGAAATATGTGTAAAGAGGGTTTTGAACGTAGAGGAAAAGTACACCACAAAATGTGATCGCAGCTTGTCGTATGCCTGGATTAGTAGATGCTAGTGACTTTTTAGCACTGTCGATTAGTAGTTTTAGGTTTAAATTGCCAAAACCGAATTCTTTTATAGCTGTTGATAGCCAGGATAATGACTCAGTTACCACCTTAGGACTTTTTTGAGTTAGAGCCGATTCTACTATTATTGACGAAACGAAAGCTAGACTTGTTGCCTCAGCTATTGCTGTAACTGTATCACGTACTAAAGCTCCATTTTTAGGATCACCAAATTTTTCGACAATATCATTAATACAGATATTAGCAGTAGTTGTAGAAAACCTTGAATTTTCTGCCAAGTATTTAATGACTTCAAGCTTGGCTTGCAGAACTTGGAAATTTGTATCTTTCAAACCCGGTTTTTTACATAGACAAATAACAAGTGCCTGGGTTGGAATATCTGTCTCCAAAGCTTTAATCTCATTAAAATATTGATTCACCGCAGTCAAACTAATAAATTATTTTCAATTACCTAAGTATTTTCTAAATATGCATTACTTACCGTATTTTATAAGACGTGTCCGACATTTGTCCGATAGTATTAGGTGAAACAAAACTAACAAGTTCATCAACTTGTTCATCACTCAGTTCCCTTTCACCGGCCTGTTTTTTAGCTGCTGTGTTTTTGCCTTTGGGACGTACAACAGTCGCTGAATTTATAACCGGAGCTTTCTTTTTAGGTGCAGTTGAAGGTTTGATAAGTTGTGGTGCTGATTTAGGAGCAGGTGCGGTTTTTGTCGGTTTTGGAGCGGCTGATTTGACCGGTGCTGACGTAGGCCGCTCTTTTTTAACACCCGATACTTTAACTGTAATTACAGCTTTTTCACAACATTCTTTAATCTTTGCCATTTTTATGGCGTCTTTTTCGAGCTCGACCAAAAATGGGGCGATCGCTTTTTCACCAACTAATTTCATTAAAGTTCCTAATGCTTCTGCTGAAGAGTCTCTTACTATGGGATCTGCGAGAAAAGAAAAGTGTCAAAGTAAATCCTGCTAACGCCTTTGCTCTTTATAGTAAATTTAACGAAGTACGTATAGTTTGATTTTTTATTATTTCCCCATTAAGTTTGGGAAAAAATACATACATATTACCTTCTTAATTTTGAATAAGAAAGGAGAGTGTATCTGCATAACATGGGTATATTATAGCTACCATATTGCTGTAAGCTGATTTCCGGACACAAATTGCTGTTGTTTTTTTTAAATTTTACGCAAAAACGGTGTAAACGTTGAATGAAAAAAAAATGCAAGAAACAAAAAGCTTCTAAACATAACTCTTTTAACAAAATAGTAAAGTCATATAGTTTTGAAAAACACACGTATGCCGAACTGTCTGATCAAAGACCTACCAGTTGCTTTTACATATAATAGAACTAAAAACTAAAATCAATTTCTATTAGATTAATAATTTCTCGAAATATCAAAAAAAAAAACACTACAGTCTTTAAACTTTGAACAGGTACTTACAATTTTTTAAGATGTATAAGAAGAAAATAAATTGTTTTTGAGTAATGATTTATTTGATCCTTTTAGAATTTTTTGAAATTTTTAATTTCATGTTCTTTTTTATTTTTCAAAAATTCAAGTAAGATAGAACAAATCAATTACCCCAAAACAATTTAGTCTTAAATATTGTAGAATAAATAAGACAAACATAAAGGACAAACAATGAAAAAGGTCTCTTTCGTTTGTGCCTTTTTGTGCCCCTAAGATTTATTGTTAACAATTGTTTACATAAAAAGTTATTATTACTTTATGTTTTATCGGCAACTTCACACTTAGGGACAGACTTTCTTTTTTTTTGTACCTGTTAGTGCTTCGTTAATGCCTTTTGTGTTTTTTTTAATATTGAAAATATTAAGCCAAATAAAAAAGTTATAAGCATATGTACTTTTGGCTCTTTTGACCTATTTTTAATTTAATTTACTTTTTTTTTTTCATAAAGTAAGTACCTTCAAAAACAATGTAAAAAATACTGATAGCTCAATTTCTCGCAAAGTTACAGGAATTTGAAAAAAAAGACGACGTCATTTTTACAAAAAGTCATATTTCAAGAATAGTTTGAGTTAAGGTCTAATAATTTACATAAAAAGCTTCTTTCAATGGGTACTAATAGAAAAGAAAATATGAAAAATATCGCAGATGTCAAGGTATTTCGTAGGTCAATTTGGCATGGAATACCCCATATATGATACAAAATTAATATCTAACCTTGCAAATTTCAAAAAAATTTCAATGACTGTTTTTTTGATCAAAAATGCGAATAAAATCGATCGGAAAAATTTTCAATTGATAAGAATTATTGGAATTTCATTAAAATCCATTTTTATATTATTTATCGAAAAGTTTTAGTCTAATTTATGACGTTTTAAGTTGGAGTAGTAATAAATCTACGACACAATAAAGGAAGCAATTTTGAAAAATGCGGTACCATCAGTAGGTTCTAAATCCAGAATTTCTTCCTATAAGCATCAATCTTCAAGCAAGAACAATGGTCGCGTGGCAAGTTCATAACAAATACCATAAACTTTGAGAATAATTTTACGGTTCTATCGTAATTCATAAGACAATAAGTGTGCCAATTTCAAAATGCTATTTAAAAAAACGACACATTTTCTCGAAAATTTAATTAGCCATTTTTATGCATTACAATTGGGCAGCAAAAATAATAGAAAAAAGTCACCTATAATTTCTTTTATGTCTTTTGTTTATTTACAAAGAAATTTTTGAGGATGCGGATGAAACTTGAATCACCCTCTACAGACGATTTAATAACATTATTCACGTGAATGTAATTGATTCGAGTGAATAATGTGAGGAGAGTTAAGTAATTCATTCTAGTGAATAATGTCTCATGATCCACAGTGCAACAGTGTGCTTTTTCATACATTTAGCTAACACAACGTAATATTTTTTGAGCACTTTTTAAGTTATAGTAAACAATTTAATTTATATTTTATTAATGTTCTGTCAACAAAGTGCGCGAGTATAAGCGTTGCTTAGCAACACCCAATTTCAACTTTTTTTTATTGATTCTGGGATTGGCTCTTCCTGGTTCAATTATTTGCATTATTTACATTATATATTATTCAATAAAAAGTTGGTAATCATAATGCAAATATTATATAAGTCTAAAAAATTATATTATACTTTCAAAACTCATAATTTAAACTATATTTCCAAAAAAAAACACAAAAATTATTTTTTTTTTATGTAAATTGTGAAAATAATCGCATAACAATGGATCATAATTAATCAATTTGTAAAAAGCATTACATCATCAAGATGTAACAAAAGAATATCGTCTGTATTAAACGGAAGTATCGATTATAATTTAATAATTTAGGAGTGGCGAAATTAGAAATGACATAATACAAGAAAATGCTTAGTTATTAAATATGACTCTCTCTGTTATCAAACAGCAACAAATAAAAATCGCTCGACAAAATAAAATGTAGCGCCTGGACATAGAACGAGTTTATAAAATTTCTGTGCAAAATTTAACAGATTATAGCCCTCGTTAAAACGATGCTCAACATTCAAACTTCCCTTAAAGAAGATCATCAACTATCTGTCTTCTGTAGCAGAATCATTTCGCTGAACTTCTTACAGCAAGGTAGATCGTAAAAGAATAAATCAAAGAAGTTAAGGTAGCGCGTCATTCTTTTAGGATTTCCCTTGCTGTAAAAGAGAATTTGGCTTGCTCCCACATTATTATTCAAACATTGTGACGTTTAAAGTTAGATTAGCAGATTACATACCTGACTCGTTTATGTTTTTAAGAAGAGACGTCGTGACAGCTTTCAGTATCTTCTTATTAATGACATTTGGAGGTGTCTTCGTTAATGCCCTAGCCAGAAAATACGATGTTTCTGCTTTAACTGAAGGATTCTTATTTCCCAGCGCCTCAATCACATCTTCAAAAATTGCCTCAAAGTTTGTCTGAAACTCAATATTACCCACCTTGACCGAAATTAAAACCCAAGCTTACCGTTAAATAAATCACATCAATTGCTTCTTTTATGGCACTGACAACATTCTGTTTTTTCTCTTTAAACTTCTCAAGAAGACTTGGAATACAAGCCCCAGCATATGGCTGAAACCGTTTTTTAAGCCCCGTAGCCACACCAGCCAGACATCGGCCAGCCAAAGCCACAACCACCACGTTGCTATCCTTTTCGATCATTTTTTTCAAAGCTCTCACCAAATCTGCGTAGTCACCGGTTTGTAGCTTGGGAGTTTTTACAAGCTTCTCCAGAACTTCAAGAGCTTCTTTTCGATCTTGCCATTTTTTCGCCTCGATTTTTTCGTAAAAATCTTTAGGCAGTTGGGAGAGGATATCAACAGGGTCTGCCAAGTCGTAAGGATCCATTTCAGGCATTTCCTCGTCTTCTTGAACTTCATCTGACGCACCTAATCATACAACAATAGAATGACTTAATAACTAATCAATTTAAAAATTACCTGCGTCAACTTCCTCTGAATCTGCAGAAGGAAGGGCTTGTCTTTGCTGTTGTGACCTAATATAACGCTGAGGGGTAGGTTTTTGGCCTTCAATTTTGGCAAATTCGACTTCAAGCTCCGAAATTTGAACGGGTTTCAAAGAATTCAATTGAGGCCTAATAAAAAAATAAAAAATTGGGCTACCAAAAAATTGTTTTACGTACCTCAAAGCCCCTCCAATCCACCTGTAAATCTCAATGACCATCAATCGAGCTTCATCCCTTACAGTTTTGTCTCTGTCTGAGAATAAATCAGGAATTTTCTTAACTAGGGGCTTCACAGTGATAATTTTAGACCCAAATTCCTTCAGAGCTGTAGTTATAGCACTGATACAAGCAGCGACAATTTTGGGATTCTTCTGCTCCATTCCTTTTAGGAGCTCCTCTTGGACGACCTCCCCTTTCTCAATTTCAATGTACATAAGTATAACTTGAACAGCAAGCTCTTTGGTCCGGTTTTTAGGGGCTGCAATACATTTGCTGATGATTCCAGACATAACCTCTCCTACTGTTTTGCCCGCATGGGCGTAATTCTCAATAAAAGCAAGAGTGGCCTCTAGGCCTTTCTCTTGACCTACGGCATGGCTGTCCACAACGAATTTCTTAACCAAACCGAGATATTTTCCAAATTCGGGTGACTTATCATCGTCAATTTGGCGGAATATTTTCGTGACTTCTTCATAGCCGTTTTTACGTGCTTGCCACAGTTTATGAACGCAACGGTCCTCAACAGGGAGTTTTTTGTATTCTTCGTCTTCCATAATACCGTTTTTAATTCAAACAATGTACCAATTAGAGCAAGCTAGACATGATTCATCCGCCAAATAAGGAGCATTCAGGTTCGATAGTCCTTGATAAAGTCAGAGATTTCTGTTAATTTTGGGTTTTTTCGATTGTATTGTCTGTAATTTTAAAAAAATAACGGTCTCACCTGATGCACACAAGTCAATTCAGTCTTTCACTAGATTATAACCTACACGTAAATCACAAACTTACATATTAAACACCACTATAAATCGTAAAAATAACGTGGAAAACTTAAATTTTCTTCATTCTTAACACAAATTAGACTTGAAATCAATAAAAACCGCTTATCCGATATTCATAAAACCTGTAAGCCATATTACAAAAAATCGGCCTATTTTTCAAATGATTTTAGTGGCGCCACCATACAACCAACTACAAAAGTCTTGACAGTTAATTCAAATTTTGGCGCCTTCTTTTAATTTAAAACAAAATTTTAACCTAAAAACACTAAAAGCTGCTACAATAAATTTAATTATTAATTTTGTATTTGTAAAATTGTTATTTTATAATGTTTAATTCTTGACAATAATAAAATTATTGTATTCACTTATAAAAACTAAATCGGCAGATGTGGTGACATCTTGCGGTAGAAAAATGAGACAAGTGACAGTAGTTTAAATTTAAAATTAAGCGGTTATTTTGATTTAATTTTGGCTTTTAATGTTATTTTATAATATTTACAACTTGATTATTATCAGAAATGTCTTTTATGTACCCTTTTATGGAATTTTAAAGTGAGGGCAATTTTAAAATTTTAAGGTTAAAATTTGAGGTTATGTTTACGAAGACAACCCCCAAGATGTCAGGTGAGTAAATAAAGGGGCCCTACCTTTACTTTCCCTGAAAACTGCGAATTTCTTTCATCACTGTCACACCTCAGTTCATTGAACGCATTTCAGTTTTTTTTCTTTCATCACGCATGAATTTCGTTCAAAAACCTGAGATATTTTTACCTGTAGTGTCCAAAAATATGACCACTCTCAGCTGCTAATTTATAAATACACTTGGTGTGATCGTATGCATTTGATCTTTTACCTCTCGTAGAGTCAGAAATGCGGACAAAAAAGCTTGTTCACGAGGGCTGCACTATCCATAAAGAAAAACCGTTTGTTTATGTCCTCAGTTCGAAATTACGGACGGAATATTGTGATTTTTGCCTGAAAAAGTGAGCTGATGGTGTCCTGTGTTTTAATCTTTTAATACACCTGTTTCAAGGGGGCAATTTATGAAATGCTCAGGGTGCCACTACGTGTACTACTGTGGGAAAGTGTGCCAGAAAGATGGGTGGAATATGCACAAATTCGAATGCAGGAACTTGAAGAGGATAGCCCCCAGGATCTTACCAGACGCGGCAAGGTTTATCGCAAGGCTTATACATGTTTTGAGAAAAGGGGGAGATTTAGTTAAGTCCTACTATTTAGAGAATTGTTTTCGGATGTATAAAGATCTAATGTCACGTGAGAAAATTCAAAATTAGGGGTTTTATTTGGTAAAAAAGTTTTTTTAAAGATTATCCAAACATAAAAGGGGATCAACAAAGAATGGAACACTTTACGACACTGTGTGCGGTTTTGTTTGAATTTTTAGAAGATTTTAGTCTTCCAAATTCAGCTGAATTAATGGGGATGTACGGGCGAGTAAGTAAAAATATTATATAATACACTAAAGTATTTTAAAAATAGTTTTGGCCTGAACTCGGAATTTTATTTCAAGTTAATTACAATTTGAGGACAGTTTTATAGCTTGTAAAATTTATTACAGATGTGTATAAACAGTTTTAATATAATGGATCAAGAGCTGCAGTGTTTAGGAACAGGAATGTATTTAGGAGCGTCTGTAATTGACCATTCTTGTAGCCCTAATGCTGTAGCAACATTCGAAGGACCAAATTTACATATTCGTGCTTTAAAAACGTTCCAATATTTAGACTGGTCTCAGGTTTTATATTTTTTCTCTTTTTTATTATTATTTTAAATGAAAAAATTGTAGATCAGGATTAGTTATATAGATATTTTAAATACCACCCAAGCTCGTCAGAAAGAACTAGAATCTGCTTATTATTTTCTGTGTAAATGTCCCAAATGTCTGGAACCTGAACCTCCAGAAATTAACGCAGCTGCTTGCCCTAATAATAAGTGTGACAACTACATTGATGCAGAAAATTCAATTCCTGGCGATAAATGTTCGAAATGTGACACAACAATAAGTGAAACGTTTCTAAAACAGTTCAAAGAAGTTATAGAATTTACTGGCTTGCATTTAGAAAATATGAAACAATTAGCTTGTATCCTTTTCTTTGTTTACTTTCCCGTCCAATTCAAAAATTATCCCTTAGCAACAATCAGATTTTGATGTGTGTCAGATATGTTTGCAAAAACAACAAGGTGTGTTACACAAATTTAATATAAAACACGTCAAGACACTGGATTTAGCATTTCAATCGAGTATTGACTTTCAAAAATGGGATTCTGCCAGAATATTTGCCCTTGAGCTCGTTGACGCTTTCTAGTAAGTATAAATAATGATTCGTGCGTCATAAGAGATTTAATTATGTAATTATAATTTATTTCAGTAAATATTACACTGAAATACATCCACTTACAGGATTGTTGCACTTGAAATTAGGAAAAATTTTGCTTTTTGAGGAACAGGATCACTTGGCACTGGAACATTTAACAAAAGCTTATCAAATATTGAAGATTACACATGGGGTCAGCAGTACTTTATTCAAAGAGGAGTTGGGGCCATTGTTACAGCAGGCAAGAATGGCTGTAACGAACTAAAAACATACACATTCTTTGAGCACAAGAAGACAACTTTTATACAGTGAGAACGAAAATGTTCTAAATTAGTTGGCTTTGCGTTCCTTGTTTGATCGAGCGAAACATTTTTGAAGTTAATCGTCGTTTTGATAAACTTTTTTCAATACCTACTATAAGAAATGTTTCTATTCAACATTCTTCTATATTCCATAATTTCATTTTAGCAATTTGAATTACTTCAAATTTGTTATAGGATAAAATTTATTTCACAGTTTTTTTTAATGAATTTCTGGCGCAGCAATATCTTCACTCTTCTAGCTTCTTGAAGTCTCTTCATTATTATCTGATTACTATTTCTTCATTTTTTCCTGTAATAGCTCGACCAAATTTTCCTACATTTCTACTACAGGAAATTTACGACTGTGGATCTTTTCTTTCTAAATTCAATATCAATTTTTTCACTTTTAGGAACTTCACTTTGGAATTTCTTCCCGGTTTACTTTCGGATATTTCTTTGTTTTTCGTTTGTTACTTCTGCTACATACTGTAGTCTCTTCCATTTCCTTTCATTTATATGTATTACTTCGGTTTTTTACTAATTTCTTCATTTATTCCCTCTTAAATTTTCGGTGAGGCTACATCCTGTCTCTGAGATTGTTAAATTTTCTTCATCATTTCATCTGAAGGTCTAGTTATCTTAACAATGTCTTAGTTTTTTTTCTTTTCAACAAACGGTTCTCATGTAATCTCATTTAAATATTTTTAAATTTTCTTCATTTTTAACATCAGGAATTTTTGCTTTTGTTTGGACAATGTTTACATTTTTATTTCAACTGATTTTATCATCTGACGCTTTAATTATCTTGAGATTGTTACAATGTCTTCATTTTTTATCTGATCATTTTTGTAATGGGGTTTCTTCGTTTCTTCTTTCTTACAATAAGGCGGAGAATCTGTGTCGTTAACTCTCAAATAACGAGAAATGTCAAAAAAGAGACATCCAGGGTCTCTAGTCTTAACAGCATCTTCCTTCTTCATGTCAAGCAAATTTTCCTCATTTTTTCTTCCGGAGACTCCTTGGCGAAATCTTCATTTTTCGGAAAGGGTCGAGTTTTCTTCAAATTGTTCTTTTGTTGCTTTCGCGATTTCTTCGGTTTTAGATTGAACCAAACTCTTAACACTTCTCTGATATGGCAACATTATTCTTCATTTCTGGAAGTTTGATTTCTTCATTTTTTTGTTTCATTACATTGAAATAAAATGCATTTTTATTTAATTAAGCTTTATTAAACACCAAACAATAAATACAAATTATTAAAACTTGTTAGTAAAAGATAAATATGCAAAACCCAACTTTAATATTTAGAAGAAGGCAAATCCTTTTCAAACAAAAGCTCAAAATTGACTCCATTCTTGTCTAACTGTTCAATCAGTGACGTTTTTGCAAAAGCATACCCTGGTGGGTACACACCACCACCAGGTGGCATTTTATCAGTCTCAGTAATAACAGTAAGAGCAGCAAGCACCAAACAGATACAAGTTGAGCCATAACCTGGATTTTTTCCTTTGACCTTAACCGCTACTGCCTTATTTGGTGGTGTAGTATACACGTCATTTTTGTCAGGAAGTGTTTCCTTCCATCCTTCTCCATATAAAGTCACACTAAAACGGGATTTTTCAATTTTTTCTTCACTAGGGGATTCATGGCTGAAGTAACCCCCACTAAACTTCTCAGGATACTAAAACAACAAAAATTAAACCCAAAAATAAAACAATGCAGACCTTACTTTTAATAACAAATTTCGACCAAACTCAAATCGAGCCAAAATCGAAAAAATCATTCCAAAAACACTCAAAAGCAAAACATGGAAGAATGATTTTAGAAGCATGTAAGTCTCGACTTGGACAGGACGTTTGGAGTCTTTGTCATAAAAGAGGCGTTGCGACCGGCGAACAACAGACTTATCGGAACCCAAAAATGGAACCACCCAGCCTTCAACCAAATCATTTTTGTGTGGGAGCGATCTAGAAAATTAAATCTACAGATCTGGATTCAAGACCTCGTGCTTCGCACTTAGGAATGCCAACTTTCTGCTATAGAAATAAAGGACGTTCTCAAAACAAAACATATGGACAATTATCAACACTTGTTAAAGAGTTACAAACTACTTAACACGTGCAATATTTTGGGCAAAAACTTCATTTTACGCATACGTTTCGCATTTGTCAATCCGAAGCCAAAAAGATGTCCGAATGTCAAAATTTTTTTGGAACTTATATAAATAAAAATAATAAATAAACAAATGTGTTTTAAATAAAGCATGAAAGTATTCAATCTACAATGATATTTATCTTTCAAAATGTTCTTCTTTTAGCTAAATTCACGAAGAGAAGTTTGGTTATAATTTTCACCTCATTATCTATTCTCCATTTTGTAATCGAAAAACTTTTTTTACGAAAAAAAATACAAAATAGATAGATAGTAACTGAAGTGAATTATAACAAAAACTGCCTAAGTATGGCCATGGAAAATTAAAGTGACGGAAACATGTAGCAAGAGTATTATAAATAAAAATTGTGCTTAAGAGAAAAGGTCCATTTTAAATCTCGTCTTTATATATATATATACTAAAATTAATCTCTCATAAAAATGGATCATATAATTCATATACCAGTAATTAATATTTATTATTGAAATTAATAAAGAACATTAATGTAGTGAACAGTATTTACTTGAAATCCCATAATACATTGTATTGTTGTCTAAATATGGGACCCAATTTGTTTTAAAATCCGTACAATTGTTCTTTCAGATTTTATAAATTCAAGTTCTTCTCTTTCGAACTTGACAAAGTCTTTTATAATAAAATAATCGCCCTTGGAGTGAAGTAATATGCAATTATTAATTTTCTATTTAAATACAAAAGCATTAAATTCTTGACTTGAGTGTTCTATTTAATTTTTTTGTTACACAGGATCTTCTTGATTACCATTGGAAGACTTTTTCAAAATTGTCCGGATCATCCGTTTGCCGTTTTGCCCTATACAATTACTAAACCTTTTCAAAGGATATCTGTTCGTCATAAAGGACTAAAAGAGCAATAATCTAAACTGTTATGATGACCGAACTATGACCTTACACAAAAAGATCATTAATTTTTGAATATCTAACCTCTTAAACTCCAAATTGATAAACTCTTTATATTTTATAACACCTTATTTACATGATAATTTTTTGAGATATCCTAGCATCCTTGTTTCACGCATGTCACATAATGAGTTGAAAAGAATAGTCCGATATGACTTCAGTAATGTCGTGTGGTGAAATTCACGGGGATAAAGTCATGATTCATGCATGACCAACAACTTTAAAGAAAAATAACATATTATGCTTTTTGACAGACAGCTTCAAAGATATTTTTTTTTTCCCAAAAAATGTAACAGTTTTAACAAAATAAAAATCTAATTTTACCCAGTCACGTTTCTCATTTTAAAACTATGTATAAATCTTGTCTAAAGCATTTATAACGTCATAAAAAAAATCAAAAATCACTATTAAAAATATATCAAATTTTTAAATGAAGGTTCTTTGAAAAAATTTCGAATAAACTTCGACCAAGCCGGATTTTTGTGGAAACTTTTATATAAAGTATGTAATCGGGATAACGGACTATGAAAAAAAAAATTGCAATTGTAAATTAGTTGACGTTTCGTTGATTTTTCTCAGCTTCTTCAGGACTTTATTACTCAGTTAGTTAGTCTCTTAATAACTGAGTAATAAAGTCCTGAGGAAGCTGAGAAAAATCAGCGAAACGTCGACTAATTTACAATTGCAATTTTTTTTTCATAGTCCATCCTCCGTTATCCTGATTACATATTGAAAATTTGTGGACGTTAAAAAAAAATAACCCCAATTTTATTTAAAGGTACTAAACATACACGATGTTCCAAAACAAGCACGCCAAATTGTTGATACGCTGTTAATTGAGGTCCAAGGAACACAAGAAAAATGTTTAAATCTCTGTTTTGACTGAATAAAAAAAAAGTTAAAAGGGGTGTCAGTTTTATACAATGTACACCGTGTACAGTCTATTCTGAATAATACTTTTAAAATGTAAAAATTTTACTGACTATTTATGTATTAGCCAAAAACAGATCATAGTACGAGTAGTTATATAATAAAAGGACAAATCGTGTCCTTTAAAGATTAAAGGAAAGTTTATAAAATTAACGGACTGTCCTTTGAAATCAAAAACAGTTGGCAAACCTAATCGCACTCTACGAACTTATACATACTTCATATGCAATTTCGGTGTGAAACTCGGCAACCTAGTAGGAAACAACTGCTTCCTTAACACCCTCAACTCATCATAATGCGCCAACCCATAAACTGCTGATTCCCAAGTCCCATAATTAATAGCCGGCCCTGGAAGTGGTTCCCCTTCCTGCCACACATCCAAATACGTAGTGATCGAATTCACAGTCCCATTAAATTTCTTTTGCAAAAACACCACTCCTAGATCTGCTGGGATACTATCAAAACCACAAGCGCTTAGAATATAAATTCCTTTTTCTTGGGCTTTTTCGTTGTATTTCAATTGCATGGATTCCATGTACTGGGGTTCCCCGCTTACATCTACATGATGGGTGCCTTCTTCGACGCATGCTTTAACCACCTGCTCTCCAAAAAATCGATAAGGGCCACAACAGTTAAGTACAAGCCGGGTTTGACGCGCCATTTCATTTAGGGTTTTTTCATCTTGAATGTCGGCGACAATGACTGGAATTTTTTCAAGGGAAGTCCCGGTTTCTTTTTCGCATTGGCCCAAGATGTCTTTGAGTTTCTTTTCCGAACGTCCTGCCACGCCCCATTTTAGCTGATAGTTCTTTGATAATTTTTCAAGGAGGGGGATACAATGTTTTCCGGTGAAACCAGTGGCCCCGAAAATTATAACGTCGAGTGTTCGACCCATTTTACACTGGAAAATTATGATTGTGCTATTTTTGAGACATGCTGTGGTGAACTAATTTAGGTGTTGTATGTAAATATTTATGGTATAAAAAGGCGATAAATGAAAAGGTATTGCTATGTTAAATTCCTTTCACCGACATGATTAGAAATTATCTTATCTTACCATTTCTTACAATCGAAGTTCTATTTTTAAAGAAAAAAAAAGAAGTGGTTTCAATATCAATATTATGCAATACAGGTTTTTGATAACAAATATTTTCTTAAAATAATTGTTTTTACGTGATTCAACCTTGTATTATGCACTTATTATTGTAATTATTAGCAATTATGAGCAAAAAATGAATTAAACAGCACTTTTACAAGTCGGTCTTTGCTCGGTCGGTCTTGAAAAAAAAAAACATTTTTTTTTAAAGAAAAAAATGGAAATAGTAGTTGAGGATGTTGTATACAATTTACTTATATCTTAAATAATTAGTTTACCACTAAATCTTACCTTATCAAATCAAAAAACAACTTAAAAACACTTTAATGTAAAATTACAACGTAGAAAATGACCGTTACATGTCAAAACAAACCGGCAAAATGACAGCTGACAGCTGTTCAGTGCTACCAACAAAAAAAAATCATCAGATTTAAGCAACGGTACCTTGAATACCACGGTAGCCGCTTCAACTTTTAGCCAATCAACGACAGTCTGCAAATGGGATGCAGAAGTCCTGACGTCAAAACAGCGCAAAATTTTAAAACGCTGTCATTCGATAAAAGTACCTTGAAAAAGTCGACTTTATTACAATATAAATAAGGTTGAATTTTTAAAGATCAAATTTCAAGCGATAAATAAATACACTAAACAAATAAATAAGACCTAAAAATGCCGACATTCGATACCCTAAACATTTCATTTATTGATAAGTCACGGATCACAATAACCTTACACTTAATGAAGAAATTAATGAAAAATAAAACGTTCGATGCACAGATTTCCTTCATTTCTAAGCTTCAACGCAGGTTGAAGAATGAGCGAATTCCAGCGAACCATGCCGAATGTGAACGAAGTTTCTCTCATTTGTATGCGCAAATTGCTAATTTTGTGTACTCGGCCATCCTCGGTAGTTGGTTTATAGCCGTTGGGATGACTTTGACAGCACGAAGCTTGTATGGTTATTTTTATTTTCGATTGATTTCTCAATTATGCAAAAATTATTTGTAACTTGTGACTGGATTAAAACTAGAATGTCTAGAGTATTGGAGTAGAGTGTTATTATGCTTTATTTGTGTTTACACAATGTGATTTTTATTCGGTCAGAGTTTTGCTATTATAATTTCAACCTTATGTAATAGTGCAATAAAGGCGACTTTTTGATGGTATGATTTTAGAATGACAGTGTTTCAAATTTTCGCGAATTTTTGACGTCACACTTCTCCACCCCATTATAATACATATACTATCCGCGACAAAATAAACTGAACATCAAATTCTGACCTTGACAGAAAAAAATGTGTATAAAGCAACCTTTATGATGATTTGGTTTTCCTAACTGTGATACTTCTAAGGCCTGGCCTGTTCAAAAATTAGATTTTTGAATGATCGTCTAGGATATTTGTTATTTGGACTCTACGTTGTGTTTTGTATTTATTTGTTCGTTGTTTAAGCACTGTGTATCAAGGAAGAGTAAAACAGCTGAAATTGAATAAAGACATTTATTCAAAATTATTACAAGTGTGTATTTGGTTAGTCTAAGATTAGGCAACCCGTTATACAATTCAAACCTTATTCGTAGTTATACAACCCAGAATACGTTGCATCCCTTGAAGGGTTACAACACCTATCCCGGTGTCAAAACCACTGCAGGCCAGAAAGGGTTAAACCCTGAATTAATGCAGAGCTGATTAAACACCTCCGACTCAGAAAATTAATAGATAAGAGTGCGTAGAAGCCTCCCCAAAGAACCAACTACCGCGTACTCTCTTTCCCTAATATGTCCCATTTTCGGGAGTCTTTTTGTTTGTTAATAATTAGCTAGGCAGTCTTTTTAGCGCCATGTTTTAAGTGTGCCATAGTACTACACCCGGGCTGGCTCGGTTTTTTCCCGTGGTGGGGTAGTGGTCCCCGGCTTGGCCAGGAGGATAGTAAAGAGTTTGCAATTAAAGTGCAAGTAATGAGTCAGATGAGTGTAATCAACTATTAGTTAATTACAGCAAAAGGCCATTAGTAGTTAGACACGTACAAATGATACGCGGAGCTAACTTAATCGGTAAATGATAAAAATAATCCGTAAATGAAAGAGTTAACAAAATAATTTAATAATTTGATCATAACCAATAGGGACTCCCCTGTGATTATAAGTTGTTAAACACAGCTATAAAGTGGTGAAATTTAGTTTTACCCCTTTTGACACCGACCTGTGGAATTGTGGTCAACATCTGGACTGGGTGGACAATCGTTGCCTACGAGAGGATGTCCTTTGGTTTGTTTCGGCATCTTGGTCCGCTAATTAATAAAAAGAAATTAAGTTATACGAGTTTATAACCTGGGGGGTTTAACTCGTTTGGGGAAGTATCTTCCTAGTTCAAAGAGTTATCCTCGGCGCGCTCGACTCGTTACGGACTGAGAAGCTACACCTTAGACAACAGGTGACCAATTTCTCGTCAACAAGAACGAAAATAATTGGTGTAGTGCGTTCAAAGAGTTATCCTCGGCGCGCTCACTCGTTACGGACTGATATGAAGCTACACCTTAGACAACAGGTAACCAATTTCTCGTCGAACATAACGAAAATAATTGGTGTAGTGCGTTCAAAGGGTTATCCTCGGCGTGCTCACTCGTTACGAACTGAGAAGCTACACTCTGGAAAACCGTTGCGATAAACAGTCTTTTCCAATAAAGGAAAAAAATAAGTTTATCAAAAAATTGTTAATAAGGCTCGACTCGTTACGGACTGAGAAGCTCTCATCAACATGGAGAATGGCAAAGCACTCTCTGAAGATGGCTTCTCTCGGGGTTCCTTTTATATCCAAATTTTTAGTGACGTCGGAGGTGGCTACGTGACTTTTCTCAGAGGGTTGCTTGTGTGTTCCCTCAGTCTGGGAATTTTAATTAATTTGTAGCGATAAGCTTATGTTCTTTTGGCTTTTCTCTGGTTAGGAACTTAGTGATTTTCGACCAAAAAGCGTTTGTTTGGTGCTGTTACCGGTCTGTCATCACTCCCTTGATAAGAGAATTTCAGGCGCCAGCTTCGTCAAACCGCGACTCGTTTTCCCATCTAAAATCTCCGATTTTTAGATTAATCTAGCTAAAACATAATCAATTAACCGGCCACTGGAACAATTAAACAAACAATTATGTTAAATATCTTGTTCCCATGATGTTGGCCTTGATAAATAACTCACTCCGGGGTTGATTTGCTAAAAGAGAAACTGTGAAATCAAAAACAACAAATTACAACACTCGGGCCCGAAATAAATAAACAATTTGCAATTGTAAATATGTAGATAGTCTTGCTGGACATCATCTCCTTCATGACCACCTGTTAAACCGACAATTAATAGTATTATTGTCTCTAAGAATGCTGAAAAATTACTAGGCTTATCAGATAACAGTTATACATATTAAATTTGCATAAAAACAATTACCAAATACAAAGTACAAGAAATGTAACACAACCCTAACTCATTTGTGTATACCATTACCAACCCTTTCCTGTAATAAACATTAAAATCATGTCGCTGTATTGTTAGTTGCATATATTAAAAGGCCAGCCAGACCTGGATGGTCTCATAACCTCACATTTCTCAACGTTACGTTACTGAAGAACTGTCAAAAAAAATATGTAATGGTCAGTTTACACAAATCTTCTTGTCAATATCAAAATTTGGTGTTCAGTTTTTTTTGTCGCGGATAGTACATATTATAATACAGTTTTTGTGGTATGGTATAACTGGTTGCATAATACCGATTGCAGTATGTCTTTAGATTCCGCCCATTTTAAGTGGTGGGGTGGGATGCAGCTCATGAGATATTCAGGGTACCGTAGATTCAAGATAAGAGGTATGCCGTATGCCAGATTAAGCTTTTTCCACCATATTTTCAACTTACGAAATTTTTGTCTCTGCATCTTTTATTAATCAACTCAAAAAAAATTTTATCATCAAAAACCTCTTAAAACATTCAAAAAACCCAAGATCATCTCTTTCAGCTGTACAGTGGCGGCCATTGAAAAGTGGGCCACAAAATTTTAGCATACTTTTCTCAAGATTTAAAAATTTTACCACTCTATATTGTGCCCTTAAATTAAAAATTAAATTAAATTAAAAATAATTCAGTGTGTTTAAAAATGTTATAGATAAATTATAGACATGCCATATGTAAAAATTCTGCAGTTTAAGGACAAATTCTTAAATCCAAAATGTTTTTTTTTTGTCAAAATGACCCACTTTTCAATTGTCATCACTGAACATTTTAACTACAATTTGAAAAAAAAAACTAAAATATTTTGCTTTGATATTATAAAAACGCGTTTTTAATTTTTTTTGAAAAATTACCAAATATTAGGACTTTAAAAAAGTTTTTTACCAATCATCATATTGCATCAAAATCACCAGATCTGGTGAAATTTCATCAGACCTGGCAACATTGCAGCTCGGCTTGAGTAAAACTTCCAATTTTTGGAATAGTGGAGTGCCGTAAGGTTTATACCTCGGAACCCGGGTCCATTAAACGGATTTTTATAAAACTTTTTGGAATGTTTTTTTAACACTAAGTACTAAAATGTTTACCCATTTATTTTTACCGATCTGAATTTTTTAATTATTAAAATTAATGATTATTAATTTTTTGGAGTTTTAATTTATTTTTTAATAAATTAGTTTTAGTATTTAATAAAAGTTAGAATTATTTCTCCTTAAAGTTAGATTTTACATCGAAAAATCATTACAAACCTGTCTTTGGGGCCTCAAGGGACCACAGGTAAAAAAGTGAGAAGGGGGAGGGGATTACATATAATTGGAATCGTGAGCTGGAACTAGACCAAATTCAGACTTTTAAGTTTGACATATCCATACGTAAAATGAACCGAGCATTTTATATTTGCCAAATTCGTTTCTTCAAATCCACTCCGAAGCCCCCAAAATGGGGCCAAAATTGACAAAAATCACAAATTTTAATTTTGAAAATTTATTTGACCTTTTGTATATTAAATCGAGGAAAGGAGACTCTTAAAATAATTCTTGCACGTGTCTTAAGTTTAATAATTTAAAAAAAACTTTCTTCGAATAGTGCCGTTTAGGCTCCCCATCGTTGAAAATAAACCTCTATGAACCTCGGTAACGGGATGTTGTAGAAAAACTGTAACGGTACTAGACACCTTAGAAAAATAGGGAATTTATATGCACAAAGTTTCAGATTTTTTGGACTGTAAATAAAAAAATTTTTGGTTTTTCCAACTGTCTACAATACGGATCTTGAGCTGTGCAAGGTGAACTAAAAATTGTCCGATTTTCAAATTTTTTTTTAATCGATAAATATATACGTGGAATAAAATAGAAAAATATCAGTTGCTTTGCCCCCCTATTCCTACAGCCCCCAGACGTAGCCTAAATTGACGAAAATTTCTAAAATTCATAAATAAATCTAGAGCAGCATTTCTCAACCTTTTTTGGCCTGCGGACCACTAAAATTTAGCGGCTTAAGTATCTGTCGCTAAAATTAGTGTGAGATATTTGTAATTTGATAAATTAAAATGTAGTTATTTTTATTTTTTAAATTTTTTTCGCGAATAAATAAATGTCCACATAATAGTAAAATTTCTTGTCGGACCACTAGTGGACTAGCGGACCATCGGTTGAGAATAGCGGATCTAGAAATCTGTGATTTATTTTGTGGGAGTACTACTCTAAATCCTAAACACATTTTTATAAAAATTTAATTAGGGAATGAAAAACAAGGGGGCACAAAGTAGCTAAAATTACCTACTTTTACTTTGAAAATTATTTTGAACGCCTGTATATTAAATCGAACAAAAAAACCTTAAAGATAATTTTTAAACGTATTTTAACTTTAACAATTTGAAAGAATTTTGATTTCGAATAGTGCCGTTGAGGCTTCCCATCGCTGACAATAAACCTCCATGGTTCTCGGTAACAGAACGTCCTAGGAAGACCGTAATAATTATGGATACCTTAAAAAAATCCGAAATTTATATCCCCACAGTTTCAAAATTTTAGGGCCATATATAACAAAGTTCTACTCTAACCACCTGTTAAAAATACGAATCTTGAGCTGAAATTGAGCGGAAATGGAACAAAAATTTTCCGATTTTAGAATTTTTTTCTTTGAATTGATAGATATGAATGTGTAATGAAAGAGAAAAATAGTCGTTGCTTTGCTCCCCCACTCCTACAGCCCCCAAACGCGGCCAAAGTTGACAAAAATTTCTATTATTTATAATTAAATCTAGAAGACTGCGGTTTTTTTATGGAAATACCGTGTATAAATTAATATTACAGTAACTATAAAACCATCATTTATGGCATGTAAAATTAAGATCTTTACTGCAAAAATTTTTTTCTTCATATTTCTTTCATTTTTCACTTAATTGTTATTATAAATTGTTGCAATCGATATCGGCAAATTTTGATGGGTAAACTTTTTTATTTAAGCTTTCAACAATGCAATGCAAAAGGTTTTATAAAAATCCATTCAGTGGAACCGGTTTCCGAGATTTTTACATTTTCATGTCTTACGGCACTCCACTAGAAATAATCTACTAAAATTAAACAAAAATACAAAATTTTAAAAGAATATAGATCAAATTAGATTTTTGCGTAAATCTCTTTTTAAATATCTTAAACATATCTTTAGAAGTACCTTTGATTTGAATAATTTAGATTTTTTTGGAGCGAGATAGAGCGATTATTTTTTGCTATACATAAAAAGCTTTATGGACTAATTTCAAGATGAGATACTTCCGGAAGTATCGCAAATTTTAATACTTTTCCATTGCAACAACCAATCGCAGCAATTTCTATAGAAATTTCTTTTAATTATCTTAACTTATTTTAATAAGTAATCTTAACTTATTAGTCTATTAGACTTTGTTTTGTAGACACATTTTTTAATACAATTTTTTTAATATTTTACTAATAATAAGGAGGATCTTCAGAAGGAACCACCTTACCCGTAAATTATGCTAAAACATGTATTATCTCTACTTATTAAATTAATACCATTACACCATTAGATTGTAGAAAGACAGCTCTAGGTTTCTCTAGTGTTACTTTTTAATTTTTTAAAATAAACTCTTTAAAAAAAATTAGGATTTACTAACTTTTTAAACATTTTTTTAGATAAAGATATAACAAATAAAAATTTGTTTGAAGGTGTCTAAATTTTTTTTTTAAGATTTTCAAAATAAGCGTTTTTTTGGTTATTACTACGTATAGGTACTTTAGTATATTTTTAGTAAATTTTTTTCCACCGAGACATTTTTTTAATGTCAGGAACATGAAGAAATTATTAGGGGTCAGATCGAGTGAATAGGGTGAATGAGGCAGCTATTTGTAACCCAATTTGATTAACTTAGAATTAGCAACTCTTCATGAATGAGAAGCCGCATTATCGTGATAGAACAGCACTTTTTTTGTACAGATATAATCGTTTTTTTTCTGTAAGTCAGCGTCAAATCGGGTCAGTAAGACTGCATAATATTGACCAGTAATCGTTCTTCTCGTTTATAGATATCGATAAATATTACGCCTTTGACATCTCAAAAAATTGTGGCTATAACTTTATTGGCTGATGTAACAGTTTTTGCTTTTTTGAGAGAACGCTTATCGGAAATATCCACAGTGTAACGATGTATCTAGATTTTATCTACAAAGACCAAACGACGCAAATTTTTTTTCAAATTACGGTGAAACGTAGCCAAACACTCATTTGAAGCTGTAACGCGAACGCGCATTTGGTCAGCACTATATTGCGGATAGCTTTTTCGTATATAAATAATCATGCAAAAGGATTGAATACCTATTTAGTTGAGATGTTTATTTTATTAGCTATCTTTCTCACTTTTAATTGTGGATTGCTATTTACAAGAACACGGATTTTATTAATCAATTAGGGAGTCGTTACCGTAAATGAAGCTCCGCGCGCTCAGCATCTTCCATGTTCATAATTCATAGGACCAATTTTGAAGTGAGAAAACCATTTTCAAATTATATCATAAGACGGAGCAGATTTACCATAACATTTGCACAACTTTCTCTCAGTTTTTTTAATAGTTTTTCTACGTACAAAATAATGTTTACTTAACATTCAAAATTATGTTTTCTTTATTCTTCGTCTACAACGAAAACACTTTATTTTAAACAATTGTAAAACGGAAACTATCTGAGCTATCTGAAAGAGCTTCTCTTAACAGGATTTCTATCAACGATTCTAAAACTAAATCAAAATTTTTGGATCAATTTTTAGATTATTGGCAGTTATAGACTTATTTTTATGTAAATCATTAAAATCTCTTTTTTGAATTTAAGTAGTAGCTTTATTATAAATTTAGATATGACAGTGTTAATAGAAAAATGTTTTTTTGTGCTTTTTTATGACTGATCAGTGATCACTGATAGCCACAACATGTACATAACTCCTTCTTTCGGAAGTGGTTAATTATCCAAAAGATTTTCAGGTGCCTCTTTTTCTTTTTCTAAATTTTCTTCTTTCTCTTCTGCTAAAAGTGCATCCAGCCAAGACATATTTTGATCACAATTAGTTATAACATCATCTATAACATTTTGAGGCTGAAAGCAAACAAAAATAACTTTATATAAATTATTTAAATGTAATTATTACTAAAGCTTGTCGAAGTGGTCGAATTTTTTTTGGTGGAATATGTTTGAAAGACTCCTCAATTTTATTATTTCGTAGCATAAGAAGGATAAACCAAATATATTCATTTCGAATAGATAATTTTTTTTTGTTTGAGTCCATTTCGGACAGAACGTCAAGCCAAATTTTTATGTGGTGTCTATCTAAATAGAAAATTAAACAGAATTGGAACAAAATTGTGTTTTACCACTTGCTGGCATTAATTTTAATAAAGCATTAGCCAACATTAAGTTGTAATGAAATTGTTCGTTTGCCTCTGCAGCCATTCTTACTGAAAATTTTAACATACGGCAAGAAATCACTTAATTTATAAAATGGCAAGTTTGTCACTGTTTGTCAAAAGTTTTAGTATTGCCAGGCAAAAATTATTTATTCAATAAATTAAAAATAGGCTTAAAGCACTGCAACAAATGTCTGCAATTTTTTTCCCCAGTTTTTTATTATATTATTTTATAATATAATAATTGTTTGTGTAAGTTATTTTTTAATATTTTTTGGCTGTTCCAACTTTGTCTGTAGCAAAGATAAGTTTTGAAATTTTGTATAACACTTTAATGTTACAAAATTAACCTGTATAAAAAAATTGCCTTAACCAAATAACCACTCTTCAATGTTCACTAGTTCTTCGTCTACATTTCCTTCTTGATTTGCCAGACTAATGTTTTGTGTGAAAAATTTCTAAACATTTTTCGCACCTGTTTTTTATCGTAAAAGTAAATTATTGACAAGTGCTTTGGCTTCCATTCCTCATGTATCAAAGGTTTCTATAGCAAAAGCCACAATTTATACCTGGAAAAATTGTGAAAAGAAGTGAAGAACCGGAATCCTACGAAGTCACTACAGAAGACGGAGGAACTTACAGAAGAAATCGTGTACATCTACGACCATTAAGAGGAGTATGGAGGTATTTCTCTTATGGGAATTCCCATGTAAACGCGCGAATCTGTAGCACCTTTATTTACAAAAATATTTTAATGAGATTTGGTACAATCATTCTTCTAATTATTAACTACAAAATGACTGGAAGCGATTCTTAAAAAAATTATTGCAAATAATAAAAAAAAATATTAAAAATTTCTTAAACTTAAAATCAACGGAACTAAAAATTTCAAAAAGTCAAAATGTAGTTCATTTTATTACAATACTCGTAGTGAAAACCGTTTTTAAAAATTTTCATAAATAACGCTGCTACAGATTCGCGCAGTTTTCAATCTGAAACCGTACGAGCAACCTCTTGATTTACAACTCGACAATTGACCTCTCACCAATAAAAGGAGTATGGAGGTAAGTTCTCTTATGGGAATTTCCATGTAAACGCGCGAATTTGTAGCATCTTTATTTAGAAAAATATTTTAATAAGATTTGGTACAATCATTCTTCTAATTATTAACTACAAAATGACTGGAAGTGATTTTTAAAAAAATATTTATAAATAATATAAAATAATAATAATAATGTTTTATTGGGGATTCCCAATGGTCATTGACCGAAGTCCTTCAGCCATATAAAATAATTATTAAATAATTGTAAAAATTTAAAACCAACAAAGTTAAAAATTTAAAAAAGTCAAAATGTAGTTCATATTATTACATTACTTCTAACAAAAACAAAAATTATTCGGGAACGTCTACTAGCATAGAGTTTGATATTATTGTTGAGGGGTTCAAATCTAGTGTAACTTTGTATGGAATTAAATATAATATATTGATAGGGGATGGTGATAGCAACACTTATAAGAAAATTGTTGAGTCCAGACCATACAACAATATATCTGTTGAAAAAATTGAATGTAGCAATCATCTTCTTCGTAATTTTTGCAAAAAATTGAGGTTGCTAGTAACAGATAAAAATTTTAAATTAAAAGATAGAAAATTATTAGAAGGACGAATTTTAAGATTACGGGTAGGTATTAATAAAGCAATGAAATATCATAAAGACAACGATCAAAAAAATGAAGCAATCAAGCTTTTGCGCAAAGATATTCTAAACAGTGTATATCATGTGTTTGGCGAACACAAAAATTGTGAATCATATTTTTGTAAACGGGAAGAGGAACAACATTTTTTAAAAGAAATTTCAAATGAATTTTTAAACAGAATTATTTATATAACTCGATACATTGCTAATCATGCCAACAGTCTAATAATGAATTTTAATAGCAATATTGCTGAACAATATCACTCAATTGTTGCAAAATTTATAGGGGGCAAAAGAATAAATTATGCTTTAGGCAATTCATATCGTACCAGATGTGCTGCAGCGGTAGTAAGCCATAATACCAAAATGCCCCATTTTATGTTATCCAAAAATAACAAAATCATTAAAAAAGTAGAGCTTGGCAAATTTAATAAAGTTAGGAAACAACAATTATTTAAAAAATGTTTTTATAAACACACAAACAAAGTAACACAACAAAATATCCAATGCTGATGAATATTACGGCGAAAACTCTCAAAAAACAGATATGAGTGCTGCAAAGAAGAAGAAGAAGAAAGAATTTTTGCAGAAATTACGAAAAACTGAGGAAAAAATTAAAACAATTGAAAAAAGAACAGCCGATCAAAATCAAGATGGAGAATGGATGGAGCAAAGAAGAAAATTACTGACTGCGTCAAATTTTGGAAGAGTGTGAAAATTGAAAAAGAAAACTAATACCGCCAACACCGTCAAGTCCATTTTATATGATATAAAACATAAAAATATTCCGTCCTTAAATCATGGAAAAATTTATGAAGTGGATGCGAAAAAAGAATTGGAAAAAAAATAAGTACGGAATTTGGAAAAGAAATGAAAATTAATCCATGTGGACTTTTTATCGACAAAGAAGTTTTTTATTTAGAAGCTTCGCCAGGTGGCATATTAGAAGAGAATGATTATATAGTAGAAATAAAGTGTCCATACACGGCCTATAAACAAAATTTAACTCCAGACGAAGGAATCAAAAAAAAAATTATAACATTTTGGAAACAGACTATTGATGGAAGTCAGGAAGTTAATTTTAATCATGATTGGTACTACCAAATTCAAGGACAGTTACACATAGCAAACAAAAAGGTTTGCATATTAGCTGTTTGGACTGGTTATGGAAAAATTAAAACACAAATTATTACTAAAGACGATACTTTTTGGGATACGAAGATGAAAGAGAAATTGGAAAGGTTTTACAAGTTGTGCATTCTTCCAGAGCTAATTGATCCCAGAATGTCTAGAAATATGCCAATAAGAAGTTTATTTCTAGATTTATAAAATAAATGTCTTGTTTTATTAAAATTAAACATATTTGTTTTTTTAACCTAATGATAAAATTAGCTATACCAACTATCTTATGCAAATGAATTTACGTCATCATTCGAAATTTTTGATTACTGATATTGTGGCATTAATATAGAGTATTTAGTTCTTGATATTTAAAGTAATTTACATAAAAATAACAGTTGTGACACATAAATATGTTTCTAAATAACCTCATACCTTTTCTAATAATAAAATAAAAAAATTAAAATTTGTCTCATAATAACAAAAATAACATAAAAGTCCATTTCCATAAGAAAATTGGAGGAGTGTGGAGGAATTTCTCTAGTATAATATAAGTGTATAATATAGTATAATTTATGTATTATACAGGGTGTTACAAAAAGTTGTGCAAAAAATTTAAGCTGAAATACAGCACCACAAATAATAACAATCTGCAAAAAAATTTTGGCTTATCTCAACTGATAACAAAATTATAACCTAAAAATTAATTATTACAAAACCTATAACAATTTTTTTAACATAAGACAACTATAGGTTTTTCAGGTCAAAATACAGCAATTTAACACAATTTACCTCTATACCAAGTTGCACAGTTTAGGAGCTAGAGAACGCCAAAGTTAGAGATTAAAAGTCATTTTTATACTTTAAACGTAAATATCTTGAAAACGGTACGTTTTAGCAAAATATTGCGTTCTTGCATTTTTATTCTAAATCTACTGGCTATTCACTGTTGCTATAAAAAGTGGAAATTAATAAGGATAAAATTGGTTAATTACCCAAAATGTGTAACAAAAGTGCTGTAACTTGAAATTGAGATGTGCAGCAAAATTTTGCAACTATAAATAAAAAGAGTACACTCAACTTCATTTGTGTACCAAATTTGGTATTAATCGGTTAAGCGGTTTTCGAGATTTCGAGAATGCTTTTTTATATCCAACTTTGAAGGCTTGTAATCTTATTATTAGTTGAGGTAGGACAAAAATTTTTTGCAGATTGTTATTATTTGTGGTGCTGTATTACAGGTTAAATTTTTTGCACAACCTTTTATATTCCAATGTATATGCGCGAAGTTATAGCATGTTTATTTATAAAAAAAAAGGAAAATAGGTTTTCGTTACAAGTATTGTAATAACATGAACTACATTTTGACTTTTTTAAATTTATAATTTCGTTAATTTTAAATTTTAACATTTTTTTTAATAATTATTTTATATTATTTATAAATATTTTTTTAAGAATCACTTTAAGTCATTTTGTAGCTAATAATTAGGAGAATGATTGTACTAAATCTCATTACAATATTATTGTAAATAAAGGTGTTACAGATTCGCGCGTTTCCTTATTTTTTTTCTTATTCCCATAATAGTATGGTACACAGAACGCCTAAAACGCTTTAAAAAGTGATTATGTGAGTTCAAGACTAAAAGTTGATTTTTCAGAAATGATGGCTTATGCCCTAAATATATTATATCCGAACTTGTTCAAAAATTGTTTTGTGTCAAAAGGCACTATCCAAAATTTTCTAAATATTTATGTAATGTAATTCTTCAAAACATAGGTTTTCTTTTAGTAAAAGTGCAAAATCATGTAATACTTCAAAATGTATCTGTTTGAAAGAAGGACTAAAGTCTTGTATTGCCAGCAGTGCAGTGAAACAATGTTGAAGAGACCAACGACAAATCAGATGAAGATGAAGAAGAAATTTAGCTTTACTTTTTTAAAAATTTTACATAAAAACATTTTTCTTTTAATAAAATTTGATAAATTATTTTTGGGGTTTATAATTACAGCTATCAAATTACCTTCAAGTAAGTCATATCATAATATAATTGAGGAGCTCGCGTGCAAAACCGGTTATATCCACTTTTACATATTTTGCAGCAGATGAGAAAAACACTCTACACATCTGTTTTAAAAAATAGTGTTAATTAGTGTTATTATTATTAAAAACAGTTTAAATTTAATGGGGTTGTGCATGTGATTGTCATCTATTTTTTTTATAAAAAAAAGAAACAATTTGGCGTTATTAGCAAAAAAAAAATGGAAAAAAAGTCGAACTTTACTTAACGTTTTTAAAAGGAATTACACGATTTTGGCTGCAAACGAATATATGGGCCTATAGATATCACAACTTAGACCCAGAAACCACCAAAAAATGATTTTTTGTGAAAAGTGGATATATCCGGTTTTGCACGCGAGCTCCTCAATTAGAATGTTACAAACGAAGAACTACTGTGCGAGTGCGTAGATATAACGCGTGTGGCGCGGAGCAACACGGCAAAGCCTTGTTTTAAAAAAATAATATTTCGGAAACCATTTGAATTATTGTTTTAATTTTTTTTAAAAAAACTTATCTAGAGTTTTGTGAATCCGAAAATGTATGTTATATACACAAATTTTTAATAATTCATATAGCTTCCCGTAGGGTGAAATTGTCAATGCACAATTTTACAACTAGTGACTTTGGATGCCTCTTTCACAAAAACAAAAAACTTTTTTTTAAATCTCTTATTACTGTTAGTTGCGCTCTGGTTTGCTCCATAAGTGGACAAAATTTCAAAATTTTAGGTGAAACAGTTAATTTATAAGCGCGATGTATGTTTTAAAAAACACGTTTTGAACACTGTTGCTCCGATATAAAAAAAAATATTTTACAAAGTTCCTACTAAAAAAAGTTGTAGATAGCGATTTCAGATGGCCAAAATGGTACTTTACAAGACTGTAAAGGTCCCGTCTGGTTATATCTTAAAAAAAAATTTTGCGAGAAAGAAGCCTGATAGAACAGTGATTTTACTCCACTATTAGCAGTGAAGACGGTAGAACAGCGAGAGTGGGGGAACCCGAGAAACAGTAAGAGAGCCTTTGGAACTCTACTACATATAAGAGAAACAACCTCTGTACTCCGATCTTGGCGTTGTAAATCGTCATTTATTGTTTTCCTCGGTGCTACCGATCAGGATTTCACACTCGAGGGTTCGGACGAGAAATTTCAAGGTCAACCTGACTCCATACTCCTCTTAAGGAAATTATCAAGCCTAGGAACAACAGCCTCGTCAGCCCAGGAAGAAGAAACAGTGCGTGAAGTGCTAAATAAAAGTGAAAACAGAGCCTAAAATAATAAGTGCCGACACTCAAGAGGTAAATCCAGGTGTGAGTGATTCACCTACCAAATCATCACCGACACCGGACATTGGTATAGCCTCATCAACGCCACGATCAAGACCGACAAGATCGACCAAGAAACCTTCCTATTTGACAGACTACGAATTATTTTAAGTTTATATTTTTAGTATGTCTGTGTTTCTTTTATTTAGAAGGGGCATGTCACATAGTGATATTTAAGTTTATAAGTTGGCAGCATTCCACTAGCTGTTAGTTGCTAGGAGAGTTGCTAACGGGAGTTACCAAGAGAGCGGGCACAACAAAAAAAACGTTGTATGCTTTATCCTATAATTATATATTATATTAGTATATTATATTGTGCTGTAAGAGTGTAATACTTATACTCAATAAAGACAATAATACATCTTAATCACTACGTATTTCGTGTGCTTGAGGGACTCCGCAGCTAAACCAGTATTAGAACATCTCCCTTGAAGATGCGTTACGGTAAATTTCTAAATAAATCTGTCTTTAGTAGGTATTTATTCCAGCAAATTTTGCTTGGGCATTTTCATAGGTTTTCTTTTTTATTTATTTTCCAAAATTAATTTTTTGTTTTGCCTTGTTTTACTGTTTTTATGGTGACACCTTTTTACAAGTTTTTACTTTTTTTTGTTTTTCAAGAGCAGTTTTCTATTTACTGTACTCAAGGGCGGACTACTAACTTTGTTGCTGCTAGGCTAACACTATCAGGTTAGAAATCCTCTAATTAACTTGCTATGGTCTATTATTCACACTATTACACATACTTTACTATTTTTTAATAGGAAAAGTTATAAGCGGCACACGGAAAGTACCGAAAAATTTTGCTTCTCGAAGAGAAGAGCTTCCTGAACCGAAAATGTCGAATTTGTGTCTACAAAGTATCAGTTTAAATACGATGTGTCCCTCTCGTATAACTCAAAAATTTGTGAATAATTCAGTAGTACAAAAGAGTATCCCTGATGTTGTTTCATCGACTTTAAGTAGACCTCCTGACAATTCTAACATGTGTTCATTTCGAAGACGTTATATGCGCTTTTCTGGATTCTGGAACTTCTATATTACAACGACCTAAACCTGAAGTTTCAGGAAGTGGGGCTTCACTTCAGGTATGGTGAGAAATATCATTGACAATTTTAATCGCAAAGAACGTGATTCTATTGAAAGCGGTAAATATGGACGATGCTCTCTAAAAGTTCTAGAAATAAGAAAGCTGAAAGTCGGGGGCGGAGTTCCAGTCCTGAAGAGTAGGGATGGGCAATACCTGTTTTTAGGTATCGGGTATCGATACCTGAAAAGTATCGATACTTGCCAAAGTATCGGAAATATCGAGGTATCGGAGGTATCAAGGTATCGAGGGTATCGTGGTATCGGGAAGTATCGAGGTATCGCGGTATCGGAAAGTATCAAGGTATCGGAGGTATCGCAGGTATCGAAGTATCGGAGATATCGGAAGTATCGGAGGTATCGGGGTATTGGAAGTATTGAGGTATCGGAGGTATGGATACTTCGATACCTGATTGCAGTCGGTATCGGTGTACGATACCTGAGCAGGTATCGATACCTTCTGTAAGAATCGATACTTTTCTCAGCCCTAGTACACACCTTTGTAATTAATGAATTAACAGTGCTTTATACTTTCCAATGCTCATGTAATCTGACAAAATACTAATTATTTTGTGATAAATCTGTTAAGTATTACAATTTGAAAAATGGAACAAGTTTTTAGCATTTAATTTAAAATTTATGTGATATCATAACTAATACAAGCTCAAAAAGCATGTAACATACTTATGTTCACATTCTATGTAGGTATTTTTTATTTTGTTAATAAAACAATTATTACACAAAAATTATTTATTCAAGTTTTGTGGTACACAGAAGCAATCTGTTCAAGTTCATCAAGGAGATCTTTGGTCTTCTGGAGTTGTTCGGTAATCTTCACGTAGAGTTGGTCCATCTTTGACGTCTCGTTAAGCGTCTTCACGGTTTTTCGGCATAAAGAACGTACTTCAGACACTTGATTTCCAGATATTTTTAAAATTGTTTCGCATTTTTTTAATTCTGGGTGGGTTTTACCCATTTCTGCTTGCTCCAACTCTTTATTTTCCATTTTCAAAAAATGACAAGTGACAGAACACTGTGGCTGACGTTACGCTGTTTTTAAAAGGGGTCGGTTTTCATTTAATTTTTTACAAGTTTTACGAGTGAAATTACGTTTATTAATTTCGAAAATTGTTTATTTTAATTTTTTAGTGTTGTGTTACGTGTTTTATTTAAATCACGGTGAATTTTTACGAATTTCAAAAAGCAAGTGAAATGAAATAAGACAGTGGCACCGTTGCTGGTTTTTCTAGAAGGGTCATTTTTGTTATTTTATTGAATAAACTACAAGACAGTGGTATATAAACATTATTTATTCAGGATTTTAGGTACATAACAAATCAATTCAAGCTCATGTAATTCTTCTTCAATTTTCTGGAGGTGTTTGATAATCTTCAAGCACAGGAGGCCTATTACTGATATGTTGTAACTCAGCACCTGCATTTCTCGGGATAAAGAAGGTAATTCAGCAGAGATTTGTTTTTCAGAAACTGTTTCGCATTTTTTAGACCATTCTGGGTGGGTTTCACTCAGTTCTACCAACTCGTTGTTTTCCTTTTTCAAAAAGTGACAGGTGACAGAACACAGAGGCTGAGGTATTGCGATTTTTTGAAAGGGACCAGTGTTAATTCAAATTTCTTTGTGCAAAGTCACGTTTATTGATTTTGAAAATTTGTTTATTTAATTTTTGTGTTACGTTCCGTGTTTTATTAAAATCAGAGTGTATTTTTTAAGATTTCAAGCACTGCACAGCCCAATTATTGACAGTCAAACTGACATTTTTTTGGCCCTTTCAATTAGCAGGGCTTTCTGCTGCGGCCCTGAAGATCATGCCTAAATCCACTCCTGACTACCTAATTTTCCTGACTTTCTAAAAAAATATTTGTTTTTTCTGATTTTATGTGAATTAATTAAATTCCCTGACATTCGGGTTTCCAGCTGGGTACCCTGTGGACTAATAAGTAGTAAATTTAATAAATCAAATGTTTAGCTTGTACTTCACTTAATTTTTATTTCAATTATTAAACTTAACAATATCCAAAATAGACAAGAGTTTCACTGTAATTCGATCCTAGCACTTTCGTTCTTGAGTTTCATTTGATAACTGAAGTAATACGAAATAATTATTTTAGTTTAATATTTCTTAAAACTTACTCTACGGCTCTATAAAATTGGAAAAGCTGCGTCAAACCAATAAAAACATTGACACTGAACAAACTGTAATTTTTAGGTACAATAACTAGGGAATATCTTGACCATATAACACCCGTAGCTGCTAAAGCTGCACTTTGAGGTATACTTAAACTTTCTGCAGGTCTTGCTAAATCCCCAATTCCTGCTATCACCAATCCCTGGAAAAAACATGACCTCTAGCATGACTTGCATTTAATAACATACACAATAGCTACTTACCCATTTAAATAAAGGTGCCCAAAAAAATACAGTTTTTGGACCTGTAATTATACATAATCAAGACTTTAAAAACAAAATAAGTAGATTTTTTTACCTGCAGGGTGCTGCCATAAGGGTTGGAGTCTTTTCGGAACAATGTTGTCTAAAGCAGACATTGATTTAAGGTATAATTTAGACATTTCGAGTAGGTTCTGCAAGGAGTGTTAGAAGGAATTGCGAATTTATAATTAATTTGGTAATCTAATGAAGGTATTTCAAATATCACGTCATTGTCAATGTCATTGTTGGCAACAGGTTATTTAACAAGTCAAAAAAGTCAAAATCTAGGGGAATTTCGAATAAGGTTGGTAGTGGAGTAAAAACAAAAAAGTTTTGACAGTTTAAAGAGATAATAAAATAGAAATCTGTACCGGTCATTAATATAAGCTTTGGTCGCTGGCCAGTAGAGGACACAGATGTGCCAAGTTTTAATTAACCAAATAAATTATGTTTTTAAAAATATTTTAATACAAGTGTCCCTAAAAGCCTAAAAGGTTTGTACAACAAGCTACCACATATTTTCGACGTTTAAACTTAACTTATTTAAGCACAAAGAAGCACAAATGTTTTGGGGCTATAAAGCGTTTAATTTTTCAAAAAAATTTCTATTATTTGTTGTAAAAAATAAACTGTTATAAATTATTATAAATAAAACTTGGTGTATTTGTAATAAACATTATTAACAATATATAATTTATTGTATTAAATTATAGAATAATAAATTTAATTAAATTTCAAAAAGGAGGCGCTGACAGATTGACATTAAGTTCATATTTTGTGCAAAATTTGTCACGAATATTACAAATATGTTCCGAAAACCATTTAAAGCAATCAAAAATGTGTTAAATTCACATTTGCAACGTGCGCCGAACATACCAAGATATGTATTACTTCATGAAAAAACCGACTCTGCGAAATTAACTGAATCAAAACCAATTGAGAAAATTCGGAATGTTGGTATTTTCGCACATATTGATTCTGGAAAAACGACCTTAATAGAACGAATTCTATATTACACCGGTCGTATTGAAACAATGGACGCAGTTAAGGAAAAGGACAAGGTAGGATCGACCATGGAGTTATCAGAGCTCGAACGCCAAAAAGGCATTACAACTCAAGCTGCTGCGACTTATACTCTTTGGAAGAACTACAATATTAATATAATTGACACTCCTGGTCATGTGGATTTCAGCGTAGAGGTCGAACGCGCCTTGCGGGTGCTTGATGGGGCCATACTTGTACTATGTGCTGTGCGGGGCGTCCAGAACCAGTCATTGACGGTTAATCGCCAAATGAAACGTTATAATATACCCTGTCTGGCATTTATCAATAAATTGGACCGTACGGGGGCTGATCCATACCGAACTTTATCACAAATGAAAACCAAAATGAACCATAATGCAGCTTTTCTACAAATCCCAATAGGCATCGAGGCGAACTGTAACGGAATCATTGACTTGGTTCATCGTAAAGCGATTTATTTCGAAGGTAATTTTGGAAACCAAATTAAATATGATATAATCCCAAAAAATATGATCGCCGAAAGTGAACATATGAGGCGTAAATTGATCAAACATGTTTCAAGTGTTGATCATGTTCTTGGAAAAATGCGTACATTACAACAAAAAATTACCGAAAATGATATTAAGGGAGCTATCAGACGAACGTGTCTGAAACGGACATTTACACCGGTTTTAGTAGGCACGGCTTTAAAAAATAAAGGAGTTCAGCCGCTCTTAGATGCAGTTTTGGAGTACCTCCCAAATCCAGGTGAAATAAAGAATTACGCTCTTAAGAAGAAAGAAGGCTGTGAACCTGAAAAAGTTCTTTTAAACCCTGATCGCAAAAATGATAAAGGTTTTATTGCTTTAGCTTTCAAACTTGAATCGGGAAAGTTCGGTGAGCTGACCTACATGAGATGTTATCAAGGAATGCTCCAGAAAGGAGAAAATATCTACAATACCAGAACTCAAAAGAGTGTCCGAGTGTCACGTTTAGTACGCCTCTACTCTAATAGTCTAGAAGATGTTAATGAGGTACATGCCGGAGACATTTTTGCATTGTTTGAGACTGATTGTGCCAGTGGAGATACATTTGTAACAGACCCTAAAATGGGTCTCTCACTGGAATCAATTGTCATCCCAGAACCAGTAATATCAATGTGCATAAATCCGGCGAATAACAAGGATAAGGATAAGTTTTTTAAAGCTATAGCTAGCTTCACTAAAGAAAACCCTACTTTACAATTTTATATTGACACTGATACTAAGAAAACTATAGTATCTGGCATGGGCATACTCCATCTGGAGATTTACGCGCAACGTATCGAAAGTGAATATAAGTGTCCAGTGGTCTTGGGCAAACCCAAAGTTGCGTTTCGAGAAACTCTTGTCTCACCATGCACGTTCGATTACCTGTACAAGAAACAATCTGGAGGCCAAGATCAATATGCTCGAGTCACCGGAGTATTAGAACCTCTGCCACCTCAGAAAAATACTCGCCTTGAGTTTAGGAATGAAACAGTTGGAACTAATGTGCCTAAAGAGTTTATTCCTGCTATCAGAAGAGGTTTTCTAGCCATGGCTGAAAAGGGACATCTCTGCGGACGAAAATTGTCCGGTTTACTGTTCCGACTTCAAGATGGCGCACATAATTCTTTAGATTCAAGTGAATTGGCATTCTTTTTAGCAGCCCAAGGTGCAATCAAAGAAGTTTTTGAGAATGGCACGTGGCAAGTGCTTGGACCAATTATGAGAGTTGAAATTACTGCTCCGGTTGAATTTGAAGAGGATATTATAACGCAGTTGAAGATGAGAAGTGGCCAAGTGACATGGACCGACAGAGATAATATTTGGTTTACGCTGTATGCCGAAGTCCCTTTAAATACAATGTTTGGATATGAGAGTGAATTGAAGTCAAGTACGAAGGGAAAAGCCGAGTTTACAATGGAGTGCTGCCGATTTGCTCCGTGCTCGCTAGAACTTCAAAATAAATTAATTGAAGAATATAAAAGAAGTATGAGTATTGTGGCAGAAGAAGATAAAAAGGAAAAATAATTATTAATTTCTGATATAAATTGCATTATTAAAAAACATTTTTGGAAACCGTTTTGTTGTTGTTTTTCTTGTCCATTTCACCTAAAAAATTATCTAGTTGTCAAAACACAAATAATTTTTCTAAACTGTTTTTGCTTCTATTAGACTTTAATTGAAAACGTATCTACATATAATACATAATTTGACACGTCTGTTTTGAGACACTCTGTATATAACTACATAAAAAATGTAAATAAAGTAAAAGAAATATTTACAAAAAAAATAGATAAGTATATAATATTACTTACAGAATAAACTAATGTTGGGTTTTATCCCAACTGAATTAATATTTTACAGGCAGAGAACGGATATTTGACAGTAGTAATCTCAATAATGTTAAAACGGTATTATGCAATTATAAATAAATAGACAGCAACGATTAATCACAAATGTTTTTACGTTTAAAAATTATAGAAATATACGTACATCGCTGGTTTAGAGTGCAAACCTGCTAACTCCGCTTTTTGTCGATTATGACATTTTGATAAAATTAGATAAATAAATAAAAGTCTTTACATTTACAAAATAAAAAAATCTAAACTCAGTTGAAATAAGTTAAATCGCTTGCAGAAAAATTTGCTAACTCCAAAAAGTTAAAATTTTCCTGCTAGTTCACTAGTATTTTATACAAAATAGTACTCGCATACTATAAAAAATGTATTTGTTAAGAAACTGCTTGATTTCTTTTTGCATTGGTTAGTCCAAAATTTAGAAAACCTGCTAACTCCACATTACGATTTTAATAATATTACAGAAAGCTTGCTAACTCCAAAAAATTTGTACAAAAACTAGTATTATTATTAAAACCTGCAAATATTTTTTGCTTTTATTAGTGTTAATACACACATAAGAACTAAAATAAGAATTGGGATTTTTGTTTTTTATTAGATTTGCGTATAACTATAATAAGACGGTTTTATGGCTCTCCTGAAAAATTAGAAAAGTGAAGTTAGCAGGTTTACACTCTAAGCCGAAAAAATGTTTATTGTTTTTGAAATATACGCTATAGACATCAAAATAGATATCAAAACACATTATTTTTGAGATACATAATTGTTTATAGTAAAGAACCGGACAAGCAACAACTGATGTATTTACCAAATTGTGACTTACCAAAACGTTGTATGTATACGTAGACGTAGAGCTGAAGAAGGCGTAAGGTCAAAACCGATACCCAAAAATAAAGCATTGTATTTTAAATTAATTTTACTAAACAAATTTCAAGAAATCAAAATTGGATATACGGGAATGACTCCCGTAGAGAGTGAAGTCATATCGACATTTTTGAGATGGTGAACTCCCCACCTGCCATACACATGCTGCGTGTGGAGTGTCCACCACCCCGAAGATGTCGGTATGACGGCATTCGAAAACGCAGCAGCGCCGAAAGTTTCCAATTAGATAAGTTTGTCGGACTCGTTGCAAGAAAGGCACTCACAAAGTTTTACATTTGTATGTATCAAACAAATTTTTAAAGTCATTGTACTGGGGACTCATATTATTTCCTCGGAATATTACTTCCTCGCTGCTACGCGGCTCGGTTCGTAAATATTTTTCGGGAATAATAGCTATCATTATTGACCTGTGGAATAATCTACTATTATTAATATATAACAAAAATGGTTTGTTCTAGCAAATACTACCATATGTTACCTACCTAAGTTTCATTGCATCTTATGTTTATTCTAAATGTCAAAACTGTTTTAAAAAATTCAAAATTTAATCCAAACAAGTTAAAAAAAATAAAAAGATTAATTTGTTTTTGTTTGTCGATTTAGTGACAATACTTACTTATATAGTAAAAAAATTGGGTGAATATCGATCATCTCTCATTTTCAGTAAAAATTTTAACTCAAAACATTAAGTAAATACGTCATACTTTCCAAGAAAGTAGGGGAAACAATGATGCTAAAGGGTAGGTTATCTAGCTCATTGTTGAGTAACGGCAATGCTGCACCCAAATATAAATTAGAAAGAATATTGGAAAGATTCTGAAAAAATTCTCATGCGTAGAGAAAAAAATAAAGTTTTTAATGGCAAACTCTGAAGTTGGTGCGATAATTAGTTTTTGAAAAAAGTTAAGATATACTTTTAACGGACTCACCCTGTATATGTATATAAAACAAAACTGCTCGGGCTATCTTCACGTTTTGTCCGCCAGTTACAAATTGATAAATTTTTTGATTGTAAATGATCCTTTACCCTAGTAATAATTAACCGCTATAATTAACCGCCCGCAAAGTTAAATAGAAAAAAGTTAAAGTTAAGAAATTGCTTCTAATGGCTGCTGATGGAACATATTTTAACATGCTAACTTTTGTTTTTTATTGGTAATTTGTTATAATAAATTATATTGATAAGTTTTAGCTTCCAGAAGTTATTATTAATTGTTATTTTAACAACTAATTTTTACGATATATTGGTGGTGAATGATGATGCTGACGCCGTGAATTTTGTTATTGCGAAGTCTGTGAATTTTTTATTTATTAACATAAAAACTATAACTAATAAAAATTTTATTTTTTTTAAACACTTTCTCAAAACTTTAAATTTTAACACCTCTCCAGGTGTGCTACTTCCAGTTGTCCCGCAACCCAGACTTTTGACTTTGGTATACTTACTTACACACTAAATGTAAGCTTTTATTAAATTTCAGACGTTCAGGAAACTCTTGCACTTTTTGTCACGTACTCTCAGACTATTTGTCTTTTGCTGCAAAAAACTAAACAGTGTTACTTGATTTATAAAAAACTTGTAAAAAGTTAATCTACTTGTTGCCTCAGAGATAACACAATTATGTATTTTTCTATTTATTTATATTTTTTGTGGGTGCTGGTTGTATTTTATTATAAAATGTAAATTCTGTTGTACCGTTGAGGGAAATTCAACTAATATTTGCAGGCAAAAAGCTCCTCCTTATGAATATGCAAACTAGTTATGCGCGGGTGAGAGTGTGTGAATATTTACACATTTTACATGACGGTACTAGTGGAAAATCTCGCTTGTCGGCACCTAACCTACCCGAACAGCTCATTTGCATATGATTTTAACAATGCCCCGAGCTTAATTTTAATGTGATTAAGCTCCAACAAAACCACATACGTCAACAATCCCTGTCCAAATTTATTCCCAAGTTGATTTTTTTAGTTATTAACAATTTTTCAACTAAATGAAAAATTTAAATAAAAAATTTTCTTTCCGTTTTGAAATATTACAGTTCTTCACTTCCCCCTAAAGAAACTTTTCCAATTTATAGCATCCCTTATAAATCACGAGCGTCTGAGGAAATAATATCATTATTATATTGTCGGTGGATGACAGCAAGTATTCGTTTTTGTTAAATTTATTTATGAGATTATATTTAAGCAAACAACGAGAAGACGCAACATTATTAACTTGCGAGGATTGATCCGACGTTAAGCTTTATCACAATTTTCAAACTTGGAGAGTCCCGGGGGACTCGATTTCTTCTTGACGTTTCGAGTTTTAATTTATTACGAATATCATTTAAAGTAGCGAGCCATATTTGAAATTACCACCGCAAAAGGCTCATTTGTAATGGTAATGATGTAAAAGTTACTCCAACAAATGCCAGATACTTACCTGAATCAAGAATACTCGTCTTCTTAATTACTTGCTCATTTTTTAACTGAAAGTAAAAACATTCGCAATATTTACATTTTTTATTATACTTTACTGAATTATTTATATACATGGTAAAACATTATATAACATTCTAATCACGAGCTATAATAACACAGGACTACTTACTCTTAGAGCCAGCTGCTTGTTTGCGGTATATAAATGTGGATCTATGTTAAAAAGAAAAACTGAGAGAGAAACGCAGTAAATTGCTTCAACGATAAAACCTAAGTTGTTTAGTTCAATCTCATTTTAAGCGTCTCTAATATCTAAACTCTCAGAGATAAAAACATTTCTTTCCTTTAACATTTTTGACCGTTTGCGAAGCGTTTTAGAATAAAGCCAACGCTGCAAAAATTTCAAATTTTTAATATATTTTTAAATATATTCCAGTAACTTAAAATTAAATATTGCATATTTAATTCTCTATTTGACAGTATATTGTAAGTTTTTTTGCAATTATTAATTAAATTAAATTAATTAGATTTAATTTCTCGCAGCTCTCTTTCTTTCTTGGATATTTTTATGTAGGTCCAGGCCAGCGAGTGAATACTCCTTTTTATTATTTTACTTCGTGATTCTAATTTATCTATTTAAATTTTGTGAATTGCTTAAGTTTCATCATGAACAGCCACAACTTCCAACGTAGGACTTCCAACGGATTCACTATCAGTCAAACTACTGTCTTCAGATAAACGCTTCGGTTGAGGTTTTGCATGATTCATATAATCAACAACTAACTCTAATCCAATTAAAGCCCTCAAGTCTTTCACCCGTTTTTGTTTTTCTTCTTCAGTTTCGTTGTCATTTTCTTCATTTTTTACATATTTTTGTGCTTCTTCATTCACGTTTTTATAAATATTACTAATATTACTCATAATATAGCTAGTTCCAGTTTTGTTTGACATTTTTTCAAACCCCATAGATTTAACATCAAATTTAATATTTTTAGATTCTTGTCCATTGTAATCTTCACCATGACTCAAATTTATCGGACCGGTTCGGTTTAACCGAGGAGTAGGAACGGAAAAAGCTGATGTATGCCTTGACTGCTTAAAATTATCTTTAAGACAAATTTGTTTTTGTCGATTTTCTTCTTCTGTAGTAGCTGATTCTTCTCTTTGATTTTTCCGATCGTAGATATGTCCAGAAACTCTCAAGTCGATAAAAAAATGTAACGGATCAATCCCATAAGGTGTACTCGTAGGGTACAAAGGTGGATACCAAATTGGAGGAGGAGGCGGAAGAATAAGACCAGAAGGGTTAGTTTCTTGACCCATCGATGGAAAAATATCTTGTTCTTGATGAGGAATCTCGATTTTTCTTTCAACCAAGCTATTATTAAAACTTTTGGTGACTTTTTCTTCGTTTTCTGGTAGTTTAGATGTCGTGAGTTCTAAAGGAGTTTCGTTGGTTTTGTGGTCAGGGTAAGAAAAATTCTGATCGAGTTTCGGAGAGATGTCAGATTTGAGAGACGTCCAAGGACGTTTTCTGGTCCTTCGAGGCGGAAAAGCTCGATTTGCAGGATCTGATTTAGCTTGGACAAAAGAACGTAGCATCTCACTGAAGAAATAAGTGTTAGGAAGCAGTGACATGTTGTAGAGATATGGAGGTGTGGCTGCTAAAAGACGAGAAACTAAGTCTGTATTGCGGAATTCTAAAGGGGAAATTCGGGGTTTGGGAGGAGGGACGAGCTGCTCGTTGACGGAGGACATCTGAAAAAATATAAAAGTTTTAAATTAATTTCGGAATTGTCGATTGGAAATTCAATTAAATTACCCGTTCTGGGGATAATGTGGTCTGCCATCGTTTAAGGAAGGGTTGGGGATTAAGAGACGATGAGTATTATCTTAGACAATACACTCGAACCAAATGTCTTATTAGTGAGAGGTTTGGCAAAGACACTGATTTATAGCGATTAGAACCATTTATTATCCCTCATTACACTGGATTTTTAAATTTATCGTTTGAATCAAATTAGCAATTAATCTCGCGCTAATTATTTTTACGAAAGAAAGACTGAAACGAGAAAAACCAAGAAAAATTAATTTTAAATTATTGCCATCTGCATTCATCAAAAAACTTTCGAATTCGTTAACATCCCATTCTGAAAGTTTTGAACTAATTATTACTTTAAGGTAAATTATTAATACGAGTATAACGCAAATAAACGTTTCTTAATAACACACTAATAATAATAAAATAATTATTAGTTGAGAATAATCTTATAAAAACAAGATTTATAGTTTTCAAATTATAAATTTACAAAAAAAGATCAAATACTTAATGATTTTCTATCAGATATTGTAATTATAACGAAAACAGCACTCCCTAACACTAATCGCTTCACTTAACACAACTTTAATTTTAATTTTTACCAAAAGATGACATTTATGTTGTTGAATTACACGTTATGTCAAGTAAAGTGTTTGGTGTTAATGGGTGCTTTTTTCGTTTTATTCGTCACATAAAAAAATTCAACAAGATCTGTAATTTATATGATTTAAAATTTTCACTTTGACCGATTTAATTAAATTTAAGTAAAGAAAATTTAGGAAATTTTAGCTTCTTAAAAACAAGTTTCGCTGTGGAAATAAAGCTTTTAGATCTACTACCTTTATGTTATTCAAGAATATGTACAAACATATTTGTGTTACCAAAATTTAGAAAGTTTGGTTAATTAGTATATGCGACATCAACTTATTAACAACATTCTAAGAGTTAGATAAAGCTTTTAGATTCACTTTTAATTTAAAAATACAGAGAGCTACTAAAAATCAAAATTTAAAATGATTTAGGTTAGATAAAGTTAATTTGAATGTAGTTCCAAGAAATACTACTTCTAATTCAGATGTACAAACATCTTTTTTTACGATAATTTAGAAAATATGCTTATTCTGTTCAATCGGTATATATAACAAAAACTAGAGTTAGATGAAGAATCTGTTAAAAAAATACCAAATTAAAAATAAAAATGTAGAAAATCTTATTAATTCTGCTGATAACAGAATTTCCAGCAAGACGAAGAATATAATAAATAGCAATATCAGCGATATGCTCAAACGAATTTCAACTCTGAAGCTTTGAATTAAACTGAATACAACAGGAGGTCAACTATTACCAGTAGGAAAATTCAGTCTGGTGTGAGATTGATTTTGGCCAGAGAATTAGCTACTCATGCTGTCTCACAATGAATTCAAGCTATCACCAAATATACAAATTCCAAGTAGTATACTTCCGGCAGTTTTCTTTTTATTATCAAAAGTATGTATTTTTAATTTTTATAAAATGTAATTTGGGTTTTAATTAATAATGAATTAAAAAATTAAAATTTACATAGTTTTAAGTACTAAATCTGCTCTACTGCTTTTAATTCGCAAATATAAACATTGATTTTCACAACCATTTAAAAAGTCATAGATAAAATTATAGTTAGGTAAAGCTTCTACATAAACTTTAGGTTTAGAAATACTAAATATGTACATATAAACTCAGTGACATTAGAAGTGTTACACCCAGAAGAAATATTTTTTTAAACGTGATTTTTTGGCAATGTGGTAGACTACGTCAAGAATAAAACAATAAAATTTAAAAAAGTTTAGTAACATTAACTTGAATAAAAAATCAATGTGTTTGGCAATCTCGTAGTTGAGTACACATCTAAAATTAAATAAATGGCCACGGCAAAACATTAACGCCAGCTTCTTGGAGAAAGCCCATAGTTTAACAAGCAATATGTGGACGTGTGTTGTCTTGCTGAAAAAAGACTTGTTGGCAGTCATCTACATAAGACAGTAAAGTGGTTCGTAGAACATAATGTACAATTGTTATACTGCCTTAAATAAACCAAAGGGTGATCGGCTTTCTATAAGCCTCCAAACCATTACTCCAACAGTCCTGTGCAAATGCCTCTCAATAGCAAATCTAATATCTCGTTGCTTTCTCCGACGGCCTTTTACCCTTCCATGACTGTCATTCATGTCTAGACACAATTGCGGTTTGTCGCTGAATATCACATAATGCAATTGGGCCTCCTAAACCTGTCGTTTTCTGCACCAGTTAAAGCGTTGATGACGATGTTCTGTAGTTAAAAAAAGCACTAACCGCAAACGGTAAAAAAAGTTTAGAAACTCGATTGCAGCAATATAACGTTCGAATAGTAACAAGTCGATCATCTTCTCTAAATCATTGGTCACCGAGTTGTTGCGTAGTAGCGAAACGTTCTCAAAGAGCTAGTTGTTTGAAGCACCTGTTTCGATGCTTTGTGGTATTCCTTGGTTGGAAGTGTTCCTCTACTTTCTTCTGTCCACACCCAAAACATACACATTACCGTCATTGCAGTAGAATTAACAGGGCGGGCAATTTTGCAATAGGACAAGTTAACTTCTCAAAAGACCAATTGTACTATGTAAAAATAATTAAGATGATGATATTGTTGAAGCCATCTGATTAAAGATATTTTGTTACCCTTAAAATGAGTAGTCAAAAAATTAACAACTGCAAATACTTCTAATTATCACCTATAATAAACTCTTTTCTTAACAAAAAGTAAGAAGTTAAACCTGTTTTGCAAAAACTGTAAAAAATAAACCGTTGTAATGGTTACTGTAACTAGCTTCAAATTTATTTATTATGTTGCCAAAAAATCATTTCTAGAAAATTATTTCTTCTAGGTGTTACACTTATAATATCACTGAGTGTATTATAAATGTTTACATAACAGTTATGAAAAGACTCATGTTGTTTAACAGACAGAATGTTTAACAAAACACAGGCAAGTTTTTAAAATTATTATCGAATTAAACAATAACATTGTAAAATAAAATTTTATCTCAAAATACTTAACAGTAAATAAATTTAGAAGGAAATCTTCGTACTATCTAAATCTACTTTAACAAATTTAGAAATTTTACTTACCATTAGCATTTTCTTTTTTTCTGGATTACATTTTTAATATTAATTTAATTTTACTTGTTTTGCCCTACTTTACAAAGACAGATATTATTAAATTTTGAAACACAATTTATAAAATATTTCTTCTAACGAATGTAAGTTCTACTATTTTTTGTAATATTGAAAACTGATATTGTTTCTTTTTATAACTAGTGATATAAAGTTGCATGTTACCTAATTAGTAATGTAATATAAAGCTAAATTTCAAATAAATATTTTATAACGTAGTAAAAAAAAGAGTCATAAAGTCCGGAAAAACATCTCCAAAACTAAAAAAAAACAAGCATTGAAAAGAAAATTTTGCAATTTATGATTACAAGGTTTTGAGGCAAGTTCATTTTGATACCAAAATTTCCAGCAAAGCGATAAATACAATAATTAGTTTTATCAACGATATTTTCGAATGGAGAATAGTTTAAATGTGCTGTTATAAGAAGAAATCAAGGCCATCACCAAATAAACAAATTTCAAGTAATCAGTAGTTTCCTCTTCTTTATCAAAAATACGCTTTGTTACTTTTCACTTTTAAAAAATATAATTTTGGTGTTATTTAATAATAAATTAAAAAACTTAAAGTTATAGGGTCGGTTTACATAAGGTGACATTTACTAATTTTGATTAAATATATTGAATGACATTAGGAGTGCAACACCTGCAAAAAATGTTTTTTAACACACGAAATTTTATATACATGTTTGGTTATCTAAAAGGATGCTTTGATTAAATTTTTAGCTTTTTTGAAACAATCGTTCTTATATACTTTTTACTGTTCGTTATTTAGTTATCGCTATAGAAATAATCATTACAAAGTAAATTTTGTAGTTAATTGCTGTGATTTTTGCATTTTGTATAAACCGCTGTTTAATAGAATGCCTAGAGGTAAAAGAGCAAATTAATATCAACAGTGAAGTGATTTTGAAAGAGGTCGAATTCTGGGGTTGTGCAAACCTGAATTTTTTTATTGGCAAATCGCAGTTTGTTTAAATCGAAATCTAACCATTATTATGTTTGTAACACATGCGTTGAAAAAAGCAGAGGAGTGAGAAGAAGACCAATTGGACAACCTAGCCACAGAGCGCCAAGACCGTCGCTTAAAAATCTTGGCTTTTCAGGAACGCTTTTCTTCTAGGTAAATTGATGATTAGTGATTTACAGAGAAAGGTAGGCCAGTTAACATAAGAAATTTATACTGCCAAATTAGATCTTTTAGCCTAATTTCTTTCCAACCGCATTTAGTCCTTCCATTAACTGCTAATTGCCGACGCCAAAGGTTAGAATAGTACATGCATCCCGATTATTTTCGGATGCATATTTGGGATGCACGTTGGTCAAAGAAGTATCAGAAGGCGTCATGGAGAAAGATTTAATATTATTTTTTCGGTAGAAAGGCATGTACACCATACCGTAGAATGGTTTGAGGGGCAATTGGTAATAGTAGCCGATCATCTTTTGTGTTCATTCGAAGAAATATGACAGCGGAACATTACATCGATACCGTTTTACGACTCTTTTTATTGCCTTATATGGAAACCTTCCTAATGCGTTATTTCAGCAAGACAACGCGCGTTCACATATTGCCCGACAAACAATAAACTTCTTAGAAGAAGCTGAAATTAAAGTTTTACCTTGGCTTTTTACATCGCCGGATCTAAACCCAATCGAACATGTGTGGGACATAATCGGAAAAAATCTAAGCAATTTAGCCTAACAACCTCAAACTTTAGTCAGGTTGCAACAAAAAATTCAGTACTCTTAAGATCAATTATCCTAAGAAGACATCAATCACCTGAATTATTTAACATTTTAATCAATTATATTAACTCAAAAGTAACATGTTTACAAAGTTTCATAAATTAAAAAAGATTTTTTAAAGATGTTGCACTTCTAATGTCATTCAGTATAGATAATTTGCGATTAGATGTTGATTTTGACCAATCAATCGCCAGGAAAGCCGATTTGATCGCGAATAGTTAATCGCAGTTAAATATTTAATTTACCTTCTGTAAATTGATCCTTAAAGTTTTAAGTATTAGAAAAAATCTGTGTGAATAAGACTTCTAATGAGCTAATTTCAAGTTGAGATACTACCGGTAGTATCGCAAATTTTAATACTTTATTTTCATGGCAACAACCAATCACAGCTTCGAATTCCTTTAATTTTGCTTAGAAACGAAGGTACTACCAGTATTATTTCAACTTGAAATTAGCCCATAAATTTCTATTTTGACAGCAAGTTTACATGTAGTTGCTTAAACTAAATTTTCCTTTAATTAGCCGCCATTTGTAGTGGTGAACAACCTGCACACCTTTACGCGGCGGCCCTGGCTATATGCGAACTTTGCACTTGTAGATAGAGCAGATTATAATAAGCCATAGTTGGCTCATGAGTCAGTCATTGTCTCAAAATGTTTTTGTAGAATTATTAGAAATTATTTTTAAAAAAATATATTTTTTTATTTTTTTTACCACAATAAATATTTTATTTTAAGTAGGCAATTTGTGCTCACTTATTTAGTGCATAAAGAAAAACTTTTTGGAAATAAAAAACTTTTTTAATTCATGTCTTTAAACTAAAACATTGTTACAAAAAAATGATAAAAATAAAATAAAAATTAATAAATAATAACAAAAAACGTCAATAATTTTTTAAATGATGTAAGAAAATTTAAAAATCACGTTTACAGTAATCCAGTAATGGTTATAGAAATTGTAAAATTAGTATGTTGAGGATAGAACGTTGTGTGGCTAAAATAAAATCGGCATAAAAATAGACAAACGTTGAAACCGGCAGCCCATCGTACAAGAAAACACACTCAGAGCTCAGCAGCATTCTAATAAAATCCTTTTAAATCGAGAAGCTCACTTTAAAATCATTTAGGGGGAGATGTTCCCCAATTTGCATCGTGAATTGAGCCATGCCAACTTCCTTGTCGCTTCTCCGATTTCTCTCTGTTATCGACGACCAACTTTAATTTGACAGATTGTCTTTCAACATCAACCCGCGACTAACTTTATAATGCTTTAATAAAATGGAACCGTCGAATGCAAATAAATTCTTGATGGAAACAAAGTTTATTAGCTGGTTTTACGACTGCTGCATCCGTAACACTTGTACACACAAACTTCTCTCTCATCTCAACTTTTAATGAGCAACTATATTAAATTAAAAATCCACCGCAATTTCTTACAAATCATTAAAAGAGCTTTTTGTGAAGAATTGTTGTGAAAACTTTCACGCCAACCACTCGCAGATAATTTGTCTTATTCAAGGAGGCTGGGACAAGTGTAAGGAAAGTTTTCGTACTCGTGATGCGCAACCGAGCAAACAATCATCAGTCAGACTAATTACAATCTAACAATGTTTAATTAATGTGCGTCTCCATATTGTCGGAATCTTTGTCTTGAGGAACGACCGACTTCGAGATGGAGTAAACAATAACCCGATTCTAATTTCATTAATTCGACAAATGTGCCATTCACACAAACCATTCAGGATATTACATACTCACAAAAACCCGATGTTACTTCGCAAAGCCGAGTTTTTCACAAAACCCGGCGCATCCACCAATTTTCAACCAAAGTAGTGTATGGTGCAAATTAGTAAAATTATATCCTGTGGCTAGGACTAGTCTCAGGCACAATCAAAGTAAATAATTGCTTGTAGCGTAACATTAAATAAACCCAATCTAAGCACCAATAACTTAAAATCTTTAAAATAACTTTAAACTAAAAAAAGCAGGTGGTATTTGCATTTAAACAAGTGTTAAAATCGCTAAAATTTGCATATTTCTAAACAGTTTTGTTTATAAGAAGCGTTTTAAGCAATTTTAGATAATATGATTTCAGATAAACTAAATATTAATTTGTAAAATATGTGTTGTATGCATGCACAACAAAAGCTTGGTGCTCATAAGTTTACTGAATTAAAATAAAAATTTATTTTCTTGCTTTATTATTATTGTATTTTCAAAAATTCAACGTTCTTGCCTACCATCAAGTGTTTTACTCTCTCACACACATTTAATCTGTATATTATACTATCTCTCTCTCTCTCTCTTATACTATGTTGTCACCGCAGCTCGCTTCAGCAACGTATACGCGAGGCTTGATCCAGTCTTATTATTAAATCTATGTATCTAGCAATAAAACATGAATATTGCTAAAGTTACCATCATCATAAAAAAAATTTAAAAAATGCAAAGAAAGAAAAAATAAGCAAATAAAAAAACAGAATGCATAAATTTTCCCAAAATAGCTTTTTTTTAACTAAAACATTTTAACCTAAACATCAATAAAATTTATTCTATTCTAAAAATAAAATGACTAAATTTGTATCATTAAGTTTTAGTTTTTATTATTTTTTACATTTTAAAATATTTTAATATTTATTTTAGCATTTTCTAATTTAATAATGTTTTTTATTGTTATAGTTCTTATTCTACAAATTTATGTAAAAAAATAAAACTATAATTTTTACTCGAAAAAATGTTTGTGTTTTGGTGGTAATTTTTATTCGCACCATAACTAAAGAGTATATTAAATCCCGTGCACAAAGTAATAAAATAACAAAAAATAGTAGACAATTTTACTGGCTTGATGTTATTAGTGTTGCATTAAAATTTTGTATTACATTTAATAAATAAAATAGATCACTTTCTAATTCATTCTTTTGCAAGAACACACACTGATCGTTTAGTTTTATAGGGTTATACTAACGGAGTTACGTACATTTAAAAAAATTATAGGTTTTATACAAATCTACAGCGCAACTACAGTTATAAAGCTGCCATAATAACTCTAATAATCGATGCTGTAGCGGATAATTATAGTGTTCTTACAGCCTCCAATTACTTAACATAATATATTTAAGTGCTGTAATCATCTACAATAACAGCTATAGTTATTTTTTAGTCTTTAATTGTATGTATAGATGCAGTAATAGTCCTCAAAGCATTTTTGCTGTTGTATAGATCTTTTCAGTACTGCCACGACAGATTAAGGTACCTCAAGAACCCCCAGAGCTTTTAAACATTTCAGGCGAAAGCAATAACTCTATGATATTATTTTTTAGAACGTAGGTTTAAGTAAGGTTATAGCCAGAACAAATTCTAAAAAAATTCCTCTATTATTTTTTTTTTCTACTGCTACATATTTCGTTCTATGGCAGTTTTAGATGCGCTATTTTAGATTTTACAATTTTTTGTCATTTAAATAAAAAGAAATGTAAATTGCTTTGTTTAAAAAAAAAATAGAACAAAGCTTGTATATACGGAATTGCATTCACTAAATAAGTTTTAAAAAAATATTTTTATGTAATTTTAATCTAGTTATTCGTAATTCTATGTATATCTTGTACTGTTTTTTTTTATCTATATATAATGCATTGTATGGCAAATTGACTTAATGCCTTATGCTCAGTACAACGTTCTTAATTTTTTTTTGATACATACAAATGTAAAACTTTGTGAGTGCCTTTCTTGCAACTAGTTCGACAAACTTTTCTAATGGAAAACTTTCAGCGCTGCTGCGTTTTCGAATACCCGATTTCTGGAATTGCCGATATGACGTCACTATTGACGCTCCGTATATACAAGTTTGATTTTTTAAATTTTTTTTAATAAAATTAGTTTAAAAATAGTGGTCAACTTGTCCGACAAAAATCATGCTGCGTATGGAGTGTCCACCAGTCTGAAGGTGCTGGTATGACGGCATTCGAAAACGCAGCAGCGCCGAAAGTTTCCCATTAGAAAAGTTTGTCGGACTTGTTACAAGAAAGGCACTCACAAAGTCTTACATTTGTATGTATCAAAAAAAAATAATTAAAGACGTTGTACTGGGGACTATTATTAGCAAATACCTTAACATCTCAAATTTAAAAAAAAAAAAATTTTTTTAGTACTCATTCAAAAGCTTATATGTTAATTTTTAAATCTTAATTTCAAACTATTTTAATAGTTAAACCAACTACTTCAATAGTTTTTTCAAAATCTCTGTTTTTAAGTATATTTTACACAAAAAATATAGAAAAAGATTAGAAGCATTAATAATACATTTTTTTTAATTTTTGAATTATATAGGGTAACTTAAAAGTATGGAACAAAAATCTAACCTGACTTACACCACCACAAATAACAAAAATTTAAAAAAAATTGTCTATCTTAAGCGATAACAAAATTACGAGCCTTCAAAATTATGTATAATAATTTTTTTTTTTAGAATATCTAGAAAACTGCTTAAACTCTTCTTATGTAACTTGGTATATAAACAAAGATAATGTCCTATTTTGCCTGACAATAACAGAATTTTGCTAAACCTTTTCAATTTCCGGTTTAAATAATTCTGTTCAATATTTTTGCTAATTATCCAATTTTTTCTATTACTAACTCCAATTTTTATTATAAAAATGCATATGTCAATAAATTTTGAATAGAAAAATACGCAAAATTTTGCTAAATTGGACCGTTTTCGAGATATTACGTTTTAAGTATATTAACGACATTTGAGGAGCTTGCGTGCAAAACCGGATATATTTACTTTTACAAATTTTTCAGTAGATGAAAAAAACACCCTACATATTTGTTTAAAAAAATAGTGTTATTTAGCGAAAACACTTTAAATTTAATAGGGTTATGCAAGTGATTAACATCTCTTTTTTTGTATAAAAAGTAAACAATTTGGCGTTATTATCAAAAAACTATTGGATATATCAAGTTCTGCTCACAAATGACATACACTGAGCGAAAAAATTATTAATTTTTCTTAAAATAAACAAATTTTAATTGGTATTTGCAAAGAAAACAAGAAAATTAAATATGTACTGCAGCCTTTTCGTTTATATTATGGCATAGCTTCTTGGGTTTCATTCTGTTTTTTGTTTCTTCCCGCATTTCTGTGAAATAATTTTTTATACCACAAAAGGTCTTCCCTCTTTAGCCAATCTTCCCCAAAATGTTTTTTTATTAAATGTTTTAAGCTTCTTTTCTTCTTATCTGGATATATCTACTGTTGATTGCAAAATTTAGATAGATATAACCGATTTTGCTCCAAATGTCGAACTTTACTTAATGCTTTTAGAGGATTTAAACGGTTTTGGTTGTAAACGCATATATGGGCCTATAGATATCACAACTTAGATCCAGAAATCACCAAAACATGATTTTTTGTGAAAAGTGGATATATCCGGTTTTGCACGCAAGCTCCTCATTTGATCTCCAACTTTGGCGCCCTCTAGCTCTTAAACGGTGGCGGTGCCACTTTGCTATAGGTAATAAGTTAAGTTAAGTCGCATTATTTTGGCCAGAAAAATCTGTAGTTGTTTTATGTCTATATTTTTTGTTATACGTTTTATATCTAATGTTTAGATTGCAATTTGTTATCAGTTAAAATAATGCATTTATTTTGCAGGTTTTCATTATTTATGGTGCTGTAATTCGGGTTAAAATATCGCTATTAAATTGCCTGATATAATAAAATCATATTTTTAGAACTGTGTATCGATACTTTTTCTATATGTTTCTAATCAAAACTGCTATTTATCTTATGTTATTTACTTTATTTAAAATTTTTATTTCAGATTTTTTTTAATTTAAAAAAAATAAAAAATTTGAAAAAAATTGCAGGTGTCAAAGTATTTCATGTTATTTTAAAATACGTCAAAAATCAAATCTTTAAAGTATTAAGCATGATATGCCCTAATTCTCTTTTTTATACGACGAACAACACACATTTTGTATAAATTGTGTCACTGATATTGATATTATTAATATTACTTAATGACAATAATCAAGTATGTAATTATAAACTATAGTATAATATATCAAAGTAATATCAATTTAATTCTATTAATGTTAAATAAGTAAATTATATAAATCAAGTCATATTACATACCGTTTTTTATACTTCTGGTTAATTTCAGCTCAATCAGAGAGTTTTGTTTTGGCTTTTACTGGTACATATATAATTGAAATCACTCGAATCGGTCAGTTTCAGTTAATTTTGTGTCTGTATTCAATCCTGAAAATATTGATATTTTATTTCAAACGAACTTTTTTATACGCAGTGACTTTAATTTAGAACCCAACTTTAATTACAAAACATCAAATTGCTGATTCATGTTTTAAAATTTTCGTTTCGATATTCCATCGTTAATAACAATTGAATTAAGAGCTTCTTGAATGCTTGTAGATATCTTTTGTGTATGTTAAAAATTCGGTGCGAAAATTTTGAGTAGATATCGCGTCGCCAAAATATTTCTTTGCAATTACACTAAGCTCTTCCAGTCTAAGAGAGTAGCACAATGCAGGCGTCCTGGAAACGTCCCGGATGTCGCTAAATCTGCTAGCGATGCGCCCGAATCATACAAAAGCTTCGCCCACAAAAGATTATTAAGTTTGATGAGCGTTTAGTGCATGCCAACGTATTAACGTGCGGATCCTCAAAGCTGCGGATAACCGACCATTTAATTGTTAAGGAACCGCTCACTGAAAATATACCGGCGATAAGCTGCTTAACATTACCCCTCTCAAATTGCGACTTTGTAAAATATCTTTCGAAAGACAATTCCCTTCTCAATGGCTCTATTCAAACACCTGGACTCTGAATACTTAGAAACTTCGTTGATAGCTTAATAAAAACCGAGCTTTTAATTTCGTGATTTCAGTTTTTGTTTTGTGCGAAAAGCTCGATTTCATTAGCCTACATTTGGTAAACAATAGGGTCGCGTTTCCGACGCGGAGTCCAGAGTTCACGGAAGTAGTGGCGGTGGCAAGGCGATAGGAGTCCATCGGGATGTGGTGTGCCGTGATTACAATAGCTGAGACGAGTATTGTGCATGTCGGGAGCGGTCTCAGACAATGGCTTTGGAAACAATCACCAACAGCATCGCCATAGCAATGCACCACCTCCCTTCGTTATCTGAAACTTTGCCTTTGGTTTCGAATTTTTTACTCTGCCAATTTACAAATCAAACGCTCATTCAACAAGGAACCCCAATATAATCATTACACAATTTGTGACAACAAACACAATATGGTAAACCTATACTCGTTCTACAGTGTACAGAAGTAGATTGGGCACTCATTGTAGCCGACAAAAACTAGAAATCAGACAAATAATTTTTATTATCTAATAATTTATATAAATTTTACATACATATAGTGCGTTCATTAATTATTTAGTACAGTGGTAGCTGTCAAAGTTAAATTAACAAACTTTGACTGTCTTTAATAATGTCAAATTAAAAAAAAAGTAAAATGTTTTTTATTGTAAAGCGTACAACATTTTTTTGTAACAGTAGTGCTGTTTTAGAAAAATTCTTCACAAAATTCCAAACGTCCAAAATTTTGCAGCACTCTTTGAAATAAGAAATTTATTAACGCACTGTTTAGACCTATAGCCACACAAAATATTATTAGAAAGATGATTATCAAATAATGGTGCTACGAATAAATTAAATAAAAAATATGTGAGTGACAAATTTACTTAATTCACATTCAGAGTGACTACAAATCGTCTGATACTTTGCTGTTTTCTTGTTGTATTATGTAATACTAAGACCCTTAAAAAACTACCACTTGATTCCTATGTAAAATAACTCTACAAATTTTGTTTAGTAATAATCTAATCGCAAACTTAATTAAATTTGCGATTAGATTATACGGTGCCTTCAGAAGTTCAGAAATAACCTTAAGCCACGTGACTAAATAAGTAGGTATAAAAATTGTAATAAAACGTGTGTATCGCATTTTTTAAAAGTTAGATATTCAAAGTAATAGTTTAATAACATTTGCGTTAAATAATACTTATTATGTAGTTAGATTTTATAAGATATTAATCACGTGGGTTAAGATCATTTCTATTTAGAATTGTAAAAATATCTTTAGGCCATTTTTGTCCAAATTTTGAAAACTAATTTTTGTCACATATTCAAAAATTTAATTACATATTTTATTTCAGCGATGATAATACTATACATTCAAGTTCTGAGCTACTAAGGGTCTATTTTTGATATTGTGGTTTTTCTTCAAGTGGTTCTTTTATAAAAAAAAATATTGCTGACAGAATTACAAATTTATGTAGTTTACTTTTCCCGTTTTGACACAATTTATTTGCGGCAATCATTGGTAATTTTTTATAATGCCCTAAATTTTTTATCTAACTAGCAAGTAATATTTATTTTAAAATGTTTGTGCTATATAGTGATCTTGATTTTATATATTAAACTTATGTAAGGTCGATTTATATCATAGCGTTTATCTTTTAAAACTATTTTTTTCTAATGTGCAGTTATAAAAGTTATAAGTTTTGTCCAAACTATTCTGTCTTAACAGAAATAAACAACTTGGTTTAATAAAATCAGATAAAGTCCGTCTCACCGTCTTATCTTCATTTGTAGAAAACCTTCAACGCAAGTAAAGATTCACGTTCTTATTGCTATCTCTTGCTACATCATGGCCTAAAATGCAATAAACACAAAACATATTGTATTAATAATGTCACGCTTTTTATCTTTTTTCAGCTTAAGGCGACGACAAAGACAAAACTTCTAGGGTAGTATTAGAAACTCAAATGCAAACAAGATAGCCGCGCAGTCAATGACCTCAGGGTAATTCAATACTTAAGAAATTAAAATTTTGGGTATAAGTACAAGTACAATTCTTTGTTTTCAGTTCTGTGGCCGCAACAAAGGTTTCTGCAATGTTGTTTCCAAAATTGCAATAATTTTGTTATTTAAATGTTTTGTTTATGATCGGTCAAATAGCAATTTCACACGAAGCTATACGTCGTAGATTGAGGCATACTCTAATAATTTTATTACAAATGAGGATAAGACGGTGAGACAAACTATAATATCATTTATGTAAGGTGTGTCATGTGTTTGTTTAAAAAGGCGGCTAATAGCGTCAGGTAGAAGTTAGTTTCAAAGTGTGATATGTTTTTATAAAGGTATAAAATGTATAGCACTTTTATATAAAACTCTTAAATAGTTTTGTGATTTAATAAATAGAATCCAAATAATAAAAAATATAATAAATTTACATAAAAAAATATAACTTAAAGACTAAATACAAAAACGAAAAACCTTAATTTAACGTTTATAACCATTAAAAAAATAGTTAAAAATGTCACTCTTTTCTTAAAAATCCGTTTAAGATATATGTTTAAATGACGAATAACAATCGCATCACTAATCAAAAACTGTAATTGTAGAAAGAAAAAAATTAAAAAATTAAATAGCACTTAGAATTTTTTAAACGCAAAATTTAGTTCTCTGTAATTTTTAATTCCAGGCGTTTTTTGGTAAATACAATAACGGTTTTCTGGTACTAAGTTAAAGTTAACCTTTGTCTATGTTTAAATTTTTTTTATTGATGTTTCTATGGCAAATAAAGCAAACTTGTTAATCTCCTACTAAAAAATCAGATCGAACGGTTTATAAAAATGTAGTTTGCTCTAAATTAAAGTAAAAGCAAAGTACCTGAAGTTTTTTTCCGTGAATTTGAGGTGCCAATCAATAAACCGTATAAATGCAGATGAAAATGTCAAACGTTTAATTTCAAATTCATTTTAAAAACGTCTTAACAAAGAGATTATTTTAGCCTGATTTGCTATTCTTGTCAAATCTGCGGTAGAAACCCAGAATAAATATTTAGTCCCTTTTTTATATGTACCATTTTTAGTAAATTAAAATTTAAGCTTAACATTTAGAAAAATGCAACTACTGAATGCCGCTCTCTACATTTGGTGAATATTATAATTTTATTGGTTGGGAGCTCAAAGTCAGTAAAATTCTCGATATAACGAAATATCATGTGTAATTTTTTGACGGTTATACCAACTGCACTGAAAAATCCGTTTAAAAATTAGCTTTTCAATAACACCAATATTTTTGTTTAGTTTTTTTGGCGCTTATGCCTTTCTGCCTTACTCACGTCAATTTTGAAATAGTGTTATTATCACTGACTAATAACGGTAAGCCCAGTAGTGATTAGTATATATATTATGCCCATTACACAGCCCAACTTATCTATCTTTATGTTTTTGTTATTACTAATTACAATTATCTCGAATTTGTAGATGGGGTTAAAGACTCGCCACAATTGTTAATAATTATGGATAAGATTAGAGACTCGGATTGGATTTGAGGCTCACCATTTATTCATTATAATAACATAATTCAAACCAATTATTTTGTTATTATCTATCTTTTATATTAATATTATTTATAATTATTAATTGTCAATTTTTGTGAGAAATAAATAAATATTATACCTACAACGGTAAAAATTGTGTACAACGTCCTTTTCATTTAAAACTTTTTTAATGTGTTTTTACCACATGTATCAATTATATTTTATTGCCATCATTAAAAACAATATCACAATTAACTCATTTTGAAAATGGCTTGAAGATGGCTATTTCAGTAAAATATGGTCGAAACATGTTGTAAAAATGCAATAAATTTTTTTGAAGGCCGTTGTATACATTTATTTATTTCTCACAAAAGTAGAAATTAATAATTATAAAATAATTAAAAATTTATTAACCTAAACTATTTTTTTACCTAAAACTGCTTTTAAGACCACCTAAGTTAAGTACCTTATTTATATTTGTTTAAGTATAGCTAGTATTATTCCATTTGTTCTTCAAGCACGTTTTAGAAATTCTTTGGGTTGGTCCTAAGTAACAAACTTCCACTGTAGAAAACTACTCCAAAAAATAAACTATTTTTGTTTTTCAAAATTTCCTATTCAATAGTAGCAGTGATAGCCCGGTTAAAATATAGGCTGTTAATATTAATATTTAGAGATGATTTTCTATTTTCTATATATTTTTTAAGCTTTGGAATATTGTTATCCGTTTAAGAATCAGTTTACTGAAATAGCCGTACAAATTTTTATAGAAAACAAAAAAGTTTTCTCATCATTTTATTATAGGTGAATTAACTTTTCCGAAAGTTATTGGAAATCACTGTTAAAATTATAATATAGTAGTAGTATAATTTAAAATTGCAATACTTTAGTTATCGGTAATCTTTCAAAAATCTTTAAAAAAAAATATGTTTTTTTTTAAAGAAAATATCGATTTTGTGCAATTAATAATTGTTTTTTGAAAAAAGTGGGGTTCATCCAATCACAGGAACAATGGAAACGAAATTACTTTAGTCAACTAGTTTCGTTCGTATATTGAATATCTTCAGGACACAAAGCGAATTTTATTAAATCATTTGAACTTGAAAAATGTCAGAAACAATAATAATACCGGACATATCCTCGTGATGGCAAGGCAAGACTTTCCATTGTTCCTGTGATTGGATAAACCCCACTTTTTTCAAAAAAATCGTCAAGGAAGTAATTCTGCATAAAAAAATTAATAATTGTTATAATATCCAAAAACTCAAAAACTTGTAAAAATCGCCATTAACTAAAATAGTGTAATTTTAAATTAATCACTAAAATAATTTACAAAAAAGTTCCTATGATATTTTGTGATAAGTTAAAAATTAAAAAAAAATAATTTTAGAATAATTTGAACTTTGAACTCAAATAACTTTTGAAAGAGTTAATTGTTTATTGTAATATGATATAAAACATTTTTTGTACAGCGTTTAATTTTCTACAAAAATGTAGAATGAAATGGTGTATAACCATTTCAGTATGCAAACAAATTATAAAATTTCTAATGGGCTAATTTCAAGCTGTGTTACTACCGGTAGTATTGCAAATTTAAATACTTTTTCGTAGCAACAACCAATCACAATCCCAAATTATTTAAATTTTTTATAGAAACAAAGATACTACTAGTATTATCTCAACTTGAAATTAATCTAATAAAAAAATACAGGCTATTTTAATGTGAAATAGAAAATTGTGTTGAGAGACATTTAACTTTACACTACAACTAAAAAATACCGTTATTCATTAGAAAAATTTAAAAAGAATGTTTTCTCAATGTAGTAATCCGCGACCTGTTTGTTTTCATGGAAACAAAATTCCTGATTACAACAATCAAACAGGTGCAAATTGTTGTGTCTTGTGCAAAATAACTGAAATTTTTAAATTATCACAATTATAAAAAATTTGCTTCCTGTGTAGTCACAACAGTAAGATTAGAAGGTTAAATACCAACCAAGGTACGGTATGCGAGAAATCAGAAAACAATGCTGAACTATATATTTTTTTTAATTTCAAATTAACGTTTTGATTTTTTATAATGACCTTAAAATAAAATTGAATAGAAACAAGCTGTTCTCTCACTCCCAAATATGCATTATTTTAGAAATATATTGTTATAAAAATGACATCTAACAAGAAAAATAATAATTTGTGGATAATTTGAATTAAAATGTTTCCATGACAATCTTGAAAACTGTTCTAAGTTCCAAAAGTAACAATTTTATACAACATGTATCAAAAATATTACAACTAGGTACTTCATTAACTTTTCTCAATTTGTCAAAAAATTTTAATAGCTTAATCAAATAAATTTTTGTGAATACCGCATATAATTCTTAATAAAAAATTCGGTGGGAAATCAATGTAGGTATAGTATTTTATTTGTTCAGAAAATAAGCTTGTCATGTAATGACATATGGTCTGTGGTCAACGTTTATTGTTCTTGTGTAGGGTGAAATCATCCTAACTTAAACCCCACATGTACTTCCGCCAGTTGTATTCAATCCATTTTCAAAGTTAACTCACTACCCTCACCCAAGTCATGACAAACTATAATTACTTAAAAACACACAATTCTGAACTGGGGAAACAACCGGTGCTTAACATTGACTTATTTTTAGATCCAAAAAAACCTAATTCTAAAATAGTCAATTTGTAGTAAAAAATAATCGGAGCCACTTATTAAAAAAAAACACTTAATCACTCACCCTTGCAAAATCCACAACCACTCTTTGAAGGAAATATTCGCGTTAGCGTCGTCGGCGTCGCGACGATAACAAGCAAAGACCACGTGCTGTTTCAGTGACAGCACGGCACGCAATGAGGGGCGTTAAATGTGATAATAATGACGAGGGTGGGGCAGTGGTGCACGTGGGGCGGTTTCCACAGGTGACAGCACCCCTTGCGACACCCACACATATATTTTTCAATCGTAATTGTCATTCGATAAGCTCAGATTTTCTCTCCTCAATATATTTATTCGTAACGCTCCGATGAAGACGTTACTGAATTTGTTCGGATTTTACAAGACACAATGAACAGTGTTATCTCATTTACATATCACATCACATAACGCGAAATGGAACAGATAGAGATACGAAGAGTTGGGGTGTTAGCTCTGATCATCATCCCCGCAATCTGCGCCGAGCACTCATGTGGCGTTCAGCTGTCTATCAAACCCCACCTCACCCTCACCCAAAAATCATAATCTTCAAGAAATATTCAATAAACAGTTGACCCCACAAACTGCCCTGTACATATTTCAAAAAATTTGTTTATGATCGTATTTTTGAATTTGCGGCAAGCTGTTAGAAATATGTAAACAAAATAAAAATAAGAAAAAAACGTATTTTTTGAGTAATCATTGTATCTGTTAACAATTGTGGCTGTAGATATTCAATTTTAGAAGTACGCCGATAGGAAATTTTATATGAGAGATGAATTCTATCAGCAGTACACCGCTGAAATGTGTGCTGTGCTTGGAATGTGTTCGACTTAAAACCATGCGGTTTTGTTCAAAAATTTACATCTTATTAATTAAATGAAATCAGATTTTATTGCAAAATAATTAACTGAATTAATTTTTTGTTATTTTGTGACCGATTGGTTTAATTTACAATTTGACAAGAAATAATATAACTACATTTGTTAGATTTGAACTATCAGAAACATTAAAAAAAACTTGCTAAATCAGTCCAGCCGTTTTCAAGTGATGCGCTTACAAAAAACAGCATTTCATTTTTATTTATATTTATAGATAGATTTAAAAAAAAATGTGTCAAAGTAAAATAATAATTTGCATATAGAGTTCTCTCGAAATGTAAATTTCTATCAGAAGTGTTCATTACATAGAACATAGATCTAGTGTTTAAAATGCATCTTCTCTTTGTGAAAAACTTATAAAAGTGCCAAGTCAAGAGGGTATAAAGATGAAGTGGTGGTGATGAAACCCTAGGGGTAAGTCTCAATGAAAAATGAAACGAGATATACTCTAAGGATTGCATTTGTTGCAATTGATAAGATAAAATCATTTGATGAACAACGTTGATGAAAGTGATTGTCACTAATTGAAAAGTTTAAATGCGTTCGGATTATGTGTAACAATGAGAATGTATTTTGTTAAATAATAATTGATGGCGATATGAAATCGCTGTCGACACAAAAACAAACTCAGCGGTTTGTCGGATGAATTATGGGTTTGAAAGTGCAACAATGTCAATATAAAAGAGTGTCGTTGTGTACTGGATGGTCATATTGAATTGTTGATTGGCAGGGTGTTTGAGGGAAAGAGGGGGTTAATTCAGGGTGAGATTTCATTTCATATTTGCGCGGATGGGGGATATGGCAAGGGAGAAAAGGCCACGCATTGTGATAATGAGCCCGTAAGGGGCAAGCCGCGTCAATAACACTTGCGGTTTTATATATGTTACTGGCGAGATTATCACATTGTGGGACAATGAGAATGTCAAGTGTGACTAAATTGCTGCAAATGGAAAATATTAATTTTTTATTAGAAGGAAAAAAATTACTCCACCTAACGGCAAATCGGGGGTCTAACTCAAATTTCCCTTACTGCCATCCACAAAGTAAAATAACAAAAAGCGTATTCATTCGCCGGCTAAAACCCACATAAAAATATACAAGAGAGAGAGAGAGAGATAGAGAGAAAGAGAGAAAGAGAGAGAGAGAATATTAGCTGCTTAACTTTAGGATGCAATTTTAGAAAGAAATAGCAGTCAGAATTTTCTTTCTAACACAATCATATAGAAAATAATTCGAGGATCTAATGATGACCAATAAAAATACAAAATTCCAGATAGTTTAAAAGTTATAACTTTTTCAAACGTTTTCTAGAAGTTTTTTTATCTGTAGATACATATTGTCTAAACTAAAAGCTAAATAATGTTAAAAAAAAAACAAAATAGAAAATGACAGAATATTTTAACTGGTGTAAAATTTCTCTATAGTATACTGAATTGTAAAAATCACTTAACTGAGCTTATTCTGAATGGTGAAGACTATGGGACACATAGATGGGAAGAAAGGAGTGTGACTTTAAAAACATGGTTCACCGCCTTCAATGCGTAAAGCTATAAACTGGAACTGAAACAGGCGTCACCACGCGGTTGGAGTCAATGGCGTCACACAGTCTAATGTAAAAAGTTTAAAGTAAAGATAAAACGGCAACAATAATAACAAAGAATATTAACAATCAATTTACACTGACCAAAAAATTTAGTAAAAAATCAAGACAACATTCATAAACAACCAAATAAAAACTAGCGTCAGCTACGCCACTGTGTGGTAGGTAATGCTAACCGTACAAAACCAGACACGGCCGAACATGATTTGTCGAGTTGACGCTTCATTTGAAATCTATCATAAACTGGTACCAGGCTGATACCAAACGATTTACACGGCTAACATAGAGCGTATTCTCTCCTTCTTATCTAACCTTCTTGGTTTTTACCTAACCTTTCAGCCGTCTTTCTTTTAGTCAATTTTATTCAATCTAATTCGACGTTGTTTTCTGTAAATGGTTTTTTTCTTTTTTTCTTTTTCTCTTTCTGAACCCGCTTTTTCAAATTGTTACGTTTCTTAAGATATACTGTCTTCTCTGTCTTCAATTTGCGCCAGTTTCCAATATCCATTACAGTAATGTCGCGCTAATTCGAATCCTGCGGTAATTCGAATTCTTCAGTAATCCGGATTAGACTCTTTCCTTCATTGTGTATGTTGTAATCCGGATTTCATTTAATTTTATAGTCCGGATGTAATAATTTTGCTACGTTTCATGAAAAGACTGTACATTTCAAAGAACTGTTTTGACTGGAGTGTAAAAAAACGTAAACATAAGAAAAACATTTAAAACTGAAGTAACTTCAGTGTTCTCAAACTTGCAACATAACACCTCAAAAACGAAATCATAAAATTCTAATGCTAAGAAAAAAAGCAAATATTGTTGATGATTTAAAACGAGACATAAGTGGAAGATATTTAGCTGCCAAATATGGGGTGGGAACTTCAACAATCAGTGATATATATTAAGAAAAATGCTGGTAAAATTAAAGGGTAAGTGTAGATACTGCCTGAAATAAAAAAAATCTGACGTCATTTGTAATAATTTAAGATTTGTTGCTCAATGTGTTTCTGGGCCTGTAAAAAGAAAAACTTTAAAAAAAGCGGAGTACCCAAAAAAAGAGAAGCTTGCTTCTTGGTTTATAAATCTCAGAAATCAACATGTTCCAGTTTCGTCTAAATTTTTAGCGGTTAAAGCTAAGCAACCAAAGCAATTTTAATGCGAGCAGAGGATGGATTGCTAATTTTAGAAAAAGATATAGTATTTTAAAATTTGTGGTGAAAAATTGTCGGCCGATAAACCTGCTGTTAAACCGTTTATTACAAAACTAAATCAAGTCATTAAAAACCACTCTTTAGTGGCATCACAGATTTATAACGTAGATGAATCTGGGCTATTTTAGAAATTACTTCCAGACAGAGCGTTGATAACAAGCACTGAAAAAACCTTCTTAACTTGTTGCAATGCAGATGAAAGTTATCGTCTAAAGCTTCTGGTAATCGGAAAGGCAAAAAATCCTAGGGCTTCCAAAAATTATGTGCTACCTGTGAACTACAAAGCTACAGCTAAGGCTTAGATGACTGCAGCTATTTTTAAGAAATGGTTTCAAGAATGTTTTATCCCAGAAATAAGGAGATTTTTAAGAGAACAAAACTTGCTTGAAAAAGCACTTTTGCTTGTTGTCAATGTCTCTAGTCATTGCAGCAAACAAGATCTCATCAGCGACGATGAAAATTTTTTCGTAAAATTTCTGCCACCGAATACATCAGCGTTAATACAGCCTATGGATCAAAATGCTATAAGATTAATAAAGTTATTTTATAAAAAAAAGTCTTCTAGCCGAAATATTAACAAGTAACGAAAAAGATCTTGTAAAATGTATCAAAAATATAAACCTGAAAACAGCAGTATGTTTGCTTCATATTGCATGGAAAAAAGTGCCATCTAAAACTTTGGAAAAATGTTGGAAGAAAATCCTTAAAGTTAACAATGATAATGATGATGCAGATTATGATGACCCTAAAAATATAATTCCTTTAAATATTTTGAGAAATGCAATTTGTTCAGCAGCAGAGAAAATTAATCTAGTTGCTACAATGCTTTTGAATATAGGAAAAGTTGAAGTAAATCTTGAGGTGGTGGATTAGATTGATGCCGACAAGAAACTGACAAAATCAGAGATTGTAAAGATAAATGTTACAATGACTCTGAAGATAATGATGACAAAATGACAGAGACTCCACAAATAAGAATAAAGGATGAAAGTGCTATAAAAAGCTTATATGTCGTTTTATAATGGACAGCAGAAAATGATGTAACTTTATCAGATATAACATGTCTTTAAAAGCTGAAAGAAATGACTTTTGAAAAGTACCAACATCGTGTTCATCAGACCACGATAACTCATTTTTCCAAGCCGGCTGTCCTACAAAATGCTCAATAAAAACCATAAAAATGTGATCACGTATTCTTCTTCTTACCTCAATTTTGTCTTCAAAATTTAAAACATTGTTTAGAAAACATGTTTCGGTAATCCGGATTTTTCGATAATTCGGATGGTTTCGGTCTTAATTGATCCGAATTAGCGCGACACTACTGTATTAACTCTTCGGCAGTTTGGTATAAGTAATTTATTTAAGAAAGAAGACACCAAAAATCTTAGACAGTGCGTATTTTCTACCTCAGGCTGCGCACTTTTCTGTCTCACTGTGCGTCTTTTCACAGTATAAGCTCCGCGGCGTACCCTTCCGTCAGTAAATCCTAACTACCATTACTTTTTATTTCACTCTAACTTTTTTGGTTTGTTGTCTGGCTCGGGGTTTCTCTGTTTAAATAGATATTTTACCTCGACTAAATGCCTGTTGATGCTTATTTTTTAATAGTCTCAGTCACCACATAGTCTTAGGAACCATCTGCCTTCAGAAGAACTCCACTTGCTTGACTGACCTGAAGGATCATTTCTTCTTTACTTCTGAACCCTCAGACTTATCTTCATTTTTTTTCTTAAACGCAAGGGAAATCTACGTTTGCAACGAATCAGTTGCCTCTCTTACACAATGACGTCACGTCGGTAATGCGCAGTAGCTTACCGCACATTTGCGAAAAAGTTGTCACTCTTAAAAGTCATTTTACAAAAATCTTCAAAGTTAATTTTTTCAAAAAAATGAAGTGTTCTATTTCTTTTTATAAACTTACAAAATTGATTAATTTAAAGTGTACTATGATAACTTTTTGCTAGATCGCCGTCGCCAAGGCTGTTTAACTGGTCATAAAATATTAACATCAAAATTGGTAAGAACAACTGTTGCTGGCAATCGCTTAGCCTTCCGTCGAGAGCATTTAGACCTGTTTTTACCGACAGAGAAATTTTGTTACTAGAAATTGATTTAATTTTCAAATGTTAAATTGAATTTAAAAAATTATTGATTAAATTTGTTTGCGATTACATATTTGGGTGGATTGTAACAATGTATAAAAGTCCATGAAGTGTGTCAGAGCGTTAGCGAGGCATCCATCAGGAAACAAGCACTTTTCAAGAACAAAAACACGCCGGGGGTGGCTGGAGACCGCTGAAACATGCAAACGTCGCTCGCTCTGATTTCAATATAGCCGCATCAACCCCTTCGGGGGCGATTTTTACATTGCAGCGAATCATCCCTCTCCCACCCCCACTGCGAGTACAATAAGGATCTGTCAATTGTGAGCTCGCGCCCGCTCTATTTGCCTGTACGGCACTGCTATGATATCCGCGGAATCTAGGAAATGAAAAATGCATGTTCCGCATTAAAAGCTCGTTTGAGAGTATGATGGAGTATTAATAGGATACTCTGCCGCCGACGCTGCCGCTACCACCGCCGCACCCCCGAATTCAGTCTCTGATGCTCGATGCGTACTACAGAATAAATGCAATGAGTGTCATCTGCATTTGGCGTTACATCCGTTGCTGTTTCACTGACGTTAATTAACGACGATAAAAAAATCTATTGTGGATATTTTACAATAGATGCTTTCAACATACTGTCTTTTCTTAGCCTCAAATGGAACTGGATAAAGCTCTAAAATAAAAATAAAGAACATAATAATATTCTAAGCACAGTATCTTTTGCATTCTTAAAATTACTTTAAATTTTAATTAATTACCATCTCTACATTCATTCTAAAAAATTCGAAAATCAGACTGTGACGCTGATAAACAAAATTGTTTATATAGCAGCGACCCCCATTCAGTGCGGTGATGCCATAAAAAACTAATTAACCACGAATTTTAAAAAACCCTTCCCATTGAAACTGTCGTTAATATTACAATTACTATTTATGTAATTTACTTTAAATATCAATTATTAAAACCTCTAAATTCATGCTACAATCTACAACAATGACAAATCTATATTTTGGTTAGTGATCTTAATTCACTTAAATATCTTTTAATAGTTAAACACTTCAATAACACACTTCAATCATCTTGATTAATCGCCAAAGATTCGCTCGTAATAATCTGTCACAAGTCAATCTGTCACCACTACTAACAACCTATCGCTCGCTTATATAAAGCCAAAGTACTTAGAGTGTGCAACTATATATTTCCGAACCTATACGTTATCGATAAGTCATCGCTTCTATTTATAGCAAGCTCGAGCATAGAGTGACATCAGCTTCTACAATTTACTAGCTTATTTCGTAATACTGTCCCCTAGTTTAAGACGAACAATCTATCTTAAGCCTGCTTACTTTTACAATGTCTTTTGGCTTTTTCTCGCTTTGCCATGAGCTTTTGCAAATGTTTATCAATGACAGCAGTATCTTTTTAAATTATCAATTCTACCACTAGTAAAACATCTGAGTTTCTTCCTATGCGAGTTGGTGTTTGTGGAATTTTTTTCAACATGGAGCTAAACTTTTCCAACAGGTTTCATATTCCAATTATAGCTTCCTTCAGTTCCTTAATAATCCAAGAAAAAAAGTGTTGAATAGTGAAAAAATTTGAACCATTCTGAAATTTGACACATATTGTTTTTTATTTAAAAAAATTACTGCTTTTTAATACACTATTAAGAACTCCTACAAATTGAGCTCCAAGAGTTGACAAATTGTTTTTTTTTGCAATTTTTGGCATTTTGCACAAGGTTTGTGAGTGATATCAAACAATAATTTGCATAAAAGTTATCACTAACAAAATTTTATACAAATTAAAAGACTAATTTCAGGTTGAGATACTACCGGTAGTATCGCAAATTTTAATACTTCTCCGTGGCAACAACCAATCACAACAGCAAATTTTAGTAATTTTCCGAAGAAACCAAGATACTTCCAATATTATCTCAACTTGAAATCAGCCCATTAGTCTTTATGAATTTTTTTTTAAGTAACCCAGAAACATTAAACAAAAATAATGTTTCTTTAAAATCTTTTTTACTTCTAAAACGTCTTTCTCTAAATTATTTTGCAGCATTATCAAAAAAAAAAATTTTTTTTGTCATTTTTAAACTTTTTAGAAGTATTTTTTCTTTTTTTTTCTTTTGTCGTAGTTCTTTATTTTATTCTTTATCTACCACAAACTCTCGCTATTCTTTCAGAAACATCCCCAGTTTTACTTTCCCTTGTAGTTTTTCTTGTTCTTCTTTTCTTTTCATTATCATTTTTTATGCTCATATAAAATCGTTTTTTGTTTTTCTAAAATTCTTTTTTGTTCGTTCTTTTTTAAGCTTTTTTAGAATCGTCTTTTGCACTCCTAGAACCTTTCTTAGATTTTCTTCTTCGCCGAATCGTAGTTTTAAATTTCTTCGAAAATTTTTTTTGTTTTTCTAGTACCACTAGCGCCATCTAACGTCGCAGCAAAAGGACTTGCCAAAAATCAATGTTTATTTATTTATTTATTTATTTAGTTTTGAAAAATTGAAAAAGGTTTTACATGAACGAACAAATCAAATTAATATATTATTGAAATATTGTACAACTACCACATTGTCATTTTGCAAATTCTTTCAAAAACTTCCTTTGCTCATATTTTTTTCCCGACCAAAATCTTTCAATTACTTCCAAAAAATTTTTGATACAAACGTATTTTACAAACTTATGGTTGTTATTTCAAAATTAATTTTTGTTTTTCTAGAATCATGTTTTTTTCTTCTTTTTTTCTAGCTCTCATCTTCTTTTAGAATTTTCTTTTGCTTTCTTTAGAGCTAATGTTTAAAAAATATATCTTGTTTTTTTCAAAAACTTGTAGAATCTTCTTCTACTCTCCTTTCTTAACAAACATGTTTCTTAAATTCTTCTGTTTCTTTCAAATGTCGTTGCTCAATTTCTTCTAAATTCTTTTTCTGTTCTTTTTTTTCTAGACGACGTCTTTTAAGTTTTTTTACGATTCACTTATTTCTTTTTCATCCAACTGATGTCTGTTGTCTTTTTGTTGTTCGTCTTGAAATAAACAAATCTTTTTTCATTCTTTTGTCAAACTCATTGTAGTAGAAATATAAATAAAATAAATTTAAAAAAAAGAACAAGAATTTTTTGACAACAAAATGAGTACATTTAAAGCTAGTTATAGTAACCATTGCAACAGTTTATCTTTAATAATTCTTGCAAAGAAAGTTTAACCTTTTAGTTTTTGTTAACAAAAAAGCTTATCAGTGCTGATAAGGTAGAAGTATTTGCAATTTTTGTGTCCCCGACTACTTGTTTTAAGGGTAATAAAATGTCTCCAGTCCGAAGACGTCAACGATATTACCACTTTAGCGATTTCGACGAAGGTAAAATTGTGGTCTTTTGAAAAGTTGGCTTGTCCTATCGCGAAATTGCCCACCGTATTGATTCTACGGCAGTGACGATAATGCCTATGTTTCGGGTGTGAACACAAGAAGGCAGAAAAACATGAAATTGATCAACAAGTCAACCAAGCCGTATCATAGAGCGTCAAAACAGGCGCGTCAGACAACTAGCTCTTTGAAACCGTTTTACTACTACGCTACAACTCGGTGACCAATAGTTTGGAAAAGATAATAGACTTGTTAGTATGCAAACATTAGATCGCTGCACTCGAGTTTTAAACTTTTTTTTACTGTCCAAACTTAGTGCATCCTTTAACTGCCGAACACAGTCATCAACGTTTAGACTAGTGCAGGAAACGGCAAGTTTAGAAAGCAAAACGTATTTAATATTCAGCGACAAATTGCGATTTTGCCTAGACATGCATGATAAACGTCGGAGGGCAAGACGCCGTCGGAGAAAACAACGTGATATTAAATTTGCTGTTAAAAGGTATGTGCACAAAACTATTAGAGTAATGGTTTGGGAAGCTATTGTCTATAGAAATCGCTTGTGTTTATTCGAGACAATCGTAGCTTTCCTTTTGCAATCGCTTCTGAGCTGAGATCAGCTGAACTGATATGATCAGCTCACCTTAAATCATCTCAGTATAGTGGTTAAAAGGAACTGACATCTGAGTTTCTCGTCTCAGTTAACCTCAATTCAACGATTCAACTGTCAGTCAAGTATTTAGCTATTTGTTACTAACTATAATATAATTTATTGTGTTAGAATTTACAAAATAAATTTACATTCCTCTAAAATAATTTGATACAGATTCAATATATTGCTAAAAACTGTAGAAGACTTCGTTAACTAGGAACTTCTTACTAGTCTTTTTGAACACTTTGAAATTATAGCTTTTTATTCATATAGGCAGTGTAATGTAAAATTTGGTGCAGAAGTATGAAAGGCTATATCGTGATCTATTTAACGTAGTAAAATCTAATTTTATAAAAGACTTGTGTCTAGTAGAGTACCTATACATAAAATGACTGATATTGAGAACACTATTTCTCTAAATGAGTATCTTTTATTTTGCTTACATTACCGGTTAATTCCTTAAATTTAAAAAAATACGCACTTAATTATTTTTTGCATACATGAATCTTACTGGATTATGCGATTATGGTGGTACACAGTGATGGTAACACACAACAAATTTTAAATGCAACACCTATTCGTTTGATAGACAAACTTAAAATGGACTAAATATTTTTCATGTGAAATACAGTACCTATATCTAAAAGGGTCTCATTAATATTCCGAAATTTATTACAAAACTATAACTATAAACTAAAATTGTAGAATTTTTGAACGTCTTTACCGCGTTTATTTTTACCCCTACTACCCAAGTGAGACAATCTCACTAAACTGCACCACCGCTGTGGGTGATGCTTTGGCGGTAAGGGGGGAAGTGAGAATCTCAGATCAATTCATCTGAGTAAAGACAAATGGAACGAACAAATAAGTGAGCTACACGAACTGAGCTGAGAATATCTGAGATTAGGTGCAAAAGGAAAGCAGCTATTATAACAGCTGTGCGTTATGTTGATGACGTCCTACGAACCACTTTACTGCCTTATTTAGATGGCCGTCAACATCTCCTTTTTCAGCAAGACAACGCACGTCTACATATTGCTTGTCAAACTTCCTCTAAAAAGCTAGCGTTAAAATTTTGCCGTGGCAACCCTCTTCACCGAATATAAATCCCCACGAGCTATAATGAAAAGGGTATGATGAGGGAGAGACACCGTCCGCTTTGCACTGTCCTCCACAGATTTTGGCACAGTTATTCTATGAGGTTCAAGTTGTATGAAACAAGGTGCCACAAGCAGACATAGACCATCCCATTTACAAATTTAATGCTTGTCAAATAAAAATTGACTATGTCAAATTTGAATCAAATTTAAAAAAAATAGATTTTAAGAACAAAGTTGAATAAAATTTTGTATTACGCTCATAACAACACAAAAATATTATCAATCATAGTAAGCTACGTTTTGTGCAAAATAACTACCGATCCAAATGTCTTGGCTCACCACCGGAGGACTAAAATTAAATTGTGCTTATTGTAACTGCTGCTGCTGACTACGTTTCAAGCACAAAACACAGAGTTTACAGAGTATTTTGTACAGTAATTTTTGACAGCTAAGGTAGATAAAATAATGATTAATTTTAAATAGACATTCCTTATTTTTGTCACAGCCTGCTATAATGTCAGGACCCTTAGATTGCGCTTTTGGTTAGATATTTCTTTACTAGATGAGGTTCGTGTTGATAATCAAAACACAAAATTGTAACAAGTACTGACTGTCTTTGCTGATAAATAAAAAAAGAAGTTCTTTTGAAGAAAAGTGTATTTAATGTAACTTTAATCACAAATTTCTTAACATGCTGCATCCCCTTAATATGTGCTAATATTTTAATATAGGTACATACAGTAACTTTTGATGGTAAACCAATTAAACACAATAAAATTGAAGATAATTTTATTTTTTTATTACAAATGTAGGCCAAAAACTAGGAAGTAGACACAAATGTCTTGTTAATCGCTTCGAAGTGTTTACAAGAAGGAACCATAACGTTTGCTACTTGAATTAACTCATCGTCTTCGGGATGCAAATTCTAAATTCGAGCTACTGGCCACTTAAGTGAGAGAGATTTTTCGTCGCTAACCAAAACCAAAGCGCCATCTTTTGAAAGATCCTGTTTTTTTTTGGACCATTATCTTCTTTCTTGCGTTTTGAGTCGCATCCTTTTTGATCATCATTTCCAGAAATATTCAAGGAGCCTACTTTTGCGTCGATATTTATCCAGACGATTTTCAGATACGTGTTCCTCTGAAGGTTCTGGCAATCTTGTCATGGGTTCGCCGATAATAATGAGTAGTAGAGTTAGTAATTTAATCAGAAGGATCTGTGAACTGGTAACTCAAAAGGCGAAAATTAAGAACGGCTCAATTTGAACCAGAACAGTTTGCAAAATTGTAGAAGACAATTGGCCAAAACTTGTAGAAGATTGTATGTCATTTTCATGTTGACTTATTACATATTATTTTGATTGGCTGAGCGTGCAGGTGTAAAATGTCAATTAAGTAATTCGGAAGACAAAAAATTATGAAATATCGTTTGAACATCGTTCAATTCAATAGAAGTATAAAGCTTTTTTATTTTGTTAACTGCGCACGTAAAATTAGTACAGCGTTGTCACTATGAACTTTACAAGGTTTACCTTACTTGGCACTAAAACTTTTAAAAACCTGTTAAAAGGCATCAATTAATAAACCTGTAACTAGATCCAAATGTAGAGCTAGACAAGCAAATAAAGACACAAACGTACAATTTCATTAATTTGTAGCCTCTACTAAGTCTATATTAAATATTAATTATTAGAACAAGAAATGATTTGTTTTAAATTTACCTCATGTAAATTGCTCATTAAAACTTTAAAGAAGTTATTTAATTTGGTGCACATTAGGTTTCTGTGCTACCTCTCTTTACTGGAATTGTTCGGATACTAAGAATTGTATACTATGTGGGTTGATTAAATGACGAAGAATATAAGTAATACAAATCTATACATCAATCAACAAATCCATAAGTAGACGTGTTCTTATGGAATACTAGCACAGAAAAATGACGTGTAACAAATTTAGCAGAATTAGTAGTAGACTTTCGAAGAGCTCTAACAATTGTGTTGACTATACTACTGTGGTAGTGTTTTAGCAAATGTTTTTCTCTCAGTGTAGCCTCTCTATTGCTACAGTTACAATTGATTCAGAAAAACTGAGCATAATTACATTTCTTCACGTCTCTGGTGGATAGTCGATATTAGGTTTTTCGTTGGACTAACTGTATTCATTCATCAGGCACTCTGAACATGATAAATATAAATGACGTAAACAGCAAAATTTGAAAAAAAAGTTTATGAGTCTATAAAAAAATAAAACATCCCGATTACTCGTAATTTCCCCAAAAATATAATTTATTACCTAATATTCCATATTAATCTTTTTGAAAAGCCATTTGTTTCAGTTACAAATACTTTGCAACTAATTACAATTATTAGTTTTAAGTTGGTATTCACATGGTGAAACAATTTAAAAATTACTTGTACAGGGTAAAACACGCGCAACCAACCGCTTGCTGAATATTAACTACACGAAGCACGAACACTCGTACGGTCCAGGGTCCACGTCTGCCGATACTACGAAGACCATGCATGATGATGGGTGCTGACGTCACTCACCCATCTCCCTAAGCTAAAGACGTCCCGAGTGTTGCAAAGTTTCAGCTTCATATGATTCAATTGCTTTCAAATATAACACCTGCGGGCGGTTACAGCCACCAAATGTTGAAATCATTAAAGTGTTTTCACTTTAACAGAAGTGAAGTTAATGCTTTTCCGTAAGCTGGAATCATAATTGTAATCGGAACGGATCGTATTTGACATAATGAAGTGTCTGAACGGTAGTTTGACGATTTGCTGTGGTAAAAGATTTTAGCGATACAGAGGGTATGCAAACACCTTCAAAAAGAAGATTACCAACTGCATATTACGTTCTTTGTCGTTTGAAAATATTTGTTACTTATTTATTTTTATTTATTATATGTACTTACAAATCCTAAATAAAATACAAAAAAATACAAAAAAAAATAGTTATCTGTGTGCCAATTTGTGTATTTGTTAAGGTCGACTGTGTATTGTTCTATTTAAATAAAAAACATTAGTTTTTTTCTCAAAATGATTTTTTGTAATTTCTTAGTCTTCTTTAATACATCTGCAATTTATCCAAATTTAAGTAATTATTTTCGTATTATGCATCTTTTGGGACTCCACGGAACATAAATATTAGTTCGTAATCTTCTGTCTGCAGGTGTATACATGCCTTTCTGTCGCAAATTATTTTTCCAGTTATTCGTTCAAACTGATCTTCAAACACATTATTACGAAAAACTATAATTTGTTTCGGTTTATAACCATGAGCCTGCTTATGGAAAAACTTTATCAGCACTTCCGTTGTAATAAAAACTCTTCACTGATTTTAACATGCGGAAGCTGTAATCGCTAGCACATGCTTTATTTAGAAGCATTTGCATCATGGAAAGCTGTTAGCTGATGCAAGGCTATGGATTGCTGTCTTTGGCATCGGGAAATAGATGACTAACGTCACATACACTCATAATCATGCAACGTTGCGACTGTATCGTCGATCGTAAAGCCAATTAGTGATTTGTGCCGTTAATATTGAGGAAGATGATGATAAATCTTCGTGAATTGGGTTTGTTTATGGCTGGTTTTTGATTTATTGCATGAGACAGCTTAAATTTAATTCTGTCGTTTTTTTTTGTTCGAGTACTGTTTAGGTCTACAATGCACCCTTTTTCTTGTCGAAGTAGTTGGTGCCGTTTTGCAACTCATAGAAAAAAACAAGAGGGTTTGACCACCCAATCTTCTCTCTTCTAATCTCTTTCCCCTCCCCTCCTCTTTGCCAACCCAACTCCAACCCCAACCCTTCCCCCCTCCCCCAGGAGTCACGGGCAGTACGGTTTACTCCTATCATTACCGTAGCGTCAGAAAACAAGACGGCCCGACTCTACTCAACCCTCTCCTCTCCAGGAGTTACGGGCAATACGGTTTAGTCGATAACCGATGCATCAGAAAACAAGTCGGCCTAACACCCTCCCAGCAGTCAGGGGCAATTCAGTTTGCTCCAACAGGTAGCATCAATCCAGGTTGTCATTCTTTTGATCATTGTTCATGTTTGAATTCCAGTCATGTTATGGTTTACAGCTTGTTATGGTTAGCCGCAACTTTCTATAACTCCAATGGTAGTAAATATTTTAATTTGTCCTCGTTGAAACCAAGCCAAGTTTTTCCTTAATTATTCTACTGTTCCATTATCTAGTGCAAATTTGGTTTGAAACTGTAAAGGTCCCATATTGTTTACTTTGTAAACTCTTTTTCTTTATACATTTTGTACTTTTTTTTCGGTAATTTCATATTCAACTTTAAACTGTCATAAATTTTTTAATAGGCTGTTCAACAGAACTATCAAGATGTCTAGCACGTTGCTCTCTAGTCATGATCTTTTTGTAATCGCTTCCTAGTTCACAAGCTAAAGTAGATATAGAATATTTAAACATATTGGAAATGCTTTATATGTGACGTGAACATTTAGTAGTACTGTCCAACCTTTGGGTGCAAGTTGATAAAAACAGTAAAGTTTTCATTCGTTTTCTAAGAGGTATGATTTGATTACTTGAACGAGGAAGAAAACAACGAAAATTATATATTAAATTTGGATAATGTACAGATGCATCAGGAGACCAATGAAATACATTTTGAAAAAAAAAAGTTTTTTTTTTGTCTACTTATTTTGAGTAATGAGAAAAAACACATTATTAGTACAAACAAAAAAGGGTTTTGAGTTGGCGGAAAAAACATTTCTGTCACTTGCGATCAACAAACTACCCCCAACGAAATAGGTCGTGCTGATGAAAGACAAGAAGCTTTAAGCCAATCGACGTCTTTAACTTGATGTGTCAGACTGAGATACCAGTTAATTATTTTTTAATAAAATTTGTAGTTATAATAAATAAATAAATAAAAATACAAGATGGCTGTAAATGGTTGAATTTGTTAGCAACTCTTTGTTAGTAATTTTGACATTTTGACAGGCACTCTAGACTAGAGTACATACCTATATAATGATTTTTATAAGAGTAAGGCAAAGAGCATGATCCAATCTGATTTGTGGATCACTTTTTCCACAGCCTATTTGTTGTTTATTTTATTAAAATATCCGTCATTTTGACATTCATCGTGACATTTATAGTGAAGCTGCAGTGCAAAAGGATGTAAAAATAAAACCGAAGATGGTATAGTTTTCAAATCAATCATGAAAAACCCATATAAGCGTGCTATTTTGACAAAGCATATGAATAGGGTCTCACCGAGAAATAAAATATTATGATGCACACATTTTTCAGAAGATCAGTGAAAAATTTATAGGAAAATACTGCAGAAGCATACTGTATCTTCCATTTTCTGCTTTCCTAAGGTTTCATTAAATTCAAAAACATGTGCTGCGTTACCGGAAAATTTAAACGAAAATGTAAAAAAATTAAATTATATTTATCTCCAAAGAAAAATTCAAAATTTAAAGAAGGGACTGATGTATTTTAAAGTAAATCACAAAAAATTAAGTCATACCTTTAATTCATAATAATTATTGTTTAATAAAATATTGTTTTGTTTGCTTTTCTTATATTTTACATTTTTTAATTTATTCTGATTTGTTAAAAAAATTTATTGTGACGCTACTGACTTAATGATAGTAAATTGACATAAATTCGGATCAAAAATAGTTGTCAAATATACGTGTTTGCTCTACTCTTATCAAACTAATATATACGTACTCTACTCTAGACCTGATGAATACAGGGTAATTTTTTTATCTGCTCCTGTCGGAAACTCCAAAAAATTTTGAATAATAAATTCGTAGTTTTTCAGGAACTTTTCTTGTACCAATAGGATATTTGTTTTATCCGAATTAGAAACCATAGTCCACTTGTTTTTACTTAACAAAATGTGGCTACAAATGATTCAAATAAACTGACTTTAGAAACATTATCAAAAGTATTGTCAACAATGTTGACATTATATCACAACCCTTAATTTTAAAAATGAAATTTTAAAAAAACTAGTAATCTATGCAAATAATGTGTGGCTTATTTTCAGAGTTTCGGGCGGGAGCAAATAAAAAAATCAACCCGTATAAATAATTTTATACTCAATTTTTCATTTATATGCTGTTGTCTGTCTCTTTTCAACACATTGTTGTTTATGTTGCTATGTCATATAGATAATGTGTTGAACAGAGACAAACAAGGGCATTAAAAAGAAAAACAAACTATAACTGGCAAATTTGAAAAAAGTTTATGGGTCCATAAAAAATAAATCATTTAAAATTTCTAATAATTTTCCTAAAAATGTAATTTATTAACATCTATTAGCCATTACATGTTCCAATTAAAATATCTTTGCAACTAATAAACAATTATATAGTAGGTATAATTAGATATTGACAGGGAAAAACAATTTGAAAATAATATGTACAGGGTGAAACACGCACGACCAACCGCTTGAAGAACAAGCGACTAAAATGCCGTATTAACTACACGAACACTTGTATGCTTCACGTCCACCGATACTGCGAAGACCTTGTATGATTATGGGTGCTGACGTCACTCACCCATCTACCTAATCTAAAGACATCCCAAGTGCTGCAAAGTTATAACAGCTTCATATGATAGAATTGCTTTTAAGTACAACATCTGCGGGCGGTTACAGCCACCAAATGTTGAAATCATTAAAGTGTTTTCACTTTAACAGAAGTGAAGTTAAAGCATTTCCGTAAGCTGGAATCATAATTGTAATCAGAACGGATCGTATTTGACATAATGAAGTGTCTGAACGGTAGTTTGACGATTTGCTGTGGTAAAAGATTTTAGCGATACAGAGGGTATGCAAACACCTTCAAAAAGAAGATTACCAACTGAATATTACGTTCTTTGTCGTTTGAAAATATTTGTTACTTATTTATTTTTATTTATTATATGTACTTACAAATCCTAAATAAAATACAAAAAAATACAAAGAAAAATAGTTATCTGTGTGCCAATTTGTGTATTTGTTAAGGTCGACTGTGTATTGTTCTATTTAAATAAAAAACATTAGTTTCTTTCTCAAAATGATTTTTTGTAATTTCTTAGTCTTCTTTAATACATCTGCAATTTATCCAAATTTAAGTAATTATTTTCGTATTATGCATCTTTTGAGACTTCTCGGAACATAAATATTAGTTCGTAATCTTCTGTCTGCAGGTGTATACATGCCTTTCTGTCGCAAATTATTTTTCCAGTTATTCGTTCAAACTGATCTTCAAACACATTATTACGAAAAACTATAATTTGTTTCGGTTTATAACCATGAGCCTGCTTATGGAAAAACTTTATCAGCACTTCCGTTATAATAAAAACTCTTCACTGATTTTAACATGCGGAAGCTGTAATCGCTAGCACATGCTTTATTTAGAAGCATTTGCATCATGGAAAGCTGTTAACTGATGCAAGGCTATGGATCGCTGTCTTTGGCATCGGGAAATAGATGACTAACGTCACATACACTCATAATCATCCAACGTTGCGACTGTATCGTTGATCGTAAAGCCAATTAGTGATTTGTGCCGTTAATATTGAGGAAGATGATGATAAATCTTCGTGAATTGGGTTTGTTTATGGCTGGTTTTTGATTTATTGCATGAGACAGCTTAAATTTAATTCTGTCGTTTTTTTTTGTTCGAGTACTGCTTAGGTCTACATTACACCCTTTTTCTTGTCGAAGTAGTTGGTGCCGTTTAGCAACCCATAGAAGAAAACAAAAGGGTTTGACTCCACCCAATCTTCTCTCTTCTAACCTCTCTCCCCTCCCGCTCTCTTTGCCAACCCAAGTCCAACCCCAACCCTTCCGCCCTCCCCCAGGAGTCACGGGCAGTACGGTTTACTCCTACCATTACCGTAGCGTCAGAAAACAAGACGGCCCGACTCTACTCAACCCTCTCCTCTCCAGGAGTCACGGGCAGTACGGTTTATTAGTCGATAACCAATGCATCAGAAAACAAGTCGGCCTAACACCCTCCCAGCAGCCAGGGGCAATACAGTTTGCTCAAACAGGTAGCATCAATCGAGGTTGTCATTCTTTTGATCATTGTTCATGTTCATGTTTGGATTCTAGTCTTGTTATGGTTCACAGGTTGTCGAGCCGCAATCTTCCATAACTTCAATGGTAGTAAATATTTTAATTTGTTTTCGTTGGAACCAACCCAAGTAGTTGGCAAGTGTGTATAATGAAATTTACATTGTTTCTCGTTTTCCTTAATTTTTCTATTGTTCCATTATCTAGTGCAAATTTGGTTTAAGATTGTGGAATGTGGAGGTCCCATATTGCTTACTTTCAAGCTCTTTTCTTTATACACTCTGTACTTCTTTTTCCGGTAATTTCATATTCAATTTTCAACTGTCTTACAAATTTTTTAATAGACTGTTCAACAGAACTATCAAGATGTCTAGCACGTTGGTCTCTAGTCATGATTTTTTTATGATCACATCTTAGTTCACAAGCTAAAGTAGATATAGAATATTTCAACATATTGAAAATGGTTTACGTGTGACGTAAACATTTAGTAGAACTGTCCAACCTTTAGGTGCAAGTTGATAAAAACCATAAAGTCTTTATGTGTTTTCTAAGAAGTATGATTTGATTTTTTGAACGAGTAAAAAAACAACGAAAATTATATATTAAATTTGGATAATGCACAGATGCATCAAAAGACCAATCAAATACATTTTGAGAAAAAAAGATTTTTTTGTTTACTTATTTTAAGTAATGAGAAAAAACACATTACAAGTACGGACCAAAATGGCTTTTGAGTGGGCGGAAAGAACATTTCTCTCATTTGCAACTAACAAACTACCTCCAGCGAGATAGGGTGTGCTGATGAAAGACAAGAAGCTTTAAGCCAATCGACGTCTTTAACTTGATGTGTGAGACTGAGATACCAGTTAATTATTTTTTAATAAAATTTGTAGTTATAATAAATAAATAAATAAATAAATAAAAATACAAAGTGGCTGTAAATGGTTGAATTTGTTAGCAACTCTTTGTTAGTAATTTTGACATTTTGACAGGCACTCTAGACTAGAGTACATACCTATATAATGATTTTTATAAGAGTAAGGCAAAGAGCATGATCCAATCTGATTTGTGGATCACTTTTTCCACAGCCTATTTGTTGTTTATTTTATTAAAATATCCGTCATTTTGACATTCATCGTGACATTTATAGTGAAGCTGCAGTGCAAAAGGATGTAAAAATAAAACCGAAGATGGTATAGTTTTCAAATCAATCATGAAAAACCCATGTAAGCGTGCTATTTCGACAAAGCATATGAATAGGGTCTCACCGAGAAATAAAATATTATGATGCACACATTTTTCAGAAGATCAGTGAAAAATTTATAGGAAAATACTGCAGAAGCATACTGTATCTTCCATTTTCTGCTTTCCTAAGGTCTCATTAAATTCAAAAACATGTGCTGCGTTACCGGAAAATTTAAACGAAAATGTAAAAAAATTAAATTATATTCATCTCCAAAGAAAAATTCAAAATTTAAAGAAGGGACTGACGTATTTTAAAGTAAATCACAAAAAATTAAGTCATACCTTTAATTCATAATAATTATTGTTCAATAAAATATTGTTTTGTTTGCTTTTCTTATATTTTACATTTTTTAATTTATTCTGATTTGTTAAAAAAATTTATTGTAACGCTACTGACTTAATGATAGTAAATTGACATAAATTCGGATCAAAATTAGTTGTCGAATATACGTGTTTGTTCTACATTTATCAAACTAATATATGTACTTTACTCTAGACCTGATGAATACAGGGTAATTTTTTTATCTGCTCCTGTCGGAAACTCCAAAAAATTTTGAATAATAAATTCGTAGTTTTTCAGGAACTTTTCCTGTACCAATAGGATATTTGTTTTTTCCGAATTAGAAACCATAGCCCACTTGTTTTTACTTAACAAAATGTGGCTACTAATGATTCAAATGAACTGACTTTGGAAACATTATCAAAAGTATTGTCAACAATGTTGACATTAAATCACAACACTTAATTTTGAAAATTAAATTTTAAAAAACTAGTAATCAATGCAAAATATAATGTGTTGCCTATTTTTAGAGTTTCGGGCGGGAGCAAATAAAAAAATCACCCCGTATAAATAATTTTATACTCAATTTCTCATTTATATGCTGTTGTCTGTCTCTTTTCAACACATTGTTGTTTATGTTGCTATGTCATATAGATAATGTGTTGAACAGAGACAAACAAGGGCATTAAAAGGAAAAACAAACTATAACTGCCAAATTTGAAAAAAGTTTATGGGTCCATAAAAATAAATCAATTAGAATTACTAATAATTTTTCTAAAAATGTAATTTATTAACATCTATTAGCCATTACATGTTCCAATTAAAATATCTTTGCAACTAATAAACAATTATATAGTAGGTATGATTAGATATTGACAAGGTAAAACAATTTGAAAATAATATGTACAGGGTGAAACACGCACGACCAACCGCTTGAAGAACAAGCGACTAAAATGCTCGTATTAACTACACGAACACTTGTATGCTTCATGTCCACCGATACTGCGAAGACCTTGTATGATTATGGGTGCTGACGTCACTCACCCATCTACCTAATCTAAAGACGTCCCAAGTGCTGCAAAGTTATAACAGCTTCATATGATAGAATTGCTTTTAAGTACAAAATCTGCGGGCGGTTACAGCCACCAAATGTTGAAATCATTAAAGTGTTTTCACTTTAACAGAAGTGAAGTTAAAGCATTTCCGTAAGCTGGAATCATAATTGTAATCGGAACGGATCGTATTTGACATAATGAAGTGTCTGAACGGTAGTTTGACGATTTGCTGTGGTAAAAGATTTTAGCGATACAGAGGGTATGCAAACACCTTCAAAAAGAAGATTACCAACTGAATATTACGTTCTTTGTCGTTTGAAAATATTTGTTACTTATTTATTTTTATTTATTATGTGTACTTACAAATCCTAAATAAAATACAAAAAAATACAAAGAAAAATAGTTATCTGTGTGCCAATTTGTGTATTTGTTAAGGTCGACTGTGTATTGTTCTATTTAAATAAAAAACATTAGTTTCTTTCTCAAAATGATTTTTGGTAATTTTTCATAGTCTTCTTTAATACATCTGCAATTTATCCAATTTTAAGTAATTATTTTTGTATTATGCATCTTTTGGGACTCCACGGAACATAAATATTAGTTCGTAATCTTCTGTCTGCAGGTGTTTACATGCCTTTCTGTCGCAAATTATTTTTCCAGTTATTCGTTCAAACTGATCTTCAAACACATTATTACGAAAAACTATAATTTGTTTCGGTTTATAACCATGAGCCTGCTTATGGAAAAACTTTATCAGCACTTCCGTTGTAATAAAAACTCTTCACTGATTTTAACATGCGGAAGCTGTAATCGCTAGCACATGCTTTATTTAGAAGCATTTGCATCATGGAAAGCTGTTAGCTGATGCAAGGCTATGGATCGCTGTCTTTGGCATCGGGAAATAGATGACTAACGTCACATACACTCATAATCATGCAACGTCGCGGCAGTATCGGCAATCATAAACCCACTTACGGATTTGTGCCGTTAATATTGAGGAGGAGGAGGATGATTAATCTTCGTGAATTGTGTTTGCTTATGGTTGGTTTTTGATTTATTGCATAAGACAACTCAAATTTAATTCTGCCGTGTTTTTTTTTTTGTACGAGAACTGTTTAGGTCTACTACACACCCATTTTCTTGTCGAAGTAGTAGGTGTTGTTTCCAACTCATAGAAGAAAACAAGACGGTCTGACTCCACCCAATCTCCTCTCTTCTAACCCCTCTTCTCTCTCCCACCCCCTTTCCTTCCCAACCCAACTCCAACCCCAACCCTTCCCCCCTGCCCAGGAGTCACGGGCAGTACGGTTTACTCCTACCATTACCGTAGCGTCAAAAAACAAGACGGCCCGACTCTACTCAACCCTCTCCTCTCCAGGAGTTACGGGCAGTACGGTTTAGTCGATAACCGTTGCGTCAGAAAACAAGTCGGCCTAACACCCTCTCAGCAGTCAAGGACAATACAGTTTGCTCCAACAGGTAGCATCAATCGAGGTTGTCACTTTTTTGATCATTGTTCATGTTTGAATTCTTGTCTTGTTATGGTTTACAGCTTGTCTAGCCGCAACTTTCCATAACTCCAATGGTAGTAAATATTTTAATTTGTCCTCGTTGAAACCAAGCCAAGTTTTTCCTTAATTATTCTAGTGTTCCATTATCTAGTGCAAATTTGGTTTGAGACTGTAAAGGTCCCATATTGTTTACTTTATAAACTCTTTTTCTTGATACACTTTGTACTTTTTTTCCGGTAATTTCATATTCAACTTTAAACTGTCATAAATTTTTTAATAGGCTGTTCAACAGAACTATCAAGAGGTCTAGCACGTTGCTCTCTAGTCATGATCTTTTTGTGATCGCTTCCTAGTACACAAGCTAAAGTAGATATAGAATATTTAAACATATTGGAAATGCTTTATATGTGACGTGAACATTTAGTAGCACTGTCCAACCTTTAGGTGCAAGTTGATGAAAATCGTAAAGTCTTCATTCGTTGTTTAAGAGGTATGATTTGATTTCTTAAACGAGTAAAAAAAACAACTAAAATTATATTTTAAATTTGGATAATGTGCAGATGCATCAGGAGACCAATCAAATACATTTTGAGAGAAAAAAAATTTTTTTTGTGTACTTTTTTTGAATAATGAGACAAAACACATGACAAGTTTGGACAAAAATGACTTTTAATTTGGCGCAAAGAACATTTCTGTCACTTGCAATCAACAAACTGCCCCCAACGAGATACGTTGTGCTGATGAATGCCAAGAAGCTTTAAACCGATCGACGTGTTCTCCTTGATGAGTCAGACTAAGATACCAGTTATGTATATTTTTTATACAATTTGTAGTTATAATGAATGAATAAATAAATAAATAAATAAATAAAAATGCAAAGTGGCTGTAAACGGATAAATTTGTTTGCAACTCTTTGTTAGTAATTTTGACATTTTGACATATATAATACAGGGTGATTTTTTTATTTGCTCCAGTCCGAAACTCCAAAAATATTTAATTAATAATAAAAATAATAATAAATTCGTAGTTTTTCTGGCATTCTCCCCGTACCAATAAGAAATACGTTTTTTCCGAATTTTAAACCATAGTCCACTTGTTTCTACTTAACAAAATGTGGCTACAAATGATCCAAATGAACTGACTCTAGAAACACTGTCAAAAGTATAGTCAACAGTGTTGACATTAATTCACAACCCTCTATCCCTTAATTTTGAAAATTAAATTTTAAAAAACTAGTAATCAATGCAAAGTATAATGTGTTGCCTATTTTTTGAGTTTCGGGCGGGAGCAAATAAAAAAATCACCACGTATAAATAATTTTATACTCAATTCTTTATTTATATGCTGTTGTCTGTCTCTTTTCAACACATTGTTGTTTATGTTGCTATGTCATGTGGATAATGTGTTGAACAGAAACAAACAAGGGCATTAAAAAGAAAAACAAACTATAACTGCAAAATTTGAAAAAAGTTTATAAGCCCATAAAAAAATAAATCATTTAAAATTACTCATAATTTTTCCAAAAATGTAATTTATTGCCATCTATTATCTATTACATGTTTCAATTAAAATTACTTTGCAACTAATAAACAATTATAATTATTTTTGAGTAAGAATTGATAGGGTGAAACAATTTCAAAATAATATGTACTATTAATTTTGTTATTTTCCATCTTAAATTTCTTGATTCGTTTTATTGGGAGTTGGAAAGGAAAATAAATTCGTTTTTATTAAGTCGACAGTTTCGTGTAATGTTACACTTCCTCAGGACTTATTATGCAAACATTAAAATAAAAACATAGTTGGACGATATGTAACACATGTTTTAAAACAACGTAATAATATGTACTGTACAAGGTGAAACACGAGCGACTAACCGCTTGATGATAAGCGACTAAAATTCCGAATTAACTACACGAACAACAGTCGTATGCTCCACGTCCGCCGATACTGCGAAGACCATGCACTCTCATGGGTGCTGACGTCACTCACCCATCTCCCGAAGCTAAAGACATCCCCAGCGTTGCAAAGTTTCAGCCCCATATGATACAATTGCTTTCAAATATTGTACAACATCTGCGGGCGGTTGAAGCCACCAAGAATTGAAATTATTGAAGATTTTTACACTTTAACTGAAGTGAAGCTAAAGCTGTTCCGTAAGCCGGAATCAAGATTGTAAATCGTAACGGAATGTATTTGACATAATGGAATCGAATCCGAAGACGAATTTGAAAAAGTACTACGATGAGAGATTTTAGCGATAAGAATGTGAGCAAAGCAAACAGCTGCAGAGAAAAGATTACTAACCGAAAATTACTTTTCTTGGTTTAGTATATTTATAATGTATATACTTTTATTTATTATACCTACAAATTATCTTTGAAGAGTAAACAAACTAAAAAATAAATAAAAAGCAAATAGTTATTTGTGTGCAAATTTGTTAAGGTCAACTGCTATGCTCTATTTAAATAAAAAACTAAATAAATAATCCAAATTTAACATATTATTTTTGTTATAAGCTTAAGCTAGCTTTTTTAGATAGTGAAATTAGTTATATCTGTACATAAGCAACTGTCCACGTTCTTGTCGGAATATTTTAATATTAATCTTCTACATTAAGCATCTTCTAGGATTACAAGAAACTTAACTATTGGTTTGTAATCTTCTGTCTGCAGCTCCTTGCACGGCTTTATGTCGCAAAAATCTTCGTTTTCTTTATTTGTTCAAACTGATCTTCAAACACTCTATTACGAAAAAGTATTATCCTTTTGGGTTTCATGCATAAGTCTGCTTATGGAGAAACTTTATCAGCACTTCAGTTATAATGGAAACATCTTCACCGATTTCAAAATTTGGGGGCTTTAAGCACCCGCAAATTTTTCATATAGAAGCATTTGCATCATGTGAAGCTGTGACTGATGCAAAGCTTGGGATTGATGTCTCTGGCGTCGGGAAATAGATGACTAACGTCAAATGCACCCATAATTATGCATCGTCTCTGCAGTATCGGCGATCGTAAAGCCAATACGTAAATACGTACAAATATCGTAAAGCAAATAAGTAGTTTTTGCTGTTAAGCTTGCTGTTAATGTTGAGGAGAATATTGCCAATTCTTCGTGAAATGAGTTTGCTTGTGGTCGGTTTTTGATAGATTGCGTGAGACAACTCAAATTTAATTCTGCCGTTTTTTTTGTTCAAGTACTGTTTAAGTCTGCAACACACTCTTTTTCTTGTCGAAGTAGATGGTGTTGTTTTGCAACTCATAGAAGAAAACAAGCAGGTCTGATCTTCTCTCTTCTCCCCATCCCCTCCCCGCCACACAACTTAACCCCTTCACCCACACCATCCCCACCCCCCCGCGAGTCACGGGCAGTACGGTTTACTCCGATCATTACCGTAGCGTCAAAAAACAAAACGGCCAGACTCTACCCCCTCTTTATGGAGATTGTGGAGGTCCCAAATTATTAATTATTGACTCTGTTAACATATATGGACTTCTTTTTCCGGTAATTTCATATTCAACATTAGCTGTCTTATAAATTGTTTAATAGGCTATCCAACAAAAAAATCAGGAGGTCTAATATTTATATGATCGTTTCCTTGGTCACAAGCTAAGATAGATGTAGAAGATTTAAACATACTGGAGATGCTTCATGTGTGACGTGGACATTTAGTAGAACTTTTCAACCTTTAAGTGCAAGTTGTTAAAAATAGTAAAGTTTTTATTCGTTTTCTAAGAGATATGATTTGGTTTCTTGGACGAGTAATAAAAAAACATGCAAGTAATATGTTAAATTTGGATGACCAATCAAACAAATTTTGAGAGAAAACTAAGTTTTTTTTGTCTACGTTTTTTGAGTAATGAGACAAAATACATGGTGCCACCTTCTAGTCGCTGGCAGATACGGGGAAAAATAGATTTTGCGCTGGCGGACAGAACATTTCTGTCACTTGCAACCAACAAACTACCTCCAGCGAGATAGGTTGTGCTGATGAAACCCAAGGAGCTTGAACGCGGTCTACGACTTTTCGTTGATGTTTCAAACTGAGATAGCAGTTATTTATGTTTTTTATAAAATTTGTAGTTATAATAAATAAATAAAAAACAAAGTAAATGGTTGAATCTGTTGCCAACTCTTTGTTAGTAATTTTAATATTTAATAAATTTTAGACGTTTTTAATAATTTAAATTAGTACAAGCCTTTATCAGGCTTGAAGATAACATGAATATTTGCAAGTGTTTGGACGTTTCTTTAGCACAGAAAAATCAAATGATCCAATGCAGGTTTAGCAGAAGATTCATTCATGTACAGCCACTTCGTATGTTATCTGTTTCTTTTTAAATATTACTACATGCCAAGAATACTAAGTTGGTTCTACCCTGGACCTACATACCTGTTGAAAAGTAATTGCACCCCTCATGTAATAATTTATATTTTTTGTGAAGTAATGAGTAATTGTAATTATAATTGAAGTTACGTACCCTTACCGTTAGGTCGTATAACTGTCAAAGTGTGTGTACTGCCTGTAGATTTTTGATTAATTGATTAATATTTTTGATGTATAATTTAGTTATTACAAGTATTTAATCAAGTATTACAGTCATGAAAACAAATTACGATTGCAGCAAAGACCTATAATTTCGTGTTATTAGTAATACACTACGAAGAAGCTGTTAATGAATGAATCTGTTGGCAACCTTCATTGTCTCATTTGCTTTTCTTGTGTAAAAAGAAATGCTCAAACATTTTATATATCTATGTTATGTTTAAGCAACATTAAGGCTTGTACTAATTAAAAATATTGAAAATCGCAGTAATTAAATATCAAAACTACTTGCCAACAGACTTAACCATTTACAGCCACTTTGTTTGTATTTAGCAATACTTTAATTTTGGTTGTAAAACTTTTTTTATCCAAAATTTTAACTTTGGGTTGGTTTATTTAACTACTGCTTTAGAAAACTCTATGCCTAACATTAGGCCGTGCTACTATTGAAAGTTCAACAAATATAAATCACATTTTTTTAAATCGTATAACGGTGAGGGTGCCTAATTTTAAGTATAATATATAAAGTAATTGTTTAATCACTCGAATTATTTCGAATCTCGATCAATTTTCTCAGAAAATAAATTGATTTATTCAAAGAAACAAAGATTTTGCAATGCATTTTAGATTATTTGTGCATAAGTTTCAAGTCAAATATGTTTAAAATAAAATTAAGGTTTCAATAAAATCTTAAAACCCATAAACTTATAAATCTTACAAAACCAACAATAAAATACAAAGTGGCTGTAAATGATTGAATCTGTTGGCAACCCTTTGTTAGTAATTTTGACATGAATACTTCCAAAAGTTTTAAACAGTTTAAGACGGAAATATCAAATGAACCAATGCAAGTTTGCCAAAAGATTCAATTATTTATAGCCACTTTGTAAACCATACTGATTTTGACTAACGTCTTTAGGTTTCTTACACTTTTGATCGAGTTATTTGACAGCTAGAAAATAATTATCATTCGTTGCTTGAAGATTTGTTCTTTAAAGTCTCTTTTAAATAAAAAAATTTTTTGAACAGGAAACATTCAGATTCAAGAAAAGATTGAAGAAACGAAGTGTGAAGTTTCCATTGAATTATGGCAATGTCAGATGAGGTAAATTATTTTGGTAGTAACAGCGACGTGTTAGAGCTAGTTGAGGCATTTAATTTATTTTAAGATAGAACGTCATTTATATTGCTTGTGACAGTCTTAGATCTAGCTAAAAGTCTATCCTACCTTTTTCTGAATTCAGCCTTTGTAGGTAAACCCATCAGACAACGCTTCTAATTCTGAGACTATCTCTTCACATAAACGTTTCAATCTTTTGAGACTGCTGATTTGCTCTAACATCTTGTTGATCTGTTCAGAATTGACATTTTCTACCTGAAACATATTTCATATAGTTTCAATTTCTTTTATTTTTTTAATTATAAAAGTACCAAATTTATAAATTAACAGCTTCATCTTCTAAACCTGATTTTAAATAAAGAAATTTTTGAACAAGCGAAATACTGGCCTTGTCTATGAGAGAAGTTTTAAAATAAGACAAATTTAAAAAATGGGGTGTATCAAAATAAAAAAATATGAAGTTTTTACTACAATGTAGCAAACAATGTAAGCTGAAATAACTTTTTTTGATATTAACACCGACTTGTTAGAGTTAGATGAGGCGTTTAATTTATTTTAAGATAAAGCGTCATTTATATTGCTTGTGACAGTATTAGGTTTAGCTAAAAGTCTGTCATACCTTTTTCTAAATTCAGCCTTTGTAGGTAAATTGTTCGTATTATTTGTCAAGCAACACTTTCAAGTTTGAGACTGTATTTTCATATAAACGTTTCAAAGTTCCGAGACTGCAGATTCTCTCTTGTATTTTGTCGATCTGTTCAGAATTAACATTTTCTACCTGAAACACATTTAATATAGATTAAAATTTTCCTATTTACTTAATTATAGAAGTACCAAATGCATTTACAAAATACTTACTTTGGACACTTTGTGAGACATTACTTTTTGGTATTATGAGCAGGAATAACCACAGTGAAAGACATAATTGTTTCCCGATAATCGCTGAACTGCATTATTGATATCCTGAGGACTAGGAGTTTGCAGGCAAGTTGAGAAGACTGATGCCACATCGAGCAGAAGTTTTCACAGCACCTACTTTAGTCAGATGACGGCAAAGGAGAGAAGAATCAAAAGTACGTTTATTCAACTTGAAGAGCCATGTTGTAGCGTTGTAGCCTTTGCTAGTTGAATGAAGAATGAAGTTCCTTGCAGGAAAAGAAAATTTTGATGATTTACGTCAAATGTGAAATTTTTTATTTATGTTAGCAACGGATATCTTCTGTAATTTTTTCTACAACCACTCTTTGTGAGTTTGCAGAAGAAATGTAAAATTTTAAATATTTGCTTTTCAAAATTATGTACAAGAGCTTATTTTAACCATAATTTTCGTTTAATATTTATCAAAATCACGTGCCAAATGTGGACGTAAATAAACCTATAATGTCAATTTATTCATAACATAGATTAATAAGCTAAGTCTTACCAAATTGGACAAAAAGGTTGCACAATAATGGATACCCGAACATTGGCTGGTTACTTATTGGCATCCTGAAAGAGCTAATTTTCTTGCTTGTAAAGGCTCCCAAATGGATTTTACTAATACAGAATCAGCCAAAAGATAATAAAAAAACGCACTTTAAAAAAAACTAATTTTTCACTGGAATGTTGGATTTAAGTAGGCATGTGGCCCTCTAAGCTTTTTCTCAAAGCTCTGGAGAAAACACTCAGCAAAATCCTTATGTATTTTAACATAATAAGCTTTTTTTACTGTTGGGCACCTGCATGTCATTGGAATAAGTGTAAAAGTCGTTTGCAGGGGTTGTAATAAAGATGAGGAGCTTTATACTCCTTGTCATTGTCCTGCATTTATTTAACAAATACTTTCATTGAACACTTTTTGAGACATAACTTACATTTTTTTGGCATCATGACCAGGAGCAACTAGAGTGAAGAACGAAATTGTTTTCCGATAATTGGTAAACTCCATTATTGATGTCTTAAATACTAGAAGTTTCAGGAGAGTTGAGAAGAATGATGCAACACCGAGCAGGAAGATTTCACAAAACCTACATTAGTCAGATGACGGCGAAGGCGAGAAGTATTACTATTACTGTTATCCAACTTGAAGAACCATGCTGGAGCGTTGTAGTCTTTGCTGGTTGGATCAAAACTGAAGTTCTTTACAGAAAATGAAAATTTTGATGAATTACGACAAATGTGAAAATTTTAGTTTATGTTAGCAATGGCTATCTTTTCTAATTTTTTCTACAGCACTCTTTGCAAATTTGCAGAAGAAATATTAAATTTTAAATATTTGTTTTTTGAAATTATGTACAAGAGCCTGTTTTAACCATAATATTCGCTTAATAACAAATACTTTTGTTGAACATTTTCTGATACATTACTTACATTGTTTTTGCATTATAACCAGGAACAACTACGGTGAAAGATAGAATTTGTTTTCCGATAATTGGTGAACTTCATTATTGATGTCTTGAGAACTAGGAGTTGCAGGCGAGTTGAGAAGAATGATGCTACAGTGAGTAGGAAGATTCCACTACACCTACTTTATTCAGATGACGGCAAAAGCGAGAAGAATCAAAATTACGTTTATTCAACTTGAAGAACAATGTTGAAGCGTCGTACTCTTTGCTGGTTGAATGAAACCTCAAGTTCTTTGCAGGAAAAGAAAATTTTGACAAATTACGACAAATGTGAAAATTTTTGTTTATTAGCAACGGCTATATTTTCTAATTTTTTCTACAGCACTCTTTGCGAATTCGCAAAAAAAAACATCAAATTTTGAATATTTGCTTTTCGAAATTATATACAAAAGCCTGTTTTAAACATAATATTCGCTTAATAACAAATACTTTTGTTGAACATTTTCTGAGACATTACTTACATTGTTTTTGCATTATGACCAGGAACATCTACGGTGAAAGAAAGAGTTTGTTTCCCGATAATTAGTGAACTTCATTATTGATGTCTTGAGAACTAGGAGTTGCAGGCGAGTTGAGAAGAATGATGCTACAGGGAGTAGGAAGATTTCACTACACCTACTTTATTCAGATGACAGCGAAGGCGAGAAGAATCAGAATTACGTTTATCCGACTTGATGAACCATGTTGTAGCGCTGCAGCCTTTGCTGGTTGGATGAAAACTGAAGTTCTTTATGGGAAATAAAAATTTTGACAAATTACGAAAAATGTGAAAATTTTTGTTTATTAGCAACGGCTATATTTTCTAATTTTTTCTACAGCACTCTTTGCGAATTCGCAGAACAAATATCAAATTTTGAATAATTGCTTTTCGAAATTATATACAAGAGCCTGTTTTAAACATAATATTCGCTTAATAACAAATACTTTTGTTGAACATTTTCTGAGACATTACTTACATTGTTTTTGCATTATGATCAGAAACATCTACGGTGAAAGAAAGAATTTGTTTCCCGATAATAATTGGTAAACTTCATTATTGATGTCTTGAGGACTAAGAGTGGCAGGCGAGTTGAGAAGAATGATGCTACAGCGAGTAGGAAGATTTCAGTACACCTACTCTATTCAAATGACGACGAAGGCGAGAAGAATTACTATTACTGTTATCCAACTTGAAGAACCATGCTGGAGCGTTGTAGCCTTTGCTGGTTGAATGAAAACTGAAGTTCTTTATAGGAAATAAAAATTTTGACAAATTACGACAAATGTGAAAATTTTAGTTTATGTTAGCAACGGCTATTTTTTCGAATTTTTTCTATAGCACTCTTTGCAAATTTGCAGAAGAAATATTAAATTTTGAATATTTGCTTTTTGAAATTATGTACAAGAGCCGGTTTTAACCATAATATTCCCTTAATAAAAAATACTTTTGTTGAACACTTTCTGAGACAATGGGTAATATGCATCAAAAGTAGCAAAAGCTTTTACTAGCTAGTTATCCCTTCTAACTCATGCTAACTGCATAAGTTTGTCTTGTTTTAATCAAGCAAATGCAATTGCTGAATTTTTATGCATTTTACCTATTACTTACATTGTTTTGGCATTGTGATCAAGAAGAATTACGGTAAAAGATAAAATTTGTTTCCCGATAATTGGTGAACAGGATTATTGATGTCTTGAGGACTAGGAGTTGCAGGCGAGTTGAGAAGAATGATCCTACAGGAAGTAGGAAGGTTTCACAACAACTACTTTATTCAGATGACGGTAAAGGCGAGAAGAATCAAAATTACGTTTATCATTATCCGACTTGATGAACCATGTTGTAGCGTTGCAGTCTTTGCTGGTTTATAAAAAAACTAAAGTTCTTTGCAGGAAAAGAAAATTTTGACAAATTACGACAAATGTGAAAATTTTTGTTTATTAGCAACGGTTATATTTTCTAATTTTTTCTACAGCACTCTTTGCAAATTCGCAGAACAGATATCAAATTTTGAATATTTGCTTTTCGAAATTATATACAAGAACCTGTTTTAAACATAATATTCGCTTAATAACAAATACTTTTGTTGAACATTTTCTGAGACATTACTTACATTGTTTTTGCATTATGACCAGGAACAACTCCTTCATTTTATGAAAGATAGAATTTGTTTCCCGATAATTAGTGAACTTCATTATTGATGTCTTGAGAACTAGGAGTTGCAGGCGAGTTGAGAAGAATGATGCTACAGTGAGTAGGAAGATTTCACTACACCTACTTTATTCAGATGACGGCGAAGGCGAGAAAAATCAGAATTACGTTTATCCGACTTGATAAACCATGTTCTAGCGCTGCAGCCTTTGCTGGTTGGATGAAAACTGAAGTTCTTTATAGAAAATAAAAATTTTGACAAATTACGACAAATGTGAAAATTTTTGTTTATTAGCAACGGCTATATTTTCTAATTTTTTCTACAGCACTCTTTGCAAATTTGCAGAAGAAATATTAAATTTTGAATATTTGCTTTTTGAAATTACATAATTTGATGTACATACAAGAGCCTGTTATAACCATAATATTCGCTTAATAACAAATACTTTTGTTGAACATTTTCTGAGACATTACTTACATTGTTTTTGCATTATGAGCAGGAACATCTACGGTGAAAGAAAGAGTTTGTTTCCCGATAATTGGTGAACTTCATTATTGATGTCTTGAGAACTAGGAGTTGCAGGCGAGTTGAGAAGAATGATGCTACAGTGAGTAGGAAGATTTCACTACACCTATTTTATTCAGATGACGGCGATGGCGAGAAGAATCGGAATTACGTTTATCCGGCTTGATAAACCATGTTGTAGCGCTGCAGCCTTTACTGGTTTATAAAAAAACTAAAGTTCTTTGCAGGAAAAGAAAATTTTGACAAATTACGACAAATGTGAAAATTTCTGTTTATTAGCAACGGCTATATTTTCTAATTTTTTCTACAGCACGCTTTGCAAATTTGCAGAAAAAATATCAAATTTTGAATATTTGCTTTTCGAAATTATATACAAGAGCCTGTTTTAAACGTAATATTCGCTTAATAACAAATACTTTTGTTGAACATTTTCTGAGACATTACTTACATTGTTTTTGCATTATGACCAGGAACAACTATGGTGAAAGATAGAATTTGTTTTCCGATAATTGGTGAACTCTATTATTGATGTCTTGAAGACTAGGAGTTGCAGGCGAGGTGATAAGAATGATGCTACAGCGAGTAGGAAGATTTCACTACACCTACTTTATTCAGATGACGGCGAAGGCGAGAAGAATCAGAATTACGTTTATCCGACTTGATGAACCATGTTGTAGCGTTGCAGCCTTTGCTGGTTTATAAAAAAACTAAAGTTCTTTACAGAAAAAGAAAATTTTGACAAATTACAACAACTGTGAATATTTTTGTTTATTAGCAACGGCTATTTTTTCTATTTTTTTCTACAGCACTCTTTGCGAATTTGCAGGAAAAATATCAAATTTTGAATATTTGCTTCTTGTACTAATTATGTACAAGAACCTGTTTTAACTATAATATTTGCCTAATAACAAATACTTTTAATAAATAATTTTATTAATACGGAATAAAATTACGAAATTTTTACGTATGAGATTTATCTAGTTTTTTTCTACAGCAGTCTTTTTAATTTTGCGAGAGAAATGCAAAATTTTAAATATTTGCTTCCTAAAATTTTAAGAGCTTGTTTTAACTATAATATCCGATTAATATTGATCAATATCACGCGCCCAATACTGTCGTAAATAAATCTATAATTTCAATTTACATATAAAAAAATTAATGAGCTAATTCTTACCGAATTCAAGAATTGACTGATGAAAGAACCATTAGCTGATTATTTGAAAAGTAACACTCGCTACCTTTCTGCAATCTTTGTTAGATGGCAATTGTATCTGTCTATACGACCATTCCGCTTAATATGAGTAGATTTTCCCACCAGTTCTAATCGAGTACAACGCTCCTTGATACGCTGTACTGATGACCGAAAACTCAAAACCGATATACCTACAGCTTCTTGAGGTTGTTGTTTAATTGAAACACTTTTTGCTACTTGAAAAGTAACCTGAATGAGCTATCTTTCTAGCTTGGAAAGACTCGCAATTAGGCTTCATTAATCTCGTACCACCTAAGAGACGACAGAAAAATACACTTCAATCAAAAGTGACTTTTGTTTCAGTAGAATGGCCGATTTAAGAAAGCATGCGACGATCCAAGTTTTACATCTAAGGCTTGAAGCTTGAAGAACACTCAATAAAGACCTGTTTTCAAAATTAACCAGTAGGTATTGGTTGTCCGGAAACTACTTTTCTAAAAATACTTTCAATATTGTTCACATCTCTTTTTATTTTTTAAAAATGTACTTTTGTTTAAATTTAATATGTTTGTAACTACAATATTCTCAAAACATTTTGATAGATTTCGATTGATATTTAAGTTAGTATTGTTAGTATTTTAACTGATTGACACTGACAAGCAAATGCTTACTCTTTAGCAAGAAAACGGTGTACGCGATTATTTTGATTACTACTTTCTTTCTTTTTCTTTTATTGACAAGAGGGGCCCGCAGCGCGAGCCGCAGACCGAGGCCTACGCTTATTGTGTGCTACCTCTCGAAATAGCACTACTGCAGTAGCTCTGTGCCTCTGATGAAGCTCAGTACCTTGTCGGCAAGAGCCTTCTCGATAGCACTGAGCTAAAGATATCGGGAGCCCAGGTATAAATCTCTAATAGCTGCAAATGCAGAAGTTTCCTAATTTTCAGCACAACCTCTGCAAATTTCGTCCTCGCTGAGACCGATGACACGTAGGTGTTTTTTTAGTAGGCAATGTCGTGTGTACACTCCGCCAGTTTCTGTAATCTGGTGTGACATTCCCAGACAAGCCTCGATGAGTATCTGGACAATTGCAAGGTCTGCAGCGAAGCCTGACTGTCGGTGCAAATGCAGATTCGCCTGTTTGACAAAGCCCTCTGCACGCTCTTAATCACGCAAACCCGCCTGAGCCCGCCCCATTTGAATGAACCGACCCGTCCCGTCCGTATAGCAGACGAGCCAGTCTCCCGTTCTGAAGCGGCTCGTTTTTTCACACCAGTTGTCACGTAGTGGAATGTTCACAAGATACTTGTGATTTGTAGCAATCCTGGAGGTCATACTGTCGTCCTCCTTTTCAAAAATGGGGTCCAAATTCAACATCCTAGAGGATATTGTCCGATGACTCTTTCCGGTTGCTGTTTTCCACCGATTTGTACCGCGAAGCCGTAGGAAACCCATTGCAGCAGACTCTTCCACAACTAGATGAAGTGGTCGAATTTCCACAATAAGCACCATGGCTGCGGTCGATGTAGTTCGAAAGGCCCCTGTAATTGTCAGACAGGCCAAAGGCTGAAGCCTTGCCAAATTCTTTTTGACCCAGGACGCACTCGATATGGTCCACCAGACAAGGGAGCCGTACGTAATCATTGGTCTAACAACATGGTTGTAGAGCCAAAGCATAACGCGGGGTGTACGACCCCAAATTCTGCCAACAGCTCTTCTGTGTGCCTAGAGCGTGCTTGTAGCTGTTCGCATCTTATCTTCTACGTGTGATCTCCAGAAGAACCTAAAATAATCCCCAAATATTTAACCTTACGATATACCCGTAGCTGTTCACCAAAAAGCAGAGGGGCCATATAATAGTCCCACCGTTTTCTGGTAAAAATAACATGGCCTGTTTTCTTAGAATTTAGCGACAGGCCATGAGACTTACACCATTTCTCAACGAGCCTGAGTGCCCCACCCTTGAGCTCTCCGAACACACTAAGGAACTTGCCTTTCACCAAAATAGCTATGTTATCAGCATAGCCCTGGCAATATATGCCAAGCTCGTTTAGCTTGTGAATCAGATCGTCTACTGTGAGGTCTCATAACAAAGGGGACAGTACACCCCCTTGGAACACCCTTTAGTAGCAATCACTGTAACAGAGAATGAGCCTTTGCTCGCTTTAATAAATCTATTAGACAGCATTTTGCAAACCTATTTGACCAAGGTTGTGTCCGCATTTCGCTTCTCTAATGCGTTACACATAGACTCGAAGGAAGCATTGTCGAATGCTCCCTCAATGTCTAGGAAACTTTCCGAGACATTCAGTCTACTATCCAGCCCGCCTTCAATTGTAGATACAATCTCATGCAGAGCCGTTTTGGTAGACCGGCCCGGATGGTTTCCGAGCACCTTCTCCCGTATGTGTTTGTCGATTAGTCTTTTCATTGTCTTTAATAAAGACGATGTTATGCTAATTGGTCTAAAACTCTTAGCCTCAGCGTACGTGGCACGTCCTGGCTTAGGAATAAACACTACCTTGATCTTTCTCCAGGCCGCTGGAATGTGGCCCAGTGCAAGGCAGGCTTTAAACAGTCGGGTCATTGGTCCAACAAGATGCTCCCGTCCCTTTTGCAAGAGAGCAGGAACAATCCCATCTACCCCCGTCGACTTATACAATGCAAATGAGTCCATTGCCCATTTGATCCCATCTGGCGTGATCACCTGAGTGGCAAATCTCCAGGCGCTGCTAAGTGCAGTCCTCAGACTTCTAAATCAGGATCATCCTCGACTTGTAATTGTCGGAAAAGTGCGTCTGCAATAAGTGCCCAAGAGTGTCGTTCCTTTTTACCGTAAAAATAATCCCAGACGGCAAACGTAATGAGTTCAAATTTGTAGACAAATCTTTTGATAAGATCTTTTGTGGTTTCGTTTTCTGCGAGGGCGTAGTTAAACTCTCACAGTGAGCCTTCCAAGATCTCTCTTTCTTGCGACGTATCACAGCTTTGAACACACGCTGAACACTTCTATAAAGTTCCCAGGTGGCGGGAGTGCTAACAAGTCTAGCTCTGTTCCAGAGCTTCCTCGAATTTTTCCACAGATTTTTGAGATCCGCGTCCCACCAAGAGGCACATTTGTTCTTACGCGGGCTGCGCAAAAGACAGCTTTCTCCGTACGATTCCATAATGACCCATTGTAATTTTTCTGACGCTAGTTCAGCGTCAGCGGAGCATTTAATCTTCAGCGTAATCTGAGACACCCGACCTCCGAGTGCCTCATTATATAAGGCCCAGTCGGTGGTTCTAGGGTCTCGGTATTGCGCGCTGAGTACTGCATCCTTTTGAACGTAGAAGCATATGTACTCGTATCAGTGATCCGATGCACTCAGCTCTGTCGATACATGCCACACCTGGATATTATGGGCTACGTTCATTGTTGCCACTGTGATGTCAATGACTTTCTGTCTCACCGAAGTGACGAAAATTAGTTCTTGCCCGTCATTTAGAATGTCTAAACAAAATGCCTAATGCTGCAATATATCCTAAGAGTTCTTTCACTCGGGCATTGACGTCTGAACTCCATCACACAGTGTGGTGCGAGTTCGCGTCGCAGCCCATGATGAAAGACCAACCTTTGAGCCTGCAGAATTGAAGAACATCCACCATCTTACGTGATGGTGGAGGTATTGGAAAGTCGTAGGAAAGGTACGTTGAGCACACAACGATTGTCCTCAGACGTCCTTTTTCCTTGTAGGTGATCTTGGTTGCTACATCATCTCTAGAGCAGAATTCCCTTAATAGCAAAGCCTCTACTCTGTTTGAGATGAAGAGACAAGTTCTCGGCCTGCAGCCCGAGAGACCCGATAAAATTAAGCCCCCTTGGGCATGTAAACCCCTTACCCGCCCCCCTGAAATCCAGGGTTACTAAAGGAGACCGATATCAATACACCACGCATCTGCCCTCCTAGTAAAACAACGGGAAGCCTCGATGCTATGGTGCAAGTTGATTTGAATGACGGAGAAACGGTCACTAGGCATGCCTAGTTTCCCCTGCTCCATCTGTCCCCTCTTCCATCTTATTTTCCGTTCCTAGTAACTTTACAGTCGCCTGACCCAGAAGATAATATGGCTGAAATTCTAGAGCCCTAAGGGGCTCAAGTGAGCGCTCTCAAAGCCCTGCAGCGATGCGGGTTGTCGTGAACCCGATCCGCTCTGACCCGTAGACCAGCCAAGATTTACTGCCCAGACCAGGGTTCTGTCTTTCCAGACGAGCCAAAGCCACTTCCGGTGTCATTTCTGACCCCGAAATGTAGACGATAGCCCGTCTAGGTCTAGGAATGTCTCCTGCCGGTGTGATCTGGAGGGACACTCCCTCGAGCTGAAAGTACGGTATCAGCTCGTACAACCAGTTTCTGGAGCCCTCGTCGAGACAGTTCACGAAGAGTGCCCTTTGCCGAAACTGGAAACCCTGAAACCTTGAAATGTGCCCGTTTTCTTCGAGCTTTTCCATAGTCCTCTCCAGTTACAATTATGAGAAAAGTAAGGTCTAAAAAGAAAATAATACAAGTAAACATTTATTTAAAATATCGAAAAGATATTGCTAATATAAAAGTAAACTCTTTATAAGTTTATTTTGAAATAATAAAAAGAATTCTTTTATTCTTTCTTAATGTGAAGCGTCTCTAGCACCAAAAGTATTAAAAAGATTAAATTATGGCCTTTCAGATTTTGTTATACAAAATTTAATTCTCATTTTTTTTGTATCTTTAGCCGTTTGCGCAGCGTTTCCAAAAAGATCCAAATTTATTTTAATTGGTAAAAATATAAGATAAAAATTGTATTTATTATTATTCTTATTTTAAATATGGAATAAAATTCATATTTTCTAAGTTATTTTTTTTATAAAAACGACAAGAAAAGTCGATTTTATTTTTTTATTGCGCACGTTTTTCACTTATTTCAAAATTTGTCTTGGCAACCGGTTTTTTGCTGTGACGTAATCGATTATCTTTTTAAATAGCAACCCCTATTTTTAGTATTGAAAATCAAAACTATTTTTTTTTCTGAGTATAACAGTAAGTTATTTAACCAATTTAAATGTTTAACTATTTTTTTTTAATAGACGCAATTTTCAACAGAATTACTGAACTAAATGTTCAAATTGACGTCCTTCTGTTTCCTAGCAATAATACAACTAAGTTTCGAATTCCTTTAGCATATTATTTATAATTTTTTGATTAATTAATAAACTAATTGTCCATATGGGTCGATAGAAAATCCGCACTGGATGAGAGAGAATCTCATACTCAATATCCACAAAAATTTCATGTTTGATGCAGTTTTGTTAGATCACATTTTAGGACTGTATTTTTTTAACGTCTCATTGACTTGACGAGTTTATTTGGATATTTTTGCGACACGTTTGTACCAGCATTAGCAAAACTTTTTCCCAGTAAAGAGAATTTAGACATACCAGCAGCTAATGTATGGTTTCAACAAGACGGTGCACCTCCACATTACGCTCGTTTTCTCAGAGATTATTTAGATAATGTTTTGCCTGCTTTTCTGATAAAAATCAAAAGTATTTGCAACAAAATCAAGAGATTTAGAAAATCTAAAAGAAAGAATTGCAAATCAGTACCGCTTAATTAGTCAAAAAATAAAAAATACTGTGCTAACAAAGCTCAAAAATTAGTGGAATTGTTGCCAAGAAACGAAAGGACGTCAATTTATACGTTTGGTTTAGTAATTCTATTGTTCTGTTGAGAATTGCGTTTATTTTGGAAAATTTTATAAAACATTTAAATTGGTTAAATTACTTAATTTTCATTTTAGACCCTATAGGGTATAGGAGTTGCCATTAAAAAAAATTGAATACGAAACAGCAAAAAACCGGTTGTAAAAAAATTGAATATAAGTGAAAAACGAGCGCAATAAAAAAATAAAATCAATGTCTTGGCATTTCTCTAAAAAAAATTAACTTAGAAAATATGAATTTTAATCCATACTTTTATGTCAACCTGTATAAGGTTTCATAACACTCTCTATAAGTAAAAATGAGAATATTTTTTTATCAGTTTGATATAGATTCCAATTTTGACTAAAATGATTTTAGATTTTAGTAACACCTAATTTATGCTTTAGTTTGAATTAACAATAGACTTCGCCTACCGTTGTTTCCTATTGGATTAACTACGTTGAATATTTTAATTTTGAACAGTGACATAGCTTTTTTAAGGTGCATTTTCTGTTGACAAGTCCTAAATAACATAAAACATTTGTTTTTTTCTTATGTAAAGCCAAGTAAGTAGATTTCTCATAATTTCTTGCTTTTTTTTTAATAGTGAAATATCAAGTTGCCATAAATCTGAGGCATGTTTTACTCTTAGCAAATTCGTTATGACTAATCAGGTTTCTTCTTTAGGTAATAAATGAAAAAAAATGTTTGAAAATTTTATTATATTATAATAAATATTTAAACACAAAAATTCACTACTGTTCAATGTTTATTCGAAACGTGAGTGGGAATTGCCCTTTTAAAAACTATACAAATTCCAACAATCTGCAAGAATCAACTTTTTACTGTAAAACTTGTTTAATATCTTAATACTGAAACACTTTTTACAACACTACTTTGTCAAATTAGTTTAGACAATAAATAGAATATTGTTTTCTTAAAGGAAATATGTACAGTAAAAATCTCTATAAAAGAAAACTTATATTTACACGGGCTATGATCTACATTTCGCATTTACGAAGAAGCAGTAACTTTGTCACAAATCTCATTGGTAAATTCTGAACATTTGGCATTTCCTCCCAAATCTCCCGTCAAATATTTCGCTTCCTTGATTGTCGCAAAGCAAGCCTTCTCAATGATATCAGCATGTTGATTGAGATTCATATATCTCAACATCATAACAGCCGACAAAAGAAGAGCGGTGGGATTTGCCAAATCTTTTCCTGCAATATCAGGAGCAGTACCGTGCACCTAAAACCAATCAATCAGATCACACAATAAACATACGTCATCATACCGATTCAAAAAGCGCGCCATTTATTCCAATGTTGCCAGACGGCGTCAAACCCAAACCACCTACAAGCCCAGCGCACATATCGGAGAGAATATCACCATAAAGATTAGGCATCACCAAAACGTCATACTGTGTAGGATCCTGGACCATATTAAGACACACGGTATCTAAATATTTCTCCTCGAATTTGATATCGGGGTATTTCTCGGCCATATCGCGGCAACAACGCAAGAAAAGTCCATCAGACATGCGCCTAAACTTACAAGTCAAATCCGGTCAAGTCAGGTCAACTCACTTACATAATATTGGCTTTGTGGACTGCGGTCACTTTTCGTCTATTATTGTCTTTGGTGTATTGGAAGGCAAACTCTGCGACACGTCTTGAGGCATCTTCGGTGATCAATTTTATACTCTGTACAACGCCATCTACAATCTCGTGCTCAATTCCAGAATATTCACCTTCAGTGTTCTCTCTTATTGTCACAACATCCACTTGATCATACAGTGTTTTGTAACTAAAAAAATAAGTTTACTGTTATTTTATTGAATTTAAAAATGACAATGATTTGAACGAACACAAATGTGGCAACACTGCAAAACGTTATAATTATGATTTTTCAAATCCTTATTAGATCCTTATTCAAAAGCAAGATTAATCAGATTAAAAATTCTTAAAACTAACTTCATAAACTACTGCAAAGTCAATTTAAAAAAAATGCACCATATACGTACAAACCGTCTCAGTAACAATTTTTATGTGAAAATCAAAAAATTCAAAATGGCGGTTTCAACACGAGAGATCACAAAGATTAAAGTTGAGAAAAATATTTGAAAAAATGGCATATAATTGTATTTATATTATGCTGTTGACGAAAACATTTAATGTAAAAAAAAATGTCGGACTTAATATGATAAGTATAATATATATTATATATATATAATATATATTATATATATATAATATATATTATATGATATATAAAGAGTAAAAAAGCAATATTTTGAACAATATTAAAAATAAGATAAAACTGTACACTGAAGTATTTCTGAAATGACTAAAACGTTTTTGAAAAGAAATTTCATTTAATAATAATATAATACAAAATAAGACAAAATTGTACGTTTAGTTGAGGAAAAAAGTGAATTGCCATATTATGCATTGCATAATTTAGTTATTTGCAGGTATTTTGATCACGTTTTTGTCATAAAATAGCGACCAACTGTAAACTTAAAAATATGCTAATGCTCAAAAAATGTTTTACACAATGACTATTTTAATTTAAAAGTAAAGTCTTCAGAAAGATATACCGTGTTTACAACCTTTTATGACTTTAATTCTTTAATAAGTTTATGGCCATCCTAACACCAGGACCATGCTCACACGTGCTGGGCCAGGCCCAGTATTGACAAAATATGTTTACCTCCTTTTACTGGCGTCTGAAAATGATGGTTTACGGTTAAACCCTTGGTAAAATTAGTAATGTTAAATACCAGATTAAGTAGTAAACACGATATATCTTTCGGAGGACTATAATTAGTGTTATTCAATGCTTTTAAGGATTGCCCATTTTTACTATCCGCGACAAAATAAACTGAACACCAAATTCTGACCTTGACAGAAAAAAATGTGTAAAGCAACCTTTATGATGATTTGGTTTTCCTATCCTCACATTTCCCAACGTACGTTACTGAAGAACTGTCAAAAAAAAAATGTAATGGTCAGTTTACACAATTCTTCTTGTCAATGTCAAAATTTGGTGTTCAGTTTATTTTGTCGCGGATAGTATTATAAAAAATTTTAAACAAGAAAACCGGCTTAATATCGCATTTCGAATTTTAACAGTCTACAAATGTCAAAATACAGTAGAACAACCCAAGATTTTTTTTATTTTACTAAAAGCACGTGTTCCAAGATATTTCAACATCAATTAAGAAAGTTTTCTACATGTACTTTTGTTTTTTATATTAATTTTTTTTTAAATACTGTTTAAAATACTAATCTTTTTAAAATCAAAACAAAACTTAGAAGAATTATAACGTTAGAAACCCTGCATTAATTGAGTAATAAACCCAATTTTTAGTACTTTTTACTGGAAATAACCACAACTTTTAATTTTCAAATACAACACTATGTATATACAGGCTGACAAAGTATGGAATAAAATTCATATTTTCTAAGCAAATTTTCTTTTAGAAAAACGCCAAGACAGGTCAATTTTATTTTTTTACTACCACGTATTTGACTTACTTCCAAGTTTTTTTCGCCAACCGGTTTCTAGCTGCGACATAATCGATTTTTTTTAAATAGCAACCCCTATTTTTAGTGTTGAAAATCGAAACTAATTTTTTTTCTCTGTATAACAGTGTAACATTTATAAGGTCTAAAATGAACACTTTAAGCTATTTAACCAACATAAATGTTTTATTGAATTTTTCAAAATAGACGCAATTTTTAATAGAATTGAACTGAATGTTCAAATTGACGTCCTTCTGTTTCCTAGCAATAATACAACCAATTTTCGAACTCTGTTAGCACATTATTTATCATTTTTTGACTAATTAAGCGGCACTGATTTATGATTATTTCTCTTAATTCCTTTAAATCTCTTGGTTTTATTGCAAATACTTTTGATTTTAAGCAGCCCCATAAAAAGTTCAATGAATTTAGCTTCTTTGCGACACGTTAGTACTAGCATAAGCGGAAGTTTTTCCCAATAAAGAAAATCCAGACATATCAGCAGCTTAATGTATGGTTTCAACAAGACGGTGCACCTCCAAATTATTTAAAGTTTTCATTTTAGATCCTATAAATGTTATACTGTTATAATCAGAAAAAAAGTTGTTTCCATTTTCAACACCAAAATACAGGTTGCCATTTAAAATAATAATCGATTACGTCACAGCAAAAAATCTGGTTAAAAAAATATATATAAGTTAAAAACGTACGCAATAAAAAAATTAAACTGACCTGTCTTGGCGTTTTTCAAAAGAAAAATTAGCTTAGAAAATATGAATTTTATTCCATACTTTTATGTCACCCCTGTATTTTTATATTTTTAGAATCTACATTAAATTCTGAGACAAATACATTACTTTTTATAACTTTTTGTACCATTTTTTTGTGTTTTTTGTTTTTTATCTACAAGGCTTTAACTGATAAAAATTTTTCTAAACTATATTTAAAAAATAAAACCAGTGTGCATTAAAATGATTTACGCTTTGTGTCTTTTACTTCTTTACAAAAACGTACCTCACTTTGAGATCAAACTCGAGCTGACGCTATACAGAACGTTTTTTTCCCACAATCTGTTTATTTTATGAGTAGACCTCGGTGGGAATATGGGAACAAAAACCCTTTACAGTCGTCTAGCTAACTACTCGTACCCGCCACGCGATAAAACATTGAAATTTAAATTGGTCGATAGCGGTACTAATTCGGTACTACTATCGACCAATTCAAGTTTAGTTAGCTAGACGACTCCAAAGCGTTTTTGTTCCCATATTCCCACCGAGGTCTATTTATGAGCATTTTTCTACAATTAGAGATGTATGGTCAAAAAAAGCCCCATAAAGCATTGTTAATAAAACAAATAAATAAAAAATAACCTGAGATCGAAATGTAACTGAATCAGAGCAAGTCGTGAAAGTGGGTATTAATTAACATTAGACACATCATTACAGTTACGCTGGCACAGCCTGTTCTGATTCAGTTACATTTCGACCTCACCTTATTTTACAAGTGTAAATTTAATTTTTTTCCGAATATTTTGGTCAAACTAAAACAATAACTCTCTTAAAAAAAGATTAATTCTTTCTAATAATGTGCGGTTTAATCACTCTTGTCACATAAAATTTCGACGGTGGTAGGCACCCCCGCCAAGAAGATAAAGTACTGATGTAAGTACAAAATAAAAAAAGTTAAAGAAAAAACATTAATTTTTATTATTGAATTATAAATTATTATTGAGATATTTTCTTTATATTTCTTACAGAATTATTATTAACTTCTTAACAAGCATTACTTGAAATAACCAAACATTTTGTAGGTTTGACGAAAACCAAAGATAACATTCAGTAATGTTTAATTATTTTATTGAAAAGTTTATATTAAAACAATTAATTACAGCAACGTCTTTTAAAAAGTTGGTTAAAAAAATTAAGAATAAATTTCTAATTTTAAAATTAATAATAAACAAATAAAAAAATTTAAACAGCCTTAAATATCATTTTCATAGCCATTTAATACCGATATTTTGTTTTTTCACAATATTTTATAGTTTAGCCAAAAAACGCCCCGATTCTTAATTTTGGTAGACAGTGGGTATATAAAAATGTATAAAAATTTAGCAAATGATTTTTGCTAAAAAAAGAAGATAACTTTCATAATTAGCAAAAGCTTTTGCTACTCTCTATGCATATTACCCCCTGTATATATATTTTTTTAAGCAAATTTAAGTACAACTTTTGTACATGGAGCCCCAATCTTCAAATTTTCGTAGAGGCCCATAAAGTCATAACGCGCCGCTGAGTATTACTCTTAATTCTCAATTAAAAAGTGAAGTAAAAGTGTCACTGAAAATTACATGGCTAAGTGCTAAGCCAAATTTAAAAGATCACATTATATCAAGCGCCTATTTAAAATTCCTTGTGTATTAAAATTGTGATAAGATATTCTAATCATTCAAAGGTCATAATTATATAAAAGAATTAATCTATTAATTCAGATAATTTTCCACAAAAATGACCTTTGATAGGTAGACATCCTTGTCACACGTAACATGAGTAATCTGATAATTTTTGAAAAAAAAAAAAATAATAATAAAAAAAACTAACCCTTCTAAGCTGCGGCAAGGTCTCACATTGGCATACAAATTGAATTCCTTTCTTAAGGCCAAATTGAGAGATCTGTGTCCTTTTCCAACAGGTGTCATAAGAGGGCCCTTAAGCCCCACTTTGTTCCTGTTGACTGAATCAATGGCAGCTTGGGGTATCCCAAATTTTCCATCAGGGCCCTAACACACACACACACACTCTTAGCACTATTCTAATTGCATTTTTGTCCAGATTACCTTGACTGGGGTTACATCTACCGACTCCCATTCTATGGGCACATTAGCGGCGGCAAAAATTTTTTGAACAGCGGCGGAAATTTCCGGGCCAATTCCATCCCCCGGAATAAGGGTGCACTTCTTCACATCGCCGCTGTAAAGCCGGGAGCCCACTTTTCGTGTAGTCTGGAATAAGACATGTGATGGAATCTAACCTCAAATTCAGTTGTCAAGTTATGTAACTTACGGGATTTTTTTCTTTTGGAATGGCTTTTAGTGAGAGCTTTTCAAGGAGTTTGTTCAGACGGGGGATGCCCTGGTTTAGGTATTCCAAGAGCGATTGCGGGAAGACAGACATGGTGAAAAGGAAGGGCTAAAGTAGAGAGGATTATGCACGTGATGGTTACGTTAATTTTGTTAAGTGATAAACGCGTGGTTATTATTGATAAGAGAGACTTACGATGTTTTTCAAAATTCTTGCTGCCATTATCCTGACGTTCTGTTAATGTTTTATTTTCGTACAGCGATTTTTCAGCACCCTCCTAAACCCCGGAGCCCGTATCACATACTGCGCAATCGATATGCGCAAAGATATATATTCGGCCAATTTTGGACAAAAAAAATTAGGAACAATTTTTTAACTCGTTGACTTTTGTCACGACTTTTTGATATTTATATCAACAACAAAAATTGACAATTTCAAAAACAAAAAAACCTGTTTTAGTCAAAATTAAAATTGTAACATTATTATTTGTAATAAATTATAAAAACAAATTTAAACAATAATTAAACCAAAAATGGTCAAATTTTAAAATTCCCGGGCTCAGTGTGGAAAAAAAGTAGATAAAAAAAAATCAGCAGAGATGTGGTAAAAATATTACCAACTTTTCCTTCCAGCATCAAAAGTACAGCGGCTCAGCTAAATGCTGTAAAAGCTTCGCTGCACATAAATAAATTCTTATGTCTTGCCGTTTCAATTAAAAATTCAAATTAATAAACAATAATGAGAAAATACAAAAGATATTGTTTATAATTAATAAAGAAACACTGCTAATTGTTTTATTGCTTTTTTTATTTTTAGCGATACTTTATTAAACAAAAAAATGTTTTTGTTGCAAAAATATTAATAAAATTTAGATAATTACAACAAACGAGTAAAGATCTACAACAACTGTTTAACATTCTCAAAAATTATTGTCGTACAAAATGGCGTTTATAACTTAGTAACTTTTTTCGATTTTTGGATTTTTTTCACACGTTACAAAAAAAATTTTTAAATTTGTTTTGTGCGAAAATATTGACAAAATACGCAAAAATCGTCGTCAAACAAAATGTCATTTAAAATACTTAGAAACTTTTCTCGATTTATGGATTTTTTATAATTTAAAGAAATTATTGTAATTTGTAAAAATATGTAAAAGTCCTAAATGGCATTATGTAATTACGACAATTTTTGAGTATGTTATGTAGCTGATATAGCCCTATGTTTTATATAAATTTTATTGATATTTCTCTTTAGAAACAGGTTCAAAAAAAAAATTGACATAATTTGTAAAAATATTTAAAAATTGAAAAAAATTCTAGGTTTTATACGCCATCTTGTTTCACGACGATTTTGAAGTATGTTAAATATACTAATCCAAATTTCAGGTGGTTTTTATGACACTGCAATTGTCATTAAGACCGTCGTCGCAATGACGTTATCGAACTCTGTTGTAAATCAAATTCGTTTACCTGTGTTGAGGTCCGGCTAGTACTAGTAAGAAGATTTATAGTTGTAGTTTTATTGCTCAGGAACACCTTTCTTTTGTTACTAAGTATCATTACCTTTAATACAATAGAACCATGTCATAAAAACCACTTTGGATTTGGGTAAGTATAGGTGCTGTAGTATATCCATGTCTTGTATAAATCGTTCAAATAAAAAAACGCTCTAGATTGGTATAGAATTTTGTTAAAACAATACGGTATTATTAAGTTTTTTCAGTGATTTCCAAGTTTTTGCTTGGTTTACTCTTTCTCATAATTACAAATCAGCTGTTCTCACATTTTTCGTATCACTGAAATAATTTGGATGGGGTCATTGACTCTCCCAAAGTCTGACAGTTCTGACACTGGCTGTAGAACAACCGATCGCACTAACGATATACTTCACAAATTGCTTTTATTTTTAAAGCACTCTAGAGCGTTTTTTTACTTGAACATTTGATATAACTCTCATTCATATATTTTTTTAGAAACAGGTTTAACAAAAAATAATTTCTATAACTTATAAAATATTTTAAATCGAAAAAATTTCTAAGTTTTAAACGTCATTTTGTCTCACGACGATTTTTGGTATGTTAAATAAATAACTGCTATATACCTATACTAAACATTTTTTTATTTAATAACATATGGGTTAAAAAGAAACAAACAATTAGCAGTGTTTTTATTAATTTTAGATAATTTTAAATAATTATCAATAAAAATGCTGTTTGAAATTTACTGATGACGTTTATTGCTTCTTATTATTTTTTATCAATTTTAATTTTTAACAAAAACACAGCAAGAATGTATAACGATGCGCATGCGCAGCAACAAATGTTTAAATTATTATATCAATGTCATAACAAAATAACGTTTTATTCTATTTGTGGTACACATTCTTTTCTCTGATGTTTTAAATTCATTTTTGACAAAAGTTTGGTACTTATGTTTTTTCTAATATTTTTTTTATAATTTTTTTTCTTTACATTGTAATTCAGATGCTGTGCTGATGGTAAAAAAATAATTTTTGAAAGCGCTTTGCCACTGTGATAAAAAAAATAGTTTTGATCAAACTTGTGAGTTTGACTTTGATTTTAATTTTTTTATTTCATATTTGTATCCAACTTTTTTGTTTTATTAAATGTATGGGTAAAAACGACATAGATAATTAGCAGTGTTTCTTTATTGATTAATAATAATTTTAATTAATTAACAACAAAATTGTTTAAAATTGATGGAAGCATTTGTTTCTTAAAGTAAAGTGTTTTAATATACTTGTAAATGTTGAAAGAAATAAAAATCCAAATCAATCCTAAAAGTTTAATCTAACATTTTTTTTTATAAAAGTTACAAAGCGTTTTTCAGAATTATTTCTTATCATTATTAACAAAATATGTATCTATTAATGTAAAAAAATTAATAAAAAGTTAGAATTATTGATTATTATTGATTTTGAAAATTAGTTTTTTCGTGGAGTTAGGAGAATATTAAATGTTTCAAAAAAATAAGAAAAAAAAAACAATATATACTGTGGTGGGGTAGAAAAACTACCCTGTTTAAAATCTTTAAAAATTCATTCCATTGTGGTGAATTATTTTTAAAAATATAAAATTTCCATATCAACCAGAGAACAAAGGAATGCGTCATGCGAAAGCGACCCAGACTTTTATGAGTTTAACATGGTCAAATTTTTTATAGGGTCGCGAAGTTCTTTGTTTTAAAGCAAGGCTAGTTCACAAAAAATAAGTTTATGATTTTTTTCAATGAAATGACTCCTCAAAGTCAGATGACGAATTAGTCAAACAAAGAAAAATTGAGTTCATCACGTTCAAAAATAAGTCCACATGGTCACAATGACGCGGTATCCCACGTGTGGCCTTACTTGGGATGATATAAAAGCTTCCACCCAAAAGTGGGAGGAGAATAGACCCCCAAGTGTGGTTAATATGTGCACTTCTCCTTAATTGTTTTAAATAATTAAAAAAAAAAGTTCAAAAGTATGTGTGTGCAATAGAAGCAGTTCGAAAATCTTCTGAGCCCAAGTGTCACCTGGTGATAGCCGTAAGTCCAAAATTGTTTGACTTGAACCGATGTTTTTGTAATTCAAAATTCTAACTATGGCTTTAGAAGCTAAAATGATTTTTATTCTGATTTATGAAATGGCTTTAAGTATTTTGTTTGCGGAATTTTTGGTAATCACTTACAGTTTTTCTAAAAGGTTGTTGAATATGTAATTGTTTTGGGACTGGATTTGCATCTGAACGTTTTTGAGTTGAATATTTGATTTTGGGATAAAAAGTTATTGGTAATTTAAGTTTTAATAGTTAAAAGAGGTTTTGTTTACTAAAATTAATTGGAAATTAATTTTAATTTTAAAAGAGAATTTTGTTTCATAGAGAAATTATTTGATTTTTAACCACTCATGACCCTTGAATTTTGAAGAAAGAATTAGTTTCATAACTATTAATTGAGAGTTGATATTGGAACTGTGTTAAAGTAAATTTGAGTTTGTTCGTTCTAAATCTGAGTCTAAGTAATGAATTTGCGTATTTTGTCACATATCCGAACGCATATCCTCCTCTTCACTTAAGGTTATTTTTAGTTTTAATATTTGTTAGAGTAAAGTAATAATCACTGAAATCGATGAAAATAAAAGAACGATTAATTTAAAGTAGAATTAACTTGGTTTACTTGCTTTTGAATTCGTTTATTTATTGTCAGATTAATTGCTAAGTTGTAGTTGATTAATCATTCTTTTATTAATTTTGAAACTTATAGTTTTTATTGTTTATGTAACCGCTTTGAATTTTAAAACAGATAAAATGTGCTTTAGTATAAATTCAGTTTTATGGAAAGTAATGATTGATACTTACTAGTTTCCAAGTGTTTGTTTTTGTCATAAATTGAACGTTACTGGATCTAAATTATTGTAATCATTAAAGTAGGAAAGTTGCTAGAAATCGTGTTAAAAAACCTTTTCTTTTGTTTGCCATAATTTGAAGGTAATTTTTACGTGTTTTGGATTTTTATATTATGGTTTAATTTCGTATTTAAAGATTAATGTTTTGTTTATTTTTGTTTCGTTTATGAATTAAAGTTTTACTTAAATTTTATATTAATATTTAAGATTTTATCAAAAGTTATATCATAAATTATTTTGTTGTATTAACTAAATATCTTTTAATATATTTTGTATTTAACTTAAAAACTGAGTCTTGTTTTTAATTGATGGTAAAGATATTAGACTGCACCCCTTACCCCTAAAGCACTTGATTCCCGACCCCCGGGTTGGTATTTTTATAATATTAAACCCCAGGGAAGGCCTACGTTCAAAATATAAATTTATTAGCTTTGTGGATTAGGAACCGCTTAGGCCTTATATTAATAACATCCCTTAAGATTTTCCCTTAAGTCTAAAGTAAAGTAAAAGTTTATTTTCCTAAAAAACAACCCTACCACAAACTAATTGGCGCAGTCGGTAGGATTCTCAAGTGCCTTTGGGGGTAATTTTTAAAAATAAAAAATAAAAAATTTTGAAAGAAAAAAATTTTTTTTTGTGAAAAATTTTGAAAATGCAAAATTTTGTTGTAGGAAGCACTTGAGAAGCACTGAAGCACAGTAAAAAGGGGTTACATAATTTTTGTTTAGTCAAATTGTGTTGAAAAACAATGAAAAAACGTGAAGGGAGGAAATTGTTTCGAGCGCGCCTCGTATTAGAACAAGGAAGGAGCTCGACCTGATTTATCGTAAACCGGAGTGCGAACACTGCGAACGCTGAGAAAATATGTAACATCGAGGTCGGAAGTAAATTTAAACTCGCGTATTAAGAGGCGACGTTAAAATATAAAATCAAAATCAGTAAGTTTTGCGATGCAATGCTAGAAATTAGTAAATAATTGTCGGATATGTTTGATTAAATGAGAAAAATTTGATTAGGAAAGACAAATAAAATTGAATTGTGTGGTAATAATTTGTCATTTAGAAATTAGAATATCGGAGAAAATCACGTTGATCGTACAAATTTAACTAACAGTTCCGAATAAAGTTTCGAATATAGACCGGTGCAACAACAAAGCGTGGAAATTTGGATAAAGATTAAAAATTAATCATTACAAATGCAAAAATGTAACTAACAGTCTTGACATGAAATTTTGTAATATAGTCAAGTCTAGACTGAAAAGCGTGAAAAATTGAGAATTTTCAAGGGGCCCAGAGTGAGAATGGTCATAAATTGTAGCGTTCGGGAGGAAATAAAATAATTAGACGACCGTGAAAAAGTTTGAGTTAATGAACTACATTCGAGGCAAAAGTCGTAAAATCAAATAAATAGGTTCGATCTTAAAAGAGAAATTGTGAGTCAACCAACTATTAAATAAATGCGATATTCCATAACAAATGGCTTGTACAATAGAAAATTTTGGTTATAGGCCTCACCTAGCCAAAGGAGCCGAGTCAAAGAAAGCAGAATCGCGTAATTATTGTCGTCGTTGAAATAGAATTTAAGAGATCGGAAAAATGTCGTTCGTGGATAATGACGAGCCGTTTGATCAGCGTAATCCAATTGGGGATTTGCTCACACCTACTCGAACACCTCAAAGGGTGTCAATCAATGTGGCACCGTCTGGACAAACACCTGTATCTACATGTACTGGTGGTTGCTCGAATAAGAGCGTTGGTAGCGCATTAGCTGTGGTTGCTCCGCTGGTTCCAACTTTCGATGGGACTGGGTCGGTTCGAACGTTCCTGAATATTATTGAAGACATTGCGGATCTGGAAAATTTGACAGACACACAAAAAATCCGTATTGCCAGGTTGAAATTGCAAAAGACTGCGAGAAAGATATTCGAGTGGAATGATGAATTAAAGAATCCTACGTGTACTTGGGATACCTTTAAAAACGCCCTGTTGAACCGATTTGAGAAACGTTTATTACCATCAGAAGCCCTAAACAAGTTTCGCAATTGTAAGCAACAAATTGGAGAAAGCGTAATGGAATTTGCCGAAAAAGTTCAAATATACGGGTCCTCAACATTACGACAAACCGGGAATTTTTATCGTGACCAACTGGCAAAACAAATTTTAAAAGAAGATTACTTGCAACAATTTCTTGAAGGACTCTTAATGCCCGTGCAGCGGAGAGTATTATCTGCAAACCCTCTCGATTTTGATTCAGCCGTCGAAATTGCCATCCGTGAAGAGCAAATTGAGGAACGATTGAAAAGGAAAACATTCGCTCGCGCAATCGAGACCGAAAACCCATCAAAGAGACAAAAGTTGTATGTAAACCCTAATCAAGGCAATAATGATAACAGGGATAGGTCAACCTGGAAAGGAAAAAGATCTGTAATCTGTCACGGATGTGGTTATCAAGGTCATTGGAAATCGGGATGTAAACGTTGTTTTTTCTGTAAACGATTAGGACATCTTCAGAAGAACTGTGACGCAGAAGGGTCAACGGAAAATCGAGCTAAACTAAACCAACAAAATAATAACAAACAGGTTACCTGCTACGGTTGTAGGAAGACGGGTCATGTGATAGAAAATTGTGTTAATTGTTTTAAATGTAAACTCCCGGGACACCAAAAACGCGATTGTATTCTTGCCAAGAACAAAACGGCATCAATTAATACCATAAAAGCCAGGGTAAATTAAGGGACAAAACACTCCTCGAGGGATAAATAAACATCATAACGACAACGCACCTATATTTAGAAGTGAGTAAAAAGTAATAAAATAATCAACACGGGTTCCAATGTATGTATTTAATGAATTTAAATGTAAGACAGAAAACTTAGCTAAGTTTAATTTTAAAAAAATGCGGTATGTACAAGAAATAATTATTATGATTATTGGAGTGCTTGAACTTATAGTAGTTGGGGATGAAATTTAATTTAGGGGAACAAGATTGATAGGTTTAGATTTTTTTTATTCAAAGTTAAAGCCGACGTTTGTTGGGAGTTATAATTTTATGGGGTTATCGTTCCACTAGAATTTAAGACAAGATCAAGAGTTAAAATAATGATAGAAAGAACGGATGACTCATTAGATGAGAATTTTATTAGCGAATGGGATTGGAGTGAAGAAAAATTCGAACGAAGGGGTTTACAAACTTGTATTTTGAAGGATAGCCATTATCACGATGATTATGTGCTAGATTGTCAACGCCAAGACGGCGATGTGACAGACGGTTTAGAAAATAAGCATTGTCAAGACGATAATGTTTTAATATGTCAACGTCAAGACGACGATGTGACAAGGGAGTTAGAACGCAGACATGGTCAAGACGAACATGTGCTGGGAGGTCAATGCCAAGACGGCAATTTGACGACTGTGATGGAGAGCCGACATGTTCCGCATTATCTAAATGATAATGAGTAGGGAGATTTTCATCAGCCTGGTGAAAATTGTTTTGGAAGCTGTCATCCACAGGATGATGAAGCGTGGGTGCGCACCCTAGATGAAAACCCGATTGATTGAATGATCCCAGATGTCTTAATATTTTCCAACAAGGCGCCAACGTTGGGGAATGTTGAAACATCAACGCTAATTGGAGAAAGTGATAGAAAAGAAAGTAAACTTCGGTTGACAGAAAAAAAAAGTGATGGTAATGATCACTGGTTGATGGTAATGATCACTAGTTGATGGTAATGATCACTAGTTGTTGGTAATGATCAACATGAAAGAGAAGAAGAGTTGAAGGGAATGATCAACAAGAAGAATTGATGGAAATGATCAGCGAAAAGAATTGATGGGAATGATCTCTAGTTAATGGTAATGATTAACATAAAGTGAAAAAGTTGATGGAAATGATCACGGGAAAGGTGGGTGTAAATGATCACCAGACAGGTTGATGGAAATGATCACGGGAAAGGTTGATGAGAATGATCATCAACAAAAAGAAAAAGTTATGAAAATGAAGACGTATCTAATGACTTAAGGAATAGTGAACGAGTGAGTTATCATACAAATATTCGAAGAGATAGGCATTATCAAGAAGATAATGAGCTAAGTCAACGCCAATGCAGCGATGTGACTAGAGATAGGCATTATGAAAACAATAATGTGCTAAGTCAACACCAAGGGGGTGATGTGACAAGAGATAGGATAAAAAGAAGAAAGCTTTGGAAATATTAACCTACCTCAAGGAAGATAAGAAAGTGGTTGAAGATTTTGAGAGACTCATTGCAAATTATGTGGATGTGTTTCGAACTCCAGACCAAAAATTGGCTTGTATTACAGAAGTGAAGCATAATTACGAAAGAGGATCCTCCAATTACTAAAAGACTTCATCGTGTACCATATCAAGGAAAAGAAATTTTGGAGAAGGAAATTGAAACTTTAAAAGGAAATTGGAAAAGAGAAAGAACTTTGAATTCATGCTGACAGATTGAAGTTATGGAAGACAAATTAGGAAGAGAGTTTAAAGTAGAGAACTGATACAAGAAGATCAAGTATGTCAACAAGAATTGGTACAACAAGTTGATTGTGATGAAGATTTTATGAAGGATAATAATAAGTGTAAAGATCGTGAAAGATTTAAAGATGTTGTAGTACAAGTTCCAAATATGTCGCCAGAGAGTTCGATTCATAAATATGATACTGAGACTGAGTATGAGTCGGAAGAGAAGGTAGATTTAGAGGGATTACCTAAAATTTTTGCCGAACCACTTGATAGAGAATGTTTGCCCCTAGGATTAGAAGAAGTTAAAGAAGCAGAAATTGATGATAATCAAGAAGAAAATGCTCACCCTTACTTAACAAGAAGTAGAGGGCAAGCTCCTGATTATCCTTGGGTGTTACGGAAACACATTTAAAATATTTACATTATTAAGTTACCAATAGGTTAAAATTTTTGAAAGGGTTCTTACAAGTATTAGTGACAATTTTTATAAAGTTGGGTTAAATTTTAGAGTAAACTTGAAGATGCAAATCCAAGTAAATAAATAATAATTTCGTAATAATGATAGTTTAAGTTAATTTTGCAAAGAAAAGTAGTTACTTATTTAGTCAAGTCGTAAATCAGGTTTTCAAAAAGTAACGGTTAATGTTTTGCGCGTACTAAATCAAGTCAAACCTTACGGTTCGATCTGGGAGGGTTAGATGACCTTATTGCACATAAAGGGAGGTCTACATTAACTGGTTCCACAAGTTAAAGTGGAAGACAAACAGTCAAAAGGTTTAAAACTTAATTGTCTCTTCCATTTAATTGAGAAGAAGCAACAACAAGATAACCAGATCCACCAAGGCTCAAGGGAGATGATGTCCAGTAGTACCAAACGAGTGGGGACAACCAACACCTTCCTTGGCAGCTGACGCATAGAGAGGGTCCAATGTCTTCTCGTTCTTCGACTCCACAATAGTGCTAACGCAGTGAGTACAGTTTGTGCAGTGTGAGTGCGCGTAAGAACGTAATGTCCGTTTACTTTGTTGTTTAGATTTAAGAGAAAAGGATGTTCTATGCTTTTAGAACAGGAAGTCAATAGTGTTTAAGATTGATATAAAGATAATTTTTTTTGGGAAGTTCTAAAAGGATAGAAGTTTAGATTAAGTGATAGGTATAGAGAAAAGCCAAGGGCCACAAAGGGCCCATGGTTTTGCTTGAGGAAGGGAGGATATGTGGTGGGGTAGAAAAACTACCCTGTTTAAAATCTTTAAAAATTCATTCCATTGTGGTGAATTATTTTTAAAAATATAAAATTTCCATATCAACCAGAGAACAAAGGAATGCGTCATGCGAAAGCGACCCAGACTTTTATGAGTTTAACATGGTCAAATTTTTTATAGGGTCGCGAAGTTCTTTGTTTTAAAGCAAGGCTAGTTCACAAAAAATAAGTTTATGATTTTTTTCAATGAAATGACTCCTCAAAGTCAGATGACGAATTAGTCAAACAAAGAAAAATTGAGTTCATCACGTTCAAAAATAAGTCCACATGGTCACAATGACGCGGTATCCCACGTGTGGCCTTACTTGGGATGATATAAAAGCTTCCACCCAAAAGTGGGAGGAGAATAGACCCCCAAGTGTGGTTAATATGTGCACTTCTCCTTAGTTGTTTTAAATAATTAAAAAAAAAAGTTCAAAAGTATGTGTGTGCAATAGAAGCAGTTCGAAAATCTTCTGAGCCCAAGTGTCACCTGGTGATAGCCGTAAGTCCAAAATTGTTTGACTTGAACCGATGTTTTTGTAATTCAAAATTCTAACTATGGCTTTAGAAGCTAAAATGATTTTTATTCTGATTTATGAAATGGCTTTAAGTATTTTGTTTGCGGAATTTTTGGTAATCACTTACAGTTTTTCTAAAAGGTTGTTGAATATGTAATTGTTTTGGGACTGGATTTGCATCTGAACGTTTTTGAGTTGAATATTTGATTTTGGGATAAAAAGTTATTGGTAATTTAAGTTTTAATAGTTAAAAGAGGTTTTGTTTACTAAAATTAATTGGAAATTAATTTTAATTTTAAAAGAGAATTTTGTTTCATAGAGAAATTATTTGATTTTTAACCACTCATGACCCTTGAATTTTGAAGAAAGAATTAGTTTCATAACTATTAATTGAGAGTTGATATTGGAACTGTGTTAAAGTAAATTTGAGTTTGTTCGTTCTAAATCTGAGTCTAAGTAATGAATTTGCGTATTTTGTCACATATCCGAACGCATATCCTCCTCTTCACTTAAGGTTATTTTTAGTTTTAATATTTGTTAGAGTAAAGTAATAATCACTGAAATCGATGAAAATAAAAGAACGATTAATTTAAAGTAGAATTAACTTGGTTTACTTGCTTTTGAATTCGTTTATTTATTGTCAGATTAATTGCTAAGTTGTAGTTGATTAATCATTCTTTTATTAATTTTGAAACTTATAGTTTTTATTGTTTATGTAACCGCTTTGAATTTTAAAACAGATAAAATGTGCTTTAGTATAAATTCAGTTTTATGGAAAGTAATGATTGATACTTACTAGTTTCCAAGTGTTTGTTTTTGTCATAAATTGAACGTTACTGGATCTAAATTATTGTAATCATTAAAGTAGGAAAGTTGCTAGAAATCGTGTTAAAAAACCTTTTCTTTTGTTTGCCATAATTTGAAGGTAATTTTTACGTGTTTTGGATTTTTATATTATGGTTTAATTTCGTATTTAAAGATTAATGTTTTGTTTATTTTTGTTTCGTTTATGAATTAAAGTTTTACTTAAATTTTATATTAATATTTAAGATTTTATCAAAAGTTATATCATAAATTATTTTGTTGTATTAACTAAATATCTTTTAATATATTTTGTATTTAACTTAAAAACTGAGTCTTGTTTTTAATTGATGGTAAAGATATTAGACTGCACCCCTTACCCCTAAAGCACTTGATTCCCGACCCCCGGGTTGGTATTTTTATAATATTAAACCCCAGGGAAGGCCTACGTTCAAAATATAAATTTATTAGCTTTGTGGATTAGGAACCGCTTAGGCCTTATATTAATAACATCCCTTAAGATTTTCCCTTAAGTCTAAAGTAAAGTAAAAGTTTATTTTCCTAAAAAACAACCCTACCACAATACATTGATTTTAAAGGTATAGTCTTTCGACTTGTCTGGTACGCAATAAGATCAATTTTTTTACATTATTCAGGCGTCTACAAGTTATCTTATAATAAATAATTGAAACGCAGTTTATATCGGTTAGACAGGATCAAGAACTGCAAATGCATGTAAAGATAATAGAAAAGTATAAAAATACAAACATAATTAACACTTCTTCTGCTTTTGCTTCGTTTATTTTTTTATGATGATATTAAAATTCTTTACATTTACAATAAAGGTTATTCTTTAAATTTTTTAGAATTTTTAGAAATCTTTAAATTCACTCACAAACCGTCTTAACAATTTTAAAATGATCAAATCTTTTAAATGTTTTAGTCTATTTTTACTAGTTTAGTTTTAATTAGTTAATTAAATGCTTGTTTATAATCTTGCCTTTTTACTCTTTATATTAATATTTATAATTTATTTAAAATATTTTTTTTATCAAATGTTAAATGTTTAAAAAAAACACTTATTTAGGCGGTTAAAATTTTCCTTTTTTTGTCAATTTTTTAAATAGCAATTAATTTTTTATTTATTTGATGTGTCTGTCAGACTGATCAACATATTTTTTACTGAAAAGAACGATTTATCATATCTTTAGTATACATATTTATTTTTTATGATTAACTTTATTATTAAAAACTATAAATTAAAACTATAGTAGGCAAGTTTTTTCTAATATTTTTAACATTTTGTATATACATTTCTTTTATTATTATTTGGGCGCTGCTGATGAGAGATATCACTCGAAAGCGCTGTGCAACTATTATGTAAAACTTTTTTTGATTAAACGCATGGAAATGACTAAGTTTTAATTTTTTTATTATTTGTAGTAAAGTTATTATTTGAGATTTACCAAAAACATTTGCTTTTCTTGATTGTTTATTAATTTCAAAATATTAAATCAAAACACGTCAAAATGGAGCATCAAGCTGGGCCACTCTATTTTTGATACTGCCAGGATAAGCGTCTTTCTGTCGTATAATAAATCTTGCACATGCGCATGTAGGAAATAACACGTATTGTGAGTTGCATACGCCCAGTATTTTTAGTTTTTCAAATAATTTGTAAAATAACTACTTAAAATCAACAAAAACCACCCCAGTTTTTGAATTTTGTTTTAATCTTTGTTGTTTGTGAGAAATTGTGTGCGAAACTTTTTTGAGTTTGCAATTACAAACTGAAAAAAATCGTACTTCATTGCATTACTGAAATATCACCAAAATGACCGAAGAGACGTATTTCTGGACCCCTGAAGACACGATTTACCCCCCAAGTTACTACAAGGGTGATTACAGCCAAATTTCGCCTTCAACTTTGGGTAAATTTCCTCCAGCAAAATCGTCTCCCTCACGCTTGTTTTTAGATTACCAGCCCCTTGACGACTTCAGTGGCCAAATCTCTACAGCTCCTGATGTTTCAAAGCTTTACAATGGCAGAAACGCTGATTTTGAAGAGGAACCTCCGCTTTTAGAAGAGCTCGAAATCTATCCAGATAGAATAATCGAGAAAATGCTGGCGGTGTTAAACCCTTTAAGGGGTCACTGCTTAACAGATGATGCTGATTATTTGAACAAAGATCCCGATTTAGCCGGTCCGATTTTCTTTTATTTAACTTTAGCTGTATGTCTGTTTTTATCAGGAAATAAGGCACATTTTGGCTACATTTATGGAATTTCTGTATTGTCCTGTTTGATCATGTATTGTTTGTTGTCTCTGATGACAACACAGAAAGTCTTTAATGTAACAACAGTGGCAAGTGTTTTAGGGTATAGTTTGATACCTATTGTAGGTCTATCAATTTTTGGGATATTTTTGTCTTTGAAAGGGATAGTTGGAGGTGTTTTGGCAACGGTATCAGTTATTTGGTCCAGTATTTCAGCCTCAAAACTCTTTGTTGCTATATCTGGAGATAAGGAGCAGCAACCCTTAATTGCATATCCTTGTGCTTTAGTGTCTGCTGTTTACGTACTTTTAGTAGTTTTTTAAAATAAGTTTAATAAAACAGTATTATAATTCTTTTCAAATTAATTATAGTGGACCCCCGTTAATTCGGCCCCTGTCTAATCCGGCACTGCCTATCACTGAACATAATTCTACATATTATATGTATAAACATAAGCAGGTGACCAACTTATTTACAATGAAAAGGACACAATGAAATATCATTAAAAAATACGATAAATGTAAAATAAAAAAAAACTAATACCTAATGTAAATAAAAAAAATGTTGAACACACCTTATACTAATTAATTATTGTTTAAATGAGTACTTATCAACTGAATGAACAGTTCTTATCAATGTACAGTAGTGTCGCGCTAATTCGAACCCTGCGGTAATTCGGATTCTTCAGTAATCCGGATTGGACTCTTTCCTTCATTGTGTATGTTGTAATCCGGATTTTATTTAATCCGATAGTCCGTTGCTACGTTTAATGAAAAAGCTGTACATTTCAAAGAATTGTTTTGACTGGAGTGTGGAGAAACGTAAACATAAGAAAAACATTTAAAACTGCAGTGACTTCAGTGTTCACAAACTTGCACATGGCACCTCAAAAACGAAGTCATAAAACTCTAATGCTAAAAGAAAAAGCAAATATTGTTGATGACTTAAAACGAGGCAAAAGTGGAAGATTTTTAGCTGCCAAATATGGGGTGGGAACTTCAACAATCAGTGATATTAAGAAAAATGCTGATAAAGTTAAAGGGTAAGTGTAGAAACCAGTGGCGGCCGGTGAATTTTTAAAACTCTGTATTTTGAAAATGGGGCCTGGGATCCAAATTTTGTTATGGAGGATTACTATTGAGACCAAACTGAAGGCTACTGCTAAAAAAATGGATCGAAATTTGCGAAATTTAATTTTTAAAAATGGTGTGCCTCCCCTGGTTATTTCCGAAACGGTTTATGCTAGAACGGTGGCGAATTTTTTTTTCAGCGTTATGAGGCAAATTAATGACTAATCATATTTTGGTTTTTTCAAAAATTCTTATTATAGAAAAAGTTATGAGCATTTGAAATTTAATTTTCGAAAAATATTCTTTCTCTAAAATTTCAAATTTGTTTTAAAATGAGTTTGCTTCATAACGCATGGGAAAAAGTGCTATCTAAAACTTTGGAAAAATGTTGGAAGGAAATCCTTAAAGTTATATAATTATTATATTTTGAGAAATAAATTAGCTCAGCAGCAAAAGAAATTGATCTAGTTGTTACAATGCTTTTGGATGTAAGAAAAGTTGAAGTAAATCTTGATGAGGTGATGGACTGGATTGATGCCGACAAGAAACGGAATCCGGGGATTGTGAAGATGAATGTTACAATGACTCTGAAGATGATGATGACGAAATGACAGAGACTCCACAAATAAGAGTAAAGGATAAATGTGCTATAAAAAGCTTAAATGTCGTTTTACAATGGGCAGCAGAAAATGATGTAATTTTATCAGATATAACAACCGTTTAAAAGCTGAAAGAAATGGCTTTTGGAAAGTACCAACATTGTGTTCATCAGACCACAATAACTCATTTTTTCAAGCCGGCTGTCCTACAAAATGCTCAATAAAAAACATAAAAATGTGATCACGTATTCTTCTTCTTACCTTAACTTCATCTTCACTTTCTTTTACCTTGAAAAATATAAAATATTGTTTAGAAAACATGTCTCGGTAATCCGGATTTTTCGATAATTTGGATCGTCTCGGTTTTAATTGAACCGGATTAGCGCGACACTACTGTATCATAAAAAGGACATTTAGGAGGACATAGCTTACAAAAGGAGGACGGTTGATAAACGTAATATGATTTGTAGTTCAGATAGAATATTTTTACTAGAAAACTTTTCATTTGTAGCTTGTCGGAGGGTTTCTATGGCAGTACTCTCTAATCCGACAAATATGATAGTCCGACCAGTGTTGCCGACTTGGGGGATTTCCCTCTAAATCTAGGATATTTTTTTTGAAGAAGAGGGGAATATTTAGGGGGGAACTTTGTAGGGAATTTTTAACTACTACTACAAATTACCAAAAAAATGTTAAACTGTTAATTTTTTGTTGCCGACTTACTCAATATTTTTTGATTGCGGTGTAATTCACATTTATCACTTATTTGAAAAGTGATTTATTATCTCTTTATTAAAAATAAATTAAAAATTGTATGTTGTAAAGAACTATTTTTCTTTTTACTTTGTGGTTGTAGTCCTTTTTAAAATGAAGTATGTTTTGAAAAAATTTAGTTTGGATTTAGGGGATTTTCGTCGCCAATGGGTTGGCAACATTGAGTCCGACACCGCTCTGCAAAACGTTTGTCGGAGTACCGGAGTTCCACTGTAGTAGTATTTATTTTTTCCTCCGCTAGGTGGCGCTGATTTGCCAAACGTCATCAGTCATCCACATCTGTCAAAATCCACTCGTGAAAAGTAAACATTTTCGTCGCAAAGTCATGGCTGTGTAATACTCAAAATTATCAGTTTAAATTCTAGTGTTATTCAAATTTACATCAAATTTTAAATTTTATCAAGTTTTTAATACGAAGAAACGTGCCAAAGTTATAGAAATCCCGTTTTTTGCGTGTTGCGTCATGACATTCAGACCTTGACATCTCATCAAGGTTTATTGGAGGTTTATATACAAAAAAATTCTTTATATTTGCACTTAAGACGTGGATGACATAGTGAAAGTGAAGATTTAACTTTGGATAGGGATTATCAAAATGACCAGTGTTAGATGTGGCATTATAACAGTGGGAAAACTAGCCCAGGCTGTTCGCTCTACCAAACTACAACAAGGTAAGTTCTGGCCGAAATATTCTCTGTTTCAGGCTATTTTTGTTATATCACGCTCCTGATAAGAGTGAAATACAAGAATTATCAGGAATTCCGTGGCAGACGTGACCGAGAATTGATAACAAGCGTAACCTCTTACTTAGGAAAAAAGCAGCTTAAATTCAAGAAAATTCATTATTTTATAAGCTGGTCTTTCTAAATTTGAAACATTGTTCTTGAAATATTAACTAAAGGAATGTTTTGGGTCACCCCGAGTTCAGTCACTTCATCGTTTTGGGGTTTACATGCTAATATTGTATGGAAATTATGTATTCTTTGCTGCTCTTTTGATATTTCATAGACAGTGGTATTTATGCTAATATTATTGTTCAAAAAGAGAGTTGTTAATATTACCATTTGCTCTATTTGTAATTTATTTTTTCTAAAATTTTGATTCATTCTTAAAAAGTTTTTACAAAATTTCGGGTTGTAGAATGGTCTCATGAAGCTATTATAACATTATCATATTTGAAATAACAGATTTCGACAATTAGTTTTACAAAAATTTGCATATTCAAACAGCTAATAATAATTTGACACTTTGACAATCAGCTGATTTGAAAGTCATACTACTCTTGTCAAAATCTTGCTTTTTGATGTACAGTCACGTGATCTATTTTTTTTATTTTCATTGAAATAAAAGGTTTTTCTATTTTTTCGCTATTTAATTTAGCTTTTATTTTAAATAAATAAATTACGATATTTTATATGTACTTTTATTTAACTTAATAATTAACATTATTTCATGAATAATACAATGAAAGATTAACGTAAAAAATTAATTACATATAATATATAATTAATTAAATATAATTAATATAATATTAATTAAATATAATTCTTCTTGGCCGCTTGAATAGCAAAAAGCAGTGCCGGACTGAGGTACTTGAGGACCAACAGAATATTAATGTATTTTAAACTTGTTATTAAAAAATTTTACTCTTAGACTTGTATTTTTTGAGATATCGAGCATAATATCTCAAAAAATACAAGTCTAAAAACAAAATTAATTAATGACAAGCTTGAAATGTACTAACAATTTTGTTTTAAGTATATTTCAAGGTTATTAAGTAGCTAATTGTTAAAATTTGTATTCAAAATATAATTGGTCTAACTGGAATTTGAAATATTTGAAATGATGGCTGATATCTCAGAAAATATCTTACACAGAACAAAAATGAAGAGAAATCTATAATTCTCAGAAATTTTTGCGATAGAAGATATAAATTTTAAGATAATTTAATAATCAGATTTTTTTTTGGAAAACACTTTTGTGATGAAAATATTGTAAGTCGGTGATATCTCAAGAAATACTTACTAAAGAATAAAAATAAAAAATAATTCAGAATCTGTAGAAATTTTTAGGTCAAAAGATATATATTTTAAGATAATTTGGTAATCAAGGTTGCCAACAGATATTTTTCAAACACTTTTGTGATGAAAATTTTGTTTATAGATTGATATCTCAAAAAATGCAAGTCATAAGTAATGTTATATAAAAATAGCTTTGTGTCTATATCTCAAAAATGCAAATCTCAGATGGAAATCTTTTTCTTTAAAAATTACGGTTTAAAAATCCTGAACCAAATGAAAGCGAAACGTCGGCAAAAAATGCAACGAAGTTATTGTATTTGCCCTTGTCTAGTTAAAACAGATCTAACAATTATTATTATGAACGTGAAACTAGAAAAAAACATAAACAATTTATTTCGTTTTTGGTTTCGTGGAGTTAGGAAATTAAATATTAGGAAATTATTAAATTGTTTTCATTTTAATTTCCTAACTCCACTAAACAAAAAACCAAACAAATTTTCAGTTTATAACAATGAGTAACTAAAAAAGAATTATATCAGAAGAAAATTCAATTCATTGCATTTTTTTGATATGAGTATTACAAATAGAACATTACACAACGAAGATAAAATATTTGTACCATGAAGTCAATTAGGGAAGAGGTGGGAATGTCACACCTACTGGATGTTTCTTTGGAGTTAGTGATTTAGAAGATAGTCTAGACAAAAATGTTCACTTTTTTGACCAATTTAAAACCTATAATGATAATATAAAAAATAGTTCATGCAGCAACATTATCTTACAAAAACTTGGAGAGAAAACAATGCTTATTCTTAAAAGAATAATGGTATTAGTTTTGTCTTTTAAATTTGGTTAAATAATAACTATTAAACTCTGTAATTAAGTGGCTTTTTGATATCCATTTAACATCGATATTTGTTTTCTTAAAGATTTGATAGAATTAGGATACTCAAAGAAATACATTTTAAGATTTTCGTCGATGTTTTGCTTTATTATATTTTTAAAGCTTCTTCAGGGATTCAAATTGAAATTTTTTGTATGTGGTTAGAAACAACAACAGTTATTTACATTAGAGTGTGTTAGGTAAAATTTACAGTGCGCAGACTCGATTTTAGTTGAGTCCAACACTGTAATTTACCTATCGCACGACAAATGTATTAGATTTTTTGCTCGAAGAAATGATTAAAGTCAATTTTTATAATTATTACTCTGACAGTATAGAAGAAGTTACTTTATGTTGGCAATACAATTTTTCGTTATTAAAAATTTAAAAAACTATTTATCGCAAAATTTATACCTGTAAATTTATTTTTTTTTAATTTTTTTATTTAAAAACGTTTAAATCGATCGGATAAATAACGATTTAATATAAGATCTAATAACCCTAAAAATGGTCTAGTACCATATCCTTGTTATGTGTAAATTTCATAAAAAAAATTTAATTATTATATTAACGTTAAAAAAGGGGAAGGTGGCCATATACGATGACTCACCCTGTAAATTTTAAAGTTCAAGCTTATAACCCGAATTTTGTTAAGAAGATAGGACATTACTTTATCTAAGAATAACAATATCTATTTGTTATAAAATTTGGATTTCTATTTTAAAATTATTGCTATTCTTAAAATAGCAATATATAGAGAGTAAAATTTAACAAGTAACTCATAGAAACAATTATAACAGCTTCATAACAGAATGTCACACCATTAAATTGTTTTTTTTTATTTATTTTTTTTTAAATAATTTTTGACAGTGCAAGTTAGTGGTCTGTAGAAATTGATTTAGTTGCAAATTTTGTCAAGCTTGTCGATAAACTTTCACTGACTTAGAAATCTCATTAACAAATACCCTCCTAATCCGTGTATTATTTCTCAGACATAACAAACTAATCTTTGAACAATTGGAGTAGATTATCATTATTTAATAATATTAAAAATTGACTAGGTCAAGATGGAATAAATTTGTAAATGTGATATAATGAATAGAATAGTATCTAATTAGAGGTGTAAAAAACTGTTGCTTTTAAATATTTAATTGTAATTCGAATGCACCATGAAACCTTGGAAGGCCAACTATTACATAATCATAATAAATAAATTGAAGTAGGTCATAAACCTTGAGGAAAAAAACGTTAATTTAACCGAATTTAAAAATAAAATAAAACAAAAATTTTATATTGTTTCTGCTAAATGCTAAATTTTAAATGAAATATGCCAGAAAGTAAAATTTATTTATCAAAATTATAATTTGTTTCAAATTTTTTGGTGCCCTGTTTGAAAGGTAACCGGACAAATTGCGATAGGTCAAGGCCCACTTTTTGTACAAAATTATTTTTAATTGCTTTTTTTCTCTTAAATTCAGGTGTCTTATCAACAATCTACACAAAACAACCCAATACTTCAAAATCCTTTTCGACATGTGTCGTCTTATTGAAATCAGCAGGATCTGGAGACCCTCCTACGGGAACGCAACCCCCATCGAAAGACGTATCCGGCAGTGATAGTGGCGGTGGTAAAAATCGAAACACGTTATCATGCCCAAAATGTGGTGATCCTTGTACACACGTCGAAACTTTTGTCAGTTCAACAAGATTTGTTAAATGTGAAAAATGCCATCATTTTTTTGTTGTATTGAGCGAAGTAGACAGTAAGAAAAAAGAAGGGGTTGATGCAAAAACAGGGTTTTATAGAAAACCACCACCGCCACCTAAAAAAATTTACGATTATTTGAATAAACATGTGGTGGGACAGGAGTATGCGAAAAAGGTGAGAAATTAATTATAAAGGGTGGTCTTTTATATTTGACGTCGCAGTGCCTGTTAATCATGCAAAGAAATATGTCAAAATCACGAACTATACAGGACTACTCATCCTCACAGCCAACCGCTTTCTTGCGGTATATGAGTGTGGGCCGATGTTGAAGAGAGAGGCTGAGAGAGACGCAGTTAAACACAAAAAGTGAAAATTTTTAATTAAAATATTTTAAAAACGAATAACAAAAATTGAGGAAGCAATACTTTATACATATTTTTATTAATTTTTTTAAGTTACTGTAACACACTAAAAAAATTTAATAGTTTAAGATTTGTACAGCCCTTGCTATTGTATTTTAAAACGCTGCGCAAGTGGTTAAATTAAAAAAATTGAAGGAAAATGTTGCAGAATAATATTTTTATGTCTAATATTTTTAGGCTCTGAGAGGGCGTAAAGTTGAGAAAGAGTTGTTAAATCTAGTTTGTTCAACTTTTTCTCTTCTTTAAGCGTTTCTAGAGTCTATACTCTTAGTTAAGTTTCTTAAAAAAATATTTTGTGTAGGTATTATCCGTGGCTGTGTATAACCATTACAAACGTATTTACAATAATAATCCAAACGGCCAAGGAAATTCGCGTCAGGATGTGGCTGTAATGGAACAAGGTCTTCATCAGAATGTTACACATAGAGGTACTGTTGTTTTTGAAAATAAAAATTTCATTAATAAATTTTTAATGAAATTTTTATGTTTATTGTGTTGTATCACTGTGCAGATCTTCTTCATATAACAGGATTGGGTCATGGTAATATGATTGGCGGAAACTTTTCTGGTCAAGAATCAAGCCGAAATCCGAGTACAGGTTCAGAAATTTTAGACAGAGCTACACACGAATTAAAATTAGAAAAAAGCAATATTTTATTACTTGGACCAACTGGTTCTGGTATTAGATCCAATAATTGTTTAAATTTTCTCTAACATTGTTTCCTCTTAAGGTAAAACTCTTCTAGCACAAACAATAGCACAATGTTTAGATGTACCTTTTGCCATATGTGATTGTACAACTTTAACACAAGCTGGTTATGTAGGTGAAGATATTGAAAGTGTTATTGGAAAATTACTTCAAGATGCTGGATTTAGTGTAGATAGGGCTCAAATCGGAATTGTTTTTCTTGACGAAGTTGATAAAATTGGTGCAGTACCGGGAATACATCAATTAAGGGATGTTGGAGGAGAGGGGGTACAACAAGGAATGTTGAAAATGTTGGAAGGTACTGTTGTAAATGTACCTGAAAGGAATTCACCAAGAAAATTAAGAGGAGAGACCATACAAGTGGACACCACAAATATCTTATTTGTGGCTAGTGGTGCTTATAATGGTCTTGAACGTCTGATCCAACGAAGAAATAACGAAAATGTAAGAATTTTTATATTCTTTAACAGAAAATGAGAATTTGACTCAAGTCATAAATTATTTAACAAAGCAATTAGTAATTGTGTCAATGATTTTTTATTTTATGACACTGTTTTACCAAGAGCAGGTACAAATTTTGGATTAGGGACTGATTTATGAATGCCGTTGCCTGAGGCTATTTATTACTTCAAGTTTAAACATAGCAGCAGCTGGTAAAAGCTTAAAAACGTCTGCTTTGTTAACAGTTATTTATTATTTTAGCCAAATTCTTATTTTTTGATAAAAATACTATGCTTTCAATTTGGTGTCTTGAGCTGTGAACGCACTAAAAAATTAAAAACAACTATTTATAAACTACTCGCTACGTTTGCAATCAAATATTGATACGGATGGATTTTTTTCCCGTATTTTTGCTCTTTACATATGTATTGTATTTACACGATAAATAGAAATATGGCTAAAATAATAGATAATTATTCTAATTCGGTTTAATTAATAAAACATTAATATTAAATTTGTTACACCAACAATTCAGAACGGTTCAGAACTGTACTGAGCATGCACAATAGAGATTTTCCTCTGCTGAATTGCTACTGCGCATGCGTAGTATAGTTCTGAACTGTTGTTGGAACAAACCTATAATTTATAGCCAGTCCCTAATTGACTTTTTTCCTTATTCCTAATTTTTTACCGCATGCGCGAACGAGCCATTTCTTTGACAGTACATATGACATTTTTCTCCATTGACCTTACAATATTTATAGATGGCTTGTTGGCAGAAAAGCTCGAGACAGATTGTCTGGTGGGCGTTTTGATTTGTTTACTGTTATGGTTAAAGAATAGTGGCTGAGGTAACTCTGAGGTTGTTTCAGTTTATATTATAATTAATATTACTTTATTTCTTAAGTTGGATGGGCTCTCTATACTTTTTATAATTCAGTCAACTTATTGCCGCGGCGCATGCGGTAACGAAAATGACTTTAATAAGGAAAAAGGTTAATAGGATGTGTTTAAATTAGAGGTGTGTTCACAGCTTAATATCACGTCTTTATTTATAAACGAGTCTTATGAAACTGCAAAACAATTGTTTTAAATGTCTTAATGAATTCATCATTTGTCAAAATAAAACGTTAATTGATAATGACTCAAAATGGCTATACTTTGTACCTAAAATTGCGCGCCAATTTCAAATTTATATCGATATCATCATCTATAAGAAAAGGAGCTCTACATTGTATTTAACAAGATGGCAGCAAAGTTTGTTGAAATGTGAATGTAAGAGTGTTCTAGATGAGAGAGTACAGTAAAACTAAAACTTGAAGGGAAATATTTGTTTGTTGAAAGACTGGATAAAACGTTTCTAAACCGTGTTCACAAACAATGCTCAACATAATTTTAAATAGCAAAGTACACTAATGTTAAACAAAATCAGTTACATTTGTATGAAATTGTGGAGGAAACGTGCCTAATTAATTTATTAATATTTTTAGTAAGGCTAAAATGCAGTCATACGCACTGTCATTTTTGTTTTTGACCCAATTTTTGAATATTAACTGCTTTTATTTTCTACTATAAGTGTTTAGATTGACTTTTGTTAATTAAACTTTCAACTTTTTTTGAACATTTAGGGTGAAAAACTTGGTAAATACCCTGGATTTTTTTGTTTAAAAATGACAGTGACAGTGTTTGTTAAAAAAAAAAACAAAATATATAATTATTTTAGGAAATAGAGTTATTGGACCAATAAGATAATTTGGATGGTAGCACAAAAATTTAGTAGAGAATTTGTTTGAATAGTTTCATTGGTATCTAGCCTCTGATTTTTACACCAAGGTTCGTTTTAATGTTGAGAATCATATGCTTACAATTCATTTTCCTGAGACTTTGAAGATTCGTTAGGATAGTACCAGTATTATGGTTACTATTTATCCTCTTTATTTCAATTGACTCTCTTCTAAAGATTTATATTTATCAAATCAGCAGTGAAAACTGAGAACCTCGAAATGATAAATGTAATATACTTGTAGCATCAGTTAGCGTATTGGTTTCCCTCCACTACATGAGAGCTACATTTGGAAGACCAAGCAAAACCATTGAAAACTGTAGCAATGTAGTGTAAGAATATTTCGTGGAGAAAAGTTTAACACTACATTTTTTGGAATATTTAGATTGGTAGCACAAACAATTGGTAGAAAAAGTCGTGACATGAGAATTCGTTAGAATAACAACAATGGTTCTTATCTATTTTTTGACCTCAACACTACAATTCTTTATTAATGGTGACAGTTTTTATTCTCTTTTGGACGGTTCGTCAGGATAGTGCCAGTATTATGATTATTATTTATCCCTCTTATTTCAATGTATTCTTTTCAAACATTCACTAACAAACAGGGTAGTGAAAAACCTCAAATGAAAAAAGTCATATGGCATCTACTGTTATCCTATCATCCTAGTTTTTCTCCACTATGTCAAATCGCTACAACTGGAGGATTAGCAAATCTTTTAGAAAAACTGAGGTAGTGTGAACATTCAACAGAGCAAGCCCTGTGAACTCTTAATGAAACGTTCTCACATTAACTCTTACGTTAACTCTTAACGTTCTCACATTAATCTTATAATAATGATAGCATTGTGCAGAAGTGAGGTTTCAGAATTAATTGATGTTTTATTTTGATGGATGGATTTATAAGACATTTAAAGCAAGTGTGTGGTTTATTTTTTAAGACCTAGAGGTCGTTTTTTAATGAACAATTTAAATTTGCAAACTTTGGAAACAGTATTTAGGTTTTGGTGCGCCTGTATCGAGTGGTCAAGGCAGAAGAGCAGTATCTCAGCAAGCTGCTCTTTACCAGTCATCTCAAACAGCCGAAGAGGAAAATTTGGAAAAAGATTCAGCTTTGAAACAAGTACAAGCACGTGATCTCATTGATTTTGGAATGATACCTGTATTATAACGACCTTAAATCTAGTAAAATCTCTAAGTTTAATCTTTGTAGGAATTTGTTGGAAGATTTCCGGTTTTGGTGCCTTTCCACAGTTTAAACAAAAGTATGTTAGTTAGGATTTTAACTGAACCGAAAAATGCCCTTTTGCCTCAGTACCAGCGTTTGTTAGCAATGGATCAATGTGAATTAACTTTTACACCTACTGCATTGGATGCTATTGCGACTTTAGCCATGGAAAGGAAAACTGGAGCTCGAGGACTTAGAGCGATAATGGTGGGTTTTTTAGGGTGTGATTTTTTTTGTAATGTTACTTTCAGGAGTCGTTGCTTTTGGAACCGATGTTTGAAGTCCCAGGGTCTGGAATTACAGCAGTTCATGTTACTGAGGAGTATGTGAGGGGAGATTCGGGTCCTGTTTATGATAAAGGTTCAGATATTGCAACAGCTGATGTTAATGATGAAGATGATGTTAATACGTCGATAAGGATAAAACAATGAGAGTCGCCAAGAGAGTAGTTTTTACATGGATTTTATTTTTATTTTAGGCAATAAACTGTAATTATACTGACGTGAAATATAGCTTTTTTGTCAGCTGTGTATATACCTAGCTTGTTCCTATTAGGAAATTGAGGTGAATTTTATTACGAATATAACTTTATATAACAAAGGTTGATCTTGTTTATGTACATTTATTTATAAATAAAATTTGTTTTTACAAAATATTTATGGTTGAGTATTGATGAAATCAGGATTCATTTCCCGGAGTTCTTTATGTTGCTGTAGAAAATCTTGGATGTAAAGTTCCCGTATTTTTTCACGTCTTGCCTAAATGAAAAATGTAGAAAAACTTATAATAAACTCAGATAATTTACCTCCAGATGTATTTTATGCATATTATGAACCTCTTGCCTCATTTGCATGTAGATCGGATTAAATCCTACATGGACCTTAGCTGCAGTAGTAATATCGTACCGATATTTGCAGTTCATGATATTATCGTCCCTAAAAATTTCAAGCTGTTATTCAAATAATTCTACTTTAATTACATAAAATTAAAAATTGTACAAATTACAATAATTATTGAAATTATTTACATGTTGCGAACTTGCTCAGGTTTTATTTTCTGGGAGTTCATTTTTTTCATAATAAGATCACGTTAAACAGTTCTTTTCACAGTAAAAAAGTAGAAATATAGAATACTGATATGACAATGACTTAAAGTGTCACTGAAGTGAAAAACGAAGCACTCTTTGTTATACTGGAAAGTCGCGACGAAAAACTACGTCAATGAGTTTCGAGCTGAATTTAATTTAGTTAATTAGCTGACTAAAATAGAAACAGGAAACCAACTGTGCTATCACATTCAAGATAGTCTTTAGTTATATTCTGCTATGTTTTCTAATTTGAACTGTCATAGGGTATTTTTTGCATATAAAATTAGAACTAATAGAGCAATCTTCAAGTTTTAACGACAAGAATTGTAGATAATTGAAGCGCAAACAAAACTGGCAGGGTTTGATCGGATCAAATTGGATCATTAGTAACGGAAAAAATTTGGGAAAACCGGAAAATTTTGTGTTTTTTTGAATTTATAACTGTCATAGCATGTATTGCTGGTTGTATATTTTGTACATATTGGTATAATCCTCCTCCTAAACAAATAAACATAACATGGCGCAGTCTACGGAAGTGTAATTTAAATGAATGGGTAGTGTGTAAAGTGGTGTGATAATAAATAAGTAAATAAAAAAAATGAAGGAAACAAATTGGCTCCATTACAAACAACAGGCAATCCAGCAGAAAATTGGAAGAGATGTATTCAGAAGTTTGAAATTTTCACCACAGCAACCAAATTAAAGAAAAAAGAAGAAAAGGTCCAATAAACATAACAATAACTCTGTCATTTTTTAAGTTGTAGCGCTTATTTTTTGTAAAAAAAATAGTGACTTACTGTGTGTTTTTTCTGTGTGCATAACAAGCGCTATCAAGCCATTGATTTTGAGACAATTGCAATTTGAATTTTTAAGGCAGTTTTTCAGAAGGTCTGTTCTCAGGTAATTTGATTTCAATTTCTCAAACAGATTTCGATAGTAGAACTATATTACTACAAAATGTTTATCCCCATTTTGCTCTAAATAAGTGAAAAATCTTTGCAAACTTGAGTGAAAACAGAAAATGGTCAAGTAGTGGGGAAGAGTTTTTCTTCTAAATAAATAGTTATTTACAAAACAGTAGTTGTGACATTTTGGGTGGTATTTATAAAAATGAGTATTTACTTTAAAGTAAATACTTGTAAGAACTAGCACGTACTTTTAGTAGTAGCAAAAGCAAACAGTATATACTTAAATTTGTATTTATAAAATAATGCTGATACTTGTCAGTACATCCTTTTAGTCACAGAAGTAAGTATGTACTGAAATTCTTTCAATTTTATTAAGTGCGTCTATCCGTTAGCCGCTTTTTATGAACAAACAAGATTTATCTTAAATTAAAAAAAAATCCTTGTACGATTTTAATAGGAGTAAAGTTCTTAAACTGAACATCATGTCTTCCGAAAACGAAACTAGTGTCTCGATGATGAGAGCACAAATAAAAAAATCACTGAAATTATTCTGTCGTAGAATTTCTGAGAAGGTTATTTTAAACAAGAGCAAACTTTCCGAGGAATTAAAAAAAGGAAGAGTTCTTAAAACAATTAAAAACCGAATACCAATGTAAATACCATTATAACCTATTGATTTAAATAAATAAATTGCATACCTATAATTTGTAGATAATTTTGGAAAAATAATTGAAACTCAAAAATTAATAAAAAAAATTAATACTTTAAAGGCTACGGTAAAAAAAAGATGAACATAAACGCAACAGGAAATAAGAATTTTTTTTACAAATATGATTTTTACTTGGATCGGCAAGGTAACGTAAAACAATTTTCATTTTTGTTTCTGCATCGATCGCACTACCCCTTGTTTCTTCACTACGCCCGATGAAATATTCTGCCATCCATTGGACACTTTCAGGTGTAAATCTATATAATTTTACATAATCTTTTTCAGGGGGATTTTCGCGTCTTGTTTTGTAATGTTTGGGAGCCCTAGGGACATCTAACATTGCAAAACCTATAGTCATCAGCATGCTCTATAGCAGACTTATATTTTTGTAAGCATCTACTGATATTTTATAGTATTTCCTTTCTTTTATGAATATGCATACAAGTAAATACTTAATTCAATAAGTACATTCACAAAAATTAAGTTTTTACTTTTTCAGTATCAGCATATATCTACTATTATAATAGTTAGCACTTTCTTAAATTTTATAAATACAAACTCAAGTATTTACTAATAAAAATACAAGAATCAGTAAATAGTAGTTTTTATAAATTAAATTCGAAGAATGAGATAGAATAGTGACTGCTTTTTAATGAGCACTAGAATTAGTGTTCTATTAACAAGTGTCGTAAGTAACCTATGAAACATTCTAATGAGGTAACTTCAACTTTTTTTTTGAGGTTGGAGACGCTTTAAAACGCTTTAGAGATTTTCGTTATTGCGTTTATGTCAATAGGAGTATTCAATCAATAACCGATACGGTAGGTAAAAAAGAACCATTTGTGAGTTATTTAGAGAGAATTTTAGAAAAATTTGAAAACACTTCAAAAAACATTTGACACTATCATGACATTTATTACCAACTATCTCGTATGAACGCAAAAGTACCTAAAAATTCAATAATTAACTTTTTTAATTAAAAATCACGTAAAACGCGCAATGTAGAAAAAAATAGCATAAAGAACTCGTTTTTCAAGTCATTGTGGCACTCATTCTTTATAAAAACTCGCGCTTTGCGCTTGTTTTATAAACTTGAATTCGTGCTACAAAGTTGACTTTTCAAAACACGTTCTTTAACAGAGTTGGGCGTTAGTCGAATAAACATTTATCCGATTGAAAAAACGACTAAAAAATTAGTTGGAATTTTTAATCGTAGAAACGACTAAATTGAAAACGACTAAAATTTTATCCGACTAAAAATACAAATAAAAAAATCGGTTAAATATTTAGTCGTTACCTAATGGTGACTAAGATTTCAATCGGATAAAAAATTAGTCGGATAAAAATTTATTCGAATAAATTTTTAATCGGATAACAATTATCTTTTCCCAGAGTTGGACAAAAATTATCCGATTGAGATTGATGACAAAAATTTTAGTCGCCAAAAATAATTGTATGACTAATTTTTTTGTCGCTAGTCGCAACTAAAAGAAAACGACTAACTGAAAGGTAATCGTTTTTTTAAACACTAATTAATGTCTAACAACTAAAAATTGATTTATTTTATTTTTTTGCACATGGAAGTAAAATAGAATAGATTTTAATGCTTTTTTAGTTCAATAGCCTATGTTTGTGTTAACACTTAATTTTAAATTAAAATTAAATTTTAGTCTTTTAACATTTATTAAAAATTTATTGAATAATTTATTCATTTTTTTTTTTTTCAAATGAAAATTGATCACAATGCAGTGATAATTTTTGGTCTTTACTATCCATAATGTGATGTTATTATAAGGAATATTATTATAATGGAAGTTGTGTTTTTATTTTTTCTATCAGACTAAATTTGTATACATAGGTATTAATAATAACAATTTGCGCAGTGTAATAATAGTCCGCAGTGTTAGAAAAGCAAAAATTTATCTGATTTAAAAAACGACTAATAAATTATTTGAAATTTTATATGCTAAATGATTAAATTTAAAATGTTTTGTTTAACCAGTCAGAAACTGATTTCATCGACTATTCAAAATTGTTATAAGGAAGGAAAATCGTTAAACAGGGATAATCTAAAGTAAAGCAAAAGCTTTTTTACCAACATTCAAGTTTGGTTCAAGAAATAATCTTAATAAATACAATTTGAAGTTGATAAATTAGCAACTAGAAAATGTTTCAATCTTCCTACACAGTATTTCGTAATTAGATTTGATCATTTTGATCAAATTATGTAGTCAGCTATTTATGAAAATCTGGTTGTATACATAACCTATAATAAAACACTTAAAACAATCGTTTTAGAGTTTTGTTTATTGATAATAAAATAATTATAAAAAATAATTAAAATTAAAAAAATAATAATTATTATAAAATTAAAATAATTGGCAATGCTTTTAAAAATTATCGAGCACTATCACTTACCATTAAACTATTCTACTACATTGAAAAGTAAATGAATAAATAAAAATCTTGATATTCTTAAGATGCAACATATGTTATTATATATGTCAAAGTTCTTTAAAAAATTTTGCGTTGGCTTTTAACACCACCCTTGTTTCGAAATGTTTATCGGACAATCTATTTGATTTGGCTTGATTTGTTATTGTGGCCCAAGAAAAATTTCTTTCAGCGGATGCTGATGAAGGTAAGAGAGTCTTATATTCCAGAAACACTCTTTTAATTGAAGGAAAACAATCAAGACTTTTTAGAGTATTCGCACCTATGTCAGCGAGAAAACTTAATACTTCTATTTCAGAAGAAGATGCTGCGACTGTAAGGTTTACATTTTCTTCTCCAAAATCAAAAAATCCTCCTAAATTTGATTGCGATGTGGATGCTTTACATTCAGGAGTACTGTGTGTGGCCACTGCTGATTTAAAAAGTTGTAAGATTGTATTTCGTTGACTCTCTTCTATGCAATTAAACCACTTATTCTTAAAAGTGGAGTGAGAAAGTGCAGCAATGGCTGCGTTTTGAGCTTGATTAGAACTCAGGGTAAAAGATAATTGTTATCCGATTAAAAATTTATTCGAATCAATTTAATTTCGACTAATTTATTATCTGATTGAAATTTTAGTCATCATTACCGTATAAATATTTAACCAATTTTTTTATTTGTATTTTCAGTCGGATAAAATTTTAGTCGTTTTGAATTTAGTCGTTTCTACGATTAAAAATTCCGACTAATTTTTTAGTCGTTTTTTTAATCGGATAAATTTTTATTCAACTAACGCCCAACTCTGGCGTGATGTTATAAGTTTCTACATCGGTAGGTAAGTAGATAAGACTTTATTATGTATAGGAAATAAAATATATAAGTACCTACATATTTGCAGACGATGTTTATGGCTATGATAGAGTTTAACCTAAAGTTCATCAATTATTACCACATAATGTGTTTTTCTAAGCATTCAGAAGAGACTAACGTTATTAAATCAATTAGGTGAAGAAATGCAGTCGTAGAATAATACTTCCCAAAAATACGATCGTCAAAGAATTCAAATGATTAGTTTTAATTACAATGGAAGGAAATGGAAAACTAACAGAATAAACAAACATCAAATGTAAGGTAAAGATAACAAACGAGATAAAGGCAAAGAGGTAACATAAAAGCAAGTAGCATAATTTAAAAAAAGGATTCTTTTCAGAGAGTAAATAAAATTGTTTCTTTACATTAAAAAAAGAATTGGTGTGAACTTCTATGGAAATGAATTTTATGCACTAAAAAGCTTGCTCTAGACCTTATTATCTTCGTTTAGTACTAATTTAATAATAATTTGGTCATTATCCAATAGTAATGCTTTTGCTCTTAATAGAAGCTTTTGACTGCAATAATTACTGCAAGAGTCATTAAAAAAATAAGTTTTTTGCCAAAATTGTATAACAGTTTTAAGTATTTTTTTGTTTCATGTTTTGCATACGCCAAAAAATAAATTTTTGATAAAGTTTCAAAAATAAATTCAATGTGATTGGTTTCACTCGAAATTTTTTGATCAAGTGTATCAAGTTTTGTGTGATACTTTTTCGATTTTGTAAAATAAAAAACGCTATTAAATAACGAAAGTAGATAAAACTATTATTCTTATTTTTGGTTTAGTTGATGTTTATAACATAAGTTGTTGTGTAATGGCTGCAGCATTAGGTTTTGGTAAATTCTCAGGACTTTCGTTTGTACGTTTAGAGGTTGTTATTTTTGAGTTAAGTTAATTATTCCGTTTTAGCTAAAGTCGTTAATGTAAGTTGAGAAGTAGAAATTTTTCTGCCATCAAGTTTTGGCAATTTATTATCGGGAGCATTTTTTCCTGCTTTTTTACACCGTCATAAAGTTAAACAAATTGCTAATATTTTTATTTTTTTATTAAAAAGAATAAAGGAAAATCATACCTAAAACTACTACAGCAATATACTACCATATAACATTGGATTTTTACCACAAATTGGCTCTGTAAAGTCTTATGAACCTACATAAATAACCAACAATTGTTAAAAACCTCACTTCTTTTTAAGGGAACTATTGTTATATATTTTGGGCAACTAATCGAAAAGAAAAAGTTTTTTCAATTAGCAAAGTTTTTTATACACTTCCAGCTAGTACAAGCCTTGATTAGATTAAGCCTTAAATGACGTCATTTATTAGCTGCGGATCAATGTGAGTTATCAGTCCATATTTTCGATTTGATATTTGTAGTTTGGTAGAATTGTTTAATAAGGATGACTGAAGATTTTACTTATAACTATCAGGATCTACAAACAGAGTAGCTATGTAATAATCATTGTTTCCCGTAGGGGAGAGGTGTAAAATTGCAGCACCTTTTACGAATTAACTGAGTTTTAGTGTATTATATGCAATTTACTAAATTCTTTGAGTTGTGTCAATAAATGTTCAGTAATAAATTTGATACGTATTAAACAATAATAACAACGATTTATTAAGAAATAATAATCAGTTTTTAACCAATTTTTCAAGCACTGCTATAATTTCAATTCTGCTTCTGTTTTTCTTCAAGCAACTTTTTTTTTTCAAATCAAGCAAATTGAGCACATTTTTTATAAAACTGTCCCGGTTTTAGGCCCCCTTAAAGGGCGTTTTTGTCTTTATTATATCCAGCCATTCGCATTTTATTGGTTATTTTTTCTCCTAGTATACAGTCATCTTTCAGGGTTGTGAAGTCTACAGAAGTTTGGAAGCAGCTATTAGGTTTACTTTGAACTGGATTCAACAATTTGTAGTTGTTGGATCCAGGGGATAACCTGGCGATTATAATTGCCATTATTAATTCTTAAAATTACTTTTTTTTGTGAAAATTTACTAATAAGTAGGCTGTTGTTTCCTTGACATATTTACTGTCAGTGTCGTTTTTAATAAAAAATTTCGGCAGTTATTTTTTTCAAAATTACAAGTTCTTGGTTCTTATTTAAATGGTAAAAACTTTTTAATACACTTGCTTTATTAATTGGACATTTTATTACAGTATAAATTTAATTTTTTTTATTCCTGACAACAGTAATTTTTTTTATTGAAGAGTATGAAGAAACACACCCTAAACTTCTCCAGCATATAAAAGCATAATAATATATGTCTTCCAAGCATAGAATTGGGCACTATGTAGACAGACGTAACATCACAAAACGTTCTTCTAAGTTTTTTGAGATTTTCTATCACTCCGTTGAAGACCAAAGTAGATAAACTACCTTGTTTAAAGACCAACTCCAGAGTTCATTAGAATCAATATTTCGAAATTATTAACGTCAAAAATTTCTAAAACGTATTTGACGTTTTAAACTTGTTTGATATATTTTTGTTTTTCGTCTTCTATAATTCTTTTTGCGGACAGCTAATATTTTATCATTTTCCTCTAAAGTAATGATACATTGTTCAGTGAAAACAATCATGTTTTTTTTGGAAAATCTTGTTCATATGAATTCGATCCTAACTGGTTTTAATTGTTAAATCCACAAACATAAACATTATCATTTCCTGCCATTCTTTCAATTTTGCAATAAGGACCGGCCCAAATATTGTCAAAATGTAATCGTAAACTTGGTTTTAGACTGATAATTGTAGGTTGTAGCAATTTTGCTATTTGTGTTTTTATTATCCTACTTTTTCTATTCCTACTACAACCGCGTTCACTTGTTCTTTGTAACGGTCTTGTTAAGCACACTCACAAATGTAAATGCAACTTTTCCATGATTTTTTAAAAATACAATTTCACCAACTTTTGAGGCAATTTTAATCACATGCTCATCTCGGATAATTTTATAAGGTAATTTTTCAATTCCTTTCAAAGTTAAATTCAGATTTCTATATGAAATACAAAAACTGCACTAAACAAATACTTTTCAACCACAAAACAAGGCCGCTGAATAGAAATGTCTAGTCAAAGATTGGATAACTTTTCCAGGTAACTCTGCTTTACCAAGAGTTGATTTTGCAATCTTTATTCATTTTGGTAACCAGTTTAAGTGCTTTTTTATCATTAGATTCTAGTTGCTTCTCCATTACTGAAAATAACTAAATAACTATCTTCTATACCTCATCTAAGGTTTTGATTGACATCTACGAAGAATAATATGGTCCCAGAAAGTTTACACCAATTTTTTGAACATTGTAAAGAGAAGTGCTTGACGAAACCTTGTTGGCTTAACAAGCATTGCATATACAAAAATTGCTACTTCTTCCCATTATGCGGATCATTTCAAAAAATAGGCTAGTTTTAAAATTTGAAACTTTTGGAAGGATCTCATAAGAGAAGAAAAATTTTAAAAGATTATCATCTTGGCACCAGTAATATTGAGGTAAGTATTATCTTAACAATTGCAGATTATTGCACATTGAAATATTGCCGATTTGCTTCATTTGAATAAATTATTTGGTTAATTTAATTTATATAAAAAATATTACATTAAACCAGTAATATTAAGACTTGTTTGGTTCACAACTAATAACAACATATTCTAATATTCAGATTTTGTTAAACAAACCGTTGTGTTTCTTTTGTGTACTTTCAACACGTTATTTCAAAATTACAATTTATAAACTAAACATTAATGGTAGGTAAATGACGTCGTTTTTGGATAACTGAAATAAGTCTTACTAAACCCAAATAAAAACAAAATTTACATTAGATAAAGTAAAATAACCAGAAAATACTCGTGAAAGAAATCATTTTGTTACTGGAGTTAGTAATTGTTGTGACTTGGTTTTGGACCAGACGTTTTGAAAAAAATGTAGATTTGCTTTAGTGAAAACAAGACACTAAATTGTAAACATTTGTGCTACTATGTCTTTAACCAAAGAAGTTAAAACTTTGACTTTTAGTTGTTGTGATAAAAGCCCAGTTGGACAGATTACCAAAGGAAGAGAAGATACGGACTCAACTTCTTGTAAAGTCGATTTACCTGAAGAAGTTAATCAAACTTTAGCTAGCAATTACTATTTAACTGCTTTGTTTGGTGATGAAAGGGTCGTTGCTTAGAGCAGTATTTGCGATTCACATGAAAATGTAAATTTAACTTTGGAAAAAAAATGAAAAATTGCTTAACAAACTTATCCGAGATGTTCATGTGTTTCAAATTTCGTCAGAAGTTGGTTATATTGCATTTTTAACAAATTATATGGAAAAGTGTATTTGCACTTGTGAATGTGCTGAACAAAACCTTAGAGAGAACAAGTAAACGCGGTTGGATTAGAAATGCAAAAAGTGGGATAAGAAAAAAACAAATAGCAAAATTCTTACAATTTATTATTATCAGACTGAAATCAAGCTTATGATTACACTTTGGAAATATTTGGGACGACACTTAGTGCACAATTGCAAGAATGGCAAAAAAGATGATGTTTTTGTCTTTGGACTGAACAAGTAAAACTAGTTAGGCTTGAATGAATTAGATCAAAACTTTCCAAAAAAATTTTCAATATAAGAAAACATGATTACTTTAGCTGAACATCATATTATTGTTTTAGAAAAAAATTGTAAAACATAAGCTGTTGGTAGCAGGAAATATAAAAGAAGAACAATAATATCAAACAAGTTTAAAACAGTAAATACCTACTTATTTTAAACTATTGGCGTTAACTGAGGTTTTTTAGGTAGGAAAATTTGTTTGAAATCACATTGTCGTTACATCTCCTTTGTGATAGACCTCCGTAGTCAAAACAAAAATTTGCTTTTCTAAATTTTGAGTTTTGACAACTAACACATTAAACTGACGGTATGTTAAAAATATACTTTTCTTTACACTATTCCTTTTCCTTACGCACTTGTTCTTTTTTAGTTGCTGTAAAATCCGAGAGTAAAAATTGCAAAATGCTTCATTATCATTAAGATCATGCTAAGCACCTTTAGAATGGACAAGAGGAGGTGATATTTGTTTCCAACGTAAATCTGGAGTATTAGAGAAAATCTTGCAAGGATCAACGAGTCTACCATGTATTGAAGATGACGATAAAAAGGAGAAGAGAACATATAACATCTTGTTTTAGTGTTTTGTCATTCTCAAAATGGAGCGAAAAATTTGGTCACACTCATCACGTTCACCTCGAACGTCTTTCTTCACGGGGATAAAATAAATAAAATTGTTAAATAAATAAACAATTACACGTCATTATGTATTTTTTATATTCCTTAGTTTGTTCCCATATTTTGCAAAAATTTTTGGTTGTATTAAAAAGAAATTAAATTTTTTTAATTGTAAAAAACAGAAACAAACTGATTTTTTGATGTTTAATTTATTCGAGTTTAATGGGCTAATTTCAAGTTGAGGGACTACCGGTAGTATGGCAAATTTTAGTACTTTTTCGTAGCAACAATTTCGTAGACAATCCCAAATTTTATTAATTTTTTATAGAAACAAAAATACTACCCGTATTATTTCGACTTTAAATTGGCGCATTATATACTATTTTAAAGTACACAAAAAGCCCTACTGTTATACAATTAATTAACCAAAAAAATTCAGCAGTGGCACCTTTTAAAAAAAGTAGTTATCATATGTATAAATATGTATTAAATGCAGTCAAATTTATAACTGTCAGTGGTAAAAAACTACTACAGGATAACTGCAAAAAACTATCTTTATAACATCACACCTATTTTGAAAGCCATACTGGCCATACTTTATGATGAAATCTTTAGTTTGCTTTTAACAAATTGTTTTAACCTATTCTTAATGAAAGAATTTAAGATGCTAATCGTTTCTAAAAATAAAATAGTTTCAAAAATTTTGAAAATGTTAAGACTGAAAAGTTTTATTCAATGCAGTTTCATCAGAAAACAGATAGCGACAAATTAATAAAAAGGTGTTTTTATTTTTTTTGCAAATTTTAAATGTTTTGATAAAATCTTTATGATCATAAGAAAAACGACTAATAACAAAAAAAAACAGTAAAGTTGAAAAGACAATATCAGAATAGGAAGTAGACTGGCCTGGTAGTGTTTCCACACAGATTTCTTGAACATGTTCTGAAAAAAGTACAGTTATTCGCGAAAGAGTTTCTTCTGAAAAAATTTGAGCCGCAACCTAAAACACTATTAGGATAGATTACTAGATACCATTTTTAATTTCGTTTAAATCAGTGATCAAAATAAGTTGGACGTTGTATGACAGTGACATAAATCCATCAAAAGTGACAAGAATAAAGTTAATCCCGTAAATGTGTAATTAAAAAAAAAAACTAACACAGCAAGTTATTAACACCACACATTGACTAAAAAAACATTTTGAAAACGCGCTTCACAGATCTACCTCGAATTTCCTTGTGCATAATACTGGCAATTATGTGGCAATTGTGACGTTTCACACCTTTATTATTGCTAAACCTGGCTTCATCACTAAATAAAAGAAAATCTAAAAAGTTTGGATCAGCAGCAATTATTAGTTGAATAAACTTTTTAGAAAATCTGTGGGTTTTAGTTCTTTATTTCTTGAACTAGTACTACATGGTAGGGGTAAAATTTATTTTTACGAAAGATTTGACAAACCGCGATGACTAGCTAATACCAATTTGTCTAGCCAGTACGGTTTGACGTATGTGAGGGTTTTCATCAAATGCTTGAAGTATTGCAATTTCATTATTTCGAGTAGTAGCAGTTCTTTGACGGATTCTATGTACTGAAGGTCAGTGTTGACGTAACTTGGCTTCCAATTTTCTAAAGGCTTCAGATTTCAGGAACCAGATGGAAGCGGTTTGGGTACCGCTGAAAATACAGAACAGCAGCAGCCGCTGAATTTTTTTTTGGTATTCTTCATAGATAAGAATTATATTTATTTTCTGTTTATCTGTGTAATAAGGCATTACGAATATAAGGTTCGATACTTTTCCAGTTCGAAATTGTTTAAAATACTAATTGACATAATATGTGATATAAAAATAATTAAAGTACTCTGAGTTTTAAATTGAATATCTTTTTAGTCAGAAAGCTAGAGATTTTTGTAAGTTGTATTGTGAGTTGCGGCTCAAATTTTTGCAAAAGTAACTTTTTTCTGAACAACGCTGTATTTCTAGCTCCGATATACAGTCATCACCGAGGAACATATGAAATAGCACATTAAAAAAATGTTTCTTTAAATGTTTTTTGTAACTGTATCTATTTAAAACAGAAGAACCAGAAATTAAAGTTGGGAAAAAAGCGCTGTTAAATAAGCCGTGTATCGGTTGAGAGGCTAAACATCCAAAAAAAATAAGTAAAAATAACTTACTTTGTACTTTAGTAGGAGTACTTATATTACAAAAAGCTAAATTAACAGAGTCTTTCTTAATTTTTATAGAGTACAAAATCAAATTTCTTTTCATAGAGGGAAAATCCGCCTCTTTTCTTTTCTCTTTTTAACAATTACTACGTAATCTCAATTAAAAATGCTAAAAGTGATAACAATTTGTTGATTTTGTAGAGTAGACAAAACAACGTGATATTTTTCCATAGTTACAGTTGTTTGTTGATTTACTTTTAACACGTAGCTAATTCTTTTGTATTGCAACACTTCATGGCAACGTTAAAAAGCCTACTTTTAGTGGTACTTGGAAAATAGAGCACAAAAAACCCTCTTCAATGGCAAGCTTTCCTCCTGGAGAAAAATGAGTCATGAGGTTCCACAAGGTTCAATATTGGGACCACTGCTATTTCTCTTATATACCGGGTGAGTCTGCTAAAAGTGTTTCTTAACTTTTCTGAAAAATTAGTTATCACATCAACTTCAAAGTTTGGCATTAAAAACTTTGCTTTTTGCGCTACACAGGTGAATTTTTTTGAAATTTTTTTAATATTCCGTGTAATTAATATTAATTAATTTGTTCAAAAAATCTAAATATTTCCAATTTTTAACATTATTCTAAAAGAAAAGATGACAAAGTATTATTTCGTGCAAAAAATGTTTTAAAAAAATGTAGATAACCCCAAAAAATAATAACATTTATTTGATCCGTAAGACGCGTTTTTGTGCAGCATTGCCAAGTTGAACCTGACGTAACTCGACAATACGTACCCCTAGTGTCTTGGTCCTACCAAGATCCCACCCGCTTTTTTAGAAAAAAATAGCGTATTTAAGTTTGAAGTGTATCGCTTCATTGGTGGCTCTTAACTGTTATAATAAGGAGACCAATAAGTCACAGACATTAACAAATACAAAATTGGAAATATTTAGATTTTTTTGAACAAATTAATTAATATTAATTAGAAGGATTATTAGAAAAATTCTGAAAAAATTCATCTGTGTAGTGAGAAAAACAAAGTTTTTAATGCCAAACTTTGAAGTTGATAGGTTAACTAGTTTTTTAGAAAAGTTAAGAAACACTTTTAGCAGACTCACCCGGTATAAATGACCTACCTGCAAATGTAAAAGCCGACAAAGTCATCCTCTTCGCCGATGATACCTCATTTATAACTAGCGAATTAAATAGCCAAGAACTCCAGGAGAAGGGAAATACTACATTAATCCAAGCTAAGCAGTGGTTTGATGCAAACAAGATGAAGATGAACACCGAAAAATCTCAAGAAATTCTTTTTGAAACAAAAACATCATCAGTTACTAATTTAAAGTTTTTTGGTGTTACTTTGCAATCAAACCTTAAGTTCTCAACCACCATATTTTAACATTGATGCCAAAACTATCTAGAGCTACCTTTGCTGTCAGAAGAGTGAAACTAATTGCAGGAGCTGATGCAGCTAAAATAACATATTTCGGTTACTTCTACAGTAGTAATGGGTTATGGTATATTGTTTTGGGGAAGATCATTTTACAGTGAAAAAATATTCCTGAAACAGAAAAATGTTCTGCGAATACTATGTGGCGTAAATAGCACGTACAGCTGTAAATATTTATTTCCAAAAGAAAACATTCTTACTCTACTTTTCGTCTTTATACTTACCTGTGTTTTATTTGTATATGATCATAAGAACCTTCTACTGAAAAGCAATTTTAACCATAACTATGACACGAGAAATGGAAACAACTTCTTTGTTCCCTATCACCGAGTGAAGGCATCTCAGCTAAGTGTAAACCACAATAGATCAATGTGAATTAACTTTTACACCTACTGCATTGGATGCTATTGCGACTTTAGCCATGGAAAGGAAAACTGGAGCTCAAGGACTTAGAGCAATAATGGTGGGTTTTTTAGGGTGTGATTTTTTTGTAATGTTACATTTAGGAGTCGTTGCTTTTGGAACCGATGTTTAAAGTCCCAGGGTCTGGAATTACAGCAGTTCATGTTACTGAGGAGTATGTGAGAGGAGATTCGAGTCCTGTTTATGATAAAGGTTCATATATTGCAACAGCTGATGTTAATGATGAAGATGATGTTAATACGTCGATAAGGATAAAACAATGAGAGTCGCCAAGAGAGTAGTTTTTACATGGATTCTATTTTTATTTTAGGCAATAAACTGTAATTATACTGACGTGAAATATAGTTTTTTTTGTCAGCCGTGTATATACCTAGCTTGTTCCTATTAGGAAATTGAGGTGAATTTTATTACGAATTTAACTTTATATAAAATAGGTTGATCTTGTTTATGTACATTTATTTATAAATAAAATTTGTTTTTACAAAATATTTATGGTTGAGTATTGATGAAATCAAGATTCATTTCCCGGAGTTCTTTTTGTTGCTGTAGAAAATCTTGGATGTAAAGTTCCCGTATTTTTTCACGTCTTGCCTAAATGATAAATGTAGAAAAACTTATAATAAACTCAGATAATTTACCTCCAGATGTATTTTATGCATATTATGAACCTCTTGCCTCATTTGCATGTAGATCGGATTAAATCCTACATGGACCTTAGCTGCAGTAGTAATATCGTACCGATATTTGCAGTTCATGATATTATCGTCCCTAAAAATTTCAAGCTGTTATTCAAATAATTCTACTTTAATTACATAAAATTAAAAATTGTACAAATTACAATAATTATTGAAATTATTTACATGTTGCGAACTTGCTCAGGTTTTATTTTCTGGGAGTTCATTTTTTTCATAATAAGATCACGTTAAACAGTTCTTTTCACAGTAAAAAAGTAGAAATATAGAATACTAATATGACAATGACTTAAAGTGTCACTGAAGTGAAAAACAAAGCACTCTTTGTTATACTGGGAAGCGGTAACGAAAAACTACGTCATTGAGTTTCGAGCTAAATTTTTGTGCCAATCAATAGAGAATTTTTTTGTGACTAAAATAGGAACAGGAAACAGGATAGTCTATAGTTATATGCTGCTATGTTTTCTAATTTGAACTGTAATAGGGTAATTTGGTATTAACATTAAAACCAAAAAATTGTATTTTTTTGCATATAAAATTAAAACTAATAGAGTAATCGTCAAGCTTTAAAGACAAGAATTGTAGAAAATTGAAGCGCAAACAAAACTGACTGGGTTGACCCAAATGGATTATTAGTAACGGAAAAAATTTGGGAAAACCGGAAAATTTTGCGTTTTTTTTTAATTTATAGCTCTGCCATTTTTTAAGTTGTAGCGCTTGTTTTTTGTAAAAAAATTAATGACTTACTTCTGCTTTTTTTGTGTGCATAACAAGCGCTGTCAAGCCATTGGTTTTGACACAATTGCAATTTGAATTTTTAAGGCAGTTTTTCAGAAGGTCTGTTCTCAGATAATTTGATTTCAATTTCTCAAACAGATTTTGATAGTAGAACTATAGTACAACAAAATGTTAATTCTCATTTTGCTTTAAAAATTTGAATTATAAATACAACGTTTATTTTTTCTTCTAAATAAATAGTTATTTACAAAACAGTAGTTGTGACATCTTATTATTGAAGTCGAAGAATGAGATAGAATAGTGACCGCTTTTTAATGAGCACTAGAATTAGTGTTCTATTAACAAGTGTTGCAATTAACCTATGAAACATTCGAAAAGTGGGGTGGGCAAGCGACTAATGAGGTAACTTCAACTTTTTTTTTGAGGTTGGAGACGCTTTAAAACGCTTTAGAGATTTTCGTTATTGTGTCAATCAATAACCGATACGGTAGGTAAAAAAGAACTATTTGTGAGTTATTTAGAGAGAATTTTAGGCAAATTTAAAAATACTTCAAAAAACATTTTATTATTACATATTACATATTACCAACTATCTCGTATTAACGCAAAAGTTCCTAAAAATTAAATATTTAACTTTTTTACTTAAAAATTACGTAAAACGCGCAAAGTAAAAAAATAGCGTAAAAAACTTGTTTCTAAAGTTATTGTTGCACTAATTTTTTATAAAAACTTGCGCTTTGCGCTCGATTTATAAACTTGCATTCGTGCTACAAAGTTGACTTATCAAAACGCGTTCTTTAATAAGTACACTATTTTCTACTTTGCGTTAACAATAATGATACTAAATTTTCATTATAGCACGCAAAACAGTACCTTTTTCATTGGTTGTGTTGGCATCGTAAGCGTAAATTGATAAAATCATAAGCGAGCTGTCGAAAATATTGAAGCAAAATATCAGTTAATGATTAAATCAGTTAAAAACTTTAAAAAATTTGGCAAATGTCATTACTTCATTAGTACTAACCAAATTTGTCAAAAATTCCAAGTTGTGATAATTTTTCAAGAGACTTTTAAAATGTTTTTTTTGCAACGCCAAAGTAGAAAAAATAGTATATTACACTCGTTTTATAAGACGACTTGTGACACTCATTTTATTTGAGCACTCCTCGCTTCGCTCGTCGTGCTCAAAACTCATTCTTGTCACAATAATTGTCTTATGAAACACTTATAATAATGTACTATTGCTGTAAACTGTGTATTGGTGACAGGTATACAATTTCAGAGAGTTTCATCATTATTTCAAAATTATCTTCGTTTAGTATTAACTTGATAATAATTTAGTTATTATGTAATGATACATTTTTTTGCTTTGAAGAAAAGATTTCGACCGCCATAACTCAAAGAATTATTAAAAAAATACGTTTTTTTACAAAATTGTATAACAGTTTGCAGTGTTTTTTTTAAAATTGAGTTTGCTTTTTAATATGCATTAAAAATAAACTTTTGATAAAGTTTTGAAATTAAATAAAAGAAAAAAAGCTTCTAATTTATAGTTAATTCGGCAATGCTCTTTTTTTAATGCTATTACGGATTTATGAATTTTATATTTGTTCAAAACTTTAAATAAAACAGTAACATACAGTGTTATTAATAATTGATAACAAAAGAGTTATGCAACCAATCTTACATTTTTTTATGAAACTTTGATAAAATTTAATTTAAAAATGTTTTTGCTATTGTAGTTACTGTATATCATTTTATGTTAATTTGACAAATTGAGTCAAAATGTTCACCGATAACAAGAAGACTGACATGATCTTGATATATGAAGAATGAAGAAAAAACTCCTCAGCTGCAGTAAGACTTTATGCAGAAAGATATCCCCATCGAGTGGTACCATCTGACAATATTCTTTGAAGACTTGAAGCAAAATTGCGTCAAGGCTGCTCTCCCTTAAAAAAGCCACGAAACAAAACTGCGACCGAAGAAAATAATAAGATTGCTGTAATATTGGGCAAAGTGCTGTGGCACAAAAATTAGGAATTAGCCAAAGTTGTGTTTCTAGAATAATACGCGCTAATAAATTTCATCCCTACCATGTTGCACTGATACAACAGCTAGAAATAATAGATTATCCGAAAAGACCAATTATTATTAAGTAGTCACTCAATTTGACAAGTTATGAAAAAACTGACAAAAATCAATAATCTTTGGGTAACTTTAATTTAATATTTTTCCTAAAATAAAAATTTTATCAGAAAAGCTGCTTAATATGTAAATTTTGTTGCATATGAATTTGTCATTATTTGTGAATAACATAGTACATCTAAAAAAAATAATTATATGCAAATCTCTTATTAATAATTATTAATTTTAATAGTTATAGGCAAATATTATAACAGATAATAGGTACCTACGTCAAAAATATGTAAATTTTAAGACACAGCCGCAAAAGTTAAATGAAGAAAGCGCAGATTCTGTCAGTTTGACCTATTATTTGTCAATACAATTAAGTTCAGGAATGCTAATCGTATGTTTCAAATTCTCAAACACTTTGTCAACTGTTTATAAAAAAAAATCGATTTAATTTCTTGATTTGTTTAAATTATAATCGTTTGTTAATTGTCTTGCCTAATATCAAAGGGTTAGCAAATTCCTTATTTTCAGTTTCCGGTATTTTTTAATCTCATATTGCTTTGCAAGCACAAACTAATTAATTGAAACAAAATTTAAAAGGCTTTAAGTCAAAAAATACAAAAAATGTTGTTTGTCAAAAACTAAAAATTGTCGTAATTTTTTTATTATTTTCTTAAAGGATAACATTCTATCTTAAGTTTATCCTGATGTTTCTACATCAAATTCTACATCAGTAGGTAGGTGGATAAGAGAATATATTATGTATGTATAGAAAATGTAATAAACAGGTATTTGTAGACGCTGTTTATGGCTATGATGCGGTTCAACTTAAAGTTTATCAATATTAGGACATAATAAGCTTTTCTCAGCAATCAGAAGTAGTTAACTTAGTAAATCAATTAGTTGAGGAAATACAATCGAAGAATGTTTTCTAAAATACGATCGGTAAAGAATCTAGCTTGTTTTTCATTCTAGATAAAAAAGAAAGAAGAGCATAAAGTCTATTCAGTTTTTATTTTTATCTTTATAAAGGATAAGCGGTTTTCTTCCAGCACTGGTAAGTTTCGCTGAGTCATGATAAGTATATAATAAAAAATCGGATCATACATCATAAGTGCTAAAAACAATATACGAGTATATATTTTTTCTCTAAAAAATTGTAAATTTTAAACTCATTATAAGATGCAAGTTTTGTGGATATCGGAAAAGTTCTAATCAGTTAACCATCACTCTTAATACCTACGTGTTTGGTACAGCCCTTGATTAATTATATTCGATACATATGTTATGGACCAAGTGATAAATTAAGCAGTATATGTACATGATGCCCGGTCATTATGAAAAATGCCCAATATGAGAGTGCAATTTGATAATAATTATTCAAGTAATCAAATTGACCTGGCACTATACATATTGCCCATCACCTTTTGGGCAGAGTAATACAAACATATTTAATTACCATTTTTTTATTGGTATTGTCATTTAACTTAAAATAAACTAAATATTAAACCACTTATATAATCAGACTCATTATTTGGATTAATTACGAAGGACTTCTACCTTAAAAATCCACTAGTTTTTGCATTTAAAACTTAAGAAAAGACATATTAAAAGTATAACATAAAATATAATTAAATTTAAAACAAAAATTTCACAACATATCTTAATGACTTATTATTATAAAACATAAAATAAACTACAGTTTACGCAATCATACTCATTATTTGGCATAATTAGCATCTTCTCTTAATAAAAGTCAAATGAAAATATAAGTAAAATAGAACATCAAAATTGAAAACAATTGCCATGTTAATGCAATAACTGTAGCAAGCATATTTCTTCCATCGCTACGAGTGCGATCAACATCGGGAACTCGAACTCTTACAGTGTCACCAATTGCAGCCATGGGATATTTAGCGCTTGATACATCCAACATTTTATTTGCTTGTTTCTGCAAATTTTTAAAAGCTAGTTTCCTAACTGCCATAACATTTTCTTTTTTGCGCTCTAGGTTTTCGTTTTCGTTTGTGGGTGTTGGGTTTGAATCTGTTTCTGAAGTTTTTTCAGACTTCTCATACAAGGTAGACTCCACTTGGTCAGTTTCGATGGGCTTGAGTTGATCATTTTCGGCGGACTCTACTTGATCATTTTTGGCGGCCTCTTCTTGATCATTTTCAGTGACAACCACTAGATTCCTTTCGGCAATAGTGCTCTCAGTAGACAATAGTTTCTCCAAGTCTTCTTCTAAATTAATATCAAGCAGAGCCTCATGTGGTATAGAAGAACTTTTAGGCCCTACTTTTAACTTCGTTCCAAACATGGCTTCATATGGAGTACAGTTAATACCTGTGTGATGGGCTCTATTTTTCATTAATTGTACAAAACGTAATCCTTCCGACCATTTCTTAGTTTTGTTATTCTCCAACCACGTGCTCAGCATATTCTCTATGTTCTGGTTTGCTCTCTCTAATGACCCTTGGCTTTGAGAGTGTCTCGGTTTACCATGTACAATTTTCAATTCAGGCCACATGTCACAAGCTTCCTGAAAAATTTTATTAGCAAACTCTCTGCCATTATCACTTTGAAGAATGCTTGGTGCACCGAATATTGTAAAAATATCAAGTAGTACATATGCTACTTCTTCAGCGTTAAATATAGCTACGTCTTCTTGCACCGCGTTAAATATAGCTTTATTATCAAATTGCCCAACTATTATGTAGCAATATAATAATAACCGTGAAATGTGATAAATAATGAAGTTAAGATAGTAATTAATCACTTAGCCCGATAAAGCTAGACATTATTCATAATGCTCGTGCATTATAAATAATGCCCACATTAATCACCCGGTCCATAACACATATATCATAGAACATATACGCGAAGCATATTATGTAGTATACTTTCACATTACATTACGTGCAAGGCTACAATCACCAACAAAAAATATTAAAACCAAAATTTAAAAGACTAAAATCTTTTTTCGTTCAAATTATAAATCATTGAGACTTGTCTTGTTTAATAACAAAGGCATAAACAAAAACAAATCTCTTATTTTTAGTTTCCGTTATTTTAGTCTCAGGGTGCTTTGCAAGCACAAACTAATTAATTGAAACTAAAAACAAGACGCTTTAAGTCAAGAAATAAATAAATTTGTCAAAGACTAAAAATTGTCGTGAATTTTTCATCATTCTTTTATTAGAGGACAACATTTTATCTTAAATTTATCGTGATGTTATAAATTTCTACATCAGTAAGTAGGCAGATAAGAATTTATTGTATATAGAAAATAAAATAAGTATTTGTATACGACGTTTATGACTATGATGCATTTCAACCTAAAGTTTATTAACTATTACCACATAATGTTTTTTTCTAGGCAATCAGAAGGAGCAAACTTTCGTAAACCAATTAGTTGAAGAAATGCAGCGGTAGAATATTTCCCAAAAATACGATCGGCAAAGAATCCAAATGTTTAGTTTTAATCACAATAGAAGGAACTGGATAGCTAACAAAATAAACAAACATCAAAAATAAGGTAGAGATAATGAACGAGATGAAGGCAAAGAAGACTTACAAAGGTAAGTAATTTAATATAAAAAAGAGTTTTTTTTTCAAAGCACCAAAACTTTGCTAAAAATTGCTAAAAACAATAATATACGAGTATATATTTTTTCTCTAAAAAAATTGTAAATTTTAAACTCATTATAAAATGCAAGTTTGGTGGATATCGGAATCGGAAAGACTGTAATCACTAATCAGTTAACCATCACTCTTAATACGTGTTCGATTAACTATATTCGATGCATACATCATACAACGAAGCATATAAGTAGTATATTTTAACATTACATTACCTGCAAGACTACGATCACAGATAAAAAAAAATAAAACAAAAATTTAAAAAACTAAAATTTCCTTTCGTTCAAATTATAAATCTTTCAGACTTGTCTTGTTTAATTACAAAGGCTTAACAAATTTTTCATTCTCAGTTTTCGTTATTTTAGTCTCAGGATGCTTTGCAAGCACAAACTAATTAATTGAAGCAAAAATCAAAACGCTTTAAGTCAAAAAATACAAAAAATATTCTTTGTCAAAAACCAAAAATTATCGTGAATTTCTCACCATCCTCTCTCTAGAGGATAACATTTTAACTTAAATTTATTGTAATGTTATAATTTTCAACATCAGTAAGTAGGTAGATAAGAATATATTATATATGGGAGATGCATAAATAGGTAGGTATTTTAGATGCTGTTTATTTCTATGCTGCAGTCTGCAGTTCAACCTAAAGTTTATCAATATTATGACATAACAAGTTTTTCTAATTAATCAGAAGGAGCTAACTGTAATAAATCAATTAGTTGAGAAAAAACAATTAAAATTTTTTTTCCAAGAATACGATCGGCAAGAGACTCATATGTTTGGCATGAGTCACAAAGGAAAAGCGAGTAAAGTTTCATCATTACTTCAAAATCATCTTTGTTTATTTCTTAGAGGATAACATTTTATCTTAAATTTAGCGTGATGTTATAAGTTTCTACATCGGTAGGTAAGTAGATAAGACTTTATTATGTATAGGAAATAAAATATATAAGTACCTACATATTTGCAGACGATGTTTATGGCTATGATAGAGTTTAACCTAAAGTTCATCAATTATTACCACATAATGTGTTTTTCTAAGCATTCAGAAGAGAGTAACGTTATTAAATCAATTAGTTGAAGAAATGCAGTCGTAAAATAATACTTCTCAAAAATACGATCGTCAAAGAATTCAAATGATTAGTTTTAATTACAATGGAAGGAAATGGAAAACTAACAGAATAAACAAACATCAAATGTAAGGTAAAGATAACAAACGAGATAAAGGCAAAGAGGTAACATAAAAGCAAGTAGCATAATTTAAAAAAAGGATTCTTTTCAGAGAGTAAATAAAATTGTTTCTTTACATTAAAAAAAGAATTGGTGTGAACTTCTATGGAAATGAATTTTATGCACTAAAAAGCTTGCTCTAGACCTTATTATCTTCGTTTAGTACTAATTTAATAATAATTTGGTCATTATCCAATAGTAATGCTTTTGCTCTTAATAGAAGCTTTTGACTGCAATAATTACTGCAAGAGTCATTAAAAAAATAAGTTTTTTGCCAAAATTGTATAACAGTTTTAAGTATTTTTTTGTTTCATGTTTTGCATACGCCAAAAAATAAATTTTTGATAAAGTTTCAAAAATAAATTCAATGTGATTGGTTTCACTCGAAATTTTTTGATCAAGTGTATCAAGTTTTTTGTGATACTTTTTCGATTTTGTAAAATAAAAAACGCTATTAAATAACGAAAGTAGATAAAACTATTATTCCTTTTTTTGGTTTAGTTGATGTTTATAACATAAGTTGTTGCGTAATGGCTGCAGCATTAGGTTTTGGTAAATTCTCAGGACTTTCGTTTGTACGTTTAGAGGTTGTTATTTTTGAGTTAAGTTAATAATTCCGTTTTAGCTAAAGTCGTTAATGTAAGTTGAGAAGTAGAAATTTTTCTGCCATCAAGTTTTGGCAATTTAATATCGGGAGCATTTTTTCCTGCTTTTTTACACCGTCATAAAGTTAAACAAATTGCTAATATTTTTATTTTTTTATTAAAAAGAATAAAGGAAAATCATACCTAAAACTACTACAGCAATATACTACCATATAACATTGGATTTTTAATACAAATTGGCTCTGTAAAGTCTTATGAACCTACATAAATAACCAACAATTGTTAAAAACCTCACTTCTTTTTAAGGGAACTATTGTTATATTTTTTGGGCAACTAATCGAAAAGAAAAAGTTTTTTCAATTAGCAAATTTTTTTATATATACTTCCAGCTAGTACAAGCCTTGATTAGATTAAGCCTTAAATGACGTCATCTGCGGATCAATGTGAGTTATCACTTATCAGTCCATATTTTCGATTTGATATTTGTAGTTTGGTAGAATTGTTTAATAAGGATGACTGAAGATTTTACTTATAACTATCAGGATCTACAAACGGAGTAACTATGTAATAATCATTGTTTCCCGTAGGGGAGAGGTGTAAAATTGCAGCACCTTTTACTAATTAACTGAGTTTTAGTGTATTATATGCAATTTACTAAATTCTTTGAGTTGTGTCAATAAATGTTCAGTAATAAATTTGATACGTATTAAACAATAATAACAACGATTTATTAAGAAATAATAATCAGTTTTTAACCAATTTTTCAAGCACTGCTATAATTTCAATTCAGCTTCTGTTTTTCTTGAAGCAATTTATTTTTTTTCAAATCAAGCAAATTGAGCACACTTTTTATAAAACTGTCCCGGTTTTAGGCCCCCTTAAAAGGCGTTTTTGTCTTTATTATATCCAGCCATTCGCATTTTATTGGTTATTTTTTCTCCTAGTATACAGTCATCTTTCAGGGTTGTGAAGTCTACAGAAGTTTGGAAGCAGCTATTAGGTTTACTTTGACCTGGATTCAACAATTTGTAGTTGTTGGATCCAGGGGATATTCTGGCGATTATAATTGCCATTATTAATTCTTAAAATTACTTTTTTTTTGTGAAAATTTACTAATAAGTAGGCTCTTGTTTCCTTGACATATTTACTGTCAGTGTCGTTTTTAATAAAAAATTTCGGCAGTTATTTTTTTCAAAATTACAAGTTCTTGGTTCTTATTTAAATGGTAAAAACTTTTTAATACACTTGCTTTATTAATTAGACATTTTATTACAGTATAAATTTAAATTTTTTTATTCCAGACAACAGTAATTTTTTTTATTGAAAAGTATGAAGAAACACACCCTAAACTTCTCCAGCATATAAAAGTATAACAATATATGTCTTCTAAGCATAGAATTGGGCACTATGTAGACAGACGTAACATCACAAAACGTTCTTCTAAGTTTTTTGAGATTTTCTATCACTCCGTTGAAGACCAAAGTAGATAAACTACCTTGTTTAAAGACCAACTCCAGAGTTCTTTAGAATCAATATTTCGAAATTATTAACGTCAAAAATTTCTAAAACGTATTTGGCGTTTTAAACTTGTTTGATATATTTTTGTTTTTCGTCTTCTATAATTCTTTTTGCCGACAGCTTAGATTTTATCATTTTCCTCTAAAGTAATGATCCGTTGTTCAGCGAAAACAATCATGTTTTTTTTTTGGAAAATCTTGTTCCAATGAATTCAATCCTAACTGGTTTTAATTGTTAAATCCACAAACATAAACATTATCATTTCCTGCCATTCTTTCAATTTTGCAATAAGGACCGGCCCAAATATTGTCAAAATGTAATCGTAAACTTGGTTTTAGACTGATAATAGTAGGTTGTAGCAATTTTGCTATTTGTCTTTTTATTATCCTACTTTTTCTATTCCTACTACAACCGCGTTCACTTGTTCTTTGTAACGGTCTTGTTAAGCACACTCACAAATGTAAATGCAACTTTTCCATGATTTTTTAAAAATACAATTTCACCAACTTTTGAGGCAATTTTAATCACATGCTCATCTCGGATAATTTTATAAGGTAGTTTTTCAATTCCTTTCAAAGTTAAATTCAGATTTCTATATGAAATACAAAAACTGCACTAAGCAAATACTTTTCATCCACAAAATAAGGCCGCTGAATAGAAATGTCTAGTCGAAGATTGGATAACTCTTCCAGGTAACTCTGCTTTACCAAGAGTTGATTTTGCAATCTTTTTTCATTTTGGTAACCAGTTTAAGTGCTTTTTTATCATTAGATTCAAGTTGCTTCTCCATTACTAAAAATAACTAAATAACTATCTTCTATACCTCATCTAAGGTTTTAATTGACATCTACGAAGAATAATATGGTCCCAGAAAGTTTACACCAATTTTTTGAACATTGTAAAGAGAAGTGCTTGACAAAACTTCGTTGGCTTAACTAGCATTGCATATACAAAAATTGCTACTTCTTCCCATTATGCGGATCATTTCAAAAAATAGGCTAGTTTTAAAATTTGAAACTTTTGGAAGGATCTCATAAGAGAAGAAAAATTTTAAAAGATTATCATCTTGGCACCAGTAATATTGAGGTAAGTATTATCTTAACAATTGCAGATTATTGCACATTGAAATATTGCCGATTTGCTTCATTTGAATAAATTATTTGGTTAATTTAATTTATATAGAAAATATTACATTAAACCAGTAATATTAAGACTTGTTTGGTTCACAACTAATAACAACATATTCTAATATTCAGATTTTGTTAAACAAACCGTTGTGTTTCTTTTGTGTACTTTCAACACGTTATTTCAAAATTACAATTTATAAACTAAACATTAATGGTAGGTAAATGACGTCGTTTTTGGATAACTGAAATAAGTCTTACTAAACCCAAATAAAAACAAAATTTACATTAGATAAAGTAAAATAACCAGAAAATACTCGTGAAAGAAATCATTTTGTTACTGGAGTTAGTAATTGTTGTGACTTGGTTTTGGACCAGACGTTTTGAAAAAAATGTAGATTTGCTTTAGTGCAAACAAGACACTAAATTGTAAACATTTGTGCTACTATGTCTTTAACCAAAGAAGTTAAAACTTTGACTTTTAGTTGTTGTGATAAAAGCCCAGTTGGACAGATTACCAAAGGAAGAGAAGATACGGACTCAACTTCTTGTAAAGTCGATTTACCTGAAGAAGTTAATCAAACTTTAGCTAGCAATTACTATTTAACTGCTTTGTTTGGTGATGAAAGGGTCGTTGCTTAGAGCAGTATTTGCGATTCACATGAAAATGTAAATTTAACTTTGGAAAAAAAATGGAAAATTGCTTTACAAATTTATCCAAGATGTTCATGTGTTTAAAATTTCGTCAGAAGTTGGTTATATTGCATTTTTAACAAATTATATGGAAAAGTGTATTTGCACTTGTGAATGTGCTGAACAAAACCTTAGAGAGAACAAGTAAACACGGTTGGAGTAGAAATGCAAAAAGTGGGATAAAAAAAGGACAAATAGCAAAATTCTTACAATTTATTATTATCAGACTGAAATCAAGCTTATGATTACACTTTGAAAATATTTGGGACGACACTTAGTGCACTAATTGCAAGAATGTCAAAAAAGATGATGTTTTTGTCTTTGGACTGAACAAGTAAAACTAGTTAGGCTTAAATGAATTAGATCAAAACTTTCCAAAAAAAATTTTCAATATAAGAAAACATGATTACTTTAGCTGAACATCATATTAGTTTTAGAAAAAAATTGTAAAACATAAGCTGTTGGTAGCAGGAAATATAAAAGAAGAACAATAATATCAAACAAGTTTAAAACAGTAAATACCTACTTATTTTAAACTATTGGCGTTAACTGAGGTTTTTTAGGTAAAAAATTTGTTTGAAATCACATTGTCGTTACATCTCCTTTGTGATAGACCTCCGTAGTCAAAACAAAAATTTGCTTTTCTAAATTTTGAGTTTTGACAACTAACACATTAAACTAACGGTATGTTAAAAATATACTTCTCTTTACACTATTCCTTTTCCTTATGCACTTGTTCTTTTTTAGTTGCTGTAAAATCGGAGAGTAAAAATTGCAAAATGCTTCATTATCATTAAGATCATGCTAAGCACCTTTAGAATGGACAAGAGAGGGTGATATTTGTTTCCATCGTAAATCTGGAGTATTAGAGAAAATCTTGCAAGGATCAACCTACAACGAAGAGAGTCTACCATGTATTGAAGATGACGATAAAAAGAAGAAGAAAACATATAACATCTTGTTTTAGTGTTTTGTCTTTCTCAAAATGGAGCGAAAAATTTGGTTACACTCATCACGTTCACCTCGAACGTTTTTCTTCACGGGAAAAAAATAAATAAAAATGTTAAATAAATAAACAATTACACGTCATTATGTATTTTTTATATTCCTTAGTTTGTTCCCATATTTTGCAAAAATTTTTGGTTGTATTAAAAAGAAATTAAATTTTTTTAATTGTAAAAAACAGAAACAAACTGATTTTTTGATGTTTAATTTATTCGAGTTTAATGGGCTAATTTCAAGTTGAGGGACTACCGGTAGTATGGCAAATTTTAGTACTTTTTCGTAGCAACAACTTCGTAGACAATCCCAAATTTTATTAATTTTTTATAGATACAAAAATACTACCCGTATTATTTCGACTTTAAATTGGCGCATTGTATACTATTTTAAAGTAGACAAAAAGCCCTACTGTTATACAATTAATTAACCAAAAAAATTCAGCAGTGGCACCTTTTAAAAAAAGTAGTTATCATATGTATAAATATGTATTAAATGCAGTCAAATTTATAGCTGTCAGTGGTAAAAAACTACTACAGGATAACTGCAAAAAAACTATCTTTATAACATCACACCCATTTTGAAAGCCATACTGACCATACTTTATGATGAAATCTTTAATTTGCTTTTAACAAATTGTTTTAACCTATTCTTAATAAAAGAATTTAAGATGCTAATCGTTTCTAAAAATAAAATAGTTTCAAAAATTTTGAAAAAGTTAAGACTGAAAAGTTTTATTCAATGCAATTTCATCAGAAAACAGATAGTGACAAATTAATAAAAGGGTGTCTTTATTTTTTTGAAAATTTTAAATATTTTAATAAAAAACCTTTATGATCATAAGAAAAACGACTAATAACAAAAAAAAACTGTAAAGTAGAAAAGACAATATCAGAATGGGAAGTAGACTGGCCCGGTAGTGTTTCCACACAGATTTCTTGAACATGTTCTGAAAAAAGTACAGTTATTCGCGAAAGAGTTTCTTCTGAAAAAATTTGAGCCGCAACCTAAAACACTATTAGGATAGATTACTAGATACCATTTTTAATTTCGTTTAAATCAGTGATCAAAATAAGTTGGACGTTGTATGACAGTGACATAAATCCATCAAAAGTGACAAGAATAAAGTTAATCCCGTAAATGTGTAATTAAAAAAAAAAACTAACACAGCAAGTTATTAACACCACACATTGACTAAAAAAACATTTTGAAAACGCGCTTCACAGATCTACCTCGAATTTCCTTGTGCATAATACTGGCAATTATGTGGCAATTGTGACGTTTCACACCTTTATTATTGCTAAACCTGGCTTCATCACTAAATAAAAGAAAATCTAAAAAGTTTGGATCAGCAGCAATTATTAGTTGAATAAACTTTTTAGAAAATCTGTGGGTTTTAGTTCTTTATTTCTTGAACTAGTACTACATGGTAGGGGTAAAATTTATTTTTACGAAAGATTTGACAAACCGCGATGACTAGCTAATACCAATTTGTCTAGCCAGTACGGTTTGACGTATGTGAGGGTTTTCATCAAATGCTTGAAGTATTGCAATTTCATTATTTCGAGTAGTAGCAGTTCTTTGACGGATTCTATGTACTGAAGGTCAGTGTTGACGTAACTTGGCTTCCAATTTTCTAAAGGCTTCAGATTTCAGGAACCAGATGGAAGCGGTTTGGGTACCGCTGAAAATACAGAACAGCAGCAGCCGCTGCATTTTTTTTTGGTATTCTTCATAGATAAGAATTATATCTATTTTCTGTTTATCTGTGTAATAAGGCATTACGAATATAAGGTTCGATACTTTTCCAGTTCGAAATTGTTTAAAATACAAATTGACATAATATGTGATATAACAAATATTCAAAGTACTCTGAGTTTTAAATTGAATATCTTTTAAGTCAGAAAGCTAGAGACCTTTGTAAGTTGTATTGTGAGTTGCGGCTCAAATTTTTGCAAAAGTAACTTTTTTCTGAACAACGCTGTATTTCTAGCTCCGATATACAGTCATCACCGAGGAACATATGAAATAGCACATTAAAAAAATGTTTCTTTAAATGTTTTTTTTAACTGTATCTATTTAAAACAGAAGAACCAGAAATTAAAGTTGGGAAAAAAGCGCTATTAAATAAGCCGTGTATCAGTTGAGAGGCTAAACATCCAAAAAAAAAAAATAAGTAAAAATAACTTACTTTGTACTTTAGTAGGAGTACTTATATTACAAAAAGCTAAATTAACAGAGTCTTTCTTAATTTTTATAGAGTACAAAATCAAATTTCTTTTCATAGAGGGAAAATCCGCCTCTTTTCTTTTCTCTTTTTAACAATTACTACGTAATCTCAATTAAAAATGCTAAAAGTGATAACAATTTGTTGATTTTGTAGAGTAGACAAAACAACGTGATATTTTTCCATAGTTACAGTTGTTTGTTGATTTACTTTTAACACGTAGCTAATTCTTTTGTATTGCAACACTTCATGGCAACGTTAAAAAGCCTACTTTTAGTGGTACTTGGAAAATAGAGCACAAAAAACCCTCTTCAATGGCAAGCTTTCCTCCTGGAGAAAAATGAGTCATGAGGTTCCACAAGGTTCAATATTGGGACCACTGCTATTTCTCTTATATACCGGGTGAGTCTGCTAAAAGTGTTTCTTAACTTTTCTGAAAAATTAGTTATCACATCAACTTCAAAGTTTGGCATTAAAAACTTTGCTTTTTGCGCTACACAGGTGAATTTTTTTGAAATTTTTTTAATATTCCGTGTAATTAATATTAATTAATTTGTTCAAAAAATCTAAATATTTCCAATTTTTAACATTATTCTAAAAGAAAAGATGACAAAGTATTATTTCGTGCAAAAAATGTTTTAAAAAAATGTAGATAACCCCAAAAAATAATAACATTTATTTGATCCGTAAGACGCGTTTGGTGCAGCATTGCCAAGTTAAACCTGACGTAACTCGACAATACGTACCCCTAGTGTCTTGGTCCTACCAAGATCCCACACGCTTTTTTAGAAAAAAATAGCGTATTTAAGTTTGAAGTGTATCGCTTCATTGGTGGCTCTTAACTGTTATAATAAGGAGACCAATAAGTCACAGACATTAACAAATACAAAATTGGAAATATTTAGATTTTTTTGAACAAATTAATTAATATTAATTAGAAGGATTATTAGAAAAATTCTAAAAAAATTCATCTGTGTAGTGCGAAAAACAAAGTTTTTAATGCCAAACTTTGAAGATGATGAGATAACTAGTTTTTTAGAAAAGTTAAGAAACACTTTTAGCAGACTCACCCGGTATAAATGACCTACCTGCAAATGTAAAAGCCGACAAAGTCATCCTCTTCGCCGATGATACCTCATTTATAACTAGCGAATTAAATAGCCAAGAACTCCAGGAGAAGGGAAATACTACATTAACCCAAGCTAAGCAGTGGTTTGATGCAAACAAGATGAAGATGAACACCGAAAAAACTCAAGAACTTCTTTTTGAAACAAAAACATCATCAGGTATAGGTTTTGACATTGGTTTTGACACAATTGCAATTTGAATTTTTAAGGCAGTTTTTCAGAAGGTCTGTTCTCAGATAATTTGATTTCAATTTCTCAAACAGATTTTGATAGTAGAACTATATTACTACAAAATGTTAATTCTCATTTTGCTTTAAAAATTTGAATTATAAATTATAAATACAAAGTTTATTTTTTCTTCTAAATAAATAGTTATTTACAAAACAGTAGTTGTGACATCTTATTATTGAAGTCGAAGAATGAGATAGAATAGTGACTGCTTTTTAATGAGCACTAGAATTAGTGTTCTATTAACAAGTGTTGCAATTAACCTATGAAACATTCGAAAAGTGGGGTGGGCAAGCAGTTAATGAGGTAACTTCAACTTTTTTTTTGAGGTTGGAGACGCTTTAAAACGCTTTAGAGATTTTCGTTATTGTGTCAATCAATAACCGATACGGTAGGTAAAAAAGAACTATTTGTGAGTTATTTAGAGAGAATTTTAGGCAAATTTAAAAATACTTCAAAAAACATTTTATTATTACATATTACCAACTATCTCGTATTAACGCAAAAGTTCCTAAAAATTAAATATTTAACTTTTTTACTTAAAAATTACGTAAAACGCGCAAAGTAAAAAAATAGCGTAAAAAACTTGTTTCTAATGTTATTGTTGCACTAATTTTTTATAAAAACTTGCGCTTTGCGCTCGATTTATAAACTTGCATTCGTGCTATAAAGTTGACTTATCAAAACGCGTTCTTTAATAAGTACACTATTTTCTACTTTGCGTTAACAATAATGATACTAAATTTTCATTATAGCACGCAAAACAGTAACTTTTTCATTGGTTGTGTTGGCATCGTAAGCGTAAATTGATAAAATCATAAGCGAGCTGTCGAAAATATTGAAGCAAAATATCAGTTAATGATTAAATCAGTTAAAAACTTTAAAAAATTTGGCAAATGTCATTACTTCATTAGTACTAACCAAATTTGTCAAAAATTCCAAGTTGTGATAATTTTTCAAGAGACTTTTAAAATGTTTTTTTTGCAACGCCAAAGTAGAAAAAATAGTATATTACACTCGTTTTATAAGACGACTTGTGACACTCATTTTATTTGAGCACTCCTCGCTTCGCTCGTCGTGCTCAAAACTCATTCTTGTCACAATAATTGTCTTATGAAACACTTATAATAATGTACTATTGCTGTAAACTGTGTATTGGTGACAGGTATACAATTTCAGAGAGTTTCATCATTATTTCAAAATTATCTTCGTTTAGTATTAACTTGATAATGATTTAGTTATTATGTAATGATAAATTTTTTTGCTTTGAAGAAAAGATTTCGACCGCCATAACTCAAAGAATTATTAAAAAAATACGTTTTTTTACAAAATTGTATAACAGTTTGCAGTGTTTTTTTTAAAATTGAGTTTGCTTTTTAATATGCATTAAAAATAAACTTTTGATAAAGTTTTGAAATTAAATAAAAGAAAAAAAGCTTCTAATTTACAGTTAATTCGACAACTCGCGTTCAAAGTGTTGTATTAAAAGGTGTTAAATCCACAGGATATATTGCTTCTTCGGGAGTGCCGCAAGGGTCTATTATAGGCCCTTTATTATTTAATATATTTATCAATGACATCGTAAATAATATACAATCCAACTGTCTCTTATATGCTGACGATCTGAAAGTATATAAGAAAATTAGATCTCATAACGATATTGTCACATTGCAATCAGATATACATGAAATCGAAGAGTGGTGTACACAGAATAACATGAAATTAAATGCAGATAAATGTAAAGTTGTTTGTTTTAGTAGAAAAATGTCTTCTTTTGTTCCTTCGTATATCTTGGACGCATTACCACTTGAAATTGTGGACGTTATTAAAGACTTTGGTGTACTCCTTGACAGTAAGCTGTCATTTCATATGCATATTGATTTTATTACCTCTAAAACTAGGAAATTATTGGGCTGCTTAAAACGGTGGACAGCAGACTTTAAGGATATAAGAGCCATTTTAATATTATATAATTCATTAGTTCGATCGAACCTTGAATATAATTCTATTATTTGGTGTCCTTATTATAATATACATATTACTAGACTTGAGGCTGTTCAAGATAATTTTTTAAAATATATAAAATTTAAATTGCATAAAAATAATGTTCATTTACCTGATACAAATGTTGTAGCTCGTTATATATCGCTCTCTTCACTTGAAAATCGGAGAAATTTTCAAAAAATTTATTTTATATTTAAGATCATTAACGGTGCTTTAGATGCGCCTGACCTGTTAGGCAAAATTTATTTTAAAGTACCTACATGTAATATTCGTTATCCTGAGCTTTTAAATGTGCCGTTTCATAAATGTAACTACTCTTATAATTCACCATTGAATAGTGCTCTTTTGCTAGTAAATAAGTATTGTCATGTCTTAAACTTTACAGGTGTTTCTATTACCAAATTTAAAATGGAATCCAGAACTATTCTTAATTGTTAAATGTTAAAATGTAATCACTTCTTACTGTACTTTATTATTTTTACTATTGTTACCTTATGTCTTATTCTTTTGTATCCATGTATATTGCTTATTGCTTATTGGCGTAAATAAATTATTATTATTATTATTATTATTATTATTATTATTATTAACGCTCTTTTTTTAATGCTATTACGGATTTATGAATTTTATATTTGTTCAAAACTTTAAATAAAACAGTAACATACAGTGTTATTAATAATTGATAACGAAAGATTTATGCAACCAATCTTACATTTTTTTATGAAACTTTGATAAAATTTAATTTAAAAATGTTTTTGCTATCGTAGTTACTGTATATCATTTTATGTTAATTTGACAAATTGAGTCAAAATGTTCACCGATAACAAGAAGACTGATATGATCTTGATATATGGAGAGTGAAGAAAAAACTCCTCAGCTGCAGTAAGACTTTATGCAGAAAGATATCCCCATCGAGTGGTACCATCTGACAATATTCTTTGAAGACTTGAAGCAAAATTGCGTCAAGGCTGCTCTCCCTTAAAAAAGCCACGAAACAAAACTGCGACCGAAGAAAATAATAAGATTGCTGTAATATTGGGCAAAGTGCTGTGGCACAAAAATTAGGAATTAGCCAAAGTTGTGTTTCTAGAATAATACGCGCTAATAAATTTCATCCCTACCATGTTGCACTGATACAAGAGCTAGAAATAATAGATTATCCGAAAAGACCAATTATTATTAAGTAGTCACTCAATTTGACAAGTTATAAAAAAACTGACAAAAATCAATAATCTTTGCGTAACTTTAATTTAATATTTTTCCTTAAATAAAAATTTTATCAAAAAAGCTGCTTAATATGTAAGTTTTGTTGCATATGAATTTGTCATTATTTGTGAATAACATAGTACATCTAAAATAAAATAATTATATGCAAATCTCTTATTAATAATTATTAATTTTAATAGTTATAGGCAAATATTATAACAGATAATAGGTACCTACGTCAAAAATATGTAAATTTTAAGACACAGCCGCAAAAGTTAAATGAAGAAAGCGCAGATTCTGTCAGTTTGACCTATTATTTGTCAATACAATTAAGTTCAGGAATGCTAATCGTATGTTTCAAATTCTCAAACACTTTGTCAACTGTTTATAAAAAAAAATCGATTTAATTTCTTGTTTTGTTTAAATTATAATCGTTTGATAATAATTGTCTTGCTTAATATCAAAGGCTTAGCAAATCCCTCATCCTCCATTTCCGTTATTTTTTAGTCTCAGGGTACTTTGCAAGCACAAACTAATTAATTGAAACAAAAATCAAGACGCTTTAAGTCAAAAAATACAAAAAATGTTGTTTGTCAAAAACTAAAAATTGTCGTAATTTTTTTATTATTTTCTTAAAGGATAACATTTTACCTTAAGTTTATCCTGATGTTTCTACATCAAATTCTACATCAGTAGGTAGGTGGATAAGAGAATATATTATGTATGTATAGAAAATGTAATAAACAGGTATTTGTAGACGCTGTTTATAGCAATGATGCGGTTCAACTTAAAGTTTATCAATATTAGGACATAATAAGCTTTTCTCAGCAATCAGAAGGAGTTAACTTAGTAAAAATTATAAATCATTGAGACTTGTAACAATGGCAATAACAATGGCATAAACAAAAACAAATCTCTTATTTTTAGTTTCCGTTATTTTAGTCTCAGGGTGCTTTGCAAGCACAAACTAATTAATTGAAACTAAAAACAAGACGCTTTAAGTCAAAAAATTCATAAATTTGTTGTTTGTCAAAAACTAAAAATTGTAGTGAATTTCTCATTATCCTCTTATAACATTTTATTTTAAATTTATTCTGATATTATAAATTTCTACATCAGGAGGTAGGTAAATAAAAGCATTTATTATGTATGTATAGAAAATGTAATAAATAGTTATTTGTAGACGCTGTTTATGGCTATGATGCGGTTCAACTTAAAGTTTATCAATATTAGGACATAATAAGCTTTTCTCAACAATCAGAAGGAGTTAATTTAGCAAATCAATTAGTTGAGGAAATACAATCGGTGAATATTTTTTTAAATACGATCGGCGAAGATGCTAGCTTGTTTTTCGTTCTAGATGAAAGAGATAGAAGGGCATAACGTCTATTCAACTTTTATTTTTATCTTTATAAAAGATAAGCGGTTTTCTTCCAGCGCTGGTAAGTTTATCTGAGTCATAATGAGTATATAATAAAAAATTGGATCATACACAACTGCTAAAATGAATATACAAGTATATGTATATATTTTTTAAAACAATTGAAAATTTTAAACTCATAAGATGTAAGTTTTGTAGTTATGAGAAAGGCTCTAATCATTTAACCATCACTCTTAATACGTGTTCGGTACAGCCATTAACTACATATGTATATTCGACGTATATATCATAGAAGAGCATAGTTATACGCAAAACTTTTTATGTAAAGTCGTTGCAATAGGGCTATATATATATATTTACATCCCTCGCACAATGCTGCGTCCTTTCATGAAACACACGTTACTGCGTCCACCAGAAGGAGCCATATATATCAAAGTTTAAAAATAAATCTTGGTGAATATTTTAATTGCGATCTCAGATATCGGTTCCGTTTTAAAATAGACCTTATAGATCAAAGTTTTCATTATTGGCATAATACTGCGTCCGCATGACATTGCGTCCGTGTATATAGACTTTCATAGTGCGCACTATACTGCGTCCTCGTGTATATTTCCTTTCATTTTATAACACATGTGGCGTCCGCAACGTTGCCATATTTCCAGTAAATTTTATATTTGTCAAAATAATGAAAAGTAAAAATACAAATGCATTTTTGTTAGTTGCGCCAGTTTTGCGTATATCTTAAAGCTTTTTCCGATTTAGACCGATTTACTTAAAGCTTTTTAACGTTCCATAAGTTCTAGAGGTTAAAAGGAACATAAAATATCCAACCGCTTAATTTTTCTAAAATTTGTTATTAACAAAATTACCATACAAAAAATTTATTTCTAAAATTAAAATATCAAAAAATATATGACGTAATTATTTCAAAATAAGTATTACAAAGTTTTAGAAGTTGCTTATTATAATTTTTAAGTCAAAATTAGAAAATTGTTGATATTTTAAAAATCTCACGTAATTATATACTTATTTGTTGATTGTTCTAGCAATTTATTTGACCTATAAAACAGATGGAAAATGATTTCGAACAAAAATTTACTGTCCTGTTTTCTACATTAATTGATCAAAAATATCTAACAAAATCAATCTGCAAAATTTATTATTGAAAAAAATTTTAGACTTTGATTAAAACCCATTTTTATATTATTTATCAAATATTTTAGTCTAATTTATGACTTGATAAGTTAGAGTAGTAATATATCCAATAGGGACATCCTAAGAATTGAAATAGATTTATAATCTGGCAATTAGTTACCAGCTAACTTAGCTTTTCAATCTTCACAATAGACTTGTTCCGTTTTTATGACGAATGCCATAAATTTCAAGAAACACCTTTTCTTCTCTTGATGTAGTTTTTTTTAGTAAAATTTGCGACACTTTTAAAAATTATGAGAAAGTTAGTGCTTCAATATTAAAATATTAATTAAAAACGAGCGACACAAAATTCAATTAACCACTTGGTGCATTACAATAAAAAAATACACATGTACCCAAAAATTGTTAACGTTAATTTATATTACATAATGAGAAAAAGTAAAAAAAAACCGTACGAAAAATCGTTAACGTTAATTTATAATCAAATAAGCAAAAGTAAAAAAAGAAACCGTACAAGTAAACAATTTGAAACTTGGGAAAAATTTTCTTCTATTTGCTATAATATTAGCTACAATTATTTTGAGAATTTTTGCTTAATTAGAAATATCTGTTTTTGGGGTGCGGTTAAAACTTGAGTGACCCGGTATATGTATAGTCGGACTATTTTTAGCAAGAGTTTCTAAAGCATCAAATTAATTAAAAAATTGGTTAAAATATTTTTAATAAAAATTTTCTCGTTGTAAACAGTACATTACAATTTGTTTCTATAGAAACTACTTTTTTTATGTAGCAATAGCAATCAAATCAATAATACTTAATGCGTTTTGTGCAAAATAAGTAAAATTTCTAAAATTATTATTACAACTAAAGTCAATTTTGTAGTAACTTTGGATCGTATACAATACAAATGTGTAAAATATTACGTTTTTGGAATATGAAACAAACAAAAATGCACATAATAATTTTGAATTATTAGTTTTTTTTCAAATTTCTAAGATAAATTTTGTTTATAGTGAGATTTAATTAAAACTGAATAAAACGACTATCCTGTTTCTTGATGCCTAAAAAGCATTCAGAAAACTTGTCTTTCAATAATGCTAGTTATTTATATGTTAGTGCTGGTTGTCAGAAATGTTATAATTGTTATATTATGTAAAGAACAAAGAAAAACTGAACACGAAAAGCAAGGAACAAAATGAAACTGAAAATTACGTACAACAAAAAAATTATTTGCAATGAAAAAATCTTGTAAACACACACTCAAAAAAAAATTAAAATAATTTATTTTTTTGTAATACTATCTATAGTTACAGTGTATCAAGTTCTGATATCCATTTACTTCTACATTTTCTTTTATCAAAAATCTCATAACATCTGTTAACATTTCTCATAAAATCTTATATATATAATATATAATATACTATATAATATAATATACTACTATATATAATATATATAGTTATATATATAATTATATTATATATCATTAACACCCTTATCACTTTTAAAAAATATTCCAATTATTGTTTCAGTCAATAAAAGTCAATTCATTGATCTCATAATTTCATAAATATTTCCAACTCCGATAGACAAACTAGTCAGCTAATTCTTTTTGCGAATCTTTAGTGCACACGCGCACTGCACACGAACAGTGTTGTCACGTGAACAGTACGCGGTAAGGTGCATATGGTAAAAACAAATATACAGAACAGACGCAGCATCATCTGAATAATGAAAGAAATATATTCATTTGGTGTATATTTAAAAAATTCGCAGCGCCATCTAGGCTAAATTGAGAGAACTAAATTATTCAGTTCTTTTTCATCATATGCACCTTATGGCGTCCCACTGAAACTTTGGTTTTATCTTTTTCTTTTTATTTAGAATCGATTAGTGTGGAAAAGATTTACTGCGTCCGTATACGGACGCAGTAAGGTCGTGAACGCAGCATTGTATGTGATTTTGCAATATACGGACGCAGCAACATGCTAAGGATAAATATATCATAGAAGAGCATAGTTATACGCAAAACTTTTTATGTAAAGTCGTTGCAATAGGGCTAGTCAGTGACCTCATATTGTGATTTTTTAGTAACTAGCTGTACGTGTATTCTTATATCAGAAAAGTACTTTACCATAGCTATCCTAATTTTTTTATAAATAAAAATTTTAATATCGCACTTTAAGCAAAGAACAAGCACAATCAAATAATGAAATCTGTAATAGAAGTAAGAAATAAGTTACTCTTTCCCTTGCTTTAAGCTGTAAATGCGATAAAAACTTATAAATTAACTTATAGTTATTGACACATTTGACAGCCAAATTTGAAGTTTAAAAAATGTGGCATTCAAAAATGTGGGATTTTTTTTTATCTCATCCAGTTAGTTATCACTAGTTAAAAAGGGATGAAAGACTGACCTGGGGGTAATGCCCGTACTATAGTACAAATATATTTTAACATTACATTAACTGCAGGGTACGAACACAGATAAAAAAATTAAAAGAAAAATTTAAAATTGTTTAAAACATTTATAATTTAGTTGCATCTTATTCCGTTCAAATAATAAATGTTTGAAAATTGACTTGTATAATAACAAAGACTTAACAAATTTCTCATTTTCAGTTTACGTTATTTTAGTCTTATTTGCAAGCACAAACCAATTAATTGAAGCAAAAAACAAAACGCTTTAAATCAAAAAATAAATAAATTTGTCAAAAACTAAAAATTGTCGTGAATTTTTCATCATTCTTTTATTAGAGGACAACATATTATCTTAAATTTATCGTGATGTTATAAGTTTCTACATCAGTAAGTAGGCAGATAAGAATTTATTGTATATAGAAAATAAAATAAGTATTTGTATACGACGTTTATGACTATGATGCATTTCAACCTAAAGTTTATTAACTATTACCACATAATGTTTTTATCTAGGCAATCAGAAGGAGCAAACTTTCGTAAACCAATTAGTTGAAGAAATGCAGCCGTAGAATATTTCCCAAAAATACGATCGGCAAAGAATCCAAATGTTTAGTTTTAATCACAATAGTAGGAACTGGATAGCTAACAAAATAAACAAACATCAAAAATAAGGTAGAGATAATGAACGAGGTGAAGGCAAAGAAGACTTACAAAGGTAAGTAATTTAATCTAAAAAAGAGTTTTTTTTAAAGCACCATAACTTAGCTAAAAATTGCTAAAAACAATAATATACGAGTATATATTTTTTCTCTAAAAAAATTGTAAATTTTAAACTCATTATAAAATGCAAGTTTGGTCATATTCGATGCATACATCATACAACGAAGCATATAAGTAGGATATTTTAAAATTACATTACCTGCAAGACTACGATCACAGATAAAAAAAAACAAAAATTTAAAAAACTAAAATTTCCTTTCGTTCAAATTATAAATCTTTCAGACTTGTCTTGTTTAATTACAAAGGCTTAACAAATTTTTCATTCTCAGTTTTCGTTATTTTAGTCTCAGGATGCTTTGCAAGCACAAACTAATTAATTGAAGCAAAAATCAAAACGCTTTAAGTCAAAAAATACAAAAAATATTCTTTGTCAAAAACCAAAAATTATCGTGAATTTCTCACCATCCTCTCTCTAGAGGATAACATTTTAACTTAAATTTATTGTAATGTTATAATTTTCAACATCAGTAAGTAGGTAGATAAGAATATATTATATATGGGAGATGCATAAATAGGGATTTGTAGATGCTGTTTATGGCTATGCTGCAGTTCAACCTAAAGTTTATCAATATTAGGACATAACAAGTTTTTCTAATCAATCAGAAGGAGCTAACTGTAATAAATCAATTAGTTGAGGAAAAACAATTAAAAATTTTTTTTCAAGAATACGATCGGCAAGAGACTCATATGTTTGGCCTGAGTCACAATGGAAAAGCGAGTAAAGTTTTATCATTACTTCAAAATCATCTTTGTTTATTTCTTAGAGGATCACATTTTATCTTAAATTTAGCGTGATGTTATAACTTTCTACATCGGTAGGTAAGTAGATAAGACTTTATTATGTATAGGAAATAAAATATATGAGTACCTACATATTTGCAGACGATGTTTATGGCTATTGTTTGGTACCAACGTTACCACCCACACCCTAAAGAGACTCCCCACTCCTCTCACCACCCTGAGAGGAGGAGAGCCACCCTGGAACAGAGAGTTCAAGTGAAGTCGAGAAAGAGTAGTGTGTCTAGAAAGACGTCGACAAGACGCCGAATGTAGTTTCATCAACTGTTAGCAAAATAAAGTATTAAAAAACTAGCACGCTTATTCACTTCCAAACAGCTATGATAGAGTTTAACCTAAAGTTCATCAATTATTACCACATAATGTGTTTTTCTAAGCATTCAGAAGAGACTAACGTTATTAAATCAATTAGTTGAAGAAATGCAGTCGTAGAATAATACTTCCCAAAAATACGATCGTCAAAGAATTCAAATGATTAGTTTTAATTACAATGGAAGAAAATGGAAAACTAACAGAATAAACAAACATCAAATGTAAGGTAAAGATAACAAACGAGATAAAGGCAAAGAGGTAACATAAAAGTAAGTAAAATAATTTAAAAAAAGGATTCTTTTCAGAGAGTAAATAAAATTGTTTCTTTACATTAAAAAACGAATTGGTGTGAACTTCTATAGAAATGAATTTTATGCACTAAAAAGCTTGCTCTAGACCTTATTATCTTCGTTTAGTACTAATTTAATAATAATTTGGTCATTATCCAATAGTAATGTTTTTGCTCTTAATAGAAGCTTTTGACTGCAATAATTACTGCAAGAGTCATTAAAAAAATAAGTTTTTTGCCAAAATTGTATAACAGTTTTAAGTATTTTTTTGTTTCATGTTTTGCATACGCCAAAAAATAAATTTTTGATAAAGTTTCAAAAATAAATTCAATGTGATTGGTTTCACTCGAAATTTTTTGATCAAGTGTATCAAGTTTTGTGTGATACTTTTTCGATTTTGTAAAATAAAAAACGCTATTAAATAACGAAAGTAGATAAAACTATTATTCTTATTTTTGGTTTAGTTGATGTTTATAACATAAGTTGTTGTGTAATGGCTGCAGCATTAGGTTTTGGTAAATTCTCAGGACTTTCGTTTGTACGTTTAGAGGTTGTTATTTTTGAGTTAAGTTAATTATTCCGTTTTAGCTAAAGTCGTTAATGTAAGTTGAGAAGTAGAAATTTTTCTGCCATCAAGTTTTGGCAATTTATTATCGGGAGCATTTTTTCCTGCTTTTTTACACCGTCATAAAGTTAAACAAATTGCTAATATTTTTATTTTTTTATTAAAAAGAATAAAGGAAAATCATACCTAAAACTACTACAGCAATATACTACCATATAACATTGGATTTTTACCACAAATTGGCTCTGTAAAGTCTTATGAACCTACATAAATAACCAACAATTGTTAAAAACCTCACTTCTTTTTAAGGGAACTATTGTTATATATTTTGGGCAACTAATCGAAAAGAAAAAGTTTTTTCAATTAGCAAAGTTTTTTATACACTTCCAGCTAGTACAAGCCTTGATTAGATTAAGCCTTAAATGACGTCATTTATTAGCTGCGGATCAATGTGAGTTATCAGTCCATATTTTCGATTTGATATTTGTAGTTTGGTAGAATTGTTTAATAAGGATGACTGAAGATTTTACTTATAACTATCAGGATCTACAAACGGAGTAACTATGTAATAATCATTGTTTCCCGTAGGGGAGAGGTGTAAAATTGCAGCACCTTTTACTAATTAACTGAGTTTTAGTGTATTATATGCAATTTACTAAATTCTTTGAGTTGTGTCAATAAATGTTCAGTAATAAATTTGATACGTATTAAACAATAATAACAACGATTTATTAAGAAATAATAATCAGTTTTTAACCAATTTTTCAAGCACTGCTATAATTTCAATTCAGCTTCTGTTTTTCTTGAAGCAATTTATTTTTTTTCAAATCAAGCAAATTGAGCACACTTTTTATAAAACTGTCCCGGTTTTAGGCCCCCTTAAAAGGCGTTTTTGTCTTTATTATATCCAGCCATTCGCATTTTATTGGTTATTTTTTCTCCTAGTATACAGTCATCTTTCAGGGTTGTGAAGTCTACAGAAGTTTGGAAGCAGCTATTAGGTTTACTTTGACCTGGATTCAACAATTTGTAGTTGTTGGATCCAGGGGATATTCTGGCGATTATAATTGCCATTATTAATTCTTAAAATTACTTTTTTTTTGTGAAAATTTACTAATAAGTAGGCTCTTGTTTCCTTGACATATTTACTGTCAGTGTCGTTTTTAATAAAAAATTTCGGCAGTTATTTTTTTCAAAATTACAAGTTCTTGGTTCTTATTTAAATGGTAAAAACTTTTTAATACACTTGCTTTATTAATTAGACATTTTATTACAGTATAAATTTAAATTTTTTTATTCCTGACAACAGTAATTTTTTTTATTGAAGAGTATGAAGAAACACACCCTAAACTTCTCCAGCATATAAAAGCATAATAATATATGTCTTCCAAGCATAGAATTGGGCACTATGTAGACAGACGTAACATCACAAAACGTTCTTCTAAGTTTTTTGAGATTTTCTATCACTCCGTTGAAGACCAAAGTAGATAAACTACCTTGTTTAAAGACCAACTCCAGAGTTCTTTAGAATCAATATTTCGAAATTATTAACGTCAAAAATTTCTAAAACGTATTTTTAGAAAGTCTTCGTCTTCTATAATTCTTTTTGCCGACAGCTTATATTTTATCATTTTCCTCTAAAGTAATGATACGTTGTTCAGCGAAAACAATTATGTTTTTTTTTTTGGAAAATCTTGTTCCTATGAATTCAATCCTAACTGGTTTTAATTGTTAAATCCACAAACATAAACATTATCATTTCCTGCCATTCTTTCAATTTTGCAATAAGGACCGGCCCAAATATTGTCAAAATGTAATCGTAAACTTGGTTTTAGACTGATAATTGTAGGTTGTAGCAATTTTGCTATTTGTGTTTTTATTATCCTACTTTTTCTATTCCTACTACAACCGCGTTCACTTGTTCTTTGTAACGGTCTTGTTAAGCACACTCACAAATGTAAATGCAACTTTTCCATGATTTTTTAAAAATACAATTTCACCAACTTTTGAGGCAATTTTAATCACATGCTCATCTCGGATAATTTTATAAGGTAATTTTTCAATTCCTTTCAAAGTTAAATTCAGATTTCTATATGAAATACAAAAACTGCACTAAACAAATACTTTTCAACCACAAAACAAGGCCGCTGAATAGAAATGTCTAGTCAAAGATTGGATAACTTTTCCAGGTAACTCTGCTTTACCAAGAGTTGATTTTGCAATCTTTATTCATTTTGGTAACCAGTTTAAGTGCTTTTTTATCATTAGATTCTAGTTGCTTCTCCATTACTGAAAATAACTAAATAACTATCTTCTATACCTCATCTAAGGTTTTGATTGACATCTACGAAGAATAATATGGTCCCAGAAAGTTTACACCAATTTTTTGAACATTGTAAAGAGAAGTGCTTGACGAAACCTTGTTGGCTTAACAAGCATTGCATATACAAAAATTGCTACTTCTTCCCATTATGCGGATCATTTCAAAAAATAGGCTAGTTTTAAAATTTGAAACTTTTGGAAGGATCTCATAAGAGAAGAAAAATTTTAAAAGATTATCATCTTGGCACCAGTAATATTGAGGTAAGTATTATCTTAACAATTGCAGATTATTGCACATTGAAATATTGCCGATTTGCTTCATTTGAATAAATTATTTGGTTAATTTAATTTATATAAAAAATATTACATTAAACCAGTAATATTAAGACTTGTTTGGTTCACAACTAATAACAACATATTCTAATATTCAGATTTTGTTAAACAAACCGTTGTGTTTCTTTTGTGTACTTTCAACACGTTATTTCAAAATTACAATTTATAAACTAAACATTAATGGTAGGTAAATGACGTCGTTTTTGGATAACTGAAATAAGTCTTACTAAACCCAAATAAAAACAAAATTTACATTAGATAAAGTAAAATAACCAGAAAATACTCGTGAAAGAAATCATTTTGTTACTGGAGTTAGTAATTGTTGTGACTTGGTTTTGGACCAGACGTTTTGAAAAAAATGTAGATTTGCTTTAGTGAAAACAAGACACTAAATTGTAAACATTTGTGCTACTATGTCTTTAACCAAAGAAGTTAAAACTTTGACTTTTAGTTGTTGTGATAAAAGCCCAGTTGGACAGATTACCAAAGGAAGAGAAGATACGGACTCAACTTCTTGTAAAGTCGATTTACCTGAAGAAGTTAATCAAACTTTAGCTAGCAATTACTATTTAACTGCTTTGTTTGGTGATGAAAGGGTCGTTGCTTAGAGCAGTATTTGCGATTCACATGAAAATGTAAATTTAACTTTGGAAAAAAAAATGGAAAATTGCTTTACAAATTTATCCAAGATGTTCATGTGTTTAAAATTTCGTCAGAAGTTGGTTATATTGCATTTTTAACAAATTATATGGAAAAGTGTATTTGCACTTGTGAATGTGCTGAACAAAACCTTAGAGAGAACAAGTAAACGCGGTTGAATTAGAAATGCAAAAAGTGGAATAAGAAAAAAACAAATAGCAAAATTCTTACAATTTATTATTATCAGACTGAAATCAAGCTTATGATTACACTTTGAAAATATTTGGGACGACACTTAGTGCACTAATTGCAAGAATGTCAAAAAAGATGATGTTTTTGTCTTTGGACTGAACAAGTAAAACTAGTTAGGCTTAAATGAATTAGATCAAAACTTTCCAAAAAAAATTTTCAATATAAGAAAACATGATTACTTTAGCTGAACATCATATTATTGTTTTAGAAAAAAATTGTAAAACATAAGCTGTTGGTAGCAGGAAATATAAAAGAAGAACAATAATATCAAACAAGTTTAAAACAGTAAATACCTACTTATTTTAAACTATTGGCGTTAACTGAGGTTTTTTAGGTAAAAAAATTTGTTTGAAATCACATTGTCGTTACATCTCCTTTGTGATAGACCTCCGTAGTCAAAACAAAAATTTGCTTTTCTAAATTTTGAGTTTTGACAACTAACACATTAAACTAACGGTATGTTAAAAATATACTTCTCTTTACACTATTCCTTTTCCTTATGCACTTGTTCTTTTTTAGTTGCTGTAAAATCGGAGAGTAAAAATTGCAAAATGCTTCATTATCATTAAGATCATGCTAAGCACCTTTAGAATGGACAAGAGAGGGTGATATTTGTTTCCATCGTAAATCTGGAGTATTAGAGAAAATCTTGCAAGGATCAACGTACAACGAAGAGAGTCTACCATGTATTGAAGATGACGATAAAAAGAAGAAGAAAACATATAACATCTTGTTTTAGTGTTTTGTCTTTCTCAAAATGGAGCGAAAAATTTGGTTACACTCATCACGTTCACCTCGAACGTTTTTCTTCACGGGAAAAAAATAAATAAAAATGTTAAATAAATAAACAATTACACGTCATTATGTATTTTTTATATTCCTTAGTTTGTTCCCATATTTTGCAAAAATTTTTGGTTGTATTAAAAAGAAATTAAATTTTTTTAATTGTAAAAAACAGAAACAAACTGATTTTTTGATGTTTAATTTATTCGAGTTTAATGGGCTAATTTCAAGTTGAGGGACTACCGGTAGTATGGCAAATTTTAGTACTTTTTCGTAGCAACAATTTCGTAGACAATCCCAAATTTTATTAATTTTTTATAGATACAAAAATACTACCCGTATTATTTCGACTTTAAATTGGCGCATTATATACTATTTTAAAGTACCCAAAAAACCCTACTGTTATACAATTAATTATCCAAAAAAATTCAGCAGTGGCACCTTTAAAAAAAAAAGTAGTTATCATATGTATAAATATGTATTAAATGCAGTCAAATTTATAACTGTCAGTGGTAAAAAACTACTACAGGATAACTGCAAAAAACTATCTTTATAACATCACACCCATTTTGAAAGCCATACTGGCCATACTTTATAATGAAATCTTTAGTTTGCTTTTAACAAACTGTTTTAACCTATTCTTAATGAAAGAATTTAAGATGCTAATCGTTTCTAAAAATAAAATAGTTTCAAAAATTTTGAAAAAGTTAAGACTGAAAAGTTTTATTCAATGCAATTTCATCAGAAAACAGATAGTGACAAATTAATAAAAGGGTGTCTTTATTTTTTTGCAAATTTTAAATATTTTGATAAAGAATCTTTATGATCATAAGAAAAACGACTAATAACAAAAAAAAACTGTAAAGTAGAAAAGACAATATCAGAATGGGAAGTAGACTGGCCCGGTAGTGTTTCCACACAGATTTCTTGAACATGTTCTGAAAAAAGTACAGTTATTCGCGAAAGAGTTTCTTCTGAAAAAATTTGAGCCGCAACCTAAAACACTAATAGGATAGATTACTAGATACCATTTTTAATTTTATTTAAATCAGTGATCAAAATAAGTTGGACGTTGTATGACAGTGACATAAAACCATCAAAAGTGACAAGAATAAAGTAAATCCCGTAAATGTGTAATTAAAAAAAAACTAACACAGCAAATTATTAACACCACACATTGACTAAAAAAACATTTTGAAAAGGCGCTTCACAGATCTACCTCGAATTTTTTTGTGCATAATACTGGCAATTATGTGGCAATTGTGACGTTTCACACCTTCAATATTGCTAAACCTGACTTCATCACTAAATAAAATGAAATCTAAAAAGTTTGGATCAGCAGCAATTATTAGTTGAATAAACTTTTTAGAAAATCTGTGGGTTTTAGTTCTTTATTTCTTGAACTAGTACTACATGGTAGGGGTAAAATTTATTTATACGAAAGATTCGACAAACCGCGATGACTAGCTAATACCAATTTGTCTAGCCAGTACGGTTTGACGTATGTGAGGGTTTTCATCAAATGCTTGAAGTATTGCATTTTCATTATTTCGAGTAGTAGCAGTTCTTTGACGGATTCTATGTACTGAAGGTCAGTGTTGACGTAACTTGGCTTCCAATTTTCTAAAGGCTTCAGATTTCAGGAACCAGATGGAAGCGGTTTGGGTACCGCTGAAAATACAGAACAGCAGCAGCCGCTGAATTTTTTTTTGGTATTTTTCATAGATAAGAATTATATTTATTTTCTGTTTATCTGTGTAATAAGGCATTACGAATATAAGGTTCGATACTTTTCCAGTTCGAAATTGTTTAAAATACAAATTGACATAATATGTGATATAACAAATATTCAAAGTACTCTGAGTTTTAAATTGAATATCTTTTTAGTCAGAAAGTTAGAGACCTTTGTAAGTTGTATTGTGAATTGCGGCTCAAATTTTGGCAAAAGTAACTTTTTTCTGAACAACGCTGTATTTCTAGCTCCGATATACAGTCATCACCGAGGAACATATGAAATAGCACATTAAAAAAATGTTTCTTTAAATGTTTTTTGTAACTGTATCTATTTAAAACAGAAGAACCAAAAATTAAAGTTGGGAAAAAAGCGCTGTTAAATAAGCCGTGTATCGGTTGAGAGGCTAAACATCCAAAAAAAATAAGTAAAAATAACTTACTTTGTACTTTAGTAGGAGTGCTTATATTACAAAAAGCTAAATTAACAGAGTCTTTCTTAATTTTTATATAGTACAAAATCAAATTTCTTTTCATAGAGGGAAAATCCGCCTCTTTTCTTTTCTCTTTTTAACAATTACTACGTAATCTCAATTAAAAATGCTAAAAGTGATAACAATTTGTTGATTTTGTAGAGTAGACAAAACAACGAGATATTTTTCCATAGTTACAGTTGTTTGTTGATTCACTTTTAATACGTAGCTAATTCTTTTAACACTGAGTGCGAAAAAGTGACACTTGTATTGTAACACTCCATGGCAACATTAAAAAGCCTACTTTTAGTGGTAGTTGTAAAAAAAAAATTCTACTTAGCGTTGTTACGTCTAGTCACATTTCAACGTTTATGTCAGCGTTAAGATTATAATAATTGTATTCTAATAAATTTTATTGCACTTGATGACTCGTATTCCTCACCAAGGTGTTTGTGTGTGTGTGTGTGTCGCAATTAACCTATAAAATATTTTAAAATTGGGCGGACAAGCGGCGGTAGACAAGTGACAAACTTCAGCTTTCTATTTAAGGTTAGAACAGCTTTAAAATGAAACAGCTTTTAGTTTTTACTTTGACGATTTACAACCTCCATAGCGTTTGATAATTTACAAGTTATTTGCTAGATGAGTGTATAGCACTGCTTGGTCTGAAATAACGATAAAAGGAATCGCTGAGAATAGCAATTAGTGTAGTTATTTAGGAATAATATTACAAAGTTTTTGGAGATTTTTATTACTGTGTTAATGCCAATTGAAGTATTCTATCAATAACCGATACAGGAGGTAAAAAAGAATCATTTGTGAGTTACCTACACAGAATTTTAGACAAATTTGAAAACACTTCAAAGTTCAAAAAACTTTGACACTTAATGACATTTATTACCAACTATCTCGTGTTAACGCAAACGTTCCTAAAAAATGAAAAATTAACTTTTTTACTTAAAAATACCGTAATACGCGCAAAGTAGAAAAAATACCATAAAGATCTTGTTTCTAAAGTCATTGTTGCACTAATTTTTTATAAAAACTCGCGCTTTGCGCTCGTTTTATAAACTTGAATTCATTCTACAAAGTTGACTTTTCAAAACGCGTTCTTTAATATACTATTATGCTACAATATTAAAGGTTACATAAAATACGCTATCAAGTAGGTATCTATCAAATTAAAATAAATTCTATAGAAAATATATTTAATAAAAACCAGGCAAGAAACAATTTTATATCAGGTCCCTTCTGTCTCTATGTAATAAAAACAACAAAAACTTAGTTCGATATTTGGCTTAACCGAATAAATAGATAAAGGACCAAAAAATGAAATGACTTATGACTAGTAAAATATAAATAGAAGATGACTTTTTGTCTTTAGTGTTTTTATATTATTAGAAACGCATCACAGTTTAGGCTCGTGAATAGGGAATTAACGGTTCTTTAAATTTTTTTATTATTTTTTTTGAAGTTTGAACTATGTTTAGCTACACGGTTTTTCAAATTTTCATCATACTTAAAAACGCACACTGAACTGTTGCACATAGAAGTATGCACATTAACACTTCCATTCAGCTCTCGTCAACGCAAAACAACAAATGAAATGAACAGTTTATCAATTTGCATGATTACAAGAGATGTTCTAAGCCATAGTATGTTTACACAGCTTAAAGAACGAGACTATGAAGTCAGAAAGTCTTTGGTTAGAACATTAAGTATCATATCGAAGATAGAATGTAGGGATGTGAAATTTTAAACCAGACCAGACATATTGTCTTTATGAATAAATGTTTTAGACTATAAATGTTTCAAACCTAATTTAATAGTAAAAAGTGCACAAAAATACTTTGTTTCCTCAGCGGCTTCAGTCATTCCTACATACAACTCTGTCACTATCCTAGCGATGATTATTTCTTAAAATTGCTATTTTTCGTGAATATATAATAATGACTAAGCAAGCTGTGGTTTATTTGACATATTCACTGTCGTCAGTGTCATTTTTAATAAAGAATTGCGGCAGCTATTTTTTTTTCAAAATTACGTAATTGTACAAATTAAAGAACTTTTTAAGTTCTTGGTTTCATTTAGATGATAAAACTTCTTAATATATTTACTCTCTTAATTGCACATTCTATTTCAGTTTAAATATAAATTTATTCATTTCTGACAACAGCAATGAGAAAAGTACAGCCAACAACACTAATCCAGTATTGCTGGTATTTTCCTCGTTAGTGAAGAGTGAAAAGAATCATCCACAAGACTACTACAGCATATAAAAGCATAACAATACATGTCTTCCAAGCATAGAGTTGGGCACTATGCAGACAGATGTAACATCACAAGACGTGCTTCTAAGTTTTTGGGGGTTTTCTATCACTTCGTTGAAGACCAAAGTTTTTATATCTTCAAATACAAAGCTGATAAACAATATGTTTGCATCACAAATGGTAAAGATAATTTGTCAATTTCACATTTGTCAAAAGACCATAAAATAAAAAAAACTACAAACCCATCTTTCACGTTTTTTATACAAAAATTTAAATTATTCTGCAGCAAATACAAAAATCCTGCTACAAGAACAAATAGGACTAGCAGGCGAGAGTTCCAAAGTATGTTAGACAACAAGGTATACAAATTTTAGTATCAGTTCTTGCGGGAAACCATTTGGTCACTGATAAGAATCTAGTCTATAGTAGTTTCTTGATGGAAAATAAATAAAATTTTAAGCTGTCTCAAAGCCAAACATTTGAGTCCAAATTGAACATTTACTTTTACAAAAACTGATTAGCTCTTGACATAGCTTTTGAAGAGCTGGTGTCTCTGTTGAAAATCCAGTTCACTGTATGTCCATAGTGTTAGTTTTCTCGGGCATGCCTTTTGGTGGAAAATGAATAAAATTAGGGGCTGTATTACGACCCAATATTTTACGGTTCTGAGTATGGCTTTTATACACAAGCTTCTTTTTATACCTTTGAGTAACATTTTTTTATTGAGTTGTAATGCAGGGATTAGTAAAAATGTCTTGGTTTGTATCTTGATTATTTTTATAAAAATAGCCCAAGCCACATCAAAAATAGTTTCTGATTTTTATGTCTATACTTTTGTTGCCCACAAATATTCAGTTATAATACAACAAGTAGTCAAAGTTATGTCAAAAATTTTTGGTGGTACGACGAATAGTCTTTCGTTTAGTAAGAACATCATCAACGAAGCACGAATGGCATTCCCAAGCTTAATGATCATACTTCTGACACTTTTGAACAGCTACTTTTGATTTAAATATTTGTCAAGGAAAAAACCACTCTTTTGTTAACTACTTTTATAAATGTTAACAAATACAACAAAAACTGGTTAGCCTACTGTTTCATCTGATAATATCGCTATTGTAAATAATTGATTCAATGTTTAGTGATTGATTAAATAACTCAGGTCGTTCTTTTTGCTGGACACTGTATTTTGAGTTTGTGAAGACCTATTTATTTTGAGTGTGTTCTTGAACATTCATCAAATTCGATGAATAAAAAATGGATAAAACTAAATAATTGGTTTTTATAAATTACTTTCAGCAGTGGCTAATTCAATATTTTACAAAACTGTTTTTGCAATTAATAATTTCTTTCATCGAATTTGGAAGTCATACTATCTTAACAAAACACTTGGATCATTTAAGGCAGTGTTTTTAGCTTAAAAGAGAAGCTACAGTTTTCGATGTACTTTTCAACTAAAAAATCTTTTAATAAAGCCATTGCTGGATATTTTAATTAGCACAGCAAAAGCAGCAATAACCAATTGAATCGATTCCAAATCAGTGTTTAGTCTAGGTCAACCAGAATTTTCTTTCGTAAATCGCATTATCCTCTTTTTGTTGCTTCCTTTTTAGTTTTATTAGTATTTGTTTCACTCGAGTATAAAGCTAAGCACGTGGTTTACCTGAACTCAATAGATGAGTAAGCCAAAACTGTTTAATTTCAGCATTTTATTCTTCATAACTGTTTTACAAAAATGTCTTTCATCTCGTAGAATTTTGACCTACGCCTTATTCTGGAACTTTATCTCAGGAAAAAAGAAACTATCTAAAGTAATGCTTATGACTGATTTAACAACTCTAGCTAAAAAATTTCTAACACTTGAATTAGAGGGATTTCACAAATTTTTGATAATATCGATCAAGAAAAACTGTCGCTATATTAGGTATTTCTTATTATGTGGACATAATGAACGGCTAAACATACATTATTGAATATTTTACTGAGATCTATTGATAGATGTTAGAAACTGAAAATTATTTTTATGCAATAATATTAAACGTTACATAAAATTATTAATTATTAAATCAAAATAAATTTTGTAGAAAATGTATTTTATAAAAACCAAGTAAGAAACACTTTTACATTCAGTCCCCTCTATCCTTAAATAATAAAAGCAACAAAAATTTAATTCGACATTTGGTTTAACTCAATAAATACATAGCTGAGAAATTAAATAAATTTTGACTATTAGAATATAAATATGTGATGACGTTTTGACTCTTTGTCTTTACTGTTTTTATATCATTTGAAATGCACAACACTTTAGGCTCGTAATTAAGTGAATTAAGGGCCTCTTAAATTTCCTGAGTATCCTTCTGAAGTCTGAATTATGGTTTATTACACAATTTTTCAAATTTTCACTATATTAAAAAACGCTTAACTTTAGCACATACAAGTATGTACATTAACAGTTCCATTCAGCTCTCGTCAACGCAAGACCACAAATAAAACAAACATTCTATCAATTCGCATTATTTTGATTACAAAAAATGTCCTAAGCCACAATATGTTTACACAGCTTAAACAACGAGACTCAGGAAGTCTTTAGTCAGTACATTTGGTGTCATATTGAAGATAGAATGTAAGAATGTGAGATTTTAAGCCAGATCTACACACATTGTCTCCATGAACAAATGCTTTGGACAACAAATGTTTCAAACCTAATTTAATACGAAATGCCCAAAAATACGTAGTTTTATTACCAGCTTCAGTCATTCCTATATATCACTCTGTCACTATCCTAGGAATGATTATTTATTACAATTGCTATTTTTCGTAAATATTTACTAATGAGTAAGCAAGCTGTGGTTTATTTGATATAATCACTGTCAGCGTCATTTTTAATAAAGAATTTCGGCAGTTATTTTTTTCAAAATTATATAATTATACAAATTAATGAAGTTTATAAGTTCCGGGTCTCATTTGATGGTAAAAATTCTTAATACGTTTACCTTATTAATTGCACATCCTACTACAGTTTAAATATAAATTTATTTATTACTGACAACAGTAATGAGAAAAGTACAGCCAACAACACTGATCCAGTACACAAGTACTGTCAGTATTTTCCTCGTTAGTGAAGAGTGAGAAGAATCATCCAGAAGACTACTACAGCATATAAAAGCATAACAATATATTTCTTCCAAGCATAGAGTTGGGCACTATGCAAATAGACGTAACATCACAAAACGTGCTTTCAATTTTTGGGGGTTTTCTATCACTCCGTTGAAGACCAAAGTTTTTAAATTTATACATCTTCGAATACAACGCTAATAAACAATATGTTTCCGTCAGAAATGGTGAAGACCATACATATTTTGCTAGTTTCACATTTGGCAAGAGACCACAAAATAAAAAAATTACAAACCCATTCCCCATTTTGTTTTATTATACAAAAATTTAAACTATTGTGTGGCAAATACAAAAATCGTGCAAAAAAAATACGATTATTATCAGGTGAGAGTTGCTGAGGATGATAAAAAACGAGATATACAAATTTTAGTATCAGTTCTTGCTGGAAATCATTTAGCCATTGCTAGGTTTCCAGTCTGCAGTATGTATATCCATAAGTGTTAGCTTCCTCGGCCATGTTTTTTAATGAAAAATAAATAAAATTTGAAATTGTCTCAAAGTCCAACATTTTGAACACCTCCAAAGGTTCATCAAGGTTAATCAGCAGAAAACAATTTATTTGAATACACCGTCCAAAGTAATCCTTATTATGACTGATTTAACCACTCTAGCTAAAAGTTTTTTAACACTGGAATTACAGGGATTTGATAGATTTTTTATAACAGGGATCAAAAAAAACTGTAGCTTTATTAGGTATTGTTTATTATGTCGACATAATGAACAACTAAATACAGAAAAACATTGAAAACATACATTGTTGAATATTTTATTGAGATCTATAGATAGTTTTTAGGAATTGAAAATTATTTTCATGGAACAATATTAAAGGTTACATAAAATATGTATCAAGTATCAAATCGAAATAAATTCTATAGAAAATGTATTTCATAAAAACCAGGCAAGAAACACTTTTATATTAAGTCCTTTCTATCTCTATGTAATAAAAACAACAAAAACTTAATTCGATATTTGGCTTAACTCAATAAATAGATACATAGCTAGGAAATTAAATGACTTATGACTAGTAGAAAATGAATAGAAGATGACTTTTTGACTTATTGTCTTTACTGTTTTTATATTATTAGAAACGCACAACAGTTTAGGCTCGTGAATAGTGGATTAACGGCCCTTTAAATTTTCTTGGTGCAAAAATATCTTAATTCTACAATATCGTTAAATAGTGTAAATAAAAGATATGTCAATTAATATGTACAAGTGCCTTAATATCTTTATATACCAAAAAAGTGGACCAGAAAACTACAATCTACATAGTGTGGTTAGTCAAGCATTTTTTCAAGCGTATCATTGTTTAAATCTACACGACTACAGGAAATAGAAGACAAAAAGATCTGACAATAACAGAACTTTGACCGTTATTTAGTTATATACAAAAATATATTTTTCTTACTAGAAATGTATAATGGCGTTTAGTTGTTATTTTTTGTAGATATGACAATAGCTGATTCAAAATTCTGTTAGTGCCTGAAAAAATAAAACTCTTTGGACCACTTCTAAATAGAATTTTTAAATATCTTTAAATTGGGTAACATGTAACACTGAACATTAAACCAAAATTGTAAAGAAGGCAACAATAAAAATTCTTAGGTATAACACAAACCTAACCCATGCAACAATTACTCTAACGTCCAGTACACAAAACAACTAAATTAAAATCACAACGAAATCACAAAATTCACTAAAGATCTCCATTCTCAATGGCCTTATTAAGATCGCAAACAATCCGGCCCAAAGTCTCCCTATACTCCGAATTCACTCTAAAAATATCATCCAAAAACTGTTCATTTGAAAAGAAACTGAAAACGCTATCAATTCGTGATAAAGATTTGTCAGTGAGATGTTTGGACACGATAAACTGTAGGCACTTGTGTGATTCTGCAAGAGCCGCTGTCAGATAATTCCTATCATAGGTGAAATCAACTTCATAAAATGATATGATCGCCATTCCAGCCATACGGAATTTATTCTTGAACCGTTCCGCTTGTTTCAACTCCTCGTTTGAAAACTGGCCGTTCCGGTGAAGTACTCCCAGTTTAATCACAACTTTGATTATATTCTTAATCAGCTTCTCGGCTTCCTTCTTATTTTGAGACTGCCCCAATCAAACAAGCAATTTCAGAGAGGGGCGTATATTAATTTAGAGTGAGGGCGGAGTTTGCTCACATGTATCAATCGTCATTGATCGATTCAAACGCCGCGCACACTCCTAATTAAATACTTACGTATTGCTTAGCAAGACGGTATAAGTTATCCAATAGAGATGCAGTAGTGTCGTCTATAAATGCACGGGCAATATTTTTACCCGCCATACGAGACAAAATCTTCTTCTGGGCACGTAGGCCGATGTCACGCGCCCTAAATGCGCTTTCGCTCATGACTGAAATATAAACAAAGATTTCAATTTAACAAATCTGGAATTAAAGCATTCGAGTAAATTGAATGTTAGTATCACAAACAGGCAATCCGGCGTCAAAAAAATATTAACTGTGCATTTTGGCTAAAATGCCATTTTATTTTTTATTATAAAGGCGGGTTTAACGTAAATTTTAATTTGAGTTTTTGAGGTCAGGGATGTTGGTGTTCGGCCGCCATTTTGGAAATATTATAGTTTCTGAGTATATCTTTGTAACCGCAAGTTTTCTCCAAAATAATAATAATAATAGATAATAATATATCTATAACTTTTACCAATATCCAACTTTTAATAGTTACTTTTCTTCTTAAAAAGTTACAAGCAAAAATTAACGGAAATTTACAGAATGATAACTATTATTGTTAATAGAAATAGTTCTTTTGCTTTTGATTTTTGAAAACATTGCGCTCTTTTATATGGAATTTTATAAATCACAAAAAATCCAGCAAAAAGTTTGAAGATAGCATTTTATAACAAAGAATTTGATCTACGAGTTTTTATTACATTTTTTAAAGATATTTTTAAAAGTTTTTTAGTGCTGTAAAGGGAGCAAGGTCAAAAGTACGTTGAATTATGAAGTTATAAGATAATTATTGTTGCTTCATTTCTATGAACATATTGTTTAGAGGGTTAGTCATCACAATAAACATAACAGCGAACGAATTACAAAATAAAAACGCAAAAAATAGCTGGCAATTTTCGCACTTGCCAGAACGGCAGCCTATAAGGACCGCAATGAGCACATTTTGTTAAATCAACAAATTTTTTTAAAATTTTGTTAAAAAAATCTTGAGCTCTAAAAAATTTATAAAATACCATTTGACATCCTCAATTATTAATTTAAATGTTTATAAAAAAAAGTCTCCTTGCAGTATGAAAAATAAGTAACCTTTGTATTTATTCATTTAAAAAAATTGTAATATTGACATCAGCTCTTAAGCTTCTACATAATGCGGCCTTAAAAATTAGTAAAATGTCGCCTCATACCAATAAAAAATATCACCGACTTTTAAACTTAGTACAATGTTCCAATGTTGTCGCGAGTTCTCAAAATGTTGTCTTTGGTCGTTATAAATTTAAAAATTGATGAAAAATGTCGCCTTTAATCCAGTTGGTAAAAAATCCTTTCTAATTTTTAAAACTAGTTAATGTTGGTTACTGCTTTTGAAACTAGTAAAATATGGCCTATAGTTTTTAAATTTATAAACGTCTGAAAATAAATGTCGCCTTTGGCTTTCAAAATTGCTTAAATATCACTTCCACTTCCTCAAATTGATAAAATAACGTCTCCAGTTCCCAAAATCAAAAAAAAAATGTTCCCTTATCTTTATATTGTTATAAAATTAATATGAAACGTCGCCTTCATCTCCAAAAATTGATAAAGAATCGCCCCTGTATTTCCAAAACTAGTAAATATTAATTCCAGCGTCTAAAATAATTAATAAAATGTAGCTACCGCTTCGTTCCGGCTTTTAAACTTAAAAGACAATGTTTTTCTAATTTTAAAATTGATCAGAAATCTCGGCTCCGATTTCGAAAATTATCAAAATTTCATCAAATTTCAAAATTTGTAAAATGACATCTTTAGCACCCAAAATTTAAAAAATGTCGTCTTTGTCTTTAAGTTAAAAAATCACAAAAAGGCGACGATAACAAAGCACTAACAACTTGTAAAAATTATTGTTGTTTTAGTTGATAGACTATAGTTGTGTTATTGTTGTTAGACTGCTCCATTTTAACAAAAAAAAAATTGAATTTAATAGGTTAAGAAAAAGCGCTAGTCTAAGCCCTCAAAACGGTTTTGTAGGTTTTGAGCTAAATTTATAAATTAAAGCAAAAATTCAAAAAACTATTTTTTGCGCTACAAGCAATAATTTGGTTAATTTTTGTCTTATTCTAATGATAAAAAACTTCAAACTTAAATTTTGGAAAGCAGTAGTAGACATACCGTTAACATTTCGTGCAAAAAAAATGACACAATTTTTAAACAGCTCCGAATTTTAGTTTAGGAAAAGAATTATAAAAAAAACGTGTATTTAGAAACATGACCTGTTTTTATATCTCAAGACCCTTGTAGTATTAGTTTACTCGGTATTAGTCGGTGGTTAAATCCGTCTTTTGAAGCCATGTTTTTAGAGAAAAATTCAAGCTTTTGCTTACCAAAACACCTCGTTACGAATCATACAATTGTGGATAGCTAACAAGAGCGTCCGTATCATAGTAACGATCTGTTCAAGTTCGAAAAAGCTACAATTTTTGCTCTAAAAATATGCTTTTAGAAATCGAATCTAATCACCGGCAAATACAAAGTAAACCAATGTTACAAGGATCTTGGGATACGAAAAACAAATTATGTGTCTCAATACACGCTTAAAATTTTATCCTTCTCTCTAAAATTCGAAGCTGTTTAAAAATTTGATTATTTTTGGGAGTCTTTTTCTACAAGAAATGCTAACAGTATGTCTACCGTTGTCTTCCAAAATTCAAGTTTAAACTGTTATCATTAGAATAAGGCATTCAAAAAATCCAAAAAAGCACTAACGAAGTAATAAAAATAGGTAATTTTTCGCGATGTTGACGGTAACAGAATTCGGTTACTTTAGTTACTTTCTTATTTTAGAGAATTCGTACGTAAGCGAAAGCGAAAATTTCAGTAAATTAAATGATCTTATTTATTGAATAATTATTAACAAAATCAATAAATACCCAGATGATTTTCGCGACTCGGATTATAAGTGAAACATATAGCTATTTTGAGGTTGTGAGAGTTAACCCTGTTATCATTTTTTATTACTTTTTACGATCGTCGTGAAAATTCAGCTATTACGTACTAAAAAAAAATATGTAAGTTTGTCGCTAAGTGTAAAGTTGACGACAAAATATAAAACATAAATAATAATTTAAACACATTAAAAATATTAATAGCTTTTTGCGTAAATAACTGTTAAGATTAAATCTTAGAGCACTAAAAGGCACTAACGCAAAAAACTCTGTGCCACATATTTGTCGCTAACTTCAAGCAGCTAATAACCCTGACCCCGAAAACTCAAATTTAAACTCACGTTAGACACCTCCACATCAGTGGCGTAACTACCAATAGGCTCGGACAGACAATGCGTAAAGACACACGGAATCAAGGGGGTCCGAGGCCTCAAGTAGATTTGTACTTTTTTCATCAAAAATGTTTTCATTAATTGATTTTGGTTTAAATAATAAAAATTCACTTAACCCTACTTGCCATTTAAAATTCGGAAAGTGGTAGTAGTCGCCCCCGCCAAGAAGGCGAAGAATCAGTGATGAAATTATATCCGGTATCTGTCCCCTCCGTGATCAAAATCGACCTGTCCTAGCGTTTTTCGTCTGTGTAAATGTATTTTTTAAGAATATAATGACACTGTTTCATTTAAGAAGGCCTTATTTTGCCTGAGGATCCAAAATTCTTAGTTACACTGCCTGATATAATAAAAAAATTAAATAGCAACCTACCCAAAATGCACAGTTGAATCCCCAATTAACTGGCTGTATTTTGGTAGCCGAAACCTTGGTTATAATCTTGACATGCAAAGAGATTTGTTAGCAAATTTCCTTGTTAGAAAGTTCAAATATCGATAAAAGTGTATTGTGATAATCATATGCTAGCCAGACTCGGATGCGACGCCTACAGTTTTTGTAAGGAAATGACACACTTGTATGCATTTTAAATTGTTGGGAAAATTATTTTTATCATTAATGGCACAACAATGTTATCTTTATAGGTAGTTTGTTGTAATTGTAAATTTAAAAAAACAAAAGTATGAGTGACATGATAATTACGACCTTGGGATAAATAACAAAAACACTAAAATTATGATAAAACAAAATATAACAGAACATACCTGGTGTTTCCAACATTAGAGCTAGTGTTTGAAAAAAATGACCAACTCAAAAAAAATCCTAAAAAATGAAAAAATGGGAATTAACTGAAAACTGTGATTTTTTTGGACATTTGGTCTTGTGAACTTACACAAACAGTTGCTGCATTCTGTAGCAATGCACTGATAGATAAGCCAGCTTTCGAGTTCCACCATTGTAGTCATTTTGGAGGCAACTTAAAGGGCAGTGTAAGAAATATAGAGAGCATCTGTAAATAAAGTATTTGTCAAAATATTGACTCAAAGATAAAGTAGCGATTGCCGAGGGTGCGTGTATGCAGAGGGAAATAGTTAAACAAGGAAAAGCCCAATCGATAGCTATTCCAGTGTCAAGCTTCGCTACCTACACCGCTTGGGCACGTCCGAATATGTTAAATAATGCCGTTTTCATATTCCGATTGTCGTTAATTAAATATTCCGACCCCATACTAAAACTGGGTCGGAATTTACAATTATATAAAACATCTCGATTAGTTTATGTGACCTTGTCAGTGCAGGAAATGGTATTTGGTGTAATTTAGGAGTTCATATAATTTGTATAAAGAGGATTTTCTTCACTATTTTTAAATAACCTTGTTATTTCTGTCGACAATAATCGATGCTATTACATTTTTGACGAGGGTTATTTAATAACGAAGAAGCTAAATATGTACCTATTTGCATGCAAGACTTTTTAGTATCACATCACTGCTTCATACATTATTAAAATTATGAACTAAGTACAGTTTGTAAATTTTAATTTTAAATAAAAAATCAAATTTGGTATTTTTATTTGTCGAAGTCTTATCACGGATAAAAGTGTTTACTGATATAAGAACTAAATATTTGCGGAATTACCATAAATTATCATTTGCATTTAGTTAAAGCACTCAAAACCAATGGTTTACTGATAAAAGTCAATTAGAATAAATTTATTACGTAGGTACTTGAGCACTCATCGTTATTAAAAAATTATAATACAGTGAAATTTCGATAGCTCGAACCATGACCTGCCACTAGAAAAGTTCAAATAATCGAAAATTACAAAGATCTTGGTGTTACTATCAACCAATTTTGTTCGAGTTATCAAACTTTGACTGTAGTAGTAGATTATTCTATACTACTGGGTTTTATAGCTACTATGAAGTTTAGCACACCAGCAAGAGTGGCGAGAAGTACTTTCACAATAGCCTTCATTATAGCGAATTTGGATACTACGACAATATTACATTCTATTTTTAATCTAAAAAACTGAACTTGAAGCCTAATAACAACCATTTTTGATAAATAGTAGCAATCTAATTTCCAATCTGTAGTTACAAAAATTTTTGAAAATAAATACATAATCGAATTTTTTAAATTTTCTTTACAATAAACTTGTTTCTCATGTCATGTAACCCCGTATCTTTTTTTTTCAACTAAAGTCAAGTGCGAAATGGACTTAAAATCAAATAAGAAGAAAAAAATATTTTTTTTTCAAAAAGAGATGTAGTGTCCACATAAATTTGAATTTGCAAAGCCTACTGCTATTTACATTAATATGAATTCTCCTATATATAGAGTGTTAATGAAGTAATATTAAAAGTTTTAACAGGTGATGGTTCTTGTTGAAAGTATGCTAAAAAATACATTTGCCTCATACAAAAGTTTATACAAAAATCTCAAAAACCAGTAACATTTCAAAAGGCAAATTTGGATATTTAATATCTTTTTAACAAGGCCTGTATGTCTGATTTTAACATTAAAACTAGGATTATCAACAAAAGAAATTCTGTATATATTTCAATCACACACTATATACAAAAAAAATGTTATAATCTATCGTAGCTTGTTCAAAAAGAACTTTTTTGAAAAAACTTCTACAGTGTAGGTATATCTCAAAAATTATAAATATTTATATAAGACAATTTTGGTTATTTAATATCTTTGAGAGCTATCACCTGTTAAAATTTCTAACATTACTTTATTAACACCCTGTATGTATATACCATTTATACAAAAAATGCTGAAATATTTTTTTTCCAGTTCTAATAATAAAAAATGCTAATTCAGTTAAAAAACCCTATCAGCAAAATTTCATGATTTTCCAAAATACACCGTGATCAACAAATATTACTGAAAAGGTTGGTATTGAAGTTACAAACTTTAAAATGTATTAAATTAATAAATTTTTTGATTGAAATTATTTGGAATATGGACATTTGTTAAAAATGTGATTAAAAATCATGTTTGAAACAACAAAAATACCAAAATTATGCCAAATTTATAAATTTTGATTTGCTAACCTAACAGTATTTGTTAAGCACGATGTAGTTGATAAAAATCCAAAGAACAATTTTTGAGCTTTGAAAATAATTAATTAATAAAAAAATCTATAGGTCGTGTCTATAGGGATATAACTCATTTTAACAATTGCTTCCATAGGGTCAACATTGTAACAGTAACTTTATAGAATGTTAAAATCTAAAGATTCAACCCATTTAGATATTATTTAATATATACAATATTATTTCTTACTAGATCGCAGATAAAGGTTTCATCTTTCTTAAGAAACTTGATACATCCTGAATTATTCAATTATTTAATTTACTACATCAGTAGGGTACAAAAGGATAGACAAGAATGAAAGACCGTTAGCAAATGTTACCCACCTGGCTACCAGGTGTTTGAGAAACAGCGCGAACAAACCTCTTTTATTAGATATCACAACTCGGGAAATAATCATCCATTTTTACTGCTTCAGTAAAATATAAAATTTAATATTTTGAGAAACACAGAACACTTTTGACAAAATATTTTTGCACAAAACTCACTAATAAGAAATTTATTGTAATATCAGTATGGCCATATAAATGGTGGGATAGTTTTTTTTTTAACAATAATTGTAAAACAACTTCTACTTGTGATACTTTCTTATTAAAATACTAGTAGGTATATCTAATTTATATATAATTGTGAGACATATTATATTTTTTTCTTTAATTTTAATCTTATGAGACCTTTGATATTTAATTACGTTTAAATATTTCATGAAGATTTCAAATTAAATTTCTAAAAACTTCAAAACACTAAAATTTGTTTGTGGCAAATTGTACAATCGTTAAAATTTAGGGAGAAAATAATTGTTTATTGTCCAAAATATATTAAGAAATCGTTTCGTTAATTTGGCAACACCGCTGGCCTGTTAGGTCGATTAAGTAGTTAGTTATTTAACAGGTAATAAACAATTTTTGTAAACGACTTTGTCGTAACAGATCATAAAACACTTTAAAATTATCAAAATTTCGTAAAACCAAAAAAAGTTGAACTTTACCTTGTTCTACCAATTTTTGATCTTATATGTATTTTTTAATATGTTGTTTAATACTCGTACGGTATTATTTTTAAAATATTTTTAATTATGACAATTTCGGATGAATCGCTTCGTTGTCTAAACAAGAATGTGTATGTACAGAACCGGATTTCTTTTTTTTAGCAACTTTTTGGCGCTGTATTAACAGTCCCCTACAACGTACTGGATAATTTTTCCCTTATTTCATATTCATGTGTATACAAGATCTGACCATATTTTGGTTTTTACTTTGTACGATCTGGGCTATTGTTACGTAGTTATTATACAATCCAATTCTAATTTTAGTTATTCAGGTAATTCAAAATGACAATGTACAAATTTAACCTAAAATAGAGCACCACAAATGATAAAAATCTGCAAAAAATTTTGTTATCTCAAATAATAAAATTACAGGTCTTCAAAACTGGCTATGGAAATAATATATTCTGTAACGAGTTTAGGAAATGCTATTTCAAACGAGTTTTAGACTATACTTTTGTTACGACTAAATTTAGAACAAATTTATCCAAAAATTTATGGATTTTCTAAATATAAATTATAGGTTATCTACAGATTATGTACCTTCATTTTCATTTATAACGTTTATTGTTACATTACAGCTGTTAAAATTAAAATAGCGAATTATAAAACTATCAAAAGATGGTGTTACCTGTGACCATTCTAACACAAGAGTTAGAATAAATAGTTCTCGCACAGTTTTAGGAATATGAGTATTCTGTAATTATAGATCAACCGAGAAGATTGTTATTGAGGGAGCAACCAAAAAGGACTGTTATTATAAGAGTGTGGGTAATTGATTGAGTGGTAAAAAAATGCAACTATTTCAATTTTTTTTAAAAATCTTTGTATAGTAATACATCGATAGATAGAACTTTTTATATATTCTAAGAATGTTAACATTATCAAAAACACCGTCAAAATTTGTGTTGACAAGACCGATTTAAGTTGGTGCGATTGATTAATTTACCCGCTAAAGCTCCGTATTGGTACAATGCGAATGACAACCATTGACAGTTGAGTTTTAGTGTATTTAAGTATATTTTCCAAAAAAAGTTTGTAAAAAAAATTAGAACGTTACATGTTTTTTTTAATATTTGAATTATACTCGTATATACAGTGGTCAACAATTGAAATAAAACGTCCTAAAATTTTGACAAAGTCTAAAGTCTTGTAACTATTGCAAAAATGCATTAATTGAGATGATTTTTTTTGGTTAGCTTCTTTCTTGTACTTTAATATGTTTGATACAGCATATCTTGTAGATTTCTTCTTTAAGTTATACAGAGTTTTAAAGACAGGTTCTGCAAAAAACGAAAAGTTTAGACTGCTCCCATTTTAACAAAAAAAAAATTGATTTTTTTTAATGGGTTCTGAAAGAGTACTAGACTAAGCCCAAAAAAAGCTTTTGCAAATGTTGAGCTAAGTTTATAAATTCAAAAAAACTGTTTTTAGCGCTATAAGCAATAATTTTGTTAATTAATGTAAAAGTTTTCCCTTTTTTGCCCTATTCTAAAGATAAAAAATTAAATTTGAATTTTAAAAAACAGTGGTAGACTGTGTTGACATTTTGTGTAAAGGAACTCTCAAAAATGACCAAACTTTTAAACAGCTCCGAATTTTAGTTGGGAAAAGAATGGTAAAAATTTAAACGTGTATTTAGAAAGATGACTTGTTTTTCGTATCTTAAGACCCTTACGGCATATGTTTACTCGGTACTAGTTGCTAGTTAAATATGATTTTTGAAGCCATATTATTAGAGAGATTATTTTGTTTACCTGAACGACTCGTTACCAATGATACAATTGTGGATAGCTAACAATAGCGTTTGTATCATGATAACGAGCTGTTCAAGTTAGAAAAGCTTCAATTTTTCCTTAAAAATGGTAGGTGAAGGTGAAGAATAAATAATAGTTCTTGTCAGAAAAATATGGAAAAAATATTGATACGCACAGTTTCAAAAATGATATAAAATATAAAAAAATGTATTATTAACGCTTCTTTCTACAATCTTTTTCCCAAAATATATTTAGAAACAATGACTTAAAAAAAATAATTAAAATAGTTGCATTTTTGGCGAAGTTGCAGATATTCGAAAGGAAGATTAATTTCAAAAATTACAGTAACATAGAATAAATCAATTATGCACAATGAGCTCGGTCTTAAAAATCATAGAATATAAACCTATAGTAGTTATTAACGAGAAAAATCTATTGACACACATAGTTTCAAAAATAAAATTTTAATATAAAGACTAAGAAATATTTATTATTGTTATTATTTATTTTATTATTATTATTTTTTTATAAAGTACATAAGAGTAAAGTTTTCCTTATCTTGTAAGGTTAGACAACCACCATAAACCTAATTATCCGCAATGAGGACAATTTATTGTAAAAATGTTTGAACCCACCCGCCCTTGCAATAAATCACCCTTGAAGAGCTGTTGCCTGATGTTCCATCAGTTCGGCTCTGTAAACTGTGAATTTGCTGGTAGGAAAAAATCTGCTTGAGTTATTTGCGACTGAGGTTTCTATCAATAGGATATAGTTACCTCCTGCACAATAGACTCTTATTTCATGACCGTCATATAACCTTATAGAATAAGGACTACTATACATTCAAAAACACACAATTAAAAAAAAATTGCCATATCTAAATTTTTCGCGAGGTTACAGGCATTAGAAAAAAATAAAAATCTGCGAAATTTTTTTTACTTATCTCGAGTGGTAAAATTACAGCGATCAAATTTGCATAGATAAAAACTAATAAGACCAAAACTTCGCCAATTGTTAACAAAACTTAACAAAGAATATTTGAATATGTAGTAACAATTTTTTTGTCACATGGAACTTGTTTATTCTTATGTCTTACAGATATATTAAGATTTGAGTGCGTTGCAAGCCTAACCTTGTAAGGTCACTCCGCATTTAACAACCTAGCTATTGTGAGATTTCATAGCGTAATGTAACAATTTAAAATTCTAATTTGTACTATTCACTAGTATAATGACCACGTGTTAGTCTCGGTAATGAAAATTAAGTGTAATAGTTGATGATGGCAAAGCTTGAGACATGTCATAAAGATAATCTTTGAACGGCAGTTATTGAGGTAGTGGTATCACGTACAGCCTCAAGCTGTGCACATACCGTTCGGGTCAGATTCTTCAAGCATATACAAAACCGTGGAGGACGTCTTCACATTGGTAATTTTTTGCCTAGAACTGGTGTAATTATACGTAATTACAGGACCTAAATGGTTTGCTGATTAATGTTGTGGTTAGATAACGGACTCGTATTGTAGTTGATAAATCACAAAATAAATATTGGTCAAAACTAAAATATGTCTTCAACACCCATTGTATAAATTATCAGACAACAGTTAAACCTTTTAAAATTGACTAAAACCAGTTTGCTAAATAAATATTCAAGTTTTGGCCATAAGCGCATTTTTGATGCTTATCTCTGAAGCTTAATAAAATTTGCTAAAGAATTTTGATTCGAAATAATTACTGAGAAATTAAGAATTTTTTCCACTAGGTACTTAATGGAACACCTTTTTGTGATTACCAGACTATTATCAAGTTTCTAGTTTCCAGTTTCATATAATAATAGGTGTATGTCCATTTAAAGAATGTTGTTTTTGTGTTATGTAAACTTCTTTTTTTTAAAGACAATTCCTTATTATAAAAACCCATTTAAGGCACTCATCATTAGCATTTACAAATTTTTAAGTATAATATGTGTTAAATAACAATAGATTTACTTTTGTAAAACAAACAAGGAATTGAATAACATTATTATTATAAAAAACTTTTAATATTTAATTTTTTTAATTTAAAATAAACAGTAACACACATGACGGTCATTAAAAGTAAAAGCACTCATCCTTTACACCAGTTTTACGACATTTGGCGTCCTCTTGGTCTGTTAAAAAGACGTTAACGGAAGGTAGCTTAAGTAATTATAATTAAAAAACATGCGGAAGTGTTCAAACAGTTCGTTGATTTTATTTAATTCAAGGAATTGTTGTTACTCATGAAACTTCAAGATCTACTATTCTATGATACTACACGTGATAACAAAAAAATAGAAAAATTGAGTACTTAATAGTAATTTTTAAAAAAATAATTTGATAAAAAAATAACTCTCTAAGTAGGTTTAAGGAGATTAAAGGAGTGGCTGATGATAGCCATTCATGAATCATTCTCTCCACTCACCCATAAAACAAAAAAACACCTCCAATATCAAAAATGCCGCAAAATTTGTAATTTTACGCCGACACAATTATTTTTATTGACTTCCTCGCAAAAAAAATATAAGGCAATATTGGGACACTTACAAAATTTATAAAAACGTTTGTTGTTAATAGTTTGCTGAAGTTAACACAAATCAATAAAATTTTGCTTATTTTATTAATTTCAAATGAAATAATTGTTTACGGAACATTCACTGCCACTCACTACTCTCACATCTGCTCTGCGCCCCTCTATTACTGCTACTAGCAGTAAATAGATTAACGCAAGAGGGCGCTACCGGTGATGAGCTTCTAAAGCTCGTTTCTAGTTATGCAACCATCAGTATCTTCCAAGACACGCCTTCAAATTTCAACCAATCAAACGCACAAAACAAACTGTTGTAAATGTTTATTTGGAAAGATTAATTAAGAGTGGCCCAAATGTTTTGTTATCGAGTTATCTTTGCCTGTCAAAACGTAGGGCTTGGATAAATTTATAACATAAAAGTTTTGTTTAATTTAATTTTAGAAACGTCAAATTGGGTATGCTTTTTTAATTTGCATTTAGTTTTTCATTTATTATTCAGGTGAATTTGTTGTATACCTTTTTTTATGTAATGCTTCAAAGTTTTGGTATTGTTCGATTCTCAACTAGATATTTTGCAATTTTTGATAATTATTTTTAGTGCCTAATTCAAATGTTTGTAGTAATCGATAATGAAATGTAACTCGATAATGAAAGGTTTGGAGCACTTGTTAGTTATTTATTATATTTATTAATCAATAAACAGAGGCGATCCTAGGGGCTGTGCAAGGGATGCAATGCACACGGGCGGCCAAATTTAGGGGCAGCCAAATTAAAAAACATTAAAAATCAAAACTAAAATTTATAATGTATTTTCAATGTTATTCTAGCACACATATTTTTTTTCGTAGAAATCTTTAAATTTGATATTCCATTGGAATGTTTTAATGCTAATATTAGTCCCACCACAATTTTTTTGAAGTTACTTTCTTAGCTAACAAAATTAAAAATTATAATTTTATTAGTTTGTTGGTGTTATGGTACAAAATACTTACAAAAGTTACCGCAGTTAGTAAGATGTTCCAAAAATCTTTACAAATTGTTTTAACTTCTTTAAAAAATTTAAAAAAATCTGCCGAAAATTACCGTTCTGATGAAGTTTTTGAACATATTTTGGAGGTAGCCAATATATTATATGAAGAAGTAGGTAGTGTTTGTAAATTTATTAATCCAACTAGAGTAAGAACACAAAAGAAGGAGCGACTTTTTGATTATGAAACTGAAGATGAACCAATGATAAATCACAAACAATTTTTTAAAGTAATTTTTTTAAATATTTTAGTAGATAATGTTGTTAGTTCAATTGAAGAAAGATTTTCCTTTTTACAACATCACAACAATTAATTCGATTTTCTGTACGATATTAACAATATTAATGCCGACGCACTTTTGAAACATTGTAAGGATTTACATTTAAAATTAAGTAATAACGTGACAAATGATATTGATAGTTATATGAGGAAATAAAGTCTTTGCGGATGTTTACGGCATTCTAAAATTTATATTTTAAAAAGAACTTGACGAAATAGTTTCTAATCTAGTCATCACTATTATAATCCTTTTGACAATGTCTGTTACCGCAGTTTGCGCAAACGTTTTTTTTTTCAAAATTAAAATTAATAAAAAATTATTTAAGTCTTTCAAACTTGGCTGTAATTTCAATTAGAAGTGAAGAATGCGACAGTAAAGATTTTTGAATCGTAAAAACACCCAATAACACCAAACAATTTTATTCTGTACGACGCACGTTTCAAGAACAAAGTTGTCATCTTCAGGTAGAGAATTCAACTCGAGTTTGCGTCGTGCGAAGTAAAATTGTTTGATGCAATTGGGTGTTTTTACGATTTATTCTACACACCAAGAAGATCCAACAAAAAGTTTAAATTTTTCAGATATGTCAAAAAGTCGCTTCTTCAAAAGCAAGAAAAGCAAGATTTTAAAACATCCGGAGATACAAGTGTCTATTTTTTTTCTTTATTATATATATGTTATACATGGGTACTTAATCTTTTTAACTGAATTATTTTTAATCTTTTTTATTGTTTATTTTTATTAGTCTCGGAAATTGAATATAAACAATGTATTTAGAAAAATCTTTTTTTACTCTTTTTCTTAACAAGTTATTTTACACGCTTTTGGTCTATATTTGTGCAAGGGGGCGGCCATTCTAAAGATGCACACGGGCGGTCGATAGGCTAGAATCGCCACTGTCAATCAGTTTGGTAATGAAAGAGATTAATAATTAGTTGAGACGTGGTAATGCGTTATCGAACCCCTAATAGAGTCGAAATTTTTAATACCAAATTAACAATAAAGTTGATTACAATATTTTTCCGTTGACCATACCTGAAAACTGCATTTTAAACTTGAAGACAGATTACAATGAAATTGAGAAATCTTAACAATTATTAGGTAGGGATGTACCGCCTGACATGTAATAAACGAGATAACAAGCAAAAATAAAGAACATCAAATTACCAAATTTTTACAAATTGCCAAAATTTTTAAGATTACCTACCTTAAACATTTCTTCAGAATACCAATAAATGTAAAAAATACTCTGTTATGTTTTTACCAGGAGATCGGGTCTCCTTAATGATCTTTATAGAGTGTAGTTCACAGAAAGCGCAAGTCAAATACCTAAGGGCCTTCTTTACGATCAAAAAAAAAATTTAATTGATAAATTATGAAAAATATGAAGAGAGATTGAAATTTCGACTGTCAGATGTTGTTTCGAATTTGTGTTTTTAAGGAACCGTTTAAAGCTCTGATTTGGAGTGCTTTAATAGTTATTACAGCACAACTCTTGTGATAATATTTTGGTACCTGCTCTTTTTGATAAAAATGTAAACTACAAATAGAACATACAAATAAAGCATAAACAGAAAAATAGGAGCTTTAACAAACATATTCTATTAGTGAATGTAAGTAGTAAAAATGTCGCGCTTTGCTGCTCGTTTTTCCACACTACAAAACTGATTTATTTATACATTCGTGCTACAAAACTGATTTCATGAAAGGTGTTCTTCATTTAAAAACACTTCTGTTAAAACATCATAATTGTAAACTAATAAATTTTTTGAGAATTTTTTTTATTTTTTAGCTCGTCATTTTTCAAATTCCTCTTTAGATTCTAAAATCGTTCTATTTTAAGCTTTTTAAATTCTTGTTTGTTTTTCAGCTAGTTGATTTTCAAGCTCTCTACACTATTTTTTTAATCAAATTTTTATTTTTTTGTTTTGAACGTTGTTTTTTAAAATGTTTAATAATGTTAATGTTATATAGCCGGTTGCAACGTTCATCAATACTGATAGGCTATTAATCTCTTCTTAACGCATTTTATAAGCCAATCAAGGCACAATTTTTAGTCATCTTTTTATAAGTTTGTCAACTTAAGTTTGTTAATTTCTTTCAGTCAACGTTTTTTCAAGTTTCACTGACGTTTTTTTGTTTTTTTTTTCTATTTTCTATTTCTGTCAATTGTCGATATTTAGGTTTTTTTAAATAATCGATTGCTTTTATTTTGCATTTTTTTGTTCACTTTCTGCTAATAGTGATTTTTCCTATTCTTCTTCCTCTTTCAGTCGCCGTATGCTGAGTTTGTCTAAAATCTTCTTTAGATACCTAGAAAATCGTGTCAAATAATAATTATTAAAGATTATAATGCATCTAATTAAACTACAGTGTGTACCTCAAAAGTAATGTTACTCAAAAAATGTTAAAACAGGTCAATTTTAGCTTAAATAGAGACCAAATTTGATCATAGTTTCAAAATTATGACCACAGTCCTCTAGCGCCCAAAGCCACCCCTTTAAAAAATTTAAGTAGTAAGTGGGATCGAGTGACACATCATTTTAAAACTGCTTTCATTGTCTATGCAACTACGTATCTTTTATGAATTTTGAACGAATTTTTTATGGGAATCACAAAATTGTTTTAGACTTAATAAAATTTTCAAAATTGTCAATCCGGAACACACGTTTAAATTGTAAACAAGTTTTTTGGTATGGATGGACTCACAACCGTTATCTTATCTGTATTAATGTTTTTCATTTTTAAAGTAACGAACAATATTGGCTGTAGGTGGGAAAATGATCATCTTTTACACAGTTTCTACTTGATTCCATACATTATTGTCGTTTAATAACTAAGTTGAAGATAAAAATCTGTAGTTTTTAAAATGGTTCATAGTACAGAACAAAGAATTCAACTAGTAGAACTCTACTATGGTAATAACTAATAAGTAATAACAATTGTGCCAGTGTCACTTCTAGACTTATTAACGCAAATCACGTGAAACAACAAGTTATTTGTCAATACATAACTACTTTAATTGAGGAATTTGAGGAAACGAGCTCTGTTGTTGCAAACAAAAAACATCACCGTGAACGTCCTATCCGAAAAAACGCAGTTGAGGTGGCTGTTCTTTTAATGAATAACAAGCAGTCTATCAGAAAAATTGCTGAAGATTCCAGAGTGTCAAAAAGTAGTGTACATCGGATTGTCAAAAACCACAAGTTTCATCCATACAAAATAAAATTTGTCTAAGAATTAAACAAAGATAATTCGGATCAACGTTTACAGTTTTGCAAAAAATTTACTAAGCGTTTGAATAATGACCCAGGTTTACTCTACAACATTAGTTTCTGTGATGAAAATACGTTTTTGTTAAACGGTGAAGTAGAAGTAAATAGGCATACTGGTCTTTATTATAGTGATACAAATCCACACATTTTTCTTGAAAGGCACAGTCAAACGCCCCAAAAAGTAAATGTTTGCGCAGGCATTCTAGGTGATCACATTATCAGGCACCATTTTGTAGAAGATTTTATTGACCGCTTAATCACTCAAACGTTAGAAGAAAACATAAATTTCCACAAAAATCAACTATTCTTTCAACAAGGTGGAGTGTCTTCCCATTATCATGTACGAGTACACAATTTCTTAGATGCTTGTTTTCCCGGACAATGAATAGGGCGGAGACGTCTCATTGTGTGGCCACTTAGGTCTCCCGATTTAACCTCTTTGAATTACTTTTTGTAGGGCCAGTTAAAGTCCAAGATTTAGGCAACACCATCGAAATCTCTACAAGTGCTTTGAGAGAGAATCGTTGCAGAATGTTTGATCACGCCCAAAATGAAGCAAAACGATAGGCAAGTTTTTAAAAATCGGTTTGTAGCATTATATGAAAGTTGGAGGTAGATATTTTGAACAATATATTCGTTAAATTGAATTGTTTTTTATAACCACTTTTGTCTCCTCTCACAGTAGTCTGGACAAAAATCTCTAAAAAGAATCATTCAAAATTCATAAAAGATACGTGGTTGCATAGACAATGAAAGCAGCTTTTTGGTCCCCGTTTAAGCTAAAAGTGACCTGTTTTAGCATTTTTTTAAAACTTGGACGAAATAGGAAATTTTAGGAGGTGCAAATTTTAGTTGGGACAGCCGGACAGTCCTGAATAAAATTAGCTCATATCTAGCCTGTATTTGCGCATTTCGAAACCCAAGTACGAAGAGGAAGCAAGCGACAATTGGCGAGTCGAAAACGAAAATTGGCAAATTAATAAAGCCAGGTACTAAATAAACAACGTATTTTGTAAAATTGGCAATATGAATAATTATTTAGACGAGCAAAGAGTAGGTATCCACTTACTAGATGAAACTACTGGCACTCTTACGAAAGAAAAAACTGAACGTTTAGACTTGAAATTTAACATGAGTATTCATTTTTAGGTATATGTAAATGTGTTACAAATTATTGTTTTTATAAAAAAATTCTTTTTACAAAAAGTAATTGCAATAATTTTGTTATCCTTTCATAAGATATGCAACATAAATTACACATATGCTCTTTTATTTAATTGTCCAAGAAAAACTAATCTCAGTTTCTACTTTTCACAAAAATGTGAATGTGTTAAACCCGGCAAAAGAATAGGAATCATTTCAACAATTATTTATTATTATTATTATATTTTTTATTGTATTTTTCTTACCCCAAAATGCGGGTATTTTCAGGGTAAATTACAATGTTGTTTTTTGATTAAGAAGCCTGTAGTAAAAAAGAATGGATTTCGTACTTTTTCTTAAGTAAATTTTACCAAAAGAGTTAAGTAAATATTTTTTCCGCAGTTTACTAACTTAAAGATGATCAATTTTGGATATACTAACAGGTCGGTTAGCGTATCGTGTTTGCGACGTTTCATTCGCACAATACCACTTATACTTTCCACACTAGTGATGTAAATAACTACAATGTAATCGTTGCGGGTCACCGCCAAGCCATGCTTTTAGATAGTTATTTATTTTTGAGTTATTGGTGTAGATAAATTTGTCACAAAATAGTGATCGTTGATTTGAAAAAAATGTCTCTTATATCAGTGTTACCTAAGAATAACCAAGTTTATTAGCTGAAGCAGTTATAGCAGAAAGAAACTCAGAAAGTAAATTGACCATTCAAGAACCATTTTTTATTTTGCTGTTTCTTTAAAATAAATTCTCACAATAGAACCCTAGTTCTATCTTAGCAAAAAAAGTTTCTAGAGCCCTCCAAAAAACGCAAAAAAGAGCAATGGAAGACTCTAGAAAAACAAAGGGCAATTCTGTAAAAATTTGAAACACGACAATAGGAAAAGAAAGACGAGCAAAGAATTCTAGAAAGTCAAAAGGTGACTGTAAAAAACATGGAGGAAAGAAGAACAAAAAAAAACTACTACATTTAGAACAAAATGTCAAAATTTGTACAAAGAAAAATTTAGAGAAAGAATGAAAATCATATAAAATAACAAACAGAAAAAATTAATTACAAAAAAGTTTCTAGAAATATTCTACCAGAACGAACAAAAGAATATTTCGAGAAATTCAACAGCTTGCAAAAATGCTGACATACTGTGAATCATTAATGCTTTTGAGACGTTCTAAAAATGAAGAAGAAATTTGTAGCAAAGCTTCTAAAAATTAAGAATCTGGAGAAAAAGCTTTAAGACATTGGGAACAGAAAAAATGAGGAAAAACAAACCAACGAATAAAACTAACAACATCTGTACAGTTTGAAGCAGCGGAAATGAAAGACTGGAATAATAAAGTTACAGCCTTCCATTTGGCATCACAAGGGCTAGTTTCCCAGTTGCAGAGCGTATCAGAACAGGAATTGAAGAAGTACTACCGGTCGTTGGAACAACGAAATGAAGCTAGTGTACCCGAAGATGTTAAACAGGTCTTTCAAAATCACTCAATAAAAACACATCATTCTCGTATAAAGAAGCTTTATTTGTAAAAATAAAAAAGTTCAATACTCTCTCCATCTTTTATGTATAGTTAACAAATATTCATGTGCTCGCACTGAAATATTCAAATGGGGAAAAACAGTTTCCAGTCCGAATTCTTTCATAAAACTCAGTCCTGCCAGCCCTAGATAAGTGTGCATAGCGTCAGGTGCAGTGTTGACCCATTTTGAAAATCCTCCATTTCGGTCCTGGGTCACCAAGATAAATTGATTATTATTATCGTTTTCTATAAATTGATATGAATTTAGGATTTTGAGGGCCCCTCCTGTCCAAAACGAATAACAAGTATCGGACGGTTTATTTGGCCGTCCCGTAAAACCATCCTCGAAGCGGTTCAATAACCAACGTTTCAACCCCCGTAATTGAATAGGTGATAATCTGTGTAGTTGTTTAGTTAGAGCTAGCGTAGCCACGGCACAAAAAGTTGAGCCACTGTGCGATTCCAGATGAGGGCCTTGTGCTATTCCAAAGTCATACGACTAAAAAAAAATATTTATAATTCCGGCCACCTAGCAATGAATTTACGTCATCAGCTACAGCGTGATCAACAAGTACTCATTGGGTTGGAATTATGTTGCCAAAATCTTCCAATCAGTTTTGCCAACCCAATAATTAATACATAAAATTTTCGACTAATTAGGTATGTTAAATTATTTTTTCTTAAAATGATGGTTTTTATCCGTTATAAAAAATGTTGCATCTAACTATTTCGGGAAGAAATTTCCCACATTCGCACTAATGCAGCACGAGCGAAGGAAACAAAGTGCTCATATGGGAAATTTATCTTCCCGGATCCGTTAGATAAATAACTATTGTAATAATATTAATATTAGTAATATTAATTATAAAATTTCGTTTGGTATTTTCTTGACCGGTGTAAGACTTAACCTACAGAGGCAGCCTTAACAAACCGACAATTTGCAAAAAAAATTATTAATTTTAATGCCAATTCAATCAATATTTGTTGATCACGGTGTAGAAATTTCATCTCCTAATAACTACGTTTATATGACATAAAAGTATGGAATAAAATTCATATTTTCTAAGTAATTGTTTTTTTTTTCGAAAAACGCCAAGACAGGTCTATTATATTCTTTTTTGCGCACGTTTTTCACTTATTTCCAAACTTTATTGCCAACCGCTTTTTTTTGTTGTAACGTAATCAATTTTTTTTAAATAGCAACCCCTATTTTTGGTGTTGAAAATCGAAACGACTTTTTTTCTAAATATCACATTTATAGGGTCTAAAATGAAAACTTTAAGTAATTTAACCAATTTCAATGTTTTTTAAATCTTCCATAATACACGCAATTTTTAACAGAATTACTGAACTAAATGTTCAAATTGAGGCCCCTCTGTTTCCTGGCAATAATACAACCAATTTTTGGAACTTTGTTAGCACATTATTTATCATTTTTTTGATAATTAAGCGGCACTGATTTGTGATTATTTCTCTTAATTCCTCTAAATCTCTTAGTTTTGTTGCAAATACTTTTGATTTAAAGTAGTCCCATAAAAAAGTCAAATAAATTTAGCTCAAAAAAGACATCATTGCCCATATGGGTCGATAGAAAGTCCGTACTGAATGAAAGAAACCCATACTCCACATCCACAAAAATTGAATGTTTGGTGTGGTTTTGTCAAATCACATTTTAGGACCGTATTATTTGACGTTTCATTGACTGGACAAGTTTATTTGAATATTTTTTGCGATACGTTACTACCAGCATTAGCAGAACTTTTTCCCAATAAGGAGGATCCAGACATACTAGCAGCTAATGTGTAGGTTCAACAAGACGGTGCACCTCCACACTACGCTCGTGGTGTCGGCAATTATTTAGATGATGTTTTGCTCGCTTTTCTGAAGAGGCTGTTTAAAATCAAAAATATTTGCAACAAAATGAAGAGATTTAGAGGATTTAAGAGAGAATTGCAAATCAGTACCGCTTGATTAGTCAAAAAATAAAGTGCTAACGAAGTTTAAAAATTAGTTGTATTATTGCCAAGAAATGGAAAGACGTCAATTTAAACATTTGTTTAGTAATTCTGTTGAAAATTGCGTTTATTTGGGAAAATTTAATAAAACATTTGAATTGGTTAAATTATTTAAAGGTTTTATTTTAGACCCTATAAATGTTATACTGTTATACCCAGAAATAAAAGTAGTTTCTATTTTCAACACCAAAAATAGAGGTTGCCATTTAAAGAATCAATAGATTACGTCACAGCAAAAAACCGGTTGAATTTTTTATTTTTTTTGATATAAGTGAAAAACGTGCGCAATATAAAAATAAAATCGACGTGACCTCTCTTGACGTTTTTCTATAAAAAAAAAAATAACTTAGAAAATATAAATTTTATTCCATACTTTTATGTCACCTTGTAGGATATACACTGATTTATATTAAATCTATTCGCTTTAATGTGAGAATGTAAACGTAGTGATTAGCAGCTGATATTTCTAGCTGACTTCGTGTCGTAAATTCATTTCTATATGGCCCCGACTATGCATGAAATGTGTCAGCGCCTACCTAATCTTTTCTTATTGCTCTCACTATATTTACTTACTATGCTTTTAAGTATGAAATCAACGGTTTTTTCGATATCCATCCCACTAAAATCGTCTAAAATGTAACAAATACAGGCAGCACAATACACAAAACGCATATCGTGCTCTGTGCCCTCTTTAGCCCCCATAAAACATCCATTAGGAAGTTGTAAAGTGCGTAAACCTATGTAAATATTAGAAAACTGTTTACTAAATCGCCTGTCTAGAATAATAGTGTTCCAACTCCATTTTTTTCCGAAATTGAGATTTTTATACCATTATGGGCTAACTTCAGTTTTACATGCTTTGACTGCTATAACGCATTATATTTCCTGATTAAACTTCTTAAAACTAGCAGTTTTATCGTTGTCCTAGCTCCCTTAACGTAACATTTGTTATTGTAATAATACACTAACTCCATAAATAAAACATAGTAAGAATAGTAATGTTCTAACTCCATAAAGTAGTTTTTCCATTTAATAATAACGGTCTGTAAGAAATTCCTGATGTTCACGACAAAATGCAACAAGCATCTGTACCAATCAGTTTAAACAGTGAACATTTGGAAGAAATCTCTTAGCTTCAAGATGAAATACAACAAGCAGCTGCAGTACTTAATGTAGATGTAGAAGTATTACAAGAAGAAAAAAATACGAACGATAAACATGTAGATGAAATTTCTCATAAGGTAGAGAAAACATGCAGCATAGAAAAGTAAGTAAATCATAAACATAACTAAAAACTATTTTCTAATAAAAACAATTGTAATGAAAGTGATAATGATCAAAATAACAACAAAGAAAAAAAACTTACTCGGAAAAGAAAAAGAGATGTAGAGAATTGACATATTAACAAACGCAAAAACTCAGAGAAGGAGAAAAACAATACACTGATAAAAATAAAAGAGTACACACAGAAGTAGTTTTCAAATACAGAATATGTAAAAAAGTGTCCTTTTAAATGCTCACAAAAAATTGATGACATTACGGCAAAGAAAATTCATGAAGAATTTTGTCAATTAAGCGTTAACGAAAAAAAAAAAAAACAATTTTTATGACAAGGCAACGAAAAAACCCTTAAAACAAAGAACAAGGCGAAAAAATGTTAGTTCACAAAAACTAAGAACTTTTAGCTTTTGATATTATTTTGTTGTAAATGTCAATGAAATTCGTGTTTGTAGAGAGTTTTACTTAACCGTATTGTCGATAAGTTCAAGAAGAATTCATTTTTTCTACAAATATAAAAAGACTGGCTTGATTATAACTCCCCAAAAAAATCAACGCGGTAAATAAAAAATAAGAAAAAAAATTCTGATGATAAGAGAGAATTAATTGGAGAACATATTAACCAATTTCCACGGATGCGTGCTCACTGTTGTCGACAAAATACTCAAAAAAAGTATTTAGAGTTTGGGTTAAATTTAAGAAAGATCTTTATGTAACATATTGTCAAAAAAATAACAAAAATGCAGAATTTTTTTTGTTATATAACAAAATTTTCAATGAGGAGTTCAATATTGGATTTTACACACCCAAAAAAAAACAGTGCGATTTGTGCGGTAAATACACAAATCAAAGTAAACAATATGGAAAAGTATCTGACGATTTAGAAACTAAGTATTACAGTAATCACACAAAAGAAAAGACAGCAGCACGGAAAGAAAAACAGACAAACAAAGAGGATAAAAGTGACAGTAAAGTAATCGCTGCTTTTGATTTACAACGAGAATTATTTTCAGAAGTTCAATGTGTTTAATTTGACTGGTTGTGATATTAAACAATATCAAAGGTACTGTACTGTGTGACACGAAGGTGAACGAGCTGGAAAGGATATAGCATCTGCTGCTATACCGTTTTTAAAACAATTGACGATAAAAAACCAAGATCCTTTGGTCACATTCCTGTGTCCCCTAAAATAAAAATTCCTTTATGACTTTAGCTTTACTAGACTTCTTAAATAATTGTACAACACATAATTTAACACAAATAAAACAATAGATTTAAGAGCCAGGCCATAGCTACGTCCAAGAGGTTGACTCAATGCACAGTGTCATAGACAAACAATTTTTAAGATGTTAGTTGAGTAATCCTTTAAGTATCGTCAGAAAACTGGTAAGTGTATGTACCAGGAAACCATACATAATTTATCAGAAGAAGAACCAAAGAAATTACGAAAATATTCCATATACTAAAATTAAACATATTGTGTACACAAAAAACTCAAACATCATACTATATCGAACTCCAATGACACACCCAAATTTTCAAAACGTTGTCTTAAAATCAACATCAACAACTTTTGAAGAAAGAGTAACACGCGGTAGAAGATCCCAAACTGTAGAAAAAAACTCTTGTCTAAATACTATTCAGAAGCACCTAGTATCTATGTTAACAAAAAACTCCAAGTTAATGTAGATAAAACAAAAATGATGATGTTTGGAAAGAAAGTAAGAATCAAAAAAGAAGATGAATGAAAATGGGAAGGAAAAAATATAGAACAAGTAAAAAGTTAAAATATTTGGGATATGTATTAAATAGTAATATGACAGACAAAGAACAAATAAAGGAAGTAGTCAAAAAAGCAAACAAAGTAATGAGAAGTGTCTGGAGTTTGGGAGAACGTAAATTTGGTGAAAATTTAGAAGAAGAATGATGATGTTTGACAGTTTGGTGAAAAGTATTATAATGTATGGAGCAGAAGTATGGGGATGGAAGGAATACGAAGAAATTGAGCGTGTACAAGAAAAGTTTTTAAAATGGGTGTTAGGGTTAAATAGACAAACACCAGGGTACATAGTAAGAGAAGAAAATAAGAGAGAAAAGTTGAGAGTGAAAACAGGAAAGAGAGCGGTGAGATTTGAGGAAAATCTAAGAATGCGACATGAATGCAGAATACTACAACAGTGCTGGGCTGAAATTAAAAGAGCAAATGGTAATTTTAGGTAGATAGAACGGGATGAAAAAGAGGTATGCGTGTGCAGAAATTGAAAGAATGAGAGAAGGAGGAAGAACAATGGAAGAAAAACTAAAACAAAGAAATGCTGACATAGATAAACAGGAAAGAATTGCAAGTATAAAAGAATCAAGGTACAATTCAAAATGTGCCGATTGTTACCACTGAACTGCCAAAATATCTAGATAAGATAAAAAGTAAAAATAAAAAAATGGTTGCAAGATTCAGATGTGGGAATGAAGAATGGGAAAATAAATTTTGGAGATAAGATTGGGAAAGAATGTGTAGATCATGTAAAGAAGAAAGGGAGACGATAGAGCATTGTTTGTCAGAGTGTGTAGAGTTAAGAATGTGCGAATATGGAAAGATAAAAGTTCTAAACAAAAATGGAGAAGGGAAAGAATAGATGAAAGAAGTTACGTGTGCTAGAAGAAGTGTGGAAAAGAATTATTTTTTTGTAAACTTTGAAAGAATGGGAGGAGGAAGAACAAGGGAAGTAAAACTAAAACAAAGAAATGCTGACATAGAAAAAGAGGAAAGAATTGCAAATATAAAAGAATCAAGGTACAATTCAAAATGTGCCGATTGTTACCACTGAACTGCCAAAATATCTAGATAAGATAAAAAGTAAAAATAAAAAAATGATTGCAAGATTCAGATGTGGGAATGAAGAAAGGGAAAATGAATTTTGGAGAGAAGATTGGGAAAGAATGTGTAGATCATGTAGAGAAGAAAGGGAGACGATAGAGCATTGTTTGTCAAAGTGTGTAGAGTTAAGAATGTGCGAGTATGGAAGGATAAAAGTTCTAAACGAAAATAGAGAAGGGAAAGAATAGATGAAAGAAGTTACGTATGCTACAAGAAGATTGGAAAAGAATTATTATTATTATTTTTTTTGTAAACTTTGAAAGAATGGGAGGAGGAAGAACAAGGGAAGTAAAACTAAAACAAAGAGATGCTGACGTAGATAAACAGGAAAGAATTGCAAGTATAAAAGAATCAAGGTACAATTCAAAATGTGCCGATTGTTACCACTGAACTGCCAAAATATCTAGATAAGATAAAAAGTAAAAATAAAAAAATGGTTGCAAGATTCAGATGTGGGAATGAAGAAAGGGAAAATGAATTTTGGAGAGAAGATTGGGAAAGAATGTGTAGATTATGTAGAGAAGAAAGGGAGACGATAGAGCATTGTTTGTCAAAGTGTGTAGAGTTAAGAATGTGCGAGTATGGAAGGATAAAAGTTCTAAACGAAAATGGAGAAAGGAAAGAATGGATGAAAGAAGTTACGTGTGCTAGAAGAAGATTGGAGAAGAATTAAATTTTTTTTGTAAACTTTCAAATACGTAAGACTGTAAAGCCAATTAGGCAATAGAGACATTAAAACTAACTAACTATTATCTATGTTAACAAATGCATTTGTTGGTTTTTCAATTACCTGGAGCACATACACGTCTCTCCTGTAAAATTTATACAAATGGAGTTAGGACACTATTATTCTAGGCAGGCGAAATGTTGATGACTCACTTTTGATTATTGAATCTCTGTTAAGTCTCATTAAATCGTCTTCTAAAATAAGTAAAGTGGCTAAAGCCGAATAAGTGGTTGCAATATGGCCCCACTTGTAGACAGCATTTTGGTTCTTATTAAACTCAGTGTTGAGAGTTGAAGAGCCTTGAAATCCACTAACAACACCTAAAAACTATTTAGAAAAAAATTATTTTCTTAGTGGGTCCCTACCTGAATCATCAACAACTTGTAAAGAGTAAAGCCAATCAATTGTTGCTTGTTTATTTGTAAAACTATCTAATTCATTTAGAAGGTCCAAACCTGATATTGCAAAATAAGTAAGAATAACTCTAAAATGTAATTAATTAAGGAAAAATCATGTTGGCTGTGTTGATACCTGTGGGTGTCCAGGGAAGATAAGGAAGAAGGCAGTCCACTAAGAATTCTCAAAAGATATTTTTTATGAGCCGTAGGGTTAAACTTAATTTTAAAATAGTCCATTTTTTTAATAAAATTTATTTAAACTTAAATTTATCGCGTTATTTCGTCGGAGTGTCATCCGGAAAAGTGAGGTTAGGTTTACCTGACCTGTCATCAAAAGAGGCGTGTCAAAATTTATTAAAAACTTTTATTTATGAACAAATACAACAAATTAATTCATTTATGAACAAATACAACAAATCAACTCAATTACGAACAAATATAACAAATTAACGAGTACAAACATTACTCCCTTTTAAGTATTTCAGCCGTATTGAGGACTTTATGAAGCCTTTTTCCAATCAATTTAGGATACTTCTTATGTTTAATCAAGTACTCTTTGCTTTGATGAGAGATAGCACCATTTTTTAATTGGAAATCACAGAGCGTTTTTAAGGGGGCCAACAGCTTCTTATACTCATCATTATTCTCTAGTAATGTTAGAGCCTCAGCAGCAGTCTCAAGTGTACTCAAACAGCCATCAGTCGGTTGTGTTCTTATTACATAGTTACTCACATGTTTGCTTAGCAACTTGACTTGTTTAATCTTGTGCAAAATTGGGTTACTCGCATAAATCGCTTTAGCTTGTGACCAGGTCCCATCAAGGATCACCAAATTAAAGCAGGTGTTGATGTTATTATGCAGCAGAGACTTTAAGTCAACTGCAGTCTTGCTAGGATACAGCAGAATTGTATTAGGATCTGTCAGGAGCCCCTCCAAGTCCTCATGCTTGCCAGGGAACCGTTTCCCTTTGTAAATCGCGCATTTGCCCTCACTTAAGCCAAAGCGAAGCATTGGGGCTGTTCTCAAGGTCCGTTTTTCTTCAGCGGGGTGCTGGAGCAGAATAATGCGGCTTTTGGGACATAAGCGAGGGGACGGCAGGGACGCACACCAACATCCTCGCGTGGGGCGCCTGAAATTTGATGTTATATTGCGAGAAATTGGTGGAGGTTACTTACTGGCACTGGGGGCACTTGCTGCGGGCTTTGGGGGGCTCGTTGGGAAAGCCAGCCAGAGTAGAAAACGCTTCATCCATTGCGAAAAACCAAAGATAATAACAACGGAAAAATAAACAAAAATAACGTGTTTGGAGTTGTTATGACAACATAACCTAAAAACTTTGGAGTTTCCGAGTTTAGCGCGCAACTTGAAAAATGCTCCATGGCGAACGTGCTGCGGTATAAATTGTTACAAAATGGCGTCGTTTGCCAACATAATAATATTATATTTTGAACATTTTAACATAAAATTTCGAAAATTTGGATTTGATGACTAAAATACACGAGTGATTTCAGAGTTGCATATAATAAAGATTGGAAACTAGAAAATTAATTAAGGAATATTTAAAAAATTAAAATTAAAAATAAATGTGATATAAACAGTGATGTAAAATTACGGTATTTTATAATTTTGGTAATTTACCAGTTTAAATTACCCGGCAATTAAAAACTCATGGGGAAAATTTACGAAAATAATTTACCATTTACCTGTAAAGACTACAGGGTGAGTCTGTTAGGAATTTATCTAATTTTTTTTCAAAAACTAGTTGTCACATCAACTTCAGAGTTTGCCTCTAAAAACTCTGTTTTTTTCTACCCATGTGAATTTTTTTAGAATTTCTCTAATACAGTGCTCAACAATTGAAATGGAACACTCTAAAATTTTAACAAAGTTTAAAGTCTTGTAACTCCTACAAAAATTTATTAATTGAGATGATTTTTTTTTCTGGGTATCTCATTTCTTATACTTTAAGACGTTTAATATAGCGTTTATTGTAAACTTGTAGTTTATGTTATACAGGGTGTCAAAGACAGGCTCTTCAAAAAACGAAAAGTTTAGACTGCTACCATTTTAACAAAAAAATTTTTTGGATTTTTTTAGTGAGTCTCGGAAAAGCGCTAGATTAAGCCCTCAATACAATTTTACAGATTTTAAGCTACACTTATAAATTAAAGCAGTAATACAAAAAACTGTTTGTTGTGCATTAAGCAATAATTTTGTTAATTGATGTAAAATTTTACCTCTTTTTGTATTATTCTAAAGATAAAAGTTCAAACTTAAACTTCGAAAGACAACGGTAGACAGACTGTTAACATTTTGTGTAGAAAAAAACTTGCGAAGATGAGTAAAGGTGTTCCAATCGAACAACAACGTCGAGAAACTGTATACCGGTTTCGGGGTTTTTGCCCCTCATCAGTACAGTGTATCTTGGAGCGTTGTGCTCGATTGGAACGGGTGGGAGATCTCGCTTAGATCAAGCGAAGTTCGGCTAGTAGTCGTATAGACAGACACAGTCATCTATCTAACGAAGAGTGCTGGAAGGTAGCAAGAGTTGGCATAATAATCCGAGATACACTGTACTGATGAGGGGCAAAAACCCCGAAACCGGTATACAGTTTCTCGACGTTGTTGTTCGATTGGAACACCTTTGCTAGTTCTGGTTACACTGCCTTTTAGTGTGTTGCTGGTTGGGCGATTAGGTGATGTAATTCAATGTCGGTTGGGGCATTAGTCTGCGAAGTAGTTGTTTTTGCCTAATTGTGGAGGTTGGTTATGTTGGTGGCCGAGCGAGAGCCAAAGAGATAAGTTTGTTATCCGCTAACATTATTCTTATGTCAACTCTTGCTACCTTCCAGCACTCTTCTTAGATGGCACACAGTGTCTGTCTATACGACTACTTCCAAAGATGACCAAATTTTTAAACAGCTCCAAATTTTAGTTTGATAAAACAATGATAAAAATTTAAACGTGTATTTAGAAACTTGACTTGTGTTTTGAATCTCAAGACTCTTGTAGCATTAGTTTACTCAGTTTAAGTTGGTGCTTAAACACGATTTTTGAAGCCATGTTTTTAGAAAAAAATTAAAACTTTTGCTCATCTAAATGGCTTGTTTGTAATGAAACAATTGTATATAGCTAACAGTAACGTCCGTATCGTAGTAAGAAGCTGTTTAAGTTAGAAAAATCTTCAATTTTTTTTTAAAAATATGCTTTTAAAAATCGGATCTAATCACCGACCAATACTAAGTAAAGTAATGCTACAAGGATGTTGAGATACAACAAACAAGTTATGTATGTATCTAAATACACGTTTAGATTTTTATCCTTTTTTTATCAACTAAAATTCAAAGCTGTTTAAAAATTTGGTCACCTTCGGAAGTGTTTTTCTACACAAAATGTTAATAGTATGTCTACCGTTGACTTTCGAAATTCAAGTTTAAATTTTTATCTTTAGAATAATCCAAAAAGAGGTAAAATTTTACATCAATTAAAAAAATTATTGTTTAATGCGCAAAAAACAGTTTTTTGGGATTATTCCTTTAGTTTATAAGTGTAGCTCAAAATCTGGGACATTTTTTGGAATAGAAAAATCCAAAAAATTTTTTTGTTAAAATAAGAGCAGTCCAGACTTTTCGTTTTTTGCAGGACTTGTTTTTGACACCCTGTATAACTTAAACTACAAATTTACAAAGAACGCTCTATTAAACATCTTAAAGTATAAGAAATGAGATACCCAGAAAAAAAGCTCATCTCAATTAATAAATTTTTGCAACAGTTACAAGACTTTAAACTTTGTTGAAATTTTAGAGTGTTCCATTTTAATTGTTGAGCACTGTATTGCTTCTAATAAATATTAATTAATTAAGTTTAATTCTTTGAAAAAAATATAATATTTACATTACTTCTAATGTTATTCTAAGTAAAGAGATGTTGAAACGAGGGGTAAATTACAAGCAAAACTAAGGGGCACTAGACTATCAGATTGCCAAAGAATACCAAAACTTTTAAGATTACTTCAGATTGTCAAGATTTCCAGAAACTACGAAAGATGTCCTACTACTAAATTCCAAAGAATACTTTCTCAATGCTTTGAATTCTTAGGACTACCAAGAAATGGTAGTCAGTGTTGTTAAAATTACTTTAAAATATGTAATTAATTACACGTTTTCATGTAATTAATTACATTATTCAATTAAATTTGCTTTTGGAATAAAACACAGTATATAAATAAATCAGTAGGGACAGCTGATAAAAACTTGTCAAAATGCTAACATCTCTTCACGTTAAATGTGTAAGATGGAGCCACTGATTTTTAGATTAATAGGCAACTAATAATACACAATTTAAATTCAAAGGGCTATAACTATAACAAATACTATAAACATTATTTTAATTGTTGTTTGACCTTTGTCTTTCAATTATTTACTATATTATTTTCAATTATAGCCCTTGTAGTTGCCTACAGTAAATCTAAAAATCAGTGGCTCCATCTTACACATTTAACTTGAAGAGATGCTAGCTTTTTGACAAGTTTTCAATTGTGATCAGCTGTCCATACTGATTCATTTCTATGTGTTTCTATTAATACTATGGAATAGGATTAGATACAGGTTCACTCGTACTATGTTAAACATTAATTTCGTACATTATAACTTTTATTATACAAAAACTTACAATTATGTAACTTAATTGTTTACAGTTATGTTTTGAAAACACTAATTTTTTAAACTGTTTATCGGACAATTTGTTTCGTTTAGGAGTCAAAATGACCACTGGAACTAAACATCCGCTCAACAGGTGCTGATGATGGTAACACAACGTTGTATTTTTGAAAAAGTTTAAATATAGCAGGATAGTCTTTTATACATAGTAACTTTTTATTAGGTGAACTTAAATATTATTATCTTTAAATTTAGTTTCTGTTTTTCTATTTGCTTTATCTTTTATTGAATTATTTAATAAAACCATTGTTGTTGTTAGAAATGGATTAATTATTAAATTATATTTGGTATTATCTTGACAGGTGTAAGATCTAGGACATAACCTATACAGGGTGAGTCTGTTAAAAGTATATCTGAACTTTTCTCAAAAACTAATTATCACACCCACTTCAGAGTTTGCCATTAAAAACTTAGTTTTTCTCTCTACGTATGTGAGAATTTTCCTAATATTTTTTTAATGGTTATTAATCAATTAATATTAATTTCTTTTTAATATGAAATATAAAATTGACATTATTTCAAACGGCATTCTAAATGAAACAATGTTCAAATACGGTTTTGTGAAAAAAATATTTACAAAAAATTGTAGATAACTGCAAAAACTAATAAAGTTTATTCGTATTGTATGATATATTTTGGTGCAGGATTGCCGCTGTACTTGACAATCGGGTAGACACCTACCCTTCAGCTTCTTTGCCCTCCCCACTTTCTTAAAAAAATGGCGAAATTCCAACTAGTTTTTACACTGAATGCAAACTAAATAAAAATTTTAACAAAATAAACAGAATGATTCTCACTAATGGTGGATCTTATTTCCTCTTCAATTGGAATATCCAAGTCGTCAATACAACGACGAAATCAAAATATGGGTTTTTTGTCGACATTTTCTGCAATTATAATAATATCTATAAACCATATAATAAACAATATTTGTCTTAAAACAAATCCTGTCTTTTTAAGCTAAGCATTCTTCCCACAGTTTTGACACTCACTCTAAGAGCTAATGCCGTGCGTTCTTGTATTTTCTTTAAATTCAAAATTTGTCCTGTTTCTTTTTTATTTATGAAAAACTCGTGAACAGATAATAATAAATTTCGGCCTTCGCTTTTTAATTGTTTATATAAATTTTCTGCATCCGAGCTTTTGTATTGCACTAGGAGCAAACAGCCTTAATGAAAAACTGGTTAACAAATGAGTGGTAAACACTAAACAGTTTGGAATTACTGGTTTTCCCCAGTCCGAATGTGAAAATGAAAATCCTACCCACTTAACCGACTTAAGAATAAACCTTATACATATACGAGTATACGTGCATAAGGCGTTACAGAACAACACAACCAACAGACGACGGTACAGCTTCTTTGAAGAACGGCTTACAATTTTCACAGGATGGTACTTGAAAGCGCGTTTCTTCGAACAGTACTTTTCCGCTTGCCTAAAATTATGTTTTGTACTTTTACCAAACATGTGTTAAACGGCACCACCCCTTTTATGATCCTACCGGACAAAGTCAAATAAGTATTTGTAAAGTTTATAAAAATATTATTGAAATAGCGTATTATTGAAATGGTTGTCGACATAATTTTTAGAAACAAACCATAGATTAAAGACTACAGAGGAAGGTGAATCTAATCCATGTTAGGATAGAAAGTTGCATTGTAATACAATAAACACAATAATATAAAAAATAAAGCAAAAGAATCAGGTTTTTGAATCTGCAATATTTTTTCATGTTTCATATTGCTGTTATATGTGTAAATTTGAAAATAATTCAGTCAACTTTGTTTTTGGCATGTAATGTTTATGCTGCAGTGTTTGCGATATTTTACAAAGTTGTGTATGGCAGACAATACAAAACCACAATAATGTGGAGTTGGTGTACGATTCTGGTATGAATTTTAGTGAATAGAAGGGCTTTGCAGCATATATCGAAGTGGCACTTTGGAAATGGACACGTTCTGTGTAATCTTGTTATATATCATCCTCCCGATTGTTTAACTGACAATGAACTAATGTGTCACGACTCAGATTCCAATCATCGCGTATACGTTGCTGCTGCAACCACAGGAATACATTCCCTAAACACAAATTAATTTTTTCCATTTATAAAATGCCAGCAATTGCGATAAAACTGTGCATAATTTAGAAAAGTTTTTATTAAAAAAATAAATGAATTTTTACATTTATTGATTATACAAGTTGTACAAACAAATTAAATTCAGTAGCAGCAATTAATTTGCGTTTTATTTTTAATGCAACAAACCGATGCATGTTTTTCTAATTAGTCGTTGCATGCAAATGGGGCTTTTAGCATTTTGTCGCGAATTGTTCAACATCATGAATATTTAAATAATGGAATGATCGAGCATTAGGAGATACGGTAATTTCACTTGTAAACAGGTAATATACGGATAGTGATTTAGTGACTAGTGTGGGGGCTGCTTGATTTATAGAGAACGCACCAAACAACATGTGACACGTCATCAGGATGGACCGCAAATCGTCCGCGCTCGTTTTATGCTGTAGTCCTTTTGTTAGATGGAGTGGAATGCTAATTTACGGCACTGTGCTTGTCGCTTGAATAATGCGCATAATTGAACGTATGTGGCCCGTAGACCCATTCTGGGCCGTTGGGATACTCGCTGTTACCGATATTTCAGACCATTGTTACGTGACCAATGCAGAACTTCACAATCAACTCTTTTGTCTCTGTTTTAAAACTAATATTTATCCAAATTATAAGAGAAAAAAAAATACAAATGGGTTATCAAGAAAAACTTGTTGTAGTTGACATTTCTAGAAGAAAATCTGAAAATGTTATAGTTGTTTAATGAACAACGATAATTTTAAAATTTTATTCAACTCTTCAAATGTCTTTAGATTCTAAATTATTAGCGATAAAGTGTCGTCTCGTAGACTTTATTATACAAAATTTAATTCCTTACCACTTTTTTCTTTAGTATTTTTTTGGTTCTTTAATCGTTTGCTCAGTCTTTCAAAATAAAGCTGGAGCTTTGCTAATTTTTAACCTTTAATATATTTTTCAAATATAGTAACTCATTTGTTGTTTTTTTTATATGATGGTATTTTTTTAAATTATTTGAAAACTTTTTTCTTAATACTTACGTATCAAAATTTCACTTTTTCTTGTAGTATTAAAATTATTAACAAACACAACAAATTAATAAACACTTTATATTGGAACTCATTTATTTATTTAATAATGATCAAAGACTAACCCTTCTAAGGGCTATTTTAAACATATAAAAAATTTCTAAAATTTTTTGACTTTTAAGTGTCTCTAGGCTCTAACGTATTAGAGATAGACATGTCGCCTTGTCTAATGATTTTTTACAGCTTTTTCCTTTAACATTTTTTTGTAGCTTTAACGGTTTCTGTTACCTTTAAAATAAAGTCAGCCCTGCACAAATTTTTAACTTTCACATTATTTTTACATATATAACATTTTATTAATTTTTCTAAATATAAATATGAAAAATTTAGTCTGTATTGACTGTATTAACTGTATTGAGTAAAAATTTTAACTTTTATGTTTCAGGGCTTTGCCTATGTTTGTGACGTCAAAATTTCTACGCACAAGTTTCAACTATCGTAGAATTTTGTTCAATCCAAAATTTTCGCTAAAAAATCTTTCATTAATTTATAATTTTTTATTAAGAGATTTTATCAAAATTGTTTATTAATACAGTGATTAATGTACGATTTTACATCAACGATTTTGAAGTTTTAAAATCAAATTTCTATCTCAAAACTAAAATGATTTAAAGCCAACAGAAACATATTATAATTAACTCATTTAAAGAGCTATGTCAGTAAAAAATAGCTCTTTAACTATGTCAGTAAAAACAGTCCTATCTAATTAAAAAAAATAAAATAAAATGTAAAATGCAGCGTAAATCCTTCAAAGTAGAACAATATTTGAAAAGAAAAAGTGGTAGAAAACTAAATTTTGTATAATAAAACCTGTGAAGCAGTATTTTCATCTCCAATACTTTTAAAGTAATTCAATGATACGAAGATTTTCAGCAAGTAACTAAATCAAAATGATTCGGAACATTAATTCCAAAAAGTATTTGATATTTAATAAGTTAACAAAACAAAAAATGTTAAAGACGTACAAGAATACAGTTCTTTGATTCAATCAAAGCAAGCGATCGGTATAAAAAATTAAAACTAATTTTTCAAAATAACAAACATAATTGTAAGACTTATGTCCAAAATTTAGACATATTTTTAAAAATTCAGGGTAACCCCGAACCAGGTATAACTAAGAAATTTTTATCTTAATTTTTTTAATTAGTTAATACTAGGGAGTGATAATATAGGAAACAGACAGTATTATGAAAGTAAATGTAAATAAAATATAGTTTGCTTTAAATATTAATTAGTAATAACTAAAAAAAGCAATTTTGTTTTATTTCTGTTTTACCCTTTTTAAATTTATTTGGTTGAATTTATTTTTCTTTTTTGTTCAGGCATGCTTTGAAATTTGAACGTATAATAGTGTTAATTTTTTTTTTCAAAAGTTTATCTAAAACAAAGTTTACTGTTTTGTCTTATGTTGTCAAACCGAAATATTTATTAATATACAACGTTTTTAAAAAATACTTAGCCTTCTTAAAGAGCTCACAACAATAATTATGATGATAGATCTATTTATCAGTATTTAGTTAAAATATTACCTTCAAACTAAAAAAATAAAAAATATAATATATAAGTTTGGTGGATGCGCCGGGACACACAATTGGTATAAAATTACACTAGACAACAGAAAAAAATTGCAATAATCTTTTTGACCGTTTAAACAATAACCACATTGACAAAGCTCTTGAACTTTGATAATAATCTATGTAGTTAAGGGTTGATGGGCCTTTTATCTTTTTATCAGTGCTATTGTTGCTCTGCAAACAATTATTACTTTTTCAATAGTTCAATAGTTGTAATTATTAAGTTATTTACAACTACAGCTAGGCTTTTTTCCAAAACAGCACACTAAAAACCATGAAGATAGCTGTGTAGTAACCAGAAAAACGTACGATTAAATAAAACAGACATGTTTCTATAAATAAGAAAATTTATTAAGGGTGAGCAAAGTAAACATTAGTCTCGTATCATAGTTTACATACATTTGCGTACATTTACCTATACTTATTTTGATTTGGCACCATTTGAATACATATGACCTATAAATACTAATTTCGAGTTTCAGGAATCTAATAACTTTACAAATGCGAGTTATTATAATAATACATTAAACTAATTACAATTTTTATATCAAATAAATTGTCTATCACTTTTAGTATTACTTTATATACAATATTATACAGATAGTAGGAGGACCCGTGGACAAAAAGTGCAAGAGTTTTTAATCATTCAAAATTTAATAATAGTCAGTAGTCTGGGTTGCGAGACATGTGGGAATAGCACACTAAAAGAGGTGTCAACGGTTAAAAATCAAAATGTTTTTAAAAAGTTGATTTTTGTTAGTTTTTGTTTTTATATTTAATAAATATAAGAAAAAACAGTCAGCCTTCAATTAAATGGAACTTGTTCAGTCAGCAGTTGCCAGAAGTCGGGATATCAAGATGCGATTGCAAATAGTCATTAATTTAAATGTGTAAGATGGAGCCACTAATTTTTGGATTTACTATAGGCAACTAATAATACACAAGTTAAATCTAAAGTGCTATAACTGTAAATATTATAATAAATAATCGAAAGACAATGGGAAGACAAAGATTAAAATAATTATTTAATTTTAATTACTAAAATAATTTTAATCTTTGTCTGACCTTTGTCTTTGAATTATTTATTTAAATTGTGTATTATTAGCTAACTGTAGTAAATCTAAAAACTGGTGGCTCCAGCTTACAGATTTAACTTAAAGAGATGCTCACTTTTTAACAAATTTTTATTTCTTATGAGCTGTCCATACTGATTTATTTCTATACTGTGTCTTAGTATTCAATATTTTAAGTACAATAAATTATGTTTAGAAGTTTGTTAAGTTATTGTTATAACTATAACAAAATATAATAAATAGATACAATTAAAAATGTTTAAAAGTTAAAGTTGAAAATTCTAACTTCTACTGGCTGGTGATAATATTCTTATAATTGAAATCTGACTGTTTGATTGTTATTAATAGTATATTATATTTAAGTCATTCAAAAATTATTTGTATTCACGCAACCCAGACTACTGACTCTAGTCTACTTGCTTAACACTAAATGCAAACTATTAATAAATTTTGAACACTCTTGCATTTTTTGACCATGGGCTGTCAGACTAAAAACTCTAAATAATAATTCTACATCGAGAGTATTTACATTATTTTACAATTTTATTTTAAAAAAATAGAAATTTTAAAATGGGACTGTATTTTATAAATTGACTCAAAGAAGCACAAACTTCTTTAACATTGAACATTTCAAGACAAAAAATGAACTTATTGCTAACCACATTTAAAGTTGTAGACAAAAAGTAGACAGTGGGGCCCAAACATCCTAGTATTATACAGAGTGTCTCATTCTTTTGTTCAGTGACGGAACACTGTGTTATTAAATCGTTCTTAATGTAATTAATTAGTTGGCGATTAGTTCGTAACATTTCACATTTCTTGTTAGAAGCAGAGGGTAAATGTACCTAACAACAAAAACATCTTTTGATCACCACTGATTAATTAAACAAGCCTGTATCGACTCTCAAACATTGCAATAAATGTCAGTTAAACCCTCTCCCGTCCACTTAAATAACCACTAAATTCGTTGCACCGTTTGTTTTTTTGTCTCAAAATGTTTTTTCTCACAAAACATTCGTACATGGAAATATAAAACTGTTCACGCTGCAATGACATCGGAAGGAAAGAGTTCACGGTATGATTGATCCATATTGAAAAGCGCCATTCCTACTGACACGTATTAGGAAGCCTGAAAGGTTCTTTTTGCAAGTTTTTACATGATGGATGGATAAAATGTTATGCACTAGAACACTGAATTTAGGTGCGTCACCGCAAAGACATCGAACTTAGAAGAGAAGTGGCTGTAAGGGCAATCAGAAGTGGACGTGCAAGAACGGCTGAAGAGAAGGCATCGTTGCCTCGTGATCGGTGACCTCGAGCCGGTTCGGCCAAACCTGCCAAAAAGACATATTTAATAATAATATAGTGCAAATGTTGGGAAAGCTATCGAATTAGAACATCACTTAGCATCCATTTGTTTCAATTAGCGCGGAATTACAAAACAATTTAATATTATTATTGTGCTGACATATGAGGTAATTGACTGAAACTCGAGGATTAACTCAAACAAAACGTTAAAGCGAAAATAAATTAATTAAAAGAAAACTTGTCGTTTGACAAAATAAAAAGCAGCTCTATGTCGGAAATTGAAAAACTTTTTCACTAGGAAATCAAATGTGTTTTGCACTTACCGCCAACTATGCTGACGTGGTTGTCATGGGGTAATCCTGGTCCCACTTTAATTTCTGTAAAACAAAAAGTGTTGTCAATTTTGTCAATTCATTTTTTTTGTTAGACAAAAATTATGAATAGAAGAAGCAGAGGTAGAGTTTTAGAAGCATCGGTAAAACAAAGTTTAGTTGGAAATTCGTTTCGCAAGAAAACAGATGTTAGTCGCTCTCTAAGCTCACAAAATGCCGCTATGAACCAAAATTTCTGTAAACCCAGAACTGCAAGTGCCAAATTAGTAAAGACAAATCAAAGTTTATACAGAGAAAAAGCCAGTATTACACAATTTCCAGCAAAAAAGGTCCTGTTTTGTGTTAAACAACATTTTCCTCAAAACAAACTTGAAGATCAGACACTGCCAATTATACAATACTCCAAGAGTTTTATAGAAGAAACATCCGAAAAACTTGATATGGTGTCAAAACAAATTGCAGAACTCAAAAAAAAGTTAGCAGAGCAACATCATCAGAGTTCTGTTGCAAAAGCCGAAGAGGAAAAAACAAAGTGTTTTAATGAGCAAAGAGTTTTCAAACAGAATTTTAACCAAGAATCTAAAAAAATGCAAAAAATGGACGAGTATAAAATAAGAATACGTTTACAGTCTTTACAAGATAAAGAAAAAAAAGAAGACAAGAACGTTGAAACTGTCCGTAACACTTATCCCAAAGGTTTAGTTTCAAATGCTACTGATTTTATACCGAAGTCTTTAAGTGCGGAGTCTGTCAAGACAAAAAGTGAAGCAAGAAAAAAAAAATTGAAAATATTTGCCAAATTTATTTACTCAATTTAAAAAAATCAATCTTTCGTTTCAATGTCTTTGTAAGCTACCAGGACTCGTCTAACAACTTGTTCAGTAAAACTTCTCTTTTCGGTCTTAGTTGTGAGTGATTTATATTCGCGTGTGATATGATAACTTAAATCTTTTAGTGCAAAATTAATGTGTGATTCTGGACGCATATTTTAATAATTGAGAACTGGAAAAATATTGTCACAAAATTTTTAATACAAGTTTTTTGACCATTTATTGACAAGCAAAAATCATGAACAAAAGAAGCAAAAATAAAGGATTAGATTTTACTTATCACTGAAACAAAGGTTAGTTGTGAATTCTCTTTGCAAAAAAGTAAATCTTTCGCATTCTTTAAGCTTACAAAGTACCGCTGTAAAACCAAATTTCCGTGAGCCCAAAACTGCAAATTCGAAATTAGTCGAAACGACTCAAAGTTTACATAAAGGAAGAGCCAGTCTTATTCACTTCTGTTAGGTATTGAACAAAATTTTTGTCCAAGAAAAACCAAGAAAGACAAGAAAGTAACAACTTTAGAGTTTAGTGGCGGATTGAAAATAATTGAAACTTAAGGTAAGAAATCAGTTTTTCTAAATAACCAAATAAAGAAATTGATATAGTGTCAAGGCAGTCTCAAGATATTATAGAAAATTGCAAAAAAAAACAAAAAAAAACCGTAATAAACAAATTTTTTAATGAAAAATGTAAGAAACAATTTAAAAAACGTAAAAAAATGCAAATATAAAAAGAATACGTTTTAGGTCTTTCCAAGAAGTCAAAAACACAACTCTACATAAGAAAAAGAAAAATAAAAACGTTGAAAGAGTTCACGAAACTTATCCCAAAAGTTCAATTCTAAATGACACTTGTTGCAAAAATTTTGACAATTTGTGAAATGCCATTCTGTAATCAAGGCTCATACCAGTTCTGCAACTTTTGTAGCAAAACCTAAAGTAAGAACTAAGAAGCCGTTAAACAAGTGTAGAAAAATGTAAAAAACTAAAATAGTTTTTAGGTGTCAAAATCTTCAATTTTGTGATATCAAAATTGAGACAACAAGAAAAAATATGTAGGGTTGTTAGAAAATATCACAAAAAACATACCAGAAATTAACTGTGGTAATGAAAACTATATTTATAAGTCATTCAGAAATTATTTGATGTCCCGCAACCGAGACTGGTAACTCTAGTCTACTTGCTTAACACTAAATGCAAACTACAATTAAATTTTGAATACTCTTGCAGTTTTTAGCTATAGGATGTCAGACTAAAAGCTCTAAATAATAATTCTACATCGAGAGTTATTAAGGTTCAAATAAGTTCAGTAACTTTTGTAACAAAACCTAAAGTAAGAAGCCGTTAGATAAGTGTAGAAAGATGTAAAAAACTAAAACTGTTTTTAGGTGTCAAAATTTTCAATTTTATGGTATCAAAATTTTAGACTAAAGACCTTAAATAATAATTCTACATCGAGAGTATTTAAGGATCAAATCAGTTCTGTAAATTTTGTAGCAAAACTTAAAGTAAGAACTAAGAAACCGTTAGACAAGTGTAGAAAAATGTAAAAAACTAAAACTGTTTTTAGATATCAAAAATGAGACAACAAGAAAAAATATGTAGAGTTGTTGGAAAATGTCATACATAAATTGCAAGAAAATAAGCCTCACAAGAGACCTGCTAGAAATTACCTGCTGAAATGAAAACAGTTCTGGAATATACATTGTTTTTAAAAATTTATAAATAAATTTTATGTTACATAGAGTTGGTCAATTAAAAAAATAATTAAGTCGAAGGAAACTTCCATTTTACGAGTGAAGCATTTGGAATGGAACAATTGAGAATGATATTGAAATTCCTCTTTTAAACGATCTATCACTCTGTACAAACAGGAGCAATAATTTCAATAAGGACAAATCCGGTAAAATTACTTTTTATACTAACCATAGAGTCTGAGAGTGCCTTCGGCTCGTCCTAGAGAATTTGTAGAGACACAATTGTAGGTCCCGATGTCAGGTACGGTGAAATTATGAATGACCAGCTGCATAGAGACTTTGTATCCTCGTCGGGTTTCAGATATCGTGTATTTACTCCTGAAACAGAATCGATTAAAAGTTGGAGAAACTAATTAGAGCTATTTACGAGCGTAACGTCTTAAAAGAGTAAAAGTTTTATTATAAAGTAATTTTTCGGATAGTTTCTTTAATTATATTGCGAATCTCTGATCCCGCTGCTCCCGCTTGACTGTCAAAATCGCTCTTTCCATTATCCACATCCTCTTTTCACTGACATTCAAAATAATGAATTTGGGATTAAATAACGGAAGGAGCTAGAGCCATGCGAATTTGGAATTGCAACAATTTAAAACACCAAATTTTTTTCTTGCATTAATCAATGAAGGGTAAGTGCGTTGTTTCAGTGTTATATTGCATCTCGAATAACTGGAGAATGTAAGGTATTATATTACAAAGCACATCCTTAACGGTGTTTAGACTTTACGTTTGAGTTAACGCCATTGTATCACTCTTGATGATGTTTCCAGAATTGTGAAACAAGATCTGTTGTGCAGTAATAAAGGCGTATAAAGTGCGTTTAAATGGAAGTGGCATTCATTTAAAAGAAAATATTGCTGCCATTACAAGAGATTTAATAACTGTCTACTTATTCCATCGTAATTTCTCAATTAAATGTCTTAGATTTTCTATCTACATAAAAAAGAACAATTTCTGTGAATAATTTTCAAACTGAAATATTTATTTTTTTAGTTATATCTGGAAGCACAAAAACTGAAAATTTAATTAACTTGAAATAACGGAATAGTGTTTAAAAACTCACTTTGAAAGAAAATTGAATAAACATCTGTGTACTTTTACAAAGAATGAGATTTGTTTTATTATTTAACATAAACTGAAAACATTGAGAGTGTAATTTTTCATCAAATGGAGTTAAAAATTTGCAGAACTAGAAATAATGTTCGTTCCAAGCCATGATTAATTTTTAAGTAGATAAACCTCATTTTTGTCCCAGTCTGCCTCAATCTCTCGTTATTAGTACAGGAAACAGGGCCAGGCTTAGTCTAAATTTTGCTATAATCAAAACTTGAACTATAGGATGAAATGTGTAGTAGTAGTAGAAAAAATAGTAAAACAGCCCGTTTAGTATTTTTGGTGGCTGTAACAGTACTTAAACCTACAATGAAAAAATGTTAGGGTTATTGCGTTCGATTGAAATATTTAGAGACCCTAGAGGTTATTGAGCTACCTAAACCTGAGATAACAGTAGTGCAAGGAACAGTTCAACAGCAAAGGTGTTTTGAAGATCATCTAAGCCGGCAATGAGAGCAATTACAGCAAATGCTATAGCACTTACCACTACAGTTATTAAGGCAGTTTGATAACTGCAGTTGTGCTGTAGATTGTAGATATAATTGCAGACGACTCAAAAGAACCTAGTTCAACAAGTAGTAGTTTTTTGAAAAATAAACATTTTTTTTAAACTAGATCTATTGTCAGTGACTAAAAACCTGTACCTCTAACAATCACTTTTAAAATTCTTATTCATTTCTGCTTATTTCAAGACTGTTCAAGAGTTCATAATCTTGGGAACCCGAAGAAAACCCGAATTTCAAGTTACAGAAAAGCTTATACGAATTCAACACTGTGGTACGCCGAACTTGTTAAAAAACAAAAGAAAAAAAAACAAGTACTTATAGTGTGTTCGATGGGCTGCACTAGTGCGCACTGAGTGTATTTATATTTCTGTCTATTACATATTGTTAAAAAGAGATGCTTATACACTCAGGCCGCACTAGTGCAAGCAATCGAAAACGCGATAAGACATTTTCAGTAAATCAACATTATTATTAATAGTAGTCCTGAATGATTTTGGAAATACTCATATTAAAAATATTTCAATTTTAAGACACTACATTAAAAAGTTTACACAGATTATAAATGGGAGCATAACGTAAAATATTCGTATTATTAAACAAAAAAATCTAAAATTTCTCAATTTCAAAAATTTGATATCAAACAAGATCTTTACAAGATATTCCTTAAATTGTTTTAACCAAAGATATTTAGCAAATTTTCAACAGCAAGAATATACTGGAATATGGAAATTGTATAATACATCACTATTGCAAACAAGATCCCACCAACGTATTGAATAATATTAATACATTGACTTTAAAATTAAATAGTGAACATTATCTAAAAATAAATGTTAGCAATCTCATGACAAATGAATAATTTTTTCAACATGCAAAGTAAAAGTAAGTTCAGAGTCAAAAGTGAATCCAAAGTTATTTGCACTGGTGCATTTCAGTATTGAGACCACATTAATTTAATAACACTAGTCAACAGACACAGTTTTTCTTATTATTTATTGGTATATTAAATATTAGTAAAAAAATGTAGAGCTATACAATAGTTTTGTTATAAAACAAAACTATTTAGAAAGGTTTTGACCTTATTTTATAGCAAATTACCGGCACAAAGTTGTTGAATTAGCTATTAAAATTGCTTAAAAAATTTTTATTTATTAAATTTTTTGTTAGATCGTCAAGGTATGTTAAATGAAACGTAAAAGTACCCACTAACACCAAAACTACACTTAATATGACGCGTTTTTTGACAACAAATTTACCATCCTCAGATAAAAATTAAAATTGAGAGTGTTTGGTGTTAGTAGGTGCTTTTTATCTTTTTTTTTAACTATTTGGTAAATTACCAATAAGTACACCAGACTTTCATGTATTAATACGTTACTTTTAACAATTTTTATTAGTTAGATAATTACTTTTATTCGTTAAATTAATTATAGAACGTAAAAAAAGTTGTCCTAAAAGCGCTTCCAGAGGAATTTTGTCCATAAACGGGTATTCTATACTATAGAAGAATACTTACAACATGGTTTTAGTGATATGGAGAATTAAAACAATGAGTTACTTCTTGCTTTCTTCTAGTTATCCTTTTTGTTTATTTTAATTGTATATATTGTATATATAAGGTAAGATTAAACATTCATTATCCTGTACTTAATTATTTCTGTATTTTTTATTTTGACGTGTGTAAAGTACTTTGTACTATAACACTAATAAACATTATTATTATTATATTCTGTTGGAAGACTCGCTTTTCTATGGGTTTGTCCTTCCAACAGGACTCCTGTTACGTGACTCACTGCACTGGTTTGAGCGAATTAAGTCAGTAGCAGTGAATAGTGTAGAAATTAGTGTATACGCTATAAAAAGACTCATTTTGAGATATACGATGTATGACAACACTGTTTTTGAGTAAAAATTTTTTACATCATGTATCTCAAAATCTATAAACATTTGTTTAAAGTAAATTTGGTTTTTTAGCATTCTTTCAACAAGAGCTACCACTTTTTAAAATTTCTAACATTAATTCAAAACACCCTGTATACCTACACCTATATTAATATGTTTTTTTAATAATTATTAAATTTTAAGCATACAAAAATTTAATAAAAAAAACAGAAAGTTAGATAAAAATTAAAAGTGTATAATAACAATAATAAGAAAGTATAATAAAATAAGAAAAATACAGTATAATATACTACATTAAAACCTAACAAAGTGGTAAACCTATACTTAAGAGTAAACTCAAGTTTAATAATGTGTATCACCTCCTTTTGCTTGAATTACGGCTGCCATTATTCTTGGCATTCCCTCAATAAAGTGTCTTTGGCCGATTTACTCCCAAGTTTGAGTTACTGCCACATTTAGGTCTCTCAATGGTACTGGAGCAGGAACTCTGCTTCGAATCTTTCTTCCCATTATATCCCAAAGGTGTTCAATCGGATTTAGGTCTGGACGGCGCGCTAGTCATATCATACGCTAAATACCAACCCAATCGAGATACGTGCTCACGATACGTGTAGTGTAAGCACGTGCATTATCGTGCATATAAATGAAATTTGCCCCAATAGTTGGTACATAAAGCACAACATGAGGTTCCCGAACGTCTCTGATATACCTGTTGAAATTTATTCTTCCCCTATCTACAATGATTAATTCTGTGCAGGCTTCCAAACTAATGCCATTTCACACCATGATAGAACCTTCTCCAAAATTCAGTTTCTGTATAAATTACACTAAACAAATCTTTCCCCAAGCGTCGCCAGATTCCTTGTCGTTCATCTGGGAAAGAAGACAAAATCTCGACTCATCAGAGAAGAGAACTCGTCTTTAATCATCAACATCCCAATTCTCATATTCATGAGCAAAACGTAGTCGCTCTTTTCGATGCTCTCTGGTTAACTTGGAGCCTGCTGGTTTTCTTGCAAGTAATCCTTCTTCGTTTAGTCTCTTTCTTACTGTTCTTTCGATAATTGTTACATCTCTTGCTTCCTCTAAAAAACTACGAGCAGCAACAGCTGTCGTGACTCTATTTCTCAACACTTGCCGTGTGAAAAAATAATCATTTCGAGAAATATATCGCTTTATTCCGAACCCAACTCTCTTAGTGTAGTCCTCAGTTTTTCGAAACCGTTCTAGAGCTCTTTGCACACTACATCTTGAAACTCCAAAAACTCGAGCTGCGTAGTATTGTGATCGACCATCTTAAACTAAAGCAATTGCTCTAGCTGCGTCCGTTGGATTTAGAACCATATTTGCTGTTGTAAGATTAAATTAAGATGCCAAGTATAGTGACAGGTATTACAATAATGACAATTATCTACAGGTATCATAATAAAAGAGAATAAAAAAAGTTAAGAAAACTTAAAAATTTTATCGGGTGCTTATTTTTTTTAATGATTTTTAGTCTTAAAAATTGTAAGAAATGTATCTTATTTCTACGTAAAAGTTCTCTGACTAAAAAAAATTATAACATATTCGTTTTTGACAAAATCACGTATGGATCAAATTTTGTGCCGGTGAGTGTATATATATTTATGTCTCAATTAAAGAAACAGAGGTATAATATTACCTCAAAAGTCGAATTTAGTTACATTGGGTTTAAACCGGAAAACATTTTGTCCCTTTTGCACTCTAGAATAACACAGAGTAATCCAAAACGAGTAATAACAAATTTTGTGTAGGTACACTTTAGATATTTGGTAATAAACAGCTACTGAGCGAAACAGATATTTAATCTGGTCAAAATCAATTTTATTTAAAAAAATTATTAAGAGAGTTTGTGGGTACATAATGTACCACGCTTGTAAGCAAAATGCATTATACTTCAATAAAAAAAAATTAGATGCTGCAACATTTAAATTTTGAAAGAACATTTCCAAATTTTTGACCACCATTATACATACAATACAATTAGAAAAAGTGATTTAAATTATAAAGCATTTCTGTCTGTAAATAGTTTATAGTTGAAAATAATTTTTAATGTGTTTAGGGATGATTCAGTACTCAAATCTTCTTATAGCATCGTTTTGTGTTTGAACTCTTTTATAGGCGCAAAACACAGTTTTTTTTATTATTGTTAAATTTTGCACTTGTCCAAAATCTTACAGCTGGTAGTTAAGTGTCTTAATATGGTTTTATGATATCCGAAACATGTGTAGCAATACAAGTTTTGAAGAGTTAATGTTTTTAAATTTTATTAATTAGCAAACAAGCGCTGCTATTTTTGATTAGAAAATGTGTAGACAGTTGTAGATTCTTACAAAAAGCGTCATATTTTTGTTGAAGCTTAAATTTCCTGCTTAAAAGTCTCTTATTGAATTTTGAGGTGAAAAGCTGAATTTCTATTAGCATTCATATACATCTCCTCAACACAGACAATTAAATATTGAACGGTAAAATCTTCCTTTTGCATATTAAATTTGCTGAAAAGCTTGTAGAAGTGACTGTACGCGTGTTTATAAATTTTGTATTTTTTCGCATGTTTTATTGTAGTGAAAGGACGAAAGGGAGGGAATAGATGGAGTGTGTAAGCACTAAACAGTATTTGCTTCTATTTAGGTAGTCTGCGGTTCAGCCCATGTGTGCGTCTACATTTCAGCGGTGTGAAGAGTTAAATATGTATTTAGTAGACGCGACTGTACGCCTCATTTGTTTGTTAAATTTTGCACGAAGCACCTGCTAATTGAAGTCGGTAGTGCTTTGTATTGAATTTAAATATGTACAAAAGCAGGCCGTAATGAGAAGTCGAGTGGTAGCGCAAATACGAGGTGTTCTTTTGTGAACGAACTATGTTTGCACGGTATTTGACGCGTTTAAATATTTGTATGAAAAGCTGGGATTTTTGACTGGAGTTTTCTGTTAATTTAGTGCTTCTGTGAAAAATGATTTTAGAATTTGATTTATAGCGGGAAATCTGTTGAATCAACAACAGAAAGACAAACTGAAATGACAACAGAGATATTAATTATGAAAGTTGAGAGTTGTATAGTGCACATGCACCAATTAAAAACGAAGATTTACAAATGCTTTTGTCGTTTCTCAATGTCAGTAAATAAAGGCGCCTTTACGTAATTAACTTCTGTGTCTTTCAACATTCGAGTTTTTCCTAAAGTGATTCATTATTATCAATATTAAAACGAGAAAATTCAATTAATTGCCATTGTCGAAATTTAATCATTTTATGACATCAATATTTTCCCAAAGAAATTTCATTTTTAACTTTGCATAAATTAAAAATTTGCCTCGTTTGCATAATGAAACTCTGCTTAAAATAATTCGATTTTCTAATACGAAGAATACGCGAGCTGCTCTGGCATTTTTCCTGGAATCTAGTAAGCACAGAGTTTCTTCAAATGTCATTTTCGTAAAATTTTACAATTTTTAATTAATTTTTAATGATAATTAAAACCCGCCCTTGTGGTATGTTTTTGAACTATCGTCACGTGATGTTCATGTCGTGCCAGTCAAATACCTTATAATATAATATAAATTAAATATAATTAAATTATATAAATTTTTCAGTACAAGTCCGTTAGGGCAGCTTTTACTGCCAAGTCAGAAATTTTGTGAGACAAGCTTGAAGAGTGATCGAATAAATTAGTGAGGCCGCAAACAACCTAACGGACGTGTATTGTCCAATATTTCTTGTAATATAGTTTTTATCAGAAAATCCAACCAAAAATACCTGGAAGTAACCATTTCAAATAACGGTGCAAAAAACTTAGTAATCAAATTCGTTAAAAAGGGCTCGGTTTTAAACATTAATAAGTCAAAGAAGTTGTTTAATAAAGATGATGTTGCTTCACTTCTTGCCGTTCATTCTGCAAGAAAACCATCAAGGTTGTCTTTAAGAAAGAGAGCAACACAAACTGGAATAACTAAATCTCATTTACAAAAAATCTTCAGGAAGAAGAAAATTTTACTATTTAAACCGCAATTTAGGCAAACTTCAGAAAGTGGTGATGAAGCCAAACGTTTGTATTTTTGTTTCGAAATGACCCACAGAGTTTTGGAAAATTAAAATTTTATAAACGAATTATGTTCTCCGATAAATCAACTTTTTCAAGTAACGTTTCATCTCAACATTGCCGATACTGGAATAAGTCGAATCGAAACTTCAGGATTTCTTATTGCAGACAATATTTAACAAAAGTTATTATGTGGTGTGCGGTTTTGTACTATGGCAATATTGACCCATTTTTTTTTATCAAAATATAAACCGTAATTTATATTTGAAAATGTTGCAAAATTTTTCAGTCGATAAACTAGATAAATTGCCGTTAAACTATCAAATGAAAATGTTTTTCTAGCACCATAGATGCCCTGCTCATCATGCCGCCATTGTTCGCAAGTGGCTCAATATAGAGTTCCATGATAATTTCTATCCAATAGATGGTAGCATTTTATGGCCACCGAAAAGTCTCGATCTCACAATAATGGGCTTTTATCTGTGGGTTCGTTTAAAACAAAATGTGTACAGTTAGTCACAAGACAATGATGTAAAGCAATTAAAAAATAAGATGCAAAATGCAGTCCAGTCTTTATCAATCTTAGAAATAAGATGCAGTTTCAATGAATTTAGAGCTTAGTTTTTTGAAAATTTTATTTCATTTTACCAGTTGGTAAATTTATTAAATAAAACTTAAGTCCAATTCGAATATTTTCTAGCATTAAAATAATATTATCTCAAGACCGTTCGAGCTAAGTAAAAAGTAATTTGTGGTTTGAGGGTATGAAAACAAGCAGGGCAAATCAACATGAGTGAAATTTTCTGAAAAATCAAAAATAAGGAACTTTTTCCTTGTTTAAAGTTGCTCCGAAGAGATACTGTATATTTTAATTGCTTTCAGTGTCAGTTCATTTAGATCATTTGTAGTTTTCTCAAAGTTGCTTATCGTTTGTATAACGTGTTGCCTGTTTTTGAAATCTCGGGTGGAAGTAAATAAAAAAATATTTTGACAAGCCACAATAGATAGCATTGTGCTCTTCTGGATTTTAAACATTTTTGAGATCAAAGGTCAAATTCTCACATATTTCACAAAATGGAATTACAAAAATTTCTCAAGACTTTTTATTTAGAGGTAACGTAATTTATTTCTTTTTATTAGCTTCCGCTAAATTTATTATAAAATCTTGTAGGCGCTACCTAAAGATGGTCGTAGATAGGCCGAAAGAGCTGTAGTATAATAAACTAAGAGTAAAAAACCAGTTCAAATATTTTGTAGATTTTATTAAATAACTACTCTCATAAAAAATCATCAATCTATATTAATTATTATTCGATTAAAATTTGTACAACATGTCAAAAAAATCAAATACATCTTTCCTGTGTAATTTGTATTTTGCAATCTTCCGCTCTACGGGGATCGCGTTACAAGCGGCTTTCAGGTTGGGGAATACCTATTTACATCACTGTACTGTAAATAATTATTAATATCAATTGTAATAATTTAATAGGCTTAAATAATTTTAAAGTTTAATGTTTTCAACTGTCGCAACATTTACAATCGCTAAAAAGGACAACTCGTTAAGTCAATGCTTTTCAACTTGACAAGTAGTGTCTATATCGAAACGAATTCCAATCAAGCTCCTGTAACCATTCAAATTCTAAGATCCTAAATCTAGAACCTAAATTTAAAAACTAAATCTAGTTAGGCAACCAGCAATATAACTTTAATATCTTGTTAGTAACCAACGGTTGCACAAGAAGAAAATTTAGAAAAAACATTTGTGTATTTTTATATCGTTTCTGGAAACTTTTGCAGCAGCCCACGTAACTTGCTTGTAATTAGGTTTCATGTTACAATATTTGACACAATTACTTCACAAGTACACAAATTGTTTTTCTACTCAAAGCACAAAAACAAACACTTGTAATGACACCATAAATTACGATTAGGACAAAACAAATTTGCTGTTGAAGGGAACGTCCAGGCGGTATTTCAGTTTTGATAAAGCCGCGGAAATTAAGATAAATTTTGATAAAGGATTATACTTTTCGAAAGTACAAACATACCGTGTGCATACTAAGACAGTCTAAACTCAAGTTAGGGACGTGTTACCATCGAGGGACTCCCACACACACGACAAATAAATGCTTAAGCAGATACTGTTGCTGCGGCTTCCCTATACACCTATTCCGGCTTACCCAAATATAAAACTTGTCCCAAAACACACAATTTCATGAATTATCTTAGAGCTGATCTGATTTTGTTGATCTCAAGCACTACGTGTTACATTTTAATGAAGTAATTTATTGAAAGGGAAATCTTCAATGTAAACAGAAGCTGATCGGATCGATTCTTAATAAATTGAAAACGGTAAATTTTGGGAATTAACTAGTTGTGGCGGCAGTTTGTTTAACAGCAGGCGTATGATTAATTAAGCATTTGTCAAATATCAGATTTATGAGAGTCTATTCTTATTTGTTCAAAACAAAATTTATGATATAAATTGAGTGTAAATTTGCTCCTTGGAGCGCTTACAAAAGCTGTTTTCTCAATCCATTTTCGTCGTGTCGTTGCTAAAATATAACCCGTTAGTAAATTGCCGAACTCTATAGAGAGTGTTCTCAGACATTTTTGCCAAATAAATTTTTACTCTTGCACAATATAGGTTCCAAGGCAAACTTTCTATTGTTGGGGCTGTATTAACGGTCTTTTACTCTCGTAAACTTCCAACACCTGTTAGCTCTACTACTAGAATAAATGTAATAACGACAAAAATGTTGTTTACTCAAAGCCTGGCTTTATTGAAATTCTTCGCTTTAATTAGTCGAACTCCTTTTACAAAGAGTTTTTGATACCCGACCTGGTTGGTGATAAAAGATGGATTTTATTATTCAAATGAGCTTTATGTTATTTAAATGTATGAACATGAAACGAACCGTGATAATCGCATTAAATATTCTCTTCCATATTTTATGTAATACAACATGTGTTACTAATACATGATTCTCTTTTTGTACACAAAGAAAATTGTTTACTTACCCATTTAACAACATTTCACCTCTGTTTTTCACCCAGTAGTTGATGGTATTAGGAAAAGCTTCTACATAACATTCAAGATGAACATCAGTACTGAGAGGTGCCCCAAGAAGCTGATTTGGCACTTTAATGGAGGGCGCAACTGAAAAGAAAATATTTTCTTAAAAAATTTCGATAGTTTATTCTATCTACTAAATTTAATCTAATCATATTAAAGTAATCGTAGAGAAAAAATAAATTTCTAATAAGCTAATTTTAAGTTAAGATAATACCAGTAGTATCAAAAATTTTAATAGTTTTTTATAACAACAACCAATTACAGCCCCAAATTATTTTTATTTTCCATGAAAACAAAGATACTACTTATATTATTTTAACTTGAAATTAGACCATTAGAATATAAATGACATATTTATCTTAAAATTTGTATACATTTATGTTAAACATGTGACATTTGCTCCAAATATATTGTAAGTTTTGGTAAATTTTTCCTAAACTTAGTTCAAGTAAGCATTATTGTTTGAAGAAGGTACTGTCGGCCCAGGGCCAAATGGCTACTCTGACTTAAATCGTAAATCTTTACATAATAGATCTTCTGCTGCAGTGCTAATTGCAGTTATCATGTACTTTCCATTATCTCTTATTTACTTAAATGAGAAACATCTGAAATCTCCCTGTGGCACAATCGTAAAAACCCCCAGCCCAACTAAAGTACCTGTTAACTGCAATTGGCACCGCAGCAGGAGATCTATTATGTAAAGATTTACGATTTTAGTCAGAGTGACTATTCGACCCTGGGCCGACTATATATCAAGGTACTTTTAATCTGAGAATTTCAGTGTTAAATTATTTATAGTTTTACACAATGACGGCTATTTTTTTTGGCGTGTGGGTTTCCCAAAAGGTATTAACACACCTATTTGCCGCTTTTCGTAGTGTTTATATCAGAATTGTAATTGTCCTATGTGCTGATACTGTCACAATAAAATGAAAAAACTCTAAAAGTCTAGAGTTGTTGGTTGTTTTCTTTGTTTGTAATTGTTAGTTTTCTATTTGTTGTAATAAAAACACAAAATCATGTTAAATTTTTAATCCTCCATCTTCAAGAAGTAAAATATGATCAAATCAATACACACACAATTTTAACTTAACCACCGTACAAATATAAAAAATCACTCTAAATTTTCGATAGATTAAACGCCACCACGTGGTACAAATGTGAACTATCAAAAGAGAGTTATTTAGATACTAATTCCATGCAATCGCTTAGTGAAAAAATGTTTAACTTGTAACTTTATGATGGTATTGTAATTGTTTTATTATTACAAAAACGAAGTAAAATGATTGTTAAACAGTGTACCTATTATATGCATTTGACAAGCTGTTCAACCGTTGAATAATAAAACGAATTGAAACTAAAGCTCAACCTGCAAGTTTTCCCTACATTTTTTTAAAAGTTTGTTCAAAATATATTAAATAAAAGTTAAATTTTAAGTTTTAAATACTATTTTTTCTTACCTGTAATAAGAATCTTGGAGTTAATTTGGGTAAATTTTTAATATTTAAATAATTTATTCTTGTCCTTATTCTTATTTTTCATGTTATTTTATGATTTTCTTTATGATTGATAAAATATTAGTTGTTAGTATAAAATCAAGTCCTTACTTTAATATAAATTTAATTATTGTAATATTTGCCCTTGTATTTAATCTTTTGTAGCTGCTCTGGAATGTTGTCAAAAAAAGAATAAAGAAATAGCTTTAAAATTATTATGACAGCTTTTGATTATGCAAAATTGTAAATTCGAATAAACCACAGACACTTACTTTATTGGCTTAAAGATATCCTAGATAGAGCTCCCCGAGTTGGTTGGTAAATTATTTTTAAGCACAATAATTGCTTTGCAGACAAGTGAAAAACTTGTAAAATTAACTATAAATAATCGTAAACTTATTACAAATTTTTATTAAAACTAAAAAAAGTAATGTTTAGAAGCAAAAATGTATCACCCAATAACTATATTTCAAGTAACTATTACAGAAAACGTATTTAAAACATGACCAGAGTGTTATTCTTTAACTTGTTTTACTTTATTTCTTGTACAATACGGTAGCACAGCTGATGAAGTCACACGAAATTTTGTATTTAATATTATTCTTACTTCGTTTTTATCACTGCTAAACGTAAAAGCATAAATAAAATAAATAATCGCGTAAGATAGTAGTAAGTTTAAGAATGAATTACTCTTTTCTAAAACAGCTGTTTGATGCGACATTGGCGACCTTTTCGGCTATCGGTTAGCCACAGTATATGTAATGTTAGTTGACTAAAATAATTTTTGATAATACTATTTGTGGAAGAGAATTAGATAAATCAGATATTTCACTACGAAATAAAAATAATTCTTTTAAAAAGTGTTAGTTTGCCTTAGACATGCATCTTATTTTATTTAAAAATGTTTAAGCTTTTACAGAATGATTTTTCTCCCGCCCAAAACTCCAAAAATAGGCAACACATTATACTTTGACAATTTAATTTTTAAAATTAAGGCAGAGAGATTTGTGAATTAATGTCAACATTGTTGACAATACCTTTGACAATGCTTCCAGCGTCAGTTTATTTGGATCATTTGTAGCCACATTAATTAATTAAGTTGCTTATCGTTTGTATAACGTGTTGCCTATTTTTGTAATCTCGGGCGACAGCAAATAAAAAAATCACTCTGTATAATTACTATAAAACTTTTCTAAATAGAAGCAAAAAAATGACTAAGATTGTAGCAGTTTACCCTAGTCTTACGTTGATGACGAAAGATTTAGGCCACTCATAATAAAATTAGGTATATATTAATTAACAAATTATTGCTATTTGTTAAAGTTTAGAAACTAAAATGCTCATTAGATAAATTTTTATACTCGTAATATCAAAAATGTAAACGCATATTCCAAAATATTTATAAATATAGCAATAGAACAAATGCCTATTTTTTGATTTTTATTTATACTCATTGAGATTAGAAATGCTACATCGAGAAGATTAATTTTTAAATTAATTTTAAAATAATTAATTATTTTAAATAATTTTTTGAAAGTGATTTTTGGCGATGTGGTAGATTTACATCAAGAATAAAATTATTGGATTTACAAAAATTTTTAGTAACATTAACCAGGTTCTAAGAAACCTAAACCTTATAGATTAACTGTGCCAGACGGTGCAAAACGAACAGTCTTCTCTTCATCATATCTCACACATGCTCGGCACTTTGGACAATTAATATTTTTTGATTGTCCTATTTAAACATGCCAATTTGTGCCCTAATTTTTCGTAACATCACAATCTTTCAACCTTTTAGATATCCAAGCAACATTTGATTTAGTTGGTTGTAATTAAAATAACTATATGCAATTTGTTTACAAACTCCTTAAATTGTTGTTCAATAAATAAAATAAAAACAAAATCTGAAACTAAATTTCTTATTACATCTAATTGTAAAAAAATACAATTAATAATTAAATCAGATCCATACGTCGTCTTTTTGTTAAAACAATGTTTATCAACGATGATTTTGTACAAGTGAAAACAACAGATAGATAAAAAGCAAGCATAAAATGATTAAAGTTCAAGCAATAAAAAGAGAAATATTGTCAAATAATACGTGCACATATTTCTCTTAGTGCTTACTGTTGTATAAACTTTGTTTAAAAAATCTTTTGGTTTTTGTGTTAACGTCCGCATTTTCAATTAACGTTTGCAAGTTGATATTAAACTAGGCAAGTATTGTAGCCAATAAATTTAAACTAAATGTTATATTCTTGGTTTGTTTTTTTTCTTGTATGTGAAATGAATTAATTAAAATAGAGATTGAAATTACGACGATTTTATTACGTACGAAATGAGATAGAAAACTAGACAAGTACAACTATTGCAGTCTGGAAAGTCCCAAGGGAAACAGTTTATTGTCAAAGTTAAGATCTGAGCAATTTGTTGTGTTTATTATTATGACTGTTATTCCTAAATATGTCAGATCTTTTCAAAATCTCTTCTAATTTGTCTTTATCACATTTTCTATATTTCGCAGTGGGAAACTTGGAAGAAAATCGAGATGACGTAATGTCAGACTCTTGACCTCTTCTATGATTGGAAAACTTTATCAGTTCAGTTGAAAACTATCGTTATTTGTCTTATTTCATATTTATTTCACGGCAGAAACTCTTTATTTAGTCGAATGTTACTAGTTAGTGTCTTGGATTTTGCTAATCCTACCCTCTTGAAGTTGCTTGAACTCGTTATCGAGAGGGTGTGCGTAAGGGTAGCTTTTGCTACCCACCACGCATCAACTAACTTCTGTTTCAGATAACTTCCTAATTAGTTTATGGCCATGTGTTAATTCCCATGTCCGAACACATGTACTTATGACCTAGGCAGTCATGTCAGGAAACTAATCGCATTACGAAACGTCAAATAATAAGTTGGTGTCGATAATGGAGATTAGCTGAATCATAATAGATGAGAAGTTTCATCTAATCGGATTGCTTATCAAGAGATAAGAGTGGCTTTGCCAGGGATGGAATAGTAGCAAGGAAGGAGGCAAAACATATTTTTAAAAGGGAAACAAATTTCAATTTGCATTTTTGGTGGGAAATGATTTGTTTGATATTCCAATTCTCAAAATTACATTGGGATGATATATTTTGGAATAAAGTGATTTTAGTTAATAACATACAATAAATAATTCATGTCAATTTAATTTTATATTAGTTTACTTAATTAGCATAACAGCTTTCATAAATCTAAATATAAAACATAAAATAACTTTTGAAACAATAAATATTTTAGTTAGTTTAGATTTAGCCGAACAAATTTGTTTTGAATGTTGATTCAAACTAAATTAAAATATGGATACATATGAGTTTTAATTCTGGATGCAATCGTAATAAAATATTAGTAAAACAGATGTTTGATTATAGTTTTATAAAAAAAATTGTATAAACCGAACAACTGGAAATTAATTTTCTAGTTTGTTGATTTGATCTATAAATTTAATGCTCAAATAACATAAATCGAGACGGACACTAAGTGCCCATTATCTAACGCAAACATCACTTTATGCTCAATTACTTGATGATTGGAACTCTAGGCAAATATACAAAGAAAAAACGTTATAATTATGCTCTAAATATGCTAAATAGCTATTTAATGCCACTAATAAATATGTAGCAATGCTTTTAAGAATGCTCTAATTATGTAATAAAAAATAAAACCAGGCAATTTAATAGTTATTTTTCTACTTTGCGTCTGTAACAAAGCCTAATACAATACCGATTTGGGTGTCGTATTAGCCAATTCAGCATCCACTTATTTGCGTGCTAAAAAGTATCAGTGCAATTTATTTTTTTTGGCTTGGTAAGGTTTCCGCTGGTATCGGACTTCAGAGAAGATAAATAAAACCTTATAAATCTCCAAGGTCATTTGTGACGTCTTAGCGTTTATATGTCAGGGTTGAGGAGTTGAGGTTATAATAATTTTGTTGAACAAATTTTGTTGCACTTGGTGACCAGTAATCCCCTCACCAATGTGTTTTTGTGTGTGTCGCAATTAACCTATGAAACATTCGATCAACGAAGTGAGCAAGCCGCTTAAACAATAAGGTATCTTCAACTTTTTTTTTTAGGTTAGATGCTTTAAAAGAACTTTCAGGCACTACTTGCAACCCCCATAACGTTTAATAATTTATGAATTATTTGCTAGATGAGTAGGAGAGACAAGACTGCTTTGCCAAAAGTAGCGCTACTTTATTATTTTTGTAAAAAACCAAAATAAATCTTTTAAATTAAATAATACTCTAATGTTATAAAAATTGTAACGAAAAAAAACTTGCACCAAATTTAGTTAGTATAAAAGTTTGTCCAATTATTTGTTTAGTAAGGTTTGTAGTAATTCCATACTTGTAAAAAAAAATTAACTTGACTTATTGATTCATAAATTATAATAATTGTCTGGTTCTTTGCGCCGGATAAAGAAAATTGTAGGTTAAGGGCGTGCCTAGGTACTGCTTCTTCTAGACAAGAGGGCTATAGAAACATTGTAAAAAATTTTGGTTTTAAACTTTTTTAAAAAGCAATCCCTTGGCATAATCTTAGTTGATACATTTTTTTCACATCTATTCAAAGTTAATGAGTTTACAGAATTTTTCTAAATATTTCGAATAGTTTTTAAGCGATTTTATTAAAATTTTAAGCCATTCTTATATTTTCCAGCAACCAGATTTATCGTGCTTTTGTACACAAAATAAATTGACGCGAATTTACTGGTCATTGCCCTTGGTTGTAGATGTACATATAAGGAAGCGGTTGAGTCTCGATCGGGTAGTTCAAATTAAGGCAACATAGTGGTTATCACGAGCGAATCTTCGGTTATTAATCAAGCCGATAGAAATGTGTTTTTAAAAAATATGATTTTATTGTTTTGATTAGGAAATATTAATTTAAAAACTTTTTGTTTTTAATTTTTTTTTATAAAACGCACTATTTTAGAGTAAAAATAAAAAAAACGTTAACTTGTGTCTGGAGATCATCAACTACCTCTTAAAAAATAGTGTTTGCTTTAACACGCTTGACCGGTTTTTATTTGTTATTAGTAAACAAATTCTTGCAGAATTTTACTTAAGAAAAGCTATAGGACTAATCCGGTAAAGAGGTACTTTCTGACCGCAAGATCGTACTATAATAAATAACTTCTAGAAAAGTGTTTAAAGTATTTATTTACTAATTTATATCATGGATGTTTCCAAATTAGTTTTTTTATGGTTCTAGATTTAGGAGTAAATTTTTTATAGCGAGTTGATGAAATCCGCGATTACTTTCAACTTTTGTTTCCTTTTGTCACTTCTTTTTTTGTAAGAATCTGATCTTGAAAATTCCGGTTTCAAACCAGTGGCATTCGAAATTAAACCTGTGAAATAAGTCTTATCGACAGTTTCAATGCTTTTGTCTTTTTTGTTCTCGTTATCTTGTGAAGACTGTAAACGTATTCTTGTCTTATACTCGTACATTTTTTGCATTTCTTCACATTGATGTCCAAGTTTATCTTTGAAAACTGTTTGATGTTTTTGAAATGATATTTCTTCTTCTTCGGCTGCTTTTGTAATTGAATTTAGTTGCTCTAATAACATAGTTTTTATTATTGCAAGTTGATTTGTCGCTAGATCAACTTGTTCAATTGCTTGTTCTAAAAAATCCCTGGGATAAGACTTACGGACGGTATCAACGTTTTTGTCTTCCTTTTTTTGGTGATCTTGTAAAGACTGTAGACGTATTATTGTTTTATACTCGTCCGTTTTTTGCAATTTTTCAAATTCTTGGGTACAGTTCTTTTTAAAAACTCTTTGATGTTTGCAAAATCTTATTCCTTCCTCTTCGGCTGCTTTTGCAATCAACCATAGTTGCTCTAATAACAATTTTCTGATTACTGCAAGTTGTGTTGTCGCTATATCAACTTGTTCGATTGCTAGTTTTAGAAATCTGTCGGTGGATTCTATATTTGCTAGTTTCTTGTCACAAGGCTTCTTTTGAGGAAGACGTTCATCACCAAACAAGACATTTTTTGTTAAAAATTGAGCGAGATTGCCTTTTTCTTTGTGTAAATTTTGATTTGTCTTGATAAATTGAGCACTTGCAGTTCTAGGCTTACAAAAATTCGAGTTCATAGCGGCATTTTGTGAGTTTAGAGAGCGACAAAAATTTTCTTCTTTGTTAAACGGATTTACAACTACTCTACTACCTTTGCTTCTTCGATTCATGATTTTTGTATATCAATAAAACAAATTGACAAAAATGACAGCACTTTTTGTTTTACAGAAATTAAAGTGGAACCAAGGTTACTAATAGAGTAAAAAAAATTAATGTAAACTTATTAACGTAGATTCAAAAGTACAATATTTTATTGCTTTGAAACATAATTATATCTACAATCTTAAATTTTGCACTAAAACGCTTTGGAATGTTATAATAACAATTTTTAAGTAAATCTTACAAAAACTGATCATAATTGTACCTACTATGTATGTGCAGTAGTGTTTTAGCGGTACGAAATTTGTCTAATGACAGTTTTAAGCTGTTAGTGGAACAAACTTTAGGCCTTTGTGGCTAAAAAAGGTATCAAATTTAAAAGTTTTTTTGTAATTTTTCCAAAATACAAAGTGTACCAAAATTTGCGTATTACTGAAATTGTACGGATTTTCTCTGAGTTAGGAAAGCACCAGAAAATTTGCATTCTTAGAGTTAATAAAACATAAAAAAAATTGTAAAAAATTCATCGCGTATAAACGTAAAACACTCATTGCCACCAAACACTTTACTTAATACGACGCGCGTTTCGACAACAAAGTTGTCATCCTCAGGTAAAAATTAAAACTAAATAATTTACAAAAATTCTTAGATTATATACTAATCGCGCCGAGTTCCACCAACTTTTACTTCCACCTCTTCTCAACCAATGAGAAGAGAGAAAAAGTAGGAATAGGTCTAAATCGACGTTGATTGCGCTTTTGTTTCTATGTTTTTCTAGACTCCCGAAAGCGTCAAAAAGTTACAATTATTGATTTCCCTAATAATTCTAATATTATTTTCGTCAATTCTATAGTTTTTTTCAAAAATATGTTATGCAACACTAGTTTTTTCTATTCTGTTTCACAGTCTTCACAATTAATTTTATATATGCCCGACTTTTCTAAAAGCCCTGTTTAATTTTTAGGGTTACCGAGAAGACTTTGTAGACTTGTGCCAGAGCTGTAAACAACTTGAAACTCTAAGTTTTTGAAAATTTTGCTCAAACATCTTGTAATTGAAGGTGCATAAGGTAATGATATAAAAGTTGTTTTCTCTGGTTTGTGTACAAAAGTTGTTGATTCAGTAGCCATTTTCATATATCTAATTTTTCGAACAATTTTTTCAATAATTCCAATCTCAAAACCATTATACCTAGCTGCATTTTTTATAATTTTGAGCTTTTTTTCAAAATTATCATTATTCAAGAGAAAATTAATAAACCGATAAACTAAAAAATTAAGACTCGCCATCTTGTGTTGGGGACAATGAAGAGAATCTGCAGTGATGTAGCAAAGCGTACTGGTATTTTTTTTAAACAACAAATTTTAATCTAATATTAGATTTAATTACTAAATTATTAAAAAATGGTAACTTTCCATCTAAGTACTTTTTTCCAAGTAAATGTAATGAAAGTGATTATTTAAAATGTCATACACATACCTTAGCCAAACTTTTGAAAAATATTCGAGCTCACATTTTAGATCCTTTTAAAATGTTTGGTGTCAGTGGGTGTTTTACGTTTCATTTAACACACCAAGAAAATCCAACAACAAGATTAAATAAACTCCTCCAATAAAGTTAGGAATATTGTCGGTTTTTATTAAAAATGCAATGTGTTTACAATTATTTAAGTTGGCTGAGACAGAACACTTAGATTTATTCTGTTTTTAACGTTTTTGCTTTTCTGATACGTTTTTCTGAATATCAGAAACAGGTTATAGTTTATCGTAACCAAATTTTATTTTTGAAAAATACGTAAAAGTTGGTTCTTTATAAGAATTTGGTGTAAGAATTAACAATTTATAAGAATTGAAGGCTGAAGAAGCAAATAGGGCTATGGGAATGTTACAGTCAGAGCTTCATCAACAAAATGTGGCTCACTACATGAATGTGTTTCAAAGTGTGATATTTCAACTATGGACACTATTTCGCGAGACGGGAACTGTAGCAGAAAGACCACGTCGTGGTCGTTAATAAAAGACAACTCCACGGAAAGATCGTTTTTTAGCTCTAACGGCTCAAAGGCAGCCAATTTGCACAACGCGTTATTTAAGCCAACGTCTTTAAACTGCTACAGGCACCACAATTTTAGTAGAACCGGTTAGAAAACAGTTATCAAGAGTGGGGTTTGTCAGACTGCGACTTATGCAATCGGTACCCTTAACGCCACCAAATCAATGCTAAAGATTCGACTGGGCAACGAACCATATTAATTTGCGCGGAAAATGGAGATCTCTTCTCTTTACAGATGAGTCCCGGTTTGCCAAATTTTCTGATAGTGGAAGAGTACGTCAATGAGCAAGACGTGGAATACCCAGACATACACGCCAAGTCCAACAGGTGTCCCCTTTTTGCGGAGGCTCTATTATGGTTTGGGAACGCATATTTTTCAACGCTTGGACGGAGCTTTATCTTTGTCGCACAAACATGAGAGGTACCACATATGCCGAAAACATTATTGATAATATTGTGGTCCAGTTTCGCGAAGAAATTGAAGCTGCTTTTGTTTTTCTCGACGATAACGTCCGACCACATCGCGCTCCGATAGTCGCGCGTCGCATTGAACATGCTCGTTTGACCCATCTGCCGCTTCCACCGAGGTCTCCGGACCTCAATCTCATCGAGCATGTATGGTACATGCTGCAATGCAAGTTAAATGAACATGTTCAAGCTCCGGAAACGTTGGATGAACTCCGAGACCTCTTACCTCGTTATTGAGCTACTATCAATTACAAAGAGCTAAACAACCTCCTGGACAGTATGCCTCGTTGTTGTCATGCTGTCATTGATGCAAGAGGGGCTTGGAGGCGATAGTAGTGAGTTTTTGTTAATTTGCAATTTTTTGGAATTTTGCTTTTGTTTTTTTAAGTAAGAGGATTATATTTGTTAATTAAATTTTTGTTAGTAAAATCTGAAACGCTATACAAGTCTAATAGTATAAGCAGATTTTGTTATTTCTTCCCTTTAGTGTGTCATTTTTACATCTAAAGAAAATTTTGATTATAAAGCTCTTGCATTTTGTTTTATTGAAGCTCTTCAATAATTATAAGTTTTGTTGCAGCATTTAATTTACATTTTATTATACTTGATTCTACTACAAATAGTGTTGCTATTAATTTTGTTTAAACTTTTAAGCATTTTAGCTATTTAATTAAGATCTCTATCATCATAGATCTCTAAAATGTCAAATTGGTAAAAATAAATAGATATTTCAAATATTTTTTCCTGTACCTTAAATTCTAAATGACAACATATCAACAATATAGTCCGCAAATTTTAGAGTACTTGCATTCACGGCCGATTACTAATTAATATCCTAACTCTGCATGTTTATTTGCTCTTTTTTTCACTTTTCAAAATTGCTTCTATCAATAAAAAAGAAAAAGAAAAAAATCAGAGTATAGGCAAAATTTTGTGATGTTCGTATTAAGAGAAAGTAGCAGAAATATGTCAAGTTCTCCGTATTAATTAAAAAAAAACTTTGTTTGCAATTAAAATGTTTATTTAATATAAGGCATAATTTTGATATTTATACCTAAAAATTTGATAAACTACATTTTTTGTATATAGAGTTTTGATTAAATATACAGGCTGATTTTTCTATTTACATCCGCTCGAGATTTCAAAACTAGGCAACACGTTAAACAAACGATAATCAACTTTGGAAAAACTACAAATAATTTAAATGAACTGACTCTGGAAGCACTGTCAAAGATATTGTCAACAATGTTGACATTAATTCACAACCCTCTATACATTAATTTTAAAAATTAAGTTTAAAAAAACAAGCAAAGTATAATGTATTGCCTATTTTTGAAGTTTCGGGCAGGAGCAAATAAAAAAAATCACCCTGTATAGACTTTTATAAATGACAAAAATACGCTGCATCAAGTTCTATCGCGTTTGAGCATCCCTCGACATATCTTTTAATATGCTAGAAAAAACTTGTGTTTCATTAATTAAAAAAGTTACCTAACACTAATTACAAATGTAATTTTTTTAAAAAATATGCTATAAATGTTCAGATAACATAAATTTACTTACAATTAACGTTGAGTGCAATTCTTTTACTGACTGCTGGTGGCACATCGTTGCTTGCGATGCATAGATAGGCCCCCATTTGTTTTCTATCCAATCTCCAAAAATGCAGATTTGTTCCATTGTAAGTTTCCACTGAAACACAAATTAATCTTACCACATCTGGTGCATAATTTCTTCGTGTGTTTGAAAATAAAAAAATCGATACACGTTTATCAGACTCCCTGTGGGGTTGACGTCTTGCAGTCACATGAAAAGTTTTAATGATGTATAAAAATATCTTAGAAAGACAGGCGTATGTAGACACCAAATAACAAGTTCGTTTAAAACGCTTTTTATGTTAATCAAAAATTTATGTTAATCAAAATTTCCAAGATAAAACTCTACGAATGCGTAAAATTTAATTAACCGCTTACAGTAGTTAACAGTTGTTCATTATTCTTGTACCGCCTTATGAATAAATATTAAAGTGAGTTGATTTATTTCAGTGTTACGTGTATACCTAAGTTTGCTGTTTATTACTCCTTATTTACCTGGATGGGACAACGACGCAGATGCCAGTAATGGCTGCTTTAGTTTAATCTCGCTGGCATTTTATTATTTATGATTGTTGTGACTATCGATCTTTGACCACATTTTTCACCACATTGGGGTTAATTGTTTAAGCGCTTAAAATGCTTTCGTGTCACTTTGGTAGGCCTCATTAGCACCAACAAAACGCGGAAATTTGATTAACAAGCGCTAAAGACCAAAAATGGTGAATGTGCCAGGCTAACTTGACCATTGGGGACTTATCTGTGAAAATCCTGTAATGGTGATGGTATTGAGGTTTTGATGGGTCCGTCTGGGAGAATTATAAACATTAGTGACGGCAGTTTGAGTAAATTGGCTTTTGAATGTCTAGAGAATCCAAACTAAAAACCAAGATTATCTCAAATGTATTGTTGAGCCAGTGGTAATAATCCTTGAGATTAGTATCACCTCGTGGGTGAAAAACATATCGACTTTTTCGATTAGTTTTAATAAAAATAAAGTGTGTTGAGGGAGTTGCTGATTATTAAAAATCACCTGACGTCTTCACACGTTCCTACATACGAACTCATCCCAGAGGACTAATATAGCAGATAAATTCATTCGAACAACGACTCTATTGTTGCTCTAACCCACATTAGTGTAATTATACGCGAAATGATGAAAAATCGGTTTTGGTACATTTTCTTACCTCTTTCCTCTTGTCTTGGTCCTTTGCGGAGAATAATAGGTTTTGAATCTTCTCGTTTCCAAGCGATTCGAGGTGTTGGATGTCCCGTCGCTCGACACCAAAGGGTTGCATTCTCACCTTCTGACACAGACAAGTCGCCGCTTGTGTCGTCATTGATTATATCAGGAGGAACTGTAATCAAATTGAAATTCATCTTTATTGGAAGAAAAATTGCTTTAATTTGTAGTGCAAACACGTGCGAAAAACACTTCTACGTGCGAATGATATGAGATGAACCTGCCAAACGGTTTTTTATAAACCGAATACGTTCATTTATTGATAAATTACATAACGTAATCTTTTTATTTGTGTTTTATTTCAGTTAGTTGAAATATCAATCATTTACATTTGCAACTTTTTGCCAAATCAATGAAGCAAATATTGTTTGTAGCAGGCAGGCATTAATGTTTTGTTCATTTAACAAATATATGGTTGTATATTATTATATGTACTTGATTATGTTTGGTTACAGAACAGATTTGATCTACTACACAGGTCGTGGCTAGATAGATTTTAAAGACACCAAATAGTCATGATAATTTTTTTGTAAAAAATGTATCATGACTCATCTATGAATAAGAATAGTTGTGTTAAATTATAAGTCTAGACTTTCAATAGTTTATTCGTAAATAGTTACCCAAAAGTGCAAATGACTTCTCTTTGTAAGTGGACTTGCTTAGCTTGTCCAAATTAATTTTCTTTAACTCTCTAAAAGTAAGTTTAAAATTAAATGTAACTTTGAGGTCGTTTGTATTAGTGTATTTTAATACTGAGACCTCATTACCCTGTTAATCAAAAAACAAAGAAGGATCATTTCTAGAATAAGAAAGAACTTTTCACATACTTATATTCAGCTACAAGTTAATATCCCAACACCACTTAAAAAGTTTTACTACTATCTACAATAAATCACCACCACAGAATTGTTAAATTAGCTATTGAAATTGTTTAAACCAATTTTCTTTAAATGAGTAAGACAAACTTTATAGGTCGTCCTCCTGGAAGAATGTTAAACGTACTATCACTCTAAACTTCTAAAGTACCTGGTATTAAGGTAAAAACCACGAGTTTTTTTGACATATATTTTACAAATAACAACAAAAGTCGCTTCCTCCGGTGTTGTAGGTAGGTCTTAAATACAGACTTTTCACAGCAGTTGAAACACACTTTTTCTAAGAGAAATATACCAGAATGTTTTTTGAAGTAATGTACAGGTAGGTAGGTATATGTACAGGTATATAATGCATTTTAACAGGTACTAAACCTTGTTGAAAGAATGCTAAAAACCCAAATTTGCCTTGTAGAAAAGTATATAGTTTTTGAGATATATGATGCAGATTCTTTTTTCAAAAAACATTAATTTTGAGATACCCCATACAAAAGTTTATCAGTATGTTCTTTTAATAATTATCAGAGTTTAAGCACACAAAAATTTAATAAAAAGAAAACACAGAGTGTTATATCAAAATTAGAAGTGTATTATAACAAAAGTAATAAAATAAAATACAATAAGTAAAATACAGTATAATAAAAAAGAATAATTAAAATTGAAACTAATCTGTGGGATTGGAGGGAACTATTGAAAAATCCGCGTCTGGAACAATCAGTATATCCTGTTTGTTGGTCATCAATTGCAGCAACTTTAAATCGTCAGTTGGATCTAAGTTTTGCACAACACTTCTGGCTTCTGCAGTGAAAGAACTCATAACGTTGGAATAATGTGCTGTTTGAACGGTGTTGAAGGTGGTTGCAATTGCCGTTCCCTCGGAATTAAGCACAATGGTACCGGTAGTATTTGTATTTGGCTGGCTGTCTTCCAGATTTTCGTCTCCGTTTTGGGCCATTTTAAATTTTTGTTCAGAAAATAGTAATAGAATCTAAATTTTTTGTATAAATGTGACAGCTGTCAGATAAATTATATAAGCATTGCCAACTCCATTAAACTACGTTCAATTTCAACACAATTTTGATTATAAGATACCTGCTAAATTTAAAATTAAGGTTGCAAAATTGTATAAACAACGTGCAAAATTATCGAATTATTAAATTTAAAAATTTTACAGTAATGTTGCTAAATTAACTGACTTTGGTTTCAGCAGGTTTAAAATTATAAATTCTGAAAAATTGTAAGTTTATTATATTTCAAATAGAAATCAATGTATCCAATATAAAACAGAACAAAATTTGTCTGAAAGTGTAATCTACTCTACGAGTTGCCACTGTTTACTAGGTTAGACCTAGCTTTTTAACAGCGACAAGCTTTGTATTGCAATTCTTAGACATGTCTGGTAAAACTACTTATATCGCAATAGAGCAAACTTGTCTAGATAAGTTAAAAAATTCTCTTTATTTATGTAAACAGCAGTACTGTTAGCAATAAGTAAAAGACTAAAATTAGCATTTAAAAATTGTATGACGAATAGTACGCACCCTCCTGCTAAAAGAACGTTGTAGATTCTATCAACAAAAAATTATAATGACTATATTAAAAAAAATATTTGTAAAACATTAATATGAACAAATAAAAAAAGAACTGTAGAATTAATCTCACTACTAAAGTTTTTATATTAAAATATCAGAAAATAAAGAATACGATTGTCATTAAGAGATTTGATGCTTGATATCAAATCAAGAAATCAAAATCATTGAGATCAAAATCTCCTAAACAAAATATCATTGAACCAACAACCACTTGCAGATACTCTTTAAGTTTTTTTAACCGAAGAAATTAAAGGCCAATTTTATAAACAACTTAAAAGCTCTTTTGATTTAATTGACGTTTAGACTGTAACTGTCAGTGATTTTTCGATATATCTTGTCATAATGACAGTTACAGTCTAAACGTTAATTAAATTAAAAGAGCTTTTAAGTTAATTACGAAATCAGTCTTTAGCAAATTTTTTTTGTACCGATTCAACAACCAGAACACCTTCTTCTTCTGCACTTTAAGGATTAGACTTGCAGCCTGTTCCGTCTTTATGTTTGCCAATTTTTTCTGTGCCTACCCACGTCTCCTTTTGCTCTTGGTTTATAACGTCGTACCTACTACTTGTTTTACCATCATATCATCGTTCATTCTTTCAATATGTTGTTTCCATTCTATTGTGTTCTGATGTATTATATTATTCATCGAGAATAGGTTCAATTCAGCCTTTATTTCCTATTTAGTCTCTTATTGTGCAATCTTTTGTTTTTCTTAAAAATTTCATTTCAGCAGCTTGTATGCGATGTCTGTCTTGTTTTCGCAGAGCCCAAGTTTCACATCTGTAGGTTAATACTGGTGCTGCCATTACTTCATAGAATTTCATTTATGTTTCTTTGCGTGTCTTATTTTGCAATGTCCTTTGTACGATGCCACTTCTTCTAAGAGAAATATACTAGAAGGTTTTTAAAGTAATGTATAACATTTTAACAGGTACTAGCCTTTGTTGAAAAAATGTTAAAAAACAAATTTGCTTTATACAAATGTATATATTTTTTGAGAAATACGCTGCAGAATTTTTTTTCAAAAAACATTATTTTTAAGACTCAGGATGTAAGACAACACTGTTTTTGAGCATGTAGGTTTGGAGATAACGATGCAAAAGTGTATGAATATGTTTTTTAATAATTATAAGACTTTAAGCATATAAAAATTTAATAAAAAAGAAGCACAAAATGTTATATAAAAATTAGAAGTGTATTATAACAAAAGTAATAAAATAAAATACAATAAGTAAAATACAGTATAATGAAAGAAATAAATAATATTGAAACGAATCTGTGAGATTGGAGGGAACTACAGAAAAATCCGCGTCTGGAACAATTAGTATATCCTGGTTCTTCGTCACTATTTGCAGCAGCTTTAAATCGTCAGTTGGATCTAAGGTTTGAACCACACTTCTGACTTCTGAGGTGAAAGAATTCATAAGGTTAGAATAATGCTCTGTTTGAACGGTGTTGAAGGTGCTTGCAATTGCTGTGCCTTCGGAATTAAGCACAATAGTGCCAATAGTATTTGTGTTGGACAGGCTGTCTTCTAGATTCTCGTTTCCGTTTTGGGCCATTTTAAATTTTTGTTCAGAAAATAGTAAAAAACTTTAAATTTTTTTGTATAAATGTGACAACTGTCAAATAAATTATATAACCATCGCCAACTCTATTAAACTACGTTCAATTTCAACACAATTTTGATCATAAGATTTCTGCTAAATTTAAAATTAAGGTTGCAAAATTGTATAAATAACTTGCAAGATTGTATAAATAACATGCAATTTATCGAATTATAAAATTCAAAATATTGTTGCTAAGTTAACTGACTTCGGTTTCGTCAGGTTTAAAATTAGAAATTTTGAAAAATTGTACGTTTACGATATTTGAGATAGAAGTCAATGTATACAACATAAAAAAAGCAACATTTGTCTCAAATGGTAATCTACTCCACGAGTTGCCACTGTTAACTAGGTTAACTTAGCTTTTCAACAGTGACAAGCCTTGTCTTGCAATTCCTTAATATGTCTGGTAAAACTATTTATATCAGAATGGAGCAAACACGTCTAGAGAGGTTAAAACATTCTCTTTTTTGTGAAAATGACAGTCCTGCTAGCAATAAGTATAACATTAAAAGTAGCATTTGAAGCGAGTAGTATGAGCCGTCCTGCTGGAAGAACGTTGTAGATTCCATTAACAATAAATTATATTTACTATATTTAACAAAAAAATTTTTTTGTAAAATATTAATATGAATAAACAAAAAAGAACTGTAGAATTAATCTCACCACTAAAAATTTTATATTAGAATATCAGACAATAAAGAATACGTTTATCATCTAGAGATTTGATATCAAACCTACTAAACAAAATATCATTGGGCAAAGCACTTGCAAATATACATAAGATCTTTTAACAAAAAAACCGATTTAACGGCAAAAATATACTCACTATAATATGAGGACCATATAATACAGCAGTATTCTAAACGAGATTTTACCAGCGCATAAAATATGTAATGTTAATAAACATGCTTTCGAATTAAAATGTAATCATGATCTGAAATAAATCCTAGCAATCTCATGGCAAATAAAACATTTTTTTTAAATATTATTACATAAAACGCAAAAAACACCTGGTAACACAAAACACTATTCATAACACGACCCGCGTTTCCACAAGTAAGTTGTCATTCCCAGGTAAGAATTAAAACTTAAAGTGTTTGGTCTTAGGGGGTGCTTTAATTTTTCTTCGAACTATTTGGTAAATTACCAAAGAAGTACATATACCAAATGTTCATGTAATAATTTGTCACCATTAATTGTCTTTATTAGTTAGATAATTACTTTCAGTTCGTTAATTTAATGAAAAAACGTACAAAAATTGCCTGGCAGAAAGCGCATCTAAAATAATATTTTACACAAACCAATGTCCTGGTGGAAGAAGTCGCTTCTGTTTGGAGTTTGCAGCACGACTCCACTCATTGTGAAGTTACGTGACTCACTGCACTGGTTTGAGCGTTTTTAGCCAGTGGCGGTTAATAGTGTGGGTAGAAATGGGTTGTTCACTAAATTAAACTTAATTTTTTAACAGCGACTAGCCTCGTTTTGCAAATCTCAAACATGACTAGTAAAAATGTATATACTGAAAGTATTAGAAGTGCAACATCTTCAAAAAATGTTTTTTAATTCATGAAATTTTGTGAACATGTTTCTATTGAGATAATAAATAAATGATTAAAAATTCAAAGAAAAAATATTACAAATAAAAGTAAAAAATTAATGTTGGGTCTGACGTTCTCTAGTGCGAATACACTCATTAAGGCGTCTCGGCATAGAAGAAAGCAGGTAATCGATGTCTTCTTGGGGTAATTAATGCCAAGCGTACTAAATTTCTTGTTGCAACCTGGCCAAAGTTTGTGGTTGTTGGGCTAAATGGCTTAGTGTTCTTTCAATCATATCCCACACATGTTAGATTGAGTTTAGATTCGGCGATCTAGAAGGCCAAGGTAAAACTTCAATTTTAGTTTCTTCTAAAAAGTTTACTGTTCGTCAGGCAATATGTGGACGCGCGTTGTCTTGCTGAAAGAACACATTGAGAACTAGCCTACCATCTTCTATAAACCACTGTTTACCATTTTACCGGCTAGAAGAAAAGCGGTCCCAAAGAGCTAAAATTCTTAAGCAGCGGTCTTGACGCTCTGTCGTTCGTCTTGGTTGTCCAATTGGTCTTCTTCTCACTCCTCTGCCTTCTTCAACCTATGTGTTACACAGACGCATGATGGTTGTTAAATTTCGATTTAAACAAACAGCGATTTGCCGATAAAAAAATCCTGCTTTGCACAACCCCACAATTTGACCTTTTTTAAAATCACTTAAGTGGTGATATAAATTTGGTCTTCTATCTCTAGACATATTATCAAACAGTGGTCTATACAAAATGCAAAAATCACAGCAATTAACTGCAAAATTTACTTTGTAATAATTATTTCTGTAGCAATAAGTATATAGAGAACAGTAAAAAGTATATAAGATGACTGCTCCAAAAATCTAAAAATTTAATCAAAGCATCCTTTTAGATAACTAAACATGTATATAAAATTTCGTGTGCTAAAAAACATTTTTTACAAATGTTGCACTTCTGATGTCATTCAGTATATTTACATAGAGTGTTTTTGAAAATACTTTAACAATAAATTTTAACAGGTGATTAAAAATACTGTCAACCGAAGAACCACAAAGTGACGAGTCAGTTATTATTTTTTTGGGTAACTTAAAGGTACAACACACGAGCTGATATACAAAATTTTATGCAACAACTTTAAACAGCCACCAAAAGCCTCAAAAAATAAATTAGATTTAAATTAATTTTATTAAAAATTAAACATTCTGTCATGTTCTAATAACATTTTAGATGACAATGTCAAGATAAAACCTGTGCAAATTTCTATTAGTAAAACAAGCCAAAATACACAAGTTTTTTCACTAAATTAAAGACAGCAGCTGTAAGTTTAAATCATCAAAATGTAACAATTTTAGTTTTTTTTTGATAATTTTTCAAAAACAAATTTAAATGAGTTGTGTTGTTATGCCAGTAGTGAGTTAAAATGATTTTATCTACGACTACGACAAAAAGATCGTGCGTAATGGAACAGCTTGCCTCTGCGATTGGTTCACGGCTGTGCTATTTTTTTACGCCTCTGCGATTGGTCCGTGCCCGTGCGATTTCTTTACGTTGATAGTTGCTGTCATTCATGATTATTACTTATTTTCAAGAAATCTCTTGTAGTCTTAGATAAAGTATAGTACATTACGCGATTACGTATGTGTAGAAATGCATAACTCGCTCCCTTCGGTCGCTCGTACGCAACTTTTCTACTTGTACGTAATATGCCATTTACAACTCTTGTTATGTAATATACTATTATCTCACTATTAACTTAAATAGTTTTTTATCAGACTAGTGACTTATAGAACATTTTTCCAATCTAAAATAAGCATAGTTATTAACTTATGAGCTAATTTCAATTTAAGACACTACTGGTAGTATTGCGAATTTTAATACTTTTCTATGGCAACGACAAATCTCAGCTCCAATTTATTTTAATTTTCTATAAAAACGAAGATACTAGCGGTACTATCTCAACTTGAAATTAGCTCATTATTATACAGAGACGTTAGATAAATATATTTAACATTTTTTTTTTATTCACGAATAATAATTAGCATAGATCTGTGGAGATTCCAATTTGTAGTCAAATTTAGCGAAACCTTTCTTACTATGTAAGAAAACGAACTGATTGTATGAGTAAGTAATCGGATATTGGAAGGTGATGGTTGAGGAGGGTTCGTGAGTGCATAACTGTGTTCGCATTAACTTTAAAATCTCAAGTTTGCTCGTGTTAGTGTTCGTTTAGATTTCCATATTGCTAATGCTAGCTAACTGCGTGTGTGTATTTAGCTAGTTAAATTCGTCGAGAGTGTTTTGAAACTTTCAACACTTGAGACGTTCTAACTAAATATGCAAAGTTAGTAAGTGCAGTCGTTGCGTATTTTGTAATTTCGATTTGCGTCAAGGGATGTATCATGGGAGCTAACGTTTTGGATTGTTTACCTGAACAGCAGTTCAGTGTTCCGTTTGTGATTTTGATTATCAGGTTACAGCGCAGAGTTAAAGTGATTTGAGAGGACTACAATGTAACTATTAGACGAATTAGTCGCTTGGTAAATACAATAGTTAGCGAATTAATTTCTTGTTTTCATTACGTTCGGATTGTACTCGGTTTTTCTAATTAAAAAGTTTCAGTTTTATTGGATTATTATTTATGTTTGACGCCGGTTCTGTTAGTTTTAGTCGCAGTTAAGCCAAAATGTAATAATCAAACACAACTGATACCGTTTGGAAATTGGTTGTCGACAAGGTATCTACGTAACTAATTAGTATTTGTTGTGTAAACAGTAACAAAGTTATAATTTGAATAGCTTTGAGTAGTGTTTCGTATCTTCTAAACCAAATATTGTGTTACACAACTCGAAACAAAAATACAAAAAGAACAAACTCTTATTTAAAAAAAACAACTGATGGAATATAAAGTGTTAGATCTTTGTAAAACTTTTATCGTGAACTTTTCAAATCCAAACCAAATTCACCAATCCACTACTACTTTATCTAAGATTTGTACAATCCCAATCGCATCGCAAAATTGTTTTTAACTTTTTCAATTCCCAGTTTACATCTGAGGTCAATTAGAATTATCTTGTGTTGATAGTAGGTCCTCCTGGACTGTTGCGGTCTACCGGTCCTTCCTAACTTAATTGCTCCTTGGCTTCGGTGTATCTCGACTCAGGCACCTCCGAGGCACCGCGACGCTTCCACTAAATCCCACATCGGCCCACTTACGACCATTATGTGCGTCGACAATTGCTAGGGGGTTTTTACACGGTCGGCTCGTATATCTTTCCAACAAATTAGGCCAATATACAATGTGCTGATCCCACGAGATGCCGCTTTAAACCCACACAAGTTATAAACACATCAACGTGTCGTGACGAATTTAAATATGAATGGTCTTCCTATCCTCGCGAAAACCCACGAAACAAAACCACTTCAGAAAACACATAGATAACAGCTTCAACCCTATCACCTGCATAGATGCGCGAGCGAAACCTGGCCAGTGTTTTATAGTTCTGTTACTAAAAAGTCCTCAAACATTTTAGAAACCATCGGAAATATTTATTTTCTAGAACAGTGAAAGATACAAGACCAACTTCAAAAGTTTTAAGTGACTGTGTTCTCGAGCGTATTAAAATGAGTCACAGACGGCTGAGAGCAGCTAGAATAATCGCGTGCTACACCTTGACTCTCTAGAGGCGAGTGATAAGTCATTAGCAGTAGTTTGACTTAGTAAGAACCAGCGATTATAACAACAAAGTTTCCAGCAATTCATTAAAGTGATAAGAGTGTGTTATAGAGTTGATTAATTCTTAAAAGTTACTTTTGAGTTACTTGTTTAAATATATTTGTTGTTATATAAATTATTCATCTAAAAGTTCAACTTTTTCTATTTGTAGCAAGAAACCCGAATAGATCAATTACACTGGTGTCAAAGAAAGCCTTATTTTTTTTTAACAAGTTCGTTGTAAGACATTAGGTCAGTGTCGAGAAAATTTTTTTTCTATGATAATCTTTTACCGTTTACACTCTTCGAATATAAGAATCTGATTAATCCTCTTGAGAATAGCCAAGAATGGCCAAAAGTTAAGTAAGAAACAAGAACAATAAACGGTAAAAAGTTATTTTAGGCAAGACAATTAGACCATGAATTGTTTTTTGTAATTAGAATTAAATAAATAGTACTGTATTTTTAATCCCGAACGTTTTCGATCAGGATTTTTTCTCTAGTCAAGCATTTAATTATAACTAAAACTTAATAATTTTGTTAAGCTATTTATGATAATAATAAACAAAGATTTTTAAAAAATTTGACGAAAATCTGAGAGTAGAAAGTCAAGCAAAAAAAGAGAAGAATAGATCCGGGTAATTTTTCTAAAACCGACTCAAAAAAACAAAAAAGAGTCAAGAAAAATTTTACACAAACAAAAGAAGATTTTATAAGAGTTTAAAAAAAGCGTTTAAAAAAACAAAAAAAAAATTGTTTAATTCTAGAGAAATACAAAAAGTTTTCAAAAAATAAGCCAATTGTTTAAAAAAAAAAGTAAAAACTTTTATATATAGAAAGATGTATTACTTATTAAGCTGTTTAATTGTTGGAAGTTATTTGCTTAAATTAATTGGTTGTTAAATAAATTGTTCATCTAAAAGTCCAACTCTTTAAATAGAAAGGCACCTGAATAGAATGTTAAACTTTAATTAAATCAATGTTTTGTTTAAATAATTCTATCGGAAAATGTAATAAAACGGAGTACATTTGCGCTGTTATAAACACCCATAAACCCTCATATCTACTTTGTACTCCATATTACGTTTAAGGCAAAGCCGATTAAAAAAAAGTTTTTAAAATAGTTAGTTGTAATTAACTTGGCTTTTGTAGTATTTGATTGTTTAAAATTGACAGACAATAGCGAATCAACTATATAATCGCAAATAAAGTTTTGTAAACCGACCCATAAATTTCAATATTAATCCTAAATAATAAAATTAAAAATATGTCTAGATGAAGCACATAGCGTTTACTACTTTGGAAAAAATTGCAAATGTGTTGGTGAACAGAACAACTACTACTTGCAACCAATATATTACACTTAACGACTGGCTAATAACAATTTCTTCGCAAACAAAAGTATAAACTAAGATTAGAATTACTGGCTAAAATATCTAAGACCAATAGAAATTTTAAAAAACAAAGTGTAATAAAAAATAAAAGTAACTACCACTTGGATACTGATAAAATTACGAGGTCACGTAATACTCATAAGAACCTCACCTATAACCAAAAACTTGCATTTTATTTTTGTTTTAAAAAAGGTGTAGGTTTTAGGTTATGTTGGAGGTTAATAGCACTGGAAAAAAATATAGTTTTTTTATTATCGCCCAAGACAACTTAAAAAAAGTTATAACTAGCAATTTCATATTTTAATTTATATACAGTGAAACTTCGGAAGTGCGACAAACGTTTTGCAAGACGATGTCGAACTATCGAATTTATCGGATTACAAAGTACTGCCATAGACACCCTATAGTCCAAAATTTTTTGCAAAAAAATACCTTGTAATCCGACAAATTACAGATAAAAAATGATAAAATTCTATCTGAACTACAAATCATACTACATGTTTAAATAATATGTAGAATTATGTACAGTGATAGGCGTGTCGGATTACAAGAGACGCCGGATTAGACAAAAGCCGGATTAACGGGGGTTCACTGTAATGTATAATTATATTAATTATATATAGTCTATACCATGATAGTCTATACCTAATTAAAAATTGGTAATTTTTAGATTTTTCTGTTTATAGTTCATGCATTTATCTAAGAAATATTGACTTTAGTTGTAAACTGTTTTTTAACAATACTGTAACAATTATTTATAAAGCCTTGAGACAGAAATTGAGCATTTATAAAATTGGACAATGTTCTTCGATACCATTTCTCTTTATCTGCAATAGATTTTATACCAAAAGCAACATACTTATAAAACGTCGTTATTCAAGATTTTAAATTGCTATTAATGTGGCATAAATTTAGAGCAGTTAATTAAGTACATAATAGACAGTTGTAACACTAAACGATATTTTTAATTAACTTGATTAGTTGTAAAACTACGTTATTATTATAACATTTTTAAAGACGTAAATTCGCCCGTTTGTGGCCACTACTACATTTGAGTGTATATGAAGTAAGTTTTTTTGTTAAAATAATTTAGAACTACAGTCAATATTGCTTGGATAAATGCATAGATTTAACTTTTAATATAAGAATTTGTCTTATGCCTTGATCGAGTAATTCAAAGAAAAATTGGTGAAAACCCAAATTAAACCTACATTTTCAAAAAACAAAATTTATTAAAAGCCTATACTGATCTAGAATTTAGACTCAACCTAGGTTACAGCTAAAATTTAATTACATAATGCTTTAAAAGACAGTATACTTATTCTTAATTCAAGCTTGCCTCGATTTAGGTTTAGGTTTATTTTATACCTAATTTTGTACACCCTTCAGTTTAACAACCTACACTGTTTTAATAATAATAACGTTAACCTCAAATTTCCTATAGAAAACGTTAAAACATCACAAATTTTTAACATAATAAAATATTATCTTTTACAATACCTATACGAGATCAGCTGAGCTTATTCTAGGCCAAGCCTAAATAGGATTTTGTCCTGGTTTCAAATTTGGTCTAAACTAAAATTTGAAAAAAAAAAAAATTTGAAAACCTAGAGTAAATTTGAATTAAGAATGAAATTTATGGATTGTTCGGCTTTAGTCTCAATTACAAGCAATATTTTACTAAACCTAGGCTAGACTTAAACTTTTCCAGGTTTAGGTTTAATCTTAACATATTTAAACTTGATTTTGAGTAGTCTTTAGTTTTTGTTTACTGATTCAAAAAAAGTAACCTAAAATTTATATAGTAAACATAGACCACACACATTTTTTAAAATAATATATAGTACATACATAACCTAGGCTTTATCAGTATAAAAATTCTATATTAAAATTTAGAATTGCTTAGGCTTTAACTGGCTCAGCAAATTCGATTCAATCAATTCTTCGATTTTTTTTAGTAAACTTAAAAGTCTGATATTGTTGAGGTTTAAACTTTGTCTAGACAAACCTAGAAAGACTATTTTCTTGAAAAACTTTATTGTTTTAACAAACAAGAATAACAGTTGAAATATCTATTTATTTTTGACACTACTGCAATAATAATTAGTAGTTATTTAACCAACAAGTTAAGGTTATTAGTCGCTTATTAAGAAAAGTATAATACAATATGTTTCCGTTGATCATGCGTTAATAAATTTAAAAAAACCTTTCTCTAAAATTTGGTGACAGTTCATACCAAGATTACCAAGACCAAGCCCAAAACTAGAGTGTAATAAACTTTACTATTTCTTTTTTTTTTTCGTCTAAACGTTCTTATAAAAATATGCATAATAAGTTTACCTGATGATCCTTGTACCTTAATAAAATAAAAAAAATAATAATTTCAAAATGTTGAGAATTCTTTGGAGCGCGTTAATAAAATTAGGTTTATTCAGTACAATAAAGTAAAAGATGATTTTTGAGTCTGGTATGGTCAAGTCTTCGAGTGTGTTGTTTGTCATTTTGTCGCCGTATCAAAACCTTGACCCGGGGTCTGTTACATTCGTGATATGTAGACAAATGGGGCTATTATCCTGTCCCTGCTAATTAAATGAAAATTTTTGAACATGGCAATTAGTGTCGCTCGTAACCGGAGTATTTCTGGGTTAATAAACAAGACAATATGTCCTAAAATAATAATTCCAGGGCAAGTGTGGTAGAATTTGTGTCGTTTGTGGTAATTGCAGAGCGCAGGAAATGTAAAAATCTTGTGTTTTTTTTTGCATGTGGTTCCGGAATAAAATTGAAGCATACAAATAGTTAATTTGAAACGCAAACCGTTAAATGGCCGTCCGTGCATGTTCGGAACGCTATTACATAGTGCAATAAAAGGAAAAGTTGATGCAGCGCTCTCTGCTGGACCTAATCCGATATGATTTAGTGAGGAAGTGTAATAATTCTGCGCGCGCTTCGTGGACATGTATAAATGTATGGAAATGTGAACGAAATCTTGAAATATCTTTTAGTTTTTTTTTCCACCGTCCTGAGTGAAATATGTCCATATATGGCCAGTTGAGCATTTTATATATCGGCCTACATTTTTATGTTTTACGCCGGCAGAAATTCAATCCCGACACCTTTTTCGGCCTGCACGACCGAGCTATAAATCTTGCAAAGTGTTTTAATCATAAGAATGTGCTCCGAAATTCACATTCACTGCTTAAATATTCTGAAATATGTGTTTAAATAACTTAAAAAGGTTTACTGTCTTCTAAACTGATTTAAAATAAATCTTTTTCTAATTCGAAACTATAAGACTTATTTCGATTTATTGTACCTACAGCCAAATCTACGCGTTAAAGTAGCAATTTTCTCTTTCTCACTTTTCTAATAAATCTCTTGTCACACGTTAGTTGACTCACACTTTACTACAGACATTGAAATGCCAACAATAGCTTCTTTTCTTACAAAAAATCCAATTTATTCGCAATAATCGCTCACTGACAGATGTGCATCACAATCTGATCATTCTTTTTAATATCCGGTTAACAAATGGAGTATTGTGCGCGTTTCTTTATATTAACAAATGAGAAAATGAGATTTAGGTAATCTACACTAAACCCTAGGATTTTTAGGGTTTCGTATTTCAAAATCTAAAAACACAACTCTTATAAGAACACTTTTTGTTACCTATCCGTCTGTCAAGTGCTTTTTTCTCAAGAACAAATCGAAGTATTAAGCTGAAATTAATACGAGGTGCTAGAATCTATAGTCTCATATTTATTTAAAAAAATCAAGTTTTTAACTCAACGCAATAAAAAGATATGGCTCAAAGACGTATTTTTTATCTATCAAAACCTAGCATACCTATAGTATTCCTCGTTAATTTAACAACTTGAAATTTGACATGATTTATCAGAAGGAAACAAAAAAGTCTGCAAATTGTCATAAATACAGAGTCATTATAAATGATTGTAGTAGAAATTAGACATGATTTGCAAGGTAAAATTTGCCCTGTGCCGCTTTGTTGTTATTACATTTTGCAATGACTAGTCAAAAAAATTGTTTTTGTGAGAGTAATTTGCCAGATTTTTCTACTTATGTTAATCCTCTTAGGTAAACAAGAGTCTTAAAAAAGACTAATTTTACTTGGTAAAATTACAAAAATAAACGAAAACAATAAATACAAAACGCAGAAAAGCAGTTATTTATGACGCTGTCAACTGTTGGTAAGCTGTCACAGTCTCTATTGTCATGGTTTTTGTTTCAAGTTTTAGTAGAGCGGCAAAAACTAAAATACATTGGTAAAGCCTGCTTGGACTACAATCATTTATAATAACCCTTTATAATAATGCACAACTAGGTGAATACATCACAAAAATCAATTTGGAAAAGACGAATAATTCTATTGTAGTTATTAGGTTTGTTCCAGCAGCACTTTACAACCAGTTCAGAACAGTTTAGAACTATACTGAACATGCGCAATAAAATTTTGAGACTTGTTAAAACAAATTTGTTAAAATTTTTATGTACACATAATTATTAGTCATTTGCTTTTGTACGTAGGTTACCATAATATCCATGAAAGCAAAATTGCTACAGAATGCCGAATATTCGAAAATTTATTGACGAATACCGCTGTGATAAGTGACAACATTCTCGTACAGTAAAATTAGCTTTATAAGTAGATAATTTAAGAACAATCAAACAGTCAAATTTATTATGTTACAGTTGGTAGCATTTTTAATCAACTTGGGTTCTTCTTTCTGATATTTATCTAAGAGATGCAGTGCATTTATACATTAAGAGCCTGTGATTAAACACATCATGTGTTCTACCTCATATGATGTGGTGCAAAAAAAATGACGATTTTTTTTCGTTTTTTGTTTTAATTTACAAAACGGGGTCTATAAAGTTTTATTGTAGTAACAAATTTTTAATTTTTAAATCTTTTCATCAAGCACAGACCTACGAAAAACAAAACGTTTGTGAAAACTTCTCCGAGTAATCTTTGATCACCAGGCTTCGGCAGAAGCGAGCTCTTTGCAGTGACCTAATTTTGCATTATGATTTACACCTCATTTCGCGTTATTTACTGTGGTGCAAGTAACGGGCATGTAGGCAGTTACTTACTCAATCCAATTTGCTTATTTTTTACTATAATAAATTCTTTCATTTAAGCAATAAATATATTTTAGGTACATTTCAAGCATCAACGCTACCGACCTCTAAGCGTTTGGCACATGACCATGTAGACCTGGTGGTTTGTCCATGTAGCTCGCTGGGGCCTAATAAGCCTGCTGATCACTAATATTTCGTGAAGCTTAGGTATGACATGAATAGGAACTTTAGCATGTATATTAGCACATTAAATAAAGTCCTATGTAAAAATTTGGTATTTTGGTAACAAGTATTCAATTGAGAAGTTTAACAATGTAGCTTTGATAAGTCAAATCTTTTATGTACAGGGTGAGTCTGCTAAAAGTATTATATCACCTTTTTCAAAATGATTTTTGCGCTACGCAGGTGAATGTTTTCAGAGTTTTTCTAATATTCCTTCTAATAAATATTAATTAATATAATTTTTTTAAAAAAATATGAAATTTACATTATTTAAAATATTGTTCTAGATGAAAAGATGTTAAAATATTGTTTTGTAAAAAAATATTTCAAAAAAATTGTAGATAACCGCAAAAATTAATAAAGTTTATTCGTATTGTATACCTACGCCCCAGCTTCTTTGTGCCGCCGACTTTCTTAGAAAAATAGCGTAATCCCAACTAGTTTTTACACTGAATATGGTTTTACAACGTTCAATAGAACCGACAGTTATCAATTTCCTGTTTGTTAAGAGTTTAAGTACCTGCCGAAAAGCAAATTATGTAATTTATAATATTATATAATATTTATTTGAAAGAATATTAGAAAAATTCTGAAAAAATTCACCTGCTTAGCGCAAGAAACAAAGTTTTTAATGGCAAACTTTAAAGTTGATGTAATAACTAGTTTCTGAAAAAAGATGAGATAATACTTTTAGCAGACTCACCTTGTATACTTAGAATAAAAGATATGACAAGTCGTATATATATAAATAGTTATAGCAGTTCTACGCAATCTTTGCCCACCATAAACTTTATTGTCTTCGAAGTCACTTAGAGCTTAATTACAAACGTTTAGAAGCGGTACCTTATTTGTTTAAGTTCAGATGGTACGATGCCTGAGGCGTAAATTGTTTTTAAAGGTAATATTTCCCTAAAAAAATTTTTACCATATACATTTACCTAAACGTACCACGCCTCGCACATTTAATTACACAAAATTGTTTCTCTACAACTTTATCCTACAACATTTTTTGAATTATCCACTCACAGCAAACACTACACTTAAAACAAAACGCGCCTGTTATCCTCAAGTAGAAATTAAAATTAAAATTAAATAATTTACAAAAATTCTTAACTTATTATATTAATATATTATATTATATATTATACTAATTGTACCGATTATCATTTCCAATTCTTCTCAACCAATGAGAAAAGAGAAGTAATCAAACGTATATTAGGCAAACACGTAGATCAATTCAGACTAGTTTTAAAGAACACATGGCTCATCCTAAATTCAACAAAAAAAGATCCAATGTTGCTAAACATATATTAGAAAAAGAAAACAAATTTTAAAAAAATTATATTAAAATTATTAGAACAGTCAGTAATTGTAAATTTTTTGACGCATTTAAACGCCGACTTTAGGCCTATTTCCATTTCTTCTCTCTATTCATTGGTTGAGAAGAGATAGAAAAAAAATTGGCGTGATTAGTCTATAAAATGAAAATGTTTGTAAATTACTTCGTTTTAATTCCTACCTAAAAATAACAACATCGTTGTCGAAACGTACGCCTTGTTAAGTGTAGTGTTTTACGCTTCATTCGACACACCAAAAAGATCCAACAAGAAGATTATTTGTTTAATGTGTTCTAGTAACATTATGTTATATTTTCTAAAACAAATATTAAGGTATTAAGCTTCTATATTACAGTATTTTTATTCGTTTTAAAAAATTTTAAAAAAATATTTTTTTTAGTTGCTTTACACTTCTTGTTGGATCTTTTTGTTGTGTAGAATAAAACGTAAAAACACTCAATAACATCAAACAGTTTACTTTGCACGACACACGTTTCGACAACATAGTTGTCAAACTGTTTAATTCCCCACCTAAAGATGACAATTTTGTTGTCGAAACGTGAGTCGTGCAAAGTAAATTGTTCAGTCTTATTGCGTGTTTTTACGTTTTTTTAGTTGCTTTACCACTTTGTCAACATTTGTGACGTTAAAATTGAATCCGGACTTGTATCTACTATCGTAGGCTTCAACTTGACTGAGTGCCGTTTCTGTACGATTGAATGAATAAAGCTTTTGTCTCATTTGGTTTAATAAGGTCTGCTTGTTTTAAGTTAGTGAAATAATTTATTTTTCGTTTCTCGTTTTAGTTTAAATATGCTTTTGTGTGTAATAGCGGCGCATCATCTCTATCTGACATTTTCTAATAAGCTGCTGAGATATAACATAAAAGGTTTTAAACACAAACTTTAGTTGGCTTTAATGGAGCAATTTTAGCTTTCATTTGCCGCTTTTTGGTTTATCTTCTTAAAATATTTCCGTAATCTAAAAACCCTGGTAGTTTAAATCTAAAATAATTAGATGGTCTTGGTGAAAATAGTCGAGTTTACGAGCACTCGAATAAATTTTTGTTAATTTAGATTGAAGGTTTTTGTATGTAAAGTAGATCAATTTATATTTTGAACATCATTACGTCACGTCAAGATCAGATCTTGTGTGTTGAATTAGTCTGTCTCAGATGCTGCATCTTGAAAATTTATGGTCTTTCAGATAGCCTGAAATTCTTTTATAGGTAACATTATAATAAAATTCAATTTAAAAAATCCATGTGTCTGTAGTAAATAAGATAAAGTGCTTTTGTCTGGCTCGTAAAATAGCAACGGCTACGTGTTACCTACAAGCTAAACAATTATTTACGTTTAAGGCCACACGACGCAGCTATTCTACATTCACGACCTCTTGTACTCGTTTATAAATTCCTGATAATTAGGAAATTCAATTGGAGCACAGTTGGCATTTCCAGTTCTTGTACTCCTCACTCCTCTTATTGGTTCAAGAGCAATACACACTAAAATAAACGGTGTAAGCTCTATCTCTTCGCTCTCTTGTTTAAATTTCGCTTCTCGAAATTTCGAGCACAATTCATTTTCGGTGCTTTGAAGGCGCACAGGTCGAGTGCATTACTTGTTTTAAAGCGAATCTAATAAACATGCCGCTCATCCAATTACGCGACTATCATTTCTATGCAAACTTTGCCATATCACTTAGGACATAATTGTTTCGCTAATGAGCTTATTCTACAAATATTGAACCGGTCGTTGGATTGTATTGTTTTTTGTTGTAGCACATGTTTAATCAAAGAGTAGATATAATTCATCGATCAGTACTCGTTTTATTATCCGTCAAATGAATGGAATTATGTACGCTCGAGGTAGGGTTGTGTTCGCCTTTTTATAGTAAATTAATCACTCTAGATGTGCAAATTTTAAATTTAATGGAATTACAACTTAGTTTTTTTTTGAAGAGAAGAACAAGGTGTTTGCACTCCTTTCACCAGTGCAGAAGATTTAATAAAAAAAGTTAAATTAATTAGCGAAATATTTGCACTGCCTTTTAAAAAGTAACGGACTAATAAATAAAAAGGTAGTGATGACTAGTAATGTCTGCACGTCGGGCCTGTAGTAGAATTTTTGAGTAGTTAAGATGTGTTAAAGCAAAGAAGTAGTCTCAAAATAATAACTTCTATGTAATGCAAAAAAAATTAATAGAGTAGTTTTTAATTCAAGTTAATTCAATTTAAGTATGATTAAAATAATAATAATAATAAATGGTCTTTATTTGAATTGTGAATATAACTCGCGAGACGAAGTCTAGCAATTGCTATTCAAACTGAACAAAAATAACAGAATAAATAAATAAACAATAAGGAAAACATTAAAAATAAAAAAAATATGATCAAATAAAATGAAATGAAATATATTAAAAATTACACTAAGTCAAAACTACAAATAAAAATGAATACAAATAAAAATTACAAAAATAATAACAAAAGCAATCCTGACAAAACACTAAGAATTAGAAAAATACGTTTTTATTTTTTTGCGAAAATTGTTCACTGAAGGTTTTTCTTTAAACAAATAACAGGAATTCTACAATTTTGTCATATTGTAGGAGAGAAATCTTTCAAGTATTGCCGTTTTAAACTTTGGCAATGAAAGGTCAGTATTATTGCGAACAGACACTTGATGGCAACTTCGTCTTGAATAAGTAATTGTAACGATAAACTAAAATTTAAAGATATACATAGGCAACACGTTATACAAACAATAAGCAACTTTAGAAAAACTACAAATGATCCAAATAAACTGACTCTGGAAGCACTGTCAAAAGTATTGTCAACAATGTTGACATTAATTCACAACCTTTTATGCCTTAATTTTGAAAATTAAATGTTAAAAAATAAGCAAAGTATAATGTGTTGCCTATTTTTGATGTTTCAGGCGAGAGCAAATAAAAAATCACTCTGTATTTACAGTGAGAGAAAAAAAAGATAATTAACTTATCGCCAATTAAAAAGACAAAAAGTACTTATTTACTTTTTGGCCAATCAGCAGAATAATCGAACACGTACTCAAATTTGAAAAAATAAACTGAAACGAATTTACATTGTAAATCTTAAAAAATAAAGAATAAAAACGTAATCAAAATAAAGAGCAATAAAAATCGCAGAATTGAATAACTAAATCTCACACATCTAGATTCTTTCACTTAATGCAACTTCCATCTTATTGTGTAAAAAAAATACAATAACTAAATTTATAATTATTATTATACAGTATGTCCCTAGATCAACTTTAAAAGAGAAAACAATTTCTTATTTTTTATTTCTCAGAAAATCTCACACTTGCTTGTTTTCAAAACCTCAAAACACAATTATTTTTTATTTAACTCGAACTGTCCTTGAGATATCATTTTATTGCTAGAAAATATTCAAATTGGTCTCAAGTTTTATTTAACAAATGGCAAAATAAAATTCTCAAAAACGTAACTATTTATTTTCTGCACAGATTTCAATGAAAGTTCTAAATTCATTGTAACTGCGTTTTATTTCTAAGATTGATAACGCTTAGACTGCATTTTGTATCCTATATTTTAGTTGCTTTACATGATTGTCTTGTGGCTCACTGTACATAATTTGTTTTAAACGACCCTACAGGTAAAAGTCCATTATTGTGAAATCAGGACTTCTCGGTGGGCATAAAATGCTACCATCTTTCTCTATCTAGTTATTATAAAACTCTGTATTGAGCCACTAGCAAATAATTTTGGCATAATGAGCAAAGCACCCATCGTGCTGGAAAAACATTTCCATTCGGTAGTTTAACGACAATTTATCTAGTTTATTAGCTTAAAATTTTTGCAACATTTCCAGATATCAATTACGGTTTAAATTTTGATCAAAAAATAGGAGTCAATAATGCCAGAGAAAAAAACCGCACACCACACATTAACTTTTTTAACATATTGTCTTTGACAAGAAATCCTAAAGTTTGAATTTTCTCACTTCAGTACCGGCAATGTTAAGATGAAACGACTCCGTTAGTTGAAAAGGTTGATTCATCGGAGAATATTTTTCGTTTATAAAAATTTGAGTTTTCCAAAACTCTGTAGGCTAGTTTTAAACAAAAATCCAGACGTTTGGCTTCAACACCTTTTCTAAAGTTTGCATAAATTGCGGCTTAAATGGTAAAATTTTGTTCTCTTCAAAAATTCTTTGTAAATAAAATTTAATTATCCCAGTTTGTATTGCCCTCCTTCTCAAAGACAACCATAAAGCTTCTCTTGCGGAATAAACGGCAAGAACTATAGCAGCATCGTTTTTGCACCGAAATTTGAAATAATTAGTTCCACGTATTTTTGGTTAAATTTTCTGACAACATTAAATTAGATATATTCTTTGTTGGAAAGTCAACATTATAGCATAAATACTGTTCAAATTAGTGAAGATTTAATTTGCAGTTCACTACTAACTAAACTATGTTCAAAACGAAGAGTCAGTAACGCGCGCACAGGCAGGTAGTAGGAGGAGCTATACGATTTTAAGACTGTTTCACAGAGCTTAATTCAAGATTAGCAATTTTTGCCTCTTTTCTTTGGTGGTGACATTTTGGTATTATCCATTGGTATGAGCAATACGATAATTCACTGTTATTGTGCAAAGAACAAATAACGAAAAACTGAAATGAAGTGATTGGAAAATTTCGTCGGTGTAAGCTGGACTGGATTACCGCCCATCATCAAATACTCGACCCAATAGAAAAACACTCAATTTGCCAGGGCGCACTTTTATTACTGACTCTCCGTTCTGAACATAGTATAGAAAAGAAATTTTTTTCTTTTTTATAGTCGATCCGGGGGTATACTGTATAGTATGTATTTATTATGCGTTTACAAAATATAATTTTTTTATTGTGCGTTAACAATATTGTCATTGTTAAACGCAAATGCGTTTAACAATAATGACACTAGATTTTCGTTTTAACACGCGAAACAGTAACTTTTTCATTGGTTATGTTGGCACCGTAAGCGTAAAAATTACGTCTACCAATCTACGCAATGGAGATGATATAGAATAGTTGATAAAATCATAAGCGAGCTGTTGAAAATATTGAAGCAAAATATCAGTTAATTAGTAAATCAGTTAAAAACCTTAATAAACTTGACAAATCTTATTAGTGCCCACCAAATTTGTCAAAAATCCCAAGTTGTGATAATTCTTCAAAAGAAACTTTTTGAATGCTATTTTTAGAATGCAAAGTAGAAAAAATAGTATATTACACTTGTCAATAAGACGACTTGTGACACTGATTCTATTTGAGCACTCCTCACTTCGCTCGTCGTGCTCAAAACTCATTCGTCAAACAATAATTGTCTTATAAAACACGTATAATAATGTACTATAGTAATTGACTGTAGTTCTGAAAAAAAAGTTAGTATAAATCAACAAAACTGTTAGCCTAGTAATAAATTTTTCTTTCATAGTAAAAAATACCCGATTAAACAAAACCGAAATCAAATTTGTAATAAATGGAATAAAAACGTCACCTTTATTATTATTAAACAAATAAAAACCTGTACCACCTACTCCAGAATTGCGCAAGTTTTCTCCGCCTATCAGTATCCTTTTAGGTTTTACCTACTTTTAATATTCTTACAAGATACGTAAATATATCTCTCTTTGCAGTTACTACTTGTATTGCTTTATAAATTTTGTTTATAAGAAATTGTTTGATTTTTGACAAATTTTCCAAACATTATCAGGTTTCGCCAAAAGGTCCATATAGAAAAAGTTATAACTTCTCCTGACATAAATCGTTTGATAAGTTTTTGTGATATGTAAAAAGGTTAGTAAGTAGTAACTTTAAAAAAACATGCAAAAGAAAAAAAGGTTCGATTGTAACAAATATTAATAAAAATTTTGCTTTAAATTAATCAACTCATGTTACAACTATATTTATTACCTAAATACATTATAAAATCGGAAATTTAATAACTCAAGACGAGAAGCGAGAGCTTTACTTTAAATTCGAAAAATTTCCGCCTAAATCGGTAGGGTTGGTAAAACTGAAAACTATGTAGTTAAACCGTAATTGGATGGAAAAATTTTTAGTTAAGTTGCTTGATTCGTCAATTTTATGTTCGATACAAAAAAATAATTCCGCTTGATTTTAAAAGTACACATATAGGTCATATTTTATAGAAAAAAGATGACAAATAAGTAACTAATACTTTATAATTAATATAGGCTCAAATATAAACCTGTAACTTTAAGCAATGTTATGAAAAGTAAGAGGACATTGTTACGAAACGTTTAATAGTTTTTTTATACAAGCTTTGTCATATTACTTAAGACATAATTGTTTTGTTATTTAGCTTATTCTTTAATTATTAAACCTGTCGTTGAATTGTGTTGTTTTTTGTTGCAGCATATGTTAATCAAAGAGGTATGTTTCATCGATCAGGACTCGTTTTATTGTCACCGAATGAATGGAATTATATGCGCTCGGGGCCAAGCAATAAAAACGAGAATTGGTTGGGAGAATTTTTAGTTTTGGGACAATTATTACCGTTGCTTATCGGGTTATGTTTCGGTAATTGGCACAAGTTCGGGAAAGCAGAAACGTATAAAATATAAATTTATGGCGAAGGCTTCGCAAGAGTCGACCGTCTTTAACCATCTGTCTGATGATTAATAGAGGAAAATAACGGCGGTGAAAAATCGAGCGGTGTTTATTGATGACAGTAAATGTCAAAGGACGGCAATTTATATTTTCTTCCGGAGTTCCAGCTCGCGCTTGTACGGAAATATGAAATTGCACAGATGAGATGGAAACATATTTTTTAGCGGCGAACTCGGCGCGTAATAAATAGGTGCACTTTTATTTTGACACGTTTATCTTATGAATGATTATTTTAAAGTATTTCCAGAGAAAGTTTCGCATACGTGGACCGGAACGAGTTTTCCTACCATCCAATAACGGTAATAGCCAAAGTTGCAAACATTTAAAATCCCTGTATGGAATTCTTGCCATTTGTCCCCGCTGAATGTAAAAATTAAGTTATCTAAACTACAATTACACTCTCGAGATGAAATTTGTGGCAACATTTAGCTTTAATTGCTAGGGTCGTGCACGGTCAGATAACACTCTTTTTATTTTTATTTTACCCTCGTTCTATGACTTGTTTATTTTTACACGCAAATTGCCATAATTAAATCGACCTTAAAATATGCCAGACACAAATTTTACTCCGACCCTACAAAAACAGATCAGACTTTAATTAAACACGAAATATCGGCATTCACATTTTTCTCAATTAAAAATTAACACTCTCTTAAAGACGCTCTACTTTTTGCAAAGTTTTTTTTTAAAGTGGTTAAATCAGTCATAAGCACTACTGAGACAAACGGCTCTTCCAGTCTTTTCTCAGTTTTATGACTGATATTTTAGTATTTAAAAACTCTTTTTAACCTGATGCTAGAACAAGTTCCAATAACATTAGAACTAGATAATTGAAATGTAATACACCCACTAATACCAAACACTACACATAACATAACGCGTGTTTTGACAACAAAGTTGTCACCCTCAGGTAGAATTTAAAACTCAGTTTTAAGTGGGTATTTTACGTTTCATTGGACACACAAAGAAGAAGATTTTTAGGATCAAATATTATGATCGTTTATATTTTATTTTATTATTATAGTTTATATTTGAACGTTAAACCTACAAAATAGTACTAAATTAACAAAATTTCTGTTTATAAACAAAAACAAAGTAAAAGCAATATTTAATAATACAATTAATAAAGATATAATTAGCTTACACCTATGCAAAAAAGTATGTGATTGGCACTAAGTGTAAAGAAAAAAAAAGATATAGAAAAAAACATTACTCTTTTTTTTTGGCTTGGTAAAATTTTGTCCGCATCCGCCAAACATTTTTTAATAATAAAAAAAAAATTTAATGTGTAAATTCAAGTGTAATAATTGAAGTTCGGCGTTTGAGAGCAGGTAGGCAGTTGACCAAATAATTAATTGGTGTAATTCAACGCGCTGCGTGTTAGTCATTCAATTGGTCTACACGAGCGCTTAGAACCCATCAACGTCGATGCCTGAAATGTAGCCAAAATATATTTACTGCTTTAATGAGAGAACCTATTATAGTCTATTATAACCAAATAATGATTGAGTGAGTGACTGTCAATGTGCTTGTTAGTTTTACCGCCTTTAAATAACGCTAAATAAAGTGTAAATAATAACGCAAAATCACGCCACTGAAAAAGCACTCGCTTACTAACGTCTAAAGTTAGTAATAACGAATTTAAAGCGTCTTTAAAGTTTTTCAGGTGCAACAATGAACAACTGTTGTAGCTTTTCCACAAATTTCGCCATTAATTATACATAAATAAATGTTTTAATAAAGTTTCAAAGTATTTCATTCATTAAGTTTAACTATTTTATTTTTTCCTTTTTTACAATGTGGCATGTTACTTTTGCATCCTCACGTCAGCTTAAAAAAGTACTTCCAAAATCGCATTTGCATTTTATTAATTTTGAAATGCCTTGCAAAACAATGTAAGACATCTTCCTACAATCCTGGATTTGGAGATAAGGCCCTAAAAAAATGCGACGTAATATCTTCATCCGGTCATCAAAATAAAACGATGAGTAACTCAGTTTATTTTATTGAAGATATTTTTTTTTTAAACATGTAAAATTTTGAAAAGTTGAAATAACGCCAATAGCGAAAACATAAATTCTTAGATTGCTTACGCCTAGCGCCTCAAGCTAAAGTTTGAACAAATTAGCAAATAAGAAAATAGTAAGGGTAAAACTCGTACGAAGGTAAGATTAGAAAGAAACAGAGTGGGAAAGTATGACTTGAACTTTGAAAGAAGTCAGATTTGCGTGATTCAGACCTTATTTAAATCTGTTAGTTTTACTGCAACTTGTTTCGATTTAACTTAATTTTGTTTAAAGTTTACTTACAATTAGTATAAAATTAAATTAAGATATTTTCTAAATTTAATTGTGTCCACTGGTTCTTCTGGTTAGACTTTTCTCTCTCTTTAATTAGCAAGAAGCTAACTAACTTTCTTAATATTTCTCTTACTCTAAAAATAACTATTTTTTTATTATTGGGTTCTTTAAATAAAAATTCGTTTTAAATAAATCATGGTGCTACTTAAATTCAGTTTTTTTGGAATTATTACTTTATTTAAGGAAGTCCTTCTTTATTGCATGTTTCATAGTGTGATGTAATAAAATTATGATTTCCTGTCTAAGAGCAAACTTATTTCTTTGTAATTAAGTTTGTTCTTAGACAGGAAATCATAACTCATTGTTATTAATTGACTATTATGTATTCTTTTAAAATATATAATTTTATTACAATTTTAAAAGCAATCAGGTAAACTCAAATTAAAATTGTAAGTTATCTGTTTTTTTTATTTTATCTCAATACACCTTTATTACCAGCAAGTTCTATTGTAAGCCAATCCAAATATAGGTAGTCCCTGTTACTCCTTATAAGTTACTTTTTTATAAGACAATACAAAATTTATTAATTTTTTTAACTCTTTGTCAATGCTTCTGCACTGGTGAAAGGAGTGCAAAAACCTTTTCCATCTTTCCTTAAAAAAATTTAGACTGGCATTTAAATGTACTCGCGTTTATAAAAGAAATAATTGTTTTTCAAATCGGTTATCATTTGATTTTACCAGTTTTATAAAACTTTTTAAAGATTAAAAAATTATATCAATACGGTAAGATAAGTGTTGGTTTTTATATGAATATAAGGTTATTTTTTTTATTTTGGCATAATTACGCAAATATTATCTGCATAAAGAAACGCAGAATAACTATTTTAAAAACTGTTAAATGCATTTATTGCTGAAACGTCTTGTAATTTGCATCACAAAAACACCAACTTTCCTTGAATTTTTGATAGAATAATATAAATTATATTCATATAATAAAAATTATAATGTTATTTGTTGAACTTCAGAGTATTATAATTACCACAAAAGGTCCACACAATTTGTTAAAAATTGTTTCAAAACAAAAAGGTAACGCTTCTTCTTTGGAAATTTTAAATGTTCTTACATAAAAAGTTTTAAAACTGTTGTTGTTGACAAAAAAACTAAATAAATAAAAATCAAAAATTTGTTACAACAGTTAGGAGCCCAAAATTTGAGAAAAAGTTGGTGTCATGTTCATGGTGTTTGTGTGGTGCAAATTACAAAACGTATCAACATTGAATGTGTTTAACAGTTTTTTAAATATATAATAATTTTTCAAGTTAATTGTTATTTAGTGTAAGAAGTGACGTTTACAAAGTTGATGATGTTTATTTTAAGACGAATATAATAATTAAAAACATAAACTAAAAACGTTTTTAACAAACAACTATTACATTTTTGTATTTGTGTCTGGTGAAATAAAGAATAATAAAAATCTTTTAGGATCCGTTAAATCCGTTCCTCATAGATCACGTGTATGGGTCTTTTGATGGCTGTTAATCTCCGATCGGTCAGATGTTTTGTGTGTACGCTAATCGTGTCCACCTTCAGTATCCCTTGTTAAGGAAGAGTACTCATAATTACAATGTCAGTAGTTGCGGGACTTTCTCTTCTCCAATGTGGGACGTGCGTAATTAACGTCAGCAACAATGGTGGGCTTTAGCAGTCATCTACTTCCGGCGAACGCTGGGAAAACATAAAATCTACATCCGACAAGAGGCGGACCGGAATTGACAAACATTTTGATTAAAACTAACGGAGCTCCAGGCCCAGAACTGAATAACTCACGGACTAAATGTAAACGCGGATAAAGGAGAGAAATACGGAGGTTCTTCAATATACCGTAAATAATGTATTCGGGCGTCTCAAGAGGACGAAATTACGCTCTCGAAAAAATCAACTTGTAATCAAATCGGGAAAGTGTTGTGTATATGAAATGGCGACGATACAGTCCAGGGAGGTATAAATTTCACTTTATTAATTACCCAGGTAAAATATGTGTGTAAGAGAGGAAAAATCGATTTACCTGACCGAGGGAATTCAAACCGAACGACACAAGATAATTCCGAATTCACTCCGGATAATAACTCAAGGGCATTGAAAATTAAATTAAATTCGGAAGAGAAATAACTAAAATATGAAACGCAATTTGCGACTGACAACACTACGAATTATTCAGACGCTCAAGCTAAAAATGCTCTTTTTCACCTAACTCCAAGAGGAAAAACTGACTGACACTTGTCCTAAGCAGACGCTACATTTACATTAAAAATTTGACACGCTAATATCGCCGAACCACAGCAAAAAAACATTTCTTAAAACATTAATGGATATCACTGCCCGGCGTATCCACCGAATTTTCAAGAAGCTCAATATCTAAATTTAAACAAGAAAATGTTAATATATAATATGTCTCCGGATCAACTTTAAAAAGGGAAAAAAATTGTTTTTAATTCTCAGAAAATTTCACTCTTGTTGATGGGCACATTTGTGTTTTGGGGGTTTGAAAACAATCAGAGCAAATCAACAAAAGTAAAATTTTCTGAGAGATCAAAAATAAGAATTTTTTTCTTCTTTTAAAGTCGATCCGGGACATACTGTATTTATTAATGTTATTAATTTTTATTCAAATTCATCCTTTTTTTTTTATAATCAATTGTCAAGTGTCGTCAAGGTGGTACTTCCATTCGTAAGTAAGGTGAAATCAAAATGTAATTGAATCAGAGCAGGCTGTGCCAGCGTAACTGTAATGATGTGTCTAATAGGTACCCACTTCCACGGTTTGCTCTGCTTTAGTTACATTTCGATCTCATGTTAGTTATTTCACCTAGTTAAGTTGGTAGCACTTAATTTCAGTAGTATTGCGTTTGTCTCGTTAACAGTCCAAACAGTCAAGTTTATGAAACGAGAGCGAAGCTGTTTAACTTTTTGAACCACAGGAAGTAGAAATCAAGTTTTCGGGTGTCAAAATCGTAGGAGAAGTTCAATTTCTCTCCCTAGAGAGCAAATATTTGCTCCCGTTGCTACCAACATTGCTAACAACATTGACTCGTTGCTAGCTTCGTTGTCAACAAAAATGTTTGTTGTTGATGCATATTGTCATGGTGTAATTTTAAAGAATAATAAATTCATGCTTGTTTTTAAATTTTATTAAAAAATTAATAATTTTTTTTCAATTTTCTTAATATTATTGATTTAGGTCGTGCAAAAAATAGAATATATACCACAGGAGCAAAGTGCGATTATTCCTTTGGTGCTGTATAGTTCTCGAGCTTCGCTCTCGAGCTATAGATAGCACCTTAGAAATAATTACGCACTTCTCTCCCTTGATATACAGGGTGTCCCAGAACTGGCGGATCAGCCGTAAACTACAAGTTCCTCTCTTCAACTTAATACCAAAATCCGAAAAAATATTTTTCTAAACTCTATCGTTTTCAAATTACAGCAAATTTTATTTTAACCAATTACATAATAAATACTAATTGTAAAGATAATATTCATATTACTAGGCAATGAAATTAAACCTAACTAACCTTCTTGACAAAATTGACACTTGTCACTTTGACAATTTAGTTATTACAGTCAACCAAATAATAAATATCTACTAAATAATAAATATTAATTTCATTGCCTAGTAACATGAATATTACCTTTACTAATACAAGGATTAATATTTATTATGTGACTGGTTAAAATAAAATTCGGAATTTGGTATTAGGTTGAAGAGATGAACTTATAGTTTACGGCTGATCCGCCAGTTCTGGGACACCCAGTATAAATAACTATTCTCAACTACATTTTAAAATTTGCGTTTTTACCTATTTTTAATTTTTTTGACGCAAAAAAATTGAACTCTGTAATATTCTATCGTAACACTGGGTGTTATAGTGGCTATTAAAGCACGCAACTAAGTTTTCTAATAGGTTAAAAGAAACCTTATAATAAGATTCCTAAATACACAAATTATAACAATAAAACATTAGTGTTTTTGAAATACAATATAACACTCTATAATAGTTTTGCCTCTCGGTCAAAAATGTTTTTTTTTTGTTTTAGAAGTTTATGTTTTAGATCATATTGCTAACTTTTCCACCGCGGGCTTAGATCTGTTTCAATCGACTACAACGTAGGATATGCTGTACTAATGGGGACAGAAACTCGAGTTTACCGAGATGTCTTTGCGTTCTGTCTCTTGTTATCTATTCTTATTGGAGTTGCCCCAAGAAACCTAATATAATCACAACCCACCTACATCATTTTTTTGCTCCTACGTTATTTCAAGATGAAGCTACTCCAGACGGCATTTGCGGCTCACAGTGCATGTCATGTCTATTTAATTTAATGGAAATCTAAAAGTGTATTAAAATATAAATATTGTGAGATTTTTTATACTTTCAATCTTAATGCAGACTTTCCAATTTCTATAATTGATTTCTTTAGAAATAATATAAAAGATCCGCAGCCTACTTTGTAAAATGTTGGTTCGTCGTTATAATTTCAGTAATTGAAGAAATTCCGAATGACAGATAATTGAATTGCAAGAACGACTTTTTAGATGGTTCTTACATAATAAATGGAAAAAAAATGTAGTTTATTAAATTACACGAATTTGAATGTTTGTGGACTGTTAACAAAACAAAGCAATTATTATTATTTTTTTAAATGTTTTTGGTTTAATTACGGTGTGTTGTTCAAAACATTTTTTTATTTATTTTAATCGAAATTTATTCGTGTGTTTATAAAATCAGGCTGATGCTCATTAGGGCATAAAATATCAAAACACATATGTATTTCATATAGAATATAGGTCAGCATTGTAAATATTATATCACACAGTTTTCATTATTCTCTAACACGAACTTTTATGCTAATTCTACCCTCTCTGTTACAGTTATAACTTTGATTAAATTATATGTATTAAGCTTTTATCTTATATTATCAAAACTATTACTTGGTGAATAAAATTTAATAATAAAAGTAGATAATAGTTATTTATTTTATATTAAAAACATAATCTTCTTTATATATTCCTGAATTGGAGCGTAATCTTTATCATTATAGCACGCAAAGTTACTAAGCAACAATTACAAATAACTACGATTTTTACAGTTACCAATACGGAAAATGTCAAACGAGCAATAATTACATTATGGAATGCCTAACAACAGCAAAATAACTAATTTTTTTTGCATTTTTTAATAATTTAAAAGTTAAAAAACCCTAACACTCGAACAGTGGGGTAAGTCGCTTGAACAATAAAGTAACTTCAATTTTTTTTTGTGGAAGGAGGCTTTAAAACGGCTTTTAGCCACTACTGTTAATTCACAACACTCATAGCATTTGATAATTTACAAATTATTTGCTAGATGAGTATATAGCACTGCTTGGTCTAAAATGATAAGTAGATCCGTATCAAATTTGCAATTAATAATTTAAAAAATGTTGTAATGTATTTGGAAACATTCTTACTGTGTTTATGCCAATTGGACTATTCAAGCAATAGCCGTTACGGTAGGTTAAAAAGAACCATTTGGGAGATACTTACACAGAATTTTTGACAACTTTAAAAACACTTAAAAAATATCCTATTAACGCATAAATCCCTAAAGATTAAAAAATTAACTTTTGTACTTGAAAAGCACGTAAAACGCGCAAAATAGAAAAATTAGCATAAAGCACTCGTTTCTAAAGTCATTGTGGGTACTCATTTTTTATAAAAATTCGGACTCGTTTTATAAGCTTGAATTGATGCTACAAAATTTTCGAAACGCGTTCTTTATTATATTATTTTAATATTGTAAATTGCAAAATTACTAGTTACTATGTAAAAACAGGTTAAATTTGAATAGATATTCCTGAATGCGATAGGCGATGAAGCCGCTAATGTCGCATCAAACAGCTTTTTTATAACAGAGTCATTCATTCTCGAACTTGCTACTCTTTTACGCAATTATTTAGTCTCATTTATATTTTCACATTTAGAAATAATAACAACAAAGTAAGAATTAGATTACATACTAAATTTTGTGTGCCTTAATCAGCTGTGCTACCGGATTATTCAAAAATAAAGTAAAACAAGTTGAAGAACAACATTGCTCATGTTTTAACCCCTCATTAGTCGCGCCATATAATGTAATATATTTGGTCGCGCTGTATCTGTCAGATACATGCTTTATAATTTATATTTTTTAAAACAATTTTACGAAAATTTTTGTAATTATTATCGTATTTTATTTCAGTAAATATTATTGATTCAAAAAAGCATATTACTTTAAGAATTTATTAGATTTATTCAGATGAATCTTGTGTATCCAAATCTTTTCAACGTCTTCTAGATTACATAAATCAATTTTTCTTTTTGCTACTCATTGTAATAAGATCAAAAAATTATACTTTTCACAGAAAATAAACACATAAACATGGTTCTATGACAAAAAGTAAGTAAAGCAAGTAGTGAAACACGGGATAATATATACAAGCGCGCTAAATCTGTTGAATACACTTTCTGGCACCTGCACAAATAACTGTCCTAAAAAAAAATTTAACTTGTTTTTTCAGAAACATGATTGAAATACATTGACCAAGGAATACTCTTCATCTCAAGTTCAAAGGATTAGCAGTTTTGAAAATATCTTCAAAAAAAATAAGGCATGCGTCTCTGAAATACACGAGCAACTAATAGAGAATTAAGTACGTTTTTTGTAACAGTTACCTAACATTTTGTAAATAAAAAATTAAATTATGCCCTTATTTGAATGCTTATATACACAATTTATGGTTAAAAAAAATTATTTATAAAGTTTATCATAGCAAAAATTTGAATATTTAAATCGTTAGTGTTAGTCCCAGGATAAGTGAAATAAAGCTAGCTATAACAGCAAAAATAAAAATTTTATATAACTTCATTTGTGATACTCTCTCAAGAGAGTCGACTAATTAGGTCATCTTAATTATACCCGTAATAAACTCTTTTTAAAAGCGTAAAACTAAGCCAAACGTTTAACATCTCATGGACACTTTTTCACTAAAGTTTTTTAATCTTTTAATTAGCTAAACAAGGTTTTTATAGAGTCAAATTTATACAGTACGGCAGCCAAACATTTTAGTGAAAAGATAAAAAAGCTAAAATAAGAGAATATTTCGACTAGTGACTTCGTCTCGAGTAGTTCTGAACGGCCTTTGGGAAATATACAAAAGGTCTAGCAATAAACTGATATTATATACGAGTATGAGGTCGGCATCAAGCCACTTTGATGAATAAATAAACTGATTTTTTTTAAATGGCAATGGCCGGATGTAATTCTTATTAACCCTGAAACCTTGAAACTCGTAAATATGTAGCTTTAACAATCTAATTATAACGGAATGCTTTCAGCGCAAACGTTCATTAGCACACAGGCTGTGTTCCCTTCGTTGTTACCCTATTTACAACATTTCTAAGCGTGAATGTTGGCAGAGAACAGTTCTGTTTTCAGTTATTTGCGCTTAAAACAGTTTTGATGCGATTATTTGAATGTAACTACCGATAAGAAGCTTTCCTATATCTCGTAATAAAATAATTTTATCTCAGCATATAAAGAACAAGCTTAACCTTCAGGTCGTCTATTGATTAACCATCAAAAACAATGCGTCTGGCTCGTCACAACCCGCCGTTGAATTTCAACGAGAAAATATCGTCTCTAGTTTTTATTTCGTAAAACGGAAATCTGCAAAAATCCGTTAATAGAGAATTTTTTGATGGGAGATGCGGCCCGAGTTCAATATCCGTTTTGTAAAACTGGAAAAGCAATTCGCTCAAAATCCGATTCCACAGGTGGCGGTCAAAGAATTCAATTATATACTTGTCATTTCTTCACAGAAACTTGATTGATTCTGATTTATACTTGTCCGAGTTTTACCACATCGAGAGGAATTACGACATCAAACGGATCGGTTTGCTGACACATTGAGCGGGTTTTTATACGACTCAATGGGGACTCATCAGTTTACGCAGGAATTAGGATGTCATTCATGGGACGATTTTATTACAGACTTTCTCGACTGGAAAACATTCAGAAAATACTCTACCAAATATCAACCAATGAAAACATTTCTATAGCGTTGTAATGTGCTAGAAAATGAAAACTGTAATTGGGACGTAAAAAATGGATATAAAGGAAAACATATTTCGATATTTAGTGCGACGTTAGAAGATCTCCACTGTATTATTGGTAGAAAAACAAATTTTTTTCATATCATATAAGCATCAAGTGTATTACTTAAACAGAATGTTAGATAACTTGATTCAAAAGTGAACAACATCCAATGACAAAAAAGATAAACACCCAAACATATACCCGCATTATACAAGGTGTCTCAGAAAAGCATTTCCATTAAGCAACCTTAAATTTTCCAAATTAAAGCAATTTTATACTAGTTACCAAGTCGTATCGTTTAGGAGTAAGTGGGCATCGAAGTTAGAAATTATAATTTGTTTTTTCTTAATAACTTTTTGCTACATGCACGCATTTTTGCTACAACTTATGCGAAAGCACTTTTTTTTAACTAGAGGTGAAAATAGTGTTATTAAAGAACGAATAAAAAACTACATAAATTTGCCGTGACATGGTATTGACAGTTTGATTAATTGTAAATATGATTATGGATTCTAAAGACAGAATTAACATTTTAATATGGTAGAAGAAATAGTATTTATTACTCGACATACACAATTTTTTGTATTCGTTAAATTGTCTCATTCTGCTTCCGCAGCTTTTAAACATCCACCATCTCACGAAAAAACCTCACTTTCATGCCTTGTTGTAAAATGTACTATCTAAACACTTGATTATTTTTATGGGATTTAGCACAAAAAATATTATTACTTAAAGTATAGATTTCAGTGTTAATGTTTTCTTCTTGTTCTTATTCTACAGTATCAAGGTAATGTCAATCTTTCAAATTTTGATTTATATCTTTTATGTATCATATCATTTTACACCATTTCAATGTCCTCACTTATTTTTTATTTTAAAGCTGCATCATTTTTAAAGTCTTTTTGTCTTTTGAAGAATTTTCTTATCTCCTGTGGTTTTGAAAAAAAATTATATAAGTTAGTGCTGTCAGGATTTTAAAAACCAGAATTTACGTCGATTACTATGGAAATTTAACATTATCTAAAGTTTTTTTTATACTTTGCGTCTGTAACAATTTATTATCTATTTGCGTGCTATAAAGTATTTAGTGCAATTATTTTTTTTTTGAGTAGGTAACGTTTTCGCTGATATCGAACTTCAGAAGATGAATAAACCTCCAAGAACATTTGTGACGTCTCAGCGTTTATATGTCAGCGTTATAAAGTTATAATTTTATTCGAACCAATTTAGTTGGATTTGATGTATTCCTCATCAAGATGTTTTTGTGTGTGTCGCAATTAACCTATGAAATACTCAAACAATAGGGTAAGCCGCTTGAATAATAAGGAAACTTCAATTTTCTTTTTGAAGAAAGACGCTTTAAAACAGGTTTCAGCCACTATTTGCAACCCCCATAGCCCTCTTTTGATGATTTACTAATTAATTGCTAGATGAGTATATACTGGCTGGTCTGAAATAATCATTAGAGGATACGTATAAATTTTGCGATTTGGTAATTTAAGAAGTGTTGCAATGTTTTTAAAGATTTTCTTTATTGTGTTGATCCCAATTGAACTATTCAAACAACAACCGTTACAGTAGCTTAAAAAAAACTATTTGTTCAAAAAGAATTTTGAACAAATTTAAAAACACTTCAAGAAATATTTGACACTATTATGACTTTTATTACCAACAAACTCGTATTAACGCAAAAGTCTCTAAAGATTAAAAAATTAACTTATGTACTTAAAAAACACGTAAAACGCGCAAAATAAAAAAATATCACAAAGAACTTCTTTCTAAAGATATTGTGAGCTTTAATTTTATATAAAAACTCGCGCCTTGCCCTCGTCTTGTAAACTTGAATTGGTGCCACAAAGTTGACTTTTGAATGCGCGTTCTTTAATAAACTATTTTATTTTAGGCAAACTAGTAATCAAGAACATTTAAAATACCTATCTCTAACTAGTTAATTAGCAAAATCAACCAATCACAAATGAATTCTTCAAATTAGTAAATTTTTAGTAAATTCTAAATTCAAAAAATGGCATTGATTTGTGTCTACTAAAAGTTTTGAAAATAAAAAGAGTTTCGCTGTTGGTATGTGCTTATCTAAGAGTTTTCTGTAAAACAACCGCAACATAAATAAATAAAAACACTTTTATAAAGTAGACTAGACAACGGTGGGTGTGATTTAAAGTTAATTTAAATATAAAATTTTTGCTTTTTTCAGGAAGTTTTAAATGATATTAAAAAAAATTAAATTTGACTGATGAAATCTTACACTTTTCATAAGACTGAAACTAGAGTTTTCTTTGACCTTAGATGAGAAGAATCTACACTTCTATAGTTTGCAGCAATTCTAACAGTTGTAGAACAACCTGTATAATTCAAATATTCTATAAAAAACTATAAAGCTAAATTTACAAATATTTTATTAAACCGAAAGAGAGAGACATAGGGTAAAGTATGACAAAATTTAGAACGTCTGTTTGACAAAAATACTTTTTATCCTAATTATTTACAACATTTGATCACTCTTAAATCACTCTAATTAAAGTAGTCTGTATATAATTAAATTCAAATAAATAAAAAATAGTATTATGACCAAGCTTCGGCCACAGAAAGCTATCAAACAAATGCCCAGCTAATTAATCGGTGTAATTCAGCAAATTGCATGTTATTCATTCAACTGATCTACAAAGTCATACATAATGCGCTCGGAAATCAGCAGCGTCGATGCCAAAAATGTAGCCAAAATATACATATATTTGTTACGTGAATTTAAAAATCTACGAGTATTATAATTGAAAAAAAAACAGACTGATTGAGTGAGTTACGTCTATGTTCGATAATAATTATAATTGTTGTATTGAATTCAGTGTTTTTTAAATATAAGCAGTTTAAAAATTAGGCTGCGATCCTTTATTGCAAATAATGTAATAAGTTCTTAGTATTCCTCTATTACAAAAAAAATGAGGCGCCTTGGCTAATCATTATCAGATGTTATTTAAAAAAATTGTTTATATTGTAGTATTTTTAGATTTTATAATTGTATCTTATTCGACCAATACAAAATAAATTTTAACGTCTACTTAAAATTACAATTTGCTCGCTGGCAACGTATGTTTATGAAATTAATTGACCTGTCTTAATTTTGTAATTAATTTTACACAAAATTAGGCGCTTTGTTTAACGTAAAATTATTGTTAAAGACAAATTGCACGATTAATATAATATTTGTTTTATTGTATGTATGTGTATGTTATGCCATTTATATGGAAATATTTATTTGTTAGTTGCGGATGCTGATAGACAGGCATTTCAGCTCTCATTAGAATATTAATAGTTATTTGTAAATACGAGCGTAATTATTATTAAGCTCAATAATAAATCGGGTAATTTTCATGGATAGAAGCACAAAGAGAGATGTAGGAAAAATGTCGATTTATTCTGTGATATAAATGGTCAATTTTCCGGTGAAGCGAAGTGATAATTAAGATGTTTCTCGTAGAACTTATTATCCATAATGGTGTGTTTCCCCCATTTTATGTGTATAGTTGCGAATGTATCGAGTAGAACAGAACACCATATTGATTACAGGATATCCGGTTAAGAGCGCGGCGCCGGAGATCGCAAACGACAGATTAAAGTTTCCTTTTGTACGAGTATTGTTTATTTAACCTTATCGAAATAGGAAACAAACTCACGTTTTGGGCCGTTATTAATTACATCGTTAAACGGATTTTCTCCCTCCAAACAGTGCTTTCTATTTATAGCTATCTCTTGCTCTTCCAACAACAGATATAAACATATGATACATGGCTCGTTTACTACGTAAACTTCTGACATTAATTTTAATTAATGTTCATACGGTGCGTCTCAAGTTCCCTCCGATATATAAACATCCGACCGGCCATTTCCCGTTTTAATTAAATAAAAACTTGCATTTGTAGAATATCTTAAAACGTTTGGCAAACTCTGTAAACTTTATCTTGTGAGGAATGTGCAAGTTCGAAGAGTATCGCATGGTTTGCGGTCGCTTAACATAATAAACAAGGTTATAAGGAGGCAGAGCTGGTCCAGCTATATGAAATATCGCCGACATAATTCGGTTGAACCAGACACAAGACGCCATTTCAGTTAGGGCTCTATACACTGTATTATTTACATATTACAAGGCAGAGCATGCCGCCTTGGGGATAATATATACACAAAGCATTTGCGACCGCAACACTAAAACGACCACTTGCATCTTTTCCTGCAATCGAGACTTGGTCTTCGTTAAAAATTCATTTCGAATGATTGACAAATTTTGGGACTCTGAATACACGAGACCCTCTAAATCACCGAGTCTTATGACTTGGGTATTGTTCCCTCGAGCGGAAATTTTATTACGGACAATTTCATAATAAATGTTAAAAGACCTTTAAATTTAAAGAGGCTTATCTATCGTTACAAAAATGTTTCTTTAACTCAAAGTCGCTTTCGGTTTTAAATTACATATTACGAGATTGTGACTCTCAACATTGAGCCTCTTACATCAACTTTAAGTCTTTTACCAAATAGCATTACCCCAATAAGTGCCCACTTACAAACAAAACAACAACTTTACTTTTTTCATTCCGCAATTTATACGTCACGTTAATTTTCAAGTTAAAATATACATTAAACAATTTATTTTTACATCATCTACAAATATCACAATTATTTTAGTAATAATAGCATTAAAACTGTATTGTGTTTGCCTACATCAAATTTGTACATTTAACAACGACAAAGTAAATATTTCATTATGTTAAATATTCCAAGCTACGTCTTTTTAATAAAATGCCAATTAAAATACTTGTAAAGATTAACTAGATATTCAAAAGATTGTTTCAAAATATAACACACAATAAGATTGTTGATAACATATTGTATTTTCAAACGATGGATGTGTTTGTTCTCACCCAGCGCATCCACCAAATTTACATCATATAGTGTATGGTTTTTCCCCGAAGTTTTTTTCTATCTATAAATAAATTATTGCATTACTAATAACCTGTAGTAACGATTTTTATAAGTTTTTTTGTTTTTGTAAAATATATGCTGTAAAATTTTTTTTTACAGCATATATCTTAAAAACTATAAACATTTGTATAAAGCAGTTTTTTTAGCATCCTTTCAACAAGAGCTACCGCCTGTTAAAATTTGTAAAAATACTTTAGAAACACCATGTATATCTGATTTTAACATTAAACCTAAAACCCTGTATATACAGCTTTAGAATATTTGTAACAGAAAACGACCATCTCTTTATAAAAAATAAAGATAAATATGACCCAAACTTCAACAAGTTTACTAAGTTTTAGTTTATTTAAAAATAGTGCCTATATAGAACGTAGAACATTCCTTCTATTTACACAAACAAACACAACAATAATTTAGTAACTATAATTGATTAAATAACGTCGCTTGGATACACTGTCAAACAATAATCGCCCTTTTTTTGCTAGACCACTTTGTGTCATTGTCATTGTCATTGCGCCGTTTATGTAATGATACGTTCTGCTAGTAATTATCTGAAATGTTACGCGACCTTTCTTCTCAGACGGTACGATAAATCATCATTCATCGCGACCATGTAGATAACTAATGGTCTAGCAAAATTTTGCGCTATTTTGACTATTTACTCAAAAACTTTTTTTTTCTAGAATTGTTCGTAACTATACTTATTATCAATGGTTATTTATGTAGGTGGTGTAGTATCATTTAATTCCTTCTCAGCTTAAAGTTGAAAAAGCGTTTATTGATAAATTTGGGATAGCAATTTTTTGAAAATTTGAATCAAAAACACATTTTAGTCTCAAAGATCTTTTATTGTAGTGTTCAAAATAATCGCGTACACAGTTTTTTGCTAAAGAAAAAGCAACTGCTTTGTCAGTGTCGATCGGTTAAAATGCTGACGAATATCAATCCAAATCTATCAAAATGCTTTGATAATATTGTAGTTACAAACATATTCAATTTAAACAAAAGTACAATTGTAAAAAACAAGGAGTAATGTAAACAATGTCGAAAGTATTTTTAGAAAAGTAGTTTTAGGACAACCAATACCTACTGATAAATTTTGAAAACAGGTCTTTGCTGAGGATTCTCCAAGCCTTAGATGTAAAACCTGGATCGTGGCATTCTTTCTTAGATCCGCCATTTTCTTGAAATAGAAGTCGCTTTTGACTGAAGTGCATTTTTCTGTCATCTCTTTTCTGTTTCTCATCAGCACAGCGTATCCCAAAACGTTGTATTAGATTAGTACTAGTAGGAAAACTCACTTATATTAAGCGGAGTATTCGTGAAGACAGATACAATGTGCCATCTTACAAAGATTGCTAAAAGATAGCGAGTGTTACTTTACAAATAGCCAGCCAATCGTTCTTTCATCAGTCCATTCTTGTTGAATTCGGTAAGAGTTAACTCATTTATCTATATTATATGTAAATTGGGATCATGATTATAGATTTATTTACGACCGTATTGAGCACGTGAGATTGATCAATATTAATTGAATATTATAGTTAAAACAAGCTCTTAAAATTTTAAGAAGCAAATATTTAAAATTTTACATTTCTTTCGCAAAATCACAAAAAGTGCTGTAGAAAAAACTACAAAAATCTCATACGTAAAAATTTCGTAATTTTATTCCGTATTAATAAAATCATTTAACAAAAGTAATTGTTATTAAGCAAATATTTATAATATAGTTAAAACAAGTTCTTGCAAATAATTATTACGAGAAGCAAATATTCAAAACTTGATATTTTTCATGCAAATTTGCAAAGAGTGCTGTAGAAAAAATTAGAAAATATAGCCGTTGCTAATAAACAAAAATTTTCACATTTGTCGTAATTTGTCAAAATTTTCATTTCCTGCAAAAGACTTCAGTTTTCATTAAACCAGCAAATGCTGCAACGCCGCAACATGGTTCTTCAAGTCGGATAAACATAATTCTAATTCTTCCCGCTTTCGCCGTCATCTGAATAAAGTAGGTGTTGTGAAATCTTCCTACTTGCTGTAGGATCATTCTTCTCAACTTGCCTGCAACTCCTAGTTCTCAAGACATCAATAACGGAGTTCACCAAATATCGGAAAACAAATTCTATCTTTCACCGTAGTTGTTCCTGGTCATAATGCAAAAACAATGTAAGTAATGTTTCAGAAAATGTTCAACAAAAGTATTTGTTATTAAGCGAATATTATGTTTAAAAAAGGCTCTTGTATATAATTTCGAAAAGCAAATATTCAAAATTTGATATTTTTTTTGCAAATTCGCAAACAGTGCTGTACAAAAAATTAGAAAATATAGCCGTTGCTAATAAACAAAAATTTTTACATTTGTCGTAATTTGTCAAATATTTTTTTTCTGCAAAGAACTTCAGTTTTCATTCAATCAGCAAAGGCTACAACGCTTCAACATGTTTCTTCAAGTCGAATAAACGTAATTTTGATTCTTCTCGCCTTTGCCGTCATCTGAATAAAGTAGGTGTTATGAAATCTTCCTATTCGCTGTAGGATCATCCTTTTCAACTCGCCTGCAACTCCTAGTCCTCAAGACATCAATTACTCCAGTTCACCAATTATCGCAAAACAAAGTTTATCTTTCACTGTAATTGTTCCTGATCATAATGCCAAAACAATGTAAGTAATAGGTAAAAGGCATAAAAATTTAGCAATTGCTTTTGCTTGATTAAAACAAGACAAACTTATGCAGTTTGCATTAGTTAGAAAGAGATAATTAGCTAGTAAAAGCTTTTGCTACTTTACATGCATATTACCTAATGTCTCAGAAAGTGTCCAACAAGAGTTTTTGTTATTAAGCAAATATTGTGGTTAAAACAGGTGCTTGTACTTAATTTTAAAAAGCAAATATTCAAAATTTAATATTTCTTCTGCAAATTTGCAAAGAGTGCTGTAGAAAAAAATAGAAAAGATAGCCGTTGCTAACATAAACTAAAATTTTCACATTTGTCGTAATTCATCAAAATTTTCATTTCCTGTAAAGAACTTCAGTTTTCATCCAACCAGAAAAGGCTACAACGCTCCAGCATGGCTCATCAAGTTGGATAATAGTAATAGTAATTCTTCTTCCCTTCGTCGCCATGTGAATAAAGTAGGTGGTGTGAAATCTTCCTGCTCGGTGTTGCAACATTCTTTTCAACTCGCCTGCAACTCCTAGTCCTTAAGGCATCAAAAATAAAATTGGGAAACAATTTTATTTTTCACCCTAGTTGTTCCTGATCACGATGCCAAAAAAATGTAAGTAATGTCTCAGAAAGTGTTCAATGAAAATATTTGTTGAATAAATATAGGACAATAACAAGAAATATAAAATCTCATCTTTATCACAACCCCTGCAAACAAATTTTTCACTAATTCCAGTGACATGCAGGTGTTCTTTTAGTGGGTAGTGTACATGCCCAACAGTAAAAAAGAAGTTTATTTTGCTAAAATACATCAAGATTTTGCTAAGTGTTTTCTCCTGACCTTAAAAAACTTAGAGTGCCGCATGTATACTTAAATCTAACATTCCAGTGGAAAAATAGTTTTTTCTAAGTGCGTTTTTTTATTATCTTTCGGTTGATTTTGTATTAATAAAATTTATTTAGGGGCCTTTAAAAGCAAGAAAATTAGCTCCTTCGGGTTGCCAATAAGTAACCACCCAATGTTCGGATAAACAACATTGCCCATGTTGTGCAACATTTTTGTCCAATTTGGTAAGATTTAGCTCATTAATCTATGCTATGATTAAATTGGCATTATAGGTTTATTTACGTCCACATTTGGTACGTGATTTTGATCAATATTAAGCTAAAATTATGGTTAAAATAGGCTCTTGTACATAATTTTGAAAAGCAAATATTTAGAATTTGACATTTCTCCTGCAAACTCACAAAGAGTGGTTGTAGAAAAAATTACAGAAGATATACGTTGCTAACATAAATAAAAAATTTCACATTTGACGTAAATCATTAAAATTTTCTTTTCCTGCAAAGAACTTCAGTCTTCATTCAACTAGCAAAGGCTGCAACGCTACAACATGGTTCTTCAAGTTAAATAAACGTAATTTTGATTCTTCTCGCCTTTGCCATCATCTGACTAAAGTAGGTGTTGTGAAATCTTCCTGCTCGCTGTGACATCATTCGTCTCAACTTGGCTGCAACGCCTAGTCTTCAGGATATTAATAATGCAGTTCACCGATTATTGGGAAGCAGTTATGTCTTTCACAGTAGCTATTCCTGCTCATAATGCCAAAAAGGAATGTCTCACAAAGTGTTCAACGTAAGTACTTTGTAGACACATTTGGTACTTCCATAATTAAGAAAATAAAAAAATTAAATCTATATTAAATGTGTTTCAGGTAGAAAATGTTAACTCTGAATAGATCGACAAAATACAAGAAAAATCATCAGTCTCGGAGCTTTGAAACGTTCAAATAAAATACAGTCTCAAACTTGAAAGTGTTGCCTGACAGTTAATACAAACAGTTTACCTACAAAGGCTGAATTTAGAAAAAGGTATGTTAGACTTTTAGCTAGACCTAGCACTGTCACAAGCAATATAGATAACGCTTCATCTCAAAATAAATTAAAAGCCTCAACTGGCTCTAACTGGTCGGTGTTAATAACAAAATAATTTACTTCAGCTGACCTTGCTACAGTGTAGTAAAAACTTCATATTTTTGTAATTTGTTAGACCTCATTTTTTAAATTATTTACGTGTCTCATAGACAAGACCAGTATTTTGCCTGTTCAAAAATTTCCTTATTTAAAATCAAATTTAGAAGATGAAGCTGTTAACTTATAAATTTGATACTTTTATAATTAAAAAAATAGAAGAAATTGAAACTATATGAAATATGTTTCAGGTAGAAAATGTCAATTCTGAACAGATGAAAAGTTTGAAACTTTTATGCGAAAAAATAGTCTCAGAATTAGAAGCGTTGTCTGATGGGTTTACCTGCAAAGGCCGAAATCAGAAAAAGGTAGGATAGACTTTTAGCTAGATCTAAGACTGTCATAAGCAATATAAATGACGTTCTATCTTAAAATAAATTAAACGCCTCAACTAGCTCTAACACGTCGCTGTTACTACCAAAATAATTTACCTCATCTGACATTGCCATAATTCAATGGAAACTTTACACTTCGTTTCTTCAATCTTTTCTTGAATCTGTATGTTTCCTGTTCAAAAAATTTCTTTATTTAAAAGAAACTTTAAAGAACAAATCTTCAAGCAACGAATGAAAATTATTTTCTAGCTGTCAAATAACTCGTTCAAAAGTGTAAGAAACCTAAAGATGCTACTCAAAATCAGTATGGTTTACAAAGTGGGTATAAATAATTGAATCTTTTGGCAAACTTGCATTGGTTCATTTGATATTTCCGTCTTAAATTGTTTAAACTTTTGGAAGTATTCATGTCAAAATTACTAACAAAGGGTTGCCAACAGATTCAATCATTTCCAGCCACTTTGTATTTTATTGTTGGTTTTGTAAGATTTATAAGTTTATGGGTTTTAAGATTTTATTGAAACCTTAATTTTATTTTAAACATATTTGACTTGAAACTTATGCACAAATAATCTAAAATGAATTGCAAAATCTTTGTTTTTTTGAATAAATCAATTTATTTTCTGAGAAAATTGATCAAGATTTGAAATAATTCGAGTGATTATACAATTACTTTATATATTATACTTAAAATTAGGCACCCTCACCGTTATACGATTTAAAAAAATGTGATTTATGTTTGTTGAACTTTCAATAGTAGCACGGCCTAATGTTAGGCATAGAGTTTTCTAAAGCAGTAGTTAAATAAACCAACCCAAAGTTAAAATTTTGGATAAAAAAAGTTTTACAACCAAAATTAAAGTATTGCTAAGTACAAGCAAAGTGGCTGTAAATGGTTAAGTCTTTTGGCAAGTAGTTTTGATATTTAATTACTGGGATTTTCAATATTTTTAATTAGTACAAGCCTTAATGTTGCTTAAACATGACATAGATATATCCAAATATTTGAGCATTTCTTTTTACACAAGAAAAGCAAATGAGACAATGAAGGTTGCCAACAGATTTATTCATTAACAGCTTCTTCGTACTGTATTACTAATAACAAGAAATTATAGGTATTTGCTGCAATCGTAATTTGTTTTCGTGATTTACTTGTAATGTTATTCATCAGAAATATTAATCAATTAATCAAAAATCTACAGGCAGTACATACACTTTGACAGTTGTACAATCTAACGATGAAGGTACGTAACTTCAATTATAATTACAATTACGCATTACTTCACAAAAAATATAATATATTACATGAGGGGTGCAATTACTTTTCAACAGGTATGTAGGTCCAGGGTAGAACCAACTTAGTATTCTTGGCATGTAGTAATATTTAATAACAAATAGATAACATACGAAGTGGCTGTACATGAATGAATCTTCTGCTAAACCTGCATTGGATCATTTGATTTTTCTGTGCTAAAGAAACGTCCAAACACTTGCAAATATTCATGTTATCTTCAAGCCTGATAAAGGCTTGTACTAAATTAAATTATTAAAAACGTCTAAAATTTATTAAATATTAAAATTACTAACAATGAGTTGGCAAGAGATTCAACCATTTACTTTGTTTTTTATTTATTTATTATAACTACAAATTTTATAAAAAACATAAATAACTGCTATCTCAGTTTGAAACATCAACGAAAAGTCGTAGACCGGTTTCAAGCTCCTTATTGGGTCTCATCAGCACAACCTATCTTGCTGGAGGTAGTTTGTTGGTTGCAAGTGACAGAAATGTTCTGTCCGCCAGTGCAAAATCTATTTTTCTCCTTATCTGCCAGCGACTCTAAAAGGTAGTACCATGTATTTTGTCTCATTACTCAAAAAACGTAGACAAAAAAATGTTTGTTTTCTCTCAAAATTTGTTTGATTGGTCATCCAAATTTAACATATTACTTTCGTTGTTTCTTTACTCGTCCAAGAAACCAAATCATATCTCTTAGAAAACGAATAAAAACTTTACTATTTTTAACAACTTGCACGTAAAGGTTGAAAAGTTCTACTAAATGTCCACGTCATACGTAAAGCATTTCCAGTATGTTTAAATCTTCTACATCTATCTTAGCTTGTGACCAAGGAAACGATCATATAAATATTAGACCTCCTAATTTTTTTGTTGGACAGCCTATTAAACAATTTATAAAACAGCTAATGTTGAATATAAAATTACCGGAAAAAGAAGTCCATATATGTTAACAGAGTCAATAATTAATAATTTGGGACCTCTACAATCTCCACAAAGAGTGGGTAGAGTCGAGCCTTCTTGTTTTCTGACGCCGGAGTAAACCGTACTGCCCGTGACTCCCGGGGGGGTGGGGTGGTGATGAGGTAAAGTTGAGTGGCGGGGAGAAGATGGGGAGAGGAGAGAAGATCAGACTTGCTTGTTTTCTTCTATGAGTTGCAAAACAACACCATCTACTTCGACAAGAAAAAGAGTGTGTTGCAGACTTAAACAGTACCTACTCGTACAAAAAAAACAGCAGAATTAAATTTGAGTTATCTCACGCAATGTATCAAAAACCGACTATAAGCAAATTCAATTCACAAAAATTTGGCAATATTCTTCTCAACATTAACAGCAAGCTTAACAGCAAAAACTACTTATTGGCTTTACGATCGCCGATACTGCAGAGACGATGCATAATTATGGGTGCATTTGACGTTAGTCATCTATTTCCCGACGCCAGAGACATCAATCCCAAGCTTTGCATCAGTCAGAGCTTCACATGATGCAAATGCTTCTAAATGAAAAATTTGCGGGTGCTTAAAGCCCCCAAATTTTGAAATCGGTGAAGATCTTTCCATTATAACTGAAGTGCTGATAAAGTTTCTCCATAAGCAGACTTATGCATGAAACCCAAAGGGATAATACTTTTTCGTAATGGAGTGTTTGAAGATCAGTTTGAATAAATAAAGAAAACGAAAATTTTTGCGACATAAAGCCGTGCAAGGAGCTGCAGACAGAAGATTACAAACCAATAGTTAAGTTCCTTGTAATCCTAGAAGATGCTTAATGTAGAAGATTAATATTAAAATATTCCGACAGGAACGTGGACAGTCGCTTATGTACAGATATAACTAATTTCATTATCTAAAAAAGCTAGCTTAAGCTTATAACAAAAATAATAAGTTAAATTTGGATTATTTATTTAGTTTAAATAGAGCATAGCAGTCGACCGTAACAAATTTGCACACAAATAACTATTTGCTTTTTATTTTTTTTAGTTTGTTTACTCTTCAAAGATAATTTGTAGGTGTAGTAAATAAAAGTAAATACATTAAACATATACTAAAACAAGAAACGTAATTTTCGGTTAGTAATCTTTTCTCTGCAGCTGTTTGCTTTGCTCACATTCTTATCGCTAAAATCTCTCATCGTAGTACTTTTTCAAATTCGTCTTCAGATTCGATTCCATTGTCAAATACGATCCGTTACGATTTACAATCTTAATTCCGGCTTACGGAACAGCTCTAGCTTCACTTCAGTTAAAGTGTAAAAATCTTCAATAATTTCAATTCTTGGGGGCTTCAACCGCCCGCAGATGTTGTACAATATTTGAAAGCAATTGTATCATATGGGGCTGAAACTTTGCAACGCTGGGGATGTCTTTAGCTTCGGGAGATGAGTGAGTGATGTCAGCACCCATGACAGTGCATGGTCTTCGCAGTATCGGCGGACGTGGAGCATACGACTGTTCGTGTAGTTAATTCTGAATTTTAGTCGCTTATTCATCAAGCAGTTGATCTCGCGTGTTTCACCCTATACATATTATTTTTAAATTGTTTTACCCTGTCAATAGCCACTTAAAATTAATTATAATTATTTATTAGTTGCAAAGTAATTGTAAATAAAAAAAGTAATAGGTAATAGAAGATAACAAGTTAGATTTTTGAGGAAATTATGAGCAATTCTAAATGTTTAAATAAAAAGTTCTGTCCTCTAAGGCAAAACCATTTTTTCCTGTACCTGCCAGCGACTCTAAAAAATGGCGCCATGTGTTTTGTCTCATTACTCAAAAAACGGAATCAAAAAAAAGTTTGTTTTCTTTTAAAATGTATTTGATAGATCATTCAAATTTAGCATATTACTTTTGTTGTTTCTTTACTTGTCCAAAAAACCAAATCATCCCTCTTAGAATACAGATAGAAACTTTACTATTTTTAACAACTTGCACATAGAAGTTGAAAAGTTGTACTAAATGTACGCGTTACACATAAAGCAACTCCAATATGTTTAAATATTCTGCATCTACCTTAGCTTGTGACCTAGGAAGCGATAATAAAAATATTATGACTTGAGACCAGATTGTTAGAACGCTTGATTATTTGTTGAACAAGCTATTGAAAAATTTATAAGATAGTTATTGTTAAATATGAAATTACCGAAAAAAAATACATGTATGTTAACAGAGTTAACAATTAATAATTTGGGATCTCCACCATCTCAAGCTAAATTACCCAAGACAATGGAAGAGAAAAAAATTTATCGAAAACAAAAAACAATGTAAATTTCGAAATTTACACTTGTCAACTATTTGGGTTGATTCTAAAGAACACAAATAAAAAATTCCATTACCATACGCAAGCTGTAAACCATAACAAGACTAGAAACCGAAAAATGTGCAATGACGAAAAAGGGACAATTTTGACCCATGCTACTTGTTGGAGGAAACTGTATTGTCCTTGTCTGCTGAAGAGTGTCCTTGTTTTCTGACGATGGGGTAGTGGTTGGAGTAAAGCGTACTTCTCGTAATTCCTGGAGAAGAGAAGAATATGTAGAGTCGGGCCGTCTTGTTTTCTGAGGCTACGGTAACAATCGGAGTAAACCGTACTGCCCGTGACTCCCGAGGGGGTGGGGTAGTGATAGGGTAAAGTTGAAGAGCAGGAAGGGGATGAAAAGAAGAGAAAAGATCAGATCTGCTTGTTTTCTTTTATGAATTGCAAAATAACACCATCTACTCCGATAAGAAAAAGAGTGTGTTGCAGACTTAAACAGTACTTGAACAAAAAAAACGGCAGAATTAAATTTGAGTTGTCTCACGCAATCTATCAAAAACCGACCACAAGCAAACTCATTTCACGAAGAATTGGCAATATTCTCCTCAACATTAACAGCAAGCTTAACGGCAAAAACTACTTATTGGCTTTACGATCGCCGATACTGGAGAGACGATGCATAATTATGGGTGCATTTGACGTTAGTCATCTATTTCCCGACGCCAAAGACATCAATCCTAAGCTTTGCAGCAGTCACAGCTTTACATGATGCAAATGCTTCTAAATGAAAAATTTTGCGGTTGGTTAAAGCCCTCAAATTTTGAAATAAGTAGATGTTTCCATTATAATTGAAGTGTTGATAAAGTTTTTCCATAAACAAACTCATGCATTAAACCCAAAGAGATTATATTTTTTCGTAATGGAGTGTTTGAAGATCAGTTTAAACAAATAGAGAAAACGAAGATTTTTGCGACATAAAGCCGTGCAAGGAGCTGCAGACAGAAGATTACACCAATAGTTAAGTTTCTTGTAATCCTAGAAGATGCATAATGTAGAAGATAAAAATTAAAATATTCCGACAGGAACGTGGAAAGTTGCTTATGTACAGATATATGTAACTAATTTCAGTATCTAAAAAAGCTGGCATAAGCTTATAACAAAAATAATATGTTAAATTTGGATTATTTATTTAGTTTTTTATTTAAATAGAGCATAGCAGTCGACCTTAACAAATTTGCACACAAATAACTATTTGCTTTTTATTTTTTTTTAGTTTGTTTACTCTTCAAAGATAATTTGTAGGTATAATAAATAAAAGTAAATACATTATAAATATACTAAAACAAGAAACGTAATTTTCAGTTAGTAATCTTTTCTCTGCAGCTGTTTGCTTTGCTCACATTCTTTATCGCTAAAATCTCTCATCGCAGTACTTTTTCAAATTCGCCTTGGAATTCGATTCCATTATGTCAAATACAATCCGTTATGATTTACAATCATGATTCCGGCTTACGGAACAGCTTTAGCTTCACTTCAGTTAAAGTGTAAAAATCTTCAATAATTTCAATTTTTGGTGGCTGTAACCGCCCGCAGATGATTTATTTAAAAGCCGTTGCATCGTATGAAGCTGTATCTCTGCAACACTCGGGACGTACTTAGCTTAGGGAGATAGGTGAGTAACGTCAGCACCCATGATAAGGCATGGTCTTCGCAGTATCGGCGGACGTAGAGCATACGAGTGTTCGTGTAGTTAATTCAGAATTTTAGTCGCTTATTCATCAAGCAGTTGGTCTCGCGTCTTTCACCCTGTACATCTTATTTTGAAATTGTTTCACCCTGTCAATAGCTACTTAAAATTAATTATAATTATTTATTAGTTGCAAAGTAATTGTAATTGAAAAAAGTAATAGGTAATAGAAGATAACAAGTTACATTTGAGAAAATTATGAGCAATTCTCAATGTTTTAAATAAAATGTTCTGTCCTCTAAGGCAAAATCATTTTTTCCTGTACTTGCCCGCGACTCTAGAAGATGGCGTCATGTGTTTTGTCTCATTACTCAAAAAACGAAAACAAAAAAAATTGTTTTCTTTCAAAATGTATTTGATAGATCATTCAAATTTAACATATTACTTTCGTTGTTTCTTTACTCGTCCAAGAAACCAAATCATCCCTCTTGGAATACAGATAAAAACTTTACTATTCTTAACAACTTGCACATAGAAGTTGAAAAGTTGTACTAAATGTCCACGTCACACATAAAGCAACTCCAATATGTTTAAATATTCTGCATCTACCTTAGCTTGTAACCTAGGAAGCGATCATAAAAATATCATCACTTGAGGCCAGATTGTTAGAACGCTTGATTATTTGTTGAACAGGCTATTGCAAAATTTATAAGACAGTTAATGTTAAATATGAAATTACCGAAAAAAAAGTACATGTATGTTAACAGAGTTAATAATTAACAATTTGGGACCTCCACCATCTCAAGCTAAATTACCGAAAACAATGGAAGAGAAAAAAATTATCGAAAACGAAAAACAATGTTAAATTCGAAATTCACACTTGTCAACTATTTGGGTTGATTCCAAAGAACACAAATTAAAAATTCCATTACCATAGGCAAGCTGTAAACCATAACAAGACTAGAAACCGAAAGATGTGCAATGACGAAAAAGAAACAATTTTGACCCATGCTACTTGTTGGACGAAACTGTATTGTCCTTGTCTGCTAAAAAGTGTCCTTGTTTTCTGACGATGGGGTAGTGGTTGGAGTAAAGCGTACTTCTTGTAAATCCTAGAGAAGAGAAGAATAGGTAGAGTCGGGCCGTCTTGTTTTCTGACGCTACGGTAATGATCGGAGTAAACCGTACTGCCCGTGACTTCCGAGGGGGTGGGGTAGTGATAGGGTAAATTTGAGGGGCAGGAAGAAGATGAGGAGAAGAGAAAAGGTCAGACCTGCTTGTTTTCTTTTATGAGTTGCAAAACAACACCGATAAGAAAAAGTGTGTGTTGCAGACTTAAACAGTACTTGAACAAAAAAAACGGCAGAATTAAATTTGAGTTGTCTCACGCAATCTATCAAAAACCGACCACAAGCAAACTCATTTCACGAAGAATTGGCAATATTCTCCTCAACTTTAACAGCAAGCTTAACGGCAAAAACTACTTATTGACTTTACGATCGCCGATACTGAAGAGACGATGCATAATTATGGGTGCATTTGAGGTTAGTCATCTATTTCCCGACGCCAAAGACATCAATCTCAAGCTTTGCATCAGTCACAGCTTCACATGATGCAAATGCTTCTAAATGAAAAATTTGCGGGTGCTTAAAGCCCTCAAATTTTGAAATCAATGAAGATGTTTCCATTATAATTGAAGTGTTGATAAAGTTTTTCCATAAACAGACTCATGCAGTAAATCCAAAGAGATTATTTTTTTTCGTAATGGAGTGTTTGAAGATCAGTTTAAACAAATAAAGAAAACGAAGATTTTTGCGACATAAAGCCGTGCAAAGAGCTGCAGACAGAAGATTACAAACCAATAGTTAAGTTTCTTGTAATCCCAGAAGATGCATAATGTAGAAGATAAAAATTAAAATATTCCGACAGGAACGTGGACAGTTGCTTATGTACACATATAACTAATTTCGCTATCTAAAAAAGCTAGCTTAAGCTTATAACAAAAATAATAAGTTAAATTTGGACTATTTATTTAGTTTTTTATTTAAATAGAGCATAGCAGTCGACCTTAACAAATTTGCACACAAATAACTACTTGCTTTTTATTTTTTTTTAGTTTGTTTACTCTTCAGAGATAATTTGTAGGTATAATAAATAAAAGTAAATACATTATAAATATACTAAAACATGAAACGTAACTTACAGTTAGTAATCTTTTCTCTACAGCTGTTTGCTTTGCTCACATTCTTTAACGCTAAAATCTCTCATCGCAGTACTTTTTCAAATTCGCCTTCGGATTCGATTCCATTATGTCAAATACATTCCGTTACGATTTACAATCATGATTCCGGCTTACGGAACAGTTTTAGCTTCACTTCAGTTAAAGTGTAAAAATCTTCAATAATTTCAATTTTTGGTGGCTGTAACCGCCCGCAGATGATTTATTTAAAAGCCGTTGCATCGTATGAAGCTGTAACTCTGCAATACTCGGGACGTACTTAGCTTAGGGAGATGGGTGAGTGACGTCAGCACCCATGATAAGGCATGGTCTTCTAGTCTCGGCGGACGTGGACCATACAAGTGTTCGTGTAGTTTTTACGGCATTTTAGTCGCTTGTTCTTCAAGCGGTTGGTGGTGCGTGTTTCACCCTGTACATATTATTTTCAAATTGCTTTACTCTGTCAATATTTAATCATACCTACTATATAATTGTGTATTAGTTGCAAAGATATTTTAATTGGAACAGGTGATGGGTAATAGATGTTAATAACTTACATTTTTAGAAAAATTATGAGTAATTCTAAATGATTTATTTTTTTATAGATCATAAACTTTTTTACATTTTACCATTTACAGCCACTTTGTATTTTTATTTATTTATTTATTATAACTACAAATTTCATAAAAAATATAATTAACTGGTATCTCAGTCTGACACATCAAGTTGAAGTCGTCGATCGGTTTAAAGCTTCTTGGCTTTCATCAGCAAGATACGTATCTCGTTGGGGGTAGTTTGTTGATCGCAAGTGACAGAAATGTTCTTTCCGCCAACTCAAAAGCCATTTTTGTCCGTATTTGTGATGTGTTTTTTCTCATTACTCAAAATAAGTAGACAAAAGTTTTTTTTTTCTCTCAAAATGTATTTGATTGGTCTCCGAATCCATCTGTACATTATCCAAATTAAGTATATAATTTTCTTTGCTTTCTTACTCGTTCAAGTAATCAAATCATACCTCTTAGAAAACGAATGAAGACTTTGCGCTTTTTATCAACTTGCACCAAAAGGTTGGACAGTTCTACTAAATGTTCACGTCACACATAAAGCATTTCCAATATGTTTAAATATTTTATATCTACCTTAGCTTGTGAACTAAGAAGCGATCATGAAAAGATCATGACTAGAGACCAACGTGCTAGAACGTGCATCTTGATAGCTCTGTTAAACTATCTATTAAAAAATTTATAAAACAGTTTAAAGTTGAATATGAAATTACCGGAAAAAGAAGTACAAAGTGTATCAAGAAAAACAGTTTACAAAGTAAACAATTTGGTACCTCCACAAACTCAAATCAAATTTTGTATAATGGAACAGTATAATTATTAGGGAAAACGAAAAGCAATATAAATTTAATTATAGACACTTGCCAATTACTTGAGTTGATTCCAACGAGAACAAATTAAAATATTCACTACCATTGGAGTTATGCAAGGTTGCGGCTAGACAAGCTGTAAACCATAACAAGACTGGAATCCAAACATGAACAATGATTAAAAAAGTGACAACCTCGATTGATGCTACTTGTTGGAGCAAACTGTATTGCCCCTGACTGCTGGGAGGCTGTTAGGCCGACTTGTTTTCTGACGCAACGGTTATGGACTAAACCGTAATGCCCGTAACTCCTGGAGAGAAGATGGTTGAGTAGAGTCGGGCCGTCTTGTTTTTTGACGCTACGGTAATGGTAGGAGTAAACCGTACTGCCCGTGACTACTGGGGAAAGGAGAAAGGTTGAGGATGGAATTGGGTTGGAAAGGAGTGGAGGATGTGGCAAGAAGATAAGGGTTAGAAGAGAGAAAATTGAGTGGAGTTAGACCCTCTTGTTTTTTTCTATGAGTTGCAAAACCGCACCAACTACTTCGACAAAGAAAAAGAGTGTATTGTAAACCTAAACAGTACTCGAACAAAAAAAAACGACAGAATTAAATTTAAGCTGTCTCATGCAACAAATTAAAAACCAAGCATAAACAAACCCAATTCACGAAAACTTATCATCATCCTCCTCAATATTAACGGCAGAAATTGCTAATTGGCTTTACAATTGACGATACAGCCGCGGCGTTGCATAATTATGAGTCCATGTGACGCTAGTCATCTATTTATTTCCCGATGCCAAAGAGAGCGATCTCAAGCATTGCATCAGTTAGCACCTTCCCATGATGCAAATGCTTCCAAATATAACATTTGTTAGCGAGTACAGCCTCCGCATGTTAAAATCAGTGAAGAGTTTTTATTATAACTGAAGTGCTAATAAAGTTTTTCCATAAACAGGCCCATGGTTATAATCCGAAACAAATCAGTTTTTTGTAATAAATTGTTTTATTACAAAAGATCAGTTTGAACGAATAACTGGAAAAAAAAATTGCGACAGAAAGGCGTGTAAACAGCTGCAGGCAGAAGTTTACGAACCAATATTTATGTTCCTTAGAGTCCCAAAAATGCATGATACAAAAATAATTACTTAAATTTGAATAATTTGCAGATGTATTAGAGAAGAACAAAAAAATACAAAAAATCATTTTGAGAAAAAAACTAATGTTTTTTTATTTAAATAAAACACTACAAATTCAACCTTAACAAATACACAAATTGGCACACAGATAACCATTTTTCTTTGTATTTTTTTGTATTTTATTTAGGATTTGTAAGTACATATAATAAATAAAAATAAATAAGTAACAAATATTTTCAAACGACAAAGAACGTAATATTCAGTTGGTAATCTTCTTTTTGGAGGTGTTTGCATACCCTCTGTATCGCTAAAATCTTTTACCACAGCAAATCTTCAAACTAGCGTTCAAACATTTTATTATGTCAAATACGACCCGTTCCGATTATAATCATGATTACAGCTTACAGAAAAGCTTTAACTTCACCTTTGTTAAAGTGAAAACACTTTAATGATTTCAACATTTGGTGGTTGTAACCGCCCACAAGCGTTGCATTTGAAAGCAATTGTATCATATAGAGCTGAAACTTTGCAACACTCGGGACGTCTTTAGCTTAGGGAGATGGGTGAGTGACGTCAGCCATCCATCATCATGCATGGTCTTCGTAGTATCGGCGGACGTGGACCATACGAGTGTTCGTGTAGTTAATACGGCATTTATCAAGCGGTTGGTCGCACGTGTTTCACCTTGTACATGTAAGTTTTAAATTGTTTCACCATGTAAATACAAACTTAAAACTAACAATTGGAATTAGTTACAAAATATTTGTAACTGAAACAATTTTTTTTCAAAAAGATTAATAAGAAATATTAGGTAATAAATTATATTTTTGGAAAAATTATGAGTAATTGTAATGATTTATTTTTTTTATGGGCTTATAAACCTTTTTTTTTAAATTTTGCTGTTCACATCATTTATATTCATCAGGTTCAGAGTGCCTGATGAATGAATACAGTTAACCCAACGAAAAAGTAGTATCGACTAACAACCAGAGACGTGAAGAAATGTAATCATACCCAGTTTTTCTGAAGCAGTTGTAACTGTAGCAATAGAAATGTTACACTGAGAGAAAAACATTTGCTAAAATACGTAAAGCTTAAATAACTTAATAACTACCACAGTAGTATAGTCAACACAATTGTTAGAGCTCTTCGAAATTAGTTATATTCTTCCTTTTAATCAACCAGCATAACATACAATTTTAAGTATCAGAACAATTCCATTAAAAAAAGGTAGTACATAAACCTAATGTGCAACAAATTAAATAAATTTTTGAAAATTCTTATGAGCAATTCACGTGAGGTAAATTTAAAGCAGATCATTTCTTGTTCTAACTAATGTCTAATAGAGACTTGGTAGAGGCTACAAATTAATTAGCTTGCACGTTTGTGTCTTTATTTGCTTGTCTAAAAAAGATTTGCAGCTGGATCTAGTTACAGGTTTATCAATTAATGCCTTCCAACAAATTTTTTAAAGTTTTAGTGCCAAGTGAGGTAAACTTTCATAAATTCCATAGTGACAACGCTAAACTAATTTTACGTGAGCAGTTAACAAAATAAAAAAACTTTATACTTCTATTGAATTGGACAATGTCCAAACGATATTTCAAAATTTTTGTCTTCTGGACTACATAATTGACATTTTACACCTGCACGCTCAGCCAATCAAAATGATATGTAAAAAGCCAACATGAAATGACATAAAATCTTCGACAAGTTTTAAACAGTTGTCTTCTACAATTTTGCAAACCGTTCTGGTTCAAATTGAGGCCGTTCTTAATTCCCGTCCTTTGAGTTACAAGTCCACAGATCCTTCTGATTAAATGACTGATTCCAGTACATTTAATAATCGGCGAGGCCTTGACAAGATTGCCAGAACCTTCAGAAAAACACGTATCTGGAAATCGTCTGGATAAATATCAACGCAAAGGTCGGCTACTTGAATATTTCTAAAAATGATGGTCAACAAAATGCGACCCAAAACGCAAAAGAAAGAAAATAGTCTAAGAAAAACAGGATCTTCTAAAAGATAGCGCATTGGTTTTGTTTAGCGACGAAAAGTCTTCTCCGCTTAAATGGCTAGTAACTTAAATCAAGAATTTGCATCTCGGAGACGATCAGTTAATTCGTAAACGTTATGGTTCCTTCATGGAAACACTAGTTTTTGGTTTTTCTGTGTAATAAACAAGTAAAATTATCTCTTGAATTTTATTGTGTTTAATTGGTTTACTTTACAATGAAAAATTACTGTGTGTTTATTAAAATACTAGCACATTTCAAAGAAATGCCGCATGTTAAGTAATCTGAGTTTAAAATTCCATTAAATACACTTTTCCTAGAAAAAACTTCCATTTTCATTAAACCACCAAAGACTACAACTCCACAACAATTAATTCTTATTACACTGCTAACAGTAAATGACAGCTTAAAGACTCTTTTAAATTTTATTAAATACCTAAATTAACAAAAAAAAAATAATTAATTTCAGTTTAGATTTATAGCACGGAAGGCATAATCTGAACTCTACTTATACTCCGTTTTTTATTTAACTGCCGTTGTTTGTTTCTGTTCAACACTTGGCTACAACAATGTGTTAAAAAGAAACAGACAAGGGTATTAAATAAAAAAATAGGGTATAATTCTATCACAATTTTGCGTTTTGAATATCAACACGAACGTCATCTAGTGAACAAATATCTAACCAAAAAAACAATTTAAAAGTCGTAGAATCATAGTAGGCTAAGACAAAAATGAGGTTTCGGTGCAAAATACTGTTGAAAAATAAACTTATATAAACTGTGTTTTGTGCTAGGAACGTAGTTAGCAGCAGCAGTTACAATAAGTATAATTTAATTATAGTCTTCCAGTGGTAAACCAAATTTGGAAAAACCAAAATGTAATTCCGACAGTTCTAACATTTTAAATAATACAGAATTGTCAGACATGACCACTACATCTATCTTTTTCTTCTTTAAGTAATTGAGATGCTAAGAGTTCCAGATCGCTAGTTATTTTGCACTAAACAGAGCTTACTATAATTGATAATAATTTTGTGTTGCTATAGGTGTAATACAAAATATGAAATACAATAAAAAATATTAACAAAAATCAGAAAACGTAAAGAAAGTGTGTCTTGCAGGACAATGGTCCTACATTGAAAAGAGCTTCTGAAGAAAGGTTTTAGGCGGTAAGAATTCGAGTAAGAGTCAGACTCGGCTTGTACTGTCGTTCTCCCCAAATTTGGAAAAATGACTTAAGTTATAAATCTTACAACAAAGGGGCTTGGGACCAAAGTTAATTCGCCCGTAATAAAGTACACAACAAGTATTTTTCTAGCTATTGAAACAGATGTTTAAGATCTGGCCTCTGCCGGTCTGCCGCAGGTATAAAGTAGAGGTGCTCTTTATTACGGGCGACTTAACTTCGGTCCTAAGCCCCTTTGTTGTAAGATTAATAACTTAAATCATTTTTCCAAACTTGAGGAGGACGACAGTACAACACCTTGGACTCGGGTGTCTATAAATGGTTTCACTCCAGCATAATATAAATAAGATATAATCTTTTATTTTTTAAATACTGTTAGTAAACTATTCATATTACAATTGCACCTCTTTACTGCATCAGTCTTTTTTTTTGTCATAAAGTCATAAATTATTTAACAAAGCAGCGTACTTAAGCTATTAGATTAGTACTTTTGTCAATAGATTTTCAATTTATGACACTATTGTACTAAGAGAAAATTTTAAATACTTTATTGTAGTTAGATTATTTCGTGATAAACCAATCATAAATAAGTATTTCAAATTTTCAGCACTTAGTAGATTGCCTATCGTAAAAAAATAGGCTTTAATTAAGTTAAGGCAAGACCTTGGGAACAATCCGTGATGGTGGTGTATCATTATAAACAGTAATAAATATTTACCCAAACTAAAAGTTTAAAGAGTAGCGGTAAGATAAAGAAATAGACATAAAATTTACTAGGAAAAGATGTAGTGTCAACATAAATTTGAATTTCCAAAGCCTACTGGGATGTACATTAATCTGAAATAGACTATAGATAATGAATCAGCGAAAACTTCAGTTTTTTAGTTGTGTTGTAGAAAAACTAATTTATCTCGGGAAAAATAATGGAATTTTTTAATAAAAATCGTCAATTTTACGAGCAAGCAATTCGACAGAAACTGAACGCAATATCGAGTTGCGACCTGTACACACCCAAGTACTTAATTTAACTCCCTCTATCTTTTATAAGTCGAGCGAAGTTTATATCACAACGCGCAATGACCTTTATTATGTTTTTATTGAGATTGGGCCGTAAACTGCATCTAACAAATCCCTTTTATGACCGAATACGTTATAAGTACACAGAGGGTTATGAAAAATCTTGCACGGTTTCAAGCTAAATTGATGCTGTTATAGTCAACCAAGTACGTTAATGGACTCAAAAGCCATTATAGTCTTTTTCAAAAATAAAACAAAAATATTTAGTACAGCAACTTGTCAATGTATTGATGTTTGAGAAAAAAGTAGAGAACATAAAACGAAAATAAAAATTCGACTGTAAAGTTTATTGCCGATACAACGCTCTTGTCGCCAATTATACACATAAACGTGAATTTCAAAGTTACAAGTCCGTTTTATTTTAGCAATGTGTCAAAGTGTTCTTTCTGATAGATCGAAAGCAATAATTTTTAGAATTAATAGGCACCACTTTATCATCAACGATAATAATACCTATGCAGTATCAAACAAAATTGAAGAAGAATTTATGGTTAAGTTCACAATTTTTTTAGCGGAGTCAGTTGCGAGCATTAGTTAAGCGACTAGCTATCCCGTCAGTTTTTTGCCTGAGATAAAACGCAAATGGTAATAAACTAGTAATGATAAACCAACCCGATTTCTTAGGTATGGATTGCAATAAATCTGATAATTTCCAAAACAAAAAATATTTTTGAATAACTCGATCTTCAGTAACTGCTGACCAGCGTAATGATTTCGGTATTAGATAAGATTTTAAGAATGAATGCGAGAATATGTCGTAAATGAATAAACTATAAAAAACGACAACTCTATTTGCAAAAATTATAGCTTAAAAAATCTAAACACTTGCTGTTGCTAAACGAGAAACAACTAATAAATGCATAAATAATACACCTTAATGTGTTACTAAATAATTTAAATTTTTTTTAACTAAATTTACTTACACCAATAACACCAAACGATTTACTTTGCACGACGTATGTTTTGACAGCAAAGTTTTTCTTTGAGTAAAACTGCGTAAAAAATAAACTAAGTTTAATTCCCCACCTGAATATGACAACTTTGTTGTCAAAACGTGCGCCGTGGAAAGTAAATTCTTTGATGTTATTGGGTGTTTTTACGTTTTTTCCTAAGAATGATAATTTACCAAAATAAAAAAAAATATAAATTATTATAATTTTATTATAAATTGGATTTAATAGTACATTTTACAACAAAATATAAAAATAGAAGTTTTTCGTGAGAGGATGGTTTATTCACAAACTGCGTTGGCAGTAAATTTCGAGTAGTAAATTCTATTTTTTCTATTATAGTAAAATGCTAATTTTCAAAATCAATCATTATACATATTTGCAATTAATCAAACTGTCAATGCCAAGTCACTGCAAATTTAATTTATTTTTGATTCGTTTTCTTAGTAACATACATTTTCATCTCTATTTAAAAAAAGTTGCACTTTCACATAGGGTCTAGAGTAGTAAAAATGCGTACTTTAATAAGCATAAATAAAAGAAATATTTTACAGTAAATTTAAAAAAAAAAATTTTGGCGTCAAAAATGAAGACAAATTTAAAAATCTTGACCAAAATTTCTTGCCAAAATCATCGAAAATAAACCACTCTGTCAAGTAAAAGTCGTAAACCAATACTATTAATAGTACTACCAGTTGTTTGATATAAACTGCTAGACGCTGCAACCAAAAGATTTTGAAAACACCTTCATTCTTAGCTTAAGCTTTCAATATGTGTAAAAAAGATGCTGTTTTGTTAACATCAAATTCTAGTTCATTTACTAATTTCAAAATTTTGTGCCCTTGAAATTCCAAACACAATACAAGCAGTTTTTTTAAGATCTTTATCTATCTTTAAGATAGTTTCTGTCAGAAAACTAAATCAGCAACTTTTTGCAAGATAATGCCATCTGAAGCAATAATAATTATGTGATACTTTGAATCATTGGCTGTAGTATTGTAAAAACTTTAGAAGAATGAGAAAGAGTAATTAGCAGGCTTAGGCCCGAGCGAGCTACTTGAACAAACCGCCAGGTAATACAGCAGTAAATCAGTGTAATACAGCAAGCTGCATGTTATTCATTCAACTGGTCTACACAATCATGTGCCAAGCACTCAAGTCAGTAGCGTCGATGCTTAAAAATATATTTATTACTTAAATGAAGGAATCTATTATAATCCAAAGTAAGCAAATATTGATTGAAGGAGTGACTGTTTAGATGCCAGTTACTTGTATCACGTTTAAATAACGTCAATTAAAGTGTAAATAATAATTCGAAAACACGCCACTGCGAAAAACGCGCTTTGTCGAAGTCTGGTAATAAGAGTTAGAGTGTATTGCCTAGCTTGAAAAACAATTTTTCCATCTAAAAATGATAGAAATAATAGGGTATGTCAATTGTAAGTCCAAATAATTTTATTTAGACCATGGGTCAATATTTAACATGTGAGTGTCAGTCAAACATAAAAATATAATTTAAATTAACTAAATTGAAAATTTCGACCACATATTCCGCGGGTAATAAAACAGAGTTTTGTAAATTTGTTATAATATGCGGGTTACATTACTTACTAAAAAAAAATGCTAAAATATACACTCTTTTTTATCACATTGTAAACACTAAAAAAAGATTTGCTTGATCCTAGACTTTACAGTGTTCACAAGATTTTTCTTAAATTTCTTTAGATATAATTGATAACAAATTCTTTATTGCAGCAATTGTAAATTTCCACGATTTCAAAATTTTCATTATTGAGACTGCTGCTTATAGTTTTTTTTTATTATTCAAAAAGTAAATTATATATTAGGAAAATATCAGTGTGGTTTTAGAAAAGAAAAATCCGTAGTAGACCAAATATTTTTATTACAACAGATACAAGAGAAAAGTCACCAACAAAAATTAAAAACATACTTGCTTTTTATTGATTTCAAAACGGCCTACAACAGCATAAGAAAGCAATTATACCAAGCATTAAAAGATCTTGAAACACCCAATAAAATCGCGAGATTAGTAAAAATGACATTAGAAGAAACCATAAATAGAATTCGGGCTAATAGAAAACTGTCAAGAAAGTTTGAAGTATTTGATGGCTTAAGACAAGGAAACCCGCTTTCTATAATCGTCTTAAAAAATATTAAGACAAAGAAATATAAATAGACAAGGTCTGTTTTTCCACCAACAACTTCAATGTTTTGCATTTGCAAACGACGTAACACTCATAACAAGAACAAAAGAACAAATAAACGCGGAAAAAATGGGAATAAAAATAAATAAAAAAAAACTAAATTTATAATATAGAAAGATGAAGTATATAAAAAAACAGATATCTAGAAGTAAAAGTAAACGAAAAGAAGAGATTCAAATTCAAAGAAATTAAGAGATTTGTATGTCTAGCATGTGTAATAGAAAAAAAACCAATACATACAGAAGAAATAAAAGCAAGAATAGCAGCTGGAAACAAAAGCGTCTATTTATTACACTCTAAAGTAAGTTCAAAAGTCGTAGCAAGAACAATAGAACTTCATGTCTAAAAAACCATAATACGACCGGTGGTAACATACGCTTGCAAAAGATGAACACCAAGAAAACAAAAACAGTCCATACTGCAGATGTAAAAAAAAATTCTAAGAAAAATTTATGGAAAAAAAAATAGAAAAAACTTGAATTTAAAGAACAAACAAAGAATTAAAAACATTATACAAGACACATATATAATGTAAGTAGTTAAATCACAAAGAATTAGATAGGTAGACCACGTAACAAGATTAAAAGAAAAGAGATTACCAAAAAAAATATTAGAAACAGGACTAGGACCCAACAGACGAAAAAGCAGACCAAAGACAAAGTAAAAAAAAAGAAGTAGAGCACGACCTCCAAAAGTTATAAATAAAGCAGTGAAAGAAGAAAACTCTAAAATAAAAAAGAATGAAAAAACATCGCCCACCAAGCCATAAGCCTACAAGGCTTGTAGTGCTAATATATAAATTATAAATTTAAAAAAATAACTTTCACCCATTATCATCCAGTTCCAGACTCAAAAAGCTTATCAATTAGATATATCTAACTTAATTTTCACACAACTCTGAAATATTTTTATTTCACTATCCTGAAGAAGTTTGCATACAGCGGGGTAAAACGTTGACAATTATACTTATAAAAGTATCCTCAAAGAGTTTCAATCACCTTGATGTCAATCCTACCAAAACAAAACCTAAACATGTTTGTTTATGTTTACGAGAGTGCATTGCTCCAGTTACCTAAGGAAACGGTGACTCCTTTATACATGTATATCTTTAAATAAATTAAAATTTCATTTTAATACTTGTATCTGACGTTCTCGATTTAAAAAACCTGTTCATGTACTAAAACAGTAAATTCACGCACTTAAAACCAATTTTATGATTTTATTGTTAGATTAACAAACTTCAGTCTCAAATATAAAAATTTATAAAAGAATTTTTTGGAAGAAAAGTTGCAATTAAAACTTTTTAAAAGTTAAATTGGCTAAATGTAGCGTTTTTCCTTCAAAGGAATTTGGAAGAGTGCACATTTTTAATTGCATCTTTTACTAAATTAATTTCAAGTTTAATGGAATTCTAGTTCAACTAGATTTTATAAGCTAAATTTGTAACAGAAATATTACACTACAATTACTTTTCTAAACTTTTAATTATTTACATGTTTCTTCATAACAAGACACGAAAAGTTTTAAATTTTCTGCATGCTTTTAAAACAAGGCTAAATTAACCGCCAACTGTTCTCCTATTTTTTATTTCGACGAATATCCTTGTAAATTATATAACACCTTTCCCTTTTTTTTGTTACTTGTTAATATAACATTTCTTTTTGATAGAATTTCAAATATTTTTTACAAAAATAAAAATCCTGAACCGACAAATTAAATATTTTATTAGCCAGTTTTAATATTTTGTTTTATTAAAACTCATCTAAAAGTAAATATTTAGAAGAATCGGATTTCTTTATACATAATTTTCAACGAAATATTTTTTTTTAATAAAATATTTTTCTCGCATACTGAAAGTTTTTCTACGTTTATATCAAAAGTTTGAAAATCGTCGAAACTTTCTTATAAAGTAGGTAGTGCACGAATTAATCTTTCAAGTAGGTTCCCCTCCATTGTTAAATGCTACCATAAATCTAGACCTTTAGGAAATATCTGGATATTTTCTTAAATATCCCTAAAAATAGTAATTTAACGAAAAGTTTGTAAAAGATCAATAAAAATTAAGTGTCTGAAAAATCGATTGGTTTAACTTTTCAAGTATTGTAAAAACTCGTAGCGGAGTTCCAATCATCTTGGATTTTGCATGAAAGTGCGCTTGACAGGAACTGCTGAAACCCGATAACCCCTCTCTATCTACTTTATACCTTAATATAATTTCGTCTTTGTTTGAAGTCCTCAGACACATGTGCCTATCCAGACAAGCGTCTTCTTAACTTTCTCTAAAGTTTTTCCACGAGTAGACCAGGGGGAATTGATGATCCTAATGGGGTCTACACAATTAACTTATTACAATAGCAAAAAAATGCGACTTTGTCAGTTTATGAGTCACTTTTTCAACTCATAAAAGCCGTTTTTGTTGTCTTGAGTCGTAAATTTTCTAAATAATTGCGAAAAGAAAAAAACTACAAACTAACTAACTCGAAGAAGTATTAGTTTCAAAGAGCGCTCTGTTTGTGCGGATGACAACTTGGGGTTTATCTTCCTTGAAAGAAACTTGTCTAAATTACGATTTTTTCTTTACAGCCTGATTTACACTGATAGAAATTCGAAAGTTGAAAGCTTCGCCACGTACATAGTTTTCCTTTAAAAGCTCATGTGATTGATAGTGATATTGATAAATTGATATACGTTCCAGTCAGGACGTAAAACTGATTTTATGTAAAATCGAAGACTCACCATAAACGTCCAGACATCCCTGTTGAATTTTCATGACGCTTGTGTTGATCTGACACATGTAACACCCACGATCCGATTCTTTCAATTGACGAATTCGCAGATGCCACGTCTTCAGATTGTCGTGAGTCACGCTGATTCGAGAATTGTGGGTGACTACTTTTGTGTGTAACGTTAAAATTGTCTGGTCTTCAGCTCGGACCCAAGCCACCTGAAAAATTATACAATTAAACAATGACTTTGATTGCTTGTAACGTAAATACTAGCTTTAATCAATCATTTAGGGTCATGCATAATTGATTACTCTGCACACGCTACATAATAACACACTCACAGTAAATTGCCTCTTTCGAGACGAGAGACCTTTTATCTTGATCGAGAAAGTATATTTTAATTTTACACTCGACAACTACAACACTAATTACAAGATCACGAAGCAATTACTCTAATCCAATTTTCTTTCACATCCAGAAAAATAATATTGATTCGAAAACACAGGAAACTTTCATGAAAGTTTAAATTGCGACAGAATTATTTTTAACTTAATATTTCTACTAGCAAATAATCATTTTTTGTATTAGCAAAACAGATTTTATTAGGATTGGTGTGATTCCTTTTTCCCTTAAAACTAGATGAAGAAGTATGTTGTTTTTAATGTTAGTAATCACCAATGATTTGAAACTCTTTGGAAGTTGGTTTTTCTTTACACAATTTCTTACATATTTGTCAGTTAAAACCTTTCAGAAATAACTACCTACTGTTTTTGTTGATAACAACGTATATTTAAAGAAATGACATTCTTTAAGTTTTGCTATATCCCACTGAAAAGACCAAGATAAATTTTGAGACTAAACCTAAAAACAAAAAACAATATTACCTATACAAAGCAGGCATAAGTAAATGACCTTTAGAATAGGTGTTGCAAAATGTTAAAAACCATACTAATTCTATTAAAAAAAAAAACAGACTTTTCAGAAATCTCATTGCCAGGTTTATGTTTATTTAACCTCTCAGAATAGTTTAACACCGTGTTCGCTATAGAAAGACAAAGACAAGAAAGCCAGTTAAATCTACTCTATCGACAAAAATTTCGTACCCAATTTTTAGATTTCAACATCACTGACTAAATAAACAAGACACAAGATTATCAGTCGTTTCAGGTAAACTAAAAGTGTTAATAAAAAAAATCTAAAATTTGTAACTCTCGTGTTTAAAATATAATGGTAGACATTTTAAAACTGTTATGTAAAAATTAATAAACTTTTTAGTGGCTTTTAAGTGTCTTAATTAAAAAAAATACCTGAAATAGATTTGAACCGCGATCAAAAATGTGGTGAAAGTTGTAAGTACACTTTCCTTCCCTTGTAGTAATTCAAAATTCAAAAATCTATATGCACTTTGCTCTTTAATCATATTACATAGTAGAGCAGCATATTTTGCTTTTAACTGATTCTCAGCGCCTACTCTAAAGAACAATCATTTATTTATTTACGGCTACTCTGTACATAAATTAACTGGGAAGCTAGTGCAGAATTACTTTGTACGGCAAGTTTAGGATAGATTTACTTATTCTAGTTTGTGTTGCCCTTCCTCTTAAAGACAACTTTAGAGCTTCTCTTGCGGAATGAACTGAAAGAACTGAAGCAGCACCGACTTCATTGAACAATTTTTTTGATTTCTTAATGTTTAAAACCAAGCCTGTCTTAAGAAATTTAGTCAACAAGTTTTTTGCACCAAAATTTGAAATGGTAAGTTCCAGGTATTTTTGGTTGAATTTTCTGATAACAACTCGGTAGCACTCTTTCCCAGTTTCGTAACATTGAATTAAATATATCTTTTTTTGTAAAGTCAACATTACAGCATAAATACTGTTTGAATTAGCGAAAATTTAATTTGCATTTCTACTAACTTATTAGATTTGTCATCAGCTGTTAGTGGCATTTTTCAATAAATTCCACCTACTGGAGTTACTTCTAATAATTACAAAAAAAACTAACTCTAAATTTTGAAGAAAAATAATATTATCTAAAGAACCGTTCGAGTTAAATAAAAAGTAATTTGTGTTTTGAAGGTTTGAAAACAAACAAGGCAAACCAACAATAGTAAAATTTTCTGAGAAATCAAAAATAATAAATTTTTTCTTCTATTAAAGTAAATCCGGAGACATAGAGTATATTCTCTACTCCTTTAATATGTAAATAACACCTATTTATAAATTGGTGCGTTCCTTAAAAAAATATTCTGGTGAGCTCTAAAACTGCTAGAAACCATGACAGTGACTAGGTAAGTCGCAAATGCATTTCATATTTTTTATAAAACTGTTGTGTATCTTATTGTTTGCAGAAGATAGGCTTTTCGTGAGTAATTAATAATATATTAAGGACAATCGGAGAAGTCACAGGCCGTTAAATATGCAAATTGTGTTTGTAAAGGGAAACTATTTCAGTCTGCGTTTTGCATATTTATAACTAAAATCGTAATTGCGGCGAGATTGTATTAAACTCTTTGGATTAAAAGATCAAATCCTATTCGAGGCAAGCTTTGTTGGGGATTGTATAATTGGCCGTATTTACCACAGCAGCTGCTTAACGCTCATCAAAATCGAAATGTTGAACAATAAAGCGTTTGTAAAAGGTTACAAAGCTGAACGCTTTTTCCAACCCCTTTTGTGCTCGAGAGAGATTTGTTCAATTAGAGGAAAACATTGAATAATTATTAAACATAATTAGATGGTAAAAAAGATAAAAAGAATGTTAAAGATCTGTAAATGTGCCATTGTTGTGATAATAGCACTTTTCACCCACACGTTTTAGGTCACGACGTTAATCTTTTAGACGCTGCTGCGACCGTCTGTCTTATATTCACCCACTTCTTATAAATAATGCATCGTGTTTTATGCTTGCAGAATTTTATCGATAACGGTCTTTAAAAAACGGACAAAAAAGATTACAGGTGACATATTCAGAAGTTTTTACTAAATTAAAATTTTACGTATTTTTTTACACTTTATTTTTAAATATAAAACATATATTACAAGCAATTTCGCCTTTGTTACAGCATTATCAGGCGCGTTCTACATCAAATTCATCTTTGTTTGTGCCTAGTCGAGGTTCGTTTGATTCAAAGGGTTATAATAAATAAATAACTCAATATTCGCACTACGATCATTGTCGTTTACTAATGTCGCTCACTTTACTTGCTCGTCTCTTCACTATCTGACTGACTAATTTTCGGTCAGTCTGTCTTCTTATATGATTAAAAGTCCTTGTTATAATGTGCTGGATAGTTTATGACCATTTACATTCAATCAAAAGCAATGATTATCCTTCTAGATCATTTCATCCGCCTGATATTACCGTAACGAAGTCAAAACCAATTGCGATATATGCTTAAAAGTTTATAAAACCTGGATTTACTAAAAATAACAATTTACAATAACAAGGAAATATTATGATATTTAGAAGTCTTTGATTTATTCACGAACCAAACTTTAAGGAAATTAGATCTGACTGTAAGTTAATTATAAATTTACCTTCTTATAACAAAATTGAAATTTAACTCTTCTTATTAACTTTAAATACGAGGATTTTAAATATGTAGAGGTTGAGTCAAGTGCTTGGTATTAAAATTGAATGGAAGTTGCGAAAGTTTTAGAAATTGTTAATTAATGAATGGTTTTTGCGAGTGAATTTGTGTAAAGTATAAAACAATATTCTATCGGGATTCTATACGGTGCATGAATCAGCAGAACACGGAAAGCAATAACAGGCCCCGCCATCAATTTGTATTAAGAACACGTAGAGCGTGAGAGAGATTGGACAGTGAGTGAGAGATCGATGGTAGAAATTCCAAAGGGGTTGTGAACAGGACACAGGTTGACGCAGTGTTGTACCATTCCGATGTTTCGCCTCTATAACTGTCTTATATCTGTCGCGCTGCAGGACACTAATTCAAATAATAAATCTGAGCTTGTCCACTCCAGTTTTCGATATGTCATAGCATCGGGATGCTTTCCCACGCTTCCTTCTTATCGATAATCCCCAAAACACTTTTTGTAGACAATTTTAATTGAATTTTGTAAAACGATTGAGCAGTGTTTCTGCAAGGATTTAAAACGATCGAAATAGGATTTGAGGGATAATCGTCACCGAACAGGAAAGGTAGAAATTCTGGGTGTTGAACCGCGAATATCCCAGAATTGACATTTCTGTCTACGATTTCAAGCAAGGAGGTCGGATTTTGCTAAATCCATAAGAAAAACTGACAATTTCCAGTCGGGAAATTACAAATGAAAGTATAATAGCAAGGACATTTTCTTGTATGAAACGTGGCTTGCCTTTGATTGGTTCCAAAATTTATGTAAGGCTGTTTAGATGAGAAACTATTTAACTATCCTGTGACACTTTAGAATACAAAGAACCTGATTATAACAATCCTTTCAGATCTTCAATATTAAATGCTGCATGAACAGCTCCTCCTTTTAACTGATTAGCAATTTAAATTATAAACGGGTTGCAACTTTACATATAGTAACTAGGCTTCTAGCTTTAATGTTGATTAAAACAGCAGCAATTATTGCCGAATAACTTATTTTTAACGTAAATTGCTTGCTCTTTTCACGGATATTTAAATCCTGCAACTTTTAAGATTCATCAAGTTCGGATCATCAATCTTTTACTGTTCTTTAAATAATTTCTCGATTTTTTCTCTTATATACAAAAGATTGAACTTTGTAAATGTTAATAAAAGACTAGCATTTGCTGGAAAACTACTATAAATGCACTTTGTCTATAAAAGAACAAAAGAGAACTTAATGGACTGGAAAAAATACAGTTTAGAATTTTCTTAATGATAAATGAGTAAGATATTCCATTATAAGAGAGCACTTAACTCGAAATGCTTTAATAAAAAAGAAAACAAGAGAAATTTAAAGACACGAAAATTGGAAGTTCGACTTTATATTGTAACTCCATATGGAATTTTTTTTTATTTAATTTAAATATATGAATATTAAAAAGCATTGATCTGACTGTTATATAAGCAACGCCACAAAAAAAAGATAATGGTATTAAGTAATATAAAAAGATAGTGATATACAGCTGATGATATGATTGGTGGAGTATCCCATGACCACTTAAAGGTTCTCTTTGCTAAAACTATCAGTTGCAACGATCAGCAAACCTCTCATTTTGGAGACCATGGGCTACCAAGTTGTTTTTAAATAAATTATTTTTTTAATTCAATTAGATAAACGCATAGAAGTTTACGTTAAATTAGTATCAGAAATGGGATTTTAAAAAATTTGGTAGAAAAACGAAATAATTTATTACAAGTGTTGTTTGTTAATTTACTGGTTTATTGAAATAATTTATATCTAAAGGTCCAATTAAAATTTTACTATTTACTAGAAAACTTGGTCAAAAGCATAAGGTGAATTGTGTAAAACTATAAAAGTACAAAAAAAGATTCTAGAAAAAACCAAATCTACTGTTAGGAGAAAGAAACTTGAGAAACTTGGAAAACGATGTTAGATAAATTTAATAGCTATAAAATGTTTTCAATCAAGAGGTGATAAAATATGGAACACCAAGCGTCAAACTAAATTTTTCATCGTTATGATCGTTTCATATCATGACTGTTATACTCACGAACGTCCAGTCGTCAGTTTCTAATCTTCAAAAAAAAATTTAATTAGATGTACTCTTTATTATATCAATTTGTGTTTTCACACAACTATGGTACCGTATCGTTTTGATTATTGTTCTCTTCCTAAAATTAAAAAAAAAAATTTGAACACATTTTCTATGTACTTTTTAAATCGCCTCTGTTTCTCATGTGTAGTCACATAAATGCATGATGTTTTAACGTTGATGCCGCAAAGCTCTTTTTGTTGTCTCCGTTGTTCTTAGCTTTATGAGCGTCTACATTTGGTAGTTGTTCTTTGATTATAAAATTCTAGATTTGTTTTTCTTTTACCTTTTGCTTTTTTATATCAAAATTCTAGCTTCAAACAAAACTTTATTTTACATTTGTATAAATTTTCTCATAACAGCAGCAAATTGGTATTTTCATATTTCATAAGTTTTTCATTTTCGGTCAATACTTCCAGAATATTTGTTCCTTTTTTAAAGACTATAGATACATACAGATGTTACACTAACCTCAAAATAATACAATCATCCTACCTTCAAATTTTATCACTCTTTTGTTGTCAGGTCACTCTAAACTCCATCTATAGAATATCGAACACCACAGAGACATGTATGATTTATTTTTAAAACAACAAATTGTATGTAGAAAAATTGTTGTATGTAGTTTTTCTAATATAAAAAATAATTTAAGCGATATGCAACGTGCAACCCTGCTTACGACCATTGTGGATTGCCAACACATTTTTTTGAAATTATTTCTGAACTACATAATTTTTATTTTTTTTAATTATCTAAAAAAATAAATAAGCAAAAACACAAGTTAAATAACAATTTTGAAAAAAATATTACGACTAAGACCTATTAAAATATTGTAAATAAAAAACTGCGAAAAACCGAAAAAACTTTTTCGTTATAGTCTTTATACGTATAACCTACTTCTAAAAAAATCACACAGCAGTGTTTCGTCACTTTCAATTTTATTCTTTTAAGGTAAGAAGAGATATAATTTTTTTATACAAAGTAGTCGTTATAGCACTTGGTGCGAAGTAGGTTATACAAAGTAATTTTTTTATTTGCTCCCGCCCAAAATTCAAAAATAGGCAACATGTTATGCAAACGATAAGCAACTTTAGAAAAACTACAATGATTTAAATAAACTGACTCTGGAAGCACTGTAAAAAATATTGTCAACAATTTTTCTATAAATGATGAAATTTCTCGGAGTTTGGAGAAGTTATGATAAGACGAAAAATTCTTTTTGTTACGACGTTTCGAGGGCGGCCGCCCTCATCATCAGGTTTATTTATTCCTTGAAGTTACATTGAAGTTACATTTTGGTCCGTATTAATATTTATGTTATAAACAATTGGGTGGGCTGTGTTCGTCCAAAAACACGAAACTGGAAACAATTATAACATTATATCATGTCTATGTACGGTTGTTTCCAGTTTCGTGTTTTTGGACGAACACAGCCCACCCAATTGTTTATAACATAAATATTAATACGGACCAAAATGTAACTTCAATGTAACTTCAAGAAATAAATAAACCTGATGATGAGGGCGGCCGCCCTCGAAACGTTGTAACAAAAGAATTTTTCGTCTTATCATAACTTCTCCAAACTCCGAGAAATTTCATCATTTATAGAAAAAAAAAAGGGAGAAAAGAAAACAACATATAATTGTCAACAATGTTGAAATTAATTCACAACCCTTTATGCCTTAGTTTTGAAAATTAAATTTTAAATATCTAGCAAAGTATAACGAGTTGCTTATTTCTGAAGTTTCGAACGGGAGCAAATAATAAATCATCCTGTATGTAAGATATCAAGTTGGATTTGTGTTTAGCTGGAATTAGATATTTTTTTCTAGAAAAGCATTTTTAGTTTGTGTTGGTGTTGTAGAAAACTGCTGTTTCTTCTAATTTTCTACAGATAAATCTTGTAACACAAATTTCTTGTAAACAAAAATTTAAAAATTACATTTTGCTGTTAGTTATTTGATAGTTTGCTTTGTTTTTTTTTAAATTTCTTTATTTATCAACAGTTTTCTCTTAAGACTTCTTTGTCTTGCTCAACATTTCTTGGTGGAATATTTAATGTTAAAGCTTTAGATAAAGTATTAGATTATTAGCTACCTTTATTTTCTGTTCTAAATTTAGTCTGACTGGTAATTCACTTTTTCTGTTAATTTAGAATGTATTGTTCGTTCTTAACTCACATCGTAGATTCTATTTTTTGATAAAAACTAAAAAAAAATTATGTATTCTATTTCTTTTTTAGCTTGGTATCAGTAGTATTTATCGTCTACATACAGTTTACACAGTGAGATGCTAAACGGTAGTGAGTTCAGTACTATACTAAATAAATTTTCTGTGATACAGTTGGCCAGAGGTTAGTTAACTGGAGGTCTCATAGCAATTCTATTTATCGGTTTGTAATACTTGTTGTTAAAAAGAAAAAAGTCTATTAATTTTATAAAAGCCTTCCTATTTAGTGAAATATTTTTTGATCGATTTGAATAAAAAAATGTAAATAAACATTGAATGTAAAAATATAACGTTTTGTTCTATTTTTAGTATACACTTTTCTAACTTTTTTATCTTTTTTTTTATTATTTTTTAGGTACTAATGAAAGCTCTCTGCCATTGTTATGTAAAAATTTTGTTTTAATAAACTTGTGAATTTGACTTAGACTTCAATATTTGTATAAAGTTATTATTATCTTTGATATGATTTGAAAAACATTTAAATTTACCTAATTTTTTTGCCTATATTTAATTTAACCATTACATACTCTTTTGTAAATAGAAATCAACATATTCTATTTCTGTAAAATAGAAACAAAGTTGGTCTCAGAGTGTAACACAAAGTTGCCATTGTTCACTGGGTAAAACTTAGTATTTTAATAGCGATGAACCTTATTTTGCAAATCTTAACATGACTGGTAAAAATAATAATATCAAAGTGAATCAATCAGGTTTAGATAGATTAAATTTTTTTGGTTTAAATGGTAGTCTTGCTAGCGATAAATAAAGTACTAAAACAAGCTTTTAAAAATGGGTGAGGCAAGCATTACAGACCGTCCTGATAGAAGGATGTTGTACGTTTTATCATTAAAGTATAGAAGCCTCCACCTATAATCGAGCAGGAGGTGTCAAGATGTCAATAGACAGAAATATTTAGAGCGTTATTAAAGAAACTTTAGAATTAATAAAAATTTCTTATTCGACGGCTAGCAGGTTGGTATAAGACGGACCATACAATTTGGAATAACGCACCAAAAATCTTAGTACAGTCCTGAAGAGTGTAGCAAGTGCCACGGATAGTAGCAGATAAAGGGCTTTCTTTCATAACCAATTTTTTGCTCGATCCGCTTCTGTTTCACACCTCGCCTCCTGCTCGATTATAGGTAGACGCTGCCACACCATACTGGTATTTTATCAGTACTACCAGTTTTTTGAGATACCTATATATTACTACAAAAACAGAAATTACTTCATGCGATGTTGTAGGTTTTAAATACGAACCGTTCACATTAGTCTAAACACGCTTCTGCTAAAAGAAATATTCTTATTTTAATGTGTTCTTTTAATAATTATTAGACTTTAAACACACAAAAATTTAATAAAAAGAAGGCACAAAATGATATATACAAATTAGAAGTGTATAATAACCAAAATAATAAAATAATACAATAAGTAAAATACAGTATAACAAAATATATAAATAAAAAAAATCAAAATTATTCGATGGGAGTTAGAACAATTACTGTGAAATTCGGGTCTGATGTTATCAAAATATTCTGCTTCTTTGACATTATTTGCAAAAGTGTTACATCATCAGAAGAATCTAAATCTTGACCCAAACTTTTTGCTTCTCCAGCCAGAGTACTCATGAGGCTTCCATAATAGGCAGTTTGTGAGGTGTTAAATGTCGTTAAAATAGGGGCTCCTTGAGAATCTAACACGATTATTCCACACACATTTTCTTGTGGTCCCATTTCTTGTACATTTTCATGTAGATTTTCTCCCTTGTTCGGCATTTTATATTTTTGTCAAGGAAATAACAGTAATATATAAATAAATTTTTTCAATAAAATTGACAAATGTCAAATAATTAATCTTGTAACTATCGCCAACTGCACTAAACTACGATTAATTTCAGGACAATCTAGATGATAGGATTTCTATCAATGCTAGGCAAAATTTGAAAATAGAGATGCAAAATTGTTGAAATAGTGTGCAAAATTAATCATTTTAAAAATTTTACAATAGTGCTGCTAACTTATCTGACTTTAATTTCAGCAGGCTTAAAATTAGAAATTCTAAAAAATTATAAGTTATTTATATTTTGAATAGAAATCAATGTATCCAATAGAAAACTGTAATAAAATTTGCCTCAAAGTGTAACCCACTCCAAGAGCTGCCACTGTTCGCTTGGTTAAACTTAGTTTTATAAGAGCGACAAGCCTTAGCTTGCATTTCTTAAACATGACTGGTAAAACTAGTAATTTCAAAATAGAGCAAACATTTCCAGATATTTAGGTTAAAATTTCCTTTAGTTGGTGTAAGTAGTAGTCCTGCTAGCAATGAGTAAAACACTAAAAGTAGCATAGAAAAATTGTAGAACGGGTAGTACAGACCGTCCTCGTGGATAGAAGTACCCTCCATCAACAAGAAATTATATTGACTATATTTAACAGAAATTTTTTTTTTAGATTTACTAGTAATAATTGGCATAGATCTGAGGAAATTATTTGTTAATTTATTACAATTTTTTTATTGTAAAACTAAAATTACTTTGGTTCAAATGGCTTAACAATATAGTGTTACCTATTTTGGTAAAAATTATTTTTATAAAGTAATGACAATGATACATCTATACATAAATCTATGCATAAACAGTTTTTGATTTAAAAATTAAATGACCCTATAAAGATCTTAAATTTAGTTAACTTGGCTGTAACTTTTTAAAAGAGTAACGTATACAGAAATACGAGTAGTTACTCCTATCATAATTAAGATTTTATCAAACTGCTTCAAGTCTGAGTTTTCTGCTTACTACTATGGATTTCTGTATTTTTATAAATTTAGTAATGCTTTGTTACTTTTCTTTTTTATTAAAAATAATTTATAATAGTTTTTTTTATTATATGTAGCTACTGTTTTGAGAAGTTTTCTCTTTCTATTCTGAACTTTCCTCTGTTAGTCTTAGTAATAAAATATTGCACCATTTGTCAGCTTCTTTTAGTTAAATAGTTTTTGTTTAAGAATTTGGTTTTTGATTGTATTTTAGTAAATAGTCAATTTTCTGTTTGTAATAGCATGATTGTGTAGAATTCTTAAGTATTGCTTTTTTTATAACTTGTATAGACTAATTATTTAAAAAAAAATACTGATCTGATAGACATTTTAGCTTTGCCTCATAGTGTCATTTTCAGCAGTGTTTTGAGAAATGTTATTAGTTTCAGCAGGTCGCAAATTAACCGCCGATTTCATCATCTAAATTATCCTCACTTACCAAATTTCCAGTTGGCTGAACTTGCGTCTAGTTTCCCTAAAATATAAATTTTCAAAACCCATTGTGAATTATTATGATATGGCGGTTGAACTAAAACGCCAGTGAATAATTTGGATAATTTGCAAACACTGCTAGTTGAATTGCTGTCATGATTATTATATTCAATTGTAGGTTTAATAGTAGCAAACGTCAGCATTTACTCAAATAATAATTTAAATCATCCAGTTTTGATAAATTCGCTAAACAAACATTTTTCATTTGAATTTGAAACATTGTCAGTGTTTGGAAGTCATAACGGTAACATCACGTTTCATTTCTCGCGATAAGTTTTGAGATTATTACTAGTTGGAAGGCTTCCTTCAAGCACGTAAACAAACTTTGACAATACAAAATAATGAGAACTTTGATTCGGGTTTCAAGCGATTGAAAAATAAAATGTCACAAACTTAAATCATTTTATCGATAAGGTTATTACTAAAGGGCGCATCTTTGCTTTCTAGACATTTTTACATTCCCTAAACACGAATTACATATTCCCTTCGATGTCGTGCCAGGAAATGACGTCAACAAGCAACTCAGAGAAGTGCTACGAAATGTGTCAAGAATAAAAATTATCACATCGGGTTTGCCACACAGCTGTGTAAAGTTGGCTTCACAAAGTTAGAAAAAACTATAAAAACAGTTGACCAGAAATGCTCATCGATTGACTATCATTGCCCACTAAAACATTTTAATTACACAATTTGTTAAAACAAATATTTGAAAAAAAAACAATAACTAACTTCAAATTTCATCTTCTAATTACAAATTTATAAATTTCTGTATTGTAAATAAATGTTTATTAATTGTTCAAAAAATAAAATAGAAAATGAGCAAGTTTACATTTTTTCACCAAAGTAAAATTTCTGCTTTCTTTTGCCATAAATAATTGCAAATCTGTTGCTCAAAATTGCTTATTAATTAATTTTAAATGACTACTCTCCTAAAAAAATTATAATTATATAAAACAATACTACGGAGATAGATTTCACCAGAATAATCAATTACCAGTCAGGCCACATTTTAAAATAGAAACTGAATGTAGCTAATAATTTAATAAGCAGAGTTTTGACACTAAACCGACTTATGGGTTGATGCCTAGTGGCTGCACACTCCGAGCCACTAGAGACAAACCGATGTAGGTTCGAATCCTACTGAAAACCATGTTGTAAATGTTTGAGGGGTAGCTCACAATGAACATTGTCTCTGCGAGCAGTCCGTCAACGAAAGGCCACCGAGAACCACACACGTAGTGAGCTCGGTCGGGCTCAGTACAACAGGCTCGGTAAGTCAGGCACACCACGGCCAGGCGGGCCCTACTTTACAAAAAAGCTATTTCATGTTCCACCAAAAAATGTTAAACAAAACAAAAAACATTCTAAAAAACAGTTATCTGACAACGTGATAAGAAAACAGATTGAGAAAACCAAGCAAATTTTGAGTTGCAGAATTAACAACATCTGCAAAAAATTGTTATGCACTTTTTAGATAATTTCAAGAAAAGGTTTTGTATCTCCCAAAATATTTTTTTTTTCAGAAAAGCATGCATTTAGTAACTTTTCTACAATTTCTTGTTTCAAATATAAACATATACGTGGGAAATATATATGTATTATGTTCAATTTTCTATAAACAAAGTAAGGAGTAACTTCATATCAAAAAAGTAATAAACATTAAAGGTATAGTTCGCGCCACTTAGCAATGAGTTAACGTCACCAACTAAAAATAGTATCTGTTGCCGACAATTAAAAAAAATAACGAAAGTATGCAAAATACGTAACTTATTTGTGAATCTAGAAATCTCTTTAATTATTTCTTTCAAACTGTAAAAATGTTTAGGTAAATGAATTAAGTACATTTACCTAATTTATCATTCCATTCCATCATCTTTTGAAAAAATATCACCCTTAATGCCTGCTTTACGCCTCGAGCATCGGACCATCTAGATTTGATCAAAGCTACCGTTTCTTAATATTTGTGGTTAAGTCCTGATTGACTTCAATGACAATAAAGTTTATCGTGGGCAAAATTTTCGTAGATAGCATATTACTTACAGTACCTACATTCTACGTAGATCTGCGTAGATGTTTTAACAAAGAAGATGCATTATTTAATTTATAATTTAGAAAACCAGCTAACTCCACTTTAATTTTAATAATATTATTACAGAAAACTTGCTATGTAAAAAAACAAGTATGAAAATTTGTATTATTATTAATACCTGCAAATAATTTGCTTCTCTTGGTGTTAAAAAATACATAAAAGCTAAGCTGAAAAATGTTATTTTTAGTATTTATTTACTTTGTGTATAACAATAATAAAAATTATTTTGACTCTTCCAAAAAAATTTATAAAATGAAATTAGCAGGTTTTTATTATTGTAAGCATTTGCTTGCAAGTAAAAAGTGATTCGGTAATACTAATATGCATAAAAAAACAGTAAAAACTTTATTAGCTAGTAATCTCCTTTTAGCAAATGATAATTGCATCGATTTGTCTTGTTTTAATCAAGCACAAACATTTCCTAATTTTTTATGAGTTTTGCCCATTAATCCCATTATTTATATAAAATAAAACATTTGCTCATACTTCTACCTTTTACTTTAACCATCTATTTAGTACTCTTTCTCTTTGCTTCTGAGTAGGTATTTGCTTCGTATTTATTTATATGACCCATTATCTTACTTCTTATCTTATCAAAACTATTAAAATTTTGTCATATACCTTATTCATTAATGACAAAATTTCGATACGGTTAATACGAGTAAATAAGAAAATGGTAAAAGAAAGTGAAAGTCACAATTTTGTAGAATTTTAAATTTTTAAGTTTCGGAAATCAGGATTAGTTAAGTTAGCAACTCTACTATAAATTTTTTAAAAAAGATAATTTTGCACCCTATTTTAACAATTCTGCCCAACAAATTTCAAATTTTGCACAGCATTGATAAGAATCCTACCATCAAACTTGTGTTCAAAGGTTTAACTACGTTAAACATAGTTTAATGGAGTTGGCGATGATTACAATATTATTTAATTGACAGTTGTCAGTTTTACACATAAAAAATCAGTTATTTTTTATTTATATTCTTTTTTCTTAAATAAATAGTCAGAATGTCGAACAATGTTGAAAGAAATCTGCAACGGATCCAAGCATATGGGGGTAATTTTGGCAGAATTATTGTAAATGCTGATGGAACACCGATTTTTACTACATTCAACAACACCACTACATTGCAATACGCATCTCTTCTAAGTACTCTGACTAACAAAGCAAAACGTCTTGTAAAAGATTTGGACCCATCAAGCCACTTGGAGGTTTTGCAAATAAAGTCAAAGAAGCACGAATTTTTAGTGACTATAGACGGAGAATTTAAAAGAATTGTCGTCATAGCTCCTGCAGATTAATTCTAATTTTACTTATTTATTATTTATACTTTGTTTTACTTATTTTATTATTCTTTTTAATATACACAATGTAAAATTTTGGAATTTTTTATTTAATAAATTTTTATATGCTTACAGTCTAGCAATTATTCAAAGAACAAAATATATATTTGTCACAGAAAAAATGTCTTTCGGCTGCTGTGAAGAGTCTGCATTTAGCACCTACAATACCGAAAGAAGTAATTTATGTTCTTAGTAATACGACATATGTCACAAATGCTCCTTGTGCTGATGAAATACCAGGTCCTTTAATGATAGAACGTACAACGTCCTTCTAGCAGAACGGCTCGAACTGATTGTTCCACCCAAAAGCTTATTATAGTACTTTATTTTGCCACAAGTTTTCGATTGCCAGAGTTGCCAGATTCGTGCTAAAAAAAGGAAATTCTAGTCTGCTAAAAATAAATCCATAAATTAAAATAAATTCCAAGATATATGTAATATATACAAGGATAGATAACTTCTACATAGCTCCTTCAGAGCACCAGAACACTCTATTTCCATCTTAAACACCTGTTAGAGTCAACACTTTTGACAGAACTTCATTGGCGGCAAATACCCAGAATCATTACCTCTGGGCCTAGTCGTGCTTCAGAGTCAGCTCCTCTGAAATGTTGCCAGGACCTCCAGGTCAAAAAAAAGTAGGAGTTAACTTTCGTCACCCTTCAAGCTTGGTATCAACAGTGTCAACTGTCAAACTTTTGTCATTGTAGCATTATTGTCAAATTCATGCTTAATGTTATTATTGTCCTTATTGCTATTAATGGATGAATAAAAACCCAACATCTTTATAAGTTATCATAGTTAGACCGTCTTTCAACAATTTTAAAACAATAACAAACGTGTGTTTTTTATTTACACCAAATAGTTGCCCTGATCTCACATTTAGAAAATAATTTATTTTCGACAATTTCGAGCACCTTATGAAAACAGTAAATAGTAGCCAATAGCGTTCCAAATATGACAAAAATAGTAGGTCTTCTTGCGAAAAAAATCTGCTGTCTTCCGGAAAAAAATCGCGTTCCTAAGACATGTGGTTATGTTGGCGCTTTGCAAAACTAACTCAAAGTGAATCAAAAAAATCGCTTACAAACAACTTTTTTGGTCTGGAAATTTGTTTAGACAAATATCTCTTCTTTTTCAGGAAAATTTCGATTATAATAGGCTCAGTTTGTTGCTTTAGGCAAAATTACGAGACTTTTTAAATACTAAACTTTTTGTTATACAATCGAAATTTCCCAAAAAAAAAGAGAAGTCTTGTTATATTGTGTATGAAAATACTAGTTGCCATGTCTATAAACTTGTCAATGTCAATTATATTTTAATTTTACATAATCCAAATCTAAATTTAGTGTTTACTAGCATGTTATCTGAAGATAGTTTTGCTATTTGTGGAACATCTCGTGATGAAGATGGTGGAGTGAATAATGGAGGTCGAGACAAAGAGAAATATTCAGAAAAAAATGGATTTCAAAATAATTCCTGTGTTAATATTACAAAGTCATGTTTTACATGTAATGGGTACTATGGACCTTGCTTTGAAGACCCTTTATGTTTCACTTGCCATAAATTTTTATTTCCAATTATTGTCCCATCCAAAATTGACCAGTCCAAGGACACACCTTTAAGTTTTGTAATTCTTACCAATAGAAACTCTGGCAATAATAAGCCTGTTGACAAGAGTCAAGAAAGTAAGCCTAATGTTTCAATGTATGAAGAATTAGTTGCTAAATTGTCGCCAGTAGAAGCAAACCCTTTAACAAAAAAACTAGAAGACATGTCGGACTTAACTCATCCTAGAACTGACATAAATATAGAATTTTTTCCTCCTGAAGTTCTTATGAACATATTTAAATATCTAGATGAAATATCTTTATGGAGCGTAGGTCAAGTTTGTGACCGGTGGCGGGAAATCGTACTTATGTGTGTAAAAAACGAGCGTTGGAAGAATTTCGTGCGTTTAAGATGGCCTATTTTACCTATAGGCAACTACGAACAAGACTGGTATGAACTTTATACGGCAATGATGTGTAGTTCTTGTTGTCTTAGATGTATCACAGAATTAGCCGCGCAGAAATTACCCCCGCAATGGAAGAAATATTCATGGAGAAGGCTACGCGTAAAAAGAGAAATAGAAGCAATGATAGAAGATCCATTGGATGGAATTGAAGCAGTGGCACTGGATGCTAATTATTGTTATTTGCAGGCAACGATAGAAGGACCTGCTGAAAGTCCTTATGAGGGAGGATTGTTTCTTCTCTACATCCAACTACCAAAAACGTATCCTCTAGATCCGCCGATTGTAAGATTTATAACAAAAATTTTTCATCCAAATGTGTCTCGACATGGTGATATAGGGATTGATTCAATTCAGCATAACTGGTCTTTAGCTTTAACAATAGGCAAATTACTTCTATCGATACAATCTCTCCTGACCGATCCTTCTTGTTATGTGTGTATGGAGCCCGAAATTGGAAATATGTATTTAAAAAATAGAAAGGCATTCGAGGAACAAGCAAGGTTATGGACCTCTCATTATGCTATGCATGCTATGTTACCCTACTGATTTGTTAATCTTATTTTTATCTATACACACTCTATTGTATTTATATTAATTTTTATTTACAATATTTATATTTTTAATGTATAATTAAATTATTTTTATACATTGTTATTATCATTTTTGAATTATTAAAAAAAAACAAAAAAAAACAATTTGTAAAAGGTTTCTGGTTTCTAGAGTAATATTCTAGCAAAAAAAATATAAAACCTTAAAAAAATAAATGCAAAGTTAGATAGCTTCCACGTAGCTCCTTTAAAGTTAAAAAACACATCGTTACTCCAACTTTTATAAGAACAACAATTAAAATTATTAAATGCAAATATTTCATTTCAAAGTGGCCTCAAAGCACCAAGAATCATATCTTCGTAAAATACCTTTTTTATGCACTTGGTCGACTGTTTGTGTCATTGATTTGCACCACTTGTCCGCCCTTTACTGTTTACATGTTAATGCTGCCAAGTTTTAAAAGAGCCTTTCTTGTATCGCAAGGTACATACATCGCTATTCATGTATGCAATAGTACGTTTTATCATTAATACTTTCTGTATGAGATTTATTGAGACCTAAAGAGAAGTATAAACTTATTCTTCTAAAACTTGAAGTAAATATTTTCGTTCAAATGAATCAAAAATTAAGTACCACCTTTCGCTCATAAATACAGAGTAAAAAAAAATATGTTTTTTTGGTATAAATAAAGTAAATCTTAAAGTACAGATTTAAAAAGCTTATTTCGCTTTAAAAAAGAAAAGGTAGAGTAGTTAGCAGTCAATTATTTAGATGATGTTGATGCACAATCAGGTACGGTCTTGATTCTTGTACAAAAAATAAATGTTTCTCTAAAATATTTCGCGACTTTGATAATTAATTCCAAAAAAAACTGGGCGTAAAATAATCGGTAGTTTCAAAACCATGTATGTATATCAATTCAGAAATTTTCTAAAATTAAAAACTTTAACGATATCTAGACGTACAATAGCCACGGTACAAAAAAATAATAACCTTTAAAAATTTAGTTTGGGTTTTTTTTTACTTTTTGAACGTTCCTATTAAAACATTTTATAACTGTTAAATTTATTAAACATAATAATACAATTTTGGCAGAAAAAACGTAAAAATGTCTCCTTCATTTACAAATGCTTCTCTTTACAAATAAACAATTTAGTAGTTTGAAAAACAATAATAGTAAATCAATTTGCAATATTATAAAATTATTTTTCTAGTTTTTTTCTCTCACAAATTTGACACACACCTGAAATCTTACCTATTTGGTGGATGCGCCAGATTAGAATTAGTTAACAGAATATACTTAGGCGCAATTTATATTTTGATAAGAATTTAGAACAGGGTTTAACGATCTGTAAATCTGTTAAACGAGTTTAATTTAGATGATAAAATCGTGTGTTAATTTGCGACCTGCTAAAACTAAAAAAATCTTCTACTTTTTCGCAACTCTGACATGATGGATTGGTATACCAAGTATAATTTTCTCCAGACATATCTGATGTATCTAAAACACGTTATTGATGTTCTAAAATGTTTTGTATTTTATAGCTGCAATTGTGATTGAAATTCAAGGTAAAAATGGCGTTTTAATTCTTGTAAAATTATTTCTTTGCATGTCGCAAATTAGTAACACACGAGAGCTTAATGTTGTGCCATTTATAAAAATCCGATTATGATTTTTTTTTAAAGCAAAATGTTTTTATTTTGATTTAACCAACAAACAATAAACGTTTTATCGATTTGGCCCATTAACATTTTCATTGAGTCTCTCAACAAAAAGCCGTTAATGCCAACATAGAGCAGAGTTTTTTATACGATGGTAATCGTTCGACCCTCTTCGAGGATCTACGTAAGGTCTTTTTAGCTTCTAGTTTTTATCAGACCTGCCAAGTCTGCTAAGTATTCATTTATCATTGCAACAGCCTAACTTTTATAGTAATGGCCTCTTGTACTTTATATGCTCCTAGTTTGACTTTTGTTTAAAACTGATAAAGCTTTTCCCCATATTTCATTTAAAAAGTTTTTGCATTTTATTCAATTATATGATTTGTGGCTGTATGATGGTCACCTCTTTGGATAGAATCACTTAGAGTTTGCAGAATAAAACAGTGGCAATAAAATATCTTGACAACAAGAAATGGAAACCGACTTAACCTCTCCCTGGGGGTGAACAGTAATAAATCAGAACACACACGCGCATACGGCTACAGTCTTGAGGGTATTCGTTTTGCATTGTATTAAATCAGACGCCATTGAAACTTTAAGTGCATTTTACTGTTAGCTCTTGTTCGTTTTTGCTTTTTGTATTCAGACGAGAATGTTTTGCTTTCGCGTGTTGAGATTATCCAAGCAATTTTCTTTAAATTCGTACACCGGCTACTAATTTTTTTACAAATTAATATATCACGAAAACACAAAATGAGTGACAGACTCATTTCGTTGATGTGTTATTTTAGGAACTCTGTTGAAACTTTAATTATTAAAGAATTTCTGTTTGAAATGGATACATTGTTTTGTGCGAACGGATGGAAATATGATCATAAAGTTTCTCTCAAAGACCCAAGCCGGTTCTGAATATAATAAAAACTCTATATTTGAAGACAAATTTTTATCCAATTTTACGGACCTATATTTAAAAGTGAAATTGAAAGGATGCGACTCTCATTTTTCTGATACCCAAGTTTGATCAAAAAAGGAATTCACGTTTCAAATCAAACAATACGAATGTCGCTGAATAAAAATCATCATAAAGTAAAACAACACCTGTTTCACCAACAAAGGACAGGTTTTGTTCACCGTAAAGCCTTGTTACGGATTTAACTTTCACAAAAAAGACATTGACCATACCTCATCCTTTTTAAACATACCTCGCCTACAGAAAGAAATCTGTTTGAAACAAACAAACTGTTCATTAAAAAAACTCGCAGCAATCCATGAGAAAGACAAGTTTGTCGTTTTTTGGACATTTATTAACCTTTATCTTATCAAGCAAGGTAGAGTTGTATCCCACAGTAAATTTTTTAATTTATAATTTTTAAAATATATTTTTACAACTTTTTTGTTTACAGTAGCTTTTTATTATACTTTTCTACTTAAATGTCCTATCTGTGTAAAAATATAGAAAATTGTTTAAGATTTATTAATAGTATTCTTTAACATTGGGTGCACTGTTCTTTAACATCAAAAACTTTCTGCTGATTTTGGTATTACAATTGGCACTTCCAAATCTAGAAAAATACCACATCGGGTCAATGTTAGTTGTGCCAAAAGCAAAAAGAACTATAAAAGAAAATCGGACGAATACTAGTTTTGATATAAAAAATTTGTTTTTGACCAAAATTCAATGTTTGCAAATCATACATATAATAATAAATCAACAAATAATACATTTTAGAACAAAACAAAAAAGTAATTTTTTTTTGGGGATGATTGACATGCTGCCTAACTCAGCTTTTCAATATCTTATTCTCTAATTTATTTACGCTGTAGTGACCCAAAATAACCATACTTATCTCGTAAAAATCTAAAATTTAACCCTAACTTTAAATTCAAACAAAATAACCGATGATCGTGAGAGAAAAGAAGTCTTATGGGCTGATTTCAAGTTAAGATATTACCTGTAGTAGCGCAAATTTTAATACTTTTTTGTGACAACAGCAAATCACAGCCTTAAATTTGTTTATTTTTCTATGAAAACAAAGATACTACCGGTATTAATTCAACTTGAAATCAGCCCATTAGTTGTGTTTGACAAGATGACGTTGCAATTTGGTGAAATATGACTGTTAAGGTAAAAGAGTACAACAAAGGTATAATGTTTTGCAGTAAATCCTTCACGAGATGTAAAATAAAAAATACCAAATTAGCAAAACAAAATGTGAATCATCAAAAAGTCTAATTAAAGTTCATAAATCAATAGTACAAGTAAAAAAATATAATAAATATTTTTTATATTTTTTAAAAGTACCAGTAACTTTCTGTTATGGCATTTTGTAATTAGCTTACTGTAATAAAGATCAGATAAAACCTTTCTAAACTGCGTCTACAATGCTCAAAAATATTTTCAAACAATATATACACAAAGAATAGTCAAACTGAGATATTAAAATTTGCAAAGTTTAAAATGTAGAAAACTGTGTAATCTGTGAACAATTGTCATTGAAAAAATAAATAAGAAACTTATTAATTTTCGTAAAATAGATAAAAATTTTAAAACTAAATTTGACAGAAAGACAGATAGAAATTTAGAATTATTAGTAGAAATTCTAATATTAAAAGTCTTAATGCAACAAAACAATTTGAAGCTGATGGCAAAAAAATTACTAGAGACAGTTTTGACAGGATTGTTTTTTAGAATAGCAATAATGTTTATAGTTTTTTCAGTTTAATGTTTGTTTTAGTGGTGACGATCTAATGCCTCATCTATACAAAACCTCTTTTTGAAAATTTGCTTTGATCTAAAAAATCCATGGTAGCATAAACACTTAATAATAGAAACTCCATCACAGTGGGTCTTCATGCAGGCGCTATACCATCAAAAATCCATCACATGATTTCATTATTTGTAGATCCTAAGAGTGAGAAATAAAACTATCAGTCATTCCTATGAAACAAATTAACTTTGTTACAAAAATTTAAAAAACAATTTTTTAAATCTTATTTCAAAAACAAAATTGAAGAAAATAATATCAATTTCGTCAAATAAATTTCTTTTAAAGTTTAATTTAACAGCTTATCCAAAATTGAGTGTACTGTCTTTTTGCGTTTTTTTATTTGCTAAAAATTTTAGAAATTAATTATTATTATCTATTGACATATTCCAAAAATTTTTATTCAAATAAAAAATTATATAAACATAGGTTTTGTGGCAACCACGAAATGTTGGACAAACAATGTTCAAACATTTTTCGTTCTGCAATTGATTCGCATTTAAATAGTTTAATTTTGCGTTTTTGATCTATCAGTAATTGAATTCAATAGAGATACAAAGTTAGAGACAATTTTTAACGTTTTTATTTGTAATTTTCAAAAAAAAAGTCGGCACGCAAATACGGCTTTGATCCAAGAATAATCAGAAGAAAAACAAAACTAGTTACGTTTATTTAGTAGCTGAAAGAAAGAAGGCTTTAAGAGCGTTAATGATAAATATTTTTTTTAAAAAAAGGTAAATAATCTGACGTATTTTCCGCGGAGCAAGGATTTTGCGGTTTGCGGAAAATTTTGATTTGCGCTCTACAAAAGCGCATATCTCATTCGCTAACAGCTAGTCAGTTAACAACTTTCAATTTTAATTAGATTTTTGTTATGTTTCAAAAAGTTTTCAAGTAAAGAAAGCTTCATAACTCAATTAAGACACGTGAATTGCAAATTTTTGAAAAAACACACAAAAACAAACAACCGACATAGCAATAATAGTCGAGTGATTTGTGAATCCGTGGTTGCCATGATAAAAGGCGCCAAATTTAAAAATGTACTAGAGTCTTTCAAACAAAACAGCTATTAATAACTATTATCGGTGTTTTTTTTATAATCAATTGTCAAAGTGTTGTCAGGTTGGTACTGCCATTCGTTAATGACAAATGATAACTTCGCCTTGTTATGTTACTAGCACTAAATGTCAGTGTCATGGCATTTGTGACGATAAATAATTCTGAATAGTTAAAGCACTGAAAACAATATTTGAATTTAAAAGAAAATATATTTTGCCACTAAACAGTGCTTGGCTGTTATTGCTTAACGGTCAAAAAATGCATTAGTGCGCCTAAGCTAGATTCTGACATGGGGAAAATATAAAGTCGGTCCGTATTTCAGGTTTTAGGGTGGTACAGTATGGTATTTCGAGAAATTTTGACATTGACAATTGATTATAAGAAAAAACCGAGAATACACTGTATAACTGACAAACATAAACGAGGTCAATTATCAGGGAAAATCTCTAAAATTATTTCAAGAACACACTGTATTATTAATTTTTTATTAACTATTTTTTAACATTGTTTAGTCTATATCTACCAAAATTTGTGTAGATCTTGCTTTTTCTTGAAAAAAAAAAACATCAAACTTTCCATAAATACCGACTTAAACAGTTCAAACTCTAAATTATGGTTATTTCTAATGAAGTAGACATAAAACTCGCAGCACCCGTCCACAAATAATCATAAAACTGTACAGAAAGATTGTCTCTCGTACTTACGTTTTGCAATAACTGACCGTTTTACGATAAGTGTAAACCCTTTTATTCAGTATTATTGGTGATTAAAAAGTCCGCAGCAATTTAAAATTTTATGAGCGCGATATATCTGCTATACATTCCGGAAAAACTGGAGAAAATATGTCAGTTTTTCAAATAAATACGAACAAAAGTATTCCTCTTCAATATTGATAACACATCCAGCTGCACACCTGCTACATTTTTCTTTATCGGTCTGGTTTATATTTCAGTAATTTGAGTTTAGTTAATTTCGTGGTGCATATAATTATCTTATTTTGATAAGCGGGTTTGTCTGATAATACAGATGTTAACGTCAGGCGTGGTGATTACCTTTCTGGGTTGCTTTCCAGTCACGAACCCGTTCTAGATTAAAATTGCTGGATCAACTTTGATTGAAACTAATTGATGAAACACAAATGCAATTAATTCGGTAAATAAGTCATAGATCCACTTCTCTACAACCTAATGTTGTTCTGTTTGTAGTTGTAAAAGTACTCAAATATAACGAGATGAAATTACTTTGCCGATATTTTCGAATATTAAATAACTTTTCGCAGTGTGCTCTCCATTTTACGTATAAAATTTCTTCGTTAACAGGAAGTTTAATGCTTTGAATTTTTTATTAAATCTACAAAAAACCGCTATTCAAAATAAAACCAACAATTTACTTTAAAACAATTAAAACGGTTTTTGCAGAAAGAAACTGTTTGCTGAAGCAAATCTATTCACGAGAAATTATAATTCAAAGTCAATAAAACCTAATTAAGGCTCTTTTTACCAAAGTAATAATTAGTCTCTTTAGAGAGCTCTTGGGTTTTTTATTTCATGACTCTTAAATTAAAACATGCTTTAATATTAGATACTCGAAATCAATTATTACCGTATTTGCAACAAATGGTTATACAAAAAAAGTATTTAATATTTGTCATTTGAATTTTATTCTTTTATTCCAGCGTAATAGCTTTCAGTTAATAAGTTATAACAAAAATTTAAATTTTTGTGTCAGTTCAAACTCGTTTTATTTTAAAATGTAGATTTTTACAGATTTCTTTTACCCCTGATAGCAACCTAACGACTCTAGAGTTTAGAAAAAATTACTAATATCAGACTTCACTAAAATTAAATTGGCATATCTAATTCAACAAATGATGATTCCTTGATTTTAACACCCATAGTATACGCAGCTTAAACCAATCGACGACGACGAGATACACTACATAATCTCAAAACCAATTTTTTTCTGAGAAGTTTTAAAATTTACTACATACTCGTAAAAGCAGGCATTTCACAATGGAAACATTAATGATTTAAAAAAAAAACATTTCTCTCCGACAACGGCAGTCTAAAAACGAAAGATTGACTGACAGCAAACCTCCAATATTAGAATCTAACCTCAGTTTTCCTCATTGATACTATAAATGTTATCCTAAAGCATCAAACAGCATTTTCAATTGTTTTTCTCGTGAGATACAATTATACTGACAAAGTTTTGACTGAGCGTTGGTAATGTGCTATAAAAAATGCTTTTTTACACCACCCACACCCATAAATTACCTACCTCTTGTTTGGTCGTTTTTTTTACATTTCACATAAACTTTAACATAATCACAATACTTGTACAAGCACCCATAAGTAAGAAAACAACATATAAAAGCCCTCGCTTGGTTTGCCGTTGACCATAGTTTCTAAATTTGACATCAGTGGTCAAGTATTTTCTCTGCCGTCGACATCAATACTGTAGCTTGCATTTGACAACTTTTGCACTGACCTACGGCCATTTTCTGCGATTAATTTTTGTGTTTACGCTTCAGTTTTTACGACTATCAACTTAAGTTTATGTCTAAACATTTCTATAATTATCTTTGTCCATCTTCTAGAAGAATCAAGAAAAATTTAAAAAACATCAATAAAATTTGCAGTAAAAAAATTAAAAAATTAATTTGATTTACATTATTGTTCTAAGTAATTTATGCACTTGCTATTTATTGATTCATTTCAATTTTATTATTGAGAATGTAAAATTATGTTGGTTCAAACAAACCCGTCTATTGTGTTGTCCATCTTTCTAAAAATAATTTTTTGTAAACTTAATTAAAATGTTATCGATAACACATCTACACAAAGATATAATAATTGTGATTATGTATTGAACTCTATCAAATTTTTGTGAAAAACAGAAAATGAGATTAGTTTTATCTAGGACAAAAATATAAGCATTGGTGTAATATGTGTTGCATATTTTATAGATAACAAATTATTGCACTTTTTTTTAAACTATTTTTTTGTGAAAAATTTATCGTGACCTATCTATAAATAGGAGTAGTTGTGTTAAATTATAAGTCTAGACTTTCAGTAGTTTATTCGTAAATAGTTGTCCAAGAGTGCAAATAGTTTCACCTTGCAAGTGTACTCGCTTAGTTTGTCCAAATTAATTCTCTTTAACTCTCTAAAAGTAAATTCAAAATCAAATTTAAAATCTAAATCTTCGAGGTCGTTCGTATTGGTGCATTTCAATACTGAGACCTCATTAACTTGATAACCAAAAATCAGAAAATAATCGATTCTAGAATAAGAAAAAACTTTGCACATACTTATGTTCAGCTACAAGTTATTATCCAAACACCACTTAAAAGAGTTTTATTACTATCTACAATAAATTATCGCCACAAAATTGTTAAATTAACTATTAGAATTGTTTAAAACATTTTTTTTAATGTGTGAGACAAGCAACTACGAACCGTGCTGCTGAAAGGATGTTAAACGTACTATTACTGTAAAGTACCTGGTACTGAGGTAAGAACCACAAACTTATTTGACCTATACAAGGTGATTTCTTTCATTGCTCCCGCCCAAAATTTTAAAAATAGAGAACACGTTATACAACCGATAACCAACTTTCAGAAAACTACAAATGTTTCAAAAGAACTGACTCTGGAAGCACTGTATTGTCAACAATATTGTCATTACTTCACAAACCTCTATAACTAACAAAGTATAATGTATTGCCTATTTTTGGAGTTTCGGGCAAAAGCAAATAAAAAAAATCACCCTTTATGTTATTACCAACAACAGAAATCGCTTCCTCCGATGTTGTAGGTAGGTCTTAAACCTTCCTCCGATGTTGTAGGACTTTTCACAGTTTTTTGAAATAATGCTAACAAATCAAATTTATCTTATACAAATGTTAATAGTTTTTGAGATACACGTTGCAATTTTTTTTAAACATGATTTTAAGATACACGATGTAAGACAACACTGATTTTTAACATATAGATTTAGTGTTATACAATGTAAAATTTATGAATATGTTTTTTAATAATTATTAGACTTTAAGCACACAAAAAATTAGGAGTGTACTATAACAAAAGTAATAAAATATGTATAATATAATAAGCACCACAATATGTATCAAAATTAATCGGTGGGAGTTAGGACAATTACGATAAAATCTGTGTCGAGAGCAACTAGTATATCCTGCTTGTTTGACATTATTTAAAAAAGTTTTAAATCGGTGGCTGAATCTACATTTTAAACAACACTTCTGGCTTCTTCAGCCAAGGAACTCACGAAGCCTGAATAATGTGCTGTTTGAGGAGTGTCAAACGTAAACAGTTACAATAGCTGTGCCTTCTTCATGTTCTCAACGTTACAAAATTTTGAAGTAATTTGTCTAAATAAGTCTAATAATATGTTTGTACTACTAAAATGCACCTTGCAAAAGTTTTCCTGTTTTCAACAAATTTCTTGTGGCTCCAAACTCGAACGTAATGCACATTACTATTTAACAAATTATTTAACTGACATCTTAGAGATATAAACTTTATGTTAACATTAAGGGCTAATAGTTTAAACTTACAAAAATAATCAGAAACAACTTTACTTATCACCTGTAATCAGCTTATTTTATAATTTTTTTTATTTCAGAAGGTATATGCTAAGTAAATTCTTAAAACAGTTTATTTAATATTGGACAATGTACCAATCCAATTATTTTTATTGATAAAATTTAATAGACCTTAAAAAAATAGTACATTTTTACGACAAGACATAACAATAAGCCGTTTTCGTGAGCTGCGTAAGCAGCGAGTAAAACAATCTCACGAATGAAAAAACCGCATATCAAATCGAGTGGAAATGCCAACTATATCTTCAATATTCATAATTATGTTTACAATAATTTAAAACTTAATTTAATTACTCGTAATTGCAAATATAATTATGAATTTCGAAGAAAAATTTGTATTTAATATCTTTGAAAGAATAGTATTTATTGCTCAATATCAGTTTGTCGGTCATGAGATTGTCTCATTTGCTGCCAACGCAGCTCGTGAACAGACCATCATCTCAAGAAACAACCTTACCTTTGTAACTTGCTGTTAAATATACTATTTATTAGATTTTGTATAACATTTCAATGTTAGGAGTTTTGCAAGAAATCACCGTCTCATAATATTTTAATTTTTTTTTGCTATTTTGACGACAAATTTACTGTTTAATTCTTAAACTGTTGCCCCTTTAAATAGCCACTCTTGTGTGGTAAACAAGCTGCACACCTCCACGCAGTGACCTTGTTTACTAGCTTGCCCTGATAAGTCAAAACCATTGGAAATATGGTTTAAGCTAAGAAATATTTTAAATTCTTGGTCAAAACTTATAAAACCTGTTGTTAAAACCAAATTTAATACAATGAGACAGAAGCATAATTAAGCTTAGGTGCAAGCGAGTCTTCTTTAAACGAGCAGTAGACCAGTTGAATAAATAACATGCAGCCAGCTGTATTACACCGGTTAATTACCTGGTCGTTTAAGAAAGACTCTCTTGCACCTAAGCTTAATCATAATACATTTTAGTTCACTTACCGTGCTTACGGATAAATGTATTATTTGGTAAAGATTGTATAGCTCAATTTATAAAAGTGTCGTTTACGTAGATTCATGTATATACCACAAAAAATTGTTGCCTAATTGCATAGAATTTCGTTGTGAAAGTATCAATAAGAGATCAGTAACAATGATCTAAACACTTTGGTTTTGAAATAATTTGTACTAATTTTATACTATACTATAATAAGTTTATTTCTAATATATTTATATTGTGGTAGACTTTAGTAATTTGGTGGAAGTATATCTAAATAAATTATGAAAACAGTAATGCAATACCCTTTACAAACATTCCCAAATCATTGCAAATTGAACTCGATACAGATGGTTTGAAGATTTTGTAAAACTTATTATAATGGACACATACAAAAAAATAGTTTTAGCGATGAAGCAGTACTCTATTTTTAATTATTAACGTCATTAGGCCGATATGAAACAAATAACGGACGCGGTTGAATGTTGTAAACCGAGGCGCCAGCCGAGGTTTATAATCAACCAAGTCCGTTATTTGCGTATCGGCCGTGTGTCGATAATTAGTAACAAACTGTTTCGTTTTTGGTTCACTGCTAATCATGACGCAGAATAAGATGACAATAAAACCGTAGTTCTTTATTTGTTCGTAAGGTTTTATGAAAAATCGAGATAAGCTGGTGGAATGATATTTATCTCACAAAACTGGCCAGTACTGATGTTAGACAGAACATTAGCAATAATAATATGAAACACGTAATCTTTAGTCTATTCTAATACTTAATATTTCTGATACTGCTCTATGTAACATGAGTAACTAGCTTAAAAAAAAATCACATTTTTTTTTTATTTTAAAGAAATCTCGATAGTTTTGTACTTTAAAGTGCAAAATTTTCCGAACCTACATCAAAAATTGTACAAAATACACTTGTTTTTTATTTAAGAGAGGATGAAAGTGTATAAATAGTTATTAAACTTTGAGCTGATAAGTCCATGCAATCGAAACAGTGTGCAGCAAAAGTACAAATTTATCTGAGCAAAAAAAGGTAGACGGAAATAAAAGTTTATTTGAAAACAAATGTAAAAAATAGGAATTAGTTTTATAATTTTATTGCTCTAGCACCTTTTTCATGCAAAAACTTGAGAAAACAGCCGTCCTTCTAAGTAGTGCTTATGACTGATTAACAGCTTTTGCTCAAAATTTTCAGTAAAGCTTGCTCTTAATAATAGTCTCGCCGTCAAAAGCCCGAATTTTGTATTTGGTACATTAAAATGTACAAAAAGCGTCTTACTTAATCCTTGTCGGCAATATACGTATAACCGCAGCAGACTGTTGTAATTTAAGGGGAGTAAACCCCGAGACCATCTCGTCAGCTGCATAGGGTTGGAAAAAGTTCCACTCTCTCCCTATAACTCTCTTCGTGGGGCGGCCACTCGTGTAATAGTGTAGTCTTTCGTTCGAACGAGCGAAAAACTTCGCTATTTACTGTTCGCTACTTATATTTATGTAACGGCAAAACAAGACTTTTCTTCCTATCGGTTTTAAAGAGGGAAACATAAACGAATCTCCTGAAATGGCCCGCCTGCATCTTTTATTGTAACGGCACGATGTCGGAAAGTTTACGTATCCGATCGGCACTCCTCTTTATTTTATGACCAGGAGGGAGGATTTCTACGGTTAACACTACCCAACGACTTATTCTGCATAAAGTTAAACGAGGAGAACATGCGCCATGCTAATATGTGAAAACGTGACATGAATCCAGAGATTTTTCCTGCTTTTACGAGGGATTATTTTTCTTAAATAAGCTCATAAATTATTGGGTTTTTTACCTTGTATTTTCCGAGGTTGCTGACTGTACAAGAAAGTGTAGCCTCTCTTCCCACCGGAGTTGTTAAATTATGTATAGGAGCTAAAAACTCTGGTTCATCTGATATCCTAGCAGTCGACCAGTCCTCTGAAATAAACATAGAATAAATTACATTAACACTTTTATAGCGAAAGATTCGGATTTGATTTCCCGACTATTTAAATTGCAAAAGAAATTAGTTGCGCAAAATTTGTTTCGATACTACATCACAGAAGCACGTAGGTGCACACATCAAATTCAACCAGAAATTGTTTACACAAATGATCAAAGATATATGCTTTGTTCATGCATGCATTCATATTAATTTGTAATTCGGTGTAAATTGAGAGTAAAGGAATATTTCATTAAGAGAGCAAATAGTTGTTTTGTCGCTGCATTTAACATTTTATGCAGGTTTATATGGGATATGATTTTAGGGCTGCTACTGTCCCAAATTAGAATTTATGTGGGTCTTTTCGGCAAATTCCGGTATAATTACCAAGCGAAAAATGCGCGAATCTTTCCATTTCCTCGGTGTTTTATTGCCTCTCTCATGATTCAAAAGAGTACACTACCAAATTCATGGATTGTAAAAAATATTTAGTCACTTGAAAGTTTTGACATTGGCTTTTTATGATCTCCACAGATGTGTTATTGGTAATATTACACTTCATTTACTTTTTGTGCGTCAGTGGTTCTGATTTGCACACATTTCCCGTTCATATAAAATCGGATCCAGCCGAGCTTTATTGTTGCGACTTTTCGCTGGATAATAAAAGTGAAACATGACGAGGCAAGAGTTGAAGGATTTTATCGCACTTGTTATCGATTGTTTTACATAATACATCATGTTCGTTTCTTTGTTTTCGTGTCACGCAACCGGGAAACATCTTACATTGTTTGCTTTTTTTTTGTTTATCTTTATAAAGACAAACTTTGCCATTGTGAATCTTGCAACTTTTCGAACTGAAAGCATAAATTTCTAAAGGACTCGTTGAAGAAGTTAAGACGAGAAATTTATAGATAGGGACGATGACGAGATTGTCAACGTCACGTCTTGCATAGTTTCATAACAATTTTTATTATCGCCAAAATCAATGTTTGAATTATTTGCCCTCAGAAAGTTGTTTAATCTCTTGAGAGTATATAATGGAAAAAATGTCGGTAATCCCAAAAGCTGCCAAGCAGTTTTGGGATTCGGAACAGCCACCGCTAATCCAACCTTATCCCTAATCCAATTAACGAAAAGAATAAAATTTTTACGTCATTATAAGATAATATTCCAAGTAGAATCAAGAAACTAGACAAAATTTAAAAATATCAGATTGGTATTCATAATAAACCTAGAGTCAGTAATATCGCTAGTTTCAACAGCTTCTTTATTAGTGTGTTCGCTAGTGAAACGCTTTTTGATTTATTAAATAAACACAACTAATTACTGCACTTGCTTTTAAGACCATGTTTTTGATTCACGAACGTTGTGGTATTTATATTTTGAAATTTTTCCTATGTTTTCAAATAAATTTGTAAATTTTATAACAACAATAAGATACATTGTAATTATTTTGAATGTCCGAAACATAAAATAACATAAAAAGAGAAATAATTTGTTTCCGTTGCTTACTAAAGTCTGTGTAGCCAACACAAAATATTTATATTATTTAAATCGCACTTCAAAAATATTTAAGAATTTCTCTCTCTTGATATATAATGTACTATTTTTTAAAACAAGGTTTTTCTGACTTTTTTTACAGTCACTATCTATTGTATTACTATAAAATTAAACAATACATTGATTTTAGTGGATGAAATACGGCTGGATAGTGAGCAATTAAAGGTTCTATCAATTATGGTTGGCAAAAATCAACAAACAATACATAGGGTTTTATTAGAGTGTTTTACGTACACAAGATCTCAGTCACATTTTACTGATTTATGTCAAAATTCCATCCACAACAAAATTTTTGTAAAAAAATATTGTGACGCGAACGACTCAATTCTAAGAAGCGGTGAATCAGAGTATCGAGTATTGTGTTGTGGACCGCTCACTTCTAGGAACTGAATAGAACTTCGAGTATTATTTACGTTTTGAATGGGTTTATTTATTCTTGTTTACGTCGGCATTGTTTGTCGCTATTGTGATTGAATTCCAATCATCTTGCCGAATTGAAATAATTCAGGAGAAACGCGAGAAAATACTCGAAAGTTCTGGAAAGAGTCCATACCCCTATATATATGCGAGACAGCGAGTCAGTGAGTCAGTCTGGTTTTGGGAGAGCGACATAAAGGCGAACTCCGGCGATATCCAGCGAATTTAGAAAGCGATAAATTAAAGTGTTTTGTGTTCCGTTAGTGATTTAGAATATTAGCTGTGTTAATTAGTTGTAATTAATTTGATTTGTAAATAAACTTGCCGAGAAATTATCTCCAGCTCTTTAAATCAGAAACCCACATATAATAAACGTCACACTGGTGTCAGGAGTGGGATTTAAAGAAGCTTGGTGGACAAAGAAAAGTTTATGTCTCTGGAACCTTCTGGAAGAACAACAAGAAGTCAGACAAGAACCATGGAGGAACAACTTCGTGTATTCTTCGAGAAACTAGAAAAACAACGCTTGGAAGATAAAGAAGAACAGAAGAAATTTCTGGAAGATCAAGAAAAACGAAGAATGCAAGAAAAAGAAGAAGAAGAAAAACGACGACTGCAAGAAAAAGAAGAAGAAGAAAAACGTCGAATGGAAGAGCAAGAAAGAATTTTCGAAAATTCGATACCTTACAAGATGCTCTTAAGAAAGATGTCGAAGAAGTAAAAAAGGAATTTGAGGAAAAAGTTTTCGAAGTAAAAGAAGAAGTAAAAGAAGAGATAAAAGAAGTTAGGGAAGAATTAGAAAAGAAAGTTTTAGAATTGGAAAGTAAAATGAAGAAACTTGGAACAGGACAAATTTTAGGAAGCGAAGTAACATCGCAACGAGTAAAACCCCCAACTTTCGATGGTCAGTCTTCGTGGTCAATGTATAGGAGGCAGTTTGAAGCAGCGGCGGAGATAAATTGCTGGAATGATGAAGAAAAAGCCACAGCTCTGGTGTTAGCACTGCGAGGACCAGCTCTCCAGCTGCTTCAGAATGTATCTGATCGTGATCAGAAAAACTATCACGCAGTGGTCAACGCCTTGGAATTGCGCTACGGAGACCAGCACATGGACAGAGTATACCAAATGATGCTTAAGTCCCGACATCAGAAAAGCAACGAAAGTTTGCAAGAATATGCCGCGGAAATAGAAAGATTGGTTAATTTAGGTTATCCTTCCGCACCTGCAGACCTTCGCCATGAGATGGAAGCCAGCGCATTTATTGATGGTTTAAGAGATGGCGATTTACGACGTTATCTACGTCTACATAGATATAAAACCTGTGCTGACGCGCTTATCCACGCGTTAGAATATGAGGCGGCAAATGAAGACTTTTCACGACGACCAGCTCAACGCGTGCGATTGATGTCCGCAGAGGAAACTCCAACAAATAATTGCTGCTGCGAAGAACTGAAGAGTATGTTGGAAAAGATGCAGCAGACACCAGCACGCACTGGAGGACGGCCTAAGTGTTATGGTTGTGGTAAGATAGGCCATATAAGAAGGGATTGCCGCCAACGGGGAAGGTCTGAGGATGTAAGGAGGGGTCAGGAAGATGTCACAGGCCCCTCAATTTCCCGGCATCAGGGAAAACTAATTTCAGCTAGCACTTTGGGGCGTGTGCTAGCTGATACGCCCAAAGCCCCTAGGATCATCTCCGTCTCGCAGCTAGGAAAAGGAAATGATAGTCTGTTGCTGGATGGACGAATCAACGGTCGAGACACCAAGATGACGGTTGACACGGGAGCAACACTTTCTCTAGTGAGACGGGACATGCTGGAAACATCTCAAAATATCTACATGACAAGATGTAACTTCGTTTTGAAAACCGCTACTGGTGAAACAGCACAAGTACATGGAGAAGCTAATGTCAAACTTGAGATAGGACCATTCAATATTGTACACCGAATGGTTGTAGCTGAGATAGTTGATGAAGTGATCTTGGGTTTGGACATTATGGACAAATATGGATTTGTGCTGGATATTAAGAACAGGATGTTACAAATGGGAAACGAAGAAATCTTGTTACATTCTGCGACCGCTTCATCTGACCATGTAAACATCATCGTCTCAGAATCAGTTCGTGTCCCCGGCAATTCTGAGAAAATTGTGCTGGCAGAGTTGGAAAAAGATCCTGGGGGATACCGAACGGGAGTTGTTGAACCGGACATGACGAAATTCACGAATGCGACACACAATAAACAGATCTTGGTAGCTAGAGCACTCGTTGAGGCTGGTGGAAAGATTCCTATTCGCATAGCCAATCTCAGCGAAAATCGAGTTACGTTGCAGAAAGGGGAACAGATTGGCTTCTTTCAGCCTGCATTACGAGTTGTTCGTTGTGAAGAAAAGGACAACAAGAGTTACCAGGAAGGAGAAGGTAAAAATAACCCGGAATTGGAAAATTATTTTCTGGAAGAATGGCAACACTTATCAGAAGATCAGAGGAAAGCAGCCACTGCTTTTATTCGAAAGGAACAAGACATTTTTGCAATAGGGGACAAGATTACGGGAAGAACTAATTTGGTACAGCATCGAATTAATACGGGATCAGTACAACCTATTCGTCAGCCCCCGAGAAGACTCCCCTTTGCGAAACAGGAAGAAGTGGCTCGAATGATCGAAAAAATGAAAGAAGATGGCGTCATTGAAGATTCGTCAAGTCCCTGGTCTTCACCAGTTGTACTAGTAACAAAGAAAGATGGGTCAACTCGTTTCTGCGTTGACTATAGACGGCTCAACGAAGTAACGAAGAAAGATAGTTACCCACTTCCACGCATCGACGATACACTGAGCATGTTAGCTGGTTCCCAATGGTTTTCTACTTTAGACTTGAAGAGTGGGTATTGGCAGGTTGGAATTCACCCTGAGGATAAGGAGAAAACTGCCTTCTCGACTGGAACTGGGCTCTACCAGTTTAATGTTATGCCTTTTGGACTTTGTAATGCGCCAGCTACGTTCGAGCGGCTAATGGAACTTGTCCTTCGAGGGTTGACTTGGAGAACTTGCCTTGTGTACCTTGATGATGTGATGGTTATTGGGAAAACTTTCGAAGAACATCAAAGTAACCTGCAAGAAATTTTCAGCCGATTGCGAAACGCTCGTCTTCAACTTAACCCTAAAAAGTGTTGCCTTTTCCAAAGAAAAGTCAAGTTTTTGGGACACGTTGTTTCATCGAATGGGATACAAACTGACCCTGAGAAGACTGCAGCCGTACGGGAATGGCCCCGACCTAATGATAAGCACCAACTACGAAGCTTTTTGGGTCTTTGCACCTACTATCGCCGTTTTGTCAAAGGATTCGCCGATATTGCCAAATCTCTTCATAAACTGACCGAAAAGAAGACGCCTTTTATTTGGGACAAAGAGTGTGAATCGGCCTTCAAAACATTAAAAGTTACACTCTGTACGGGACCAATACTTGCTTACCCAAGGGCAAAAGGTCAGTTTATTTTAGATACGGACGCCAGTAATAATGGAGTTGGCGCAGTATTAACTCAAGTACAGGATGGCGAAGAGAGGGTTATCGAATATTATAGTAAGGTTCTTTCTAAACCTGAAAGGAATTACTGTGTCACCCGAAGAGAACTGTTGGCTATCGTGAACGCGGTAAGCCATTTCCACAAATATTTATACGGCCAACATTTTACAATAAGGACAGATCATGCCGCTTTAAAGTGGCTGTTAAATTTGAAGAATGCTGAAGGTCAAACAGCGAGATGGATTGAGAGACTTCAGCAGTATGATTTTGAAATCAAGCATCGCTCGGGAAGGTCTCATCAAAATGCAGACGCCTTGTCCAGAAGACCGTGCAGAGCCGACTGCAAACATTGTAGCCAACGAGAACAAGCTGACCACCTGTGCAACCTTAGAAGGCTAGTTTTGCAACCTACTGACGGATGGACAGCTGAAGAAATAAGAACAGAGCAACTGCAAGACGATGAGATCGGACCGATTTTACAAAGCAAGGAGAACGGAAATGTAAGACCGCAATGGCATGACATTTCAAATAAGAGTCCTGCTCTGAAGGTGTTGTGGGCACAATGGGACTCCCTGAAAGTCGAAAATGGGCTGCTCAAAAGGGCTTGGGAAAGCGCGGATGGAAAGACGGTAACAATGCAGCTAGTCCTACCGAAGAGTCGTGTAAAGGAAGTCTTAAGGGAAATCCATGATGGAAGATCTGGAGCTCACTTCGGCGTCAACAAAACCTTGGGGAAGGTTCGCGAACGCTTTTATTGGGTCAATAGCCGAGAAGATGTCGCTAATTGGTGCCGGAAATGTACAACATGTGCTGCGAGTAAAGGCCCGAAAACTCGTAGCCGGGGAGCCATGAAGCAATACAACGTTGGGGCTCCGTTTGAGAGGATTGCGTTTGATATTGCGGGTCCATTTCCAGTCACCGACTCGGGCAACAAATACATTATGGTTGTTGCCGACTATTTCAGTAAATGGCCTGAGGCATACGCGTTACCAAACCAAGAAGCTATTACTGTGTCTCGTGCTTTGGTGGATAATTGGATTTCTCGTTATGGGCTTCCCATGGAAATGCATTCGGACCAAGGGCGAAACTTTGAGTCAGGGGTTTTCCAAGGAATTTGTGATCTCTTGGGTATTCGGAAAACCAGGACTACACCGCTGCATCCTCAGTCCGACGGAATGGTCGAGCGCTTTAACAGCACCATGGAAGAGCACCTATCGAAAGTTGTAGAGGCCCATCAAAGAGATTGGGATCGCCATTTACCGTTGTTTTTGTTGGCTTACAGAGCGGCGATCCATGAAACTACAAATCAAACTCCAGCCAAGATTTTGTTTGGACGGGAACTCCGCTTGCCTTGTGACCTTGTGTTTGGGACACCCACTCAAGAACCCAAGGAAGTTAGAAGCTATGTAGAAGAGCTTCAAGAGACGATGTCCCATATCCACGACTTGGCTCGAGACCGAATTGAGATTGCCAGTGACAGGATGAAGACGCGGTACGATTTGAGGGCGAATTCGGTAGAGTTTCAAGAGGGAGATTTGGTCTGGCTATTTAACCCTCAACGGAAGAAAGGGCGATGTCCGAAGCTTCAGCCGAAATGGGAAGGCCCTTATACCGTACTGACCCGACTTAACGACGTGGTGTATAGAATCCAAAAGAACCCCAGGGCTAAGATGAAGGTAGTGCATTTAGACCGTTTAGCCCCCTATGCGGGTTCAAATGACGATGAATGATTGTTCGAGACGAACAATTCTTAAGAGGGGGGTAGTGTGACGCGAACGACTCAATTCTAAGAAGCGGTGAATCAGAGTATCGAGTATTGTGTTGTGGACCGCTCACTTCTAGGAACTGAATAGAACTTCGAGTATTATTTACGTTTTGAATGGGTTTATTTATTCTTGTTTACGTCGGCATTGTTTGTCGCTATTGTGATTGAATTCCAATCATCTTGCCGAATTGAAATAATTCAGGAGAAACGCGAGAAAATACTCGAAAGTTCTGGAAAGAGTCCATACCCCTATATATATGCGAGACAGCGAGTCAGTGAGTCAGTCTGGTTTTGGGAGAGCGACATAAAGGCGAACTCCGGCGATATCCAGCGAATTTAGAAAGCGATAAATTAAAGTGTTTTGTGTTCCGTTAGTGATTTAGAATATTAGCTGTGTTAATTAGTTGTAATTAATTTGATTTGTAAATAAACTTGCCGAGAAATTATCTCCAGCTCTTTAAATCAGAAACCCACATATAATAAACGTCACAATATATAATACAACGAGGAAAATAGCAACACCACTCATAATAATAAACGTGTTGTCTTGAAAAACAGATGACCTGACAAGAAATAAATTTGTGACGATGAGTCGCGATAGAAATGAATCAGTATAGACAGCTGATAAAAACTTGACAAAAAGCTAGCATCTGTTCAGGTTAAATGTGTAAGATGGAGCCACAAATTTTTAACTTTTTAGGCAACTAATAATACACAATTTAAATCTAAAGGGCTATTAACTGTAAATAAAATACTATAAAAATTATTTGAGTCGTTGTTTGACCCTTGCCTTTCGATTATTTATTATATTATTTACGATTACAACCCTTGTAGTTGCCTATAGAAAATCTAAAAATCAGTGGTTCCATCTTATACATTTAACTTGAAGAGATGCTAGCTTTTTGACAAGTTTTCAATTTTGATCAGCTGTCCATACTGATTCATTTCTATACCGTAGTCTAAGCATTACTTTTCTAAGTGTCTACATATTTTTTTTACAAACTTCTCTACTATTTAATATTTGTTCATAAATATATGTACAGTTAAAATGTGTTTTTATGATGTGGTGACGAGGATAAAAAATGTTTCGTTTAATTATTTACGTTTTTAATGTATAAATTACAGTTTTATCGAACGTATATTTTGAGTAAGCTATCGTATTAAATTTTAACAAAAAATTATTTGATAAAATTCAAATTATTTGCTTGTGTCTGAAATTATGGCCAGATTTTTACTAGATATTTTTAGCTTAAAATTATTTGAAAAACTAACAAAATGTGGAATTAGTAAAACCTATATATGTGCAGTTTTGAATATTTACCGGAACTTCAACAGTTTGGTTAAATTAGGTAACACAATTTTAGAACCTTTTCGGATTACAAAGGGTCTTAGACAAAGTTGTTCTTTATCACCTACACTTTTTAAAATATACATTCAAGAAGCACTATATTTGTGGAAAGAACGAATTAAGAGAATAGGGATAAAAATTGAAACCAATTTCTGACAACGCTGATAATTGCCGACGACCAGGTAATTATAACAAGTGATGAAAGTGATATGGATTTTATGTTCAGAAAATTGATAGAAGAATACAACAGATAGGAATTAAATATAAATTTAACGAAAACTGAATATCTAACAATAGGAGATGAGGAAATAGACTTCGAAATACAAATAAACAAAACAATTAAAAAGTGCAACAATTTTCAATATTTTGGCAGTATAATATCAAAAGAAAAAACAACAAAAAAAGACATAAATAACAGAGTAATACAAGCCCGGAAAAGCATTCGAATTTTTAACTCATTATTATGGTTGAAACAAATTAAATCAAACACAAAGATAAAATTGTACAAAACGATATATTATTATATATTATTATATAATTTTAACGTATAGTTCAAAATGTTGGCTGCTTTCTAAAAAAAAAATCAAAACGATAGAAATGGTCTACTTAAGGAGATTATGCAAAATATCAAGACAAGAACACATTCCAAATAAAGAAATTAGATGACACACAAAAAGGGTATACACGACTATAAATCATATAGAAGAACGACAATTAGTATGGTATGAACAAGTAATGAGAATGCCTAAAAACCGATGGCCAAAAAAACTGATAAAATATACGCCCCCCAAACCAAAGAAGAAAAGGTAGACTCACGATATCCTGGATACAAGAAATTAAAAAAAATCAAAATAATCAAGCTACAAATAAAAAAGATGTAACAGACATAAAAAAATGGCCAACGAAATGTGGGAGGCGGCGAAAGTTCTAGTAATTTTTAAAAAACCCAGAATTTTTTGGCATAATAGTATATTTTTTACAAGTTTTACATAATAATTTAAGCTTTGCTTGTAACCACGTTTTAGAAAAATTTTATCCGGTCCTTTTTTGCACTAAGCCAATGACAAAATGTTTTAGCAGAATATCAGCAATATTTATTATTAAATTATGTGATTTAATTTATCTGTTTTATTATGTTTGTTTTTTTATTATTAACAATTTAGTTTCTTATATTTTATTTATTTTACACCTATCAACAATATTTTTATTTACTGCAAGAAACAAACAAATAAAGAAAAACTATTACGTCTTTTAGCTATATCTTGAAAATATAATTTAGAGCAAAATTTTAGGTTTTTTGGCAGTAAATATGGCCACGTTAGGTCATTGCATTTGCTTTAATTTTATCACCGACTACTTATTACAAAATCCTCACTGGATCAGTTTGAGTTAAACCTTGAAACAGATTATAGAAAAGAATATCCTTCACACAGAGAGAAATAGTTTGGGGTTAAGTCGCCTGTGATCCCATCTTGGAATGAGATAATATAGTGGTTACAACTCGGGTTACAGTTAGTGGTATTGGTGTGTAATTAGTCCTGATTGTAGTTCGGTTATTTAACCAACAGTAGACGTGTCTCATTTATTGAAGGAAAGCACAAATAGCTAACAGCTAAAAGAACCAACAGCAATTTTTGTTAACGTATAGTTTATTTTTCTGTGAGTAGTTAAGTACTATAGGTTTTTTAATTGTAAAACCACCGACATTACAATTTATCTCAATAACAACACCTAGCAACATTATTCAGTAGATTAGGTAAGTTGATTGGTTATTCCACACTTTGGTGACAGGAAAAATTACATTTTGTCATAAAGATAGTATTCGGTGTAGGTTTTAATTAGGTTTTCTTTGTAAAAACTCTTTTCAATATTGCGGATAAGTGTATGTTCATATCGTTTTATTACTTAACTCTAGAGTAGTTTTAAATAATATAAAATATGAAAAAATCATCAGCAAGGTTATTAGTTCAAATAAGTTTATACATAGAACTGAAGTAGAAGAATACTACTGCACATTTGTAACTTTACTGTTTCTAAAACAAAAATCAATGTATCCAAACTTAGGACAGAAACCAAATTGGTCTTAAAAGAAGGTTACACCTAATTCCACGAATTACGACTGTTTACAGGGTTAGACTTAAGTTTTTCATATCGACAAAGTTTACCTTGCAAATCTAAAATATTGATAGATAAAATAGTGAAATAAAAGAAACATGTTCAAATACGTTAAAAATTTTTTTTTTATTTTAATGGCATTAAGTCCAGTACAAAAATTACCATTTAAAAATGGTAGAACGAGTAGTACGGACCGTCCTGCTAGAAGGACGTTGTATGTTGTACCACTAACAGTTTTGGTATGTTTTCGGAGCTTCATAATCGTTTCCCATTGCCCATTCTCTACTTCTCTGCTTTATTCTTATACCTACAATCTCCTTCCACTTGTAGTTCGTAGTGGGAATATCGAAGAGCAGAAACAACTGCTATATAAGACGAAACTTTTTGTGATTTGAGCTAGTTTTGTTCCTGGCTGAGAATGATAAGTTTGTTGTAAAAAAATTACACTGCATAGATTGACAAACTGGTTGCATTAACTATTAAATTAGGTATTAACAAAATATAATTTGCATATTTTCTGAATAACAATAGTCGAGTTTGTCGATATTAATGAACACTCTGTATGACGAGCGATTAGGATGTTTTGTGCTTGGTCCTATTGATTAAAGTGGGGTTCTTAAGGGTCGGAACTTGTCCATCCTTTTCAGTGTAGTTGAATAGTCCCATAAAATGTGTGCAAGGGCTGGTTCTATAAGTTCCACCTGTGCGTGACGAACTCGTTGTGCCATCAATTTTGATCTAGACTTTACATTAAATAAATTGCGGCGTCTGCAAGAACGATAGTTGAGTGAAAATGTTGGCTTTGCAAACTGTGTGGTCGTGTCAGATCACAGTGAGGGTTCCGTTCTGACAAAGCGATAGATTAGTAAACACTTCGTATGTGGTCTTGGGTGTGGATTCTGGTATTATATTGTTTTTCTTGTTTGCTTTTAACTATTTCGACGTTGATTAAACGTTAACACACAATGAGTGCTTGTTTAATTAAGTTTGAGGCTTTTGTAGTTGATATGATGTTTCCGGTTAATCGAGCTGATTTTCTTATTTGTATTGAGGCGGTGTTTAATAATCTCCTGAGGTAATAGATATTGATTGGTGTTAAACAAGGAAATTATTTATGAATAGCTAATATTTTCCTAAATTAACTTAGATGTTTTATTCCAACAATGTTGGCTTTCTCGACAATCGATAATATCCGCAGAACAACCACTAAATTCCTGTTACACCTGCAATCGACTTTTTTCAATTTGAGTTTTAATTATCGGTCGTCCTTTCTACCTAACATCATTCCATTGTCAAAGGCTCAAAGTGGAGCAAACAATGGCGATATTTCAGAGTTTTGGGCTGGTATTGGCTCGTATGTTGCTACATTTAGATGTAGATCGAGATAGCAACGACCTCCTAATCGTTCGAAGGACATGTAAGGCCTGCTATTACCTTATCTGATAGATTAGAGCACATTGAATAGTTTCTCCTGTTTCCGTCTCTCTTGCCTGAAGGGAGCTTTGCTGATTGATGGGCTGTTTCACCCCCCGTGACATAATCATGATGACACTTGACAATGCAAGGGACGCGAATTAATGACGTCGCCTGTTTCGGTCTTTATCAAGCTCTTCGGTCACATGAAGACCGCCAAAGAATTTGTTTCATGTCACAAATACGCACGCAATAAGAATACACTTAATTTTGTGACAAGGTGTACAAATTGGGTTTTTTTCCAGAGTTAATTGCGTGATATATCGGCTCTATTTCGAGGCAATTAAATATTTATCGAGGGTAGATGTTTTGTTTTGTTTTGCGAGAATGGCTGCAAGCTGAAATAGATTACAAGTTGGACGGTTTTTTTACGTTAAATATGTAGGTGTAAGGATAAGAAAAAAAGTTATAACAAAGAGCAAACAAAAGCGGTGAAGTCAATGCCGGGAAAGCTCAAGGGATTTTTACCTTAGCATACAAGAAATGTAAATCTTGAGGGATAAGAGAAACATTTTCAGATTTGGACTTTGAGGGAATTAACTTGTAAGTGCTGTTTATTAGAATTTTTGTATTTAAGTAACATTCAATGCTGTTTTCTGGATGATGGACAGGGTTACGCAAATGCATAAATGCATGTTTTTAATTAATAGATATATTAAAAAAAACAAACGTATTTTTACCTGTTAGGGCATATATTTCCATACATTTTCATTGTTCTCTAAAACAATCAAAAATTAAAAAAAAAAAAAATGTGTTTGGTTATTTTCCAGGTAATAAAAGATAAAGGTCGTGAATGAGATTAGGTACAACTAAACAAATCTGACCTTTCCGCTTAGATTAGTATTTTAATTTATTAAAAAGATATTTCTCTAACAATAAATCAAACCATATACTGTTGTTTATTATCATAAATTCAACTTTCTCTCGATTATTTTCAGAAATTTGACCCATACTACATACTTGCATTTTCTTAATCTCAAAGTAACTTGCGTTTAGTCAAAATTCTTATTCTTTTAAAAGTTTGTGGCTTTTTCAAGTTCGAGATAATTTTTTTTTTGGTGGCTTTGTTGTACTTGGAAAAAACAAAATCAAATGGTTTATTTTCTTTGCTACATAAAATTACACAGATTATAAAATTTAGAAGGTCGTAAGATTTTTTCTGTCTAAAAAATATAATTTATTTTTAAAAAATACTAAAAATGTGTAAGACATTTATTTAATCTATTAGATAAAGTAGTGTACTGTTTTTTTCAAAAATGTTTTAATCTAACGAGTAGCCCAAATAATTCGTTATCCAGTTACCTTTGCTAGTAAAAACGTATGGCTTGGATAAATTAAATAAAATATCTAATTAGGAATAAAACAATACTAACACTTTAAGGCATTAAATAAAATATAAATATACCAAAAATTTAGCTAAAAAATAAATAACAAATTAAAAAAACCTAATCTGACATTTTTGAAGTTAACTTAATTCAAAATGGCATTTTTTTATTTGTTAAAAATCCATTTTGACAAGTAACTTGCGAACTTTATGACGAAAAATTTGGGACACTCATTAGTTCATTAGCAAAAAATATTTAAACTTGTTTTAGACAAAATTAATTCTAATTTTAGAAATAAATAACATACTTCACCCTATTGTTTTTTTTTCTTTTTCACAAAGTACCGGTTTCGGTCTGTAAGCAGCCTTATTCAGTTCTCAAATACAGATTTTGTTTTTTACACTGCCTGTCTGAATAAATCTGTCCAAAACGTTTCTTATATGGGCCAATAATGATGCTTCTTGAATTTGTACATCAGGATATTGTTAAAAAAAATTTTTTACAAGCTAACATTGAATAGATCCACGGACCATTTTTAAAAATTTTGTTTCGATAATATGACATCATAATGAAAATATTCTATTCCACAGTGTACCACATTACTAATTTTTTTAAATTTTTTTTTATTTAATTGAAAGTAAATTTTTGTCAATTACATATCGAAAAGAAGCGAAAAACTAGTAAAGTAGTTTTAAAAAACTGAGTTTATTTGTTGTAAAGCTAAAAACGTTCAAAATTGCTACGAATCGTCGAATATCTCAAAAAAATGCGTTGAATTCAGAAGTGAAAGATGAAAGACAGTAATGACAGATTTGACATTAATGACAACTGCTAAAATAGTGCGCCCTTTATTTGAATAAAGCGGCAAATTAATAAAGTCACAGCCAACTACGTCCTTATAATCATTCATAATAACGGTGTATTATTTGAAGTACTTTTGTTATGCATGTTTTTATATAACTATGCGTTAGAATAAAATAATATACTAATTTATCTATTGTTCAAAATTAATATTTAAATATTTGGCGGCATATTTAGTGGCATATAATAGCTACTTTTACAGTATATTGGCAGCATATAATACCTATTTTTGCTGCATATTTGGCCAGCCCTAGTGATGGGTTAGTGTGGCACCGAAAATATAATCTTACTAGCCGAATGGCTTATGAATAAAACTCGTCTGATTTGAATACATAATTTTCAATTATGGAACGACGGTAGCACCGTCTTTTCACTTTACTCCGACACTGTATGTTTATTCATTTCCCGAAATAAACCGCTGTTACGCCAACCTCTTCTTCACGCCATTCAAGGTGAAAATTTAGGTAGATTTCCCACCTATTTATTACTTATAACATCTATGAAAAATTCTAAGAAAGCTCTTGCCAGATGAATAATGTAATGACAGGATCTGGTAGGATTATTTTAAATTATGCATCTTGCTGACAAGATTTAATAAGAAAAGTTCAACACTAATGATAAATTATTAGACAGGCGTACAATTGGCTGCGTCTGTCTATACAGTAGAATGTTAAATAAATTTTTGTATTTTCCTATGAAATCCAATCGACTTTTTATCGGAAGGCATCGGATTTAGATAAACCCGTCATAAATAAACATTTTAAAGTGGATGTAATAACATTTTCCTTTATCGGATTACAACGACGCTGTCGGCTTTTAGATTTCGTCCACTAGGATTCTCACTCGAAAAAATCTTACCTTTTTCTATTTAAAAATTTCAAATTAGTTTGATACACGCAAGAAGAATAAACCGAAATTAGTTTCATGTCACAAGCATAGCGTGAATCATTTATTTGCATTAGTAAAGTTTACAGACCTAATTAGATGAGACATTGAATGAATAAAACTTACACTACTTGTAATATTTCATCTAGAAATTAAAAATTAAAACAAGTCGTGACCAGAACAAGGATTTCCCAAATAATTCAGCAAGTTGTAAGAGAAACACAATAAACAAGAACAACCTTAAAAGCATTCATTAATTATTAGCACAAACACAAGTTCTTTCTTGTTAGAGACAAATTTCGGGCGTTTTTTGAGAGAAAACTCTTTAATTAGTACACGAAATCACCTGCAAAATCTTCCGGTTTTAATTCCCGATCTAAGCTGTTTTTATACCTGTGTAAGGATCTTTTTAGTCGGACATAAAATGTAGTCGCGAGAGTTTTATTGGAATAAAAGTGCGATCAAATAGAGGCTGAGCACCCGATGGCAAAGCACATAAAAACGGGATTGTCTGCGCGGAAAGAGGGACCCTATAGACCGGAGACTACAGGCGGACATCGTAGGCAGCTGCCAGGATGTGTGATTACCTCGGCCAGGGGTTGTAAAACGTACGTCGTAAACGACCGATATCCGTGTCCGGTAGCATTCGCTTCTTTCACAAATACACGCCATTCGATAAGTTTTTATTTCATGAAACGTAATCCGACACATCTCACCTTGGAGAATCCAAGATTATGTAAATGGGGTTAATGAAGACAGCCAGACTTGATTAAAAATAATTGCGCAGGAACGCTAAATACCGCCAGGGGAAAATGGGAAAAGAGATTTAAATGGCGAGTTTTGGCAATTTGTTGACCAAGAAATGTGTTTAAATCTGAATATATGTTTTGCTTATCTATCACTTTAATTTTACTCTTATTTACTTATAGTTTATATTTTTAAAATACGTTATTATTTGTGGCAGAAATAAATCTATAAAAAGCAATTGACAGCATAAAAATGGAAGAATTTAGAAAGTTATGAAGACATATAAATATAGAGAAGAAGCTACCTATAATGATGACTAAACGTCAAGTACAAAAATTGACACAGCCTAATACCGAAAGAAGAAATTTTTTTACTGACTCTGGCGGTGGAAATTTTCCATCCACATACACGAGAGCAGAAAAATGAAAATGTTGTGTGGGTAGAAAAGAAAGCAACACAATCTTTTGCAACAACCAAAAGATTTAAAAAGACTGAAGTACTCAGCCTCTAGCTTGTGTGATGAATGAAATAAAAAACCAGTGAACAGAAAAAGGAGAAAATCCCTGAGAGTATACAGAAATCTCAGACCAGTACGTAGGTACATTATAGAGGTTGATGTTCACTGATGACCTGTTATTAATTGGCACTGGTAAAAATAAATAAGCTGACGAACTATTTTTCAAATGTTGTTTTCAACTACATTATTTGTTACTTCTTTAAAAATGAAGTGAGCCGTATTTTCTTCATTTCTAAATAGTTTTGTATTAACCGAGAAAACAAATTTAAAATTTTAGCATTTTCTTCTCTGGTTATACCTGCCCTTATCATAAAAAAATATGGGTCAAATATTTTTTAAGTACTTTGCAATGACATTTTTTTCTCAAAACAGTTTATGAGCATATTACAAAATAATACATATAATAGAAACACTGATCTAGCCTAAAACTCCAATACAAAACAAAAAATAACGACAAGCAAAATGAAAATACTACAATGAAATGTGATTGTGGTTGAGTTGCCAGATCCGTTATGTTAGAAGTAGATCTAACATAATTTGTACACATCTTACTAATAAAAAGCTGTGATAAGCAGATAAAAAAGAACAAAAAGCAAAAACAAAAAAAAGACAAAAAAAAATTATTTTTACCCTTTGGTAGAAGATTTAAACTAAGTATTTATATATGCTTCTGTATTATATAAAATGGTAATGTTTTTCTACAACAGATACTACTTGCATCCATAAAGTTACCTACTACCACAAATTGTAACATTGTTGTTTCACAACGGTTTTTAACAAGTACCTCAAAAATTAAATAATTTAATACTATCATCTTATCACTCGATGCCTTGACAATTGATCGTTAAAACTTTGTGTATTTTTGTTTATTTAGTGTTTGTCTTACGTTAATTATTTTCTTATTTTTTTCTTTCATGCTGTTCTTTTTTTTGTCTGCTTTTTTTAAAATTTTTGTTTTTGTTTTCTTTAACATCTTTTTTGAAAGATTATCATCTGATATTGATATTAGACACACATGTTTCAACAATCTAAGTTACAATCTAATTTTTTTATCGCATTTATTCCAGATTTTTTTTTCTTTGCTAAGGTTCATGTTTTACTAATGTATGTTATGATTGTTGATCTAAACACTTTTTTTGGTAGCTTTTTTTCCTAGAAAGTTTGTATATTTTGTATAGTAAATATACTTTCAGTTTTTCTCACTTTTCCTTATTTGTTTTTTTATTAGCGTTTAAATACTTGAATAGTTATTTACACAATATGTGCAGGAATATATATTTTGCATATGAGTGCGACAGTTTTTACACGAGTGCGCTTTGCGTACGAGTGAAGAATGTCGCCCAAATTAAGCAAAACTGTTTCCGCATGTCTCTTGTATATTATTTTTTGCACAGATCTTCCGCAAGGCCGAAAAACAGTAATATTATAGTATTTTACAGTACAAGTTTGTTAGGGTAGCCTTTACGGCCAAGCCAGAAAATTTGTGAGACGAGCTCCAAAACCGAGTCGAATAAACTGGCAAGGCAGTAAAGGCCCTAACGGACGTGTATTGTACAATATTTTTTGTAATACCTCTATAATTAATTAATAATTCTAGAATTGCTTTAAGGATTGTTTGTTAATAAGTAAACAACCTCTGTTGTCAAGATGTAAAAAGCCCCTTAACAGTCGAGGTGCCTTTTACATCTTGACAAAAGATCGTGGTCGTTAAGAGGTTATTTACTTAGTAACAAGCAATCTTTAAAGCAACCTTTAACAACTAGGTATTACAAAAAAATTTATCATTAATTTATCAAAAAAAATCAAGTGCATTAAAGTCGATAATGTAGGTAACTAATCCACTGTCAAAATATGAAATTTAAATGTCTTACAAAATTTCTCACAGATGGCGCTGCTTAAACCTAAACTTTAAATGCAATTTTGTGAATGCATTTCTTTTTCTTTATCTGAATAAAAATGGTAAATTACATTGTTTTATTATAAATTTGGGCTCTAATACGATAATCTAATTTTAAACCGTTTTTTAAACGAGAAAACTCCCTGTGCTTCTTGCAGGCACTAGTGCGGTAAAAACGAAGAATGATTGTAAAATTGACGGTCCCGATTGTTCGCTCAGTGCGTAATCACTTAATTTTTACTAGAGTACTGCAAAAATATTGTACGTTATCTTATCCTTTCTAGAACAGTTTTCCCTTTTACATTATTATTTAGGCACTGATGAGAAGACATAGGTATTAAAAGCGCATTGCCACTATTGTGTAAAATGTTGTTTGATTAAATTTGTGGGTATGACTTGAATATTAATTCTTTCATCATTGTTTGTATTTCTTTTAGTCTAAATTTATTTTTAATAAACATTTTTTTTTGTTTTTCTGCGTCTCTCTCACAGCTTCTTTTTCTTGATCTCCACTCATAATGGCGACTAAATCTGAGAGTAAGTGATTTTGTCTTACTTATAGTTCGTGCCTAATTGTACATTTTTTCTTTTTGTTTTTCAATATTTACTGTTGTAGCAAAGAGTGTGCTAATATGCATTATTGTCTAACACCTTGTTTGAAATTTTTCAGATTTGTCGTTATTTGTCCTTGCAATCTTAGTTTTATAGTATTTTTTCTATTACTCATTTTTCTAAAAAAAATTATTTTTTCTGACTATAAAATTTGATTAATTGTGACACTAAAATTTTTTGGTGTTCTGTTTTTCTAAAATCCAGCTATGTATTTATTTGTTGTTTTTTAATTTAAAATAAAAAATCTATGTTCTCAGTGACATGTTATAACAATGGGAAATAAAAATTGTATAAATTTTTTATTTCTATTATTTTTAAATAATTTTACAATTACTTTTTCAAGAACACATAAAAAACATTACAATTTTTTATATTTTTTTTGTATACACATTACCCTTTTAATCTTTTTGTACACCTATCATTAGAATAATGTTAAATTTTGATTTTTTAGGTATTTTTGCGTTTTTAAATGCTAATTAGATAGTTCTATAACTTTTTAATTTTTAGTTTTGTTAGGTGTTTTATTTTTTTAACACACAATAATTATTATTTAACACTACAATAAGTAACTTTATTTTTTTGCCTTATTTTATCTGCCGTTCCTTTCTTCAGACTGTCTATGTGTTTGCTACTGTCATACTATTGAGTTATTCTTTTTTTAACAAATAAATATACATTTTTAAACAAAATCAGGTACACTGTAATAAATTTGTAAATTAAAATGTAATAAAGTCGACAATTTACTGCTACAGAAGTGATAGAGTTAGTTAAATTATAAGCAACCAGAAACTCATTCGTATGTTATACACACCAATGTTTTTTAAACGTTTCATTTAGAATTCTAATGAAGAAAAAAAAGCTAATTTAAAACTGCACAAACATAATTTGAATAAAAAAAGATAACAAATTACTAGCATATCTGTTATGACACTTTTTATAAAATTGCTAATAGAGTAATTAAATTTTAATTTGCATGAAACTATTTTGAAATGCATCTAAATTAAAATTTTGCCGAATCAAATCACATTAAAGCTATTGATCGTTAAAACTTTAACTGACATTTGAGTTGATGCAATTTTCTCTATTTTACATTTTTTATTTAAAAATTTTGGCGGATGCGTCGGGATAATTTATAAACTCCGGCGGTTATTAGCATACAGTTTCTATCAAATTAAAATTAGCAAAACTTTGAGATTGCAGCAATTTCGTGTTTAGATTTTAAAGAAATTTATTGGCTGATCACTACTCATCCGGGTAATAAGCAGGAAAAGTGGTAAAAGCCAGTCGTTAAATTACTATTGATCCGATATTATGTTGTAGTGGAAGTTCGGTGTTAATGTAATTTAAATGTGTTTAGTTATGATACTGGGATTATGACAGAAGTTTCTATATTAATGGATATTAAATTATAGCAACGTCCGCAATAAAATAAAATTATCAAACAAGAGATTCTCTGATTTTATTTGTCGTAAAGTAAAATATTAATCATTCACAAAAATGGATCGGAAATAATGCTTGAAATATTGAACGCATTGATATTACATTAATTTAAAGTGAGTAGGGAAGCTGGAAAACTCCATAAAGTTTATTGAATTTTCCTCCAGTCTGAATTTTTACAACTGGTAGCTTTGCCACCAATAAAACCGGATTTCTTAACTAGTATTTTACTTGCTAATCACTACAAAACATTAATTTTGTTATCACCAGAGATCAAGAACCCGTTTATAAATTCATCATTTAAGAACTAATGAATTTTTTTAATGATCGTCATTAGGTACATTTATAGCCGTTTTACCGTACCCTAGATTGTGCTCGCAAGATACTTATCCCTTTAATCATTCCCTTACAAGACCTTGAATCTTTCATTAGATTTTTTCGCAGTTTTTGGAAGCTGTTACGACAGTAGGCGCATTATTGCTCCCAGATGCCTTCAATAATAGCTGTTGGAAATTTTTCTTAAACAAATCTACTATTGCATGTCAGAGCCTTGTACTGCATGCGGCCACTTCGTTCTCTGCATGAATACTCAATCAAGTCTCCAGCAAGATGCATTCAGAATTTATCACGATGGTTCTTTGCAGTAGTTTATATTCCAGTGCTACGACTTCATGACATGCCAGTCACCGACTAGCACTACAAAACTGGCAATGCAGCCTCTTGCTATTCATTATGTAGCACTAAATTATGGCCACGACCGTAACAGGTTGTGGCATTTTTCACCAAATTTTAGACTAATTTACAAAGCGAATTAAAGTTTGAGGTCGGTGCCAAAAGGTTGGAGGGTTTCGAACTTTTTTAAACAAGTTTCAAGAGGATTTCCACGAGGTGTATTTATTGTTGGAAATTTTAATTATTAATTAACAACGAGAGAGGCACGACATAAACATTAACAAACCTAATTTTCTATATGATGATATTTGCGTTAATTTTCATCAACGTAAAAGTAAACATTCCGTGTGATTTACATTTTGTGTTACATTAGTGTCAATTTAGAAATGTACATATTATTTTGATGACACTGCCAAAAACAAGTTGAATTTTATCTCTGTTGTGCAAAATAAAATAAGTAAAAAACAATTTACTTAATTTAAAACACCTGAAGGTATAATAATGGAAAAAAAATGTGAAAACGTGTATAAAAACCAATCTGAAATTGCAAACACAGAATTTGAGGATGAGAATACAGAGTGTTCTGCAAGCAAAAAATAATTTTCAAAGCATAAACTGATAAAAACATAAAAAATATTCTGAAAACTTTTGATGGTAAAGTTTCTAAAATCTTAATAAATCGTTTTCTAGCACAATGGGCACCTTGCTCAATATGTCGGCATTGTTCGCCAATAGCTCAATACAGAGTTCCATGATAACTGGATAGAAAGAAATGATAGTATTTTATAGCCACTGAAAAGCCCTGATTCCATAATAATAGACTTTTATCTGTAAGGTCGTTTAAAACAAATTGTGTACAGTGAAGTACTAGACAATGATGTAGAGCAATTAAAAAATAGGATACTAAATGCAGAACAGTCCTTATCAATCTTAACAATAAAACGCAGTTTCAATAAATTTAAAGCTTGCAACGAAATCTGTGCAAAAAAACAGAAGCATTATTTGAATAGAAAATTAGTAGTTTAGCTTTTTGAAAATTTTATTTTATTTTAGATCATTTGTTAAATTTATTAAATAAATCTTGAGCCCAACTTGAATATTTTCTAACAATAAAATGATAGAGGTTATGTTTAACGTCCAGTGATTTTAAATATGTAAGACTAAGAAGGTTAACGAAGAATGACCAATAAAAAAATCAGTTGTAAAATTTAGTCGACGTTTCGCTGTTCTTTACAACTTCATCAGAACTTTATTACTAAATTGTTATTTTGAGTCTAGCACAGTTAAATAGTTTGAACAATTTAATAAATTTAAACTTAAAAAATGCATCATTAAAAACCATAACAAACTACAATTAACAAGATTAAATTACATAACAAATAAGATAAGATAAAGTTCTGATGAAGCTGTAAAGAACAGCGAAACGTCGACTGAATTTTACAACTGATTCTTTTATTGTCCGTCTTCCGTTAGCCCTCTTACATAAATAAAATAATATCTTCTCGAGAAACGTTTGAGCTAAGTAAAAAGTAATTTGTGTTTTCGGATTTGAAAACAAGCAGGTCAAATCATCAAGAGTAAAATTTTCTGAAATATCAAAAATAAGAAATTTTTTCCTCTTTTAAAGTCGACCCAAAAACTTATTGTAAACAAAAATTTTTATTATATAATAATCACACCTTTAGTTTACATAAAAATCGTAGAATAAGTTTGGCAGTTTAATCGTTTCCATCAATTAATTTAAATTTAAAAATTGGTGGATTGCCAGATTTGGTGCATTTTCGTATTTTTTTAAGACAAACCAAAGTTCTTTTCAATTTATATGTTATATAAGTGTATTGATTAACTTGTATACACAAATACACTAGAGCATCTAAAAATAAAAATAAGAAATTAATTATAGATTATTTTATGGACAAAAACATATAAAACAGAATAAATGATGTAAAATCTAAAAGGAAAACAGAGATCAAAAGTTACCATCATTTATTAGTGTACATTTTTAAAATGTAACATTAGTTACATTTATAAATGTAACAAAAAAAATACATAAAAAAAGAAATATAGTAAAAAAATTAAAAATTGTGTGTTAAAATTCAAACCAACAAATAAATTTAATATTATAAATTTCCTCCAGTGTCTATTTTAAATATTCAAGTAAAAAGTAAGTGACTAGTAAAAAAAAGTGATTAAGTCTGTTATTAATTAATTCATCGATCTTATTTGAAGATAAGATAAACAGTTGTGGCTGGTTGATTTCTTTTTTACACAAAAACGTTAAATAGTGTAATTTATTTTCTGCAGTATTGCCAACAGACTGAACCACTTGGAGACGTAGTAGTAATAAAAAAAGCAAGACATAGCCCAGATTGTATTCTTCGCAAACTATAATTAAGAAATTAATATAATAATTGTACGACTTGTAGTTTCTGGTCTTAGCTCAACTGGAAAAGCGTCTATCTGGCAAATAAGTAATCCAATTTAAAAAAAACTTTAATTTATGACAACACGTATTTTTATGTTTTTTATGCTCTTTCGTTTTAGGTAAATTTTTGATGTTTAAAACTAATTCATAACCATTATATGTATTAAGTATTTAATCTACAAAGTAACAAATAATTTTTTTTTAATTACAACTAAAGACACTTTTTTACGTCTAGTGTGTCCCCTCTCTAATATCTTGCCAGTGCGCATCCAAGTCTCGAGACGACTACCATGTTTTATGCCCGAGCACCTTAATTATTGATGTAAGTAAATATAGCAATTAAACCACAAACAACCCCATTATTATCAGATGTTTGAGAAAACCTCAGATTAATAATAGTATTAGGCAAAATTGTTTCTAATTTTGTTAAAATGTAAAATATGTTTTAATAAATTTTTGACAATAAATGAATTACAGCAAAGTAAATTGTGGCAAAATATTTTGATATTAATTAAAATTTAATTACTTTATAACCGATTTTATTGTATTTGTAATGTTTATTTATTCAAATTTTGTTTATGCAGTTTAAAATTAGTTTTTTCCTCTTCATTAAAATTCTAAATAAAGCGTTTAAAAAAACGTAGGTGCCTGTATAACATACGGATGCGTTTCTGCTTGCTTATAATTTAGCTAATCTAAGTCAAACTCGGGTACAATCTTGCCTATCACTTCCGCTGTCATAAATCGTCGACATTATATTTTAATCTCGCAGATAGCGTACCTGGCCTTGTTTAAAAATATATATTTTTATTTGGTTTATCTACGCTTCGTGCTAATTAAGCTGGCCAGGATTTATCTGCATTGTATGCGAATTCAAAGTTAATCTTGCTTTGATTTGTGACTTCCACGATTAATTGATATGAATTGCGTTCGGATTTTAGCTGGAATTATTGCTCTAGCTGCCAGACAGTCACGGCAAAATGCTTTATTTTACAACGGCAGACGCCCATAAGCACCACTTTGACATATTTTACGACGGGCCTAATTCCGATGAAAAAGGTGAACGCCAAATGGACACTTAACTTAATCTTACAATAAAAAAAAACAGGGTGAGGTATTTTAAATAACAAGAAAATGACAAATTAGTTTGTGTAAGTTTTAATTCTTAACAGGTGTTTATTAAGAAGTGTTAAGACGTTGTACAATTAGTTTTAGAGTTTCGAATTCCCTAACAACTTCTGAATTGGCTAAACTGCCTGTGAACGTTTTTGCTCACCTGCTCTAGTTTGAAATTTGAATTGCCAGCGATTGTAATTAAAAGTTTTTTTAAAGTTGCTGCTCTCAAGCTAATTGTTTTGACACATTACTAAGTTTTAGTTAAGAATATTTTCAATGTTACAGCCACTAGTTTAATTTAAAATTTTTGGCTCGCATGTTTGAATAATAAGAAAGAACATTAATTAAAATGCGTCTCCGTTGTGAATTTATATTCAGAATCCACAGATTATTTTCCACAGATATATCATTGTCGTCGCAATACAATGACGTAACGAATGGATCCATCCGAAATACGAGCAGAAAAATTAATCTACGGCTCTGTAAAACAAAATCCATGTATTCTGTGACTGACTTATGCATACAGATCCCGATCTACAATTTACTACCTCTGCAATCAATCACTTTTATATGAAATAATTGACGGAAGCTTTGGTCAAGCGGATTGACCGACCCTCATTGTAACATTCGTAAAGGTGACAGTGCTTATTCGGCAGGACTGCCGCAGTAGTCCTGACGTTAGCACTATTACGACATTTTGATGCCACATATCAACCGACGATCAACCGTTATCTGCATACCTGGCAGCCGCAATCACTGCCGTTTCACTAAATTCCGGTGTCGTCGGCATTCCGGAGCCGGAAAAAAAACAAGTTACCGGAACTAGTCTTTTTTATTGTGGGATGTCTGAAACGAGCAAACTTGTCAGAAATTTACATAATATTCTTGTGCATTTCGGTTTGGAGCGCATTGCACCGAACTTGTTAATTGGCGAATGACGTGCAAGTCATGTTTAAACAAGAATGCAACACTGTATGTTTAGAACGGGATTATCAGTGAAACATTAAACGAACCGACATTATCTTGTCATAATGTTTTATGAATAGATTTGCGTGCAGCTCGAGAATATATTTTACTATCGTACTCCAATAATGTCTAAATTAAAGTCGCTACACATAAATTTCTACAATAACGCACCAGTACGCAATAAAATACTACGATTTTTAATCTTGCCATTCGTACATTTATTGTGAAAAATTATACCGCACCGGCTATTACTATAAATCACGTGGGGGAATAATTATAGTGAGATATGTGTGATGCTTATTCTTTATTAGCCAAAATTTACCTTAATTTACCAGCTACGTTTATTACAACGGGTGATAAATAAAAATCTAGACGAATTAAGTGCAACATTTTAGAAATATTTCTTACGGTTGAATTTCTTTATAATCAATTTTCAAATTGTTTTGATGCTGGTATTGCCACGCAAAATAGCAATTGTAATGTCCACCGAAATTTACATTAATTTACAAGCTACGTTTATTACAACGAATAATATCAAAAAATCTAGACAAAATAAGTGCAGTATTTTAGAAATAATTTTTACGGATGAATTTTTTATAATCAATTATTAAACTGTTGTGATGTTGGTATTAACACAGTAGATGGCAATGGTGATGTTCATCAAAATTTACTTTAATTTACCAGCTACGTTTATTACAACAGGCGATAAATAAAAATCTACATAAATTAGGTACATTATTTTAGAAATATTTCTTATGGTTGAATCTATTTATAGTCAATTGTCAAACTGTTTTAAAGTTGGTACTACCACAGACGATATCAATTATAATGTTTACCAAGATTTACTTTAATTTACCAGCTACGTTTACTACAACAGGTGATAAATTAAAATCTAGACGAATTAAATGCAATATTTTTGAAATATTTCTTGCGGTTGAATTTATCTTATAGGCAATTGTCAAAATGTTGTGAGGTTAGAACTACCATAGAAAATGGTAAAGACCACACTATTACGTTATTATAGTCAAAGCAAAATAAGATTGTTAAAGTGTTGTAAAAGACCCGCCATAGACAGCTTCTCTTACTTCCACTCACAGCATTCATAGAGTAGGCAGTGCGAAATCTTTTATCCTCTTCTGTTGCACGTAAAGGTAAGACAAAGCTAGACCCAATAGCTTTTGGAGAAGACACGTGTTTTCTACCAGCTGTATAAGTAACACTAGAGAATCTCAAACAGTTTGCAATTATTACAATAAGCCTAACCCTTTTTGAAAACCTATCAAGCATTTTACAGAAAACATTTTGAGAACTTCTGGGTAGGGCGTTACGGTGTTCAAGAAGCACATGGCTAAAGAAGTAGCGGACTTTTTCTTATTTGACTATCTTTAAGCAAACGTCTAACAAAAAGAGAAATAGTTATCCCTACTCAAACTATGAGCTTTCCACTTCTTTAAGAGTAAGTAAAACAAAAATATTTAGCGCGTCTTTTACAACACTTTCACAAGCTTATTTTGACCCGAGTATACTTAGTGTTATAAGTTTTATAACAAATTTAGTAACATTGTGGTTTCATCTCTAAATACTTGTAAACCATCCAGTAGAAAATTCAACAGTTTTACGTTCGCTGTCTTAGAGAAAATCAAGACTCAACCGTCAACATCAGAGTGAAAAGAACCTTATTTATATATACACTAAAAATCATAGACTGACTTAGTGTTTAATGTACGGGCTTATGAAAAAAAAAGAGTAAAAAAAAAACTTATGTATCTTACTTTCGACAAGCTTATTGTAAAAAGGTTTCACCTCTTTTATTGTTACACTGGTCAATGTTATTTAAATAGACAATACCTGTATGCTTTGAAAATTAGACAAAATTATAATTCGTTATTTTGGGACATAAAATTGACAAAGCCTAAAATTAAGAATTATGTCTCATCGATTAAATTAGATAAAATTAAGTCAACTGTCTTTTGCTTTAAAATAGTCTAATATAAGCAGAAAGATAAAATTTTTACTTCGTTTTATTGTTATTATTTTTTATTGTCGTTAGTACCAATTTCCGCAAATCAGCTAAGGATAATTAAGCCGAAATTAATATTGTAAAACTAAAATAGTGACAAATAATAATAAATTATATAGTAACTCTTTAGAATTGCTTCAAAGCATTATTTTCAACAACAATTTTTATTCAAAAACAATTTAATTTTATTTGATAGAATAAATAAAATGCCATAAAAACTTATTTTAAAATTAATTATATGTTTAAACTAAAAAATTAAAAAAAATCTGAATCTGTACCGTATTGGTTAAAAAGTCAGAATAAAGTTTTACTTTGGCAGTTCTAATGCACAGCCGCAAAATATTTTTGCTTCAAATTTTGCTTAAGTTATTTTTCTGAAAATGTTATAATAATAAATGTAAGTAATCCACATTTTATTATTTTTTTAAAAGTTGTAGTTTGGTCCTAATAAGTAATAATATTAAGCTAAGGAAAGTGTGCACCTCTAAAACATCTAATTCGTCCGCCATATTTGATGCGATTGTAACGCCTTATTCATCTTATCCTGGCAAATACCAACTTAACAAAATTTATAAAATGATCGGTTACAATTCTAAATATCGTCACACGATATGGGTAATAAGTGGCTTTAAAAATTTGATTTTGTGTTGGTAGCATTGGCTAAAAATTCGATTATTGGTTTTTAATTTATTTTTGGTTGGCGGTTTAAAATCGGCCATTTTGAAATTTCGACTGTATCATGGCAACATAAATACATTACTTAATGATTTTTCGGTAGAAAATCTAATGCCTCAAACTCAATGTGGCTGAGTAGGCTTGACTAGCGCACATTTTTATGATTGCGTAGAGTCAAAAAATCAAACCTTTCCGGCTTACTTGGCAGTTAACAGTTTTTTAACTTAAAACTGATTGATAGTAGCAGTGACAAAACAGCACTCACAGTAGAGTAAAATTTATTTTGCGTCCTACTGATTTTAGTCTATACGACGCACCAAGAAATGCTAAAAAGTAATTGGCTAATGCAGTTGTACATCTACCCTCAGCAAGTCTGCGAAACTTATCAATCCATCACTAATAATGACAATAAAGATAACGGTCAAACCCACAAGTTTAATCAAAATTCTTATACAACAATGGCAAAGCGCTTTCAGAAACTAAAGTCCTATCATTAGTGCCTGACTAACAATGTAAAAAAAACTATACAAAAAGTTAAAAAATGTTAAAGAAAATTAACAAACTCTTGTCAAAAACAAATTAAAAACATCAAAGAATAAAAGTGTAGACTAAAAATAGAATAAAACGTTATTTATAGTACACAAGTTTCTGGTTGTCTCAAAGAAAAAAATGTAAATATAGAAATTGTAGCTATTGGGAAATTTACAAACGTAAGATAAATTTTAGTTCTCTAAAAAAGTGTTTTAAAATTTGAGATTTGATTTAAATCAAAAAATATATAGCGAGTGAGGTCAAATAACGTATCTATTATTAGAGAAATAATCAAATCCTTGTGACTAAAATTCGATCAGTACATACTTCTAAAACAAACTTCAAATTAAATTTGCAAAAACGATAAAACGTTGATGTAATTTTTTAACTATAACACTGATGTTATCGTAATTTTAAAAAATCCTGTTGAGATAAATGGTAGTAATTTTATTGAAACGAACTTTACAATAGAGAGCACAAAATAGATGGTAACCATTGTTCCAATTACAACAAACTCTCGTATTTGTCATGTCAAAACTTTCTCTACCAAATGTTCCCACTACCAGTTCCAACTGGTTCTATTCAACATAATTTTAACCACAAAATTTCCTAGATTATTTGTACCGGGTCGCTATTTAAATCTATTACATTAGATTTGTTTTATTATTTGAAAACATACTCAGTGACATTAGAAGTATTACAGCCAAAAAAAATAATTTTGAAACAAATGTGGTAGACTTACATCAAGAATGAAACGATAAAATTTGCAAGAAATTTTATTTACATTAACTTGAAAAAAAAATCAATAATGTTTTTGACGACCCCGTAACTGAGTTCACTCCTGTACACACCTAGACGTTGACAAAATAAGATAGTCAATGTCTGCCTGTGGCACCTCATTCTAAGCAACTTGAATCTCATGGATTAACTGTGCTAGAGTCTGTGGAGGACAATGTAAAGAAGACAGTCTTCTCCTCATCACATCCCACGCACAATCGATGAGATTTAACTAGGGTGAAAGGAGTAGCCTCGGCAAAATATCATCGCCAGTTTCTTAAAGGAAATCCATAGTTTGACGAGCAATATGTTAACGTGCGATGTCTTGCTAGGAAAAAACATTTTGACGGTCATCTAGATGAGGCAGTAAAGTGATTTGTAAGATTCAACATAACGCACAGCTGTCATAATGCCTCGAATAAACACAAGAGTTAATTAGCTTTCATAGGCAATAGCTTTCCAAACGATTATTCCAACAATCCTATGCACATGCCTCTCAACAGCAAATCCAGTATCACGTCGCTCTCCACAATAGCGTTTTACACCCCGACGACCATTATGCAGAACTAAGAAGAACTGCGATTCGTCGCTAAATATCACATTATGGTATTCTGCCTCTTAAACCTGCCTTTTTCTGCACCAGTCCAAACGTTGACGATGGTGTTTTGCAGTTAATGGAAGCACCAAACGTAGACGGTAAGTAAAAAGTCCAAAAACACAAATGCGGCGGTATAAAGTTCGCAGACAAGTTGACCTTCTCCAAACGATTGGTCATTGAGTTGTCGCGTAGTAGCAAAACGGACTCAAAAAACTAGTTGTTTAAAGTGCTTGTTTTGACGCTCTGTGGTACGCTTCGGTTGACGTCTTAGTCTGTTTTGTGCTTCTCTACCTTCTGTCCAGGTCGGAAACACACGCATTTCCGTCATTCCAGTAAAATCAACACTGCGGGCAATTTTGCGATAAAACAAACCATCTTCCCGAAAGGCTACAATCTGTCTAAATTGCTAAGATATGGGATGTTGTTGATGTCTTTGTACTGGAAGCATTTTGTTACCCTTAAAACAAGTGATTGAAGGCAATACTTCTATTTATTAGCTGTAAAATGCCTTTTTCTTGACAAAAACTAAGAAGTTAAACTTTTTATTTGCAAGAAGTCAAACATAAACCGTTGCAATAGTTACTATAACTAGCTTTAAATTTACCCATTCTCTTGCCAAAAAATCATTTCCAAAATATAATTCCTTCTAGGTGTCATTGAGTACATATTTAAGCTTTGTGTATGAATACGGTTTTAAAAAGTTTTATCTACTTCTTCTCGTAATAAACCAATTACAAAACGTCTTAGCAGAATGATAATCTACGGCCGCTTTGTATTAATTTAAATTTAGTGCAAGATTTTAAATAATAAACAACAAATAAAATGTGTTCAATAATTGTTCTAGTCAAATCGCCTATGTATGGCAATTGTCACAAAAAACGTATGCCTCGGTTAACATTACAAAACAATGACACATGACAGCTGTCAGTCCACCGCTTTTTAACATCTTGCATACTTTTCGAGTTTCTGTGTCTTTCTCTAAATTAAAATCAGTTCTTTAACTGAGATAATGCTTGCAGAGTAAATTCTTAAACGTCTGCATACAATTACCATGATGTGCAATGTAATTTTTATCAAAAACGCAAATGCAAAAATAAGACAACATTTAGACAGTTCACAGCAAACCATATAAATTTATCACGTCAACCTACGTTCATGCTAGAAAGAGAAAAGCACAGCAAACTACGATTAGAACAATTATTGAACACATGTTATAACTATTTAGGATTATTGCACAACTCTAAAAAACATTTACTTATGGATACTTTGTATTACAAAAATCAAGTAATTTTAAATTTCTCAGAATCTTTCTATTTTTAGTTAATATATATTGTTATTTCAGATAAAATTATTGACAGTAAATATTATTGTTCTATTTTAGTATTAATTAATTAGTTAGTTCAATTTTTTTTTAAGATTACGCGTTATACAATCTAAAATCAATGCTAATTGAGAATTTGCTTTGCTTTAATCAAAACACGGCTAATTGCTAGTTATTTTTAGACAAATGCTTTTTTAAAGTAAAGTTAAATGTACAAGACGTAAGTTTTGAATTATGACAAAGTATGGTCGTCGGGAAATAGAATTTTCTCTCAATTACAGCTGAATTTCTTGTAACATCTAGTTACACCGTAAGATTAATTTTCTTTGTAATTTTATTTCCGGGATTGAGAGTAATGAAATAATTTGGGACGACTCGGGCAATGGAAACGTGCAAAATCTCAACCAAATTATCTTGTAACTTTAGAATTAAGCACAAAGTTAAATAAGAATCATAATTTCTACTAGTCGCAGGTTACGAACTGCAATTTTTAATTATACAAGTTCACGATATTTTTATTTTTAGCTGCGACTTGTAAGTTTAAAATAAAGAAAGTCGACGTTGCATCAAATTCGATTAAGAATTCCGCCTTCGAAGCAACAATGACCACCTTGGATTTGCCAAGTAGCGTCCTGTAGCAAATTAAACAATTTCCAGCTTCATTGTTATGCATTAATTCATTAACCGTTTGTCCCAGCTTTACACAAATCACTCTGTAATTTAATTTAATTGCTTGACCGAATAAAACATGTGTTGCTACAATTTAAAATAATGAATGGACCTTTTTTACTGAAATTTGGACTGCAGCTCTTTTACAATAGCTGCATGATTTTAAATCGTATTTAACTCTCAAAACAAAAACTGACCGCTTTTAATCCTCTTTTCATACAATATAAATAAATATATAGTTTAATTGATGTTTGTACTGTTTTAATACAATAATGAACGTTTGCAATTTCGAGATGAAACAATTCGATTAAACCTGCACATCGGCTTAAATACGACACAAAATAATAATTACATCCCAGCTATAATTTGTTATTATTTATGATCCGGTCGGATTTTGATAAAACCAATTCAGTGTTAGCTCAATAAAATTAGACAGAAAATTTAAAACACTTTGAAAAAATTGCAACCAAACTGAATTTTTCTTCTTAACAGATATTCTTAATATTTCGCAAATGTACCCTTAATTTAAATCATGGTTTTTAGTTTTTTAGGGAACGCAAGAAAACAAGTAATTTTTGAAAATGTATAAAAAATTGTATTTTAAGCAATTATTTATGAAAAAATTTCCCAGACTTTGTTTTGCAGAATTAATCGTTTCAAAGGTGTACTGGCTGTTTCTTTTATTGTACCAATAAAAATATATGAAGAACTTTCTCAAAACATTGTGATCTGAATTTTTGTACTTATGTTGAGACCTATTGGTGCAATATTTTCACATTACTTTATCTTTATCATATTACATTATCACTTTCTCAGCTTGCAATATGCTCTTATCTGATTAGTAGGTCACTTTGAAAAAAAATCAGGAGAAATACGCGGTTTATAATTTATTTATGCTTAATCACATACACACACTACCTAATCTGGAATGTACAAATTTTTATTGGCCATATTTCAAAAAATACAAAGTTTAACCTTTACAATCCTCAATGCGTTTTAACATTTTTGAAACAATTAATTTTACTTACCCAATGCACTAACTATGCAGATATCTATCTCTTATTAAAGTCACATTAGACATATAATTTTAGACAATTTTTATACAGCAAATTGAATATAATCTGTAAAAAGATTACATATTAGTACTGTGCGCAATGTTTCGGTTTATAATTATATATAATTCAGTTTAAATTTTTGTACGAAACAAAATCTACGGACATTTTTATTATAGAGTTTTTATAAATCCTAAGATTTTTTGATAATAAAAAATTAATAATTTTCAAGATAATTGAAAACAAACTAATTCGCTTTTTTTCCTTCTCTATAAATCCAAAACTCACGACTCAAAGCAGATCGTTCCCATCTTATGAAAATCTAACGACCACTCAAATCAAGATTTTTTTGTATCAGCTGATAGCTCTAGAAATAAGTAGCAATTGGTATTAATGCGTCAACTTTGTATTCTTCAAATAAAGTGGCTAGATTAATTTAATGTTTAAATAACTTCTGTCACCGAGTTCATAAAACTCACACTTGTTATTTATGAGGATTAAGTCGGTTAGTCCTTGAGTTAGGCAATATATAGAATTACTGACGTAACGTGACAAATTTTGAAAAATTTATTAAAAAAAGATGGTAGAAGCTAAGACAAATATATTTTGAATCAAAAGCGCTTGCGATTTGCTATAGAAATAATTTGATAAGGTCACTTTTAATGGCTAGTTATAAAATAACATGTGGCAACAAATATTACTTATTACAATAATTGGTTTTTGTAACTTAAATAGACAAAGTCCTAGATTTTAAAATACTTTCCAATTTTTTGGTGCCACATGTTTTAATTTATATATATATTTTATATAAATTTAATATATATATATATATATATATATATATATATTTACATCCCTCGCACAATGCTGCGTCCTTTCATGAAACACACGTTACTGCGTCCACCAGAAGGAGCCATATATATCGCAGTTTAAAAATAGATCCTGGTGAATATTTTAATTGCGATCTCAGATATCGGTTCCGTTTTAAAATAGACCTTATAGATCAAAAGTTTTCATTATTGGTATAATACTGCGTCCTTTCATCATCAGCATGACATTGCGTCCGTGTATATAGACTTTCATAGTGGGCACTATACTGCGTCCTCGTGTATATTTACTTTCATTTTATAACACATGTTGCGTCCGCAACGTTGCCATATTTCCAGTATTTTTTATAGTTGTCACAATAATGAAAACTAAAAATACAAATGCATTTTTGTTAGTTGAGTCAATTTTGCGTTTATCTTAAAACTTTTTCCGACTTAGACCGATTTACTTAAAACATTTTAACATTCCATAAGTTCTAGAGGTTAAAAGTAACATAAAATATCCGACTGCTATATTTTTGTGCAATTTGTTATTAACAAAATTACCATACAAGTATTTATTTCTAAAATTAAAATTTTAAAAAATATATGACGTAATTGTTTCAAAATAAGTATTACAAAGTTTTAGAAGATACTAGTCATATTTTTAAGTCAAAATTAGAAAATTAATGATATTTTAAAAATCGCACGTAATTGTATATCTACTTATTAGTTGATTGTTCTAGCAATTTATTTGATCTATAAAATTGAAAGAAAATAATTTCGGGCAAAAATCTTCTGTCCTGTTTTTTACATTAATTGATCAAAAATATCTAACAAAATCAATCTGCAAAATTTATTATTGAAAAAAATTTTAGACTTTGATTTAAACCCATTTTTATATTATGTATTAACTATTTTAGTCTAATTTATGACTTATTAAGTTGGAGTAGTAATATATCCAATAGGAACATTCTAAGAATTGAAACAGATTAATTAAAAACGAGCGACACAAAAATTCAATTAACCACTTGGTGCATTACATCAAAAAAATACACATGTACACAAAAATCGTTAACGTTAACTTATATTATATAATGGGAAAAAGTAAAAATAAAACCGTACAAAAAATCGTTAACGTTAATTCATAATCAAGTAAGTCAAAGTAAAAAAAGAAAAGATATAAAAAAATAAAGATATAAAGATATAAAAGGAAACCGTACAAGTAAACAATTTGAAACTTAAGGAAAATCTTCTTCTACATATTTGAAAATATTAACTACAATTATTTTGAGAATTTTTGCTTAATTAGAAATATCTGTTTTTGAGGTGTGGTTAAAACTTGAGTCACCCGGTATATGTATAGTCGGACTATTTTTAGCAAGAGCTTTCTAAAGCATCAAATTCATTAAAAAATTTGTTGAAATATTTTTAATAAAAATTTTCTTGATGTAAACAGAACTCTGCAATTTGTTTTTATAGAAACTACTTTTTTATGTAGCAATCAAGTCAATAATAATTATTGCGCTTTGTGCAAAATACGTAAAATTTCTAAAATTATTATTACAGCTAAAGTCAATTTTGTAGTTACTTTGGATCGTATACAATACAAATGTGTAAAATATTACGTTTTTGCAATATGGAACAACCAAAAATACACATAATAATTTTGAATTATTACTTTTTTCTTCAAATTTCTAAGATATATTTTGTTAATTGTGATGTTTAATTAAAACTGAATAAAACGACTATCCTGTTTCTTAATGCCTATAAAGCATTCAGAAAACCTGTCTTTCAATAATGCTAGTTATTTATGTTAGTGCTGGTTGTCAGAAATGTTATAATTGTTATATTATGTAAAGAACAAAGAAAAACAGAACACGAGAAGCAAGGAACAAAATGAAACTAAAAATTACGTACAACAAAAAAATTATTCGCAATGAAAATGACTCAAAATCTTGTAAACACACACTCAAAAAAAATAAAATAATTTATTTCTTTGTAATATTATCTATAGTTACAGTGTATCTAGTACTAATATCCATTTTTCTCTAAATTTTCTTTTATCAAAAATTTCATAACATCTGTTAACATCTCTCATATAATCAGTGAATAGCTTTTTTAAGTAAATTTATTTAAGTGAAGATACTGCTTTATCTTCACGCAAATTACAAAAAAAAAGAAAAATCAAGCATATAGTCTTCTATTTTTTTAACCGCATTTAAAATAAAATTACAACTTACAAATCTCAAATTATGCATTGCTTTTTAAGAAATTAGATCCTTTCAAGTTGCCTGCGATCTGTATCAATTTTTAAGAGTACCATGCATTTTGTTTTTAATAGTATATAAAATGATTCCAATTTTCATCAGTTTGCCTTTTATAGCGACATATTACAATTTACAACTGTGTAATTTATAACTTTGAATTAAACTTAAACTGTCAACTTAAATATTGTATAATAATTTAATTATTTCGTTTTTTAAATATTTTTAGTAGAAATAATTTCAATATTAAATAATTCGTGTAACTACTTATTTGTACATCTTTAGACTTAACTCTACTTTTAAGCAAAGCAAATTTAACAGTTTTTGGACAGATACACATAAACACAATATTCGACTGCTTCGAAGAAATTTTTTTTGATTTTTTAAGTAATAAGATGATTCTAACAGCAATAATTTAGAACAGTTCAGAATTATAATATTGCGCATAAACAGTAGCATTTTTGCTTTTCAAAGCTTTATTACGCATGCTCCGTTTTGTTTTTAACTAAAGTGTTGTTAAAACAAGCCTATTGTAATATTTTTTTTAAAGAAAAACAGTATTTTAGTCAAATTTTATTTTTGATAAATATTTTTAGTTGGTCTTTACAAAAATTAAATTTAGATGCGGTCAAAAACTGACCATTGTTAAAATGTTAACCTGCTCAAAGATATAATTTTTCCTAAAGTACACTACAAAAAAATTTGTACGCCACGATCAAAAAGTGTTTTATTTTTGGTCTTGTCTGCTTTCAGGCTTTGCCTCTTCTTCAGTGATTAAAATCACACTGAACTGAAAAATCTACTTTTTGGCTTTGATACACAAATAACTATATTTAATACACACTTTCCAAAATAATTACTTTGAAAAATAAAAATGTTCCGCAAAATATCGTTTCACAGCTTTATTAGTATTTAAGTGTCTACAGCAAGTTTTTACTAAATTATTTTTAATTTTTCGAAAATTTGCACAAATTGTTATTTTAGCAAAAAATATCCTATTGAGAGAAGTAAGTTTTAAAAAAAAAATTGGTAAAGATAATTTTGGAAGTAAAAGACCAAGAAAGTTGTCTCTTAAAATTAAAAAAAAGTAAAATAATCTTATTGTCTGGTAATTTACATGCCATACCTTAAAAATTAAGGGTCCAGTGTTTTAAACTTACTTGTGCTGTGAAAAAGAAGCAATAATAATATAAATGTGTATTAGGTTTAACTTCACTTATTTTGCATAAATACAACAATTTTCGACGACTTAATTGTGGTATTAAGGAAATTGGTTTACATGAAAATAAACATATCCAGACATAATTAATTATATTGATTTTTTTTCTATTTTGTAATTTGTTGATTTATTGATTAAATGTAATTTCGAAAACTTGTACTAAAAATTTTTTTATGAATCGCTACCTTTTTGTTAGAAAACAGCGAAACTACCTGGGTTACAATACAAGCATTAAGAATTTCTATAATTAAAAAATCACCAATATGTGCTGTTGTTACAATTTTTTATAAATTTTGCTTTTAATCACCTCAATAACTTTCTTATCTAAATTAATTTTTAATTAAGAAGACGTTTGTTGTCATCTAAATAATACTGTCGATCTTGTGTTTCAAAAGTTTGTGCACATAAAAATTATTGTTTTTTTGTCTTTTATTTAATACACTAACTTTTATAACAAAACTCTGATAAATTTTAATTAATATCTTAATTACAGCGCCTTCGAGATTCTAACCTCTAAAAAAATCTGTTTTTTGCAAATTTGCATAAAATTATAATTATTATAATTAAAAGCAGAAAATTATAATCATTATAATTATAAACAAAAATTTTTAATTATATTATATATCATTAACACCCTTATCACTTTTAAAAAATATTCCAATTATTGTTTCAGTCAATAAAAGTCAATTCATTAATCTCATAATTTCATAAATATTTCCAACTCCGATAGACAAACCAGTCAGTCAATTCTTTTTGCGAATCTTTAGTGCACACGCGCACTGCACACGAACAGTGTTGCCACGTGAACAGGACGCGGTAAGGTGCATATGGTGAAAACAAATATACAGAACAGACGCAACATCATCTGAATAATGAAAGAACTATATTCATCTGGTGTATATTTAAAAAATTTGCAGCGCCATCTAGGCTAAATTGAGAGAACTAAATTATTCAGTTCTTTTTCATCATATGCACCTTATGGCGTCCCTCTGAAACTTTGGTTTTATTATTTTCTCGTTATTTAGAATCGATTAGTGTGGAAAAGATTTACTGCGTCCGTATACGGACGCAGTAAGGTCGTGGACGCAGCATTGTATGTAATTTTGCAATGTACGGACGCAGTAACATGCTAAGGATAAATATATATATATATATATATATATATTATATCCAGCCATACGCATTTTATTGGTTATTTTTTCTCCTAGTATACAGTCATCTTTCAGGGTTGTGAAGTCTACAGAAGTTTGGAAGCAGCTATTAGGTTTACTTTGACCTGGATTCAACAATTTGTAGTTGTTGGATCCAGGGGATATCCTGGCGATTATAATTGCCATTATTAATTCTTAAAATTACTTTTCTTTGTGAAAATTTACTAATAAGTAGGCTCTTGTTTCCTTGACATATTTACTGTCAGTGTCGTTTTTAATAAAAAATTTCGGCAGTTATTTTTTTCAAAATTACAAGTTCTTGGTTCTTATTTAAATGGTAAAAACTTTTTAATACACTTGCTTTATTAATTGGACATTTTATTACAGTATAAATTTAAATTTTTTTATTCCTGACAACAGTAATTTTTTTTATTGAAGAGTATGAAGAAACACACCCTAAACTTCTCCAGCATATAAAAGCATAACAATATATGTCTTCCAAGCATAGAATTGGGCACTATGTAGACAGACGTAACATCACAACACGTTCTTCTAAGTTTTTTGAGATTTTCTATCACTCCGTTGAAGGCCAAATTAGATAAACTACCTTGTTTAAAGACCAACTCCAGAGTTCTTTAGAATCAATATTTCGAAATTATTAACGTCAAAAATTTCTAAAACGTATTTTTAGAAAGTCTTCGTCTTCTATAATTCTTTTTGCCGACAGCTTATATTTTATCATTTTCCTCTAAAGTAATGATACGTTGTTCAGCGAAAACAATCATGTTTTTTTGGAAAATCTTGTTCCTATGAATTCAATCCTAACTGGTTTTAATTGTTAAATCCACAAACATAAACATTATCATTTCCTGCCATTCTTTCAATTTTGCAATAAGGACCGGCCCAAATATTGTCAAAATGTAATCGTAAACTTGGTTTTAGACTGATAATAGTAGGTTGTAGCAATTTTGCTATTTGTGTTTTTATTATCCTACTTTTTCTATTCCTACTACAACCGCGTTCACTTGTTCTTTGTAACGGTCTTGTTAAGCACACTCACAAATGTAAATGCAACTCTTCCATGATTTTTTAAAAATACAATTTCACCAACTTTTGAGGCAATTTTAATCACATGCTCATCTCGGATAATTTTATAAGGTAATTTTTCAATTTCTTTCAAAGTTAAATTCAGATTTCTATATGAAATACAAAAACTGCACTAAACAAATACTTTTCAACCACAAAACAAGGCCGCTGAATAGAAATGTCTAGTTGAAGATTGGATAACTTTTCCAGGTAACTCTGCTTTACCGAGTTGATTTTGCAATCTTTTTTCATTTTGGTAACCAGTTTAAGTGCTTTTTTATCATTAGATTCTAGTTGCTTCTCCATTACTGAAAATAACCAAATAACTATTTTCTATACCTCATCTAAGGTTTTGATTGACATCTACGAAGAATAATATGGTCCCAGAAAGTTTACACCAATTTTTTGAACATTGTAAAGGGAAGTGCTTGATGAAACCTCGTTGGCATATACAAATATTGCTACTTCTTCCCATTATGCGGATCATTTCAAAAAATAGGCTAGTTTTAAAATTTGAAACTTTTGGAAGGATCTCATAAGAGAAGAAAAATTTTAAAAGATTATCATCTTGGCACCAGTAATATTGAGGTAAGTATTATCTTAACAATTGCAGATTATTGCACATTGAAATATTGCCGATTTGCTTCAATTGAATAAATTATTTGGTTAATTTAGTTTATATAGAAAATATTACATTAAACCAGTAATAATAAGACTTGTTTGGTTCACAACTAATAACAACATATTCTAATATTCAGATTTTGTTAAACAAACCGTTGTGTTTCTTTTGTGTACTTTCAACACGTTATTTCAAAATTACAATTTATAAAGTAAACATTAATGGTAGGTAAATGACGTCGTTTTTGGATAACTGAAATAAGTCTTACTAAACCCAAATAAAAACAAAATTTACATTAGATAAAGTAAAATAACCAGAAAATACTCGTGAAAGAAATCATTTTGTTACTGGAGTTAGTAATTGTTGTGACTTGGTTTTGGACCAGACGTTTTGAAAAAAATGTAGATTTGCTTTAGTACAAACAAGACACTAAATTGTAAACATTTGTGCTACTATGTCTTTAACCAAACAAGTTAAAACTTTAACTTTTAGTTGTTGTGATAAAAGCCCAGTTGCACAGATTACCAAAGGAAGAGAAGATACGGACTCAACTTCTTGTAAAGTCGATTTACCTGAAGAAGTTAATCAAACTTTAGCTAGCAATTACTATTTAACTGCTTTGTTTGGTGATGAAAGGGTCGTTGCTTAAAGAAGTATTTGCGATTCACATGAAAATGTAAATTTAACTTTGGAAAAAAAAATGAAAAATTGCTTTACAAACTTATCCGAGATGTTCATGTGTTTAAAATTTCGTCAGAAGTTGGTTATATTGCATTTTTAACAAATTATATGGAAAAGTGTATTTGCACTTGTGAATGTGCTGAACAAAACCTTAGAGAGAACAAGTAAAGGCGGTTGAATTAGAAATGGAAAAAGTGGGATAAGAAAAGAACAAATAGCAAAATTCTTACAATCTATTATTATCAGAGTGAAATCAAGCTTATGATTACACTTTGAAAATATTTGGGACGACACTTAGTGCACAATTGCAAGAATGTCAAAAAAGATGATGTTTTTGTCTTTGGACTGAACAAGTAAAACTAGTTAGGCTTGAATGAATTAGATCAAAACTTTCCAAAAAAAATTTTCAATATAAGAAAACATGATTACTTCAGCTGAACATCATATTATTGCTTTAGAAAAAAATTGTAAAACATAAGCTGTTGGTAGCAGGAAATATAATGGAAGAACAATAATATCAAACAAGTTTAAAACAGTAAATACCTACTTATTTTAAACTATTGGCGTTAACTGAGGTTTTTTAGGTAGAAAAATTTGTTTGAAATCACATTGTCGTTACATCTCTTTTGTGATAGACCTCCGTAGTCAAAACAAAAATTTGCTTTTCTAAATTTTGAGTTTTGACAACTAACACATTAAACTGACGGTATGTTAAAAATATACTTCTCTTTACACTATTCCTTTTCCTTACGCACTTGTTCTTTTTTAGTTGCTGTAAAATCCGAGAGTAAAAATTGCAAAATGCTTCATTATCATTAAGATCATGCTAAGCACCTTTAGAATGGACAAGAGGAGGTGATATTTGTTTCCAACGTAAATCTGGAGTATTAGAGAAAATCTTGCAAGGATCAACGTATAACGAAGAGAGTCTACCATGTATTGAAGGTGACGATAAAAAGGAGAAGAAAACATAAAACATCTTGTTTTAGTGTTTTGTCTTTCTCAAAATGGAGCGAAAAATTTGGTTAAACTCATCACGTTCACCTCGAACGTTTTTCTTCACGGGGAAAAAATAAATAAAAATGTTAAATAAATAAACAATTACACGTCATTATGTATTTTTTATATTCCTTAGTTTGTTCCCATATTTTGCAAAAATTTTTGGTTGTATTAAAAAGAAATTAAATTTTTTTAATTGTAAAAAACGGAAACAAACTGATTTTTTGATGTTTAATTTATTAGAGTCTAATAGGCTAATTTCAAGTTGAGGGACTACCGGTAGTATGGCAAATTTTAGTACTTTTTCGTAGCAACAACTTCGTAGACAATCCCAAATTTTATTAATTTTTTATAGAAACAAAAATACTACCCGTATTATTTCGACTTTAAATTAGCGCATTATATACTATTTTAAAGTACACAAAAAGCCCTACTGTTATACAATTAATTAACCAAAAAATTCAGCAGTGGCACCTTTTAAAAAAAAGTAGTTATCATATGTATAAATATGTATTAAATGCAGTCAAATTTATAACTGTCAGTGGTAAAAAACTACTACAGGATAACTGCAAAAAACTATCTTAATAACATCACACCCATTTTGAAAGCCATACTGGCCATACTTTATGATGAAATCTTTAGTTTGCTTTTAACAAACTGTTTTAACCTATTCTTAATGAAAGAATTTAAGATGCTAATCGTTTCTAAAAATAAAATAGTTTCAAAAATTTTGAAAAACTTAAGACTGAAAAGTTTTATTCAATGCAATTACATCAGAAAACAGATAGTTACAAATTAGTAAAAGGGTGTCTTTATTTTTATGCAAATTTTAAATATTTTGATAAAGAATCTTTATGATCATAAGAAAAACGACTAATAACAAAAAAAACTGTAAAGTAGAAAAAACAATATCAAAATGGGAAGTAGACTGGCCCGGTAGTGTTTCCACACAGATTTCTTGAACATGTTCTAAAAAAAGTACACTATTAGGATAGATTACTAGATACCATTTTTAATATCATTTAAATCAGTGATCAAAGTAAGTTGGACGTTGTATGACAGTGACATGAAACCATCAAAAATGACAAGAATAAAGTTAATCCCGTAAATGTGTAATTAAAAAAAAAACTAACACAGCAAATTATTAACACCACACATTGACCAAAAAAACATTTTGAAAAGGCGCTTCACAGATCTACCTCGAATTTTCTTGTGCATAATAGTGGCAATTGTGACGATTCACACCATCATTATTGCTAAACCTGGCTTTATCACTAAATAAAATAAAATCTAAAAAGTTTGGATCAGCAGCAATTATTAGTAGAATAAACTTTTTGGAAAATCTGTAGGTTTTAGTTCTTTATTTCTTGAACTAGTACTACATGGTAGGGGTAAAATTTATTTTTACGAAAGATTCGACAAACCGCGATGACTAGCTAATACCAATTTGTCTAGCCAGTACGGTTTTAAGTTTTAATTTTAAATGAATATCAATTAATAACTTAATATTACATTAGTTAATTATAACAGTATATGTATTTTATGTAGTACAACTGTATGCACTTTTTTTGAAATTCCTTTCGATTATTTAATTCTCAAATCAAAATTTTTTTTGTGAATATTATCTAATAGGTCCCACACCGTAATACACCTCCCATAGCGTTAAGCCTATTCTTAAAACTACCAGATTATTACGGTCAAAACTTAGCTTTAATGATTTGTAAACTTCCAAACATTTCTACCTCTCAAGTCTCAATTTATCTGGCCTCACTGGCTCTCACTTTTACCAATGCATTTTGCATTGCCGTTTTTAATTTTTTAATTTTTAATTTAGCCTTTATAACTTTTTATAAAATTGGCGAAATAATATAAATTGCTTTTTATTTGAAGAACTATCGATTGATACAAAAAATTCTCGATTTAAGTGGTCATTAGATTTCTATAAGATGACAACGACCTCCTCTAGAAAACTTTTGAAGATATATTTAGGACATTTAAATAAAGATTTCCACAAAAATTCAGTTTAGTCCAAATTTTTTCCAAGATTTGCCCTTTTTTGTCTAATTTTGCTAAACTAAAAGTTAAAGTCTAAAGTATATTTTTTCTATATTACTTGTCAATGTCAAAATTAAAACTTTTTTGTTGGTTATAGGCATTTATGATTCCTACTTAATTTAGGTCGGTTATTTGGTTTATACTAATCTTTGTATACTAAATGCAGCCATATATTCAACCAAATTCAAGTTACTAAAATTCAACCGCCAAGACTACCAAGACAGAGCCTTGGCGAGAGAATTTATTAATTGCGTCAACCTAAATCCGCCTTCTCAATATTAGTCTTATTTCTTTTTCTTGAGTTTATTATTAATACCCTGAGAGCAGAAATAGTTTTTCTCAATCAGTTGTGGGACTGATTAAAGCAAAGCCAAAATAAAATAATTCAGCACATGCTAGTTCTCACCGTACAAACAATAAAAAATAATAAATTACACCCTGTCAATGTAACAAAATGACAAAATATAGAACATCAAGTAGCAAAATCCCCTGTCAATTAAAAAATTGTACTGCCAACTGTAGAATTTGGCAGGTATTATAGAAGAAAAAAAAAAACAAAACTTTAATTTTACTGGGCTATGTATTACCAACATAAAAATGTTTACCGATACTGTGTCATAAAAGATTTAGTGGCTTAAATAAAACATTAAGCAGCCGTTACAGGCGAATTGTTTTGAATACGGAAACGTCTGAGATAAGGGCAAGTGAAAATGGTGTAGATCGTTCGATGCATGTGCGGGGGCTACTGCGGACTTGGGAGCCGCACATTTCTAGCACGTGCGCCAAATACAATTGAGGCAATATGTAAGAGGCATTAGAAACGTACGAGAGGCAGACGTGCGAACACAAATTTTCAACGAAACGTTTTATTATTTTTAGCATTGTCAAAGATTTTGTCTCAAAGCGATTTTATGAGACTGTGAAGGCCTTTATCTAATAAACTGGAGCTAATCTCCCTTCACAACCCTAATGGTAGCCGTTACGTTGAGTTTATAGGTGTAAGTCAACCGCAGTTGCTATATAAACATAAGATATGACATCAAAATTATGTATGCATATGTGGATGAATGAAACTGCTCCCTAGACACTTAATGCTAACAATAATGCACTAAAACATTTTGAATTAATCGACCAGGAACCAGGAAGAGAATAATAGTGTATAATTTTATATAATTAAAAAACAAACTAGAAACTTAATTTTGTTTCATTAAAAAAATTTGCATGAAAACTTCAAACTTGAAACCATATGGAACTGTTCCCACTCAATTATGCAATTTACTCTAATGAAACTTGAATAAAATTATTTTTTGTGTTTTAATTAATGTTCAAATGACATTTTTTTAATTGACTTTTCTAAACTTAAAATCAATTGTGTTGTATTTTCAAGATCAGTTGCGAACTGATACATCCTTACCTTATTTTATTGATTTGTATGTTTACAAAAATTTTCCGCCGCTATTTCTTCCTATTTAGCTGTTTTTTAGAGAATCTACAATTGTATATTACATAGTAAAAATAAAATTAAAAAACCTCGTCCAATTAAAATACAACTTACAGGTGAAGCCAAGGTCATACTTATGAACATATTAATTTTTCGGTTATTTCGTAATAAAATTACAGCTTTGATAGATTTTTCTCCGTTGTATAAAACCCAATAACTATTCAAATAAATATGTTGACTATAAACCGTTTTCCAAGTGTTGTTGATCCCCTCTCACTGACCACAAGCGTAGTAAAACATTTACGACAGATCGGCAAATTTATATAAACGTAACATACATGATAAGTACGTCATAGTCAGGTGACCAATAACATTACGTTTTAAAGGTGTTTAAATTTTAACGGTTTTGACTCCTCATTAAGTTCTTGATATTATAAAATATAAAGTTAAATTACTTTTTGTAACATAAACACTATTTTATTATTTAGAAACTGAAATAACTAATACTGTTTTCGCAAAAATATTAGGCAACTACAGATATTGAGATTTTAAAACTATAACAAAGAGTTATATAATTTTCACCTTTAGCTAGAAACCTCAGCGTAGCTCAACTAGCAAATTTGAAATACTTTCAGAAAAGATAGTAATACGTTGTACAAAAACTCAATTTTTAACAATAAATTATCAGATTTTACATTTTTAAAATTGCATGAATTTTCGAAAAATTATACTTGATGTTATTATCTAGGTACCACTATCTAATAAATATTTACATTAGAGAACGGTAGGTAAAATTTACACTGTAAATGTAAGCACTGTAAATTACCTATTGTATGACAACTGTATTAGATTTTTTGTCCGAAAAAATTAATAAAAGTCAATATTCATAATTATATTTTATAATAATATTTATATCTGTAGTAGTAGGAGAGATTTTATTTTATGTTGGTAACTGTACATTTTGACAGTACGAATTTTGACAAATGGCATTGTCAGAGGTCGAATATACACTCAACCGCAAAATTAACCGGACACTTGATTTTTGTCCCGTAAATTTGCGAAAACGCTCTCTACATTGATTTTATATGGCTACACATAAAAAACAACTTAAAGAAAAGATATTAAAATTTTTTGGGTTAACTCCTATCACGCAGATAACTTTTTGTACCTATTTTCTTACGCGGCTTCCAATCAGAAAGGTTTTGTTTGTTTTACACGTCTGTCAAATTTGTGTCGATAGCTGGTTCTGGTTTATTTAATTTGGCTTTTTAAAAGAGAGATTTGTTGTAGAAGCGATTCATATTGTAATGAGTCCCGAAGAAGCTGCCCAGGCTATTGCTTTACATAATGATGGACCCAGCATACGATTTATTGCAAATGTGCTTGGCTTTCCTAAAATCACGGTATCCGATGCGACACAAAGGTTCAGGACAACTGGTTCCTATTCCAAAAGACCTGGACAAAGCAGAAAACAAGTAACAAATGAAGTAGAAGACCGATATCTTCGATTACAAATGCTGCGAGAACGGACTCTTTCTACTACAGCTTTGGCCAGGAGACTGGTGGATGGTTATAGGACCATGATTTCTCCTGATACTGTTTTAAGAAGGTTGAAGGAAAACAATTTGACATCACATCCACCTGCTGCTGGCCCTAAGTTGAACGCAGAGCATCGCAGACAGCGATTGGAATTTGCGCGAAATCATATTGATTAGAATATGGACGAATGGGGCTCCGTTCTCTTTACGGATGAGTCGCGTTTCACCAGGTATTCACCTAATCGTCGTCAAAAAGTATTTATACGCCCGGAGGAACGGTATGCTCAGTGCTGCTTTGCGCCTAGAATAGCATTTGGTGGTGGAGGTGTAATGGTATGGAGAGGGATTTCTTTGGAGGCTCATACAGCTCTTGTAACGGTGCGAAGAGGTAGCATTAACGCTGACTGGTACATTAGGGAGTGTTTACAAGAGCATGTGGTTCCTTATGCGCCATTTGTAGGGGAAGAGTTTCTCTTAATACACGACAATGCGCACCTTCACACAGCCCAGATTACGCGTCAGTACCTTCACGACGTTAATGTTCAGGTGCTAAGGTAGCCACCCATGAGCCCTCACCTAAACCCCATTGAGCACATATGGGACAACCTGGGGAAAAGGATTAGGCAGAACTACGGCGAGTTTCATACAACAGTTGAGCTGGAACAGGCGTTGCTGAATGAGTGGGAGCTAATAGCCCAAGATGAAATCGCAGACTTGATTGCAAGTATGCCTCAACGAATGAGAGCTGTAATTCAAGCGCGAGGAAGAAATACTCCTCCTGAAACCATTTTTTTGCAGTTTTTTTTAATTTTGTTTTGCCGTGTTTTGTTACTTAAAATTAAATTTTTGTTTAATTTGTAAATAAATATTTATTTTTAAACATTATTAATCAAAATTATCTTGATTTCAATTTAAATGTTCATCATTGCACATTTTCAATTAAAATTATTTTGATTCAAATTTTCGTCACTGAAATTTTTCCAAAAAAATTAGTGTCCGGTTAATTTTGCGGCCGAGTGTAATAATCCTTTCGTTTTTTTCTCTTTATAATCTATTGCTTATTATTGTTTTTAAAGTGTAATAATAAGATGAATATTAAATTCATTGACTCTCATAATATTATTTACAAAAAAAATAAAAATAAATAAAAGATAAAATATGTACCAGGCTCTTGAGCATTACCATCAGTTTTTATAAGTTGATAGATAATTAAGGAAAATCTAAGAAAAAGAAAGTATTTTTTAAGTTGCACTAATTACATCAAACTTTTATTGTAACTGAGCCAGTATGTCCTCACACCTGCTTAATTAATTAATTGTAATCTTTGACTTCAAGAAAACCAGACACGTTGGCAGTTTTTGAAATAACCAAAATGTATTTCTTTGTATATACTTGCGTTAACTATTATTTATACCTGTTATTTCCACTTCTAACAAAAATAAACACCAATTATACTTGTATTTTTATCGTAGTTATTTTAATTAGTTTAAGTGAATTTGCAGTATTAAATTTGTTCAAATTGAATCTGTTGATTTACAAAACTGATAAAAGCTGACGTTTAACTGACCAGTAATGATATAATTAACGTTCACAAAGACAATTTTTTTTTCATAATCAAATGTCAAAGTGCCTTAGGTTGACAATGCCAGTTGCAAGTGCCTAAGTTGCACTAAACTGTTTGTACTAAAAATATTTTTGACAAGTGTTGAGATTCCGCACACGAGATAATTGTTTCTTTTATTCTAAGAATTAATTAAATTTCTTTACGTTAAATCATTTAAGCCTTAAAAAAATAATGTCGTCATAATAAATTTATTTTACTCGTTTGTTACCAAACAAAAAAAAAATGATGTAAAAAAGGCCGCTTTATGTAAACAACGAGGTAAACAAGCACCTTGACAGCACAACAATTAAAATTTGACGTCTTTTTTGTGATATTGTGTTGTATTTAATTTTTATATAATAACCTAATTTTTAACCCTTTTATAGAATAACTTCAATCAACATTTTTTTAGAAATTAAGTATTTTACAAATTATCATAATTTTACACAATTGTAGTTGTACAACTTGTCACATAGAGAATATTGTATTATTCAGCCGTTGGTTAAAAAAATAATTACTATTTTAAAAATATCTAATTTAAAATTAGAATACAAGTTGTATAATATCACTATGATTAGTTGTAATATGACTGTAAAATTTTAAAAAATTAAAAATATTGTTGCATGGTCGTAGCAAAAATAATGTACAAAACTAGTTAGAAATTTGACTGTCGTTTTACTCTCGTCGGAATTATTTTATTTTTCACACTTGTTTTGTAACATTCTACAGCTAGTTTTAGAAGCTGTGACATAAGAGTAGGTACAGTTAAATTCTGCTGTAAAATATGCCAGTCCGATACGGTTTAGGGATTGGTGGGTTACTTTACATTGAATGACAAAACAACTTAGACCGAAATGTAAATTGAAACTTAGACAAACACGCGAAATAAAAGATTGAGCTAGTAATCGAAACTATCACGCTATACGTGACTATAAAATGAGGAAGTAATAATATTTTCTATTTGCGTCAAGTAAGGCTTCAGTGCGCTTTATTTTTCACCTCAACTATTTAAAGTGTTGACCTCAAGTCTTATAAAGTTTCAACCTTTACTGTTTTCCCTAATGAGATAAGAGGTTTACGAGACTTACCCTAAGTTGGCTTGACATTTTGTTAAGATAATTCAATAAGTTTGAACCATATAAGAACCAATTTATTGTTAATATAGTCAGATCTTTGACATCGACACTGCTGCAGTGTAATTTTATTAAATCTGTTAACTGCATTAAAGACTCTTGGGTAATTACACTTTTGGTAGATGCGCGCAATCTATAAAGTTTAGTTATTTTCGTTTTGTGCCAATTAACTAAACAATTTCTCTTTGGCTGGAACACTTTTTCCGATTCAATTCAGATAACAGTTTTTACAAAGTTAATTTGTACGAGTCGTTCAAATCCAACTAAATATAGTTTGCTGCATTTAGTTTATCGTTCATAACAGCGTTTTAAATCCTGATAAAGTCGACTAAATGGTCAATAAATAAAACAAATCGTTCTGAATAAAACCAAAATATTTTACAAAACATTTATGTTATTCTACAACAAATAAAAATCCCATTGACAACATGCCACATAAATCCCTGCAGTATTTGGTCAAGATTTATTACAGCTCTTTCAATCTCGACACTATGCTTGTGTTAATCAATTTCGACAGCACTTGTCAGTTCTGTATTTACACTTTTTACGTAAAAATTTTCCATCAACAAACGAAGCAATTTTGTAATTTTTTTGTTAATGAAATACCTCGTGGAAATAAGGCAAAGACAAAGAAAACAACAAGAGAAGAAACGTGTTAAAGTTACCTGTGATAGTGTAATGCAATTAATTATTATTTGTAGTCTAATAAGCAATTAAACCACAAAGAGAGTCTCACGTATTAAAACAAACATCACTTGTCAGCTTTGTATTTCCACTTTTTACGTAAAAATTTAGCGAAGCAATTTATCATTAATTCGAGCAAGATTAGGTAGCAACTGTTCTTTGCATTATTCAGCAATTCACGAAACTCTAACTGACGTGTGACATTGTAGTAAATTGGGTTAGTGTCTTGGAATGGTTTTACATTAGGAGGCATCTTCGCGAAGGAAATTTTGTGTTGGCGCCTAGTTATTTTGAAAATTGCACGTGCCAGCTACATGTCGCTAATTTTAAATTGTCGCGTTGGTCAGAGTATAAAGCACGACAGAGCTATTATTGCAATCAGGTCATCTGCTGACTTGCACTAGGTAGATCGTTGCATACAAAATGTGAAACTGCCGCAATATAATTAAAATCGAGGCGCATTTTGTATTGTATTCTGTTGCCCAAACTGATTCTTATTTAGCGACGTGATCCTCCTACCAAAAGAATTTTAATTAGATTTCTGAACTGCATAAAGCAATAAGCATCTCCGTCAAAATTATCTCTCCTACTAAAATATTTTAGTTTGCATTTAAATAAAAAGTTAAATTATCACAAAACTGATTGCTATTTTTAATTGCCTAAAATAACTTGCATTTATCTTACTCCAAATAATATTTATTGTACACTTTCCTTAGTAGTAATAGTATTTTCTCTGGCGCATCTACCTAATTTGCATTCTATAGTTTTTTTTAAATTTTAATCAAACTAAAACAAAAATTATGTCTTATACTACGTTTAAATACCTTTAATGCAAAAAATTTAACAAAAATTTTGTTTGTTTAGTGTAATTTTTGTACTACTATTTTGTCCCGGCGCATCCACCAAATTTATATTTTACTTTTTATGTTTGAGTAAAACTTCAACTAAAGAAAAAAAATTGTTAAAAAGTTATAAAATCTAACACAAATTATTTTGTCTATTGGCGAGTGCAATTTCTAAGTAATTAGCTTAAACCGGCGCATCCACCAAATGTGTAATTTATAATTTTTAGTCTTAACTAAATAATTAAATTTTAATAAAAGTAAAAAGAACTTTGTTTTACAGGTTCTATACTGTCTAAAATTCTGTTTGTTAGTGTAATTTTTTTACCAATGAATTGTTTTGTACCAATAAAACTGTTCACAAAATTTGTTATTTCTAGTTGATTTTTTTAATTTGCAGATAAAATTAGAGATCAAAGTAAAAAAAAATATTTTATAATAAGCTTATATTTTCTTAACTGACAGAAAGTTTAATACAAATCATGTCCGATAATCAATGTAATTTTTGTACTAAGTGTTCCCGGCGCATTCACCAAACTCATACACGGCGTGTTTCTGCTAACTCGAAGAAATACAATAATAAATAAATAAACGCGTGCTTGAGAAAACACTGAGACACGTAGATTAGTATTTTAGTTGCACATTTTTACTATTAAAACTTTGTATACAAGGTGTTCTATGTGGCACTGGCCAATACCAACTTTCTTATTTTAAACATAACACCCTGTATATTATTTAATTTTTTAATTCTTTAAAAAATTCTAGACATATTTTATGTACAATGTCCTATACCTATCTTCAACTGATATTAAGTGCTTTTAAATTTATGGCAAAAATTAACAATAACAAAAAAAAATGGTTTAATTACAGAAATTCGCTCAATATTAATTCCCATATAAGTCTTAATAATGATAAAGTAAGCAAAAACCATTTCAGCGTTTTTCTTTAATAAAATAAAATAAAATAATAACAATTACTTTAGTTTACTTTTGCACAAAACAATTGATAAATTGTTGTCTGTCTCCATGACAGTACTTGCCAGTTTGTTTGAATTTTGTAAACTGATATCAAAAAAATGACTTATTTAACAGAAATCCATAAAATAACAATTCGACAAATAATTGGTGATGGAAATAACACACGGACACAAATGAAAGTTTTTCGTTTATTTCATAAAAAATTTTCAAAATTGCAGCCACTATCCCAAGGAACAATTAGTAAAATAAAAAAGCAGTTTTGCAAACTTGGACAAGTAAGGCCAAAAAACAGCTACCATTGCAGTAAGTGATCATACTAAATTAGATATTTTGCTTAAGTATGGAGAAAGTCTACATACTTCTATTCGAAAAGTGGCCTTAATGTTTGATGTTAGCTATTCATCAATCATTCAAACACTAAAAAAAATGCATCCTTATAAAATGATACCAATACAAAAACTCATAGAAGACGATTTTGATGGTAAAGTGATAATGTGATCCAGTCAGAACATGTTTTGTTTTATGATGAGTGCACTTTTACCCTTCACAGTCATATTAATCGTCAACATTGCCGCTATTGGTCTAAGAAAAATTCTCACTGGATGAGAGAAGAACACACGAAATACCCTGAAAAGGTTAATGCTTGAGTAGGAATTGTTGGAGATCATATCATAGGTCTGTTTAGCACTGCTCGAAAATTAGGTCGTGTCAACTCTAACAAACCTATATCCTGATTAAGCAAACCTACAAGTTCTAGCAAATATTACATGATTTCAGCAAAATGGAGCACCACCCCATTACTAAATCAATGTCCACCAATACCTTAACTAAATATTTCCAAATCGGTAAATAGAGAAGCGAGGATCGATAGAATAGCCAGCACGATTCCCTGACCTGGACACATTAGACTTCTTCTTATGAGGATCTGTCAAAAGTACAAAATACGAAACCAAATCTCTCGACTTAACTGATTTAAGAAAATAAATAATGCTTGCAATTAGATCGGTAACGCCTGAAATATTAAGTAACGCTAGAAGAAATGTCTATTTAAGATTAGGATGTTGCCAAGACGTTCGCAGCAAGCATTTTAAATATCTTGTACTTTGACATTAATATTTTCTTTTGTTTTTTTACATTATCAAGAACACAAACGGTATTACTAATTAGTTTTTCAATTAAAGGTAAGTAGAGGACATTGTGTCTAGAATTTTTGAAAAAGTCCAAAAATTGAGTAATATATAGAGTGTTGCATTTAAAATAAAAAAGTTGGTATTAGCCAGTAGATGGCACGCCCTGTATACAAAGTTTTTTGTAGAAAAAAATGCGCAACTAAAAATACTAATTGACGTGTCCGAGTGATTTCTCAAACACGCGTTCATTCATTTATTAATAAATTTATTCCAGTTGCCTGAAACACACCGTATTTTTTTTATATTTTGTAGGTGAAAATTTAAACAAAGTAAAGAAAACGTTGTTTTATGTTCTATTTATATACTTTTAATGCCTAAACGTTGAACACAAATTTTGTCTACAGTAACTAATCCAATTTTTGTCCTCGTGGTTTCTCCCAGCACAGTCGCTACATTAGTATTTGTATGCATTTAAATAAGTTATTGTAATTACAAAATTGTTTTATTGCTAATTTAAATTGACTAAAATAACTACCATTTATTTTACAAAAAATAACAATTGTTTTTACAAATAGTTTAGTAGTAGTAGTAACAGTAGTAGTAGTTTTCCCGGCGCATCCGCCAAATTTGTATATTCTTGAATTATTAAAATTGCTTTCGTGTTAATATTGTTTTGTTGTTTTAAGATTTGCATGGTGTTGTATAAGCACGAATTACACTGAAGCAATATATCAAATCTGTCTAGTTAATATTTCAATTTATTAAACATAACAGATAATGAATCGTTACCGGTGTTGAATTTGTATGAAGTGAATCGACGAGAATTAATAGCGAATAGCACTTAGATGCAATTTGCGTTTGCCAAAAACTAATTACATTACTCTCATGATTAAAAGTTTCTCAATTGTATACCCCTACGTCTCACAGACATCAATATAAACTTCACCCTAAAATTAAAAACGCATCAGCTTTATATTCCGCCCCTGTCAATATTCCGAAATCGGTATTCTTGTTGAAAAACTGTATTATTCAGTGTAAATCATAGTGATTTAAAGACGATTTTGGCAAATACCCGTCTTCGCACGTTTCACCGCAGCATCTCCAGTTTCAATTTCGTATGTTTTATACAAAACACGTTACAGTTTGTCGAAATCTGGTCGTGGTATTAATTATTATGACACGTGGCACTCTCGTAGTTTTGGTAGATTTTGGGACTCCTCTTCACCCCTATAGAACACTTCCGTTCGCACAGCTGCTTCGTCAAGTTCGCTAACGTAATGAAGATTACCCGCCTCCGGGGACCATCTTCGAACTGGAAGTTAGATAATCACCGCTCACGCTGCTTTTATCGCAATACACCATATTCTCATCGCATGCTGATCAAGTCTGGCGATGATTTAAAAGCTTTATCAAAAAATTATTTTTACAAAAAATAAAACACATAATTCAATATAATGTAATTCCAATTTCGTGCATAGTGCTATAATATAAAGTGTGAATAGGCAGTAATGACTCATAAATTTTAAAGTGTTATTATTAAATATTAATATTGCAATATGTTCAATTAATTTCAAGCGCTAATTGTACTTATATATTATTTATAGCTACCTGTAATTAATTGAAATTTAAAAAATGCAAATATTTAATTTGTGTACATATAAAACAAATATAGAGCTCACCCATAACAGGTGTTAACGTCATTAGAAAAATACAATTTTTTCAAAATTCAAAAAATTTTCTTTTAAATGTTATTTGTGCAATCCATCTGACAAAATGTGAAAGGTATTACTATTAATTTAAAACTGTCAGGTACAAAATTATTTAATTATTCCTTTAATACCATAAATTAGAATACCAACTTAATTCACTCCCATTATATCTACATTTTTACAAAATAAAGTTAAAGGTTTAAAAGCTTAGAATTTATTTCACAAAAAACCAATTTAATTATTAAGTAATTTATTTGCAAAATAAGCAAAATTTAACTTTTAAAACCACCACTGGAACACTGACACAATAATAAAACTTTTTTGTACGTACAAATCTCCAAAGTAAGCACAAAATGTCAGAAAAGCTCTACAGTACGTTGTAGAAAACTGTTAATAAAGCCCGAAAAAATTATTTTAAAAAATTTTTGGCTCTCATTTTCTAAAAAAACAAAAAAAATATTTTAATAATTTGGCAACATCGTTGGCCAGTGGTTATAACGTCAAGTCGAGCGAAAACTTTATCGAAGGTTTAGTAACAATTGAATACTTTTAAATATTAAATCTAGCACTTAGTATGCAATTTTTTAAATCTATTTGCCATAACATTATCTGCAAATTGCAAGATTTCGAAAAAACAAAGAAGTTAAATTCCCAGCTTTACCTCTTAATATCTAGAATAATGTGTAAATGGGATTTTTTTACTATTTTTTCGAAACTCTGTTAACATTGCCCTACAACGTGCTGTATAGCTTTTTTGTCATTTTTTACTCATCCTGTAGAGACTAGTAATGTTTGATGTTTTAATGGATATAAAAACCCCACATGAGTGTTTTAATAAGTTTCTTAAATATGCAAATTATAAAAACTTTTTAAGATACCTTCTTGTCAAAGTTGAAAACATCGAAAACAATTGAGTGCCCAAACTTTCTATAAAAAAAATTATAGAAATAGTACATCAAAAAAATTCTTAAAATTTTTGTTAAGGCACCAAATTAAGTATTGAAAATAAATGCCTACAATGATCTAAAGAACTTCTTTTTGTAACAACTGTTTATTTAAAAAAGTTGTCAAGTGTGCTATGAAATTTTGATAAAAAAAATGTAGCGAAGAAGGGATGTCGGAACTTGATACACAGCATCACAGTGCGCGCGCAGTCGCGATTTGTCGTCGTAACCACAATATAGAAATGAATCAGTATGGACAACTGATAAAAACTTATCAAAAGCTGGCATCCCTTCACGTAAAATGTGTAAGATGAAGTCATTGATTTTTAGATTTTTAGGCAACTAATAATACACAATTTTAATCTAAAGGGCTATAACTGTAAATAATATAATAAATTATCAAAATAGAAAAATAAAACAACGATTAAAATAATTTTTATAGTATTTTATTTACAGTTATAGCCCTTTAGATTTAAATTGTGTATTATTAGTTGCCTAAAAATCTAAAAATTAGTGGCTCCATCTTACACATTTTACGTGAAGGGATTCTAGCTTTTGACAAATTTTTATCAGCTGTCCATAATGATTTATTTCTATACTGTGTTGTAACTGACAGTACGGCAGCCAAATTAAATTAAGACATACCTCAAAATGTTTTTGTTTATTCATTGCACACTTGACAACTTTTTTAAATAAACACTTGTTACTTTATATTTTATAATTTGCGATTTTACTTATTGTCTCTATTTTTTTGGGTAAAAAAAGTAAAATTTTGGGTTTTATAAGCTACCTATATCGTAAACGGCATGACGGTTCAAGCATTGATTAAAAACTGGGTCGTTAATTCGTATGTCAAAAAATGTATCTAAAACAATACAAAATATAATAAACAAAATGATCAAAAATTACAGAATATGGTTCAAGCCCAAATTAACAAAATAGCATATTAAAGAACGCGTTTTGTGAAGTTTGTTTTGTGATACAAACTCAAGTTTTTGAAACGAGAGCAAAGCGAGAGTTTTATAAAAAAGAATGTCTACAATGTCTTAAGAGGGCTCTGAATCTAGCAGATTATTAGTTTTTTTTACGTCGTTATCATTTAAAAGATTTTGAAACGGTTTTTAGGGATAAATTTATATAAACATATTCTTTGGTGCAACTAAACTTTCCAAGCTATTAATTAATTAATAATTTTATATATTGTATCATTTTAGAGATAATAAGCTTTACAATATCTGCATTTTGTTTTATTTAAACGTTTTGATCGTTAGCTAGAGAAAAACAAAAACTACAAAAAATTATATAATTTAAATTGTAACATTATTTAGTTTTTTAGAAATTAAGTATAATAATATTAATAGAATTAAATAAATTTCTAAAAATAATTTAATTCTACTCTTAATCTGAACGATTTTCTACATCGTTATTCACTCAAATTTCTGCGGGTACTGAGCCGCCTTTAGAAAAAAAAATTATACATTTTTTTTATAATTTACATTTTTTAGCTATTTTTTTATATTTTTAATGTAAAGAAAATAAAATTATTTTGCATTATATAATAACCTTTTATAGTGCTGAGTGTTGTAATGGCTAGTAAAGCACTCAAATAAGTGTTATAACGGGTTTCTCATAAAGCTAATTACAAAAATGTTATTTAATATTTAGTAAAAATAAAAAAACAACAAAATATAGTGTCCTACTAAATTTATAAAAATGCAAAAACTTGTCTTCGTAGATTAAAATTGCAACTGTGGAATAATGTGCTAAAACTCTAATGCTTATGAGAGTAAAAGCTACTTCTATTCCTACTTTAATAATAAAATTAATAAAATAATTGACAAAATAAAAACAAAAGTTAAGATTCAAGAAAATTTAAGGCATTTTTGTAAATTATAGCTTTCGACAAAAATCAAAACTGAGTAACTGCTCTGGAAAAATGTTGGATTCGGTTTTTTAACCTTAGCAAAACGTACTATATTTCAGTAAAATACTAATTCTAGGTTTAAACCTTGGTAAAAATCTCTTTGATAAAAATATTAATTAGTAAAAAACGCGAAAGTTAATAATGATTTTACTTTTTGTTTAAAAAAAAGGCTTAAGATTACGCTGCGTATATTTAGCAACGACGTGGTCTGACGAAAAACGACTAAAACTTTCCGTAAGTAACACCTCGAAATATGTTCAAAAGTATTTTTGAAGATGTTTCAAATACGATATCGGTAATTATCTTTGATATCTTAGATAATTACGGATAGCGATAATTATACAGTGTGTAAAAGCCAAATGGAATAAATCCATTATTTCAGTTACTGTACATATTTATAAAAAATCTTGAAACACGTCAAATTTAAATTATAAATTGACATTTTTCAACGTAAAAAAGCGATTTGAAACTATAATCGCGGACCATTTAGTGCTAAAAATTTTGAATTAACAATGCTGTGATAGTGTGATTGCAGTAATATTTATATAAAAAAATTTAATTTAATTAAGTATTCGTATTTAAAATAAATTATATAAATAATAATTTAAATAGTAATTGAGAATTCTAATAAAAGCTATTAGTTTTCGTGTTTATTGTTTTTCTTATTACGTCAATCCACTGAATTTTAGCCGCGAGTATACTATTCTAATTTTAACTCAGTCAGAGTTGTAATGCTTAATTAGCATTATTTGATACGAGTACTTAAAAGTCAATAGACGGCTTTGACGCTTGGCTGAAACATACTGAATTTTTTACTAATGATTTACTTTTTGTAAGAAATAAAACGTTGAAGTAATCCGTTGTAAAAAATGTTAAAAGGGATGACCGCTGCTTTTATTTGGTTTGTAAAGCCAGTTGTGTGCCTGAAAACATGTTGTTTAACATCCGTTTCTCCCTCAAAGATAAATATTTTCATAAGAATAAAACTGAAAGCATTATACGAAATTTTGTATTTATTGTACAATCAAAAAGCTCTTTTGAGTAGTCAAACCACATTTTTAGAAATATCTGTCCCTATCCAAAAACAACAGTCTTAGATTTGCATACGACGGATGAACTTGCAATGAATAAACAAGTTATTTCCTTTGAAACGAACATGAACAAATAAAAGCAAGCATCTATGAATCTTTAATAGTCTTTTTCTTTCATCCCACTGACTAAATATTGTTTTATCTGTTATATTTACACAATGCCTGATACACTCACATTCTGACAAAAGATGCGTTAACCGAAAACAAACCAATTGTTGGTTGCTCCACCACTCTCTTTGTTAATTAGTTCTAGTGGAAGGTTTTTAAAGAACAAGTCTCACTCTCATAAAAGACGAAATGTATTTTTAAGCAGCTTTTTAATGATCTAATCTACAAATTATATCATCATTTTATATTCGCAAAGTTGGGGGAACTTCCGAGGGTTTGCATAAACGTCTTCTTTATATCCTGGGGAGAATATTTTCAGATACACTTACAAAATTACACTTTTGTCATATTTAGATTTAATCAATAGAAGTAACACAATTTTAGATACATTAAAGCAGATTGAAATTGGGACATAGAGAGAACCTGGAATATTTGATTTGAATTAACGAATTTATATCAAGACTTATTAGAAATTTATTCGGATCGTATTGATCAAAACGGAATAGTGTGTCTTTTTAATTAACATTTGTTGGTGGATAATTTACAAAATAAACATTTACAATAGAAATATTGGAGAAAAAACCTAATAGAATTGAACGTTGGTGATTCTGGAGCAAAAATGAAGCTCAGAAAGGTATTTATGATTCGGTAGAACGTGGAAAATGACGTGAATGGGGCTCCGGAACCTCGATAACGACCTATACATAATTATAAATTGGAGAGTAGTACAATAATGAAAGGACGTCGGCACGAAAAATAATAGAAAAAGTCTGAACGAGGTTGAAAAGAAGAGGATCAAACATAAAAACAGATAATTATGACATCAGCGGTGTTGATTAGAAACGTGAGAATGGCCGTAGAAAAAATTGGGAAAATAGTAGCGATTAAAAAAATCTGTTGTTTTAAGGTCGGAGCTTGTTTGTGACGGTTCATTATGCGTTTCCGCAGACAATTTAATATAGGCAAGTAAAGGGGTAGAGGTAGATTAGAGGTACTTAAAGTTTCATGGAAAAGATGACGAAGTGTAGAAAGATGGCGCTTTTAATGGGCCCTTCCGCCGTCTCGATGTAAACATCTGAATAATAGATTATCACAAAACGACGCCCTCTGAAAAGTAATTATAAATGTCCGTGCTAATCACGAACCCCTCATTTGTTGTTTTGTTTTATGTGGTCGCTCTTATCTCATGCTTCTCATAAATTATTCATTCACGCCACTGAGAAACATTTCGAATGAATTATTTTATTTTTCACGGTGAAAGAGGGGAAAAATTCAAAACTTCATTTCGACGTTTCAATTATTCAGATATGCGATGCTTCTTCAAAAGACGGAAATGGCGACTCAAAAGCCCAAACTTGCTTTAGATCCACGTGTTTCTGTCAGACAATTAAATTTATAAAGAGATAAAACGAGTGCGGAACCGGAGGCACAACCACAATTTTTTTTTATTTTGTTTTTACTTCGATTATACTAATTGGGAATTTCAAAAGGCAAAAACCACAACAAAACACCAAATATAAACAATTATAATGATTTTAATTTATATTGTCATTTCTCATCTGTTTCCTGCTTTTTTTACATTAAATTTATTCCTGGACAAATACTATCTTTGCTTCTGAACTTCTTTGTTGTATATTCATTAAATTATTAACAAAAAACACGACAAGCACAATTAGAAAGCTCAGGCCTGTTTTGTACATTTAATAAATTTCTTAACGTTTCAGAAATTATCTCTTCAAATAATTCTTACGAGAAATTTGATGAAGAGAATTTTATGAAGCTTAGAAAGGAAGCTATTTATATCCATGTGGACAGTAACATAAATGAAAAGGCAATATATCACAAATAGAAATAATAAAAAGATTCTAAAGGCTTACTTAAAAAATCTACATTTATTTATTTATATTTTGCGTTTATAGAAATTTTTTTCAAAAACATAGTCGTGTATTGTAATAGAATTTGAGTGTCAAAAACAACACTGGGAAGCTACACAAGGTTTAAGTGTATGAAGGCAAGCGATCCATGGCTAAACTATAAACATTATTGAGACAATAAAAGATAAAAGCTAAATTGCCATCATATAAATGCAATTTTATTAGCGTTTTTGACATTTTTTATTTATTTAAACGGTTAGAATAATAATTATAAAACAACATTTTGTTTTAATAGAAACTTGTTCTAATTTTTTTTTAAACAATTTTCTCAAATGAAATGTTACTCTACCCTTTCTTTAAATACTGACATTCAAAGTTATAAATAAAAAAAAATTAAAAAATTAAAAATATCCTACACCAATTAAATCCTAGGCATTCAGTCTTGTAGTAAATAGTCTTCATGTCGTGTTTGGCTGTGTGTGTCACCTTTAGTACTTTAATTTTTTTCAAAAAATTATTCAGAGTACGGTGTAAATTCTGTTTTTTTATTGAGGGTATGTTATGTTTTGATAGTTGACACATTTGCATTTTACAAACTAAAAAACTATAAAAACATAAAAAGCAAAAGTAAGAGTAACCTACTTTTTCATAATTTGTTTTTCTAATATAAGTTTTTAAGGTCTTTCTTATTTTTTAAGAATCGTGTTTTGTAATTGTAATTTTCAGTCGCAAAATCTACTATTATGGCATCCTGCAATATAAGCCCTACTGCTGTTCCGAATGGTTTTCAAAATTATTGCCACTGGAACACTGCGTTCTAATATTGTCATTATAAACTAATTGGTGAACTCCAAGAATTCTTTCTCAACTTTAACACGCAAAATTATCTGGCACCTTTGGAAGTTGTGTGTTTTGTGATTTTCTAATCATTTTTAGTCATGTATGTTAAAGTTTACTTAATGTGTAAAATCGGTAATCTTAGTTTCTTCAGAAGAGTATGAATGCACGTTTATTTCCAGGTTGGGCCTTCCTCATCACCCTCTCATATCACTTCAAAATCAATCTTGATTACTCTTCATTAATTTGTAGGTAAAAAAATAGAAAGTACAACGGCCCAATTGGAGAATTTTATTAATACTTGTGTTCTACTTGTTCCAACTGCCAAACTAGTTTGTATTTTGAGGTTATAAGACTAAGTCGAAAAATAAGTTATTAGTTTGCATTTACACTCACATATGTTTTTTTGTAGATATGAGAGGGATGACTAGTAATTGGTAAAAACATAGGGATTGTCCACTTGCCTGGTCTAAAACAAATGACAATATTCTGAAAAACTAAGTCTCATCTCTCTAATGTTATATTGATTTCACATCTGCAAGATAATTAAATGACAACTAATTAATTATTATAATTGGTACCTGTTCGTTAAAAATTGATCGATGCTAATAAATAATGACTTCAAAATTTTTACACTTTTAACTCTGGACCTGTTGATTAAAATTAGAAATAAGCTAAGGTTTAAAATCGCCATTAAACTACCTTGGCAAAAATTGTAAAGTAGCCTTGGCTCTAATGTAGAATACTCTACTTTTATAAAATAGAGCTTCATTAAAGATAACATAAATTTTTTTTTTAACTTGTCAAAATTAAATTGTGAACCTGCATAGAATCTTGTAAGTCAATTTTGAGACAATTTCTGTTGTCCAAATAGGTCGAAATGTTGCCTACACATCTAAAAATTGTGAAACATAAGAAAGACCACTTTGAAAGAGATTCTAACCATTGTCCTGTTGATAAAACCCTATTTGACACCATTACCACTTTCCAGCAATCACGCAGATAAGCGTTTTTTGTTATACTGCTTGGAATATTAGTTTTTGATAAATTTTTCCCACGTACTTCTAAAAAATTTCTGAAACAGTTCAAAATTTTGATCTCTCGGTCTTTTTTAATAATCTTTCTCAGCATTTTTTTAAGACTTAACGTAACAATAACGTAACAACGTAACAGGGGTTATAAAGTCCCAGTTGGTTACCCACAACACTGAATAGAAATTATATTCGTTTCTATAAAAATTAAAAAAAAAATGAAGCTATGAGTGGTTGTTGTCATAGAAAAATACCAAAATTTGCGATACTACCGGTAGTGTCTCAACTTGAAATTAGCCCATAAACCTTTTTGACGATTTTAACTGTCATTATCTTTTTCAGTTTGCCTTTTTGGTATTTAAAAAATATATGAGACAAAGCATTGTCTGAATAAATATCACACATATGCATTGTTTGTTGATAGATAAATAAAAATGAGACTTAAAATCGTAAATAATAACCCTAAATAAACAACCCTAATTAGGTGATTATCACTAATTCCCATTTATGATGCTTTGAGAGCCTCTAAGGCAATGGCATTTAAACCCAATAGAGTTTATATGCTATTATCTGAACTTATTTAATATTTTCAGTTTTGAAACTATCATAAATCGATATAAGCAATAATTTTCTTAAGAGAATATCTGAGAAAAACAACAATAAATTGTACTTTTAGTACATTTAGTGACCGCATCAAATAATTTTTACTGTTGGGTTTACAACTTTTATTCTTGTTCCTTCACATTTTATTCGGTAGTGACGTCACTCAAAGTATACTGACACTATATGCCATCTTCACGCCCTCTATTGCCTGATTTTAAAATAAAACAGCACAGTGAACCGTTACAATAGAGCCCAAAGAGTTAACAGGTTATCTATATTCTTCGATTTTTTGGATTATGCAGCTAAATCGGGAAAAAGACACAATAAGTCCCACAGACTCATATTAATAATATTAACATATAATAATAACAACCTGATTGTTTAAGTACCTAGTTTTAACTACACTTCACTTTTGTATATTTTTAAAGATTAATTAAAGACTCATTTTTTTAATTTAGACAGGGTGTGAATAATTATTAGTTAATAAAAAAAAAGGAAATGATTATTATTGACAAGAACATATAATTAATAACTCCGGTCTATCATTAATTTAGTACGTTTCAATTTATTGTGTTATTGGAGTAACAATCAATAGCAAACAATAATAATTGATAGTTTGTACTAAACATGTTTACCTTTTGGCTGTTTAAATAAAACTTATTTTGGTATAGATGATTTTTGATAAAATTCTAATCCTCTATCAGCGATAAAAAACCATTTCCTGGGAATGATGTATTACATCCCCGGTTTTGAAACAATAAGTTTTAGTGTTTCGGTCGTCATTTATATTGATTAAAGTCATTTACAAGAATATAGTCCACATTTCGAGTGTGATATTATTTCTGTTAAATTTAGTAGAGCAATAATACAATGTGCTCTTTCTCGTTACATTTCTCTTTCGTCTCACATTTTCCACGTTATTAATTTATCGTTTTATATTACTTACGGCTGCACGAAAGCTTTTATTAAATATTTTTCTTGGGTGAGAAATAAAACCATTTAACACTTGCCGAATATAAACACATGAATAATAGCCCAATTGTCCTTCTTTTATTAATAATAAAATAAGTAATTTAATTGCAAGTGGATGCTAGGAATTTCGTCCGACAAAGAAACTTAGTAATTGAATTCGTTATGTTCGTTTAGCGTATTTGAGAACTCAACTCGCTATCTTGCAAAGATCCCGGACCGTTCATGAAGAGAAAACGTCTTAAAATTCAGGAATTCTCACGAATCCAATTACATTCGCGCAATGTACCGTAATTAGGACACTGCCGTACATAGAAAATAAAGTGAGCTGATCCGTAATAATTACGTATTGTGAATCTTGTACTCGCTGCTATTTCAAGTAGTAAACACAAGCATAGGGTTACTGTTAAAACCTACTCTACGAAACCTTAATGCACCCAACTTGCGCACCTTCTGCAATCTTAAGCTTATCGCTTATTGATTCAGCACCCAAACCTGAACAAACTTACAACTGATAACGTCCAACGGTCAACTCCCAATTAATTCAATTACAAAAACTTGATCCGATTTTACATTTCTTTTCCTGCTTCATAAATATTCGAACTCTCGCTATAAACTCTCTTTTATTGTCTACCTCAAAAGAAATTGGATCGAGATAATTACAGAAAAATGTTAACAGTCTTAAGAACTTGAAATTTATTTTTTTCTTTTCTTTTCTTGCATTTTATTCGAATCGAAATAACTAACATTCTGAATGGAAGCCTTATTTTTATTGCTTTGTGTACTTTATGTTCAATAACAAGACTTCAGAATATGAAATTGGTGTTTCGAATCAGATCTAAAAATATCTAGTTGTTGTGTGAATAGTGTCAAAATAGTGTCAAAAAATGAAGTTCCACGAACCGCCAATTCTCGAAGAACTCGAAATTAACCCAAAAGATATCGGGCAAAAAATAATGATAATCCTCAACCCTTTCGGTCATTTGGACGACTCACACCATTTAACTAAAAATCCGGATTTGGCAGGTCCTATCTTTTTTTACTTCCTTCTTTCGACATGCTCGTTTCTTTCGGGAAACCAGTCGCACTTTGGTTTTATCTACGGAATTGCCTTTGTGTCATCCATGATGATGTTTTGCTTCCTGACTGCGTTATCATCAACAAATATTTACGAAGTGAAGACAGTTGGATGTATTTTGGGCTACAGCGTTGTGCCAATTGTCGCATTATCGGCATTTGGAATAATTTACCCTTTGAGAAGCATAGTTGGTGTTACTTTGGCAACTTTGGCAGTGATTTGGTCGAGTCTGGCTGCTTCGAGACTGTTTGTTGCTGTCTCAGGAAGGAAGGAAGAGCAGCCGCTGATTGCCTACCCTTGTGCAGTGCTGGCGGCGATTTATGTACTTCTTGTTATTTATTAATCACAAATAAAGTATGTATTGAGTAAATGATCTTTGATTTAATAATGAATATTTAAATAGTAGATCAATATTTTGTCAAGGATACAAGTAGTCACGATTCCTATTTTTAGTCTCGTCATGTTTTCTTGTGAAGTTTCTTCATGCACATAATAAATGCAGTGCTAATAAAATAAGATCCTTTATAGTGGTGCGAGTTTCATGTATTCCGTTTTTCGGGTAAAAGCATAAAAGCGACATACAAGCTTTCTATTATTATAGCGAATTTCCGGTCTACAATTTGAATACATTTCCTGCGGCTTTTACGTAATACATCGTACATAAATCCACTTAGCTGGAGTCACAAGACATATTAAACTCGACTGTGGTGTTTCATAATCATTAATAATTAACAACAAGTAATTAATTGTTTTGTGTATTTCAGAAAAAACTTCTATGCCTTGTTAGAATGAAACAAGAAAACAAATTTTGCACTTAATGGCTAAAGAGAGTACTTGGCGTGGCAATAATCCTGGGATCCTTTTAGGACTGGCAATGTACGAAACATCAAGGCTGTTTCTGCATGAGAGTAAAATTCCTGCGATGTCAGTATACATAACTGTAATCGTAAATCTGCGCACCTAGTTATAAATCTGCTCATTTTCCTCTGCATTTTGTTTGCATTCACTAGATGAAAAGGGTGTACAAGTCAACATCATATAATTTAGTGCTTCAAATTGGGCACACACCTTATTATATTCGAGCTAATTTTGTATGTGTATGCAAAATCTTGAGTCGGAGTTTGCTTTAGGCCTTAATCCAGTAAACAACACGTACTGATGTATACCTGCCGCATAAATTGTTAAAGCGCATTCACTCTTCCATTTACAAAACTTTAACATCAATATTTTAGTTCGTAAAAATTTTACTAAGTTCGGATTTACGCCAAGCAAGATTCACTCGAATGAAAATAACCAAACTTTAGGAAAAGAGAGAAGCGAGAAACTTAATTTTAGCTCAACAAAAAAACTAAAGCAGAACAAGTAGATACAGGATTTTTATTTTTAGAAACCATATCGATTTCTAGTTAATTAAGTTCTAATCGACTTTAAATTACTGATACAATCAAATCCTTATATAAAATAGAAAATTATTGATTAGTCACAATAGACTCAAGTTTCAACGTTATTCTATTCAATGTAATAAACTTGATACAATCTGTTTCACCACATAAAAGACACCATTGAATATATTTAAAGAAAATAAGTCGGACTCACTAGCGTTTTCATTAGGAAAACTGTTATTTTGGCGATAACGAGAGCTTTGATAAGTATCAGCAAACTAAAGTTAGTGTAAGTTGTTATTTCCTTTATATACAGGCTGTTTAGAAACTACTCGACACAATTCAACTGTTACTTTAGTTTAGATGAGTATTGTTGTAAAATTTTGTGTTTTTATCAAAAACAAGCAAAAAAAAACAATTGCCAATAGTGTCGTTAGGTTGGTAATATAGCATTTAGAGATTTTACTGACGAAAGTTGTATATCATATAGAGCTCTAACTTTGAAATTTAAACCTATTAATTATTTTCTACTATATAATTATTAGACTCACCCATTCAAAATGTTCCACCAATAAGCACTCTCATACTGTAAACAATTATTGTTAACCACAATTTCTAATTTTTTTGTAGAGCTTTGACGCACATTGGTGGATAATTATTGATATCTGATGCTAGATACGTTCCTTTCTATTTCAGAAAAAAATATTGTGATTTCCTCTGGGCATTAGCAAAAATTGCAGATTTTGTTTAACAAAACCTTGCATTGCTATTTTGTACACTGCGGTGCAGACCTAATCTCATATACCGTTTATTTCTGCATCGTCCAAAAATAACTTTTCTTGACAAAAGAAAACCGAAGCTATCACGATAATATTGCCCAATGTGTCGTTTTGTAGTCTAAAAATCAATAAACAAACGTTAAATAAAGCACGTTATGAATCAAAGGGTAACACGAGCAACATCCATTTAACCTCATTTTTATATACAGGATGATTTTTAATTCGCTCTCGCTCCCGCCCGAGGTTGCAAAACTAGACAACACGTTATACAAGATAAGCAATTTTGGAAAAACTACAATTAATCCATATGAACTGACTCTGAAAGCATTGTCAAAGGTATTGTCAAAAATGTTAAAATTAATTGACAACCCTCTATACCTTAATTTTAAAAATTAAATGTTAAAAAAAGCAAAGTATAATGTGTTGCCTATTTTTGGAGTTTCGAGCAGGAGAAAATAAAAAATCACTCTGTATTTTATGTAAAATTATGTAAGTATTATTTTAATTTAGTCAGGAAAATATTAGAATAAAAAGGTTCTACAGATAAACGCTGCCTGAAATAACAAAGAAAAACTTTTAACATCAAATATTTTTTGTAAAAGCAAAAAATTCATCAAAGAGTTTGACAAAGACATAGAGCTTAAAAGTTGTGATAAAAGTTGAGAAATCAGTTGTACTAAACTTAAAGAGTTTGAACAAGATATACAACCTAAAATAAGATGTTTGAAATCAGTTGTCACCACTGTTTAAAATAGAAATAAATATTTTGGACATAAAATACTTTTTTACAACAAACAATTTATCAAAGAATTTAACGAAGATATAGAGGTTAAAGATAGTAATAGAAGTTTAAAAAACAGTTGTACTGAACCTAAAAAGTTTAAACAAGACACCTACACAATCTAAAATTAGATGTTTAGAATCAGAATCAGTTCAGAATCAGAATCAGTGGTAAAATCAGTTGACACCACTCTTTAAAATAATAGAAAAGGATCTTTTAAACATCAAATATTTTTCAGCAAAGACAAAGAATTCATCGAAGAGTTTGACGAGGATAAAAAAGTTGCAAGTGGTGATAAAAGTTTAGAAATCAATTAACGAAAAACTTAAAATAACGAAAAAAGATCTTCACATCAAATATTTTTCAGTAATGGCAAAGAATTCATCAAAACGTTTGACGAAAATATAGGGGTTTGCAAGTGGGAATAAGAGTTTAGAAATCAGTTGTACCAAACTTTGCGAGTTTGAACAAGATATACAACCTAAAATTAAGTATTTGGAATAAGTTGGCACCTACCGAAACTTAATAAAAATAACAATTTTTAGAGTATAATCAAGTTTAGTGTTAACATGTAATGTATGTACCATATGATCAAATAATTGTATCCTCTAGGAGGCTATGACTTTGTTTCTTTCCATACAGTTTCCAGAAAAATGTTTTCCAGAATAAAATATTTCACAACCTTCAAGAGAATAAATTTTTTTAATAATATCGTACATTTGTGTTTAAATAACAGAAATATTTGTTTGTGTAAATTTTGAAATAAAAATCTACTTCTTTTAAGTAATTTATAGTTAAGTCATAGTTATTCACTAATATATAAAGTAAGATCGAAATGTAACTAAATCAGAGCAGGCTGTGCCAGCGTAACTGTAACATTAATACTCACATTAATACTCACTACCACGGCTTGTTCTGATTCAGTTACATTTCGATCTCAGGTTAGCATAAACGATTGTTGACAAGTTAGTGCTCAAAAATGACTTTATGGATTTAAAAACTAATACCACCGAAAGTTAAAAAAATAAACATTGGTGTTCTACACAAGATTTCAAAATATTTTGGTAAGAGAACAAAAGTCGCAAGTAAAAAGATTAAAAAATTGTTAAACTTTAACCGTGATAGCTAACGACCAAAGTAAATTTTAGGTTGTTAAACGTTAAGGCATAACGCTTTTTGATGTTTATTATAACGTTATTTTTAAAGCTAATTCTTATTTTTTTTGAGTAGTTTGTACCGAGTTAGCTTATTTAACAGGTGGGAAAAGGTAGAACAGCTACTTGCGCAGCTTGATGCTAAGCGCCATCTCACGTATATTAGTGATACGTGGCACAAATTGATACGTCTTGTTGGTGGGTAAAATTGTGGTTTGAGTATTTTTGTAACAATTGTAAAGTAAATAATCGTAATAACACTTAATGATATATACGTTAATCAATCCTGATAATTTTAATTAAGAATATCCTTAATGTCGAAGGATGAAGAAGACTTATCAGTCACAACCTGAACTCCTAAAATTACATAATAATAAACGGTCGATAAGCATGTAACTGATTTTGTCGATTATAAACTTCGACTGTCGCCTCAGTTTATAAATTTTAGCCGGGTCTATTATTTGCTCTAGGTATATCGGCTAGGTCTCCTGTGCAACTCTTGCACCCCTAATTGTTACAGCACTGGTTAAAGTAACATTTATTTAAGAAAATACTAGACAACTAATTTTAATTGTTTCGTTAGTAATTAGGTTTAATTTTGAGTTATTGTATATTTGTATTAATAAATCTAAAATGTACTTAAATTTATTTAAATTATTTTATTTAAAATCGTGTGTAATAAACGAATTTTAATTTACACCAAAAATGTTGACCGTTTGTTCTTAAACTCATAAGCAAATTTTTTACTGTAAAAACTTATTTAAATAAATTTCTGAAAAATCTTGATGTAATAGATAACTAAAATTAGTCTTAGAATCACTATAAAAAATTACCGTTTAAATGAAGATAAACTAAATCAGAGCAAGCTCCGGTCCTGTCATTTTGGTACAATTTTCTTCCGTCAAGCAAAGCGCACAGCCAACTCTAATTCAGTATAGTGTAACAAATTTTTTATGTTAACCAGTGCTATCTATTTCTAAACATCTTGTTATGATTGTCGTATTTGTCCCACGAGTATAGCCGCTGCGTACCGCAACACTAGACAAGTAAATTAGTGTCTTGTTATGACGCAAAACACATCCCATGAGCGTTCTCCTAAATTGCAATTTTGTTTTTCTAGTGCAACAGATAAAAGGTTTCGTTTAAAAAAGTTGCGATTTAAAGTTGGCCCTAACCGGAATGGGAGAGGTATTATATCGAGTTTGAGTTGAAAAACAAACTTTGTCTGGCGAAGTTCTCCACACTTCTGAATCTATTGAATTCAAGGCAGACTTCCTAACCTGGGCTAAATCGCTCTTCCGAGAGTTTATCATGAGTATTAGGTTATGTCCGGTGGGTGAAGTTATATCTGGTTATATCGTTAGTGCTCGCTTCACTGCACAGGGATCCACCTCCACCCAATCCTGATTGTTTTACCTCACGCCATTCAAGCACGATACATTTTTGCAAATATTAAGCGAGCTTGCGGAATTAAGTAAACGATTTAATTTCCTGAAATGACGTTATCTACGATCAAAAGACGAAAGTAAGGAAGTGGTCGTGGATTTAACCAAAATTTCTAATTTTTCATCTTTCGTTAAAAAGCTTTTAAACAATTTTGTCTTCGGGTAAATAAGCTGTACAGTAGAAGACATAAAAATGTAAGACAGTTAAACATAAAAAAACATTTATACTGGTATTTTTTCATACCGCACGACTATAAATTGTTTAACAACTAATATCAACAACTTTAATAAAAAAATCATTTAGCTGCTGCAATTTCTTAAATTATAAGAAAACGTCCAATTTAGTGTTCCAGTTTTCTTTATAGAATAATATAAACATTATGCTGTAATATTGTTGTTACAGGTTTTAAAAATAGGCGATAAGTCCGAAACTAATTGACAAATAAATAATTAAACCAAAAAAGAATGGTACAACTTATTTAATTTAAGATATAACCGAACCTTTTCTCCACAAGAAACTGTTTCCCAAATTTTACAATTTTGTCTTTATCACAGATTCAGTGGTGGATATCTACTTCGTGTTTAATATTAAATGAGCGACCACTTTGTACTATGCAGCACAGGTAGGAATTACACGTACCCTTCGATGTTATAGAGGAATTACATGAGTTAATAACAATCGATGAAATAATCCTATTATAATAGAGCAGATTAATTGAACTGATACGGTTTCGTTTTTATAATAAAAAATCCGAGTAACTACATGTGCGTGCTTATCATTTTCTGTAACTTAAAACAGTGTCAGGTTTCAGTTTATCAAATCAATAATTGCTAGTCTCGGGTGTTATTGCATGTAAATAATCATCTCTGTATGCATCCGAGCTACTAAACTGTCACTGTTATGCAAATTAATTAATAAAATAGTTGAGTGATTGAATGTTAATCTGACATGTGAATTATGTGCTCAAAATTTTCCAAAAAGGATAGTTTATCGGCCCTTAAAACATATTCTTGTAACCGCTTCTTGTATTCCCCTTATAAATCTGAAATAAATGAGTGTAGGTATTCCTTTTAGGTGGTAAAAGGACGAGTAGCCTGAGGAAAGGCTCCCGTAATATACCTAAGTTTAGAGGTTTTGAATTTACAAAGGACGTCTCTACCGTCTTTCAAGTAGTTTATATTAAATATGGAACGGTCAGACACTTGTGAACTTCTCGAGGTTTAATATAAATTTCTGTGGAAACCCAACAACATTCTTTAAATTAGATTTTTATTAATTGTAGGTGGAAATAATTCAATTAACTCATTTCTTTGTGGGATGCACCCACCAGTATTTGACAATATGTGTGGGATGAGCTATTAGCTGCGGATTAATTTATTTTTAACCGAAGCCCACCGTTTACACTCAGCAGTTTAAATAACCCATTAAAAATTATACAGGATGATTTACAATTTCTTTACTTCTACAAAAAAAAATAATAAGAAGAAATGCTACAATTGTACAACAAAACGTATTAAAACTTGTAGAACTATATACGCTAGACGTAATTATAAGGTAATTCACTACATGTATGTGGTCACTATATTTTGATAAAAACGAAATTATAGCAACAATTTTTTCACAAATTTATATCAGTTTCTGCTAAATATTTTTTTACATTTTAGTCAAAATTTTATTACGATACTTTCCTATTTTGCCACAATTTTAGGGCAGATTTAAATTTATTATTGTTAATATCGTGATGCTTATAAATGTTAAGAGATTAGCCACCAGTAAAAGCCATGAGAGGGTTGGTTTGTATATATTGAAGTAGCCCAATCAAACTTTTGTCAGATTAAAAAATTCAATAAAAAAGCGTTAAGTAGTAGTGAGACATAATTCATGCTAACTATGTTTGTAACTAATATGTTTGTAAAGTTAAACAAGCATTCCATTCTAACAACAAACAACTTTCTATCAGTTGGTAGTAATAACTACTAAAGAATTTTTGCCACAATAATAAAATACATTGCAATACAAATGTTTTTAGATAACAATACAATTTGTGGCAAAATAATAAGCTACAAATACTTTTTTACATCTTTGTAGCCATTTGTGTTTTTATATTTCTTCAAACATATTTTCAAATAACAATAAATTAAAAAAATATTAAGCAAAATCAGTTACAAAATGTTAAAACATTTATATTTAAAACAAGAAATACGTGCATAATTAATTTATTAAAATTCACAGAAGCTAAAAGATAAATATACATGATAACAAATATAATTATAGATACAGAGTGGCTGTAAATACAATTATTTACTCAAATCGCCAACAGACTCAATAGTCTGTTGGCAATATTGAGCTACTAATTTTAATAAAAAATAAATTTCTACCGTTTTTACTATTGTAAATAAAAGCAAGCGAAAACCTGTTTAAATATAAAATGACCACTTGCAAAAAGGCAGGTTTGCCAACAGATTCAGTCATGTACAGCCACTCTGCACATATAAAAAATTTATTAACTCTTGTAAATTTTAACAAATGCAAAATATAAACTTGGAAAAACCTATCGCCAATAAGCAATAGCCACTCAATCCTTTTAGAAATTTTGTATCTATTGCCTAGCAATATGTTTTCAAAATTTTGTTAAATTATTTTCAATTTAATTTACCTCTCTTGTGATATTAGAACGGATATTCTTCTATACAGAGTGATATAGATAAAGTAGCTAAAAACAACCAAGATTATTTATTAAATGACATTGGCAAAGCGGATGTCAAGAAACAGATAATAACTCTTATCCTTATGTTATCGTTTTTACTGTTACAATTATTTTTTATTTGTTGAGTTAAAAATTAACAATGAACTATTTTGTACCAAAATTGGATTCAATTCAGGTCTTTATAACTTTAAAAAGATGAATTTTTAACCCTCCGTCGGGCGAAATAATATATTTTCCGAGTTCGGGCGCAATGTATCTCTCAGATTTAAAAATAAAAAATATTTTGTTACAAGTAAAATATAGAAAAAATGTGTTAAAATGTGAGTAAAAAATATTACACTGTTTTATATAAAAATAGAGAAACTTTAATAATAATTATAACTCTAAGACATATTTTGAAATGTTGAAATATTTCAAATTAGAGTACCTAAACTCTAGAAGGTTATGTAGTTGAAATAAACAATAGTAGTAAAATAAGAAAAAAATTTCAGTCAGATTCTTTTCTCTCGCCTTCATATCTGTCAAATTTTGCGTTGTAATAATTTGGCAATGTATTATTGTAGCATGTTCTAAACACAAATGCACAACAATAAAATTTAAACATATAACTTTGAACAATAATTAAAACACTTAATAACACACTTTTATCATCTTAAATAATCGCTGAAAATTACCTTCCAATTAACGTTGTTTCTCGTTACGTTATAATCTACTGGCCAATGATCTATCGTTTGCTTATATAGAGCCAAATTCAGATTTGCGAATGTTTCGAAACCTACCCCCTTCCATTTTAAAATTACTTTAAATCTATTAAAGTATTTCTTACGAAAGGTTCATAAACAAAGCACACAGTCTTAAACCTTCTTGCTGCGCCCCTGGTTCCAGCTTTTTTAAGCGTCGTCTGTTAAATGATGCGATGAGCTTTTTTAATGTAATTACCGAAAAGGGTTCGTTATTTTTTAATTTTTAATTAAACAAAGCATTTTACGGATGAAAACAGTTGGTCCTAATATTAACTCATCGAATAAAGAAGTTTCTAAATGATATTACCCCACTTTTTTTAATTTGGATTAAAGTAACAATAATTAGTACCATGTAAATAATCCAATTTCATTTAATGAGGATTATTAATCTATATAAACAACCACATTAGCGTAGATTACAGCAATTTTTTTTTGTAACGAGAAATGGCACGCATCTTCAATCATCATGTCGGTCTTGACGCCTCATAATCATTTTGATCAAACACTGACTTTGTTTTTTTTTACCCTCAACCACAAATGCATAAACGATCTTAAATCACGTTTGAAATAACATATAATTTGAATAAGATTAAATATATTTTGTGAGTCAGCAACTTAGAGGGGATTCCGATCACTGTAATTATCTAAAGTGGCACTTATAAATGAAATAGCTTCAATATACATATTTTATGAAATTGTATTGATTTTTTTATTGTGGGAAAGTTTGTTGTGGAGTCTGATTTCAGTTTACCTCCGAGCAAAAAATATTGATGTTTAATATTTACATTATTTTGTTTTAGTAAATTCAACAGTTTGCTATTTTTTCAGTTCTGAAAATTGCTAAATTTTTGGTGATTGTTAAAACAAAATTTGTAAAAGCACTTTACTTGAAATAATACATTTTCATATAAAATTTAGGTGTACATTGCAACTGACATTACTGTCACATTTCCGTTGCTCTCACACGTACTGTACTGACTTCCATACATATTTTATAAACTAATCGTGCTAAATACAGCTCGTGTAATTAAAAGTAAAATGTTGGAGTGAATATTTAATGCTATTTTTTACCCGTTAGGAAATTATTTGGTGATTTTGGCTTAAAAACGAAAAAATTAAAAATCTAGGCTTCGGGCGACGTTTCGAAATGCTTTTATTTCTTCTTCAAAGCCTCAAATAATTTAATCCGTTGCTCGGTAAACGGACATATAGAACAGACTTAAATTATTTTATTCAATTTTATCAATCAAATGATCGCGGTTTTAAAATGATCGACTGTTTATCTAATCAACTATTTAACCGAAAATTTTGTTCTGTTGACATTTTTTAAATAAAAATCGCCAATGTAAAATTCGAAGCAAAATTTCAAAATTAGAAGCTTTGGGGACAAAACAGAATACATATTTCTATTACAATTTCGGTTAAATTAAACGATCAACTTGCAGATATTAAAACTCTTGCGGCCTACGTCCACTCGAGTGGTTAAAGTATGCACTCATACGTTCATTCTAACTGCTTGCATCGGGTGTTCCTTTGAAAAAGTCATCAAGTTAACTTTGATAAGTCAAATCTCTCATGTATTCTCATGAGAAATTTGACAAGTCATAGTTAACTTGATGACTTTTTTAGATGAACACTCTTTATTAAACAGAGCTGAGCAAATACAGAATGTCCCAAAATTCAAAATTAATTTTCTAACACTTACTCCAATAATTTAAAATTAATTTACTCGATTCCATTGGCTAGTCTTTCCCGAAAACACTACATTAAAAAGCTAAAACCTACATGTTTTTTTTGGATGCGCCACTCTGTATATCATTCTGCTAGTCAAAAAATTATTACGATAAATTATCATATATAATTTAATATATTTAATTAAAAACTTTTTTTAGAAGAATTTGTCTTGTACGAGACACCATATATGAATAGCAATTTTGTTTGATATACAGGGTATAACTAAAATATGTAGAGTTTTATCTGGTTATAATCCTCTTTGTAAACGATGTTAAATGTAAAAAAAATTTTCTCAAGCAGCATGTTTTTGAGATACACAATATTTGACAACAAAATTTAATGATGTTCAATGTGATTTAAATATTTATCAGATTACCATAGACTCTTGACATTTAAAATTGTGACAGATCACAATGGTTTGCAATTTAATTCAACAGAAAACAAGTCAGTATATAAGAAAGTAACTGTGAAGTAAAAAGTCTTACGCTTCCAGAGATTGTAGAACAAGCCAGAAACATCACAAAGTCTTTGTTGCCGGTAAAATCTGCTAAAACCTATAAAAAATTTACTCTCAATTCATAAATTAGAGAGACGAAAATAAGGTTAGCGTTTATATACTGGACACTGTTTCCGTCGCAGTTCTGCGACAATATTGGTTGATGCTGGTGGTGATATTATTACAACACTAAAACGCCACGGTGTGTCCACTACAGCGGCCGAAAGTTATATAGAAGAATGAGTCCAAAATAAAGTGAACACTAGGCAAAAATTTTGAATTCGATTGAATAGAATTAGACCAATAATTCATTAATAATTGCTCTATCAACATCAACAACAACATCTGTCAATATTGTTATAAGACTGCCAACAATGTTGCAGTTTAATAACTGCACTTTTCAGAATATGACAGTTCATCAAAAAGATTTATTTGTTTACTTTTTGTTAAAATTGACTTTTTGCAGTTTTGGTTTTGTTTCATTTAGTGAATTCAAGTTTAAAAAATTTTCACTCGCTAACGGTCGTGTCGTATTTTTCAATCTCGTGTATTAATAGCTATCATTAAATGGTCGTTGCATAAAATACTATTGTTTTTGTCCAGCCTCAATAATAAATACCTATGACGACTTTAAAGAAGAAATAAAAAAATTTCGAAACGTCGGCCAAAAACTACATTTTTGTTTTTTAAGTCATTTGTATCAACAAATAATTTCTCCAACCGTAAAGTAAGTAAAACAAAATGGATGGTAGGATCATCATACTTTTACGATTTTTGCGAATCAATTTCTCAAGTAGGAGTATGTAGCGGAATTTAAACTTTTCAGTCAGAAACTCTACAATAAATAACGTACTTAAAGCCACAACAAGCAAAATAAAATTGCCACAATAGGTGTTGACAAAGTTGGTCAATTTTCTACCTACGTGTGTACGTGTTTATGGAGGTTTGAAGTCTCTCGTGTGACTAAAATCTTGTCTTTGCGTGAGAATATTTCTCTGTACACTGTTAAGTCAATATTAGTTGAGGTCAGTCCTTGATTGATTTCCACGCTTCAATGCCTCTAATGTAAAGGATTACAGAAGTTAGAAGCGGTCCGAATTAAATCAAAGTTTAAAGTGTATCCATTAGCCCAAACCGGACACTCTTACCTATTTTTAATCAGTACACGTCACTGAATGTTTAATACGATTTTATATTTGAAAAATTTACTTGACTACCATAATAATGCTTGATTGTAGTTGTAATATAATATTGAACGATTTTAATTCGTTTTGAAAACGCTTTTCATGTAAAATAAGCTCAGAAGAGAAGGAATACTTAATCAAACGAATTACTAAACGTTTTCCCGTGTACTTTATTTTAAATGTTTTTCTGCTTTTCATTTCCAATCAGTCAAAAGTTGTATTTAAAAGCGGCAAGGAAATTAACTAATCACATGCCGAAGTTTTGAGCTGAGAGGTGAGTATTGGTCAATTCCTAAGTAGTTCTCTTTGAGAGAATAGTTGTGTGACTTGTTGCGACAGAATTAACTAATTACATGCCAGAATTTCGAGCCTTGTATCATGATTGGTCCCTTCTTAAGCCAGAGATTGGACGTACTTATATTTACAAACAACGCAATACTTGTAATAAATTAAATTTTAACTAATGACAATTGTAAATATCTATTATTTTTCCATTACTATTTGCAGCAAATTAACCTGTTTGACTCATTAAAAATTGTCAGAGCACAGTATAGAAATAAATCAGTATAGACAGCTCCTAAAAACTGAAAAATTGTCAAAAAGCTATCGTTCCTTCAAGTTAAATGTGCAAGATGGAGCCACTGATTTTTAGATTTACTATAGGGAACTAATAAAACACAAGTTAAATAAATAATCAAAAGACAAAAGTCAGACAAAGATTAAAATTATTTTAATCTTTGCTTGACCTTTGTCCTTCAATTATTTATTATACTGTTTACAGTTATAGCCTTTTAGATTTTAACTGTGTATTATTAGTTGCCTATAGTAAATCCAAAAATTAGTGACTCCATCTTACACATTTAACTTCAAGGGATTTTTGACAAGTTTTCAGTTTTTATCAGCTGTCCATACTGATTCATTTCTATACTGTGATCAGAGTAAAAACTGAATCAGAATCTATGCTCAAATAACGTAAAATTTACGCTGACGTCTTATAATAAGAAATACTAGAGAGACAACGATAAATTTTGGATTTGGAGCTGATAAAAACAAAACTAAGAATCATGTAAACAAAATGTATTTGAAATAACAAAAATCTTACTTCAGCCAAATATTAATAAAATCAAAACTCAGATAATAATGATTATTAAGTTATAAACAAAAACAATACAACGATAAAGTGATAATACTAATAAAGTAATAAGAAGTAAAGTAAGACACATGAGTAATAATAAAGTTATAAAATAAAACCTCTTAAGTCAGGTCTTAGAGCCAAAATTTCTTCTGCAAAAAGAATCGGGATTTAGAGTTTCAATTTTTAAATTTGATTTAATCCTGTCTTTTTACTTAAAAGCATTAGAACATGTTTAAGGATTTTAAAATTTAGCTATAAGACATTTTGTTACATGAAAATTAATGCATATATATTAAATATATTAAATAAATAAATACGTTTTTTTCTGATATACCGTTTTTCAGAATTTCTTTTCTGACATACCAGTATGTACGTCATCTTTTACTCAGTTGTCACCTGTGTAAACGATGTACACTAGTTCAGCTGACGAGTCAAATAACTCGAGTGACAAAAATAGCGTTACAGCCTTTATTTTATAACCGGTGTTTTTAAAAATTGTTTCACTCTATTATTGTTTCTATGACAACGTAAATTTAGAGTGTCACTATCTGCACCACAGTGACTTTAAAAAAATAGTTATAAATGTTTTTTGTACTTTAATTTTCAAAAAAACGGGCCAAGCTATAACTCCGTTATTTATCACGGGATTTAAAAAAACTAAAAAACAATTTCGTTGAATTGAACTCTACTGTAAAATGCTATAAAACCTTTATTTTTTTAACATAGCCTACTCTAATAAGCAATAATCAATTTTTCTTTTTTTTAATTAGACACCTATATTTATTTTTACAATTATCTCGTAGAATTTTTTTCTGAAATTGAAAATAAATTGAAGGGCACAGGAATAAAAAAAAGGTCCAAAAATTTGATTCTTATTGAACTGGAATTTCCAACGTTTCTTTCACCAATACTAAATGCAATACTAACAAAAAACAGTTAAAAACAATGACTGTCAAGACTCCTAAGTCTACTCAAGAGTTATATCGAATAAAAAAATCTACCGTATTTATGAAAAACGATAGAAATCCTACCTCTGGCTCTGTAAGAAAACAAATTTTTGAACATTTTTCTTTTTATTCCTGTACCTACCCTTCAATAGTACTTTTTTTATATCTTAAGTAAATTTTGATGTTTAAAAAACACAAGTATAAAATCAGCTGTTTTTATATTTTTTAGTATTCAAATCTACTATACTTTTACATCTGAAGCACATTTTGAGATCTGAAAAACACGAGCATCAAATGAACTGTTTTTCTTTTATTATTCAAACCTACTACTTTGACATCTGAAATAAATTTTGAGTAAAAGATATTTGCATTTTGTTTAAGTTATTTAATTTTATTTTCTTTAATTAGTTATTCTATATTTTATTACATTGTTTGTTCTGAATTTTGTTTTTGTTATCTTAATTCCGAAAGCCGAATATCGACGCTGGAATTTACCATCTCTTTGAAATTTTTTTTTGACGCAGTTTAAATTAAAAAAGTGTCAAAATGCTACAGTTTTAACTATTTTTCATTCTGCATTTTTGATCTTTATAGATGTAGGGAACCTCATGTATCAGGTATTATCATAAAATATTTGACTAAAATTTTGATTTTTTTTTGTTATAGTTAATTTAAAACATTAGTTACTGTTGTGGCAAAAAGATTTTAACAAAAAATTAAATTTTTATTATTATTTGTAACTTAACCTTTTAACAGATGCCGTAAAGCGCTCACATTTCGTCCGTCGTCAAACGGTTACTTTTCGGTCGTATTAAGAAAAATATTTTTTGTTAAAACCGAATAAAACAACATTTTTTGTGCAATGGTTCGCAAAATTCAACTTTTTTACATCCATTGCCACTAATAACGCCCGCGAAATAAAATTTAAATTTACACACGTTTTGTGCATTACGTCCAAAAAAATTTTAACGTGGGTACTCAAGATTATTCTATCTTGGCTGTAATGCATGCCTCAATTTTACTGTCCAAGTGTCAAAAACTTATTTCGTGGCTTAGGTACACTATTAGAGTTTGCTAAGGCTCCGAAATTAGTCTTTAACGTACAGAAAGAAATATTGTTGCCAAGACCGCTTTGCGAGGATATTAAAGAATTTTCCGGGTTTACAGAACGTTTTTTTGCAACCGTAACAGCTAAAACACTATTTTAGAAAGAAATTTCGCTGCCCCTACAATAATCTTAAAAAAAAATATTTTTTCGAGTAATTGTTCTCAAGTAGTTCACCAACTGTGTGTTATCTTTGTGAGAATAGTTGCGTGACTTGTTGTGACAGAATTTGTAGGTAAAGAATATCAGTCACATAAAATGTTTGGTTCATTAAAGAAATTGCTATAAAGGATATAAAGGAAATTCATGCACTAAGCTTTACTCTGAGGGATACAGTTTAAAGCTCGAAGGAAAAAAGAAAAGTTTTTTTATTACTTCGTGTCTTGGGATCGACAATTTAGTTTATTTTCTGACGACATGTACCCACTCAAAAGCAATAAAATTTTGGTTATGAGTTTTTTTTTTGCTATTTATAAAAAGCCACATGTAGGTATGTCATTAATCAATATCTACTTTATTAATGCTATTTTTACTTTTTCTATTTTTGTAGACTTATTGTTGTTGGTAATAAAGTACTTTGCTTAATTAGATGAAGTGCTATTACTTGCTTTAACAAATAAAAGTTTTTTGTTAAACATGAAATAAAAATGTTGTGACAAATTTTAATTAACTTTATACCTGATTTTCTTAGAGGTTTAATAATGCTTTTAATGATAGTTTAATTAATGCAAAAGCATTTTATGACTTCATAAAAATTACAGTTACCTTGTGCAAAATGAAACTCATATTTTGATAATACAAATATGAAAATAATAACATGTTAAAATGAAGACTACAAATGTCAGAGGCGTAACAAAACAAGTTATAACACTGCTTGTAACTTTCCACTTTTTGATTTGTAGATAACTTCTGTTTCTTGCTTAGGTAGAGTTTTATAAAAATTGGTGAGAAAGCAAAAATAGATTTGAATAAATTAGATCAAAAATAGTAAATTGGGTTTTGTATATCTGTAGTGGCAAGTTTCAAAATTTTGTATTTGAAATGGTAGTGAAATCTCAATTTTACGAGTGAAAAGAGCAATGTCAAAAGTTAAGCAGATAACATCTGCATAAATAGAAATTGCCTGAAGCTTTGATCCCTAATCCATCATCGATAATCTCTGACGGTGGCAGAATATGTCATCACAAGGGTAAAGTTTGAAGTATTTTTTGTGTCAGTATTTATTATTAGAGCATAAAGATAAATATGTCAGAAGTAAATGGTAAATGAAAAATGTTTGTAGAAAATCCAATTGCTTACCTTGAAAAGCCTGAAGGGACGTAACAAGAAGAGATGTTATAGGAACAAGAAGAAGTCCGAGTCCTCTTGAAAAAAGAGCTTTTCTCGCCATTGCTTGAGCACTTTGCTCCTTTCCCGTCCTTACATTCTAAATAATCCGAAACACTCGTATAATGTCCCAAGACATAAAAACATGCACTCCTGTAGATATCAAGGATCGATAGAAATCTTTCCTGCAGGTCCCCACACAACTACTTTGTTTGCAGTTCCAGTCCTCGACATAAATCAGCAGTAACAAGTGGTTTCTGATTTATCCTCTCAAATGAAAACTGTTACCCGGAACAAAATTATAACGTTTTTGTCGAAGATAATCCGGGACTTTCAGCAACCGGTGAATCACATGAAATGGCTGCTGCGATAAAGTAGTTAATTGCACTGAAACTCGGGACCCGGAGTCTGCCTACACCGGACCGTAATCGTCGAGGTCGAAGCGTGGCCTGAACTGCCTTTCCGCCGTGATATCGCTCGTATTTCAGTTTTCAGGATCCTGAAAATCCGGGCATGCGCTCCTTCTGCCAATCCGTTCCTATATCCCACGGCCGTTTTTCCTAATTCGCACCTTGTTTTACTAAAGCGTAAATTCATGTTGCCCGAACTACGGACATTTTGTTTTTGTTATTTGCTCGTAATGTACAAAATCCGGACGCGAGCGCTATTTTTGTTTTCAAAAGAAGCTTAAACGCCGTTTTTAATTCGCCATTTTAACTAACTAAACAACAACCACTGTTTCAGTTAAGCCCAAAAAGACGTATACAAAAAAATATATTTAATGTTTCATAAGTAAACGACAATCTTTTAAATACTGACTGGTATATACAAGTCTAAAAAATGTTATTTTAACACGTTTTAATTAATATAACTGTATAAAAAATTGCACCGGTTTAAAATTAGCCAAAAAGAATGTCGTTAATAAACATTAATTAACGTTAATAAATTAAGTTGTTGGTGTCAGATTTGTCTAAAAAAATTGTTAATTTTGACGCTTTAACAGTGGCACTCTGTTGAAGTGTTCTTAGTTCTAAGGACGAGCATTGTGGCAACACACTCGTATTCGGTTTGCAGTGCTTCCAGAATCATGTTAATTCTTTTTTTCGCCAATTGAAAGCTGAAATTATCAAAAATGTTTTTTTAAATATTACTTTTAATAAATTTATTAAGTAACTGTGTTTATTTAATCTGCTTTGATTAATTAAATTATTTTTATTATTAAATTAATTGATAATCCAAAATACATTTTTAATTTATAAATTTTTTTAGAAGTAAGTAATAGCTATATAAAGAGCATAATAAAAAAATTATGGCACGGGAGAATGTTTAAAGCCCGGCGCGGCATAAGAAAGCTTTTAATTTTTCGAGGGCTATTAGTAACAATTTTGTCCGTAACACAGACAACGTTTTATGTAAAAGTAAAAATTTAAATTTAAAATTTTCAAAAATTTTAATCAAAAATATCTAATGTCAAAAAGTCAAAGCTAATAATTCTAAAAGTTTTTACTTTTTTAAGTCTTTATGTAGTTTTTAATTTATATTTACGTTTTTTATTTATTTTTTATGTAATACAATAGATCTCATAAAGTACACTGCTCTCATGTTTTATTTTCTACGTTTGTTAAAATTGTTCCGTTTTTATTAAAATAGAAGCATTAAATTAGGTTTGTTAAAAATAAATACTTTAAAATAATAAATAAAAAAATAACAAGAAATAATTTGATTTTATGTAAAAAATTGTAAAAGTTGTAAAAGTGCAATTAATACAAATCTATCAAATTTTTAAAAAAATTGTACAAAAATAAAAAAACGCGCTGTATCTGAAAAACATAAGATGGCAATGCAAAAGTGTTTACACTATTAATTGTGTCTCAAAAGTAACAAAGTAAAAATGTATTGTTTTTTATGATTGAGTATGTAGAAAAGTTATCAAAACCATCAAATTAAACCACTCTGTATACTAAACAACTGAATAATTTATTGTTAAAGATACAGTTTAAATTTATTAATTTAACAAATTTTAATTATTGATTTTAATTTTACTTAAATATATCAAAAACAATGGTCAAAAATTTTGCCAGTAATAGAGGTCTCGCTTAAAGAAAATTTTTTTAGATTTAATTTTTTTCGAATCTCAACCGTTATTAAGATAAAACTTTTAAAAATTTAGTACCATATCCGCCACTGACCTATGTAGTATTATTAAATGCACAATTAATTTAGATCAAATTGCAAAATTATTGATTGACATTTGCTGCTAGTTTGATTTTTAATGACAATTCTAACAATGTATTTTTGGTTTCTATAAAAAAATTTAATTCTGAATTAATTTTATATAGTGATCATAAGCGTATCGTGATTTTATGGGAGAGACAAAATTTAAAATTTTTAGCAACTGTCGCAAAAATGGTAGGTATATAGTATAAAGTCGTTTCTTTTGATGAGATGTATCATTAGTTAAATTTTTGACCATTATTTCTGATACACCCAGTATACAGAATTATTCACGTAAAATGACGAGCCTGACCAAGTAAAAATATAACTCAAAATACAGTTTACTAAAGACTCATTGTTTTTTGAAACTAGAAAATTAAATTAGGGATACAAGTGTGTACGTATTAAAAGCAGTTGTCAGTGTCATTACATTTTTTCATTCGTAATAATTATTTAACGTAATGTTTTCTAACGATGAAAGACAGACATGATACTAATTTTTGGTGAATATCAGAAAAATGGTGTTGTTGCACCAAATTTGTATAACGAACGTTATCCCGAACGCCAAGCTCCGACCGACAAAATTTTTAGGACACTATAAAGCACGCTAAGAAATAATTGGTCTTGCTTTAAAAAAGTAAAGAATTAAAACTGCTACTTTCTCTGAGAATAAAGTTGCAATTATTGAATTTGCAACCGAAAATTTATATATAGTTCAAAAAGAGATATCAAGACAGTTAGAAATTAGTCAATCGTCGGTTTGTAGGATTTTGAGAAAAAATAAGTTTTATCTGTACTATATACAACTTGTCCAAAAGTTAAAACCGACAGATTACCACAAAAAGCTTTAGTTTTGCAGCTTTGTTACAGAGAAAATAAATTTTAAAAAAACACAGCTAGCAGCTAACTATGTTTTATGTGGATTATGATAATGCAAGAGAGATCCAGTTAGCTGTATAAATCGTATTTTGGGTTGCATTTTTACCTGGTCAGGTTTGTCATCTTACGTGAATAACCCTGTATTGTTAAACTATTTATATTAGTTAAATTATAATATGTAATTAATTATAGTAATTATACCCACAGTTTAAATTCAGATTTTATGTTTATTTCTTGTACTATTATTTGTGAAGGTTCGTTTTTTAAATATCTTCTGTTAAATAGTCTGTAAAGAACTAAACTGTTACAGATAAACGATACAGTTTAAAACAAAAAATTTTAATCGTTAGTCTTAAAAAAATTTGGTAAACGTTATTGAAAAGAATGTTTAATTAAAAAATTTATATTGTTAGTAGTTCTATAAGTGACAGTTTTAACATGTATTTGATTAGCGACAAATTGTCAATATATAACGATAATAAATTGTTTTAACATACGACATATAACAAACGACAATAAACTTTGGTTTAATAAAATTAGTAAATATAAGGCGCAATTGTCTAGTAAATTTACTAAATATAATCTCTAAAGAAATAATATGATATTATTAATTCAAAATCAAGTTGAACTTATATTTACTAGATTATAAAATAAAACTATCGTAATTCTTAAAGTATAATTTATTTTGTGTTTCTAGAACATTTTTTTAAAAATTAATTAATTGAAGGCATATTGAAAAACAATCACGTGCCCCATTCGGACGATTGCCCATTTTTACATTAAATTTCATGATGCGCTTTGTGGTAGGCTAAAGCACCTCGGGCTTATCAATAATTTAAGAACCCAGTTGCTTGCAGCACTCCAATCGGCTCACTAAATTTTCACAAGTTTCACTCAAAGTTTCAGCTCAAGAGTACTCTTGCGGTTATTAAACTATTATCTTCATTTACAAGCCACGAGCCAATAATCAAAACTTCGCCCAATTCCGAAATTAATTAATTTACGAATATGGCCGGACCGCCTCAAGAAATTCTTGTTTACTTGGAAAAACTAAAAAGTGATTCTTTGAAATGAAAAGTGTTAGTAATTTTCTCTTCGTGTTATAACAGCGGCCACGAACGAATGAATTTACGCCATCAAAAATCGTAATAAAAACTTGTATGTACTTTATTTTAAAAATTAATTATGTGATTTAAATTTATGTCACATTAATAACAATTTAAATTATGAATAATGAGATGAAGTAAATTTATTAGTTTGAGGCTCCGGTTATATTAGATGCAATTAGGAGGAAGTGAAGGAAGAGTTGGAATGAGGACACGCGTCATAAATAAGATATTGACATTTTTGTATCGGAATAGACGAGCATATCGTTAGCCGAGCGTGCAAGAATCTGTATGGAAGGCAAGAGATAACGGCCTTGGCGTTAGACAGCAAAAACTAGACGAGCTGAAACAAAGGCGGCACGCAGACTGAATGGAAAGTGTGCTGAAACGCTCTAACACTCTTAAATGACATACAGTCACACACGGTGACTGCCTTCTCATCGCCTGTCGACAACCACGAATTCCTTCAATTCTTGCACTTGCTCATACTAGGGGGTTAAACGTTCGACGTTACGTCGATATATATTTGCATGCCGACGGTGACGACAAGCACAGATTCTTCATTTCGGTATGTACGGAAATACGGCTTTCATGCTGTTTGACAAGTATTGAAGGGGAAAAACGAAGAAAATTTCACAAAGAATCACGACCGAATAGGGGATACTTGACCTAACTAAAACCGGATGCATTATGCATATTCATGGCTCTCCTCACGTGTGTACGGATTTCTACTAAATATTTCCTGCTCTACAATATGACAGCGAATTGCTCATTATGTACTCCGGTAAGTATTTCAGACAAATTTACCCAATTTGCCAAATGTGTAAGACAGCAAAATTTTTACGTACAGGTAATTTTGTGTTTTAATAAACATTAAAAATTAGTTTACAGAGTGAGTTTGTTAAAAGTTTCTCATCTTTTCTCAAAAACAATCTACCACATTAACTTCAGTATTTGCCACTAAAAACTTAGTTTTTTTCTCTACGTATGTGAATTTTTTTAATATTTCTTCTAATACATCTTAATTAATTAATATTAATTCGTTGAAAAAATATAAAATTTACAATATTTTTAATGTTATTATAAATGACACGAAGTTGAAATATTGTTTTGTAAAAAAGTCTTTTTTAAAAAAAATGTAGATAACTCCAAAATATAATAAAGTTTATTTGTTTTGTAAGACCTACTTTGAAGCAGCATTGCCAGGTTACTTGACAATAAATTAGACATCTACCTACCAGAAAAATTTAATAAATTAAATAAATAAAAAAGTTTAATTTGTTTTTGTTTGTCGATTTAGTGACAATACTTACTTACACAGGAAAAAAATTTGAGTGAAAACCAAAAACCAAACTAATTTTCACCAAAAATTTTAACTCAATACATTGAGTCAATACGCCATTTTGGCCAAGAAAGTGGATGAAACAAAAAAACTACAGGGTAAATTATCTACCCCATTGTCGAAAACGGCATTCAGCATCAAAATAGGTTTTACAAAACAAATAAACTTTATTATTTTTTGCGGTTATCTACAATTTTTTAACAAAACAACATTTCAACATCTCTTCATTTAGAATAACATTAGAAATAACGCAAAGTTTATATTTTTGTCAACAAATTAATATTAATTAATTAATATTTATTAGAAGAAATATTAGAAATATTCTGAAAAAATTACATGCATCAAGAATAACAAACAGTTTTCAATAACAAACCCTGAAATTGATGTGATAACTAGTTTTTGAGAAAAGATAAGATAAAGTTTTAAACAGACTTACTCTGTAGACCTATCCTGATGGCTTCACGAGATGTTCGTGACCAAAGATGAGGATGGTGTCTGTGATTACGTACGGCTTTTATTTTTTGTAGTAGATGTCAAAATAGTTTACAAAAAATTTATTTATTTTTTCGTAAAACTTATTTATGTCCTGGTAGCAAAAGGTGTTTCACCACTCGCTATGTTCCAGGGAACTCTGTGAAGACATCTTCTTATAATATCTTAATAATATGAGCAAAAAAAAAATAATTGTTTAAGCTTAACAAAGCTTTTAAAAGTATCGATTTAATGATAGGTGTTAGGTGAACCGTTTTATATTTTTTATTAAAAATAATTAACAATAATTTGTAATTAATAATCTTAAACAATCATTATGTACTCGTATAATGTTAAATTTACGTAGAAAAATTTTATCAAGCTTAGTAAACTTATAAACTTTATTTTAAATTTGAGTTAGGATCTCTGGGGACAGTAAATGGTAACAACCTTTATGGTAACAGGTAAAAGTAGTACAGTTTTAGACAATATATAGAAAAGAGGATTTAAGGTAATTTCAGTTAACAAGGTTATTTATATTAGGTTGTGTCGTTGCTTTGTGTATGTCCTAATTTTGTTATGCACATCGGAATTTTCCTAAGTTATTAGTTCAGTACCATTTTATGTTCTAGCCCTGAAGAAGTCAAAATAAATTGACGAAACGTTGGCAATACATCCAACTATTTAATTTACTGTCCCCAACCCAAGATCCTAACTCAAACTTATTCAACAATTGGAACAAGAACGTACGCACAGTTTATTTTAAATATATATAAATATTATATATTATTAATACAACCAGCCATAATAAAAAAGATAAAAATTTATTTCCAAAATTTATTAAACTTGAACTCACGAAATGAAACAAAACCAAACTGCAAAAAAGTCATTTTTAACACAAAGTAAACAAATTAATCATTTTAATGAATTGTAATATTCTGAATAGTGCAGTTATTAAACTGCAACTGCGGCATTCTTGGCAGTCCTATAACAATATTGGCAGATGCTGTTGTTGATGTTGATAGAGCAAGTATTATTAATGAATTATTTTTAGTTTATGTTTACTTTATTTGGACTGATTCTTCTATATAATTTTCGGTCACTGCAGTGGACTTCCACGCACCGTGGCTTTTTATTGATGTAATATCACCACCAGCATCAACCAATATTGTCGCAGAACTGCCACGGAAGCAGTGTCTGGTGTATATTTGCTAACTATATACGTTATCTTTCTAATTTATGAATTAAGAATAAAATTTTTTATAGGTTTTAACAGATTTTGCCGGAAACAAAAACTTTGTGGCGTTTCTGGCTTGTTCTACAATCTCTGGAAACGTAAGATTTTTTATTTCACAGTTACTTTTTTTATACTGACTTGTTTTTTGTTGATTCTAATTGAAAACCACTGCTACCTGTCACAATTTTAAATGTCAAGAGTCCATGGCAATCCGATAAATATTCAAATCTTGCTGTAGTACATCGTTCTTATTAGTCAAAATTTGTGTCATAATAAAAAATTTGTTTTTTTAAAATTTGCAACTAATAAACCAATTAGACTATAAGAGTAGAAAAAAAATTTAGACAACCGTTGCTAAAGTAATCACAATTAATTGAAAAATCACTCGCAAATTTTAATTTATTACTTTTTTAAAATATTCAGTACAAACTGTTTATTTGAAAAAAAACTCGCAACTGGCTATGAGATGTAAAACTATGTCGTTTAATTTTTTATTCATTATTTTATTTGCCTAATGGTGACTAATAATATTCCGTCGACTGCCACACTTGTAGTAACCAGTCGGTTGATACACTACTTGATAATCAATAACTATAATTTTTGTTACTCTTGTTTAAAAGACCAAAATTTAATAGACATTTCGTGGAATTAGTCAAATCTTGCCAAGAAAAAAATCATTTTGTGGGTTACTAATAAATATTTTTCATTACAATGTACACTCTTGATCACTGGAAATGAGACGTTGCGGTGTGGCTGTCTACGTTTGTGTCTTTTCGATAATATTTTCAATAGAATATAGATCAGTCAGTGTTTAATAAAGCAAATAAAGTTAATATGCTTTATTTTGTAATTTTTTTTAAATTACAAAAGAAATGCAGATATAACCTTGTTTTTCAAAGATAACGACAAGTGTGTTTGGATCGTTTATCTCATTTTTAATGTTCAAGAGTGTAATTTAATGTGCAAAGGTAACGTTTCTAAAACTGTTTGACATTTAGTTTTTACAGGTATATAAATAAAAATATTAAAAACATTTAAATAAAGTGCCAACAAATAGAATTAATAAGACAAATTAATAAATAATGCTTCTAACGTCTTATCTTAACGTCAAATTACGAATTTTATTAGTTCGATATTTTATAATAAAAATTTGAAATATTTCTTTCTCTTGCAAAGTAAGTAACATAGTTGTAAAGCCTTGTCGGTAGGACATTTAATTATAAAATAAAAATTATTTCGTTCTATTAAAAAAAAATTAACGACATCATCGCGATGTCTTATTGGTTACAACCAGTAATCCAATTAGGTCAGGTTAAGTCAGGTCAAAATTGAGCTTCTTTAATGTGATAACTTACTTAATTTTGAAAACTTTTAAAATTAAAAAAGTAATAAATACAAATTTTATGTGTTGCTTTAAACTTAGCCTGTGTATTATATATTTATATTTACAAAAAAAAATATATTTATTATAATTTACTACTTTTTGCTAACTATTAACTATTGTACTTATTTATTCAGAAGTGCTCTGTAAGTACATTTTAAAGATGGAGTTAAAAATAGTAAGAAGATTTATGTTTATAGGTTTATTATTATTACACAGCGGCACTTTTTTTTCTTAATATTACTTTAACCAAAATCTTTTTTTGAAAAAAAACTTTTAATCTGTACAACTGTACAATTAAAAAATTTTAGCGTTTTTTAAAGAAACTTCTATAAGAACCAAATTTGTTAATGTGTGATATTTAGATTTTTGTAACTGTAGAAAATAAAATTTTTAACTGCACACAATAATTAAGAACTGCACACTAAAAAAATCTGTCTTTAACAACATAAACTGTCATAAAAATGGAGTTAAAATTTGGAGATGAATAGTATAACAATTACATTAACAAATAAAGCATTTCTACACAAAAGTTGAGTCAAACTTTTCGTTCGATTTTCTTGTTTAATCTTCTTGGTGTGTAGAATTAAACGTAGAAATACCCAATAACATCAAACAATTTTACTTTGTACGACGCACGGTTCGACAACAAATTTGTAATTTTCAGGTGGGGAATTTAACTCAATTTAATTCCTCATCTGAGGATGACAACTTTGTTGTTGAAACGTGCAAAATAAAGTGGTTTGGTATTATTGGGTGTTTTTACGTTACAAAAATTGAGTAAATACTGAATATTACTTAAGTTTAAGTACGTCAAAAAAGTAGATTTTGTGTTTGTAGATCCTGTTATTGAATGGTCAATTTTAAAACGTTTTTACTCTCACATAAACTAGGCACGTTAGAATAACATTTTTTATGCTTTTATAGTTTTTTTTGAAATGCTTGAATTTTATGGCACATGTAACCATTTCTAGACAAATTATACTCGTCGGTGTCCACAAGATTAGTGTTTAGTTCCGGAACAGCCTGTAACAAGTGTTCATTTAAAATAGTTGTCAAGTGTGCTATGAAAAAACAAAAACATTTTGAAGTATGGCTTAGTTTAATTCTGCTGCCGTACTGTCAGTTGCGTCGACAAATCACGACTGCGCGCACTGTGGAGCTGTGTATCAAGTTCCGACATCCCTTCTTCACTACACTTTCTTTTATCAAAATCTTATAGCACACTTGACAACTTTTTTAAATGAACACTTGTTATAATGTATGTACCTTTGTTGCAAAAGGAATATTTAAAAAAAATACATTATGCTTGTTGTGACGATTATTAAGTTGAAAGTCGATTCATATGTCGTGTTCCAATTAGTGTCAATTTGTCCAATTTGTCTAATGAGTGTAAAGTGTCGAGTGAGAAGTTGCTTTTAACCAGAAAGGGATTTAATTCGTGAGCTGTCTATAGAAATGATTTATGATCATAAATGCAAGTTTTGATCGAAAACAACTCAATAAAATGAAAGAAAATAGTGAGTGTTGCGTCTTTAGTAAATAAACATTATATATTCATAAGTTGAAAATTCGATAGGGTTTGGTACGCTGGTAGGGTAGATAAAAAATATCAGAACCATTATAGCATGCAAGATAGATAGGTGCTCGAACTATGATCCCGTTTTTAGTAAGATTATCTTGGAAAAATATGAGCGAAACATTTCCCACTCTCGAGAGCGAAATAAAATATTTTCTTTGTCTTTTATTCGAAAAATGTTTTAATAATTTGGCTCAGTGGTAAAGAAAAGAGATAAGTCTGAGGTTGTCGGCCCTGATAATAAATTGCCTCGTGAGGGTTTTGAGAGTGTTATTTGGGTTTTGACCGTAATTTGTTAAAGGATTAAAGCGACACGAATTTTCAGGTTCCTATCAAATATATTGATCTAAAATGTGTACAAAAACTCAAGGTGCAACAACGCGCTCAATGAGAACTTGATGAGTCTTAGTCGAGCCGTATTTCATTAAATAAGACAACCGAAACTAATTTCTCTAGCTTCTCTGAAGATATTTAGAATAATAGATCTGCAAAGTAACTATTTGTGTTTTGTGAGACTCTTCATGAATATAAATCAAGGTTTCGTTATTCCGTAATTCATTACTTAAGTGATGGTCTTTTTAATTCTAGAGAATATGTGAATCGTGGAATGTTTTTCATCCTGGAATGTGTTAGGGGTGCGAATGAGGAATGCTTTGCTCATTTGCTCATAGAGCGGGAAGTACTGCAGTGATATACATCATACACGTGACGTCTACTAGCGAATTAGCAAGTTAATTATAATTGTAAGTGACAGCTTGAAATTTGTATTCTGTCTGCAAGACTCTAAACATGGCCTCTAGGAGGAATTATTATCTGTACTTACAGAGACCCCGTCGAGATCATACATATTTTATTCCGATTCCTCCATAACGTCTCAATTACGTCAGACATCAAGCAAAGAAACACCCTCACCTAAATCTACTCTTATTACTAAAATCTTATGTTAAATCGGCTGAAAAATTCGGATCTAAGCTTTCTTAGACAGCTATTGGCGATTTCGGAAACCTGGTTTTTTGACACCTGCCAGCATTTGAGATTATCTGTCTCTTCATATAGTTTTACGTACATGAGAACAAGTAAATATTTGATAAAAAAAATTGTAGTTAATCAAATATTTTGTGTTAAATCTATTTTGAAGCATTTAACATCTAAAAAAATATTAAAAGTATGCTTTTTGGTAGTTTTTAAATACTCACTAGATGTCGTCTGATTTATCTGAAATCGCCTGTGTAGAATTTTTATAGAACTAAGCTGATTTATTAGTAAAACTAAAAAAAAGATTTTTTTTGTTAAATATATCCAATAATTTGCTACATTTGCTACAAAAGTAGAGTGGCATTATTAATAGATAATTATTGGAAGAACAAAATACAAAGCTATACTTATATTAACGAAAAAATAGCAACAGCAAGACTTATAGAAATACAAAGTAGAAAGAAGATACCTAACAATAATAGCAGTATATGCACCCAAAAAAGGAAAAAAAAGATGAAACTGAAAAATTTTACGAGACATTACAAAAGCAAGTAAACAAAATAAACAAGAACGATTATCTTATAATAAGTGGAGATCTGAACAATAGAATAAGAAATATACCAATACCAGGTATAGTCGGCACATTTGAAGAACAAATAATAAACAGCAATGGACAAAAACTTAGACACATTGCAACATATAATGATTTAAAAATGACTAACAGATTTTATCGGAAAAAAGATATCCATAAATGTACATGGAGCGCTAGAGATAATAGATCTATAATAGATTACATAATTGTAAATAAAAAATTAAATGCATTAGTGCAAGATGTAAAAGTACACAGAGGAAGCGACATAAACTCAGATTATTTTTTAGTTATATTCAAAATAATGTTACTAACTAAATGGAGAAAACAAACAACAAACATAAGAACATCAGATGAAAAAGTATATAAAGTATATCTCCTACAGGGAATTGGTATAAACTATTTATACCAGCATCAATTACAAATCTATCTATAGACATACACAACGGAAAAGAATATAAATTAAGAAAAGTATAACATAAAAGAATGTATTACAAAAGCAGCAAACAAAGCAATTGGAAAAAGAAGAAATATAGAAAAAAAATGGTTTAAAAATTTGGACAGAAGATATAAAAAAGCAATAAAAAAACATAAGGCGTACATAACTCTCTCCGCCAAAACACTTAAAAAGCTAGAGTAAATTACATAGAAAAATGCAATAAAGCAAAAGATATGGTCAGAAATACACACAAGAAGTTTCGGGACAAATTTGTGTCCAATATAGAAAACGACATACACGGAAGACAAGAAATAAGTAGCTTACAAAATTATGCGACAACTTAACAAACAAGAAAATGACACCGCACACATTCATACAATAGACAAAAATCTATAGATAGAACATTATCAAAAACTATGGACAGAAAAAGAAACACGAAAAACATAAAAATAATCATCAAAACTCAAATTCAACAACAAACCCGAACTACGAAAAAACGGTACCATACACAAGACGAGATTACGCTAGTTGAATTACAAGAATTGCTAAAATAAATAAAAAATTGTAAAGCAGCGGGATCTGACACCATAAACATAGAACTAATAAAATATGGTAGGTTACTACTAGAACTGAGAATACTACACTTACTGAATGAATGCTGAAAGCAGAGAAAAGTATTACTTTATAAAAAATGAGATCGAAACTCTTGGGGTATCGAAACTCTACAGGGGTATAAGTATACTAAACGCTGCATACAAATTGTACGCTCGAACTGAACAGATTTCGTAAAGGAAGATTCTGCAGCGACAATATCACCATAGTACGACAACTAATAGAAAAATGAAGTAAATATAACCTAGAAACTCATTTCGCTTTTATTGACTACGAAAAAGCTTTTAAACGGATAAACAAAACTACTCATTGGAAAATTATGGATAGACGAGGCTACCCCAGTCACCTAATAGAAGTGATAAAAGATCTGTATTATAATACAGAAATAATAATAAACACTGGAAAAGACAGAGCAAAGTCAATAATAATCAACAGAGACGTCAGACAAGGGTGTAGTTTCTTAGCAACCTTATTTAACATATATATCGACGATGTCATACGACAAGAAGAAACAAGAAACTAGTCCTGGAATAAGACCTATTAATAATTATACAGGGTGTAACATTGAAAACTTCTACCTCTAATAACTTTTAAATAGGCGAAGATAAAAAAATAAGAAAAAACCGTTTCAACAATATCAAGGGGGAAGTAAGATGGGTATGTTACTTGATCTGTAAGTGTTAAAGTATTAGTAATCCCAACTCCTAAAAACTTAAACAAGATTATACTATTTGTAATACATCAAATGAAAGGTAAAGACAGGTAGAGTGTGACAAATAAAACCGCATCAAAATATCTTTATTATTAACCCCGACATAAAGAAAACAAATGATGGCCGGATTTTTTTTGCCGCACAATAATTAACCCTTTAACAAGGAAAAGGTACTTGGAGTTGGTAGATGTTAACATAAATCCTCTAATCGTAGATACAAGTGAAACAAAACCCACGTTAAACCCCGATGAAATATTTATTCAGCCGGATGGCGCACCACCTCATTATTTTAAACCTGTAAGGGAGTATTTAAACAACAACTAACAAAACAAATGGATAGGTCGAAGAAATAGCATTAAATGGCTGGCTATATCGCCAGATTTTACAGTTAATTTAAGTCAATATATATTATAGCAAAACATCCGTTTATCAATTATTTTATTTCGTACCTCTGTTAATATTGAAAATATCTTGTTAAATATTTTGTGTCGCATTTTTTCGGTCCTTACTTTTCATCTGATTTATCACAAATGGTATAGTCTTATTTAAGTTTTTAGGAGTAAGGGTTGGGGTGCTAATACTTTAATACTTACAGACCAAATAACATACCCATCCTACTTCCCCCTTGATACTGTCGAAACGGTTTTTTCCCTTTTTTTATCTTCACCTGTTTAAAAGTTATTAGAGGTAGAAGTTTTCAATGTTACACTCTGTATAAACACAATACTATTCGCGGATGACCAAATACTTTTACGATGAACAGACGAACAATGAAAAAACGAATGTTATGGCTTTTATAGGGAAACAATCTATAAGTTTCAAAATAATATTAAACGAAGACATAAGCTACGATTATGAAAAAAACATTACAAACAAAATACATAAATACCAAATAATATGGGGCACTATACAAAAGACATTGCAAAATAAGACAAGCAAAGAAACAAAAGTAAAATTCTATAAAATAATGGCATCACCAGTATTAAGGTACAGAAGTAAAACTTGGACTCTGCGAAATCAAGACAGACAACGCATACAAGCTACTGAAATGAAATTTTTAAGAAGAACAAAAGGTTGCACAATAAGAGATCAAATAAGTAATGAAGAAATAAAGGATGAATTAAACATATTCTCGATGAATGATAAAATACATCAGAACACAATAGAATGGATACAACATATTGAAAGAATGAACGATAATAGGATGGTAAAACGTAAAACAAGTAGTACGTTATAGACCAAGAGGAAAAAGAAACGTAGGTTGGTTCAGAAGAAGACGGCAAACATAAAGACGGAACAAGCTGCAAGCCCAATCCGTGAAGTGCAGAAAAAAAAAAAAGAAGAATTTGCTACATTATTATTGACATCTGTTAATTTATTTAAAAATTTAGATATTACTGGGAGATAAGTAACATAAACCAACTTACTCATTACGACTAAAATCTTACAAGTCACACTCTATACATTTTAAAAAAGCTCACAAAACATCTTCTAAATAAAAAACTTAACGATTGTGATATAACACCAAGCATGTAATTAGCTGCCACATGATTTTTTTTTTATAGTAAAAAGGACTATCGGTTAAACTTAACCATCAGTTACAACTTTCACTAAATTTTTATTGTTCTAATTGCTCCAAAAGGATATTACCAAAATACTAACGTCACAAAAAAGTTGCAAGATTTAAGAATGTTCATTAAAACAACCTCTTATTTTTAAAATTTATTTTTTTGACTACATGCGTAGATGATGGTGGTTTATGAGAAGCGTGTTAACGTTTGGTTCATGCAGCTTGTGGTGTCTGTAGTTGAGCTAATGTTCTGGCTACTATTTCTGCTGCTTTCTGTTTTAGCAAGGCCAAGCAAAAGTGTAATCATATTGGTGACTCAATTTGCGCAACATAGCTCGGAATAACTGTCTTCGGTACACACATGTAGTCGGGACATTTTTCGAAACGCAGATTCGGACACCCGACACTAGTTGAGGTATACCGCAAACTCTTTAGGAAAGCCCTTGGAAAGCACTTTAAGCGACGTAGACATTTTCTTTTCGTAGATCTTTTCATACAGTTGCTCTTTAGTTGTAGCTTTAAGTTTTTGCCATGACAAAACTGCTCTAATGAAATACATCAAAATATAACTCACCGATTTTATATTATCACATCTTGACTGTTTTATTCTCATTTGTGCATTGACTGATATACCATATATTGCGCTGTCTCCGTCACATTTTTATCTTCGCGATATTGGATGTAGTTCTTAGTACGTGTATCTCGAAATCTTTTCGCTAGACCAAAATCCATCGGAAACAGTTGCTATTGCCCTTGTACAATTAACTTTTGCCCAAAAGTTAGGAATACCTAGGTGTAATAAATTCGAATTTAACAGCGATTTTCGCTCAATTTGTGATGTTGAGATGTCCAAGTAGATTTTTCCAAAAGAGCCACTGCCGATTTTTCGAACTAACCTATACTTTCCACTTTTCTGTAAACTTTGTAACGCGACGTCATCGTACTAATTTCAACAGAGTTTTTTTGCCGTTTGTTTCATAAATATGGATGCACCTTTAATTTTTACACACAATAACTATCACTTGGTCCAACACGCTGACATAATGCTTTGGCATGAATGACACGGCCTGCTATGGGCACTCTAAATTTTTTTCTCATTAGTGCGTTTAGTGAAGTTTAGTTGGGCATCACACCACGAAAGGCGCTGTGTTTCAATTTTTAATAAAATCCCTAGATAGATAAAGTACCGCAATTGGTTTGTCCCATGTAATTGGTGCCAAAATGGCGGAGTTTTGGGGAATTTTGTTATCATGGATTGGATTTGTGATAGATGGTGACAGAGAGCTGTCAAAAACATATCACACTTGTTCTGTTTCAAACTGAAAGCCGGGTTAGTCTTTGGGGTTAGTGACGGGTTAAAAATTGAGAAAGGTGTGCTAGTGCGAGTTTTTTTTTTGTGAAATATAGGTGCTTCTGTGTTTGTGTAGAAATATGCCCAGCTGTTGTTTAACCGGGTGCCGAAACCGTAATAAACATATCCTACTGGATTTGTCCTTGTGCCATGATAATCATTTCAAGGGCCTTGTTCGAGTCATTTTTCGAACGAGATTTTTCTTTGCTTTGAAGGAGTTGAATAAAAATCGACTGTTCAAGGTTAACACTATAGACAGAAATTCTAGAAGCGTAGCAATGCGTGACTTGGTAAAATATGTAAAATAAGTTTAGTTTTTTGTGAATATTTTAATACTCCTCATAAAAAATAATTTGTATTTGATACTAATTTGTAAATAAACAGATACTGTAGAAGTTGCATATTAGTTGTTATTAAGCCAGCACCACATATTCGGATATCTGTGACAAATATCCGAATATGTGGATGGGGTGTTCGAAGAGAAATATTGGCACAAAACCGTATATTCGACAACTATAAAAATTTTCCGTTCGAAGTCTGTAAATGAACACAAATCAAAGGAGGCAAATACCCGAATAAATGTAGCAATTACAAATATTCATGTATTTGACAAATATCCGAATGTATGGCGCCGGTACATCGAGTGAAAAAGTTCGCTCCTTTTAAATTTGCCGCGTTTTTTTGGCGCCAAAATAGAGGTAATTGCGGTACTTTATCTATCTAGGGACTTTAATTTTTAATTTTAAATTCAAAAATATCAAGTCATTTTATAAATTTGATTTTGAGTAATTAGTCAGACAACAAATTTACCTTTAAAATTGAAACGCCATATTTTTTAGTTGAATTGTTATAAAATACCCCAAAAAATGCAGAAATGAAGCAACTATGAATTTTCTTTATTGTCAATTTTTATTCGGTGTTGTCAGTTGTATTTTGTAATAAATTGCAATGTTGGTGGTTTTTTAAATAAATAACGAATAATAACTCGCTATTGACTGCTCAACTTAAAATTGTTTTCAACGAAAAAGTACTAAAATTGTGGATACTACCGGTAATAACTCAACTTGAAATTAGATCATAAATCCACAAATTATAGGCCAAACTGTACAATATAATATAGGATTTTAATTTAAACTTTATGTATTTATGTATGTGTTATTTACGTTCTGTTATGTGCTATATTTTATTGAAAAAGGAACATGAGCGCATTTTTTCTCTTATATTAAACAACGAAAATAAAAATATTAAATCAAAAGAACAAATAATATTATATTAGACTTTCACAAGAAAATCAACTATTCTACTAAAGATAAAGAATTATAGCCGGGTCTAAACAGCAGTAAATTTACGTCAGCATCTAGAAAACGCCATTTGCTCATAATTACATTTTCATTTATACACTAAAACGAATATATTTAATTGGTTGCCTACTTCACAGGGTTTTATTTTAAAAGTGTTTAATAAAATTCTGTAAAGTAGGCAACTAATAAAATTTATTTATTTATGTATGACACTTCGAGCTACTATGGTAATTTTATTGTGAGTTAGCCTGAACAGTATTTATGCCTAGAACTTTTTTTTTATAATTGTAAATTTGTTTTAATAATTTTTCTCATTGTAAATTAACCACAAAATGCAATGTGAAAAAAATATTCAAAACTCTAGTTACACTCTAGTGAGGGTACATTTAAATTTAAACACCCCTTTAAGTGTATTATTTTTTGCAACTCAGACTGCTAGTTCTAATATGGATATACTTAATACACCAAATGCAAACTATTATTAAATTTTAATAATTGGAACTAGTTAAAATTTAAAAAAAGAAGTCAAAGTCTTAAAAAGAAAGATTATTTTAGACTGACGTTATAGATAAATAATTCTATAATTACTTATCCACGTTTAACTATTTTATTTGGAAAATTAACAAGATAATATTATTAATTCGACAACACAATTTTTTTGAATTTAACAATATTTTTGTTAATATCGTTATAAAATGTTGTTAAAATAACCTACATTTAACCGTAAAAGATTTCTTAAAAAGAAGTGAAATTAAGAAAACATTTTAACATTTTTTACTGTGAATATAGCCACAGCTGTCCTAGATTTTCTTCCTTATTATCCAGCAGAATTGAATGAAATATTTTAAACACATTTGTTCTTGTTTGATCCATTTTTACCATGTTTTGCGTAATAATCTGCTGTTTCACAATTTCAGCCAATCAGTCTTTGTGTGTTTGTTTTTTTTTGTGAAGGGTATTTGGTAATGTTTGTAGTAAACATTCACGTATAGTAAAGTAATAATAATATTTTTATATTATGTTTATAATTTCAATAACTACACAGAAGTTACAGGATGATTTTTTTAATTTGCTTCCGCCCGAAATTTCAAAAATAGGCAACACGTTATACAAACGATTAGCAACTTTGGGAAAACTACAAATGATCTAAATGAACTGACTTTGGAAACACTGTCAAAGGTATTGCCAACAAGATTCACATTAATTTACAACCTTCTATGCCATAATTTTGAAAATTAAATTTTAAAATACTAGCAAAGTATAATGTGTTGTCTATTTTTAGAGTTTCTGGAAGGATCGAATAAAAAAATCACCTTGTATATTACTACATTCAATATAAATCGTGCTAGAGATCTTGGCTAGTTGAAAATTTTTCAATGTACAGGAATAATGACTTTGTATTTTTCCGATTATTTCACTCGACATTCTTTCTATTATCCAATCAGACTTTCATCTGTAAAAAAAGTCCGGATTTTCTATAACGTGAATGTGATTCGCTGAAGTAAAGTTTTCCCATATCTCCCAACGTCTTAAAATTGATTTCATAATGCTTTAACACATGGCTGAATTGAATAATTTCAACATACCAAAAATATTATCATATAAGTTCTCTACTTTTTAATACAGTTTTTCAATTTTTTGTTGGTACAGTGTTTCTTTTGATTAGTTAGTGATGCACCCAACAATGCTCCTTGAACTTTGTAAAGACAGGACGCGAGAACGAGGAGTATTACTTTCGTCCAAAGTTAATCGATAGAGTTTCGAATGGTGTAGCATCTGCGGCATTGTACACGGATCCGGATGGATGTTTATGGTCTTATTGTTGGTATACAATGGAGCAGCAGTCCTGCTCGCCACAGATATAAAAACAATTGTATCAATAGTAGCTTTTTCATCTACAGATATCGGAAAATGACATTTCGGAAAGTATCGGATCAAATCTCTCTCTTTTAAAAAATACGAAATGTCACGACCACATATTACACTTATCGGAATAAAAATGCACGCGGGTGGTCTATCGAAAAATTGATAATTAGCAATTCGAGTTTGAGAGGATACTCAAAGAGAATTTTTATTTATATTGTGATTTTGCACATGTTTATCACCACCACAACAAGGTTAACAATGTATGTAAATGAGCACCCATTGCGTCCCTTGTGCTCCATAATACTCCAGTAATGAAGCTTGTAATATCCGGAAAAAAACTGCAACAATACTTCCTGTTATGTAGTCTCTCCGCGTTACATATTACAAAACATACCCCAAGGAAACTAATAGGCGTTATCAATTTTCACTGATTAAATAAATATATTTGAATTATATAAAGTACAAATATATGTATATACAGTATGTCCCCGGATCGACATTAAAAGAGAAAAAAAAAATTAATATATAAATTAATTTGTTTCTATCCGCATAAAAATTTTCGCTACAAATGTGCTAATTCAAGGTTCCTTTTATCTAAAGAGTTAGATTAATAACAAATAATTTAATTCTACTATTTATTTGAATACACACAACAATAATTTAATAAATAAATAACTCGATATTTACACAGTAATAACTACGATTGCTAATTCAACGTCGCAACCGATAAACCGCATACTTTTTAATGTCTGTTTGGATTTTACATTAACTCTGTCATTGTCTTCAAGCCGCTTATATAAAGATAGGTTCTTCTAGCAATTATCAAAAAGTTTAGATAACGTTTCTCTTCAGATGAAATGATAAAACATCATTTATTTCAAGCGATGCATGATTTTGTAAAATTTTGCAGTGTGACTCATGGCGCGATATCTTTCTAATATTTATTCAAACTATTTACTTGAAAATTTCTTTCTCTGGAATTATTCGTGACAATATGCAGTACCTTACACCATCATCTATTCACTGCAATTAAAACCTTCAACAACCATAACTAGGGCCGATTTATTTTAATCTATGTAACCAACATATTGCTTTAGCATTTCTTTCTTATCAACAGCTTCGTTACATATAGAATAAAGTCTATTTCTTACAGCTGTAAACAACAACTGACTTAATAGTTTTCACCATGTTTGAAAGAGAATTGAAATTTGTAACATTATAATCTTTTACTCTATGAGCCATCAACATATACAGACTTATTCACGAATGATGACAATAGATCTATGCAACTAATCTTACATTTTCGTATGAGACTCTGATACGATTTAATTTAGAAAATGTTTTTGCGATCATCGTTATCTACGGTATATTATTTTATGTTAATTTGACATCCTTTGAGCAAATTTAGTCATGTTGACTAACAACGAAAAGACTGACATAATGCTAATATATGAAGAATGTAGAAAAAAAACGCTTCAGCTGTAGTAAGTCTTTATGAAAAAAGATATCCTCAACGAGTAGTTCCAAATTGTGTCAAAGCTGGTCTTCATTGAAAAAGTTACGAAACAAAACTGCGACAGGAAAAAATAGTGGGATTGCTGTAATTTAAGCAACTACAAAAAATTTACATATTGGGCAAAATGCTGTGGCAGACAATTTAGGAATTAGTCAGAGTTTTGCTTCTAAAATCATATGCGCTAATAAATTCTATTCCTACCATGTTACACTGGTACAAAAACTAAAAATAACGAATTATCAAGTAGGTAGTCATTCAATTTGATAAGTTATAAAAAGACTGACAGAAATCGATAATTTTTAGGTAACTTTGATTCAATATTTTTTTTGAAATGAAAATTTTATTAAGAAAGCTGCTCATTGTGTAAATTTGGTTGCATATAGATTCGTCATTATTTGTGAATAACTTTGTAAGTATAGTAATCCAAAAAGTTCTATGTATACAAAAACAATTTTGAAAAATAAACGTTTTTTCAGCTTTATTCATGGAACGTAACAAAGACAACTTCCACTTTTTCCAAATTTGATTTCTTTTTATATATATATATATATATATATATATATATATATTTTGGCAAAACGAGAAGATTTATACAACTTAATATTTTTTTAAATGACAGTCGATGCTTTCTAGGTAATTTTCCTGTAGCATTTATCAATGAGACACGGTTTAATAGATTTTCACTTGATATTACAAATTTCTTATATCACAGTTTATTTACTGTTTGTACTAACCAAACTTGTTAATTTTTTGCTTTTTGATTTAACATATAGTTTTTTTAAATTACAAATTATAAAATGTTTATACTGATGTTTTAGAGCGCAATTTGAAGATATCTTAATTGTACAATTCTATTTTTTTAATTAAAGATCTTTCATTTGCTACACTATTTTACTCATTTATGCAGTATTGACACATTCTTCTCTAAGTCTTCACTTTTCCACTGGATTATTAAAAAAAATTTACAATAGATACCTATTTGACAATACCAAAAAAAAAACAATATAAGTATTCTAAAGTACAGTTATGAGTTTGAACTGTTTATAGTCTAAGAAAAAGTTGTATCACAGAAATAAAATTAATACGTTTGGATGATAGTCTTTTTCCTAGTATTTCTTCTAAGGTAGATCTCAATCCGTGTTGTTTTTGGTTTTCGGATAAAAAAAATTATTCCTAATTAGCGAAATCAAATATTTTCTTCGGTGAAGAGCACGACGATTTATTGGCGTAATTTAGCAAGTGATCTTCTACACATTGAATATAAGAATTTCATGGCGTTTAAGATTATTTATGTATAATTTTTAATTATTATGTGGATTTATAATTATTTTTATTGATTACTTAAATTGGGAAAACAATTAAATACATTTTATTAATAAAACTTGTATGCTACGCTATTGATAAGCTCTAACCGAGCATACGTAGCAAAAAACGTCCGAGTGTTTAGCCAATCCCATACAGCAACTATAAAGTCTGTTATCATCGACTCAAGCGTTCACTGTTTAGACGGAGTTTTACTACGATAACTCATTGTTAAGTTATGTGCCGCTCTGCTCTAAGAAAATATTTTTTTCCGCTCAGTAGTTATTCCAGAAGAATATTTTTAATCGTCAGCGCTTTTTTGTTGCAGTTTTTGCACAATGTTTGGTCTGTGTGCTCAATGAGGTAACTATGTCTTTTTGGGTGTGACCAAGATCTAGACCAGTGACAAAAACTTGTTGTTTTTGAGAGAGCAGCGATGTCTGCCAGTAATCCATGGTAGTTTTGATTTCCTGCATTTTGGAGGGATAACTGTGTTAATTATTACAGTCGAAACATATAACAGGTGATGGATGGATCGTCAGAGAAATTTATATTGGTTGCTTTATACTATATGTTTATTATAATTTTTAATCAGAGGCTGTCATGAGAAACAAAAATTCTAAAAACGTAGGGCGTAACTTATTTCACTATATAATAAAATCATTTTACTATCACTCACAAAAGGATTTGTTTTTGATTTTCCAGTACCTTTCTTCCGATTGACGCTGCCGTTCTCTCGAAAGGACGTGATAGTGTTTTTCAAACTGGTATAAAAATTTGACTCTGTTATAATTTTTTCTGGAAATTTCTTCCGAAACTCGTCAAAACAAAGTCTGGATGAGTAAACCCATTCTCCGTTCGCTAAGTGCCCATTACGAAAATATGATTCTACTAAAAAAATCTTTTGTTTTGCAGTAAACCCCATAATTCAAATCAAATCTAAATTTTACTTTTGACAGTGACAGCAAAATGACATTTATTAAGTGAATTAATCTAGGCGCTACGTTTTTAGAATTTTTGTTTTTCATGACAGCCTCTGATCAAAAATTATAATAAACATATGGTAGATCGGTTTCATTTTTTTGTATGCCGACATGTAAGGAGATTCTTATAAATGGCAGTTTTTTCTACTTGAATTTAATTGGGAGAGTATGTTTTAATAGCAACTGCTATTTCATTTACTGTCTAAAGTCTAAAGACCACTGAAAGAATCTGAATAAATAACTACTCGCGGAGTCGCGTTGGTGAGGGTACTACGCAGACTTTGTAAAATAGCCTATAGTTTAGCGAAATATATTGTAAAAGGGGTAATAAAAATTGAAGAATATCGCAAGACAATATTGAAGATCCGACGTTGTCATTTGTCTTAAAAGCATTAGTGTATATATAGTCAGCAAAAGAAATTAATTTTTTTAATTTTTGGAAAAATTGTTGTAAACTCAAATAAGAATGAATAAAATTTTTTGGTAAATTTGGTAGAGGAAAATCTACATATGGTAAAAGAATAATCCAATGTCAATTAGCAAATGATTCTTTTTGGCTTAGCAAAAAAAGATTGGTTTTTATGAATATGGAAGAAACGTTTTGAGAAAATATGATTATGAGAAACGTCCGATGGATTATTAGAAACTCTAGTATCTAGCGTAGCTCAGTATTAGCCTTTTTCCTCTAAAAGGAAGTAGTGAAATTCTTGCTATGCAATGTAAAACTTTATGTTGAATTTGTTCTAAAGGCACCGGTAGCTACACGTAGAGCTGCATTGTGGAGCAAATTTAAGGTCAAGAAAGTTGATTTATTTGTGGATGAATAAAGTAAAGATAATAAATAAATATAATAAACCTTAATATCTTCCTCAAATAATGATGGTTTTTTGAATTTTTGCTAGCACAACCAAACAGCTTTAGAGAGCTTATTCATATTTTTTTTTATAACCGGAAGTTGTAGGTTTGTCATCATTGGGTAACTACGAGTAACTATGGATAGTAGGCTTGAGTCAGTTTGACATTTTTATATAAAATTTTATGTGCTTTTATTCTAACTGAAATTTTCTTATTTTGGGGGTTTAACGGCAAACTGAGTCGACGCACAAAATCCAAAATTTTAGTATTTTGAAAATGTATTAATTTATATAAAATGATTGCTTGCTGCTTCTGATTTGTATGATGAAGAAGACAACACGAACAAAACGTCACCGGCTTCTTCAATTAATTGCATCTGATGGTAAATATTTCTTTATAAAACGTTTTTTTACTTTACTAATTAAGCAATTTCAGCTAGAGAGACAAACTGTCAGAATAACCCAACAAATCCCGCATCGCCGACATCAGTAGAAAATTTCGTAATAGGAGTCACTTTTTCAAGCTTAGTCATCGAAACGAAATTGTTCTCGTTTGAAGTACAGAATTTACATGTGGCACTGTTTGGCATTCAAGGAGTCCTAAATCGAGAAACTGTTGGAGGTTAAAAATGAGCGACACTAGCGCCACAGTTTCAAGATTTTTTTAAATATAGCCAACCAAAAATGTACAAGAGCCGCCGTAGAGATACTTCAATTGACTCAAACGAAGAATTTACAATAAGTGTTGTCCTAACTCTTACAAATCAATTTTTACTTTATTTATTTTTTTGTGATTATATACCGTTAATTTTTATGTGACAAATTGTACTTTTTCATTTATTAAATTTTAATAACTCTTTAGGTTTTTTTTGTTTTTTTTTTTTGACGTTACTAACTAATTTTCTTCTATTTTTTACTAATAAAGTTTTTTCTATTCCTAGCATTCTTTTTTTTATTTACTCCATCTTTTAAACGCTACTGATTTTTTTACTTATTTTTTTTTTTAAATTAAAACACGGGTTTAAAAATCAGTTTCTCTCTTATCGCCCCTTAAATTGTTTTAAACAGTTAATCTAAGTTAATCGCCAGATTTTGAACAGTTAATCTAAGTTAATCTGGTCATATATTTGATGCTACTTCTTCGACCTATCTATTTCTTTGGGTACCTGTCTAAATATTCCCTACAGGTTTAAAATAATGAGGTGGTGCCCCTTCCTGCTGGAAGAATATTTCATCGGTGTTTAATCCGCGGTCTGTTACACTTGCATCTATGATGAGAGAATTTATGGTATCAGCTACCAACTCCAAGTATCTTTTCCTTGTTAGGGGGTTAATTACAGTGCGGTAAAACAGACAGAAAATTATCTCTAAAAATATTTGTCTATCACTTGTTTTCTCCATATCGTGATTAATAATAAAGATATTTTGATGCATATTTTTTGTCACACTTTACCTGTCGTTGCCTTTTATTTGATGTATTATAAAAGGCATAGTTGTGTTAAAGTTTGTATGGGTTGGAGTTGGGGTGCTAATACTTTAACACTTACAAACTAAATAACATATCCATCCTACTTCACTCTTGATACTGACAGTCAAAACAGTTTTTTATTTATTTTTTATCTTTATTTGTTTAAGAATTATTAGAAGTAGAAATTTTCAATGTTACACCTTGTATATTAACCGATACTATAATTGTTTTTAATTCTAAACCTTGCTATTCTTACATTGTAGCTTTATTTAATTTGTTATTACATAGCTGCGTTCGGCTTTGCCACTGCGAGTGCACCACCTCTTTCTTTATCTACATTATTGGGTCCATATATCACTATCTCTATCTGATGACGAAAACTTGATGTTTTTTGACACTATATCTAAAACAACACACACTTTTTATGCACTCAGTTATTAGATCGGGCAGAAAGAGCGTACGTTGTCATGAAAACAGTCTTTAAATTAGTAAATTCTAAATTCAAATAATGCGACTGATTTATCTGTTCTGAATGAGACAAACAAAGATAGAGTAGGTGCATTCGGAGCGGCTTATAAAACGTTTTATTTTTTTTAGACTATGTTGTCTTTAAAAAAAGGTTTATCATTATGTAAATAATATTTGGCTTAAAGATTTCAACAAAATTTTGATCATAGGATTTCTGTTAATGCTATGCAAAATTAGAAATTATCTGGAAAATGTGGAGAAAATTATTGTATTATATATTTAATTTAAAAATTTTACAGTGAAGCTTCTAACTTAACTGACTCTGAGTTTAAAAGATTTAAAATTTAAAATTCTAAAAAATTGTTAGTATTGCTATTTTTTACAATTTTTCTGAATCTTATTGACGTGTCGTTACCGAAACGCGCGTCGTGTACAAAGAAGTGTTTAGTGTGATTGGGTGCATTTTTAGATTCACGTAGATAATTATTATTTCAAGCGGCGTGAGCCACCATAAAGCCATGCCTTAGCTAGGAATATTATTATTATTACCAAATATACTCTAGAAAAATTAATAGCCATCATTCATCAGTGCTTAAATAAATATATCTGAAGTATACATACCTAGATGCAGTAATTGCCATAAATTTTATTAGACTTTTTGCGGTCTTGTTGTTTATTTAATAAATAAATATACAACTTTGAATAGTATTTTTTGAATCCCGTAATTTCCAGTCCCAGTTGTTGCTGTTAAATGAGTGCAAAGTCAATTTACGACGTTCACTTTTATAGTGGTGGCCTTTTTGTGTGGGGTATTGTTACTTTTTGCCGTTATTGGAACCGTTACCGGCTATTTTTACTTTACACCCTTAACGTTCTTTCAGTATAATGTCCGCTGAAACAGAAAAAAAACCAAACCGAAAGCAATAAATCTCGTGAAACAACTCCAAGACGGATTAGAGAATGAGTAGTAGAGAGATGTAAGTGTGAATTCCGAGGAGTGTGAAGTTGTTTCGAGCTCAGGTGTGCCTTTTTCGAGCGCAGTACTAAACCACTCAAGTGCAGATGCGAGCATTACCGTCCAGGACTCCAGGCACAGTTCAATTAATAAAGTTTGAATGGTCACGATTTTTTTTTCCTATGTATACAGTTGACACTTGGATAAATTTGATCAGACCTTCGATATTAGTCTTAATTAAAGACGAAACAGTTCAAAAGCGAATGATTTATAACGTACCGTTGGCGGTCGTAATATTTCAAAAATGGAAAAGACAGTCTGGTGTAAGAATGATGGATTGAGCGCTTGAAATACGCGAAAGCAAACAAATAATATCGGAGTGGATCTGAACAAGACTCTCGCAAATTCAATGATTGTAGGAGAGTCGTTTCGGCAGTAAATCATGTGTAGCGAAGAGAGATAATGATACAATTCAGAGCTTAAATCTCATTTTGCAATCGGAACAGTTAGTGGATATGGTGTAGCAGTTACGAAGCGCGATGCGCATCTAAATGTCACGACACTGCAGGTTTATGTGCTTTATTTGCAAATAGATCCGAGGGTCTATGATCTAACGAGATTAACTCGATTCGGATTTTAAAGTTAAGCCGATCTCTGCGACAACTACTATTGAATCACTGCGACACAAGACCCAAATTCACTTCTCAAAACAATTAACAATTGAGGCAGTTTTATTTCAATTCATTTATTAAAATAACGTAAATATATGTAAAAATTATAATAGACATATTGAAATATACGAAAAAATGAAAATATGACCAAAGTCGTAAATTGTTCCAACAAAGAAACATTATTTGAGCAATTGCTACCTACCATCAATTTATAATGAGTGTTTTGGTTTAGGAAGCTTGTTTTATAGTATTATTTGGGCTCTCAACTTATCATAAATAGGCCTGGGTAAGTAATGCACGTTTTTTCTTTATGAACATAAATATTTTGAACAAAATTACATACATTCATGTTTTGTCACATTTTAACTTGAAAAAAAAACATATTTTAAGATTTACTATACTTCCGGCCTATTTTTACTTATTAGGACTTATACTTGCATATTATTCTGTTTTCAAAATATTATGTACATTTAAAAAAAAGTAAGTTTGGTTTATTTTGCAGGTAATAAAATATAATACGGTTATGGAAGAGATTAAATATATAATATGACTGAGAAAAATTAGCAATAATCGTAAAAAAATCGATTAATCACTACTAAAAATTGATTTGGCTACAAATTTCAATCGATTACCATTTTTTTAAATAATCGAAATTTTGATTTTAATCAAATAGTAATTGATTAATAATAATCAATAATTGACCTAGCGACATCGAAAGATTTTTTATAAATATTCAAATTCTTCAAACCGCACAGCTTGTTGTCTTGTTGTCTGATGACTAACGTTCGGCGTGCGCGAGTGGTTTTTCAGTGGCGTGATTTTGTATTATTATTTCCACTTTATTTAGTTTTGTTTAAAGGCGGTAAAACTTAAGGAAACATTAACACTTACTCAATCAATCAGTATTGGATTATAATAGACCAGCGTTTCCCAATTAATTTTAGCCGCGGAACCCTTTTAGATTTGGTACATCAAGATGGAACCCGGTATAAAAATAAAATTCAAAAAATCACGTTACATTTTAATGGGAAAAATTTAATCTTTTCTTCCTTTGGCAAATTCTTTTTATATATGTTCTATATCTGGACCAAACATTGGCTCTCGTCACGGAGTAATTTAATTTGTACATTTATTTATTTTATATTTTCTATTCGTATGTTTTTTTAATCGTGGTTTTGTCTTTTCGCGGAACCCCTGTTTTCATCTCGCGGAACCCAATTTGGGAAACGCTGTAATAGACTATAATAGGTTCTCTCATTTGAGCAGTAAATATATTTTGGGCATGATACAAGAATACATGGTATGCCAGATCCTGAGTCGAAATTCGTACAGTTGGCGCATACTAGGGCATGACGTCATATTTTTAACCAAGGTGTGTAGACTATTGAGGTGAATTCTTTTCATTAAAGGTAATTCTTCTTGTAAGATGTTCGGTTGTCTTCACTACACTGTGTTTAATATAATTTTAAAATGTTAAATGTTAATAATCTTTGTTGTGACACATTACAAATAATTAGGAATGATTACGGCCGCCCATAATTATCACTTTTGTCAATCCGTTACTAATAAATTAATACAAATAATATAAATAAATAAAACGCTTATCGCTAAAATATGCGTTTATTTTTTCTCCCCTTTGTTTTATTTCTCAGAATTAAAACCCTACAAAAACTAGTTTTATTACTTCTCGGAAAACCGTCTGTATTGGCATATTCAATTATTTTATTGTCAATGCATATTTTTCATTCAAAGCGTTACCACGCCTTCATGTGCAGTTTTTGGGTGCAAAAATAATAATCTAAACTTTTTTGTGCTTTTTTTAAAGTGTTAAAATTGTTGAAAATGTTTTTTGTTGTTTCCTGGCAGAGCACTAATGTTCTGCGAGGAAACAACAAAAAGCATTTTCAACAATTTTAACACTTAAAATAAACCAATTTGTTTTATCCAAATATTATCAAATAATAAAAATATATAGAGGGTCATAGTCTTTGTTTTAAGACCTTCTAAACAAGCTATCGCAACAGATACTGTTGCATTAAAAAAAGTTGTAGTGGTTTTGCTCCCAGATAGGAAGGAAAATCTATAACAATATAAAAAAAATATGTGGAAAATTAAAAACTGTAGAAATGCTTCATTAATTTTTTTGATCTCCAACTAATGTGAGTGGTGTTATAGAATTTATTCCAGTTACAATACTCAACCGGTATAAAACTTTTATATATGTATGTATAATATCGGGTGTTTTTTTAAATTTGACGTCAAAGTTGGCTGTGCATTGTCGTTTGTGAACGCACCACAAAATAATATCTAACCTCACTTTTGTAATTATTTGCAAAGTAGCAAAAATCAATCGTCAAAGTTTGAATAATTTGAAAATCTCCATTTTCGAACGGCCAATACATAACTTGGACGAGTTACGACATCGAATTGTTGGAAGAATTAATGAAATTAATGAACATCCTAACATGCTGATGAACCTTGCTAATGGAATGTGTCGACGAATCCAAATGTGCCTAGATGAAGGTGGTGGACATTTCGACTATTTGTTATAATTTTTTTCGATTACATTGTAATTATAAACCGTAAGTAGACCAGTATTAATTTTAATCACAAAAGTGAGGTTAGATGTCATCTTTGGTTTGTTCACAAACGACAATGCACAGCCAACTTTGACGTCAAAATTAAAAAAACACTCGATACTTTCATAGATTTATATAATCCTATTTAATATTAAAACTTCCCTTACTATTAAACCGACCGTGATCAATAAAAATACGATAAAATCTAAATTTGAAATATCAGCATAATTTTGGTATTTTAGTTGTTTGATAGTTTTTGGTCACAATTTTAGCAAATATATTTATTCCTTATTTTCAAATAACTTCAGTGAGAAAACTCATCTATTTAATTCATTTCAAACAAAAATTTTATAGTAACTTTATTAATTAAATAACTTATAATATTAATTAAAACCAATAGGGTATTTTTTAATCACGGTGTACGGTTACTGTGTTGTTTGAGATATATTATTGTTGTGTTTGAAATATATTATCTATATTTAATAAAAAATTATTTATTCAAAAATTCCCATGCGATTTGTAGTGTACCTATATTTTTTCAATTGACAATGTATATTTTGATTTTAAATTAAAAGATTTAAGTCATATTAGCTAACACTTTTGTTATTTTGCATTTTCAAACTTTAGTTTCCTGGATTTTTTCGAAATTACAAAACAAAAAATCGGAATACCTAATTTATTTAATTAAGTATAGTGTTTGTGTATTATATTGTTTAAAAGAAAGCTTTAATTTAGTGAAGTTTGCAGTTTATCGCTTTTCACAGGATTAAAATGGTGGACACTGCGCGTTTTGAAGTTTACTCCTTTACATGTCTTTTTCTCTGCTCGGCGCTCGGTCGTGACGTCATGCCCGAGCAAGGTTACGCGAGAGAGAGCGAAATATCGATGCGCAATGACATACCGTAGGTTTGTGTATCGTGATTTTGGGTACATTTGAAGCAACGACGCTGCTGGGTTTGGAGCGCTCTTGTAGACCAGTTGAATGACTAACACGCAGCGCGCTGAATTACACCAATTAATTAGCTGGCCAACTGCCGAGCTACTCGGTGACGCTGAAGAGTGAAGATTACTGATGACATATTTTAAACAATAATGTCAAAATACAAATTGTATAAACTATAATAAAGAAGGATCACAAGATACAAAAGAAAACCCTATTCCCCACTTAACTAAAAGCAGCTACTGCATGTCTGAATTCTCAAAATTAAATTTTTGAAAATTTTTTGCAACCCAAAAATTGTTTATCTCATTTGCTGGTCATTATACTTAACTAAAATAAGCTTCTTATATAAAGACCTTAGAATAAAAGTTTGTGTTTCTTTTTGATTGTTTTTTTGTGTATGTCTAATTTTTTAAAACACTAGAACACTAAAAAACCTTTAAGCATACATTTCTTTTATTTACTTTTGTTTCAAAACAAAAAATTATTGACAAAATTATTGAAGCATCGATTAATTAATAATTACAAATTAAAATTAAATAGTGCATTATAACAACTGTTTATTTAAAAAAGTTGTCAAGTGTGTTATGAGATTTTGATAAAAGAAAATGTAAGGAAGAAAGGATGTCGGAACTTGATACACAGTTTTACAGTGCGCGCGCAGTCGTGTTTTGTCGTCGTAACTAACAGTACACCAGCCGAACTAAACTAAAACATACTTCAAGATGTTTTTGTTCTTTTACAGCACACTTGACAACTTTTTTAAATGAACACTTGTTACAACCAGGGTGGTGAAGAATGTTATTATTGTCCGAGCACCAAGATTAATTAATAAAGTGCGAGGTCTATAAATGTCTTCACCACCGTGGTGTATATACTATTTTTTTCACTACTAGCCAAATTTAAGGCAAAAATTAAAAATAAAAATTTCACTAATTTTTTTCTACTAAATTTTCCATTAATAAAACAAAAATTAAATAGTCTGATGCAGATTGACATTTCCAATAATAAAACTTATTTTGCACGACCTAAATTAATAATCTGAAGAAATTTGCTGTAATTTTTTAATAAAATTTGAAAACAAGCATAAATCTATCATTCTTTGAAATAACACTATGGCAACATCATCACCAACATTTTTGTTGACAACAAGTCTAACAAAGAGTCAACAACAATAGTATATTGTGCACTTTAGCTAGAAAGAAACAGTTGAAACTGTTCACTTCCTGAGGCCTGGAAATACCTCTTTATTGATAAGGTGCACACATTACTTTTTATCCTACTCAAAAGAAAAAACTTTTAACGGTAAAATAAGCTGACGGATAGGTGACCTTGACTGTAATAACAAAAACTGAACAGAATTTTTATATTTTTAGCTGATTGTTGTTAAACATGTTTTGTCGAGACATTTACTATGTAAAAATCACATTAACTCTACAACAGATCAGTTTTAAATGTAGCGATAACTTATTTGATAAAGTATAAGTACAAGAATGACGTGGATTACAGCCAAGATATCTCAATATTACGGCATACATTACAGTACGGATGGTAATAAATTTCAATTATTTTTTTCTTTATTAGTTTGAGGTTATGTGTCGTGACACACCAGGCTTTTGATTTGTAATACTTTAACCTGACTTTCGTCTTTCGTATTTACAGCACTCGTAATTTTTTGTATTAGATCTCGTATTCCAACAGTAGAAACCACATTATTACGTACATTTTAAACCTGAGGCGTTAGTTGACGTATAACACAGCGCCATCTAACGGCCACAAATTGCAACGTGCTTGTTTCCCTAGCGAAACTAGAGCGATTTTCTGATCTGTCAAAAGGTTAGAATTAGCCAACTTTAAAGTGGAGTAGGATATCAAAATTTCAAATGGCATTTTTATTTAAATAATTTTGTTGTAAATACATTAAATACATTCGTAAATACGTTAAAGACAATCTCTTGAGTATTCAAAATCATGTTGCACAAGTTTTTGTTGAACTATTTCTGGATTCTTATAGTTATTTATACACCAAGGTGGTGAAGAATGTTATTATTGACCGAACATCAAGATTATTTCGCGAGGGGCTTTGCCCCGAGCGGAATAAGGTGCGAGGCCTATAAATGTCTTTACCACCGTGGTATATATACTATTTTTTCCACTACTAACCAAATTTAAGGCAAAAATTAAAAATAAAAATTTTTCTTGTAAAAATCAAGTACCACAGGAATAATAATAAAATTTAAAAACAAGCATAAATCTATCATTTTTTGAAATTACACCATGGCAACATAAACAACAACAAACATTTTTGTTGACAACGAACCTAACAACGAGTCAACAACAAAAATTTCTAATGGCATTTTTATTCTAATAATTTTGTCGTAAATAGATTAAATACATTCGCAAATACGATAAAGACGATCTCCTGAGTATACAAAACCATGTTGCACAAGTTTTTGTTGAACAACTATCCCTAGATTTTCAAAAAATTTGATTTTGTCCATTATTAACCTTGGTTAACAATAGAAAAATTATTAACCACTAGCGGAGAAATTCAACTTCTCAGTTGACTAGGAGACACAATAATGGTCAACTTCATAGCTTGTAGTGGAAAAAAACATTTGAATTTGTCCATTATTAACCTAGGTTAATAATAAAAAAAGTTACTAACCACTAGCAGAGAAATTCAACTTCTTAGTCGGGTATAGACGCAATAATGGTCAACTTCATAACTAGTTGTAGAAAAAATCTATTAATTTAATATAATTATTATGGATTATGAAATACAAAAAATGAAAATCGCTCAGCCCTATTAGATACAACTGCACAAATTTTACCTTTCGGCTTAAATTAATGTTTTAATTCATTAGAAGAGCATTTTTCTAAATAAAACCAATATACCAATGTTAACAATCAGTTCAACTTTATCTCTTCTATTCCCACAAAGTTGTCTCATGCTTTCTACATTTTCTTAATCTTCAAGTATTCTGTGTTTAATATAAAGTTCTTATTTGTTAAGTTTGTAAATTTTTAGATCAAATTGTTTATTTTCTTTGACCTAAAAGTTATACAGATTATTAAATTTAATTTTAATTTAATTAAAGAATTTAATTTATTTATAAAAAAAGCTGATATTTGATAATAATTATTAATGTAAAGCATTTTTTGATCTAGTGTACAAGTACTGCTCAAAAATATTCTAATGTAAGAACGGTTATAATTAAAATATTTTTGAAGATATGTTTAGAATGTCTAAATAAAGATTTTTGCGAAAATCGAGCCTAATTGGAATTCATTTAAAATTTTCTATTTTTTTTATTTTCAAAAATTTTTAAAATTTAAAAAATGCTTCTTGAATTTCTACTACACGTTATAAGTGCTTGAGACAAAATTTACACAACAAGTAATCAACAAGTACTGATTGGGTTAGCAGCATTAAAATTTCAAATTTAAATTTGTCATTTCAAAAATTTGGTTAATAAGTTGTCATCAGTTGTTGCTAAAATTTTGTCGAAATACTTTTAGAATTAAAATATGACACTTTTATTATAATGGCGTACTTTAAAAGTAGAGTCTACAATAAAATCAATGATTGGTAATATTCCCTAGATTCAACGTACGCCCAATTTTACCCCAAAGTGGTAGATTTTATCATGTTTTAACGAGAGTGCATGCGGGTTGTGAAACGTTTTTTAAATACAGGTAATGTTATAAAAACAAAACCTGATCGACTTTTTACTTTTATTGAAAATGTTGTGGAAGACATTTTGGTTCGAATAAAGCGAAATCCGCAAAAATTTGTGAAAAAGCTTTTATTGCAAACAGGTTTTATTTTCTATCAACTTCAAATACATTAATTACTGTATTTAATGCCCTGAAACGACGAGCTAATTTATGGATTATAAATAAACTGTGCACACTTTATGCATTACTTTCAAATTTAGTTTTTGTTTTTTATTTGCGTTATTTTCCACTGGATTATGTTATAAAATTATTATTGCTGTTGAAAATAGATTAATTATAAAATTTTATTTGGTATTTTCTTGATAGGTGTAGGACATAATCTATGTAGGTAATCTTAACAACCCGACAACTTGCGAAAAAAATTCTAGTTACTTTATTGCCAACTCTATCAGTATTTGTTGATCACGGTGTAGATCGAAAATAAAAAAGATTTTAACAACAATTCTGCCTAAAATTAAATGATTATTTTAAAAAGTACAATAGAAATACAGTAATTAATGTAGTATAGTGACACTGTTACATATTTTAGAAAAAAATAATGTTCTTAAAGCTATCGGAAATAAAAACAACTTCTGCTATTTTTCCAATACCCTTATTTAGTATTTCGTCAGAAAGTTGAAGGGTTGAATGTTAACATACCTCAGCTGTTTATTTATTTGAAACTGTATAAGTGAAATGGTGGACGTCATTAGCATCTCCATGGCTTCCTACAGTAAATAGAAAAAGTTATTTATTATGTCAGTTTTTTGACAATGAAAGTGATATATTATCATCATTCATCGACTTTTTAAAACACTGCAGCGGTAACAACAGATTTTTACAATTATTATAAAGCAATATCTTACAATTTTAATCTAGGAAGCCATTAATGTTGACTATCTATTCATTCTATGTACTTTCTGACGCGTCACTAAATAGCCATATAATAAAAAAATTATATTTTTTTAAAAGTTAGAAAACTTAAACTCGCTTCATAAAAAAACTGAAATTTGCGAATTTTTTTGAGTTATGTTTAGAACATCTGAATAAATTTCTCCACAAAAATTCTACTTAGTCGGAATTTTTTCGAAGTAAAAGTTTAATTTTACAATTTAATGAAAATAAGGTCAAACAAAAGTGCTTGGAAAAACTGTTATTTTTCAATCATAGTTTTTAATTTTGTCAATTTTTTTTTGTTAGTCTGAATGTCAGTTAGTCTTTATAAATACTCCGGTGAAATCTATTTATAATTCACGTCTGCTCGTAGCGCCCGAACAAATTTAAACTCACAACATAGGTAGTTTTGCGCGTTATCTCTCGTCATGAAAGCATCTTCGTAACAGTGTTATAAATTAAATTAATAATGTCACCGAAGAAACAAGTTCATGCTTTAAGTTATTTGTGCGTAAAACGCTTTTCAAGACAGTTAATTCAAGCACTTTCAGACGATGAAGGTCGAAATAACGACGTAGTTGAGCAGTATTTATCCAATGCCACTTATCAAGTTGTTCAAGAGTTATTAAAAAATATTTTAAATTCCTTAAATCTGGATGCCGCTACGATGTTTAGTTGTTTGCAAGTTTTACTTCGACAAGACGTTAAGAAACTGGATACAGGAATCTTCCCCCATTCCTACTACGAAGCAATATTAAAAGTTATAACTCAAAAGGGTACAGGCCTGCAGCAATTAAACCTGAAAGGGGTATGGGTGAAAGACCACCCGACACAACTCAGCGAGTTAGTGACAAACTTGACAAAACTTAAAGTACTCGTTATAACACATATGGCAGATGATCAAGTTTTACAAGCAATAAGCAAGTCACCGAATCTAGCTGTTTTAGATATTTCAGGAGACTGTTTGTTTACCACTTCAGGTCTTAAAATGCTTAGAAATGAAACTTTAACGTCTCTAGATATCGGAAATTTTGGAAAAAAAAATATTTGTCAACAAGATGAACCTGATTGTGACATTATAGCAGAAATGATGGAAAATCTGCCAAACCTAACTTGTTTGCGCACTTATTCTTTCACAGGAACATCTCTATTGAGGTTGTATAAGAAAAATCCTAAACATAAATCCCGTCTCAAATATCTACACGATACTGGAACAACCAACGAGATTATCGAAGCAATAATCAACATGTGTGAGCATCTGGAAAGCATCCATTTAGACACACCCCAAAAAGGAGTAATCTGTCGATTGAAAAAACTCAAAAAATTACATTGCATCAAACTAGTCCATCACGACAGCGACGATTTATTGGATTATCTAGCGAATCCAAGAACAGGACTTCAGGTCCTCAAATTACAACACAATAAAAGAAATTTGTTAGATTTGTACGATCTTTTTTTATGCGTTCCCGATTTACACACTCTGGAATGTTTTCAATTGAAATTGTGCTTCACCAGAATGGACACTTTTTTCATGAATTTGGAAAACATCGAGATTCTTTATTGTAATATTTCAGATTCTTCTATTAAATGTATTTTAGTGAATTGTCCTTTTCTTAAACGGGTCATCATCGGATGTGTTGTTAACATGACTGATGGCGACATGTTTAAACTTTGTGACGAATGTGATTTTGTTTACTTGGAGGAATTGTGGCTGTCTTGTGCCAGAGGACTGACTGATATTTCGGTTGAACTATTGATGGAACATTGCCCAAATTTAAAAGTGCTAGGCCAGTTAAATGAGTGGAATATTCTCCAAGAAGAAATCGAGTATTTAAGATCTGTGATATTGTATACTAACACCGATCTCACATTGTTACCTTTAGGAAATTTTTAATAAATTGTAAAGAAATAAATTATTTTTGATTTTTAAATATTTATTTTTTACTGAAAATTGTTGAGGTTTAATTTACATGTGTGGTAGAGAAAAGAACGTTATTTGATAACTTGTCAAAACTACTCTAATTTTGATGTATATTTTTTTTGATGACCGTAAAAATTGTATACTTTTTTACCGTTAACATGTCAAGAATTTCTTCAATAAGTTACTCTATCTTTCTTATTTTCCGCAATTTTCTTGATCGTCTTTGGTGTAATTTTTTTTTCTAATATGATTTTTTTTCTAATATAATTTTTTCTATTTTCTTGTTTTGTGTTAGTTTATGTTAACCTCCTTTACAACATTCTATAGTTCAAACCTCAAACTTTTTTAGTAGACCTTTTGGCATTTTTCTTTTGTAGTTGTTTTTTGTAGTTGTTGTTGTAGTCATTTTTTCATTAGTAGTTGTTTTTTTTGTATGATTTCGATTGTTGATACGATTTATATTTTTCTCTTCTATGTAGTTTTGCTGCAAATTTTATTTCTTAGGGTTAGGTTTTTAAAAATATTTTATTTTTTAACATAAGATCTGGTACTTGCATTTATAATCTGTGTGAAGTTAGCTCCATAAAGTTAAAAAAAAACGATAAATACAATTGTATAATCCATTATTGCTCGCCAAATTATTTTGATTGTCTATTTTTTTAAAAAGAAATATTATTTAGAAAACGAAATTGTGGAAGCTATCTTCACGTTTTTCCTGCCAAAGTAATTTTTTTTATAAATTATTGCAAATCGATTGCCCACTATTTGTCAGTCATAACTTTTGAATGCTCATCTCTAAAAATAATGATATCAAACAAAAACCTGCGCACCTGTTGTTTGCCAGTTTTAAATTTATAAATTTTAAAGTGCAAATTGTCGTTTGTCGATTACCCAAGATTGCTCACTAATTAATTTTAAATTACCATCTTCCAAAAAACACTTATCTAGAAAACAAAACTGAGGAGGCTAACTTTACGTTTTTTTGTCAAGCAAAATTTTTGCTTTTTTTGTTATAAATGATTTCAAATTAATTACCTACTATTGCTTATTTAGTGCTGTTAATTATTTTTAATTGTCCAGCTCTAGAAATGATATAAAACAAAAAACTGCGGGGGCTAACTTCACGTTTTCTTCGCCAAACAAAATTTTTTAGTCCCCAGTAAAACGTTCTTTTTTTTTATACATACAAATGTAAAATTTTGTGAGTGCGTTTCTTGCAACGAGTCCGACAAACTTTTGTCTCTCTACTGTATGACTCTCCGTACATACAAGTTTGCTTTTTTAAAAAATTTTTAATAAAATTAATTTAAAAATAGTGGTCAATTTGTCCAACAAAAATCATGCAGCGTATGGAGTGTCCACCACCCCGAAAATGTCGATATGACGTCACTTTGACTCTCCGTATATACAAGTTTAATTTTTTGAAATTTGTTTAGTAAAATTAATTTAAAAATAGTGGTCAACTTGTCCGACAAAAATCATAGCCAGCTAAATTCAGCGCGCTTTGTGTTAGTCATTCAACTGGTCTACACGAGTGCTCAAAACCCAGCAGCGTCGATGCCTCCAAAATATATAACGTATCCAAAATATATTTACTACTTAAATGAGAAAACCTATCATAGCCTATTATAATCAAATACTGATTGATTAAGTGACTGTCAATATGCCCTTAAGATGTACCGCTCTTAAATAACAATAAATAAAGAGTAAATAATAACGCGAAATTACGCCACTGAAAAACCACTCGCCCACGTTACTTATTAGTTATTACCGACTATTGACTATATTTCTAAATACCTATCTATTTTTCTAAATATTTTGAAAAATTAATTAATTTTGGGTTTACCTTTCTTGTATGTAGGATTCGTCACTTTTTTTGGTACTCTATCAAATGTCTTCTCTAAATCATAAATGCAAAGCACGCTTAATTTTTTGCATTTTTATTTTACTGATAATTTGCTTTATCGTACATACACTCATGGACAAGAATTTCCAGACACCTTATGAAAGAGTTTACGTTATGATATGAAAACTTTTTTATTTTAAGTTTTTTTTATCAAAATATAAAATATTAATATTTTCAAGGTAAAAATATAAAAAAAAATTATAAAGCTAAGTTAAAAGTTTTGTTATTTTAACAAAACGGTCAATAAGAAACAAACAACAATCGCCAAATTATCAAAAAAATTAAAAAAAAATAATTAGGTTTTAGATTAATGTCTTATAGTTTGTAGAGGTATAGTACAAACTATTAGTTATCCAAATCATTTGATAACATTCTGTAAAACCTAAATTTCTTTTATAAGGAAATTTACTTTGGGTGTTTAGAATTTTTGGCCACGTATGTTTCTTATCTTACACAATTTTATTTTTACGGAATACAGTCTGATTCAGGTAAAATAGTAAGCCTGATGATTTGGCGATGCAATTAAAAAAACAAATTTTATTTACGTCTTGATCTACTTTCAATTAAGATTTGCATTTGCAATTAAGTTACTTCTTGTTACTTTGACATTAGTTAAAAATAGTGTCGTATACCTGTTTATTTTTGCAAATTATGATTTAGAATAGATCTGATTATGATTTAAAATAGATCTGTTTCTCTAACTTTAATGCTGTATTTTTTTATATATTTTGTATTGGAGTTTAGGTAGGTACTTCAAAATGAGTTTTTTATTTTCTCTCTCTGACACAAATGACCGTTTTCTGCGCTTATGTCAGGGTTAAGCAGATAATAACTTGGATTCAATTTGAAAACCTTAATTTAAATTAGATGAAAAACTTATAAAGTTTGTTTTTTGGATTGCATCTTAGATAATCAGGCTTATTATCTTATCTGAATCAGGCTGTATACTTTGTGTTTTATTTAACTGCCTTTGTTATAACGTAATCTTAATTTTTTTTCTAATATTTTTTTATATACCGTTTCTTTTCTTTTCTCCTTTCTCTTTTTTTTTAGATAATAATAATATAATTTTCTGAATATACTCTATTCTAAAATAATACTTTCAAAAAATAAGTAATCTTACTGATCATTTATATGTTAGTTTTTTGTATTGTTTTTATTATTTCTTCTTGTTTAAATTCTTTTTATTTAATTTTTTTTCTTTTTCGGTAACATAAAAGTTCTTAGATTTGCGGATCTTCGAGCTGCAGCCTACAGAAGTCATGCTCAAATCCGCTGTTGCAGGAGTGTCTCGTTCAAAATGCGGGTGTGTGGCGCTCCCTTTTTTTCACATTTTACTGTCTCACAACCTGTAACCTCAGTGCGGGTTTCGAAGCTGCGTTTTCTATAAACAAATCAAGAGGGACAAAGAAGAGGGACAAGTTGACTACAAAAAAAATATATTTATTGATTTTTGTTATTTATTTATTACTAAAATTGCGGTTTAATTTACAAGTGGTTGTGATAAAAAATGCAGCAATTTTTTTTGAGTGTCTGATGCGAGAATAATTTGATTATTGTCACTCCGGATGTTATTAAAACATGAATTTTATGAACAATTTCAACGCAACAGTTTTGAGTTTCATCAGTGGTTTTCGTGTCCTACATAATTTATCTCGGTCCTGGATTTGAATGTGGACATTTGTGGTGATTATATCGTGCTTAATAGTGCAGCCACACCGATTGAGGTAGTTTTACCGGATGAAAATCTGTTAACATAAAATTTTATTATCGGTTTTAATTCGTTTCTACGCGCAAATTAGAAACTTGTTCACCGAGAGAAAATTTTCGGGTGCTCACAATAAATAGGACACGAGTTAGACGAAATAGAATAAAAGTGTAGCACATTCGTCTGTGCTTTTTCTCGGAATAATTCAACTTGTTTTCTCCTTTACAAACGTTTAACGGAAGTTATTCGAATGCAAATTTCAAGTGAGGATGCTAAGACTAGCGTATTTTTGTTCCATTCTAAATGAACAAAGGAGAAAGGTTTTTTCATCGTTCTTTGTGGCTTTATGTTATACCCAAAAGTAGCATTTACCGGAAAGACGTTTCATTATTACACTAGAACAAATCGGGAATGATGACTCAAAACTGTCACCTGATTCATACGAGTGCACTTTTCCTCAGATATGACGTCCCATTTCAGCCGGCTCTCATTACTCGCTTATCTTCCGGTTTTATTACTTTCAAATATCGGAATTTATGGTCTCTAAAAACTAATGTGTTTTATTATTTCAGAGTTTTATGACAGATTTTTTTGAAATTATGATGGTCAAGAATCGGAAGTTTGTAAATATGGCGATAATTACAAAATGAAAACAAGGGCACCACAGGAATCCTAAGTAAACTACAGGAATGCAATTATGTTTGCATAATACACTTCCTGCAGTCCCAGCTTCAGCTTGTTCATTGCCTGCCAGCTTCAGCCGATATTACCACTTTCAGGCGAGCTTTTATAAAATCTGGACCGAAATTGCATTTTAAATGATAGAAAACACGAATTTTCAGTTAACGAGGTCGTAGGAAAAAAGACTTTGTTAAAGTGCATGACGTATAGCGAGAATATACAGTGATACAGCGTGCTTGTGAAACAAGAATCATGATCAGTTAAATCAAATGTTACTACAAATAAAAAACACGAAACTGTAAATTTAACATCAAAAGATAAAAAACGTAAAACTTTTAATGAAAATAAAAAATTCTTATTTGAATACAACGAAAAATAGACTAAAATAACACAAAATGAAGCGACATTCAAATAAATTACGGCGAATTGATTAGACATGGTGATACTCTGCGCCATTAAAATAGGTGGGGCATAAAGTTTGACGTCACAAACTGCAATCGGTTATATGCAAGCAATTATACCAAACAATACAATGTAGAAATCACCTAATTAAGGTAAAATTAAATTAAATTTTTACATTATTTTTTCCGCGATGAAATTGTTTGTAATGCATTATACTGTAGGCAATAGAGCACTATTAAAAATCTGTAAAAAATGTTAGGAAGATTTAGGAAGATTAGGAACTGGAAACTTGTCAAAAAGCTAGCATTTTTTAAAGTTAAATGAGCAAGATGGAGTCACTAATTTTTGGATTGATCTACTATAGGCAACTAATAATACACAATTTAAATCTAAAGGGCTATAACTGTAAATAATATAATAAATAATTAAAAAAGAAGGGTCAGACAAAGATTAAAATTATTCTTAAAGATTAAAATTTACAATTACAGCTCTTTAGATTAAAATTGTGTATTATTAGTTGCTTATAGTAAATCTAAAAATCAGTGGCTCTATCTTACACATTTAACTTAAAGAGATGCTAGCTTTTTGACCAGTTTTCAGTTTTTATCAGCTGTTCATACTGATTCATTTCTATACTGTAACAGGAATTTATTTTATTAAAAATATATTGGTTTTTGTTGGATTTTTTTTACTTTTCAACAGCTTAATAGAAGCATATTTTGAAACAAAAAACTATAAAAAATGTGGACATAAGAGGGCAACAAAGATATATCTATTTTTTGCCTTTAAGAACTGTTATTTTTGATATAGTTTTTGTTTAAATACTTAAACATAATTAACTTCTAACAATTAATGGTAACTAAAATACCACCGAAATCTAGTATTATGCATAATACCTTTAGAAAAAAAATAAGCGTTTCACAGCGTTAGCCTGACAAAAATAAAAAATGTTTTTTTAATATTAAAAGATGAAGCTTTCCTACGTCAAGACAGAAACAAAAATAGACAAATAAATTCGCTCATGTTGCGTTATGTTTTTTGTTTTACTCACGGTCAGCAAAAACAAACAAAAAAATAAGTTATTAATTTATTAAAAACGTAAGGTAGCAAGCAAAATAAATTATTGCTTTTACAAAAATAGAAATTTTATTTAAAAAAAAAACAAATTTGTGATAAAAAACAACTTAATGTTATTTACTAAATTTTAATTAAAAACAGATACAAATACGCAAAAGACATATTAATTAACAAAATTTTAGAAAAAACGATAAACAAAAAACCTTATAAAGAATTCTGCTTATGAGTGAAACTAATATTAGAAAATTTTGAAAATACCGTAAACCTAAATTTAAATCCATAAAATTTATAAACACATTTTGTCATATCAAATTAAAAAAAAAATATTTAGTTAACTCTAACAGCACATAGAAAATAAGGTAAAAAATTAAGTAAATCTATAAATAGTAGTAATGATGATAAACTTGAAAAATCAAGAGATTCTAATCATAAATTTGAAACAAAAAAATTACATTATTCTTTAATGAAGAAAATTAACTATTATTAAATGCATTAGAAAATTTACAGAGAGTTTAAAAAAACTCACAGCTAACCATGAGAAGAAAAAGTATGTCGTTTATTAAACAGTTATTAATAATAGTGGGTTGACTGCTACTAATCATAGTGGATCAATTTAAAAACCACTTGACCTCAAAATCGTTCAGAAAAAAGTTGATTAATGCCTGATTTTTTTCTAAAAAATCAGTGTAAAAAAGGGATATTTTTAACAATATGTGCATGCGTACAATTGTAAAATAAATTAAAGGTGTAAGAGTAATTACAAAACGTAGAGGAAACGAAATAAAATAAAATAATTAAATTAGTTTAAAATTTTAATGTGAAATACTATTGTTTTGTTCCAAACTAAGCTAAAATATCAAAATACTTTGTAAAATTATTTGAATGATAGGCAACTAAATATAATTTTTATTTATCTAGTAACCGATAGATGGCAATTTGTACAATTTTTTAAGTATTTTTTTAATTAGCTAAGATACAATTAAGGTTGTAATCAACTTGGTTGTTAATTTACGATTAACAATCTCTACATTATTGAGGGCACTTGCTTCACTCATGCGTCAAAACGTTTTGATTATTATTTGCTTTTTTTAACCAACTTTTTGGATAAATAAGTATTATGTTACTTTCGTTTAAAATACTAAAATTCAGGAGAAATTTGCTGAAATTAGTCAAATCTTGACAAGAAGAAAAGCATTTTATACATTTTTCAAATAAGTAATAAATTTTTTGATGACGGTGTGCTTTAATCTATAGAAGTGACGTTACTAAAGCTTACAGATAGGTAAACGAAATTAAAAAAGACATTGTTTTTCAATTCTACAGCATCCTAAAGTGTTTTTTTTTAATAAACACGCGGTATAAATTTGATAATAATATTAATTTTAACTTAATGATTATAAAAAATACAATTGAAATTTTTACAATATACCGATTGATCGATTGAGAATATTGGTTGTACCTACATACATATCATACGATCAAGAAAATCTTCTATAAGTCTGTAACTATCTTTTTTTTATTCTAAATAATTTACATTGATAAGAAGCATTTCACAGCACTGTAAAAAGTTTTTTTTGATTATATTGTACTACATTTTGTAAAATTTTTTATTTTACTGGTAAATTTAATATTTTTCAATAATAAAATATTTTTCTGTCACAGCTTTCTATAACTGAGAAGACTTTTTCAATGACGATTTTAAATTATTTTAGTTGTATTTTTCTGACGTTTGGTACGTTTCTCCCGACTTACCCTGTATAATGTTTGTATTGTGTTATATTGGTATTTGTTTATTTTTTTGTAGATAATAGAACATTGACACATATTAAGTTGTATGACTCAAACATGAACTAACTTAATGGAATCTAAACTAAAAAAAAATATCTTTAATTGCTTCAATACTGTAGGTGAGTTTAGTAGATAGTTCATAAACATAATTTCAGGGATGACACAAGACCCAGCTGCAAATGACCCGACCTGCTCATTGACCGCCATCTCGGTCATTTGTATCCCTATAATAGAACAGTTTATCAATATTTGAATCCTAATTGATATTTCCAGCTAAATATCTACAAGTTCATTATCTATTCTCATTACATTGATAAAGTGTTGGTGCGTGAAGCTTGAACCGACGAAGAAAATCAGGCCAAAATGTTTTATGGCTGTCGCTTCCTCCAAATAAATATTCCAACTTGGAATTAAATTCAAAGATTTTGGCAGTAGTGTTGAAATGTTTGCAACAATTAAAATTTCAATTATTGTACGAGTTCTTTGTTGTGATGCTACATTTAGCTCTTTTAACACCGTAGAAAGATATGTCCTTATATTATGTATCACGGCGAGTGACTTCAAAAGAATATGTTACGTTTTTGACTTTGATAAGATCAGAGCTCATATATTCGTAAAGAAAAATACGTTATGGAAAAAGCTTATTGAAAATATAATACACTCTGCCAACGTGGTGATAACAGAGTACGGTTTAGAGAAAAAATTCGTGTGAATAATTGGGCGCTTATTTTATCTTGAGATGACGTGTTTCTACTTGCTGCAACTTGGATTTGTAGGGTTGGGGTTCGGGTGAACGCAATGGGACGAAGGTAGTGACGAATGCATGGAGCGTAAAATTGATGTCGCGCATTGAACATGGGTCCCCAACATAACCCTCCACCTACCCGTTCCAATGAACTCCAATGTATTTATTTATCAACTGTCAACGGACTGCTTTTTGATCATCCGTTTTTATAAAACACTCGCAGAGCAGACACTGTTATTAGAACAAATATTTTTGCTATGTATTCGCCTGCAATTACGATGCTAATTACACAAAAACCCTTGTGCAAACTGACTACAACTCAGTAACAATACAACTTAGTTAAATTAGACACTAATCAATATTCTTTTTTTAATGTTAATTTTGTAGGTTGAACCTTTTGGGGAGTCTAATAATAGTTTATTTTAATAAAACATTGTTTGACAGACAACTTTTTTATATTTTCATGACTAGGTATAGCTGGAACAATACATAAATGCATGTTTATTATGTATAAGCACATTCTGAAAAAAAATTATATAGACATATTGATGTTTCGCCACATTTTATGTTAAAAAATCTTTTTTTACAAAATAATTTTAAAATTTAAAAAAAAAAACGAGACAATTTAATTTTAATGCCAGGAGGACACTCTTAAAAGCATAGAGCTTTCCACTCTTAGAATTTAAATAGAGAAAGATGGTCGAGTGATATTTTATACTAGTAGTAGGTCTTGCTGCTGATGTACTCCTACTTTGTTTTTGTTTTTAAATTTTTCTGAAAAAATTTTTTTTATAGGCGGTTGGTATTGTTGAAACAAATTACTTTTTTAAAAAACATGTGTTCGCTTGTGGCATCTCGTTCGAAGCAACTTGAACCTCTTGGGTTAACTGTACTAGAGTCGGTGGAGAACGGTGCAAAGCAGACAGTTTTTACTCCATGGCCTGAAATTTAAATGGACGGTGTGGCCACGGCAAAACATTAATGCCAGCTGCTTAGAGAAAGTCCAGAGTGTGATGAGCAATATGTAAACGTGCGTTGTCTTGCTGAAAAAGAACATGTTGACGGCCATCTACATTAGGCAGTTAAGTAGTTTGTAGGACGTCATCAACACAACGCACAGCTGTAAAACTGGAATAAACACAAGAGGTGATCGCCTTTTATAGGCAATAGCTTCCTAAACCATGCATGCCTAGGCAGAATCGCGATTTGTCGCTGAATATTACATTATGCTATTATGTTTTTTAAACCTGTTGTTTTCTGCACTAATTCAAAAGTTGACGACGGTGTTTTGCAGTTAAAGAAAGCACTAACCATAGACGGTAAAAAAAGCCAACTACTCGAATGCAGCTAGATAATGTCCGCATACTAACAAGTCGACTTTTTCCAAACTATTGGTCATCGAGTTGTCGCGTAGTCGCAAAACGGTTTTGAAGAGCTATTTGTCTAAAGCGTCTGTCTTAACGCTCTGTAGTATGTTTTGGTTAACCTATTGGTCTGTGTCGTGTTTATCTACCTTCACACTCAAAACACACGCATTACTGTTATTGCAGTAGAATGCATTGCACAGCGAGCAATTTTGCGATAGGACAAACCAACTTCTCGAAAGGTTACAATTTTCTCTCTGTGGAAATTGCTAAGATAGTGATGTCGTTGATGTCTGTGGACTAGAGACATTTTGTTACTCTTAAAACAAGTAGTCGGAGATACAATAACTGCAAATACTTCTATTTATCAGCTCTGATAAGTCTTTTTCTTAACAAAAACTAAAAGGTAAATTTTTTTTGCAAAAACTGTGAAAAATAAACTGTTTCAATGGTTACTATAATTAGCTAGTTTACTTATTCTGTTGCCAAAAAACTACTTCCAAAAAATTTGTTTTTCTGGGTGTAACACTTCTAATGTCACTGAGTATAAACACACTGTTCCTAAAGTAATGTAAAAGATTTTTTTTTAGCACTTTTTTTGGTATACAGTGTGTGATTGTAATATACGCAACAATTTTTTTTTGCTGACAATTCTAGTTTTAAGGTTAAAATCAGATACACAGGGTGTTTTTGATAATTTTTTACAAATGTTACCAGATGATGGCTTTTGTGAAAAACCCAATTTGTCTTATACAAATGTTTAGTTTTTTCTGCTGTAAATATTTTTTTCAAAAAACATTATTTTTGAGATATATCATTTAAGCAAAAACTTTTACATTGTATATTTCTAAATTTTTATGCTTTAATACAATTTATTATATGTATATGTATCTGTCATTTGTATCTCGTTCAAAATCAATTTTTTTTTAATTTGTAGAACAAACAGACTGTTTCATGAGTAATAATGAGCCTGCAAAGCTGAAAATACAACCAGCAATACAATTCCAGAGTTAACGTAGATGATATTGATCTATTGCCATGATGAGTTTATACAGACAACGTTTTCCGGGTAGAAGAACTCTTGCTGACACCATATTCGAACTACTTGAAACTACCTTAAGGAAAAATCGGCCCCCTTTGAAAAAGCCAAGAGCAAGAACAGCTACGGGTCTTGTTCACATGTAAGCCAAAGAATGATCTTACAAGAAAGTGGCATTAGTTTGTCTTCAGTTAACCAAATAATTAAATGATGTTTTAATGTATTTGTAAACAAAAACAAAATAATTACGTTAACTTTGAAATTGTATTGCTGGTTGTATTTTCAGCTTCGCAGGCTCATTATCACTCCTGAAACACTCTGTATATCTCAAAAACTATAAGCATTTGTATAAGACAAAATTTGGTGTTTTAGCTTTTTTTTAAAGAGAGCTGTTAAAACCTTTGACATTATTTCAAAAACACCCTGCATATTTAAGAAAATAATTTTTACATTAATAACAAAATTGTGCATTAAAATTTTTTCTTCGCGGGGAACCATATGTGTATTATGTATGCTTTCGACCTCAAATAACTTTAAATATTATATTTTTAATTTTAGCAAACCTCTGCTTAAGTGATTAGATATTTTTCAAGAAACTCCAGCTGGTTTTTGAAATTACAGGAAGCAATATTAGTGATACGAAAAATAACATTTGTAGTACATTTACGAACTGTCTGGGCTAGTCTATTATAAAAAAATATATTCAATAAAGCTTAGAATTTCTGGTTACCGTAGGTAAAGTAAAGAACTTAAATTGTTTTATTTTTTTGGTAAATCGCGGGAATAAAACGTAATTTGTGCGCACTTTTCTGATGATCGATGCTGAGAACAACATCTCTAAATTCATCGAAATTGCGAAAACTTGAAAAACAGTCAAAGTTAAATCGAAGAAACTCTCCAAGTTTAAATCGAATTTTGACTAATTACATCCCCTAATTTGTTTTACAAGTGTTGAAAAGTAGCTGGGGATATTTTTTCTACTTCTTCGTTGCATAAGTGGCAAACTTCGACAAGTTGGAATATATGGTTTGACCGGTCGGGTCGGCCTGAGTCAAGCAGGCAAGGGCCAAACTCAAGTATCCAAGATAGACGACGTAATAGTTTGCCTTCTTTTGTTTTCCACGTCATTTATCACGACCACTTGATCTAAACTAAAATCACACCGTTTGATTTTTGTTCCTTTTGTTGGAAAATTGTTCGTGATTTAAGTTATATATGAACTGTCGGATCCAGAAGCGACACTACGCTAAAACACTACCCAAACTATACTTTTACTACACTTTATTACTTTCATTTAGCTTTTAAGACCTAAATTTTTATGTTATTATTGTTCGAGAACTCATACAGGATAGCAAAATAAACAAGTCGAAGAGATGTTAATTGCGTAATAAAATGAACACAGAATATTTCATTTTATATCTCTTAAATATGGCAAGAGCCATTCTTTCGTTACTTCAAAATACGAGTTCTAAATTTTATTACACTTTTATATCGAGACGGTTCGTTCAAAACTGCACTGTTTCTTTTTATATCATTCTTAACCACGGCTACACTTACAATGTATAGTGCCATCAAATTAAATAAAAAAAATTACATCCTTTCTTTTTGTCGTCCTAGTACCTCAAAATGTAGGTCAGCCAACATTGGTATTCTATCAACATTTAAAAAAAAATTTATTAAAGAATTTTAAATTTACCATTTTTTATTTTAGTGTTATTCTAGATAGAAAATATTCTCAAAAATTATTTTTGTATAGATATCTTCTAAGAGCTGTGATAGTCCTCTCTATAATAAAATATCCTGAGATAATTGTGGTAGCTCATTGTCATCGTCAACAAGTGATTGTGTTATGTGTGATAATAACTTGATGTTAAACATGTTTACAATTGATGACTGTGATATTTTAAAAGTTATCACAAAATTTAAAGCAAATTTTGTATGTGGTCTTACTCCTGACAATATTACTTCGTTTTTAATTAACGGTTGTTTTGTTAAAACTTTTGTGCTATTTATATAACCTTATTTTAAAATCTGGTGTTTACCTAAGTGAATGAAAAACGTCTTGCATTTTTTCTGTTTTTAAATCGAGCTAGAGTTACCTGAGTTGATGTTGTAGATATGCAAGACAATAAATTTGGAACATCAAATTTTGACACTAACATAAAAAACTGTGTAAAACAGTCTTAAATGCTTTGACAAATTGTGGCAAATTGTATTAATTGTTTATTACTACTATTGAGACTACGAGTGTCTCGCTTGTAAGAAGAATTAAAATAACCACTGTTAACATCTCACAATACAATTTTTGCTAAAAAATTTGTCAGTGTCAAAAATTTGATGTGAGAAAGTTTTCTGATAAATGCTCTGCTTAAATTAATACTTCTGAAATAGATAAAATAAACTGAAAACTCTCATGTTAATTAATTATTTTTCAAAGACATTTTTGACTTAAAATTATAAATGTTATTAGAATAGTTGACAAAACAAGTACTTATTTTTGATATAGTTTTTTAAACAAAATTGAACAAAATTTTGGAAATATGTATGTAACTATCTAAAAAGGTATCAAATAAGCACAAAAAATAATAGCTTGCTATTTAAAAAAAAATATTATAAAGTCACACTTTTTTGGAACATTCTGTGTAATCAAAAATATATTCCTAAAATGCGCTCTAGATTATACATAACTGTGCTAATTTTAATAGAGATATTGGTAGATATTTGTTTTCCTGAAAAATTAAAAAAAATCGGTGTTGTAATTAGTTGTTGCTATGAAGAAATGTTAGAATTTGCTGTAGTATCTCAACTTGAAATTAGCCCGAAAGTCAAAAAAATAATAAAACTTTAGCTTAGGTAAGAAGTGAGCTACGGAAGACGGGAGCTGAGCTAAACCACCAACCACATATTACAACCAAAATATTAGATTGGGGAAAATTGCTTTCCACATAATAATCGATGTATACATTTCCTCTTCAATAATACGGCAATAATAAATTCCTAATACTTTATAATTTTTAGTTTACTTTTAACAGACAATTAATCATAAACTAACTACCTTTAGATGCGAAAGTCTTATGGAAGATGGCAGGATATGTTTTAGTTTGGTTCTGAGCGTGGCTAAAATTGTCCCTACGTACAACAGATGACGCAATATATAAAAAATAAAACAAAAATGGGTTGCAGTAATCTGTTTAACCGATTATTTATTTTTGTTGACAACGTAAGTTTTGCAGCAGCAAGAAACATTTTTTCTTGACTCTCAGCAGAAGACTCATGTTAATGTCTTTTCGTTCCGTGTTTTTTTAAGTCGTGTTGTGATTAAACTGAAGTTTTATAACTACTAAACAACTTTCTTTAGAGTTACTGTTTTTTTCCTACAGAACCGGTAAGTACATACCTAGTCCTAGTTCTAGTAGGAAACGTAGGTAAATTTGATTTTTTTGGTCTTGATTTTCGTATTCACTACTTATGGTCTTCATTTTAGTTTTCACTATGGACTTAAATATCAAGTATAAAAATATGTGCATTGTTCCTGGATGTGATGACAAAATAAGCAAACGGCATCGTTTCCCAAAAGATCCAGATATGATGCAAAAGTGGATTAAAAAAATATAAAATCAAATACTAAAATGTTTGAAACCAAATGCAATTTATCGTACCTGTTTTGTTTGTGTTAGACATTTTTCTGAAAACTACCACGTACCAGGAACTAGACGAGGACTTACAATAGATGCTGTTCCAACATTACATCTTCCAAGTAAGTTGTTTTTTAACCTCCATATAATGAGCCCCTAAGGGGCTAATTAAAGTTAGGTTAAATCCGGTCTCATCTTTGTTGCCACGGAAAGACTTCGGCGGTGCTGTGGTTGGTTATTGCTATAGAAATTTCTTAAAATTTGTGATATTACAGGACTTACCTTAACTTGTAATTGGGCTTTTAGTTCCGTTTATATTTATATTTTTTAAAATTTTTATTTTGCTAATTAACACTTACATAATTTGTAGAGATTTTTGAAGAGGTGGTAGAATCCAGGGCACAGACTGTTGAAGTATCTGTGTCTTTGCCGGAAACCGTTGTTTCTGCTGCTTCAACACTCATTGTGAGAAAATCAGATCCATTGCGTCACAACAAGAGACATCAGCCTCTTCTGATTTGTTTCAACAAGAAACTTTAAACACATGTTCTTCGTTACAAGAAACATCAGTCTCATTTGATGCATTGCTACACGACACATTAGCTCATCTACTTCCTCACAACAAGAAGCCCATGTACTTTGTTTCAACACAAAACACAAGCAACAAGCATTGTGCACAAGGCGACCAGACAAGGCATTCTACACCGTGTAAATGTAACACGTGAAAAATGTTTATCGCCACGACGTAAAAAGTTTTGCGCCATGGTGGTTAAGTGTTGCCGTAAAACTGCAAGACTTAGTAATAGAATAAAAAATTTGCAAACGCGATTTCAAAATTTAATGGAACATGTGAATGCAGCTAAATATACATTTATCATACAACATGTGAAGAACCAGAATATGAAACCCAAGACCAGGCGATTTTCAGTAGAAGAAAGAATCTTGTTTTTAACACTTGTGAAAGCAGGCGCTATTACACCAGTAATTACTATCACTCGCCTTACACATAATCAAATGCTGAAATTTGTTGACGGTTTAGAAGATTATGGGGATACTCACATGAAACAAATAGCAAACCATGCTAACGTTTTTATTTTAAAAAGTATTTGCCGACAATGCAAACAGCCACTTGTATTTACTTTTAGTAAAGGTCCTATAAAACAAAAACTATAAACAATGATTGTAAAAGTAATCAAGGCATGCCAAAAAGCGGGTTTTAAAGTTGTGACATCGATTTGCGATCAAGGAAGCACGAAGAAAGCCGCTCTTAACACTTTGCTGGAGGATACTAAAGAAAAATGTCTACGTCAATACTGTTGTAATACAAGTTGTTAATATAATATTAACAGGACTTTTATACTAACAACCCTATAATAACTTGATTATTTCATTTTCAATAACTATCAACTTTGTGGGAAGAGAAATACAAGTATGTGATTTCGAAAAGGAAATAAAATTAATTGCAAAGTTTTTTTAGAAAATATTATTTACTAACTATTTACTGTATAGTTTTTAAAAATTAAAAAAAACCGCAGTTCAGTCATCACACCTTTAATTTATTGCATTGTAAGTATGAGATCAAGCAGAAAAACCATTCACAAACTTGTGGATCAGCTTCCATTGCACAATACGCAAGGAAGCTAGACTTTCGTGTTTGTGAGTGGTCTTTTTAACTGATTTCAACTTTGCACAGCTAAATTTGAGACCATAAAATATGGTTTAAATTTACCGCCACACAATTTAATTTTCCCTACACCCGCTTGAGGCGCTTTTTTCAGTCCTTCACATTACTATGGCAGATTCACATCTAAAGGTAGTTAGTTTATGCAATTAATTTAGAGAATAGTCATAAATAATTTGATTTTGAAACTTGTAAAAAACTGTTGTAAAAACGATAGATCAAAATTTATATTAGGCTACAATTTATTGTATAAAATTTGACATTTTTAACAACATAGAATTATAAAACGTATTCTGTAAACAAAGATGATAATTTTTGATAGTCCGTACTCTGAAGGTTAATAAAAAACTAATTTATAAGCAACATTTACATATATTAAAAAAAATAACATTTACTATTATTGTATAAATGGACATGTAAAAAAATAAGCAAAAAAAACTTAAAAATAGTAATAAATAAAAAAGATAGTAGAAGTAAGATAAGAAACCAACAAAAAAAGATATAAAAAATAATAAAAAAACTAAAAAGCTATAAGAGTCTTGGAAATTAATAGAGTTTTTGGAAGTATATACCTAGGTTATTTTTTTCTATGTTAATCATTTTATTAACTGCCATTCTTTACTGCTACAGAAATATTTGTTGTATTTTACTTTCCTGTCTAGCAAAAATGTTTTATTCTTTTGTTTACTATTTGTTTTTATTATTATTATTTACGTTTCTGTTTTAGTATTCAGTCACTCAAAAAAAATTCAAATATTTAGCATGCATTCAAGGTATCACTAGCCATAAAAGCAAGCATTCTAATGGTCCTGAGGTTGGTTCAAAGCGGTTATTTGGCCAAAAGCTTAAGTCATCGATACGGGTATTAGAGTATGCCACCTACAGTTTTTAAATCTGTATTTATAACTTTCTGTCTGCAAACTTGACTTTTCTGGGAAGTAAAATTTTAAGAATCAAAGAATATATTCGTTAGAATTTTTTGATCGTTTTCGAGTCATCAGCGTTTATTTGGTACTCCCTTCAATGCACAAATAGGAAAATTAAAACAATGTTTACCGAGCATTGGGCACGTATCATATTAGAGGAAGAAAAGGAGAACGGTTGATTTAAACACATTTGATGTCAGTCTCAAAGTTTTGATGTCAGAACAACAGAAAGAAAGTTTATTGTAAGAAATGCTTTGCTAATATTAATACTTCTAAAAATAATACAATAAACTCTATTATCAATAATTATTTTTTAGACATTTTTGATTTTTAGTCAAATACTTATTAAAATAGTTAACAAAACAAATATTTTTGGCATTTATTTTTAATTTTTTTTTTATTTATACATATACATATATTTATATACAATTTTTAAATTTTGCTGTTATTTAAAAAAAAATAGCATGTTACTTAAAAAATGTATCCATTATAGGGTTACATTTTTAGAGACATTCTGTATAATTAAAAACATTTTTTTTACATAAAGTCTATAAAATATTAAAACTTTAACTTAAATAAAAAGTGAGCTACAAAAGACGGTAATTGAGCTAAACCACCTCGTATACAAGGTGTTTTAAAAATGAATACATAAATTTTAACCAGTAATAGATCTCACCAAAACAAAAATTTTTTCTAAATAACCTTTTTGAGAAAAATAAAATTTTTTCAAATTTTTTTACCGCTATGTCCCCCCTATAAAAGTACGACACGTTCATGAAATTTTGTAAATTTATGAATTTTCGATAGTTATCATGGTGACCATTATAATGGTGCATTCTACTGTTTTACTAGTGGCGCGTATGAAATTTTCGCCAAGACTTTAACTAAATTTATCTTGATAACGGTTGAGATTCGGAAAAAAAAATTATCTAGAAAAAACTCTTCTTTAAACGAGATCTACAAGTAGTTAAAATTCTTTGTATGCATTTCTAAAACACCCTGCATTACAACCAAAATATTAGATAGGGTAAAATCGTTTCCCACATAGGTAGTCTATGTATAGATTTTCTCTTCAAAGTACGTTATAGGGCGATAATAAATCTTTAATACCTCATAATTGTTAGTTTATTTTTGACAAGCAAGCAATTTAGAGGGTGGTCATAAATTATTTGAATTTCGAATTAGTAAAAAACCTTTGTAAAAGGACAGGCTAAAATTTATATTACACTACAATTTATTGTATAAAAATTTGACATTTTAAACAATATGAAATTATAAAACACATTTTAAAATAGAAATTTTAATTTATTATCTACGTTATATTTAAATATTATTTAAGTATTATTTATATATAAAATTTGTTTATTTTTTAAAAAACCACCTTGCTGTTGAATTAAGTTCGTCAAAATTAAATTTACTAGAATTTGACATTGTCAAAATTCTTAGTTATTCTGTCACTCTCCTGTCATGCTAAAAAATTTTAGAAAAATTTGGTTTTTAAGTAAAATAAGATTGCTAAAATACTACAAACAGTTGGAGATTTGTCTGATCAACTACTGTAGCTAACTGTAACACGCTGTAAAGATTTAATAAAAAGATAAATAGCAGCTCCAATTGTGCTAGGTTGCCAGATGTATTTTAGGTGTAAATTGCAATGTTGGTGTTTTATTGAAAAGTAAATAAACTGTATTTTTTATCTATATTATATACAACTATTGTACAAAATAAACTTGTTGCAGAGAGATAATTTAAAAAAGTATATAAATTGCAATAAATAAAAAAAGTGAAAACCAACAAAAAAAATGATACAAAAAAATGAAAAGCTATGAGAGCCTTACAAAATAGTAAAGTTTTTGGAAATATTTACCCATTTTATTTTTTTCTCTGTTAAGTCTTTTATTTACTGCAGTTACAGTACACTTTTATAAAAATATTTGTTGTATTTTGCTTTCCTGCTTACTAAAAATTTCTTATATTAAATTTATTTTTTGTTAACCATTCGATTTTCCATCTTTTTCTCTTTTTTGTTTTTTTACACAAAACGTTAACTGTATGTCTACCACTCTTTTCAAAATTTTATTTAAAAAAGGGAAAATTTATACATTATTTATTAACAAAATTATTGCTTAAAGCGTAAAATACAGTTTTTTTTTGAATTTTTGATTTAATTTATAGACTTAGCTTAAAACCTGCAAAACCGTTTTAAGAGGTTAACCTTTTGCTCCTCCTAAAACTATTAAAAAATTCAAAAAATTTTTTTGTTAAAATAGAAGCAGTTTAAACTTTTCGTTTTTGTAAAGCTTGTATAACGTAAACAGCAAATCTACTAGAAACGCTTTGTTAAACATTTCAAAGCATAAAAAATAAGCTACCCAGTAAATAAAGTTTATCTCAATTAATAAATTTTTGCAGGAGTTAGGTACACGACTTTAAATTTTATTAAAATTTTAGGATGCTTTAGTTCAACTGTTGACCAAGTGTATTTAACATGCATTCAGGATCTCACTAGCGATAAAAGAAGACATTGTAATGGTTCTGAGGTTGGTCAAAAGCGGTTATTTAGCTAAAAGCTTAAGAAGCCATCGATACGGCTACTAGGATTTGCCACCTACAGTTTTTAAATCTGTATTTATAGCTTTCTGTATGCAAACTTGACTTTTCTGGGAAGTAAAATTTTAAGAATCGAAGAATAATTTTGGTAGAATTTTTTGATCGTTTCCGAGTCATCAGCGTTTATTTGATACCCCCTTCAATGCAAAAAAAGGGAAATCAAAACAATATTTACCGAGCATTGGGCACGTTTCGTATTAGAGAAAGGAAAGGAGAACGGTTGATTTGAAAATTCCTTAAATTTTATTTTGAGCTTTGCGAGTGGAGTTTGGCGCCAAGAGTGGAAACTAATGACACAGAAAATGGAATCACTTTCAAATCCATTTGTTTCAGGGCGGATATGGTGGGCCAATTGCAGGTCTTGCTGCAAATTAAAGTCTACCCAGTAATGATGTCACGTGTTGAAAATGATGCTTGCAAACCTTCATCAAATTGTACTTTTTATAGTCACCCGAATTTAACAGATTTACAGGTCACTGGCTTTTCACTACATGTAATAATTTTACAAACATGACTTTTAAAGATGATATTCGTACAACAAAGGGAACATTACAAAGTGCTCTCAAACGACTTGAGTGAAAGCCAGGCTTAAATTTCACAAATGGATCTTTTATTATTTAGAGAGGATTATTGGCTTAAGCAGGTATACCATTTAAAAGCCAATTCTTGCAATAATTCCCTTTTGAATACTTCAGCAGCCTACAGGTAATTAGTAACCGATCCTGAACACAGTTTTCGTTCAGTTACAGTCAGAACCTCAAAGGGATAAAATGTTTAGTTTAAAACAATTTTTGCTTATAACTTTTCTCGCCAAACTTACAATTTCTTCTTATTTTGATGATGATATTAGCGAAATTCAGTGCAAATGTGTGCCATCTCATTTATGTGCGGATAATGATGAAGCTGCCAATGGACAGGGATTATTGGATATCCGGTAAGTAAAAGATAAATTGCAGTGCAGGACCGATTCAACTGACAAATTGCGTTTGTACCAAAACCACACACAATCGCGGTCTGAATTCAGCAAGCCAAATAATTTACGCCCTATTAAACCAATTTTTTAATTTAAAAATACATTTTACAGCCTAACTATAAAAAACTAGAAAAACTAAATTTTGGGTATTCTTATTACTGTGTAAAGTATGTTTTTACGCACATAGGTTTTTTACATACATGGCTTTCTGTTTTATGACATTATGACCAGGAACGTCAATTATTTTAAAAAACCAACAAACATTTATTTTTCGTATCTTTGTGTGTGTTGTGACAATTTAGAATTTGATTTTTTTAATTAAAAATTTTAATCGTAATCTATACTTTGAAGTTTCTTTGATTGACCAAATATTTATTAAAAAAAAATTAAACATAACATTTGAAATTGTTACTCGGTAGAAAAAATACCGCAATTAAGTTTTTTTTAAATATGCAGAGTGTTTCTCAGTAAAGAACTATTAAAAATATATAAAAAACTAAGAAAATAACTAAATTTTTGCACACAAACACAAGCTAAGAATAAAAATAGTTTTTTTAAGGAAGAACACGGCCAGCTTAGGTAAAAAAATAATTTGACCGTTTGAAATTTGTAGAGTACCTGAAAAAGTTAAATATATGCAATTATTACTTTATTTGTTAATGTTGATAACACACAAATAGTTATAACTCATTTTTTTCAAGTGGTACACTCTGTATTTTAATTTACAATTTGATAAAAAAAAAATTTCATCGATTAATATACAGCTCCTAGTACTAAAAGTTGAGCAATTTTGCATTATTTTAATTTTGCAACTTGGGCATATAATAATGATTATTTCTCATACTTTTTTATATAGAACAGCCTACTGTTTAATGTGGGGTTGGATAAATAGATTAGTTTTTTATTTATTGAAAATTTACATACTGCACTTAAGTTTGATGGGTGGAAACTATTGAATTAAATATTATGAAATATCTGATTCGTTACACAACGCTTTTACTCATTAAACGTGAACAACGATAAACTCATTTAAAAATTCTTTGACTTTACTAAGCAATTTCCGATTTTCAATTTTTTTTTAAATTTATTGTTATTATTAACCATATGACATAGAAAATGGAATCACTTTCAAATCCATTTGTTTCAGGGCGGATATGGTGGGTCAATTGCAGGTCTTGCTGCAAATTAAAGTCCACCCTGTAAATCATTACAGTTTAGTGACATTAGTGACATCAGTCACGTGTTAAAAATGTTGCTTGCAAACTTTTTTGGCTGCCAGTCTAAAAAAGTGCTGTTACAGTGTTAAACAATTAAAATAAAATATCCTAAAATTTGAACAAATTTTAAAGTTTTGGAACTTCTGTAAAAATTTATTAATTGAAATAATTTTGTTTTTCTGAGTAGTTTATTTTTTTATATTTTAAAATGTTTATCAAATATGATAAAATTGTAAAATAAAGCGTTTCTTGTAGATTTTTTTGTTTAAGTTATAAAGAGTGTTAAAAACAAGCACTACATAAAACGAAAAGTTCAGACTGTTTCCATTTTAACAAAAACAATTTTGGATTTTTTTAATGGGTTTAGGAAGAGCGCTAGATTAAGCTCTTAAAATAATTTTGCAGATTTTGAGCTAAGTTTATAAATGAAAGCAAAAATCTAAGAAAAAACTGTTTTTTGCGCTATAAGCAATAATTTTGTAAAATGATGTAATTTTTTTTGCTTTATTCTAAAGATAAAAGCATCTCTCAAAAATGATCAAATTTTTAAACAACTTCGAATTTTAGTTCGGTAAAGAAAAGGATAAAAATTTAAACGTGTATTTAGAAGCATAACTTGTTTTTTGTATCTCAAGATCCTTATAGCATTGGTTTACTCGCTATTAGTCGGTAGTTAAATACGAATTTTGAAGCCATGTTTTTGGAAAAAAATTAAAACTTTTGCTTATCTAAATGGCTTGTTTCTAATGATTGTGGATAGCTAACAATAGCGTCTGTATTATAGTAACAAGCTGTTCAAGTTAGAAAAAAAATCAATTTTTCTCTAAAAATACGCTTTTTAGATTCGGAACTAATCAACGACCAGTACTAAGTAAACCAATGTTGCAAGAACCCTGAGATAAGAAAAAACAAGTTATGTGTCTAAATACAGGCTTAAAATTTTATCCTTCTTTTATCACACAAAAATTCGGAGCTGTTTGAAAATTTGATTATTTTTGGAAGTCTTTTTCTACACGAGCTTAGCTCAAAATCTGCAAAACCGTTTCGAGGACTTAGTGTAGCGCTTTTCTGGAACCTATTTAAAAAATCTAAAACATTTTTTTGTTAAAATGGAGCAGTATAAAGTTTTCGTTTTTTGCAGATCCTGTCTTTAACACCCTATATAACTTAAACAACAAATCTATAAAAACGTTTTATTAAAAATTTTAATTACAGCAATCTCATCGTTTCTTCCTATCGCAGATTTGTATTGTGGCTTTTTCAAAAGATGCCAGCCTTGACGCAATTTTGCTTCAAGTCTTCGAAAAATTTGGCAGTTGGAACCACGCGATGGAGATATCTTTCTGCATAAAGTCTTACTGCAGCTGAAGCGCTTTTTCTACATTTCTCTTATATCAGAATCATGTCAGTCTTCTCGTTATCAGTGAACATTTTGTCTAATTTGCTCAATGACAGTCAAATTAATATAACATGATATACAATAACTACCTATAATAGCAACAACATTTTTGAAATTAAATTGTATCAGAGTCCCACTCGAAAATGTAAGATTGGTTGCATAAACTTTTTGTTATCATTCATGAATAACTCTGTATAATTTCAAACATCTACAAACTGTCAAAATTTTAATGTTTCTTATGTGTATATGTTTTAGCTAATTTTGCAGGTAATAAAGTGTTTGTGGCTGTCGCAGCTTGTTGTCCGATTTGTGCTAGAGTTAGGTTTTCATCTCACTGTCACTTTTGCAGATTTTTAAAATGTCAGATACATGTATCAATCTGTGATTATTGACTAAATATTGTTGTAACATTGCATTGCTATTGTTCACAGTCAATGTCGCCAGCTTGGATTTTTTTTCTAACTTTTGGGTATTATATAAAGAAAAGAAGAATATTTATATAAAAAAGTTGTGTAGAGAATTTTTTAGAGTATTTTTAAATTACCAAACAAATGTTAAGCTGTTAATTTTTTGTTGTTAACGTAATCAGAATTTCTTGATTACGGTGTAATTTACACTTATCACTTATTTGAAAAGTGATTTATTATCCATTCATCAGAAATAAATTAAAAATTATACAGGGGTCAAAGGTATTGTCAACAATGTTGACATTAATTCACAACCTTCTATGCCTTAATTTTGAGAATTAAATTTTAAAAAATTAGCAAGGTATAATGTGTTGCCTATTTTTAAAGTTTCGGGTGAGAGCAAACAAAAAAATCACTCTGCATTTGTATGCTGTAAAAAATAATGATTTTTACTTTTTACTTTGTGATTGTATTTCTTTTTAAAATAAAGTATGTTTTGGGGGAATTTAGATTAGACTTAGGGGATTTTTAGGGGGTCATCATATGGAGGAAGTCATCCTCAATGGGTTGGCAATACTAATCACAATTTTATCTGTATTTCAATAATTATGTAGTATTAAAGTACAGATAAATAGATAAAAATCTAATAAATTAATTAATGCATAGAAGTAGACAAACTCATTTTTAAAACTTGATGACAGTTTATACAAACATCCAAATATCGATTTGTAAGATTGGTTTATTAATAGTTTGTTAAAGCTGGTGTTTTACAAAATTTTTAGATTGTTAATAGAACCTGTATTTTAAAACCTAAAAGAAGAAACAAATTTTAAAACACACCGTATTTAAAAAAAATAATAATTCTACATTTTGTTGTTAAATATTAATAAAATATGTTTTTATATTATTTTTTAGATTCGAAGATGACTCTTGTCCAAATCATTTTGATGTATGTTGTGAGAATCCTATTGAAGCTCCAGTAGCAGACACTCTTTCCAAAAAATGTGGTTTTTCAAAACCTGAGGATCTCGGTGTTCGCATTACTTCCGATTCAGAAAAAACTCAATTCGGTGAACTCCCTTGGACTGTTTTAGTGTTTGTCACTCCTCAAACTTCTGAAAGATCTCCATTAATATGCGGCGGCTCCTTAATTCACCCGCAGGTGGTTCTAACAGCGGGTCATTGCGTCGCTGGCAGTTCCCTCGATACCGTAAAAGTACGAGCAGGAGAATGGAATATCAAGAAAACGGACGAACCCTACCCTCACCAAGACGAATTTGTCAAGGAAATCCTCATACACCCTCAATACAAAACGGGGAGTTTATGGAACGACGTTGCTTTGCTTGTTCTAAATCAGGCATTTATTGTGAAAGCAAACATCGGTTTTATTTGTTTGCCGGTAGGAAAATTAAAAGTTGATGAGAAACGATGTGTGGCGAGTGGATGGGGACGAAAAGCTATGGCGAAAGGACGGATTTCAGCCGTTCTGAGGAAGGTCACGATGCCGCTAGTTGCAAGGAATAAGTGCCAAAAGGCGCTCAGAGCGACCAAGTTGGGAAAAGCGTTCAGGTTGCACAGGAGTTTTATGTGTGCTGGAGGGGAGAAAAATCGGGATGCTTGTAAAGGGGATGGGGGGAGTCCCTTGATTTGTCCTTTAGAAGATGAAGGGAGAAGGTTTGTTCAAGTAGGAATTGTTTCGTGGGGGATTGGGTGCGGAGCAAATAAAACGCCAGGGGTTTATGTCAATTTGGCTTTGTATACGACATGGATTGAAAAACATATGAAGCAGAGAAATTTCACCACAAATTATTATACACTGTAAATGGTCAAGCAATTTTTGTAAATATTGTAAAAATAAATAATAAAAATGTTTTTAACAAAACAGGTGTTATATTTTGTAACCTAATAAACACATAAATAACCAAAAAATAAAAATCAACTGAATAATAAATATGATCAAAGTACTACTGCAAAAGTATTTTAAATTTTGTTTTCATACCTTATTTTTTGTTAGAAGATTAAAAAAATTTTTATTATTAATATTATTATTATTATTAATTTATCTGATTAATACCAAAATTATAAATATTATATATATTTTTTAAAATATATTTTAAATAAATATACAAATCAGAGAAAAATGTTCACTGTAAATATAGTTAATACTGATGTTGTACAAAGCTCTAACTTTACAGATAAATAATGTTAAATAAAGCTTTTATAACATTTATGATGTTTTTATTCACTCTCATTTGTAGTAACATTTTTAAATATTTTTTCTTGAACTAAGACAAAAAAAAATCTAAGTTTATAAAACATAATAAATATAGATTTCTCTATTTTTGTGTAAGAGTTTTTTTCTTATTTGTATTAATGTATAAATAGAATTTTGCGTGCTTCTGTTTTTCCTAATTATTACATCAATTTTATTTCTTATTTTTTTATTATTGTCGCAAATACTTTTCCTGGTAGATACACTCCACAGCGTTATCTCTTTGTTTAATTACAGTTTCTTTTATTTCCAATTTTTAGTATTGGTAGAACAATGCCAGTTCTTCAATCTTTTGGAATTTTTGTGTCTTTGAATATATTATTTATTATCTTCTGTAATTTTTTTTTTGCTTCTATATCTGTTTATTTTTAGGGTAATATAATTTTTTTTTGGTGCTTTACCTTATTTTATATTTTTAACTGTTTCATCTACTTTCACTTCTTTGGTTTCTATTTTATGCTTATGTTTTTTTATACTGTATTTTTTAATTCGTTATCTGTTATTTTTTTAAAGTGTGTAACGAAGCGTTTCCATATTTACGGAACGGAGCGATTCCAAATTACAAGATAATGCTGATATCGAACCGCGACGTCATCATCTGAATACGTCATGCCACTTCCACTACGATGACGTACGCTTCCCAGTTCCCACTACCGACAGACCACCACCAACGCCTCCCTACTCTTTTTTTCTTGATTTCTTCGCCTATAGTAGAGGATATAAATACGATGCCGCTGCCGCAGCGCCTATGTTTGCTCTTAATAAATGTCATAGTTTCTAAGAAAAATTGTAAATATGTTTGAAAAAATAAATGATTTTGACTTGATTTGACTTGCCGCCAGAAGCCACTTGCAAACGCATTTACCTTGCAAGTCATTTCTCCAGACCCCAACACCCACTGGTGCATCAACCCAGTGGCGTCCTTGTCTGAAACCGCTACACACGGAGCAACATCCCGTGAGTATCCTCCTCGACGAGTGCTCGCGACGCATTAACTCGTGAGACACTTAAGTTGACTGGTCCGGAGAGTCGACTACAGCATTGTCACCGTTTTATAGAGGCAGGATTTAGTTGTTTGTTCTTACGAATTGTCATTTTATTTTGTACATAGTTTATATTTAATAAAAGCCCATTATAGCTACGTCTTTCTTTCTCTCTCTCTCTCTACGTCACCTAGAACTCCTGCAAAGGAAAAGCCGTTACAAGTGTTTTTTCTATTTTTTTAATATTATTTTATTTTTTTTTGTTATTATTTTGCTATTTTTATCTTTTAGTTTAGCAAGTTGTTTTTTTATTTTGGTTATCTTTGTGATTACCTGTCATCTTATAACAAAATTTTTTACAAGACCTCTGCTTTGTTTTTTAATCGCTGCTTTAAATTTTTTTTGATTCTTATTTTATATTTTGTAGTTTTATTCTCTTCTTTTAGCTAGATACTTTTATATTTATTTTTCTGATTTTTAATTTTTTACATATTTTTTTCTGTTAACCACTGTCTTTCTCAAGTCGTTTTTAATTTTCTTCTTGTTGCATCTTTTTTCAGCTGCTGTTCTAATTTTTTTCAATGCTTAGTACTTATTGGTATTTATTTTAGCATTATTCTTTCTTTAATTTGTTACTCTTGATTTTTCATTAACTTTTTTATCTATTTTTTTTAGTTTTATTGTTACTAAATAGTAATAGCGTCTTGTTTCTGTTTTTTTTTACTTTTACAAATTTTATTCTGTTTTAAACATTTTTGTTTACTAGAAAGACCTTATATCTATAATATCTAATCTAATATCTTATATCTAATGTATAATTAATTTTTTGTTCTTGCTTTTTCAAGCTTTTGTGTTTTTATGTATATTTGTGTGTATGAATTTCACTAATCAGCAATGACAAATAAATTCATAATTACTTATTACTCGTATAAACTCCTAACTCTATTAATTATTTCCGGAAATTTTGTTGAGTAAATCTCTACTGTTTGTCGTACAATTAAAACGTAGCAAAAAGTACACGAAAATAAAATTTAAGTATAAAAAAAGCCTGAAAATTTTGAAATTAACATAACTGAGAAGTTAATTTTCTTACAAGCACTCTAACCTAAAACTTTTTGTAAAAAGTCTCGTGCTGTAATAGCTTTAATGACACCGAGAATTATGACGTTGCGTTTGTTTATAACTCTGTTAGATAATTAATATAAACGCAAATTATAAACATTTTATTTTAAATAATTTTTGATTTATTTTTATTTATTAATTTTATCATGTAGTATACAGGGTGCTATTAAAGTAGTGTTAAAGATTTTAGCTGGTAATAGTTATTTTAAATTAGCGGTTTTAATCTTAAGAACAAATCAAATACGACTTTACGATGATTAACGAGCACCCAACGATCAATTGCAAACACGATATCATCGAGGCAGCTACCTATTTTTACACAAGTGATTGTAAAAACAAAAAACAAACTTATACAACAGTCTTGTAATAATAATGTGGTTATGTATGTATTAAAATCTAATTGTTAAAAGGCGAGTGCTTATTATTCACAGCTGCAAGTGTTTTAATAAGTTTAATTGTTGAAAGCACAACTGTTATGCAGGTCATTTACAATTTAAAGCACAAAACATAAACAGTGAACAAGCTGATAACAATAATTTATTTAGGTAATTAATGGGTAATTAATAACGGGTTTTTATGAGTAATTTATTAGTTTGAATTAATATTTAAGAGTGTAGCATAACCGAATTAAGGTTGTTGACGATTTAACAATAAAATGATCGTGAATAGAAAGCAAGGAAATGCAATGAAAATCAATTTGTTGAGGGAGCTGTAGTACCTCAAATGTCACCAGTTTGAGCAATACTGGGTGAAACGACAAAGAAGGCTAACTGCACGTACACTGAAAAATTAATGTTTTTTCCGCGGAAATCATCGTTACGAACCATCACACTCTTAACTTTTGACTAATGATTTTACATTTTATTTGTAGTGTCTTACAAATTTTTATGTAACTACTTAATCATTAAAAATAAAAGATTTATTTCTTTATACTAATCATACTTTATTTAGGTTGTTTATCACTAAAGCTCTTGACTATAATTATACTTAAATTATTTAGAACACTTTGTATATGATGTCAGTCGGAGACATAAAAAACCAGACATCGAATCGTCTAGCATGGTTTTGAGTGGTTTGATTTGGTTTGTTCTGGTTTGTTCGAAGTGCACTACTGTGGTTTAATGTGTCTTTTGTGGTTTGGTGTAGTCTAAAATAGTCTGCTGCGGTTGAGCCGTGGAGGGAGAAATAAGAAGAGTTGGCATGTTAGGTTCTTGGTCGAGGTACAAACACTTTTTATAATCTTATTCTATTATTAAGATCACCGTTTGCAAATTTATAGTAAAAAAAAAGCTATACCGGGCACTGTGAAACTGCCATAAAAGGTGTTTGTGCAACGACCACGATTTCAATGTTTATGTTCTCTCCTGCTATTCCTTCCTCTACGGGTTTGGCTGACAATTATATCAACAGTAGTGTCAACGTTTTTTTTTGCTCGCTACTATATATTCTAAATTTTTCAGAAATATTTGATAGCTCTATATTCTTTATAATTATATTTTTTTATTGGTTTTTCATAAAGTCGTGCGATTTTCTAAAACAGTAATGCTATTATCTGAAATACACAGAATTGGATAAAAATTATATATAAAATAATATTTATTAACCAAAGTTTATAGTTTAATTTAGACTGTAGGCCGTAGAAATTAGAATTAGCAAGCATCATAAAAAAAACAAATAAAAAAGTGAAAACGAAGTTGGGATTAATTAAAACAAATAAATTTAAAAAGTGTTTGTGATATTATTGAAAGAAAATATTTTCATTGGTTGTACAGTAAATAATTTATATTTTGTGTTGATTGAATTTGTGTCATTTTTTTTTGTTTATTAGCTTTATTCACTTCTCGGAATTGAAGATGAGTAGTCGCTTATCGCACATCACACGTCGTGATGAGCGAAATCAATTTTCGCGAAGCTCCTACTTTGTGGAAATTATGCGGATCAGTCGTTTGTTAGCAGTTTCTTGTGCAATAACAACTGATAGCAGCCTTTATATTCGCTTCTCGAATGTTTCGTTTTTATTACACGGAAGAAATGCCATAATTTAGCGATAGAAGACACTCCAATAACTCTGACGTATAATTTTTATCGTCGGTTCTTTTTGTTTCATTTCAGTTTGTTATTAAAACTTGTATGATGTATGGATTTACTTCTTGAGACTTTAATCACTTTTTTAATAGTTTTTATTATTGTCGGTCATTTCTACCAAAAGTCGACGACAGAAATATCACCGTACCATCTGGAAAACAAAAAGAATTTTTCTCTGGTATATACACCGTCTCTATTTTATCGAGACAAGCCTTGAAATCCGATAATTGGAAATTTTTCTAAACAAAGACTCGATCCTTGTTTTTCAGCGACAGATTTATTGACGATCCAATCAAAACACTCAAAATTTTATCACCGCAATTAACACTATTATTACTTTTTCATTAAAAAACATGAACTGTACACAGTTTGCATGTTTATATTTTATTCTCGTGTTGGAAAACATTAAAGACAACCCGCGGTTTACAAGCTCTTATTTTCTTTTAAAAGCTAAAGCACAGCTAGCTTTTTCGCAAATTTACAACTCTCTTATTACCACCGACACTCACCTGACCGACATATACATAAAACGCTGAAAATTTGTCATGTAAGGACAAGCTCTACTGGAAAATTTTTGCGAAATCTATTTTTTCAGTTCAAAAGCCTGTTTTAATAATTTTTAAGTGAGGCGATGAATGGGTTACCAACTTTTTGATATCGAAATAAAGGACATTGTCAAATGCGTATCTAAGATTGTTTTTTAGAATAAGAGAGGGGGGGGGGGGGGGGGTCAAGGTTCCAGAGGGATTGAGTTTGCAATTTTTTTACCATCTTGGTATAGTCTTTAGAACTCTTTTCTTGGGTAGGCTCTTCGATTTTTTTTTATATCCGGGTTTTGACGCAACAATTTGGGAGCCGAAGGCGATAATTATTCCAAAAGCAAATGTTTCTACAAGGTTTATTATAAACAAATTAAAACTGTTACTTTTTATTAAAATATACATTTGTAAAAGACGAATACGAGAATTATTGTAAATTGCTTCTTTTAATCTCAGATATTTTCAATATCTTGCTCGAAGAATTATCTAAATAAAAATAAACAGTGTCTAAAAATTTTATGTTTTATGTTAGGTATTCCCGTTCATTTCTTTATAAAAAATTATGTCTTTTTCAATATTTCAATATTTTAGGGTTTACAAGAGGTAATCAGTCCTGAAACGTTGATAGTAAAGTAACAAAAACAAAAATATGTCTAAAAAAGTGCCATAAATTAGACTACTTATTGCAAATAGTCCCATCTATACTCACACATTTTTCTACATCTCTCTCGAAGAACCATAAAGTTTTAAACACATTTTGTAAGCTGAAAAACAACTAATACATATAAGAAAAATGTTTCTGCAGTGTTTATAAAAAAAGTTAAATTAAAAGCCCGCGGAAAATTTTTCAGTTCTTTTTATACTAACAATAAGACGTTTTTTTCATCTGGCTCGAAGGACCATAAAATATATACACTTTGCCAAAGGCGACGATTATTATAAAATTAAATATCTATTGCAATTTTTATAAAAAAAAGTATACAAACTGTCTTATACAGTTCCTAAATTCTATTATAAACTTTAATATACATATTTGGCGACGTCGTTGGATTCTGACAAACAATATCATCGTATTGAGAAAAAAAGCCATCTTAATTCACCAGTATCAAATATTATTGTTCGTGGTGGTAAAGACGGCGGTGGTGATGATGATAATCTTGTTTTTTGTTGAGGTTTATTATTTACTTTAACTGGAGGAGGTATTATCGGTTGTGGTTGTTGACTCATTATCCTTGAAATGTATTTGTCTGCACTTGTTCTATAACATTTCGATAAACCACATTTCTTGTAAATCATCTGTTATTCCGAAATTTGAATTTACCTTGTTGTGGTATATCTGTCATAAAAAAATCAAATTTTTACCCTGTCTTACTCTGCTTAATGCTACATAAAGTTGTTCATGGGCAAAGCAAAAACCATCAAGGTAAATTTCAATTTTCTCAAAAGTCTGTCCTTGACTTTTATTTATTATAATCGCAAACGCCAATTTGATTGGAAACTGTTTGGGTAAAATAGGCTGTGGCAATCCTATTCCATCTGTTGCCTTGGTCTCCACTTTTGATAAATGCAGAATGTTTTTTTTTTATCACAAAGAACTTGAATATTATAAACGTTTTCAAGCATTTCGACCACTTCCAGCTTTGTACCATTACATAGACTCAAATCTATATTTTACTTCCAAATCTATATTTCTTAAAAGCATGACCACCACACCAGCTTTTAATTTCAATTTAATAGGTGGTAAACATGCTGTGCGACGGAGTTTAAAAAATCTAATAGTACATAACTTTTATTGCCAAATAGTAGATAACTAAAATATAGATTTTTGTGTGTTTGAAACAAAAATTATTGTAATCGCTTCGTATCTACTCATATCAAGACTTTTCCTAGCATGTGGCTTAAAGGATTATCCTTTTATTATTCTAGAATTTTTTTTGGTTTTTTACTGTTCTTAACTCTCTTTTTTCTTCTTTAGTAGTCGGTTTTTTATTTTAATTTTTTTTAATTTTGTTTTATAAATTTGCTCAGAATTTTGTTCTTCTAGAATCGCACAATTGACGTTTTCAACTTTTTAAATCTTTTTTTATTGTTTGTTTTTTTAGTTGTATTTTTTTTCTTTCAATTGTTAGTTTTATAATTTTTTTTAATATCTAGAATCTACAATTCTAGAATTGTCTAAATTACGTTTTTAATTTTTTTTGTTTTTCTTGTACAACATAGATATTAATTCTTCGAGTTTTTTTGTCATTAGAACATTTTTCCTTCAAATTTTTAATAAATTTAGTTTTTCAAATTTTTTAAGAATCTGCTTTTGTTCTCTTTTTCTACTAATCGTAATTCTTGTTCGTTTTTTTTTAACTATTAAGCATTTTATTTATTTTATTTTGGAACTATAATCTACTTTATACGCCCGTAAATCAGGGCGTAATCTTTATTTTTATAGCACTAAATTTTTTAAAGTTGCTACGTAACAATAACAAAATAAAAATACTAATACAATATAAAAATACAATAATAAAAAACAAATAATTAACTGGACATTTGTCTAGCTGTCAAATAAACGTCTTCAATTTTGTAAACGTCACTTTTTACATTAAATAACAGTTACCATAAAAAAATCATTATTTATTTCAAAAATGCACGGACCGTGACACAATTTTTCTTAAATTTTGGGCTCTTACCTGTTGTAACATTGTTCTAGAACACACGTTTTCATCAGTTTCCATTTTAAAAAATCGCAAAACAAGAAATAATAATATACCGTATCCTGGCAATGACAAGATAGTCAACTAGTTAATTTAGATTTTTTTTTACAGTTTAAGAAACAATACCGGACTTTTGAATATTTTTTTAATTTGAAAAGTTAAAACGATCTATAATAAAATAAAACTATGTATGTACCACGAGCGTAATCTTCACTAATAACCCCCGGGAAAGTAAAAGCCTTCCTACGTCGGGCATTAAACCAAGGACGTTGTATGACCAGGACGGAGGGTCGCCTATACTACCAATGCTAAAATGTTGAAGGCATTCGCTCACTCTAAATTAACCTTTTACGACTCTATTACTCTCTCTCTCCTATACAAGACAGGGGCGTAGTATGGCGTGGACGTAAGGTATATCTAACGTACAATTTGGAAAACGTTTCTGTTAGTTGCTTTATCTGTTAAATTTAAGCAGCTGGACTCAAAATAAAGTGTTTGAGTATAAATAAATATAAAATTAATATTTTAGATTGGAAGCTTCTCGTGGCGTGCACCAATTTATAAATCTAACGAGACGCTACTGGTTAGACATGCGTAGAATGGTCTACTTTAGTAACCTTTTATTGCTTAACGTGCATTGGCGCCGTTTTCACTTTTTTGAATTGACCCTCCGTCCTGATCATTCAACGTCCTTGCATTAAACATTCTTTCGTGCCATCGTCTACTTGTTTACGCCCTTAATACATAACTTAAAATTCATGTTGGTGACTTAAAAGAACGTCTAACAATTAATTTATTTTTGAAATCAACCAGTTACAAATAAATAAGTCAATTTTTTAACGCTTGCTTGTTTATCTTTGCTAAAAAACAAATTGTGTTCTTTAAGAATGTACATGTTAAAGACTAAAAGACAGTTTATAAAATTAATGAACTACTCTTTGAAATAAAGGACGGTTGGCAACTCTAGCGGTCATGACTGTATAATGACTTGATAATATTGTAGTTACCTAACAAGTTGGTAATGAAAGTGATTAATATTCGAGACGTTTTAACTCATGAGCAAAGCGAGTAAGAATAGTAACAAACAAGTTGATTACAAAACTTTTTCGTTGATTATACCTTAGTTATATAAAAAAATACTAAAAAAATTACAAAGTGCCACCTATCGGTCACTGGATAAATAAAAAGTATATTTATTTGTCTATCTTTCAAATAACATTAGACAGTATTTTGAAATTTTAGCTACGTTGAGACAAAACGGTGGTATTTCATATTATAATTTTAAATTAAATTAATAATTTCGGTTTACTTCGCCTTCGCTGCATCTTGTAATCACTCTTGAAACTTTTATTTTTAATTTATTTGAGAATTGTACGCATACGCAGAGTGTGGAAATTACTTCTTTTTCACAACGATTTTTTAGAAAAAAGCATTAATATACTTTTTTTAAACGATCAACGGAAATGGTAATATAGTAGAGAGACCGTGAGTTCGCAAATACCACCGAGGACCAATCACTTTTTACTATAAAATTAAACATTCTCTCAGTTTTTATCTACAACAACACGGTAATAATATAAAGCTACCATAAACTATTTACAGAAATAACTCAACAATAACTCTTAAAAATTAAATAACTCAATAACACTCTTGTTTATTGCGCTCAAATATTTATAATTTTTATCCGACTTTTGCTGAGAGTGAAGACACATTTAACATTGTTTTGTCTAGGTGGAAATTAGTGTGCTTGTCTTTAACTGATTTTATAAAATTAATTGAAATAAGAATCTGTGTTGTTTTGTATTCCATTAGTAGATTGAAAAATTGCATAAATTAAAGCTGTTTGGAATTGTTCGTCACGGTTGTATAAGGAATAAAGTGTTTAATTTTTATTAGCATGCGCTTCGGCAGTTAAGTCGGCTAATTACAGGTAGGGTGGTGATATTTCACTGTAGCGAGTGGCGCAGCTATAGTGGAAGAGCCGTATGGGTCTCCTGGGACACGTAGGGCTCTTGCGCATCGCTGACACCCAGATACATCACCTTGCCCGAACGGCTGGAGCATAACACCGACTAACTTCCTGTTAAATAGCATTAGTTTGACTCACATGTAGACCACACAGGATTGCCACCTTAACTTTGTGATTATCCTGTTTCTCGCTTTGTTTGAAATAAGCATAACTAAGTGATATTTCATGGTGAAGAACACAAAGAAGAAGATAAACGCGTTCGAAAGTCAGAGCAATATACTTAAAATTCTCCACAATTGGATGTAGAGAAATGTGATTTCCGTTATTTCATTTCCGTTACTTTCACAATGTCGCGAGCGAGGCCGCACTGAAAACACATTTGCCACCGGTTTGCTCTTAGAGGTGTGTACGGGAAAGTTCCTAAGGGAGTTCGAACCGAGGACTGTGAAATAGGGTGCCATTAGTTTCCGGACAGTCCATGTGCCCAATCATATTGAATTCGATTTGCGGAGCTAACGCCTCGATTGTCTTTACAATCATTGCGAATTTACACTTTGATGTCTCCATATACTATCCTCACAACTTTAGGGCTGGCCAAACATAAATGCATATTTTTATTTATAGACTTATTATAAAAAAAATTACATATATCTATGTTTTGCAACTTATTTAGTTTAATAAACACATTTTTTTCTAGTATATTTGCATATCTTGAGGTTTTACGGCATATGAACATACTTTCAGCAAATTTTTACTTGTTAGAGTTAGACCATATACACACCCCACAAAAATTATTGCATCAACAATTTTTGCTAATTGCTACGAAAATAAACTGAAAAGGGCTTATGATCAGTAAATAATATAGCATTTTACAATAGAGTCAACATTGGTAAACGCATTATACATAAAAAAAAATTTCTTAGTTGATAGAAATTTTTTATTCAGAAATAAAAAGTAACAAATTAAAATAAACCTTTTTAAAAGCGCGTGTCATCTACGCTGGCTGTCAACACTGCGTCTATACGTTGTGGCATACTTCTAAAAAGGTTGTATGTACTCTTGTGATATATTGTCCCAAGTTTCTGTCAAAGCTTCCACTAAGTGATCAAGTGTCCGAAAAACCATTCAACGTTGTCGCAAATGCTAACCTAAATGATCCCACACATGTTCAATCAAATTAAAATCTGGGGTACGTGCTGGTCAATTTAGTTTTTAAATTCCAACCTACTGTAGGTACTGAGTCACTACTTGTGCACTATGAGGCCTGGCATTATCGTGCATAAGTACAAAATTTTCGCCGATATAAGGGCCGTATGGTACTACAAGTGGCTCAAGAACATCCGTTATGTAAGGGGCTGCCGTCATCCTCCCTTCATTGATTATCACCAGCTCGGTGCGACCATTAAGACAAACTCCTCCCCATACCATTAAAGAGCCACCACCAAAATTTACAGTTTGAACAATGTTGCATGGAAGATACTTTTCACCAGGTCTTCTATATACTGGCATACGTCGATCAGAAGCAAATAAACAAAATCTGGACTCATCAGTAAAAAGAACATTAGACCAGTTATCGACAGTCCAATTCATGTGCTCTCGTGCAAATTGCAAACGATTCCTGCGGTGCTCTACGGTCAGAAGAGGACCTTGTGCAGGCACGTGTCGTCTCAAATTGTGTTTTGTCAATCAATTTCATACAGTTTGTAACAACAATTGGACATTGCCAGCCGCCAGCAACTCATTTTGAAGCATCCTTGCAGAGCAATGCCGTTCTCGGAGAGCTGTTAATTGTAAAAAACGATCATCCACTGCCGTAGTTCTTCTGTGACGACCCTGTCTAGGTCTTCTTGTATATTGTCCAGTCTCCCGAAATCGCGCAACATCTTTTGATACCGTGCTTCGATGTACCTACTCTTACGACTCTCGCAACATAACGCTGGTCGCGACCATCCTCAACAAGAGTAACAATTCTTGTGACCATTTCCGGTGTTAAATGGTGTGCAGAGTTTATGTTTGATAATTAACAATAAATGTCACTAACGATTGAGGAACTACTGCAATGCAAATCAAAAAAAACGGAATTTTTTCAAATGGTGCATTTTGCAGATAACAACTTTTTGAACAAAAAACGCGAATACAACCAACCCCAATCGTACAAACAGATAAGCTATTTTTATCTCCATAACTCTTTTTTACTACAAGAAATACCACAAAAAGGTATTTTTGGCAAATATAAATACAAAATATATATTGATGCAATAATTTTTGTGGGGTGTGTACATACTTCTTTTCCGTTTCTAGAAAGATCAAAAATTTTAAACAAAAATGTGTTTGATCTACATTATCGGTCAAAAATAAAGCAACTATTTAAAAACTAAAGTAATTGTATATGTATTTTAATACTTTTTTAAATTATTCAACCAAATTTTCCTTATTTTGGTATCATGTATAAAATATAAGAAAACATTTTCAATAGCGTCTATTATTATTTACGCTTTTAAACAAATGATTTGTTGAAATAGAGCTATTATTAGCAATTCGTATATTATTTGTAATAGGTATTTTTTTATTTGATAGAGAAAAAACAATTTAGTAGAATACTACGATTAACTAGAGCAAAAAGGGGTTCGAGAGGACTCAGACTAACCACCGCAGGTTTGCCAGGACTAAAATGGCAAACACTCTCATCACCTGTCCGTGTGTGTTACTAGAATTTTGATAGCAAACCTACCAACCTTTCAACAAGGCGCCTGACCCTCTCCAGTAGACACTATTTGTAATTTGTTTATATACTTATCGTCGGCCGCTCAATGTGCGTGAGATGTAATATGACATACACCACCTTAGCAACAAAATCAATTATTTTTGACAAGTTAGAGAAATTGGGTTAGATTGGTGTGTCAGGGAGATTTCATGAAAGTGATTGTCAAATTGCGAGCTTATCGTTTGGGTTCTGGGTTAATTTAAAACAAGGTCCAAATTACTAATAAAGACCAAGCTATAGTCGCTTACAATATAGACGAACTAACTTTAGCTAGATTTCGTGATGGCTATCGGTAAGAGAGTTATACCTAAAAATGTAAAGTTTATTTCGCGAATTTTAAGTAGCCGGATACTTATGTATTTTTCTGGCTTCTAAAACTTAACATTAAATTTTTAACAACAAATATTTAATTAAGAAACTGTCAGGTAAGTACAAGCGTTTTTGGTACGACTCTCTGATAGAGTTGAGCCAAATGTTGCTATCTTCATTGCTGTCTACCCTGTGTTAAGTGTCTTATTTCATTCCAAACAAAAATCATTTTTTTTTCTCTGTTTTTTCTCTAAATTTGATTATTCTGAGGAACCTCTTAGGCGAGTGATTAATAACAGTGAGATCTACTGTAAATAATTTGTGGACTTAATGGGAAGGTCTTGGAAATCTACTGTTAGGAGCTTCAAAAGCTACTGCGACAGGTTTTGAGATATATTGTGAAATTTTTCAGTAAATAAGAAATTAGAATACAAAATCAAATTTATCTTAAGTTAGAGCCACAAAATATTTGTAATAATGGATGGTTTGCATTTGTAGTTTTACTATAACCTCCTGTGAAAATTAACACAGAATTCCATGAGACCGCCAAGCTAGAATCACAACAATGGTGGCAATATGTATTACATTTTTAGCATGTCACAAATACAAAATAGCCCTAGAACTATGCTCAGTAGCTTGCAACGTTTATTATTAAAGATTATAAAAACAAACATTTTTAGTTGTGTCTGTACAAAAAATTTGTTTAGATTTTTAAAAACTGTTTTTTATTTTTCTTATACATATAATAAAACTGTATAAAATCTATAACAAATAATAACACAACCTATTTTTGAATTACATAATTAACTCAAATGTTGGGTTATAAGCTTGCTAGGGAGTGGTAATTAAATAAATCACGTTACACATATTTGAAAAAATATTAATTTTTATCCTAAAACTTATGAATTATGATGCATACGTTAAATGGTTTAGATGTATGTAATTGTTCTGCGCATTTTTTAATCTTTTTTTTGTCTGAAATTTTATTATTTAATTTGGGTTACGAATAGTCAAACATAGTTTTTTTACTACTAGTCTCAGAAGACATCATTATTTAGTTTGTCGAAAGGTTCTGAAGTTGTTTTCTCTCTTATATAATAGTCAATAATGATTATTAACTAAAATAGGTAAAAGGCTACAGTTGAGTGGATACTGATATTGAACGGTGTTGCCTGATACAAAATATACCGGGTGTTCCACTGGCTCTGGCGAGACAGCCGTAAACTATAGGTTCTGTTCTTTTATGTGACTCAGATTCTACAAAAGGAAAAATTTTTGGTCCTCAGGTTTTTACATTAGAACGTTTCTTAATTAACCAATCACAGACGTTATCTAAAAGGTAATTTTATGAAAATTGACGGTTTCCAAAGAATTTATTTCAGGAGCTTAGAATTCTGTGATAAACTGTTTGGTCAACTGCTTTCATTAAGTTTTGTCACGTTAACATTCAAAAACAAATCTACAATTTATTTACTTTATGTAATCGAGAAATGTTGAAATCATAATGAATATTTACTAGAGAATCACCGAAAATACCGGCCCAAAGATTAATGCTAAAACGATGCTGGAAGTGATTAACCAAAAATGCATGAGGATTTTCTGTAGCCCAAATATAATAATTACGACAATTGAAAATTTTTTTGCGGCTGAAAAACAATTTATCGGTAAATAAAACGGTTGACATGAAATTCGGATTTTCTTCGTATTGTTGCAATAACCAGTGACAAAATTCTATACGAGGAGGATAGTCCTCAGGTAGTAGGTGGTGCACTTTCGTGTAATGATAAGCGTGTATCTGATTACTTTTTAAAATTCTTTAAACTGTACTTTTTGAGATGTCCATGGTATTGGTGACATCTCTAACGCTTATCGCACAATCTTCCGTAAACGCCTCAAGTACAGCTTCCATATTAGGAGTACGGACCGTACGCTGAACACCCCCAACAACTTTTCTGTTAACCACTAAAGATCCGGTTATTTGTGCCCTGTTTATTAATCGCAAGAAAACATCTTTGTTGGGTTGGAAACGATTTAGGAAGGGCTCTTGATAGAGTCTGGATGCTGCCCTTGCATTTCTTCCACATTCACCTTAAATAATCAGCATCTCACAATATTCTTCCGCAGTATATGCCACCTCAACTATAATCCATCAAAATAAAAATTGTGCACATGGTAAAATATATTGTGTCAGATTATATTCTTGGTCAAAATCTATTGAAGACGTTAAAAAAAAAGAAAAAACGTGTTAAAGTTTTAGTAATGAAATATTTTTAATCTAAGAAATAAGTAAAACCTAGCGATTATTTGTCACAAAACAACCAATTATATTCAGAATATCTAAAAGTGGGCTGATTTTGAAGACCCACCAAAGAATAACCATTTTTTAATTTATGGACAGACAAACCACTGCAAGGATAGATCTTGATTTATGACAGTTTTTTCCGCTAGATGTTTATCAGCAAAAACTTTTACATTCCATATCTTTAAATATATTTGCTTAAAAACCGTGTTGTAATACATTGTATGTATATCGCATTGTACTTAAATTTTTTATTGCTTGTTTTTTCTTGTCTGTCAATATTCGAATTTTTTGCTATAATTTCTTTTCTATTAATTTTTCACTTTTTCTTAGTTTTTCAATTTTTGCGCTTACAAACTCTTTCTTTTCATAACAGTTTTTAGGTTTTTTTTATACATGAACTTTTTTGCTTTTTTGATTTTAATCTAGCACTGCTGAAGAATTTTGCTTTCATACCCTAGTCTTATTTTTTTTAAATTCTTACCGGTTTTATTTCTGTCTTTTTTTTAGTTTTTTTTTCTTAGCTTTTTCTTTTATTATGTAACCTAGATTTTGTTTATTTAACCCAAACACCAATTTAATATTCTTAGCATGCCCACGTACCATTTCTACATACTTCTTCTATCTCTACACTTCTGCCTCAAACATTACAATACTTTTCACCAAACTGTCAAACATCATCATTCTTTTCTTAAAACTACTAACGTAAACTAAAACGTACTACTGTTGAATGCTCATCTCAAACATTTTAACTTTTTACCCGCTTTAAATTTTTTTTGTTTTGTTTTACTCATCTTTTTTTCCATTCCTATTTTCTTTCCAAATATCATCATTTTTGCTGTATTTTTATTTATTTATTTAGCATTTTTTAATTTTTACAAATTTTGCAATTACTTTAATCATTTGCAATCTGCAATCTGCGGAACACCGTTGTCAACGTTTGGACTGGTGCAGAGAACGGCAAGTTTGGGAGGCTAAATGGCATAATATGATATTCAGCGACGAATCGCCATTCTGTCAAACTATGCATAATAGCCGTTGGTAGGTAAGAGGCCGCCGCCGTCGTGGAGAGCGACGTAATATTGAATTTGTTGTTGAAAAGCATGTGGACAAGACTATTGGAGTAATTATTTGGAAAGCTATTGCCTATGAATGCCGATTACCTCTTAAGTTTATTTGAGGCAGTATGACTTCCTCCAAGAAGCTGACGTTAATGTTTTGCCGTGGCCACTCCGTTCACCAGATTTAAATTGTGTTAAACATTTGTGGGATGTGATGGAAAGAAGACTCTCTCCTACAAATTCTAGCACAGTTAATCCATGAGGTTTAAATTGCTTGAAACCAGGTGTCACAAGCAGACATCGACCATTTTATTTTGTCGATGCCTAGACGTATACAGGAGTATACTCAGTTACGAGATTGCCATACAAATTATTGTTTTTTTTTTGAATTAATGATACTACAATTTCTTGCAAATTTTATTTTTTCATTCTTGATGTAAGTCTACATTGCCAAAAAATCACGTTAAAAAATTATTTTTTCTGGGTGTAACACTTTTAATGTCACTGAGTTTATATTACATTCGTCTTTTTCCTACTTATGAATAAATGCATAAGTCTTAGAAAGAAAGAGAAAAATGCGGTTGCCTAACCTACAACTTGAAGAGTTTGCCGCCATTTCAAGCCTGCTCTCTATATTACTTCTTTATTTTGTTCTGTTTGTCATGTAATATTTGTTCAGTCTTACAGTCATAAAAGAAAAAAAGCAAATTTGTCATAAATTTTTAGGGTGTTTAGTGTCTAATGAAATATAATGGGGAGAAACTAATTTATAAAGTTTGTCACCGTCAGACACATAAAACGAGCAAAACCGATGTTAATCTTGGTTTAAGGAAGCTAGAAACAGGAACAATAAGAAATTTATTTAGACATTGTAATTAAATATCTGGAACTCGTGATGATAATTGACATAAAAGTTCCGAGTGTGAAGTTGCCAGTAACAACATCAAAGAGATTGGGAACTTTGAGAGATGAAATTAATTGTGGAACGAAATGAAAGGGCATATGGTTGAGGTTTGAAAATTTTCTCAATATATTTAAAACACATTAAGCTGAAAAGTTCTCAGTTAATCGCATTAAGTGCTCTAATACTTCGGGTCTCCAGTAAGTCATGCGATAGGATGGGTTTGCTCTGTCCGGTTGCCTCCCATTTCTATAAAACAATCTAATCAGATTGTACGCAGATTACAAGGAAACTTTTTTAATTCAAGTTTGTTAAAGAGGGTTTATAAGCTATTTGAGATTACTAACTGAGAATTCACGCTCCACTCGGCCAGGATTTCGTCTCTGTCATTTGATAATCTAATCCGGACCAAGTTGTGCTTTGCCAGAAAAATATTAAGCCGTTAAAAGGTTCACTAAAATTGGTAAACGAGGAAATATAGACAATAATAACAGCATACGGGAAAAATGAAGACACAAGCAAAGAAGAAAGGGACAAATTGCTCGGCAAAGATGATAAAAACCACATAGATAATTACATTACAACACAAATTACAAGCATAAGAGAATTCAGACATGTATAAGAAAATACAAGAATAAAAATAAAAAATAATTTAGATATTAATTGCAAAAGCCCTGATTTTTTAGAACCATAATAAAAGGAACCATAATAAAAGTTAAAATAAAAATATTATATTAGGATAAAGAAAGTTAAAAATAAGCTGCAAAATAGCAGGACAAACCTGAAGAAATTTAGCATTTTTCTTTTTAAATATAAAATAATACAAATATAATGCTAGGTATATACAAGGTTATTCACAAATAGTGACAAATCCATATGCAACCTAATTTACATATTAAGCAAATTTTTTGATAAAATTTTTATTTCACCAAAAGTATTAAATCAAAGTCACCCAAAGATTATCGATTTCTGTCAATTTTTCCATAACTTGTCAAATTGAATGACTACTATTTAACTATTTGTTATTTTTAGTTTTTGTACTAATGTAACATGGTGGGCATGGAATTTATTAGCGCATATTATTTTAGAAACAGAACTTTGGCTAATTTCTAAATTTTGTGCCACAGCATTTTGCTCAATATGTGGATTTTCTGTAATTGCTTGAATTACAGCAATCTCATTATTTTCTTCTTGTGTCAGTTAGAACCACTTGATAAGAATATCTTTCTGCATAAAGTCTTACTGCAGCTGAAGCGTGTTTTCTACATTTCTCATATATCAGAATCATGTCAGTTTTTTCGTTATCAGTAAACATTTTAACTAAATTTGCTCAAAGACTGTTAAATTAACATAAAATGATATACAGTAACTATGGTTGCAAAAACATTTTTTAAATTAAATTGTATCAGAGTCTTATACGAGAATGTAAGATTGGTTGCATAAATCTTTTGTTATCTTTTGTGCATAGGCCTGTATATTTAGTTAAACTTGTTTTAATTACAAAAAAAGTCGAATATATCTTTTTTCTTCATAGTACTTTTCGATATTTTTTTCTTCTAAAAACCGTTTAAAAACCTATTATATTTTAGAAAATTGGTATAGTTAAATTCACAAAATTTTAAGTATTTTGTCGCAAAAGTATTTATCAAAAAAAACCTTAATAAAACGATTTGTCAAAATAGCACTAATGTTTACTATCATCTATTGCTTCTCTTTACACAAAAATTCGTTTTAATGATTGCAAATTTAAACCTACTATCTATTCCTCTAGGACTTTTTTGGAGTTTTTTCAAGACAGTCTTGTAGTAGTAATATAATAGTTACTACTGCTATTTTTTTTATTTAATTTTTTTTAAAGATTGATAATGATAAACCGAAAAGACAAAAGCCTCAAATATTAAAAATTATATAGCACCTACTGTTTTCTACAATCGTGGTTTTTCTCTACCACATCGAATGGCTACAGTTAGAAGATTATTTAAAATCATGAGGAAACTATAGTAAACAGAACATTTGGTAGAGAAAGCTTTAACACAAAATTCTATTAGAAACCATTAATGATTAGTATCTATTTGCTGCATCAAAATTTGTTTTGATGGTAATTATCGTGATAATTTTACATTTTTTTTTAATTGATTTGTTGTAATGGTATTATAAGTGTATACTTACTATACTCTTTAAATTCGACTCATGAGGCTGAGAAGCAATCCATAATATTACCGAAAGTACTGCCGTCAATTTTATGAATACTGTTGTTGGAAATCTTAGACTAGGAGGTTGAGTCAAACCAATAGAAATCAAAATAATTCTAAACCTATATTGTTATAAAAATTTAAATTTTATCACACACTTATTAAATAATGTGTGGTTGTTAGATTCTTCAATGCCATCTGAGAAAACCGCAAGGTGCAAGCAGATTGGTCACCACTTTTGATCGTAGATTTGATGTACCTTGGACTGTTTTTTCAGATGCCACTGAAGAATCTAATGAATATAAATTACTTGCATTTGGTAACAATACCACTTTTATTGCGCTAGCAATAAAGTAAAGATTTGCATTTGAACTCAGGTACGCTAAAATTGGTTTAAAACAGTACAACTTTTTTTTATTACTAATGTATTTTGGTAAGATACTTTTATCCCTCTTACTACATTGAGTGATATGCAAAAAAAGAATCAAAAGCTTTTACTAACTAAAGGTTGTCAATAATTGAATGAATTTTATTATTGTGACTTACAAACTAGTTTATGAGGAATTTAATAAGGGTGGTTGTAAAGGAGGTTGTAGAGGAGGGTTGTAACCCAAGGAGGTTAGATAGAAAGGAGATAGTACGCCCTATACTTCCCGTGTAAACAGTTTGGTACCAGCTTGGTACCAGTTTATGACAGGTTTCAAATAAAGCATAGAATCGACAATTTCTGTTTGGCTGTGTTTGGTCTCGCACAGTGGCGTAGCTGACGCAGGATGCTAGTTTTTGTTTGGTTGTTTACAAACAAACGTTCTTTTGATTTTTTTTACTGATTTTTTTTGGTCTGTGTGAATTGATTGTTATTATTTTTTGTTATTGTTGTTGTCGTTTTGTTGTGTTTTTATCTTTTGTTTAAACTTTTTACACTGCGCCTGCTTTCAGTACCAGTTTATAGCTTTGCGCAGTGAAGGCGGCAAGTCCATTTTTTTCAAGTTGTACTCTCTCCGTTCTATCTAACCTCCTTGAGTGAACCCTATTGTTACCTAAGCGGTCGGCTAGACTCTCGAAGGAAGCAAACAACGGGTGCCACGCGCCAGACCTTTACAATTCACCTAAAATTCAGGGGCTAGGGTTTCTTTATCGGTAAGGAACCCAAAAGTTAATTCCTCTATTGGGTCATAAAATTCATCCAAATATAGACACACTCTAGTTATTTCTTTCTAGCTCATGCTAATTGCATAAGTGTGTCTTGTTTTAATCAAACAAAAACATTTGCTAAATTTTTATGCATTTTACCCATTATTTTAGATAATTTTAGTTTTTTTTTTTTAATTTTGATATTAAATTTTTTTGTGATAGTTATTTATGACAGAGAGGTAAATCTGAGAAGAAGAAAAAGTTAAGTTGCTTGCGGTCTGTCTGTTGTGAGATTCAGATACTCTGAAGCTTTTGTGTTTGGAATTTGTGACAGACTTGGGCTTTTTATATACCATTTTTGCGACAGATGCTAAAAATTTTGAATTTTCTTCTTTCATAAAATTACAATACGCTTATGATCACTTAGTTACCGTTATAATATAGCCTACTTATATTCAAAATATGTAAAAATGGGCTAAATTTTTAAGACTCTTCCATAAATCAAAGAATAGCTAGTGTTCAATTTATGAAAGCGAGACTTATCACTAACTCAATATTTGACCATTGTTTCTGATACACCCTGTACTTATTAATTTGGTTTTGTTGAATTAAAACAATATTTGTTTGCAAAATGCTTAATTTTCTTATACAAGCGCTAGCACTCTAGTCTTAACTCTCATGTCCTAACAACAAATTGTATCGTGTGTTTTTTTTTTAAACTCTAGAGTGCTTTAAAACTAAAAAACAATTGTTTTGTATGTCTGTGATTACACACTTGTCAAAATAAAAAATCTCATAACCTCACTTTTCGACAATTAAAACAAAAATACATTTTAAATAAAATAAAGAATGTTTGAAAAACAAAAACACCACGAAGGCAACCACAGAAAAACACACCAAGACCAAGCTCGCATTAGCGGGAAGAGAATATATTCTTAGGTTATGGTTAAGATAATTTGTGAAGGGTAAAATAGCATAGCAAGCAACCAACAATACAGAGATAATGTTAATAATAAAAATTTTGTTGTTGTATGGAGTCATGTACGACATATGTAAAAATGTCATGGCTTGCTACAAGTTTTTTTTAAACAAACACACATTATTTAAGTTTTAAAAACATTTGTGAAATAAATTTTGATACATTTATTAGAATATTATTTAGCATAACAAGTAGTTATTTATATATTTACAAAAGAGTCTAAAGTTTTTTTATTTAATTATGTACTAACTGCATACAAAACTTTATCTACGACTACACATTAGGGTTTAATTTATTCTACCGTCTTGCGGCTATAAAATACCTTTTTATTGTACTGGTTAAATAAAATAAACTTTATCTTTATAATGTCACTAGTCTACAAAATTAAACTTTAGTTTTGTCCTTCGAATGAAATATATTTTTTTTGCATAAGCTACTAAGGGTAGCTAATACATATTTTTTTGTTTACCAATTTCAAGTGTAAGATAGGTATTGGGCGCAGAATTTCATGGTCTTTAAATTGCTGTAAGAGTTTTTGCGCTAAGAAACGCGCTTTAAAAGCTATAGCTAAAAAAAGATGTTAACTTTCAACAGTTTTGTTGTTCGCAAAATGTTATTTTTTTGGGGGTATACTTTTTCTAAAATTATTTAAAAAATAAAATTATTTAAGTTATTCAACAGCCTAGCATGTTCTGAACGCAAAAACCTTGATATTTTTTACAAATACTTTCAGATCTTGATGAAGTCGCTCGCCATGTTTGTCACTCATACTATCAAAGTTTTCCGGAAAAAAATTATAAAGAAATGGTAACGCCACTCATAAAATAAATAACAATATTTTTTAAATAATTTTAGAAGAAGTATACTCTAGAAAAAAATGACATTTTGCGAACAACAAAACTATTGAAAGTTGCTTTAACACCTTTCTATAGGTATAATATAACTTTTAAACCGCGTTTCTTAGGACAAAAACTTTTAGAACAGTTTAAAGCCTATGAAATTCTGCGCCCAATACCTATCTCACACTTAAAATTGGTCTAAAAGTATAGTCGTCATCGTCAGTCAAATAATGACATCTTATATAAAAAAGTAAAAAAAAACGTTTTTTCTGAGAAGTGTGACGTGCTAGCGGAAAACAAAAAAATATGTATTAACTACCCTTAGTAGTTAATGCAAAAAAATATATTTCATTCGAAGAACAAAACTAACAACCAAGATTACGTCACAGATTAGGTAATTTCAAAAAGTTTTCAAAAACTTCTGAAAAAATACAGGTAGATAGATTTTGTTGTGCTGATCCCAAAAATATATACTATCATGGGTTTAACAAAAAAAATTTTTTTGATGTTTTTCTGCTTTTTAATTAGGTCAACATACCAAGATTACGTCACCAACTAAAGTTTAATTTTGTAGACTAGTGTATTTGACAGTGTTAAAAATTAAATAACTTTATTTTACTAAAACAATAAAGTGGTATCTTATAGTTTTAAAATTATAAATAAACGCCACTTTATAATTCAGTTGGACATAAAATAATTTAATTAACTTTTAATTAAGACTATCGTAAAGTTGTTAAATAATAATGCATCTTTATTTAAATGTTGATTGTACTTGACTCACTTTACACTTAATTGTTTATTAAAATAAGACTCTTTAAATAAATTAAATTGAAATTATCATACAAATTAGATTTATTTTTTATATGGGCTTTTACAACTTATTGGGACATCGCCCGAATTCTCCGTCCGCAACTCTCCACCTTTCCTAAACACAGAGCCTTGAGCTAAATTCGACAACTTTAATTATTTACGACAAAAGTTGTAACTTTACTTATCTACACAAGCCAAAATAAACACACTGACTTGAGCCCTAAATCTCAATTTGGTCGAGGAACATATGTAGCCCTTTGTGCTAGGAAATATTACCAAATATACAAAACGGTATACAAATTGACTGTCGATTTTTCTTCCTTCTTTTCTTTTGTGTAAGGCGAAAATTGTGATTTTCTCGTTTATGTGACGTTAAAACGTATAAACTGACCGAATTATCCTATAAATGTCGGAATTGTCTTATCGGGAAATATAAAGTATCCGTGGGGCAATCTTTTGCAAAATTGTTGTTTTTATGAAAACCCATATGGCGTTATTTCCATTATGGTTACGTTTCGCCTAAACAAATAGATATGGGTATTTGAGAAATAAATGGGGAATTGTAAAACAAACTAAAGGGATGATACAGCGTGTTTCACATGGTAAAATAATAATTTACTGGGTTATACAAACACCACTAGCACATAAGTCTGAATTCAAGGTAAAGACAAACACTTTATTTTAATTTCCCAAGAGAAGTTTCCAAATTATACGTATAAGTGTCTGCACTGGGACAATACAGGTACCTGTCCGCGGAAAACTACCACTCTAACTCACAGACTTATGCATTTAATTATAAATTTCTTTCTTAATTGCAGATTTGTAGTCTCGCAAGTTAAATATTGATACAATTTAAGTCCAAAGTTTCAGACCTTGACTCATATTGTTAAATTTTTAAGTTTTTTTTTTAATCCAAGTTCAATAATTGTTATTCGGCTCTGTTTAACAGTCGAGCTTTCGAGAAAAATTTTCTCCGAGTTCTTCACTTTAAAATTACAAAGTCGTCACTAAGTGGTGTTTGAAAGGTCTTAACAGCTTCGATTAAAACTTCCACACTTGAAAAATAATCATTCAATTATGCTTTTAATTCGTAACTGGTATGGTTTTTTAAAAGTAAGTAGATATTTGTTTTAATGGATCAGATATGAACCATTGTCTTAAAAAATTAATAACTGCTTGTTTTGACTAATTATTAAACTGTTTTTGTGGTAGATATAATATTTACAATCTATACTATCAAAAATATTTTAACAAAAAAATTATTAACAATCAAAAAAATACATAAAAATAAAAAAAAATTTCTAAAAGAATTAACCACTTTTTTGCATAAAAATATAAAAAAGATAAGAAAATAGTGTCATTGACAATAGTGTCATTTTTGAATTTGCAGTCTCAATTGCAAAATTGTTAAATACGCGTATATACAGGCTGTAATTAAAGTAATATTACAAATTTTAACAGGTAATAGCTTTTGTTGAAAAGATTCTAAAAAATCAAATTTGCTTTATACAAATGTTTATCGTTTTTGAGATACACGCTGTAGATTTTTTTTAAAATTATTATTTTTTAAAATACACGATGTATGACAACATTATTTTTGAGCATATAGAGTATTGGCATATATCGTGTATCTCTAAAATAATGTTTAAAAAATCTACAGCGTATATCTCAAAAACTATAAACATTTGTATAAGGTAAATTTAGTTTTTTAGTATTCTTTCAACAAAAACTATCATCTGTTAAATCTGTAACTTTACTTTAATAACACCCTTTACATACCGGATAGACCCAATATATAGATTGAGGCGTTTTTTGACTAAACTATAAAATATTTTGAAAAAACGAAATATAGGCATTAAATGGTTAAAAAAATGCTACTCGAGTCTATGTTTAGAAAAATTTTATTTGCTTAAATTTTAAAAATAACTATAAAAACAATTTGTTTTTTTATTTACGAAATTTATTTAAATTTATTTTTACTTTTATTTCAAAACAAGCTTTTTAAAAAAATGTTGCTGTATTTTTTTTAATAATGACTTAAATAAATTTTCAGTAAAAAAATTAAACATTACCAAATATTATCTTTAATTTTCGCTAAACCTACAAAATGTTTGTTTATCCCTTCGTTAGTCGCGCATGTATCTCACAAATACCTGTCTTTTTCTTTAAATATTTTTAAAACTGCCAATCTTCTATACTTAAGATGTAGATTATTCCTTGGCCAAGGTATTTTAATTATGTTCTTAAAAAAACAAGTTAAATTTTTTATTACTAGCACGGTTATTTGTACTAGTACAAAAGAGTTATACAGTGCGTCTGTAAGTATTATCCCGTGCTTCACTACCTGCTTTAATTACTCTCTGTCTCACAGACCCTGTTCATGTGTTTTTAAATGTTTATTGTCTGCAAAAAGTGTAATTTCATGGTCTAATTACAATTAGTACCAAAAAAAATTTGATTTTTGTAATCTAAAAGACTTTGAAGAGATTTAAATACACAAAATTTATCTGAATAAATCTAATAAATTCTTAAAATATTATGCTTTTTTTTAACTAATAATACTCAATAAAACTAAATTCGATAATAATTAAGTGCAAAAATTTGTGTAAATTAGTTTTAAAATACATAAATTATAAAGCATGTATCTGACAGATACAGCGCGACCAAGTATGTTAGATTAAATGACGCGACTAATGGAGGGTTAATTCAAGTAATGCATGTTGAAAAGCAACTAACAATAAAAAAAAAATTAAAAATGTTGAAAATAAATTAAAAAAATATTTTTTACTCGATCTTACCTAAAATTTACCGTTTGACAGCGGCTAAAATTGAGCAAATTTTGGCATCTGTATCAAAAAGTTTCTATACAGGGTAAATACAAAATGGCGAAAAAGCCGTACAATATGTTGTAGGAGACTGTTAATAGAGTCCTGTAAAAATAATTATAAAAATGTTTGGGTCTTCTTTTGTGAAAAAAAGCAATGAAATAATTTTGACAATTTGGCAACTTTGCTGGTTTTTAAAGTCAAGTCAAGTAGATACTTTGTTAGAAATTTAATAACAATTAAACACTTTTAAAAGCTAAGTTTGACAGTTGCTAAGCAATTTTTGAAAATTATTTTGCTATCACATGATCTAGGAAGTACAACAGATTATAAATCACTTCGCAAATTTTACAATTTTGAAAAAAAATAATGTTGTGATCTTAACTTTACCTTTTTGTATATACAAAAATGAACTAGTAGCAATTTTTTACTATTTTTTCGGGGCTCTATTAACGTTTCCTACAACGTACTAAAAACTTTTAGATTATCGCAAAAATGTATTTTTTTAATAATTCAATAATTTCTTATGTAAGTTGTAAAATTTTTATTTTTTTATTTCAACAGTTATTTTATTAAATTTTGCTCTAACTTGAAGTCTATTTCTAGGTAAATTACCTGCTGTTTAGTGGTTCAAAAATTCTAGTAGAATGACTTTATAATCACCAAGCAATACCCCAAGAATACCCCTTTATCAGTAGGCGGTCAAAATAGTTGACAAAACTATGATTAACTCTTTTTCCGCAAAACTGCCTGCTGCCATAAATTGTTTTTTAAATATTGTGACCGTCTACTTATAAAGAGTTGTATTGTTGGGGTAAATGTTATTGCTTTCAGATTATAAAGTCATTCTACTAGAATTTGTGGACAACTAACGTTAGTTACGTTTATGGTATGGTACGTCAAATATAACCCTAAAAATAAGATTGAGCCTAAAAACCCTAAAAAAGATTGTCGTTTTTACTTTAACTAAAAGTACATAAAAGTGTAGGAAAAGTCACAAGTGGGAAATGTTTAGTTTTTAAAACATTGTAAAATACTAGGAATTAAAATATTCTTTTGGTATAGTATGGGTCATATTTGAGCTATCATACCATTGAAGGGTTAAGAAAATATTCATGAGTATTAGTTGCGCCATCTCTAGAGAAAACTTTTCAATCGAGTCTTTTTTTAAAGAGTCAGTGATTTAAATTGTATTTTTGCTTGAAATAAATGGATTAGATTATTTCTGGTGTGTTTAACGTGGAAATGAATAGGACGGATTCGTATTTCTCTGGAGAGTTTCTTCGCGTGCGTATTGATCACTGGTAAGTTTTCTGTTTTTAACGACTTGGCACTACGACCTCCGCTTTGCCAAGCTTGTGATGGTGCGATCTGTCTCCTTAATCCGCTTTCACAAATGTTTGATATACCAATTTCACCTCAAAAAGGGTCGAAAATCACGTAAAAATTGCTAAAATCTTGCTAAAATTTGTATGGACATATATACTTTTCCTTCAAACTTATAAATGTAGGTGCTTGATTTTTTTTATTAAAAAGAATTTCGAATTCAATATTACGTTTTTCTCTGGTCCCCAACTCAGTGAAAACTTCGGAGCGTGAACATTTTCCAGCTGCTGAATTTTAAATTGAGTAATATCTTCATATATTCTTTTGATATTACTCAAAATGTTTTCTTATAATTGAAGTAAACTTTCTAATTTGTATTAAGTACCACGTCGCGGCTTTCAAATTGAAAAAATTCAACTTTTAACAACTGCTTTACGGATTATATATTCATCTAAAATTTCTTTGAACGCTTCTTTTGTAAACATAATATTGTCACATAATTACAAAGTTCAAAACCTCAAGTGAAAATTTCCAACAGACAATCAAAAGTTGTTTCTGACACGAATCACCAATCGCTACTCTTTTTTCTCATTTGTGAGAACATGTCAATTTAAACCTCTAAACGAACAATACGAAACCCCCACGGACTGAATATCCTCACTTCAAAACTTTAATTGTTTTCCAATTCTTTCATCAAGGGATTTCAGTTTCAACATTTCACACTCGGAATTTCACGTATACAAATACTATAGTTGGCAATCTGCGGTCAAAGATAGAAAAAAAAGTTGTAGATAATTAAATTTTGGTGTAAAATGACTGTAAAGCAATATTTTTATTGCCAATTGTTTAAGCCCTAAAGATACTTAATAATAACAAAGCGTTGAAAAACTCTTACTTCTTCTACAAGTATTTCTTAGTTATTTTCAATATACTTGATCTATATGCCTATATGGCATGTTTTGTTAAAATTTAATTAAAAAAAAATAGATAACTTAGATAAGCTAATTGTATATCCGGTTTGGGTTCGATATAAGTATCTATTCGAAGTTTTATTGCGTTTAGGATGGCAATGACATATTGTTGGTTGGTAGCTCTAGTGCGAAATTTGAAAGATCGCAAAATTTGACAGATTGCGAAATTGACATTTTTAAGAAATAGAAAAAAAATAAAAAAACCTATTCAAAAACAGAAAACACAAAAAATACATCGTGCATTTATTAAAATCAATGAAAAAAATAGGCAAAAGTTAGGCAAGACACAAATAATAGATTTAGTATATCAAGTGTCCAAGTAAAAAAAAGCTCTAAAGTGTTGTGAAAGTAAAAACAATTTGTGAAGTATGTTGTTAGTACGATTGGCTTCTGCAACAGCCAGTGTCAAAACTGTCAGATTTTTGGGAGTCAGTGACCCCAACCGAATTAATTCAGCGACTTGAAAAATGCGTAGCCGTAAAAACAGCTAATTTGTAATTATGAAAAACAGTAAACCAAACAAAAAAAACTTTGATTTGACACACGATTGGATAAAATTTGGAGATTATGTTTAGTCATAACATTTGAGTTACGACCTGCCTTTCTAATTCCGTCTTGTTTTAACAAAATTTCATAGGAACCTAGAGCGTTTTTTTACTTGAACACTTTATATTTTCAGTAATTTATAAAGTTGTAAACAATTATTACGTAAATATTAACTTTGATTTCCTAAATTAGAAATTGCAAGCAAATTGTATTTAAAATTATAAAAACAAATCTTGACAATTTAGAAATCACCCAGAAGCATAAACGTAAAAAAGATGCAGTCTTCTTTAATCACGCTTTGCGAAAAGGCATTTAATACAAAATTTACAGTTTAAGGGTCAAAAAAGAAGACTTTACGGTGCAAACTATTGTAAACTATGCCAAGTTTGAGTTAAAATAAGGTTTGTTTATTTAAAATTAATTTTTACTGTCAGAAATAAGTGTGCAAAATTCTGTTGTTAAATAAGGTAACAAGTTTCTGTTTTGTGCAATAGATAGACTTAGCAATAGTTACAGCAAAAAGAAATTAATATTTGTTAATGTTATTTGTTTAATATTTGTTAAATTTTTGTTTGATGTTGTAAAAAATGCACAAATCCTAGACATGTCTACTAAATATACTTTATTCTTTCATGGCTAATTGAGATTTCAAATATTTAGATCGTTCGTTATTAATTGTTAACTAATAATTTATTTGTGAATTGAACAAACTGAAAATCATGCAGTGTGCTGACATTGTTTTATAAATTTATATCTATAAATCTATAAATTTAATACTAGTTTAAAAAAAATCAGCTGAGAGTCGAATTCACTTAGGGTTTTGCGCAAACAAATTTAAAAAAAATATATTTTTCTAGAAATTTTATATGCTTTTTTTTTCAGCTGTCTTCCAACTTATTAAAATTGTCTTTTGCTTCCCTATTTCAAATTCTCTCTTTTGTGGCAACGACTTTTTCACGCTCTTCTAGAGCCTTTTTCTGCTCTTTTCAAAAATTTTTTTGCTCAACCAGAGTTCTATTTTGTTCTTATTTCTTTGACGTTTTATTTTTGAAGAACGCACAGAATAGATGATGTTATTGTCCAGAATTGTTGAGAGTACTTTATACCAATAGAAAGCATTCTAATAGGATGTAAATGTCACATCAGAGCTATTTGTTGGTTGATGATTTGTGCCAATGGCTTGAGACTATCGCAGATTTTAATTTTACAATATAAACGCTACTAATGTAACTAGATAGTTTTTATAACAATTTAAATTCTTACACTATAAAATACTTTGTTTCTTATTAATTGAATTTTAAGTTGTCACTTTGTGGGCTGCTTTTACATTGATGCTGATGTTGAGATTATAAAAGTGTAAGCATTATTAACATTTGCTAAAAAAATTAGCAAACAAGAAATACACAGCAAAATTTAAACAAAGTAAACACACCAACATAAAGAAAATTGACAATTACATGAAGAAACGAAAAAAAATTATTGAAAAATAAAAACAAAACAGCGATATTTAATTATACAGGCGTAGATTTACCACAAGAAGTCACCAACATTTTAAGCTTAGCACCAAATTTTGCAATTCAAAAAGAGAATGAAAACAAAATAAAACTAAAACTCATTAAAGATGTGAAATACATGATAACAAAGTTAGATACAATAGAAAAATTAAAAGATACCTTAAGAAACAAATCTATTAACGTCATAACTAACCACGTAAGCAAGAGGGAAAATATTAAAGGAATGGTCAAAATTATACAAAAACAAGTCAACATTACCCGAAAATTTTTAAAAAAACACTCTGCAATAACAGTGACAAGATCAGATAAAGATAAAATAGATGTTAAAAGAAGAATACATAATAAAAGTAAACATAATGTTAGAAGACAAAAAAAATACACAATACTAAAAAAAGACCCAACACAAAAGTTTCAGAGAATAGCAAATAATTATATCCAAGAATTATACAAAGATAAGACATCACACACTCAAAAATGAAAACAATGAAAAATTTAAACATTACATCACCAAAATTATACCTACTGTTTCTGAAAAACTCACAAAGACAACCTGTGCTTGAGACCAATAGTAAGTTCGGTAAATTCTCCAACTTATAATATAGCTAAATTGATATATGAAACACTACATCTAACCACTACATGTTTCTTATACAATGTAAAGAACTTATTTAAAGCTGTGAAAATATTACAAAACACAAAATTATTAAATGACTACATTTTGATATTATTAGACGTAACAGCACTCTTCACATACATTCCAAAACAACTGGTAATAGACATCATTAATTAAAATTAGAAATATATCAGCAACTACACAAAAATTCCAAAAATAAAATTCCGGGAACTTTTAAATTTATCTTTTGACAGCAGTTATAAATTTCATGATAAATTTTACAAACAGAATGAAGGAACAGCAATGGGCAGTCCAGCAAGCCCAACCTTAGCATCTTTAGTCATGAATAAACTAGCACAATTTGTTATCAAGAAATTGTAGTTAGATATCCCTATTTTTATAATATATGTAGATGACACTTTATTGGCTATACCAAAAGATACCAATTTTATCCTAAATTAAGATTTTTAACTGAAGTAGAGACCAAAAACAAAATCTCGTTCTCGGATTGCGTAGCAATAAGAGACAACGAAGGTAACATCAAAACCAACTAATACAAGAAACCGATGGACAGCAGCAGAATGTTAAATTATTTCTCTAACCACCCAATAAACCAAAAAAAAAAGCAATTATAACAAACCAAATACACAGAATGCAACAACTGACCAACAACGAATTTTGGACAAAAAATCTGGACAACATAAAAAAAAACTAAAAAACAACAACTATCTAGAATGGTTTATAAACAAATGCTTAGAAGTTCACAAAAAATCAGACACCAAAGACAACCAAAACACATCCAGGAATATGAAAACGGAGCACAAATTTTACGGGATACCATACATAAAAAAATTATCTTAAATAAAGCTGGCACAACATCATCACGAAGACGGATATCATCTTAACTTTAACCAGGTTAAAATTTTGGACAGGGAAAAAAACAAAACAAAAAGAAAATTAAGCGAAATAATACATATTAAAAAATTTAAAACAATGAACTACAAAACCAACACGAAGAATTTAAACAAAGTATATGTTAACATAATTAATAATATAGCAACAAAACATTAGATACAAATAATTGATATTAATACCAACTAACGGTATGTTTAAATAATTTATTTTAATTTATTTGATTTATTAATTACTAGTTTTTTCAAAAAATGTACATGGTATTTACCATCATTCACAAATTATAATACACATTTAATACTCACCTACAATTACTGAATGCATAACTTTTTTTAAAAAAAATTGTGTTGTTTAATATGTACGTCACGATCACTATCATCACGCCAATTAACATTTTTTCGGTAATGTACCAATTTATTTATTTCAATTTTAATATTTTAATTATTATTGTAGTTTTGAGAAAGTGGTCAAAAATAAAAAAAAGCACGAAACTTGTCGACAGAAATTTTATGCTTATTTTCAGTCTTCAAACCCAATACCTCAACAATAAAATTATTAACATTAACATTCCAATTGTTATAAAAATGAATTGCAGTGTTTCTTATTAATAAAGAATGAGTTTACTGCTCAGTACAGACAACAGTAGGTAAGTGAGTGTTTAACAAGTCAAAAAGACATGTATACGTTTATTTCTCATATATACACACATTTCTCACAATACAGTATAAATATCGTGTATCAGCGTTGCAATCAGAAAAATTTTCAAAACGTTTCTTTCTTCCTTTTTGCTGAAAAAATAACATAAATATTTTTGAAGTCTTTTTTTTTCAGTAATATATTGATCTTCTGATAATTTGTTTTTAGTATGTACATAAATGTGTACTATTTTCGACTACAAAAATTAAAAATCTAAATCTAAAAATATATTTTTATATTTACCAAACTGGTAGATTGCATCTTGGATGTTGTATTAACAGTACCTATCACAAAAAAAACAGTATTTTAGAACTTTAATACACACAACTCCTGCAACGACAAGATCTGAATTAACTCCTGAAAAAAATTTAATAAAAAATATGAATTTTAGCAAATACATTTTTTTACCAATTTGAACTTCCACAATTCTTGAACCTGTACTGAAAAAAATCTGAAGTTGTTTCACATGACGCATCATACAAACAAAGAAGTCGCAAGTGTTTTGAGCGTGAGATGGAAATCTTTCAGAGACACTAGAAACGGCCATGTAGATCTAACGTATTGTCTCAACCTTTAAAAAAATATTTTGTTTTAGGTATTGCGTGCTGTGCGTTAAAGGAACCTTGTAAACGTAGAATTTATCTATAAGGGAGGCAAAGCGAGAAAAGACTGCATCAGTTTGTCCTCCACGGTTCCTCCAGAGACAGTACAGGCGATTTTCGACTTGAAAGAACGCGGTTGATCAAACTCCGCTAATATCAAATATTATATGATAGTTTACATAATTTTTATACTTTGGTAAAATAAAAGTTAACACTGCAAACACCACTAGACTTTGTCTCAATAATAAGCCAAATATCCAAAATGTTTCCACTTCTTCTTTTCTCTAAAAAATCACATAAACACTTCAGAAATTTAATATTCTAGTCATTTCACGCACTTTTAGTTTAACATAACTTTTTTCTTCAATAACATATTATAGATTTTGCATAAAATTGTATACCATGCCTGATTGCAAAACTTAAAAATCTAAATGTAAATATATATTTTTATATTCACCAAAATCTTAGATTGCATCCTAGATGCAATATCATCAAACAAGCAAAATTTTGGAAATTTAATACTCACAACTCCAGTAACGACAGGACCTGAATGAACTGTATTTGAAGAAATCTGAAATTATTTGACATGATGCATCATACAAACAGAAGTACCAAATATTTTCAGCGTAAGATAGAAATCAACCAGGGGCACTAAAAACGGCTATATAAACTAGACCAACTGTCTCAACCTTTAAAAAAATATTTTAATTTAGGTGCTGAGTGTTGTGCTTTAAAAACCTTGTAAACTTAAAATTTATTTATAAGGAAGTTATTGCAAAAAAAAACTGCTTTTATTGTTACAAGTCTATTGCATCTTAAACAATCGTGAAATTAAATTCAACCAATTTGCAAAGCAGAATCAAAAGTCTAAAGTTATAAACATTAGAAAATAAATCTAGAACTCTCAGATTACAATCTATAAATACATCAATGTTGGAAGTCTTCTGACTTGTCTTCTTAGTAGCTGTATCTTTTTATGTTACTCACTTTAAACATAACCACGCTGCTGTTCCTTTTCCGTGTTGAAAGAGGCAAAGAATTAAAGATGTTTTTTGACTGTTGATTGGAGAACAAGACCGGTCTTTTTGCCTAGGAATAGTCACAATTTATGAAAGTGATAACATAATTAGATGTTCTTCGCTCTAAAAAGCTTTTTAATTGTAAACAATACTTGTAGTAACTGTCAGGAAGAATCCCACTTACCTAGTGAAGAAAATCCCACTTATACTTTTTGGGTAATAGTGGATTGGTGAAGTACAGAAAGAGTAATACCTTATTTTATTTACAAGAATTTATCAAATTGAGAAGAACGATTTTGGACTACAGTAAATTTGTCTTCGAAAAATGTCAAAAGAAAAATTATTTATTTATTTATAATGGTTCTCATAGTTACAGTGTATAAAGTTCCGACATCTATTTTTCGCTACATTTTCTTTTATCAAAATATCATAACTTAATATCTCTCACTCTTGAAAACTTTTTGTAAATGAACACGTTTTATTAGATTTTTTCTCGATTAAATAACAATAATTGCAGCTACTACTTTAAGATTAAGAAAAAAATTACTTTATGTTGGCAACACTGCATTTTGACAGAACATATTTTGGCAACTGACAACTGTCAGAGGTCGAAAATAACTATATTTTATTATTATTAGAGTAGGTTTTATTGATTATCTTTTAGAATATTGGTTTTACAATTTTTTTACAGTAGCTTTTTGTTATAATTTTCTCTACGAATGTCTTATTTTTGTAAAAATAAAAGCAAACGTTTAAAATTTATTGATTTCTTTTAAAGTTAGGTGCACTTTTTGCACTCTTAAGTCAGGTCAGGTCTGATTTTGTTATCAAAATTGGCACATTCAAATTGTTAAATATACAAAAAATTGCCACATCTGCTCAATACTATTTGTAGTAACAAAAAAAAGATAGAAATTTAAAACTAAACCTATTTTTTATTTAAAAAATTAATTAGTTTTTGGCGTCGTTGTAGCCAATATTTAGTGTTTGTAAAACATACATTAAATAATAAATAAATAAAACACATTTGTTTATTATTTTTTGATGTAAGCAAGTGTTGACTTGCTTCTAATGAACTTAATAAGCAATTAAAAAATAAAATGTCATAATTTTTATGTTATTGTGTATATTTTAATAAGTACAAGTTACTAGGTACAAGTATATCCTACTTGATAGTTTGCATAAATAAAGTTTTCACTCTTTTCAAAATTTGTATCAAAACTGTAGTAAAGACAAAATTTAAGTTAAAAGTAAAAAATTATGAGGAAGAGAGCATCACTTTGTCTTCTACAATTCCTTCCGGAGGTGCTACAAGCGATTTTCAACCTCAAAGAACGCGGTAGATCAAACTCTGCTAATACCAAAGATCATATTATAATTTACATATATTTTAGAAACTGGTAAGATAAAGGTTCACTCCAAAGACTACTAGAATTCGTCCCAATATTAAGCACAAATATCCAAAATGTTTCCACTTCTTTATTTCTCTGAAAAAAATTACATAAACTTTTAAATTACTTCAGAAATTTAATGTTATAATCATTTCACGTATCTTCAATTTAACATAACTTTTTTCTTCAATGACATATCAATCTTGTATAGAATTGTGTACCATGCCTGACTGCAAAAATTAAAAGTCTAAATGCAAAAATTCATTTTTATATTTACTAAAATTTTAGATTGCATCCTGGATGCTGTATTAAGAGTATCACCAAATAAGCAAAATTTTGGAAATTTAATATCTACAACTCTAGCAACGACAGGGCCGAAATGAACTGTATATGAAGGAATCTGAAGCTGTTTGACATGACGCATCATACAAACAAAAATTCCATAAATTCTCAGCGTTAGATAGAAATCTATTAGGAGCACCAAAAATGGCCATATAAACATGACCAACTGGTTTAACCTTTAAAAAAATATTTTAAATTAGGTTTTGCGTGTTCTGCTTTAAAAAAACCTTGTAAACTTAAAATTTATTCATGAAGAAGTCAATGCAGAAAAAAACTCTATTTATTGTTACAAGTTCCATTGCATCTTAAACAATCTTAAAGTTAAATCCGACTAATTTGCAAAGCGGAGTCAAAAGTTTGAAGTTAAAAACATTAGGAAATAAATTCAGAACTCTCAGATTACAACCTATAAGTACATCAATGTTGAAAACCTTCTTACTTGTCTCTATGACCGTAGTCAAAAATTAGTAGTTGTACTTTCTTATGTTACTTACTATAAGCATGCTGCTTGCTGCTGCTCCTTTTGCGTGTTGAAGAAAGCAAAAAATTAAAGATGTTTTTTGACTATTGATTGGTAGAGCAAGACCGGCCTTTTTGTGCAGAATAGTCACAATTGATGAAGGTATTAACATAATTAGATGTTCTTTGCTTTAAAAAGCTTTCTAATTGTGAACAATACTTGTAGTAACTGTCAGGAAAAATTCCACAAAAGAAAATTCTACTTACACCTTTTGGGTATTAATGAGCGGGTGAAGTGACTACAGAAAAAGTAATGTCTTATTTTATTTACTAGAATTTATCAAATTGTGACGAACGGTTTTGGACTACACTAAATTTAGCTTTGAAAAATGTGAAAATGGAAATAATTTAGGTATTATTTCTAAAGCACTCTTATTATTGTCAGATGCGTTCATAGCAATATAATATACTTTAAAACAGATACTGCAAATGTTACATACAGGCTGTTTTATGAGTGATAATGAGCTTTCAAACCTAAAATACAACTAGCAATACAATTCTAAAGTTAACGTATATAGATGATATTGTTTTCAAATTTTATTTGTTAAATCTGTCAAAAAAAATGTATTCAAACGATGAAAAAACTGACATGATAGTACCAATATTGCTAAAATCATAAGTAAATCTCGTTATACCTACAGCCTAAAACTTTGCCAGATTTTGATAGAATGTATTTATAATGATAATAATTAAAAGACAATTTGTAGTATGGTATGACACTCAAATTCTTAATGGTAGTTACAACTTTGAGGTTTTTGACACTGATTGAGTATATTGAGGGATAGATGATTTTAACTTCCTACTAAAATTGATGACTTGACATTTGTTTCAGTTTAATTACATTAACTTAACTTACACCATTGCATTGATACAAAAAAAACAGATCATGTTGTAGGCTATAACATCCTAAAAGTTTTTGACCACTTTATAAATTATTAGGTCTTCAGCAAATAATTCAAAATTACATCTAAAATTATTGCAAATATAATTAACAAAAGTAGAAAATAGAAGGAAACTTAATATTAAGCCCTAAGGGATTTAATATGGTACATGCTCCTTGTCTGAAAAGTAATTGTGTAACTTAACTACTTGTGTTCTATTAGACAGATAACTACAAAACTACTTTAACATACTTTTAGTTATCCCACAAGCAAATAATTTATTTAATAAAATATAATGATTAATTTTGTCAAATGCTTTGTGGAAGGCGGTGTAACCAACCTGAATCTCCAGGCTTTCAATCAAAGAATTAACAATATCGGTGGTAAAATTGTTTGCTTACGAAAAACCATGCTGTTTAAACGAGATGACACTTTTAAAATTTAAAAAAAACAGTACTACAAACAATGAACTTAAAAACTTTAGTAAAACTAGATAAAATTGATACTGGACGATAATTTTTAGCTTTAATTGTACTACCTACCCAATTTATTGACAAAAACAATGTATGCTTCTTTCCAGACAGAAAAAAGTTCTGGATTTTAATAATAAAATTGGCATATGTATGAATCAAATAACATGACAAATACAGAAAGTAAGCAAATAAAATACAGAGATTTTACCTGGTAATACCTAGTTTTCTAAGAGTTGAAAGAATGCTAAAAACTTAAACTTACCTTATACAAATGCTATGGTTATCTAAAAAAATATTTGTACATCACTGGATTACATTTTGTGTGTGGGTCTGTATTACAAGAAATAAACTAAAAAATTTAATTGAAAAGTATATTATTCTACTGCTGTAACTGAATAATTAATGTTAAGCAAAATTTATAAAAATGAACGTTTTAAAAATTGTTACTTTATAGAGAAATTTATTGAGACAATAACTACATTTGTAAAATAAAATTTAAAATATAAACATTGAATTTATTGAAAATTGTTTCAATTTTCAACCACATTCGTAAACCAAAATTAGAATAGTAGAATTAAATTTGTTGAAAAAATAACCACATTTGTGAACAAAAATTAAAAATAAAAACATTACATTTTCTACTTCGATAGATCTTTTACCAAAGTTAAAGTTGTCCTTGGTCCTAAATCTAAGTCTTCCAAAGACATATTGTCATCTTCAGGCCCAAAAATTTTGTTTGGATATGTCATTAGTTTGAAAGGTTCATCTCCATCCTTTCTATTTATTTCCACGAACAATCTTACTGCAGAAAAAGGTTCTTTTGCTCGAAACTTCTTCACTAGAGAAGAGCCATCCAGTAATCTAATCTGCAAGGTCACTTCAGAGTACCCTGACGCGGGTTTGGGGCTTGCTGGTAGGGGTGTTGTCACCTGGGGGGCTTTGGCTGGCTGAGCAGAAAATTTTGCTTCTGTAGCAAGTTTATCTTGCTGAAATTGTTGCTTGACATTTTGTCTTGCACGCAGCTCATTTTCTATCATCTGGTTCACTTTTTCTTTGAGTTTTTCCTCTCTAAGTTGGTTTTTTCTAGCGAGTTTATCCTGCTTAAATTGTTGCTTAACACGTTGTCTTGCAAGCTTTTCATTGTCTATGATATGCTTTTGTTCTTCCGTCAATTTTCTCTTTTTAACGTCGTCTCTATTTCTAGCCTCCAAAATCTCTTTTTCTGCTTTTGTTTCGTGTGATTTCTCTTCCATTTTTGTCTGCTGTTCTTTGTTATCTTCTTGAGAAAAAGCTTCGTTAACTTCATTTGCAGATGCAAGATTTGTGAAGTTAACATCAGTGCTTGTTGAGTGACCAGTTGGGAAAGTCTCAGAATTTAAAGTTTCTACTTTCTGATTATAAGAGAGTATCCAGTTAATTAAGGTTATTATCTCCAGAGTGCCTGTCTCTATGATGGCTGACTCCGCATCATCTCTACTGAACCCCATCTCCATTAAGGTGTCAATAACCTCAGACATTGTTTCAGGTTTTTGCACTACAAATTTTACAAAAATTGTTAAACAAACACGTTATTATAGAAAATAGCACTATACGTTACCTTTTTTTTTTATTTACCAGCAAAAACAGATTTACAAATATTGGCTTTTCACGCTTTCGATTTGATAAAGAAGTTCTTGTCAGAAGTGCAATGTCAATTTTCAGTTACTGACAACTACGACCTTTTCTAAAGGTTTCTAATGTTGAAGGTTAAAATAGTCAATTTGGTTATTTTTATTCTTTTTATGTTGGTCATCCGGAGATCGGTACTGTTTTTAGTCAGTAACTGTCAAATCAATGAGTACTGTAAACTGAAAATTTCCGTTTTTATTGATAAAATCTCAAAGAAATAAAGACTGCAATCGCAAAAGGGCTTTCATTTTTTACAGGTTATGAACCCAGTGCATACAAAAGCAGCTCAAGAAAGCGTGTAAGTAGCAGCCTGATTAATTCAAAACGTTCGCCGTTTTTTTGAGGTTATGTGAAATGGGAGAATTGATGGAAAAAAGAAATCCCGTGCTCTTGTTCCATGGTAATGGGTTCGATAATTGGAAGTTTTTTATGGAAACATTGTTGGAAGAGTACGATTTTCTGGAATTGATTACTAAACCGTATATTTACAAAGTTGAATTTGAAGGTAAACCGGCTGAAGTTAAAACGCAAAAACAGAAGCAACTGGATCAACGGGCGAAGAAGGACAAAAATGTCGCTCGCAAATAGTACAAAGAATCGCAGACAGTTATCTGGAATACGTAAAAGATGCAGAAACTGCAGGTGACATGTGGCAAGCACTTTGTGACATGTTTGAAAGAAAGGGAATAGCAAGTGAGTTATTGTTGAAAAAAACTTTATTAACAATAAAATTTAATCTCTCTATACAATGGTTAGATGCTTATTTTTTAAAATTTGAAAGAGTTGCGTTCGACTGAGGCAACTTTAGAGGAAAATGACATAGTGTCATATTTTGTTGACGATGCCCACAGAATATGATATTGTAGTTACTGTATTATTGTCTTTATTGAGTATAAGTATTACACTCTTACAGCACAATATAATATACTAATATAATATATAATTATAAGATAAAGCATACAACGTTTTTTTGTTGTGCCCGCTCTCTTGGTAACTCTCTTAGCAACTCTCCTGGCAACTAACAGCTAGTGGAATGCTGCCAACTTATAAACTTAAATATCACTATGTGACATGCCCCTTCTAAATAAAAGAAACACAGACATACTAAAAATATAAACTTAAAATAATTTGTAGTCTGTCAAATAGGAAGGTTTCTTGGTCAATCTTGTCGGTCTTGATCGTGGCGTTGATAAGGCTATACCAATGTTCGGTGTCGGTGATGATTTGGTAGGTGAATCACTCACACCTGGATTTACCTCTTGAGTGTCGGCACTTATTATTTTAGGCTCTGCTTTATGCACTTCACTTTTATTTAGCACTTCACGCACTGTTTCTTCCTCCTGGGCTGACGAGGCTGTTGTTCCTAGGCTTGATAATTTCTTTAATGGTCGTAGATGTACACGATTTCTTCTGTAAGTTCCTCCGTCTTCTGTAGTGACTTCGTAGGATTCCGGTTCTTCACTTCTTTTTACAATTTTTCCAGGAATCCAATTTCGTTGTCCCTTTTGTACAAGAATGTCCTGATTTATTTCTAAATCAAAAAGTTTTTTGCTTAGCCGGTCGTGGTACTCTTTTTGTTTCATCTGTTTCTTATTTAAAATGTCTTTTAATAGAGTCACATTATATTTAGGAACAAGAAGTGCTTTTGTAGTTAGAGGGTCGTTTCTCAAACGTCGTCCCATTAACAATTCTGCAGGTGATGGAAGATTATATTTGGGTGTACAGTTATAATCTAGAATAGCTTTGATTATATTACCACCTGTGTTCAGTGTTTTTATAAGAAGACCTTTTACTGTCTGAACCGATCTTTCAATTAGTCCATTTGATCTGGGATACCTAGGACTAGATGTGCTGGTTTTGATATCGTATTGTTTAAGGAATTCGCTATATTCTCTAGAATCAAAAGGTGGTCCGTTATCCGACACTATAGTTACAGGGATACCATGGTTTGAAATGGTTTCCTCCAAAACACTTATGACTGCATGCGCTGTCGTCGAATTCATATTTCTCACAATTGTAAACTTAGAGAAGTAATCTGAAGTAATAAGGTAGACCTTTCCTTTTGTTTTTGCAAAATCTACTGTGATTTTGTTTCATGGCAGTTTAGGTATTTCATGATTGTGAAAAATTTCATGATTGTGTAGTGGTTGTCGGGTATTGGATTTTGAATATCTCTGACATGTTTCACAACATAAAACAAAATCTCCGATATCTTTGAACATACCCGGCCAATACAGTGAAGTTGTTGCCCTATTCTGGCTTAAATTCACACCTTGATGCGACGAATGAAGTTTCTTAAGAACATTCAATCGTTCTTTTTTAGGAATGAGGATTCTGTTTCCCCTAAATAGTAGTTCGCCTGCATAATGTAGTTCTTCTTTTATGTCCCAATATAGTTTTGTTTCACCTTTAATAAGGTACTTATGGTTTGGCCACCCATGATTAATAAAATTTATTATTTCCATACAGACTGGATCTGATTGAACGGCCTGCCTTAACTCTTCCACTCGTTTCGTTGTAGCACATACCACAGTGTGCACTGCTGCTGCTTTTCCTTCTAAATACTCAGTGTTGATGTTATCACTGGTATTTGGGTCTCTTGAGAGTGCATCAGCTACACATAAATTCTTTCCAGGAACAAACTGAAGATCAAAGTCATATCTCATTAATTTTAAAATCATTTTGTGCAGTCTAGGAGACACTGCATCCATGGGCTTCCTAACAATGCTCAAAAGAGTCCTATGGTCTGTTTGGACCATAACCCGTCTCCCATAAGTGTATAAATGGAATCTTTCAAGGCCATGTAGCACTGCCAATAATTCTTTTTCTATTTGAGCATACCTGCGTTGTGTTTCATTTAAAGACGTAGAGCAGTACGCAACAGGTTTGTTGTCTTGAAGAGCAACTGCTCCTAATCCGTAACTACTAGCGTCGACGGAAATACATAAGGGTTGTTTTGGGTTATAGAAGCTCAATACAGGAGCTGTTGTTATTGCATTTTTCAAGTTTAAAAATGATTTTTCCTCTTCGTTTCCCCACTCGAAGTCGTTATTTTTGCTTAAAATCTTTCTAAGATTGGCTGTTTGTTGTGACAAGTTGGGTATGAACTTTCCAAAATAAGTGATGATTCCCAAAAATCTTTGCAGCTCTTGCTTGTTACTTGGGGTTTTCATGTTTCTGACCGCCTCAACCTTTTTGTCATCAACCTTCACTCCATCTTTTGAAATGTAGTGTCTCAAAAATTTCACATTTTCTTTGGCTAATTGGAGCTTATTTTTACTAAAATGTAAATTATATTTACGAGCTCTCTTTAACACCGCTTTTAACTTTGCATCGTGTTCTTCTTTGTTGCTTCCATAAATCAAAATGTCGTCGATGTAAAGTACTATTCCATTAATACCATCGAATATTTGATTTATTGTTTTCTGAAATACTTCTGGTGCACTATTTATACCGTATGGCATGGTTTTGTATCTATATCTCCAAAAATTGTAGAAATAGTACATAGTTTAGAACTTTCAGCATCCAGGGGCACCTGTAACAATGCTGTCGATGCATCTAATACAGTGAAGTAACGAGCTCCATGTAATTCTGCAAATGAATTTTCAATTGTGGGTAAAGGATAATGCTCTCTTTTTATAAAAGAGTTAAGCCTTCTAGGATCCATACACACGCGTACATTGCCGCTTGGTTTACTAGCTATCACTACTGGATGTACCCAGTCAGTAGGTTCACTGATTGGTTCGAGAACTTTATTGCTGACCAATGTGTCTAATTCTTTTTTTAGCTTGTCCTTCAAAGATAAAGGTACATTACGTGCTAAAGAAACTACGGGTTTGGCATCTTCTTTGAGGGTTATATGATATGGCCTACATTTGATGAGACCACCAGGCCCAAATATGTCAGAATATTCCTCTACCAATCGTTCTGAATTGTTCGAAAATCCTACCGAGTCAATCGGTTTAATTAATCCGAATCGCGTCGCAGCATCTAATCCTATAATTGGTTCTCTATTTACCCTTGTGACATGAAACTCCAGATTTAGTTCTACCTTGTTGAGAGTGCAGTTAAGTTGACATTTGCCGATTATATCAATCACTGACTCATCGTAATTTAATAACAAACTTGTTACTTTCTCGAGTTTAGGTTTGGAATTCAGTTGTTCATATAATGTCTTAGTTATCAAATTTGCATCTGAACCCGAGTCAATTTTAAAGTTTATTAATTTGTTGCTTATTTTTGCGGCTTCTTTCCAGCATTTGACACTATCAATTTTTCTTATTGACAATACTACCATTTGGTTTCCATCCTCTGTTTCAGGATTTCCATTTTGCTAATCTTGAACTGTGTTCACGTGTCTGGTTGGTTTTAATTTTGCAAAGCACTGATTTGCAAAGTGATCCTTCTTCTTACATCTTAAGCAAATTTTTCCTGCCGCTGGACACTTCCCTTTGAGGTGATTAAACCCACATCTCATACATGGTTTCTTGTTGTTAGAATTGTTTGATACTGATTTGTCCCGGTTCATTATTTTCCTCGTACACTTAATGGCGTCTACATTTGAAGTTCCTTTAATTTCTTCAATTTGTTGTTTACTGAATTCATTCGCTCGGCAGAAATCTAGCGCCTTTTTAAGTTTAAGTTCTGGTTCCTTCAATAAACGTTCTTGAACCGCCTTGTCTCGGATGCCTAGGACTAGTCTATCCCTAATTAAATTTTCGGTTAAGTCGTCTGGGTCTTGATCAAACTCACAAACCGAAGCCAATTTTTTTAACTCAGTTACGTATTTGTCTACAGGTTCTCCAATTTCCTGTGATCTTGAAAAGAATTTGTAACGGTCAAAGACAATGTTCTTTCGTGGTTTGCAGTACGCATCGAACTTTTTGATTACATCATCAAACACTTCCTTACTCTCACCTGGGTTCCAATTAAAAGTGTTATAAATATCGATCGCTTGGTCCCTCATTTGATTGACGGCGTTAGAAACAATGTGCAGACTCACTAATGTTGGTTTTGTTAAAAATAGATTATTAGAGAAAGAACTGAAACGAAAAGGATCTAAGAAAAATCAATCTGAGCTTCAACAGAATGTGGCGTTTGTTACAACGAAAAAACATGGTTTCAAGAAAAGTGAAAATTTTAAGTCCAAAAGTTATAATTGCGGACTTATTAGTTACAAGAGATCTGAACGTAGAAAACCCTCAAAGAAACAGTCATACGAGTATAAGAAACAAACAGAAGGAACTGCCGGGTTTTCAGAAAAAGAAGAAGAATATTGTTTTATGACTGATAAAGGAACTGAAAATAAAAACTTAAACTGGTATTTGGACTCTGGAGCATCTGATCATTTAGCTCGTACCGACAAATATATAAAGAATGTCAGTACGTTAACGAATGTAGTAAAAATAAAAAGTGTGCGAAGTCAGGATAATATCTAAAGGCAGAGAAATCTGGTGATGTTAAAGTTCAGTCAATAGTGAATGAAAAGGTCATTCCCATTAAAATTAAGCAAGTGCTCTATGTCCTAGGTTTTAGAGCAAAACTTTTTGTCTGTTAGAAAATTAGAAGTGAATTGCTTCAAAATAATATCCGAAAATGGTGATGGAAAAATAATGAAAGATGGGAAATTAGTTGCTGTAGCAAAAAGGAGAGAAAAATTATGCGAATTGAATATCGGAATAGAAGATACATTTTCAGCTTACTACACAACTTCTAATTCAATAGAATTATGGCACAAAAGACTTGGTCACATAAGTTATCACAGTATGGAGAAGCTAAAAATTATGGTCTAAGGGGCAAATTTTAAAATGAAAACTCAAAATGATTTTTCTGGTAAAGAAGTACAAGTGGAATTTACGATTCGGTACACGTCTTAGCAAAACGGGATGGCTGAGAATGAACAGAACTATAGTAGAAAAAGCACGATATTCTTATAGGTGCACAACTACAAAAAGAATTATAGACTGAAGCAGTCCTTGCTGCCGTGTATTTAATAAATTGTAGTCAGACGAGAGCTCTGGAAACAAAAACTCTTGCAGAAATGTGGTATGGTTTTAAAACAAATCTTGAAAAATTGAAAGTTTTTGGTTGTATAGCCTATTTACACACACTAAAACAACTCATTCTAGAAAAGTTTAATTCTCGGACAAAGAAGTGTATTTTTGTTGGTTATTGTCCACATGGCTATAGATTATGGTGTCCCAAAGAAATGAAGATTGTGTTCGAAAGAAATGTTATATTTAATGAAATTAAGACGAAACTAGATTTAATGGAATTTCAATTCTATGATGAAGAAATTCAAGAGGAACAAGAATATGAATCAGAAAAGGAAGTTGAATAAAAAGCACAAAATTTAGAAGACAATGAAATTGAAACAGAAAACGAAAATTTAAATGAAGCAACAGAAATGGTTCGTCAACGTACAAGAAAGAAAACCAAACCTCGATATCTTGAAGAATACACTGGAAATGTAAAAAGAGTAAAGAAGTGTTCTTTTCGAGCTTCACTGCAACATACCACGTCAATGTCTGTATTGCTGAATTAGTTGATAGTTCTATCATCAAGCGAGAAGCTTTGATTGAAACAGAGAAACATTTAAAAAATTTCTACAGAAATTTTGCTTCAGTGCAAGTTTTGCAATCGGATCGAATCGCCGACAAACACATTTTACTAAATCATCAAAAAAGCCATAAAACTGATAAAAACTACGAGTGTGTAATATGCAAAAATCTTTGGTTCATACATCTTTGCCTCGCAGCATTGGCAGAAGAGATGTTCAGATAAAATAAATTTCTTCTACTTACTTATATTTACCTCCTGTGAATTCTGCGATCGAACTTTCAAATTACATGAAATTCTTTATAGGTACACACAAAATCAGAAAGCAGCACTATACTTCAAAAATCTATGAGAATATTGCCCCAAAATCAAATGAAGTCAAAATTATTAAAAGTGAAGACAGAGATAAACTTATTGAAGATGTCTTCATAGCACTTGAAGGACCTATCAAAAAGAACAGAAATATTGAAAAAACAGACGACAAAAAAATGTTCAACCATTAAGCTCAGGAGAGATAAATAAAAGTACGATTGAGTTTTTAAGTCAATCTGGTTTAGAGAGCAATGGTTCTGAACAAAAAAAGCGGAAAAGAAAATACCCATAACAGCAACAAAGGATTAGAAAACCGTGCGTTGCGTTAAATGAAGGACTTAAGTATCAGTGTGAACGTTGTACTAAAGTTTGGAATAACATAACAAAGTTAGAAGCACACAGAAAGATAAAACATGCAGCTAACTTCAATTGTGATGAGTGTGGACAGGTTTAGGAAATTTCCAAATAAAAACAACTTTTAATTTTGTAATTTTAAAGGTTCTGGACAGTGCAAGAGCACTTTTGATACATAGCAGGACGCACCAAAGTTTCAAACCTATCGTCTGTGATACTTGGATTGGAGCTACTTTCAGACCTCGCATCTGTGGCAGCAAATGCGGCTTTATCAAGGTAACTAGATGAAAGTTTGAAATTTTAAACACGTTTTGACCATAAAAATGTCATACTCAGATGAGAATAAAAATTATTGTCGTAATACTATTATTATACAAAAATTCTTCCGGCGACCACTGGCCGAGACAAATTGGTACCATGCCAAACAAATCTGACATTTATTAGGAGCCTTGAAGAAGAATCAATAAAGGATTCGAAACGTTGGCCTCATAAAACAGTTTTTTTTTTTCTTGCCTTGTCGTCCACTTCCCCGTAAAACCAAATTTCGAATTATACAAAATGTTTGTAAAATTTGATTCAATACAATATAATCAAAAGCGATTATGCTCTATTAAAACTGTGATTTTGTTTCTTTCTATATAATTTACATTATTTACGATCATATTTTTTAATAATAATTTAAATATTTTTTTAAAGGTATAAAGTCTTTTGCGTGTCCTCACGAAGGTTGCGAAGCCCGATGCACAATCCGTTCGGTTTTGAAAAATCACATTCAGAAAGTACATACATAGACGAGAAAGGTGTTTCAAATGTACTGCTTGTAAGAAACGATTCTTAACAGGATCAATCTATTACTCACTATAACTCTATTACTAAGTGTTACTTTTTTGTTGATTTCACTTTTTGCTAAAATGTTTTAATAAAAACAGTAAATGTGAATTAAAATTTTATTTAGCAGATAGCAAAGACGAAAATACACAATTGGGCTTTTCTAATAGTCCGTAATAGGTTACATATTCCGTTGAGGTAGTCTTTACGGCTGAGTCAGAAAATTTGTGAGACGAGCGCAAAGAGCGAGTCGAATAAACTGGCAAGACAGTAAAGGCCCTAACGGACGTGTATTGTACAATATTTTTTGTAATACTATTTGCGACATAAAATTGGGTTTAGGTAATGAGATTCGTTCAAAATCACATGGTTGTTTCATTTTCTTAGTTACAGTTCTCTGTCGTTAAAACAAACAATTATTCACACTTCAAAATTTACAGCAATTTTTAATCTTAGGAACTAACCAAAATTAAACCAATGGTATATTAAAAATCTACTTTTTTTGCACTATTTGTTCTCCCTGCGCATTTATTCTTTCTCCGATGCTGTGAAGTCGTTTTTGATGTTAAAGTATTTTCAAATTTCCTTCGAAGCTTTGCTTTTGAACATATTCGACAACAGTCAAATAAAGTCAAACAGTCTCTTAATTTGCGTCCAGAATCAGTTTAAACAAAGTGCCTAAGTCCACTCTGAGAAAGTCGGCATCTCAAGACGAAATATCATCAGTCCTCTTCTCTTTACTGTCGTCATCTTCAACCAGTGATGGATCGTCTTTGTGATACGTTGACCACTGAATGACTTTCTCCTAAACATCTAAATTCACCGGAGGAACAAGTACCACTTTCACCTCCTCGTCTATTCCTGGGGTTTCCAGCATGACTTGATCACCTGGAACGTCCATCCGTCAGAAGATAAAATAAAACTAATAAATAAAAAAATACACATATTTATGTGTTTTTTACATTTTAATTTATTTCCATGTTTAACAAAAAAAATTAGGTTAAATTAAAACAACTCGAATTTTTTTATTTGAAGAAAAAAAAAAAAACATAATTTTTGGAGTTTGATGTATTTGAAGCATATATAATTTTAAAGTACATTTTTACTACTAAGAAAAAAATACGATTAAATATATCGTGAGATCAAAATGTAACTGAATCAGAGCAAGCCGTGGAAGTGGGTATTAACATTAGACACATCATTACAGTTACGCTGGCACAGCCTGCTCTGATTCAGTTACATTTTGATCTCATCTTACAAGTTATTGCAAGACGCAGTATAACTGATTGCATAAAACTGATTCCAACCTTGTTGAGGCTCCGCCTATTTTACGTGGAGGATGCTGACTTCTTAAAATAATCAATTCACCTTGCTAATAATACACAATTTAAATCTAAAAGACTATAACTGTAAATTTTAATTTTTAAGGATAATTTTAATCTTTGTCTGATCCTTGCTTTTTGATTATTTATTATGTTATTTACAGTTATAGTCTTTTAGATCTAAATCTAAATTGTATATTATTAGTTGCTTATAGTAAATCTAAAAATTAGTGGCTTCATCTTAATCATTTAACTTTAAAAGGTGCTAGCTTTTTGACAAGTTTTTAGATTTTATCAGCTGACGATACTGATTTATTTCTATACTGTGGCTTGACTATAACTATAGAGTTTTCTTCTACATGTAATGTATTTTATACCTACAGGCATAAGTTTCTAACGAATTTACGTATAAGACGTCTTTGGCTTGAAAGAATTGGTATTGAATCGCTACGCAGACTGAGTAATAAAGATTTATGTTTATCTATTAGCACTGGATTATATGCTGATGTTACAGAAGACTTTGACTTTACATACTCAACATTTATAAAATATTAACATATTTGTATTTTTTAAAGTTAGCTTTGCAATTTAATGCTATAATTGTATTAATATTTTTCTAATGGGCTGATTTCAAGTTGAGATAATACTAGTAGTATCTTCGTTTCCATAGAAAATTAAACAAATTTGGAGCTGTAATTAGTTGTTGCCATAAAAATGTATTAAAATTTGCGATACTACCGGTAGTATCTTAACTTGAAATTAGCCTATAAATGTAGTACAACTTGACATTTTTTATAAACAAGTGTTTAATAGCAAATAGTTGTACACAAAATACAGCAATTAAACTAAGACTTAGCACTCTTTAGTTATCGAGGTTAAAACTTGGTTACTATAGAGTGCTAGTATGATTTTTTAAACGTGGCGCCAAATTTTTAAGAAGATTTCTTTCTATTTTTTTTTAGTACTTGGTAGCACTGATTATAGATGGAGCAAGAAGCGCGTGTTTCCAATGTGGAAGCGAAATAGTAGCATTTAATTCCTTCTTGATCTATGATCTTACAGGCATAAAATTTTAGTGTTTTTTCTCAAGGTCTTTCTCTAATGATTTAATATTTTTTTAACGTTTAAAATAATTTATATATTCTTTAAAAACCTTTTCAGCCAGCATCTTAAATCATAACATTATTACTAAACTCTACAGTTTTTTCTAGGCCATATCTTTGCAAAACTGTTTTTTTTTTTTTTGATAAATTAATTTATTTCGATAATTATTCTTAGAAAAATTAAAATTTTGTATATATTACTTTTTTTTACGTATTTATTACTTCTAACTCAAACTTTCGTTTTTATAGGTAAAAGTTATTTTCTACTCTCATACTCTAATTGGTTTACTAGTTGTAAATTATCTGTATTTTAATGATATTTATTATGATAATTTTTTTTATTATGATAAAATTTTAACCAATAAGAACTATGTACTACAGCAAGATTTAAATATTTTTCAGATTGCCATGAATCTTTGACATTTAAACTTGTAGTGGTCGCAGTGGTATTTAATTACAATCATCAGAAAATAAGTCAGTATGGAAGAAAGTGACTGTAAAATGAAAAATCTTACGCTTCCAGAGATTATGGAATAAGCCAGATTTGCCACAAAAATTTTGTTACCGGCAAAATCTGCTAAAACCTATAAAAAAAATTATTCTTAAATCATAAATTGGAGAGACAATAAGGTTAGCATTCACATACTAGACACTGCTTTTTTCCCAGTATTGCGACAATATTGGTTGATGCTGGTGGTGATATTACATCACCAAAAAGACCACGGTAGGTGAAAGTCTACTACAGTGGCCGAAAGTTATATAGAAGAATCAGTCCAAAATAAAGTGAACATAAAGTAAAAATTTTGAATTCGATTAAATATAAACAGACTAATAATTTATTAATAATTAGTCTATTAACATCAACAACAGCATCTGCCAATATTGTTATAAGACTCCCAAAAATGCTGCAGTTGCAGTTTAATAACTGCACTATTCAGAATATGATAATTTATCAACAAAAATAATTCGTTTACTTTGTGTTAAAATTGACTTTTTTGCAGTTTGGTTTTGTTTTATTTTGTAAGTTTAAGTTTAATAAATTTTATAAATAAGTTTATATCTTTTTTATTATGACTGGTTGCAAAAAATCGTGTATGCAATACGCATTTAATGGCTATTAAGACACTCGTATTCATTACGACACTTGCTAAAGCTCGTGTCATAATTTTCATACTTGTGTTTTAATAGCTATCATTAAATACCCGTTGCATAAAATTCTATTAAATATCAGGTAAAAGTATGACAATTTCGAAAAAAAATAAATAATGTTTTATTTTATTGCTGTCTTTGTAATTATAATAATAATAATAATAATAATTTATTTGGTGTTTAGAATACATTAGTATTTTACACACGTCAGTAAAACAATAAGTATGAAATTGAACAGAAAGAATATACAGTCATCAAGATAAATATAAAATAGTTACACATTTCTAAAATATAGACAAAACTCATGGAAATCATAAAACGCTTCATTACACAGAATTTCCTTAAGTTCGGTTCTGAACCGTTTGAGCGGCATATTTTTTATAGCATTAGGTAAACAATTATAATATTTTATTGCATGGAATCCTGTGCCACTTTGCGTTCTAGAGACTCGTGCATATTTAGTAACTAGATTTTCATTGTTACGAGTGTTATAACTGTGAATATTTTTGTGTGTATTAAACATAGATAAATTGTTCTTAACATACGTACAACATTGAAGTAAATACAAACAAGGAAAAGTCAGAATTTTTAAATCTTTAAATGCTTGTCTGCAATCGTCGCGATAGTCTAGTCCATAAATAATGCGAATAGCCCGCCTTTGTAGAGAAAATACTTGGTGACGACAGGAAGCATGGCCCCAAATTAAGATTCCATACATTACATGACTTTGAATTAAACCATAATAGGCAATTTTAAGAGTTTCCTGAGAGACAAACTTGGATAGATTTCGTAGAAGAAAAATGGTTTTACTGATATTGTTGCATAGAGTTTCACCATGCTTTTTCCATAATAGAAATGAGTCGAGAGTAAGACCAAGAAATTTATTTTCACCAAATAATTCCTCTTCACTGATATCGTTATTTGGGCGTTTAAGAGTGAATACTTTTTTAATGCATTTGTCAACATTTATTGAGAGCCCATTATTGCCAAACCACTCAAAAGCCTTAGATCGTTCATCTTGACTTACCCTCCTAAGGTGTTCTAAATTGTCACCTGAGAGACAGATGTTTGTATCATCGGCGTATATTACAGAGCTGCTCTCGGAGAGGTGGCCAGGAAGATCGTTAATAAATATTATGAACAAAAGAGGTCCCAGAATTGAAATCTGTGGCACCCCGATATTAATGGGCAACTCGTGAGATTGACTACCGTTGCAAACGACTTTTTGATACCGATTGGTTAAGAAAGATGTTATCAATCTACAACTCAATGGATGTAAATCATAGGTAAATAGTTTGCGTATGAGTATGGTGTGAGATACACAATCGAATGCTTTTGATAGATCAAGAAATTCGGCCATTAGATATTCGCCTATATTATAACATTTTTCAACAAAATTGACAAATGAAAGCAATGCATCCTGAGTGGAGAGTGATTTCCTAAATCCAAACTGATTTTTTACAAAAATTTTATTTTTCTCAAAATGATCTGTTAGTTGTAAAGCCATAATCTTTTCTAAAACCTTAGAAAAAACAGGAAGCAACGAGATTGGTCTGTAATTACTTGGTGATCCAGAGTCACCTTTTTTGAATATGGGTATTATCAAGGCTTTTTTTAAGCAGTTTGAAAAAATGCCAGAACTAATACACTTATTGATTAATTTAGTTAACGGACTAATTAAAATATCAACCACAGCTTTGAGTAAGATTACATTGAATCCATAAAAATCTTTGGCTTTACTAGATTTTAGCTGATTTTAGCTGAAATAATATCTCTGACTAGACTAGAAGATACTTGATTGAACTTAAAAACATTATAACACTTAGGGCCGGTTTACAGAAAGTGAAATTAACTTTAATTGCGATTAAATAGTTAATTCGCGATTAAATGCCGATTTTGACCAATCAAACACGAAGAAAGCCGATTTAATCGCGAATTAACCATTTAATCGCAATTAAAGTTAATTTCACTTTCTGTAAACCGGCCCTTAATATCACAGTTATTTAAAAACATACTTATCACGGGATCATTACTCTTTGGTGGCAGTGTCTTTATAATATCACAGGCAATTGACGTAAAGTACTTATTGAAATCATTAACATTAATATCACAGTTAGAGTTTGCGTTGTTAAAAGCATTATTACATTTGCTATTGATAACACTCCACATTGCTTTAGTTTTGCAGGCGGCAGAATTTATAAACTTATCATGAGCTTTTTTCTTGGCATTGTTAATAGCAGTACGATAGGTTTTACGATAACTATTTCTTGCTTCTCTTGATTCATCAGAATTATTTTCTTTATAAATTTCATCAAGTAATTTTACGTTTTCTCTCATTTTTCTAAGATCGGCGTTAAACCATTTTACTGGCTGAGTATTTTTGTTGCGAAAGCGTTTTTCAGGAAAAGCAAGAAAATATTTTTCCTGAATAATTTCGATAAACTGTTGAAATAAAAGGTTAACATCACTATCCTGACTTACGAAAGACCAGTCTATTTGTTCAAGCAGATTGTAAAAAGTAATTTTGCCATTAGCGGTGATTGGCCTGTACACATGATATTTATAAAAAGGTTTCAACAAATTATTGTGGTAAGATTTGTCAAGATGATAACTTAGGCCTAGGTGGTCCGACATTGCAGGATTTATGGATGAAACAGAAAAGTACTTAGTTTCTATGTTTGTAAAGATATTATCAATACAATGACTTTTCCTTGTCTTAAAATTTACAGTGGGACTCAAACCAAAACTAAGCAATAAATTACAAAGATTATTACAGTCAGAGTTTTTCGTCATAAAATTTGTGTTAAAGTCGCCGCATAGTATTATACCTTTATTTAGAATATCTAAATTAAATAGGTTAGTCAAAATATTAAGAAACTCCTTAAAATTACCTGTTGGAGATTTATTTATTATGAATTATACTCAGCGACATTATCTGTAAAAGTATTAAACCCCAAAAAAAAAAACTATTTTTTGAACGCGATTTTTTGCAAATGTGGTAGACTAACATCAAGAATGAAACAATGAAATTTGCAAAAAATTTTAGTAACATTAACTTGAAAAAAAATTATAAGGTGTTTGGCGACTCTGTAATTGAATACATTGCTGTACACGTCTAAACATCGACAAAATAAAATAGTTAATGTTTACTTGTGTCACCTTGTTTCAAGCAACTTGAACCTCATGGATTAACTGTGCCAGACTCTGTGGAGGTCCGTGCAAAGCAGATAGTCTTTTCTTCATCATGCTCGATGAGTTTAAATCCGGTGATTTAAGTCCGGTGATCACTACAAACGAAAACGATAGCTTCTTAAAAAAAGTTATAATGTGACGAGCAATATGTGAACGTGCGTTGTCTTGCTGACAAAAAACAAAGTGACAGCCATCTAGATAAAGCAGTAAAGTAATTTGTAAAACGTCATCAACATATCGGACAGCTGTCATACTGCCTCGAATAAACACATGATAGGTTTCTGGTAGAATCTAATTGTTTTAATTTTTTTTACAAAAATTACAATTCTGTTAGTAAAAAGACACTGTCACCATAGTTGTAATCAATTCTTACTGCAATAGGCATTGTTTTGGATGAAAATTGAATGGACGTTAGCTAAGGTTTTCAATCTTGAGTAGTATTATTATATAAATAGGTACCTTTACAATTTAAAACTTTTAAGATCTACTGTGACGCAATAAAAGAACTCTTTATTGCCGATGCAAGATGCAGATTAGAGATAAAGTTTTAGCAATAAAGCTAGAAACGAGCTGTATATTCATCAAAAGAAACTTTGTACTAACATTTAATGTAAAGTCTTAGTACTCTTGGTAAAACATATAACGTAAATATTAATAATTAGGAAAATTGAGAATTAGATTTTGCCAAAGTTGTACGAAGCAATAAGAATAAGAAACTTGAACTAACAGAAAGTCTTTGTAACGACTTTATTTATTGTTGAATATTTACAATTTTTTTTTGTTAAAACTCTTTTAGTATTCTCATAAACCTGTAGATAAATTCGCAAAGTTTCAAGTAGCTGCGAAGTATTTTAAAGGGTAATTTTTCGAGCGACGGCTTTCTGAGCGCGATTAAAAAGCTACCTCATAGTAAAATAAGCGTTTTCTTTAAGACAGTGTCTTAATATATTCGTATCAGTGATATGTAAAGTCCCTAAAGTGCTATATTGGGAACAATACGTCAGAAAATAGGATAGAAGGAGAAGATATCACTGGTCTGATATATTCAAGCCCGGTCTTTGAATAATCTCCAATCGCGCGTGATTGCTTACTCCCCGAAACCGCTCTTACCTTACTCTAATTTCTAAACTTAATACCTTAGCTTAAACCTACAGCCTAATCAGTACAAATGACTGGTCAAATTAGGACAAAACCACTCTAAATCTACTCCAGTCGCTTAGCGTCGGATGTCTCTTCATTTTCTCAACGCAATAATCGATAAAAGAGTTAAATTTCTTTACATTTATTTAGTTAAATAAAGTTAATTGTGTGTTGAAAGTATATGAGAATACGTACATAAAGGATGCAACTTGTATGTTTACCTTATTATCTCTGAATAAACAATCACACTGAGCAAATACAACCCCCACATTCACACCAGTATACAAAAGTAAATAACGAATCAAGAATTTATCTGTAAAATGTTATTTTATTAAATGTTTCAGTTTAATTAAAGCTATAAATTTAACTTTCATTGTATAACAATCCACTTAATGGTAGCAAGGCTTTACGGAGTCTAACTAGAATAACTAGGAAACTGTTACTATTGAACTTTAACTTTGATGAACTTGTGACGTCAGATAAGGTAAAGTAGCTGAATTTGATCGAAACTCTTTGATGTAGGCGAAACTGGCCTTTGGACATATCATATATACCTACAGACTGATATTTATAATTTTCATTATTTTATTTTATATAAATTTAATTTCAAAACCTACACATTAAATCATTAAAAACTGATTTGTTTTGTTAATTTTGCTTATTTTTAACAAATGTTTTGTAATTAAATACTTGTAGTTAATTCTAACAATATTTTATATTAAAATTCTCAAAAATGTTGTGGAAAACAAAAATTTTCATTTACTAATCGTGTAGTCAAATCTTGTTCTGTTGCAAATAAAATAAATCTGCTTAAAAAAATATTAAATAATCTATCTACAACGTCAATCTAAACTTAAAAAAAGTGTGAAGAATAAACGTACTCTTTTTCTGCAATTTTTGCAAATTAATTATTACAATAACTGTACATTTTGTCAATCTTATAAAATTTATTGTTTATTTAGAATCTGGTTTTGTTAATTTCCTAATTAAAAAAATGTTCTTTAAATTTCAATTGTTTTTGACTCAATAGTTGTTTTTTTTTTGTACTTATATTTTAAATAAGCAGATACGGATTATATACAGGGTGTAACATTGAAAATTTCAACTTTTAATAACTTTTAAACAGGTAAAGATAAAAAAATAAGAAAAAAACCGTTCCGACAGGGAGAAGGGAGAAGTAGGATGGCTACGTTATTTGGTCTCAATTTTTTTGTTGCACTCTACCGGTGTTTACCTTTTATTTGATGTATCACAAATGGTATAATTGTATTAAAGTTTGTAGAGGTTGAGGTTGGGGTGTAATACTTTAACACGCATAGACTAAATAACATACTCATCTTACTTTTTTCTTAATAGTGTCAAAATGATTTTCTTCTTATTTTTTTCATCTTATTTGTTAAAAGTTATTAGAGGTTGAAGTGTACTTTTACTTGTAGATATCTGTCTTTATTTACTACTTTATCTTACTATATCATAAACTTAGTTTTTTTATTTCTTTTTAGTTCTATTTTTATCGCGTTTATAATCAGGCTTCCTGTTACTTGTGATATCTCTTCTTTAGTTTTTGTTACATGTGTTACGTCGTCTGCAAATGCAAGACATTAATGTTATTAATAGAAAGGTTAACTTTGTCGATAAATATTGCTTTGTTATAAAATTATTTCTGGAGCGATAATAAACAATGTCGAAGAAGGCGAGTCTACTTGTCTTAAGCCATCAAACACTTTAAACCTTCTTGACAGTTTTCCATTAACCCGAAAAGATCTTCAATGTTTTTTTACTAATCTCGCTATTTTATAGGGTGTTTGAAGGTCTTCAGATGCTTGGTGTAGTTGCTTTTTGTTTATGCTGTCGTAGGTCGTTTTGAAGTCGATCAAAAAGCGCAAGTATGTTTTTAATTTTTGTTGGTGACTCCTCTCTTGCATCTGTTGTAATAAAAACATTTGGTCTACTATTTGGTCATCTATCTTTCTTTTTCTAAAACCATACTGGTGTTCTGTTCCTACTTTTTTTATGTGCTCTTTTAGTTTACTATTTAGTAGTGTTGCCTTCATTCTATATACGGTGTTCAGTAACGCTATTTCTCTATAATTTTCACACTTTGTCTTGTCTTCTTTTTTATGTATTAGAAATAATATTGCTGTTCTCTATGCTTGCGGCATTTGTTTTTTATCCATACATTTTTAATTATATTATGTATTATCTTCGCCATCATTTTTTTCTGTATTTTTTTTTTTTTGGTATGTTGTGTTTTCCTGGGTTTTTGTTGTTTTATTGTTTTTCTATAATATTTTTAAATTTATCGCTTGTGCGATGTTTTTCTTCTCTTTTTTCTTAACTGTTTTTGTTGTTTTCCTCTACTACTGTTCTTCTTTTGGTCGACGTTTTGTTTAAGACTTTTTCAAAATCTTCAGCCCATCTTTCTGTTACTTTTTTTTTGCTCCTCACTAATTGCTTATGTTTATCTCGACAAAATATAGTTTTAGATTGAAATCTTTTTTTTAATTCTCTTGCATTCTTAATAAAAGTTTTTTATCTTCTTATTTTTGTAATTTTCTTTTTTATCTTCTATTTTTTAGCGGTGTGCTTTCTTTTGTTCCTCCTGCAAATTTTTATGTGCAGCACAACTTCTATAATCCGCACATGCTACAATTCGGACACTTCAATAATTCGGATACCTCTTAAAGTTTGGACATTTTTTATTTTACTTCTATAATCCGGACATCAGTCGTTTCACTGGGATCTATTTATTAGCGTTTTTTAAACACAGAACGTGTTTGCACAAGTTGCATTAAATATATTATGATATATATTATCATATAATTATAGTACTCTTACTAAAACAAATTCAGTGCGAAGCTAGAGTGTTATGTTAAGAATATTTCTTTTAAAAAATTGCATACTTTTTTAAAACTTTATAACTAATTGTATTACATATTTAAATGTTATATAAAGTAGGTATCTACAGCTCATTTTTTTTTTAAATCAATTGTCAAAGTGTTTTAAGGTTGGTAACTCCATTTAAAATTAGCTTTTTTAGTTTCGTTTCTATGGCAATTTAACAGGGTTCCAACATAATTTCAGAATTTTTGACACTGACATTTGATTTAAAGAAAAAATGTGCTTTATTTAATACAAATTTACACAAAATCAAATATCTAGTGTAATAATTTGTTATTAAAAGCATTTTAGACCAAAAAAAACTATACTTTAACAGACCGGACAATTTGACCAATCCAGATACCGCGAAAACTATATCTGTCGGGATTATGGAAGTTGTGCCGTATTTTAATTTTTGTTTTTTATATTTTTTTTATATGTGCGTATTTTCTTCTAGCATTTTTTTTCTTGCGGTGTTCTTTTTCTGTTCATAAAGTCTACAATCTTTATGGTACCATTCTTTTGTTTTTTTTTCTTTTTTTTTATTTGTTTTTTAATTGTTTATTTAATTACTTGTTCGATTGCTTCCTATTTCTTTTTTATTATTCTAGTAGTTTCTTGTTGGTGTTAGTTTTTTTAGCGCTATTATATTTTTTTTTGTTGATTTGTTTGCTAAATTTTATACGATATTGTTTAGTTGCCATATTTTTTGGATTATAATTTGTATGAGTTATTTGTATAATTTGCTTTAATTTTATTCCTACCATAAAATGATTGGAATCTACGTTTGCGTCTCTATGCCAAAATAATAATAATAATATTTGTTAAAACTTTGACAGAATTAAAACTAAAATTCAAAAGTGAATTAGACTCTTTTCCTACAATAATATTGTTTTCAAATTTGATCGATAACAAAAACACAGCTAATGAGTAAGTTTAAAATTGAGTGCTTAGTTGCCTTCAAAATTATTTTTATTTATTTTTAGATTTTATTAGATTTTAATTACATTTTATTTCATTACAGGAGATAATCTTGGGTCAAATTTTTTGTACGGAATATACCTACCAATATTATAAAAAAATACTAGACCTAATCCGACATTAACACGTTTTGGGTCGAGCTAAATTTAGATCATTTGCCAATTTTGTAGCGTCTCTCTTATTGGATTTATACTAAAACTTTAATTTTCCAGTTTGTATCCCAATTTGGTTAACAATAAATTTTAAAAAATAAATTTAGCGTCATCTATGAGAAAAGTCGCAGAGAGTTACTAGAAAAAATTAAAACTCTGCTTTTTTGTGTTAATTCAAATTTAAAGAGCCTTCAGAGCAAAGAGCAAGAAGCAAGGATTTTGAGAAAATTACGATTTTGATGTCTATCCAAATTGGCTGACCATTTAATTTACAGCTTGCAAAAAAAATGTCGCGCCGAATTGAGTGACAGTTTTAAAAAGTCTATAAAAAAATACAGAAAACAACGATTTCACACACAGTTGTAAACCTGTTCTACGATCACAAATTTTCAAGTCATACCAAAATTGCTCTAGCAGAAGTAAGCAGTCTCTCTGATAAAGGGGACGTGGCAGAAAACATTTAATTAGTTTAATTAATAGTGAAGTATTTAAAATGCACTCATTATAAAGTATTTGTATAAAAACTTTTAAATAATTATAAAGCGTTTTGCAGCATTTTGTTTACGTTTATACATTTTTAGAAACTGTTTTATTATTAATTTTAATATAAAAAATTAGTTAAAAATTTAATCTTTTAAATTCTACTATTTTAGTTATAAAATGTAAAAAGCACCCAATAGTACCAAACAATTTCACTTTACACGACGCACGTTTCGTTAACAAAGCTCTCATCTTCAGGTGAGAAATTAAACAATTAATATTCCAGTATAAATTTCCACCTGAGGATGACGGGGAGAGATAATGACGTCTTACCGACACCTTCGGGGTGGTAAACGCTCCATACGCAGCATGGTTTTTGTCGCAGAAGTTGATCACTATTTTTAAATTAATTTTACTAAACAAATTTCAAAAAATATCTTGTATATACGGAGAGTCATAGTGACGTCATATCGACAATTTTGGGATCGGGCATTCAAAAACACAGCAGCGCAGAAAGTTTACCATTAGAAAAGTTTGTCGGACTCGTTGCAAGAAAGGCACTCACAAAGTTTTACATTTGTATGTATCAAAAAAAAAAAAAAATTAAGGACCTTGTACTGAGGACTATTGGCTATTGGAGTTGTTTAAAACCACACAACTATGTTGTTGTTGTTTAAAATGTTTTTATTAGTTAGATGTTATCACTTTTAATTCGTTAATTTAACCAATTACACTGGCTACAATTAACAAACAATATTTTTTTTTTATTTTTACTAATATTAATTCGAGTAGACCTGTATAGACTTTTTTGTGTATTAGGTATTATAACAAGAGAGTTCTCGAGCATTCTAGAACATTTCAGTGTATATAAAGACTGTCAGATAGGGAAGAGAATTAAAGTGCAAAGAGTTTTAAATTCTCGAACATAATGAAAGAAATATCTGTAAAAAGCTCTAAACGAGTGAAACTGTTCTCGGATTAATTAATGCAGTTTGACGTGGGTCAGTTTGAAGCGGGAATTTCCTCGGTTACCTGAAAACTCAAAGCCGTTCCTGCATCCTTTGATCCTTCAGACGAGTCTTGTCAGTTGCAGGAAAAAGCAAAGAAAACAGAAACGACGTTACGACGTTTCCGTTTTTATACAATTACAGATCTTTAAAGAATATTTAATGATTTTCCTCTTTTAAGGGCGATTGCTCGTAAACTAATATTCTGAAGAATTTGTTGGGTAACTACGATTCGAAACGAATGAATCGTTTTCTGAAGGAAAATAAGATGCTTTGAAGACTAGCACTAAGAAATTCATATAATGAATTCATAAATTGGAGACGACGGAAAATAGAAAGAGGTTTTCTTCGCATCATTATCGGGATACTTACGCTTGTACGAAGTGTCTATATCATATTTCCGAACGGAATTCTAAGACTTGTTGAGATAACGAGACGATAGAATTGTATTTTTATTTTGCACTTGATGACATAATTGGTCGCAATACCAAAACTAAATTTTCGAAGTAGTGTGAAGAGCTTTAGGATAAAATACCAGTCAAATCGTGCAGCGACATCTCGGTTATAAGTGCAAAATCCTTCACAAAAGCACCCTTACCAGTGTAGTTTCCTGTTTTACTCTTCCAACAAAATTCTATTTAAAATTGTAGTTTTACTAATTATTCTAGTTTAATATTAATTGTTACACTTCTACAAATAATTTTTTTGGCTTATAACGAAATATCTATTATCTGTTTTTTTTAACGATTGCGGTGCAAATAATTGTCACCCTATTCTTGTTTTTATGATAATATTATGCGTTTTATATAAGAATTTAATTAATATAATTTATAAAATTATTATTTGCACAACAATATTATTTTAAAACAAATATTACTAGAAACCTTTTTTTTTACAGCTTTTTGTAATTTTGGCGAGAAATCTATAAATTAAATTACAGGTCTCTAGCTTACGCCTGAACGGAATTCTATAATATATTTTTTTTTTAATTTGGCGTGAGAATAATGTGAACAAACCATTCAACACAAATAGCCTCTTTTATTATTTTTCGATAATCAAAAAGTAATTTATATATTTATTAAAAGTACTTTTTTTTACGAATAACCTTAATTTACAATTTTTGATTACATAAAGAACACATGTAAAAACATACAAAATCAGACTAGTTATCTACAATTCATTACTAAATTAAGTAATCCAACAACTAATTAACTAAATAATTTTTTAATCACACAGTTAAATTTATGAAAACTGTTAAAAACATTTTTTTTAAATAAATTTGCAAACATCGTCATTGTTTGAGTTGTTAAATAAAACATTTGTAGAGAATTCTAAGATTCTGAATAAGTATTTAATTCTGATTGATTTAAAATCACTGAAAGATGCCATCAAATTTTTTTACAGAATAATAATTACAGTTACAGAACATTTACATTTTTATTAAACTCTTTAACCAATTAAATAAAAAACAAATCAGAAATTTTTCTTTACGGCTTGAGCGAATATAAAAGCAGTGCTATAATACACTCAACTAGCAAATAATTTGTAAATCATAAAACGCTATGGCGGTTGCAAGTAGTGACTGAAAGCTGTTTTAAAGCGTCCTTTAAAAAGAAAATTACCTTATTGTTCAAGAGACTTACCTCATTGTTCCAGTGTTTTATAGGTTAGTTGTGACACAACAAAAAAATCTTGATGAGGAATACTGATTATCATGTGCAAACAAATTTTGTTCGAATAAAATTATAACCTTCATTCATCACTTCGATTTATGACGTTTCATTTATTTTTTCTGAAGTTCAATACAATATATCCAATAAATTGTACTGTTATTTTTTAGCACGTAAATAGGTGTTGAATTAGCTAATACGACAGCCAAATTGGTATTGAATGAGGCTTTGTTACAGACGCAAAATTAAAAAAAAATTTTTACTCAATTAGCTAAAAAGCACAAAAAATTAGACAACAACAAAAACCGCCCAAAAATTTAAATTTTGAGTAAAAAATCTAGGCTTGTCTAGGAATGCCTAAGATTTCTTCTGGTCGTCTTATTTAGAAAATCTATCTTATTTTTATAAAACGGTGACTAAACAACTCAGTATTCCAAACAGGATTGATCCAAGAAACAATGAACAATTGTGATTCTACACAAGTTTGATAAGAACGCCACATAGTTTTATTCGAATAAATATATATTTTAATAGTCTCTCAAATGATAACTTACTATCAAGAATTAAACCTAGATCCCGAACTTTATTTACAAATTCTAATTCAGTTTCACTAATGCAATATCTACTTATATAAAATATACAGGGCTAGTTATCGTATATGACAACTCTTGTTTTTTAACGTTAATAATTACAGAAATTTTAGAAAATTTACACATAACAAAAATAAGGTATAGTGGTCCGGTAGAAAAGTAGGCAGACTTATTAAGTCTTCCTAATAAACAAATCATAAAAATAATTGCAGTTACCGCAAATACACTCACCGGCACAAAATTCGATCCATCTTTTATATTTAATTTTTCTTAAGTAAATTTTGTTCTAAGCGGCAACAATTTTTTGCTTACTTTAAATTACACAATTTCAAATAAAACAGTTTTTTTTATTTTCCAATAACAAAAATAGTGCTAAATTTTACAAAAAAATTAAAGCCTAAATTAAAACCTAACAAAGTGGAAAACCTACACTTAAAACTAAACTCGAGTTTAATAATGTGTATCACCTCCTTTTGTTTGAAATACAGCTGCCATTCTTCTTGGCATTCCCTCAATAAAGTGTCTTTGGCCGATCTACTTCCAAATTTGAGTTACTGTTACACTTAGGTTTCTCAGAGGTACTGGAGCAGGAACACTGCTTCGAATCTTTCTTTTCCTTATATCCCAAAGGTGTTCAATCGGATTTAGGTCTGGACTGCGCGCTAGTCATATCATACGCTGAATACATACCAACCCAATCGAGATACGTACTCACGATACGTGTAGTGTAAGCACGTGCATTATCGTGCATGAAAATAAAATTTTTCCCAATAGTTGGTACATAAGGCATAACATGGGGTTCCAGAACGTCTCCGACATACCTGTTGACATTCATTCATCTCCTATCTACAATGACTAATTCGGTCCAGGCTTCCAAACTAATGCCATTTCACACCATGATAAAACCTCCTCCAAAATTTAATTTCGGTACTAATTACACTGAACAAATCTTTTCCCTAAGCGTCGCCTGATTCTTTGTCGTCCATCTGGGAAATGAAGACAAAATCTCGACTCATCAGAAAAAAGAACTCGTCTCCAATCACCAACATCTCAATTCTCATATTCACGAGCAAAACGTAGTCGCTCTTCTCGATGCTCTCTGGTTTACTTGGAGCCAATTGCTGGTTTTCTTGCAAGTAATCCTTTTTCGTTTAGTCTCTTTCTTACTGTTCTTTTGATAATTGCTACACCTTTTACTTCTTCTATAGAATTACTAGCAGCAACAACTGTTGTGACTTTATTTCTCAACATTTGCAGTGTGAGAAAATAATCATTTCGAGCAGTACATCGCCTCCTTCCGAACCCAACTCTCCTAGTGCAGTCCCCAATTTTTCGAAACTGTTCTACAGCTCTTTGCACACTGCATCTTAAAACTCCAAGAACTCGAGCTGCGTAGTATTATGATCGACCATCTTAAACTAAAGCAATTGCTCTAGCTGCGTCTGTTGGATTTAGAACCATATTTGCTCTTGTAAGATTAAATTAAGATGCTATGTATAGGGGGCCGGTACCACAATAAAGACAATTATCTCCAGGTATCATAATAAAAGAAAATAAAAAAACTTAAAAATTTTATCAGATGTTTATTTTTTTGTTTTTTAAACTTAACCATGATTAGAAATGTATCTTATATCTACCTAAAAGTTTCCTGACTGAAAAAAAATTATAACAAATTTGTTTTTGAGAAAATCAAGTATGGATCGAATTTTGTGCCGGAGAGTTTATTAAATAAACCATAAAACTACTTATAAAGCTAGATTTAAAATAATTTCCATTTTTCGGAACCATTAAAAGATGTATACAAACTTTGCCAAGGTCGTTCTTAAATGTGAAAATGTCTACCCCCATAAATCAAGTTTTATGAGATGTTTTATTATTATTTAAAAAAATATTGGCTCTGTATTGTAAACCGTTTTAATATACCAGAATCGGCCAGACCAACTCAATTAAAAAAATATTTTTTTACAGCATTAACCTTTTATTTGGTCTCACTAATCACTCCTTAAAATGAAATTTAAGTTTTATATCCCGCTTTAGAAATACAGAGATTTCAAAATCCACCAGTCGCTACTGATGTGTCATATAATCATAAATTTATAATCCAGTGGAAACGCATAGTTACGTGGCTATCACAGCCATAATAAAATAATGATAGCTTTTACCACAACTTTTAACATTTTTCACTATTTTTATTTGCTATACTGACTATTCTTATCAAAAGTAAAACGTAGTATTTGATTATAGAATGATCTATGTAGATTATTTTTGGACCCTAGAAACTAGTAATCTAAAATTAACACTAATTGTAAGACAACAAAATTTGCAAAATTAACCCTTCGTTAGGAGCGCCATACTATGTGACACCGTTAGTCGCGCTGGGACTGCCAGTCCCATAACAAATATTTTGACCATTTTTATTGGTTATCTTGTAAATTTTTGCTTGAAGTGTTTCTAGTAAATTAGTTTATCATAAACGTACTAAATTTTGCAAAAAATGTGCCTTAAGCAATAAATTTATAAGTTAAAATTAAAAATGTCTCTAGAAATACGTAACACCTGCATAATATTTTGTTATTTTAATTTTATTTTGTTTTTAACAACAACTATTTTTTTTAAATATATATATTATATTTTATATTATAAATTGTTGAGTATCATTTTTATATGATTACAAAATTTTTATAAAAATTTTTACGTGAAATTTACTAGTCCCAAACCAGGTACCCGATGAATTAATTGGGAATTACGAAGCAGCAAAACTAAATTTTTGCACCAAACTTAGACAAAGTGTTCATAAAAGATCAATTTGAGATGTCATAAGTCCACAAAGTTGTAGCTATAAGCGTTTCTATTTAATTACAAAAATAGTAAAGCATGGGACTGCCAATCCCATGCGCGACTAACGAAGGGTTAAGAATAATGCTCATCAAACTCATACAAGATCCATTTAATCTCGTATTTTATTTACTTTTTTACTTTTTGTTTATTTTGAAGCTGATATTTTTTAAATTAATTATTGATAAATGTTATTCTACGTTTAAATAAACATTTTGCAAATAGTTTAACTTTTATAACAAATTTTTAAAAAACTGCAAACAATTAAAAAAAGTGATCTAACCATCTCGGGCTTATCCTAATAACATAAAATCATATTAGATAATAACATCCTAATAACATTTTTAGTGTTAATAATTACTATAACATGCGGCTGAAGCCTGCTAGAGAGATTACAATTTTCAGCTTCGAGCTTTAGTTATTCTTTATTTTGATTTATACCAAATAAAAAATAATTGCTGAATAGTTAATGAATCAGAAAATGTGAAATGCAAATTTATATAATAATTAAAAAATAAACAATGCAAAATAGTTTAGAATATTTTACTAAATTGTTAGGGTATTTCTTGAATACAACATTAACAATAAAAGCATCACATAAACTTCCAAAATTGACATTTAAACGACAATATTTTTCTTAAAAAAAAATTAGCCATGTTATTAAAATATCAAGATTTAAATAAAAATAGGTGTTTAGTTATTTACTATTAACACAATGTTAAACAACACAAATATTTTTTTTTATTAGTTAAACAGACAGACATAGATAATTTATTTGTAGTATTTTTAAGTTTTTAGTCTACTTCAAGTTTTCTCTCTCTATTATATGAGTTTACTAGTTCTACAATTTACCACCAGTGCGCGTATCGCTTTTTGCTAATTGTTAATAGACGAAATACGATATTTGAATATAAATGTGGCCAAATCAGTTTTGGTATAATAACAAGAAAGATAAAAAAAGATTGGGTCGATCATTTATCTGAATAGCCTTAATAATTCACTCGATTATACAATACTTGGAGAATATAGACATAGAATCGGCCGTTCTGGATCATATTAGTATTCTCCTGATGGAAGATTAAATCTGTTTTCTTATATCTCGTATCTAATCAGTGTTCTGATAATAAACCCGAAGTTTCATTTTCTCTTCGTGTAAATTTTTTACTAGCAGAGGTTTTTAAAAAATAATCTGACAAACCGTGGATGAAAGTTATATGAGAGGATTTAAAAGTTTTAATCAATTTGTTAGTTTTTAAAAGTTTGTCTTTTATAAACTCTGACAGGGTATAAGTAAATAAAATCGAAAATCGATGTTATGTCAGAAATTAAAAAACATTCAAAAACTAAAAAGCCAATTGACATGTCTGAGGTTTTTTGTTTTTGTACTGTAACCGAGTGTTCAAAGCATATTCTGGAACCCTGGAAGATAACAGGATCGCATTTATGACATAAATATTTCTATAAAGCAATTCATTGAAAATTGTCAGAAAATCGATAACTTCATATTGTGCTACTTTTCTTACACTGCATCTCTAGAATTTTATATAACAATATGCTTTTGGGAGTTACATTGTAAGTTCGTTCAAAATTCAGACACCTTCTTTATATCGTTATTTATGATTTCCATATCGATGAAGCAATAAGTTTCAAGACGCCTCCTTGTTTTGTTCTATTATTTTTAAATAGTTTTATTATTTCTGCATTAAATGAATATTAATGTCAGCGACAAGCTGCATTGCTGATGTGGCGCGGGTCTGCGTTAAATTTATTAGTATTCTAGTCGGAAATATGTTCGGCTATTTTTCATTACTTTTGTGAAATTTATTTTATTTGCATACATATGTTATAATGCAAATTACCCAACATTGGGAAATTACAGATGCTGCTAGTTTTTTATAGGCGAAACCATACCTTGTTAATTTATTGAAATCAATCTAAATTTGACGCGCACAGCTACATCAAACATAAATGCAACTCCAATTATTTTAAAAATCAAAATTCAAATGATTCTGCAACACTTCTACACCGTATTTTAACGCCAGACTTTTACAGTTTCTACCAAGCTATATTTCCTCAAACCGAACTAAATATTAAATATAAATTTTAAAATAAATATTATATTTACGAGTTATAAGATGTTATTATAAAAATTTAATTTATTATCGTAAAAGTGTTATTTGTTCTTGTTCTTATCCATACCTCGAGCAACGTTATTTATATTTGTTAAAGGTTGGAAATGATTTTCTTTTTTTTTTATTAACTCTGTTAGACAGTAAAAATTGTTTTGTTAACTTCACTTCTTTTAAACAAATATTTTGTAGTTAATTGTTTATAGTTAGTTATAAGTGTTAGAAGAATAGTTTATATTAACAATAATGTCAAATTAACAAAATTTTCTATTTATAAATCGTGTTGTAAAATTAACAATATCATTTTGATAAATTTCTGAATATAATAGATAAATGTAATTAAGCAACTTGTATGAATGATCTATCTATAAAGTCAGTCTAAAATAAAAAAAAAATGTAAAAAGTAAACAAACCCTCCTTGATTGCAATTTTGACTAAGTAATTCTAATCTATATAAATTTAAATTTGTTTTAAATCTTTGTAATTCTTTAAAAAAAGCTAAACAGAGAACATTATCTAAGCTACATAAGAAAAAAGAAAGTTCTAAAATACAGAATAAGAGAACAACAAAATTTCAACAAATTTTAAGCTATGAGCAATCACTTAAAATGTAACAACCATGTACCCTCTAGAATACTAAAAACGAGACAAACAAACCGAACACACTTGCTGTTACCTTGGAATAACAAGGTTTTATCTGCGTTTTTTTTTTAATTTTAAAATTTATTAGCATAGGAAATATTTACTTAAATCTACCATCTATGTGAGTAATCTATATTTTATTGTTGATATTATCGATGATGAGGATGACACAAGCGTAGACAGCTCGACTGTCTCATTTTCAGTGATCAAAAGCGTACATACCTACTCAAAACCAAAAATATTAAGATACTTCACTAAAAAAAAAGAAGAAAAAAGACTAGCTCTACTAGATTCTATGAAAATAGCTAAGTCTAACAACAACTCAAGGTAAATATACATAAATAAGCAAGTCGTAAATTAATGATTTACGTAAACGTTAATCACCCACTAACACCAAACACTTTTTTAGTGTTAACTAATATGCTAGTTCAATTTTTGAAAAACGTTTTTTTTAAATGTTTGTAACTTGGTCAAAAATGAAAATATATTTATATATAATAATTGATTTTGTCGCAGGAATTTGGACTCAGAAATAAAACGCTGTTTACCTGGCTAGCCTAAACTTTAGCTGGTAAACAGCGTTTTATTTCTGAGTTCAAATTCCTGCGACAAAATCAATTATTATCATCACCATGGATGCAAATGCTGATATTTATTTATATATATTTTTTAAAATCTTTATACTTAACTATATATTTTACAAAAAAAGAGTGAAGAACAATATTAAAAGCGTTAATAATACATATTTTTTTATGTAATGTTATTTATACAGGGTGTTTCAGCCAATTAGAATAAATTCAATAATAAATAAATGAGCACTTGAGCATTTTTAGTTGCGCATTTTTTTCTACAAAAACATTGTATACAGGGTGTGTCATGTGGTTCTGGCCAATACCAACTTTTTTAATTTAAATACAACATTCTATATATTATTCAATTTTTGTATTTCTTAGAAAAGTTTAGACATATTTTATATACAGTGTCCTATACCTATCTTCAACTGTTTCGGAAATATTAAGTGTTTTCAAATTTATTGCAAAAAATAACACTAAAAAAGACAATTATATGATTATAGAAATTTGCTACATTACACTAAAAAAGTAATTGGTAAAACTGTTTATTTCTTAATAATGTAAAAAACAAAAAAAAAATATTAATGTCAATGTAGAAGATGTTCAAAATGCTCGCTGCGAACGTCTTGGTAACATCCTAATCATTTCTTTTAACATTACTTAACATCTCAGGCGTGACCGATCTAACTGCAAGCGTTATTCTTCTTCTTAAATCAACTAAATCCAAGAGTTTAGCTCCGCATACTATACTTTTGACGTATTCTCATAAGAAAAAATCTAATGACGTCAGGTCAGAGGATCGTGCTAGCCATTATATCGATCCTTGCTTTCCTATCCACCGATTTGAAAATATTTGGAATAAAAACACTGATTTAAGAATAGGGGGGTGCTACATCTTGCTGAAACCTTATCATATTTACTGAAACTTGTGGGTTTCCTTTAATCAGGATATAAGTTTGTCAAAGTTGGCACGAGGTTATTTTCGAACAGTGCTAAATAGTTATCGCCATTGAAATTGCCGTCAATGAAAAAGAGACCTATGATTTAATCTCCAACAATTCTTACCCAAACATTAAGTTTTTCAGGGTAATGCGTATGTTTTTCTCTCATCCAGTGAGGATTTTTCCTAGATTAATAGCAGCAATTTTGACGATTAACATGACCCTAAAGTGCAAAAGTGCACATTACCATTAGAAAACAAAACATGTTCTGTGTGAGTAACTCACAAATAGTTCTTTTTTACCTACCGTATTGGTAATAACCAATAATTTCAATTTCAAATTTTTTAATCAATAGATTAAATACTCCCATTTACATAACCACAATAAGAAAATCTCTAAAGCGTTTTAAAGCGTCTCTAATTACAAAAAAAAGTTGAAGTTACCTCATTGTTCAAGCCCGCCTCATTTTCGGATGTTTTATAGTCTAATTGTATACACACACAAAAACATCTTTATAAGAAATACTGGTCATCAAGAGCAACAAAATTTTTTTCGAATAAAATTATTATAATCTCATAACGCCGACATAAACGCTGAAACGTTACAAATGTGTGTTACCAAACCCCCCCCCAAAAAAAGTTACTAGTACTTTAACTACGCAATTTGGGTGTTCAATTGGCTAATACGATATCTAAATCGGTATCTGTTACAGACGCAGAGTAAAAAAATATTTGTCAATAATACATTTTTTTTAATTTACGTTTTTTTATAAAGTACTTTTAAAATTACACAATTTAAGAAAAATATTGACGTCATAGAAGTCATTTTTTCAAAACATCTTGTTTTATAAATTGTTTAAAAAATTTTGACATCATTTTGTGTTAATTATAGGACTAATTAATCAAATAACTAACGACTTGTATTCAAAGTACAAAGCGTTCTGATGACAACGACATTAGAAAAATCAGCACTATCCATGGTTGCTGATTTTCTCCTAAACTAATTCTACAAAAATTTTTACTTTCAAATAGTTTTCAAAAATAATTTTAAAACGTATACGTTTTTTTTGCGCACTCTTAACTTGGAATATACTCATATTAGTCAACAATCTCAAAGATCGACTCTCTGGTTTTTCCAGTTTCTACCAACTTATATTTCCTAAAGCCGAAATAAACATTAAAAGTTAAATATAAATTTTAAAATAAATATTTTATTTACGAGTAATACTCGTACATAAAATTTTTATTTATTTTCGTAAAAGTGTTATTTGTTCTTGTTTTTATCTACACCTCGAGCAATTATTTATCTTTGTTAAAGGTCGGAAATGGTCTGTTTTTGTTATTAACTCCGTTATGAATTCAATTAGTATCATTTCGATAACAAGAAACATCCAACTAAGCCATTGTTCCATTTCCGTGTATCATGACAATACCTATCCACCACAATCACATCTCCAACACATCCCTATATATCACCGTCATTACATCGCGCAAAAGATGGGGCTACACACGATTAGTACTCACTACACTCAGCAAATATACGGCTTTACCAACGTGATATATAGCTGCCAGGCTACATATCCTCAAGCTGTTGAGATACATTTGCACAAAACAGGGACTTTGCCGAATTAATTCGGATATAAATACATGTCGCGGTTAGCTTTAACACAGTTTTATTGCTGAAGAGAAAAAATTTGGTTTGTCAACAAGTACATACGAGAAAGATCTGTATAAGATATCAAGCGTGTCCATTACACAATTTTTATCGAGTGTTGATGAAAGGTTCGCAGTGATTGATGAGGGTTGAAGAAAATAAAAAATGCAGGAACATGGTCTTAATGACCTACAACGTATACAGATAATATCTAAGAAAAAAAACCGGTTTTGTTTTATACTTTTTGCATTTTTCTGCAGTTTCGGTTAACTGACCCACACGTATACGAAGTGCTTCTTTTAATTATGTTGTTACATAAGGATACAACAAGTCTGAAATTTGGTTGGTATCAGTTTAATTAAAACTGCAAAGTTTGAATAGAAAGTGAAATTATACGTGACCAAAATTATAATATAGTTCCGCTTTTTAAAAAAGTTGTTTAAGTTTTTTTAAAATAACAGAGAGAAAAGCAGTAATAAATATATAAATATATGACGAACATACTTTAAAGAGCTTTTCAATTATGCTACAAACATTCTTACAAAAGAGACTGAATGGTTTAGATCGATACGAAATCAGGGAATGACATATAAACCAGATGATTTTGACGATAATAATAATAATAAACCGTATAAAACAGCAAAAACTGCAGACGAGATAAAGTTGCACCAGAATAATAAAATAGATGTAACAATAGAAAAAAGAATTAACAAAGTTAATAAATTTGTTTTAGAAAAACAAATAAAAAATACTAAAAGAATAAAGTAAAAGTTATTATTTATATTTTTTTAAAGGTAAGTTTAAAGAATTGTGTAATCTATAATATATTGTATGTATAATGTGTATATACAGGATCTTTTTAAAGTCATGTTAAAAATTTTATCAAGTGATATTCTTTGTTGAAAGAATGCTGAAATTCTAAATTTGAATTTTACAAATGTTTATAGTTTTTGGAATATAATCCGTAGGCATCTTTTTTTTTAATATTATTTTTAAAATACACGATGTTTGACAACACTGGTTTTGAGCATACAGCTTAGAAAATATACGATGTAAAAGACCCTGCTTAACCAATTCTAATCTAAAATGAATTGTATTTGATAAAAGATATCCAGACTCTAGAAACGACTGAAATAGATTTCAAAGAATTGAAAAATTAAAATTTGAATTCTGTTGCTTATTTTGGTTGCGCCGTGACCAACCTAAAGCAAATTTTTTTGGTAAGATATCCAGACTTTAGAAACGACTGAAACGAATCTCAAAGAATTGAAAAATCAAGATTTGAATGCTGTTGCTTATTGGCTGCGCTGCGTTCAACCTAAAATGAATTTTATTTGCTAAGATATCAGTGCAAGCAATAAGTTTTTTTAAGTCTTTTAGTTTTGGGTTATTAATAATTAGTAAATTATTATTATTGTTATTATTTTTAATTAAAATTAAAAGTTATCAAAAAAAACTTATTGCTTTTACTGATATATTAGCAAATAAAAGACAACAAAAATGTTAAATTGTTGTTAAAATCTAATTAAAGAAGAGATCACACGTGAACCTAACACAAGTGGTGAAATTAATGCAAAAGTGAGAAAACGTTTTGTAAACAGATTCATGTTAAAAACGAAAAATTTGATAAAAACCTAAATTATGAATATGGAAGAAAAAACAACTACAGAAGTCAAAACTATTTTTTGGGTAGAAATTTTAGAAAGACAGAAACGGATTTCAAGAAACAGAAAACTAATTCAAGTGAATGTAGGGCACTTTATTATATTTAAAAATATTTTTGGTAAACTTTAACGCAAATTAAATAGAAATATTTCAAGTAACAACAAAAAACTGAAAAATCAAATGTAATATAAAGTGTAAAATTGTTAAGATAACTCACTTCTTGCTTTAAATAAAGAAATAGAAACAAATTTTTAAGTGTTCAAAAAAAATTTCAAACATTATTTTCTTATTATAACTGCACTTATTTTTTTATTATAAAAACTTTTCAATTTTTGTTTAAATACTGTTGTTTTTAAGAAAAAAATCTCCTATTTTTTTATTGACAATTTAACAACAAAGACGTTGAATGACCAACAGCGTTCTATTTGAAAATTATTGAATTACCACAGGCTTGTCCAGTTTTAATTTTATTTATTTTTGTTTAAAGGTGCCTCGGTTGATCTATTTCTGGCATAATTTCGTTTAAATTAAATATTAGGTTTTTGATTAGACTATAAAGAATATAATTTGGCTATTAAAAAAATATTATTGTAAATATCTAGTAATGAGATGTCAAAAATTGTCAAAAAAATTTAGACAAACAAATAATTTCAAATTTCTAGTGCAAATTATAAAATATCTCTCGAATTTATTGTTATTTTTGAAAAATTTATAAACGAGAGAAGCGGTTGAAGCTCTATTGAAACCCATATAGAAATGTTTTTAATTAAACACGAAATTTTGACGCACTGTGAAAATTCAACTCAAGCAACTCATTTTGAAATAATGTTAGACTTTGCTATTTACAACTCAAGAAAAAAAGTTTTTTTACAATGGTACAAAAGTCTACGACTCCATAAACGTCTGGAACATATCAAGAAAAATTGAACAAGAAAAAAGAAAAATTAAAATTTAAGGTATGTTGCTTATTGACTGCACCGTAAACAACCTAAAATAAATTTTATTTGATAGGATATTCAAACTTCCAAAACGAATTTAGAAAAATAAAAAATCAAAATTTAAATTTTGATGCTTACTGTTTGACTACGCCGTGGATGACATAGAATGAATTTTATTTACTAAAAATATTAGTTTAAGCAATAAGGTTTTTTCTCATTTCTTTTAATTTTTGGTTATTAATAATTAATAAATTATTATTATTTTGTTTTTAATTACTATAATTAGAAGATACCAAAAAGAAGTTTATTGCTTCTACTGATATTATTAGCAAATGAAAAACACCAAAAATGCTATAATTTAATAAACATTTAATAAAGAAGAAAATACACATGAACGTAAAGCAAGAACTGAAATTGGTGCAAGAGGAATAGAGAAGCGTTTTGTAAAAAAATTTTAAGTCAAAAACAAAAAACTCGCTAATAAAACTAAATTATAAATATAGAAGAAACAACAAGTTTCTCAAAACCACAGAAAACAAAACTAGTTTTCGGAAAGAAAAATTTAGAAACACTTTGGAGCAAAATGTGAACTGACATTCAAGAAACAGAAAATGCAATTCAAGTAAATGAAGCTTTTTTTCAAATATTTATAATAGCTTTTGGCAAACGTTAACTAGAATAAAATATATTTTATGTAACAACAAAAAACCGACAAATAAAATATAATATGATGTATAAAATTGTTAACTTAACTTCTCACTTCTTGTTTTAAATGAGAAATTAAAAGCAGATTATTAAATGTCCAAAAAAAATTTTAAACATTATTATTCTCTTATTATAGCTGCGCTTATTTTTTTATTATATAATAAACTTTTTTTTTGGACATTGTTGATTTTGAGAAAAAATATTCTATTTTCTTCACTAACAATTTTTTTTATTAACAAAGGCTTGAGTGATCAACAGCGTTTCATTTAAAGATTATTGAATTACCAAAGACTTGTTCAATTTTAATTTTATTCATTTTTGTTTAAAGGTGTCTCGGTTAATCTATTTCTGGCATAATTTTGTTTAAATTACCAATTAGATTTTTAATTAAACTATAATAAATTTAATTTAGTTATTAAAAAAATATTATTGTAAATATCTAGTGATAAAATGTCAGAAATTGTCAAAAAAATTTCGACAAACAGTTCATAGTGCAAATTATAAAATATCTCTTAAATTTATTGTTATTTTTGAAAAATTTGTAAACGAGAGAAGCGGCTGAAGCTCTATTCAAACCCATATAGAAATGTTTTTAATTAAACTCCTTTTTTGAAATAATGTTAGACTTTGCAAATTACAACTCAAGAAAAAAATTTTTTTTACAATGGTACAATAGTCTACGACTCTATAAACGACTGGAACGTATCAAGTAGAATTGAACACGTCTGGAAGAAAAAAAAAAGCAAAATATAAGGTGATCTATTTCTGGCATAATTTCGTTTAAATTAAATATTAGGTTTTTGATTAGACTATAAAGAATTTAATTTGGCTATTAAAAAAATATTATTGTAAATATCTAGTAATTAGATGTCAAAAATTGTCAAAAAAATTTAGACAAACAAATAATTTCAAATTTCTAGTGCAAATTATAAAATATCTCTCGAATTTATTGTTATTTTTGAAAAATTTATAAACGAGAGAAGCGGTTGAAGCTCTATTCAAACCCATATAGAAATGTTTTTAATTAAACACGAAATTTTGACGCACTGTGAAAATTAAATTCAAGCAACTCATTTTGAAATAATGTTAGACTTTGCTATTTACAACTCAAGAAAAAAAGTTTTTTTACAATGGTACAAAAGTCTACGACTCCATAAACGTCTGGCACATATCAAGAAAAATTGAACACATCTGGACCAAGAAGAAAAAAGAAAAATTAAAATTTAAGGTATGTTGCTTATTGACTGCACCGTAAACAACCTAAAATAAATTTTATTTGATAGGATATTCAAACTTCTAAAACGAATTTAGAAAAATTAAAAATCAAAATTTAAATTTTGATGCTTACTGTTTGACTACGCCGTGGATAACATAGAATGAGTTTTATTTACTAAAAATATTAGTTTAAGCAATAAGGTTTTTTCTCATCTCTTTTAATTTTTGGTTATTAATAATTAATAAATTATTATTATTTTGTTTTTAATTACTATAATTAGAAGATACCAAAAAGAAATTTATTGCTTCTACTGATATTATTAGCAAATGAAAAACACCAAAAATGCTAAAATTTAATAAGCATTTAATAAAGAAGAAAATACACATGAACGTAAAGCAAGAACTGAAATTGGTGCAAGAGGAATAGAGAAGCGTTTTGTAAAAAAATTTTAAGTCAAAAACAAAAAACTCGCTAATAAACCTAAATTATAAATATAGAAGAAACAACAAGTTTCTCAAAACCACAGAAAACAAAACTAGTTTTCGGAAAGAAAAATTTAGAAACACTTTGGAGCAAAATGTGAACTGACATTCAAGAAACAGAAAATGCAATTCAAGTAAATGAAGTTTTCTTTCAAATATTTATAATAGCTTTTGGCAAACGTTAACTAGAATAAAATATATTTTATGTAACAACAAAAAACCGACAAATAAAATATAATATGAAGTATAAAATTGTTAATTTAACTTCTCACTTCTTGTTTTAAATGATAAATTAAAAGTAGATTATTAAATATCCAACAAAATTTTTAAACATTATTATTCTCTTATTATAGCTGCGCTTATTTTTTTATTATATAATAAACTTTTTTTTTGGACATTGTTGATTTTGAGAAAAAATATTCTATTTTCTTCACTAACAATTTTTTTATTAACAAAGGCTTGAGTGATCAACAGCGTTTCATTTAAAAATTATTGAATTACCAATTTTAATTTTATTCATTTTTGTTTAAAGGTGTCTCGGTTGATCTATTTCTGGCATAATTTCGTTTAAATTAAATATTAGGTTTTTGATTAGACTATAAAGAATTTAATTTGGCTATTAAAAAAATATTATTGTAAATATCTAGTAATGAGATGTCAGAAATCGTCAAAAAAATTTAGACAAACAAATCATTTCAAATTTCTAGTGCAAATTATAAAATATCTCTCGATTTATTGTTATTTTTGAAAAATTTATAAACGAGAGAAGCGGTTGAAGCTTTATTCAAACCCATATAGAAATGTTTTTAATTAAACACGAAATTTTGACGCACTGTGAAAATTCAACTCAAGCAACTCATTTTGAAATAATGTTAGACTTTGCTATTTACAACTCAAGAAAAAAAGTTTTTTTACAATGATACAAAAGTCTACGACTTCATAAACGTCTGGAACATATCAAGAAAAATTGAACACATCTGGACCAAGAAGAAAAAAGAAAAATTAAAATTTAAGGTATGTTGCTTATTGACTGCACCGTAAACAACCTAAAATAAATTTTATTTGATAGGATATTCAAACTTCCAAAACGAATTTAGAAAAATAAAAAATCAAAATTTAAATTTTGATGCTTACTGTTTGACTACGCCGTGGATAACATAGAATGAATTTTATTTACTAAAAATATTAGTTTAAGCAATAAGGTTTTTTCTCATCTCTTTTAATTTTTGGTTATTAATAATTAATAAATTATTATTATATTTTTAATTATTATAATTAAAAGATATCATAAAGAAACTTATTGCTTCTACTGATATTATTAGCAAACGAAAAACACCAAAAATGCTAAAATTTGATAATCATTTGATAAAGAAGAAATTACACATGAACGTAAAACAAGTATTGAAATTGGTGCAAGAGGAATGGAGAAACGTTTTGTAAAAAAATTTTAAGTCAAAAACAAAAAACTTGGTAAAAAACCTTAATTACGAACATAGAAGAAACAACAAGTTTCCCAAAACCACAGAAGACAAAACTAGTTTACGGAAAGAAAAATTTATAAACACTTTGGAGCAAAATATAAACTGATATTCAAGAAACAGAAAAAATTATTCAAGTAAAAGAAGTGCACCTTTTGACCAACTGTAACGCCAATAAAATATATTTTGTGCAACAACAAAAAACTAAAAAATAAAATATAAGATAAAGTATAAAATTGTTTTAATATAACTCACTTCTTCTTTTGAATGAGGAAAAAAGAAGCAGTTTTTTGAATGTCTAAGAAAAGTCCTAAACATTGTTATTCTCTTATTATAGCTGCATTTAATTCTCTATTATACCGGATGTCTCAGGTTGTCTGTTGCACTTATAACTTGGTTATTTCAAATAGATCTTTCTTCAACTCTTCATATCTACAAGAATAAGCAAATTGGAATTTTTTTACTATCTTTCTGGGGCTTTTTTAACACTTCTCTACAAAGCACTGCAATGGTTTTTCGCTATTTAATACTCACTTTGTATATTTATTTAATCTAATTCTTTGAAAAATTTATGTTTTGGCTAAAATTTATCTGTCCTTGTCAGCATTCCAAATAGCATTCATTTATTTAAAAGAATATGATCTCTCTTTTTGTCAAAGTTTTGTTGCAAACATTAAACCAAAAATGAGTAATGCAAAACGAAAAAAAAAGATGTACACAAATATTTGGTACGTAAGCCTATAATTTTTTTGTTTTTTTTTTTGTACTTTTGATTATAGCATAAAAATTTATAGAAATTTAGTATTTTAATATTAAAAAACTTCTAAAAGCTTTACTTAAATTTGTTAGTAGCTAAAATTAACCGAAATTTGCTTTATCAACTGATAAATGCCTTATAAAGGATTGCTTCGTTGCAGCATTAAGTTTTTTGTTTTTAACGGTATTTTATATACTAGCCGTATTTCGCTTGATATAAGCGAGTTCTCCCACCCACCGGTTCCAATCAAGCACAACGCTCCGAGATACGCTGTACTGATGAGGGGCAAATACCCCGAAACCGGTGTACAGCTTCTCGACGTTGTTGTTCGATTGAAACACCTTTGCTCCTTGGTATTTTATGTCAATCAGGCTTATAAATTTAGTATTTTAATTTTAAATCATTTTGAATTAGTTATAGTGACAAAAGAGGATTTTTTTGCCTAATCAATTACTTCAAACTAAATTTATTTAGTAAAATTTTGTTGATGTCAACATAGAAGTAACCCGTTTTAAATTCAAAATTTTCCACATTTAATTTATGTTGGTATTGCAAAACTCACTACCAGCGGGGATGCCCGCGCATGACGGAGATGAATCAGATGGTAGCCGCCGGTAGTTCGGCACGTGGTACATAGTTCCATTCCATTCCAAGCCATACGCCACACTCCCACACTTTATGCAGTACCTACGTTGTTCTCATATTGCAAATTTGCATAGACCATTTTGTTGGGATTTTGACGAAATAATCACGTGAAAATACTGAGAAACCATTAAGAAGATCTTTGATGTTAGAGAACCATGTGGCGAGACAAAACATTTCGGTAAAGAATGAATTTCCATGTGTTTTTAAACTGTTGTACAGGAAATCTGAACCTCTTTTATAATTATTAAATGTTGTTTAAAATTGTCATTTAGTTTCTTGTTGGATCTTCTTGGTATGTAGAACGAAACGTAAAAAACACTCAATAGCACCAAACAATTTCACTTTGCACGACGCTCGTTTTTATTACTTTAATTTCCCATCTGAGGATGACAACTTTGTTGTCGAAACGTGCGTCGTGCAAAGTGAAATTGTTTGGTGCAATTGGGTGTTTTTTACGTTTTGTTGTGATTTAGTTATAATTGCTTGAAATGTAAGTTTTTTGGAGTGGGGGCAAATATGACTAGACTTGTTTTATTCAAATGATAGTTTGAATTACATCAAAATTTTGGATTGTGTTGTATTTACTTTATAGATTAAATTTTTAACTAAACTATTTGATAAAATTAATATTTTAACTTCATTTTTGTTTTTGAGTCAATATTCAAATTATTAATCGTTTCAAAAGTGGATATTCGTTGTAGTGATCGATGCTACTAATGGAGACGAACCATAACACTCCATCAAATAGTGACTAATCACTATTATGTTTAATAGTGAATATTTGGGGGGATGAGAGTCGATTAAGTGGTAGGCCATTAGAACAGTTTTTCATGTCCACTACGCCTTTGCTTAAGTGTTCTCAGACTTAAATTTTTAGAGGTGTTGTTTAGAAAGAGAGTGGGTTGGAATGATGCTGGTGATTAGTTTCATATGCGATCCAAACGGACCTGATAAGAATCTTTTAGGACTCGACCGACAGGGAGAGGGAATAGATAACATTGTGGCTCTTTTCATAACTAATTCTCGTGCCAAACAATCTCTACCAATTGTTTTGCTATCATTTTAAGTGGTTTGGTTGAACCGGTAATTTCAACCACTTTTGTTTACAACTGTCACATCTTTGTAATTATTTCTTTAACTTTTACGGAATTCAGTGACCTCACTTGACATATTTTTCTTACATTCAAATGTAAACTGTTTCAAAATTGTTGTAAATGTTTTTGTTTAATATTTATGTAACTTTTATTTGAAAACATAATTGAGGTTTGTTTGTGGACATGGTTTAGAAAGGTTTTATCCAGTTCTTTTTGCAGTAAAAATTTAATTGTTTATGAAATGCTATAAGAGAATGTTACATGTATTTTATTGTTTAGTTATGTGTGTTTGTTTGTTGTTTTTTTATGATGTGCATTTTATTTTGTTGTGATTATTGACCACTGATTTACTTTTTATTTTGCTTTTTTCACATTTCTGAAATAATTTGCTGCAGGAAACAAACAAATAATGTTTTCTTCTTAGTATTTACTAAAAGATTTAATAGACTTTCAAGGATTTGTACTAGACTTTCTTTTTTTTTGCCTTTGTAGGTACAAGGTGTTTTAGAATTATTTGGTACAAATTTTACTATAGTTGCTCTAAACAAGTACAAGATGAAAGCCCAAAAAAATTGCTTTGTGGCGTTTTTGCAAAAAATTACTGCTAACATTGACGATTTCAAGTTACTTTCGAAGTGGTAGAAAGGTTGAAGGCGAGTGGGTCTATTCGATAGAGCACAGAATAAGGTCACTGAAGAAGAGTCAGTGATTTTGATCACGGGATGTTAACACTTTGAAATCGGCAAATATTGCACTGAAAATGTTTCTCCATACGAGTTAATGAATAATTATTTACAAAAAGCTTTATGGGCTAATTTCAAGTTGAGATAATACCGGTATTATCTTTGTTTCCATGGAAAAATAAACAAATTCGGGGCTGTGATTTGCTGTTGTCATGGAAAAGTATTAAAATTTGCGATACTACCGGTATTATCTCAACTTGAAATCAGCCCATTAGAGATTATTATTAGATTACTACCAATTAAGTCAATATAATTTCCGACATAATGAAACAATTCTGACATTTCTGACAACTATCACTGACAGTACGGCAGCCTAATTTAATTAAGAAATACTTTTGGTATTTACAAATCAAAATGTTTTTGTTTTGTCATGGCACTCTTGACAACTTTTTTGAAGGATACTTGTTATTTCAAAGTAAATACGTATTTTGAAACGCTTGATTTAGTGTACTTTTGGTTAAGTCTGTATGTAAAACCCTAGTCATTTTGTCCTACACCTTATTAAATTTTTTTAGTAATAATACCGTAATAATAAATGACACGGCTGCTCTGCAAATAACAGACTTGGCTCGACTATCACTTCGGTTTACAAACTTTAGCCGGGTCTGTTATTTGCTCTATAATTATTGTTATTGTCACTGATGGAATTTATACCTACCTTTAAGATTCTCAAATGATACACGTTTCGACGTTTCCAGGTTCCAATTTTGCTAGTAGTAGAGCTTATCTTTCCGTCTTCTTTTTTTACTACTTTGTAAGTTCCAATTTATAGAAATATCCAATAAAATTTTTAAATGTTTGTGTTTAATTTTACAAGTTTTAAAAAGTTTTCTTTTTGAAACAGTTTGTTTCAGTAACTGCCAATCAGCCATACTAGAAGAAAAGTTCAATAAAGAAAATATCGAATCTAAAAAGCGCGATTTGCTGTCGACGTATTAAATTTATATTTAATATCAAATGTAGCGATAACAGAATATTTTGGGGTGAGCAATATAAGAAAAATGATTAGAATGAAATTAGCCTCTTTAGTCATGAATATGGAGCAATCAGCGTTATGCAATTTGGCCCTGTAGCATCATAAATTCAAATTGGCGTAAGTTAAGTCGGGGCTCATAATATATGTAATATGCCACAGGGCAGGTTCATCACGTGCTTTTCTCGAGAGGGGCATAATCAAATCTATTTTGAAGTGTTCCGGTCGGTTCACCTTACCTCGACAATATCTTGCAAACAAATATTTCTGTAGTCAATTTGATAGTTTTCGAAAAATTAATTAAGACGAGACGAAATTCAATCTATTTTCGTGATTGCATTCTCAATTCGCATTCTTAATTAGCTCAACTAATCTTAAGGTAACTAGCTGAGTACGAGGGTGCAATACAGTCGCAATTTACTCTGTTAGTACAGATTGCAATGTAATTTGGCATAGAAATGGGGGAGAGAAAACTCCATCTCGTAAATTGGCCCCACTCATTCAACTGCCGGTAGGCAAATAAGGAAGTTTAGGGGACGAGGAGAATTAAAAATGAAAATCACACTTATCGTAATAAAGTTATTTTATTGCATTTTTAACAGTTTTACTGCCAATCGCAGGATATGTACACTCAAGTATAGTACAACATTTAGAATCTAAATTCTTACATTCTTATAAATAATTCGGAATTACAGTATTAATAGGTACTTTAAGGTGTTTACATACATCAAATTAGGAATACAGTCTTTATACTTAACTACATTGGATGATACAAAAAATTCAATGAATGGAAATTCAACATAATTTTGTTTCACCTGTTTACTTCTAATAAGACAATAACAACAAGCTTTTCCAGATTCAATAAAATATCGTCTCTAAAACAGTCACTACAATACGAGTTTATAGAGCAAATCCTCTGGGAATGAATAGTCGCGTCAAATTACCATTTTTCTTCAAACTTTCTGCAAGTTAGTCTAATTATCTTTTTTTAAAAAAAAACGTTATACATAAGATCAAGATTAAAATTCTGACCACTGAACCTTTTCGCACTTTGTTATAAACGAAATTATCAAGTGTAAAATATCTGACAAAATTGCATTAACACGAGTATTCAAGGTCAGTAATTACGATTTTTATGTCAAAATTACGAAATTTAAACATGAACGACCATAAAAATAAATAGATAATAAGATTATTTGTAATTTTGTATTATAAATTATTTGTACGAAATTGTACAATTAGTTGTTGACGAGATCACTGATTACGACTTTGTAATAAATATAAAAAAAATCAAAATGGCAGACTTAATATAGCTGCCTGTAAACTAAAAAATGTAAAATTTTAAACAAAATAATTTAAAACTATACACTTCGGTGTTTTTCAGATCAGTGATAACGATTTGTTAAATATCAAAATGTCAAACCCAATATACTGACTATAACGACAAAAATAACTTGAAACTATACAATTTTATGTTTTTGAGATTAGCGATAACGTTGTGTTTAGGTTTACATATAAACGTTTTACAAGAGTTAGAAACATCTCGTACAGGAAATATAATTACCACAAAACTCACCAATTTTTGCTAGTTAGCACAAATCTTTATAAAATGGTACCTAACGTCAATTTGCATACTGACTACAACGCTGGATATAAGTCCTCTACCTGTTACCATAATGCGCTAGGAATAGTTACACTGATAAAAATAATAAACTGCGCCGATTTAATAAGTGACTTTATACACGAAAATCGCACCGGGAAAAAAATTTTACCTTCCAAAGGTATGACAAATTCCGGCGCGGCATATTCGGTCATTAAGGGTTTAAGTTTTTAGCTAGTAAGATAGTTATTCGCTAGTCAACGTTTTTAAACTTTTGGTAATACGTTGCAAATACAGTTTTTAAATAAGTAAATATAAAATTTCACCAAAATTCTTGATTAAATAAATTTCAAAAACAAGACAGTAGTTATTAAATGGCTGAAAAGTAAGCACTGATTTGATTTTTGGCAGAGGTGTTCACATAACGTAACTTTTTAACTCTATATAACGTGTTCCTGAAATAGTTTACAAGCAGTGCATAGTCATAATTTACGCTATATTTTAGAACACAAAAAATTTAAATTTTTTTTATTTATTTTGGCTCAGAAAATTGACCCAAAGTTCGTCTTTTACAAAATGCATATTGTTTATTAGAGAAGTTTATAACAATATACAAGGTTCTTTAGGTTTAACAATGAATTTTGATACTTGTCTAAACTGATTCTGATATTGTAGATGACATTTTCCTCAATTGTGTTAGAATTTATAATAAATTTGCCATTTTGAATTTTATAATGTTAACATAAAAATCGTAGTTAGTAACATTAAATACTTCTGAATACTCATTTGACCGTAGTCAAATATTTCCAAAAATATTATATAGGTACTTAAAAAAAAATTTAACACTTTAACACTGTTATTTCCGTTAATAAAAAATTTAAAAAAGTTCAGCAACCAAATTTTATGACACTTCAGACCTTATAGTCGAGGAATAAAATCGAAATTTTACACTTTTAATCCAACTGAAACGAAAACTAAAAGATGATTTTTACGTAAAATAACCTGGCCGATTCGAATTTTAAGTTTACGATTAGATTCGAAATTGAAAAAATGCTCTCTTAACTTAATTTGTTAAGACCTTAAAGCGCGATAATTTTTGAGGACTGTCACTCTAGGTAAAGAAATTACTCTATTATTAAAATTTTAAAAATGGGGTTAATAATTATTTCCCATTACTTTTGTTTTCATAAATGTTAAATTTATGTATTTAAATTATTTTTATTTAAATTAAATACTATTGAAATGTTTATTCAAAATTGCTTAAAGCCTTAAAGTCTATGCATTTTTAGGGATCGGAGGCGAGAACTGTAAGTTGTGCATACTTTTTTACTTCACCATTTTTATTTTTATTTTTTTTTTTTTGGTTTAAGGATATTTGATGTTCATTTAAAAACCTCTTTTTGATTTTGTTCTTTATATTGTCTTAAAGTTACCGGTTTTGGCACATATTGTAAATTGTCCTTGTAATAATAATAAAACCTTTTTATATATTTATTTAACAAAGATTAATTGCCCACTCTTTCAACACTTTTATGTTAATTTATTATTTTGGGACAGCCGGTATATCTTAAATCACTAATACAAAAAGCCAACTATTTATTAAAAAGTATCAAAAGAGTATTAATTATTTTTTAATTTTTTCTCTTGCGCAGTAGATAAGATTAAACATTTTAGTTCATTTAAGGGTGCTAATTATCGTATTTACACTTTTTATAAAGCGCATATACGCGTTAAACCATCTATCTGTTTTCAAAAGACATTGTTCTACCATTTTCTCTATAAAAGTGCAGATATTATTGTCTTAGTGTGCATGCAGTCTGTTTTATTGTTATTTTTCCACAACTAAACAAAAACATAAATTTGTGCTTGAGATCCCCAACCGCTAGAGTCTCTAGACAAGTGCCTCATGTGCCTTATAAGTAATTCGGTATTGTTTTTTACCTATTTTTTGTAAAAATTTTAAAAATAAAGTTTTGTCTTTTTCAAAATATATGCATGTTATCTCAGTTCAACAGTATTTTTTAAACAGTTAAAATAAAATTATTAAATTTTGTAAAAAATAACGAAATTAGATTATCAAAATTTCAAAACTTTGGATCTAACGAACTCAAAATTTGTATCCGCCAGGTCATTTTAAATAAGAATCATCTTCGAGTTTTTGTCAATGTCTCAGTTAGGTTAAAAATGTAAAATTTCGTTCTCATTTCTGGAGTATTACGTAAAAAATCCAAAGAAGTAGAAATTAAAACTTGCAAATTTGCATTTTTAGCATTTAATTTGACGCGACTCGAATGATTTAGTAAAAGCGCAAATTGTGTCCTACTTATAAAAAATATACTTCAATAAAAAATTCGTATTAGCTAACAATTTGATCTGTTGCTTGAATAAAAAAATATTTCGCAAAGTTCTGTAAGTAAAAGCATCAACATTTATTTGAAAAATTCGCACCACGTTTTCCGGATTTGACTCTGTCAGAATTTGATTACATCTCGGTATTTTCCGTTCGATACATTTTGATATGAATTTTACAACAAAGTCTCACAATCTGCAACGATGCACTGTATTTTTACGAGGCTCCGTAACAAATTACGTGTCACCTGAGTATAAGTACCACTGTCAACACTAGTGTGATACGAAAATGAAATATAAGTGTATTTCCAGCAGCACTCGAGTGAGTCTCCAATTCCAGAGGGGCCGGAGCGACGCTTGGAAATAGCCAATTCTCTGATGGGTCCTCTTCGACATTGGCTCTTACACCTCCTGAAAAATGCGATTAATTACAATCGAAAAATAATTCGGTAAAGTCGAGACGACGGACGTTTTATTAGACATTCAGGACGACATAAACAACTTTGAATTTTTGATTAAATTTGCATTCTTTCAAACTCTTTTTAATTCAACTCGTGTTATCTCTATAAAAACCAAAAGATCTATTTATTGAAATAATATATTTCTAGGTATACGCTTTTTCGAGCAGCTTCCTCTTTATTGCCCAAGTTTATTTAAGTCTTCCGAAAATGTTTTTCTAGAAGCGCTATTGTTGGCTTTATGGCTAATATTTCACACTTTACAATCGCGCTTTGCTAACGTATTAAACTTAAAATTGCTCGATCATATAGTCATTTCTGCAAAAAACACAATTGCTGTATTTTCATTGTCGCTAAAATTAAACATAAATAATTCTAGGTCGTTGCAGCGGAAAATACGAGATGTTCGCTTGACTGACGAGTAATAATTGCTTATTAAGACTCCTGACTAAGCTTCAATTCAGCTTAGTTTGGACAAGGAAGCGAACGAAAACGACTTCAATTAAAATTATTGTTGCTCTAGACCCGTTTCATAACAATGAACAATAAGTAGTTTCTTCAGAAAAAACACAAAAAACAAGCAAAGTATATTTGTAGATCCAAAACTTTATTAGAGCAGCATTTAGTTGGGGAAAGTAAGTTAATTGATGCAATAGACAGACAAGTAAAACAGCCGAGAAAAAAAGCGATAGTAAATATTAAGTTGGAGTTACAGTTCTGAAATAGTATATTAAAAACGCGTTTCGAAAAGTCAACTTTACAAACAAGTAATTAAAATTTATGCTATTTTTACTATTTTGCGCGTTTTTCGTACTTTTCAAGTACAAAAGTTAATTTATCAATCTTTAAGAACTATTGCGTTAATACGAGATAGTTAGTAATAAATGTCATAATAATGTTAAATATTTTTTGAAGTATTTTCAAATTTGTTCAAAATTCTGTGTAAGTAACTCACAAACAATTTTTTTTGTAACCTACCGTAACGGTTATTGCTTGAGTAGTCCAACTGGCATTAACACAATTAGAAAATTTTCTAAGAACATTGCAACATTTCTGAAATCATCAAATCGCGAAATTTATATGAGTCCACTCATCATTATTTTAGACCAAGTAGAGCTACATGCACATCTAGCACATAATTTGTAAATCATCAAACGCTGTAGGGGTTGCAAGGGGTGGCTAAAAGCTGTTTTAAAGCATCGTCCTTCAAAAAAAGTTACCTTATTGTTTAAGTGGCTTACCCCACTCTTCAAGTGTTCCATAGGTTAATTGCGACACACACAAAAACATCTCAATGAGGAAGGTTTTCATGTGCAACAAAATTTTGTCCAAATAAAGTTAAAGCCTAACCTATTGGAGCTCATATTTATGACGTTTATGACACTAATTGGCTAAATACGACACCTAAATCGGTATCGTATAAGACTTTGTTACAGACGCAAAATAGAAAAAGAAAATTTTGGTCGTCAATTTGATTTTTGACACTAAAATTTGGTTTTTGGGCTATCAGTTACTTCTGTTGTAATTTATCCCAAAATTTATCTTACCGTTGAAAATTTCTTAAAACTATCTACTAAGTCATTTTTTTTTTTTGAAATTTTGGCGACAAAGATTTTTTTCTCGCGACTGTACCTGCATTAAAACAGGGTTAGTTAATAATTATTTTTGTAAATTAACTGGACTTTTAACAATATTTGATTTAAAAATAATAAATTCAAAATCGTAAAACATTTTCTGCTACGAGCTACGAGTATATAAAACTTACATTTTTTTGCACTGATTAGATCTAATATTTGGCAATATTGTGGCATGTTTGGTCATCGTTTATAAAAATTTTAGTTAAATACTTAACGTAATTATTTTTAATAGATGACAGAAATTTTAAATTGACAAACAAATGGCAAACAGTTGGCAAACTAAAAAATAATACTTTATTAAAGTAAAATAATTATAAAACAGTTACTTTTATCCAATGATGATAAAAAAACATATTTTTCTAGTAAATACACTTTAGAAAACAAAATTTTAGCTTGCGAGACTGCTTATGGTAATGACGATATTTTTGAAAAGATGAAAAAACACAAAAACAAAATGAGAATTTTGATTTTTTTGAAACTAGGTACTGTGGAGCTACAACAAAGCCAGAACAAAGAAAGAAAGCCGAAAAAAAAGTTGTTTACCTAACATCAAACTACAGATGAATCTCTCACATCTAACGCAACGACACCTAAAGTAAAAAGACAAATAAAAAATTTGCACCGAAGTAAAAAACAATTTGACGCAATAAAACAAAAAATATAAATCCATTTTATAAAAAATGCACAATAAATATAAATTACAAAACATTGTTTTTTTTACATTGCGTCTGTAACAGATGCCGATTTGGGTGTCGTATTACCTAATTCAGCACCCAAATCGCGTGCGTAAAGTACTAGTGCAATTTTATTCGAATAAATTTTGTTGCACTTGATGACCAGTATTCCTCACCAAGATGTTTTTGTGTGTGTGTCGCAATTAACCTATAAAACATTCAAAAATGGGGTGGACAAGCGGCGGTTACAATGAAGTAACTTCAACTTTTTTTTGAAGTTAGAACAGCTTTGAGTCATTATTTTGACGATTTACAACTCCCATAACGTTTGATAATTTATAAATTATTTATAGATGAGTATAGTATAGCACTGCTTGATATGAAATGGCGATGAGAGGAATCGCTGAGAATCGCAATTAATCTGATAAGTTAGAAATAATGTTACAATGTTTTTGAAGAGTTTCTTTACTGTGTATAATAACCGATACAGTAGGTAAAAAAGAACCATTTGTAAGTTACTATCTCGTATTAACGCAAAAGTCCCTAAAGATTAAATAATTAACTTATTTACTTAAAAATCACGTAAAACGCGTAAAGTGGAAAAAATAGCGTAAAGAACTCGTTTCTCAAGTCATTACATAAAGTTGACTTTTCAAAACGCGTACTTTAATATACTATTTTAAAATTAATAACTTTTCCCAATACTAAAAAAAAAGAATTTTCTAAATTAGTGATTGAAAACACAAAAGTACATTTTAGCAAACTCGTATTTAATAATTATTAAAGAAAATATAAATCAAATTTTCAATAAAAATTGACTGACAAGACTGCCGATAGTTTAAAAGTAACACTATATTGAACTTGATTCAGTTTAAATCTAGAATTGAAAAATGTTTTTGCACGGGCTACCAGACGATGACAAAGAATTTGTAGTGTTAACAGAGAAAAAACGGAATTTATATCTTTTAGACTTTCTGGTGTAACTAAATCAAAAACTCAATGTCTACTTAGGTTCAAAGATGGAGAAACCCTAAATACAACAAGCGTAGTCGAGTCAATATTCATCTGTGTGTAGTCAAGGAACGCGACTGTTTTATTAAATTTTACAAATATATGTTTATTGTTTCTTTCTTGTGATTTTTATATAAACTGTATTTATACATATTTGCAATAATTGAAATTATTCTTTAATTATTTATTAATACCTATATTTGTAGACAAATACGAGTATGTAAAGCAGAACCAAACTAGCTGAAAGCGACAAGAGCTTGAAATTAGACTGAATGTGTTCCACATTTTATTAATTACATCTGATTAGATTCTACAGAGATTTCAGCACATAATAATAAATGTTGTTAAAATTTTAGTCAAAATACGTTAGATAACTTTTTAAACTTAGTTGCTTACATAATACAAAATAGCCTGTACTGTAGGATTGCGATAAGGTAGACTAAATTTAAGAAAAAGTTTTGTCTTAGCAAAATTGTCTTTTTTTAAAATATCGTGACCTTGCAAACTACACCAATTTTTTTGATTTTTTTAACAACATGGTATGTAGTACTTTAGCACCTAGGTCTCTAAACGACTCGCTAGTGCTAAAGTATTCCAATAATTATATTTAACCCATAAAATTAAGCAACGCAGGTAGCGGTTATCACTTTTATAGATAACTCATCTACAGTAGTGCACATACTAACTGCAGCTATTTGGTCCTTCGGAGAAGATGCTAAGCCGTCGGTCTCGGCCACCAGTAGTCGTTAAGTCATGTCAGAGGCTATAGGTGCCACCTGAAAACTTCTGGTACTTGGGTGAAGCATTACTCTCTTAAGATTATTTATTTATTCTGATGAGAATAGAAAACACGACAGTTAAAAGGCCTATTTGTAAACAGCCCGCAAAAGAACTAATACACAGAAATAAAACATTTAAGTATAGACAATTGTTTTGTTATTTGCGACGAAAATATTTATTCATAAACAGCGTAGTTAGAAAAATTTACACCAAAGGTCGCTTTGGAACATTAAAAACATAAAAAAATAGCAGCATTATGTAACAGATAACACAAATAATATAACAGAAAGGAAAACTTGAGGTTAAATCAACGATTTTCCGTCAGGCGGAGTCGATATTTTTGCCCATCGTTGACGGCAGAAAAGTCGCTCCATAAAAAAAATACGATCAAGTGGTAAAGTCAGATTAAATCAAAGCATGTCATTATTTAAAGCTAAGTAAAATTGAGTTGATTGCGGTAAACATCTTATGACACTTAAAAGAGCTTTGCTTTTTCAGAACATAATAATAAGCTTTATTATAATTTTAAAACCAAACTTTACATCTCATTTAAGCAAATACAAACATGTTAGCCATTAAACTTATAATTGGATTACATTTCCTCCAGGAAATCTGAATTTCCGTGATTAGTTGGTCTAATACCTATGCTATAAGTGACTAAATTGCTATATCGTTTTTTTTAATTAGATAAGTTTTGGATCTACAAAAAGGTAAGACTTTCGTTAATTGATTCACAAACCGAGAACTTAAATTTCTGTAATGGAATGGGTATTTACACGTATTTGTACAGAAATGAAAAGTCAACAGAGTGGAGAAAAGAGATAATGCTGCTATCACTCAAAATTAATAACAGAAAGATGTGCTGTCTTTCCTCTCCAATTATTGTTTTTTCTCAGTTAAATTAGAATAAACGGATCAATACGGCAAAATAAAAGTAATGCAGTATTATCATGTTGCTTTAGATTAAAAAGAGTTTTTGTTTGTTGAAACCTTAAAAGTAAAAATGAATTCAGTTTTTTAGTATTTAGTGCTTTTCAATTAAATTTTTTTGAGCCTAATAAATTTAATTAAGCACAGGTTTTAGGATTGAGATATGCGGGTTTGTTTAGTCCCAACTTTGTCGAAAACTGTTAACAGCTATGACCAACACAAAACGTAATCGGAGCCGAAAACAATAATGTTCGGGACAAACTTTCTACCGTTACAATTTACGTCCAGGTTATTATACTTTGGGGAAAAAATGCTTGGAGGGTAAATCTGACTCACCGAATGTGTTATCGGATTGCAGAGTCGTGGTGCTGCGAACGTTGCTTGTTATTTCTGAAATCAAAAAAATACGTTTAATCCTAAATTTAATCAAAAGAAATTTTTAGAAGTGTTAATATAGCGGCATTGACTTCCTTTCAGTGGTTTTTTTAAAACCTGATACGTCTGCCCTTTATATCATTGTTTGAGGGCTTTCGGACCCGATTTTCCGCTCGAAATGATAAAGAAAGCGTTCAGTGATTCTTAATGTTCCCAGAGTTACTTCTTTTAAAAGCACCGAAAAGTTCAAGGTTTGTAATTGTTTGTAATGCTCGAAAAAAGTTCACGTTATATTGTATTAGAAATAACCCAGAAAGTCCACTGACCTGTAAAAAGCACGTTCATTTAAGAAAATAAATGAATAAATGCATGCCATGTTACAAGCAACGATTATTACAAAGTTTATAGCGAGTCTATAAAATGCTTTGTAGCTTTGTAACTAAACATTGGTCGATATGTTTATTTTCTTGTTTCTCATTTTACATAGCTTTGTTGTCAAATACGCATGTCGGATGCAGACAAATTCTTAAAAAATAAATATTTTGTATTTATATAAAGAATTGAAGGGAGTTTACAAAATGCGACAAAGTCAGGTACCGTAGCTCTCCGAACAAAATATTATTTTTAATTTGTACATCATACAAAAAAAACTTTTTTATATAAACCATTTGCTTTTTGGTAATATTTGTGAGAATATTAACTTTCCAAACAAAAAAAAATTAAAACATTATATATTCAATAGGAAAAATAAGAATCTTAACGTTAAGTCAAATAGATAAAAGAGAAATAAAATTTGTTTATTTTCAAATAAAAATTATTCCGCCACAGATTAATTTAGTTTGCAAAAAAAACTTTTTCAAAAGATGCATCACTTGACGCAACGTTGTCTGCCTAAATACAGCCTGATTCAGATAAGATAATGAGCCTGATGATCTGGCGATGCAGCCCAAAAAACAAATTTCATTTACGTCTTTGATCTAATTTAAATTAATTAAGGTTTTCAAATTGAATCCAAGTTATCATGTGCTTATGTTACCTTGACATTAGCGCAGAAAACGGTCATTTGTGCTAGAGAGAGAAAATAAAGAACACATTTTGATGTACCTAAATTACAATACAAAATGTATAAAAAAATAAAGGGAAACAGATCTATTCTAAATCATAATTTGCAAAAATAAACAGGTATGCGACACCATTTTTAACTAATGTCAAAACACTGTCAAAGTAACATAAGATAAATTAATTGCAAATGTAAATCGTAATTAAAAGTAGATCAAGACGTAAATGAAATTTTTTTGTGGTTGCATCGCCAAAACATCGGGCTCATTATTTTATCTCAATCAGACTGTATAACTACCCTACCTTTTTCTGTTTCGTTTTGTTAAGTTCATTAACATTGCTTTAAAAAGTATTTCTCAATACTTTACTACTGCTATGCCAAATTGTGATATCTCTAATATGCTCGACCTTATAACGGTGTCCTCACCGCTTCTTTTTAGTACCCAAATTATCTTCATTTCAAAGCTGCCCAAAGGTAGATCATGTTTTTATGTTGTTCGAAGAAAACAGAGATTCAAACTCGGCTCTAGAAATGTCAGAAACTCGTGCTCTACATCATGTTTTTAATCATAACAAGATCAGATTTTTATTGTCGTGACAATCTCAGACTGAAAATTTAATTGCACCATGATATGAAAATCATTGATATTGACATTGATATTGACATTGATATTGATATGAAAATCAAGCTGTTTTTTCTTTTAATAATTTGATTCAAAGATATTAGCCGCTGACCAAACAAAAAGATTTAAAAAAAATATGAAAGAAAATAAAAACAAATTAGCAGAAAAAGTATTCAAATACTTTCAAAATAAGTATCACTTGATCCATTTTCTTATCCAAACTCTAGGGTTAGAAAACCTTGTGCTCAAGAGGATTATATGATTAGCAAAACTTTACTACAACAACATGTTTTACTGACAATAAAAACCGACTTGTCTTGTTGTATTTTTTTAATTGAAATCGTTACCGAGAAAATTTAAGTAGACTGGTTTCAAAAATCGCCCTCTATATAATGACGATTTTTTGATAACTTCTTTTTATGTAAACTGAACATATTTTACGCCTCTTTTTAATTATCATCTTTGAAATCAGAGTTATCTGGCATATTTAAAAACATCTGAAAATGTTTGTAGATACGTCATTTTTTTAACAATTTCCAAATTATTTGTACAACATGGACAACGTTCCAACTAAAAAAGTAATTTGATACACAATCACAAAGTTTTTTGCATTCTGGAATGACTTTTTCACTCTCAGATCACTTTAAATTAAAATTTTCATGCGAGAATGCAGAAATCTTGAAAGTATTTTATTATAACTGTATTTTTGTTTGCAGAACAAGGACAAGAGCGAAAGAAATTTTCCTGATTTACCGGTACAGACAAAATCTTGTGTAATTATGTCAAAATCGCCTAGTGTTATCAAAGTGCCGGAGGTCACGCCTAGCACGCCCGCCTTTTATAAGAAGCAAACAAAATTTTAATTAAATAGCAAGAAATTTTTCGGAATTGTCAAAAATGTCAAATTTTTGTAATTTTTTTGTTTAATAAAACCTTAGGACATTTTAACACTGTATTTTCTTCTAAAAAGTAACGAGTTAAGTTGCATAAGCAATAAAAATATGTTAAGGTCCTGCAGACTTCTTCCACTCAAATTTTTTTAAGGTTTTTAACAACCTGTAATAGACAATCAAACCGTTTTACTTCTCAAAGTCGTGCCTCAGTCCCCACGTAAATATATTGAATCTCATAAGATATGCAACTCCTAGAAAAAATCTTTTTGTTGCATCTTCTTGGTGTATTGAATGAGATGTAGAAAAAGTTCATGGATTTTAACAAAACTTGGTACAACCGTTTGTTTTGTTAATATTTATTATTATTGTAAGGTATTTTTCATTCTTCTTCTAATGTAGTTAACTCATTTTTAGTTTCTGTTAATTTTTCAATATCTTTTTTTAGACAAATCTAATTTTAGTTTTTCTGATTTTGTTTCATCTTGTATTAATTTTCTTCAAGACTATTTTTAGTTTCTGTCAAGTTAGCAAAATTTCAAATTGTTATTTATTAGAGTCACCACGTTTTTGCGATTATATCTCAGTTTGATGTTGCAAATTTTGATTGTGTCTAGGATTGCCAACCGACCTTTATTTTAAAGGATAGTCCTTTAATTTTATAAACAGTCCTTTAGTCTTTAAGGTGTACTTAAAAAACACAATTTGTTCTTTTATCTAGTATTTTAACCAAATAGAAACGAGTAAGGCTTGGATAATATAATAATAATACTTAATTGTGATTAGTTGATTTTGAAAATTAATTAATAATTTAGACATCTTTTTAAGTCACCAAAATAAAATTTTAAGTACGTGTAAACAAGCAAAAATTCCTTTCAGACTTGTTATAAGACCTACGTAAATATATTATTTAATTAGTATTATATATTAGTTGTTCTTCATAAATTATATAGTCCTTTGAGCCAAATATAGAGAAATGTCTGAGTATAGATAGGACAATTTACAACAGTCCTGTTCGTGGTTCTCATAAATTTACAAGTGTTTTAAGAAGTTTTACAAATTTTTAACTTGTTTAGACTTTTATTTTTGTTAGTTTGCTGCCAACGTTTTAGGGTTCATTGGTCCTTACAAGCCCTGAAACATTGACAACAAACTAACAAAGACAAATATAAAAATAAAAACAACATAAGAAAATGTAGTATTTAATAACCAAATAAACGAAATTACTAAAAGTAAAATAGAAACATTTGAAGCACTTTCTATTTTTCTTGACATAAAAATTGTATTAAAAAATCAATGGTTTATCAAGCAAGATATTGAAAGAAGTCTGAGTATAGAAAAGACAATTTACAATTATTCTCCTTTCCGCCTCTCAAAAATGTATATTTAAAGATTTTTAATAAAAATTAAGAGCCAAGCCTAAGATAACATTTTTTATTTGTTTATATTAAATATCGTAAAAACATTTGTTTTTGCAATAATTATTGCCTTCGGCTCCCAGATTGTATTGCATTGAAAAGCCGGATATAAGATAAGTCTAAAAAAGAGTTCTAAAGACAATAGTAAGATAGTAAAAATTCAAACTCAATCCCCCTTCGCTTTCCTTCCATCTTTAAAAACAATCCTAGATACGCCTTTGACAACGTTCTTTATTTTGATATCGAAAAGTTTGCAACCATAATTGTGTCCCTAATAAAAATTTAAGTTAGTTTCTCATGGTTTTAAACGTATTCTCTCCTTTTATATTTTTTGTTCCATTTTATTTCTTAAGTTATTTAAGTAAAAGTTTAAGACTTTAAAAGTTTTGTTTTTTAACGATTTATGAATTTTTAACAGACGCATAATTTTTTGTATTCTTGTTTAAGTACTTACTTAAATGCTATTTGAAAGCTTTGAAAGTTGTTTTTCAAGAGCTGCGTTATGATTTGATAATTATTTATTCCTCATCAATATATTTGTATCTTGACTGAATCTTCTAATTTCTCCAATCAATTGCTTAACGTAGGTCTTTTAATTTGTGTAAACTGTAAACTCTGGCGTTAAAGTCTCTTTTGTAGATATAACGTGCTTTTGGCAACTTTGGGATCCGGTAAAAGAAAGACGAATAACAACCTTTTTTTTTGCAAAGTTTTTGCAACGACCGATTGCTTGAAAAACACAGCGATAGTAAAAACGTTCTCATAACACTTTTGACAACTTTTTTAAATAAACACCTTTTATAATCAACGGAAAAAAATGTTATAAAATTATATTTTTTATGTTCAGCCGTTAAAACATCTCAATAGTCAATTACTTTCACAACCAAATTTTTATTGATTAGATAAGTATTTTAGTTCTAGTAAAATAATTATTTATATAGAGTAGGTACTTTAAAATATTGTCACAAACTGTTCTGGAAAATTCTGTAGAAGCTCGCGTCAGCGTGCTTGCAGAAATATGACATTAAGTCATTGTGTGGATTCCTGGTAGCTTTAGTCATCGGGTTCAATTGCACAAAAGTGCACTAGAAAGTGGCCTTACTGAAAGTGGCCTTACTATAAAGCAAAAATAGGTGATGATCGGACAGTTAAATTTAGAGTTGAGTCTAGTTCTGAAGTTCAACAGAGCGGCGATAATTAGAGTGTGTTGTTAAAAGTTATTGATAAGTTCTTCCAGTAAATAGTTTGTTGTTAAATATATTATTCGTTAAAAATTCAACTCTTTTAATTACAAGAGCCCAAATTTGAAAATCGTTGCAAGATCAACATTTAGCATAGGTCGTACAAGAATCTTTTTTTAAATTAAACAGTTTTGCCGCAAAATTTTTAAATTTAATTCAAATGAGTTATTCAAAAATTCTGTGTTATGCATAATTCCATTTATTACGGTTTGCGTTCCATTAGAAAATGGAAATGTTAATATGAACTCTACTTAAAATATGAAAATTTAAAAGGACAGCAAGTGTTTTCCTTGCATAATTAAAAAAGACTACTAATAGAGGGATTAGCGGGTATCTCGTTATATATTTACCTAAAATTAAATTTGTTTCTGTCGTCGTTGTTGACGGTACAGTTGTAGTTGTGGTGGTTGTGGTCGAAGTAGTCGTCACTTTGATTTCTGCAAAAAAATTACAAAATTATTTTTGCAATGCTCTGCTAAAAATTAAGCAACTACGCACTGAGCGAACAATCGCGACCATCAATTTTACAATCATCTTTCGTTTTTACCGCATTAGTGCCTGCAAAAAGCACAGGGATTTTTCTCGTTTAAAAGACGGTTTAAAATTAGATTATCGTATCAGAGCCCATGTTTATAAAAAAATAATGCACTTTACCACTTTCATTTAATAAAACAACAGAAATGCATTCACAATATTGCATTTAATGTTTAAGAAGCGTCATCTGTGAGTATTTGTGTAAGACATTAAAATGTCAAATTTTGACAGTAGATTTGAGTAGCTTGAAAAAATCTGACAGTTAGTTATCTACATTATCGACCTTAACGCGCTTGATTTTTTCGACAAATTAAAGATAAATTTTAAAATTATGGTTTTTCGGCCTTGTGGAGGATACGTGCAAAAAATTAAATACAAGACGTGTAGAAACAGTTTTGCTTTATTCGTGCGACATAATTTAGTCATATGTAAAATATATTTTCCCGCACTTATCGTGTAAATATCGCGCTTATCGCGTTATTTACATTAAATAAATTATTAGTTTTTACCATAAATTCTCACTGAAGCGTCACTTTTCCCCATCGTATTTGATGCCACACACGTATAAGTCCCGATATCCGACTTGTTGACATTATGTATGGTCAATACCATGATGACCTTATACCCTGACCTTTTCTCTTGTGTCGTGTACTTGAAGCTGTAACAATAATCCATGTAACTCAACAGGTGAAACCTAAGTATGTTGTCGAATCTTGTAAGAACGAAATAAGTTACCCGTTGAGTAGGACTTCATCTTGTTCCTTAACCCAGTAGTTGTTGGAGTTGGGAAAAGCTTCGACATCGCATTTGAGCTTTACATTAGAAAAGAGCGGAGCTCCAACCAAAGCTTTTTGAACTTGCACCTTTGGAGCAACTAAAAAACCGCTCGAGGTTTTAGAATCGATTTCGGATTGTGACTTTAGTTTTTAATGAAGTTATAAATTTTACTTACAGTTCACCGAGAGTGTCACCCTTTTACTGACAGCAGGTGGAACGTCGTTACTGGCGATGCATAAGTAAGACCCCATTTGCTTACGATCAATTCGAACCAACCGCAAAGAAGGGCCACTGAATGTGTCCACTGAAACAAAACAAAATTTCAAAAAATATTACAATAAATTCTCATTACATATTTAACGATATATGCAATATACATTTAAGAAATATTAAAATAAAAATATGTATTTATTAAATATTAAAAGCGATAGATTCTATTTATTTTTTATTTAGTAGATAACGACTTTTCATTAATAATAAATCTCGCAACATGCCACGACATTTTAATTTTACAATCATATGTAGTAAATTAAATAAGCGGTTTTCTGATTTAGGCAAGCAATTGATAATTACTGTGTTTTTAGTTCTATAGATGTTTTTAATCTAACTTTTACTTGCCAATTAAACAGTATTTTTAAAGTAGATATTATTTTTTCAGTATCATTTCTTGTTATAAAGTGTTATTTGTTTTTAAGAACATTAACTTCAAAATGTTTTAAACACCCACATTTGCCACAATTTTTTAAGCAGATTTTTGATGATGTATCACCGAATATAGTAATAAATAAACTACTTTCTAGACTGGAGTCCCGACAAGAATTGAATTAAAGTTTGTTCACTTATCAAAAAACCACCAACGTCGCAATTTCGCGTAAAATACATCTGGCAACATGGCACAACTTTTAAAATGACATAAAATAAAATCAACCTAAATTTGACAAGCATTTGGAGCTGCAATTTGTTCTTTTATTAAATTGTAACAGCATGTTACAGTTAGCTGTAGTTGTTGATCGAACAAATCTCTAACTGTTTGTAGCATTTTAACATTCTTATTTTAATAGGAAACCAAAATTTTCAACTCTTTTGAGCATGACAGGAAAGTGACAAAATAACCAAAAATTTTGACGATGTCAAATTCTAGTAAATTTAATTTTGACAAACCTAATTCAACAGGTGGTGGTTTTTTGATTAGTAAACAAATTATACACCACTTTGGTCGCACTAATTAGGTAAATGTGCTTGAGAGGGCGTAAAAAAATAAAATAAAAATATAACTAATTATTTTATATTTTATGTATAAAACATTTAAAAAAAAATATGAGGTATTAAAATATTAAGAATGACTAAATACCTTATTTACATCTTGTGTATATAACAAGTTTACTAAATATAGTAGATAACCTTAAAAATCTATATTACACCTAGATGTAATAAATTTTTAATAGTAAAAACAAGTAAAATATTAAAATTAAAATATCATCTAAATGTTCAAAACATTAAATTAAACTAAATTTTTTCTATAAAACTCGTTTAATAAATGGCGCAATAGATATTAAGACAACAAAAATTTTATAAAAATTTTGAAAATCTAGGTCGTAAATTAAATTCTAGCGACCATTAAGAGAAGAAAATTTAATAGATCAAGATTTTTAATTTATAAAAGCAGTGTCGTTTTTCATATTTTTTACGTTGATAGTTTAGAAAAAAGTTTATTAATGTATAATTAATTCTGAAAGATTGTTGTAAAAGAGGTCACAGTTCGCCAAAATAAAATTTTGTCAAAAAAATTGCTCATTTCAAACTTTTGCACTTTTCTTATCTATTTTATTTGCTTTTTTAAAAACTGTAAAACTTAAAATATTTTATCGACGGCTTTTTGTGAAAATCGCTGCTAAAAATTTTACTAACGAATGTATAAAAATTTTTATTTTAAAGCACAAAAAACTTTAAGAAAACAATATTTTATTAACAAACTGCAAATTACAAATGACTTGAGTTATAAAAACAAACAGAATCTAATAATTTTTTGCCATATGTTGGATGCTTTGATGATATCTTACACCTTATCCAAACAGTTTTAAAATCTGTATGTACAGATTCACAAAAAGCTCCGACGGAAATACGCACCACTTTATTAAAAACTTTCTAGCAGACAGAAGCTTCCAAGTAAAAATAAATAAGCAACTTTTAAATAAATATCACCTTGATAACGGCGTACCACAAGGATCAGTTCTAAGCGTTACCCTCTTTCTAATAGCTATCAACAATATCACATCCAACATAGAAGCCCCTGTCAAGTTCGCCATGTTTGCTGATGACCTCGTCATTTACCAACGTGGAGGAAACCCAGAAACAACGCACACACTGCTACAAAACGTCGTAGATAAACTTTCAGATTGGTCGAAAAAAATGACCCAAAAACTTCCCTGCAATTAACCTGAATCACACCACCCTAAGCAAAGTTAATGAAATAAAATTTCTAGGACTTACATGGGATAGATCATTAACTTGGCACAGCCATATCAATAACATAAAAAAGGAATGTACACAAAGACTAAACATAATCAAAACCCTAGCCTATCATTCCTGGGGCGCACAAAAAACTATATTAATGAAAATCTACAGAACTTTAATCAGGCCAGTTTTAGACTATGGATGTATTGTTTACCAATCCGCAAGCAAAACACTATTATCCTCACTAAATACAATCCACAACACAGCACTCCGCCTGGCGCTCGGTGCTCTTATTAGAACAACCCCTGTAGAAAGCCTCTACTGTGGGTCCAATAAATCACCCCTTACCTTTTGCCGAGACCTCTAGACATTATGTTACTCTGCCCGAGTAGCTTTCTGCCCCAATAACACAGTTTGTGCACAACTACGGTCTCAACCCTACCTAACGATTTTTTCAAGTAACCGCCGTATACCCACCCCTTTAAGTAGTAAAATAAAAAAACTTACCACAACCTATAATATTTTGCTTCCTCTACCCCAGCCAACTCCTGTTAAGAAAATCTCTCCATGGCTAATTGATACACCAAATACCAACTACACACTTGCCCAAACTCCAAAACATACTACACCATACCCACTTATCCAAAACCACTTTTCACAAATACTTGAGAACTTCGCTGGCGCTGAAATAATTTACACCGACGCTTCGAAAGGGAATAATGGAGTCGGTTTTGCAATTGTAACTCCCCATGAAACCATCAAAACCAAAATGCAAGCTGGAACAAGTATCTTCGCTGCCGAACTATATGCAATCCTGAGGACACTCGAGTCTACAAAAACACACAAATCAACAGAAATCATAATAGTAACAGACAACCGCGCAACCATCAAAGAAATCGAAAAGATGTTCCCAACAAATCCAATCAGCCAAACAATTAAAGCCACATTGGCCGAACACAAAATGCTACAAAACACAATCTCTCTCGTATAGGTCCCGTCTCACTGTGAAATTAAGGGTAATGAAATAGCCGATCAAGAAGCATCCACAGCCACGGAAACATATAATAAAAAAATCAATATAGAAACACTATTAGACGCAGTGACAAACGTCAGGAGAGCAATTGGAGCCATGTGGAACACCCAATGGCAGTCAAAATCAACTAAACTCTCAGAATGACAAAAAACACTCCATACTAAAAAACCTAAACTGACAACTAGAAAATACGAAGTCCTAATGAATAGACTATAAAAATAACCCACAAACATCTGTTAGAAAAGAATCCGGCCCCTCAATGTCCAACGTGCCAATGCAAGCTAAGTATCAAGCATATTCTCCTCGAGTACCCCAAATTCGTCAAAGCCCGTACAAAATTCCATATACCAGACAGCCTATTAGAAGGCCTAGACATAAAGAGCCCCCCAAGAGTGGAAAACATTGTAAGATTTTTGGAAGAAACCAAACTAATTAACTGTATATAATATTTGGCATCCATTGTATTATGTATACACCACTGTACTAACCGATGACAATAACCCAGTTGTTGAGACATCTTTTATTAAATAAATAAAATAAAAAGCTCCAAAAAATTTCTCAACCTTTTTTTATCACAAAACTTTTTTACATAAAAAAAAATTGCATGAGGCTTTGGTGTCATATTAAGGTCCAACTCCATAAAATCTTGACGAAACTGTTCTAAGCTGTTGTTGTAAGAGTCATCCAACACCAAACCGAAGCAACTTTCTACAAGCTTTTCCAAAGAGCCTAAACATTTCAAACAATTTACTGAACATATGAAACAAAAAACATCTGTTTTTTTTAAACAACATAAACTTCCACTAAATGTTTTTCCTTGCACTGCATTAACGCTCGCTGTTTCAGTCTACAGAGTATACTGTTAAAACAAACTTTTGTCCATTTTTAGCAGACTTTTGGAGAATCTTGACACAATTTCTTATAAAGCGCCTTTACTACACCAATCAACACTCTTGCCTAAAATCTCTAGCCAAAAATTTGTAACATAGAACATAGTTCTCTGCATGGAGAAATATTTAATGGAAATTCATGTCGTTGTCTTTTTAAAAAAAATTGATGGTCTTCGTTCCATATGTCCAGTAGATTGTTTAAAATTTATGAAATGTTTTGGCTTTCTGGAAAAGGTTGTAGAAAGTTGCTTCGGTTTGTTGTTGGAGGACTCTTATAATAGCTGCTTAGAACAGTTTTGTCAAGATTTTATATAGTTAGACATTAATGTAACACCAAAATTTCATACAATTTTTTTTCTTGTAAGGGGGTTTTGTGATAAGGAAAAAAAGGGTTCAGAAATTTATCGGAGCAAGTTTCTGGATCTGTACATGCAGATTTTAAATCTGTTTGAATAAGGTATAAGATATCAACAAACCATCCAACATATAGCGTAAAATTATTAAATGCTCTTTGTTTTTATACTTCAAGTCATTTGTAATTTGTAGTTCGTTAGTAAAATAATAATTTTTATTGTTTTTTGTGCTTTAAAATAAAAAAAAATATACATTCGTTAGTTAAATTTTTAACAGCGATTTACACAAAAAGTCGTCGATAAAATATTTTAAGTTTTACAGTTTTTAAAAGAACAAATAAAATAAATAATAAAAAGGCAAAACTTTAAAATGGGCAATTTTTCTGACAAAAAGTTCATTTTGACGAATCGTCACAATCGTTTTCAACACAATGCACATGCGTACAATTGTCAAATAAATAAAAAATAAAAATTCCAAGAGTAATTACAAGACACAGCAAAGGTAGAGCAAAGTGAAATTATAAAATTAATTTAAAATTAATTCTAAAATTATTTAGAAAATATGCAACCAAATATACTTTATTTCTCCAGTAACGGAGGCTTATTCACGATGATAACGAAAAATTTATGCAACCAATCTTACATTTTCGAATGAGATAAAATTTAATTTAAATAATGTTCCAGCGATCATAGTTACTGTATATCATTTTGTGTTAATTTAATTGCTTTTGAGCAAATTTAGTGAAAATGTTCTCTAATAACAATAAGACTGACATGATCCTGATAAATGAGGAGTGTAGAAAAAACGCTTCAGCTGCATTAAAACTTTATGCAGAACGATATCCCCATCGGGTGGTTCCAACATACAAGATTTTCCAAAGACTTAAAGCAGAATTACGTCAAAGTTGGCCTCCTTAAGTAATTCAGGCGATTACAGAAAAATCACATATTGGGCAAAAGGCTGTGGCACAAAATTTAGAAATTAGCAAATGTTCTGTTTGTAGAATAATACGCGTTAATAAATACCATTTCTACCATCTTACACTGGTACAAGAACTAAAGCAACGGATTAATATTAATTCAATTTGACAAGTTATCTAAAAATTAACAGAAATTGAAAATCTTTGGGTAACTTTGATTCAATATTTCTACTGAAATAAAAATTTTATTAAAAAAATTGCTTAATATATAAATTTGGTTGCATATGAATTTGTCATAATTCGCGAATAGCCTTGCATATCTTGATTTCTTTTGTGCTTTTGACAAGGTACCTAAAGAAGAGCTGTTGCTGAAACCAAAACATTTTGGCGTAAGAACTTCTCTGCTATAATGGACAATATTTCCGTTCTTGGACCTTTAGTGCTGTTTATTTATGTATCTAACATTTTGTCCACTCTAAAAAATTTTGCTTTTCTGATGATATCCAACTGTACTCTAACCCACTTTCTAACTATAATAATCTGATTCAGACAGATATTAAATACACTAATTTTTGGTAATATTTTGACTGGCTTCTTCCTCTAAATATATCTAAATGTGTGGTATTGCATCTAGGTAAAAAAAATCTGAATATGTAATATACTACAAATGATAACACTTTAGCTAGTGTTAATTGTCATCGTAATCTTGAAATTTTTATCACTTTTTCATAATTACACTAGTCTTTTCATATCTCTTTAGTTTGTAAAAAAACTAGGTCTGTTTTTCTCTTCCCTGTTTAAAGCATTTGTGTTTCTACCTCCTTCTTACTTTACAAATTTTTTGATTTTTCATTGTTACCCTATTCTTGAATATGGTAGTCTTTAAAGTGTCGACTAAATTTGCAACTAAACTTTCTATAAATCTGCCCAAAAATTAGCTACTTTTGCCTTAAGAGACATAGGGCACTAATTAAGTCGTAAAAGTAAAATAGTCGTAAAAACTATGTAAACAGTCGTTAAATTGTTCTTGATACCGTCGACCAGCTTTGTTTTCGATGTAACAAAAAATAAAATAACTAATTATTGTCCAAGTGAACAATTAATGTCAACATTTCGTTACTAATTGATTACAGAAGTGCAGATGTGCCGTTGAACAGGGTTGACTCCAAGTTTAACTTTAATTTACTTCTACCGTGACGGTGACGGTAAAGTGTTCTTTAGTTAAACGTAATTTTTGGGTTTATTGTGTTTATTTTGGTGGTATCTAGTTGTTGTGTGTGCATTTTATTTGTTTTTTGGTTCAGTTATATAAAAAAATTGACCATGTTTTTTATATAACTATTTTTAAAGCCAATCCATTGAAATATTTGTGATGTATCAAAAATGGTACAGTAAACCAGCGATGATTCAAATATGGTGGAATCGGTTTGCATTTAAATATCGAGTTGGTCATCTTTATTCTCAGTTTCTCTTGTATCTCTCTCCCTCTGCCGTATATCACTTGATACAACAATACTTATAGTTATAGCTATAGTTATAACATCCGCCGGCTGTTTTGTACATCTTGTTTAAAAAAACTGAATTTGTGTTTTTTTTTGAAGAGCATCGTTTGCGTGGAGATCTTATAATTTTATACCGCATTTTTCAAAATGTCTTTGGTTCTGATTTATCTAGTCTTTTGTGGTTAACACTAACATTAGACTAAAAAACCATAGATTTAAATTTTAAAAAACAAACCTTTAATTAGATGTTGCCAATTCTTCTTGTCAAATCGTGTATTTAGTACTGGGAGCAAATTACCCGACTCTGTCAAAGTCGTTTGGTTTGTTGTTATTATTTTTTTATTTTCTGGAAAATTTTTTGTTTTCTTGACTTCTTTTGTTTTGTTATAACAAAAATTATAGATCTTTTATTTTGTTCGTCCTCTCTATACAATATTGAAAATAATATTTTAGATTTAGTCAAAGTTCAGTGAACATCAAATAATATTATGTACACTGATTTTTCGATATTTATATAATCCTTATTGTAATTTTTTTTATTTAGCAGACATGTAATTTAAAACACATGTTAATTATATATTGTATAAATATAAGTTACTACTAGGAAATTAACGCAAAATAAATATTTGAGTATATTAATGGTGGATGCGCCGGGTAAAATTCTATAGAATAGTTATACATTTTAGCTTTATTACTAGTTATTGGTGCGTGTATAGATTTTTCAGACTGCGCTAATTAAAACTAATATTCCGCAATAAATTTCCACTAAACCCGCCCGGTGTTTTCTGTTGAGAAAACTAATAGAGCTACTCGTACCTTCTTAATTGAATTGTGGTCAGGTGGGGTTTTCAACTTGTTTTTATTTATTTATTGTTGAATTTTTTGTCAACATCATTTAGAAACGTGTCTGAAATTTCAACTGAGTCTTAATATAATTAATTTTGTTAAAAAACTCAATTTCTCAGTTCGTGTTTTGCGATCGAACAAAATTGGAATGATAAATCATCCAGATGATACCAAACTTGTTTTGATTCCGATTAAATATTCTTGATCAAGTTAAATGCATAGTCGACAGAAAATGCTAATTTATATTTTCACGAAAAATATTTTTGATTTGATTTGGTAAAAAATTAGGTTTCTTTGTGGAAAGTTAAAAAAGCTGAATGGGAACAATTTGTTCTTTAAGCCTTCGAGAGCATTAAAAGAATTTAGGGTTTTTTTTACTATAAGTTAAATGTAACAAAAACATTTTAATTTATTTTGTAGGAAAATGTTTTCAAATACAACTTTAGTTTATATGAGATTATGAGAATATTAATTACGTCACTAGAAAATTTTCTCTAGTGTTTAGACTAAACAAGAACCTCTATTAATCCTTCGCAATCAGGCTTGTGACATTTTAATTGCTAGTTGGTATGGTGGAAACTCTAGAGAATTTCTCTACCATAATTACGTTGCACGTTATCCTAAAAACTAACCCTTCATGCGTGTAAATATATTACGTAATCAAAATATTCGAAAAAATAAATTTAAACAATTTAATGTAAAAATGGTTTATAGAATTATTCTATCAGCTATCATGTTAAATAAAAATATGGTGGAAATTTAAAACAATCCATCCCAAAAATAACAAATTTTGCATTTTATATAATGCTGTAGGCATGGATAAAATAATAATTATAAAGAGGTAGAAACGAATTAATTTAATTAGATATAAAATAAATTATATTAAATTTTGAATACAAACGCTAATCATAAAATACCAAATTGCAAATTAATTACCTTAAGCAAATTTTCATTTTAAATATTTTGTCGCAAATGTTAACTATATTTTATCTAAAGCTATTGTTTATTGAATATTTTTTGTAACAAAATAAGATAATTTTATCGTTTAATTGTTTTATCCAAACACAAAAATAATTACTGTCATAAAACACACTTTGACTCTTATCCTTATCTGCCACTGCTCTTCCTCAGAAATTTTAAACAATGTTCTAAATGTTTTATTTGTAAGAGTAGTGTTGTTATTATTATTACAGACTTTATTTTATTTTTGAAAAAATATCGTTTATTATTTTCGAAACCGTTTAGAAACTCTGTAATTTTACTGCCATATTTCCTCTTGGCAATAATTAATAACAAACACTACACCATCAAAAGTAACTATTTTTGTATTTGCCTTTTTTTATACTAATTATCTTTATCACAGACTACTAACTAATTACTAACCCGCTCATCAGTCAGCCAAAACTCTAGTCGTTTCTTAAAATTTCTGTTATTGTTGCTTTAATTTGCATTGTTTCATCTTTTCGTCGTCGATTTTCTTGCTTTTTTTGCTTTACGTAATTCTTCCTCTGGTTCTTATTTCTTGCAACATTGACCGTTTTTATACGCGTTTTATATCTATCACTTATCTCTTTTTTTGTCTATGTGCTTGATGCAAAAATTGCTTAATCTTTTTATGACTTAAACTTGGTTTTATTACTTCACTTCGCCCGTGTTTTCGCAGTTTGCAACATTTTGCTTTTTTTTTGTTTTCTTAAATGTATTCTCCTGCTTTCTTTATTTCGTTTATTATCGTTTTTTTTCTTCTGTTTTTGTCTAATTTGTATCATTGTTCTCACATTTTTTTTTGTATTTGTAATTTTTTGCAAGCTTTTTATTCTCTGTTTTTGTATCTGCTTATGTGGTTGTTCTAAAAATTTTCCTTTATTATTGCTTCTGATTGTTTTCGTCGATTGTAATTTACTTTGATGTCTGATGTTCTTGATCTTTGATGTTCTCACTTCTTTTAGAGGTCGTAGTTTGTCAATTAAACTGTACTTGTATTTCTTGTTTTAGCATCAGGCTAAAAGTTTTTCTTTTGTCTTACTTGTTTGTATAACTTTTTGTGTACTTTCCATAGTTTTTTTGATTTTCTTTGTGTGATGTTTTGCCTTCTTCTCTAATTTGAAACGTTTTTTGCCTTTCGTTGATATTATTCTTAATTTTTTTTGTTTTTACCCACACTTTTCTTCAGCATTTTCTTCTCTGTAAAGTTTAATTGCTTCATCTAAATCTTGAAATCGTTTTTGGTCTTACTTTGTATTTGGTTAAAGTATTTCGGTAGTTTCTCCATAATTATCTGGCCGCATTTTGCATTGTATTGTGATTCTCAGATGCTTGCTACTTTTTCTCACTAGTCTATACAAGTCCTTGCTTTAATTTTTCTTCCATATTTCTACCAGGTTTTCTCATTCTTTCTTCCTCTTGCTCCATACTCATTTCTTTTATAGTACTGCTTTTTTTCTCCTACTTACTACTTCCACTTTTTTTTGCTTTTTTAATTGTATTTTTTTCCTGAACTACATGTAACGTTTTGCTATTTATTTTATTGTTTAACTACTTTATTTTTTTTTAACTGATCAATGTTTTTTCGTCACCATAATTTTTGTCTTATCTACAATGACTTGTAGTTTTTTATAATCTTTGTATCTTTCCATTAATTTTATCATTTCTTTCATCTTACTCTTGCTTTTTGCTACAATCACCAAATCATCTGCAAACGCTAGACACTATACACTTTCTCTCAACCTGAAGGTCCTCCTCCCACTTTCTCCCTTCTTAGCATGTATGTATGTACATCAGTGCCTTCCAGATAAACTAGAAACAATGCAAGGCTTAACAGGCAATCTCGTCTCACCTTTATTTTTCTAAAACATTTACTTACTTTCACAGTTATTTTTTTTTGGTTAATTGTTTTCTCATATACTTCTTGTATCTTCTTTACCAACCACTCACTCATCTTTTTCTAAACTAAATACTCACGAAAATTCTCTCTATCCACACAGTCAAAGGCTTTTTTTAAATCCATAAACAATCCATACATACGTCCTCTGTCTTTTTTTATTGCATTTTTGTTAGATGTTTTAGTATGTATACATTATTCACAATTTTTTTTCTTCCACCCAAACTTTACCTGTCCATCTGGTACTACACTCCTTTTACCTGATCAGTTCTCAGCTAGGACCATATTGATCATAATTTTTCTTGTACTATTTTCTTATCGTTGTTTTTTAAGTTATTACAAAATGCCTTTTTATATTTCTAAACATATTTTTTTTCTATTAAATTGTTTTTTTTATATGTCCTTTTTTTCCAGTCAACAATTTTTAGGTTTTCTAAATAATTCTTTTGTTCTTAGAGAATCTTTATTTGTCCTTTTTCTTTTATACATTGTTGCTCTTGTTGTTCTTGCCTTCGGTCGTTTCTACCTTTTTAAACGCGCTCTTTGTTTTCTTTTCTTCAGAATTTTTTTTTGTTTTTTTTTCTGCCTGCTTAAAATCCAACGTAAGAATCTAAATAATTATTAAATTCGTTTGTGGTTTTTTGTATCCCGCAGGTTATGTAACAAAGTTTAAAGTTCGTGAAAATATGGGATAAATTGAAGTAGAAAAGAAACTTTTATCTTCAAGCGGTCGAAAAACGCGCTTTTGTGTATCTCTATAGAAACGATTAAAGTTACGTTTTTTTTTAAGTTGAAATACTTCAATTCCTAGGAGTTAAAATTATACATAGACGGTTCGTCTAAACTAAATTTTGAAGAGTCTTATATGTTAAAATCAGGGTTTATTTATTAATACATACGTAATATAATAATAAAATATATTACATTCATTCGATTTACTTGTCTAATTATAATTACCTTTTTAAAAAAATTAAAATTTTATTCTATGATTTAACACGAGCCGCCTAGGTATGAATACAATGAATGACATACGTTTGTTGGTAGTCAAATGTCAAAATTGAAAAATAAGAAGATGCCTGATGCTTTAAATTGATAAAGGAGTTAATACATTGATTAATATTAGTTAATATAATTAATAGTTTAATTACTAACTGATATTATTGATAAAAATAAGGTAAGTTTCTTAAAATTTTAATTGTTATTAATTTTTTTGTCATTATTATTATTATTATTATTATTATTATTATTATTAGCGAATACCTAACTATGGCCGATTAAATTTAGACAATGCAGAGCACACCTCCAGAAGTGACACAGATTGCAGCAAAATTCTTATAGGATCTAATACCAGAAAAATCTCTAAAAGTTTATGATTTTACCTATAAACGTTTCTTGAAATGGGCCGACCAACATAAAGCCACATATTACTCCGAAAACGTATTGCTAGCATATTTCGACAATTTGTCCCTATCAAAATATGAAGAGTTCAACACTATGGAGCCATTATTCAATGTTGAAAGCAAAATTAAATATTAACCACAATATTCAACTATAAAACTATACCAAACTAGTTCTTTTTAAAGAGAAAAAATGCTGGGTATCAACCGAAAAAAACACGAATTCTATTATAAGAACAAGTAGATAACTTTTTACATAATGCTCCTAATGAACAATGTTTGGCGACAAAGGTAAAATTTTTAGTTCTTTTACTGGAAGAATTATACTAAATTGTTATCGTAGGTTCTATTGATGCTAGGCGTGTCTGAAGCCTGTCGGTGTAATGAAATCACCAATTTGACAATGGCCTATGTAGAAGATTTGGGCTTCGCTGTAGTAGTACAAATTAAGGATGCCATGAATTACAAACCACGTTCATGCACCGTCCTGGGAGAGTTTTATTTAAACATTTGCAGAATGTATATGTCTCTTCATAAATGATATAAACACTTCAACCAACATGCGTACATAACGGAACGGTCTACTGAAACGGACCTGCATGAGATTGTATCTACAATTGAAAGCGGGCTGGACAGTGGACTATATGTCACGGGAACTTTCCTAGACATTGAGAGAGCATTCGACAATGCTTCTTTCGAGTCTATGTGTAACGCATTAGAGAAGCGAAATGCAGACCCAACCTTCAAATGGGTTCGCACAATGCTGTCTAAGAGATTTATCAGAGCGAGCATAGACTCAATCCCTGCTACAGTGATTGCTACTAAAGGGTGTCCCCAAGGGGGTGTACTATCTCCTTTGTTATGGAACCTCACAGTAGACGATCTTATTCACAAGTTAAACGAACTTGGCATATACTTCCAGGGCTATGCGGATGACATAGCTATTCTGGTGAAAGGCAAGTTTCTCAATGTGGTCGGAGAGCTCACAGGTGGGGCACTCAGGCTCGTTGACAAATGGTGTAATTCCCATGGCCTATCGGTAAATCCGAAGAAAACAGGCCATGTTATTTTTACCCGAAAACGGTGGGACCATTATGTGGCCCCTCTGCTTTTCGGCGAACAGCTACGTGTAGATCATAAGGTTAAATATTTAGGGGTTATTTTAGACTCCCGTTTGACCTGAAGATCACACGTAGAAGAAAAGATGCGAACAGCTACGAGCATGCTCTGGGCGTGCAGAAGAGCTGTTGGCTGAACCTGGGGTCTTACACCCCGCGTTATGCTTTGGCTCTACAACTATCTTGTCAAACCAATGATCACGTACGGCTCCCTTGTCTGGTTGGATCATATCGAATGCGTCCTGGGCCAAAAAGTGTTTGGCACGGGTCCAGCGTTTGGCTTGCCTGACAATCACAGGAGCCTTCCGAACTATACCGACCGACCGCAGCCATGGAGCTTATTGTAGGGATTCGGCCACTTCATTTTGTTGTGGAAGAGTCTGCTGCAATGGGTTTCCTACGGCTTCGCGGTACAAAGCGGTGGAAAACAGCAACCGGAAAGAGTCATCGAACAATATCCAGTAGGATGTTGAATTTGGACCCCATTTTTGAAATGGGGGACGACAGTATGACCCCCAGGATTGCTACAAATTACAAATATCTGGTTAACATTCCACCACGTGACAACTGGTGTGAAAAAACGAGCAGCTTCAGAACGGGGGACTGGCTCATCTGCTATACTGATGGGTCGGTTCACCCCAATAGAGCGGGCTCAGGAGTATCTATATGTGGGCTCGGTGTTAAAATTTCAATACCTTTGGGCAAACATGTGGACGTTTTCCAAGCGAAAATTTTTGCTTTGCTGGCTTGTGTGACTGAATGCTTGCAAAGGGCTTTGTCAAAGAGGCGAATCTGCATTTGCACCGACAGTCAGGCCTCGCTGCAAGCCTTGCAATCGTTCAGGTACTCATCGAGGCTTGTCTGGGAATGTCACACATTACAGGAACTGGCGGAGTGCAACAAAAAGGTTGTATTTTGCTGAGTACCAAGACACTGTGGTCTAACGGGTAACAAGAGAGTTAACGTTCTGGCTCGAGAGGGTTCACAAATGGACTTTATCGGGGCAAAACCGGCTCTTGGTGTTACTAAAAGACGACAGAAAGACACACTTTATAAGTGGATAGAATCTCGCCATCTCTCTGAATGGCAGTTTCAAGATGGCATGCGACAATCCAGGCTTTTTATTAAAGGACCGGACAAGACACGCAGTGAAAACCTGATGCGTCTCAATCGCAGAGACCTTCAGTTAGTGGTAGGCATGTACACAGGACATTGCCTACTAAAAAGACACCTGCACGTCATCGGACTCAGCGAGAACAAGATTTGCAGAGGTTGTGTTGAAAATGAGGAAACTCCTCTTCATATTCTCTGTTACTGTCCCTCGGTGTGCGGCTCGCGTTTCGGGCCCCTCTTGTCGAAAAAAAAAGATATAAAAATAAATAATTATGCTTAAATACCAAAACGGCAAATGTGCAAAAATGGTTGTAGAAAAACATAAAATAAGATCGGCACCACAAGAAATAGCTACTTTCTTAAATCTGCCTAACTCTAGTGAATATACAGGTCACTGTCTTCGGTGTATATCAGCCACTTTGTTGATAGTCAATAGAGGTGACATTTTGGCTTTAAAAAGACATAGGAGATGGCGATCCATGGCTGTTGCAAAAAGTTATATAGAAGGATCCATAGTGAATAAAAAACAAACAGCTATGAAAATCTTAGCACCTATAAATAATATTAATAATTACCAATCTAGTACATCAGATAACTTAGAGAACGTAAATTTTAGTAATATTATTGAAGAAACTCCCAGTACTATGTATTTTGCGACTCCAAATATTAATAACATTGTAACAAAAGAAGCAGAAATTACTAATGCCGTAAAATTTGAAAATCGCAAAGTTGAAAATTGTAATTTTATTATAAATACAAAAAAAATTATAAATTAGTTTGCGTGTAATTTTTTTATGCATTTTGCTTGGAGATAGAATAGTATATATCATTCGGATTAGAAAATCTTTTTGTGTTTTGCCCAGTTGTCGGCCTCGACTGCGTCTCGGCCTTCAATCTCTGGGCTCACTACAACAAGACTCACTTCTACTCCTAATGATATAATCTACTATTTTTACGACTACAATTAAAGCGATAGCAAGAATCCAGTAGTCCTAAAAGTTGCTCTAGTACCATCTCTTTGTTATGTGTAAATTTCATAAAAATCCTTCAATTAATAACGTAAAAAAAGGGGTGGCCATATACGATGACTCACCCTGTATATATATATGGAGTAAAACCTCAAAATATGTAAATATGCTAGAAAAAATATCTTTTTTTAAATTAAAAAGTTGGAAAACAATATATTTATTTTTTCAAAAATATGCCGCTAAATAGGAAACACGCATTTATACATTTGCCCAGCTCTAGTGATGGCCAAGGCACCAGATTTAAAAATATATCAGTGCCTTATCTGAAAATTAACTATTAACATTTGTATAAGGCAATTTTAGGTATCTAGTATCATTTCAACAAAACTATTAATAGTTAAAATTTTTAAAATAATTTTAAAAATGGTTTGTCTACTGTATATCAGGTGGCAATGTTCTGGTCATTTTTCATGGTTTCTGCTTGGTTTTATTTGATTATTTTTGAGTAAAACATACAATTTTCTATTCGTAACAATATTTTAATATTATTCAAAATCAAAGCCCTAGATAAACAAATTTGAAACACAGGTGTAATAAGAATAAATTAGCATAAAACTTGTTTAAAATTAATCTTCCTGCCTTATTTACAATTTAATAACATGTTTTATCTAGCGCATGTTTAAACAAAAGTTGGTTGTTTATTGTTCTGTTGAATATAATGTGTGTATTATTTTCACAATTTCTTGTCGATGCTTTAAGAAAATATTTACAAAATGTGCATTATCGATCAAAACACAATCTCTTGTTGAGACGTACGTGCTTTTGAAGAATTTAATCAATTTGGAAGCTCTATCGATTCTAAAATTAATTCAGAAGTAAATCTCAAACGTGACAATTTATAAAGTAGGTCGGTAATGCTCTGTAGCCTAGTTGACCATACTTACAGTAAAATTCTGAATAAATTTATACAAAGAGCTCAAACAAGAAATAAAAAATAAAGTTTGTTAACAAATAAGCCGAAAAGACTTTTGTTTTACACTGAATGGTAGAGTTTCGTTGAATCGAATAAAACAGCTGTTGTCTATTTCAGCAGATTCTGTTATTTCAGTTAATTGTATCATTGTAGTGCAAAATCAATTGAGGCTTTGAATCAGTAAAAATGTCTGAAATACTTGCGCACTGAATAATTATAAAGTCAATTCCAATTAGCAGAATAATTAGGTAGAGTCACCTTCAAAACATTTAATTTTTTTTTAAGGAACTCAAGAAAATTATTTAATTAATATTCATTCGGTCTGTAGTCTTAAAATGATCAGGACTTTGTTTTTAGAACAATGATTTTCAAACACACGTCACAAGAGGGGAAAAAATGTGTGCGCGAACAAAAAGAGGGCCTCTCATTTACGACCAAAAGTGTGTCATAAAACCTTTTTTTTATATCAAGATTAATGAACAGCGTGTGGAGAGATAGGGTGTAATTATACAAAGGCAAACGAAACTCACCGGAGTGTTAAAAACAATTCCGATAATTACCTTTTTTGATGTCGTGTGGATTGTCTTGTAGGATAATGTGATCTCCATCTTCACGTCGCCACAAAATACGAGGCTCAGGATGTCCGCTAGCGCTGCAGCTTAACGTGACGTTATCACCTTCCTCTACGGTGACATCGCTGCTAGTTCCGGTGTCGTCAATGTCCGGTGGAACTGTAACATTAGATGCAATCTGATAAAAGACGCTACAATTTATATAGCCGGCGTAAAACTGCACCGAAATGTTTTCAAATACATGTCAGCGTGTGAATTACACTTTCCGGTGGTAAAAAGAATAAAACTGCAGTTGTTTTATGTGTTGGACTTTTTGCGAACTTAAACCAATATATCCTACTGATCACAGCTACCTTAAAAAATATTAAAAAAAAAAGATTTTATTCCAAAAATATATTGTAACACATTTCCTCACAGCTGCCGAATTCAACACCTAGCAGCAATTATAATTAATATTGGAGTGCAATTCATAGGGTTGATTTTAGTATATCAGATAGATATATCGTGTTTACAAACTGTTATAGCTTTGATTCTTTAATAAGTTTATGGCCACCTTAACATCAGGGCTATGCTTAGCACTTACATGGCTGGTCAGGACCTCATTCTAACATTTTAGCGGTACAACTAAGAAGCATGCGATGCTTTTTCTTACATAAATAAACTATTTAAATTTATCATAATTTATATACAGGATGATTTTTTATTTGCTCCTGCCCGAGATTTCAAGAATAGGCAACACATTATACAAACGATAAGCAACTTTGGAAAAACTACAAATGATCCAAATGAACTGACTCTAGAAGCACTGTCAAAGGTATGTTAAATCAGCAATGTTAAAATTAATTCACAACCCTCTATCCCTTAATTTTGAACAGTAAATGTTAAAAAATAAGCAAAGTATAATGTGTTGCCTATTTTTTGAGTTTCGGGCGAGAGCAAGTAAAAATATCACTCTGTATACAAGATGAATGAAAAGTATGAATCGTGGCATAAAACCAATATTTTTCAATCAATGACACGAGATTTCTATATCTTACTTGATTTGATTTACCTAAGATAAAATACTAACAACCCTTAAATTCCAAAAGATTAAAATTCTTACGAAAATGTCTTAACGGCGCTTTCTTACTTTCACTAATAAGATGGATATTTCCAATAAGATGTTTTCTATTTGATGGTGGTGAAGTGCTTAGTAAAACGCAAGTAAATAAGTAAATAAACCTACCTGAAACAAATCTTTATAAGTAATGCCATGAGAATTTTTGTTATTTAAACAGTTATTTGTGTTATGTTAGACCTGTTGTTGTTGTTTTTTCGTATAGTTTTAATCTTCACAGTAAATTACTTACAGTTTGCATCTATAAATCAGTCTTTTTGAAGACTATACAAAGTAAGTCTGTTAAAAGTATACAGGGTAATTTTTTTTATCTGTTCCCGCCCGAAACTTTAAAAATAGGCAAGACATTATACCTTGAAAAATTTATTTTCAAAACTAAGGCCTTTAGAGTTGTGAATTAATGTCAATATTGTCGATAATACCTTTAACAGTGCTTCCAGAGTCAATTTATTTGGGTCATTTGCTGACACATTAATTAATTAATTAACTATCTTTTTGTTTGTATAACGTGTTGCCTATTTTTAGAGTTTCGGGCGGGAACAGATAAAAAATCACCCTGTATCTTAACTTTTCTCAAAAGCTACACTGTGCACAAAAAGTTAGGAATATTTAGAAGATTAGTATTAAATTGAAAAAAAAAAAATTAATAAATAACACAACACAATATTTTATTTACTTATTCTAAAACATAATTTGATTGTTTCATAAAAATAAATACAAAATGAAATTTATAAATAAAAAAATAAAAAATAAGTTTCTGGTGCATAAAAGAAAGAAAATATTGTAAATATCAATAGCGAGTATTTTGGCCTCTAATACGTAAAATTTTCCGAATTCTACAAGACATACTTCTTATAAAAGTATCATTTTATTCCTGTAGAATTTGCAACTACAGAATGGGTCAAAGCTGTGCAAGATCCCTCAAGCTTTCGGGTTGAGGTCTATGCAAATGTAATGCTCTTTCAAGAAGATCCCCATGCTCAAGTGAATTTAAATCTGGTGAACGTGGAGGAAGAGCAATTCGATGGAAACCAAGTGCATTTAACACTTCTGCGGTACGGAGAGGTTGACAATTATTGTCAATAAAAACAAAATTTTGACAAATTTGTTTATAATGTCAGTCGCGTATATGCCGGTCATACTTCTATGCCAAATGTACAAGTTAGTGCAACTTCCAACACAGATTTCTTTCCATACCATAATTGACCTCACTTGGAATAAAAACAGCCATTCTCCATACTGGAATACGTCTACTGTCACTTCTAATGCCAAATCTGGATTCGTCAGCAAACAAAATCGAGTTTCCTTCTAGATCCCAATTTTGATAATGGGTGGCTCATCTAACACGTGCCGTATGGTCTTGATGTGATAATCGAGAACTACGATATGGTAGATGATTTCTCAACCCAAATTTCCAAAATCGATTTCAAATTGTTTGGACGCTTAATCTTGGTCCATTCGCAGCATGAAGAGCATTTCTTGCTGCTGATGCATAAATTGCTAAGTTTCTTCTAACCACTTCGTGTATAAAACGGTTTTGATTTTGAGTTGTAAACCGAAGTCTTCCTCTTCTAGGTTTTTTTCGAACAGATCCTGCTTTTTCCATATGTATCAATTCCGTAACCGAGTTACAACACTTTGACTCACTCTAAGGGTGTGAGCAATATTTGATTGAGTACGGTCAGCCTGCAACATTCCAACAGCTCTTGATTCAGACAAAATTCTTCGCCTATCTATGTTTTACTCAAAAGTCACTAAATTTTGTGCTACAATAAATATACGACAACCACAAAAACAAGGTAGATTCAAGTATATAAACTTTGTTGTTTTCTCTAAGCATTTGTTTTTTAATGTTTTTAATATTCTCTTTAATAAATATTAATTAATTAATATTAATTTGTTGACAAAAATATAACATTTACATTACTTCTCATGTCATTCTAAATAAAACCATGTTAAAAAACAAGGTAATTTTTTTATTTGTTCCCGCCCGAAACTCTAAAAATAGACAACACATTATACTTTGAAAAATTTATTTTCAAAATTAAGGCCTTTAGAGTTGTGAATTAATGTCAATATTTTTGATAATACCTTTAACAGTGTTTCCAGAGTCAATTTATTTGGATCATTTGTTGCCACATTATTTAATTAATTAACTAACTTTTCGTTTGTATAATGTGTTGCCTATTTTTGGAGTTTCGGGCGGGAACAGATAAAAAAATCACCCTGTATTTTGATAATTTAAAAAGCAAATGCACATAAAGTGCCCACTAGTGATTTATACGGCTTTTTAACTCACTAGTGACTTATAGGGCATTTTACTTATTTAATATAAGCATAAATATGGATTTTATATATAGAGGCATTAGATAATAGCATCTATTACGACAAATATTTTTTGCTAAAGTTGCCTTTTGTCATAAAAAATATAGTTTTTTTACATTTAGAATGAGAGTTGCAGGTACTCCAATCAAAGAACGAAGTCAACATTTTTTTTTTTCGATTATTAGACGATCTCAGCTTTCATTTAGTAAGCACACACTGGACAAAATAGTAGGTGTTTAAGTTGAGTGTTTTATTTTTAAACTTTGAGATTTTGTTGTCTATACATGGAGTTATAGACAAACAATGCAAAAATTAAAAAGTTTAGCACTTTTTGTTAAATTTGATTTTAATCCAAAAAAATGACACGGTTGAATTTTTTTTTGAGTTCCTTAAGTAAACAAATTTTTTTATGTAAACACTATTAACTATTATACTTGTGACCTAATAAACGAAGACATAATAAACTCGATTCTAAAAATAAGTGTAGTGGTTAAGCTAATCACGTTAGTATTCCTGAAGAACCAGCAATAGAAAAACCGTACCATAGTGATAAGATAACATTGGTGGTTCACTGGGATCTACTGAAAAAAAGTGAGTAAATGCGTTATCTGATTTCATCTCGTTCTTTAAAGGTGGAGAAATGTTATTGTTAATATCCGGTTGGTCAGAATCCAATTTCCATGCTGTTATGAAGTCGGGCTTCGTTGCCTGTAAATAGCTGGTTTAAGGTTGGGAATTAAAATATTGGTCAGTTGGAAAAGAAAACTTTGATGTATTGTGCAACGCGATATATTTGTAATAAAAAGTTTATTCAGTGAATCCTAAGGGTGAAAGAAGAAAAAAGTTGGTAGAAATATATAGGTTCTAAATCATTGTTGAAGTCTAAACTAACTAGTCAATTGCCACAGACATATGCTGCCAACTTTTATTGGGAGCATTTATTTTTCGAAAGGTTTACGGTTGGAAATATCAAAGCAAAACCGCCAAACTTCGTGATGGAACAACAACAAGATGCTTTTGTATCAGTTCAGGATCTAGGGGAAGTTTTCCTTTTATTCTCTTTGTGTTCTGTTATCTCGAAACCTTATGCATTTATTGCAAAAACAATACTTAATCATTTAAATAGGATTTGAAAACAAAACCTTTCTGTAATTAATTTCATTAATAATTAATTATTCCCAAAATGTATGATACTTCCAATGTTGATGTTGATACGTTCTTCTTCCTCCCTGATTGGTAAATGATTATTAAAACCTGATTGCATGGAATGACAATCAATTACGTTTCATCTTTATATTCATGACAAACCAGCATTTACAGCAACCGCATTCTAGGCCATTATTGTTTCGCGTAATGAAAATTACACTAATTGTTTTCTCAAGTGTTTAGAAATTCCATAATTACACAAATAACAGAAGTTTGGAGTGAAATATATGGTCATATTTTTCTGTTTATTCACAAAACGATAATTTAATGGAGTGTTCTTAATTGTATTGCTGTTTTAATTGGTAACTTAATCTGTGTTCCAAATCACTTTAAACCTAAAGCTTAGTTGATAAGACTATCGATAACGTAAATGGTAATGCATTTATTATTCCTCTCTCCGTATTCGCCTTTTAATAGCATAAATAAATTCTCTCTTGAAATTTAATTAACTTGCATCCTTTGCGTATTTTTACATGCAATAATGAAACCATAAATGACTATTTATTAAGGTATTAAGGTATAATACCTTAATGTATTAAGGTCAAATAGTTTCATTTTAAACCCCTTTTAAATTCCTTGATGTAATCAGATTAAGTGATAACCACTCAAATGTTGTGCTTTGAACTTTCAAGTAAGCACTAAAACTACAACCCGTAATGCTCTAATTTGGCTGTGACAACAAAAACACAAAAAGCTATTACTTGTACAAAAAGTATTATAAATTAAAAATTAAATGAGGTCTTGCCAGAGATAAATATAAGGACAATAGTCGCGTCTGAGACAGCATTATTAAAATTTTACAAACTTTTTATGTGGATTTGGCTTGCTATTAAAAAAATTTAATTTTTGCCATTTATAAGAAGTGTTCATTTAAAAAAGTTATCAACAGTGCCATGACAAAACAAAAACAATTTGAAGTATTTCTTAGTTAAATTCAACTGCCGTACTGTTAGCGATAGTTGTCAGAAATGTGGGAATTTTCACATTATGTCGGATTAGTGATCTGAAATCTATTTCACAGATTATTTTATAAAATCAGTAATCTCTAAAGCATTTTGTAAATAATTATTTGTAAACTTCTATAAAGGAACATTTCTAGTGCAATATTTGCCGATTTCAAAGTGTTAACATCCGGTGAAAAAAATTACTGACTCTTCTTCAATGACCTTGTTCTGTGTTCCATCGAATAGAACCACTCGCCTTCAACCTTTATACCACTTCGAAAGTAACATTCGACTAAAAACTTTTTGTGCTCTAAAATGTAATCAGCCATCGGGACAAAATAACAATTAACTAGACCCAATAACAAACAAAACTAAAACTTAGAACAAGTTAAAACTAAATTTAATAAATTTTTTGATGAGAATGTGTAAAAGTAACAATTTTTCAAATATAAAGATTTAATTTTTTTAGCAACAAAGAGAATGTGTATATTTTCTTTTAAAGTATCGAATTCTAAACGCAACAACTTCAATGCAAAACGTTTCATTGAAAAATCAATAATATTGGTAAACTCCGTAGTCAGTGATTCATAACCTTGCAACTCTACTAAACTAGACAAAATCAGATTTTGTCTAGCGTGGTTTGTATTAAACCTCATTCACACGTTAAGAATGTGTCCGGAGCGCTTTGAATGAATCGAAAATTTTTGCGTGCTTTAAATAATAATTAGTTTTAAAAAAAATTTAGGTTAACAATGTCCATCTTGTTGACCTCGACGTGTCACTACCAAAACGATACTAACTTTGTTCACAGAACAACGTTTTTACTTATAGACAACAATAGCAGCTTCATTTGATTTTATTTCTCTAATAACTGTATTTGCAAATCACGTCATTTTCAGTTCTGTCAAGATAAAAATTTAAGCATATAACTATCAAGAGATTCAAAAGTCTTGAAATCGCAATTAACCATGACATATAATCTAAAAATTATGTTATTCGAAACGTGAAAACTGTTGAATTGAATTTTATTTTTATTTTGTTTTGGCACAAAAACAACAAAATTTTATTGCAACTCTTTTAAAACTCTTGTTACTTTAACATCGTTAAATGTTCTAAAGCATTTAGTTAAATAAAGATAACATTAACACTACAACACAATTATAATTTAATTATTATTTATTTTATATTTATTAGTATTCCCAGGTTTGCTAACCGCTCAAATTTATGTTGGTAACGCGAATGTACCTAATAGGCAAGAATGAAGAATGCGCAGTCAATAAATCAGCTAAGGAGTAGGTCACTACACATCAAATCGTACCCACGTCTTTTCATATTAAAAATTTACTAAAACCATTATGCTAAAATTTTAATAAAATAACCACGCCAAAATACTGTGAAGCTGTTAAGAAAACTTTAGCTGCTTTTGGGATACAGGCGAACATGTCGAAACTTGTCTAATTCACCTTACTTTTTAAATTTCAATTTTGTGACATCAAAATTATGGATTGTGTTGCATTAAATTCATAAATTTGATAACTAACATTAGGGCTATTTTTATGACCATTTCTCGTGTTAGAGCATTCTCTATCAATTGCTTTAGCTACCATTTTAATTGGCTTTGTTGGACCAGTAATTTTAATCATATTTGTTTATACGTGTCACATCTATACACATTGTTTTAAATTTTACAGAATTTAGTAAAGTGTCTTGACATCTTTTCCCTAAATTTAAATGTAAAATGTTTCAAAATTGTTGTAAATATTTATGTAACTTTTTATTTAAGAACATATTTGAGTTTTGTTTGCAGACACGGTTTAGGAGGGTTTTATCCAGTCCTTCTTGCAGTAAAAATCTAATTGTTTATAAAATGCCATGTTACATGTACTTTATTGTGTATTTATATGTGTTATGATTTGTTTATTTTATTTTATAATTGTTTTGTTTGATAAGGGGTAATTTGTAGACGTAGTTTAAAAGCTGTGATGTTGAAAACACGCAAAGACCTGTTCAGACTTGCGTACGCATGTTTTACAGTTATTGGCTAAAATAAATAAAATTTTAGTAATTGTTATTTTTGCTTAATTAAACAAGACAAACCTATGCAATTACTATATATTTGCTGAATGAAAATAACCAGCTAGAAAAAGCTTTTGCCGCCGTTTATTCATATCACCCAATAATATTTATTTTAAAATATTTCAAAATAAAAATTAATTGTAGCACAAGTACAGTAGTACAATTTTATATGTTTTTGCACAAAGTTATTTGGATAAATTTCTTTGAGTTGTGACATAATTAAAAAAACTGAAATCAGTTTCAGCATAAAAAAATACATCAAATACATGTACTGGTTATGAGATTTTTTTGTGTCGGTCAGTGTAATTAGAATAATAATTGACTGTTAATATAAAAAGTTTTTTGTTACTTTGTGTCTACATTTTTTTGCAATTATTTGACGTAGTTATTTAATTAAATATGCAACATTTTTGAATGGTTGAAAGTCATCTTTTAAATAGCTTCACATTTTTAATCTTAGATTATGAAGATTACAAAAAGTAAATTTAATAAAAATTACTAATGCTTTTAACACTGATGTTAATCTGTACTTGATTATATTACTTAGCTAAGTGAACACTAGAAGAATTATATTGTAACGTAATTGAAAACCACCTGTTTCAGTATCCTAAAGAGGCGCTTTAAAATAGTTACTAAAACATCCAGGAAATACAATTTTGTAAGCTTTGTTATAAAATAGTAACACTAAAAGTGTATTTAATCTTATTTGTTTGGCAGCGAAAATTTCTCTTGGCATCTAAAATTGTATCTTTGACCCGGCGCCTCCACCATTTCTGCTCATTTATGTACACATAAAAAAATTATTTAATTGCAATTGATTTTATATTTGGGGTCATCCAAGATATCTTTATATAGGCAAAGATTTGAATCATCACATCATAAATCATTCCGACTGATATATTCCGGCGCATTGTATCTTTTGAATGGATAAAGCCACCTTTATAATGCAAAGCCTAGTTCGCACACACATTCACATGCAAACAGAGCACCTCGTTGCCGTTTATATTCAGTTATTCCGAAACCAAACCCGCAATTTCTTAAGAACGGAATCAGGTGCGAAATGTCAGACAGAAGAAAAGTGTAATTCAGCTACATCTGGTAACCTAATGTGCATACCATCAAAAAAATATTCCAATTTCTATACGTGTCATTTACCAAAGAGATCTGAGACCGAGAATCGTCTTATCTGGACCTGTGCATATCGAAAACGACTGTGATAATAATTCAAAATGTCAAGTGCACTCCAAATCTTATCACGACTAAATACTGACTTATTTAAGAACGGCTGAGGGAACGCCTAATCTCAAGCGACAAAAACTAAGCGAGGCTGCAGTATAAGACAAACACAGCCCGTCAGTGAATAATTAGTTTTGAGATTTTGTTAGTTTGCATAAAACTTGACCAATAGTTAAAAAACAATTGCCATTGTTTGATGAAGGCGATTTCGTGCAAGCTACGGTATTATTTCTGGTCGTAAAACATAAACTCGGTGGTTGAAGGCGTACCAGTTTATGGACTATATCTCTATGTTATGACAGCAGGATACAGACGAACAGCCGGATAAATCGGTTGAGGTGGAAATTGGAACGTAACCCGTGTAACATAATCTCTCTTCACTGTTCCACTGTAAATTATATGAACTGGCTATGTCAGCCTCGCTTTTCCGCCGGAATTTAATTCAGACTTCTTTTGCGGTCACACAACCGACAAATTTAAAGCCAAATACTGACGCTGGCACAATTTTCTAAATATTCAAACGTATCCCGATGATAAAAATCTTCATCCAAATGTATTGCGGCGGAAAGTCTGATTATTTGAATCCAGGTCGCGTTTTCCGTCCAGCTCTAACAAAAGTTTTTCGGATAAGACACAAGTCAAGATGCCCACAAAAAGAGTTAATTAACTAGGAACGTGTACACAGAAAAAAAATGTTTAAGGATCTCGATAGTTTTATTTTATCTACTAAATTTAAACAAATCTTAAATATAAATTAATAATATTAAAATAATTTTAAAATAACCTAATTATACACCGTTGTCATAAATGATTATAAGGATGTAGTTGGCTGTAATTTTATTAATTTGCCGCTTTATTCAAATAAAACGCGCACTATTTTAACAGCTGTCATTAATGTCAAATCTGTCATTACTGTCACTCATCTGTCACTTTTAAACTGAACGCTTTTCTTGTGAGATATTTCATTGATTAGTACCTATTTGAAACGTTTTTATCTTTACAACAAATAAACTCAGTTTTTTTTAAAACTACTTTACTTGTTTTTCGCTTCTTTCCGGTAAGTAATTAACAAAAATTTACTTTCAATTAAATAAATATTTTCTTAAAACACATTAGCACTAGAAAACTAAATATTTTCATTGTAATGTCATATTATCAAAATGGAATTTTTGAAAATAGTTAGCGGATATGTTCAATGTTAGCTTGTAAAAATAAATTTCTTCAACATTATCCTGATCCACAAATTCAAGAAGCATCATTGTTGGCCCATATAAGAAACGTTCGGGACAGATTTAAAGCGAATACTCTTTAAATATTTTTTTTAATACCGTTACAATAGTTTTGAAAGTGCCAAACTCTCACAGCTGCCTACGTCCGTATAATTATATATTATAACGCTGTATATCAAGCATTTAAAAATGTAGATAATTTTTTGTATACCTTACTCGTATGTTGAACATGTGACAATAATTGCTACAAATAAAGTAAGTTTTCTTGTAAAACTTTTTTACGCTCAGTTTAATTTTCTCAGTTAGAAAAAACATCCAACAAATACAATTTTATAACCTCTGTTCTAAAATAGTAACACCAAAACTGTATTTAATTTTATTTGTTTGACAGCAAAAATTTCTCTTGATATCTAAAATTATATCTCTAACCCGGCGCCTCCACCATTTCTCCTCATTTTTGTAAATACATTTTTTTTTGCTGTTGATTTTTTCTAGTTTTTCAACTATTTTAAAATAAAAATTTTACAGTGTAGAATTTAAAATAGTACAACTTTTAAGATAAAACTTTTTTTTAAGAGTGTGCCGTATATTATTTTTATAAGAAAATAAAAATTTGACTTAAGTAAGAAATTATTAATAACAAAGCTGCCGCATTTAAACCGTTATTACTTACTAATATGTTTTAATCCAAGGTAATAAGTAACCGCAGACAACGAGATTTAAAAATCAGTCCCTAACCTAAAATTTATACCTTATACTTTTAGTAAAATAGTGTTAAAAATTAAAAACTTGTTAACAAAAGTATATATAGCTTTAAATTTACTCCTAGTCGCGCATAACATTATTTATTTATTAACTCACTTTTGAATATTGTTTCTTTCTGTATTTGGCGTTTTTTGTGTCATTTTGTACAAATCTGCTTTCCTATTTGTTTTACCAATATCGTATGACACTTTCAGCGTAGGTTTACTTTATTTATAAATTTTACTAAAGTTAGTAACTTTAATTATTAATTTAAGGTATAGTACAAAACATGGTTTTCACAAGTATCTGGTAAAGTATCGTAAAATAAGCATTTATTTTCTTTGTTGTTTATAAAATTTTTATTATTTACTTTAAGAATAGTAATGTTTTATAGTCAGACACATTTTTTATAAATTTATAAATTAAAAACAATATGATTGTAGTAATTGTAGTCATCACAGGCAATGTTTTACTAATTTGAGTTGCCAGAAATAATTTATAACAATTTTTAAGATAAATAACTTCAAAACAAGAATTTGCTAATTCTACATTATTTTACCAACTTTAAAATTTAATAAAAACATGTATAACATTGTTTTTGTAGTATAAGAAATTTGAAGCTGCGATCTACAAGTTCTAGGAGCTGGAGCAAACACTTTTTACAAATCTTTTAAACAAATAAATTTAGATACGCTTTTTTTCTAATACATAAATTAAAAGCAATATACAGCCTGATTCAGATAAGATAATAAGCCCGATATGTTGGCGATGCAACCAAAAAAACAAATTTCATTTACGTCTTGGTCTAACTTAAATTAGGGTTTTCAAATTGAATCCAAGTTATCATCTGCTTAACCCTGACATTAGCGCAAAAAACGGTCATTTGTGCCAAAGAGGGAAAATAAAAAACTCATTTTGATGTACCTAAACTCCAATACAAAATATATAAAAGAATGAACCATTAAAGTTAGAAAAACAAATCTATTCTAAATCATAATTTGCAAAAATAAACAGTTATACGACATTATTTTTAACTAATGTCAAAGCAGTGTCAAAGTAGCAAGATAACTTAATTGCAAATGCAAATCGTAATTAAAAGTAGATTAAGGCGTAAATAAAATTTGTTTTTTTGGTTGCATCGCTAAAACATCGAACTCATTATCTTATCTGAATCAGGCTGTATACTAATTTCAAAGTACAAAAAACCTAATTTTTTAAATATTTATAATGAATGGTCCCTGCTCCAATTTCTCAAACTACAAAAAGAACGCCGTACGTGTGTTTTTAAGTTAAAGTTAAAGCCTTTAGTTTGTAAAATTAGTAAAATTAGATCTGTAAACTTTCAAAATTAGTAAAATATTGCTTCCGACTTCGTACATTAGAAAAAAAGATCATTTTCATATTTATTAATTCCAAAATTTGTTACTTCTGAGTTCAAAAATTACAATAACAATGTTGTCTTTGTATACATTGATAAGAAATAGCGTCTCTATCTTCTGAAGTTATAGTAGTACCCATAAATAATTATGCCTCATTTTGAAAGTAACCTTAAAAATATTTTTTTAAGTACGCCACTGTTTAGAAATTAATACAGGGTGTTTCAGAAATAATGTTTAAAAATTTAACTAATGATACATCTCATCAAAAGAATCAACTATTCTGTACACCATTTTTAAGATACATGGTAAAAATTTTGAATTTTGTTCGTTTTATAAAATCACGATACACTTATAATTATTTAGTTACCATTATAATATAACCTAGTTATCTGTAACTACGTAGGTCAGTGGAGGGTATAGTATTTTGTACTAAATTTTTAAATAATTTGATTTTAATAACGGTTGAAATATAAAAAAAATGAAATTTAGAAAAAAATCTCCTTTAAGCGAGACCTACCACTGTCTAAATTTTTGACCATCATTTTTTATACACTCTTTATATGAAATTTTAATTATGCACACAAATATCAATATTAAGTAAAATAAAATAACCTTATTGTTTGAAATTGTAACTTTTGACAATTAATCAATATTCTTGAGTAAACTTAAACTATAAAAATTTTGATTTTATTATTTAGATTATACGTAAAGTGTTATAAATAGCGTAAGCATAATTGTTGATAATAGTCCTTGAAAAAACCGTTTTGTTTAAACATTAACTGGCCACACACAAACAGAGCTTGTGTCCTGTTCTGACCGCCGCAGATAGAGATGTTTGTTTTATCCGCTACGGTTCTCACTGTTCTTTTCTTATCCACTAACCCAAAATCAAAATCCACAGATACAGTTTTCACAGTTTATTTGTAGCGTGCACAATCTTACGTTTGTATGCAAAAATCGACAGATTTATATACGAATATCAGAAAACTATAAAGTTTCGTCTTGGCGAAAGTGTTTTATGACTATTATTAAGCTATTAGCGATCAACAGCAGTTTTAACTGTCGGTTTTAAAAACTATTAAATTTGACAATTCTGTGCCGGTTAAATAATCTTTCCCTGTAAAATAATCTGTCCCGTGCAAGTTAAATAAGTCAGTTTAAACCGTGGTGCATAGAACTGGCAGATTAAACTTTATGAGTGTGGCCAGCTATTTCTCCGGGTCGTTTTGACTATACCTTTAATATACAGGTTTCTGCAAAAATACGACCCATTTTAATATACTAATAACTAAAAAAAAAATCAACTATGCACAATACTCATAGATTTAAATAAAACAATAAGTTCTAAAGTTTTTGTTATAATTGTTAGCATTTATAGAAATAGTGCGTTGGTTAACAAAACAATGGTTTCCCTTCTTGAAAATTTATTCAGTTTAACTCAATAACAGTCGTGCAAAAGTGCTTTTAAAATGATCAGTAAATCTTCCAATATCAGATTATTTTTATTGCAACTACCTAAAGCATAAGGTGTTTACAAATCGACCCAAAGATTTGAGGAAACTGAATGATTTCAACTCGAAACCACCATGAAATGACAATTAAATTTTTATTTTGATCTTATAGATAACCCCGTAATACGTAGTTTTAAATACGTATCAGACACAAAAATTTTATATACTTGATATTAAACTAAGATATGCGTATATTTGTAAAAAGTGTTCATTTAAAAATGTTGTCAAGAGTGCTATGCGATTTTGATAATAGAAATTGTAGCGAAAAATGGATGTCGGAACTTGACACACTGTAACTATAGAAAACATTATAAATAAATAAATTATTTTGGTGATTTTTAAATGTGTGTTTACAAAATTCCTAGTCATTTTTATTTCCAGTTTTATTTTGTTCCTTATTTGTCGTGTTCAGTTTTTTGTTATTTTAAATTTCAGTTTCAGTTTTGTTTGTTATTGAGTCTAATTAATTATTATTTAGTGACAATGGCGAATTACACTTTAGAGCACAAAAAGTCTTTATTCAAAACTTTCGAAGTGGTAAAAAGGTTGAAAGCTAGTGGATCTATTCGATGGAATACAAAATAAAGTCATTAAAGAAGAGTGAGTGATTTTGTTTACCGAATATTAACACTTTGAAATTGGTAAAAATATTGCACTGCAAATGTTTCCCCATACGAGTTAATAAATAGTTATTTACAAAAAGTTTTAGAAATTACTGATTTTATAAAATATTCCGTGAAAGAGATTTCAGGTCACTAATCCGACATAACGTGACAATTCCGACATTTTTGACAGCTATCAGTGACAGTACGGCAGCCGAATTTAACTAGGAAGTACTTCAAAATGTTTTTGTTTTGTCATGGCACTCTTGACAACTGTTTTAAATAAACACTAGTTATAACTTTTAGATAGATTTAAATTAAATGTTATATTCTTTCTTTAGATATTTTTTTAATAAGTGTAATATCATTTAAAATGAATTTAATCTAGAAGAATTAATTTGCAAAGCAAAATTCGTTGTAATCTCTTTATTTTCTGTAAAAACATGCATGCTGCAGCGGCTATGCAAATAGTCTTTTGTGAAATTAAAATTGGATGAAGTTTGTAATTAGAAATTAGGCGAAAGAGTTGGAAAGACTGGCAAAAAATTTAATCCCTGGTGTAAATAGCGAAGCTTGAAAAATACGAGAGGCCTTTAAACGTGCATAATATCTACCAGTCGTATTTTAACTAGAAGCGGATCTGTTGCAACATCTTTCATTTTAAAACTTTCTTTACACATTCCTTTTGAGAAGAAGGCTTTACTTTTTTTATTAGCGTACGTTTTTTGTTTGTTTTATGCCGGTATAAATCCCATGTGATAACGAGAACACATTTGAGCTTGTTTTTTATGCAAAACCGCAATTATTCCAGGCTGAATTTTGTTTATTGCAGAATAAGATAACATTCTCTCATGCCGAAAAAAGCAGCGTCAAATTTTTATGTAACATAATTTAAATAAGACGCTTCTTATCCTGAACGTATTTTCTTAATGTCCTTTTGTACTTTTCAAAGAATTGAAATACATTTCTACTGGGAAATACTCGATGATACTGCAAATGGGGACAACACAAAGCATGTAATTTCAGTTGCTGAAAATAGGACCATTAAAGTTTCAACTAACGATAAATTTTATGTACAAGTTGGACGAATAAAAATTCCAAATTTCGACCGTTCTATAAAAATAAATTTTTTATTATCACTGTTTGGACGGGATATATTGGATTAAAAACACACAAAACATTAAATATTTACAATATTTTTACAAATGCATTGATAATTCGGTTGGAAAATATTTATCAAGGATTTGTTTGCGCTATACATAATTTTAAATTTAAACGAAAAATTCTAACAAAACAAAACAAACCTTGTACATCAACACATCCCAGCTGCTTCTTCATTTCCCCAGTGTTGATTTGACACATATAGCAGCCACGATCAGATTCCTTCAGTTGCCGGATTCTCAGCTGCCAAGTGCGTAGACTATCATCATGTGTCACACTTATTCGAGGATTATGCGTGATGACTCTTGTATGCAAACTTAAAATTGTTTGATCGTCCGCTTTCATCCATCCAACCTGAAAAAAATCGCTAAAATTATCTACGAAATAGTCCCATCAAAAAACAATTAGCACATCTTCAAGCTGACTTCTTAAAATTTTAATTAACCACTCGCGCAAACTTTGAATTGAAACTCAAGTATAATATTTAAAGTTGAAACAAAGGTTTTTGCAGTGAAGAAAAATTCGCGACTCGTGCAACTTTTGCGAGTTCATTACAGCTTTGTGTGTTCTGGAAGTTTTCCTCAACTCTAGTAAATATTTTATGCGAAGAGTATATTACATTGAGAGCAGTTTAAGACTGAATTGCGTCTGTTAAATTCACATTTTGAATTCTTGTCGAAGAGGTTTAGTACCACTGGAATGGCAGATTACATTGTTATGGGATTGTAAGGTGCGAACAAAGCCACAAATGTTCCCTCAAAAAAATTCAAACTTTATGTTAAAACGTTTTATTTGAATAACATTGTAACCAAAACAAATACGTTTCAATTTTTTTATAATTGTGTACTTAATAAAATAATAAATAAAGTGTTCAGGATCAGTGGAGTCAATTAATGATAATCTTTTCTTTAATTAATTTATTTATTGAAACACAATAATTAATTAACAACTAACACTATACTGCTTCAATTGTCATTTTATACTACCAGGTTGCTTGTTGTTAGAAACTATTTTTTCTTTTAGATAACTTCATAGCAAACACATTTCTGCCGGCAACTGCTTTTGTTTGTCAACAGTATCCTTCGAAAAATTCTGTTTCATTCTTTTGGACCAAAAATTGCTAGTCATGTATGTCAAACCCACAAGTTTAGTCCAAATTCTAATACAACCGTAGAAACGCGCTTTCAGAAAATAAAGTTCTAACATCAGTGCCTGAACATAACAACGTTAAAAAAAAAGTTATACAAAAAGTTAAAAATGTTGAATAAATATTGAAACGATAATTTATTTATTTATATTTTTCCGTTGAGTCGATTAAAAAGTATTGAACTAAAGCAACGTTTTATTCTATTTTTAATATACACTTTGATTGTTTATTCGATTTTGACAAAAGATTGGTAAGTTTTTCAACATTTATTCAAAATTTTTAACTCTTTTATAACTTTACTCTTTACATTGTTATTCAGGCACTAACGATGGAACTTTAGTTTTCGAAAGCGCTTTATTATTTCTGTCTTAGAATTTTAATTAAACTTGAGAGTTCGACATTGATTTTTATTGTCATTATTTATATAAAAATTACCCCACTTCGAGAAAGAAATGCTTCTATAAAATTTTCCAAAAATTTAATCTAGGTCAAATAACACTATTCTTTTCTTGAAGTTTTTTCTTTTCCCTCAATTTTTACTTTTACCTGTATGCTACCTATATGCTAAGCTAACTACAGTGTGGAATACAGATATAACTGCTCCGTTTAGAACGACCAACCGTTTTTAGCGTCGACACAAACCTCAAGATTTAGTTTTCATATAAATTATAATAAAAGTACATATACTTAACTCGACTTTGATTTGAGCAAGCAACCGCTTTGAGCGACGTAATTTATTAATGAATTACCCGGTTAGAACGACGCGCGTCTTTAATTGGTTTACAAAACAAGCTATAAGCCGTTCTCGTTCGTTTCCAAGAATACACAAAGTTTTACCAAAACGTACCATTTCAAAGATATTTACGTTTAAAGTAAACTCTACACAAGACACCAACAAGAAAAAGCATGGATTTGCACGACACCGTTTTGTTTTAGAATTAGAAACAAAGTTATCATTTTGTCATTTTGACGTTTTTATGATTTGGCGTGTAAAACCTTGAATAAATTCATTGATTTAAATTTGATATAATTAGAAAAATTTGTAATTTTCTTATCACTTGGCATTTTTCGCAGACTTTTATCAAGTGTAGTTGTGAAGTGTTATATTTTATGTTAAAATTTTGCTCCACATTTTTAAATCTGTACCTGTAGATGTACAATTTAAAAAAAAACAAATAAAAACAAATTTTAAATTATCAGATTATTTTGAGAATCGTTGATAAATGGCTATCCCATCATTAATTCAAATGTATAATCGATATATCGAATTGCTTTCGTGTCTATCAAAAAGCTGTAACAGTAGTCTATTATCTCGATAATAAATAAGATTATATGCCAGCAAAACAAAAACAAAATTTTTGGATTTTTTTAGTTTTATTATACAATACTTTCTTCCCCATATACTGCATGGTGTTTTTGAAGCAATGTTGCAGATTTTAACAGGTGAAAGCTCTCGTCAAAATGATGCTAAAAAACAAAATTTGCCTTTACAAATGTTTATAATTTTTGAGATAAACGCTGTAAAAATTTTTATTTTTCTTAAAAATTATTTTTAAAATACATAATGTATGACATCACTGTTTTTGAGCATATAAATTTGGAAATATACAATGTAAAAGTTTTTGCTCAAAAACAATATTGTCATACACTATGTATTTCAAAAATATTGTTTTTTAAAAAACTACATAACAACAACGAACCGATATTGTAACGCTTTTAAGAAGGCCACTAATGTACAATTTTTGTTTATTTATTGTTTTACTGCAAAATAATATATTCTTTTTGTTGTTACTATTTAGTATAACATAATGCCCTATTATAGAAACTGTTTTTAAAAAGTTCATATAATTTTAAATAATGTTTCAAGTTATTAAAACATTGTTAACTATTAAAAATCTGTTAATTTCTGTCCTAATTGACGTCTTTTTTAACATTTTCGATTTCTTATTGTTGCATTTTATTCTATTCAAGATTTCTTATACAGGCTGTTTCATGAGTGATAATAAGCATGCAAAACTGAAAATACAACCAGCAATACAATTCCAAAGTTAACGTGAATAATATTGTTCTCAAATTTTATTTGTCAAATCTGTCACCGATAAAAAAGAAATTGTTTTCTAACGATGAAAAAACCGACATAATATTAATATATAGAGAAAGCAGAAAAAATGCCTCTGTGCGTTTGTACAAACAACGTTTTCCGGGTAGAAGAACTCCTGCTGACACCATATTCAAACGACTTGAACTTAAAAAAAAATTGGCCACTTTTGAAAAAGTCAAGAACAAAAACAGCTACAGGTCTTGAAAATAAAATAACCGTATTAGTCCTCAGTACAATGTCTTTAAATTTTTTTTGTTACATACAAATGTAAAATTTTGTGAGTGCCTTTCTTGCAACGAGTCCGACAAACTTTTCTAATGGGAAACTTTTGGCGCTGCTGCGTTTTCAAATGCCGTCATACCGACATCTTCGGGGTGGTGGACACTCCATACGCAGCATGATTTTTGTTGGACAAGTTGACCACAATTTTTAAATTTTAATACTTTAATAGTGGTCAACTTGTCCGACAAAAATCTTGCTGCGTATGGAGTGTCCACCACCCCGAAGATGTCGGTATGATGACATTTAAAAACGCAGCAGCGCCGAAAGTTTCCCATTAGATAAACTTGTCGGACTTGTTGCAAGAAAAGCACTCACAAAGTTTTACGTTTGTAAATATCAAAAAAAAATATTAAGTACATTGTACTGGGGACTATATTGGGAATGATCGATGAAAATCTACATGTAAGCCAAAAAATGATTTTACAAGCAAGTGGCATTAGTTTGTTTTCAGTTAACCGAATGATTAAAGAAAATAGATTTCTTCCAGACCATATTAAGCTGGTGCAAGCTCTAAAACCTATGGACTATCTAAATCGGGTAGCTCTTTGCAATTTTTTTTAGGAAAATTATCGTTTGAATACCTTTTCTTTTTTTATCGGTGACAGATTTGACAAATAAAATATTAGTATCATCCAGGTTAACTCTGGAATAGTATTGCTGGTTGTATTTTCAGTTTCGCAGGCTTATTATCACTCATGAAACAGCCTGTATTTAAAAAAAAACTTCTATTTTTCTCTTTCTTGCAGCGTTCTCTGCTTTGTGTTGTCCTTTTTTTTTACTTTTCTTGTTTTATGCTTTTTGTTCTTTTTGTTTTCACAATTAGATCTTGTTTCATTTGTTTACGTCGCCACTCATCGTACTCTATATTTTACTTTATTGTTGTATTTTCTATAAATATGATCAATTTACTTACGTTGTAGTCGTCAGTTTGTAAAACGCGTTTCCAAAAAAAAAAACAATTTTAAACAATTTTTTGAATTTTTGAAATTGTCACCGCTTAGCACTGCCACTACGGTTGTTCGGTGTCGATTTCAATAGGTTCGATAAGTGACAAACTCTGTCTTGATCATTTAATTTATTTATTTACACTGTTTTTTTTTGAAACTATTATTTCTAAAAAAATGCAATTTTAACTTTCTAGAAAGTCAGTCAACATTAAATGCTTATTTTTTGACGACTCTAATTAGTTATTTTATAAGCAAAGAAAAATTTTCTGTGAGTGTTAAGTGTCAGAATCCTTTCCATTTTAATGTGCAAATAAATTCGGCTTAAAAATTCGTTGAGTATATTTACTTTGGGTTATATTCCCTGACGGAATCCACCGAGCCGTGAAATCCTAAGAGAAAGGTGTTATGATTTTATAATTGATAATTAGAAATGGTTGTTTGACGTGCACAGGGTAGTAGTTAGTACAATATTAAGACACGAGATGAATCTTAACGACGTAGAGAAGGTCGTCATTGAGGTTCGACCTATTCCATGGATTCTCTTTCCCCAAAAGAGCCATTGTGTGAACCCTACTCCCGAGACGCCTGCCAATAATTAATTAATGTATAGTCGTTTCGCACTGCTAACTTCGAATTAGTTTGCTTATATTAAAGGACAAGAGGGCCCAGTTTCTATTCTTCTTGAAACAGATAAATTGGATCCAAATTACTTTACTAGAGTTGGTCTATGGAGAGTTAGGCAACCGATTCAACTGCCACATGTTCATACACTCACAGTTTATACGCCTTCAAACTAAACTGCTCAAATTTAGACAGTACAGGTGAATTCGCTTCAACTTCCTAATTTCATCAAAATTCAAAACTCCAATAATTCAATTTGTGTACACGGACCAATGCAACGTTTACTGCCAAATACTTTTTGAATTTTATAGAAAAAGCACTCTCTGAGCAAGCAAAGAAAACAGAGTTTATCTACTGAAAAAGACGCAATTTTTTACTTTACTTCGTATATTTGCTTAACTTAAGACTGTCTAATATAATTTTTTTGCAACTATAATAAATTGTAATTTTATGACTTTGATCTTTTTGTAAGAGCATTTTATCTAACATGTAAATTTAGAGAAGTTTGCTCATTCCATATTCAGATTACAGTCACGTGTTTCACTGATCTTTATGATCATAAAATAGAGAATGCAGAACAATGGATAGTGTGAATAAAAATTAAGCACAAGCTTTCACCTAAATATTTCAAGTAAAAGATTTGTTTCACGTAAGTAATAATTAAGTTTTTGCTAAGACTCAAAAGTAAAACAAAATCTAAATTTTACAGCATTTGTTAAAATATTTTAGTGTTTGCTAGAAATCATGTGAATAAAACTAAGATATTTTTAAGCATATCTTGCTTCTAGCTCAAAAATGAAATTATTGGTTGCTTTCATTAATTATGATAAAATGTATAAACTTAAGAACTTAGAAACATTATTCAGAAAGTACTAGAGAATTATAGAAAATTAACCCATACCTAAGTTAATAAAAATTCTGCTCAAAATTATTTTTTTTATTATTCTTAAAAAAAATTGATATGAACATAAAAGTTTATTTAGTGTTTTTTGTTGAATCTTCTTGGTGTGTTAAATAAAACGTAAAAGACTTACTAACACCAAACATTGCACTTAACACGACGCATGTTTCGACAACAAAGTTGTCACCCTCAAGTAGAAATTAGAATAACAATAAAAAAAAGTTTAAGTAAATAGCTCCAGAAAATACTAGAAAGATATTATGCTAGAACCGAATTGAGACGTAAAATTACATGAAATAATTAACAGACCCTCTCATACACCAATCTAGAAAAATGACTTTCCAATTGAATGAAAAAAAAAATACGAACCATCCGCGCATATTCTAGAAGGACGTTCAATTATATAAGAAGCGAGATTGACCGAGTGTTAGTCAGTCAGCTTGCGAGAGTCAGACAAGCAAGCAACATAAGAAATATTATTGAAAGCGACGCCATTTAATTAAATCAACAGCGATTGTAGTGAGAATATCGAATTGTTTATTTATTGTTGTTGTATTAGTGTAAATGGTGGAAATAAATTATTTGTTATTATTCAACTTTCTGAATCTAAAAAACCCGAATACGCACTTACGTTGCTATATTGTCATGTAACTCACTTCTCTTTTTAGACAAAAAAAAAGAAGCGCATTTTTGAATGTTCGACATAACGTAGTTTCAGTTTCCATTTCCATCTTTACAAAAAATAGGCAGTTTTCTTACATCACAGCTAAGTGCAATTGTAAATTATTTTGTAAATAGTAAATATAATAATTTTTAATGTAAAATACTTATAAAAACATTAATTAAAATACTGTGAAATGTTTTTTGTCAATATAGATTATATAGAAAGAAAAAAATCATAGCCTTCTGGAGAACGAATTTTCTTGATCATATATGGTAGTAGCTAAACTTGCTTTGGTGCAAATAACCCCCTAAGTTAAATTTCCTATAGGTTTTAAAAGATTTACGTTGTTATAGAAACAATAACAAAAAATCATTTATTTGTATCACAGTTTATTTTTTAAACGTACACAAGATTCGCTATTTATAGGCTAATTTCAAGTTAAGATAATACCTGTAACATCTTTAAACACCTTTGATTAAAATTTATCGAATAATAAGTTCTAACTTCCTGTTCTTTTAGAGCAACTAGAACTTACTAAAGTTGAAAAAAAATAGAAAACATAAGAAAAGGTGAAAAGTAACTAGCATTTATGGAAAAATAAAGTTTAAGTTACACATTGTATTAAATTTTAAAATTATAAAGTAAAATATGAAAAGTACAGTTAGGTACGTATTTTCTAGTTATAAATGCAATAATAATGTATGATAAGAGGTATAAAAATTTCTGGTTTAGAAGCTGATTTTAATGTTATTGCTACTTGAGACTTTTCATTTATCATAAATTACCACTACTTGAGACTTGAGTCACAATCTCCATTTTTTCTAAACAGACAATATAGTAGGTAGAATTCCATTTTAATACCCAACACTTTTTTTAAGAAAAAGTAAAATAATTTCGAGCAGCTGTTGTTTTCAAATTTTAACTTATACCTAAAGCAATATAATTATCTATATTCTTCTGATGTTTTCTGAATAATGTTTCTAAGTCTTTACATTTAAACATTTTAATAATAATAAAGGTCTTTATTGTGCAAATAAAAAAAAAATACATTAAATACATATAACAACTTAGAAAAAAACTAAGTAAATAAGTAAATAAATATAAGGTAATATTTGCACAAAAGCCGAAGATCAGGTGGATGTGTGGTGGCAGAATACCCTCCGTTTTTCATCTTAAGCTTTGTTATAATTATTGTTTTGTTATAATTAACAAAAAACATTAATTTAAGTTATTATTAATTTAATTTAACTAATAAATTTTTAAGCTAAGGACAAGACACGCTTAAAAATTTCTTAGATTTCTAATAATATAAAACACATTTAAAGTCAGGTAGGGTAATTGTTAATTGCTTTTGCAAGTTCTATAAAACTAAGTTAAATTAATGATACATTATATTTTTTTTAATATTTATTTATGTCAGTGTTTTGTATAGTTCAACTATTATTTGATGATATCTTATGGGCTGATTTGAAGTTAGGATAATACCGGTATTATTTTTGTTTCTAAGTAAAATTAAAACAATTCGGGGTTGTGATTGGTTGTTGCCATAGAAAAGTATTAAAATTTGGGATGCTACCGGTATTATCTCAACTTGAAATCAGTCCATTAGAGTTTATCAGACAATTGTTTGGTAATTTACAATTAACCTAACATATCTACTCGACCGTTAATAGTTATTTACACGATAAGTGCGGGAACACATATTTTGCATATGAGTGCGACAGTTTTTACACGAGTGCGCTTTGCGCACAAGTAAAGAATGTCGCACGAATAAAGCAAAACTGTTCCCGCACGTCTCATGTATATTATTTTTTGCACGAATCTTTCACAAGACCGAAAAACGATAATTTTAAAATTTATCTTTAATTTGTCGAAACAATCAAGTGCATTGATGTCGATAATGTAGGTAACTGTCAAATGTTTTTAAAGTTACTAAAATTTAATGTCTTACACAACTTTTCACAGATGGCGCTGCTTAAATTTTAACTTTAAATGCAATATTGTGAATGCATTTCTGTTTTTTATCTGAGTAAAAGTGGTAAAGTGCATTTTTTTATTATAAATTTGGGCTCTGATACATATATCTAATTTGAACCGTTTTTTAAACGAGAAAAATCCCTGTGCTCTTTACAAGCACTAGTGCGGTAAAAATGGAGGATAATTGTAAAAATGACGGTCTCCATTGTTCGTTTAGTGCGTGATCACTTGATATTTAGTAAAACAATGCAAAATGGTTATTTACATTTACCCCAAATTTACGTTGCCCCACGGGTCCCTACTTAGTATTATGCACATGTTTCCAAGCAAACGCTAAAAAAATTTAGCAAATGCTGTAAAATTCTGTTTCTGCTTATTTAACTTTTTAATCTAGCAAAAGTTTAATTTTTATTCAGCCGAAACAAACCTTCTACTCGAAAATTTTAGGTAAAAGCTTTTGCTTAATCTTTATTCGCATTACCCAATGCCTTTCTCGGCTAAAGTGAGTAATTTGTAAGTTGCAAAAAACATAATTATTTTTACAGTTGTGTGTTATCAGTGAATGATTTAAGCTTCTTGTCGTATAAAAGAGGAAGTACGGACATAATATATGTGATTTACTATGTTAAAATCCCTCAGGATTTTATCACAGCGCCAATCCCGAAAGACTGAACTGAAAGCTTTATGCCCAAGTCCACTTTCTTCAGTGTCATAAGTTGCGACCTTTGAAAGATTCTGGACAATAAAACAAAGCACCTAAAGCTTGATGAAAAAAAAAATGCTTAATTACATCTCGAATCTGTAATAAAATTTTCATGTTTAAAAGCGCGTCACTTTCTAGCAACAGCTTAATATTAGTAATTGTTAGTGATGAAATTTGTGATTACAGTTGACGGAGCAAGACAAATAAAATTACTTTAATGACGTAGGGTGGATTTGATTGGATGGGAAAACTCATGACCCGTTAACATCAGGATTTTTTCCCGTCCAAAGAAATCGTTTAATTTGCCAAGCTGTAATTATTACCATCCAACAAAAAGTGTTGCAAATATATACATGTTAATAACAGTACATAAAATTTTATTGCTTTCTCATAAACCTGAGCGCGATTTTTTATAGAATTTTGCACGCTCGGATTACGCATTGTGGCAAAACAATGAACAGTTAATTAATAAACGAATATAACTAATGTGAGCTTTTGTTGAATCAGATCAACGGATTTCTACAAACGCTCCATGATTGAAAGATTAAATTTAAAACCAACAATATGAAATTTATTACTGTTTAAATAAAATCGCAGAGATTTTTAATTACTTTCGACTATTCACTGACACCAAAAGAAATTTCAACTTCTTAAATTAGTAGGTATAGTCACGTTTCACTGTCAGAATTAAACCTTTTAAGTTAATTGAAATAGAAATCAAGAGATAAAATGTATAATCTCTTATTGAATAAAATTGAATTAAATTCTAACCAACTTTAAAGATTAAATCTGATTGTACTAAATATGGATCAGAAAGTTGTTAAAGAATATATCCGATTTACCGAAATTTGCATAAAACAAAACATTTTTCAATTTAGCTTCTCGTATTAACTGACCATTTCATAAACCATTTTAAGCAGACCAAAAATCTCCTAAATTGTAAAACAAACATTAAATTTGTGTAATCGTCAAATAAAACTTGATTTTTACGTTCAATAATAGCACAGTGTGGTAAAGTGCAACTTGGCTAAGCTAGTGCGTAAATACTAGTAAATACTAAATTTTTTTGAAACAAAAGCAATACAACTAGTTTTTATTATTTTAGATAATATTTTTTATTTAAGAAATAATAATTGCAAACAAAAATTTTTATACAAATTTCGTCCGTTAATTTCATTTACTGCGCGTTCCAGCAAATGAAGTATAAAGTTATCATTTTAAAGCACTTTAATAATTGAAAACAACAGATTGTTGTTGAAACTACTTCAAAAATTGTATCTAGTAAGCAAGAATTTGACCTCCAACGCGTGCATATCGGCTTCGCAAGCTAACTTAATTTTGGACAATTGCGAGCTACATTAAATAGTAACTGTGTAATAAATAGCGACTACAGTTATTTACAGTTATATTCAAAAAGTAAAACATTGTGACAGACAGTCTTCTACTCAGTGACATTAGAAGTGTTACATCCAGAAGGAATGATTTTTTGAAAGTGATTTTTTGGCAGCAAAAGGAGTAAATTCAAAGCTAGTTATAGTAACTATTGCAAAGATTAATCCTTGATAATTCTTGCAAAAAAAGTTTAACACCTTAGTTCTTATTATGAAAATGGCTTATCAGAGCTGATGAGTAGAAGTATTTGCTATTGTTGTGTCTCCAATTTGTTTTAAGAGTAACAAAATGCGTTTAGGTTAAAGGTATCAACGATATCGCCATCTTAACTATTTTGACAGAGGTAGAATTGTGGCCTTTTGAAAAGCTGGTTTGTCCTTTTGCAAAAATGCCTACTGCACTGACGATAATGCGTGTGTTTCGGGTGTGGATAGAAAAAAGTAGAAAAACACGAAACACACCAACAGGGCGACCGAGACGTGCCACAGAGTGCCAACACAAGCGCTTCAGACAACTAGCTTTTCGAAACCGTTTTGCTATTACACGACAGCTCGGTGACCAGTGGTTCGGAGAAAAAGGTCAACTTGCTAGTAAGAGTAAGTTGTATCGCCGCAATCGAGCTTCTGGATTTTTTTTCCGTCCACGTTTAGTGCTTTTTTTAACTGAGAAACACCGTTGTCAACATTTGGAATGATGCAAAAAACGGCATGTTTGGAAAGCAGAATGACATAAAGTGATATCCAATGACAAATCGCAATTCTGCCTAGACATGCATGACGGCCGTCGAAAGGTAAGACGCTGTCGTAGAGAGCGGATTTGCTGTTGAGGGGCATGTGCACAAAACTGTTAAGGTAATGGTTTGGAGAGCTATTGCTTGTAAAAACCGATTACTTCTTCTATTTATTTGAGACAGTATGACAGCTCTGCATTATGTTGATTACGCTCTACAAACCACTTTATGTAGATGGTCGACAACATATTCTTTTTCAGCAAGACAACGCACGTTTGCATATTGCTTGTCAAACTGTGGACTTTGTTTATGAAGCTGGCTTTAATATTTTGCCGTGGCTACTCCGTTCACTAAATTTAAATCCCATCGAGCATGTGTAGGATATGAAAAATAGAGTGTCCGCTTTGCACCGTCTTCCACAGACACTGGCACAGTTAATCTATAAGGTTCAAGTTGCTCAAAACAAACTGCCACAAGCAGACATCGAACATCTCATCTTGCCGATGCTTAGACGTGTACAAGAGTCTATTCAATTACGGGGTCGCCAATTATATTATTGTTTTCTTTTAAATTAATGTTACTAAAATTTCTTGCAAATTTCATTGTTTTATTCTTAATGTAGGTGTACCACATTGCCAAAAAAACGCCCAAAAAATTATTTCTTCTATTTGTAACATTTTAAGTAAAATAAAACGCTTTCAGAAGTGTGCAATCTCCGATTTGTTAAGATAGATATCAGTCGATTTTCCCAATGCAATAAACATGAATTAAAAAGTAGAAACACATATAATTACAGTACTGTATATACTCAGGTAAATAAAAATAGTACTGACCTAAACACAAAGTAAGACACTAGAAAAAGCGAAGAAATTAAGAGAGAAAAAAAAGAAAACGTTGAAGTTTTCAAATAAAGCGGATTAATTGATAAAAAATTTTAATTAACAATTCGTTATCTAAATGTTAATAGATCGGCAATGTGGACCAAGATCTAAAATTTTTGACATTTTATGGTATTATTAAAAGTACTGAACGCCATATAGCCAATACGTGAATTAAGAAACTTCAGTCGCGTCTGTTATTTTTGTCATAACGGCCTTATAACGTTTTGATACTATTAACAGACTGGTTAAATTTATTTTAAATTCCATAAAAATGGCAAATTGACACAATTCAAATTTGTGATAGTGTATGTATACTAACGGTTATGTACAAATGAATTTACGTCATGCTTACTTTTATGCTCACGATACACACAAAAAAATGCTACTCCACAGTAACAAACTTAAGCTTTTTATTGGTTATAAATAACGAGTGGTCCAAATCTTTCGTCATTGACTTACTTTTTTCTATCGAGTTGTGGGACTTGTACAGATCCTTAACATAACATTTTTTGTGTTAACTTATTTTTAAAAACGTGATAAATGTCAAATTATGCTTTTTTAATTTGTATTTAATTCCTTGTTAATTTTTCACATGAACGTGTTATACTATTCGCGACAAAATAAACCGAACACCAAATTCTGACCTTGACAAGAAGAATTGTGTATACTAACCATTTCAATTTTTTTTTGACAGTTGTTCAGTATTTTAGTTTTTAGCGTCTTACAAAATCATGACGTACGCAAAGAATACGATTCAAAACCATACGTGAATACGATTCAACGCTAAAAATCGACTTTTGTGACGTTGGGAAATTTGAGGTTTCGAACCAAATCATCATAAAAGTTGCTTTACACATTTTTTTCTGTCAAGGTCAGAATTTGGTGTTCAGTTTATTTTGTCGCGAGTATTATATGTAACTTTTTTTTCTAATGCTTCAAAGATTTGGTATTGTTTTATCCTCACTCCTCAGATAGATATTTTGAGACATTTGGTAATAATTTTGTTAGTAATTTAAATGTTTCTACAGTACAAGTTTTTTTATAATCAATTGTCAAAGTGTCATCAGGTTGGTACTGCCATTCGTTACTAACAAATGGTAATTTTGCCTTGTTATGTTGCTGGTACTAAATGTCAGTGTCATCGGATTTGTGTTGATAAATATGTGTAAACAATTAGTAATAATTAAATTTAAAACAAAATTTACCTCACCACCGATCAGTACTGGACCAGTATTGCTAAACTGTAAAAAAATTCATTACTGTGCTTAACCTAGACAGTGACATGAGGAAAATATTATAAAGTCTGTGCGTAAATACAGGTTTTAGGATAATACAGAATAATTTTTCAAGAAATTGACAATTAATTATAAAAAAACTTCTACTATAGCAATCTATCCAAGAGCAAAGTTGTCATTGGCAAAGATAACGCGATGACGAAGGATTTGGGCCACTCTTTATTTTATCCTGTAAAAATGTTAAACATTCATCCGACTTAAATCTATTTAAGAAACGTGTAAACACGCTTCTCACAAGTAATAGTTATTTATTGTATAAGTGTTTTAGACAGCGTTTTATCCACGCAAAAATGTCTAAGCGCGAGACGCAGTCGAGCGTTTAATATTCTTAAGTGGATAAAACGCGACTAAAACACGAATCTAATATAACGTTTTATCCACAATTGCAGCGACTTAAAATTAGAATCGCCAAAATTTTATCTCATGTCATCAAAAAATGATTTGACATTACATTCTAACAGCGTATGTCACCTCAAAAATCATTGAAATTAACTCAAAAACATGGAAGGTGTTGAATCGTTGCTATTTATTTTCGATTGATTATCGACTTTATTTGTACAAAACGCTGTGCAAGTTGGTGAAAATGGAAGAAAGTGATACTGTTCCTGAAACAATTCTTGAGGAAGCTGAAGAAGCCACTCACCAGTTATTGCTTGCGAAGTCCAGGAAACAACTCCATAAAAAAGTATTTTTAGAATTTAATGAATGGATAGAAGAACGGGGGGATAATGACAATAAATGAGGAAGTTCTGCTACCGTATTTCTTAAATTTGAAGAAGAGTTATGCAATTTCATCCATGTGGTCAAAGTGCCTACTCCATGCTGAAGGTCGCTATAAAGGTCTATAAAAACATAGACATTGGAAAATATAGTAAGCTCATGGCCTATCTGAAGGGCACACATGAAAGAGTTTTTGACAAGGGTTTGCGATAAAGAATATTTGATGATCAAAGTAATCTCTGTCATTACATAGACACTGTAGATAATAAATTTTGGAATATTTTAGATTGCATTAATAATGGGGGTGTCTGGTGGCTGTTGATGCTGTGAGCTGACAAATTTGAAAATCAGTGATGTAGAAGACAGGGGCGCATCTACCTAATTGTTTCGATACCAGATACCAAGACGGGTGTTTCACGAAAATTCACAATTATAGAAGAAGTATTCTCTATCAACAAGTGTAGAAAATACATGACTTTACCTCCGAAAAAGTTAACCATTGAGAGATTCCTTTTACGATACGCTAATCAAAAATGTACATCGCAACCTGTTGAAATTAACACTTTATCGAAAGTTCCTTCTAAAGTTGCTTTGTTTTTAAATCTGGCAAACGCAAAAGTTTATACCGGCCATTGTATGAGGCGCACTTCAACAACGTTACTTGCCAATAAAGTGCTAATCTTACAACAATTAAACTACATGGTGGGTGGAGGATAGCCATAGCAGAAAATTTTATCGAAGATTCTGTATCTAATAAGCTTGATATCGCAGGGAAAAATTCAAGTTTCTCCTATTACTAGTCGTTCCTTACTAGAAAAGAGGTCCATTGTTTCTACAAATACTATTCGTTCTGGAACCGATAACAACTACAAGCTTCTTGTTAATGAAAACGAAGTGAAATATTATAAAACAAAAAACGAAATGTTTATTAATGTAAATGTTAATGTCAATATTAATAATAAATAAAATGCGATTGATTTAAGATTGTATTTTTTCATTATTCCACTAGTGGAATAAAGTGATTTTATTATTCCACTAGTGGATAAAGTGTTACTTTATACGGTTCGTAGGTATGTATAAAACTTCAATTATAAGGTAATTGTGGATAAATGTTTTTATTCTATTGACAAATATTTCGGATTTGTTAATTTGTAGTGTATTGTTGATACTACACCCTTAAAATATTTTTTTCTATATTTTGTAACTAGTGTTTAAAACTAATAACTTGTTTATCTTATTATTTATCATCAACAATAATTATAATACGCATAAAACCATAAAAACAGTATCTAATAATCAATAATTTTCTTAAAGAACCACTGTGGTGCAAATAAAACATACTACGTTATTGTTGCTATGGCAACGTAATGTTTTAAATACATATATAGAATTAAATTTAGAATATCATTATTTGCACCACAAGGGTTCTTTTAAAAAAATAATATTTGACAGGCAACTGATTCGCTCAGCACAGCAAGAGCTCTTTAGTTGGAACAGAATTTGGTTTAAACAATACTTCTAAGCTTGTTCAGTTGTAAAATTGTGTTTTGTTTGTAAGTGCTTTGATAACTTAAATTCATTTGTACCTGACTGCCATTATAACTAAAATGCAAAATAGATTCTGTTGTGCATAATTTTTGTTTACAACAGTGATCTTGCTAAGGGGTATTTTAAACCGGTGAGTTAAATGTACATACACAAAATGTAATGTTTCGTTAATTGGTTGTTTGAAAATTTGGTAATTAATTAACACACAATAAGCTATTAATATCTGGTTTTTGAACCATTGTGATGCAAATAATGACTTTTTAAGTTTAATTCCATATAATAGAAGCATAGAAACAATAACAAGGGAATATTTATTTGCACCACAGTGATTTTTTTAAAACTACAAATTTTCAAATTTTTATGAAATTATCCTGCGTTTAAAAAACGCAGATAAAAAACACAAATCAATTTAAAAAAATTAATAAATTTTGTAAATGTCAAAACAACAAAAATAAAAAATGACAAGTTAGTATTCACTGATATTTTTTGCAGTCTCTACATTAAACCTGAATATCCAAACATTTTAGCAATATTTTGCAAAAGTTTTTTTATTTAAAATGTCTGGTCTCATTCATTTTTTCAACAGTAATTTTTGATACCTAATTTCGAAAACCTATAATTTTGTTATCACTTGAAGTAAGAAAAAAAAATGGAAATTTTTTCATACTGCTGTATATCAATCAAATTTGCTCTATCGTTGTTTTAAGTCAATCTGTTTAAAATTGAAATGTAAATCATTTATGTATTTTTATTCTTAACTGAGGATAACAACATCGTTGTCTTGTTGAAATAAAATGTTGGATTTAGTATTTAGACACACCAAAAAGATTCTAAATATAAAGCTTAAAACCAAATAAATTTAGTTTTTAACTTGCTGCATACTTCCGTTTTGTAGGACTTGTGGAATTTATAGATAATGGTCAAGGTGATTTATTGCTTTTAACGGAACTTAGGCAAATTAGTTTAACAGTGCCTCAACTTCAACCATCAAATTCTCAAACTATGCCATTCAATTGTGTCGACTGGACTTTTGACAAAATAAATTAATTTCTGTTTCAAAGACAACAATTTTTTTACCCTCTCTAATAGCAATAAATCAAAATTGCAAGCAAAACTAGTTAATTTTACGTCAGCACAATATATTTTAAATCGCTTCCAGGTATTGGATATCTGTGTTTGTTGTTTAGTTGAGCTGAAATCAGAATTGGATGAATAATTACTTTACTACTGTATTATTTTGATAATGAATTAATCTTGTCGGACGTAAAAAATGAAAGAGCTAGTGATGGATTATCCGCATCTAGAATATAATTGAATTTTTGACAAGCACCGATCATTTGTTGTAAACGGTGACGATAACATTGAACAAATAAAAAAACACTTTTTACAGTAAACCCACCTTATAGTGTCCCAATTCTGTGACAGAGCAGCTGAGAATAGCCTCTCTTCCAATAGGAACAGTGACATTTCGAATAGGTCCTGCAAAATCTGGTGTTTCCATCGAAAATTTGAGGGAAGTGACAGCCCCTCCGGTTAAATCTTCAACTGTAAATAAAATTGTTTTGTTAAAAGAGGATATAAATTTAACTAAGCTAGATTAAACCCATCAGGATTTGCAACCCTTCCGTCCCAGCAATAAAGACGCGGTTTAAAGCCCTTCCGAGGGCTATTGATGCTGAGGTCAAGACTGCTCACTTGCCGACTTGTTCACTATTTACCACAACGTTGACAGCGTAGATAAGTGAGCAAACTAATTCGGCACTTAGTACGTTTAAGTATTCATAAGAGCCGTACTTTGCTTCGACAAAATAACTAGTCGGTTTATATGCATATATTACAAAGAACGAGATGTGTGTTCTTGTTTACTAAGTGCTGTTTTACATTCGTGTTAATTTTTAATTCAGCTTGCAATTACGATGCTGGATGGGCTCGATTCATGATGTCATTTTCATTTTGCACTCTGGATTTACACTGGTTCATGTACCGAATGCAATCTCAATTCACACGGGATGATAATTATGAATGAGCAAATTTCTAGTTATAACTTCGGGGTACGGTAAACAGCCATTTCGGCGTTCTTGTATTTTACGCAGAGACATCACATAAATAATGCATGAAGCTACCTCATAACGTAATTACTATTAATTACATAAAAATCCTATACCTTATTATGTAGCACGCTGTTTTGATATTAAACCTAACATTAAAATTTCAATACAAAAAATATTACTGTTATGCATTATTATTACTATATTTTTTTAAAATATTGTTATCTCAGGTCCATATTAACAATCTTGGATGTTTTAACGAGATAAAGACAAACACAATAACTTTGTTGAATTTTCACCGACGCGCGACGTTTCGGTTTTATTATATACAGCGTGAGTCTGTAAATATATCTTAATTTTTAACAAATACTAGTTATTACACTGACTTCAGGGTTTACCATTAAAAACTTTGTTTCTCTTTCTTTACGCATGAGAATTTTTTTCAGAATTTTTCTAATATTTCTCTTAATGAATATTAAGAGAAATATATTATAATTAATTTTATATTAAATTATAAAAATAATATTAATTAATTAATATTAATTCGTTGAAAAATATATAAAATGTACATTATTTCTAATGTCATTCGAAATGACACGATGTTAAGGTATTGTTTTGTAAAAAAAATATTTCAGAAAAATTGTAGATAACCGCAAAAAATAAGAAAGTTTTGTTTTGTAAGATCTATTTTGGTGCAGCATTGCCATGTTACTCGACAATAGGTTGGACATTTACCCTTCAGCTTTTTTGTCTCACCCAGTCTCTTGTAAATAATGGCGTATTATTTAATGTAGAAAAATTTACAAATATAAAAAAGATCAATATGTTTTTGTTTGTCGATTTAGTGACAACAAAATCACAGTAAAAGTGACACAGTAAAAAAAATTAAGTAAAAACCAAGCAACTCTCATTTTTAGTAAAAATTTTAACTCAAAACATTGAGTAAATACGCCACTATTTCCAAGAAAGTGGGTGGGACAAAGGGGCTAAAGTGTAGCTTATCTAGCTCTTTGTCAAGTAACGGCAATCCTGCATCAAAACAGATCTTACATAACGAATAAACTTTATTACTTTTTGTGGTTATCCACAATTTTTTTGAAATATTTTTTTACAAGACAATATTTGAACATCGTGTTATTTTGAATGACATTAAAAATAATGTAAATTTTACATTTTTTTCAACAAATTAATATTAATTAATTAATATTCCTTAGAAAAAATATTAGAAAAATTCTGAAAAAATTTAAGACGTAGAGAAAAAGCAATGTTTTTGACGGCAAACCTTGAAGTCGGTGTAATAACTAGTTTTTGAGAAAAGTTAAAATATATTTTTATCAGACTCACCTTATATATCTCGTTAAAACGTATCTAATAATATTTTTTTATGTTTTTGAGTAAATCATTATGATTATAGCAATAACAAAAGAAAGTTATACATATAAATTAAATTTTTATACAGGGTGTATCAGAAATGATGGTCAAAAATTTAGCCAATAATACATCTTACCAAAAAAACAACTTTTCTATATATCATTTTTGCGACAGACGCAAAAATTTTGAATTTTGCCCCCCCCCCCTCCATAAAATCAGAATACGTGTATGATCACTTAATTATTATTATAACATAGCCTAGTTACCATTACAATAGTACGTAGGTCAGTAGCGGGTATAATATTTTGTACTAAATTTTTTTATAATTTTATCTTAACAACGGTTGAGATTCAGAAAAAATAGAATCTAGAAAAAAATCTTCTTCAAATGAGACCTATCACTGGCTAAACTTTTGACCATCATTTCTAATACGCCCTGTATAATATGTAAACACAAATTTTTGATATTTTTTATTCTAGGATAGACAACCAAACGCCAGAATCCGTTTGAAAAAACCGAGAGATTCGTTTTGACTGATGATCTAAGTTTAAACTCATCGCGTTTTCATCTTCGAGATTTCATTTTTTAGATCCGTTTAACTTAAATCATTAATCAAAATAAGAAATGAATAAAAAATAAAATTTAGATGGTGAGCAAGGCGCCTGGTAGTCAAATTTTTTTTCACTCAGTATAATGTTTTTCTTAAATCTAGTTACTGTAGAACTTGGTGAACATTGTTTATGACTGTAAAGACGTTGTTTTTTTAAAGTAAAATATACCAAAGTTAGCGTATTTTAATAGCACCGTTTTCATTTCTGCTGATGAAAATATTTTTACTTCTTATTAAAAATACTGTTCTTTAACATAAAATGATGGTAAAAGAACTGCGTAATTTTATATACATAAGTAGGAGAAATAGTACATTATACACCAAAGCAGAGAAAACACTTTTTATAGCCGAGCGAGTTTAGTGTCCAAGATGCGTAGCATCGAGGGCAATAATAACTAGATGCAAGGCGATAACAGTTTCTCTACCGTGGTTATATGTATAATTTTATACACTACTAGCACATTAATTTGTTATAGGTCATGTCAAAATATAATCGCATTTAACAAGTTTATATCTAGACTAAACATGACGTGTCTTTATTTATTGTCGAAAAGTAAATTTAATAAATGTAAAAACGACTGATATTTAACTATTTATATTTTACATTCGAAGACTTAACTTTAAAAAAAAAACAAAAAAGATGTTGTTGTGAGCATTTCGGATATATTTAATTTTATACAACTATTTAAATGCTGGAAAACAAAACAGTGTAGTTTTTCCGTCAGCTGAGATCTTAGGAAGCCCTAGTCCAAGATTTAGGTTGACAGCCTTTGCTTTCTCGGTCGGAACAATAGATTTTTCAAAAAAACATGGGCAAATTAATATAGACAGGGCTCCACACTCAAAATGTAACCTTACAAAAGCCTATTGTCATTATTTACATCTTTACCAGTAGTTAATAATAATATGTATTTGAGTTATATCACATACTTATTAGTGTTATATAAAAAATTTAGGTTATGTTGTTTGATTAAAAATATAAATACATTGCAAGATGTTTTATTTTGAAGATAAATACTGCGTTTTTCTTGTCGTTGAATAACCTACATATTATTAGTATCACGCTTTACTATTTATGTAAAAAATTGCAGTATTATACAAAAATTTATTATTTATCTGGAAAGCTGTAACATTAGTCCGTTTACGTACACTAATAATCCAAGCAACTTATCAAATATTTTGCGCATGTGCACAATTTTTATTTTGACATATTAATGTTGAGATGCGATATTTGAGCGAATTCGTCTCACAATCACAAATATTAAACAAACTGTTTGTCAGGTATTACTAATGCATTTAATATAGAACATTTTTAAGATGAACTTAAGTCTGTAAAAATTACAGCTTGCTGTTAACATAATAAAGTTAGTGTTGTTTTCGGTGTAACCGCTAGTATGTTGAAAATGTTTTCACTAGTAGGTATTCTGACCTGTAAAACCTATATGCAAGAATTTGAAATCAAAATATCTTTTGGTTTTCCGATTATTTCTATTCGTTCAACTAAATAAAACACTCTGTATATAGTATTAATTGCCTTTTTCCGAATATAACAACCAACTCTATATTATTTAATAAATTTAAAGCTCTTTTCAATAGATACTTGACAAAAAAAAGGTTTTCACGGTAATAAACAACGCTTTTAACCACCACAGCAATTGAAATAAAAAAAAACTGTGCTAAGTGTAAAAAAAATTTAACCACCGAACGCCCTGCCAACATTCAGAAATGTTTTCTTTAGAATTTTTTTAATTTAAATCATTAATTAGATTTTTTAAACAGATTGTTTGCTGGTGCCGGCACTATTATATAACTAACCATATGAAATTATTTACGAGGACATTTTCCAAAACATTAACTCATTTTCTCAATATGTTGACACTACAATAGCAAATAATAAGGTAATATCAATATTACATTAATATTATGTATTTAAATTAACGTTATTAGTCCGACATAACATAAATAACAGAGGCGACTAAAATTTGTAAACCGAGGCGGTAGCCGAGTTAAACGTTTAAAAAACAACATCGTTTGACACTCGGCTTGACATAACCAGAAATTTAATATAACAAGCAGCAAATGTTGTATTTTTGTTTAAACAGTCGCCGTTTGTTAATAGGCGGAGAGCTCGTAGCCAGAAAGTGCAAGAGTTTTCTGAATGTTCAAAATTTAATAGCATTTAGTGTATAGGTATACTAGCGTCAGATATAGCACACCTTAAAAAGTGTCAAAAGCTGAACCTTTGGTCAAAGTGTTTTCAAAATGTTGTTTTTTTTTGGTATGGTTTTTATGTTAATAAATATAAAAAAAGGAGTTATATCTCAATTAAAAAGAACTTATCCAGCCAGCAGCCGCCAGAATTACCAAGATGCAATTGCAAATAGTGACTATTACGTTTATTTATTTAATTGTTTAGGATATCTTAATTTAAAAACTCAATATTCTAAATACGAAAAATCACAATTGTATAAAATAATGATACAATAAAAAAATCAGAAAAAAGAAGTTAGGGCTAGAAACTCTAATTTTTAGCGGCAGCTAATTAAACATATTCCTTTTGATTGAAGTCTGACACTTCTTTTATTAATAGCGTATTATAAACCACGTTTCTGAGTTGGTGTCCAGTAACGGATAAAATTAAACCTCCATAAATCACTAGTAATCATAAATTTCGCAAACACGTTTTCTCTCTTTTGTTGATATGGACCTTCGCTTCGATTTTAAGCGTCCAAATTTTTATTTAAATTGTGTAGGTTGCACTGAAACCTGTTAGTTCTCCGGTCGTTTTATGAGAATGCTGATACAAACTCAGGAACGAAGCATAATAAAATATTTTAGCTTTCAAATGTAATTTTTAATTTTCATTTTAATTACTCCATCTTTTACGATATGTTGGTGGTGACGTCGTAGATTTTGCTATTGCTCGGTCTGTGTATTTTTGAACTATTTATTATAATATGTGTTCACTAATTGTTTTGGTCGTGGTTTGCTGTGCTTTTCTTTTTCCAGCACGAACGTAGGTTGACGTGATAAGTTCATATGCTTTGCTGTCAACTGTCTAAATGTTGTCTTATTTTTGCATTTTAGGAGTTTTTGATAAAAATCACATTGAAAATCATGATAATTGTATGCAATTTCTGAAAAAAACTGATTTTAATTTAGAGGAAGACACAAAAACTCGAAAAATATGCAAGAGGTTAAAAAGCTGAGCATTGACAGCTGTCATGTGTCGTTGTTTTGTAATGTTAACCGAGACATACGTTTTTTGTGACAATTGCCACACATAGGCAATCTGACCGAAAAAATTTTAGCAAGTTTTTACAGATTTATTGTAACTATATTCCGCATCTTAACATCCATCTTCTCCTATCTATACAATCTTCTTTGTTTAAGTTTTTTTTCTTCTATAGCTTCTTCTATATCGTTCTTCTATTTTCTGCTTAGTCGTCCCCTTTTCCTTTTTCTGGTTGGTCTCTATTCCATTATTTTCTTTGGCAATCTCTTGGAACTCATACGTATTACAGGCTTATACCACCTTAAATCTTTAGCTTCTATAGCGTCGAGTATAGTTATTCCAGCTCCTATTTTTTCTCTTATTTGTTCGTTTCGCTCTCTGTGTTTTAGTGTTAGCCCACCAATAGTTCATTTCTGTTGCTAATAACTTTTTCTTGAATGTGGGTGGTATAGTCCATGTTTCAGCTCCATATGTTAGGTATGTACTATGTTTTTAACTACTGTTTTGTATATTCGTGGGTTAGTGATTTTAGTTATCTGCTTACTCCATAGTACCGAATTCAGTTGCCTTGTGTCAATTGTTTCTTGTTCAATACGGCTTTTTATTTCTTTTTTACTATTTATTAACTAACAATAATTTTAGCTTTGCTAAAACACTTTGACGACACTTCTAACGTTTGATACCTTTTCAGGTATGCTATTCCCATAGGTCCGCAACCCAGACTGCTGACTCTAATATACTTACTTTCTCACTAAATGCAAACTATTATTAAACTTTAACGTTTAGAAAACTTTTGCAAATTTTGGTCACGAATTCTCGGACTATAAGAACAGCTTTTCATAACCATAACAACGCTGCAGTACTATGATACAAAAATTACATAACAAAAAGTCAAAAGGTAAGTATACAAGATTACAGGGCTATTCTAAAGAGTAAAAAGCCTTTCCAAATTTTTTATACAAGAAACATTACATTTTCGGAGGTTATGTAGACGTTATAATGAGAAACACAAATAATCTAAATATAACTGAAAAAAGTGTTTTTTGTAAACTGTAAAACGTGATAGTTTTATATACAGATTGTTTTTGAAGTCTATTTTCAAATTTTAACACGTGATAGGTAGTCCTTGTTGAAAGAATGCTAAAAAACTAAGTGGTCAGTAAACTAATAGATGGCAAGTAAAAATTATAAACGGTCAGTAAAATTAATAGATAATAAAATTAATACATGATCAGTAAAATTAAGAGGCAAACAGTAAAATTAATAATTTGTCAGTAAAATGAATAGATGATCAATCAAAGATAAAATTAGTAAATAATAAGTAAAGTTAATAAATGGTCAGTATAATTAATAAATGTCAAGAAAAATATAGTTATTTACTTTGCAAGCAAGCGATAGCGAGCTTGTTATCCGTGCAAAGCATGTAAAATTTGGTAACGGTAGAGAATTGTACAATGCTTTATGGTATACTGAGTAGCTGTCAATTTTTAATAAAAAAAACTCTTAGATTAATTGTGCAGAACGCAATTCAATCAAGATAGCCTTTGAAATAACAGAATAAACGTTACTAAAACAACATCAATACATAATAAAGTTAAATAGGTTTTAACTATAAGACACAGGTATTGTTAATTTATTATAATTGTTATTCTTTTTTAAAGCTTAACGTTTAAGTTTAAAAATCCGAATCTTAGTTATAGACAGTGATGTGCATCTACGTGTCGATTTTCATTGTCTACATTACATCGTAGAAAAAGCGTAAACAAAGTAGAGAATGTAGACAATGTAGACTTTGTGTAGACAATGTATACAATAACTATTTTGAGGTTATGTTTTTTTAACCTAACTCTACATTTGATCGTCTGAGATTTTTTATTGTATGATGTATACCTATTGTAACACACCAATTAGGAATCGTTTGACTTTTGAACGTTCCAAAAAACTTATGCATATATTTTATAACACATTTTATAAAAATAATAAAAATTTATCTAATATTCTTATTGTTTACATTGTCTACATAGTCTAAAGTAAAACTTTTTCAAAGTTTACTTTACATACTTTACACGTAGACAACTAAATTGTTTACTCCGACGTAGTCTACTACGTACTACTACGTACGTACATCACTGGTTATAGATCATCAACTATAAGCTGTTACGCCGTAATAAAAAAATAAAATACAAATACAAAGTAGTTATTCCTAAAACCTAAAACACCCATTAACACCAAACACTTTTTAAAGTGTTTTTCCAAGTGTTTGGTGTTAGTGGGTGTTTTACGTTTCATTTAACACACCAAGAAGATTTAGCAAGAAGATTTTAGTCATTACTGGTTAATTCCATATCAAATATTGTACTCCATTTTATTTTAAAGTCTATAGTAAAAAATAGATCTTGCATTGTAACTTAACTCTACAGTAGTCGCATCAACTTTTTAGCCAATCAACGTCAAACTGCAAATATAAATATTGTTAATTATGCCTCTCATTCATGCATATTGTACAGTTTATATGGGGTGATATAACTGGTTGCATATTATCGATTGCAATTTGCGCTTATTTCAAGTTTGGTATGCGGCCACCGCATTATCTATTCACCGTATGGATCTTGTACTTTTTGTCATAAATTTTGTTCGAAGAATTAAGGAGACATTTTTCCACAATATATTGACCTAAAAGTAATCATTTTTGAATGCATAAGAACAAAGGCTAGTGTCTCCTGTTTGCATTTCATTCGCACGATATCAATTACTTTCCACACTAGCGTCGAAAATAACTCTTTTTTAAAGCGACTTAATACTTACGAAAATTTGAGTATAACTATAAAGATGGTAAATTGTTTAGATAAAGAGTAGGATTAAATAATAATCGTTATAAATTATATAATTATATTATTATTATTATTATTATGTGTTAAACCCGGCAAATGAATAGGAATCATTTCAACAATTATTTTATTATTATTATTATTATTATTATTATTATTATTATTATTATTATTATTGTTAGTATTATTATATATGATCAATATATTTTAATAAAACAAAAAACAAATGCTCTAAAACAATTTCTAAAATAATGCAATAAAAAATCAAAAATTATATAAAATTATTGTAAAAAATAAAAAATAATTGTTTAGTTTTATATAATAACTTGGAAAATTTCGTCATACCAAAGTATATGCTTATATAAATTCACGCTTAAAAACCGTTTATAATAAAACTGAAATAATAACGACGTAAAAAGAAAACTAAAAATTGGCTAGGTCTTGAGCTCCTTATTAACCGTTGCTATACTTTCAGCTAATAAACTCCATTAAGTAACTTAAATTATGTCAATAAATGACATAATAAACTTTATTTAAGCAGCCGCAAATAAATTAAAATTATGAGTTTCACGTTTTTTCCTTATTTTTTATTTTGTATAGCTTAGATATAACTAAGAAATAAAATATCTATGAGAGTGTAAAAATTGTTGGATATTTGTTCTGTTCTGTAACATAATAATAATAAAAGTTATATTACATTATATATACAAAAATGAAATATTAAATATCAAAACATTGTGCTATATAATTATGTGGAGTATCTACATTACTGTAAAAATCGATAAAATAAATCCAACTCTCCTAAAAAATGTGCCACGTTCTTCCCTATTCTTATGATTTATGACGTTATCTCTCGTCTGCAAGAGATTCTTTGCATCAGTTGCACCGACTGCCTCTAGCATTTAGTTGCGATAATCCAAATTTAGTTGACAGTCAGAAAACTAATACATTTGAAGCACGTTTCGTAATGGTCCAACATTCTTTTTCGATACAGTTAGGCCCATTGTTGCTGTAAATTTATTAGACTATTCCAGTGTTTGTTACTGATAATTAATTTAGTCTATTGTGGTGATGCCGAGAGTGGCTAGGCTATTGTTATTGGCCTTGTTAGGTAATGTCGAATATATGACTTCACCCACCACTAATAAACCAGAGAGGTTTATGGTGGCCGTTTGGTGGAGGAAACTTGAGGAGCAGTAAAAGATAAGTTGTATTAGATGTGTGGGAGGTATTTTTTCGGCGGTTGAAATCTCTGTAATTAAATTAGAGACGTCTTCTAATATCTCTTTTAAAATGGTTCCGGATAAAGTTTGAAGTTGAATGATTGCTTTCTGAAGAGCGTTTTGTGCCGGGTATTGAATTAACTCATTTACATTATTCCGGAGGAACTCGACTCTGTCCTAATAATTCTTGATTATATTTTAATTTGTTCACAAATTGATTGGTCCCATGCTACCCAATCTGTCTTCATGAAAGATAAATGAAAAAAAGGTGATTTTCTTTCACACAATACCAGACATTCCGCCTCAGCTGCACATTCTAAATTATTAAAATTCAAACCTGCCGGAAAAATTATTTTTCCTATAAACATTTTATTAAAACAACTCAACTGAACACCAGTATTTTAGAAATTCTGTCGTAAAAATTACCCTAATGTGAGCATAAATGACATATTTATGACAACATTTTGCGTTCTAAATCAAATAGAACTCTTATGCCCGTTCAACGGTTTATTTATAGACCATATTTTCCCACCCTTTGAGTTACACGAGCATTTATTGCCCAAAGGATTTACTGGAGGTTTTGAGTGATGGGTTTGCGATATACAAATACCATATTTTATGATTTTAACATGGCTACGTATAAAGTTTTAAAATAAAATACTCTAACTTAAATCAAATTACACCAAGGTGTTTGTTCGTATAAGAGACAAATAAATTTTACAAGAAGCAGGAAATCACTAACCAAAGAAAATAGGAAACAATTTGTGGCAAAGATGGTCGAAAGCAAATAATTCAATGAGGAAAAAAGACCGGTGCTCTGACGGCTGAAATTGAAAAAGACCAATGTTCTCAATATTTAAGCAACTTATAAAACATCGATGCAAATATCGATCAGGCACAATTATTAATTTATTGCATCGCTGAAACTCTCTACACTTTCCGAATGTAAGAAGTTAAATATTTAAATTTATGCTTTTAGATTTATATTTATTAGCAACAACATTAACAATTTAATTTCTTTTTAAAGCAAGAACAAATTTGCTGCATTTTTGTGATTATTAAGTCAACACGTTTGCACATTGTTTATTTAACCAGTATATAAAGTGTTCACTTAAGAACGTTTTCTAGGGTCCCACATGACAAAGCAATAACATTATCAAGTGTTTCTTAGTTAAGTTAGGATTTCAGTGGTGATTGTCACAACTGCTATATTACCACAGGTCAGTGATTTAAAACCTATTATATAATCAGTCTTTCGCAAATAATAACTCTTAAAACTGAAGTTTTATTTGTTTTTAAAACATTAAGTTCAAAATGTTTTTAACACCAGTTTCTTGAAGGAGTCTTTAAAACAGTAAGCATGTTTTTAATGATATAAGACAGAATAGAATACATAATTAATGTTACAACAGTTTAAAAACCCAAAATTTAACAAAAAGTGAGTAGAATCTTTATTTTTTTTAATAGTTTTAGAAACAAATATTGATTTTTTCTACTTTGCATTGTTAATAGAGACTGATTTAAGTGTCGTATTATCCAATACAACACCCAAATTGCGTGCGTAAAGTACTAGTGCAATTTGCTTTTTTCGGATTGGTAACACGCTGTCGCTGGAATGAAACATCATTTGTTACGTTTCAGCGTTTATGTCATCGTTGAGATTATAATAATTTTATTCGAATAAATTTTGTTGCACTTGATGACCAGTATTCCTCACCAAAGTGTTTTTGTGTGTGTGTCGCAATTATCCTATCAAACATTTGAAAATGGGGTGGAAAACCGGTGCTTACAATGAGGTAATTTTAACTCTCTTTTTGAGGTTAGAACAGCTTTAAAATGAAACAGCTTTTAGCCAATATTATGACGATTTACAACTCTCATAGCGTTTGATAATTTACAAGTTGTTTGGTAGATGAGTATATAGCACTGCTTGGTCTGAAATAACAATGAGAGAAATCGCTGAGAATTGCAATTAGTTTGATAATTTAGGAATAATTTTACAATGTTTTTGGAGATTTTCTTTACTGTGTTTATGCCAATTGGAGTATTTAATTAGTAACCGATACGGTAGGTATAAAAGAACCATTTGTGAGTTACTTACACAGAATTTTGAACAAATTTTAAGACACTTCAAAATTCAAAAAACATTTGACACTTTCATCACATTTATTACCAACTATTTCGTATTAACACAAAAGTCCATAAACATCGAATAATTAACTTTTTTACTTAAAAATCACGTAAAACGCGCAAAGTAAAAAAATAGCATAAAGAACTCGTTTCTCAAGTCATTGTGTCACTCATTCTTTATAAAAACTCGCGCTTTGCGCTCGTTTTATAAACTTGAATTTGTGAAACAAAGTTGACTTTTTAAAACGCGTTCTTTAATATACTATTTCACAATTACGTTATTTAATGAGAGAAAATGACGTTTCTAAAATTAATCGCCCATTTTATTTTGACAGGTTAGTAGTTGAAATTATCAAAGACATTCAATAAAATAGCCTGATTATTTCATAGCGCTCTAAATTAGGTTATAGCCTCCGCTTTTGTTACATTCTCTTTTAACAAAATCTTGTGGCAATCTAAAAAACTTTTTTCAGTAAACTCTTGATATTTATCGATATAGTTCGTCCACTATTTTTAGACCTAATAAAAAATTTTACAAACTATGTTTTAAATTAACTACGGTAATCAAAATATTGTTTTAATGAACCCAGTTTTAATGAACAATTGTTTGAAGATGACAATAGACCTAGATGTTTACATTCTTTGTCAGGTAAAATCCTGTATTAAATTAAAGCTTAATAAATTTGTATTTTTGTCTTTAATATAACATTACAAAACAATTGATGGTATATCATTAGACTGGTTGGTAGAATATTTTATAATTTGTATTTTTGTCTTTCAAGTTTAGTAAAATCTAAGTACAGGATTATTCACGTAAGATGACGAGCCTAATCAGGTAAAAATGCAACACAAAATACGATTTACATAGCTAACTGGATCTCTCTTATATTACCATAATCCACATAATACATAGATAACTGCTAAATTTATTTTCTCTCTAACAAAATGACAAAACTGGAGCCTTTTGGTGTAATCTGTCGGTTTTAACTCTTGGACAAGTTGCATATGGTACGGATGAAACTTATTCTCTTTCAAAATTTTACAAACCGACAATTGACTATTTTCTAACTGTCTTGATATCTCTTTTTGACCGATATGTGGATTTTCGGTTGCAACTTCAATAACTGCGACTTCATTTTTAGGGCAAGTGGCAGTTCTAGTTCTTACTCTTTTAAAGCAAGACCAATTATTTCTTAGTGTGTTTTCCAGTCTTCTAAAAATTTTGTCGGTCGGAGCTCGGCGTTCGACATAAAGTTCTCTATACAAATTTGCTTTTGCAGCAACACCATTTTTTCGACATTCACCAAAAATTAATATCATGTCCATCCTTCTACAGTTAGAAAACATTATGTTAAATAGTTATGAATAAAAAAATGTAATGACACTGATAACTAGTTTTAATACGTACAAACTTGGATCCCTAACTTAATTTTCTAGTTTCAAAAACAATGAGTCCTTTGTAAACTATATTTTGGGTTACATTTTAACCTGGTCAGGCTCGTCATCTTACGTGAATAACCCTGTATAGTGACTCCGTTTATGACGACCAACCGTTTTTAGCGTCGACGCCAACTTCAAGTGTTTGATTTTCATATAAATTACTATAAAAATATAATGATTCTAAAACGCTAACATTATAAGGCCCCAATAAAATAGTTTGACTTTAATAATAAGCAAATTAAAAACTGCTTCTTGTTTCTTTGTTAGGTAACATTCTAGCATTCATAAATTAGTTTCAGACGCAGCTCAGGCCAAAACGGTAATTTATGGTAATGGCAGGAGTTGACGGACTAAACTTGTAAACTCTTTTTTAAAAAATTAAATTTGCACAAGAAGACAGGGCCAGATAATGTTAGCGTTTTTGAATAACTATACACAAAACTACGGTTTGAACGACATTTATTAATGAATCGTCGGATTAGAAGGACGTACGTCTTTACTTGCAAAATGAACCGTAAATCAATTTTACTTACTTGCCTCTTGAAAGTACCTCTGCAAAGTTTTACTAAAACGTACTATTTTTACGTTTACGTTTAAAGTAAACTTTACATAAAACTGCAACGGGAAAACTATAGATTGACTCAAAATGAGAAAAAATTGTATAAGTAAATTTACAACTATTGACGTAAATTTTATTTTAGAATGTGATATTACAAGTGTAATATTTCAAAATATGAATCATGTAATTATCTATTTAGGGTCATTAAAAAATTATGAGTAAATTAATAATTAAATTTTATTGTGTTTTATTATACATATAGGTACTAAAATAGGTGGTTAATTAACTGATTTAAAATCTGACTATTTTGGTCAAAAATAAAATTAACCCCATCATTAGCAATACTAATGCACAATGTTAAATTACAAAAATAATGATAACTGAACTTTATCACCACCTGTGACCAGTTGATTCTGTCATTTCTTTAAGCAGGTCTAGGAAAATCGGACTGACCACTACCATTTCATTTCATTCGATACCAATTTGTTTCATTCAATAAATTCAAAGACGTTACCAGTACAATAGTCAAAAACATGTATTCAATTTGATAATTTTATAAAGTTAGATCTACCAAGTGAGTACATCAATTATATAAATATTTTGATATAAATTTCATAGAATAGAGTCTGTTTTTTTCCTTTTGTGCAAAAAATAAAAGATTGATTATTTGGATTTTAAATTTTAAAGAATTTACAAACTACCTTTTAAACATACGAGTATATCGCATTTTTATTATTCTTTGTCAATGCTTGTTATCTACCAGAGACCTCTTTGAGATGCTGCATAGCGTCAATTTGCATGACCACCAACCAAATTTTGAAACAAGTGATGAAAATAGCAGTAATTATGATCGTTGACTGTTTTTTTCTTGTTTTACAAATATAACAAATTTAAAAGTAAAACGTTTTCTTTTGTTCTATATATTTATTAATCTTTAAATTTTGTGTTGTTCTAATTTCAAAAAAAAGTTTGGACAACATATTTTTTTTAATTTGTAATAGAATAAAAAGATGCATTGTGGATAAAATTATTGTTGACGTTAGGTGTTCCCAATAACAAAAAGTCCATTTGGAAATTCTCTGTAGTTCAATACTGTTGTCTGTTGAATAAAGCACGTCAGATAATAATAATTACCTAAATCTATATTGGGCAAGAATTTCGACAATTTAATCAAATGCTGGTGACTGTGACTTGACATGCCTTTGTTACATTTGTAAGTGTCCTACTAATTACATAAATATTTTTAGCCACCTAACGAGTCTATTTTTAGAGTAGCGTCTTCTAATTAAAACAGCGTTTGTGCTAGAATAGCATTGCAAAATTTTATCATATTTCTCGCGATTCATCTTAATTGCTTTAATTAGTTGTTTCGAAAATAAAAGACATTCCTATTCAAATTGCATTGTAACAAATTGATCTTTTATTAGAAACTAATCTTGACTCCGGAAAGATGCGATAGACATCCACTTCCATACAATTTTGCAGGAACGGAGGAGATAACACATTTACGATCGGAACGTTTGTTTGATGTTTGTTGTCCCGTAGCATTCAAATCCGATTTTATTACAAACTGTAATTATTTACTCACCTTTAAGAGAACTTGTCCCGTACACTAAACCAATCAGTAAAAAGCACAACATTGTTCACGAACTTTTTTAATTAACTTCTCACACTCATTTTTAAACAAATAAATAAATTGCGAGTGTTTATGAAAACGCGATTTGAACATTCATTTTATTGCCAAATTTCAAAGACGCTTCCAGTCTACAATACGAACCTGAACGAAAAAGTTTCATAAAGTTTCACATTTAAAAAATGAATATTCCAATATAAAAGCAATCGACAAACTCCGCGTTCAGTTTTGTAAGCTTCGAAACGGCTCCTCGCTTATACCTATATTTATTACAGCGGTCAGCAGGAAAGTAATCCTGCTATTTGGCAAGCGGCTGTGTACAAACACCTTTAAAAGAAAAAAATATTTGCTCAGGATCAGAAACAATCAACGCCACTTAGGGCCCCATTAATTAATATGTATAATGCAAAATAATTATTTTCAAGTAAGACTCTTTCATTTATCTCAATTGAAACAACTTTTTTTGTTGAGCGCTAATTAGCACACTTCATCTAAACAACTTAATTAATCACTTTAACACATTGCTTCACTGGTGTGTCGTGCGTGTCGGGTATCTTATAAGAGTATAGAGTACGTGTTTTGCTCGTTTCCGACGCAGTACTGACCGCGATCGTCGTCCCGACGCTTAAACAGACGCCCATGCGCTGATGCACACAATCTTTGTTCTATAGTGAAACAAGACGATTCCAGATGGTTCAACTAACTTCAGATACCAACTCATTTAACTGGGTTTTCCTACAACACTAATGCTTTACTTTCAAAGATGCACCACAATACACAATTCTCAAATTTGTCTTGTTTACCAATTTTTTACCGGATTTGTTAACGCAGTCAACACTGCCCCCGTGGGACGCGTACCGATACACATTTTATTTATTCGACAAATTAGATTAAAGCAAATGTATCTACATACAGGTAAAATCATTAATTAGAAATGGGATATTAATCCTTTGATCAGAAAATGTTAGAATGTTTACTTTTAATACATTATGTCATCAAATATAGTTGAGATTATAGACGTTTGGCCTATTGAACATGTATGATAAGACTATATCTAACTTTGGCTAAATATGTATCATAGAACACACCTACTGCACGTTAATTATACATTTGACTACTGAAATTCACCTTAATAGTAAATAATTGAACGTTTATTTTTCATTTAAATACTACCATTTCTAAAGCACCGCTATTTAACTGTTTTTTTAAATATTTATTTACATTTAATACAATTTTTAACGCAAACATTTTGGGTAATTATTAACTTAAAAAATAAGACTACTTAATTAAAAACTACATTTTATACTTTCTTGTAACTTCTACCTTTCCTAAAATTATTTAAATTTAATTGTTTTATCCTTTGTTAAACGTATTATTTAGTACTTAAGAATCAACAACAGATAAAAAAACTATAGTAAAAAAATGTAATATTCAAACGTAAGTTTTACATCATTTTAGATCTAAACTTGATAAATGTAGATAAATTATACAAGGTGTCCCAACTGAAATTTTCACCTCCTAAAATCTTTGATTTTGTCCAAGTTTCAAAAAAATGCAGGTTTGGTCTGCTGACATAGAAGAATCAAATTTTATTATAATTTCAAAGTTTATTACCACATCATTCTAGCGCCTAAATCCACCTCTTCAAAAAATTAAAATAGCAAGTGGGATCGAGTGACACATCATTTTAAAGCTGATTTCATTGTCTATGCAACCACGTATGCTTTATGAATTTTGAACGATTTTTTTGAAAATCTCAAAATTGTTATAGGTTTATTTAAATTTTTAAAATTGTCAATCCCGAAGATTTTCTTTAAATTGTAAATAAGTTTTTTGGTATGGATCACTCGGGCACTTAGAAAAAAAATAAATCTCTACGAAAACCAACTTTTCTTTCAACAAGATAGATGGCCTCTTCATTATCATGTATGAGCGCGATTTCTTAGATGTTTGTTTTTCCTGACAATGTATAGGGCGGAGAGGTTTTATTGAGTGGCCACCTAGATCTCAAGATCTAACCCCTTTGAATTTCTTTTTGTAGAGTCACTTAAAGGTCAAAGTTTATATAATACCATCAGAATTTCTTTAAATCCGTCAAGAAAGAATTGTCGCAGAATGCTATTTGATCACGCCCGAAATGTTGCAAAACGTTAGGTAAGCTTTTGAAAATTGTTTGTACATTGTACATTGTAAATTGTTGGAGGTGAACATTTTGAGTAATTTATTTGTTAAATTGAACTGTTTTTTTATAATCACTTTTATTTTCTCTCAGAGGAATGTAGGCAAAAATCTCAAAAAAAAGATTGTTCAAATTTATAAAGATACTTGATTATTTTAAAACTACTTTTATTGTCTATGCAATCAAGTATCGTACGCAATAAGTGTCACTCGATTCCACTTTTTTAAATTCTTTGAAGAGGTGAATCTAGGCGCTAGAGATATGGGGGAATAACTTTAAAACTATATTAAAATTTGGCTTGCCTTTAAGCTAAAATTGACCCGTTTTAGCATTTTATTGAAACTTGGACAAAGTCAAAGATTTTATGAGGTGCAAATTTTAATCTGAACACCTTGTATAACAAATATATAAAACTGATAAACGTAAATGCAACATCTAACCATTACTTTTAATTATTATTTCTCAAATAAGTTATTATTACTATTGTTAAAAAATGAATTGTTTTATCACTTCCTTGGTAAAGTTTGGACTTTCAAGCTTAAAAAAACGAAAAAATGCGTAAAACTAAACTTAATATTTTAAGCAAAATTAACAAAAAAAGCATTAAAAATATATCTAGAAATATGCTCTACTTTTTTATTGTTCTATACTCTAACGAATAAACATCAAAGCAACAAATGTTTAGCGAAAAAAACATAAATAAATAATTTACACATAACACTACACATATACGTCCCTATGTATGTATAAATACAATAAGTTTAAATTTAAATCTTAAATAGGCTGTTCCAAAATTCGCTGACTGATACGCGAAATGATAAGCGCTTGCTTAGGCTTACAGGAGCTCCGAAAATTTTTTCTCAATTTTCAATTTTCTACATAAAATACTATTGAAATTAAAATGAAAAAATTACTACCTATTGCATTAGGTTTCGAAATTAAAATTTACTACAACGTGATTAACAAGAACTAATTGAATTGACAGCATTGAAGTGTCAATTGGCTATTCTGACTAAACTTCAAATTTAAATTTGACATATCAAAAATTTGATTATTAAGTTGTCATTAGTTGTTGTTAAAGTTTTGGTAATAAGATTTTTTAATTAGAACATGACACTTTTATTGTAATGGGGTACTTCAAAAGTAGAGTTTACAATAAAATTAATATTTGACTATATTCCTTGGATTCAACGTGCGTTCAATTTTCACAAACTTACTCTGAAGAAGTAGATTGACAGGTGTGAGGCATAACCTGTAGGTATAGATAATCTTAACCAACCAACAGCTTACAAAAAAACTTTTAGTAACTTTATTGCTAACTCAAAAACTATTTTTATTGCTAAAGCAGTTGTTGATTACGGTGTAGAATTTAACATTGAGACTTTCTTTTAAACTGTCAGATTTAATGCGTTTCTGTCAGAAGGTAAAAATCTAGGTTTTAAAATAAAACAAGATGGCCAAAATAACACAAACACATAAGAATTTGTTAAGTCATCAACTGCAGGTATTTTTTAAAGCTGTTCGGCTCTAATAAAAGAACCAAATACAAATACAGTCAAACCTGGATAAGTGAGAGTTCAAGGGAGCACAATCTCATTCTCGCTTATAGAGGTTTCTCACTAACCCGAGTTTCTCACTAGTGCAGGTACATGGGTAGCGTTTCTCTCTTATAGAGGTACGCAGCAATGACAAGTCAAAAATTCATGCACTATCTAAATATTATTTTGTTTAGAATGTATTACAATTTTATTTAGAACTTATTTTATTTAGAACTTATTTACATTTAGAACTTATTTACATTTAAAAAAATCCGTTAATTTTGTTTGAGTTTCTGTTTTTGTATTTTGAATATTCTTCTCTAACTCATAAATTTTGTCAAATATTGCTTGTCAACACCCGCCGCGTATTCAAAGTACTGATGGACCGTCTCCAATGCATTTAAAGCTAGCTTCATTGGAATGATCTTTATTTCTGTTTCCGGAACCTGTGTCTCGTCTTCACTGTCATTTCCAGCAATACAGGTGTTCACACAATTCTTCACGATATCGTCGTCGGTTTGTTCTCCAGCGGTAGTCACGTCGTCGTCAATTTGAACGAAATCTTCGAAGCTCGGCATTAACATATTGGATTCGTGAGACACAAGCTTAGTCCATTCCTCGTTACTAGGTCCAACCTCAATATCATTTTCCTCTGGCAGGTCTTGCTCATCTGTACTTTTTCAAAACCCAGCTTTCTTGAAGCAGTTTTTGACAGTAACGTCACTGACTAAGTACCATGCTTTTCTAGCAAACTTCATAGCTAGAAGTACGTTAATGTCGGGGCTTCTGTTTTCTTCCAGACTAGTAAGAATATGTTTAACGACTTCTCTGCGATAAAAGCGTTTAAAAGTATGTATGATACCTTGATCTAATGGTTGAAGTTTACTAGTGGTGTTAGCAGGTAAAAACATTACTTTTACGTTTGTAAGTGTTGGTAAGTCCGTATGGGCAGCACAGTTGTCAATAAATAGCACAATTTTTTTTCGGTTTATCTTCATTTATTTGTCCACTTTTTTCAGCCAATCTTTAAATAATATCTTGGTCATCCAAGCCTTTGTATTATTGGCATAATCAACGGGTAGAGTCTTGACACCTTTAAAACATCTAGGTCGCTTTGATTTCCCGATGATGAGAAGTGGGAGTTTGTCCGTACCACTCATGTTTACACACTGGAGAAGTGTAAGGCGTTCCTTGCTTTGTTTTCCTCCATGGCATTTTTCGCCTTTAAACGTAAATGTTTTATCTGGAAGGCACTTGAAAAACAAAGCAGTTTCATCCGCGTTGTAAATATCGTCTGGTTCATACCCTTCTAAAAGATTTGGCAGATCTTCAGTCCAGTGGTTGCACACACCTTGGTCCACAGAATTTACTTTCCTCGGCTGCTTTTTTAAAAGATATATCATGACGCCTTTTAAATCCCTCTAACCAGCCGTTACTAGCAAAAAAGTTTTGGATTCCCAGTTTTGTAGCAAACTCTTTTGATTTTTCTTTCAACAAGGGTCCATCTATGGGAATGTTCTTATCGAGAGTTTGTTTTATCCATTTCAAAAGGCACTTTTCGATGTTAGGAAATTCAGAAACTCTAGTCCTTTTAATATTTCCATGTCCATCAGAGCACTCAGACCTTATAGAGTCTTTTGATTTTATAATTTTATAATAGGTGGATTCTGATAAATTAAACTCCTTCTGAATTTCATTTCGCGATTTTCCGGATTCAAACGCATTCACTATTTTAAGTTTATCACTTAATGACAGTACTATAATTTTCCGTTTTGACATGATGCAGAACTTTCTTTTGCAATTGATTAACTATAAACTGAGTAAGTCCGACAAACAGGAAGGTACACAGGCACACGTGTCAATTCGAAAAAAATGCGATAAAATAATAACGTTACATACATATTTAGTACGACGAAATAGAATAAGTACAATACCGACGAGAAAACAATGGTAGGAGAAAACAATGGTAGCTCGACTGTCGCTTATAGAGGTATAGATAAGTCGCAGTCTCACTTACGGAGGTCCATGAGGGAAAAACGACTCTCTCTTACAGAGGTTTCTGTTTCTCGCTAATAGAGGTTTTGAGAGCTTAAAATGACGGATCCTGGCTATTACTCTCACTTACAGAGTTTTCTCACTTATCCAGTTCTCATTTACCCAGGTTTGACTGTAAAAACAAAAGTAAACTTCTCGTCAGATATTCTGTTATGTTGCCAGTTATACTTTAGAGGTAAACTGTGATAAAGAATTTGATCATAAAATTTTTTTTAGTCGGCTTTGACCAAAACTTGATTTTTTTTGTCTCAAATGCGGCCGATAAATAACCTATTTTACAGAGACCAAAATTGAGCAGTTTTCGGCCGCTGCATCAAAAAGCTAACCTACAAATACTAAAAAAATACAATTTTATGTTAAAGTTGCCTAAAAAAAATTGTGTGCACTACACAATTTGTTCTCGTCTGCTTTCTTTTTGAAAATAATATATTTTTAAATACACGACTTTTTGAAGCACACAACGTTCTACTTTTAGTCAAAAACTTTTTTTTAACGCCAAAATCTTCTAAGCCCCATCACTTTTAAAAGAAAATTTATCGAGGCATTTAGCAACAGAAAAGCATCTGGTCCAAACCTAGGTGGTTCTGGACAACCCAAACTCTTCTTAATCATTTTTTCAAACTTGCTCTAGACGGAATTAACACCTACAATTAACTCATCAAATCTGATTTGCCATCTTTGACTCTCTTTCCCTACATTCTTCTTCAAAGTCCCTAGTTTTAAAAACAAATATTTCACATAATTTGCCATCAGGTTGTCGTTTAACTTTTTTTCATTTTTTAGCGTTTTTAAATTCTAAACTATTTCAGATAGAAATATTTTCTTGCAAACATTACTATAAACAGTACAAAATTTATTTCTCTTCAACTTTTTCTTTTAACATTTTAAGAGCGTTTTAGAATAAAGTCAGCATTTCACAAATTTTAAACGTGTAATATATGTTTTAAATAGGTTCGAATAACTTTTATGTTAATATTTAAAAAAAATATATATTAAAAATTCAATCTTGTTACTCTCATTTCAATGATAGGCTTTTCATACTTATCTACCCCAAGAAAGTGGTTGCCTGTAAGAGTGAGTGGTTCTGACTTTTAATATGTAGTTTGTGATTTACATTTAAATACTAAATAAAATTAGAAAAATATAAAATTTTCCTTATTTGTTAAAACAACGCAAATTTTCGCGGCATTTTAACGTATTTTCGATGTAAAGAAAAAGGTTTAAAGATATTTCACCGTAATCAGTTAATCTTTTATCAGCATCTTGTAGTAATAACATTGATTCAGTTACTGATTCTTTAAATTTTTTCAAATTTAAAACAAGTTTTATATTATAGTAAAGTCGTAAAAGCGGTCATTACTTTCTGAAGAAATGTACACATTAATAAAGGGTACTTAATTTGATACGAGGTAATAAATGTGATATGTCTTGTAGAAACATCTTTTCTTATCAGGAATAAATTTTCTTGGATGACTTTTATTCCGAATTAAAGATTGTTTACTTTTAATTAGTTTACGAACTGAGAAAAAACTGTGTTTGCTTAAAGAGCGGTAATTAAAGAGAGTCGAGGCAAATTTATAATACAATTGCCTAAAAAACTTTTTCTCGTCGTTGTTTTAAAAATGTAATAAGACAAGAATTACTTAATTTAACCTACTCTTGATATTTATTATCCCTTTTTTGATAATTTTATTAAAAATGTATAAGTCTAAAAAGAAAGAGAATTTCTCATTTTCCTCTGAAACAAAGTTGTTTGTTTTAAAGCATTTGGGCGTGGTTGTGAAATTGAGAATAATTGATAGTGCAAAACGTCAGCAGGGAAAGGAATTTTTACGGCTACGTTTATCGAATATTTTTTTGGTGTAGCGAGGGATACAAAACGAGCACTTTTTTGCGATAAAATTATGTTTTCTTTCGAGATATTTCAGCATTTTTACTTTGGAAATTTATAAGTAACGCGATTAGCTGGAAGCTACGTCCTTTTTGTTAGCGGACGCAGTTACGAAACAATTACTTTTTGAGAATGTTTAAGCCTAATTTTATTTAAAAGTCATTATTGAGTTTTCAAAAATAATGCTATTTTAGGATATCAGATAAGTTTATTTGAGGATCAACAAAAGCAATTTTCTACTTTGCTGCTAACACTGGTTAGTTTTTTTCTAACCAAAGATTAAATATAACAGTTTTGATTTCAATTATCTACATCAGGGACGGACTGGCCAGAAATGCCGGCTTGCTACAACATTTCGGGCCCAATCTTTTTGCTTTCCAGGTGATTCCATTTTTAAATTTACCTATTATAACTTAACCGATATGATTTAATTATTTGTCACTTTGTTAATACAAAGTTTTACATTATTAAAAATAAGAGCAGTTTGTAGTAAATTCAGACGGCTGAAACTACTAAAATAAATATTTTTGTCGATGCTTTCAAATATGTATTTACCATAATTTTTTTTTATTTAAGTAGCTTTTTACCTACAATAAAATTGTAATTATTAATTGGTTGTTTAACACAATCAAAAATTTAGTAACATTAGACATGACTTTATACCACAACAATCATTAACCATAAATTTAACAAAAAGGAAATTTTATTTGGTATACCTAACTATATTGTGACATGAGTTTATTCTCTACAAGTTTTTTTTTTTGGTGTAATAATAAAATACAGGGTGAGGGTGTCCGAACTAAAATTGGTACCCTCTAAAATCCTCGATTTTGTCCAAGTGTCGAAAAAATGTTAAAACATATCAATTTTAGCTTAAAGGGGGACCAAAGTTAATCATAATTTTAAAGTTATTGCTACATCTCTTTAGCGCCCTGAGCTACCTCTTAAAAAAACTTAAATCGCAAGTGGGATCGAGTGACATATTATTTTAAAACAGTTTTTATTGTATACGCAACCAAGTATCTTTATAAATGTTAAATCATTTTTTTTTTGAGAATCACAAAATTGTTTAAGGTTTATTGAATTTTTTGAAATTGTCAATCTGGAACACTTTTAAATTGTGGACAAGTTTTTTGGTTTGGGTAGACTCACAAACGTTATCTTAACTGCACTAATGTTTTCCTTTTTTAAACTAACATGAAATTTAGGCTTATAGGTGGCAAAATTATTATCTTTTACAATGTTTCTACTTGATTCCATACATTATTGTGGTTCAATAACTAAGTTAAAAATAAAAGCTCATAGTTTTTAAAATGGTTTATCGTACAGAACAAAGAATTTAACTAGGAAAACTCTATTATGGTAATAACAATTGTGGCAGTGTCGCTTCTAGACTTTTTAACGCAAATCAAGTGGAACATCAAGTCGGTCGTCAATACGTAACTACTTTTATTGAGAAATTTGAAAAAACGTCTGTTGCAAACAAAAAAACATCACCGTGAAGGTGCAATGCAAAAAACATGCTGTTGAAGTGACTGTTCTTGGTCATCTTCTAATGGATAACAGGCAATCTATCAGAAAAATTGCTTAAAATTCTGGCATGTCAAAAAGTTGTGTACATCGGATTGTCAAAAATCACAAGTTCTATCCATACAAAATAAAACCTGTTCAAAAATTAAACAAAGATGATCTGGATCGACGTTTACAGTTTTGCAAAAGTTATGCTGAGCGTTTGAATAATGACCCAGGTTTACTCTACAACATTTGTTTCTCTGATGAAAGAACCTTTACGTTAAACGGTGAAGTAAATAGGCACAATTGTTGTTATTGGAGTGATACTAATTCACACATATTTTTTGAAAGGCACAGCCAAACGTCCTAAAAATTGAGTGTTTGGGCAGACATTTTGGGTGATCACATTATTGGCCCACTTTTTGTAGAGGGCAATGATGGAATCCCCTTTAAAAAAAATTGCAGTTGTTAGAAGATTTTGTTGACTTCTTAATCACTCAAGCACTAAATAATAGCGTTAATCTTTACAAAAACCAACTTTTTTTAACAAGATGGCGCGTTTCTCCATTATTATGTACAAGTACGCGATTTCTTAGATGTTCGTTTTTTCAGAAAATGGGTAGGGCGAAGAAGTTTCATAGAGTTTCACCTAGGCCGATTTACTCTCTTCGGATTTTTTTGTAATGCCAGTTAAAATTTAAGGTTTATTAAACATCATCTGAATCTCTTCAAGTGCTTCAAGAAAGAATCCGCAGAATGCCTTTTGATTACGCTTAGAATCTTTCAAAATGTTAGGCAAGTTTCTGAAAATCGTTTGTACCATTGTATAGAAGTTGGGAGTAGCTATTTTGAGTAATACATTTTTTGTTAAATTGAATTGTTTTTTTATAACCACTTTTGTTTTCTTTTACAGTAATCTAGACGAAAATCTCAAAAAAGAATTGTTTAAAATTTATAAAAGCTACGAGCTTGCATAGACAATAAAAGCAACTTTAAAATGGTGTGTCACTTAGTCATCTCACTTGCTATTTAAATTTTTGAAGGGGTGAATTTGGATGGAAAGGGATATAGTCATAACTTTGAAACTATAATAAAATTTGATCTCTCTTTAAATTAAAATTGACCTGTTTTAAATCGGAGATTTCAAAAACTTTTAGTTTGGACATTATGTATAAATAAATTAATGTATTTTACCCTTATCTGTAGCTATAACCTACCTTAAGTTATTGTATTTGTATTTCTATCCCAATGGAATTAACCGTGCGTTTCATTGTTTCTCATAAAGTTGATAAAATTCACATTTTAATTATTTTTAATTAAAAAATGACATTAATAGCAAAAAATTTTAAGTTATATGAAAAATATATTTTTAGCAATCTTAATAATTTAAAATTTATTAAATTTTATACAATTTACACAAAATTTGGTTAGACAAGGTGTCGAATTTTCAAATATTTTACTTTTTACTTATTTTTTTTTGTTATTGTTTTACTTGGACCATATTTAAAGCCTCATCTATTTTTGTCTTAAAATATTTCATTGTTTTGTTCACACTTAAAAACGGGTGATTTATTTTTTGTAATTCGATCTGGTTTGTAATAACTGCTTCGGTGTGGATATCCGGGAATGAACGCAAAATACATTCAGATTGCAAGTTTTTTCGTTAAACGATATAGTTCTAAATTGCTTTTTGCTCCGCTCTTCCAGTTCTTTTCTTGTACTAAAAAGAAGATATTATTGGGTACTGTCAGCACCTACATTCGCTTCTACCACCGCTACACCTCTTTGTTTGTGCAGCTAGGATCACCCGTTTGCTTTCGTTTGCTAATTTTGTTTTGCTAAATTGTCATCGCAATTTTTCCGCGATTAAAACCCAAACATAGGGCTACCCAAAAGTATGAGATAAAATTCTTATCTTTTTGATACGCCAATTTAGTAGAAAACGCTTGACCAAGTAACTTTACTTTAGTAATTATTTTTTTGTTGGTAGCATAACATACCGATAGCCATTTTTTATTAATTATTATATTTTTAATTATCATATATGTTATGTAGGAGATCGTTGGAAAACTTACTGAAATCTGTATACCTAGAACAGCTGTATAGAAATCTGATAATTTACAACTACATAGTAATTATAACCCATAAATGCCTTTTTGAACAAACAAAATGCTAATAATAAAAAACCAGAATTGCTATCATTTTAACTTTTCTACAAATGTACCTAAATAGCATATTAAAGAACGCGTTTTGAAATGTCAACTTTGTGGCACGAATTCAAGTTTATAAAACGAGCCCGAGCACGAGTTTTTACAAAGAATAAGTGCCCACGGTGATCTTAGGGACGAGTTCCTTATGCTATTTTTTCTACTTTGCGCGTTTTACGTGCGTTTTAAGTAAAAAAAGTTTATTTTTCAATCTTTATAGACTTTTGTGTTAAGACGAGTTGGTAATAAATGTCATCAAAGTGTCAAATGTTTTTTGAAGTGTTTTCAAATTTATCCAAAATTTTGTGTAAGTAACTAAGAAATGGTTCTTTTTTATCTACCCTATTGGTTATTGATTGAATACTCCAATTGGCTTAAACACATTAAAGAAAATCTCCAAAGCGTTTTAAAGCATCTCTAACCCCAAAAAAGTAAAAGTTGCGTCATCGTTTAAGCCCACCCCATTTTCGGAGGTTTCATAGGTTAATTAAACACACACACAAAAATACCTTGGTGAGGAATCTAAGGTGCTTAAACTAAAGTGTGTTTAACTTTAAAGTATGCCGCGCTTTTGACAAATGTTTAAAGTTTACAAATTAATAGTAAAAATAAGAAATTTTTTAAAGACAACCAAAAACTAGAAAAGGTTGATAAGCGTAGAAAAAAAATTGAAAAAAACAAAAAAAAAAATTAAGCAAGCAATGAGTAAGTTGCAGAATAGAAAAATTGCAGATATCAAGTTATTTCGTTGATAAATTTGGCATTGATTGCCCAATTAGTTTTTTAAATTTTTAAATAATTTACATTTTACAAATAGCATTGTAGTTAAATTTTTTCACATTTTCTAGATTCTTAACATTTTCAAAATGTTTGGTGTCCATTTGTTGATTTACGAATTTGGATTGAGTTTTTCGTATTATTGTATTATTAAATTTTGTAATTTTTTTAATTAATAATAATTTCTAAATTTCAAGATTTATAAGATCTTTAGTTGCTCATTTCTTTATACTCATTTTAGATGAAAGCATCCTTTCTTGAAGTAGGGTGCTTTTTATTATAATTATTTATTTATATTCTTGTTATGCTATGTTATTATTATTTATGTAAATTAACCGAGTTGTCTGTATTTTGTACATTTTATAATTTTTTACAATTTTTTTTTTAGATTTGTTAATAATTATTTACGTACCAAGAGAATTATACACATTTTAAAAACTGTGGGCACAAGGTTAGGAACTCGAGGGTCGTTGAACTTAAGGGAATAAAAAAATTTAAATAACAAAATTATGTTTTACAAATGACATAAAAGGTTGTTCTTGCGACAGAGTAAACAGAATTTTTAAACTCTACACAAATGCACAAAAAAAATGTAAAACTTAAAAAAATGCTTCTTGAAAACTGTTCAATACCTTTATACAACTTAAAATTTACATTTTATCAAATACCTGAATTAACAAAAATTTTCAAGCAATAATTTTAGTTTTAATGTATAATCCAAATACTTTATCTCATATTTTTATTGTCAGTTACAGCGCCATCTAGCAAAAAAATTAACAATTCCTACAATTTTTTACATATCTCTTCTCTCAAAAATTAATAATAATTAAATTAACTTTAATTTAAATTATTTAAATTAATTTGTTTATTTCAACCTTTACTTACCAAATTAAAAGCTTTTCTTTGATGTATTGTCATAATTGACTGTTTTTGAAAATTTTAAAGATCAAAAAACCAAAAAACTGGGTATTAAAATGCCTTTAGGACTTATGTGGTGTTAGAAAAAATAACCCGTCTGCTGCAACATCTTTATTGAAAAAATACAATTACATATTTAAAGATAAGAACTAAGGGACTCTCCTTCAGAGGATCTATTTATGCTATCTGCAACCATCTCAGCTGAAACAATGCCAAATAAAATTTTAATACTTTTTGCTTTTTTTGTTACCATGATACGTTCCACCCATTCCTACTTCAGTCGGATCATATTTGAGCCAATAGTCAACTTGCAATTTACGTAAAAATTCCAAAAAATCAAAACTTTCTTTTAGGGTACTAACTCTAATTGTTTCGCCATAAATTAACTTGATCGCGTTTTGTACGATCTGAGAATTAACATGTCGGAAAGAAATACTTGCCAAGGCCCTGGCCGGTTGATCTTCTAGCTTGCGCTTGAAATACAGACTTCTCGTAGCTAAAATGATTTTGTGCACACGAATTGTTCCATAGGAATGAATAAGGTCAATATCTCCAAAGCGCGAGCTAAGTCGGTCTTCAAAATTAAATTTTTCTACTTTGGTACCGTGATACAACAAGCCTATGTCCATCTTAACTGTCTTTGGAAAACTGATGAAGTGATGAGGCCACCGCAGATAAAACCGAGAATAAATTTCAAGGTGGTGGTAAACTGATAAAGACCCCACCAGTCGGTTTCTGTCGAAATGTGACCAACAACCTGTGAAAAATGTATAGAAGGTTTTATAAGTCAACTGAAGAAATTAAATTTAAAAAAAGGAATACAAATAAAGGAAAATAATGTAAGATGTCTTTCACTCTTTATTTAAAAATCTGGAGAATTTTTTATGTCTCTTTCTTAGAAATTGAATAGCAAATGCAAAAATTGTTTTGGAAATAGAAAAAAGATAAGGAAAAATATTAATTTGTAAATTGTGTGATGTTGCAAACAACGGGATAATACAATTAAATATTTATCTTATCAGTAAGTCATTTGAAAATGATTCTTTTTGTAATTAGTTATTTTGAGGTTTTGAAAATAAAAATTAATTTATAAAAAAAAATTATTCGGGTTCTGATAAAAACTGCTTTATATTTTGATATAATTTTCGTACATTCTCTAGATGTTGAATAAATATTGTTTCGAAAAAAGACTGTAAAAGGAGTTAAAGGGTGTTTGATCACAGAAACGTGGGCACCAAGAATTTGCTTAAATTGCTTCTATAGTACTGTAGCTGTTGCTTCATCTTGCTGAAAATATCTCTATTATTGTTCATTGCAATGTAAATGTTTGAAAAGGTTGTACAAGTTTTTTATAATAAGTAAAATATTTTTTACTCTCTTTACTAGGAATTTATTTATACACAGGATACACTTTATTTATCAAATAGAGAAAATTAAATTGATCGTGATATTTTTTTAATTGCGAAACTGTCATTTATAGCAAATAAAGCTCTTTCATATTTAAATTTAAACAATTTAGTTATTAAAACTAATATTATAACAAAACCTGCTCTCTGTTTTAGTTAGCCTGTGGTTTTTGTTAATAAAATAATATTTCAGCTATTTGAGCTTAAATTTAACTGAAATTTGTTTAAATCAGTGACAAATTCTTTACATATTTGGACGTAAAACTAGTTTTTATTGAAATAAATAGAACAAAAATTAAAATATACAGGTTTATTGTTACTGAAATTTGTATTAAAATTTTAGTAACTAATACATAGTTTTTGATGAAATAATGCTAAATACTCAGAATTACTTATACAAATGTTTGGCTTTGAAAGTACACGATGTAGTTATATTGTTTGCAAAACATTGGTATATTTTTAACTTTGGCGCTTTAAGTCGTGACAACCGGTTAACAAACTCCAAAGCCAAAAATAATTTAGCTTCCAGAATAAAAAAGAGAATTAAAAGAAGTGGACAAAGTTGCTAATAAATTATATAAGCAATTTGCTATAAACGAAAGCCGTTATCAGCGGCGTAGAAAAAATTAGGAATAAACATAAAAAAGATAAAAATGACCAAAAAAGTTTACAAATAAAATATTGAAAAATAATTCCATTTGTTCATTTTTACAATCTTTTTTTACCATCTGTTGTATCTTCTAAATCATGTTATAGTAAAAAAATTTTTTATAAATGTTTGCTACTTAAGTATCATATTTACTTTTAAGTGTTTTCAATTTTTATTAAATTTTCAACAAAGTACCCATTCGTGTTCACTCTATAATTTACTGACCAGCAATGTCAAAATTAATAATAATAATTAATTAATAATTAATAAGGTACATTTTTTTTAATAATTTTTTTAGGGCTTTATTATAACCGTTCTCTATAATAACGTACTGGATTTTTTGTCATTTTGTATTCACATTTTATATACAGGGTGCTATTAAAGTAATGTTAGAAAGTTTAACAAGTGATAGCTCTTGTTTAGGGGATGTTAAGTAATTAAAATTTTCTTATATAAATGTTTATATTTTTTGAGATAAACACTGTAAAACTTTTTTAAAAAAAATTGTTTTTGAACGAGATAAGTGTATTCTAGCAATTTTTTGGGTGTACAGTGTGTGATTAAAATATATGCAAAAATTTTCTTGATCATAGTTCTAGTTTTAAGTTAAAATCAGATATACAGGGTGCTTTTGAAATAGAATTATAAATTTTAACAGGTGATAGTTTTTAAAAGTATTTTGCGAAAGAAAAAGTTAGAATGCTTGACAAGAAAACAAACAAAAAACAATAAAAATTATTTTGAAATAGTAAAAATTCACAAAAATCTAAACCGTGACGATTAAAAACATTTTGATTCAATTTTAAATATTACAGATGTTTCAAAAATACTACTCTTATGCTCTCTTTCTATAGCGACCTCATTGGTGATTTCTGCTTCCTATAAATGTTTCCATATTATTAAAAAAAAATTTTTTTGCTTGTGACAAAAGAGGTGGCAAGTATTTGTGTTAATGCTTTAATACAGCTATACACAAAACGTATCGCGACATTTCGAGACCAACTACTACATTCTAAAACGTATTATCGATAAACTACATCTACAAAAAAAAAAAATCTCAAAACCCATTGACGTAGTTTTAGGAAATTTTAAGTCGCATCTACAGCCTTTAACATGACCTAACGACTATTGGTGGCCGGAACCGACGCGACGTCTTAATCTCTTCTCCGATAGAGGAGATAGCTTCAGTTAGTAATTATTATACCGTAATAAAACTGTTTTAACCATAATTTCAGAATTTTCTAAAAACAACTAAAAAGTCACATATTGTAGTTATTCAAAGATAAAATAGGCTATTGTTTCATAAAGATTGTACACAATCTACAAAACAAATAAAAGTGTTTTTGTTCTATTTTTCTGTTGTGTTGCAATTCTAGGTAGAGACAGACATTGTTTGGTCTAAATTTTAATAAATTAGTTTGTGAATATGTGAAAAAATATTAAAAATGCGTAAACAAAGTAAAAACTAAATAATATATATATATGATAGTGTCAATAAAGTAAACAAATTAATCTTTAACATGCGGGATGTATTCTATTAGCAGTACATTAATAAAATTCTGGTAATGTGTAAGTGTGCCTGCAATGTAATCGACTTAGAATCATGCGGTTTTGTTCTGAAATTTAAATCTTAATTGATTTAAATCAGAATTTTATGGCAAAAAGACAACCCAATCAATTTGTTGTTACTATGTAAGTGATTGGTTTGATTTACAATTTAACAATCAGTTGTTAAACAATATTTGCGCACGTGCTAGCAAAATAATTTGGAATAGAAATATAATATGTAACTGCATTTGTTGAATAGATCGCAGAACAATACAAAGATAAATTTAATTTATTTTAGTATTAAATAGAATGCGTTTTTCTAGATCTTCCAGATTGTTCTTTAATTAGAACCATTAGATTATTTCCAACTGGATATTGTAATAGACAAACCAAAAAAATACGCATATCTATCATTTGAATCATGAGTTATGGTTTTAAATTTATACTAAAATTTTATAGAAAAAGGTACTTTTAGTTTCTCCCTCATTACAAACATTACGCCTATTACAAAGATTTAAAAAAAAATGCAAATCGCTTTAATTGTTTTCCAGAAATACACTTACTTACGAATAGCATTTTTTTTTATATATACCTAGATTATTATCAATTGAGTTTTCTACATCATAGAGATGCACTTATAGGATTTAGTGGCACTAAGCACGTTAACTATTTCATCAGAAACTTGTCAATTCTATTAAAGTTGTTTTACGAGTTATTAGCAACATCTTGCTTCCGCTAGATCACTTTCCAGGTTTCATATTTAATTATTATTATCATCATACATTATTAGTAGGCTTAATGAACACATATAACTCAGTCCAAAGTAACTTATAAGGAAAATCCCTGTCAGCTCCGGTATGCATTTGAGATTGCTTTAAATTTGAAATTAAGTTAAATCTGCAGTTAATCATTTAACTTATTGCTTTAACCTTTTTGTTAATTCTGATAATACCCCAATTAGTGTATAACAAAACTAGATAGAAGCTAAGCTTATCAAGTAGTTATGGAAATAAAGCGCTTAGTATAAATTTGTAAACAACTCACGTCATGTCCCCTACATGTCATTATTATAATTTTTGGTTAAAATCATCGCAATGATTAAATGCAAACCTATAATTAAAACCTGCTTTTGTTTGCTATCGGTAATTACACCACAATTCTGATACACCTGTGATTTCGTATTGCAGTAAATAAACTGGTTGTGACAATGTCGATTCTGTTTCAGTTGAGCTAATTTCACATTACACGAAAATTATATATAAATGTGGTTATTATAATGCCTTAAAGTCTGTCATTAACAGTTACATCGTTAGTTTTAATCCCTCTTGATGGCGATATACGCTTTGTGGCTTTATTCATCCCACGTAAAAGAAGCTTATAATAACTGATGAAATTTCAGTGCTTGAATTGAGAAAACCAACTCGAATGGTAAAATATTTGAAAAAAATGTGCTTCATTCACTCTCCACAATGTATAATATTTCGCAAACTTGGAACAAAGAAACTTTGCAATTTCATATTTACGACACTTGGTCCCAAGTTGATTTTATTGAAATCTAAATTTTTGGTAGAAAACGTTTTTCTCGCTGATAATAAATCAGATAAGTAGTAAGAAGTAAAAAAGGCCAATATAAGTTTGTTATTACCAGTTTCTGCCCTTGAGAGTCATGCAACGTGAAAAAGTCAGTTTTTATAGGGGTAAGCGCCCCCTGCGGACGTTAGTGATAATCACATACACACACCACCAAACACTGGGGAAAAATCTACGTTACCTTACAATAAACCGGGTGTTACAGCTCGTCTTACATAACATTTTACTTAATTTTGATGAAACTGTGGGAACACAAAGGAGAAGCAACGTTTAACTTATATTTTCTTGGAATGGTCCGGAACGAAAACTCGTAGATTTATCGAGCAGAAGACATTCCGGTTTACGAATATCCGCAAATTTAAACCACAACGTGGATTAATGAACCGAAATGATACGTACTCTCTCCTTTTTGCAAGCAAATTGTTGTGGAACGCCTGGTATTTGGCATAAAATTATGAAAATACAATTCAGAAAAACATCCAAGAAAGGCAAACGACAATAAACGTTTGTGCAGACGATCGTGGCCAATTTATAGATACAAGCAAAAAGGTTGTTGTCAGTGGCAGACAGCGTAATTATCAAGCTTAAGATAGTGCCGCTATGCAAATGTTACGACACTTGCTGCTTTCAATGCGTGTTTGTGATACGACAGTGCTTCTATTCTCTCAAATATCTCTTTTCCGTCCGTTCTGAAAGGATTGGGACGTGACATTCAGGCAGGTCGATGCTTGAATCTTCGCATCGCCGGAAATTAGTGTACAAGTTTCGGTTTATCCTTCGTTAGCTTCTTGCGTCGCCTGTATTTCCTGAACATCTATCGTGGGGGTGCATGCCATGTCATGCGAAGCTTCTGGGCATAGATTATTTTAAATTAATGCTGCCAGATGGTGGCTGATTAAATTTCTTGCTCTGCTTACTTATTAAATCCTTTTGATTATTATTCATCCGTGTCACTTGCTTCTCTAATGATAATTCAAGATAACTTGCACCAAACATAATTATTATAAGAAGCAACCTAAAGCCTTGCGGCTATGCATCAAAAGATTTCAATTCGAGCTCAAAATGCTGAAATATTGTTTCAAGACCTAAACCATGTTTTTTGAGATTATCTTATAATATTATACAGAGTGTTATTGAGCTTTTTATTGAAAACGTAGTAATAATCTGCGTTGAAATGGTGGTAAACACTCAAAATTGGCCAATAAAAATGTTTATGCTTTTTGAGATATACGATATTGCTATTTTGTTTGAGAAGCATTGCTTTATTTTTAAGTTTGGAGCCTTAGGCCGTAGTAACCAATAAGCGCGCCCTACGAACAAAATTCAACATTGTGCATTATCAATGTGTTTAGGTATTTTTTTTAATATAAACTATTTCTATTATCACGATTACAGCTTTAACTGAGACGATCATGTTAGCGGCCATTTGTGGGTCACAATAAAATACAAAAAAAAATAACGGTAACGGTAGTAATAATTTGATTAGTTAATTTGTTACTACCGGCGGGTCCCTTTTGCAAACCAGTGACATAGGGGTCCTTGAAATAAATCCTTTTTGCGGACTAACCTTAGGATTAATGCTCCTCCGTAGGGGGTGGTTTACAGGTTAAACACTTATTTGATTAAGATAGATTTTGATTTGAAAATATTTGATAGTTCAACACGTAAAGATAAATTGATAATTTTAAATATAAAAAAAATTAATGAGTAAATTAAATAAATTTGTGTGTAAACTATAAATAATTATACTGCCTAATTTTTCCCTTTTAAATAAATTGTCATTTTTAAAACTACCGTTGTGACATTTTGTTAAAGAAGAATGAGATAGAACGATCAGTGCTTTTTAATAAGCACTTGAATTAGACAAAATATTTAATCCATGAGGTACCTATTTTCAAACAAAATATGTATATACTTAACAAAATTTTAATAAATTTACAAATATGTGACCCATTTTACAAATTTAAATCTGCTTTTTTTTATTTTAAACAATTTTGTTTTTGTAAAAGATTCTGTTTAATTTGTATATGTTTGTACTTGATTTTAACTGGTATGTTTACACTTTTAAGTTCAATATATAATTTTGTTTATTATATATTGTATTATGTAATATTATGGAATGAAAACTTTTGCCCGTATTAGTGGTAAGTGTCGTTGCTGAATTTTTCGTAGCTCATAACATAAAGAAAAAAATAAATTTTTGTCTAAATATCTATCTACTAATTTCAAAGGGGGTGATTTCAAGTATAAGATAATACCGGTAGTATCTTCGTTTCCATGAAAAAATAAACAAATTCGAGGTTGTGATTCGCTGTTGTCATGGAAAAGTATTAAAATTTGCGATACTACCGGTATTATCTCAACTTGAAATCAGCCTATAAGTAGTCTTATGTATGACAAACTAACAAATGCAAAATTTTATACTATTATTACGTTTTATAGAATAAAAAAAATAGTATTTGTAGAATAGATTAATTTAAAATGTTATTTAGATCCTCAACTTTTCATGCAATTTATAAAAAAATGAATCAACATGCCTTTAAAATCCTATTTTGACAATTAAGAACAAAGGGTGATTTTTTTATTTGCTCCTGCAAGAGATTTTAAAAATAGGCAACACGTTATACAAACGATTAGCAACTTAATTAATTAATTAATGTGGCTACAAATGATCCAAATAAACTGACTCTGAAAACACTGTCAAAAGTATTGTCAATAATTCTAACATTAATTCACAACCCTATATGCCTTAATTTGAAAAATAAAATTTCCAAAGTATAATGTGTTGCTTATTTTTAAAGTTTCGGGCGGAAGCAAATAAAAAAATTACCCTGTATATTTTTTTCAATTTTTTTTGTTTTGGAAGCAATCAGAGTAGAGTTTAATTTTTTCTTAAAATCTACTCTTCAGTAATTTAAAATCCAAGTTGACATTATTTTATGAGACAACATTTACATTAAAATTTTCGGATATTTGTAACAAAGTTCAAATTATAAAAAGAAACAGGAAAAAAATTGGAAAAATACGGTATTTATCTGAAAATAAAAAGTTTTTTACTACAATTTTAGTAAATAGAAGTATACATTAAAAATGTACCCTCAGTATTTTACTTAGTTTAGAATCTTTAATACAATTAGCAGTTTTAGTACCCTACCTTATAGGATAAAGTACATAATTAGATGGTCCACATTTGGGCTGTTTATTTCAGGTAATACAAGGGATCGATAGGATTAAGTATTATTTGGTCTGCAAAAGTGATCTGTTAGTTACTACAGTGGTATCCGCTTATAGCGACTATGCTGTTATAGAGAACTACCCTAAAATGGGCAAATTAACATTCTTGATCTTATAAATATTCGAGTAAATACCTGTACCGTTTATAACAAGCTCCGGTTATAACAAACTATTTTTATCTGTCTCTTGAGATTTGTTATAAACTACTGTGTTTATAATACAACTTGTATTACAAGTAATTTTGCAGGTTTAATTAAATTGGCTTAACTAAGTAAATTGTCAAGTGCAATATCATTGAAGAGAGAAATTCCAGTATTCGAGCGTAATGTAATGTTTGGCAAAACATAACTCGTAAACAATCTAAAATTTTTAATTTCGGTTTTTGCTGTACCTAGAAGGTGTTACAAATTTTTTTTTACAAATTTTAACTGGTGATTACTTTTGTTGAAATGATGTTAAAAATCCAAACTTCTTTTACACAAATGATTATAGTTTCTGAGATAGACTATGTGTTTATTTTGTGTGAGAATTGCAGGTAATTTTAAAATTTGAAACGCTTCATCTTCAAAGCAAACAAAAAGCAAGGTTTAACAACACAGCAAGACCGTTGTAATAACCCTGGGTTAATCCAACTGTTTAATAGCTTGATCATTTAACACAAATAACATTTATTTAAGAGCTGCAATATAAGACTTTTATTTTAACTTTTTACAAAAAACAGATTTACAATATGCTCATGTGAAGATGCCGCGGGCCAAATTTAAATATTACCAGCGGCAATATCTCTCAAACAAAATAGATACATAGTGTATCTCAGAAACCATGAGACAGGTTTGGATTTCTAGCATTATTTAAACGAGAACTACTACCTGTTAAAATTTGTAAAAAATATTAATAACACTCTTATTGTTAGTGGAGTGGATCTACAACGCTCATTCAAGAAAAAAAATATTTTTGAGTTAGAAAGGTATGGGACCTATACCATTTTTTAGAAAAATGTTCAACTTTTTATATTGTTGTTAGACAACCTCGTGACTCAATTACGACAAAAGTTATAAGAATTTAAAGTCAAAAATTTGAATTTTTTTATGTGCTTTTAATGGCAAGCACATCTACTCGTAAACCATTTGACATAAATCACATTTTTTTTGATAAGTAAAATACGACGTTTACAATAAGTTCAGATTAAAAAGTTTAGTAATTTGAATTAAATTACTGTAAAAAAAATATTTTAATTCAAAAATTATTTACTAAAATTTTAATGTGCTGCATTTGAATAAACATAACTTTTTATTTCATGATATGGATTTTTAATTTTTTAGACTAGGCGAATTTCTGATGTTTTAGTAACATTTTCATTTATACAACCTATTGTGGCGTTTTAAAAAATGGGATTTAGAGCGATTTGAACATGTACTTGTCTCGTTACGCAAATCATTTGATGCGAGTAAGAGAGAGATAATTAAACACAAGCAGTAGGGCGCTAGAAAAAGATGGAGACGATGGTTATATCCTTAATATTTAATAAGATATTGGTTGAATTATTGTTTGTTGTACCTAATTAAAAGAACTAAGTTAATTTCGGTTGCATTTATTTTACTTTATTTTTTTATTTCTAACACTCTAAAAAATAAATGAGTTAGCAAAAAATAGTTTAAGTTATTAATTCTGAGTCCATTTAAATTAACATTTTATAGGTATCACACATTTGACAAATTCATGGAATCCCTGGATAAAAAAATTAGTAAAAATGCTATAATGTAATTTTGTACAAAAATACTGGTAACAGACAGCAACTGTCCATTTAAAAAATCTTAGCATGTTATGAGAATCAGATAAGAAGGCTGATGACAAAGTAGTATGGGGCCTTTTATTAGTGAATTGCTTATTGACTTCATGCATAATTTTGTGTATAGACAAGAATTGCTGGCCATTTGTCACTGCTGTTGCTCAAAAGCCTAACAATTGTAATTTTTTTGTGAAATACATATGTTTATTTTTTTGTTTCGAAATTATTTTAGAAAGAGTTCTCTAAGAACTTGTAGTCTAACCATAAGGATAAAAAATATTAAATTTATTTGTTACCACCAACGTTTTGACAATTTAAAAAAATAAATAAATCAGTAATTTAGTATTTTTTAATGCTTAATTATTACACTAATAAGTGTTCGTAATTATACGTTACTATGATACACTTCTGAAAAAAGGCTTGTTTGGTTTGGAAGTGTTATTTTGGAAACGCCAAATACAAGTTGTTGTCAATAGTAATAAACTTTTTTTTATTATTTGTTAAAAAACAAAATTATATTTGTTATATAAGAACGTTGACTTTAGAATGTAATCTTAATTTCAAAATCAATTGCCATAAGAATCAAACAAGGAACTGTTTTTAAAAGTAAAAAAAGCTGGGGTATTTTCAAAATTCTGTTTATACTTATTACCTAATTGTTGTTGTTACACTGTTAAAGAAAAGAAAATTCAATAGAAAATTTCTAAAAGTGGGACAAATCTTGCCAGAAAAAAAATATTTTGAACAGTTTTTGTAATAATTCAGAATTTTATATGATGATATTTAGTATTAAATGTTTTGAGATTGATTGACGCTTTATCTCAGCAAGTAGATAGGTGAGTTTATCAACGACATGTCAAACAACTACTGTTTTCTAATTTTATAGCACTGTAGAACTAGTTTTTAAACGAATACAATATGGCTAGAGTTTTATGTTATACCTTTCCCTGCTTCTTTTTTTTAATTAACGGAGGCAAAAATATATTAACTGGGTTGAATAATAAAACTGAAATAACATAACAGGAATAATCGTTTGTAAGGACAGAAATGCAGCAGGGTTCTCTTTAAAATATCACTTAGCTGCCGAAAGCATCGACATAAACAAGCTTGGGGCGGTCACAGCTGCGTCTTATGGACACGACTTGCCAACAGATAACGCCGCATAACTCCCTATCCTTCTGGAACAGCATCCCTTCATAATTTCTCCAGCTTTTGCTATTAATTGCTTCAATTTATTAGTTGAAACAAAATTAAAATCTGTTTACCCGGTCTAGCTTTATCGGAAAAAGAGAGTATTTATTTTAACAAACTGTAAGCGTAAAGATAAATCTTAAAGCGCATTATGTTAGCTTCTCTCTAAAATAGAAAGTCTTTATACGTATAATTTAACCAAGAATTTTCGTATAGTATCCTATTACTAGAAGCGAGATGCGCAGTGTTATTGTTATGATTATGAATGCGCTGTTTGAGGATTTATGAGTGCATATTGTTGTTTCAGCTTATGCAAAATACGCCGTAGGTAGGTAGTATCAGCTCTATTAATTTATTAAAGTCAGGCTTTAATGCGATGAATTTTTCAGTAAGCCTTCTGTGTAGCTTCATTCAAGTCCCGCGTCGCGTGGTCCATTTTAAAGCGCTAAAAATTTATGAAGCCTCAAAAGAAATACGAGTGGTAAGTGTACCTGTTTCGTGCATAGTCAAAGAAATATATCATCAGTTTAAATTTTTTACGAATTTTTCGGACAAGTCCGTGGAGCCAGAAGTAGCAGATAAAACTCAATGTGAAGGGGTGTGAATGTCGAATAGCCGGAGGCTGACTTGAATATTGACATCACGTAGGCAATAAAGCGTGTCAAGGATCAAGCACAAATATTACTTTTCCGAATATCGTTTCATATCTACGGGCTACAAAAAACCACAAATCGGATACCACTCAAACTCATTTCACACCTTTTTGTCTCGGACGATTCAAAACATATAAGACACTTTGACACATATTGCACATCACTGCAAAAAATTCTATTAAGAAACTGATGCCACCAATACCAAACTCATCAATCTTCAAAACTCTATGCACGGTTTAATAAATTAAGAAAACATTAGAAAACCTGATGTAAATAGCAGCTTCTACAACTCTCTAAAAACGTTTATAAAATTTACTTATTGTTCCTAACTACCTACTTATAGATGACTGTTTAACTACTAAAAAACAGCCTTTTAAGTGCTATAAAATTGCAATAAAACAATTAATTCTTACGTCTTCGATAAATTCATACCCTTGTGTATTAAACTCAAGAGCTATATAACAAATTTTGAAAATCTTTGCTAAATAAACAATCGCAAAAACCTCCTTTCAGAGTTATTGACGGCCGATTCTACTAAAAATAAAAATTTGTTTATGTAGAGACTAGGAATATTTGAAATATCGTTAAAAATCAAATAAATAAACAAGATGTTTGAAGCGTCTAACGATTACTTTTATATAAAGTGAGATTCAGTTTTCTATGAGCGCAATAGAAAGTTTGCACGTAGCAATACTATTACAGAAAATTTAAATTGATAACAAATTTTAGTGGAAACAAAATAGCTGGGTCTTACCTTTACGACCTTCTATGTAGTTACCAGTAGCAGGTGGCTTGTTATTACTAGTTGACTCCAATATTCAACAAATAGAAACTTGAACTTCAAGGCATAAACGATGTAGGTAACTCAACCCGGAGGTCAATAAAACAGTAAAAATTCTAATATGGATGTCAACAAATAACGATGATCAAGGTCAAGATGGCGAAATATCAAATTACAGCAGAAAACTAATTTTTGTTTTAAACAGGCACTACAAAAATACTTATACATACGATAGTAAAAACAAATATCACAGTTGTGAAATGTTGAATTTGGTAAAAATTCTTAATAAAAAGCTCTAAGCTCACTACATAAGTCACATACGCGTCATTGGCAACGAGAACACAGAATTTAAAGCGGTGATGCGCATTAGCTGCTGCAGACACAAAGTTTTAAAAGTCAAATCAAACAGCAATTAAGCTGATTGAGACAATAACAAAACTACAAAAAATTTTTAGTTTTAAGTAAACAATCTGAAATATGCAGAGTAGACTGGTCGTTAAAAATTAAATTTTTTGGCCGCCCCCTAAAAAGCTTCCTTATGATGAGAAAACAATAGGCAATTTTTATTTTATTTTTTTGAACCAAAACAACACGTGCCTCAAGGCGATCTAATTTTTAACGACCAGTCTAATGCAGAGTCTTCTAAAATTTGCGGCGGAATAAAATGGCATGCGTCTTTTTTGGGTTAGATAAGCTCTAGAAAATTTTCTAAAAAAGCAGTTCTTAGTTTTTAAAATAAAAGATCTTAAATATACATTTTTGGCTACCTTTATTTTTACATTTAAACAAAATTTTTATTATCAAGTTTTTGCATTAAAACTTTTGAATAATTATAAATTCTTTTGCAACTTTGGCTATCCAGTTTATTGCATTTTTAGAAATGTTTTTTTGTTAATTTTGTTTAAAAAAATATTTGAAAAAATAATCTTTTAAACTTTACCATTTTAGTCATACTAACAACAAAATAATCTGAATGAGATTTTTTTGAAATTGACGTTTATAACAGCCTGTTAATTTGCTCACTTAGAGAGATCTCCGCATGGCGCTGCTAACATCGGCTTTCCTTCAACCTTCAATATCTGAAATCTGTTAAAAGCAAAATTCAAATCTGTCAAAACGGAAAATTGTGTCAAAAAATAACCAAATAAAAGTTTAAAAATTTTCTTTTTACGGATGTTTTGATATGCGTTACAATTTTGGTTCACGTGTATCAGATAAATTTATTGTTTTTTTACACCTCGCATTACTGATACCTGAAATAGGGTGCGTGCAAGTGATGGTACATTGTCTTACCTGATGGTATACTACTAAAACAATCACTTTTAAAATGTAAATTGCAAATTTTGCCATTTTCAAAAAAATGCGATGGAATAACCTTACCGCAAAAACGAAAAATATTTTCACTCATTTACTTCTCACTATAATCACACGGTAGCTCATGAAAGGTTTTTTGAAGAGCAAAGCTCTTACAACAAGCTACGGTGCACTTCTGTTTACCTGACATAATGCCGCAATAATTAAAAAATTATTAATAATTAATTATGTTAAGAAAAAGAAACTCACAACTGAAGCAATGAACAAATAGTCAAACGTTCAACAGACACATTAAGGAACTGGACTGAAGTAAACGTGTCTAGTCACAATTAAAATAATGAAAAAACAACGAACAACTGGGCAAAACCGGTGAAGACCGCAATGCGATCAACAGAAATACTTAAGCAAACGTGAATAAGAAAAACTCATTCTAGAACAATAAACAAACTAAAACCTCGATCAAATAAGAAAAACGATCAACACAAACACTTAAGTAAACGTGACAGAAGTAAAAGGTATAAAATATTTTAGTAGAGTAATTTGATACAATTTTCGATTTTGACACATTTGAATTTTGACTTTTGAGAGATTTGAAGGAAATCTGATGTTAGCAGCGCCATGCAAAGATCCCTCTAAGTGAGCAAATAAACAGGCTGTTATAAACGTCAATTTCAAAAAAATTTCATTCAGACAGTTGGGGTCATACTAATTAGGATTTCTGTTATGTCAAATGTCATTATTATTGTAACTGTCAAAATAGAGATGAACTACAATTGACAACGTATCAACAAGTTGGTTCGTCAATTTTGGGACACCTTTATATAGAAAAACAAAAAAACACAATTAAAGTCTCGAAAAATTGACTACAAGAAAAAATAAACAAGAAACACTGCTATGACTATGACTCAAAAAAAATTATATTTTAAAAAAATTACAAAAAAACAACTAGAAAAATAATTAATAACTAAAATAAATTAATGACTAAAATAATTTCTAAACAACACATTGTTTTCTCAGATGACTTTAATAATTCACCTTAAATTTGCTGATTTATTTTAAAAACATTTTTTTTTACATTTAGAGCAAATTTATCACTGAAAAAAAACTTAAAAAACAACTGAATAAAATAAACAGTAACAATAACGACAGCAACAAAAAATTGAAGAGAATTGACTACAAGAAAAAAATTGAACAAGAAATAATACAACTAATATAAAAAAATCCTAAAAAATTACAAAACACCTAGAAAAGAAAAAAGATTAAAGAGAAATTTTTGAAGAACTTAAAAAACGAGATCTAGAAGGGTAGAATTAAAATGAGTTTCTAATAATCACATTGTCACCTCAGGTGCTGACTCCACTTAAAAAAACTATTTTTTTTCTTTTTTTTAAGATTTATATGCAATGTATATATGCCTATATAGCGGCAAATTTATCACTGTTTCATCTTGAATCAGACGTAACTGAGATGTCTCATACTTATCATATCATAACTTCTTAATGCTCGTTTCGGTAAACTTAGTTTTAGAAATTGTAAAATAGTTTTAGTTTAACTAGAATTGAGATAAGCAAATGATTTAAGTGTTACAGTGTAGGGAAAAATGTTAATTAAACATGTAATTTTGTTGAATTTTCTAATTTATTTACGTGAGAAGAATGAGTCTAGTAGTAATTGGTATAGTTGTAATTAACATATTATATTAAGTATAGCATTTATAAATTAAATTGTAAAGATTGCAACTAAAAATATATTATGCAAATACTAGAACAATAGCAAATTTTAAATTTTACTGATAATACAAAAATTATTTTAGTAGTGAAAAACTGTAATTTTTTCGGTACTTTTAAATGTTTTCAAATAGGTGTAGTGATAAAAATTGATTGATAAACTCGGGCAACGGGTCTATCCTCACTTCTTTTTAGTCTTGGTTAAAAATAGAAAAACTAATGTAGTGAAGTATCGTTTTAGGACAGTATTTTAAGTTTGATAAAGTTTGATATTTTATGTTGTTAGTAGCTAAAAATATTCAGCACATTTTTTAATTGTGGGAAAATAAATAACGAAATCAGTGTTTGTTCAGTTCGTGTTGAATTTATCTCTCGGGTTTATTCAGACGTCACAGACATTTAGCAGGTTGAAAACTTGGGTGTTTTGGATGTATGTTAGAAGCTTTCCTGACGCACAGATTTGTCATATCGAATTTATAATGGAACTGTCAGAATACATCGATTCGGTAGAAATGCAACATTTTATATCGCGGCCTCTTCATTTGTAATAAAAGCTGATAGGTATTTTATGCCACTTTCTATCATCAAATTGTGTCGAGTTCAGTGCACAACCCTGTCGAAAGTTTTCACGTCAGTCGTAATGCGAATTTTAAATTGATATGCATTTTTCAGCAACTAACAGTCGAAGATTGAGCGAATTTTGCGCTGTTCGCACGGTGCCTATTTCGTCCTGGAATATGAAAATGCAATTAAAACTAGAAAACGGATTTGTATGCAAGCGCTGAAAAAAATCACAAACACAAAAGGATTAAAAGTTTGATCCAACTTCCATTAGTTAACGAAATTTATTCTGATTTGAAGACATTTCTAATTTTTTACACTTGTGTTTGTCGTTCTGCGAGTGGGTATTACAGAACAATTATTTTGGGGTTTTCTCAAAGAGCCGGAGGAAAAGCAATTAGAGAAAATCCTGGACGCTAAACAAATTAATTTCTCGCATCGTAGGAAAAAACGTGTCGAATCTCTTACCTACTGTTCGGTATATTTTACTTAATATGATAAAACAAACAATAAAATGCTTAAATAACCTGATGGGTGGTTGTAATTTGAAAAAGTAAACCGAAAGCTATGTTTATTTAGTAGATATGTGTATTTTAGCTGATCGAGTGTTGAATTTAGACGGGAATTGGTGAAACGGAATTGATAACGACCGCGAGCAAATCTGCTAACTTCATGGGTAAATAAATTTCCCAAGACATTAATATTTCTCGATTTGATTTATTCCCTTTAGTTGTCTACATGATGGAGTGCTGCTACTAACTTTGTTTATATTTTAAGAGAAAAATGACGCGGAAAATATTACACATTGCAGCGCTGGCCGTATTTCATGGTTTACATTACTTTTTACAACTTTTAATTACACCAAAGTGTACCATCATGAATCTGAAACTAATTCCATTAATAAGTTTTCTTTTGAATCTCTAAATTGGTACATAATAAATTTAAAATACTCGATTACAGGAAACTCATCGCTTCCCGAATTAAAAAATAAAATGTCTTAAGCAAAAAGTTTTATGTCATACTTTTTAATTAAGAAGTTGAACCCTGTTATATTAAACTTGTCTGTGACTTTTAAAATAAAAACAAGCTGTAGTCAGAGAATAATTTTTTAATTTACTTTCCAGGTAATTTATTTATTAAACGGAAAAACTATGTGTTCAAGAAATAGGAATGTGAAATTGCTTTGAAGAAAATATGTAATCTTGTTGGAGACTTAGTGGATTACTTATAAATCTTTCAGGAATGAAAAAATACAAACAAACATAAAACAAAACCCATTTACCACCCTACGTGCAACTATTTTACATATAAGCGTTTTCTCAGAAACGAGCATTTTCACTTTGCAATTTAAAGCTTTTAAGTCTGTATCTTACTTCAGGGAGTACGGCGTTACCGAGACGGAAGACAATTTTTACTAAAATAATTCATAACTATTTTAGATTTAATTCAGCTGCGGTTTATCTAAAAGGAAATTGAATGAAGAAAGCCAACCTGCAAAGCGATATGTTTTATCTATAATGAAGTCAGTCTGTTTGTATTTGGGAACAAAACCAAATATTTTACGCGTCAGGGATTCCGGAATTATCTAGTGCTTTGCAGCGATACGTGTTACGAATACAAGACTGAAATGAACCCACTCACATCGACCGGACCGTCGAACTCATCTAAAGCCAAACACTAACGTTTTGCCATATGTTTTTATAACCATTTAGATTTTATACATTTAAATTTCAAATCTACTTTCATGTTTTTTCTACGTTGCGTCTGAACAAATCGTGTTATGATACACAAAAGGGTGCGTTAACAGCATTTAAGTGTGGAAACAACTTTAATATGTACAATTTAGTTTTTTACCGCGACATTGCGTAAATCAAGCACAACTTTTTTTGTTTTGTTTTATCCTCAAGCACGTTATACATTTAATTTATGAAAATAGTTTTGTTTTATGAATTCAGTTTAAAAATCTATTTTTTTGGCCCACCACAACCACTCCCTTCTTAAACAAAAACATAGGTTTTATTATTTCGTGTTTTTTTCAAAAACTAAATTAATACCATTTATTTGCTCTCTAAAATAAATAATTTTTTTACTCAAATTTTAATCATTTCTAATTTTAAAAGCAAAAACTAGACTAAAATTACATTAATTAATTTAATTAAATTACAGAAGAATTAGAAAATTTACAAAAATATTTCAAGTTAAGATAAATTGTAATTTAGCAAAATAAGAGTCAAATATAACAGTAGTTTAAGGTGCCACCACGGCATTTAAAAATATTGAAATAAGTTGTGGTTAGCTAAAACCGCAACCGTGGAGCAATTTGCTAAAATCTTTATTACGCGCGAAATAGCTATTTCTGTACAAATCGTATAAAACTTAACAGATGAAATGTAAGTTTCAACACGATTTAAGACACCTATCTAACAACTCAAATTATAAAAACACTTAGATGTAAAGTGTAAAAATTCTTTTTGGAGACAATAAAAGTGATTCTACAGAAGCCAGGTGTCAAAAGGTTTAAAAAAACAAACGAAAACATTAAAAAACCAGAATTAACGAAAGGTTTAATTATTTTTTCTGGGACATTTTCCAATTAATACCACTTCCAGTAAATGCAATAATAAAGTTGTTAGACAACAAAAAAAAAGAGGTAACTTAAGTAAAATACTGAATTTGAGTTTTAACCACCGTAAAAAAGTCGCCAAACAAAGTTTTGTTTGGTCATTAATTTCCATGAAAAAATTTTCTAATAAAAACAATAATTAGTAAAACAATGCGGGAGATATAATTTTACTTTCTGCTTAAAAACGTCGTCTTAATTGCGGCGTGACTTTTGAGTTTCACAAATAAAATATCAAAAATCCAGGTTTTTAAAAATATTTTTTACTTTTAACTTTTAATTATTTGACTAAAAATTAGCCAATTAGAGCCTCACTTGTGTATGTTTTTAGGTTTCAACCTAAATTTTCAAAATTTAGTGCATTTTGATTATTAACAGTTTTAGTCTTTTAATAGTTAAATAGTTATTTATCTAACAAGTTGGTTATTAAGAGCGATTAATAATTGAGATGCTTAACGCATAAGCGAAACAAGTGCGCTTAATAAAATATAAATTATTAATTGCGAATTAACAAATAATTTGATTACAAAACTTTTACATTGATTTTTACAAGCTAATTAAAAAAAACTTAAAACATTATATAGTACCATCTATGTTCCTATGTTTAATCTCATAGGGCTAGCTATTTTTTTTTTTTAATTTGCTAAAATATTTATATCGAGTTTTTTAATTTGTTTGTTATAACATCAAAATAAAGCTACATGTAAAAATCCACCTTTTCAATACATTTTTATCAGACAAAATCTTTAAATTACTGGCCTGGATTTGGTATTAATTTGTTATATTGTTGAGTAAATATGATATAAAAATATATGCTACTGTAGTTATTAAGTTAAATGAGTTAAATTCGGAATGATTGGAGTTAAATAATGTGCTGGCGGTTTCAGATAAAAGAATTTAATTCCAATTTTTTAGCCAGTGATAACTGGATAAATTGTTTAAGTTATTTTTATGTATACTGGGTGTGTCAAAAGTCGCGAAAATCCTTTGGAGGGATACATGGGAGACCCTCAAGGAACACAAAAATTTATTTAAAAAAATGCAATACTTTTTTGTTTTTTTTTGTTTTTGTTTTTGTTTGTATTTTCTTAAGATTTTGGTATTTTTTTGAGATTTATGAGTACGTAATTTATTTCAAAAGCTTTATTGTTTCTTTTTTTTCTTCGTTTTTCTGATTTTTTTTTAACTATATCAAGACAATTTCAATTTTTTTTTGCAAATTCAGATTTTGCAAATTTTAAAGGGTCTTCGCGACTTTTGATACACCCTATATTATGCAAGCATATACACATATTTTACTTTTAAAATTACTCAAATAAACCCAGAAAAACAATTTTACTATGATTTGCTTGCTATAATAATAAATCTTTTGTTTTATTTAGTCTCTTTTCACCATCTTCAAAAAAAATAAATAAATGTTTAAAAAAAAATTGTTAAAGTGGGTTTGAAATATCTACAAATATTTAAAATTAAAATAAATTCAAAAGAAGCAAAGGAGAATATTTGCCACCCTATGATAGTGACAGAAGTTATTTTATTATTTTAATATTATTGGTTATAAAAATTGCTTACTTCTGTTTTACTGTTGTTATAATAAATTTTTACATGTAAATACTTGCTTTCTTTCAAATTAGTTTATTTATATTTTTATTTTATTTTGATACCATAATCTACTTTATACGCCCGCAAATCAGGGCGTAATCTTTATTTTTATAACACTGAATTTTTTAAAGTTGCTACACAACAATAACAAATAAATAACTGTACATTTGTCTAGCTGTCAAATAAACGTCTTCAATTTTGTAAATGTCACTTTTTATATTAAATAACAATGATCATGAAAAATTATCATTTATTTCAAAAACTGCTAAACACTACAAACGCACGAATCAAAATAAAATTAAACGTTGAATGTACCACGGGCGTAATCGTCACTAATGACCTTTGAGAAATTAAAAGCACTCTTACGTCGGGCTTTAAACAATCCCTCGTGTCATAATCCCCTTGATTACGCTTTTAATACATAAATAACTATTTTGAAATTTTATCACATCTTGGTGACTTAGCTATTATTATAATCAAACATAGCGCCTGAAGCTCCACTGGGAATTCGGGGCTAACTCAGATTGTTTAAATTAGCTGCTTACTTGAGTAATTAAAATTTTGAATTCTTATAGAAGGTTATTCACAAATAATGACGAATCTTTTGCACATAAATAGAAGAGAATTTACCGGTTTAACAAAAGTTTTTAAACATGTTTAATGACATTAAATTAAATGTGTTATATTATAATAAATATTTTTAAAATGATGAAAATGATGCTCTTTACTCAACATCATCAATCGCAACTTCTTCATAATCCTTCTCCAACATTGCCAAATCCTGTCGTGCCTCATGGAACTCTTCTTCTTCCATCCCTTCACCGATATACCAATGCACAAAAGCTCTTTTTGCAAACATCAAATCAAACTTTTTATTTAATTTATTCCATGCTGTTTCAATTGCTGTAGTATTCGACAACATACAAGCTGTCCTTTGAACTTTCGCTAAATCTCCTCCAGGTACAACAATCGGAGGTTGATAATTAATCCCAATTTTAAACCCTGTAGGGCACCAATTAACAAACCTAATATTTTCTTTAGTCTTAGCCTGGACAATTGATGCATTTACATCTTTGGGTACAACATCTCCTCCATAGAGTAAACAGCAAGCCATGTATTTCCCATGGCTTAGGTCACATTTTACCATTTGGTTGGAAAACTTAAAAAGTTCAGAAGTTATCTCAGACACACTCATACCTGCATGGATGGCCTTATCTGAAGATACCACAGGAGCATATGAAGCTAGAGGAAAGTGGATACGAGGGAAGGGCACTAGGATTGTTTGGTATTCAATCAGGTCAACATTTAGGGCACCATCAAAGCGCAAACTTGCAGTAATTGATGCTGATTAACCTATTCAAGTTGATGTAATTCGGACGTTCAATGCCAAGTTTCTTGCAACATATGTCGTAGATTGCTTCATTATCTACTACAAATGCACAATCTGAATGTTCTATAGTTGCGTGAGTTGTCAAAATTGAGTTGTAGGGTTCTACCACAGCAGTGCACACTTGAGGGGCTGGGTATACTACAAATTCTAGTTTGCTTTTTTTATCAAATTCGTCTGACAGTTTTTCCATGAGAAGTGAAGTAAAACCTAATCCTGTACCACCTCCAAAAGAATGGAATACTAAAAAACATTGAAGACCTGAACACTGTTCGGCCATTTTAGATAATCTATCCATAACGCCACTTAACATGTCTTTGCCGATGGTGTAGTAACCTCTTGCATAGTTATTAGCAGCATCTTCTTTTCCTGTTATTAATTGCTCAGGATGGTACAACTGTTTGTATTTACCAACTCTGACTTTATCTAGAAAAAGACACTAAATTAGTTGAAATTTTTTTTGGAACTGGTACATACCAACGACTGTAGGTTCAAGATCAACCATGAGACTCCTGGGTACCATGTTTCCATTTTCTACTTTATTGAAAAACGTTTCGGAGTAATTATCAGAAACTATGTCTTTTTTGTCTTTTAGGCTGCCGTCAGGTTGTATGCCATGTTCTAGGCAGTAGAGTTCCCAGGTTGTGTTACCAATTTGAACTCCAGCTTGACCAATGTGGACCGAGATACATTCCCTCTGATAGATTTTGTTTCAAGTTTTTGGTAACAAGGTTGAAAAAGAAAAACTTATCATTTTTTCGAATTTAACACACAAATACCACGAAATTTTAAACTATTAATTTTGAGAGTGAGCGAAATGTCATGAAAATTTTGTTTACTTCCGCATACTTTTGTGTCGTTATAGAGATTTTGATGAAGAATTTTAGAGTTGATTAGTTTTATCTAATCATATCTTATCTAGTCTTAAATTACAGTAAAGCATAATTATTATAAATTAAAATGTTTTTATTTTATTTTAGAACCATAATTTACTTTATACGCCCCTGATATAAATCTTTATTTTTATAGCACTGAATTTTTTAAAGTTGCTACGCAACAATAACAAATAAATAACTGAACATTTGTCTAGCTGTCAAATAAACGTCTTCAATTTTAGAAATGTCACTTTTTACATTAAATAACAGTTATCATGAAAAATCGTCATTTATTTTAAAAACTGTTAAACACAACAAACGCACCCAGCGTAACACAACTTTTCTTGAATTTTAAACTTTTACCTATTGTAGCATTTCTCTAGAATACATGTTTTCACACACGTTTTTATAGATTTTATTTAGAAAGAAACTTCAGTTTTTTTTCTTTTTTTTTTCTTACTTACTAAAAGTATTTCAAAAAAAAAACAAATCTTGAATAGCAAGTAAACAAAGTTATACAATATAAAAATAAGTCTTGCGTTATATTTTTTTATTTTTTGTAATTTATTATGCTAATACTAGTGGCGGCTCGTGCCTCTTGAGTCGGGTGAGGCCAGGAGAAAATTATTGCAGATGATTTTTTCTAACATTCTCATTAAATAATTTTTTTTTAAAATTAGAGTGCTCTTGCAAAGCTTCTGCAACGCTAAATACGTTTTTCTCAATTCTTTTTAAACCCATGCAATTTTTTAAATGTTCTTTGCATACTTCATGTAACTTTACTCCACGTGAAAAAATTTTTAAACTTTTGAAACCTTCGCCCGAACTCCACACATTTTTTACATTGCCGATCAACAAACACGGCCAACAAAATAAACTTCTTTCCATAAAAGTACTACCACATAACCAAGTATGGCAAGCGTACCAGGAATTTTGAAAAGATCGCGTATGTGAGCCTGATAATGTGACTCTAGACAATCGTGGAGTTGGTCTCCCTAACTCCAAAATTTGACGTTTTTCTATTTCTTTACGCCGAAAAAATGGAATATTTAAGAAAAGTACTACAGGATCATATTGAGAATTCATCATACCCGTTCCCGATTTTTTAAAAACGTACGTAGGTATAAACCCCACTTGAGACAATTCCACACTGATTTCAATCTCGCATCTCGCTGCATGCTGCATCCAGCCTGCAGGCGACGAAGTAACAACGAAGTTTTCCGTGAGGCCACGAACTCTTCGGCCTCTTTTAAAGGATAAAAGATACTGCTATGTGTATTCCCTTTCGCTCTAACAGACCGTAATGCGCGTGCGCTAAAGGCTTTAACTGAGTCCCCAGAATATTCGGCCACATCTGTTATGCTTGCTCTCTTGCTCTTGCTCATACTAATCGCGCTGCATTTCAAACGGTTAGGTATACACATATTCGGTGTCCGATCATTTTTTTAACAAAAATTCTCTTCACTAGGAAAAAAATTGCATCTAAATAGTGATTAATAATAACAATATTAAAATAAATTTATGTATTAAAATTCGCTTAAATTAACTGAGGCCCGTCCTCAGTTGCCTCATCTGACGCGCCGCCACTGGCTAATACAGTTTAGAATTTTACAACTGTTGATCTCTGCCTAAATTTAAAAAAAATAACTTAAAATTTTAAGCTGTATTTAACGTCCTTTTTTCCATTTTAAGAAATCTTGATGTAAGTACTAATTCATACTTTATCTCTTCAAGTTTTTTTGGTAACATTTTTGTTTCAAATTTAGTGTTTTTTATGTTTTAGGTTCTACCAAGTTTTCTGATTCAAGTTTTGATAATTTTGTTGTTTTGGTTTTAATATTTTTTATTTGAAATTAAACATTAATTAAAAAATTTTCTGCTTAGCTTTAAATATTTTTTTGTTTTAGGTTTTAATATTTTTTTTGTTTCAGATTTTAATATTTCAAAACTTTTTTAAATTTACAAAATTAAATATTATAATAATAACGTATGTACGATTATTATAATATTATATTACAACGTATGTAATCGGGTTTTTTTTAAATTCAAATAGTTATATTATTAAAAAATAATTGATTTTTACTTTACACACAAAAACACTCAACTATAATATTATAAATAAATAGCTAGATATTCACACTACAATCGCCGTTGCTCTGATATACCGCTTTCTCATTAATTGCTTGTCATTTTATACTACCTAATTAGCTAACTGCCCGGGCAATGTCTCCGCTTGCTTATATAACCATACGTTCTTTCAAAATTTGTCCGAAAGTTTCGATCTTTCTCCACTCATGCAAAGCGATAACATCATTCGATTTCGATCGGTTTATAAACGTGCTTAGTAATGATGTCGCAAAATTTCACGCTTCGGTCGACTCCTGTCGCGATATCCTTCTGGTACTTTCTCAAAGTGTTTAGTCAAAACTCTCTTTCCTTTATTGTTATTTCAAAATGTTTGTAACAATAATTTTAACATTAAACAACGGTTTTTTTAGAAAGAACAACAAGCGCCGACCACAACAAAATTAAAGTTTAAGTAGAAATAAAAATTTTTTACGCAAACATCACTCTTAAAAACGGTCCTTGCCTGAGGCAGACCCGTAAATCCTTTCTCATTTAATAGAATTATCGCTTGTAAGTAGTTGTAGTAAGCTCTCAGTAAAATACTAATAAAAGATAGTTGTAAAATTTTATAGTGGCTAAAGAACGCACCTTCATACTGTATGCAGAAATTTCCGCGAGTAACAGAGAGTTTTAAATCGACAAATATTTTAGATCACTTGCTATAAACTATTATAGTTTATAGTGACTCAAAATAGAAACCTTCTCGTCTAGAAAGATCGCTTCCACTTTCCAGACCATTTCTACTCAAGTGTTTAAATAAGAATAATATCTATGAGAAAAATATTTTGTTGATACGTTTCCGTATTTGCAGAGGAAGCATCGGAAAGTAAATATTTCATCAAAAGTTTTTCCGTGGCAACAATCGCATATTACGGACATAAGAAAAAATGTTCAATCTTAAGTGTCAGTAGGTCAGATTTGCGGGTAGGTTATCCAAGTCACAATCTGTGCTTTAAGGCGTATTTGTGTGAATCCTTGGACTTTTGTAATGGCCTACTTTGCCACCTTGCAACCAATATATCATTATAATGAGACGACTAGAATGTTCAACATTTTGTTGTCACTGCTTATTATTTACTCCTGTTGAACAAATATATATAGAAATATAAAAAAATAACGATTTGCATGTTTACCAACCAGACTACAGAGAGAGAATTTTATATTTTTATACAGATGTACTTCTACATGTTATACAATTTAAAGTTTACTTTGTGAATATAGGATAATTATTAAAATGCAAAGTTTCAGATAATTTGTCTTAAAATATTCCACAAATTTTACTTTAACTCATACTAACGATAACACAAATTTAAATTTTAAATGTCTAAATTGGATTAGGAACTTTGCTGCTTAGGCTGAAACTAAATACATTGAGGCTAGAAGTAATAAACCAGTTTCAAACATTATATGTATCTGTTTGTTAACTGTACTGCCTTTGGCTAAATAATCTATAATACAATTATGTATCCATCATTGCGACAAAATTTCCTTTTGTAATGGATATAAAAGCAGAAGCGTTGTAGCGTCAATAAAAATTTGTATAATAGAGAGATTACTGCATTGAAATAACTTTTGGTGTAGTGATTATAGTGTTATATCTCACAATGTTACTTAATTTGTTATTTGTTACTATTTTTGTATATCTGATTTATAACTGCTAATAAAATTTTTCGTATGTTTTAGCAGATAATAAATTAGTTTCAGCAGTTGTTGCTTGCTGCACAATTGCTGGTAGAGTTAAGTTTATAATTCTACTGTCAATTTTTTTATATATTTTTGTTTTATTTTAACTTATTTTAATTTTGCACTGGAATTGTATTACCGTGAAATCATTAAATAGAGGTAATTGGCAACTAATAAATCAATTAAACCATAAAAATAAAAAAATAAATAAATTAGTTGTAGTTCAGTTGAGAGCAGAATAGGAAAGATAAATTGAGGCCGACTGAAGCATCTCAAAATACATTTAACTTTGGAAATTAGAGACAGCTAAACATATTGGATTACACAGAAACGCTCTGAATTTGAGTAAGGACAAAATTTCAACGATGTTTTGCAATCCTTTACGGGGTCTTAAATTATATGAATAATTTATGACTTAAACGACAAGCTACTTATGTACGATCTCTGCGTAATTTATAATTCATCTTTTCAGATATTTAAATAGATGTTAGATAAACAAGAAAAACAATCGAAAAGTTCAATATTGGATTACTTGGAGGCGGAATCTAATCACTGTCTTGAGTTGCCTGCAGCGTTGAAAAGAATGCTTCTGTTTTCTATCAAATTATAATAAAAATCTGCTGCAAATTTGTTCAATGAGACTGATGCATGCGAATGCGTTAGTAACCTTGTGAGTTTTCCTTATTTAATCGGTAGCTATAGAAACCTTACTACCAACGAGTTTAATTACACCAGTTGTTTCAACAAAGTGAATATTGAAATGGAGAAATTTTCAACTCTGTGTTAAAATGAGTTTTGAACCGGGATTGTTTTAGTTTTAAAGTTTGTGCAATAGCACAAACGTGCCGTATTGAAATTGAATTAATCCACTTTTTGTGAGCGACTTTTTCTAAGATTCATTAAAAGTTAAAGCGGTTGAGATAAGTTGCAAATGTGTATAACTCCTCTGTCGTTCTGTTGACATGTTGTCTGGATACAGTTTATAAACATTATATTCATGATGAACTAAAAGGATACGAATAAAGTAAATGAGGTAATCTGAAAGTTTTACAAAGAACGCCTTTTTCTATAATAAGTTTAAAAGTTTTTGTTTAGTTCTTGTGGCAAAGCTTTTAACTAATTTAAAGAGAATTTTCTACAAGAGTTGTTGGACGAATTTCAACTACTAATTTTGCCTTAGGGAACACATTCTAGGGCTTATTACACCCCAGACAGTTGCGATTTCATTGCTATAATTCGGGATTCAAGCGCTAACTATATTCTAATTTGCAACGTTATTATGACGTAACTTTGTTTCCTGTATTTGAATTAATTGGTATTTATGAATAGAAACACCTCTATCCTAATTGATAATAGGATAGAAATTTTAGGAAAAAGTTACTTTTAGTAGAAAAGTAATTTTTACTATTTATATCTATTTGGGATTTTAGGGATCTCCGTTACTTATAATTCGTCTAAAAATTAATAATGCAACATTGATTTTATTTGCAATTATTTTAAAAATTTTATTAATTGTGCAAAAGCACAACAATTTTTATCGGCTTGATTATTACAATAAGGAAATTAGCTTCATTTCAAGTTTATTTGCCAAAAACGCTATTTTGCGTACTGGTTACAACAAATACGGTTACTCGTTGGTTTGAGAAATAAATACTTTGAACAGATCATTTTTAAAGTTATAATAGGCCAAGAGTTAGCAGATAATTTAGAGAAAATATTTAAAAAAGCTTTTTCTTGCACTTATACACGTACTGATAATAATATATACATTTATATGATACAAATTCCAGCTTTAATCAAAAAACTTTGTGCATAAAAAATCTGCAGTTTGAAAACTTCATGACTCCCAAACCCTGATAGCACCACCAAACTTTAGCTTTTATCAATTTTTTTCTTTAAATTACCTATCATCTCTCAAGCTATTAGCAGTATGGTAAAAATTATGGAATATACACTGTAATAGGTACCTAATTATGCTTTGCTGTAATCTCCTAGTAAAACTAATCATCTCTAAAAAAAATTAAAATCAAGTAATTAAAATTTCTATAACGACACAAAAACATAAGGAAGTCAACAAAATTTTCACAAAATTTTGTAACTTTTCACTCCTTTCAAAAATAATAGCTTAAACATTTGTGGTATTTGCGTGCTAAATTCAAAAAAATAGTAAGTTTCTTTTTTTTTCAACCTTTTTACTAAACACTTGACCTAAAATCAATCAGAGAGAATGTATCTCGGTCCACATTGGCCAAGCTGGAGTTCAAATTGGTAACACAACCTGGGAACTCTACTGCTTTCAACATAACATTCAACCTGACGGCAGCCTAAAAGACCATAAAAACACACTTTTTGATAATTGCTACCAAAAGTTTTTCTACGAAGAAAAAAATGGAAGCATGGTGCCCAGGAGTCTCATGGTTGATCTTGAACCTACAGTCGTTGGTATGTACCAGAGTCAAAATAAATTTTAACCAATTTAGTGTCTTTTTCTAGATGAAGTCAGAGTTGGTAAGTACAAACAGTTGTATCATCCTGAGCAACTAATAAGCGGAAAAGAAGACGCCGCTAATAACTATGCAAGAGGTCACTACACTATAGGCAAAAAGATAATAAATGTAGTCATGGATAAATTATCTAAAATGAGCGAACAATGTTGAGATCTACAAGGCTTTCTAATTAATATTCCACTCTTTTGGAGGTGGTACCGGATCAGGTTTTACTTCACTTCTCATAGAAAATCTATCAGAAGAAATGGGTAAAAAAAGCAAACTGGAATTTGTAATATACCCATCCCCTCAAGTGTACGCTGCTGCGGTAGAACCCTACAACTCAATTTTGACAACTCACGCAACTTTAGATTATACAGATTGTGCATTTATGGTCGATAACAAGGCAATCTACGACATCTGTTGCAAAAAGTCGGCATTGAACATACGAATTACATTAACTTAAACAGGTTAATCAGCCAAGTTGTGTCATCAATTACTGCAAGTTTGCGCTTTGATAGTGCCCTAAATGTTGACCTGATTGAATACCAAACAATCCTAGTGCCCTTCCCTCGTATCCACTTTCCTCTAGCTTCATATGCTCCTGTGGTATCTTCAGATAAGACTTTGCATGGAGATATGAGTGTGTCTGAGATAACGTCTGAGCTTTTTGAGTCTTGTAACCAAATGGTAAATGTAATCTTCATCATGGCAAATACATAGCATGCTGTTTGCTCTATAGAGGAAATGTTGTACCCAAAGATGCCCAAACGAAGATAAAAGCGAATATTAGGTTTGTTAATTGGTGCCCTACAGGGTTTAAAGTTGGGATTAATTATCAACCTCTAACTGTTATACCTGGGGGAGATTTAGCAAAGGTTCAAAGGGCAGCTTGTATGTTGTCGAATACTACAGCAATTATGTCGGCTTGGAGTAAATTGACTAAGAAGTTTAATTTGTTAATTTAAAGAAGTTAATTTGATGTTTGCAAAAAAAGCGTTTATACATTGGTATATACATGAAGGGATGGAAGAAGAAGAGTTTAACGAGCGAGAGAGAATTTGGCAATGTTGCAGAAGGATTATAAAGAAGTTTTGATTGATGTTAATGAGTAAAAAGCATTTTTATTGCCAAATTTTTATAATTATTTTTAAGCATTAATTTGAAATACATTCTTGTTATTCTATTGTAATTAAGCGTGTTTAAAATTATTATGCGTTCAATAATTTTTGTGGTCAAGTAGGCTATGAATTGCAATTGTCAAAAAGAACGTATGTCTTGGTTAACATTGCAAACATTATTACTTGACAGCTGTCAAACCTCGTTTGTGTACATACGTGTGGGTATGAACTTATCAACGGCACTACGTACATGTTAGAAAGAAAAAACCACAGCCGCCTACGACCACAAGAAATATTGAACGCATTATACAAAAAAATCTATCGGTTAATGTGTAAACACTTTCGAAAAGAAGACTTTTCTTTTAATAGACATAAGTACTCAAGGTTATGAGGGGTTGTTTAGGATCTGCCAAATTAACGACCGTTTGTTAAAGAAAAGGCTTTAACCATTGTTTTTATTAATTTATTGAACAATTTAATGATTTTAAAATATAACACAACTTTTTTTAATTCGCTTGCCTAAAATTTCACATTTTTTTTTAGAAGAGCATGAAATAAATAGTAAACCTATTTTAAACATCCTATTCAAAAAAAAATTTAATAACTTTATTGTCAACTTAATTAGTATTTGTTGTTCTCGGTGTAATTTTGATTTTTTTATTGTAAAATTTTAGTTTTATATAAGCGATAATCTGTTCAAGTTAGATACAGCGCTGGGCTACACTGCAATGAAAATGAGACAACAACCTCTAAACCGGTTTGTAGTTGCTGGTACCGTATTTGACTAAAAGTTTTTTTTATTTTAGCAAAAATATTTGCATATTGCGTTAGACCAAAATGCTGTCTGTTCGTAAAACGTAATATGACGTCATTGTATAAGAAAAATAATCCAGTCTTCGTCGGTCCGTGATGGCGGACGGTATAGATACTCGTGTCCTGTGCAATTATTGCAATAATCCAGCAGTTAAAAAACGTGTTAAATGTGAAAACTGTAATACATTCTTCCACAAGGGATGTTCGGGAAGACGCGTGTGTTGTGATCACCAAACATTTACTGATGAACCCGAAGAATCATCAACATCAAAATCAAACGAAGACTTGACTAATGTCAAATCCAATGACAGTACAACTGCAACCATAATTGAGAGCTTGCAATGGCAAATAAACTTACTTACAGAAGAAAACAATTATCTTAAAAGCTGTTATGATCAAATCAATGCCGAGAACTTGGCATTGAAAGATGATTTACACCGCCACAAAAATCCCAAATCCGGTAATGAATTCGTTCCCAAAACTAAAGACAATACCCACAACTTTATCATTACGGACATAATCCGCGACGAAGTAAAGAAAGAAGTTAAACATCAACTTGCCGAATTTTTTAAAGAAAAGGACAATCTACCTACGGCTCTATGCGGAGCCTCCCAACATGATATCTTATCTCGTCGTAAAAAGTCACGCCGGGTGAATGACATCGCTAGCGGCAACCTTGATAAAGAGAACCACATCACCCAAAAAAACGCAAATACTTTTCCAAGAAATAATGCCCCACTTACTAATACGAACAGCAATTTTCCACTAAGCGGAAACTCTGGAAATGAAAATCTCATTAAACATCTAAATGCAAACACTTTACCAACAAAAAACGCCCCACTTACTAATAACAATACCAATCTACGACTAAGTGCAAACAATGGGGATTGGAAAACAGTACAACCAAGAAAGAGAAGACGACAAGTTCATTTCGGCACTGCTAATGTAGCAGAAAATGAGGACGGCTCCGCAGTTTTTACATCCAAAAAAAGTTCTACTATGGAAGGGAAAAAAATTTGGGTTTTTGTTTCTAGAGTAGATTCAACTGTTAGTGAAGATTCCGTGAAAAATTACATCTTTAAAATGGCACCAGAAAATGTGGAAAACTCAGATATTTCAGCTAGAGAACTCCCAACACGTCGTAGTGGCTCAACAAAATGTTTTCTTGTTGGAGTACCTCTTCCAATGAAGGACAAAATTTACGACGAAGGTTTCTGGCCCGATGGCGTAGCATACGAAAGGTTCAACTTCAATCGAGGTCAACATTTTTTAGACGTCCATCAAAAACCTGCAATGCAATCAACATGAACAGGTCACAACATGAAGGTAAACAAAATACAACTGACATAGAAGATAATGTCCAGCAAGGTTTTGGTGTTTTTTACTTAAACTGTCAATCTATTCGTAACAAAATTGAAGAATTCGAGACTTTTCTATTAGATGAAAATGGTGCTTTTCAAGTGTTGTGTCTCACTGAACACTGGTTGAGTGCTTCTGAATGTGAATGCTTAAAGTTTAGTGAGTATGCAGTTTGTTCTTATTTCGCCAGATCAAAGGGATATGGTGGAACTGCTATCCTCTCCCACATCAATGTGGATTCAGTTACTTACTCCTATATTAATAATTTATCAGTTGAAAAACTATGTGAATTATCGGCAATTTATGTAAAGCGCTTAGACATAATTATTATCTCGCTGTACCGATCTCCAACAGGTAATTTTAAGGAGTTTCTTAATATTTTGACTAACCTATTTAATTTAGATATTCTAAATAAAGGTATAATACTATGCGGCGACTTTAACACAAATTTTATGACGAAGAACTCTGACTGTAATAATCTTTGTAATTTATTGCTTAGTTTTGGTTTGAGTCCCACTGTAAATTTTAAGACAAGGAAAAGTCATTGTATTGATAATATCTTTACAAACATAGAAACTAAGTACTTTTCTGTTTCATCCATAAATCCTGCAATGTCGGACCACCTAGGCCTAAGTTATCATCTTGACAAATCCTACCACAATAATTTGTTAAAACCTTTTTATAAATATCATGTGTACAGGCCAATCACCGCTAATGGCAAAATTACTTTTTACAATCTGCTTGAACAAATAGACTGGTCTTTCGTAAGTCAGGATAGGGATGTTAACCTTTTATTTCAACAGTTTATCGAAATTATTCAGGAAAAATATTTTCTTGCTTTTCCTGAAAAACGCTTTCGCAACAAAAATACTCAGCCAGTAAAATGGTTTAACGCCGATCTTAGAAAAATGAGAGAAAACGTAAGATTACTTGATGAATTTTATAAAGAAAATAATTCTGATGAATCAAGAGAAGCAAGAAATAGTTATCGTAAAATCTATCGTACTGCTATTAACAATGCCAAGAAAAAAGCTCATGATAAGTTTATAAATTCTGCCGCCTGCAAAACTAAAGCAATGTGGAGTGTTATCAATAGCAAATGTAATAATGCTTTTAACAACGCAAACTCTAACTGTGATATTAATGTTAATGATTTCAATAAGTACTTTACGTCAATTGCCTGTGATATTATAAAGACACTGCCACCAAAGAGTAATGATCCCGTGATAAGTATGTTTTTAAATAACTGTGATATTAAGTGTTATAATGTTTTTAAGTTCAATCAAGTATCTTCTAGTCTAGTCAGAGATATTATTTCAAAGCTAAAATCTAGTAAAGCCAAAGATTTTTATGGATTCAATGTAATCTTACTCAAAGCTGTGGTTGATATTTTAATTAGTCCGTTAACTAAATTAATCAATAAGTGTATTAGTTCTGGCATTTTTCCAAACTGCTTAAAAAAAGCCTTGATAATACCCATATTCAAAAAAGGTGACTCTGGATCACCAAGTAATTACAGACCAATCTCGTTGCTTCCTGTTTTTTCTAAGGTTTTAGAAAAGATTATGGCTTTACAACTAACAGATCATTTTGAGAAAAATAAAATTTTTGTAAAAAATCAGTTTGGATTTAGGAAATCACTCTCCACTCAGGATCCATTGCTTTCATTTGTCAATTTTGTTGAAAAATGTTATAATAAAGGCGAATATCTAATGGCCGAATTTCTTGATCTATCAAAAGCATTCGATTGTGTATCTCACACCATACTCATACGCAAACTATTTACCTATGATTTACATCCATTGAGTTGTAGATTGATAACATCTTTCTTAACCAATCGGTATCAAAAAGTCGTTTGCAACGGTAGTCAATCTCACGAGTTGCCCATTAATATCGGGGTGCCACAGGGTTCAATTCTGGGACCTCTTTTGTTCATAATATTTATTAACGATCTTCCTGGCCACCTCTCCGAGAGCAGCTCTGTGATATACGCCGATGATACAAACATCTGTCTCTCTGGTGACAATTTAGAACACCTTAGGAGGGTAAGTCAAGATGAACGATCTAAGGCTTTTGAGTGGTTTGGCAATAATGGGCTCTCAATAAATGTTGACAAATGCATTAAAAAAGTATTCACTCTTAAACGCCCAAATAACGATATCAGTGAAGAGGAATTATTTGGTGAAAATAAATTTCTTGGTCTTACTCTCGACTCATTTCTATTATGGAAAAAGCATGGTGAAACTCTATGCAACAATATCAGTAAAACCATTTTTCTTCTACGAAATCTATCCAAGTTTGTCTCTCAGGAAACTCTTAAAATTGCCTATTATGGTTTAATTCAAAGTCATCTAATGTATGGAATCTTAATTTGGGGCCATGCTTCCTGTCGTCACCAAGTATTTTCTCTACAAAGGCGGGCTATTCGCATTATTTATGGACTAGACTATCGCGACGATTGCAGACAAGCATTTAAAGATTTAAAAATTCTGACTTTTCCTTGTTTGTATTTACTTCAATGTTGTACGTATGTTAAGAACAATTTATCTATGTTTAATACACACAAAAATATTCACAGTTATAACACTCGTAACAATGAAAATCTAGTTACTAAATATGCACGAGTCTCTAGAACGCAAAGTGGCACAGGATTCCATGCAATAAAATATTATAATTGTTTACCTAATGCTATAAAAAATCTGCCGCTCAAACGGTTCAGAACCGAACTTAAGGAAATTCTGTGTAATGAAGCGTTTTATGATTTCCATGAGTTTTGTCTATATTTTAGAAATGTGTAACTATTTTATATTTATCTTGATGACTGTATATTCTTTCTGTTCAATTTCATACTTATTGTTTTACTGACGTGTGTAAAATACTAATGTATTCTAAACACCAAATAAATTATTATTATTATTATTATAACCAATTTATTAAAAACGTAAATTAAAAAGAGAACGCAAAAAAGTGCTTGTCGGTATAAGTCTTAGGAGCTGATTTCAAGTTGAGATACTACCGGTAGTATCGCAATTTTAATACTTTTCTATAGCAACAACCAATAACAACAGGAATTTTATTAATTTTTCATGGAAATGACAATTCTATTATTATCTCAACTTGAAATCAGCTCATAAAACTTATTATTCTTAACTTTTTCGTTTTTTTTTTTGTCTAAAATTTTTATATTCTAATGCATCATAGCCCACACTTTTTAAATTATTTATATAAATAATTAGAAACTTATGAATACAGACGCAAGTTTCCAAGTAATAATAAAGTATTCATCAGAATCTGATGGATGTAAACAAAATTGCGTCGGAGTTTGCTCCAGCTTCAATATTTACTTTCAATCTTCTCATTCCTAAAATGAACATAATTCAAAGATTTTTATTGAATATTGAAATAATTTAAGCAATTTTTTATGAAGTTTCCGTTTCGCAGTAATGCGTCCGCCTGTCATATTTAACATAAAAGAGGCACTTTACGTTTATTGATTATTTATAAGAGACAAAACATTTGTTTAATATGAAACGTAATCGCACAGCAACTTTACTGTATCCAATCAAAAAGAAATACTTGAAACACAATACGAATATAAACATGTCGACATTTAGAAAAGAGAAACTCTGTTATCTTTTGAGAGACGACGTTTTTAATATTGTATGTCGAGTCGCTTTTAATTATGTTGTGGAATCTAAAACCCTCACACTCAGGAAACTTTAACAAAAAATTTCGATACCCAGACTGATATATGATGTTTGTGCAAGTATTTATGTTTGGTTAGTATTTAATTGTTACACGGAGCGGTCATTCGTTTTAATGTTTGTACGTAATTTATGACAACTTTCAGTTAGCGAACATATTAAAACAAGCATATTGTGACAGTAATTATTCATAGCTCATGAGTAGCCCCACATGTGCCACTATATATGACGGGGGCAATTGTGGATGTTGATGTGTTAATAGCAAATGTCGCTAGGCCGGTGTGCCATTCGCTTATTTGATTAATGATTGACCAACAGTATACATCAACCGGTAATAATGAGCTTATCTAAAGCACTTGCTTGTTACACTTAAACCTTTTCCTTCAGATCTCATCCTCTAATTAAAACCTTTATTAAACTAATTGTTAGATAGCCACGAAAACAAGATTTATTAAACGATTTTACTTCCTACTCAAATATAATTACACCCTCAAGCAATATTTATATAAGCACATCTCGGAAAGTTCAAAATTTAGAGGTAATAAGTTTAATCATAAAGACTAATTAGGTAATGAAGCAGCAGATGGCGTTGTTTAACTCCAAGTTTGAAACCCAAACGTGCTCTTTAAATATTTTTAATTATATGCTAAAAACTAAATCACAAACCAAAGCACAAGTTTGGTAATCTGTTATATGACATACCGGAGTGAAATGTAAGATGGATCGTTACAACTTGAGAGACTTGAAGATTATAACACTTTGGCACTATCCGTCTCCATACGGCATAAATATTTATGCATTGTGCCACCGTTAGGGCATTGTTCTGAACAGTGTTTGAGCTAGGACGTGACCTGGGAATAGTGCTCTAATTCGACATTAATAACAGGAAGCAAACAGATTATAGAGCCACCGAGGCGATAGCATTTGATTTTAAAATATTAATTATTTTCATTTACATCACAAAATTGTATTTTTAAAACAAATTATTATTAATATGTTTGTTTCAATTAATTAATTAAAATGGAATGTGAAATATATTTTTTAGTGTTGAAATTGCTAAACTTTGCCCGGCGCATCCACCAAAATTTTAATTAATTGCGATTGGTGTTAAAGTGGTTGGTAATCAATAAGCTCATTTTATGGTGCTCTTATGATTGTAATTCAGATTGGTCCGGTGAGTTTACAAAGGAATAAAAAAATGCTTAAAAATAAAACTCGGCAATTTCAAGTCTGAAAGGCGGTCAGTGAGGCAGAAAACGTTGCAATTCGGCAGCGACAAGTAATAAACCGCCTTTACGGCTTTCATCCCTCCTTTATGTCCCAAGAGCCATCAAAATTATTTCAAGTAAGAAAACACGATTACGATTACAATTACACAAGAACTCGTCAGAGTTAACACAAATACAAAGTGAAATAATTGAATATGGTAGAGAGAAGAGAATTAGCAACAGTGATAAGAGTATTTGACTCAGGTATTTGTACTAAAAGCGCACTCATGTATTTTTCACGCGTGAGATGTGAAGAGTGGAAAACCGCGATAACATAACATCGTGTACATTTCATACTAGCACAAGCCGGGACTCTAATCGTTTACAATTACATTTGCATATGCTCTCTCGAACTGTGCTAATTTTAAAACAGCCGGATGATTACAATTTTAGCTAACAACGCCTCCATGAACGGCTAAATTGTCAAGCTTTATTAACTGGACGCTTAACGACAAACTTTTTTGCTTACCTAAAAAGATTATTTTATAAATGGTCGAATTTGACGCGAGGGGTTCTAAAGGTGTTAAAGAACAATTATCTATAATTGATTTTATGAGTAATTCTAGTTTAAAATTACAATAAAATAAAAAAAATAGTTTGTGAAATAGTGTTGACAAAAACTCTAAGAAAAACCTGTTTTGGGAACTAACTGGTTGTACAAGGATTAATTCCAAAACCGGTTTAGATCTAAACTGAAATCAATTTCAGAACCAGTTTTACTCAATTTTCCAAGAAGTATAAGCGCTAAAATAGAACTAAAAACATCGACAAATAAAAATAATCTTTAGTGACTAGTCTACACTATAAGCAGCTCAAATGAAAAATAGGGTGTAGCTGCTACTTTTAGAAAAATAGCTTACTTAAATATTATTACTTGTTGCAACTTACGTAAACTGATTTTAGCATGCAAATTTGTGCAAAAATGAACTGAACGTACGTTGTGTTTGCACGTTTAGTTTACTTTGCACAATTTGTTTGCAGCATCTCTATAAATGATGTTCGTTTTTGACGTTTAAAAAATTAAAAATATTTATGACAAATTACTTCTTGTCATAGCTGCGGTTTGTGTTTTTAAAAAATGTATAATGGAAGCAAAAATATAAAAAATGATATTAGGCTCCTTTTTATTTATATTAGACGGTAGAAAACATAATTAGCAATTGGCAGTGATAATAAAATGATATAAACTGTTAATCACCTTAGATGTTTTCAAAAAGCACTTGTCATGCTTAAAAACAGATCAAATTACACTTTCTAACAATACTATTTGACCGCAAATAGTAAAATAGCACTTAAAAATGCTCACGTTTTTTTATTACTTATTTTTGTGCTGTGCTTAAAAGCAAAAAATTAATTATTTTAGTTAAATCAGGGGTGAGCAACCTTTTTAATCAACAGGCCAATTTAAATTTTAAAATTAAAATTTATTAATATTTTACAAAACTTTATTTATAATAAACATAAGAATAAAAAACTATAAAAAAAACTTAATTTTAGACATGCTTGGCTGGTCGCATAAACATGTGTAACGGGCCGCATGCGGCCCGCGGGCAGCACTTTGCTCATCCCTGAGTTAGATCATAGTATAGAAATAAATCAGTATGGACAGCTGATAAAAACTTGTCAAAACACTAGCATCTCTTCACGTTAAATGTCTAAGATGGAGCCACTAATTTTTAAATTTTTAGGCAACTAATAATACACAGTAAATAAAGATTGAAACAGCACTGAGAGTAAATGCAGACAAATGGTTTCAAGTGAAGTCAAGAAGAAAAACAGACAAAGACTGGTTTGATGAAGAGTGTGAGAATGCGCTGAGGAAGAAAAATAAAGCAAGAATAAAAGCAATGAAGAATATAAAAGGACGTAAAGAAAGATATGAGAAGGAAAAGAGGATTGCTAAACAAGTATATAGAAAGAAAAAACGTGAATACTGGAAAGAAAGAGTAAAAAAGGTAGAAGATCGAATAGTTAATAAGGAAATAAAAAATTTTTATCAAGAAGTAAAGCAAAATACAACCAAGAAAGGAAGACCAGGGTATTGCAAAAGTAAGAAAGGTGAGCTAATAAAAAAGTTAACAAAGAAAAGGGGGAGATGCATGTGGGTAGACTAGAAAACGAAAGAAATATAAAAGAAAAAGGATTGGTAGAAGAACCGAGAAAGGAAAAGATAGAAGAAATAATAAAAAAATTGAAGAATTATAAGAGTCCAGGCGAAAATGGAATTACTAGCAAGATAATAAAAAATGAGAAAAAGAGGTTTCGAGATAAAGTAACAGAACTGATAATAAGAAGTTGAACGGAGGAGGAAATACCAGGAAAATTAAAAATTAGCCTTATATGTCCAATACTCAAAAAAGGAAATGCTACTATGTGTGAAAATTATTGTGAAATATCCCTACTAGACGTTACATATAAAATATTAGCAATGATGATACGCAAGAGGTTAAGTGAATATGCTGAGGAAGTGGTGGTAGAATATCAAGAAGGTTTTAAGGTAGGGAGATCAACAATCGACCAAATTTTCACTCTGAAAATAATACAGCAAAATAGTTACGAACAAAAGCTGCCACTACATATATTTTTTTAATGATTTTAAAAGAGCCTACGATACAATCAATCGTTCAATGACGTACCAGGCAATAGACAACCTAGGAATACCAAACCAGATTAATAAAAATGACGTTAGAAAGTTTGGCGGGCAAGGTGGTAGTGGATGGAAGTGTGACAGAAGCGTTTCCAATTCGAAAGGGGTTAAGACAAGGCGACTCGCTATCAACAGTTCTGTTTAATTTGGTATTGAAAAAAATCATGAGGGAAAGCCAGATAAGAACAGAGAATATAATACATTACAGTAAGCAGCAGGTGATTGCGTATGCGGACGAGTGGCAGTAATTGCAAAAACCAGAAGGGAGATAAAGGAAATGTTTAAAAATTTGGAAGAGAGTGCAAGAAGGTATAGACTGGAGGTAAATGAAAACAAGACAAAGTATATGGAAACAAACGAAAGAGAAGTACAAAGAGACCTGGAAGTGATAGAACACAATGGCAGAAATTATTATTTTCAAAGAGTAGGCAGATTTGAGTACCTCGGAGTTACGGTGAATAAAAATAATGAAGATGTAATGGAAATAAAAAAAAACTAACGAAAGGAACAAAAGCGTTAGGAGCATTAAACACGGTGTTGAGAAGCAAAATAGCGTCGAGAAAAACAAAAATTGGAATCTATAAAACTGTAATCAAGCCAGCAGTGCTATATGAATGTGAAACGTGGATCATAACCCAAAGCAAGTTGGAAAAGGTGGAAAAGAAATGCACTAAGAAAGCTCTTTGGGGAAGTAAAAGATGAGAAAGGCAACCGGAGAAAAAGAACAAATAAAAAAGTAATGGATATATATAGATATCCAAACATAATCCGAAAGGTAAAAGGTCAAAGAGTGCGGTGGTTAGGACATGTAACGAGGATGGCGTCAAATAGGCACTCAAAAAAGCGCAATTGAGAAGAGAAGGAAGTAGTGAAAGAAAAGAGAGACCGAAAAAGAGATGGTTGTAGATGGTAAAAACGATCTAAAGGAAGTAGGAGTCTGGGACTGGATAAAAGAGAGCAACAACAGAAAAAATGAGGGAAAATTGTGAAAAAATTTGAAGCCAGGGGCCCGAGGGCCTGAAGAGCTTTTATATTATATAACACACAATGTAAATCTAATAATAACTGTAAATTATATAATAAATAATCAAAAGAAAAAAGATAAACAACTATTAAAATAATTTTTATAATATTTTATTTAATATAAGTGTATTTCGGCTTAAATTATTAGAAACAAAATAATCGCCTTGCTGGCTTTTTTAAACAAAATTTAACTATCTAAAACTGTTTTTTTTAACATTGATTTTGTAGATTTAACCGTTTGCTCAGCTTATTCAAGTAAATCCCGTTCTGCACAAAATTTAAATTTGCAAAAAAAATTTTAAATAAGTTTCCGGAACGTTTTTAATTATATTTTTAATATAAATAAATATTAAAAATATAACTCTTTATTTGACATTTTTTTGTTTCCAATTTATTTTAATTAAAAAATTGAATTTTAAGATTTTATAAATATGAACGTTTACAGAATCTCTCTCTCAGTCTTTTTCTTTTACATAATCTCAGATTTATAAAATGGAAACAAGCCTTTGGCTCTTAAAGTAAATAGTCCTGTCTTATGCTCGTACATAAAATTAATGTCATAAATGCTCTAATTTAGAAGAAGATGTTAAAAAAAATGAATAAAAAAAGAAGTGCGTTTACAGACGGTGTAAACTCTCCAGCTTAGATTAGTCTAAGATTTGACAAAATTAATTACAAAGTTTCAAAGTGGTTTTTTACTACTATAAAATTTTCTATTACATAATTTTTAATTAAAAATAAGTTTTATTAAATAAAATATATTTAGCTAAATTTAAGATTAATTAAAAAATACAAATAGAAGGTAACTGGCTTCCTAATTTACGATTTTTATTTGTTAATTACTTCTAAAAAGAACGAGTCAACAAAGAACTTGAAAGCATATAATTTTCATACTGGCAATAAAAATTATATTAAAAATTGAAAACGTTTGTTGACGATTAAATTTTTAAATTATAAATTTTTTACAAGAAATAAAATAGCACGTTATATCAGGTGATTTAAAAGTATGGAATAATATACGTATTTTAACTAGAAATACAACACCACAAATTGTGAAAATCTAAAAAAAATTACAATAGCAATCTAAAAATTAGTTATTATATAAACATATAACAAAAAATTGTTGATATAAAACAATACAAGTTTATTAGGCCAAAATAAAGCCATTTAACCCAACTTTTTTCTATACCAACTGGCACCGTTTAGGAGCTAGAGGACGCCAAAGATGGAGATTAAAATTCGTTTATATAATAATTTTAATGTGTATTTATTGAAAACAGTACAAAATTTTGCATTTATAATTTTTTTTATTGGAATATTTATTTTTTGTATAAAAATTAGACATCATTGAGAAATAAAATTGAATATTTAAGAAAAAATGTGCAACGGAAGTACCGCAACCAGAAATTGAAATAATATAGTAAAACTATGCTATTATCAATAAAAAAAGTAGGTACATTTAAATTTGTTTATGTACCAAATTTTAAAATAATAGGCTAACCAGTTGAGATATTTCAAAAGAAAGTTTTTTATACCCAACATCGAAGACTCGTAATTTTGTTATCACTTGAGCTAAGACAAAATTTTTTTGCAGATTTTTATCATTTATGATGCTGTATATCAGGTTGTAATTTTGCTTCATATTTTAGAATTATTTCATACAAAAACTGAGTAACTCTTTTTCTTAACGTTTGTTATGTGTAAATTTCATAAAATTTCTTTAATTTTTAATAATTTTAATTTAATAAAAAAATAACATGAAGATTAATAATGTTGTTAATGTTGTTAAGATTAATAATTGATATAATAATAAACTTGCTTGTGTTTTATTTCTCATCTTTTTTACCTCTATTAAAAAATTTAATATATATTTAAAAACTGATATCTACCCACTTGTAATTTTTCTAATTTTAAATACGTTGAAATATTTTTGGGAAAGCAGTTAACTTTATGGAGATAGATAATGCTAACCTCCCTTGGCAGTTTCGTTTCGTATTGGTTAAGATTTTAACGGTAAAGTTAGTAGTGGCGATAAGGGTAAGCAATAATGAAATTATCTTACTGTTAATAATTTCAATTAGGTAGGAATAGAATCACCAAGGGCTGTTGTGAATTATTGAAACACATGTTAAAGTAAGTTCTATCAAAACCCGTTAAGTGATTAATTTCAACTACCAGTTAACTTCGAATTTACAACTTTCTGCTCGAAATGTTATCTAATTACTTAGACGTACCTTCTCGATAGGTATTTTAGCTTCTCAATGATCTATAACCACCGATTTCAGATCAAACTAATTTCTACAATCTGCATTTTGTCATTTCGTTTATTCTCAACTTGTAAAACTTACACGTAGGTCGCGTACAATTTTTGTTCATAAATTTTAAATTTTAATTTAAAAACGGAAAATGATTTATTACAAATTGAGAAATTTTTTTTTACAAACTTTATTGTGTTGAATAATTGAAGATTCTCAAAAAGTTAATTGCATGCCTGCTTAGACCGGGCGCCACCAAACAATAGGTTTAAAAATCCTGAGAGATTTATTTTAAGAAAGACCCAAAAAATAAAATTTTAAAGATTGACAGAGCGTCCGGTAGTTAAATTTTGTTTACACTCAGTATAGTTTTTTAAATCTAATTTTTGTAGCGCTTAGAAATAGTTATTTAACCAATAAATTGGTTAATGAGGACGATTTTAATGGAAACGTTTTTTTGACGCATGAGCGAAGTGAGTGCGCTCCTAATAAAGTAGAGATTATTTATCGCGAATTATTAAACAAGTTGATTAGAAAACTTTTCCGTTAATCAAATCCTAGTTAATAAAAAAAAGTTAAAACATTATAGGTAGTGGATAAAGAAAAATATATTTAGTAGTCTATCTTCTAAATAATGTTAGACAGTATAGTTTGACATTTTAGCCTAGTTTGGAGAAAGACGGTATTTCATACTAAAATTTCAAATTAATTTGATAGTTTTATTTTGCTTTACCTTTGATGCGTCTTGTAATCACTCTTGGAATTTTCATTTTTTATTGCAACTCTTTAACTAGAGTGTTTTGTCTAAAATTTGCACCTAAAATCTCAGATTTTGTCCAAGTTGCAAAAAAACAGGTCAATTTTAAATGCTAAAACAGGTCAGTTTTAGCTTAAATGCAGACTAAATTTTATCATAGTTTCAAAAATATTATCACATTTTTCTAACGCCTAGAGCCACCCTTCAAAAAATTTAAATAGAAAGTGAGATCGAGTGATACATTTTAAAGCTGCTTTTACAGTGAATATATATACAGTATATGCAATTTTTTATGAATTTTGAACGATTTTTTTTTTGAGACTTTTGCTTAGATTTCTGTGACAGCAAACAAAAATGGGTATAAATAAAATTCAATTTTACGAATATATTTGTCAAAATATCTTCCCCAAACCTCTATGCAATAGTACTAACAATTTTCAAAAGCTTGCCTAACGTTTTACAACATTCGGGCATGATTAAACGGCATTCTGCAACGATTCTTTCTAGAAGCACTTGAAGAAATTCAGATAGTGTTACATAAACCTTAGACTTTAAGCGGCAGCACAGAACGAAATTCAAAGGAGTTAAATCAGGAGACCTAGGTAAATACATAATGAGATCTTTCCGCCCTATACATTGTCCGGCAAAACAAGCATATAAGAAATCGCCTACGGGTACATAACAATGAGGAGGCGCTCTATCTTGTTAGAAGAAAAGTTGGTTTTCATGAAGACTTATGTCATCTTTTAGTGCTTGAGGAATTAAAGGGTCAATAAAGTCTTCTAATAACAACTCCAAATAGCTGTCGCCAGTCAAAATACCTTTTACAAAAAGTAGCCCGATAAGAAATTACCAAGAATGTCTGCCCAAACGTTCAACTTTTAGGGTTTTTAGCTGTGCGTTTCAAGAAAAATATCTAGATTGGTATCACTCCAATAACAACAATCATGTTTCACCGTTCAATATATACATACTTTCATCAGAGAAACAAATGTTGTCGAGTAATCCTGGGTCATTATTCAAACGCTCAATAAAATTTTCGCAAAACTGTAAACGTCACTCCGGATCATATTTGTTTAATTCTTAGACAAGGTTTATTATGAATAGATAAAACTTGTGAATTTGGACAATCCGGTGTACACTACTTTTTGACACACCAGAATCTTGAGCAATTTTTCTAATAGATGGCCTAAAATTAAAAGATGACTAAAAACAGTTACTTCAACAGCGTGTTTTCCGATAGAGCTCTCAGGGTGTTTTTTGTTTGCAGCAGAGTCCGTTTCTTCAAATTTTTTAATTAAAGCACTTATGTACTAACACTTAACTTGTTCCACATAATTTGCGATGAAAAGTTTAGAAACGACACTGGCGCAATTGTTATTTCCATAGTAGAGTTTTACTAGCTTAATTCTTTGTTGTGTACTATAAACCAATTTAAAAACTACGACTTTTTATTTTTAACTGAGTTACTGAATGACAATAAGTATGGAATCAAGTAGAAACTGTGTAGAAGATGATAATTTTACCACATACGGCCAAAATTTCTTTTTACTTTAAAAAAGAAAAACATTAATGCAGATAAAATAGCGTTTGTGAGTCTATCTATAAATTTTTCTGTCCTATGTTTTGGTTATTACTAGTTGCATTTTTGATTATAGTTTTTGGGTTACTAACGATATACACTTTGTTTACTATAAACCATACCGGAATATATCTCTACTCTTCTTATTTCACATAAATTTTACTTTTTTATAATAACCTCGTTTTTAACCTCTTTTTTATTAGTTTTTTTAACATTTTGAATTTTTCGTCAATCTAGCAATATCAAAACTATAGACATATTTTTAAAAACTGCTTTAATTCCTTTTTTCAATACAATTTAAAAAGTTAAAAAATTATTATTACGGGGAAGTGGACAAGGCAGATAAACTATCTTATAACGCCGACGTTTCGAATCTTTATTGGATTCTTTATCAAGGCTTATAAGTAATGTTAAAATTTGTATGGCATGGTGCCAACTGGTCTCGGTCAGTGGTCGCCGGAAGAATATTCATTCAAGAATATTCAATATTCAAGAACATTCTTCCGGCGACCACTGACCGAGACCATTTGGTACCATGCCAAACAAATTTTGACATTACTTAACACCAAAACAATTTAAAAAGTTTGTCCATAAACATATTATTATAATTTTCTTTTAACGTTTGGTTTATGACGTTTAATTCATGGGATCCCCCAACCATACGTCATAAACCAAACGTCAAAAGAAAATTATAATAATACGTGTTATGGGCAAACTTTTTAAATTGTATTTGTTTTATTTTTATTATAACAAAAGTCCGAAGAAGGCCAATAGCCGAAACCGGTAACTTGATGAATAAACATTAAAATCCAGGAAAGCGTTTTCTTGAAAAAATCTAATTATATTGTGTCAGTCACTTTAATTATGGGTTCTTGTAATTTAAAGCATTGGATTCATAACAAATAATTTATTTAAAACTACTATGTAAGGTACACAAACGATACAACAATAGTTTGATCAATAAATAATTTAATCACACGGTATATTGCCCACTATTGTCGCTCAATATACTCGATTTGTCTTCAGAGTTGCCGCTCTGTTGAACCGCTAAACTCAACTCGGCAATTTAAATTTGGCTGACTTGTCATCGTCCTTTCTTTACTTATATTCTGTTAGGCCGCTTTCTAGTACATTTTTGTACATTCTTTATTTATCTAAAACAATGCGTAAAAATGTTTCAAATCTAGTCAATGTCTATCACTAATATTTCCTAGTAACACGCGATATCATATTTCTGACAATTCGTTTAATATTTGGGCGGCAAATCTTTCTAAAATAAATAGTTCGTTACATTATTTAGTAAATATATTGTTGTTTTTAAGTGATACTTTACAAAAACAAAGTTTCTGCAGTCATAATAGTATATTCTATATCAAGAAACTAAAGTGCATCATTTAATCCCGAGAGCGAAAGTTCGGGTCTGTGGACCTAAACAACCTGAGGTCTCTAATTACTAGAGAAATTAAGGTACTTTAGTACTGAGGTATACAGAGTAAGTCTCTTAAAAACTTATTTCATCTTTTCTCTGTTAATTAACTAATATTTTTTAGAAGGAATATTAGAAAAATTCTGAAAAAATTCACATGCGTAGAGAAAAAAAGTTTTTAATGCCAATCCCTGAAGTCGGTATGATAACTAGTTTTTGAGAAAAATTAAGATAAACTTGTAACATACTCACCCTGTATATGCTACTTTTTCCACTTAGATTTGTTCATATTTTAGATCTCAAAAGATTATACACGTCATTTTTATATTCCAAAAAATTTTTAATGTTACTTTTAAATCCCAGAAAATTTTAAATGACACTTTAAGTCCCTTGGAACTAAAAGTGGTTGTTTAGTCTGTCTTGTTAAGTACCAAAGTACTAAAGTACAAATTTTAGTTCCAGAAGTTCAAAAACAACGTTATCTAACCGCTACAGCAAATGAATTTGAAAAAAAAACTTTACTGAGTTTTAAAAAATAGACCACCGGGTGCCCTGTTAACCTTCCGAATTTCGTTCTTTACGTCTATCTTAACTTAAGTCATCAATTAAAATAAATCCCTCGTTTTTTTCAGTCGTATTGTTTGTTGGTATCTACACTATGTAGTCTTAAGTTGTAAACTGAACGATTTTTGTAAATTTTGATCCGGAACAACACAGTGTGTATAATTAAGTAGTTGCTTGACTCGGATTACTGGTTTATGTAGACAACGATATTATGAAACTGTAACCGCTCCACTTGTGATAAGAGTAAACGTCTAAGGGACGGGTCTTGTCTTGTTCGCGGAATCTCAGGATTACGTGTATCGAGTTAATTGCTTTAGCGAACGCAAAGTGCAATCACAAGCCCAGACGGTGCTGAGTTATATGTTTATTTGAATTGAGTTTTCCCGAGGAGCGTTCTGATATTTACGTCTGTGGCTTAACTAGCGTTGCAACACTAACGCATCGTTAATTTGATATGTTAATTGAGTGTGCCTGTTAATCTGCTAATTCTACTGATGCTCTGTTTCACCTCAATGAACACGACACGGGCACATTTCCTCCCTTTTTACAATAGATGACTTCTAATTGTTGTAAATTAACAGTTTCATATTCTCGTGTTGCGAGCAACGTAATTTAGTTAAAAATGAAAAAAGATGGTGGTTTAGTTTGAGCATTGTATCTTAACAAGAATTTGAATTTCAAATGAAGACGCAAAGAAAGTTGAAATAATATTGTGTATAGCAACAATAACAAAGGATGCAAATTATTAGAGACTAGCGAATGATTGTGTATGTGAGAACACAAAGCATCTCTCCTTATATTATTTGTACGTAACTGGGGTCCATACTAAATGTTTACTAGCACGTAACAAGATGAAGTTCCTTTGTACGTCCACCATTGTTCACAGACGACAGTAAAAAAGAATGAGCTTTTTCATAGTCCCATCAAATAACAGCCAGGTTATCACTGATATGAGCTGAAATTTCTGATATACGGTCATGCCTCTTTACTTGCTGAATAGGAAAAATGAAAACACAAAAATACAAATTTCGCTCACAGAAAGACAAAGTAAAGTAATCATAGACAAGTATGGGTTAGATTAGGTGAAGCTTAACACATGGAGACTGAATTTTTAAGGTTTCAGGTCAAGTTTCTTTTAATTACGTTCTGAAACTGAACGTCTAGCAATCTTCTTGTAAAAATATCTTTTTAAATCCGTTTTAGTCAGTGCCGGACCAGCACACAAAATTTTACATTAAGCTTTTTGCTCTAAGAAATTCTAATTTTACTACACTTATCTAATAATCTTATTTATTATAGAAATTTATTTTTTTTTTGTTTCAAATTTAAAGAATTATATTACACTTTTAGATTTAAATCACTTTTACAACTCTCAAATTGTAGTAAATATTCTTCAAAACAACGGTAATGAAACTCATGTACATATCTATCTATTGAATTATCAAATGTCAAAAAAGCAAAAAAAAATGGTACTGAAATATATAGTTATTAGCAATTTTAAACAAAAAATTGGTTAATCTGCCAAAACGGTATAACAAACAAGATTATTGTATCTATAAAATTGTATATTGTAGCTTTATATTGTTGTTCTGTTAAATATATTTTAAAGTTCCTATCTATATATAGGTCATTTTTTAATTATTCACAGTTGCCTGTTTCTTTTCAACACATTGTTGTATATCTTGCTATGTAATATAGATTATGTGTTTAAAAAACACAGACAACGGTATATAATTAAAAAATGTTCTATAGTGCCGTTTCTGCATTTTGTATAAAAAATATCAGAGAAAAAAAATGTAAAGAAAAGAATTGATAGAAAGGATAAGACTTGGAACAAAAAATAGCCGAGAAACTTAAATAAAACTTAAAAAAAATTCAACAACGATTTAACAGACGCAAACCCAGATAGTAAAAAAAAATTTGCAAAAATTTAAAAAAATTAAAAAAACGTAAAAGTCAATAATGAAAAAGAGAAAATGAGAAGCACTACAAGAAAAATACCTTCAGAATCCGTTTTTGGAATGGAGCAGAACTAAAAAAAAAAAATACAACAGTTTTTGGAAATATGTCTATAGTTTTGATATTGTTAGCTTGATGGAAAAATCAAAATGTCAAAAACACTAATAAAAAAAAATCAAAGTTATTATAAAAAGTAAAATTTATGTGAAAAAAGAACAATAGAGAGATATTCCGGTATGGTTTATTGTAAACAAAGTGTTATCGTTAGTAACCCAAAACCTATAATCAAAAATGCAATTAGTAACCACCAAAACATAGAGCAGAAAAATTAGTTACCTATAATAAAAAAATATTAAAAATTAAAACTATTAAAACTAAAAAAAACTTGAAAGAGAAAGAACGTTAAAGTCGCACTAAATTTCCTCTAAATCAATAAATTCTATATAAAGTGATAAAAGTCACGTTAGTCATCTGAAACAAGAGAAAGTCGGGCAAAATCAACAAGACGTTAACAGTACATAAAAATAATAAATGTAAAAAATAAAAATAAAAAAAAAATTTAAAAATTATAGTAATAAACTCACTCTCGGGGATCCGTAGAAAATTTAAGTAGAATGTAGAAAACGAGAGGTTCTTAAATTTTGAAGAGTAAAGAATTTCTTTTTTCCACATTCTATATAGTAATAATATGAAGCAAATAGCGCTATCTCAGAGTGTCGCTGGCAAGTACTTAGAAATAGCTTATTTACATCTAATTTATCTAATTATTCAAAGTTCCAAAATTTAAACTGCCAAAAAAATATAAAATATTAAGCTTGAATTTAGCAATACAAAGAAGAATAAAAATATAGACTCAGTCCAACAAACCATTTAGAGCAGGTAGCAAAGTCGCTTGCTAGAGAAATCTTTGACACCAAATTCTTTAGAATATCACCCATGTTAACTATCTAACCGCTGCCGAAGATTTGCTTTTGATTGTAACGACTTTATGCTCTAGATTCAGAAACAAAAAAAAACTGCTGTTGCCTCTAAATATTTATATCTTCTTTAGTTCTCCAATTATCACAAATGCAAAATTCATTTATGTTTTCGTTTTGTGTTTGTTTTCACTATATTGTCTATTACTTCTCTTCTTTCTTCTTTTCTTTTTTCGCTGTTTTTTTAATAGAATTTAAGATAATATTGTAACAAATTGTTCTGGAAGATTTTATCGTTCGACTAGTCAACGATTAAAAAAAAAATATGACGTCGCGACATGCACTGACTCACCTTATAATGCGCAGTATTAGTCAGGGTCTTATTTGCATTTAAAAAAAATTACGCATCGCCATCGGTTTAGATTAATGGAATATTTATGAGAAGATAAACTGAGTGTATATAGAGCAAAAATAAAGCAATGACAAAACCGTTTTGATTTGCGGGTTGTGCTTTTAGTCGAGTTTAGTAAAGCGAGTATATTAGCATTGATTAACCTATTTTTGTCTATTTTTCAAGAGACATCTGGTGGTGCGATGTCAAAATGGTTTCGCCGTCAAACTGAGTGGCGACATCTATCAGTGGCCGTCGTTTGGCCACGGACAAGTTTGAATACTTGTTTGATATATCTGTATATGTTAATCAATGATATTAGCGATAAATTTCAAATATTATTTAGTTACTTGTTATTGTCGTCTAGTCCGTGTAAATCGTTTGTAGTTAAATAAATTATTTGTTAAAATTTCAACTGTTCAAATTGCAAGAACCCGAATGTTGAGAATTGTTGCAAAATTTTTCATCACCTTATTAAATATAAAAATATAAAACCTTATTCGTCTTATATTTTCTCTGCTGTCAATTTTTTTACTGTTAAATATTTTTTAGTTGTTTATTAGACTCTTGTTGCTCTTTCCTCACTTCCAACGTTAATTTCAATTACTAATCATAAATTACTAATTTAAAAGTAATTAAAGTAGTGCACTTCTAAACTGGTTTTTAGGATAGAATTCTTTTGTGTTAAAACTGACAGAAGGAACGTGCCGCTTTGTAATAAAAATATAAGCGTAAATTTTTATACTGACACCAGGTCCGACTTTAAAATTTCTTTTTTTTATTGCTTAGAAATAAATCCTTCAGAATAAAGCAGCTACGTTAATAAAATTTATCAACACAACTAAAATTTAATTTAATTTTATTACAATTGTTAAGCATTTGTTTAGAAATCTTTTGAAAAATTTAGAGTAAATAGTAAACTCAAATGTCAAGTAGGAAACTTATCCATCATTTCGAAGTCCAAGAAAATTTAATTTATTTTTATCTTAAAATAATTTTGAGTAAATAGTGGAACCAGACGTCAGGTAGCAAAATCCATCATTATAAAGCCATGGAAATTTTCCAGGCGGTAAACTTTTCCTAGCTTATAGATCCATTCTCATAAAACAAAAATAAAAAACCTGTCTCCATTTAACCGAATTAACATTTTACTTCTTTAAGGTAATTATTTAATATGTAATACTTCTTTTTTTTTGTTTAAAAATAAGAAAAAGAGAGAAAAATAGATAAGTTATTTACAGTTTCCTAATTGTTTTTGTTTCGAATTTCAATTTATATATTGTTTGAAAAAAAAATTGTTAAACTTGTCAGAAATAAAACCAAATTCAGTTTGTAGTTATGTATGTACGTACTAAAAAAATTAGAAATTTCACTCAAGACAAGTAGAATTTGGTCGTTCTTTTCTGATTACTAATTTGAGAATTTAAAACATAACAATTTGCATCAGGTAGATATATGTAAGTAAGTCATACCGTATAACCACAGGTAAGACTTGCTTTTGTCTAGGAGTATTTTCCGTTTCTATTTATATCTAATTAAAAACATTATTCAAATTTAAAATCAAAAATTTAACGTAAGGTGTCAGTACACCAGTAAGTAAAAGTGGTAAATCCGGGCTTGAACTCGGCCACCCGAAGTTAATTTACGATAGGGCTTAGAGACCTTTATCATAATGTCGGTCGTAATGATAACTGCAGTGTTATAAAAACCACATTAGCAAACGCACGACTTTACTTAGAATTACTCTACAATCACAATTATTTTGGTAGTTGGTATACAGGGTGTTATGGAAATAAGTGTAAATATTTTAACCTGAAATACAGCACTACAAATAATAAAAATCTGTAAAAAAAATTTTGTCTTATCTCAACTGATAACAAAATTATAACCTAAAAATTAATTATTACAAAACGTATAACATTTTTTTTAAGATAGGGCAATCATAGGTTTTTCAGGTCAAAATAAAGCGATTTAACACAATTTACCTCTATACTAAGTTGCACCGTTTAGGAGCTAGAGGACGCCAAAGTTAAAGATGAAAAGTCAGTTTTATACTTTAAACGTAAATATCTCGAAAACGATACGTTTTAGCAAAATATTGCATTCTTGCAGTTTTATGTAGAATCTACTGGCATATTCACTTTTGCTACAAAAATTGGAAATTAATAAGAAGAAAATTGGTTAATTACTCAAAATGTGAAAAAAAAGTGCCGTAACTTGAAATTGAAATGTGCAGCAAAATTTTGCTAGTAGAAATAAAAAGAGTACAGTCAACTTCATTTGTGTACCAAATTTAGTATTAATCGGTTAAGCGGTTTTCCAGATATAACAAAAAGATATTTTTTTATACCCAACTTTGACGGCCTGTAATTTTGTTGTTAGTTGAGATAGGTCAAAATTTTTTTACAGATTTTTATTATTTGTGGTGCTGTATTTCAGGTTAAAATATTTGCACTCATTTCCATAACACCCTGTATAATAACTGCTCACTAGACATCTCCATAAATTTATTAAGTATCATTTGTCACACCGTTTGTGAATCGTACAGCTCTATTTCTCGCCAAAACGTGTTTTCATTAATTTTTGTTAATTTATTTGATAAGAATTACCAGTCCGGCACTGCATTTCACTCTCGACTAAATTTGAAAAATTTGATTCTTCTCTTTCAGCAAATTTGTTTGATGTTCATTTATTTTTTCGGTCAATTTACAAAAAAATACTTTTCGATATTAAGTTTCAGAACGAAAAAGACAGCTCCGACAATTCATAAAAATAATAAAATTGATGGGCTTTCATAAGCTGGGTGGTTTGATAGGCGCTAGAGAAGACGGGTTGTGTCACGTCGTTTTTTCACTGTCAGGAAAGTGGAAAAGAGCAGGAGGGAAAGAGGCGATATGACGCCACCTTTGGGAAATAACTTGTAACGTGTCTCGTCAGTATTCACTACACTCGACCATAAGATACAGCAGCTTTCAATACAAATTTCTTTTCAATTAATAAAGTAAACATGTAAGATCAGATACTTATCATAATCGATTTTTTAATTCTCTTGAATACTGCACAAAGAACAACAGATTATCTAGATTACATTTCAGTTAAAAGAGCTTTACAGTAAATATTTAATTTTGTTCTAAATATTATGATGAAACTTGATTTTAATGTATGAGAGTGTGATGCTGAAATGTATGAGCATCGAGAGTAGATCTTGAGTAATGTTGACAAGCTGAAAAATGGATCGCGCTACACAAAGTTCGGGCTTAGTTCCGTTCAGGTTAGTTTAGTTGTTTTGTAAACAGAATGGTGAGAAATTGTCTTCTTTCAGGTAGATAATTTTCAAAAGTTGCTTGCTGAAAATTAACACACGACACATTGCAAATAATTTATTTTAATGGAAAATAATAAACAAGATCTATTGTTTCAGGTTTTCAGCAAGTCAATAATATTTTAAAGTTGCTTTCTCATTTCCTGCGTCTGTTTACAAATACCTATCCTGCCACTAGACAATTACTACAAAGCACATTTTGTGCTAAATAAACGAAATAGTTGAGAATGTTAATATAAGTTTTGTAATTTTCTGTAATGAAACTAAGCAATTTTGAATTCAACAGGTGGTAACACCATTTTTCTGAAGGTTATGAAAACACTTATCACCTGACCTATTGTTTGAAAGAAATAAACTTTACTTGAAATTGATATCTAACATCTCTGTATAAATTCATAATTCAGTTTCGATTTTGAGGTTAAATGAAATCCGCTGAAAGGCCACTTTTCAGACGATTTAGCGTTTCCGCTTTTTCTTGTCCGCAAACATGTTGTAAACTTGTAGGTATTCAAAGGATAAATATCCTCTGAAGCAAAATAATAACAAGAATGCACGAACTGGAAAGATAACTCGGTCCCCAGAAAAACTACCACTTTAACCGAAAAGCGTCTCCAAATGCGATACATTCATCCCGCACATCATGGAAGCACTTATTTCCTATATAGCCCACCGCATGAAATATGCAAAGGGGATGACATACATAAAATGCAACCCGTACAATACCAACAAATTGCATACAAAATATATCTCTTGAAAAAGTTTGTCGATTTTGTTTGTAACTGAATTTGTTAACTCACGGAAAATCAAATGCCAAAGGATAAACTCTCTGAGATAAAAGCAAACAGCCTTTGGCGCAACATGGAAATTATTTTTAGTTGGGAGACGATAAACAATTTCAAAACTGAGCAAAGAACAGCCTTATTTTAATTCAACTCAAAGCCAGATCTATGATATTCTTTTTCCCAGAAATAATCTTGTTGAAAAACGATTTTAGCTTCTGCAATTAATTAAGCGCACAATACATTCTAAATATTTGAGAAAGATCCTCTCACTGCTAAGGCATTTCAAACAATAAGCTTTGCTTTGCAAAATTGCTTTGTCGTACTCGTAGATAAAAGATGTTTATTGAAATCTGATATAATAGCTATTATAAGAGATAGCAGGTGCGAAAATGCGTCTACGAAGGGCAGCTTAGTACACAGTAATGTCTTTGCTCGAATGTTGGGAATCAGGTGTAAAGTACACTCGAAGCTCTCCCTTAAACCATTCACATATTTTAAAATGTAATACTACCTTTCAGTGGAATTCCTAATATTATTGCCTAGCTATTATCCTGTTTCTGCACACGCATCTTTCGGACAGCTTCCATTCTCATTTTATTATCAAATCACTGTTTCCAAGAGTGAAAACAAATCGCGTTTTTAGTGCCACACTAGAAATATCGAGTGGAATGAATCGCACTCATATCAATAAAATAAATGTCCTGTGTATGTAAACAAGTTATCGTTTCGCAGCACGCACAAATTCGCTCTGAAGGATAGTCTGATGATATTCTTTTCACCCAATGATTACTCGCTTCCCATTTATCATAAAAATAAATAGACTATTCTTTCTCCACCTTTTCTACACATTAAAGAAACAAGAAAAAAATTATTTGAAACGTCACAAGAGAATTTGTGGTGTGGAAATTTAATCGATAACCGCGCATAAGTTGCTCATCGAGATTTGATTAAAAGCTTAGTGTTCAATTTGCAATTTATTGCAGTCGAAACTTTTCAAATACCAATCTAAGTATTAAGATTAGAAGTTCATTAAACATTCTTAGACAAGTAAAACCTGTAAAACAGATTAACAACTTAAAGTTTGGAGTGAACGAAACTAGTTTTCGACTATTTTTACTTTACTATAATCCAAACTTTACCATAATATATTTAGTTCTGCGATGAAAGCTTGATATTTCGGCAAAAGTTTTAATGGAAAGAGACTCCGAAAAGTGACTTGAATAAAACAACATTCTTTTTTAATTTATTCAATTTTAAAACAAATTTACACAAAATATCAGTGTCGCAGACAGTGCCGGACTGGCACAAAAAATTACCGAAAATTTCGTTTTTAATATTTGAGATTCCTAGTTTACTATCCTACAACAATAACTCAATGTGGAACTGACTTCTCTGTCGGCAATGGCAGACTAAACGACTGCTAACAACTGATTACAAAATAGTAATGTTACAACGTTATCCTTATAGTGCTTGTCCAAATTGTGTGAGCTGCATAGACGAGGAATACAGAAAGAATTATTATGTGCTCACTCTATCTAGAATAAGTACAAAGTTTCTGCCAGTCAGTCCTGGTACAACACACTTCAAAAGCTCTGTCTGACATAAATCTTCCTATCATTTAGACACCCACGGAACCTTTATTTACTTTATTAGACGCCAAGCAAATTTTCACAAACAGTAGACATTTTAAAAATTACACCCATTGTGATAGTAAAATCATACATTGTTAAAATTTAAAAAATTGCACTATAATTTCGAACTACCAGAAAGATTTTTGGTAAAACAACAGAAAATTATTTTAAAAAAATAGTAATTGAAAGTAAGAAGAGAGGTAGAATATTCTAGAAACACTTCAAAATCGACTCCTGCTAATAAAAAATTAGCTAGAAAAACAAAAGATAACAACGTCTATAAGAATATTAAACATAGATTATTATAGCTGATCACCTGTAACACCTCAGATAACTAAAAATTTTCTTAACTACATTTGACACATATTTCGTAACAGGACTGTAAGGTACAAGGTTGTACTTTCTACAAAATGTCACATAATTATTCTATCTGGTCGCTTAGGTTATAAATAAAGCTTGAATTTTAAAAGAAATATTGGTTATACATTGTGTTTTAAAATTAATAACTAGTTCATAATTTTTACTTTATTCACTAGTTTCAAGGGCGTTAATTTAGCATTTAAAGGCAATAGCAACATGTTTAAACATCGTAAAACATTGCATTATACAATTCGTTGCATAAAAATAGATTTACTGATTTTTGCTACATTTTTTTGAGATACTGTTTTTGACAAAACTTAGCTGTGTGACGTTACTTCTGCTACGGCGTTTTGTTAATAACAATAATAAAAGTAACAAAAACTTACAAGTAGACACTAACAAAAGATTTTAAGTATGTATTTTAAAAAATTCCAAATGTTAATACCACTAAAACAAAATTAAATAACTCCAGTGGCAGAAATGACGCAACAAATTTTATTTTATAGTTGTTGTTCTCAAAAACCGTTTGGCGTACAGACATGCGGATTTCATAAAAACATTCTTTGTTAATGCACTTTTATATAAACATTCCTAGTTGTTTTACATGTTGCTAATGTCTTTAAGCATATTTAATTTTGCTTGCATTTGTATTGCATCGTGTGAGCCAAGTTTGATCTGCATTCCTAAAACATTTTTAAATCATGAAAAACCTATAAAAATATAATTACACTAAAGTGATATTTATTCTCACTTGAAAAAATAATTTTGTTTTATTAAATTTTTTCATCTATACAGTGTGAGTCACGAAGTATGGTAGAAATTAAAACTGGTAATAGTTCCGCAAATATTAATCAAAAATGCAAAATATCACTAGGTCGAAAATGTATAGATTTCCAGAAAAAAAAATTACAAATTTTATTGAGAACCTCTGACGCGCGGGTACGACGAACTCGAATCAATGAAAGAAACTTACAGATAAACCAAGCTGCCAAAAAGTCAGCGCTGCTTACCTGAAAAACGAAGGTCAAGACTGTCAAAAGCCAGTCAAAATTCGTCGTTTTCAGCTTTTCGGTAAAATTTTGTTAGTGGCAGTGTTGTGGGGGTGATAAATTAAACATTGGCAGCATATTCGTTTATTGAACAAATTGATATAGTGTTTCTTTACGGGGAAGCTCGAGGGAATGCTATGGGAATTTGTGAATCTTGGATTCCTCGATGTTTGTATTTGGAGTTCGGACATCGGGCATGTTTGGATTTTGGACGGCAACATTTCCAACATTTTATATAAATACGATTTATCCTTGTCCTAGGTAAACACTGTTTTAATTATAACTGAAAGTAAAAGTGTTTATGTTCCGAAGAAAATCAAAATGAATTTTTTCGACTGTTTTGTTTTGTGCATTTTTAGGGTATAAAGCCAGTAACCATCAAACAATTATTGCGCGTACGTTTGTGACCACGTGTTTTTCGAATTGTTGTTAGATTTTATTTGACCACGGAAAAGTTACATTTAGAGATAGCATAAGTCGCAGTTTAAATATCCGAAAAAACTTCATGACTCACCTTGTATATACGTACAGTCAAGAGCAAAAAAAACCGGTCACCAAGTAATCTATTGTAGTTTTCTGTGGTTAAGTATAGTTTGTTCTGGTGTAGTTCTGAGTGGTCTAAATGATTTGGTGTGTCATGTGTGGTTTGAAGTCTAGTGTGGTTTTTTTTAGTCAATTTTTTCTATAGTGGTGTCCGGCTTTTTTTGCTCGCCACCTTAATTTAAAAAAACCGATTTTACAAAAAAATTTAACATCTACTTTTAAATTAATCAAAAACGAGTAGGTAACAAAAGAATTCGGTTAAATTTTTTATTGAAAAAATTTGTTAGATTTGAATTAAAATCAATATTTATATTATTTATCGATAATTTTACTTAACTTGATTGAGTTCTTTTAAAAATAAACGACGCGTTTTTTTAAAAATTTAATTATTACCTATTTTGATGTATTACATTAAAATACACCTGCACAAAGAATGGTTGAGGTTAAGTTATAATTAATTAAACTATTCTATTTATTTAAACAAATTACTCAAATTTTTTATTACAATTTTTGTTTAAGCAGAAAAAAATATTTGATGGGTGCAGTAAAAACCTTGCTTCACTGTGTGTGAGCTAAACTATTTAGAAATGAAAATAATTTTTGAAAACTTTTTTCACATTTGTTTTTATTCCTACTTCTAATGCCAGACATGGCTTTTCGCATAAGTATAGACTTCGTGTTAAATCTCCTTGGTGTGGAGAATGAGATGTAGCAAGCACCCAATAGCACCAAACAATTTCACTTTGCACGACACACGTTTTGACCACAAAGTTGTCATCCTTAGGTGGAGAAATTAAACTCTTTTTTTCTAGTAACTGCATACGAAAAACAAAACGTAGACTGACAGTAAACCGGCGATTTTATCAAATAACCACATTTCCCTCACTGACACTATAAATATTAAAATGTTAAACGGCATTTTGATTTATTTGTCTAATGTTTGTTTATTAACAATTTTCTGGTACCGACGTTTAGACGTAGTTTTAAGAAATGGCAAGAAATGACAACATCTCAGTGACATAAAAAATATAATTTTTCTACTTTACATTAACAATATTGTCATTGTTAAACGTAAACGCGTTTAACACCAAAGACAACAATTAATTTTCATTGTAGCACACAAAACAGTAACTTTTTCATTGGTTATGTTGGCACCGTAACAAAATCCCAAGTTTTGATAATTTTTCAAAAGAGACTTTTAGGATGCTTTTTTTGCAACGCAAAGTAGAAAAAATAGTATATTACACTCGTTTTATAAGACGACTTGTGACACTCATTCTATTTGAGCAGTTCTTACTTCCCTCGTGCTCAAAACTCATTCTGTCACAATAATCGTCTTATGAAACACGTATAATAATGTACTATTATGTGCCTTAATTCTTCAGGTTGATATTTGAATAGTTTTTAAAACTAGACATGGCAAACTGGGTGTATCAAAAATGATGGTCAAAAATGTAACCAGTGATACATCTCATCAAAAGAAACTACTTTTGTATATACCATTTTTATGACAGCTAAAAATTTGAATTTTGTCCTCTCCATAAAATCACGATACGCTTATGATCACTTAGTTACCATTATAATACTAGGTAGGGCAGTGGCGAGTATGGTATTTTGTAGATTTAAAAAATTTTAATAATATTATCTTAATAACGGTTGAGATTCTAAAAAAATCGAATATAGAAAAAACCTTCTTTAAGCGAGATCTATCTTTGGCAAAATTTTTCACTATTATTTCTGATACACTCAGCATAATTATTTAAAATGAGCCGCGTGCTTGTGTAAAACAGTAGGTTAGTGGCGCCAACCCGAGTTTGGCCTAGAACATCAAATACTAAAAAAAAATTTTTGCTCGTTTAGCAAGTTAGACATTATGCAGACTAAAAATTCTTATAAAATAAAATATGCTAAAATAAATTTGGTTTTTAAATTTTTTTATGGTTTCTAAAAACTCGGAGTTTTTAGAAGACACTGCAGTCTTTGAAAAAGAAAAACTCTCTATAATCAAAAATTAATTCAGTATCTATAAAATTAAAGTAAACATTATCTGATATTTAAGTTAGAATTAATCACTTCAAATTGTTGAAAAAAAAAATTAAACTAAATATCGTTTGTCATTAGATGTACGACATACGTTTATAAAAATATGTATCTTATTAGGATAACAGAAACAGGCTTGACTTGCAGCATTCTAAGCAGACAGTTCAACAGACAAGTTTAATAAAAGTTTTTACACAAGCCAGAATACAACTACAGCTATTTTTTTTTGTTTATTATAGAACAATGTGAACAATAATAAAATGTGTAGGTATACATTAATAAATTGGTGCCCCATTTAAGAAACATATTTCAGTGAGCTCGAGTCCGGTACTGTTCATACCCAATGTTTGCAATTTATGATTTTGGGTCGCTAAAACGTTTCAAGATGACTCTTTACATATTCATTAACCTTTAACTCCTTAAGTTTTAATCCGTGTTTTTTGAAGATGGTGTACTCAAAGATCAAATTGTTTAAATTAGCAAAAGGGTGCGAGCGTTACCAAAGCACGTAAACGTATCTGATTTGAGAAAGATTAAAGCAGTAAAATCGATTTGTATTAGATTAGCAAGTAAAATGTTGAGTTGGTGATTTAAGTCCTCATTAAAGATAGCGAAACAGAAGATTGATTCCTTCCAATAAATAACTCGGTAAAAAGTCCCATTCTATAAATCATCGGTTGACGCAAATGGCGTTTATTAAGAGGCAAAAACTATTTATATAAGAAAATCTAAACACGCAAATCCTCTTATCCTATTGTCGGGAGTTCATAACTCAGAACCAGTACGGTTTCTTGCTGACCTAAAATTGATCAAGCGATGAAGGGTTAATTACAGTCTCGGAAGTTGAAGCGGGAAAGCAGCTCATTCTCTCACCATCCGTTCTCCTCTCTCATGAGGGGTTTATCAATCCCAGAGCTTTCTTACAGCCACCTTAAGCTGATGTAGCTCATCAACTCCGCCTTATGCCAATCACCGCTTGATGGGGGTTACTTCACACTTGCAAATGGAACAGTCTTATTGAATCTGCCATATGACGGGAAGCAAACTCTAATCACATAATAATTACTCATCTCGAACCCTCTCAAACAATTTTTTCCAATCTTATACAACAAGATAAATGCTACTCTTTGATTTAAATGTGGTGTTATCAGTAACTGTTGGAAGAGATTTACAAGCTTCACTGGACGATTTACTTTCGTGTCTCTAGCTCTTAGCTTCTCGTAAGGTCAAGAAAACAAATCCGCATGATAAAAGATAACGACAGCAATCGCAAAACCAGATCTTTAAAAATTAAATATCTATACAGGGTGGATACATAATCAATAAATTAATATTAGGCTTAATTAAGTGTGAAATGTTACTGGTGTATGGCAGTATATCATAGTAAAAAGGTCAAAATGAGCAGACCGTTAGCGACCCAACACAGATAATATTATTAACTTTTAATGACCATAATAATTCAGTTTCATCGCCGTTAAAGTGTGAAATGATCCAATAATTCATTAGGACCAGGGGTGAGTTTCTGGCGTAAAGTCTAATACATATAAACAGTGCTATAAAGCTGAAATATGCTAATTCCATCACAAAAACACAACCATACAGACATTAAATACAGAAAGCTCTTGATTAGAAAACTTTAACAGTTAGCCGTAATCTAAACGGATATAATGAAAGTCAACTTGTATAATTTAATGTCAGTTTTTTTTAATGAGAAATAAAAAGCTAAGGCAATCTTTAGACAAATTCAGTGTGGAAACTACCTTTGGAATAAATTCAGTAATTTCAAAACGAATAACATTTGTCGAAAACACTGAAACAGGTCAATTTTTATTTCTCATAATGATTATTTTAAGTTGCTTCACTTGTTTATGACGTCATCTATTTCTGAGCTATAACGTAGCTACATTCATTTTTTTTAATGCAATGCAATAATTTTTGTTTTAGTTTTGGATACTACTATTAACAGTCTTTGAAATAAATTCTACATAACGTTTTTATCTGCAATAGTTTTTGAAACAATCAAACTACGGTACCTACATAACCCACTTGAAGAAAATGGATCTTGTTCAAAAAATTACATTTTAAATAAAAAAATTAAAATAATGAACTTATTTTATAAGTAATTTCCACACTGCATATGCATAAACACCAACAAAATAAAAAAAACAACAAATTTAAAAAGATAAAATATAAAACCGATAAAGATATAAAGATAGATAAAAAGCGGCAGGAAAAAAAATCGAGATGGTAATAAGCCAGAAAAGCTAGTTCAATTTACCTACAATTTTTTAATATTATTTAATTTTTTTACATAAAATGATACTTTAATATGTTTAGATTTGAGTGCTCATAAAGCACCTCATTAAGGTGGAAGATATAATTATAGCTTTTTTTCCGTAATTGTTATCTATTTTCTTTAATGACAACCTACTTTTTGTGACACCTTAAATGAAAGGTAATATAATGAGCAATCTTTTAAAGTTATCAAAACTCAAAATATCTAAAAGATTGTAAAAACAAATATTGATTATTATAACACAATTGAATTTCAAAACGATTAAATCTAATTTTTATTTTATTGGGTAGTAAAAAATAACGTAATTCAAACTTATAGTCTTCTTTCAAACCTATTTAGTCAGAGTTTAGGCAAATTTGTTAAGCAAATAGTTGTTTATAACTTACTAAGCAATAAAAAAGTTTAAGTCAAATATTTTGCTACATTTTGTTTAATAATAATTAATACATAATATTACCTTAAATTTTAAATTTTGTTTTTTTTTTGAGCAATTTATTAATTTTTTTTAATTTTGGTTTGTAGATTGCTTATTAAATCTGCTTGCATATGAGGTGTTACGAAAGACAGAATGTCATTTAAAAAAAATGATAATAGCGAAATCGTCCGATAAAGAAAAGGCATAACTATTTTTCACTCTTAAGTATATCTGAGCTTAATTACCACCAAAATGTACACATATTAAGTTATTCTTTAATAAAAAAAAGTCTTTTTGAAACCAAAGTTTTAACTGAAAATTCTATCTCGCTTGGTCTATATGCGAAGTAAAAAATTATATAAATTAAAAAACGTAACACCATTAGAAAAGTCAAAAAAATTGTTTTCTTTTAAACCGAGAGTTTTTAGTAAAACAATTCTAAAAATAAAACGAGAAGAAATATAATCACAGAAGTTTAATAAAAATAAAAAAACAACAAACAAATTAAGAAATAAACAAATGGAGACACAAATATATACGTCGAATGTAATACATGCAAAAAAAACTAGTAAAAATATAATAAAATAAAACACATTTTTAGAATAAAGAAAACAAAAACTATGAAAAGTGTTAAGAAAATATATTTTAAATAGTATTTTCGAAAACAAATGTTACAACAACCCTTTTCTTTGTAATTAATATAAGTAGCTACGCAGTGGTGAGTGTTACAATGAAAGAGTATTTTAATGGGAAGGTTGAAGTACGTATATTTATACCACTTTTGTTATTTTAAGTTATATTCGTTTTAATTTTTATCTGCCATCTGTCTAGTAAGTTTTGTATAAACATTTTTATTGGCAACATTCTAAAATTGTTATTTTTTTTTTAAATTGATTAAAATAACAAACTTTACTATGGTTGTCTACAGTACTAGTAACAAAAAAAGTTATCAAAAACAATGCTGAACATACAAGTTAAACATTGCACTGCTTTTTAAATAAACAGTGATACAAAATCGTCATAGTAAACGTCAAACAGAAAATATCTTACAATTAGTCAAGTAAGAAAGAGAGAGCAAAGAAAGCAGTTTTCAATAGATTCAAATAATATCAGTAATAAATAACAAAAAAATTGTTCTTATTTATTACGGAAATTATGTGTAACTTAGTTTTGAGAATCTGTATTTTTAATATTATTTGGTTCATTAAATAGCTTTCCGAATACAACTCAAATCAAAGTTAAGTAGAATTATTGTTAGTTACTAAATAATATGAATTGTAATTTTTGTTTATGCATAACATAGGCCATTTTAGCATAAACCAAAATACTATAAAAATATAAAAAACATAAATATCAAAACAAGTACAATAGCTAATATTGTTAAAATGTCAAATTTGAGAACTCTGAGAAACTTTCGAGTGCATTATTAATTAACAATTGTTTTACCTTGTGTTTAAATGTTTTAAAGTTTAGTAATTTTATTGCATCCGGTAATACATTGTACAAGTTTATACCTAATTGCGTAGTTGTTGTTTGTGATTTAGCCGGTTGGAGAGCATAAACGGCTCATTCTTGTACACGGTTTATCAAAATTAAATTTATGTCAAAAAAATTTTATTTTTACAGCACTGAATTTTTAAGTTGCTACGTAACTATAACAAATAATCAACTGTCCATTTGTCTAGCTGTCAAATAAACGTCTTCAATTTTCTAACGTCACTTTTTACATTAAATAAAAATATCATAAAAATTGTCATTTATTTCAAAAACTGTTAAACACTACAAAAGCACGAAGCGTGGCACAACTTTTTCTTGAGTTTTGGGCTCTTATTTTTTTGGAAAATTACAAAACAGAAAATAACGACATACTGTATCCTGTATCCTGGTTTGACAAAATAGTCAACTAGTTAATCTAGATTTTTTTACAGTTTAAAAAAAATACCGGAATTTTGAACATTCTTTTGATTTGAAAAAATAAAACGATCCAACATAAAATAAAACGTTGTATGTACCACGAGCGTAATCGTCACTAATGGCCCACGGAAAATTAAAAGCTCTCTTACGTCAGGCTTTAAACATTTCCTCGTGCCATAATCCCTTGATTACGACCTTAATACATAAATAACTATTTGTGGCACTAACAGCAGCGAGTTTTATAAAGAATTAGTGTCTCAAATGATTTGAGCAGCAAAATCTTTATTGAAAAATAAGAAAATGATTGCTTACTATACAGACTGCAGTGTACCTAATAACCTAATGCAATTCTAGCTATTATTAATTTGGCGTTTTTTTATTTTGGTTATAAAAAGCTTTGTAAAATTAATTGGACGTAACTGTAATTAAAAGCATTTGTTCCTTGGCTTTAAAAATAGGTAATTATTGCAAATAGAACAATTTCGGTATATGTACTTTATTTCTTGTTTATTTATTTTTTACCCGAATTGAACGACTGTAGTCGTTATTATTGTAAATTACTTGAGAGGTCCGCTAGCAACTCTATTTCATATAAAAGCTTGTTCACGTGTTTAAATTTTCTTTAAAAAATTAGTAATTAAAAGAAATCACTTACTTTTAAGGGGATTCTTACACAGCCATCAACTAATGGGAATTTGTGGGATTTTCGTCAAAAAACTGTGACTTACCTATTCGATATTTTTCTACGAAAAAAATATATATAACACAACTCATTATGACTTAGATGTCTTGAACCAAAAAACCCTTAAAAAATTATTAGATTTTTTTTAAAAAATAGAGAAATTCAGAAAAAAGAAATGTCATCTTTGTAACGATATTTTGTATAGATAATCATTTATTTTCACAAACAAAATATTCAAGGCAATAAATTCAAGATGTTTTCTATATACTATTAAAATTTGAGGTTTGTCAGTTAATTAGCGGCTCTGTACTTTTTTGAGGAAATTTTCCTGTAAAACGGATAAGAATTAAAATCATCGAACTCTCTATCCTCTCTCGTCGTCTCTCTTCACATTCACAGCTAGGTATCGGCACGCTCCCTTTGTAGTTCCTGTAAGTACTTATGGTTTCCAAGAAATGTTAATATAAAGAAATTGGCTAATTCGTTTACTCAACGTTTAGTTGTATTTTGTACTTTGTGACAAAATGAGTGAAAAAAGAAAATTGGGACTGTGGGACGTTCGTAAAAGCAAAAAACTATTAAATAAAAATTTGGTTGTCAATACCAATTTGTGGTATTATCAAAAATGTTATGTAATTAGGGCATAAAGTTGCTATATAATGGTAATGTGTACTTAGTGATACCACAAATCTTTAGAAAACCAGATAAATTTTTTCATGGCATTGACGATTTTAAAGGAACAGTAGTATAAAGGATGTAAACGAAATTAGACTTATTCATTTTTTAATAATATTTTTGCTAAATAGTAACGCACTGGTTTTACTGGAAATGACTATAACTTTTGATTTTTAAATAAAACACTATATATTTAAATTACCTACATGTTACATTACACAAAATGTGTATAAGCTTTAGTTTTAATTTTATAAGCAAAAACTTTGGAGAAAAACAATGTTTTGTCTTTAAATGTTAATAAAAATATTTTTAATTACATACATGTTTTTTCTTTACCTAAAATATTTTCTTTTCGATATTTTTAATTACTGATTATTATTGTTATTGTCCATTATTTTGTATTACGTATTCGATGATTATCGGGTATTTTGGACGTGCAAAAAAATAAAATACCTTTAATTTCTTGGTTACGTTTCGTGGCCTTTATTACCACTTCTTCAGACCTTGGATTATAATTTTAATTTTATATGTTTATTTGAATATGATTTTATGTTTGGCCGGAAAGTATTAAGTGGTTCTTCATTTTGTTTTGAATTTCAACAAAATGGGGGACTACTTAATACTTTCCGGCCCAAAATGAAATTATATTCAAATAAACATCTAAAATTAAAATTATAATCCAATGTCTGAAGAAGTGGTAATAAAGGCCACAAAACGTAACCAAGAGATTAAAAGTTTTTTATTTTTTTGCACGTCCAAAACACCCGATAATCATCGTAATTTCTAATTACGATGTGTCAGTTTGATTTTTTAATACTGAGTGATAAAAATGATAAAAATGATAATCAAAAATGTAATTAGTGATACATCTCGTCAAAAAAAACATCATTTTTCTTTATAACATTTTTGCGACAAATGCTAAAAATTTGAATTTGTTCTCCCCATAAAATCACGATACGCTTATTTATGATCACTTCTCAAATAGGTCAGGTCTACCTAGTTATCATTATAATACTACATAGACTAGTTGCGGGTATGGTATTTTGTACTAAATTTTTAAATAATTTCATCTTAATAACGGTTAAAATTCCGAAAAAATGGAATCTAGAGAAAAATATTTTTAAGATTTTTACCTATCACTGAGAGATCTATCACTGGCTAAATTTTGACCATCATTTGTGATACACCCTGTATAATTGTAATATTGTTCAAAAATTTTGTTTACTGTTGTAAGTCTGATTATTTTTTTTTAAAGATAGTCTATTTTTCTTAAATATTTGTACAGGATTATGTACTGCTTCTAAATATCTTGCGAAAGAACTCTTTACACAAGCAATTTCTTCGGTTTTTGTATATGTACTTTTTTAAATATTTGAAAGTGTTTATAATTTTTATCAGTACTTAATGCATCAAATAAAAAATGCATAGTCGGCATCAGCTCTATCAATTTCTATATTGCGTTTTCATCACTGTAAATTCTTCGAAATTACCCTCATCGTATCATTTTTCGGTTATAAACGATCACCACATATTTTGAAAAAGTTATGTATAGTCTACAGTGCGTAAAGAATGTCACCTTTCTCAAGTAACAAATCATTCATGATAAAAATGTAAAGGTCCTAATACATAAAAGTAAAAATTTTTGAGAAAATGTTTATTAATATTTATGAGCCAAAATAATTCATGTTTGCGGCTTCAGCACAGTCTTTTATGATCCGAAGTGGACTTTATACACCTGACTGTACATACATGTATAGGTTGTGTTGTTGTGTATCAATTTTTTTTATGAAAATAATAAAATCATTGCTTACTATGCAGACTGTAACGTAAGGTACCTAAAAGCTAATAAAATTTTGCTATTATTAATTTGTCGGTTTTTTATTTTGTTTATAAAAGTCTATGTAATATTGTATGTACATAACAGTAATTAGGAGCATGTGATAATTTAGTTTCCCACATTTGTTCCATGGCTTTAAAAATATGTAATTATTGCAAATAGAACGATTTCGGTAAATGTGCTTTATGTCTTGTTTATTTATTTTTTACCCGAATTCAGTCATTTTATTGCCTAGCAGCGCAAGAGACCACTATAAATTGTGAACAACTGTAGCCGTGATTATTGTGCGTTACTTGAGAGGGCCGCTAGCAACCCTATTTCGCATAAAAGCTTGCTCACATAGTAAACATGCAGACCAATTAAATAGAATATAGAGAAATTCTGACTTCGCTTAAAATGTAAGAATCCTCTTAAGATTATAAACTCACTCAGTAGGTTAACCATGCGTAAAATACAAACAATACTAAACAATAACACGTTTTACGTTTTCAATGAATGATAGAATGACAGTATGTATTAGTAATTTCGACACAGTTGTTAAGAAATAACAGCTAATAAGTCAATTCTATTAAATCAACGCTAATCTTCCACCACACCCTCAAATAAGTTTTTATAGTTATTTCCTAGAAAAATAAGTACTTATTTTTTTTCCTAGAACGCATAGATGCATAGTTCGTGGAACATGTTTTGCCTATTTATTTATTTTTCTTAGAACATATAACAAGTCGCTTTTATTTCTGGAATGGGTCAAATTGCCGCCCCTTTGATTTGCCGCTTTTGTGCGGTGTGCAACCCGCACACCTATACACGCCGACCGTGGGTGCGTGACGTCATACTGACATCAAACCGAACAGCATTTGTGTTCTTTTTTTGTTGTTTGTAGTGACTGAAATTTGTCAAAAATGCCAAACTGTTGTGTTTTCGGGTACAATAATAATTAAAAAAATTTCACGTTCAATTTTTCAAGATTTTCGTCGTTCTGCGGATTCATCTTTAACTTATAACTTGTCAAATTTAGCTCGGCGTGTGAAGGTCAGAAGCGCAATAGTCTGGGTTTTGTCGTGGTGAAAAAATTTAGTTGAAACCCAGCTTTCAAAGTAGAAGGAGCACGTAGTATGTCTTTTCTTATTCCGCTTCTACGCATCTCACACGCCAAGATGGATTTGACAAGCGATACTTAATTTATATATGATATGTCTTGATTCAAAACTGAACGCAATCGAGATTAAAAAATAATGTAAAACAGCAAAGTTCTATCACAGGACATAAACAATCTCACAACATATCTGATGAAACGTACTATAACTACTATACCTAATATAGTGCGCTGAGTTTCGACAATATGTCGGTATGGTATGACATCACAGTCAACATTTTCCACATTTTGGTCTCTAATATTTCGAAAACGGCAAATCGCACGTATCTGCCGATTAAAGATTTGACTTAAAAAAAAATACCATACTTTTGTTTTTCAGTATACAACCTCTTTAGTAAACGACGTCACGGCTCACGTGATCTTTGGAAAGATCGAGCCAGTGAGCCACTATTTGAACAAACCTTGCGCTTGCGTTTTTATAACTGTCACTGCAATAAAACGGCGGTTAGAAAATTTCAACGCAGTACCAGAAAATTTGTGAGAAAAGTTGTGCATATTGTGCAAGTTGTGTAATTCTCTTCAAAAATATATGTATTTAGGTTTGTAAAAAGTTTGTTTTACATATTATTTATTTAAATATTTATTAGCCGAATATTAAAATTTTTATACATTTTTAGGAGGTTAAGTTACATAACCCCAAATTTCTTAATTTATCCAAAAAAAATTTTGTAGGAAAAGACAAAAGAGTTGACAACATCTCAACAAGCCAAAAGGTAATCATAATACTTAGAAGAAAAAAACAAAAGCAATAATTGTTTTATTGTAGATTAATTAATAATAATTAATATAAATTAATATGGATTTTTTTAATTGTGAAAAAAGCAGTTTAGAGATAAATTGCAAACGCTGCAACTTTAAAAGTAACAATGGAATTATCTTTTGGCATCATTTTCAGAAAGTTCATTTTGAAAACAAGATAAGTCCATCTATACCTCTTTTTGCAAAATGTTATACTTGCAATAAGTGCAAATTTTCAACATTTTCATTATTACTTTTGCTCAAACATAATTTACGTTGTCTTGGCCAAACTAAGAAAAATAAACAGCCGGTTACTTGGTATGTACATTGTTTTCAATGTACGTACAAATCATCTCGTAGTCACGTCATGAAAGACCATATAATATGGAAACATACAGCACCAGAAAATATCAAATGGTACAGTTGTAATGAATGTAATTACAAAGCAAAGAAAAAAAGTAGTTTAACAAGTCACTTAAATAATCGACATACATCAGAGAACAAAGATTTATTTTATTGCAATCACTGTGAATACAAATCGAAAAGAAAGGGTAATGTTACAAGACACATTCTGTCAAAACACACATTTGAAAATGCATTAAAATATAAATGTAACTCATGCAATTATAAAGCTATAAGCAAGTACTCTATAAAAGAGCACATTATTCGACGGCACACAGCCCCAGAGAAGATACAATGGTACCAATGCAAGGACTGTATTTATAAATGTAAACTAAAGTCTGACTTAGCCAAACATGTGAAAAGGCAACACAAAAATTAAAAGTTATTGTACGATTGTTGTGGATACAAATCTATGTAACACAGGTATGAACAAAACAATTTTTAAAAAAGATATAAAAAAGCATTTCAGAGTAGATCCAAAGATACCACTGAATCTACAAAAGCAAATAAAAACAATATTTAGCACACCATGTACAAATCTTATTAATTATTAAATATTTATAATGTTCAATAATATTCCTTGTTGAAAAAACACTGGAACACTGTTCGTTGGATACAAAAAGTTTCGCAAAAACCTATGATTTTACTTTCACACATCTTACAAATTTTAGATTAATTTTTGTCAAAATTAAAAACTTGTAAGTAATCAATTAAGGAAAGTCTCTAGTTATGCAATAGCTAAGACCGTTCGCTCTCAAAGCTTTTAGTTTTCATTATAATAAATTCAAAAAATCTTAAGATGTGTAAAAGAAAAAATAATATTTTTACAAAATAATATCAATACAGTCATTTTTTGGAAACAGTCTACACCAATTTTTACAGGAACGATTTTGTTTAAAAAAAACAATTCTATTTTTATTGCCAGAAAAATGTGTTTGGGTGATTATACTCGCTGATTTTACTTCTTGAGTACAGGGTAATCCACCTCTGGAATTTCAATAAAGGAAGTGGGTCGAGGGATACGCTTTATATACTTTTTCTGCTAACCTACTTTGATTTTTGTTTTCTTTAAAATTCTCATCTAGAATAAATTTTTTTAATAGCAGTAAGCAGTTTGTATTATTAAAGCATTTTTTTTTCTTCAAAAAACAGCTTGAACTTTATGTTAAAGATATCTTTTTGGTTCTAAAGGGTAGGTGTGCAATCTCTCATCAATTTTACCTCTAGGAATTCACGCTTAAAATAATAATTTGAATAAGAACTCATTACTTGTGATTATTATTATTCGAAGCAAAATTCGTCAGAGATTGCACATTTACATCCTAGACCGAAGTGGACATCTTTGACATAAAAATCAAGCTGTTTTGAAAGAAAAATATCTTTAATTTAAAAAAAAAAACAAAAAAGTGAATCAGCAGAAAGAGTGTTCAAATACCTTCAAAATGAGGTATCACTTTCAGGTATTACTCAAATTTTAGGTGGAAAACTTTGTATTCAAAGTGATTTTACAACGCAAACATGCCTCTCTAGCAATAAAAATTAACTTGTATCCGTTTTCTTTAAATCAAAATTTTTACTGAAAAAATTGGGGTAGACTGTTTTTAAAAAAAATACTTTTTATTTAACTTATAATTTTTCTTTTACACATCTTAAAATTTTTATGTTTATTCTAATGAAAATTAAAAGTTTTGGGAGAAAACAATTATCGCTACTGCACAATTAGGTACTTTGCTTAATTGTTTACTCTCAAAGCTTTAGTTTTGACAGAAATAAATTTAAAATTCTTAAAATGTGTAAAAAAAAAATTATAAGTTGGATCTGCAAAAACTTATTTATATACAACGAACAGTGTTACATATTTTTAGTTATTTTTTAGTTTTTAGTAAGTACATTCTTGTAATAAAAGTATTTTTTTAAGTATAATAGAAATAGAAATTACTGACTTAAATTTGACTTCTAAGCTTGTGGAAGGGAACTACTTAGCGAAGATTATATTTAATCTATAAAGTTACTTCGTCTTTCAGAAAAAACGTTAAGGAGTCGGTCCCGACCACCAGAGGTCTTTAGGTCATGTTATTCGTAATTATTTTTGTAAAACGTTTAAATTAAATAAATATTAAAATTTATATTTGTTTTTATTGTTTAAAGATTCCAGAATTTCCTATAATTTGTCACTCCAAAAACGCTACCAAAAACCAGTTAATAACAGAGAATAATAAAAAAAATTATGATGTAAAAAATGCTATTTTGTTTAATTTAGGCTAAAATGCAATTTTTCAGATTTTTTTTAATGTTTTTTTATTGATAACATTTAATTAAATTATTTTTTTTGGGTGCAAAAAAAAAACAAAACAAGAAAAAGAATCAACGGGGTTGCTTCTTGAAAATGTTGAGTTTTTGGAATTTTAAAGTGTCATGTTGTACAACCTTTTTTGAACACCTTGTATGTTATATCGGACCTTTTTATACAGGTACACCTAAAATAAGGCTTTTATTAATATTCTGCAAAAAACTGCGGCAAGATAATTTTCATTTACGAGATTTTGGCATTTCTATCAATGATGGCAAATATCATTTTTTAAATTTAAGTGTAAATATTTTCAAAACGGTTAGAGATAGCTACAGAACTTACAAAAAGTGTTTAGAATAATCCGTAAAATGCGAATTTGTAATAATATATAAGGTATTCTACCATTTTTAAAAAAATATATCTTTGACGTGTAACTTTTTTGAAACACTCTGTACAACAAAAAATATTTTTAAAATGTGCCCTCTAAGGATCTACATTCTTGTACGAAAGCGCGTTTTGATTGAATAAACAGTAACTACGTAATGCACCGAGGCGGTTTTAGTGCCCAACGCTGTATTTATTAACCACGACAACAATGGTAGTAAACAAATGATATAAGTTTAATTTTTGACTAATATGCAGTTGACAAATCGCTAAGAACAGCATTTTAAAAGTTAACTTGGTTTAACTTTTCCAGAATTAACTTTTTTATTTTTTACTATCTATTGTACATCACTAAATTTCGAAAAAAAATGTTTTTTTAAAAATTATTAAATTTGATCTTTTGTGTAATTTAAAAAAAATTTGGTTAGTTTTGTATTTTTAAAATAAATAATGGTAGACAATCGAAAAATAACCCAGATAATAGAATTTAAACACTTTTGTTTTCTAAATTTAAGCGTGCTATGTTAAACTGTTCTAAAAACACTTGGCTGTAAGTATCTAAACTTTTTAGAGATCCTGTATATTAACATAAAGATATCTCATGTAAATTTGCTTTTTGTATAAATTTAGCGCTACGAAAAGTCAAATCACTTTTCGAGTTGTGTTTGAGCTGTGAAGATGTCCCATCTGAGCGGCTCTCCGAGTGCAACTCTGCCCCGTTCGCCATCGCCGACGCCGAAGCGCCCCAGGAAATCAGGTGAGTCCTTTCCAATTTTAAACCGTTCGCGGTCCCCACGCTCTCCCACAAAAACCATGTCAGTCAGCCCCTCACGCTCTTCAAGCACAATGTCTCAAACACCTTCCGATTTTAAATACACCATCCGTAATATTCCCAACGAAATTGCAACCCAAAAAAAATTCCATTCCTTCTTAATCTCCACGATGCTCTTCAAAAATCTAATCACCCTCAAAGTCAACCACAACAACACCGCTCTCGTTATCACCTCAGCCCCCATTCCTTCATACATGCAAAACAACATTCGCGCCGCCCTCAACGACAAAGCCATTTCAATTGACCCCATCAACAAAAAATCAAACCCCAATTCTTCCCCCAAGGCCCCCATGTTCTCCGTTGTCATCAAAAACGTTGAACTAGACATTTCTGAACGCGACATTATGAACGCAAACACCCATCTTTCATTCCACAAACTCTTCCGAATCATCTCAAAAAAAACCAATCGCCCCACATCTTATATCCGTGTCGTTTCTGACTCCAAAACCACCATCGATATCCTTCTTTCAAAAGGAATCGAAGTTTTCCACCGCGTCTATCAATGTGAAGTCTCACACCCACCACCCCCAACCCCCGTTCAGTGCTCCAAATGTTTCAAAATTGGACACACTCCCATTGATTGCCCAAACAAACCCATTTGCCCCAAATGCCCCGGCTCTCATCACCCCAGCAAGTGCCCTGCCACTGACCCAATCTGCCCCTTTTGTAAAGGCCCCCATCCTGCATGGTCCAGGCAATGCCCCACTCTCAAAGAGACCCCCATTCCTGACAAGGAAAAAATTCCATATCTTGAGACAGTTATTCTCGACCCCCCCTCAGAATTTTCCGACATCGAAATTTCAGATGAAAACGATGATCAAAACCCCCCTGTCGACCCCAACCCCATTCAAACTGTCCTCCGCCAAATTGTCGCATTTTTCGCGAAAATTCTCTTCGATATCTTCCCACATGACAAAACCCGCATGCAACAAGTCCTAGAAAAAGCTTCTCGCGCCGCCTTCGCAATCTCCACCAAAATCTCTCATTCCGGTCATCGAATCCACTTCACTTTTAGTTAGAAATGGCTAATTTAAATTTTGGTTGTATAAATGTTTGCGGCATTCGCCGCAAACTTTCCCTCGTCAAAAACCTCATCTTCACAGACAATCTCTTCTTCTTAGCCCTATCCGAAACAAAAACAAACAACCCAATCAAAATTCCCCGATTTATTTCTTATCAAAACATCTCTCAAAACCCACATTCCTACGGAGTTTCTCTTTTACTTTCTAATTCTTTCGCCTCTTCACCTCACCCCCTCCCACCCCACCTCTCACACCTTGAAGTCATCGCAGCTAACTTATTCATCAATAATCTTAACATTGTCATTTTCTCTTATTACAATCCACCCCAATCTACAATTTCTCGCGACCTAATTAATTATGTCTCAAATTTCCCCCACTCCATACTTCTTGGTGACTTTAACGCACGACACACAGACTTTGGTGACACAACGACAAACCGCAACGGACGACTCCTAACTAGACTAATTACCCAATTTCCAATCAGCCGCCTTCATAACACCACCCCCACTTTTGTCAATTACAACGGATGCTCCATTCCCGATCATATTATTGTTTCAGAACGCCTCCTGCCACATATCAATACTCATTGCACCATTGGAACAACAGTCACATCCGACCACCTGCCTCTTTGCTCCAATTTCACATTCGCCACCCCCCCACCCCCAGAACAACCCCGAACAATCTTCGACTTCCAAAAAGCAGACTGGCAAAAATTCCAAAATCACATCATCTCCAACCTTCCCAACTTCGCCGCCACCATCAACCCCCAGGACATCGACGAACAAATTCGGACCCTCACAAACCTAATCACCGACGCCCGTGACGCCTCAATTCCAAAAATCACCATCCAAAAATTTCGGCCAAAAATCCCTGCTCACATTCTCAACCTAATTAAAGAAAAACGTAAAATTTTCCGAAGATTCATCCAAACCCGAGATCCGCTTCTAAAATCACTATTCAACAGACTCAATGCCCAAATACGAAGAGACATCAACAGTTACAAAGAACAACAATGGATCAAGACTTGTCAAGAACTCGACTACAGAGAAGGTAAGAAATATTGGGACAAATTTAAATTATTAACAGGCCAAAAATCTACCCCCCACTCCCACCTTCATATTAATAACACTGTTTTTTCACACCCGCGAGACAAAGCCAATCTTTTTGCTCAATCTCTTCAAGAAATCCACCAAATTCCTCACGAACCCCATTTCGACAACCCCTTTTATTATCTTACAACCGACAAAATTAACGATTTTCGACGCCAACCCCCTGACCCCCACCCACCTGCCCCACTTAATGATCAATTTCTCACTTTCGAAGTCTCTCCTGCAGAAATCAAACCCATTATCTCTAAACTAAAAAACACAAAAGCCCCTGGCCCCGACACCATCAAGCCCCAACTCTTAAAACACCTACCAGATGTCGCCATTAACGCTCTCGTTATCATTTACAACAACTGTCTTAATTCACTCTACTTTCCAATTGCATGGAAACATGCTCACACCATTATGATTCCCAAACCAAACAAAGATCTCACTAACCCCCTTTCATATCGCCCCATTTCTCTCTTAAATATCACTGGCAAAATCCTCGAAAAAATTCTCAACAACCGCTTTCGCGAAGTTCTCGAATCTAACAATCTTCTTCCACCCCAACAATTTGGCTTTCGCCCCCAATCCTCAACAATCAACCCCCTTTTCGAATTTCACACTGATTCTTCTCGCTTTGCCAACCTTGGAGAGTGTACAATCGGTGTCTTTTTAGACATCGAGCGTGCATTTGACAAGGTCTGGCACGAAGGCCTAATTCAAAAATTAATCGACATGCAAATCAACTCCCGCTTTGTCCGCCTAATTACTTCTTTTCTTACAAACCGTTCCTGCAGTGTCAAAATTCAAAATTCCATTTCAAACCCCATCCAAATTCACGCCGGAGTCCCTCAGGGCTCCATTCTTTCCCCCTTATTGTACATTGTATACTGCAGAGATTTTCCAATTTCAGATCACCCCAGGACCAAGACAAGACTCTTCGCCGACGACACCGCCATTTGGACTTCTCACAAATCCCCAATCTCCGCTGCCGAACAAATCCAACGAGAACTTCAGCGCATCGAAACATGGACAAACAAATGGAGAATCAAACCCAATCCCCTAAAATCCCAATCAATCACCATGTCCTATCCTCAAAATCGCCGAGCCAGAACCCCCATTCAACTTTCTCTCAATAACCAACAAATTCCCCACAATCAAACAATTAAATATCTTGGAATCACCTTTTCAAACACTTGCTCCCTCATGCCCGACATACAAACCACCCTCAAAAAAATCCGCAATAGAGCCAATCTTCTCTACCATATCCGCGGCCGTTTTCACGGCTGCAACCCCCAAACTCTTCTTTTCACCTACAATTCATTTATCCGCCCCATTATCGACTACCGTGCCCCAATTTACTCTACCCTCCCTCCCCACCAACTTCAAAAAATTGCCGCCACCGAACGCCGTATCTTCAGAAAAATCTTCCACCTTCATTATCGATTTGCTTCCAACCAACTTCACGCTCAAACAAATACCACCCCCATCACCGAAAGACTTATCAAACTCCAAAAATCCTTTGTCAACCGAACTCTTAACAATAACAACCAAATTGCCATACAAACCCTTCACACTTCATTCAAACTCCCAACCAGAAACAACCGCCTCCTAAATCGAATTCCTAAAATCCCCAAACGCAAATTTCGACACCCTCCAACCGCCATTCTCGCCACCACCTACGACACGCTCCCACCGGAACTTCAACAACTCGTGGACGAAACACCTCTTTCGATGCGCTGAAAACCAACTCTTCAATTCCCGGACCGACGAACTTTACTCGACTTTCCCATCACCCGTTATTTTCATGGACTCACCGCCCTCCCCTAGACCCCCCCCCCTGGACACCCCGCGCGCCCCCAATTATTTCTCTTAGTTCTAATTTAGTTTTAAGATCCCCTTTTTTCCTTTAAATTCATTATTGTAATTCCCCTCCAAAAATAAAATATCTTAAGTCACCCATGTTAGTTAGATTAAGCCTACAAATGTTAAATAAAATATCTTAAGTCTCAAAACGCTGAAAAGGCCTTAAGCCTCAGCAGCGGCCATGTTTGCATTAAAATAATTGTCATAGTTTTAAGAAAATTTGTAAACATATTTGAAAAAATAAATGATTTTTGACTTGACTTGACTTGACTTGCTACGAAAAGTTTGTTAAGGGCACGAAAATTGCTAAAAAGTGCGTGGTTAAGGCGGTTGAACATGAAGAATCAGGTAAAAATTTTAATAAATTTGCTGTAACATGGCATTGATAGTTTGATTAATTGTAAACATAGTAATTATAAATTATAAAAATAAAACTTACATTTTAATACCATAAAAAATAATATTTACTGCTCGACAAAAAATACGGTTTTTGTTACAGCGTTTTATAACAGTGACATTTTGATTGTCATTCTGATTGATAAATGACGTACTTTTAATTAAGTACATTTTTTATTTTATTTATTTATTATAAACATAAAAAGTACAATCACTTAAGTAAATTGAACATTCGAAGATTTCAGATTTTTTTCCTGAATTTCAATACAAGTGGAAAACGGTTCTTGTAGACGCCACTTTAGATTTGCTATTTTTGTCACAGATTTTTTTTTTCTTTGATACCTACAGTATCTTTTTTTCCCATAATTTTTATTAAAATTGCGATTTTGCTTTCAACAGAATTTTCTATGTAACTTTCCGCAAAAGAACTCGATCGCCATCTTTCATGTCTTTTGAGTAATGTAATATCTGCTCTTGAATTTGCTAAGAGTGTTGCTAAACAACGGCGAAAGCAGTGTCCGGTATATTCTTTTGCATTTAGAAAACCGAGATATTCTGTAATTTTTTTAGGCATACTTCTAATAGTATTTATACCAACGAGTAGCGTACAGCACCTGAAATTTCTATAGGTTAAGAATAATCTCTGATGATCAGCATGAGGAAGTCGAAGCTGTGCGCATATGCGGAAAATTTTTAGGAAACTAATACCATCTACAAATCCTTTAATTAATGTAAACATTTGTGAAATTTTTGTTTTAGTGTTCGGGATCTTTACTTTAATAAAAATTGTACAAATTTTTATAACTTCCACCTTCAAAAACGTAATTTTTTCTCTGCGTAACGCACCAAAAATCTCAGTAATTAGCAAAACTTTTGCCAATAAATAGTCATTTTCATCAGCTTTTTTTATGTAACGTTCTATCTCTTGCTTAGTAAATATTTTGGATTTTTTAGCCTTGTACTCACTGGCATTTCTTTTTAGAAATGCAATCAAGTTTGTAAATTTTTTGATATCTACATTCTTGTTAAGATATATCATGCCTCTTAGCATTGAGTAGGTATTCCATAAAGTAGTCGGCTTATACATGGAAGATAATTTTGAAAAATAGACCAAAAGTACTTTTTCTTTAATACTTTTTTTTTCTCACAACAAATACTAAATTTTCTGTATGTATCCTTGTACATTTTTTTAGATTTTTCGGGAACTAGCGTGGCTAGTGCAGCTTCTCCAGTATTTTTAATGTCGGAATCAAATTCAGAATTGCTCATTTTTGTGTTTCTTTATCACAGAACTTAAACACAGAACCTAAGTTGACAGTTTGTTATTTTATAAAAACAGTAAACAACGAAATTTACATCCAGAGCAACCTGCCGTCTGCCTACTGTACAATGTGAAGGTTTGATTGAGGTCATTATTTTTGAAAGAAAATCTGTTATAAAACGCTGTAACAAAAAATCTTGAATGCAATACGTTGCAAAATCGATGTCTTTTAAGCTCTTGACGTGTTAGACCACAAGTGCAACGAGTCACAAAGATTCATGTCGCGTGCTTAAAAGACTCTCTTTTTGCAACTTATTGCATTAATAGCTATTTTCGTTCTTGAGATTCTTTCACTCGTTGCCTACACAGCTCGTAAACAAACCGTCATCGTCATCTGACAAGAAACCTTACCTTTATGACTTGTAAAATGTACCTACTATTTTATATTTTTACTTTGTTTACATATTTTCAAAAAAATTTACACTTTTACAAAACGATCGCAAGCAAAATTAAAATTTCGAGAGAACAACATCTCGGATCAACTAGTTGTAAATTAAGTTTAAAAACATAACAATCTTTTATCTTAGAGGTGTGTGAGTACAATGCGTCGTAATGTGATTAAGCAATTAATTGCTCCCCCGAATACATATTTAATTATTAATTCCTGTGGGATAAAAAAAACTGATACAGTTGATTGCAATTTTTGTAGTGTCGTCACGTAAAACGTTTAATAAAGGAAGGAAGCATCTGTCGGGTGAAATAATCACAAGTCGGGATAGTTTTTGACAAGGACGACAATAAATTATTATCGCTGATAAATTTCTGCCGGAATTCGGAATCATTTTTATCTTGGTTCACTCAGCTTGATTTATTTAAAGGCCGGGAAAGAACGGTCGAAAGAATTTAACAGCAATATAACGAAGAATTTTAAACGTCCGAGTTAACATCAAATAAAGAAGTCTTGATAGTACCTATAAGTTTGCAAGAGAAATTTGTCAGATAATCGTGCCAGTTAATTATTTTCTTCCTTCTACTATTTTTGGGTTTGTTTCGGTTTGATTAAATGAAGGAGCAAAGTTTCGAGGAAATTTCTTCAAAACAAAGTTATCGGTAAGAAATTTGTTAATCCGTGTTGAGAGACGAGATAAATTTCACAAACCAGTGCTCCTAAATTTGAATTTACAAAGAAGGTAAATTAGTAGGTAAACTGGCTTTGAGATAGTTAATATCTTATAAAAATTGTGTGAAGCTGACTCAAAATATAATATTTGATGTATCGATCCTTGGCAAGGGACATTTCGGTGCATTGCGGTTGAATCAGTGAATTGTTGGTTGATATTAACTCAAAATTATTCTGCATAACACTCGCCTGAAATATTTCGATTTAGAAAAACTTAAATTTCGTTCTTTAGATCAAAGTAAAATCCATCAACAAATTGAAAGAAATATTACGGTGTCCTTTAACAGCAAAGAGCAAGCCCGAACAGATGCGTCACGATTTTCACCGTATTCGGTAATTTATTCACAAAGTTTTTCGCATCGCCAAGTAGAAATTTTAAATCGAGAAAACTTGAAAATATGCCACATATGTCGATGTTAGAATTGTAGAAATATTAATGTCAAATCAGAATTGCGCATACAAAATTTGAAATAATTTCACGTTTCATGTAACCGAATCAAAGTTATTTCCTCGGAGAGGTGCCAACTAGTTTTACATAAGTTGATGTCTTAAAAAATATAAACTGAATTCAAAACGCCCGCTTCACACATCTCTCTTTTTCAGACACATTTTCACCAAGTTCAGAAAGACGTCTCGTGTAATTGAAACCGAACTTCCTTACAAGTTGGTCTGATTTTTCAATTACGATAGACGTGTTGCCCCCATCACTTATATTTTATCAGTGTAGATTCCCAAGATTGAAAAACTCTTTCATTAAAAGAAGTTTGCTTTTGGATTTCTACCAAACTTTGCAGCTTCCCCACACGAAACCTTTCCTTCAAAAACAGACAAAGCGTCAGAAAATATAAATTTTTAATCTTAAGGGTATTGGTCATAACTAGAGCTGGGCAAACGCATAAAAGTGTTTCGCAATTCTTTAAGTTAAAAACCAACATAAACTTTGTTTTAGCATATTTACATATATTAATAACATAATTGTAATAATTATATTGATAATTAATTATATATTGTTATATACACTGTGATCAACAAATACTGATTGAGTTAGCAATAAAGTTACTAGAATTTCTTTTGCAAGCTGTCCGTTTGTTAAAATTACTTATATAGGTTATGTCTTACATCTGTCAAGAAAATATCAAATAAAATTTTATAATTAATTCATTTTCAACGACAATAATAATTTTATTTGATAATACAATGGAAAATAAAGCAAATAGAAAAACAAAACTAAATTTAAAGATAAGATTTAAAGTGTGCACCGTTATTTTCAATTTATAACTTAACTCGTCGTTTTAGGGTATTAATACAGTAATAGTGTATAACTGTATACAGAGTTAATAGAAAGTAAAACTTGATTGCAATGAGAGCTTCTTCACAGATTTTTACGGGTTGCGCTCTCTCGAGCGTCAATGTCTTCCACAACATCTTCAGTAAGAGTGAAAGGGTCGATCAGGTTTGTTTTGCAACACTATCTGTATTTAAAAGACGTTCTACAACCCGCATGCAGTGTTGTTTATTAAACGATAAAATCTACACCCACTTTGTAGTAAATTTGTTAAAATTGGACGTACATTATTTGAGTCTAAGAAATATTGCCAACTATCAATATTATTGTAGACTCCACTTTTGAAGTACGCTATTACAATAAAAGTGTCATGTTGTAATTTGAAAACAATTTTAACAAAACTTTAGCAACAACTAATGATAACTTATTGATCAAATCTTTGAAATGATTTTGAATTGATAATCAATATTTAAATTTTAAAAAAATTAAATTTGAAGTTTGGTTAAAATAGCCAATTTTATGTAAAATTTTAATATTGCCAAACATACAAAAAACTTGTTGAATATGTTGTATATTATATTTGACATATTTTTATTTATTAAGGTTCATATGTAACAAGTGCTCAATTGAACAGTTTATCAAGTTAAATTTAATATGTCAATTTTTTTCTAATAATAGATTTAGCAACTCATAGCTAACTTTTTTACTGAGCACTTCTTATTTTCATATTTGCCTCATTTCTCAAAGAAATCAAAAATGTTAAAGGAAAAATGTATGACAATTTTACAGGTAACAAAAAGTAATGGTTATGAATATTAAATACGATCATTTCTGGTCTGGTCTTTCGGATTAAATTAATCATCAAAAAAATTTATATTCTGAAATCTTTGACTTTGTTTCTTTCTATATAATTTGCATTTGCAAAAAGGATTTCACAGTCTTTAGAGAATTTTTTATTTTGATTATATCGTATTTTAATCTGTAGAAAGGTACTTATGAGAAAATTACGTTCAGTCACATCTCTCTTTTTTTTATTTCTAGAAGTTTATTTTATGTTTAACATTTTGTTAATTTTTTTACTTAACTAGAGACAAATTTAAAGATTTTTATTACATGCGAAATAATTTTTTTCATAGTTTTACTTGCACCTGAGATAGGAAAACAAATTATTATTTATTTTGGTTGCATTTTTATAATAAACCGTGCAATTTTATACACTTATGACTATAATTCCATTTTTTTTTTTTTTTTTGGAACCATAATCTACTTTATACGTCCGCAAATCAGGGCGTAATCTTTATTTGCTTCGCATCAATAACAAATACATAACTGTACATTCGTCTCGCTGTCAAATAAACGTCTTCAATTTTGTAAACGTCACGTTTCATATATCACATGAAATAACAATTATCATAAAAAATCATCATTTATTTAAAAAACTGTTAAACACTACAAACGCACGGAACGTGACACAACTTTTTTTTAAAAATTTTGGGCTCTTTCCTATTGTAACATTTCTCTAAAACAGCGTTTATCAATCTTTACTTGGCCTGCGGAAGTGCGGACCATTAAAATTAGTTTGAGATATTTGTAATTTGATAAAATAAAATGTAGTTATTATTATTTTTTTAATTTTTTTGCGGATAAATAATTATCCACAGAACAGTAAAATTTTTTAGAAGACCACTAGTCGTCCGCCGGACCACCGGTTGAAAATAGCGGCTTCAAAATACACGTTTTCACACACGTTTCCATCAATTTCCATTTTAAAAAATCACAAATCAGAAAATAACAACTTACCATATTCTGGCAACGACAAGATAGTCAACTAGTTAATCTGGATTTTTTTCACAATTAAATAAAAATACCTAAATTTTAAATATTCTTTTAATTTGAAAAATTGAAACGATCTAAAATAAAATAAAACGTTGTATGTACTACAAGTGTAATTGTCACTAATAGTTCTCGAGAAATAAAAATTCTTTTACGTCGGGCCTTAAACATTTTCTCGTGCCATAATCTTCTTGATTACGCCTTTAATACATAAATAGCTATTATATACTGATGTAAATGAGTCAAACTGGTCAACTCAACTTCTACCAACTGAATTACAAAGCTGCTTTATCTGTAACTGCATTAAGATATACACTCAACCAGAAAATTAACCCGACACTTGATTTTTTTTTCCGTAAATTTGCGAAAACGCTCTCTACATTGATTTTATATGACTACACATAAAAAACAACTAAAAGAAAGAATATTCAAGTTTTTTGGGTTAACCCCTATTACGCAGATTACTTTTTGTACCTATTTTTATATGCGGCTTCCCATCAGAAAGGTTTTGTTTGTTTTACACGTCTGTCCAATTTGTGTCGATAACTGGTTCTGGTTTGTTTATTAATTTGGCTTTTTGGGGAAGAGATTTGTTGTAGAAGCAATTCATATTGTAATGAGTCCCGAAGAAGCTGCCCAAGCTGTTGCTTTACATAATGATGGACGCAGCATACGATTTATTGCAAATGTGCTTGGCTTTCCTAAAAGCACGATATCCGATGCGATACAAAGGTTTAGGGCAACTGGTACCTATTCCAAAAGACCTGGACAAGGCAGAAAACGAGTAACAAATGAAGTGGAAGACCGATTTCTTCGATTACAATTGCTGCGAGAACGGACTCTTCCTGCTACAGCTTTGGCCAGGAGACTGGCGGATGTTCATGGGACCATGATTTCTCCTGATACTGTTTTAAGAAGGTTGAAGGAAAACAATTTAACATTACATCCACCTGCTACTGGCCCTAAGTTGAACGCAGAGCATCGCAGACAGCGATTGGAATTTGTGCGAAATCATGTTGATTGGAATATGGACGAATGGGGCTCCGTTCTCTTTACGGATAAGTCGCGTTTCACTAGGTATTCACCTGATCCTCGTCAACGAGTATTTAGACGCCCAGGGAAATGGTATGCTCACTGTAGCTTCCCGCCTAGAGTAGCATTTGGTGGTGGAGGTGTATGGGAAAGGATTTCTTTGGAGGCTCATAAAGCTCTTGTAAGGGTGCGGAAAGGTAGCATTAACGCTGACTGGTGCATTAGGGAGTGTTTACAAGAGCATGTGGTTTCTTTTGCGCCATTTGTAGGGAAAGAGTATCTGTTAATGCACGACAATGCGCGCCCTCACACAGTCCAGATTACGCGTCAGTACCTTCACGACGTTATTGTTCAGGTGCTAAGGTGGCCACCTATGAGCCCTGACATAAACCCCATTGAGCACATATGGGACAACCTGGGGAAAAGGATTAGGCAGAACTACGACGAGTTTTATACAACAGTTGAGCTGGAACAGGCGTTGCTGAATGAGTTGGACTAATAGCCTAAGATAAGATCGTAGACTTGATTGCAAGTATGCCTCAACAAATGAGAGCTGTAATTCAAATGCGAGGAGGAAATACTCGCTACTGATACCATTTTTTTTGCAGTTTTCTAAATTTTGTTTTGCTTTGTTTTGTTACTTGAAATCAAACTTTTGTTTAATTTGTAAACAAATATTTATTTTTAAACATTATTAATCAAATTTATCTTGATTTCAATTTAAATGTTTATCATTGCACATTTTCAATTAAAATTATTTTAATTCAAATTTTCGTCACTGAAATTTTTTCAAAAAACTTAGTTAATTGTGCGGTCAAGTGTATTATAGTTTTTTTTTATTAAAAAAAATGTTTCGTACTTTCGACAAACACATACTATACTTGAAAAGCTACACCTTTTTTATTGCTTTACTCTGTATAGAGTAACACAATTTTAACCAGAAATACAGTATCACAAATAATAAAAATTTTAAAAAAATGTCTTATTTTAACTGATAACAAAATTATAACCTAAAATTAATTATTCAAAACGTATAACAAAAAAAAATGTAAATTTTTTTTTGTTTGAAAATGTGCAAAGTATTATATTATAATATCTCGTTTATAAGACATTTTGTCGCACTAAGGTCCGGTTTCTGAAAGAAAATTTATACGCACAGTTAGCTGACGGGAGTTTAAACTAACGGAGAGTTAAAACAGTGTCGAGTTTCTCAAAACATGCGTCAATTAATTTAACTCTCAGTTAGCTAAAATTTTATTATTATTATAACTCTCCGTTAAAACGTGGTTGTTGTTTTATCTAACAGTTTGCTAAAGTACTATAAGATGGCGCCACCTCCGATGTGTCAAAATTTGTTGTATTTATCGTAGTGCCAGGATTTAAAATGTCTCAAAAAAGTGATAAAATAGAACGTGAAACACATTTTGTGTTCACCACAAAATATAAATCTATCATTAGTATCATTGAGAACAAAGAAACCGATGCCGTTACGTTGGCTTAAAAAAAATTATCGAACACGAAATTCGGGATCTGAGTATTTTTTAAAAGAATTCGCCCGTTCTTTAAACACCCGAATAACCCTTTGTCAGTGTTGAGCAATAATCAGTTAATTTTTTACTTTAGAAATTAATTGATTAAAATATTAATTGCAATTAAATTTTTAATTGTTGTTTACAATTAAATTAATTGTTTATTGGAACAATTGATATTTGAGACTCGCTTTGAGAGCTTCGTCCCCTTCAGCATGAGGGCTCCGATTTAGACTTTTGCTCTCTTGAACATAGGGGCTCTCTTTTAGAGCTTTGTCTTCTTGTTCATTTGGTATGGTACAAGTGGTTGCTCATTATTACTGATTGCAATTTGGGCTTATTTTAAGTGAGGGATGCAGCTACGACCGTGCGGTGCCGCGATGAGCTATTGCCAAAGAGCCAAAGCCCTAAATGGGGCCTCTACAGTCAAAAAACCAAGGCTCTAAAATGTGACCCCATGTCACGAGAGAGAAGCCCTAAAGAGGCCCCCCATTAACAAAAAGGCAAAGCTTTAAAGGAAAGCCTCCACAGCTAAAAAAGCACGGAAAATACAAAGACATAACCACAACATAACCACACTTCTCGGCTTTTTAATGTTGACAGTTTAATTTAACTCGCGCATGTGGTGCGTTAGTTTAACTGTGCAAATTTGCAGAGTTAAATTTAAACCGAGTTTTAAGAAACCTGTTTCTTGCTTTAAACCACGGTTAAACTAACAGGCCAGTTAAATTCGTTTCCAGAAACCGGACCTTACTCTTTTAGAGCACTCCTCGCTTCACTCGTCGTGCCCTAATACCGTGCGTGCGACAAAAAGCTCGTCATAAAACTCGTATCATAAGATACTATTATTAATCACGTTAAAAAAAAGAGTAGTCATATACGATGACTCATTCTATATGTTGTGAAAAATTATCGAAAAATCTATATAATAGAGATTCTATTAAAATTTTTTGAAAATTTGGAGCTGTAAGAAAGATTCTTATTCTGGCTATAATTATGCTACAATTGACTTTATGTTATTAATCTATGTTACTATGGTGATAACGTTTCTTGTAATTTCCGAATTTTTCGGTGATAATTTTTTCTAGTGCTCGCGAGTGGTTGAAAAAACTTTATCGATGTTAATTTTTATTGATGTATGTATGTTTATTACTCGGTTTATTATACAGAGTAATTTAAGATTAAGTGGCATAATTTTACCCTAAAATGCAGCCCCACAATTGATAAAAGTATGCAAAAAAATTGTATCTTATTTCGAGTGATAACAAAACTGCAGACCTTCAAAGTTGTATATATATTTTGTTTAATTTATCTTAAAAACTCCTTAACCAATTATTATAAAATTTGGAACACAGAATAAGTTAAATGTGCAGTTTTTAACTCAATTTTGTACTCAATTGTACGACATTTTGTTAATTTTTGATTGCCGTACTTTCTTTGCACATTTTTATTGATCATTCAATTTTTTTTTTTGTTGTTATAACTCTTAACATAAATTCAAACTAAATTATTAAATATTTATACTAAATTTTATCTGTATTATCTACAACAAAATTGAATTTTATAAACTTTTGTAAATCTTCATCTGAAGTAATTGGCTCTTATATCTCACTCTTTTAAATTGTAATAAACGTCACGTAACATATTGTTTTGTTTAATCTAAAAATACATAATGAACCCTTTATGGTTTCAGTAAGCTTTATTTTGAGATCAAACAAAAATAGCAATTTTTTGTCCGTAGCAGAAATGACAAAGCTCTGTTCCTTTCGATAGGAAAACGAGCACTACAACTGTCAGTTCGAGTCATGTGGTCTTTCCCACACTCCTACATAAACGAAATTTTGTGCTCACATCCATTTTCCTGCATCTGATACTTCATATGTCGCTTCATTTATTATATAAATAACAAAACTTCTTTCACTTTTCATCATTTAACCCCAAAGTATTAAAATATTCAGTGGCAATTACAACTTTTGAATTCATTCTCAAACACCGATAAGGGTGTTATAAATTCTAGCCCAACTATCAGAAAATTGATCAGTATAAAAGTTCGAAACTTATCAAAAATAAATGCATCTCATGTATATAATCAGCCACAAGAAATCGGGTATTGTGTGTCACCACAAAACAATAAGGAGCGGCTTGCGGCCGTCTTGTTTACTCCATTAAACTAAGCTTTGCACTCGGTACATCACTTTCAATTTTGACCTCGAATCTACCAGTCCTCGTTTAAATTTCACATTATTAATGTATGTACAAATAGAAGAGGTAACGGGAGGTAAATGCGACGACGTTGCTAACGCAGATGTTGCCTCCTGGTTAAATTACACCCAAAGCGAGACGAGTAATGCAGATTGCACGAATTAAATATCCTACAACTTAATGAAAACTCCACTGTCCTCAAAAAATATATTCTTAATAAGTCTACACAAACAAACTAACAAGAGAGTTATAATATATGCTCTTTTAAAAACAAGAATTAAAAAAATTTTTTTAATAATAATGAAGAAAAAATTGCCTACTTCTAGCAAAGTCTGAAGATTTAGTAAATGGCTTTATTGTTTTTCATATATAATTACACAAGTGGCTTTGAAACAATGAAAAAATTTCTATATGCTTAAACGTGCTTAATGTGGCTTGAAAATTTAGCGAGCGCTTGCACGACCTTAAATTTTCTAGCCTCTTATCAAGCACGAATAAACATAGCCATTAATTTTTTAAGTAAATCAACTACGCCACGAATGTGATTTATTATAAAATTTCTTGAAAAGAAAAAATATCTCAAGTCAAATTTAAAACGCGCGCGTATAATTTATGGTACATAACGACGTGGTATTATCGTAATAATTTTTTATTGCTAGTTTTGCGCGTAATTAGTCATTCATTAGCAGGCTTCAGCGGAAGCGAGCTCTTTGCAGTGGCGTAATTTCGCATTGTTATTTACACCTTATTTCGCGTTATTTAAACGCGGTACAACTAATAGACACATAGACAGTCACTCACTGAATTAGTATTTGCTTATTTTTGACTATAATATTTTTTTTTGTTTAAGCAATAAATATATTTTGGGTATATTTGAAGCATCGGCGTCACTGAATTTCGACCGCTTGACGTATGACCGTGTAGACCAATTAATTAGCTGAGCGTTTGTCCCAGCAAGTTGGTCCTAGGGTCATTAGTATAAAATTTGAATTTTGACACGTCTTATTAGTTAAAAAGTTGTGAATTTTTAAAATTATTGTCTAACAATTTTTTTTAAAGCAATTATTAGTTTTATTATATTTAATGTGACGCTCTCAAATTATAATTTGATAATGTAGTCACGGGAATGTAGAACGAATATTTAAATTACGATTTAATTTAGCCAACGTTGCGGATTTAGCCAACGTTGATCCTTCATCAGACCTCATTTACAAACGTATCACAAATAAAACAAATAGAAGTAAAAGTTAAAAGCTGTATATTGATCTGGCATGGACGCATTGTTAAGTAATGATAGTCTTGTTTCTTTGCCGAATTAATCTACTTTTAGAAATTGTAAAAGAGTATACATACATATTATCTTTGGAGATGGTTTTAAACACAGTTTTACAATATAGAAGACAGATAGTATTCTATCATTAATATTGTAATCGTAATACTGCATTACTGTGTTTTTTTAGCCGTCTATTTTTAGGATTATCAAGAACCAAACGATTCTAAGAATTATTGCTAAAATAATAGTTTTCTGCTTAAATGGCTACTTTGACTAAAGTAATAAATCCTAGACTATGAGGTCAATTACCATCATCGTGTTTATCTTTTAGGCTAGAAGATTTAAAAGCGCCATTAAAAATTAAATGTTTTTGCTTAGATAAATAGGTAGAAAATTAGTTTATAGTCTTAAGAAATAAAAAATAGTTATTTACATTCGCGGGCGGTAACTTCAATTTTACAACGCGAAATTAATTTGAAACACGACGCACCAGCGTCAAACACATATAGTGTTTATATATGATTGTAGGGTCGTAGGAGACTGTACAAATTTTTGATATCACAAATATTCATTGTAATGTTCTATTTCTGCAACGGAATATTAGAAAATGGTTTTTGGAATTACTCAATTGTCTAATAATAATAGTTAAAATTATTATCTTTAAAAGGCAGAACATGTTTTATTGTTCCTACAGCTATCTACGACTCTACAATAATTTATAAACACTTTGTATATAAGCACTGTAAGCCTTGTAGGCTTATGACTTGGTGAGCGATTTTTCTCTTATTTTTTTCTTATTTAGAGCTTTCTTTTTCCACTGATTTATTTGCAATTTTTGGGGGTCAACCTCTACTTTTTTTTTCAATCTGTCTGTAGTTTGCCTTTTTTCCGTTGGGTTTTATCCTATTTCTAATATTTTATTGGTATTATTTGGTAAGCTGTTTTCTTGTTACGTGGCCTATTCATCTATTTTTTTGTAATTTAACTACTGTTAGTATATCTGTGTCTTTGTATAACGTTTTTAATTTTTCGTCTCTTTTTGTAATCCAAGTATTTTCTACTTTTTTTCCTCCATAATTTTTTCTTAGAAACTTTTTCTCCCATATCTGCAGCATAAACTGTTTTTGTTTTCTTAGTGTGCATTCTTTGCAAACGTATGTCGCCATCTGTCTGTATTATGATTTTGTAGGTATGAAGTTTGGTTGCTCTTACTACGGCTTTTGAACTTAGTATAGCGTGTAATGCATAAACGCTTTTGTTTCCAGATGCTATTCTAGTTTTTGTCCCTTTTGTATTTATTGGTTTTTTTTTCTATTACACTTCCTAGGTAGACAAGCCTTTTAATTTCTTTGAATCTGTATCTTTCTTTTTTGTTTACTTTTACATTCAGATATCTGTCTTCTTTAAATACCTTATCTTTCCATATCATAAATTTAGTTGTTTTTTTCATTTATTTTTAGTTCCACTTTTTCCGCGTTTATAATCAACCTTACTGTTATTTTTGATAACTTTATTTTGGTTCTTCTTATTAGCATTACGTCCTCTGCAAATGCAAGGCATTGATGTTGTTGATGGAAAAGCAGTTCTTGTCTGCATGTATTGCTTTATCCAAATCTTTTTTTTCTAAGATGATTATAAACAATACTTTTTTGACAGTTTTTCCTGTACTCAAATCGTATTTGTGGTTTTCTCCAATGTCACCTCGCTATTTTATCAAGTGTTTCAAGGTTTTTTAATCCTAAGTATAATTGCTTTCTGGTTATACTGTCGTAGGCCGTCTTGAAGTCAATAAAAAACAAATATGTTTTTTATTTTTGTAGGTAACTTCTTTCTTGTATCTGTTGTATTAAAAATATGTGGTCTATTACAAATCTTCCTTTTCTAAAACCACACTGATAATCTCCTATAACTTTTTCTATGTGCTCTTTTAGTTTATTATTCAGTAATGTTGTCATTATCTTATTTACGGTGTTCAGTAACGCTATTCTATAGTTTTCACATTTCGTCTTGTCTTCATTTTTATGTGTTAGACATAATACCTATTGCTGTTCTCCATCCATGCCGCATTTATTCTTTTATCCATACATTTTTAAATCATATATCATCTTCGTCATCGTTTCTTTTCCGTACTTTATCATTTCTTTTTGTATGTTGTCTTTTATGAGCTCTTGTAGTTTTTTGTTTTTTTTATAATATTTTTAACTTAATCATATGTGGAAAGCTTTTCTTCTCTTTTTTCTTGTCCGTTTCTGTTGTTTTCCGTCTTTTCAACTGTTCTTTTTTTGATCGACAATTTGTTTAAAAATTTTTCAAAATATTCAATAATGATATTTTTCACTAATAGTATCCATTTACATCAGAATTTGGGTTCTACAGTTCGTTTTCAAACAGAGATTTATAAATTCTCCGACCGCCACTAACTCTAACCAACAAACCCGTGTGGCGTTCTTTTTATTATTTAGTAAATTGAAACATTAAAATTGCAGTTTTGTACGAAAAAGTTAATTTAATAAAAATTATTTACAGTTTCAATAATCTAACAATTTTTGACGCAACCGCACTTTTTCTGAGAGACCAATATTTTCTTAACTGTTATTAAATTATGCACTTACAATAGAGAGTATTTTCAAGCAATTTCAAATATTGAAATTGTAAGAAAAAGCGATTATTTTATTTTTATATCATTGCGCCAAATGGATTAAATTGCTAGCTTTAAAGTGCCTATAACTGAAATACTTATAGTGCCGTTAGAAATACTTTGCACAGAACCCTGAGATAAGCAGGTACCGAGACAGATACGTTTTACGATTTCCGCTCGAATCCTGTTTTTGTGAACTCTTGGCGAAAGCGCCGAGCCCGGATGCGTTGCGCCCGCTGCACCCCCTAGAAAGCCGGTCTTGATTATTATGATTTACATAAATCCTTGCCGAGTTGCTTTTGCAACTATTTGGAAAAACTGTCAGTTCCTCCTATTTTAAAGAAAAATGACTTTAATTGTGAGGTAAGATTGATGGTTATGGTCGTTTCTCTGATTTATCGTATCTATTGTCCAGTGGGTTACAATGTAGAGAATGTAATATCCACGTATGTTATGTATAAAACTAATAATTGATTTTATGCAGTTGTGGAAAAGTTGGTCAAAACTCTGAAATAAATAGAGGTCAGATATAAAATAATGACGGGTCGTGTACTGGGAACGCCTCTTCCAAATCTAATAAGTGCGGAGAGATTCGAACGTGAGGAGGTTTAACATTACCGTTATAAACGAAATTGTTTTCTTTTCAGATGTCTCCCATTTATGTGATTTCATCAAAAGTGTCAAATTCGATATGAAGTTAGAGCACCAGTTCTGAATTTTAAACAAAGAAAGAAAGTTAAAAAATTGCGTTTAAATAATTATAAACAGTCATCTGAATATAATTCCCAACAGTGGTGCAAGAATAAAGTACAGAATTTTATTGTAAAAGGGAGTAGACGTTTTTCTCAGGAATATGACTCCCTGAGGAACAGGTTTGACGCTTCCGAACAACTTATCTTGAGGTTGCTCCGATTACTGAAAAAATTACTCGTAAAATACAAATAAACTTAGACAAAAGAAAATGTCTCTTAAGTATTTTTCGTCATTAGGTAACTTGAAACAAAGAGAAATCGTCATGGAAACTTCAGTCGGATTCTTGGAGATTTCTTAATTTTTTTTTCTTTAACAGATTTTTTCCAATAAGAAATGAAATAGATATAAGGGAGGTGCTGCTTTATTTATGGCATATAATTTATTGTATGGTCTCTTAATCAAACCCCTCGAGAACTGCCGAACAAGACCTTTCCTTATAACACGACTCGAAGGGCTTTCAGAATATTTCGGACCATCCCTACAATAAATCACCAGTTAAAGCTTTTAAATCTCCATGACTTTGTTTCAGGTTGATATGCAAGAAATAACTTATGTACGAATAATGCGCTCATATTAAAAAACAAAATACCAACTGAATTTACACCGTTTTTAAGATTTATTGTGTAAGCGGGAACTGGAAAAATAAAGGCCAATCTAGGTAATGCACAAAGCGGCAAAAGCACCGATCTGGTGTATAAATAGGGAGAGTGTAACACTTGTTACATTCTCACTACTATACGTTTAAACGGACATGCTTTACCCTGAATAATTAACCGACATATCAGCCTTCCATTACCACCGATTTTTAAAGATATAAGCAAAACCTAAACTCTTTTATTTCAATTATCTATTTTAATATTGATAGATTGATCTAAAACTGACCGTAAACTGATAATGGAGATTCCCATTGTAGGCATACTGTAATTAACTAATTAATATCAGCTCTGCTTTGCCTAACTGATAACTGAAATAATTGCTATATTATATATTCAATCACAACGACAATAATTTGGAAACAATCAACATGTTCCTTTATCTGCCGCTTCTCTTCTCTCTCTATACCTCATTAGACTGAACTAACTCCTGTTGAGCACTGCTTCCAACACGTTTCTTTATCTACCATTTTTTTTCTCTCTCTACCTCATTGAACTGACCTAACTCCTGTTGAAAACTACTTTCACTTATACATAAGGCTAGGCAAATGCAAAAATGCTTGTTTCTTATTTGTAGGTATATATTAAACAGAAATAAATATATCAATGTTTCGCTGTTTTGAGGTTAAAAAACAATTTTTTTTATAGCTTGTTTGCATATTTTATGGTTTTAGGACATACAGGGTGTTTCAGAAATACATACAAAAATTTTAATCACTTGTAAGATCTCGTTTAAAGATGAGTTTTTCTAGATAATTTTTTTCCGAATCTCAACCGTTATCAAGATAAAATTAGTTAATATCTTGGCGAAAATTCCATACGCTCCTCTGGTCAAAACAGTAGAATGCACCATTATAATAGTCACCATGGTAACTAGAGAAAATTTATAAATTTACAAAATTTTACGAACGTATCGTACATTTATAGGGAGGATATAGTGGTAAAAAAATTTTATTTTTTGCAAAAATGTTATTTAGAAAAGTTGTTTGTTTTGGTGAGATCTATTATTGATTAAAATTTTTGTATTTATTTCTGAAACACCCTGTATAAGCATTAGGGTGTCCCTTAAATTTTAAGTTCGATATATTTTTACGCATACCTTCTTAAAAGTTTTGTAATAACCCTATATTGTCTAGAAAAAAATATAAGTTCGATTTATAAACGACAACCCGTGCCGACTTGCGATTTAAACTTGTCTATACAAGTCGCTGTGACTTGTAACTACATGCTTTATTTGTCATTTCATACGTGGTTTTTGAGATTATTAGTGCTCCATTATTTAGTGCATCAACATGTCGGTGGAATTACGCAGTGATAAACAAAATATTTTTCTAATTGGATCGCCTAGCTATCAAATAAGTGGTGCAAAATTACCCTCAAATCGACAAGTTCTGTCAGTTTTATTTTATAATATTCGCGAGGTTAAACTGACTGTTAGCGAAAGTGCAAATCTTGTGATTAGGGAGTGCATCATATATTGGGAAAAATCAAGAATTCCAACAAGGGCATTTCCTAACTGCGTGAAGAAACTTGTTGATTTATATAATATTTGGAGAGAGTTGCAAAAAAATTGTAAGAAAACTCAGGTTACGTTCAGGAGCCGTGAGAACAATTTCAAAATTGATCTTGATAATTTGATATTGCACATGCTGATGCTTTGGAAAAAATAAAAATAGAAGAAGATAAAATATTTTTAATAAAACAGAGAGAGCCAGGTCGACCGGGATGCTTAGGTGGTGTAGATAAAAAATTGGCGAAAAAAGAAGAAAAATCTAGACAACGACGATTGGAAGAAGAGGAAAGGATTGTAAAACAAAAAGAATCACTAGCGGTTGCATCTACTTCCTCTACAAATAACTTAGAAAATCTAGAAGATTCAGACGAAGAACAGATTTTCAGTTTGCCGGACGTTCCCTGCCATAAACTAAATTCAAAAAGAGGTAGAAAGAATCTCATTACACCTAAACTAGTTGCAGCTTTAGATCGATGCCAGTTAAGCATTAGAGATTCTGTTTACATTCTTAATGCGGTGGTAGAAGCGCTTGGTCTGAACAGCGATGATTTCCCTATAAACAAATCATCGATTCAGCGAATTCGTACTGAAACTAGAAAATTAAGGGCAGAAGCAATCAAATCTGACTTCCAAAACAATGTACCCGACGTAGTTACAGTCTATTGAGATGGAAAACTATTACCCGGGTTGGATGTACGAAGTTCAAAAGAAGAACGCTTGCCAGTTATTGCTTCGTTTGACGATAGAGAACAGCTTCTTGCAGTGCCGAAACTAGAACGTTCTTCTGGAAAACATCAAGCTAAGGCTGTCTCAACAGCTCTGTTTGACTGGAATCTTCTTGATAAAGTACAAATAATGTGCTGCGACACAACAGCTTCCAATACTGGTCGTTTTAATGGAGCTTGTGCTATTTTGGAGCAAACACTAGGAAGAGAATTGCTGCTTTTCGCTTGTCGTCATCATGTTTATGAATTGGTCCTAAAAGCTGTTTTTGAAACCAAAATTAAGCAAATTACTAGTAGCCCAGATATTCCGCTGTTCAAAAAGTTCAGAGAAAATTGAAAAAACATCGATTCTAGTAAGATTGAACCATGTCTTAATTTTGTAAAAGAACGTGTTGCCGAGACAGGCATTCAAACTTTGTTAATGATTTATAAGGCAGAATTAGACAAAGGTTTTGTAAGAGATGACTATCGCGAATTGGTCGAACTGTGCGTAATATTTTTGGGAAGAGACACAAAAAAAAAACTAAAACTAAGGCCTCCCGGAGCAATGCATCAAGCACGCTGGATGGCGAGAGCAATCTATTCTTTAAAAATTTGTTTACTTCAGTCACAATTCAGAATAAATGCGAAGGACATAAAGGCTCTACAAGATGTTTGCTTATTTATCGTGATGTTGTATGTTAAACCGTGGCTCGAATGCACAGTGGTGACTAAAGCACCTAACCAAGATTTGTGCTTCTTGAAGATGTTAAAAGAGTACGAAAAAATTGATGCAACAATTTCTAAAGCCTCTATAAGCAAGTTTAGCCATCATTTGTGGTATTTATGTGAAGAGACAGTCATTCTATCACTGTTTGATGATGAAGTTGATAACCAAACTAAGAGAAAAATGATAGCCAACTTCAACAGGGACAGAATCTCAGATTTTAGCAAACGCTATGACCCGTCGGAAGAAGAATTGTCTCAAAAGTTGTTTGGTAAGTTAAATTGACTTTCTGTGATATTTTTAAATTGTTATTGATTTTTTTGTTATTTAACTTATTTTTCTTTTTTTCTCAGATAAAACACTTGATGATTTTGTATCGGAAAAGAGCAAACAATTTCTATCACGACTGCAGATCGATGACAGTTTTTTAAAGGAAATGCTGCTTTTCTGGAAGGTAAAAAAAGAATAAGTTGTTTTGATACTGCTGAAAGGGCTGTTAAATTGATGCAAGATTTTAACGGACTTATCACGGCTGAAGAAGAACAAAAGCAGTTCTTGATGCGCTGTGTGCAGGAACATAGAAAATTGTATCCGGACTGTAAAAAAACTACTCTAAAAAGAAGTTACCCGGACTGATTGTTATAAATGTATGTTTTTAATTAAAGATTAGTGTTCATCTAATTTAATTGTTTTTTTTTTTGTTCGCTTATTTTGTTGCACTTCTAGTGGTTTTATAGCAGACCGACATATCAGGACAAAATTACGTTTTTTACTAAACTTTGAGGTTCGGTCGGCACTGGTTGCAATTGTGTTAGGAAGACGAAATTTTATATTTAAGTATCTTAAAGCATTAGTAAAAAATATAGAGGGTATGCATTTTGAAATTCGAAAAAAAAATTTTTTTGTCATATAAGGGACACCTTAATAAGCATACATTCACCATATGTATATTTACTTGTTAATACTAGCAAATTATTCTCGTTTTTGAAAAATTTAAAAAAAAAATGTGTTTGGTTTATTTTAAAGGTAACAAAAGACAAAGGCTAGAATAGGATTAGCTGGCACAACTAAACAAATTTGGCCTTCCGGTTTAAGTTAATATTTTAATCTAACTCTTTGTCTTCCATTCTTAGAAATTTGGCCTATATCTCAGTTTATGCCTACCTACATTTTTTTAATCTCTAGGTAACAAGTGTTTAGTCTAAATTCTTGTTTGTTGACAAATTTGTGTATTTTTTCAGATGCAGTTTTTTCATAAATTTATTTTTGCTTACAATAAAACAAAATCAAATTTGTTTGTTTTAATAAAAAAAATTGAATTACCTACCTTGAAGACAATTTTGAAAAAAATCCTATAATTTTACAGAAATAGGAGACAAAATCTTCTATTAACAAAATCTAATTTTTTTTAATTTCAATACTTTTAAAGTTATTTCAAAAAATGTAATAAAAACAATGTAAATAGAGGCTTGGCAATAATGCAATGTATTGTAAAAGCTTTCTAAACTCGGGTATTTCGATTTAAAAAGTTGGATTAATAACGAATAATTTAATTATTTTCTGTATACTTATCTAAATTCAACGTAGTTTTTATGACACTGCAATTGTCACTAAAACTATAATGATGCTATTAAAAAAGTTGTCGAAATCTGTTGTAAATCAAATTCGTTTACCTGAGTCGAGGTTCGGCTAATACTAGTAAAAAGATTTATGTTTTGAGTTTTATTGCTTAGCGGCACCTTTCCTTTGTTATTACCATTACCTTTAATACAATAGGACTCTGCCATAAAAACCACTTTGAATTTGAATAAGTATACGCGTATACACCAACAATAAATAAATAAATAACCCGATCGCCGTCGCGCCTACTTTACTCGCTTGTGTGGCTCTCACTAACTGACTTCCGGTTAATGTCTCTGTTCTTAAAACGTCTTTCTACAATATATCCCGATGTTTTGTTACTTTTCTTCATTCTATTGGAAGCGATGACTAGTCCTTCTCGATCCGTCTATGAACGAATCTAATTTAATTTAGAGGAATTTTTCGCTACAGTGTGCTTCCGGCAAGATATCATTCTAGTCTTTTCTCAAATAATTTTTCCAAACTTCTTCTTATTGTTATTTTAAATTGTATATAACAGAGTGCTAGAGATACTAAGAATACTCAAATGGGTATTGTATCAAGTAGTAGTTCTTGTTGAAAGGATGTTAAATACTCAAACTTGCTCAACAAACTTAAATCTCTATTGTTTTTGAGGTGAGCTTATTGTATTTCTTTGTTTTACTTAATGCTTCAAAGTGTTGACATTATCTTATTTTCCACTGAATAATTTGCCACATTTGGTTATTATTTTATTGGTAATGGTGCTAATTGTAGTAAACTATCCAAGCCCTACGTTTTGTCAGTAACTCGATGACGAGACTGACGAAATATTTAGGCTACTCTATGGAATTCTTGGTGACTTTTTAATTATAAAAATAATGCTAAATTTAGCGCTACAAAACAGTTCAAACTTAGGTAAAAATTTGTGACTTTTTTATTACGTGTGCGATTGAATAGTTCTAGTATACAGGGTGTAACATTGAAAACTTCTACCTCTAATAACTTTTAAACAGGTAAAGATAAAAAAATAAGGAAAAAACCGTTTTGACAGTATTAAACCGAGGAAGTTTACCTTTCATTTAATGTATCACAAATAGTATAGTCCTATTTAAGTTTTTAGGGATTGGGATTGGGGTGCTAATACTTTAACACTTACAGACCAAGTAACATACCCATCCTACTTCCCTCTTGATATTGTCGAAACGGTTTTTCTCTTATTTTTTTTATCTTCACTTATTTAAAAGTTATTAGAGCTAGAAGTTTTTAATGTTACACCCTGTATAATACATAAAAAAGTCAGTTGAATCATAACACAATTTTCGATTTATTGTTTTTATCCGTAAATTATCAAATTATTTTCAAAATATAATTTACCAAAAAATCTAAGGCGATATGAAGAATCTGCCCTATAGTAGAATTTACTGACCCTAAGGTCCCAACCAAAAACATTATAATATTCACCAAATGCAGAGAGCGGTATTGTGTAGTTGCATTTCTCTAAATGTTAAGCTTAAATCTCAATTTACTAAGAATCCTACTTGGAAATAAGAGACTAAATATTTGTTCAGGGTTTCTACCTGCCGAAGCCGCAGATTTAGCAAGAATAGCGAATCAGAAAAAAATGATCTCCATGTTAAGATGTTTTTAAGGTAAATTAAGAATTAAACGGTCGGCATCTTTATCTACATTTGCGGTGCCTTCGGTGAACAACTTAATATAAACGGTTTATTGCTGGACACCTCAGAGTCATTGAAAAGAACTATAAGGCAGAGTTAACGTGTTTGAGATAATTTAACTAAAGGATAATTTATGCATGCTTGCGGCTAATGGGCTGGCATCGACAGCAAGGGTTTGTTTATGGACGCGACTTTTTTATTTTGACCGAGTATACAAAACGATTGTTTACTGCTAGGAAAAGTTATGTTACGATGATATCAAATGTTAATGAAATACAACGAAATCGAATTTATAAGCCAAATATTGTTTTAATTTATTAAAATTAAGTCAATAATGACTTTGTCTTTAGTAAAAGCAAAATATTGTAAACATTCTAAGAATTTAAAAAAAGCGCACATCTAAATTTAGTTTCTCGCGAGACATCTAACGGAATTACGTGTAACTTCTAATTAGCTCCTAGCTATCGGACTCCGTCGCGGAACCCTGTAACTTCCTTAGTAGAGTCTTCCATAGTCACATTTCAACAAATTTCACTGACATTTTCTCGAACACAAGTTAGAGCTCCTAAATGACAATCACGCATTACACCTACTTTGTAGGAATTTGAATTTAAAGTAATTGCAGTATTAATTTTATTGAATCTATAAAAAGACATTTACAGGAAAAATAATGATGTACGACCGAAAATTTTTGTAAAAATTAACATTATAGTTATTGTTTGGATAATAATAGATCTAGATAAATTTCAAATTAGAGCTTGGTTCGAATGAGATGTATATTTTGTCAAAGATCATTATTGCGTATATGTGACTAATGTTTACCTTTTTGGTGCGCATCAAAGTGTGTCTTCTGTCAAAGCTTTTGGGTGCTCCCTTTCAGGATTAAGGGAGAGTGAATGGTGCGGTTCTCGAGCAAACAATGGTAGTTATTTCACATACGACAGAAGTATATTTAAATTAGAATTGGTGGCATTGTTGACTTTAAGCAGCCGCGAACGTTCTCTCTGATGGTTCGGTGAAATTTGCTATCCTGAAATTACACAGCTGGGGAAAGTCTATTGTTTTCATATAATTGAGTTTTGCAACTCAAAGTTACATCCGAAAGGATCCTATCTGTGATTGTCGAAATGGGTTTTATAATCAGAGTAATTGTTTCCACCCATTTTATCACCTCTTCAAGTGAAAAATAAATATTTTGCCACAAAACAAACACCACGAAAAATATTTTTCTTGCTTACTTAATATCGTCGATATTATGGAGAAATATTTGAATATTTACATCCAATGTTCGAGATTTGTTGTTCGCTCATGTTTATCTCTTTAATAAAATTCAAATTAGGAGATTCTCAAATGTTAGATGCAACAGATTTGCTATAAATTGTAATTCCTGGCATTGTACGACTCTAAAAGTGATAAAATCAATTCGAATCCGTTAAATAATTCCATTAGAGGTGTCGACTTGGACTTGCCAGTTTCAGATAACTTGCCAACTCCGAAACTGCTATATAATACAAACCATGCACGAATCTAGCGGAATAAAATCTGCTCAATATTAGCACAGACTTGAATACTTGATTACAAATTCCAAGCTATCTTACTTTTAGCACAAGAGATTGGTTTTCTTACTAAACACTCAATAGAGCGTACAGACTAATTTAAAATCGAACAAACATGTTTCGAAAAATAATTCACATCTTCTAGCCAACCGCAAAAACTTTTTTTTTAATTTTTGTTAAATTCGGAACACATAGTTTTGACATAAAATAGTCCAGAATTAAAATGGCCCACCACGAAAACTTTGTCAAACTTCAAAAACTTTTAACTTTGCGAAACATAAAAGTAATTTGAATGATTTTTATTTGGGGTAACTGGTTTTGAATACATTTAGGTATATGCTTGAATTCTTTTAGTGGATTTGTTGTACAAATTATAGAGGGCGTTACAAGCAAATAGTGAAAAAAACAGAAAATTTATTATCCAATAAGTTTAAAGCTAAAAGGTTAGGCTTTTGTAGTAGATGATAATGATAAATACACTAGTAATATCTCCTGTTACAAAAGGCTTCTAAAAATTGCTAAATTTTAGAAAAATTTTAAATTTCTCTTTTGTTAAAGAAGTCCGCTATTTAAATGTTTGTTTAGAAGTATAAGTTATTTTTAACAATTTAAGACGCTCAACTCTTTGAATTAACAGTCAAACACATCAGTCATTATAAAATAATCATTATATGCAATTCTTGGCTGTTCAGACGTCTACAAGATACGATGATAAAAAATTCCAAATTATTTGATGTATAGCAAACTCTATTTATAATCGAATAGGAAACGAGGGGTAAGACAAGAGCGGCTCGAACAAAAAATTAGTTGTAAATCTTTGGCGGCGCGCGTGCTATACTTAAAATCCAGATCTGTATTCTTATTAGTTTTTAGTGTATCTTGTGTTTTACTAGGTGAAATGCTAAATTACGGTGCTGTGTAAATTAAACAGGTAAGTATATATATATATATATACATTAAAATATGTTTCGCTTTTGGAAATGGCCGCCAGTACTAATCACACCTGTAAAAGAGAACAAATTTATCTCGATGAACAGAGCAAACAAATTTATTTAAATGTAAACAAAAAAAAATTTAAGAGGCAAATAAACTGGAATATTAAAAGCGTCATTAAAAAATCTTAAAATGCACAAACATTCCTTATTCAATAGTTAGCAGGTTAATACGAGACAAAAAATAACTAAACATTTTAGTACGGTCTTGCGGACTGCAGCGCATGCTAGGGCCAGAAGCACTTAAACCACTTTCTTTCATAACTAGTTTTTTCTCGAGCCGCTTCCATCTCACTGCTGGCTTCCTGCTCTCTTATCGGTGGGAGCTACTATAAAACAATGGCTTTCGTAATCTTAGTAATAAGCAATCAAATTAATAAAAATCGGTAATTTTTCTCCAAAACTATACCTCCAAAAATTTGTATACAAGGTGAGTCATGAAGTTTGGCGGATATTTAAACTGCGAATTATGCTATCTCTAAATGTAACTTTTCCGTGATCAAATAAAATCTAACAACAATTCGAAAAACACGTGGTCACGAACGTACGCGTAATGATTGTTTGATTGTCACTTGAAAAAAATTCACTTTGATTTTCTTCGAAACATAAACACCTTTACTTTCGGTTATAATAAAAAGCAGTGTTTACCTGGGACAAGGATGAATCGCATTTATATGAAATGTTGAAAATGTTGCCCTCCAAAATCCAAACATGCCCGATGCCCGAATTTCGAATAAAAACATCGACGAATCCAAGATTCACAAATTTCCGTAGCATCCGCTCGAGCTTCCCGGTAAAGAAACACCGTATCAATTTGTTCAATAAACGAATATGCTGCTAATTTTTAATTTATCGCCCCTACAACACTGCCACTAGCAAAATTTTACCGAAAAGCAAAAAACGACGAACTTTGACTGGCTTTTGACAGTCTTGACCTTCGTTTTTCAGGTAAGCAGCGGTGACTTTTTTGGTGTTTGGTTTATCTGTAAGTTTTTTTCATTGACTTGAGTTCATCGTACCCGCGCGCCAGTGGTTCTCAATAAAATTTGCAAATTTTTTTTTTTTCGAAATCTATACATTTTCGACCTAGTGGTATTTTGCATTTGTGATTGATATTTGCGGAACTATTACCAGTTTTAATTTTTACCATACTTCGTGACTCATCCTGTATAGTCACCCTGTAAGAATAGTCGTTCTTTGGTATGGGATGTCAGATGTCAACGCAACGCTTCTTTAAAAGAGCTGTTCTAATGGTGGTTCAGCTGCTGCTTCTGCGGAGTTCTACAAACACACGAAATACGTGGTAATTAAAGAGTGTTATAAATTCGTCGTTTTTGCTGTATAAACCTTAGGTACATGGAGAATTAAAACCAAAGCACTTGTAAATATCTTACGAAATCTCCTACCACAAAGAACAAATGCAAAAGATGCTCAGAAATTTTTAACACAAGACATTAGTTTGCCAATTCAACGGGTAAATGCTTCCAGTGTGCTTGAGACGGCTAATAAAGAAACTGCGCTTGAAGGATTATATTATATTTCAGGATAAAATTTATTATGTTAAAGTTAGATATAAGTATACTAGATGAATAAATCAACATTTCCAATTACTTATAAAGAAAAACCTACCACAATGTTTTATGACTCAACAGTATACTTGATTAGTTTTTATGCTCTTGTGATGTTACAACTGTAAAATCGTAAAATAGCATGACATGCGAAACGACGCGTTAGGGTATTGCTTATAGTTTATCCATCAATAGATTAAACTTTTTTAGATATCCTAGAAACGTTAAAATTACTAGAAAACGTAAAAATTTGTTGAAAAAACGAATCTAGATTGGTGCAATTATTTTTTCGCCAAGGCTTGCTATTGGTACAATGTGATTGGCAATCATTGACAGCATTGACAGATAAGTTTTAGTAAATAACTTGATCTACTTGACCAGACTTAAACCGACTATAGTAATACTATTATTACATCACTGTGAATACAAATCTAAGACGAAGAGTAATTCTGTCAATACATTCTGTCAAAGCACACAGCGCCAGAAAATGTGTTAAAATATGAATGTAACGCATGCAATTATAATAATATACAAATGTATTGTTAAAACTACACATTATTCGACACCACACAGCTTTAGAAAGGATACAATAGTACTATTGTAAAGACTGCTGTATCTATAGAAGCATAACAAAATTAGGCTTAACAACACATGTGAAAGTGTAACACAAAATTAAAAGTTACTTTACTCCTATTGTTGTGAATACAAATCTAATTGGGACGCCGATGTTAAAAATCACATTCCAAAATTGCACACACTACAAAAAATGTGTTAAATTATGAATGAGAGCGTTACTGTACCCACAGAAAATAAGATCAGCCTTAGCACACCACTTAAAACAGCACGCGTTAAAAAAAGAAATAAAAAGTTATTATTTAGTACGACACTAGAAAACAGAGTTGACGAACAGCGTTCGACAGCTCCCATTTTATCAATATATTTTTTTTTTTAATGGGTTTGGGAAAGACATTGGCTTAAGCTCTCAAAAAGGTTTAGCAAATTTTAATCTACAGCCCAACAAATCTAGCTTGAGCTCTGAGATCTCGATGCGCAGTGGACAAATTCTTCTACTACCGATTTAACTCATTTCTCGACTTGGTCTCGCGGTGCTAACGTTTGTACAGTCCGAAGAAAAGTTGTAGTTTGTTGTACTATTATTAATAGTTTTCAGGTTCACAAACATATTTTAGTTTATAAATTGTTTAAATTTTTGAGGTTGATAAATAAATAAAGTAAAACTTTAACTACAAATTCATTTTTTTATTACAAATACAAAAATTTGTGCCACTGAGTGTACTCTCGCTCATCTCTCCTTGTCCCACATAGTTCTGTGTCGCTTCCTCGTCGGCGCATCTCGCGGCTCAAGCTAGATTTGTTTAGCTGTAAGTTTATGGTTTTTTTGGTTTATTTTAAAGATAAAAGTTTTAACTTAAATTCTAGAAGGTAGAGGCAGATATACAAACTGGTTCAATGAAAAGTTTGCACCTATCGTTACTTTTATATGTGAAATTTAATGCAGATATGCTCGAACAGGTCAATTTTCTTTTGAAAAGGAACACATTTTAAGAATATTTTGTTCAAGTAAAACACAACAAATAGGGTATTATTATAAAGATAATTTTGTGCCCTTTAAAACGATGTGTCACTCGACCCCACTTCCTATTTAAAATTTTAAGGTTGTGGTTCACTTCCGTCAGGGGGTTAAAAATATGCGTTGCAAAATATTCTTAAAATGTGTCTCTCTTCAAAAGAAAATTGACCTGTTCGAGCATTTCTGCCTTAAATTTCACAAACAATGGTAACGATAGGTGCAAACTTTTCATTGGACCAGTCTGTATGTTAACACTTTGTGTAACAAGAAGCTTCTAAAAAATGACCAAATTTTCAAATGATTCCGATGATAATATCATGTAACCAATTCCAACATGAAGTACATACATCATAGTAGCCATTGACTATTTTACCAAGTGGCTTAAAGCTTATACGTTTCCAAACCAAGAAGCCGTTACGAGAGCTTCACTTGGCCTATGACTTGGTGTTTGAGACACCTCGAAAAGATCTGAAAGAGATTAGAAGCTAGGTGGAGAAGTTTCGTGAAGGAATAGCCAACATTTATAAAATTATGACTTAACACTTAACACTTGATTTAAAGACAAATTCAGCAGATTTCAACGAAAAGGACTTGATATGGTTGTACAACTCCCAGCAGAAGAAAGGTCGCTGTCTGAAACTATCATTATAAAAGCGGACAAACACATTGACCGAGAGTTAGTAAAAGCCCGACAAACCATTAAAGAATGAGCGGTTCATCGGTAGCGACGTTATATAATCGGCAATCGTAGTTATTAATGTGTAAATGTCGAATTATTTATTTATCAAATTATTATTGTGTGCATTTTTGTATATAGTAGAAATAAATAACTTATTATTCGTTACAATATTAATAGAAAATGCAATAATCAACTCTCTATCATAATAAATAAAACTCCCAACATTTGGCAGTCAAACTTTTAATTATTTTTATTATTTTTCAACATTCTTAATTTTATTTTTTTATTACTCTGGTTGAGAAAAAAGTCTTTTGATTCGCGAGATCATGCGCTACAGCCTCGAAAAACCATGTCTAAATCTGTCTCTATTTGTTGTTAAATAAATTATTCGTTAAAAATATCTAGGTAACCTTTTAAATTGCACAAACCTAAATTTGTAAATCAAAAATATTTAACTGTAAGATCCAAAGTAGATAATTTAGGTCCTGAATTAAAAGAACAAATTTAAATTTAGATTTAAAAAAACATATCCGGATTTATATCTAAATAAAATAAAAAATACGAATTAATCCGTGGATCTGGATTTTAAAACGCTGGAACCACATCAGCTAAAATATTGGATTTGTATATACATCTGCTATAGTTTTCTATTCTAGAATTTTTGCTTTTCTTTAAGAGGAGAATATATCAAAACTTATAACCACTAGAACACAATAAATAAATCAAAAATTTTATATGTATTGTATAATTTTTGCTACAACGTCAGAACTACTGGCAGTACCACCTACATCCGGTGTTAAAATTTTGTCCACAGTAATAGTTTTAGAAATAGCATCTTCGATTACTTTCGCTTGTTTCACGTGTCCTAAATGGTACAGCATATCAACAGAAGCATTTAGCATAGCAATCGGATTAGCAATATTTTTCTTAGCAATAGCAGTTCCACTATTTCTTGTTCCAGGTTCAAAAACAGTAAAATGATCTCCATAATTTCGTCCAGATACTAATCCAGGACCTCCGCTTAATCCACAAATAACATTCGCAACAATGTTACCATACAAATTAGGTGTTAGCATGACATCAAACTGTTGAGGGTTCGACACAAGTTGCATGCAACAATTATCAATAATCATGTCATCATGTTTAATATCCGCATATTCTGTTGCTACTTTTCTTGCCACTTTAAGAAACAATCCATCAGAGAATTTCATAATGTTGGCTTTATGTATTGTCGTCACCTTTTTACGGTTATTTTTACGTGCAAAATCAAATGCAAATTTTGCAACTCGCATTGAATTTTCTTCAGTTATGATTTTTAAATTTTCAACAACTCTTCCTCCTTTTATGCTATGCTCTAACATGCTGTACTCTCCTTCAGTGTTTTGTCGAATGACCACAATGTTTATATTTGGGTATCTTGCTTTGACTGAAGGATATGACTTACAACACATGACATAAGCGTACAAATCTAACTCGTTCCGAATACCCACATTTGCCAATCGGACATTTGTATCGTCACTTAATGTATCTATGTTTCCTTTAATAGCTATACCATTTCGTTTAATTGAAGTAAGAGCATATGCTAGTTCTTTATTGTCTTTGCGGTTTGGGTCTATTTGAACAGTCTCAAAGTGAACAGGAGCTTTAGCAACCTTAAAGATGTGCTTGACATACTCCATTAATTCAGGTCCTATACCATTACCAGGAATCATAGTCACGGTATGAATGCCCCCATAGAGAGCTAGAGGTACTGGCGTTGTTTTGACACATTTTGGAGTCTTGTGCTGGTTCTCGAAATCCGCAATTGGTATACAAGTTGAATGAAAACGTAAAAATGGCAGGCGTTTAAACATTAACAATTTTAAGCAGATTTCGTTTACAAACATTGTCATTGTCTACGATTGTCTAATTTTGACACTATAAGTTACCTACTGTCATAAATAGTTATTTGTGTGCCAAGACAAAAATAATATTTTTTATATTAAGGGTGTGAAGTGATTGCTTTTTAGCAGTGAGAATTTAAATTTTTAGTCGAGACAAAAACAGCTTCACATCCGTAATGTAAACATCGTTTTTTATTTATTTTTAATTTCTTTTTAAAAGAAATAACAAACTTCATACATTTAAAGCAGTAAAAGAAAGTCTTTCTTAACAATTAAAAAAAAAGTTTCTCAAATAAGTCTGTTTTTAATGGCTGAGACGAAGCCGTAGGAAAAACACAAGCAAGGTCGAAGAAAAAAAACAGTTTTTGCAGAAGGCGCACACAAGATTTTTTAGTTGACTTTAACAAAAACGTAAATTTTTACTAGTAATAGCAGATTAACATTTGAGTAACTGCCGAACAATTTAATTTTTTTTGTTACCATTTCTATTTTAAACTCTACGGCAATTAACAAAACGCAATACACGCTTCAGTGGTAAAATCTAAAACCGGTAAACACGTGTATTATTGAAAGATAAAACTCAAATTGTTATCACATTTAGAAAAACTGCTAGTTGTGAATATGACTTTTATTTTCGCAAGTGAGACAAAACCATAGTGACATCTTAAAGCAGCGCTGACAAGTATACACGTTTATTCACAAACGTAACGAAAGATTTATACAACCAATCTTACATTTTCGCATATGCCTCTGATAAAATTTAATTTAAAAAATGTTTTTGCGATCATAGTTACTACACAGCCTGATTCAGATAAAATAATGAGCTCGATATTTTGGCGATGCAAATAAATAAACGAATTTCATTTACGTCTTGATCTAAGTGAAATTAAAGTTTTCAAATTGAATTCAAGTTATTATCTGCTTAACCCTGATATTAGCGCAGAAAACAATCATTTGTGCAAGAGAGAAAAAATAAAAAACTCATTTTGATGTACCTAAACACCAATACACAATGTATAACAGAATGAAGCATTAAAGGTAGAGAAACAGATCTATTATAAATCATAATTTGCAAAAATAAACAGGTATACGACACCATTTTAACTAATGTAGCACTAACCACTGTCAAAGTAACATAAGATAACTTAATTGCAAATGCAAATCATAATTAAAAGTAGATCAAGTCGTGAATGAAATTTGTATTTTTGGTTGCATCGCCACATCATCAGGCTCATTATTTTATCTGAATCAGGTTGTATATCATTTTATGTTAATTTGACTATCTTTAAACAAATTTAGTCAAAATGTGCACTGATGACGAGAAGACTGATCCTGATAAATAGGAAATGTAGAATAACCGCTTTACCTGCAGTAAGACTTTATGCAGAAAGATATCCCCATCGAGTGATTTAACCGATAAAATTTTGAAAGACTTGAAGCAAAATTGTGTCAAAACTGGCCTCCGTTAAAAAAGCCACGAAAGAAAACTGCGACAAAAGAAAATAATGAGATTGTTCTAATTCAGGCTATTACAGAAAATCCACATATTGGGCCAAATGCTAGGTTACAAAATTTAGGAATTAGCTAAGGTTCTGTTGCTAGAATATTACGCACTAATAAATTCTATCCCTATCATGATACACTGGTACAGGAACTAAAAATAACAGATTATTAATTCATTCAATTACTATTAGTCATTCAGTTTGACAAGTTATAGAAAAACTGACAAAAACTGATAATTTTTGGGTAACTTTGACTCAATATTTTTACTAAAATAAAAATGTTATCTAAAAAGTTGCCTAATATGTAAAATTGTTTGCATATGGATTAGTTATTATTTGTGAATAATCTTGTGTAAATATAAAATTTTGGTAAAACGTGTTGAAAGACAAATTGTCGGACAAATTTAAGACACAAAGATTAGTAGAAAAAGAAGAGTAAAACAAAGTTCCAGAAAAAAGAAAAAACTGAAACAAAAATAAAAACAAAAAAGGGTTTTGGCAAAACACAAAAGTGTTTTAGAAAACAGCAAATTTAGAAAAAAATTTAATAATGGTGTTTAGAAAAAAATGTTAGTAATAAATGAAAATTTTTGAAAAAGTTGAAAGAAGAAAAAAATTTATAAAAAAACTTTTAAGAAAGGAGATTCTTTGATTCTAAAGAAACAAAGAAAGAATTTAAAAAAACAAAAAAGCTTTCATAAAAATATGAGAATTGACAATTAGTGAAAAAAGACGGACAACATCGGCTGAAAACAGAAAACATAATGTTTTGTCAAAGCAAAAAAGGATTTTATAAATATAAAGATTTTCCTAGAAGAGTTCAAAAACGAAGTTAGAAAATACAAGAAATTGAAAACGACGATTGGTAATAAGGAAGACAAAAATTTTTAAAAATAGACGTCAACTGAAAAAAAAACAATAAAAGCTTCTAAGAGAAAAGTATTACAGAAGCAAAGAAAAGAGTTTTTAGAAAAATGTGAGAATTGACGATTAGTGAAAAAAAAGAAACAAGTTTATGAAAATTTTACGTAAAAAACACCCACTAACAGCAAACATTACACTTAACACGACGCACGTTATGACAACAAAGTTGACATCTTACCATTCCTATCTGCGAAAGCTTTATTGTAATCATTGTGATGTTAGTTATGTAGGAGAAACATCTCAACAATATAAAGATTGAATTTACCACCATAAATACCATTCACAAAATTTAAATTAGCATCACACTGTGCTATGTAACCATTATTACAAAACTAGACATATATTTAATTTCAACGAAGCTAAAATTTTACATTATGAATCTAATTGCAATAAAAGATTAATACTTGAAGCATATTAATACATATATTTAAACAAAAGTATAAACCAAAGAACAGACTGTATACAACACATTAAACATTCAGCGACAATTCTAAAATATTTAGCAAAATGGCGCACCATTCGTACAAATGTGTTTTTTGTTAAATATCGTTTGTTAATGTTAATTACTAAAAAAATATTAAAGTAGGTTCGTCTGATCACCTGATGGCCGAAACGTTCAAATATATATTATTTATTAAATAAACAAGATGTGTAAGTTAAAAGCAAACTGTAATATGTAGTGTTTGGTGTCAGTGAGTATTTTTTACGGTTTGTTTGACACACCAAGAAGGTTTAACAAGAAGACTGAAAAATGTTAAAAAACGCCAGCTAAAAAATAACAAATTAGAAAAACAAAAGAAAATTGTTGAACAGTACAAATAACGAGAAAAAAGTCGAAAATAACCCTAGAAAAACAAATAGTCATGTACAAAACCTTAAAACACGACTATTTGAAAAAAAACGAGCAAAAAAAATTCTGTAATAACAAAAAACTTTTCTAAAAAAGTTTAAAATCAACGATTGGAAAAAAGAAAGCGGTAAGTCACCTTGCTCTCGAAGCGTACCGAAAAGGTCTGGAATACTCTTGTAAAGTCCTCAGAAAGAGATGTCGTGTTTACAACCATTTATGGATTTGACAATTTAATAATTGATTGTTATTGTTGTTGTCCATTATAATTAGTTTATAGGTTTATAGCTACCTTAACACCATGGATCATGCTTAGCACTTGTTGTGACTGACCCAGCAATTGACTAAATCTGTTTACCTTTGTATATTGGGGTTGACAAATAATCGTTTGCGTTAGGCTTTTATAAAAATTAGTGGAAGTTAAATACCGGATAAAGTCGTAAACACAATATATCTTTCTGAAGATTTTACTTGAGCTTCGCGCTATATAAACAAACGTAAAGCAGTCGTAAACCAATAGTTCAGCTTTAGGCAACAGTTCAGCAAAGACAGCTATACAAAAACAATAATAAAGACGTTAAATTATATTATTGTGTTATTTAATTATTGAGTTATTAGTGTATATTAATTTGTTGTTAAATAAATTATTCGTTTAAAAGTCCAACTTTTAAATTGTAAGCAGACCGAATTTAGTAAACATTACAATATGCATTTTTGTTTGATATCTACCTTGTTTTAAATTTTTTTGAAAAAATTTATTTATTTATTTATCTTTAATGTTAGTATTTGTCTTAGACATGTTTTTTATTATCGCTGTGGTAAATTTTTTAGTTTTGTTTGCAATACTTTCAAAATGTTTTTTCTAAAATTCTATCAAACTCTTTTTTCATATCGATAAAACATATGTATTTTTTTGTTTTTCTCTTATTATAAATCGCCTTTTCTCAAATTCTTTGTGCTTTTAAACGCCGTTTTTAAACTTTTCTTTATTTTTATTGATTATTTTTTGACTTGTGTATCTAATTGTAAAAACATAATTGTATGCAAATGCTTTTCCTAAATTCTGAAAAATCTGTATGCAAAATTAAATATTATGCATAATAACCTTGTTTAAAAAAGTATTTTGTAACAGTTTTATAAATATTAAACTAAACATTTTTTTTTAAATAAATATTTTGAAATATATTTTCAGATTTCTTACCAACATTATTTATCGCTATTAGCTAAAAACGGTCAAATCAGTGCAGTGAGTCCAATGAGTAGAGTGTTGCTAAAAAGACAAGCCTATTTAAAAGCAAGTTTTTCCAGCAGGACACTGGTTCATGTACAAAATTTTTCAGAAAGCGCTTTCAACAAGACATTTTTTTATTTATTTACTATTTCATTTTCTTGTGTTATTGTTTCTATCTTTTATATTTGTTTGCATGTTGCATTTAGATTTATTCCTGCGTTTCTGTCATTTTGCTTAATTGAAGTTGTCAATTAGGTCACTGTACCAAACTGAAAAAGACTACTTACACGTAGAAACGTCTTATAAATCCTATAAGTAGAAATACTTCAGAGTCAAATTAGTAATATAACAAGAAGATCCAAAAAGGATAACATAATAGTAGTTTGATTTAATTTAATATATACGAAATTTATCTCTTTTGTGTGGGGTGAGTGTTCTAAAGAGGATATTCCTATTCCGTTTTCGCGCCGGTCGATGCACATAAATATCTTTGGGCTAAAACTGAAGTCTAAGTCTAAGATGTAGCAGTCAGTAGTTCAGTGCTGTGTGCTATAAAGCACAGCCGCTATGTCCCTCCGTGTTCATTACTTTCAGCTGACGCTCAAAGATGTTGATTTTGTGCCGGTGGACACTAATACTGCCAACGTCATCATAATTTCGACAGATTTGCCTTGTTAATATTGTCTTACAAGAAAATCCTAAAGTTGGATTAGATCATAAAACAAAGTCAGCGAATAAAATATTCATACAGAAGTTAAATGCTCTCCCCAACACTCTCCCAAACTGAAAAAATAAAATTCTCAAAGACCTAATAAAACAATACATTTTCTAATTTGCTGGAAACAATATCGTTTCGATGTTTTCGGAAATAAAGGAAGGGAAAAAGCTATTACAGACAGGTATCGACCACGTGAATGCGAAACAATAAGCGTCCCACTTATTGTCTCAAAGAATTCTTCTCTTGTTTATTATTCTTGAACCGTGCCTAGTGACTGGGGACTTGTTATATTCTGACGTACAAAATGTAATTGCATGATTTTGTTCAAAGTGTCACTGCTAAGGAATCCCACACCGACCAACTTGTTTCTACAATTCAGTACCGGACTTGCACACGAGTTTACAAGAAATTTTCCAGTAGGCCCTTTAGTATTAAGAGTTCCTAGTTTCAACAATAATTTTATTTATTGTAAATTTTTTTAGTTGCAATATAGTTATTTTTGTAACAAGTACTAAAATAGAGTTTTTAATAGAGCAAAATAACTATTTAAGTACGTGTTACGAACAACATTTTTTTGTTAAAGCACCCAAAAAAAATTCGGTTGAGTAATGTAATTAGAACAAATAGTTTTCAAAATTAGTGAGCTTCGTATTTATTCCATGTCATCATAGTAACCAGACTGTTTACATAATGTCAACAAAAATGCGGAATCCAGAAAAAATTACTGAAAACGCGAAAAAAATTGCGTTAGATTTACTACCAGTGAAATCTCGTCAAATTTATGAAAAGAAATATGAAGCATTCATTCAATGGAAAAAAAGACACAACATTGTAATTGTAGACGAAGATGCAATGTTAATATTATTTATATAAAAAGGTAAGTGTCGCTATAGGTACTTTATTAATGAACCATTGTAAATTATTTTCATATTTTTCTATTACAGTCGCAAGAAGTAAAACCATCTACACTCTGGTCAAAATATTCAATGATAAAAGCTGTTTTATCTGTCAAAAAAAAATTGAAATAAACAAGTTCACCCGAGTCGTACCTTTTTTGAAAAGAAATTCAGTAGGCTACGACCCCCAAAGTCAAAAGTTTTGACGCCATCAAGAAATCAATTCATTTTTGATATATGCAGATGATGAAAAGTATTTATTAATAAAAGTAAGTTTAAAATAATACTTTAATGACATGCATCTGTTTCTTATTCAATTTCGTAGGTTGCTCTTTTCATTGGCGTGTGTGGTGCTTGTAGACCGGAAGAGCTACATTCACTAAAAATACAAAATATTGTGCAAAAAGATGCAGGATGTATTCTTATAACAATCCCCGATACGAAGACCAACATGAAGAGCGTTTTTTCAGTGGTAGCTGAAGGCGAGGCTGTTAATCCTCTGAAAGTATACCAGAAATATGTTCGACTACAGCCAGCAAAAATTGAGCACGATTACTCTTTTATTTCCTATCGTAATAGAAAATGTACGGTACAACGTGTAGAAATCTATTCTTTTGAGAAAATGTCCTCTATTGTTGCTGAATTTCTGAAACTACTAAACTCGATAGAATATACAGGACATTGCTTTCGAAGAAGTTCTGCGACTTTGGCGACTTTTTGATAAAGGTCAGATTTTCACAAAATCATTATCTTTTAATTGTAAATAATTACTAACTCCAGGTCATCATCAACAGCAGAGTCATATATAGAAAAATCAATTAGGAAGAAGAAAAAGGTGTGCAGAAAGTCAATAGGAGAGAAGGAAACCAATAAATCATTATCGAATAACAAATTATCTGTTACTACAGAAGTTGCAACGTTAAAAGAAATTAACACGACACCCTCAAGCTCGGGTATTTTGTTTGGAGGTGAATGCTTTGAAAGTGCGCAAAAGTGCTCATTTTATTTTCATTTTGCGGAATAAATATCTATTAAATATTATATTTGATTTTTTTTGTTATTAATGTACATACCTTGCAAACCTAATCTTGCTGTAACTATTACATTTAATAAAGTTTCTTAATATTCTTATATTCAACCATTATGCTTTATTTACCCAAGTGATCCTCGAAAATTGCCATGGCAACTTACGGACTCAAAATAGTCCGTAAAATAATTGTTTTTGGGAGCGTGTACAAAAAATGTATTTTTTGCACTTTCAGAACTAAAGTTAATATTTTAGCCTCTACTGAGAGAAACTAAACTAAACTAAAAGTTTTAATGCCAAAAGACAAAATGACATTTAAAATTTCTTGGCATTTAAAGAAAAACATTTTAAGATTTAAATATAAACAAACCTAAATCACAAATAACTTTTTTATTTATTAAAAGTATCAAAAATAGCGAATATACATCATGACTATTCGTAATTCAGATTAAATAATAAAATTTAAAGATTGAAAATAGTCCGTCTACAGTGTTAGCCACTATAGCCTAGCCTGTGATAGGTAATTTTAGTCCCCAATACAATGTTCTTAAAAAAAATTTTGATACATACAAATGTAAAACTTTGTGAGTGTTAGAAACTTTCGGCGCTGCTGCGTTTTCGAATGCCGTCATACCGACATCTTCGGTGTGGTGGACACTCCATACGCAGCATGATTTTTGTCAGACAAGTTAACCACAATTTTTAAATTTTAAAACTATTATATTAGTCAACTTGTCCGACAAAAATTATGCTGCGTTTGGAGTGTCCACCAACTCGAAGATGTCGGTATGACGGCATTTGAAAACGCAGCAGCGAGAGCAGAAGTATGATTTGAAAAAAATGAACTTGCCGCCTTCGCTACGCAAAGTTATAAACTGGTACTGAAAGCAGGCACACCACGAGGTTGAAGTCAGTAGCGTCACACAATGTAGTGTAAAAAGTTTAAACAAAAAATAAAAACACAACAAAAAGACAACAACAATAACAAAGAATATTAACAATCAATTCACACAGGAATAAAAATCAGTAAAAAAATTAAAACAACGAATCAAACTAAACAAAAACTAGCGTCTTGCGTCGGCTACGCCACTATGCGAGACCAGACACGGCCAAACATGATTAATACTAATAATACACAATTTAAATAAATAATCGAAAGACAAAAGTCTGACATAGATTAAAATTATTTTAATTTTTGTCTGATCCTCGTCTTTCGATTATTTATTATATTATTTACAGTTATATAGCCCTTTAAATTTATATTGTGTATTATTAATTGCCTATGGTAAATCTAAAAATTAGTGCTCCATCTTAAACATTTAACTTGAAGGTATGCTAACTTTTTCATAAATTTTCATTTTTATGAGCTGTTCATACTGATTCATTTCTATACTGTGGTTTGACTTAAATTTTTATACTTTATTTGTTAAAATAAAACTAAGTAACTATAAAATAATAAAAAATTACTTTAACATTGTATTGCTTTAACAAATTAAAATTAATTATTAATTTGTTTTTGATTATTGAAACAAAAGCACTTTTAAAAAACATATATGTATAAGTATTCTTCCAATAGTGCTCATATGACACCACTTACCATTTGAAATTTTAGATAATAGCCGCTCCCGCCATTAGCATTGCATGGTGTATTTGTCTCCGTAAACAAGATCGATCTTTCTGAGCGTTTTTTTTTTTTGAGAAAATAGCAGTAAATACCGAAAAATTTGCTTGTTTTGTTTTTAAAATCTTATACACTGTATGTTATATCTTAAAGGCATATACAAAAAATAGTAGTCGATAAAGATGTCTTGGAAAACCTAGACAAGTCAGAAAATTTTATTCTGTTAGATTGCTGAATGCCTTAATGTACATGTTTATAAATTGCTGGGTCTCTGAAAAAATATTCCGATGAGTCTTGCATATCCGAGTCCGGCACTGCTTCAATTTCCGTTTTATTTATTCGCTTGTTGCTTAACTTTCCAAAAAAATTTTCAAACGGTAATCCCAAAATGACGCATCCAAACGAAAGTCGTAGCGTTGTCTTAGGTCAAGTGTTGATTTTGGTAATTGTATCAGTGAAAGTAAAAGATAACTAAATCAAGCGAGAACTGAAAAACCCAACAGCCACCGAGTCGTATATAAATTGATAATGAGTTCTTCGAGGTTAGTATCGGTGTTTACACACTTTCACTCGCACTTTCTTGGTGTCAGTCATTCGAGATGCATTGCTTGTTCCAAGTAAGTCACATTTTCAACAAACACTTATTTTCCCATTTAGGTTTGTTTATTGGCAGTTGTCATCACCTGTGTGAGGTTGCAGACAGCGAGGATGACCATTTCTGATGAAGCTATTGAGTCTACGCTCAACGATCGGAGGTACCTTTTGAGGCAGTTGAAGTGTGCAACTGGTGAAGCACCATGTGATCCTGTAGGACGTCGATTAAAAAGTAAGTGCAGTTATTAATTTTGTGCGTGATGAAAACAATTAGCACAAACAACAACTTTCTAATGAAAGTCATGGTTTTCAGGTTTGGCACCATTAGTCTTACGGGGATCTTGTCCTCAGTGCACTCCACAGGAAATGAAACAAATACAAAAAGTCCTAGCCTTTGTACAAAAAAATTATCCCAAAGAATGGAATAAAATTCTCCAGCAATATGCCGGCTGAAGGTTGTAAACTGTGTGTAGAATAATTTATGTAAATAATTTGCATCTCATTATTGATGCAGTTTTTGTTTCTACTGAAGATATTTGTGCATTTAATAGAATGGTATTGTTATAAGAATTGTGAATAAAGTCTCTCTCTTCTACAATGCAATCATTTATGCAAATTGCATCATTGCATTATTATTAATTTAATGTTAAGTTAGAAATTGTAGTAATACTTGTAAAATAAATACAATATAAACAATATTTTTTTATTTCTGCAAGAACCTTAACTGTTCAAGGAATAACTTTAACTATTTTGTAATTTATTCTTTTTTTTATAAATAATTCTTTGCGTAATTGTGGTCGTGATGGCTCAACTATCCTTGGTTAAGTGAAGATTTCGCGTGATATTTATTCATGATTGGATACGTCAGCTTAATCGCTCTTTGAATTTAAACCAACAGAATAAATTACTATGGATGGCGTATTGGATGCCATTCAGAAACAACGTCGTTTCGGCAATTAAATTTAATGAAACTCGTTACAAAACGAATATTTTCGGAAAGGCAGTCAAAAATGAGAGAAATTTGAATGGAAATGTCTACGTTTGTGATGCAACGCGATTTGAATTATTTATGGTTGCTAATGATGTATCGTTAAATGAGTACCTAAAAAATTTAAATTTGAAATAAAACAGACAGGACAAATCAAATTCTAATTTTTTATTGATGTAAGAGCAATAAAAATGTAAAATAAGAATTTTGATCTATTAAAATTTTGGTTTTCTAAATAATGTAGATTTATTTTTATTGTGTTTTCAGAATGAGGCGCCCTCTGTGAAAGAGTAGATGAGAGTATCAACTGCTGAAAGTCGATAAACTTCCTACCACAAAAAAAGAACTCAAATACCATCCAAAGTTGTAGATATTGGCTAGACAAAATAAGTATCTTATTTATGAACATATTGTAAAAAAATATCTATATTTGGAAATTTTTCTAAATTGAAAAGTTTAGAAACTTTTTAAATTAGACAAAAAAGTTTTTAGCATACTTGCAAATTTGTTCTGTCTTTTATAAAATCAGTTTTTTTTTAAATGAGTTTGGACAATTTTGCAGGTTACAAAAAATAAGAGATATGGATGAGATTAGATACAACCACTTCTAGAGTTTCAGTTTAAATCAAAACTTTAATCTGTTAGAAGGGCATTTTTCTAAGGAAATTACGTTCAGTCACAATTCAGTCAATAACATCAAAAAACTGACACATGTCTAACTGTATTTCCTTAATCTTTAAATAATTTGCATTTAGTCTAAAGTCTTATTTGTTTTTTGATTTATTTACCGACAAATTTCTAATAATTTTTATTTATTTATATTTTTTTTCTTGTTTTTTTGACACAGTAGCTTCTGTTGACTTTACAATTAGTATAGTTGTAGAAAGCTTTTACAAAAAAGCTGTAAAAAGTAGAGATTTTATGTATTTATTGTTACAACTGATTGTTGGCATTTTTATTGTTTTAAGTGAAAATTGGAAATGAAACACCCACTAACACCAAACTTCTTTACTTGATACGACGCACGTTTCGACAACAATGTTGTCATCCTCAGGTAGGAATTAAAACTGTTTTAAAAACAGCTTTTAAAAACAGTTTTAATTCCTACCTGAGGATGACAACATTGTTGTCGAAACGTGCGTCGTATCAAGTAAAGAAGTTTGGTGTTAGTAGGTGTTTCATTTCCAATTTTCATTTAAACACACCAAGAAGATCCAACAAGAAGATTATTGTGTTAATTATTATTTTCTTATAATTACATCAATCTTGATTTAATTTTTAAGTGAAAGGCAGGGTCTGTGTTTATAATAGTAGGTATACAGAGTCGCTAAAAAGTATGAATACATCTAATTATTTTCAGAACGGTTTAGCAGAGGACATTGAAATTTGGGAAACAGAAGTAGTTAAATTCTACCATCTAAATTTTTTTTCAATTTTCTATCAACTATTTCGAAAATACAAAATTAACTTAATTTTTTTTAAATAACAAAAAAAGTCAAATTAATTTTAAAAAAATATTTTCAAAATATGCTTTATTTTAAAAGATAAAACGATAAAATTATTTTTGGAAAAGTAAAACTAAGTTAGCTTTAAAAATCCGGGTACTAGCAATTTGTCACTAGCGTTAAATACTATGCAAAATCTGGGTGACCGCAAATTATTACCAACAAAAAAAATTCTTTGAATTGTATGTTGGATGTGGTAGAAAATCCAAAAAGTTCAGTACAACAGCTGGCTTTAAACCACAACATGAGTAGACAACGCATATAAAAAATAATGAAACGCAAAAAATATCATACTTGCTACGACAATTAAGTAAAGACGATTTTGACCGCAAAATCGAATTTTGTAAAACTATAATGCACAGAATACATGAGGCTGGTAACTTTATTAAATATGTCCTCTTCTCTGATGAGTCAACTTTTTGTCAAAATAGACATGTTAATTGCTATAACTGTCGATATTGGTCTGACCGAAATCCGCATTAGATTGAGTAGGTTTATAGGCAGCGTCCGCAAAAAATTAATGTTTGGTGTAGCATCATTGGTTGGACTGTCGTAGGTTCTTTCATCATTAATGGCAATTTAACGTCTGAAAGATATTTGCAACTTTTACAAGAAGATATTGTTCCACGATTTAGGAAAAATTTCCAAACCACGGCAGTCGAAAGATGCCAGCAGAAGCCACATGGTTTCAACAAGACGGAGAACCACCTCATTTTTGTCGTTAAGTGCGCAAATATGTAGATAAAACATTTTCCGGTAGATGAATATGAAGAAGAGAAGTTATTGAATGGCCAGCTAGGTCTTCTGATTTGACTCCACCTGATTTTCTTCTGTAGGGTCATTTAAAAAATCGAGTGTATGTTAACAGGCTAAAATGTGTTCTTTTCAGTTAAATGTTATTTTAACAATTATCATTAATTTTAACTTATTTTTTGGTCAAAGTCTAAGCGGCAAAAAAATAATAATAGATAAAGCCAACATCTCCAAGATCAATTAAATTTTACATTTTTAAAAATTTGATTAATTCCATATATTTTTTAAAAGGTTGGATTAAAATAAGGTATACATGTGTTACATCACAGAACTCAAAAAAAGCTTTTCTTAAAAGTGTAAATTTGATTTTTCTTGCCATTAAAAAAAATTAGTCTTATATTCCAGAACAAATAAAGATAAAAATTTGATAAACATCTAAAACGATAGAATACTTTTAAAGCATATAACAAATTTTAATAAATTATGATTAATAGTTTTTATAATATATAACTGTATCCGACTTTTTAGCGACGCTGTATATGAACCACTCAAATTTGTTTAAAATTTTAATTTAAGGAAGATGTTTTTTAACCTCCGTTAATTTCCGCTAGGCAAAACGTTTTGCAAAGTATGAAAAAAAGTCTATTAAAACCTACATTGATGCTTTTTTTGACATGTTTTTATTAAAAAAAATGTTTGTTGCAACCTTGTAAGATGGAGGCGCTTGGGCTAGACTAATATTTGAAGTATTTCATTAAGACGTAAAATTGTAAATGAGAATTTGATTAGACTACAAGATTTAAATTTTATTTTTGTAGATTATACGTTACGAAAAAAATTTATAATGCTCAATTTACAACATAATATATACACATATTAACAACCTACATGTAAACATATAAAACATATTCACATTAAATAATATCGGTGATTTCATAGACAATTGCTGATTAGGTATTTATACTATTATAACAATTGGCAAGCTAATTTTATCTGCCTGTTCTGTAAAAATAAACTAAAAGAAATTCTAACATGTATAATACCTATCAAACATGTCGTAATAATTTTTAATTTTAAAATAATAATAAAACAAGAATTTTGATCTATTAAAATTTCGGTTTCATAAATAATATAAATTATTCTTGTGTTTTTTATGTAAATTATTTTTACTGTGTTCTTAAAGTCTGTGTTCTCAAGATGAGGCGCCCTCTATGAAAGAGTAGATTAGCATATCAACTGCTGAAAGTCGATAAAAACGTGTTACAAAAAAATTTTTCGAATACCATCCAGATCCAAAGTCATAAATTAAGGGTCTGGGGTACTTTGTTACGAAAACTAAATCCGCTATAGGGGCGCTAGTAGTATCTAACTGAACATTTTCTCGAAAGTCTGCCTCTCTTGTGTCGCCCGCTGTGCACGGACAACCTTCAAGGGTAGCAGTAAATCTTGAATTTGTGAGTCAGGTAGTAAAATCTATTAATGCTTGAAAACAGCTTTGAATGAATTTTCTCATTCAACATTTTACAAGTACTTTTGATCTCTGAGCGTTTTTTTATTTTATACGTTAACTAACATATGAAAAATTTAACCAATTCAGTATTTAACTAAAACAATAGGCCAATCAATAAAGCAGAAAATAAATGAATTTTCTCAAAAATAGTAACAGGAAATCGACTGTGATATCACATTTATTAAGTATAGTCTAGAACTCTAGAATTATTTTGTGCTATGTTTTCTATTTGAAACTGTCAGGGCAATTTGATATTGTTATTGAAAACCAAATTTTTTGTGCTGATAAAATTAAAATTAATAGAGCAATCCGAATGTTTTAAAAAACACAAATTATAGATAATCAAAGCACAAATATGATTGACTATAGAAAGATTAATTATTTTATAAAGGTTTTAGAAGTTTCATTTATTGATTTTAACCAAGTATTTTTGGATTATTTTATAAGTAAAATGTAATTATTAAAAAGCAACTAATTTAAAATTTGTACATTTATTTAGTTATTGGGTACACAAACAATACATTTTTGTTTTTTTGCACATATTTTATTATTTGTCCTAAATTTTTTTATATGTGCATCGAGTCTGTAATTAGGTTCCCTAATTTGCATATTTCTTGGAACCCTTAGATCCACAAGTTTTGGAAGGATTCTGAAATTATAAGACTCAGAATTATTCAAAAAAAGGAATTTTATCGCTGTTTTACGATATAATAGAAAATAAACACTAAAAGTAAAGATAATAGTCCAAACCTCAGTACAAAAATGTTGGCCGATATTTAACAAGATGTATTTTAAAAACCAATTTTTGCATGTTTGTAACAACATTGAAAATCTTGCAAAAAGTCATTAAGCATATTCAAAATCTAGGTTATTATAAAAACGTTTTTAGCAACAATCTGAATTATTTTTAAAATCAATTTTATATTTAATAATTAGGTCTTAAAAATGATCAATAATTAGTTATCAATAAATGTTGAGAAATATCTCAAAATTTTGTTTCATTCACAAATCACTAGTGAAAGGGAGAGAAAATTCTTCTTCACTATAATGGTTAGAATTTTTACCTGAGGATATTTTTAATACAATGATCCAGGAATGAATTGTAAGTAAGTGAAAGTCCACCACCGTCGTACTATGGGGTATACCGGCTCTACTGCGAATTTTTATTCGGCTTATTTCAATTCTTTGAAAATGATTAAACAGGCAAAATACCTGAGAATATTTTTGTACTGAGGTTTGGAGTATTATCCTAAGTTTCAGTGTTTATTTTTCATTACATCGAAAAACAGTGATAGAATTGCATTTTTTAATAGTTGAAAGTCTTTTAATCTAAACTTTAAAAAAATTGATATTGCATCCACTATTAAGAAGCTCTCAAAGTCAAACAAAAAAGTAGGTTCATGCTATGTTTTTATGTTTAGTTGACTTTGTTTCACAAAATAAATAAAAGAACTTGTTTTGTACGGAATTTTGTAATTATTAGCAACCAATATTGGTTTGCTTTTTTACTCAACTTTTATGAGACTTCTAACAAATCCATGATTTTGTGGCAAAAAAAATAAGTTCCTACTGTGTAATGTTCTAATGAGCACTCGAATTGGACTGATTTTTCAACAACAATAACACATAATAATAGTTACCTGGCTTCCACCCTCACTACTTATTTTATTGTTTCCTAACTTGAAAATAGTGTAGAAACAAATTTAAAGGTTTTGATTGGTCAAAGCAATTTATTATAAAAATATTAAAGCTTTTCGTCACAGTAAGTCAGTTACTACCTGACGGAGATAAGTACCTGTTCTTGACCGCGGAGGGAGTAGAAACAGCATCGGGAGCCAACTTACCTACGACCCTTTTACCATCAAGAATTAAAATGTGTCCGCCAGAGCCAACTAGTATGCGCTAGTATTTTCAAAAGAAAATCGACGTGTCCGAGCATTTCTGCTTTAAATTTTACAGAAAATGGTAACGCTAGGTGCATACTTTTTATTGAACCACTCTGTATGCTGCATACTCATTTAGATAAATGAGGAGCAGCATACAACATGGGAGCGTATTCAAAAAAGCAAGGAGAACGTTCTCATAAGGACATTATAAACTTTGAACAACGTTATCAAGGCCAATACAATGAAAATATGATGGGAAACTATATTTAGGGTTTATTGAGAGAAAGTTCTTATGAACATAAAAAAAAGTAAAAGCGCGCACTTTTAAATTATTTTCCACTGTTTTGTAACTTATTTTGATAGTAAAACTTAATAAAAATTAAAACCACAAATAATTTAAAATATAGTTCATATGGTTTTCTAGATACAAAAGCAAACTTTTTCAAGACATATTTTTGTTTTTCGTTTTATTACGACTTGAACTATCGAAATGTTATACTTCAAAATAAAATTTTGTGTTGACTCATGTAATCGATTACGTCCCTCCAACTCAATGTTTTCCTTAAAAAATCACTCTTATGATATTACTTCTGATAAAATATCTTGTCATAAATACAATCAATACTTATTACTTAATTTTTTCTTTATATATCAATGGTTCTAAATTTATTACATGTTACACTGAGCTGATTTTTTGGACCAATTATTATTTACTTTAACCAATTAATCAATAAAGCTTTTCTTTATATTATAGAATACAATTATTGTTGAGTACGAGTTAAGTCATGTTAAAAATACAAATACAAACTAAATTTATATTACAATAATACTTTTCAGAAATTTTTAACCACAATCAGTATAGGTGGTTAAATTGCGTTTTTAAAAACATTTTTTCTAGAAATAATTTGAAATATTTTTCTGAAACCTACCAAAAAATTAAAAAAAAATTTTAGTAAAAAGAGAGCAGTCATCAAAACACATCAAAACATTTTAACACTTATAGGTATAAGAAATAACCGAAAAAAAAAAATCATCCCGATTAATAAATTTTCTTATGAATTACAAGACTTAATTTTTCTTTAATTTAGAGGTAATCGTTATCAATTGTTGACCAGTAAAACAAAAATATATAAAATTATATATAATATTATATTATAATATTATAATAATATATAAAATACAATGATTTCTCGTAATTTTTAAATAAAAGTTAGAAAGATAGTGATTGTAGACTTCATAATATACATACTTAATAACATAGTTTTCATACAAAATTGTAATGTATTCTGTTTTACATTAATAATTACAGTTTTGGTTTTAAAAATAACTTATCATATATTTTTAACATTTAATATGAAATTTTTAAATTGAATTATATTAGTAACAATAAAATATAAAATCGAATAAAATATTTTTACTTGTAATATAATTACAAATTTAATTTTAAATTTCGATTCTATTTATTAAAATGCTGCTTTAACGATAAACGCCATTTTCTTTTCCAGTACTTGTCCGCCAGGCACAAAAAGGGTTGGTCTAGCTGGGAATCTATTTGAATGACAATGAAAGGGGGCCTGTCAGAATATTGGGCGGTAACATAAGAAATTATTTAAAGAAATTGACTCCTAACTCTATTATTATATATTTTAGAAAAAAATTTCAAAAACAGGAATAATTACTGTAAAATTGCCGAAGGCACGAGAGGAAAAAAATTCATTTCTTTGGCAAAGGGTAACAGTAACAGCAATGAAAAAAATGCGCTAAATCAATTACAAATTAAAACAAGAACTATACATTTTAGAAAAATAAATGCACTCTTGTGCCCTCAAGTTGAAGGTTTACAACAATCTTATAACTTTTTTTTTATTATTGGCCATTATAAATTTGAACTAGGCGTCTTTAAAATTATCAACTTTTTACTGATCAAACTGCTTTTACACAGTAATTTATACATCTTAATTTTTTTAAATATTTTTTTAACATACTAACAATAGCGACAATGTTGTTGCATTTAATAATTTTAACAAATTCATGCATTTTTTTTTAGTACCACAGACCCTTAAAAAAAAGAATTTTAAGTGAATCTTTTTATACATAAATATTTTTGTAATAAATTTTACATGTTTATGACACAGGTACATATTTAGTTCCAAAATTAAAATCATCACGAAATATATTTTTTAAAATCACTGTTAATTAAACAAACACTATAACCACATTTTAACTGAAATCACTAAATATTTTGTGTAAACATTTCAATAAACAATCAATACGATAAAAGTTCGGAATTTAAAATTTGTGTACAATTGTAGCTCATTTCAAAACCTTAATAACCTTGATCTCTTTACCTTGTTAAAACGAAAAACAACTTAATAATTCTGAATTGTAAAAGCTTATATTTGTTTAGTTAATATTTACGATTCGACAAAATCGATTGAAATCTAGCGCTTGCGTCTTCTCTTAGCTCCAGTTTACACAATGAAATCGTTAGTAATATTTTTATTTTTGATATTTTGTACATCTTTTACGAGTTCCCGGGGAGTAAATGGTGGCATGAGCTGTGCAGGTACTTAAAGAAACAAAATAAAAACCTTTATTGATTCAATTTTTTTCAGTTTGCACTGTTCTAACCGGAGTAGCAATGCAAGTGGCAGAAGTGCATGAAGAAGACCTTTTTAATGCCACAAAACGTCTTTGTCATGTTTTACCTGACAAAATACAAAGTCCTTGTTTTGAAATTGTTAATACAATTGAGCCTTACCTAACGTAAATGTCATTAATGTTTTACCAATTTTTTATTAAATTTTTGTAGAAATATCTCCGAAAAAATAACTCCAGATTTGTTTTGTCTGGTCTATGGCACATGTACTGTAGAAAAAAATCAACAATTTTGTCATTTATTTCCGTTGAGTCTACAACAAATAGTAAACTTTGAGCTACATTATAATTTAACTTACTTTCACTGCTTTATAGGAAGACAAGAAGATGCTTGCAAGGCTTGATTTTTGTACATTTCCTTATATCAAAGATATTTGTAAAATTTTAAACGACTCTTATATTTCTCTGGCTCCGGTTGAAGATTTTGATAATGATGGATTCAGTGCTATGGAGACTGGAAGGTACAAAATGTGATGTTTTAAAGCAGACGATCAACGATCTAATTTATTAATAACTTAACTCATCAACAACCCATTAAAAATCAATTCATTAACAACTCAACTTATCAACACCCCAATTCATCAACAGCTCAACTCAACTATATGATTAGCTGCCACTGACAATATGTTATTAATAAGTTGAATTGTTTGTAAGTTAAATTATTGATCGGGTTGTTGACAAATTGTTGCTGAATTAAGCTTTTGCTCAGGTTTTCAGTAAGTTAAGTCGTGGTCCTTGACGAGTTGGGTAGTTGGGTTGTTGATCTCTAGACATTAATAAAATGGGAATTAATACTTTTTTGTTAACAAGTTAAAGTCAACTCGGTTTTTTAACAAAATAAAAATTTTGTTAGAGGTTCTGACTGGAGAGGAAGAGACTGCATGGACAATGATCCACAAATTTATCCAGGTCGTCGTCCTCTAAATTCTGATCTTTTCTCCGACAGTAGGTAATTTTCACTCTAGACAATTATTGTGTTTTACAAAAATATCAAAAGGTAACTGTAACGGCATTTGGGGTACGAAAAATGACAGTTTTTTCTCATGGGAACAAAGCTTGTGTAAAAAATCCCAATCAAGGGGATTAATTTTCATTGGTGATTCAATTGGAGCTCATTTCCATATGCCCGAAGTTTGGATTAATCCACTTATGTTTGATTGGGTAATACCTCGTAGTGATTTTTTATTTGTGAATTGATTTATTTCTAGCCTGGATTAAACGCCAGTAGTGTTATTTTAGATGAAATTGATTGGCCTCAATTTGGTTTTGCAACAGGTTTCAAGAACATAACGAAAAATGTTTTAATCAAGGTAACTTTTTAAACAGTTTACTCTATTTTTGTATTTTGAAATATGTAGGGCTTCACTGACTCAATTTATTTACGATTACGAAATCGGAATAGATGTAATCACAGAGATTACCAAAATTTGTCACAAAATGGTGCTTCCAGTTACGAAGGACTGAATCATGTCAATTCCATCGCAAGAAATCAATCAACTGATAATCCTGCTTTGGTTATTTATGCTATGCAAGGAAACGATGTTTGCAATAAGTAAATTGTATACAATTTTAGCAAAAGTATTTATTAATTATTTCCAGTTTTAATGACACAATTAGTTATATGACACCTCCCGAAATTTTTAGACGAAATATTATGAAAACTTTGTTTTTGCTAGAAAAGAAACTGCCACCTGAAAGTCACGTGGTTCTTATGGAACTTGTAGAAGCTGATTTTATTTACCCAGCGATGGCTGAAAGACTGCATCCTATTGGTAAGTTGTAAAGAATACATGGTTCGACAATAAATAATAAAACCGATGCGCATGCGCAAAACTCAGGTCATAGGTTCTAAGATATATTGAGCTTTAGACTAAGTCAAAGCTAAAGTTCATTGACTTGCTGAACCCAAAACAATAAGTTGATGACTTAAGATAGACTTAATTATAGAATAATTTTAAGTTGAGATACTACCGGTAGTACACAAATTCTTTTATTTTTTTATAGAAACGAAGATACTACCGGTATTATCTTAACTTGAAATTAGCCCATAAGAATTTAAATAGAATTGTAAAACTTCAAGTACACTCGTAGTAAACTGACCTACATTTTTATTTATAAAATTTATTACACTGATAATGATATAAAAAAGATATATTTTTTAAGATTTCTAGCAGTTTTAAAATTTCATAAAGTATTCAAATTTATGACAAAAAAATCTTGCAACATTTAGTAATTTTGATTAATGAGGCTGTTTTAAAAACAGAATTTTAAAGAAACAAGTAGAGGATCGTCAAATTTATGAGACAGAATCCAAAGTTTAATCAGATTTTCAAATATTACGCAAAACGAAATTTTCTTGTAGCTTATAAATAAAATATTAAATAAATTAACAAATACCTAGTAGATAGATCAATAAAAAGAGTAAATTGCAGTGACGTAAATAAATTTAATTTAATTTTAAATTAAATTTTATTAGTTTAAAGAGAAAAAACGTCGTCTTGTCGACGAAGAAGAGCTTAAAGTAATTTTAACAATACTTTTAAGAGCTTCAAAACACACTTAAGTTCAGATTTAAAGTTTCGACGCAATCTCTTTTGTTTATATTTATAGTCTTATATTTATATGTAAAATTAATTCAGTATTAACAAATGTGACAAGAAAAAAATTTTTCAAGACGCCAACTTTAAAGACCAAATTCTATTCTTTCTAAAAAAATTTTGCTGAGTTGAACGAACCATTCAGCTGCCTAGTATAGTGGTCCGATAGAAAAGTGGACAGACGTTATTAAGCCCAATAAACAGATCATAAAAATAATTGCAGTAACCGCAAATATCAAATAAAGCATAAAACTTGATTGATAAGGGTATACACATTCACATTTAACAACGACCTTGATAGGGTTTGCTTACATCCTATAATGGTTCCGATTGCTTACATCCTATAATGGTTCCGAAAAATGTGAACTTTATTTTACCTGATATTTTCAGTGTGCCTCTGTACGACTTTAAACCGATGAAACGCTTTTTATTAATTGTGTGACTTAATTAAAATAACTAATTCTAAATAAGTACATGATGTAAAAGTATTTTTTTAATTTTTTTGGTAAAATATAATAAATGTGTAAAATTGTAGATTCTGCTTTGAAATCAAATAGCAATTTATTAAGTTACGTTAGTCAAATTTATTTATTTGAAAATTAAAAACTTATTTCTATTTGTTAAAATGTTATTTATTAATTAGAAATGAGAACCTCAATTAAATAATAAACGTATTATTCGATCTTCCTAAAGTGATCTGATTGAACTTCAGGGTGGCCTACCTTAAACAAATTTTATACTTTTGTTTAATGTGGCCAAACTACAAAAATAAGTAAATAACTTGAAAATTAATTATTTTTCTTGGCCACAACAAAGAATCAGTAGTAGTCACTTACTGCAGTTGCATATTTGATCTGGTTTTTACAAACCGCCAACAGAAAATGTTGTGACAATTCTCGAAATACGCTTGTAATTGTGTTTAATAAACGTTTGTTATTTTTTAGGTAAACTACACCACAATGTATTTTATAAAAATTTGTACGAGTGGTTCAACTGCATGCAAATTGGGCCTTGCAATGGTTGGATGAATGCTAACGAAACACTTAGACGTATAACAAGTAAAGTAAGTTAAAAGTTTTAAAAGGCTAATTCATTGCTCTTAATTTTTTAGAAAGCTAGACAACTTTCAACAATTTTAAAAAATATAGCAACAAATGAGTCATTCACTAATTTCCAACTTCACTACATCCAAAATCCTATTAATTATTTGATCCAAAATCAAAAAATCAATGTTTCGGAATTTTTAGAACCTGTTGATAGTTTACACCCTAATCAGGTCAGTCTTTTTTTAAATGTATATCTTATTTTATAAAAAAAATTTTAGAAAGCCCAATCATTATTAGTTGAAACAGTTTGGAATTTTTTGGAAAAGCTTCCATCAAACGTTTTAGGTCCTATTAACCCACACAATTCTGACATAATCAAAATTTTTGGGGAACAAGGTGGACATTAAAACAATTTTCCAATTTTTTATATTTTTTAGTCAATAAAAATAAAAAATTATTGGTTGAAATTATAAGTCCAAGACCCTTCAATTTCATTCAAGTCTTTTCCTGTTGCTAATTTCAGATATCTATGAGCACCTGGTTGATATACAACAATTTTGCTTAAAACAATTTTGTATTCTGTGAAACTCCCAGACTTTTCTATAGTCAGACTTTTATCATCAGACTTGAATGATAACAATTCAGTTCCTACCATCATTGAACCTTCAGCGTCACAACTATCAGTACCACACTTCAAAGCAATTTTTAATTCCAAAAGCTTGGTACCCGCATTTGCCTAAAAACATACTTTTTAGAAAAATATCTAATTTTTATTTACTTACTTGATCATCAGTTGTCCACGGAATGATCCCTCCTTCCTTTACAAACGCAACAAAATCAGTATCAACCAAAGTAAGAGTAACCCAAGTTTGGTTCTTAAAACTACCAAAGGCATCACCTCCCCAAAATTCATACCACACACCTACAGATTTAGGCAAGTAAAGGCTAATCTGTGTCCTGTCTGGTAACGTCGGATGAGCCACCAACAAAAACTTTCCAACCATGTACTGACTCACCAAACTAAAAGTCTGGTTGTCATCAGGAAAATCATAAAACATGGGTCTCATCAACGGCTCCTTGTCATTATTTAACACAGTGTAGTAGTAAAAAATTAAACTGTATCTAATCTCGATTGCTTTTCGAGCATTTTCTTCAAGATAACCACTCAAAGAAGTTGGATCACGACGAGGAACATCTGAAGAAATTCGGAAAATGGGCGCAGTAGATGCCATCAAGTACCATCTAATGCACAAAGATTCGTGTGTGGATGTATCAAAATCACTGGTTGAGCCACAAACAGGTACACTTGTTAAAGGATTTCCAGAAATGCTGTTGTATAAAATCTTGGCAATAGCTTTGTTAAAGTTAACCCAAGAAATGGAAACTTTTTGGATTAGGAGAGGTTGCATTGTGTCAAAATTGTGAGAAGCTGTCATTACCAAAGATTCAGCTGGTAACAAACTCAAAAAATTTTGGGTTTGATAAGAACCGTAGTCGTTATGGTCTAAAATTTGTAACTGATTTTCGTTGCTCACGTTCCATGGTAAAGTGTAAGACATTGCGTCCACAGCATCCTACAAGAAAAAAATAAAATACAATAATATTGTCTCAGTGTTGTACCTTTGACAAAAATCGGAAAGTGTCATAATCATCTGATACAAAAGAATCATCTTGAGGCCAGTTGTGACTCAATATAAAATCTGTGGGAAATGTATCCTGGAAATATCCTTTCAATTCCTCGAACAACATTTGGATAAATTTATCAATGGAACTATGTTTGTAATAAGGATACACAACAGAATTTTTAAGATATTGTCCTTTATAAATATCTTGTCCACTCTTGTAAAAAACACCTAAATCTGAAGCGTTTTCGTAAATTTCACTACCGAAAGGTACCTAAAATCAAACAATAATAACATTTTTTGTGATTTTTATAACGTACATGTGGAGGCACTGAAAGGATAAAACGGTGCCCACCATCAAGCAAACTTTTGATTTTTTCAAGCATTGTGTTAATATTTTGAACTGACTTTTCTTTTCTTAAAGCGGTAACTAAATTTTCATGAAAACAATCAGATTCAAATGGAAAATCGTTACTCATCTCAGTATAATCACTTAATATATCTTTCAGTTTTGATGCACTTCCTTCTCTAAAATATTGCTTATTAAAAGTACTAACATGTACTAAAATTACCTGCAGATATGGACCCCAAGCGTCTTCATATCAACATTTCCCCAATCCTTTTTTTGTTGTTTTATTACATCGTGAGGTGTTGGTCCAACACTCAACTCCAAAACAATCTTCTCCCGTTCTAAACTCTTTAAGCTTACCAGTTTTGATGGTAAGACAGTAATTTCTAATAAACCACTATGTTTCACTACTATACCATGATATTTCCCATTTGTGTTAGCCATAAAGACTGGTAAAGTATTATGATCTAGATTATTAGCATAAATTACTTTAGTCAAAGTTGAATTTTCATCTAAATCTATTAGTACTTGGCCCAATCCAAATAAATAACTTTCAGTAAGTTGAAATGACCATTCTATAAAATTCCCTGACACTATGGTAGGTCCATTTGCTGTTGTCAGAAGCAAGTCTTTGGAATCATTTCGAAAAACTTCAACAAACATTGGATCTTGACTTATATTAACTTTATAATTTTTATTTTGGACTGTGTTTGTGTCAACAGTTGCGTCAACATGATGCAAAATAATTTGTAGATTATTCTCGTCAATTTCATTAATTGATAGAGAAATTGCTTTTGTCAAATCTTGCTTAAACGGAGATTTACTTAGCGATCTCTGGTACGTCTTCTCATTTCCTTTATTGAAGTAATAATATTTTGATGGTAAGTAATGATAACAATATCTTGTTGAATTATCAAAACAGCATTTGATATCGGTGCAATATTCATAAGTTGCGTTTATATCAGTTCGGCCACACAAAATTCTAAAAGTTGTGTTAACAGCACAAGTGTTTTCTTCTTGAGTAGGATATACTCCTTTATCAATTATAAAATAGTAAATCAGAATAGGTACCAAAACTGAGAAAATAAGAAGAAAGAGAATTCCTTTTGTCGGTCTCTTCCGCCACACAACTACCACTGGTGAAGTCTTTGCTTTCACTTTGTAATCTTCACGAATCTCATTTTGTTCAAGAATAAATTCCATTTTGAGTAAATCAATTCACATTGCACTAAACAACTATACCAAATAAAAATTTTTGTCGTATCTTAATGATAAGATACTATCTTACGTTTTCCATTTTGATAAAATGGGATGTGTGTCACAACTTAATCGCTTATCATCAATATCAGAAAATTTTGATAAAATCAAAAACTTTTATTTGTTAATGGAGCAATAAAAGACGATTTCTAGAGGAAATATCATTATCGTTTTGTATTTTGTCGTAATTACACCAAAATGAACACATATTTTTTCAATTTGATTCAAAATTTTGCAAAACAGACCACTGTACATGGTTTGCATATTATCGGAATTCCAAGATTACACAATTTAGAACGGTAGACAAAAAACAAATTATGCAAAATTACAATTTGTTATTTTTTTAGCTTATTTTGGTTAATGGTTGTAGCATTAGCAGCTGGTGGTGCTATAGCAATTACATATTCAAACTGGATGCGCTATTTAGCAAATCCGACAGTAGTTTCAATACAAAAAGATTTCAGAAATTGGTTAAACCCATTTCCTGCTGTTACAGGATGTTTCATTGATAAAACCGATAAAAAGAAAGCCGCAAAATTTATTCAAGAGTTAATTCACCTCAAATCTTATTTTACTTAACTTGTTGTTTTTAGAAAATGGGGTATTAATTCATCTGACCCGAGTTATGACTACTATTTAAATTTTATTAAAATCGTCAGTAATATAACTTACGAAAATTTGCAAAAATTGAGTAAATTTGAAAGCGACGTAAAATTACAAAATATTGATTTAACTGAATTGATGGTGAAGGTTCATCCCGAACTTTCTGGTACTTTAGTTACGTTTGATACAAAACATAAAACACAATGGACTTTAATCATGTCAGAAATGGGATTGTGTTTTTCAGTAAATTCACTTTTTGTGGATCTTTTATCACTGAAGTATTTAAATTCACAAATTATCGATATAAATTAAGTCAATAATTCTAGACCTAACACCACAAGTGCAAAAAAACGAATTCTTAGATGTCACTACTTGAATGGACTTTGCTACGCCAGATACGACTCTGATGCTGAACTTCCGATCAAAGTTGGTATTTTTTCCATCGAAAATTTTGATTGCAGTTGTTACAATCTAGTATTACACCCATTCCTACATGGAAGTCGCTCATACAACCATGGAACCTCCTCTAACACTCCACGAAAGTGAAGAACTCGAAATTAATTACAGAATGCAGGAAACTGAATCGTCGTTAGCTTTACGTGACTTGTCACCATCACAAAGAAAGTGTCGTTTTTATGATGAACCGATTTCTAGCAAATTACCGGTTTTTAGTTCTAGCCTCTGCTATATGGAATGTCGCTACGAATTAGCTTTAAAGTTGTGTGGTTGTCGGCCTTTGTTCTACCACAATTTTAATGGTAAATTGTGCGACTTGAAAGGCTTGCTCTGTATAGCCCAAAATTCCAAGTATCTTACTAAACCTCCGAGTCAAATCGGGTGTGATTGTCCACAACCATGCAATATTATTATTTATTTTCCACAAGTTCCAAAGTTTACAAAATGGTCAGTAAAAAAAATATAAAACATTTTGAATATAGTTGATTTGTAGGGAGTATGGGTATTTTGAACAAAGAATTACATTTAGGTGGGCCTTACTAGCACCAACTACAAAATTTCATCGTGATGTGCTTTTTGGTTTCAAAGATTTAGTAGGTACTGTTTTAAATTGTACAAACTGAAATTTGTGAACTAAACATCTCTTTTGTAGTTTCTTTTGGTGGCACTTTGGCATTATTCTTAGGAATTAGCTTTATTAGTGCAATTGAGTTTGTCTTTCTATTGGCGGAAAATTTATACATTTTTTACAAAAGACCAAAAATAAATACTGTATATGTTAGACAAAACCACACTAGAAAAAGAAAAAAACATTTTTACTAAATTAGAATAGTTTTATCTTCTTTAGTTTACAGAATAAATAATTACAACTTTTCTTTAAAAATATATTATATTTACGAATACTTTAATTCTTAAATACAAAAAATTTAAAAAAAAATGTTTTTGTTGCTAATTATTGTTACTTGTGATTCAGAATTATATCAGAACTATAACAGATTATGCCACAAATTATGTTTTGCATTTCCATACTATCCAAATACCGATTAGGACCTTTTTGAAACACTTCCACTGTTAAAAGATTAAAAAAGACGTTTTGCATATTTCTACTGTACCTTTAGAATGGGCTCTAAAAGCCCTGACGTCACTACAGCGCAAGATTTCAAAACACTGTCATTCGATAAAAATACTTTGAAAAAATCGACCTTATTTATTTCACTAAAGAAGGTTGCATTTACAAAGATCAAATTTCAATCGATGAAAACATACACTAAGCAAAACAAATAAAACCTGAAAATGGCGACATTTGATAACTTAAACATTGTATTTATTGATAAGTCACGAATCACAACAAACTTACACTTAATGACGAAAGTAATAGAAAATAAAACGTTCGATCCACAAATTTCCTTCATTTCTAAGCATCCTTTGTCTATGTAAACTTCAACGCAGATCTAACATCAGCGAATGGGCTCCAGAAGCCATGACGTCAAAAATGCGCGAAATTTTGAAACACTGTCATTCGATAAAAATACCTTGAAAAAGTCGACCTTATTGCACATGTAAATAAGGTTGAATTTACAAAGATCAAATTTCAAGCAATGAATAAATACACTAAATAAAATAAATAAGACCCAAAAATGTCGAAATTCGATACCCCAAACATTTCATTTATTGATAAGTCACGAATCACAACCAATTTACACTTAATAAAGAAATTAATGGAAAATAAAACATTCCATGCACAGATTTCATTGGTTTCTAAGCTTTAACGCAGGTCCAACCTGAGCGAATGCCAGCGGACCATGCCGAACGTGAACGATTTTCTCTATTTGTGCACGCGTTTGCGCGCTACTTCGCTACTCGGCCATCTTCGGTAATTGCTTTACAGCCGTTCGGGTGACTTTGAGAGCACGAAACTTACACGGTAATTTCTATTTTCGATTAATTTATCAATTATGCGCGAATTATTTGTAACTTCTGACTGGATTAAAACTAGAATGTTTAGAGTATCGGAGAAGAGTGTTTTTATGCCTTATTTGTGTTTCCATATGTGATTTTTATTCGGTCAAAGTTTAGCTGTTATAAATTCAACCTTATGCTCTAGTGCAATAAGGGCGACTTTTTTAAGGTACGTTTTTAGAATGACAGTGCCTCAAACGTTCGCGCTAAAATTACGACACACTTCTCCAGCTCATTCCAGCGAACATGCCGACTGTGAACGAATTCCCCTCAATTTTTACGCGCAGATTTCCAGTTTATGTACTCGATCATCTTTGGCGGTTGCTCTACAGCTGTTTGGGTCACTTAACAGCAGGAAACTTGTATGGTAATTTTATTTTTGATAATTTTTTTAATTATGTGCGAATTATTTGTAATTTGTGACTGGATTAAAACTAGAATGTTTAGAATAGTAGAGTAGAGTGTTTTTATGCCTTATTTGGATTTCCATAAGGGACTTTTCATCGGGCAAATTTAACCATTAAATTTTCAACCTTACGTACTAGTGCAATATGGACAACTTTTTTAAGGTATGTTTTTAGAATGACAGTCTTTAAAGTTTTGCAATCAAAAAAATTATTTATATCAACCGGTCTAAAATAGCGTTTTTGTGTATTTCTATAGAAATTCTCATTATTAGCGGAGTTAAAGTACTTCAAGTTTATAAAAGGAAAAAATGATATAATCCACTATTACATATTTTGTCAGAATTATTAACTTTACTAGAAACTAAGCATTATATATGTATATAATCCACAAAACCTTTCAGCCACAGACAACCAAACTGGTGTCACTAAATTCTCAAACAAATAATACAGGGCCAGCCTTCTAAAGGGTGCAGCAAGTGTAGCGCACCGAAACCCCGTGTTTTTTAGAAACTGTAGTCAAAAATCTGAAAAAAAAACAGGATTTAAAAAACAGTGGCGCATTTTAACATAACTTTTTTTTAAATTTTTAGTTTATAAAATCTCTAATTACTGCTGAAGAAATAACAAACACTGCTGATGTCTACATTTACAAAAAAAAACTGATAATTTTCTTGGTTGCAAGTGCGCACCAGACAAGGTAAAAATGCTAAAATTGAGAGAGAATTCTGATTTCGCCTAAATGTAAAAATCTTCATAAAAGAATGTTATTTTTTAACATACTTATAAATCCTAAAATTTTTAAGAATTTTTCTTTAAATTATTTAAGAAAATTTGTCAAAAGCTAGATAAAAAAAATCATCTTTCAGTAATTGTTAAAAATTATTACTTTTTAAAATTTTATAATATGGCGAAATATGGTTTAAAAAACACAGCAACAAATTACATAATTATTGTTTCTTTTGCTTAAAATATTGTATTTTTTAAAATATAGAAATGTAATGAACGGTTTTTGCTTTTTTTCAATCCCTTCAAACATGAGTAGACAAGCTGGAATCCACCAATCATAGGCTTTTTATTTGACAGAAAAATAGTTGAGACTATGTTTGGTTTGTGATAGAGCATTGTGAATATTGGTCCAAATTAAAAAAGTTGCATGTTTAAAACATTCGAAATCTGAGATTAAAAAAGCGATTAAATATGTAGACATTAGAAAACGAATGGGCTAATTTCAGGTTGAGATACTACCGGTAGTATCGCAAATTTTAATACTTTTCCGTAGCAACAACGAATCACAACTCCAAATTTTATTAATTTTTTATGGAAACGAAAATACTGCCGGTATTATCTTAACTTGAAATTAGCCCATAATAAGCTAATTTCAAGTTGAGATACTTTCGGTTGTATCGCAAACGTTAATACTTTTCCATGGCAACAACCAATCACAGCCCCGAATTCTTTTAATTTCCAATTGAAGCAAAGATACTACCGGTAATAACTCAACTTGAAGTTAGCCCATTAGTAATCCCAAAAATAACCAGAAAGGTTTTGTCTGCAGTGTAATACTAAATTTGACATTTTCTTAGATAAACTGAGAAAACTAAGACTTACAACGGCACAGAACTTCCAATTTTTGGTATGTTTATTCAGGTGGGCCAAAAAAACCAACTATTTTTTTTTTAAATTCCGACACTAAAATATTGGTTCCTTGGCACTTTTAAAAAATGCTTTTTCAAGATGAGCTCTTAATTTTAATAGGAAAGATTTCCTCATCGCAGTTTTACATTTTTTTTTTTTTAGTTTCTCGTCACTACTTGATCGTACAGAAAAAGTTTATTTACATTTTTTGTAGGAAATTTAACTCTCTAAAAAAGGTATCATACAATTTTTTATAATTTTTACTGTTTAGAAGATATTAGAGGTCAAAGTTTGAAGAATTTAGCAAAAATTTCTTTTTCACTTCTAAATTTTATAACTCGTAGATAAATAAATATTATAATGTGCGCAACATACGGTTTTGTAGAAAATTAAACGCTCTACAAAAAAGTCGTTTGTGGTTAATCGATTACTTCAACCATTTTAAAAAAATTGAGGATTTAGTATCTTGGTTTTTAAAATGCGAATATCTTCTAAATGGTTAGAACAATCAATTAACCTCAAGAGACTTTTTTTATAGAGCGTTTAATTTTCTACAATGGCATACGTTGTCCATTTTATAATATTCATTTATCTCTGAGTTATAAAATTTAGAAGTAGAAAAGGAATTTTTATTCAATTCTTTAAACTTTGACCTCCGATATCTTCTAAATCGTAAACGATATAAAAAAATTGTAAGATACCTTTTTTAGAGCATTCAATTTTATATAAAAAATGTAAATACAAATTTTCTGTACAATTAAGCAATAACGAGATATGGAATATTTACTATATGGAACTGAAAAAAAAAATTAAAAACTGCGATGAGGGAGTCTTTCCTATTAAAATTAAAAGCACATCTTGAAAAAGCATTTTTTAAAAGTGCCTAGGAATCAATTTTTTAGTGTCGGAAGTTAAAAAAAATAATCGATTTTTTTGGCCCACCCTAATGTTTATATTTTTTAATTAAATCATATTTTGCCAGATTAATTTTAAAGCGTGCTTTACCTACTTTTGCAATTGATAAAAAATAGCTATTTACATTCAAATGCAGCAGCTTTAGTGTTACAAGCGACAACTTTGTTACAGATTAGTTGGAACCTGTAAAATTAAAGCTAGCGCTTAAGATTTGTATAAAATATTTTGGCCCAAAGTTTTAATAAATTAAAAAAATTAATAACTTAAACATAGTGTGCTTTGGCCACTTGACGTAAGACCTGTGACGTTTCAGCGATTTTTTCAATTTACTATTTTTCTATTAAATATAGTTTTGTTTGTGGAAATATTTTAGGTACGTACCTATACTTTGATGCATAAACTTTATTACTGCATGGGTAGTTTTCTCTTCAAGCATCTCCTGTGCCAGTTCTAACCGTAAAATGTGACATCGGTGTTTCTATGTGTTTATTTACAATAGGAGAAGACAAAAAAATATTTAACAAAAATCGTAACTTCTCCATGGAATGTAAAGTTGCCTCCCATAATAAAAAAAGTTTGATGGTAAATAATTAAAGTTTAAATGATCTTAGAATTCTAACATTTTTGATGTTTCTTTATCTTACATTTTAGAACTTAACACCTTCAACATCATCAGTGTTTGTACTTTTAGTTTTTGTATGTGTTGTTTCTGTTTTAATTTATTTACTCTTTAAAATAGAAAGTTTATCATATTCTATAAAAATCGTATTTTTAAAATTTTCAAAAGACGTTGACATAAAGATAAATAATAAACTAAAAGTTTTCCTGTTTAAATAATACATTGCCTTCAGAAATAACCACAAACCATGTGACTAAATAAAGGTAAAAATCGTAGTAAAACGTTTGTGTATCACACTTTCTTTTTAAGTTAGGCTGCTGATAAACGTAAAATAGAGAGAAACCGAAGAGAAAGAGAGAAACATAGTAACCGTCTAGCAACATTTGTATTAAGTAGCACCAATTGTAAATTGGTCGCGTGGGTTGAGATCATTTGTGAAAACACTGTGCATCCGATAAAAATAATAACGATAAGCAGTGCTAAAACTTTTAATTCTGCTAACAATTTCTGACTATCAAAAGTAGTAACTGTCCAGAAGTTCGATTATATCAATTTTTAGAAATAGATATTTTGTTCCGAGACAAGTTTCCTAAAATTTTAAAGTTTGGGAAACTATCTGGAGACTACGTTTGGCTCATGATAGAGCACTGTTTTGTGTCTAGACTGAATAAGTTTTATTTTTCAGACACTCGAAATCTGAGATCTGAGTTATTTAGACATTAAAAGACTGGGACGTAGTGGTTCCAAAAATGGTCAGAAATGTTTTTGCTATAAGGTAATTACAAATAAGACAATTTTATAATTTTTATTTTAGAGAATAGATAAGTACAACTTTTCTTTAAGAGTACACTGATATTCTAACCTTAAATACAAAAAATAAAAAAGAGTTTAAAATATTTATTTGATCAGTTTGATGATTTTCTAGAAATAGTTCTGAATGCACAATTATTTATTTGATGACGTTTGAAAAAAATCAGTCAATGAGGCACATTTAAACATTATCACTCAACCACTTAACAATCTCCTTTGAATGTCTTGTCATCCACTTAACATTTGCTTCACTTTGCTCAATCGACTGTCTTGCTGTCCTCAAAGCTACTCCAAATTCATTTTCTCTCAAATCGACAAACATTTTAAACTAAAAATAAGAATTTAATTTAATTCTTAGAAAATCTCAATTACTTACATCGTCAACTTCTAATTGACTGTTAAATTTAACAGTACTCCTTACTATACTACTCAATGACATTGATGATGCACCAAGACTACAACAAAAAAATTTAAATGATATTATGCAATGATACGAAACTTACTAATTCCGCAGTCTCTGCCAGTGCGTTTTCAAGAACCTGTAAGCCAGCTGTTGTCCAATCGGATTATTTGTAACAGCTGCAAAGACCCGAGCTGAATCGTGTTTCCGTATCCCTGAATTTTCAGTAATGGCCCATTCGAGATATCTGCTTAGAATCCAAATTTCTTTCGAACAACCCAATGCCATTAAGAGAATTTCCTTCTCATTTTCAACGTTTGCATTCAAATAACGTTTCCACGCAAAATCCCATTCTTCCTGACCTCCCACGCTTATAGCAGTGCAGTAAACAATTTCACGCAAATTTTCGGAAATCCTAAGATCAAAATTAAAAGATTTATTTGAATTTAATACCAACTTACAAATTGCGTTTATCTGGATCTGGAGAGTTTCGCCAAGTTTCAAATTGCTGGACGGCATTTACAATACAGTCCCGGACTCCTAATCTACAAGCTCTATTTGTAATTTCATATCGGTTGTAAATTGTTAAAGGTTGGTCAGTTTCATTCTCGTTGAAACCCAATTCGTGGTAAAAATCATCCAATAAAGAAAGAAAGTATTTCTGAAATTATTCTAATTCTAACGGTGCTAAATTTACAAAAATAACTTACTTTATACTTGTCAAAATGAGCTGTGCGTACAAACATCTGGTGCATATAATCTAAGCTTGTAAAAGCAGCTTTCCAAGGAACAAATTCACGTTCTTGCTTTAAATATTTAGTAACATTTAGAGCAACGTTGTAATCTAAATAACCAACAAAAGCAAGATGAAGAGAATCGTCTAAAAGTTGTGCTCTGTTTTTAGCATCAAAAACTAAATGACCGTTCTTTTGTAATAGTTGTTTTATTATCAAATCCCAGTTTTGTCGATCATAATTAACTCTGTAGTAACCTGTTTGGTTAACATTTACTAGTAACCAATGATCTTTTGATTGATTTAACCGGTTAATTGTCAAACTCGGTTCATTACGTAACCAATTTGAAACAAAAACTTTTTTGGGATTTGTGTATGTAACAGGTATCCACCATAAAACAGAATTTGTGCTGTTATCATCGCTGATTAAAAATCGTTTTTGGGTAAATGTGACTGAATCACTTTCGTAATTTCTAGTCACTGTTACTAGAGGAAAACCAGTTTGAAGGGTCCAAGTATCCATAATTTCTTTAATTGTTACATTTTGATCCAAAACTCCATCTTGATGACTTTGAAGAGTGAGAGTATGCCATAAATCATCTTGTTCGGCATTTCTATACATTCGACTTTTCAAATAGCGATTGAGACCTTTTTGGAAAACTTCCATTGTTAAAAAGTGTTGCATCATACGTAAAATTGCAGCTCCTAAAAACTAACTAAAATAAACGTTTTAGATATTTTTACTGTACCTTTAGAATACGAAATGCGATCAAAAATGTCATTAATCTCATCAGGATTATTAACTTTACTAGAAATAGGGTGCGATGTTTTTAAAGCATCTAACACAAAAGCCCCATGGAGTTCATTAATAACAAACTGGTCCAGTTCTTTCAAATGTGGATTGACCTACAACAACCAAAATCACTTTCAACACTACAGTTACACTCCACTAACAGCATTAGCACCCAGACATTCTATATAAGTCGCAAACCCTTCGTTCAACCACAAATCAGACCACCAAACTGGTGTTACCAGGTTCCCAAACCACTGATGGGCTAATTCGTGAGCTATGACATGAGCTATCCTTTGCAAACTTCCTTTACTCGAAACTTTCTCCTCATATAACAAAACCGATTCTCGGTACGTTATCAAACCCCAATTTTCCATAGCACCAGCTGAAAAATCCGGAAGTCCAATCATGTCAATTTTTGGGAGAGGATATTTAATCCCAAAAAATTTTTCATAAAACTCTAGAATTTGGGGACCTATTTGGAGACTGTATTTGGTTTGTGATAGAGCACTGTGACGTGTCCAGACCGAAAATGTTCCATTTTTCAGACACTCGAAATCTGATATTACAAAAGCTATTAAATATGTGGACATTGGAAGACTTGGGGCGTAGTGGTCCCAAAAATAACCAGGAAGGTTTTTTCTGCAACACCATATTAGAATTGACATTTTTTTAGAGTACAATAATAAATAAAGCCAAAAAAGAAAATTAACATACCTATATAATATCCCGAGTGCATGTCGAATTGTCGATAATTTGCTCGAGTGCACGTTGTGCACGAGAGCAAATTAAACAATGAGACATGCACAAGGGATATTCGGACGACTATTTCCCGAACAAAACTTAAGCCTTAAATCTCTTGAATATCTTTGCTTTGCGAGAAATAAAGAAAAAAATAGGAATTTTTACATTTGGTTTGAATCGAGGTTTAAATAATCACGGCGGCATATAGTTTCCAACATATTTTCAATATTTTCAAAAGTACCACACTGAACATAAGGTTTTTTTGTTTTTTGATAATTTTCACTAATGCAATATTTTTGATAATTTGCACTAGTGCAGAATTATCGCATAATTCGATTATGACAAGTTTGATTTCAAAATTTTGAGTGATTTGCTTGGCTTAACTGTTGTGAGAAAAATAGTCTAAAAAATTCAATTAAAAAAAATAGTCGCTACATTCTCCGCAATAGCACCGCAATGTAGATACATACAGGGTGTTATTAAAATAATGTTACCGATTTTAAAGGCGATAGCCCTTGTTGTGAGATCCACTGTAGAAATTTTTTTAAACATTATTTTTTGAGATACACAATGTATGACGACATTGTTTTGAGCATATAGATTTGGAGATATACGATGCTTAAAACCAGTATTGTCATACATTGTGTACCACACATATAGCATTTTATACTAACTTTAAGTCAACTATATATCTACCTAGCAAGTTGCACCATTTAAGAGCTAGACAGCGCCAACATTAAAAATTAATATTCGTTTTTTAATAACTTTTTAACTACTTCTTCATCATTTTAAACAATTTAAAAAAATTTTGTTATTGGGTTTTCAAAAATTGTGTGTCCATCCTGACTGTAAGAAAACAGTGAAGAGTTGGTACGTGGGAAATGATTTATTTAGAACTGGTGAAACAAAAAACAAATTTGACGCGACATTTCGTCGATGTATTTCGTCTTCTTTAGACGAGAAATTCCACTTGTTGCTTGTAATCGTCGTAAAGAATTTCTCCTTAACAGGTAGCCATGACGCCCACAAATTTAAGTTTTTCATTTCACCTGTCCTAAATAAACCATTTCCCTGAAACTCTTATCAAAATTTCGAAGACAGTCAAACATGTCAAATTTCGCAGTTTAAATTTAAAGTTATAAGAATTTGAAATTTGATTACCTATCTTTGTACTCGTATACCTATCCAAAACAGTTTATAATAGAACAATGACCATTTTTTTATCATTAAATGGCACAGATGACCAGTTTTTTTAATTTTTTTCAATATTTTGATTTCAAAAACTATCAAAATCAATTTTTAATTGTTCATAACTTTTTCTAAAGTAAAAATCACATGCTCCACTTTGAAAATACAGGAGTTTCAAAATCTTTACCAGCCGCCACTGAAAATACTTATTTTCTTGATCATAATTCAAAAATGATCAATCGTGGAAAAAAAATTTAAGTACAAAAACTTCTTGAAAATTTTGTACTCTGTCAATAACATTTTTTTAACAAAAATGTAATGTAAGTAGAATAATCATAAAAAGACCGTCTTGAACTCCCTTCAAATAAATTGGAGAATATTCCGGACCCTCATCTTAATTTATCGGTAAGAAGGATAACTGTGCAACATACTAAAAAATCAAAACTTTCCCCAAAAATTGTTTATTAAATGTACATTTTTACTGGACTGTTACCAATCTTCCCGTATTGAAATTTTGAATTAAAAGATGACTTATGTTCCCTCCTTTTTCTACTTTTCCATACAGAAAAAACGTGGTTAAATTTTTTCCCAGATAATTTTTCACTTTTGGCTTTATTTTCCTGTATTATTTATTACATAAATTAAGACTTACACAGGTTCGGGATTTCCAATTTTTGGCATGTTTGAAATCGATGTCATATTTTTCAGCCTTGCTAAACTAATTTGAAAGCGCGCTTTTAAAGCAGGTTCGTCGAAACAAGGAAAAGCTTTTCGAGCATCTGTTGCTTGGAATTGTGTAGTTGCAATCCACCTTCAATAGTGATATTAATGAAAATTGACAATACCTTTGATGTCTCACCTGATTTCATTATTAACTCTATACGAACTTCTATAAAAGCCTTGAAGTAAGTCATTTAAAACTCCTTTAAATTTAATACTGACATAATACTGATGACCGAATACTACCGGTTCGTTTAGATGAATTATTAAGAATTGGCGACGAGTCTCATTAGCTACTTCTTTAATTGACAAAAATTTATTATTCAAATCATAGACGACAACACTATCTATTATTAAGTCATCGGCGTGCAAAGTAATATTGTAACTTGTTAAAGTTGTGTTAACAAGAATCGTAACTTCCCCATGGAACGTGAAGTTACCTTCCACAATAAAAGGAATGAGTTTGATGGTATATGAATGAGGTTTGATCGATCTTGGAAGTCTAACATCTTCAACATCATCAGTCTTTGTACTTTCAGTTGTTGTAACTGCTGTTTCTGTTTCAATTTCTTCACTTGTTGTCGTGATTTCTAAATTTGAATGTTTATCATACACTATCAAAGTCGTCTCTTCAAAATTTGAAATAGGTTGACATGATGATAAATGATAAACTAAAAGTCCTGTCCCGATGATACATCCGATGAAAATAATAACAATAAGCAATGCCAATACTTTTGATACGGCTACAAATTTTTGTTTCCCAAAAGTGGTAACTGTTGCCTCCATTACGACAAAATCTTCACGAACATGGGTCATGCCTTCCTCAAAGTAGCTAAAATTTTATCGTTAATGAGAAATTTAAATTTAGTTTTACTAGGTCATAACCTAGATGGTATTTATAACTAGTCTACAATAAATTTTCTTACATGTATTTTCTTACTCAACGTAAACAAACAAATTAATCGAACAAGTCCTATTATTTTGAAGTGAGCAAGCGCTTTTATTACAACGTTTATTAAGCGCAATTATTTCATTAATGAGACAAACGAATTTGCTTAAATTTGTCTGAATTTTTAAACTCTGACAGTTTTAAAAAATAAATCATCCCTTTATCAGATTATTCTGTGGGTGGTTAAACAACTGCGTAAAACAGGAAGAGAATGATGAAGCTTCATTTACAGATGAGTGTAAGATTTCTTTTGACAGTTTGTAATTTAATACCTACAAATGAGATAAGGGCATGCCACCCGCATTATTCTTCAAGAAACAAAACAATGTATTTGGGACAACAAATTTTAACTGAATTTAAAGTAGCTAATTACTCTAAAAATATCCATTAAATTCAAAAATTGTATTTTTCCAAGAATTCCATTCTTGATAACAAACTAAATTAAGTGTTGATTAATCTGATACAAAAATGTATTTTGAAATTACAAATTTCGTTATTTATACAGCTTTATCACAAAGTATAATGACGTAAAAATTTTAATAAAATTATCGAGAAGACTCCATAAATCTCAATAAAATTGAAGGAACGATAATAATTCTTTCAAAAGAATTGTTCATTAAACTTCCATCTGAGAGCAGTTTAGTTCCAAGTCATAAATAATGAATAGTAGAGATGATGTTTCATTTTTTGTCCGGCTGCTTCATTTGTCTCACGCAATAAATTTATCTTCCTTTTCATCTTCAATGATCTCATTCAATAAATTAAAAATATTTAATAACAAGTAAGAGACAAAACTTAATGAGCTAATTAATACCTCGTCTCTAATTACCTGCAATTATGTTTTCCTGACATAAAATTACTTCAGTGTAAAAAACATTAATTACGAAATATCAACACCAGAAGAAATTTTTTTTGAAGTTTCGTTTGTAATTTAAAAAAAATTATAATTATAATTAAGTTAATTACCTTTTTTATAATAATCCTAAAGCATGGTTTAAGACATGGTTCCTCCTCTGACACTTGTCACAAATTACGAAAAACAAGAAAGCTTTGTACTTAGCGTCTTTCGGCGTTGTACGCTAATATAATACTGAATTTAAAGCTTGGCGCTAGATTGCGCATGGCGTCCCTTAATAATTTTAATACAATTCGTAGACCAAACGTGATAGAAGTAATGGGATGGGGAAAGTCTTTTGTATCCTATCCACCCTATGCACCCCTTTTTATGGTTTAGTCAAACTATAACAGACAACAAGCGCACAAAAAAAATCTCTACCGTTGTGTACTAACAACTTTATATCGTCTAGATGAATGATTGTAATTTTGTTGTATTTATTTGTACAAAGCAAATATAATAATTCAGCGTCTCAGTTCTGTTGCTAAAACGAAGGAGGGACACATTAGATAATAAATCATGAGCCACTTTTATACATATTATTTCCGTTGGTTTATATTCACCAACAGGTCAAGGTTACAACATCCAGATTGTTAAATTATTATATCAATTTTGCTCGTGTGGGGTACTTAAAATAATCAATTAATAAATAATAATAAAGTTTGGCTTATAGAAACACAAAATAGTCGTTAAATTTAAAGTCGAAACATAAAAATTATGTTTTTTTAATTTTTCATTGTCTAAAAGAATTATACCTAATTTGTATTTTAAACATTATTGTAGAAACTGCTTTTGAAAAATAAATTTTAAAAAGTACAAAAATTTACCGTTAAAGAACAAAAAAAATTAATTAGATAACAGTCTTAAATTGAATATAAATTATTTACAGTCCACTAAAATTGAGATTTTTCGCTCCCCTTGTAATCAAAGATTCTAAAAAAGATTTCAGAAAGTGCAATAAATAGGTATTATATTCATGGTAATTAGAAAAGTTCTAAATAAGTTTTATTACAATTATATTATACCAAGCGTTATAATGGTTCAAAAAAAAAGAATTACCCGTGAGTGAGCCGTAATTACTTATAACGTAAGTATTTTAGTTAAAAAAGTAAAATTTTGGGTTCTATATATCATATTTCAGCAGTGGGTGCTGTAATAGCTATAACAGTACACAAATGAGTTTTGTTATAGGTTTCCTCAAGACGCAAATTATAAAAAAAACTCTCCTCCCGCTAAAAAATTGTACATTTTGCAACCAGTCACAAAAGTAAAGTTTTTTCGTGAAACGATAGCTTGTTTACGAGCTGCCTAAGCAGCGAGTGAGACAATCTCACGAAGGAATAAAACTAAACTTTATATCGAGTAGTAAATATCATTTTTTCTATGATATTAAAATGCTAATTTTATCTTCGAACTTCATAATTATATTCGAAATTAATCAAACTGTCAATGTCATGTCAATGCATATTTATTTAGTTTTTTACCCGTTTCTTTAATAACACGCATTTTCATCTCTAGTTAAAAAAAGTTATACTTCATATAGAGTTTATAGTTGTAAAAATTCGTATTTTTATAAGTATGAATAGAAAAAAAAAGCTTTTAATTTACACAGAAATGCTAAAATTTTATAATTTTTGAGAAAAAAACTGTATTTTCTTTATAAGAAACTGAAATGTTTTCCCTCCTCTTTAAATCCCTTACTTTTGACTCCATTAATTCGGGATGCTCCCGGTAAAATTTAAAATTAAGTTTAAATTTTGATAAAAAAAATACTTTATGCCTTAAGTTTCAATAACTTTTTTGGTTTAATCATTTTTAAAAGTAGTAATAAGCCACTCCTACCGTATTTAATACATCCAAATATAAAATGCTTTATAATTTTACATTGAAACGTCTTCATTGACAATAAAACACTGAAAGGATTACTTAAAACTACTGTTGACCACTCCGTGGTCCGTTAACGACGTGACGTCATTGACGTCACAAAAAGTATAGAATGTGTTTGCACCAGCCAATAAGCTCCAGAAGTGTGTTGTCATTTACGCGCAAAAGTTAGAAGCACTGTCATTCTAAAAACATATCTTAAAAAAGTCGCCCTTATTACACCACTACATAAGGCTAAAATTATAATGGTTAAATTTTAACCTATAAAACATTACAAATAAAAACACAAATAAGGCATAAAGCAATCTACTTCAATACCTTAATCATTCTAGTTTAAAATACGTCACAAATTACAAGTTCCCACATAATTAAGAAATAAATCGGAAATAAAAACTACCGTGCAAGCTTCGTGCTGTCAAAACCACCTGATCAGCTGTAAAGCAACTGCCGAAAATAGCCGAGTACATAAAATTAGAAATCCACGCGTAGAAATAGAAAGAACTTCGTTCACATTCGGCATGGTTTGCTGAAATTCGTTCATGTTAGTTCTTAGAAATGAAGCAAATTGGTGCATCAAAAGTTTTATTTTCGATTAATTACTTCATAAAGTATGAGTCTAAGCTCTAATGGAATGTTTAGGGTATTGAATGTCAAAATTTTTAGATCTTATTGGTTTATTTAGTGTATTTTTTTATCATTTAAAACTTAACCTTTGTAAATTGAACCATATTTACACTTGCAATAAAATCAACTTTTTCAAGGTATTTTTATCGCGCTGTGGTGACGTAATGACTTCTGGAGCCTATAGAAAATTACAGAGATGTCACAATCTTTACAAGTTTAGAATCCTTATCCTGTAATAAATGTTTCAAATCCAAGGACAAATCCCTGCGGAATATTTAAATATAGATTTCTAAAACAATAACGGAATAACTTAAAATTATGTCCAACCATGAAAAAACAAATTTAGAATATAATTAAACTAAAACTTAAAAGATAATAACTTGCAAAATATTACCTAATAGATTACCGAAAAATAGAAAAATTGTCAATTATAATAAAGTTTGTATAAAAAAATAAATTGATAAAAAATGTCATTCTATTGTTGGTGATGTGATACTACGTATTATTTAATTTCTATACCCAGGTTTAAACATTTGAAAACAATTTTATAACCAACATGAGTTAGAATAAAATTTGATCAAGACAAATAAACTTAACAGACAATATCTACATAATTATCTCACTTCATCTTTATATATACATATTGATATAGATTTTTTTCCAAATATTCAGCGACCCATAAACTCTCTCAAGGATTTTGTAGTTTCTCACATATTATTAATTCTATTTTGGAAGTCATAAATAAATGTTATTTTAATACAAATCCTTATTTCTGTAAAGTTTTCTCTTTAATGTCTATTTTTCTATATTTTTTTTACTCTTCTTTAGTAATACGCACATCGCAAAAATGTATTTAAATAATGTAAACTGTATTAAAATATCCATAAACAATAAAAATACCTCAACATCTAAAAGTTTCAGAATCAGAGCAAACCCTGGCCTGTCATTTTCGCGTAATTTTGCTTAATCAAATAAGGAGAACCCAGCAAATTCAAATTCAGCTTATTCTCGTTCTCGGCCATTGCTAGGCAGCAATCATATTGCGAGCAAACGTTGATTAACAAATATCAAACATTTTATCATTTTAATGACGTACAATTTGCTATTTTTAAGTCACAAAGACACTCACTACATCACACAAGTTTATTTCAGAAACAAATTTAATTGTTGACCGTGAAGAAACGCTTTTTAAATTCAAATCGCGATTACCGGTCAAAGTCATTTACATAGACTTTACTAACGATTTTGACATGAGTCAGCAAAAGTACTATCTTACAAACTACATAATTTAATTTATTTTACGAACTTTTTTGTTGTTTTACTAACGATTTCGAGAAAAAAAAATTCGATAGGATTTTGTATTAAATTATTGTGTTTCTTAATTAATAGACTCTTCGGACACTAAATAAAATATTAAATTATATATTTAAAGTTAATTTTTCTCTAATGTGAGAATATTTCTCTTTTCTAGGAAAATTTCGTATTCCTGTAGAAACAAGTTATAGTATTCGTCCATCCCTGATCTGATCTGAAAAACATCTAATACAAGTTGTTAGAAAAAGGTTTAAATTTTTTTTAGAGAGGATGAAAAAGTTGTTTTTCTCTCCTAGTAGTCAATAATGATTATTAACCAAGAGAGATAAAATGCTAGAGTTGAGCGGATACCGACATTTAACGGTGTTGCCTGATACGAATATGTTCACGATTTTTATAGACAATATATATTAGTTTTTACGGAAAAAATAACGTATAATATTAGATGCATTAGAAACACCTAATAAACAGTTTATTTCAACTTATCAGTCTTTTTCACTTTTGTCAAATTTTCTGTTCGACAATAAATATATTAATGTGCTACTAGTAAAAAAAATCATATGTAAACCACGGTAGAGAAAACTATTATAGCCTCGCATCTACCATTACCCTCGATGCTAGGCATCTCGGGTCCTAAACCCGCTCCGCTATAAAAAGTGTTTTCTCTACCTTGGTGTGTAATGTACTATTATGTAAACATGTCATGCTGAGATGAGTTAAAAACCTTTGTAGCATTTTTCCAAGAAGCGCATACCTTCTTCAGAAACAAGTTTTTACCCACTTATTTAGAGCCACTGGGTGGTTATAGTAGATCAAGTTTACTGACAGTTAATGATAACTTCTTTTGTAGAATTTAATAACATCATACTTATATGAGTACAACTAAGACAAACAAGAGTCTAGTTACATATTTTGTTTAATTTACACAGATCTTCTAGTTTTCATCTAGATTAAAAAAATATGTTTTCAGTGCAGTTTGAATTCATTTCACTTCAAAGCAGGGGCTCGGAAACTCAAAACGTATTCAAGTGAACCAAGAAGCAAACTTCTATCTACCATCTTGTAAACAATTTTAAAGTGCAGGCTAATTTTTATCATCCCAGTTCAGCTTTAAATTTGGGACTATAGCATCCAAACAATTATTTGGGAAAACTATTTATTTTCATATTAGTATACAAATTTTACTTTTTTGATTCCTTTTGGCATTCGGTGAATATGTACAGTACCAACCACTAAAAAGTATGACACTTTGACAGTTACAAATTTTTGGATTTGTCAACTTTCCTGAAAATGCATTTTTACGTATAGCACACCTATGATTTATCAAAGATATCATATTTAATGACACTGAGAATAATGATTTTAATAAAAGATGTATTTATAAGGTAAATTTTTGAAAATTCTGAGAATGTTGGCAAATTTAGCATCCCACTCTTCAATAGCCACCACCGTACCATCAAATTTTATTAAATTATTTCCTTTATAGGTATATAATTTGTAATTTCAATTAAAATTTTGGAAAATATGAATGCTTGATAATTAATTTCTTGGATATTGAACAAGAATATCTAACACACCGAATAACAGAACTTGTTCCTAGGTCACTCGCCCTGTAAACTTTCCGGCTTGCCCACAAAAGCCAATTTTTGTCTCTTTGGGAATAGTTAGATTAGATCTACCAAAAAGAAACGTAAAAACACCCAATAGCACCAAACAATTTCAAAACTAGTTTATTTTATCGCTGGGGTATTGGGTTTGAGGACTTAAAAAAACCTTCAAATTTTTGTCGACAAGTTTCGTGGTTTTATTATTTTGACCACTTCCTCAAGACTATAATAATAATTAAAATATTAAAATTGGAATACATAAATTACTAGTTTTAGTCCCCACCTGAGGATGACAACTTTGTTGTCGAAACGTGCGTCGTGCAAAGTGAAATTGTTTGGTGCTATTGGGTGTTTTTTACGTTTCATTCTACACACCAAGAAGATCCAAAAAGAACTTAGATCTACCAAACTTACTTTCATTTGGTCCATTGTGTGTAAATGACTGACTCATTCCTATGGCAACTCAGAAGGTACCATAGTAATGGGTCATCAGTCATTTGCACCACAACAGACCAAATAGTATACATCTTTAAATGATAAATGATTTTATAAATAAAACACAAACATATCGAGTATTTTTTATTTGCTGCTAGTCTATAGGTGCACCTTTCTATAAAATACATATTGCAAATGAATAACATTCGTTATTCTTCTGGAGCGTTCTCTTCTTCAAGAATGGCCTTAAAACTAAACGGTTGGAAAGGATAGCCCAAACCAGCGTAAAACTTGCTCATAAATTCGACCCTAAAAACCAAGAATTATCACAAATTTCACAAAATCATTAAATATGTTACCAATGCAAACGCAGTGTGTGCAAAAACGCTGATAAACCTTCCATTACGACTAAAATAGCTATAGTAAAAGCTGCCCATGCAGCAAAAAAGACAAACGTCGTCGCAACACCGACGTAAGAACTGTTTTTTAAGCCCATACTAAACAACATATTCCACAACACCTCAGACAGTTCTACAACCAAAAAATTTAGATAGGTGGTGCCTCACAAAAAGATATTAACTCACGTGCATGGGCTAACGACAACGCCCACAACCGCAAATATGATGCGGTATGTGAAACAGTACTCAAAACGTACTCAATTGTATGGATAGCTTGATGAATGAAGATTTCACTCAATGGCTCCTCTTCTTCTTCATCTTCATGAGATGTCGCAGCTGCATTTTGTTGAGCTTCAGGGTATTCCCCAAGCTCCATTCCTTGATTAACATCACCATTGCTACGTACGTGAGGTTTACTTTTCCTCGTACACTTTATATACAAAGGCTTGCCCAACAACAGAACTGGAATACAAGCCAAAGACAAGAAAACTAAAATTTTCTGAACAGTATCCTGTCCTTCAAACATATAGTCATCGCAACCCTCTCGACCTTCTGTAGCTTTAAACAACATCATGTTGATGAAGTAGATGAGAACGTTAGGAGCACAGGAAGTACCCAATTCAACAGCTAAAAAAATAATATTAAATTGAGTTTAGTCAAATTTGAGGTAAATACGTTGGCCCAAGTCAGCTGAATAGAGAATCCATTTCATAAACATCATAATAACCATCCACAAGAAAAGGAAACAAAGAAGGAAAATTTGAGGAAGAAATTCTAAGAAAATACTTGAATATGTCCTAAAATGACTATATTTGGGATTAGCTAAAATCTGAGATATACTCGTAGTTTGGTACTTACACAAAGTTGACAACGCTAACACACACGCCGAAAATCATATGAACCACTCCAAAAATTATAGATAGTTTCATTTTGTAAGAATTAAGAAAAATAATTTTGTTTTTTGCCACCTGCCACGCAGGATCCAATCCGATAAAATATGGAGTACCAGTATAGTCATAACGAGGATCCAAATCACGTTCAGCCAATTCTAGTGCTTGCTCTTTACTTAACTGAATTTTCCAACTTGTCCCAAATATGTTCATAGATTTTGAGAAAATATCATTATACACGAAACCAGTATACATTGAAAATAGACCCATAAGAAGAACAATGTAGCGTCCAGCAAAGAAAATGTTAAAAATTTCGTTATTACTCTTTTTAGCGCCGATTTTTTTCTCAAATAAAACCAAATAGCCACCAAACAAAGCCATAATAATAGCATGTCCTACATCACCAAACATCACAGCAAAAAGAAATGGAAACGTGATGATTGTGTAAAGAGCTAAAAAAAACCTCACTGTAAAACAGTTACTTACTTTAAAATTGATATTACCCGGATTGGCTTCACGATAAGACGCCACACCATAAGAATCAATCAAATTCTGGAATCCTCGAGTAAATTTATTAGTCCTGTTGAAAGTAGGCGGCATCTCATTAGTATTAATTACGTTCAAAAATGAAGGAATTGAGCTACCACAAGCACTCTAGAAAAATCCCGTCAAAAAAATGTTGCGACAAGCTTAAAACACATACGGAACCATCCGATAGAGCTTTCTGTACAATAGGAATGTCTTTACTACTGACCCAACACTCCCCAATCAAACATTTCTTAGTTACGTCCATGTTGAAGAAGTTCAAAGTGTGATAAATCGCCTTCATTTTACTAACCATAACGCTCCAATTCTGCAACTCCTTTGCTACACTCACTAGCACTCTTTGTCGATGATCTTGAGTCTGATTCAACACCAAATTCAAGTCTTCCAATCTTGTACAGACACCTTTCAACATCTCGTTTCTCTCTTGCAATGAGCTTGGACAAGCATACAAAGATGCGTGATAACCAGCACAAACTTTCTTAATTCTTGTTTTCAACTGCTCGCCTTGGAAGAACGCCACAAAGACAGTTTTGTAGAGTTGATTGCCCTAAAAACAGTTGCGAAATACGGGAAACCAGTACAAAATTTTCTTACAGTAGCCGGATCTTCTAGTGGTTTTTCTATTTCGACCTGTCTCAAAAAAACATTCCCTCTGGAAATCCTCCAGAGCATTCTTTCAAAACCTGGAACTCTTTCACGGTTGATGACACCAGCAACAAAGCCCAAACGGCCTCTGATAGACACGTTGTGACTATCTTCGTTGATTAAAGCCTTGTGGGCTGAATCTAGACCGTTAGCTTCGTCTTGTTCATTGAAAAAAGCTTGTGTTTTCTCGAGGACTTGCTTTAACTCTATCAACTCCAAATAGTTTGACTTTAGATTAATAGCACTTTCGGTAAGTTCCTTGATATCTCCTTCGGTTTTCTCGAGATGTGCTTCTAAATCAATAATTTCTCTCGGATTTGGTGCTTTTGGAAGCTCAGATTGATCAGGAATTGCAACATTATCTTTTTTTACTTCTGCTTCGATATAACGAAGTTTGCGTTCCATTTCATCACATCGACGCACCTCATTTACAAATTTTCTTTGAAACGCGTTTACATTTTCATTCAACTGAAACATTATAATTTGGGAAAATGATAAATAAATAAAGAGGAAAAATTACGTCGCGAAATTGGACGATACCAGACTCTCCCAATTCAGATATTGCAAAATATGCAGCTTCAGGTTGGATAAATAATTGAGCAAGAACCATTTGCTCACTACGGAATAGGTCCCCCATTTTGAGACGGCTTTACTGTCTGGAAATTTGATTCAGATTAGTTGGGATTTGGGCTTAAGATAATCGCAACACTTTTAAATTTGATAACAGTAATCTCAACTAATACTTTCCACTTAAATATCGCATTCTGTATTGTCTCTGATACTCTGATATTTGTAAACAAACTGAAGGAACTCATCGTTTTCATTCCCAAAATTATCCCTTGACATTAAGCTGACATTTGAGACAGACCCTACCTTTTCAGTTTTTTTTATTTATAATTACAAAAATAACAAAAAGTAATCAAAATTGCAACAGTACAATCAGATATTTTTGAAATCTACTGACGAAATTTATTGTGAATCTTGCGTTATCTTTTTGATAATTATTGTGCCAAATTATTGATTTGTTCACAAATCAAAATATGAATCATTTAATTCTGTAGAGTGCTATCAACGTTGTTTTTTTAAATCTCTTTAAATATTCACAATTAATACAAAACGATGAACATTCTAGCGGTCGAATTCAGAACTAGTGGACCCAAGCATTATTGAAAGAGAAAACTCAAATTGTTGTTGATCAAGATGTTAAAAACATTGACTGGCAAATAGCCTTTTTCCTTTAATCGTTTCTCCCCCAACAACGCATGTAACCACCAGTTCTAAATTTTAACCAGAAAGCGCATTTGTTGATTGTTAACAATACAAAATAAACAACTACAACTCGTTTTTGATTTGTTTTATTTTATTTTGTTACTTTTTTTAAATATTATACACAGGAGAGTTTGGAGAGCGCCGGGCAGAAAATATATAAATCAGATAGACCTCGTAGTAGTCAAAAAAAAAAGAAAGTAAAAAATGAATTATAAAAGAGACAAGAACACACACAGGCCCAGAAATATATTCGGTCCATTTCCTGAATAGGATTAAAGTAAAGAACATTCCACATCATAGAAATAGAAGAGAAAACAAAGAAAGATAAACCAATAAGACTAACAAGACAAAAAGATAATAAAAACTTAACCAAAATCTAGAAGAGAATTTTTTTAAATATCTAGAAAGACAAGTGTACAAATATCTATCTTATAAAACATAGATGAAAAGCGATGAAAGATACTGCAAGAAAAAAAAAGAAAAAAAAAAGAATGGTGGATAAAGAATGGCGTAAAGAAATAAGAAAAAACAAAGACAAAAATGACAATAACTAAAATCAGATAAAGACAAAAGAGAATAAAATGGACAAAAAAGAAAGCCTAAACAAAGATTGATATATATTTCAAAACTTGAAGATAGAAAAAAAGATTCCAATCAGAAGCAGTATATTATGTAAGCTACTAGCAAACAATAAAGACTTTTATTAGAATTTAGCATTTTGATTAGCTCTTAAATAGACAAGAGACCTGAAATGCTAAAATACTAATTGTAATTTAGAAAATGACATCTGCAATTTAGAATACAGTGCAATTTCGATAATCCGGGCCATTAATCCGAACAGCAAATGTTCGATCCGTAATCCAAACAAATCTCGATAATCCGTAAAGTCCTTTGCAATAATTAGTTCAAATTATGGAAGTTGTACCGTAGTTAATAAACAAAAAATAGAACATTTTTAGTGTCATAAAAAAACTGCTACAGATGAGGCACAAACAGTGACTTTAATTATTAATAGAATACTACAGGGTAATTTTTTTTTGCTCCCGCCCGAGATTTCAAAAATAGGGAACACGTTATACAAACGATAAGCAACTTTGGAAAAACTACAGATGATGCAAATGAACTGACTCTGGAAGCACTGTGAAAGGTATTGTCAACAATGTTGACATTAATTCAAAACCCTCTATGCCTCAATTTTGAAAATTAAATGTTGAAAAACTAGCAAAGTATAATGTGTTGCCTATTATTATATTCTGTAATAAGCTTACAATATGGCATATTATGCACAAGTAAAGTACACTAGCGTTTGGAAGGATGCAACGTCGAAGTTTCGAGTCAGTGTAGCCAACCTAATTGTGCAATAAAAAAATATGTAAGCGTATAGAAATAGAATACGAAAAATAGGATAAAAAAGGAAAGTTTTTTTGACATTGTCATACATTGTTATAAACTGTACGTCAAAAAAAAGAGCATTTGTGCCTCATCCGTATGAGTTTTGTGTCAGGTTCACTGCGTTTGTCCATCACAATAAAAATGCTACAGATTTGACAAAAAAATTATAGCCTCTCCGCATTTTAAAAAAAATAATATCTGTAATAATTATTTCTATATTTAAATAAAATCAAAATACCAGAATTACAAGTAATGATTTCTGAATTACGTAAATACAGTTAAATTGTTACAAATTGATTTGTTTTTTTTTTTTAACACAATTGATTAATAGGAATTACAATTGATACTTTATTCTGAAATACAATTGACTAATCTGATTTATAGTTATAAAATAAAATTTAGTGTCCATTATTATAATAAATTACAACTAACGATTACTGGAATACTGTTGATTTAATACATTATAAATTTCTAGTTATGTTAAATAATGACGCCAAAATTTTAATAAAAACATTTGTTTCGTCCTGTTTTACCAAATGGTCACTGTCAGTGTCAGCCTCCTAATCCGGCTGTTTTTGTTTTGTTGTGACTGTCAAATAGCAATAATTCACGTCTTTCTTGTTGTAGCCTGTTTAGTGTCTTTGCGGCTCTTTATTGAGTTATAAAAGCACAATAAAGCCAATTTTACTAACTTTAGACAACAACCCGCATGACAGCGCCATCTACATCATTGCCTGAAGCACCTGCCAAATACTACAATATCTTACCTCCTAGAAATATTTCAATATTTTTTCTACCATGACACAATGTTCAGATACACAGTAACTTACTGGTCATATAAAACTAATTTTCTTTCTGCTTGTGTCATTATTTATATGACAAAATCACTTGTTTTTTTTCTTTTCAAGATAAATGAAGTAAAACTATATTCCTAACTTAAGTAACAAGACAAGATAAATGTTGACTCTTAAAACACTTAAGCAAATAAATTATTTTCTTTATTAGAGAAGTTTGCAATTTGAACACTAGAGGTCAGTCATTTAAGGCATTGAGTAAAGTGTCCACTAGATGTCGCTAAATATAATAAAATAACGTAGATTTACAAGGTTTGTTCCAACAACCTGAACTGCACTAAGCATGCGCAATAGAGATTTCGGACCGCTCTAAACGCTACTCCGCATGCGCGGTAAAATTCTGGTCTTTAGAAGAAACGTAGAATTTTTGTGAAGTAAGTATCCGTTAAATACCAAAAAGTGGAGCTTATCACTAATTCTAATATTATTTATTTAAATAAACAAACCGAATAATTTCGACATTAGTGACTAAACAAAAATATCACAAATGTTTGTTAATCCGCTTGTTCCTTAAATCGGTTTAATCACTTATTTTAATAAACTTATCACAACAATTGTGAAGCTTATTTGGTAATCTTTATAAATCTTAAAAATTAATAAAAATATTTCAGTACTTACATATTTTAAAAATTTTCTAAGACTACTATTTCTTTTAAATTACGTTAATTAAACCTTATAAATTTGTAAAATTTATATTAATTTCATGACTTGGCCCCTTTTTAATTATATCAGTAAAAAAACAAAATAAATTTTATGATACAATAATTATTAATACATCGCTTGCAATTACTACTAATAAAAATTGTCTTTACAACAGTAACAAAAAGTAATTAATTTTTAATTTAGCAACGGAAATTTTCCAAAAGCAATAATTAAAAAGGCTTAAAAAATCCTTTGTACCACTTTTGTCTTGTGAAGCACTATCACGTGTGTCGCGTCTCATGACTTCCGCCATATCAATTGATGTCTATAAAGCCTTGAATTCATTTTACAAATTAAATAACACCGTAATTTTCTAAATGTAATGTTACATAACAAAAATGAACAGAAAAAAATCAAAAATATCAAACCTTTCTAAACTGGGAGATTTTCTTTTTTTCCGACTTGCTATCACCTACCTCACTTTGATACTAAATAACTGAAACCTTATAGGCGTCTCACACAAATTTGTCACATGATAATGTGCAAACAAACTATATACTTGAGGTACTCGTTGGAAAAACAAAAGATAAAAATGCTTCAAGTAACAATGTGATCCATTAAAACGACAAAATCAAATCATATCACACAATTGGCAATCACGTCACTGAATATTTCGCAAAGTCCGAAAGTACAAATTGACACTAATAGCAGATTAAAAATTCCAAAAATACCTAAAAAATCCTAGTGAACCATATAGCTTACAATGTATTTATTTTTAGGATTTTTCCCCTACTATTATGAACTTGGTAGCTAATTATAACGCCACACAATGCAATAGTTAATCACTTAGAAGAGTTCATCTCATCCGTTTATTTTCAAAGTAATAAAATCAGACTAAGAGGTTTTGCGGAATGATTGAAAGAAAATATTTGTCTGATATGTACAAATTATCGTTTAACTAAATATTTACAATTACCAGGATTTTACACAAGATTTTAAACAAGCTCACGACATCTTTTTCACAAAGATTACTAACAAATTTAAATAAACAGTAATAGAACTTTCTTCTGATTTAGGCCGGTTGCGCTCGATATTCTACAAGAAAATGGGTCAATTAAGTTAGCACTCTTCAGAATTTCTCTCTCAATATTAGCATTTCTGGGAACAACTATCATTTATTAGAAACAGAAAAAGGAACGTGTGGATGCATAGATGTAAAGAGAGACAACGGCAACCGAATCGAGTTATGAAAATTCAAATTGTTGTTCGTTTTACAGAAAAATTTTCTCATAAAATACAGAGCCGCGAATTAACTAAAAAACTTCAAATTTCAATAGTATACATAAAAACATCTTAAATTAAAAGGCCTTAAATATCTTTTTGTGAAAATGAATGACTATTAATGGCTAAATCTCGTTACAAAGATGAGCTACTTTCGTATAAAATTCCGATTTTTCTTAATCTAATAATTTTTTCAAGAATTTTTTGGTTCAAGGCATCCTAATCGTAACGAGTTGTGTTATATATATATATTTTTTTCATAAGAAAATATTGAACAGGTAAGTCACAATTTTTTGACGAAAAAATCCAAATTCCGGTTGATTCAAGAAGAATTAATTCATTGTAAGAATCCCCTTAAAACTCTTCAAAACGAATAATTTTGTACAAAATTTGCACAATTCAATCCAGGAATAAACAAATGGCACTATGTATAATGTTTCAAGTTTTTTTTTTACTTATTAAAATATATATAACTTATTTTTAATTCGCGATTAATAATCTGTTTTTTTCTATTAAATTACTATATTAATAAACGTCTCGATTATTAATCGCCCTCATTAACCAACTATTTTCTGTCAAAGTAGCCTACTTTTCTATGGCATCCGTTGTACTACAATATTAACAATCTGAAATTTGAATAATGGAGTAGGTTCATTGATATGTGGTCACGGGTATAATACAAAAATTCATAACTTTTATTTAAAAAAAAAAGTGGAGTCACTTAGCAGTCTTAATTTTTTTATTGTTTAATCAAAATTATTTGACAGCCAAAATGTAAAGGTCTCTAACGTTTTCTTGATCAACATTAATAGTTACTCAAACTTAGTAAGTGGGCAATAATGGGCAATCGTTAAACTGTCATTTACAATAAAGAAATTTATATATTTGTAATTGGCGAACAAAATGTGAAGATGACTCCCGTAGTTTTATTTCATTAGCAATAACGGGCAATCGATTTGTAATCATTTATGACAAAAGAAAGTTACGAATACTGTCCCTAAATACTAAATATTATAAATACATATAAGTATATTAACAAAAGTTAATAATAAACTGAGATTAAGTTCTAATAATTTCGATTATTGACGTTTTGAAATTGAATTTTGGGAAAAATCGTAGCTTCTCAAGGTTTATTCGAAAAAACAAATAAGCGCAACTTCGAGTGCTACTTTTCCACACCTTCCTTTTTGTTTTTTTGTACAATTAAAATTTGTTGTGTTGAAACACAAATTGGAACTATATTCTATTTGGAAATGTTTGTACAACATGAAAATGGGTTTTGCATAATGAAACAGTTTTAATCATTCTAAAATTTGGCATAGATCATCTTTGGAGTATAAGAAAACTAACGCCCCAAAGTCGACAAGAAAAAAATCATCGAAACCTCTCCAAATTGCCCCTCAAAAATTAAAAAAAAACACCTTTTTTTAAGTTTTCGCAACTTCGTCATGAGTAAATTAAGAAATTTTTAAACAAAAGTTGAAAAAAAACGTAAAAACACCCAATAACACCAAACAATTTACTTTGCACACCGCATGTTTCGACAACAAAGTTGTCATCCTCAGGTAGGAGATTAAACTGTAAAAAAGTAAAAAAAAACACTAGAAAAATTAGTATACCTAGGATGTAAAAAATGTGATCACAGATGTCAGTTTCAATTCCTACTGTGCTTGCGCACGACAATTTTAAAATATTTAAGGCTGACATTTTTGACATTCTCACATCCACGGTATATTCAAAATTTTATCTATTTTTGTTTATCAAGTTATAAAAGTGACAAATCAGCATTGTGAAAGTTGACAAATCAATACGTAAAGCTGTCGTATTGTTTTGTAAAACAACAAAAACAGCACCTAAAATATTTACAGCACAATAAAATTGTGTCATAGTTACCAGTCTATTTCTGTGTTTGTAACGTAGAGTTTAAACGAACAGCAACAGATAAAAACATAAACTCTAATAAAATCGGATGGTTAATCTTTACATACAATTCGGTAAAATACAAAAAAAAATACTAAACATTTGAGAAAATTTAAAAAAAAATAACCTTGTCATAACTAAGTTTATGTAACAAAATCGTTCTCTTCTTACCTAAAATGTTTTAAAAAATAGGTCTTAAATTAATAAAATAAAATTTATATCGCTACAGTGTCGTATTTTTGAAAGTTTAAAAATTATAAATCCAAATATCAACTAAACAAAACAAGTATTAAAAATTTGTATAAATTATGTATTCAGGGCGTAATCAAGGGGATTATGGCACGAAGGAATGTTTAAGGCCGAAGTAGGAGGGCTTTTAATTTCCCGAGGGCCATTAGTGACGATTACGCCCGTGGTACATACAACGTTTTATTTTATTTTGGATCGTTTTAATTTTTCAAATCATAAAAATATCCAAAATTCCAGTATTTTTTTTAATTGTGAAAAAAATTCAGATAAACTAGTTGACTGTCTTGTTGTTGCCAGGATACGGTATGTTGTTATTTTTTGTTGTGCGATTTTCCAAAATGGAAACTAATGAAAACGTGTGCGAAAACGTGTATTCTAGAGAAATGTTACAACAGGTAAGAGCCTAAAATTCAAGAAAAAGTTGTGTCACGCTCCGTGCGTTTGTAGTGTTTAACAGTTTTTGAAATAAATGATGATTTTTACAGACCGTGGGTTATAAACTGGCGAACAAATTCAGTCAGTATAATTTATTTAAAAACAAAAGTAAGAAAATAAAATAATAAAATAAATGAAATCAAGACGCTACTGCTTACTGTTTCGTCATCGGATTGTGATAACTTATGCCTAATTCATCATTCACAAGGCGCCAACTGATAACGCGCGAGATGTAGCTACTCCCACACTGGAAAGTTTTAATTTTCCCTAGGGAAATAGTTTTTTTTAATTAAGCCATGACTGTATACAGACTCCTGATGCAAAAATCTTAATAACCCATTAAAATTTTAATTATTTACATTCGAATGCAATAGGTCAAGCTTTACATGGCAAAAATTTTATTTAAAACTCGAGCCCGATTTGCGAGTGCCTTATTAGTTTGAGGCCTGTAGAACTTGACCTAACTCATTAAGATTATATATCTTCTGTATCGAGTATCACTTTGAAAAGAAATCCATTCTGATTAAGGTTAAATTTGTGAAATAAACAGAATCCTTATATGTATTTCTTCGATATTTATTTTTATTCGACTAGTTTCGCCTTTTACGGCTTTTACTGTTTCCTATCCGAAACTTCGTGTTAAGCACATCACACCAAACCTGCCGTAAAAAGCGAAACTAATCGAATAAAAATAAATATAGAAGAAATACCGTGAGATCGTTTAAATTGAAGATCAAGTGATCCATGAGTTTTAGTGCAAAAAAAAAATGAATAGAAACAATTTATTATAAAGTTACAGTAGGTAAGTGTTCAAATTAGATTTCTTCCAACGACAGATTAGAACCAGTTCAGATCGGTTCAGAACTGTATTGGGCATGCGCTATAATGATTTAAGACTGCTAAACCACTGCTGCGCATGAGCAGTACAATTCCGAACCGTTCTGAATTGTTGTTGGAACACACAGAGCAACTTCCTTCATCCAAATGTAAAAAACGTATTTTTAGAAAATCGCGTTTATTTTATTTGACAAATTGTCAGTAGTTGTCAAAAATTAAAGCAGTGCGAATCATGGATAACTTGACCATAAATTCAATCAATCTGACGGTATAATAATTCTATTTATGTCACAAATTTCTGCTTAATACACTTATTTGTACAAATTTTTTGGCTGAAAAGGCTTACTACAGAACTTAGAAATGCAAATGGGATTAGGTTTTGACATTATAAACAGTCAAAAGAGATATAAATTTTAATTTTTCCTTATTAAATCAGCTTTTATAAAAATATTTAATGTAAAATAGTGTTTTGTTACACAAATTTAATTACGGCAAGGGCATGTTTACTGTTAAATGTCTCTAAAATCCCAGTGTTTATCAGATATTTTACCGCACGCTCACTCATTTTACAATTCACGAGACCAAAAATTATGTTAGACTCATTTAGAATGTGTTTTCTTAATATTTTGCCGTATATCCTTTTCAAAAATATTGCACCTAACTGTTTTCAGAGGAAAAAAAGATCAGGAGCCAGAATCCAGCGAGAAATTCCTCAATACCCGCCTGTCTAGTTCGGCCCTGATTAGGCCTTGTTTTACAATTGACAGTTAACCATAACTTAAGGTTATTTATTTATTTGACAACTACAATTAATTATACAGTACGTCCCCGGATCGACTTTAAAACAGGAAAAAATTCCTTATTTTTGATTTCTCAGAAAATTTCACTCTTGTTAATTGATTTCAAACTTCCATAACACAAATTACTTTTAATTTAAGCCAAACGGTTCTGAAGACAATATCATTTTTCTTCAAAATTTGGCCGTCGTTTTTTTTCGTAATTTTTAAAAGTAATTCTAGTAAACGATTTTATTGAAAAATACCAATGACAGCAGATAACAAATCTAAATATCCGGAAAATACCATTTCAAATTCCGGTGCAAAAAACTTGGAGACCAAATTCCTTAAAAAGGGCTCGATGTTAAACATTAAGAAGTCAAAGAAGTTGTTCAGTGAAGATGATGTTGCTTCAGATCTTGCCGTTTATTTCGCAAGAGAAGCTTTAAGGTTGTCTTTAAGAAGGACGGCAAGTAATTCTCTTTGTTAATGGGATAAATAATTCTCATTTACAAGGATCTTCAAGGAAACAAAATTTTACCATTTAAACCACAATTCCAGGCAAACTTTAGAAAATGCCAATGAAGCCAAACGTCTGGATTTTTGTTTAAAAAGGGCCTACAGAGTTTTAGAAGATTCAAATTTTCCTGAACGAGCTATGTTCTCCGATGAATCAACCTTTTCAACTAACAGAGTCGATTCATCTCAACATTGCCGGTACTAAAGTGAAACGAATCCAAACTTCAGGATTTCTTGTCGAAGACAATTTTAAAAAAAAGTTAATGTGTGGTGTGCGGTTTCGTGCTATGGCATTATTGACCCATATTTTTTTGATGAAAATTTAAACCGTAATGCATATTTGGAAATATTGCAAAAAATTTTAGCTGATAAACTGGATGAATTGCCGTTAAACTACCGAATGGAACATTTTTCCAGCACGATGGGTGCTCTGCTCATTATGCCGGCATTGTTCGCCAGTGGCTCAATACAGAGTTCCATGATAACTAAATAGGGAAAGATGGTAGCATGTTATGGCCACCGCAAAATCTCATAATAATGGATTTTTATCTGTAGGGTCGTTTAAAACAAATTGTGTACAATGAGTCACTATCATGATGTAGACCAATTAAAAAATAAGATTAAAAAATTCAGTCCAGTCCTTATCAATCTTAGAAATAAGATGCAGTTTCAATGAATTTAGCGCTCGCATTGAAATCTGTGCAGAAAAAAGAGGAGCATTATTTGAATAGAAAATTAATAATGTAGCTTTTTGAAAATTTTATTTCTTTTTACCATTTGTTAAATTTATTTAATAAAACTTGAACCCAATTTAAATATTTTCTAGCAATAAAATGATATTATCTCGAGAACCGTTCGAGTTAAATAAAAAGTAATTTGTGTTTTGGGGGTTTGAAAACAAGCAGGGCAAATCAACAAGAGTGAAATTTTCTGGAAAATCAAAAATAAGAATACTATCTTGTATATAGTTAAAAACCTCTACTTATAATTATTTTGATTGTAAAACTGCTCCTTATTTCAGACACAAAAACACTTGTTAACCTAATCCAATCTATAGTTCAGTTCAATCTCCCATTCCTATTATAATTAAACCCTCCCTTTTCCCTTTGTCAAAAATATAGAGAAGCGCACGAAAGTTATCCAATGTGGTGCCAAAGGTTAATTAATTAAATGATAGAGGCGTGCCCTAATTATTGTCATGCGATGCTAAACCAACTAGACTAAAAATTTTATTTCGGCTCACATATAAGCGTGCCTGAAATTTATTTTACGCTATTATATTTAAAAAGACATTGACCGCGTTATCGCAATAATGTCAAGGCTTATCGATCACAAGTTTGACGTAGATTTTACCTTTATGTCTTCAATACCTATTTCTAATGTAATTTTGAAAGGAAGTTTATAAAATTTTAAAATAGTTTTATACTCATTTATTGTCACATTGATGATTAACTATCACACAAGGTCGTATGGTTGTGCATTAATTAGTAATGAATACATAAAAGGATAATTACAAGGACTTGGGAAAAAATACAATGTCAAAAAATAAAATGAATTTCTGAAAAATCTAAAATGTTTTACATAAAACAGTTCACAAACAATTTTTCTGTAACAACTGTGTAATGTCTGATAAGATAATAATTTAAAGATCTTGTCCCAAAAAGAGAGGAAATTCATGATAATTGATAAAGAAGTCCCATTTCACGTTGCAATATGTACTTATTCCAAATAATAATAAAAATTTTGTAATAAATGAGAAGTGATAATATTAATTTCAGCAATAGCTACTGTCTCAATTTGGCAAGCAATTCTGTTCATAAATACAAAAACATTCCAAATACCTACATTACGTAACATAATCATGTGTCTTAAATTTGTTTAAACATTTAATTAAAACCTTTTGAAGATTCTAAATTTAAAAATTATTGCAAAAATATTTATGATAACGAAAAAAAATATTAGCTAATTAGCTAAACCGTTGGACAGTAAGTACGGCACACCTAAACTTTTGCAAATACAGATATCTCACAATATAAACAAAATGAAAGTTTTATCTGAACATTCATTTAGAGTTAAATCTGTTTAAATATAACTCGTTTTGTTATAAATACCCACACACTATAAAAGCAGCCCTAATTTACCTTGATCCAGATAATAATTGCAGTGGCGTGGACATTAATTTATTAGACAATTTTGGCCATAAAAATTAATTTTTGTAAACCTTGGACCAGATTTCAAATAATTGATTGTTGTGCTTTAACTTTTCTCAGAAACTTATACCATAACAAAGTAATTTAATTGTGAATAATTTATTTTGTTTTTCGGGTTTTTCCAACAATTTTATCCTTATTTATCTCTATTTCCGTGTTTATCCAAAATTGCCAGTTTCAAATTTTTGGATAGAAGCAGTAGAAAAGAACAATGATAAAAGTGAATGAAAAGAGCTACCTGCACAAATAAGACTGAAAACAAAATCACGTGACACTTGGCGCAGACTTAAAAGTTGTAAACATATCACATAAACGGTTTGTACACTATAATGCACAATTAATTTCGTTGAAACACTGACGTTTTCTTTTGATTCAACTCAAACATCAATTTTAATGCCAGTAGACTGAAACGTTACCGACAAAATACCAAACCAAACATTATTAAATGGAATAGAAGAGGACGCGTAGAAAATAAAGCGAGAAGAAATAACCGGGCAACGCATGCGTTACATTATTTTAATTAAAATTCTGAGTAAGGCATTTAGGAAGATCGGAACTTGCTGCATTACATTAAATTTTCATTGAAAAATCGAACAGCCATTGACAGATTTTCTCAGTAAATATTTGATGTCTCTATATAAGAAAAACAAGAATAATGATTTAGTGTTTCTGTGGAGACAGACTTGTTAAATAAACTGTTTGGTACGAAATCACAAATGTATATTCGCATTTTTTGGTGTTTTGGGGAATCCCCAAATTTTTTGAAAAATACAAAATGCACAAAAGAAGAAAAACTCGAATCTGTTCCTGAAACTGTATATCTACACACATTTAAGACCAGTTTAGGCATATATATTATACAAGAGTCAAGAGATTCTTGAAATAAGTAAAAACAAAAATCAATGTAATAATAAATCTGTGTTTGGCAGTTGCAAAACTCTCCTACAGTATTGTTAGTTGCATATGTTGGTTATTGCAACTTGCATTATAAACTTCCTTTTTATGCAGTTAACAATACAGATCGTAGAACGCTTCTAGACAGTGTTGCCAGATGAGCGGCTTATCCAGATTTTGAGGAATATTTAAGTCTGGATGAAGAAACAAACAATTTGTGAAATTAGCAAGTTTTTTATTTTCTCCTTAAAATTTTAATGTTTTTTAGATATTTTATTTTTTTATGGTTCGGTACGTTTGACAACTATGATTGCTCTTTATACAGGGTTATTATAAATTACTATAACCCCCCTTCAGAGGATTGCAAATTTCCAACATAAAATAAATATGTATGTATGTACAGTCTTGATCATACGTAATGAGACGGTCGGATAAACCGTCTTATTACGGTTAAAAAATAAACCACAATTATTATTAATAAAAGGCTTGAAATAAACTTAAGAGACATGAGTTGTTTTATGTTCTTATAATAAAAGCGAAAATTTCTTGACACATTGTTTTTAAGAAATCTTAAATGCTTTGTTTTTAATTTAAATAATTAAGTCGGTGAACACTTATTTGCATTTTATTGTTATTTTTGGATTAAAATCTTCACCAACAACGAAAGAAAAAAACAAATATTTAGGATAGGATCGTTTTATGTAAATAATCTTGGTAGAAATTGATAAAATACTATTTTTCTTCAATGAGACAGTTTAGTTAGTTTAGTTACAGATAATTTTAAAGAAAATATATTCAAAAACACCTTTATAAAACAAGAAAAAAATTAAACGACAGGTTTATTCTTCTTATGACATATCACTCAGACATAAATTAGTTAACAATATACAGAGTGACATAAAAGTATGAAATAAAATTCATAATTTTTAAGTTAATTTTGATTTAGCAAAACCTCAAAACAGGTTGATTTTATTTTTTTATTGGGCACGTTTTTCATATATCTATGTATATTCAAATTTGGGGAGTCTTTGTTTTTAAAATGATAACCTCTATTTTTGGTGTTGAAAACTAAAACTACTTTTTTTTCTGAGTATAACAACAGCATAACATTTATAGGGTCTATAAAGGAGACTTTAAGTAATTTAACCAATTTAAATATTTTATTAAATTTTCCAAAATAAACGCAATTTTTAACAGAATTACTAAACCAAATGTTTTAAATTGACGTCCTTCCGTTTCTTGGCAATAACACAACTAACCTATGATCTTCGTTAGCACATTATTTTATATTTTTTGACTAATTAAGCGGTACTGATTTGTAATTATTTCTCTTAAATCTTTTAAATCTCTTGATTTTGTTTCAGATACTTTTGATTTTAAGTAGCACCCTCAGAAAAGCGGGCAAACATTATCTAAATAATCTCTGCCACCACGAGCGTAGTGTGGAGGTGCACCGACTTGTTGAAAGCATATATTAGCTGCTGGTATGTCTAGATTTTCTTTATTGGGAAAAGTATTGGGAAAGTTCTGCTAATCCTGATATTAACGTATAGCAAAAAATATCCAAATAAACTTGTCCAGTCAATGAGACGTCAAAAAAATACGGTCTTCTGACAAAACCGCAACAAACATTCAATTTTTGTGAATGTTGAGTATAGGTTTCTTTCATCCGGTGCGGATTTTCTATCGACCCATTTAGGCAATTATGTCTTTTTTGAGTTAAATTTATTTGACTTTCTTATGGGGCTAACAAAACCAAATAATTAAGAGGATTTAAGAGACAGAATTACAAATCAGTGCCGCTTAATTAGTCAAAAATGATAAATAATGTGCTAAGAGAGTTTGAAAATTAGTTGTATTATTGCCAAGAAACAGAAGAACGTCAATTTAAACATTCAGTTCAGTAATTATATTAAAAATTGCGTCTATTTTGAAAAATGCAATAAAATATTGAAATTGGTTAAATCACTTGAAGTGTTTATTTTAGACCATATAAATGCTATACTGTTATACTCAGAAAAAAAAGTAGTTTTGATTTTCAACACCAAAAATAGAGGCTGCTGTTTAAAAAAATTGATTACGTTACCGCAAAGAAACAGTTGACAAAAAAATTATAAATTAATAAAAAACGTGCACAATAAAAAAAATTGAATTGACCTGTCTTGACGTTTTTCTTAAAACTTAGAATATATAAATCTTAATCCATTCTTTTATATCACACTGTATTTATAAAATTTAAAAATCTGTTAAACTTCAACTGAAACTTTAACAATAAATTATTTTAACCACAATTACCTTATAATTGAAGTTTTATCCAGACTTACGAACCGTATAAAGTAACACTTTGTCCATTAGTGGAATAATGAAAAAATACAATAATAATAAATAGTAAAGTTTTATCAAGAAAGCCGCTTAATATGTGTGTAAATCTAGTTACATATAGATTGGTCATTATTCGCGAATAACCTTCTAGAAAAATTTAAAAAGCTCACAGTTTAAAATTTTTTAAGTGAAAGTATGTGTTAAACAGAGTATATTTTAAATTATAAGTTTGTTCTGCGGTTAACTCTTTCTCTATTCTCTGATAAACAGTAAAAACGACATTATTCGATTATTTTATTCTAATAAAACTAATCAACTTTAAAATTCTTTAAAATCAAGTAATCAAAATTTCTATAACGACACAAAAATATGCGGAAGTAAACAAAATTTTCACAAAATTTTGATGTGTTTCACTCACTCTCAAAATTAATGGTTTAAAAATTAGTGGTAATTGTGTGATAAATTCGAAAAAATGGTAAGTTGTTCTTTGTTAATTTTTTTGCCAAAAACTTGACACAAAATCTATCAGAGGGAATGTATTTCGGTCCACATTGGCCAAGCTGGAGTTCAAATTGGTAACACAACCTGGGAACTCTACTGCCTAGAACATGGCATACAACCTGACGGCAGCCTAAAAGACCAAAAAGACATAGTTTCTGATAATTACTATGGAACGTTCTTCCATGAAGTACAAAATGGAAACGTGGTATCCAGGAGTCTCATGGTTGATCTTGAACCTACAGTCGTTGGTATGTACTAGCTCCAAAAGAAATTTCAACCAATTTAGTGTCTTTTTGTAGATGAAGTCAGAGTTGGTAAATACAAACAGTTGTACCATCCTGAACAACTAATAAGCGGCAAAGAAGACGCCGCTAATAACTATGCAAGAGGTCACTACACTATAGGCAAAGAGATGATAAGTGCAGTAAAGGATAAATTATCCAAAATGGCCGAACAGTGTTCAGGCCTTCAGGGTTTCATTGTATTCCACTCTTTTGGAGGTGGTACCGGATCAGGTTTTACTTCACTTTTCATGGAAAATCTGTTAGACGAATTTGGTAAAAAAAGCAAACTAGAATTTGTAGTATACCCAGCCCCCCAAGTGTGCACTGCTGTGGTAGAACCCTACAACTCAATTTTGACAACTCACGCAACTATAGAATATTCTGATTGTGCATTTATGGCTGATAATGAAGCTATCTACGACATTTGCCGCAAAAAGCTTGGTATAGAACGTCCAAATTACATTAACCTAAATAGGTTAATCAGCCAAGTTGTGTCATCAATTACTGCAAGTTTGCGCTTTGATGGTGCCCTAAATGTTGACCTGACTGAGTACCAAACAAACTTAGTGCCCTACCCTCGCATCCACTTTCCCTTAGCTTCTTATGCTCCAGTGGTACCTACAGATAAGGCCTTCCATGAAGGTATGAGTGTGTCTGAAATAACTTCCGAGCTTTTTGAGTCATCTCACCAAATGGTCAAATGTGATCTACGCTATGGGAAATACATGGCTTGCTGTTTGCTTTATAGAGGAGATGTTGTACCCAAAGATGTAAATGCATCAATTGCCCAAATGAAGACTAAAGGGAACATTAGGTTTGTTAATTGGTGCCCTACAGGGTTTAAAGTTGGAATGAATTTTCAACCTCCGACTGTTGTACCCGATGGAGATTTAGCAAGGGTTCAAAGGGCAGCTTGTATGTTGTCGAATACTACAGCAATTGAATCAGCATGGAATCATTTGAACAGAAAGTTTGATTTGATGTTTGCAAAAAGAGCTTTTGTGCACTGGTATATAGGTGAAGGGATGGAAGAAGGAGAATTCATTGAAGCAAGAGAAGATTTGGCAATGTTGGAAAAGGATTATGAGGAAATTTCAATTGATGATCTTGAGTAAAAAGCTTTTGGATTATTACAATGATATTTATAATTACAATATAATTACACAGTAATTTATTGTCATTAATCATGTTTAGAAATAAAAAAAACCTTTTTGTACTCATTGCTTAGGAAACACCCTTCCACGCACTTGCCACTCAATTAGAACCTTCTCGTTCTCAGTTGAGTTCATGCCCTTGTATGTAAAATTGCAAAAAACACTAATTTTTTTGCATTCTAAGAATCGTTGGAGTTGAAAATAATTAAATTGAAGGCATAAAAATGTCAGCACATTGTATATTTCTGGTTAAAATTTCAAAAAAACTCTAAGTTTTTAATTTTTTCTAAAAATTTTGTTTGCGCCATTTATTATTGACTTTAGAAATAATGTCATATGTCAAAATACCAAAAAAATGAAAATTAAATTGAATGTTTATTCAAATAAGTATATTTAATGGAATTATTACACTGTAAAATGCAAGAACAAGAAGTTAGTAAGTAATGGTTGAATCAGTGTAAACAAACGCATTTGACTGCATTGCATTGGTTAGATTAGGGCTCTGGGGCCTAACAGTGCAAAAAGTCGAAAGACAGATAAAGTGTAATAATTTAACTTTATAAAAACAATGTGCAAAAAATGCAATTAATTGAAACATAAAACGTGTTGAAAGTAACAATTTAATGTATTTTTTTTCTTAAAATCTTTGTACAAAAAATATTGTACACACGGCATCAATAGTTTTGGCCGATGCCCGGCCAGAAGCAGTCTATCCGAACGTATCCGAATCGTTCGAAATCGTTGTGATTTGTTCACAAACAAATAAGATTATTACTAACAAATGATGTAATTAAATGTGGATTTACTTATTATATATCGAAAACAAAAACAAACATTCACAGATAAAAAGAGATTCCTTGTATTTTCTTATTTTTCTCTAATGGAAACGGTAAGCCTAATCTCTATTCTATACTTTTATGAAAAGGATTTTCAATTTTTACTTTTTCAGGTTAAAGAGACACGTTATAATCATAAACTATAAAATAAAATTAAAACGTTGTTATAACTCTTTGAGTTTTTTAAAATTTTAACAAAAAAATGATTTGTGGTGTCTATTATCAATTTATTAAATCATTTACTTTATCTTTGATATCATTTTTTATTTCTTGCAATCTTCATGCACTGAGTTTGGAGATACACATTTACTTTGGAACTGTGTATTTGTTTGTGAAGAAACCACAACGATTTCGAACGATTCGGATACGTTCGGATAGACTGCTTCTGGCCGGACATCGCCATCGGTCAAAACTATTGACACCGTGTGTACAATCCTCATGCGTGAAGACATTGTTAGTGTGTAAACACTTTCTAAAAAAAGACTTGTCTATTAATCGGCATACGAGTAAGTACCTACTCAAGGTTGTGAGGGGTTGTTTAGGATGTGTTGACGACCGTGTGTTAAAGCAAAAGTTTTAAACATTGTTTTTGATTAATTTATTAAACAATTTAATGATTTTGAAACATAACATAACTATTTTTTTTAATTCGTTTGGCTTAAATCTTAATTTTCTTCCTTTAGAAAAGCATGAAATAAATAATAAACCTACCTCAAACATCCTATTCGTTTGTAAGAACCCAAAAAAATTTTAAAACGTTTTTTTTTAGCGTCTCTTAGGACCCTTGAAGTTGGACAGCCCTGCAAGCTACAAACATAGCTACCCTTTATCAGGTCTGTCATTCTAATGCATATACAGTTTATTTGATATGGTATACATAGGTATACAGCGTTATTCGAGAGAGAGAGAGAGAGTTAGGTAATCTCCGAGAAAATAATAAAATATAATCCACAAAGACTTATTTCGGTTAACAATTAATAATGGCACAAATTAGTTTTAAGACTTCCGTACTAATGCTTAAGAGCTATACAAATTTATGATGTTTAAGGGTTTGCAAAATTTTTTGAGATTTTAACAAAATTCATTCTGCTATTTTGTTTTGAAGAGAACACATCGGTGTTTTAAGCTTTATTTTGAGATACGAGATCAAATTATTGGTTTCTGGAAGGGAGGGGTGACTCCTTCACAAATTGCATTACGTACTGGATTGTCGGTAAGTATTCTGTAAAAAAAATTAACTAATCCGGGTCCATCGACAACGCCGTGTCGAAAACCTGAATAGGATTTGGACAACTCATGGCAATACAGTTAGTATTTTCTCCGATGAAAAAGTTTTTTGCTCAACGGAAGATACACTTAGATTAAAGCCCTTCTGGAAAAAAAAACAACATCAGGTATGTACAAGCGCCAAACATTCTACCATTAAAGAGTTTTGGCAAAATATCTTGCGCGTACTTGGATTGGATGTTGGCCGATCGACCTGGAGAACTGCAACAAATTGCTCCAGCCAAGATTATTTGCGGGTTTTAAATAATGTCCACAATGTTTTGATACAAGATAACAGTCCAATACACACCGCCCATCTAGTGTATAATTGGTTTATAGAGCATCATTTCATCCAAGTTCTAAGATGGCTCTCAAAATCTCCGGATCTTAGTCCTATACAAAATTTATGGGTAATTATGGTCCGACACTGAGGGAGATCCGGAAAAGGGCATTAACATTAGAACCATAGATGATCTCCATAACCATACATTGCAAGTATGAGACAGATTAAGAAGTCAAAATACTTGTTAACATCTCGTCCAATCAATGCCAAGAAAGTTGCAAGAAATAATTTACACGAATAGTTACATGACCAGTTATTAATAATTGTCTATATTTTTGTTCTGTTTTGTTTCAATTTTTTGTATCTTTATATTGTTTTTTTTTGGTATATGTAAGTTCTATTTTATTATAATAATAAATTAGTATAATTACACTAGCGTTTATAAATTTTTATTTTGTATAAAATTTTATTTTAATATTACATCGTATTGACATACCTTTTTCTCTGTTTTTTTATAAAACATTTTTTAAAACAAACTATAGCAGTTTATTTTCAACGTTTCAACTATTGTCTAAATACAGAGCATTTTTTTGACATAAATACACATTTGTGACAAGGCTCTAATCACTTGTGCTTTTTAATAATAATTAAATTTAATTAATCTGATGTCGAATGTTGGTTTTGAAATTAATTTAATTATTTTTTTAATAAAAACAATGCATCAATAAATTTTTACCTTTATAAAAACATTTTACATGTCTTTTCAATTACCTACTGAAGCAAAACTAGTTTTAATTCCACCTGAAGATGACAACTTTGTTGTCGAAACGCGCATCGTTTGAAATATAGTTTAGTGTTAGTTGGCGTTTTACGTTTAGTTTTAATTCAATAATGGTATTTTATAACGTTATTCTTAAATAACGTTCCGTTCCGTTATTGGTGCGGCCAATTCATAGTTATCAAGTTATTGCGTTATTGCCGGCAAGACGAGACCCGCAACATCAAAGCGATAACGAATGAGTGCTGAGGAAAATAACCCAAGTAAATAACGTTGAATAACTTGGATTTGTATAGTTAAGAAGTTATTGCGTTCTTGCTGACAACTGGCAACGACTAAACGCGTATATATGAAGTAACGACTTCCTGCACCTTACACATTGCTTGTTGAGGATCGTGGAAAACTGTCGAGGAGAATAACTTCAACATCATTTAATAACTAACCTATTTATTGCGATTTTCAAATTCTTAATAACTTAACTCTATGAGATGGTATAACGGTTAAGTATATTTTATTTATTAAAAATAAAAGTATAACGATAGGGCAATTTGACGCATTCTGCGGCGTTACCAACATTACCAATATTCAGTATTAAATTAAATTCAATAACGTAGTTATTAAATAACGTTAATTAGGAACGTTATTTTTCAATAACTATAACGTTATTAACGTTACTGAAAATCGTACGTTATTCCCATCACTAGTAAAGTATAGTGTTTGGTGTTAGTAGGAGTTTTACAATTTACCTTTTTCATACTATATGTACTATAAAGGGCCGTGATTAATGTCAGTGTACACGACAGAGTTCTCAAAAAATGTTGCTGTCAATTTTACCTTTAAAATTGTTGAATTTTTATTTTACTGAGTAGTTACTGCATTAAATTAAGCAATATTCATTTTTTAAGTGTTTCTAACTGCTCAGTGTAATCTTTATATTTTACCGCACGGTACGCAAAGTTCTTCGTTTTACTGAAGTATACACAACTGTAAACTGATTTTTTTCTCAATTTTCAAGGCTAACAAAATCTTTACTTATTTGTCCAGAATTTTAACCGGTTATTTACCGACAAAAAATATTCTAATCGATTTATGTCAACACTCGCTACTCCCCAGTGATCTCCATTAGATGGCACAATGTGTCTGTCTTCAGTGTCTACACGATCATCGGTTACTTGCTGGTTTAAAATTCCATTTGCAACACTAATTTTTATTTAAATGTGAAGTAATAAAGTTCATGCCATTCAGTTTTTGTCATCAGTCAGATTTTTTAATTATTTTTTTTTTACAAAAAAAAAACAAAATTTTACAAAATTTTAATATTTCTATCGATATTAATACATTTTTACTGCAGCCTATACCTAATATAAATAATTCATACATGCTTAGTTAAGGAATACAGGCAAATGGTCAATATCGTTCGTTTCATAATTTCTCTTGACGACGGAATGTAAATTGTAACATTTATATTTCTAAGAATATAATAATTAATAACACAAGTTAAATCCGTATCGACTAATTTCAAGTTGAGATAATACTGGTAGTATCTTCGCTTCCATAGAAAATTAATAAAATTTAGGGTTGTGATTGGTTGTTGCAACTAAAAAGTAGGTATTAAAATTTGTGATGTCACCGATAGTATTCCAACTTGAAATTAGCTCATTAGAAATGTATTTGTAGTAAAACTATGTAGAATGTTTCAGGCTGAATTATTTGTTATAAATTAGACACTGATTAATTATATTATTATGATCATTTCTTAAAGCTGATCACAAAGGGACGCTTTTAATAGTCTAAAGAGTAGCAACAGTAGAGATATTTATTCCTTGAGCACCGAATTACTCAAGTCAGTACAAGATTTATTAATCACACCGGTTACTAAACTATTTAATGAGTGTATAAAAAATAACATATTTCCCAATTGTTTAAAAATAGCTGTTGTAATACCTATCTTCAAACAAGGTGATCCAGATGATCCTGGAAACTATCGCCCGATCTCACTTCTACCAATAATTTATAAAATCTGGGAAAAACTTCTCAAAAACCAAATTGTTGACTTTTTCGAAAGTAATAAACTATTTTCAAAATATCAGTTCGGATTTAGGAAAAGTTGTTCTACAGAAAATGCTTTACTTAATCTTGTTAATAACATCATAAATAGTTTTCAACATAATAAGTCATATATAACTTCTTTCTTAGATCTAAGTAAGGCATTTGACTGTGCCCCACGATATATTGTTGCAAAAAATATCCCACTATAATTTTCATGATAGCAGTGTAGCTTTAATAAAATCTTATCTACAAAATCGTAGTCAATGTACTATGTAATAATGTCTTATCTACAGAAAAGTAACTCTCTCATGGTGTCCCCCAAGGCTCAGTGCTTAGGTCAGTTCTTTTTTTAATTTACATCAACAATTTACCTAATTTTATTCCTAATGCAGATGTTACACTTTACGCTGATGACACCAATGCTCCAATATTCCAATGCTCGAAACATTAAATTTAGCTGAATTTTGGTTTAACAGTAACTTTCTAAGTCTAAATAAAAACAAAACAATTAATGTACTTTTTACTCTGAAAACTACAGTGTCTTCTGATATAAGTCTAAGCAATAATGTTAAGTTTTTAGGTATCAATTTTGATTCTACCTTGAGCTGGCAAACTCATGCAGATATTACGTCCAGCAAAATATCAAAAAATATCTATCTACTCAGAAAACTCTCAAGTTCTACAACAACTCATGTTTTGAAAATGGTTTATTACTCATTAATTCATAGTCATTTTAATTATGGTATTCTCATTTGGAATCACTCTCCAATATTACAACAACTATTTGCTCTACAAAGAAAAGCTATACGTATAATTGCTAACTCAAAATACTGTGATGATTGTAAAGCAGATTTTAAATCACTCAAAATATTAACTTTACCATGTTTATATATTGTATATGTTCATGGTAACTTACAAAACTACTCCTTTTTAAAAAAGATTTTCATAAATACAACACTCGAACGAATAATCTCTCTTTTAATCCAATAAGATTAACTAAGAGTCAAATAGCCACTAATTATTTTGGTATCAAATTTTATATGCTTTACCGGTTGAGATTCGTAAATAGACTACACTTAAATTCACAAATTTTGTAAAAAACTATCTCACAGCAAGTGCATTTTATAGTTTTAATGAGTTCTTGAGTAATACTCCGCATGCTTGCGCTACTGTGAGCTGGTCTTAGCTATAGATTAGTTGTAAGTTAATTAAAATATATGTATATGTAATTTAAATTTTGTATAATTTAAATTTTGTTAAGTGCTTTATTTTCTAATTATTTTTTTTTTTTGACGTTTGTAAATACTTCTGTAGGTTTGGCATCAATAAAGATTATTATTATTATTAAAGTACATCATGAACAAAAAATCCTACCCAAGGAATTTTGATATTCACAATAATTATTTCTTTGTTTTTGAGAATCGACTGTTGGGCTTCACAAATTTCATTTAAAAAATCTTCCTAAAATTATATTCTGTCATCTTCTAGTCATCTTCAGGTTCTACACGCATAATTTGCCAATAACTGGAAAATGTGAACATCTATTTTGGTTTGTTTTTTGTGCAGATTTTCGGGTTGTAAGTAAACTAGGCGTGTAAAGCCTGAAGATAGATAATAATAATATATACGTACAGGGTGACATAAAAGTGTAAAATAAAATTTATATTTCCTATTTTTTTTTTATAACAACGCCAAGACAAGTTAACTTTATCTTTTTATTGCGCACGTTTTTCACTTATTTTCAATTTTTTACTCAATATCTACAAAAATTGAATGTATAGTGTGATTTTGTTAAATCACATTTTAGGACCGTATTTTTTGACGTCTCATTGACTAGACAAATTTATTTAGAAATTTTTTGCGACACGTTAGTACCAGCATTAGCAGAACTTTTTCCCAATAAAGAGGATCCAGACATACCATCAGCTAATGTACGGTTTCAACAAGACGGTGCACGTTTACAATACGCTCGTGGTGTTAGAGATTATTTAAATGATTTTCTAAAGGGGCTACTTAAAATCAAATGTATTTTAAGAGAAATAATTTCAAATCAGTACCGCTTAATTAGTCAAAAAATATAAAATAATGTGCTAACGAAGTTTAAAAATTAGTTTGTTGTATTATTGTCAAGAAATGAAAGGATGTCAATTTAAACATTTGGTTTAAAAGGTAACTGGTTTCTCAGAAAAAAAATAGTATCAATTTTCAACACCAAAAATAGGGGTTGCCATTAAAAAAATAATTGATTATGTCACAGCAACCGGTTGGAAAAAATGAATATAAATAAAAAACGAGCGCAATAAAAAAATTAAATCTACCTGTGAAGGCGTTTTTCTAAAAAAATTAACTTATGAAGTATGAATTTTATTCTATACTTTTATATCACCCTGTATAATGTATCTGAAACATGTAGCCCATTTGGAGATTTTAAGAAGAAAAGAACAAGTTTTTCTTATTTTTTCTAACGGAAGGAAAAACGGAATAAAATGTTCATACTATTGTTGTATATTATTTTAAAAAAGTTGTAAAGCTCAGTATAAAGAAAAATAAAAATAGTATTTCGCAATTATACAGGGTGTTATGGAAATGAGTGCAAATATTTTAACCTGAAATACAGCACCACAAATAATAAAAATCTGTAAAAAATTTTTTTTATTTTACGTCTTATCTCAACTGATAACAAAATTATAACCTAAAAATTAATTAATACAAAACGTATAACATTTTTTTTAACATAGGACAATCATAGGTTTTTCAGGTCAAAATAAAGCGATTTAACACAATTTACCTCTATACTAAGTTGCGCCATTTAGGAGCTAGAGGACGCCAAAGTTAAAGATGAAAAGTCAGTTTTATACTTTAAACGTAAATATCTCGAAAACGATACGTTTTAGCAAAATATTGCATTCTTGCAGTTTTATGTAGAATCTACTGGCATATTCATTTTTGCTACAAAAATTGAAAATTAATAAGAAGAAAATTGGTTAATTACCCAAAATGTGAAAAAAAAGTGCCGTAACTTGAAATTGAGATGTGCAGCAAAATTTTGCTAGTAGAAATAAAAAGAGTACAGTCAACTTCATTTGTGTACCAAATTTGGTATTAATCGCTTAAGCGGTTTTCCAGATATAACAAAAAGATGTTTTTTTATACCCAACTTTGACGGCCTGTAATTTTGTTGTTAGTTGAGATAGGAAAAATTTTTTTTACAGATTTTTATTATTTGTGGTGCTGTATTTCAGGTTAAAATATTTGCACTCATTTCCATAACACCCTGTATAATTACAATACAAATATGTATTACAATATCATTTTTTTCTGGAACTTGACGTATCAAAAAAATGATAATAGTATTATTAATACAAAGATCCAATAAAACAATATTCTACTTCCTTACCAAAGAAAAAAATAAAAAAATTTGTTGTCTACTGAAATCTGGAAGGAGGCCCTGAATTTTAGCAGCATGGGAACGACAGACTTATCAATCTGGCAACACTGGTAGTAGTATTATTGGTTGCATACCTTAAATTTATCTAGATTTGCAAATTATATAAATATTATTTAATAAATCACACTGACCCACATTCAGATCATTATTTTACTTCCTTATCGTGCTGTATTTGCCCCCATGTGGCCACATCCGCAACATGTGTTTAACATAACCTCAGTACCATGCTGAAGCTAATAAAAGTCTGGCAAGTGGGCCGTTTAAGCTACCAAAGGGGTTTAATTCTCCAGAAATATCTTGTTGATCTGCATCAACAAAATTCCCAGTTTGCTAACACCCTTTTATGCCTTGAACACCCCCCTGTGTACACTACTGGCATCCGGACGAAAGACTATCCCCAGGAAGTTGCACAACAACTGGAAGCTTTAGGTGCCTTGAACTTGTTTTTTTTTTGTAAACTCTAGCTGGATACTTTATACAGGGGCGGAATTTTATAGAACAAACAGGGGCGGCTTGATTACTTTTCATGGCCCAGGACAGCTAGTCGTGTACCCTATTTTAAACCTGAAAGATTTTAAGCCTAGTATGAGATGGTATGTCTGCCAGATTGAGAAAACTGTGATACAATTATGTCGGAAAATGGGGATTGAGGCAAAAACGTCGCCACATACTGGAGTTTGGGTCAATGATAATAAGGCAACAAATTGCTATTTTAGATTGGGTTTTAACATTTTTCTTGCAGATATGTGCAATTGGAGTGCATGGAAGTCGGTTTGTGACCTCACATGGCCTTGCTCTTAATTGCTGTACTGATTTAAAGTGGTTTGACCATATCGTACCATGTGGTATTGAAGGTAAAGGGGTTACTAGTCTCAGCAAGGAATTAAATAGACAGGTTACAATTGAAGAGGTCCTTCCTTTGTTCCTAGACTGTTTTTCCGAGGTGTTTTCATGTACTTATGTCGATTTTCCTAAAAGTGAATGTGATAACGTATTAACAAAACTTGTAAATTAGGACAAAATAAATAAATATCCAATTTGAGCACGTTGATTTTTAAATAGCACTGTTGTACACAGTTGCTATGACAACCACCAATCACAGCGCTAAATTTTGCAATGTTGCCATTGTTAATATTGTGAAATAAGAAAATGTGTAAAAAACCTTCTTTCACGACAGGTAGAGAAACGGTTTGCTCCCGTTGCTAGGGTTATTTTCTTCCTGCGCTAAGGTTTGTGTAGGCAACACATAATAATAAAAATCTTAAGCCATGTGACTAAATCAAGATAAAAATCGTAATAAAACGTTTGTGTATCTTTTTTTTAAAATTGGACTGCTGATAAAAACAAAAGACGGCTAAAGTAAACGTTTGGCAACATTTGTTTTAAATACTACCAATTGTGTGCTTACTTTAATAAGCGAATTGGTCAGGTGGGTTGAGATAATTTCTGAAGGCACTGTACAAAGGTGTGAATTACATTAATTTTATCGTTTAGACTGTTTACATATAGATTTTGACTCTGATTTTGAGATATACAATGTAAAAGTTTTTGCTCAAGAACAGTGTTGTCATACATCGTGTATCTCAAAAATAATGTTTTTTGAAAAAAATTGTATACGACTTATATCTCAAAGACTATAAACATTTATATAAAGGAAATTTATATCTTTTATTTGCCTTATATGTACATCTTATATTTATATAATTAATCTACAATTATAAACACAATAATTAAAAGCAAGGTATTTAAAAAATGTATTTATGTGAAGTCACAGTTTTTGAGACACCTTGTATAAACAAAAATATTTTTCTAAAAGAAACCTTAGATAAAAATAAAGTCTACAAGATAGCAATTTCTAACTTAAGTATATTCCTTACTTTAAGACCTTCACCCACGCCAACCGATTTAAGTGCGTTAGAGGTCATGAAACAACACAACCAACAGACTTTTACCGGTCACGTATTAAAAAATACCACCTCTTTTATAATCCCATCGGTCAAAATCAAATAAATGAAGTGTACTAGACTAGGTACAGAACAAATAACACGGTGAATAGTTAAAATAGGCGGAGCATAAGGCAAACTGCAATCGGTAATATGCAACCCGTTATACCATACCATACAAATTGTATGCGTTAGAATGAGAGGCATGATAAAGGATAGCTATATTTGCTGTTTGGTGTTGATTGGGCAAAAGATTTTGGCGATAACCGTATTAAATCTATTCAAGTAATTCAGAATAACGTTTATGAGTCTGATAGAAAAAAAAATAAATTAGATCACGGATTTTAAATTTTTTGTCTGCTGTTGCTGGCAGAGAAGTCATTTCCTAAAATATACACCTCCATTTAATAAAACAATAAATTATTATGACAGTAAAATATGATGCTTTTTGTTTACCCAGATAGTTAGACAAAGGTTATCTTTTATTTTTTAGCTTGATTGCCCTTTGAATTGTGATTATATTTTATATTCTTATACAAATAAACAGAACCGGATTTCAAATTTATATATACTCAACTTGGTAGTAAACAATTTATTTTTTTAATATATAAAACGAAGAACAACTAACCCTGAAAACTAACAAAATAAATAATTATATTCCTAAATAAAATTCTTTTCTAGATATTACTCACTTTAATTTGGTAGTAACTATGCCGGCCCTGCCTGAATTGTGACCCCTCCAACTTTCACTCTATAAATTCTTCAGGAATTTTTTAATTTTTCCAGTCGTTGCTAAAATGCCTTTAAGACTAGGTGATACTGTTCCAAATTTCAAGGCCGAGACCACCCAGGGCCCCATCCAGTTTTACGACTGGCAAGGCGACAAGTGAGTACTTCCCCCTCGTCCCAAATTTTCTCAACTCTCTTTCAGATGGGTGGTTTTATTTTCGCATCCTGCCGATTTCACTCCAGTTTGTACAACTGAATTGGGGCGTATTGCGGTCCACAACCCCCATTTCACCAAACGCAATGTCAAGCTCCTTGCTCATTCCTGTGATAAACTCAAGGACCACGTGGATTGGGTGAACGATATTAAATCGTATTGCCGCGATATTCCCGGAGATTTCCCCTATCCGATAATCTCTGATGAAAAGCGTGAATTGGCGGTTCTTTTGGATATGATTGATCAGCAGCATAAAGATGATGCCCAGAAGGCATTAACAGTTAGGGCATTGTATATTATTGATCCTAAACATGTCTTGAGATTGTCAATGCATTATCCTCAATCAACCGGTCGTAATGTGGAGTAAGTTGATAAAATTGAAAGTGATTGATTTTTGACGGAAGTTTTTTTAAGTGAAATTTTGAGGGTCATTGATTCATTGCAGTTGGTTGATAAAATACCACAAGTGGCCACACCAGCTAATTGGACGGTATGTAGATAACAAAATAGAAGGGAAATCTAAATTTGGTATTATAGCCTGGAGAAAAAGTCATGATTTTGCCAAGTGTCAAAGAGGAAGAGGCACAGAAAATTTTTAATGGAAAAGTTGATAAAGTTACAATGCCTTCAGGGATAGTCTATGTACGAACTACAACTAATTATAAAATGTAATTTTTAAAATAAACACTTATTTTTGAATTTTTTATTTGTCAAATCTATACATCAGAATTTTGATTCAGTATATTTCCAATTAGCATCCTTCACAGTTGATCATTTTTTGAGCACAGTAGTGGGGTAGTTGGATGCCTTTCAGCAGTAAATCCGTCAAATCCTAAAGTAAAAGAAAAAATCAAAATAAACCCAATTTGGAATTTTGACACTTACCGAGCAAGCAGTTATACATACTGTGAAGGGAAATAGTATAATATACCAAAATGCACAGAAAAATGCAATGATGAAAGAAAGATAAAAGGCTATAAACCATACTATACAGCAAAGAGGGTTTTTTGCCATTTTATCCTTCCAGCAATGTCAGTGTTTACAAAAAAATTAACAGAAATTATTTGACACAGCAACAAATTTTTGTTACTATGTATTTTCAGTTACCTACAGTTACCATATTGTTACTTGATATCTGTATCTTTATTAGTTCTTTTTGATCGGCTACAAAATATTTTAAAAACAATTTTTTGATTTTCAGGTGTTGGTGAATGCTTTTTCTCAAAAAAAAAGTTTCAACAAAAATAAAAATAAAAAAATTTGTTCTTAGTTGATGAGTGCATGGAACACGTGTTTTGTCACGTGTTTTGTCTCATTTATCCGAGGATCCATGCTGGGGGACTTCTCTTAGTATGGCCAGTCTTGACAGTGCCACATTTGGAAAGCTTCTCAAGTTTATCGCTTGAAGAGTAACCGGTCTGGAGTCTGCCGTTAGGAGAGATAGTACAATATGCCCAACCGTGAGGCCTAAGTGCCATAAGGACTCTGGTACTTCCGTGGAGAGAAGAATAAGAGGAGTTGGCATGCCCTATACCGACAATGTTAGGTTCTTGGTGAAGGTACAAACACTTTTTGTAGTCTTAATCTATTGTCAAGACCACCGTTTGCAAATTTATAGTGGGGAAAAAGCTATCCCGAGTACCTACTGTGAAACTGTCATAAAAAGCGTTTGTGCATCGACCACAATTTCAATGCTTATACCCACTCCTGTTATACCTCCCTCCACTGGTACTTCACTTTTCATATCAAGTCTTTATGTTTGTCTTGAGATTTTGTTAAGTATATTATATAACACCCTTTAAAAAAAATATATTGTAAGGAGTAAACACAAATATACAGCGTGATCCCAAAAAAGTTTACAAAAAAAATGCACTACATTAACACTACAAATGCTATTTTAAATAACTCAGGAAACTGTCTCAAAGTTTTATTTGATCAGCAGCATAAAGCTGAGGCCCAGAAGGCATTAACAGTTAGAGCATTATATATTATTAATCTTATTTTTTTTTCTTTATATTATTTTATTTTGCATATTTTTTATTACGACAGATTGTAAAATTATATAAAGTTTTTTACGTTTACCAATAAGTCCTCGCTACATCTCAAAATAGATTTTATGAATATTATTTTCCAAATAAGTCAATTTCGCAGTTAACATTTTCGAGATTTTTTTTTTTTTTTTTTGGTCAAGTGTACTAGAATTTTTTTAACAATTTTTTCAGGTATCTATTACAGTGTCTTCTATGACACTGCATTTTTTGTAAACCGTTTTAGAGAAACTGGTATACCGTTAAAATTTCTGTTATGAGTTTTCATAAAGAAATCTCAAAAAAACTCTTATAACGTAAACACACCTTAAAATTTAATTTTTGTATAAAAGTTTGCTTTCAACAAGATTTTTTTTACAAACGTTGGTATAATGTTATTGTTTGTTATAATATAGTGTGTGGACTTGTTAGATTTATTGAATTTAAAGTGCTTGAATTAGACTTCTTGTTGGATCTCCTTGGTGTGTAGAATAAAATGTAAAAAACACCCAATAGCACCAAACAATTTCACTTTACACGACGCACGTTTCGACAACAAAATTGTCATCCTCACCTGAGGTGAGGTGAGGTGAGGTGAGTAATTACCCACCTGAAAATGACAACTTTGTTGTCGACACGTGCGTCGTGCAAAATAAAATTGTGTGGTGTTATTGGGTGTTTTTTACGTTTCAGCTTGAATTAGAACAAAATAATTTACTCAAAAAAGTAATAGAAAGTCAGAAACTTAAAATAACACAAACTCAATCTGTAAAAAAAGATTTTTGAGATGGGTGTAATTTTGAATCAATTTACATGTATTTTACATTTTTTACTCAATTTTAATTTGGTAGGGTAATTTTATACCCGAAAAACGCAAAAGTTGGTCATCGCCCTTCCAGCAACCTGTGTAAAAATACCATTAAAATCTACAGAAAATTTAGAACAGAAGTTAGTTTTTTCGATTTTTGTTATAAATTATTATTAATTTTATTGAATTAAAAAGTATTATTTTTTTGACAATAACCGTTTTCATTTATTTTAACTGATAATTGGTTTTTGATTACTAAACACCATAAGATAATTTTATGGTGATTACGAATCTTTTTCAGATTTAAAAAATCTTTATAAATATACCCCATTTTTTTAATTTAAGACTCTTGTCTGTCTCTTTTTAACATATTGTTGTATATATATGTTGCTGTTGCTATGTCATATAGCTTATGTATTAAACAGAGACAAACAACAGCATATAAATAAAAAATGGAGTATAATTGAAATAATAAAGAAAATAAAAATTAATTAAATCATTTTGAAAAGTTTCACTTCATAACTGGGCGACTGACTACACCAATTTAAAACACCGCTGTGAGGGTAGAGAAACCCTTATAGTAGAGGATTTAGTAAAATATAGAAAGTAACTTTATAAAAAAATAGTAATAACTAGTGCAAAAAGTACAGAAATAAAACTATTGGTCAAAAGATTTTAAAAACTCAAAAATCTTATCACATTTACTAAATAGTCCAAACAAAGTAGAATTCTTACATCAAAGTTTGGTTCCAAAAGTTTTTTAAATATTAGTTTGTTATTTGTGCAGAGTAGTAAAATTTGGATGTTTATATAACGTATCTCAGAAACTACGAGGTTTAACCAAAAACGAGTAAACATTTTTAAACTTGTTTTTTGATAAAATAATCTTGATGAAAACCCTATTCCGCTACCGCCTTTTGTTTTTAAGTTAAACAAAAGTAGATATTTTACTAGAATTTTCAAAAATTTATATCTTAGTGTTAAAGAGTCACTTTTGTCACTTAGTGTCACTTTTTACGCACAGTTTGATCGTGATATAAATATTTTTTTGTCAATAGTTTCGCCACAATAGCATTAAATTGAGCAACCATAATTGGCTTTGATATTTTTAAAAATCTTATTTTTTTATTTCAACAGTAGTTACATACAGTGTGTCAATTTTAAAAGTTGCAACCAGCAATATCTCTAGAATTGAAAAAGTTATTGAAAATCACTTAAAACCGTTTCGGTGCTTACTAGGGAAAATCAAAATGACATGGTAAGTGACGCACCCCCACCCACCTTTTAAGCCACAGTCACCCCAACTTGAAAATTTTAAATGGCACTACCCTACTTGTGATACATCGTTGGAAAGCTCATAACAAGCGTTTTTCAAAAATGTTATGCAAAAGCCTAATTGACAAAGTCATTTTCCAAATACTCGAAATAAAAGACTGTAAATTTTCACTTTTGTTATGCGATGTCCTAAAGGAAAAATTGACGTTATTTACAAAATACACAACCAAAAAGATGATTTAAACCCTAAAGACTACGTTTCATGTTTTTTGTGTAATTTTTTAGTGTTCTGAATCTTATCAAAATGGCAAACATTATGGTTTTTGCACCCATATGTTTATTGGGATTAGATTATAATGTATCTGTTTTGTAGATTCATACATTCCATTTATTAATTGTACCTGTTAACGAAAATGCAAATTATCAAAAATTAACAATGGTTTATAGTACGGCAGAGCGTGTTGAATTGATATTTATTTACGGTTCAGAAAATCGTTGTGCTCTTCGAACAGCGGCAGTGTTCAATAATAAACATCCAGAAAAACATGTCAGTCATGCGTACGTTCAGAAGCTAGTCGCCAAATTTGAGGAAACAGGATCTGTTAAAAATAAAAAAAGAAGTCAACCAAGAGTACTCAGTGAAGAAACCCAAATTGAAGTACTTGGGCAGTATGCTATAAATCCAACAATGTCAATTCGTCACGCAGCTAAGGAAACTGAATTATCACCCTAATCAGTACGAAAGGTATTGAAACTTCATAAATTTTATCCTTATAAGATGCAAATTGTCCAAGAACTTGGCGATGACGACCCGGATCGGCGCATTGAATTTTGTGAAATGGTTACTGAAAAATGCATTACCGAACCATTATTCGTAAAAAACATTTGTTTTTCGAATGAATGTTCGTTTTATTTAAATGGAAATGTAAATAAACAAAACTGCAGGTATTGGAGTGATGTAAACCCTCATACTTAGAAAGACACATAAGTAGTATCCACAAAAACTAAATGTTTAGGCTGGGATACTAGGAGATGCCATTATTGGACCTCTGTTTATTGATGGCAATTTGAACGGCGATCAATACGCTAATATGCTGAAGACAAACCTTGAGCCTCTTATAGTTCAAGAGCTTAAAAATCAATTAGACGAATTAGGAAATTCCGGATTAAATGAACATCTACTGCATTTTCAACAAGATGGAGCACCTTCACACTATGTACTTTCAGTTAGGCAATGGTTGGATAACAACTACCCAAATCAATGAATTGGGAGAAAAGGATCTATTGAATGGCCCCCTAGGTCACCAGATCTTACACCACTGGATTTTTTTTACAGGATCATTTAAAGTCTGTGGTTTATGAAACAAAAGTAGACTCACTTGAACAATTAAGACAAAGAATCATTTAAGAGTGTCGAGCTATTCGCAGAGAAACTTTTCAAAAAGTTCGTAAAAATTTTCAAAACAAGCTCTATTTTAGTTTAGCAAACAACGGAAATTATTTTCAATATCTAATATAACATTTAATAAAATTAATCACTTAGGCAGTGTTTTATTTTAGTTTCAATTAGAGTTCATTTACTACAGCGAATAACAAAAATGAAAATTTAAAGTCTTCCTTGTCGACTACTTGGAAAACGACTTTTCCAAATAAGCTTTTGCATAACAATTTTGAGCGCTGGTTATAAGCTTTCCAACGATGTATCACAAGTAGGGTAGTGCCATTTAAAATTTTCAAGTTGGAGTGGCTATGGCTTAAAGGGTGGGTGACAGTGCGTCACTTACCATGTCATTTTGATTCCCTTTAGTAACCACCGAAACGATTTTAAGTAATTCTCAATAACTTTTTCAATTCTAGAGATATTGCCGATTGCAACTTTTCAAATTGACACACTGTATATGGGTTTCTATAATATTTTAAATTATTATTTGCTAGTTTTGAAAAAAGATATTTTTATAGATACAATGTTAATTAGGCATTATTAATCAAGAGTATTTGATGAATTTTATTGTCTGAATTTGACTAAATGAAATGCATAGGCAATTACCAGTTTCCCGCATTTACACTCGTGCTGCATTAATGCGAATGCGAAATATAAAAAAATAGTTATTTACATTAGAGTGTGGTAAAGTCATATTTTACAGCACGACAGCTTATTTTATTAACTGGAGCTAAACTAAATTTAATAAAGAATAAACTAAAAAATATTTCACGTGTAATAAACAAGTGTAACTATATTTTGACATTCGCTCTCTGTGTGTATGTCGATAATACAGATAATTATAAGCTTACTTAAATTAGTATGGATGTCACCATAATTTTATAAATAAAAAATAAAATAATAAATTTATTTTCATTTCTTATTTGTTGCTTCTTATGTAAAGTTTTGTGTAATTAACTTTATTGTCATATACTTAATTTATTTTTTAAACATCTTCTAAATCTTATAGTTTACTGCAGTTTTAGACGCAGTAGTGCGTAAAGTGACACTTTGAGTTAACGTTTACATTACGTCAAAGTCAACTTTACTATTCAGGAGAACAAAAAATTACTTCCCTCAATACCTACGATAGGTAGTTAGGTTCAACATTTTTTGTAAAGAATAAAAGCAAATTTTTTAAGTAAAAATAACATTTTAAGTAATTTATTAGCCTCGAATTTAACATAATTTAGGATATTTATGTTGACATAAACACTGGCTGGTAGAACTACTTGGAAAATTTTGGTATCATTACTATCATTACCACCTAATGACTCGAGCAAATACATATTCACTGTTTTCTTGTGGAAAATGAAAAACACCCCGGTTCGAAAATAGTATATTAAAGAACGTGTTTTGAAAAGTCAACTTTGTGGCACGAATTCAAGTTTATAAAACGAGCGCGAGCGCGAGTTTTTATAAAGTATGAGTGCCACAATGACTTTGAAAAACAAGTTCTTTATGCTATTTTTTCTACTTTACGTGTTTTACGTGTAATTTTTAATTAAAAAAGTTAATTATTTAATCTTTAGGGACTTTTGCGTTAATACGAGACAGTTGGTAATAAAAATGTCACTAAAGTGTCAATGAAGTCATTGAACTTTGAAATGTTTTCAAATTTGTCTAAAATTCTGTGTAAGTCACTCACAAATGGTTCATTTTTACCTACCGTATCGGTTATTGATTGAATAATCCAATTGACATTAACACAGTAAGGAAAATCTCCATTTATCTCTAAATTCCCACTCCATTTGCGGTTCTCAGCGACTCCTTTCATTTCATCGTTAAGCATTCAGTCAAGCAGATTTATACACTCATCTAGCAAATAACTTGTAAATTATCGAATGCTATGGATGTTGTAAATGCTCAAAATAAAGGCCAAAAGCTCCATTTTAGTTTCAAGTTTCACTTTAACGCTGTTCTAACCTCAAAAGCTGACTAACCTCAAAAGTTTGTCGCATGTCCATCGTCGCTTGTTCCATCCCACTTTCGAATATTTTATAGATTAATTGCGACACGCACACACAAAAACACTTTGTTGAAGAATACTGCTGGTCATCAAGTGCAACAAAATTCATTCGAATATAATTACTGTAAACTCATTGCCGACAGAAACATAACGTTTCATTTCAGCGATAGCGTGTTACACGGTGTTACCAATCCGAAAACACTAAATTGCACTAGCTGTTACCGCACGCAATTTGGGTGCGGTAATGGCTATTACCGCACCCAAATCGGACTCTGTTACCGACGTAAAGTAGAAAAAACCGTTTTCCTAAGCGTAGAGAACACTGAGAAAACAAAAAATAAGATATGGGGAAAAATAACAACATAAAAGAAGTTAACGAGTACAAATTTACAACACTAATAAAACTATAATTATTTTATCAGTCAATACAGTAATTATTACTTTATAGTTTATTATTTACTGAACTGTATTTTTTTAAATTAAAAAAATACATTTTTAAAACAAAATGATATTTATTAGTGATGGCTGGCGGATTCAAAATGGAGCATAGAACCTAAATTTTATCGTAAAAAGTTAACCATTTACTAACCAATAATGTAATAGAAAATGTTGTCAAGACGTTCGCGGTGAACATTTTGAACATCTACTTTATTGAAATTCACAGTTCTTTTTAGTGTTTTACATTTTATTACATTATCCATGAGCTGGATAAGTGTGTCGTAATTTTAGCGCGAACGTTTATTACTGTCATACCTTAAACATACCTTAAAAAAGTCGCCATTATTGCACTAATACATAAGGTTGAAATTATAACAGCTAAACTTTGACCGAATAAAAATCACATATGGAAACACAAATAAGGCATAAAAACACTCAACTCCAATACTCTAGACATTCTAGTTTTAATCCAGACACAAGTTACGAACAATTCTCGCATATTTGAGAAATTAATCGAAAATAGAAATTACTATACATGCTTCGTGCTGTCAAACTCACCCGAACAGCTGTTATAAACCAACTACCGAAGATGGCCGAGTACATACAAATAACAAGTTGCGCGGGCAAATCGGAGGGGATTTGCTCGCATTCGGCATGGTTCGCTGAAATTCGTTCATATTGGACCTGCGTTAAAGCTTAGAAATAAAGGAAATCTGTGCATCGAACATTTTATTTTCCATTAAATTCTTTATTATGTGTAAATTTGTTGTGATTAATGACTTATCAATAAATGAAATGTTTAGGCTATCGAATGTCGACATTTTTAGGTCTTATTTATTTTATTTTGTGTATTTATTTATTGCTTGAAATTTGGTCTTTGTAAATTCAACCTTATTTACATGTGCAATAAGGTCGACTTTTTCAAGGTATTTTTATCGAATGACAGTGTTTCAAAATTTCGCGCATTTTTTATGTCACGGCTTCTGGAGCCCATTACATTTTACATTTTGAGTATATTACAGCGAAATTTAATTTAATTAAAATGTAATGATAAATGTAATAAAATAAAAAACGCTAAAAAGAACTGTGAATTTTAGTGAAATTTATGTTCAAAATGTTCACCGCGAACGTCTTGACAACATTTTCTATTACATTTTACATTTTAAGTATATTATAACAAAATTTAATTCTATCTTCATTCTTGCAATAAACTTGAAAACAATAACATTTTTGAGTAGAGAATGAAGAGACCTTTCAAACGATATATCACATAGTCTATACTTCCCATTAAAAAAATTGGGGGTTGTACCTGTCATTCGAAGGTGGTTGAAGATAGGGATCGCATTTTTAGTTAAAGAATGTCAATTTATAATTTAAATTTGACGTGTTTCGAAATTTTTTATAAATATATACAGTAACCGAAATAATAAATTTATTCCATTTGGCTTTTACACACTGTATACCTAATTATTTTACTTTCTAAAAAAATTATCTTGTAAAAAAAAGTTGTAAAAATTCTATTTTTTTTTATTTTTGGATCACAAATAGGTACACAAAATATTTTGTTTTTTGATTCATATAACTGCAAGTAATTTCAGTATGTGCTTTTGATACGACTGATTACTGAAAGGCCTAACATGTCACAAGACTCCTAGAGAGTGGTTATCCATCTAAGGCATCTTATCAGTACAAATTTTAAATCATCTATAGCATACTTAATCTGGAAACAAACAAAAATAACTTTACATTAATTATTGTTTAAATGTCATTACCAAAATTAGACGAATAAGCAAATTTTTTATGGAGGGCAACTGTTTAAAATATTCTTCACTATTATAAATTTGTATTATTTCGAGAAAAAATCTAATATAGTCAATTCGAATAGCTATTTTGTGTAAGGTTGGGTCGAATTTTAGAAAAAAGTCAAAGTAAATAAGCTGTCCTCCTAAAAGAAAAATTAAACAGAATTTTAACAAAATCGTGTGTTACCTATTATTGCTGGCATTAATCGTGTTAAAGTTTTAGTCATCAGTAACTTGTTATACAATTGTTCGTTTATTTCTTCATCCATTCTCACTAAAATTTTTTAAATAAAACAAAAATGATTGAATTTATAAAATGACACGTTTATCAAAAATGTCAATGTTTCCAGGCAAACATTTTGTTTTAGGATAAAAAAAGAGTTTTTACAAAGTCTTTTTTTTCTCAAATCCACTTTTATTATTATTTTAATTTTGCTACATTCACGGCCAATTGGATGAATTATGGTCATCTTCAGGCAAATATAACTTCTCTGGATTATTAACTTGGTGTCTATTTACCATTTTGAGGTCTTATACAAAATAGATCAAATACCTACAAATAATTATTGAATCAATAAACCTAGATTAGGACAAATGTCTGCAATTTTTTTCAACAGTCTTCTTACTGTTCAATTAAAACAAGCAACAAAACTTATAACAAAAAGCTTGAACCAATTCGTACATAATAATAGAAGCAATTATTATACTAAATAAATATTAATCAAGTTTAGATTTCATAATTAGTTAATAGTCTTTGAAAATTATATCAATATTAAATGTTAATTTAGATGTATTTCTAGTTTCGAGAATACTCCCGAGTCAGACTAGTTTTAAAGTCTTAATTTTTATCAATAAAGAACCAAAAATTAAATTTTTGTATATTAATGAGCTTATTAATGAATGATTTGTTTTGGAATTGTTCATCGTTCAAGTATGGACCATGTATGAGTATGACTTTAGTCGTATAACTTTAATAAATGATTTTGATATTCTAAAACCAGATTTCTATTTCAAAATTAAAATAGTTTACGGCCAACATACAAATATTGTAGCAAACTTGTGTGTTACACTAGGTACTTACAAAACAATTTAAATTCAAATATTCCCGCGTTCTAGTAATGAAAATTTGGACCAATCAGTGAGCGTACCATCGTATTTAGCGGAGTCAGAGGCACTTCCATTTTTAAAAAATCATTATTGCATTTTAATAAAGTAATAAATAAACTATTTTGTGGCCGTTACAAACAAATATAGAAAAATCAGTAAATTACAGTTATAAATACAACAAATAATAACTTTTATGAATAAAAAACATTTTTGACAGACGACAGACGTCAAATCGGAGGTCATCACAAATGGCGTAATTTAATAACAAAAGGTGAATCACCGTAATTTTTAGTTGTAAAAGAAAAGAATAATTTCACCAAATTTAAAATGAATAGATTATTCGGAAGAGGAAAACCTAAAGAACCTGGTCCTAGTATAACTGATTGCATAGCTGGGGTAAGAAAATGAAATTTCTCCATTCCTTGTTCATGCTATTTCTCCCCAAGGTGGATCAACGTGCTGAAAATGTCGAGAAAAAGATCCAGACTTTAGAGAATGACCTCCGAAAGTTCAGAGACCAAATGTCTAAAATGAGAGAAGGTCCAGGTAAAAACGCAATAAAAGCAAAAGCCTTGAGAATCTTAAAACAGAAGAAGCAATATGAACAACAGCTTGACAATTTACGAGGGCAGAGTTTTAACATGGAACAAGCTAATTATGCACATCAGGCTTTGAAAGACACACATGCTACAGTAGTAGCAATGAAGGATGGAATGAAACAGATGAAAAAAGAATTCAAGAAGATTAACATTGACGATATTGATGTAGGTACTTCAGTGTTAGATTTCTACTGAATAGGGAGTTTTAGGATGTGCAAGATGAACTGGCTGATCTAATGGAACAAGCAGATGAGGTCCAAGAAGCTTTGGGTAGGAGTTACAACACTCCAGAGCTAGACGAGGATGATTTAGCTGCTGAATTGGAAGCTCTAGGGGACGAGATTGCTCTAGATGACGATACGAGCTACTTGGATGATGTAAGGAAAGCACCAGAGGCACCCAAAGATAAGCCAGAGTCAGAAAAAGATAAAAACAAGGTAAACAACTATTTGTTATTTCTCGTAATGAGGATTTGATTTCAGGATGGAATTCCAGTTGATGAATTTGGCTTGCCTCAAATTCCAAGCCACACTAATTAAATGCCTTGTAAATATTCAAAATAGGTATAGAGTTAAAAAAATTATATTGCACATTATGTAATTTATGTGATGCTTTACAATTAAGTATTTTTTGTTAACATATTTTTATTTCTTTATAAAATTCAATTACATTATTAAGGTTGTTTTGACATTGTTTAAATTGATCTAAATCGAAACCTGGAATAGCAGTATAGTGGTGGACATGAGCCTAAAAAAGAAATTAAAAACAGACAATAAGAAAGGAAACTTACTTTTCTGTTATATAGTTTTACAAATTGTGTCAGAACTTCTTGAAATAAATTTGATATTGACGAGGTGTTACATAAAGAGAGCATCGAAAAATCTAGTCCTTTAGGAGGGACATTACACAGTCCAACTTTAACAGCTTTAGTGGACCAATTTGCAAAATGTAATTTAGTTTTCAATTTCTCGGTGTAATTTCTCATGTCGTTTATTGAGTAATTACCTCGTCCTAATAAACTTAAACTCATTGAAACTTCCATAGGATCTTTAAATTTAATTAATAAAACAATCATTTAATAATTAAATACCCACCAAAAAGATCAATTTTTATTAATTGGTTATTCCTACTGCAGGACGACAGAAATAATTCGTTTTTTGGCTGCTTGCTGAAAAATAAATTATGTATACCAGAGTCAGAAATATTTAGGCCGATTTATTTGAACATAGTAGAAGTCCAGACATTTCTGAGGAGACCGACAATTAAAAAATGTTATACCTATTAGTGAGTCCATTAAAGTTCTTCAATTTAAATGGACTAAAACCACTAGACAGAAAATGTAGTTTAGGAAAAGGGACCATATTTGTGTTAATTTCATTAATATCAATATTCATTTTGCCCCCAAACCTTGATCCACTAGTCAAATGTAAAAGCATATCAACAATTATTTTATTAATATCTTCAAAAGGTCTAAATAGTGAAAAATTGTTCTTGGCGCTGTAACGTCCATTATGTCTTAAAGCAATATCTAAAAGAGCCCTATTTTCAACCGGAAAAACACAAGTAGCATGCTCTAGGAGTTCCTGAGTTGCAAAAGCCATATTATAAGGACATGTAATGACATCTTCTGTACCTATTGGATAAACACATGCTACAAATCTAATTTCAGATAAAAAAAATCTTGTGCTTTCTTAATAACCTGTCTATATTAGGAAAATAATCAGCAAGCAATTTCAGTATAAATGTGCCTAATCCTGACCCTGTCCCACCTCCCATTGAAAACAATACTAAAAATCCGTGTAAATGATCACAGTTTTCGGCATTGTAATGGATGGCTTTTAGGATTTTTTGCTCGAAATTGGGGCCGTGGACACAGTAACCTTCAGCCCAGTTATTCCCAGAACCGGGGTGATGTGTGATGAGTGATTTACTATCAAACAGATCACGGAATTTACCTGACTTATAACGGGCTACAACACTCTCTTCCATGTCAATACATAAAAACTAAAATTTGTAACAATAATAACAGCACTAGTATTTATTAAGTCTCACCCTAGCCTTAGCTTTGCTTTTCAAAAAATCACTCAGAGACTCGAAACATGTATTTGGTGAATTAATATTAAAAAAACTCGACATAAATTGCTGCAAAACGACCTTATCGGATCTGGAACTCCTGGGGGAGTCGTTACTTGTCTTTATCCCGTATTCTTGGAGAATTTCAGGTAAGAGAAAACTGCCAATTTGGTTGCCACACTGGCCAACTGTAACAAGTAAATAACTGGACACAATTTCTAATATATTTACCTTGTATTACAAGAAATTCACTCATTAATTTGAGAGAAAAAAAGTCGACACCTAACCTCAAATTATTCAAATTTAAAAACTACGCGCCAAAAGTTAGTGATTTTTGATTGAAGTGTTGGTGTCTTTTATCTTTGTTGAACACATGCGGTTTGTGACTTCTTTCTCTTTTTGCTAGTTTCTTTCGTTTTCCGATATTTCTGGAAAAAAGTTGGCATGGTTTCACAGTAAACAATAAAAATGTAACGGCAAAAACAAGCAAAAATTCAAAATTCTTATTTTTCCCGAATATTTCAGTTTTTGCGAGTTTGCACAGAATGTCTTCGATTAGTTTCATCTTTATCTGCATGATTTTACTGGGGACGAGTGTTGGCTACCATAGTAAGTATTTTGAATGTTAGGTTATGTTTTTAACTTTGTTATTTCAGTTTATACTTTGCAAGACGGGGAAGATATAATATTTCCCAAAAGTAGATCTCCTGAATTACAGATTTTCTGTTATCCAGGAAAGCAGAAGCACTTATCAAGTATTTGGCTAAGTGTATCGGTATGCCTACTTTGTTTCTATTCTCAACCCAAGTTCCAATGGCCACTCTGACTTAATTGTAAATCTTTACATAATAGATCTCCTGCTGTGCTGCCAATTGCAACTATCATGTACTTTAGTTGGAGATGGAGTAGCGCAGTGATTTAGAATTTCAGCATAATTAGAGATAATTGAATTGCCATTGGCACCACAGCTCAGATCTATTATGTAAACATTTACAATTTAAGTCAGAGTGGCCATTAGAACTTGGGTCGAGAGTATGTTTTTTTACATTACTATTTCTCTCCCAAAGCTCCATTTAAACCATTCTTCTGATGACTTCACTCTTTATGATGGAAAATCACCTGAAGCCGTCCTGGAGGAGCACCAAAAAAACAGATACAGCTTCAATATACTTTCATCTAAACAGAGAAATATACGTATGGATCCTTTCAACCAAACCTGTGTCGGAGTTGAAAGTAGAGAAAAGTATTCAGTCGTATTAAAAGTTATCAGTAAGTTCGAAATATGGCTAAAGCCGTCTTTTTTTACTCAATAATGGGCTAATTTTAAGTTGAGATAGTACCGATAGAATCGCAAATTTTAATACTTTTCCATGACAACAGCAAATCACAGCCTCGAATTCTTTTCATTTTCCATGGAAACGAAGATACTATCGGTGTTATTTCAACTTGAAATTAGCCTTGAAATTTTGGGCATTTTTTATTGGGAACTGAGATGACCGATGATGGCGCCACTTTTACATTAATTAGTTTATATATTAGTACATTAAAGTTTTTTTTTAATATGGCCGATCAAATTTGACATTTCATTAATTTAAGTCATGTAATGCGGGATGTGTGTTTTAGCTTAGAATGTGGTTATTTAATTCAGATTTTAAATTTATATTTATGTGAAGAAAAACGGACAATGTGAACATGGCAATTTCAATTTAATAAACTGAAAAAAAAATATATACAAAATAGACAATGCTAGACAATTATACTCGTACTCATTCAACACAGAATGTGATTGAAAGATTCCGTCTAATGAAATTAACATCGTTTTTAAAGTTATCATAAGTGGATAACAAAGTGAAGAACACACTATTAATTTTGACCCTCAGCTTCAGGATTTCAACCTTTCTCTCATTTATTTAATTTGTAAAACTATTGTTTCACTCTCATTCTCACTTTCATCCGATCCTCCTAATATTATTTCATTTACGTCTCCTGGTACTGAAGAATCTGAACAATCAGATTCTGTATCAGAATCTTCGGCTAATGAAATAATAATAGGAGGTATATCATCTACACTAGTCACATCCATGAGTTTAGACCAGTCTTCTTTTGTTAATTTATTACAATAATTTATGTTTTTTTCTCAAATTTCTGCCGAACATACTTCGAGTTCAATCCACAAATCCTGCACTTTTGTTTTTGAACACGGTCTGGAATTTATATGTTTATTGTAATAATTCTTAGACTGCTCCCATGCCAATTTAATTAGATTTTATTGACAGTGGTTCAGAGGCAGTCTAAGAACTTCATGTCCATGTCTGTTTAGTAAACTGTCAAAATCACGTATTTTTTGTCTTGTCGGAATGATTTTTTTACATTAAATAGTGACTTTTTCGTCATTGTCTCGTCAAATACTAGGTCATGGTGAGTCAACCACTCCTGTATCTCGCTTTTTTTTGAAGCAGCTCTTGGTGGCTTATCCAAAACCATAGAGTGGTATGAAACATTGTCCATAATTAATTATTAAACATTTCTTATTTGCTTTCAATGCAGGAAGTAGCTGACTTTCCGTCCATTGTAAAAACCGTTGTTCTTCCCTGTTTTTGTTGTTCGAGTTTAGTAGTAACGCACACTCTGGCAAAAATCCTGAAGCTGATCCTGCATGTAAAATAGTGAACCTTGTTCCTTCGCCCTTAACTTTTTTTGATTGCTTTTTTTGTCAGTATCATGTGCCCACTGCCTTAAACGATCACCACCATTCTGATAAATCCTCTTCTCGTCAAGAAAAGTTAAATTTAATTCTGAATTTAAGTACTGAAGATATTTTCTCAAAAATTTAATTCTGGCTACTGTTACGTGTTTTTGTTCGCATAAAATTTTTCTTTTATTGACGGTTTTGTACTTAAATCTCATACTTTTCAAAATTTTGTACAATTTGACCGAGACCCTTTAAATTCTAGTTCTTGTTTGGCATAGTTTAGTAAATTAATTAAATTTAAATATTCGTTTTTAGCATTATAATCCCAATTTTTTTTGTAAAACCTTTTTAAATTGGTAGCTTCAAAATTCCTCGTTTTTTCTATTATTCCCTCGCGTTGTTGCTGAAATTTTTATATCTAGTTTTTAAAACCTTATGTACTTCGCTTTTAGACACCTGATTAAAAAAATAGGTAATTGAATAACTACTAAGCAGTACTTGCGAGAAAAATGTCTGCCACTGTTTTTACAATATCCGTTTTATTCTGCATTCGCCCAGTTATTTCGGTAAATTTTGAAAAAGTCTGAAATATATATTGCTTTGTTTCAAGCTCTAGCGTCTTTCTTTTTATAATTTTTGCCATTTTGATTCTAAATTTTTAATGACATTTTTTTTTATTTGTCAGTCTATGTCATAGTGATGACCGTTTTGCCAATATGTAGCTCCAAATTTGATGTTCAAAATATCCAAATTCTAAAGCATTACTGCAACTTTTGGTAATAATAAGATTTAAATTAATAATCGAAAGATAAAGAAAGACAAATTATTTTAATTTTTATCTGACTTTTGTCTTTCGATTTTTTATTATATTATTTACAGTTATGATTTTAGTTGTGTATTGTTAGTTGCCTAGAGTAAATCCAAAAATTAGTGGCTCCATCTTACACATTTAACTTGAAGGGATGCTAGCTTTTTGACAAGTTTTCAGTTTTTATTAGCCGTCCATACTGATTAATTTCTATACTGTGAGTAAGTGACCACATGAAATTAGTACTCATGAAACTCGTTTCTGATAGTTCCCATTTGTACCGCGTGGTTCCATTTAGCATATCTCAGTTGCCTATAGTTACCTTGCCCGAACAATAATTATTAATTTTTGGCGTTAATATTAAAAATTAAGCAAAATAAAAATAAGTGAAGGCTTATTTTTGTATTGTTTCATAAAATGCAATATAAAAAATGTAGGATGACTCTATTTTTGTTGCAGGAGTTGATTTTTGGAAGATGAGTTTACTATTTGTAGGCATAGGACTTTATTTCTCAGCAAGAGTTTTGTGTAAAAGCCCTATATTTTTTTACATCTCTGGAATATTCGTTGGTATTTTCACCTCCTTCTTGCTCCTCGTTTATTTCATAAGCAAACTCTTTTCTAAGGTAATTTAAAATATTTTTTTAATGAACATTCTTTTCTACTTGTTTTATCTTTTTCTAAATAGGTAAATATGTAATTTTAATCAAAATTTAATTTTGGTTGTATTATCGTCCATTTCTTTAATATATACAGTAGGGTGGGCCAAAAAAATCGACTATTTTTTTTAACTTCCGACACTGAAAAATTGGTTTCTAGGCACCTTTATAAAATGCTTTTTCAAGATAAGCTCTTAATTTTAATAGGAAAGACTCCCTCATTGCAGTTTTCCAATTTTTTTCAGTTTCATATGGCAAAATCCATATCACGTTAATAATTGTACAGAAAATTTGTATTTACATTTTTTGTAGGAAATTAAACTCTCTACAAACAAGTTATCTTAATTTTTTTTATATCTTGTACCATTTAGAAGATCGGAGGTCAAAGTTTAAAGAATTTAACAAAAATTCCTTTTCTACTTCTAAATTTTATAACTCATAGATAAATACATATTACAAAATGCTCAACATATAGTCTTGTTGAAAATTAAATGCTCTATAAAAAAAGGTCTCTTGTGGTTAATTGATTATTCTAACCATTTAAAAGATATTCGCATTTTAAAAACCAAAATTTGATACTAAATCCCCATTTTTTTTTAAATGGTTGAAGTAATGGATTAACCACAAACGACTTTTTTTGTAGAGGGTTTAATTTTCTACAAAACTGTATGTTGTGCACTTTATAATATTTATTTATCTATGAGTTATAAAATTTAAAAGTGAAAAAGAAAATTTTGTTAAAATTCTTCAAACTTTGACCTCTGATATCTTCTAGACAGTAAGAGTTACAAAAAAATTGTAAGACACCCTTTTTAGAGCATTCAATTTCCTACAAAAAATGTAAATAAAATTTTTCTGTACGATAAAGTAGTGACGAGATATGGATTTTCCTATATCGAACTGAAAAAAAAAAAAAATAGAAAACTGCGATGAGAGAGTCTTTTTTATTAAAATTAAGAGCTCATCTTGAAAATGCATTTTTTAAAGGTGCCTAGGAACCAATTTTTTAGAGTCGGAAGTTAAAAAAAATAGTTGATTTTTTTGGCCCACCCTAATATACAGGGTGTTTTTCAATTAGCTTTAGAAATTTTAACAGGTGATAGCTTTTGTTGAAAGGATGTTAAAAAATCAAATTTGCCTTATATGTATGTTTATGGTTTTCGAAATATACGACTAATGTACTAATTTCAAGTTAAGATATTACTGGTAGTATCGGAAATTTTAATACTTTTCTGTGCCCACAATCAATCACAACCTCGAATTCTTTTAATTATTCATGAAAACGATGATAGTACCGGTATTATCTCAACTTGAAATTAGCCAAATATAATTTTTTTTTCAAAAATTTTCTTCAACAATGTTAAATATCCAAATTTATCTTTGCAAATGTTGCTGTTTTTTGAGAGACACGATGTATGACAACACTGTTTTTGAGCAAAAACTTTTACATCGTATATGTATCTCAAAAATTTGCAAATTGGCAAATTTGGTTTTTTAGCTTCTCTTCAACAAGCGCTTTCACCTGTTAAAATTGTAAAGTAACTTCCAAAACAGCCTATGTAATAATATATACTTTATGTTTTTGCCAGTTGAGAATGTGACATTATTGTGTGAAAAAACTTTTAACTAATACACATGATTTTTTATAGAAACCCTTTATGTATGGATTTGCAGTTTTTGGTTGGAGTGTAGGCGTATACTTTCTCCAAATGTTATTTGATAACACTCGAGAAATTCTTCTGAATTACAAAACCTGTGTCATATGGTATACTGTAGTAACAGGAATAATCAGTTTTATTGGTAAGTCACTTGAACTGATCTGGTCAAAAAATTACAAAAATTTTGTTAGTTTGCTACAGATGGGGCCCAGTGGAGAACAAAAGAACTCTCAATTTAATGCGCTGGGGACTCCAAGGCATTAGTTTGGTTGCTATTTTCTTCAGCACGCAGTTCCAAGAAGCTGCAATGGGTATAATTTTAATCGTCTTATTATACTATAATGTTCCATCATCGTGGCTGTTAAAACCAAAAACTTACTGGTAAGAAATTTTTTATTTTCAAAATTTGCTGTATAAATAGTTATTTACGCAACTAGTTATGTAAAGACCGATTTTGTTTATGGAGCATAATGTTTGCCATTTACAAATTATGCAAGTTTTTCAGAACGTATTACATACAAAAAATTTTCCTCATTCCGACATTTGTTCTAACAATAATTTTCATAATTTGTGATTTAAAGTTGCATTTTGCGTAAGTATTGCTGTAATGAAATTAATTACATAACTAGTGATGTAATATGTATCATTACATAAAGCTAAAAATTGACATAAATTCAAACATTTCATAACGGGATGAGGAAAAGTAAGATATTTGGTTGTTTCATTGATGGAGATTTTGTCTTTTTAAGGAAAAACCGATTTCCACCCAAAGTCAGACGATTAACCATGGAAGAATACTATGAACAGGGAATAAAAGAAACCGCGAACAGTTTAGAGGAATTAAGAAAATTTTGTTCTAGTCCAGAATGTGAGAAATGGAAACTTGCTTTACAATTAAAGGATGTGAAAAGGTAATTGATAGATTAAAAATTTGATGTCTGATAATTTCTTTGTAGATTTGCGTCTTTTGTTGAAGGCACTTGTCATTTCACCGAGGAAGAAATTAGAGAGTATGAAAGGACGCTTAACGATATAGACTTGTTGGGTGAGGATGCTGAGTATACAGATGACGAACCAGATGAAGAAGAATCGGGGGAAACGGAGGATTGAAGATACTATTAGTAAAGACTGATATATTTATTTGAGTTTTCTAAATCGTTAAATAAAAGTTAATTTTTTTCAAAGTTTCTTTATTAAGTCACAGTATTAAAAAAAATAATTAGTAATAATGGCAGTATTTAGTTTCGTTTTTAGTAGATTAATCCTATATTTTTCCACAGTTATCAGCAATAGTGTCAGCTTTCAGTGTTGTTAAAACTACTTTCCAAAACGTAGCTAAATTCAACTATTTTTAAAATGTATTTTAAGTGCAGCTTAATTATAATTTTTATAAATTAAACTACATTGAAAATAAAATTAGTCAAAATTGGGTGTTGATACAACGGGCGCACATTTTAATGATAGTTGTGGAAAAAGCACAGTGATCGTCAAGGTGAAGTGACTATTACAAGGTGACCGCCAAATCCATTTAGCCAATCTATGTAAGATTGCAATTATAGCGCTATCTTTATCATACTTCTCATTCTAATGTATACAAATCGTATGGTATAAAGAGTTGTATCTAACGGCTTGCAATCCTTTTGAGGCCTCGCCCATTTTACATGGCGGATGTGGTCTTTTCTCATTTCACCTTGAGTGATCACAGCTTATACAGTAATATAAATACTCTTATAACATTAAAAAAAGGCACAAGTATCTAACGTATCCTAGATATCTTTTTAGCTTTGTCGACGCAAGGTGGTGGAATTGGCGGTTTATTAGTGCAGTAGCGGTTGTACGTTCTGAAAACAATTAATTAAGATCTGTAGATTACATAATGTGACATACATTCTATAAGCCTCTGATCGCAAATACTCCATTAAGTGGCCCACTCCCAGCTGTAACTGGTCTGCGATTGGGGCCACCCATACATTGCCTTCAAATCTAAAAACTGATTTATTTGATGTCATGTCGAGATTCCCCAGTTCTGGGGGTAGAATAGTGAGACGATTTCCTTGAACATGTAGTTCGCGCAATCTTGTCAGTTCGCCTAACTCTCTTGGGAGATCAACTAAATCGTTCTCTCGAAGGACCAGCTAAAATTATTTTTTATCTACTAAGTAGCAACGAAATTGTTTTCTTACAATTTGTAAATTTTTGAGATTCTTTATGTCTGCAGGAAGTTGTTCAAAATCGTTATCTCCCAAATAAAGTGCTCGTAAGGTCTCTAAAACATTAATGGTTAATTTTGGCGCGGTTATTACTAGTTAGTGATGGCGAAAATTGTTATTTTTTGATAACTGTTAAAACTGTTTCAAACTGTTATTTTTAAATTAGTCCAGAGCGAAATTGAAATTCGACACTTTTAATCCAACTAAGACCCTTATAGGAAAATTAACGATTGACTCTTATGTAAAATGACCTGGTGAATTCGATTTTTGAGCTCGGGATTATATTTGGAATTGCAAAAGTAGCCTTTTGGCTATTAAAAAAACGAAACGTTGGCAAAAAATACAACGTTTCGCTTTTATTTGGGTCAAAGCTTCTTCAGGACAAAATCAATGACGGTTTAAAATATACTGGCAATTTTAAGTACATTTCAAAGCCATTAAGTAGCTAATAATTGTTAAAAATTTTATATAAAGTATAATTGGTCTAACTGGAATTTGAGAAATGATGAAATATTGGTCGATATCTCAGAAAATTATTTATCACAGAACGAAATATTCATAATTTGCAGAATTTTTTTGCATCGTAAGACACAAATTTTAAGATAATATGGTATTCAGGGTTGTCAACAGATCTTTTTGAGAAACACTTTTGTGGTGAAAATTTTGTATATCTGTGAATGTCTTAAAAAATACAAAGAACACAAAAAATATTCAGAATCTTCAGAGATTTTAAGAACAAAAAACATACTTTTTAAGAAAATTTGGTAATCAGAGTTGCTAGCCAATATTTTCGAAAAACACCTTTGTGAAGAAAGTTTTGTACCTATTTTAAGATAGCATATTGGTCGCTATCTCAAAAACACTTATCATAGAACATAAATAAATACAGACCCTGAATGGTCAGAGATTTTTCCTTCAGAAAACATATTTTCAGACATTTTGTATTCAGAAATGCCAACAGCCATTTTTTTTAAACACTTTTGTAATAAAAAAATTGTATGTCGGTCGATATCTGAAAAAAACAAGCCTCAGAACAGAATTCTTTTGATTAAAAATTGCGAATTAAAAGCTTTGAAAACAGTTTTACTCAGGTAACAACAAAACATTGGCAAAAATCCAGCAAACTTATTGCAGTCCTTTTCCAGTTAAAACGGATCTAATAATTATTATTTTCAACGTGAAACTATTTGTCCTATGAGGTCAAGCTAAAAGAGAGTGGGAGTGTCACACCTTCTGGATATTTCTTTGAAGTTGGTAATTTAGAAGAAGTTCTAAAAAAATTAAAAAAAATGATTTATTTAAAACAACTTGTTTGGAAGAAAAAAAAAAAGATTTCCTCTTTGGTGTTTTAAGACATTCAACGTCTATATTTGTTTTCTTAAAGATTTGATACAATTTTTAATAAGATTAGTACACTCAAAAAGATACATTTTTAGATTTTTGTCTATGTTTTGCTTTATTATGTTTCTAAAGCTGCATCAGAACTTAAATTTAAAAATATAATCATCATGTGGTTAGAAACAACAAATATCTTCAATTATTAAAAATGAGGAATTTAAGCCTTAAATTACGTTTCGTCAAAAATTGTAACAAATTATCTAATATGCATCTTAAGCCGAACAATAAAAGACAAATACCCAAAACCGGTCCTTAAATAAAAGAAAGAAAAACTAACAAATTGGGTGATATTTTCGAAAATACATTCTATACCCTTATATTAAATTACTCCAATTAAAATTCATCCAAAATACAAACAATTTTTTTTAAATGTATATGGTTCTGCGGCTTATTACGCCCATATTTTTGATTAACTCTATATAGACATTTTTTTTTTTAAATTGGAAGCTATTAATAGCAACTAAAAGAATTTAAGATTCCACAATAAAAATATATTACTGAAGCTAGGGGCCCCAAATACTGCAAGACCTACGGGAAAAACCCGTACATGTGCCAGTGCGGTACTGGAGAGTATATGTTATTATACTTACTCAAATCCAAAGTGGTTTTCATGACAGTCCTATTGTCTTAAAGGTAATAATAGTAACAAAGAAAAGATGCCACTGAGCAATAAAACTACAAGTACTAGCCAGACCTCGACTCAGGCAATCAATTTTAATTTACAACAGACTTTGACAACTTTTTTAATAGCATCACTAGGACGGTACTAAAGATAATTGCCGTGTCATAAAAACCACTTTGAATTTGGATAAGTATACTTGATATAACAACCATCGCTTTATTTTGTTACCGATTTAATAATACTTGTTAGTTGCTTGAAATAATACTTATTTTTGAAATTACACTTTAGACTAAAAATAACTGTTATCTTTTAAGCAAAATAACAGTCTGTTACTGCTAGTTAAATAACATAAAAAATAACAACCCATCACTATTACTAGTGGCAACGGCCGCAAAAATATTTACCCATCATAAAAAAATTTCCAGGTAATGACTTGTCATTCAAGTTATTGTAAGTCAGATCAAGGATTTCCAAGACTGGGAAAGCTCCAAATCCTCGTGGAAGAGTGTACAAACGGTTAATTGCCAAATTTAAAATTCGCAGTTTTGGCATTGATGATAAAGAAAGAGGAAGTTCTTCAATGAGATTGTTGGCTAGATTCAAGATTTCGAGATTTGTTAAATTCGCAAGAGCTGGAGGTACCGCTATAAAAAAAGTTTAGTTTCTGCCCTAGGGTGGTAAAGAACTTACATTTAATTTTGTTGTGGCTTAAAGTGAGTCTGGTAATGTATGTCATGTTCACTAAAAAAAGGTAAATTGTAATTAGTTTATGTTTTAATGATTTATTTACAAATAAAGAATAAAAAGACTCATGAAGGTTTTTTTTAAGTAAAATTTCTTATTTCAAATATTTTGAAGAGTTAATTAGACCTGATAGTAGTATTATTATTTCTTTTTTTTAAGACATGTTTTGTTAGGCCACGCCTACCTCAGGTCCAGCAAGATACCAAATTAGGTAAAACCTTGTTCTCAGATTTAACTTACGTAAACCGGGTGTTTCTTCAAAGGAAGAAATCGCTTTATCAGCTAAATCAATTTCGGGATTTCGTATTTCCCTTGCTTCGTCTAAAACTTTTTTAGCTTTCGACATTTTGCTTGTATTTGGAAGACACGAAACTGGACCTTGATTCATTGCGCACGCACCAAAAGCCCGTCGAATTTAAAAAAACAACCTTTCTCGTTGAAACCCACAACCTGAATGATTTTTCTTGGCCAGTGTAGGTTTAACTGGACTTACGCCAAGTTTTTGTTATGAAACATTTCAACTGGTTGCTATTAGCAAGCAAATACTAATAGTCCAAGATCCCAGAGCCAGATCTTATTTATTTTCTGATGATCAAAATGTGTACGATAGAATAGTATTAGCATTGACTAACCATTCATGGTTAGTCAGTGGTATTAGTATATGCCGTAAGCGTACACGTACCTGCTAGCTTGTGCCGTGGGCCAATTCTCAGGTGCCAGGTGCCAGGTGCCAGGTGCTACAAGTAAATAAAAATATTACTCATTTTACTTAAAGTCTGAGGACCAATTTTCACATATGTTTTACAAAATATTGTTAAAAATTAATAATCAATATTGCCAGACAAAAAAATACACTCTGATTTTAATAAAACACGGAACGTAACACAAAAATTAAATAAACAAATTTTCAAAATTAATAAATGTGATTTTGCACAAAAAAATTTGAATTAACACTGGCCCCTTTTAAAAAATCGCAATACCTCAGTCTCTGTGTTCTGTCAACTGTCACTTTTTGAAAAAGGAAAACAACGAGTTGGTAGAAATGGGTGAAACCCACCCAGAATGGTCTAAAAAATGCGAAACAGTTTCTGAAAAACAAATCTCTGCTGAATTACGTTCTTCATCCCGAGAAATGCAGGTGCTGAGTTACAACATCAGTAATAGGCCTCGTGTACTTGAAGATTATCAAACACCTCTAGAAGATTGAAGAAGAATTACATGTGCTTGAATTGATTTGTTATGTACCTAAAAACCTGAATAAATAATGTTTATATAACACTGTCTTGTAATTTATTCAATAAAATAACAAAAATGACTTTTCTAGAAAAACCAGCAACGCTGCCACTACTGTCTTATGTCATTTCACTTGCTTTTTGAAATTCGTAAAAATGGACCGTGATTTAAATAAAACACGTAACACAACACTAAAAAAATAAAATAAACAATTTTCGAAATTAATAAACGTGATTTCACAGGTAAAACTTGTAAAAAATTAAATAAAAACAGGCCCCTTTTAAAAACAGCGTAACGTCAGCCACAGTGTTCTGTCACTTGTCATTTTTTGAAAATGGAAAACAAAGAGTTAGAGAAAGCAGAAATGGGTAAAACCCACCCAGAATTAGAAAAATCCGAAACAATTTTGAAATTATCTGAAAATCAAGTGCCTGAATTACGTTCTTTATACCGAAAAACCGTGATGATGCTTCACGAGGCGGCAGAGCTGGACCACCTCTACGTGAAGCTTGCCAAACAGCTCCAGAAGACCAAAGATCTCCTTGATGAACTTGAACAGATTGATTTTGTACCACAAAACTTGAATAAATAATTTTTGTGTAATAATTGTTTTATTTACAAAATAAAAAATATATGTAATGTGGAAATAAGTACGTTACATGATTTTTGAGCTTGTATTAGTTATGATATCACATAAATTCTAAATTAAACGCTTAAAACTTGTTCCATTTTTCAAATTGTAATACTTAACAGATTTATCACAGAATAATTAGTAATTTTGTCAGATTACATGAGCATTGTAACGTATAAAGCACTGTTAATTCATTAATTACAAATGTGTGTACTCTTCAGGACTGGAACTCCGCTCCCGACTTTCAACTTTCTTACTTCCTAGAACTTTTAGAGAGCATCGTCCAAATTTACCTCTTTCAATAGAATCACGTTCTTTGCGATTAAAATTGTCAATAATATTTCTCACCAGACCTGGAGCCCCACTTTCTGAAACTTCAGGTTCACGTCGCGCCGTTGTAATATAGGAAATCCAGAAAGACGCATATAACGTCTTCGAGATGAACACATGTTAAATTTGTCAGGAGGCCTAAGGCTTAAAGTCGATGAAACAACATCAGGGATACTCTTTTGTACTATTGAATTTTATTCACGAATTTTTGAGTTACACGAGAGGGACACATCGTATCTAAATTGATACTTTGTAGACTCAAATTCGACATTTTCGGTTTTGGAGGCTCCTCTCTTCGTGAAGCAAAACTGTGCGGTACTTTCGGTAAATTCATTCGTATCTGTTTTCTCAATTTTGGGTTTTTCAGCTGATTCATTTTTAAAAAAATCGAGTTTTTCGTAATTTGGAAACTCTTATGGTGCAAGTAGATTTTCAGCACTTGAAACTTTAATAACAATTGTTTATTATTTTTAAACTAACTGGGGGTTGTTTGACCTCTACGATTGGTCTGGCTTTTTATAAAAAAAAAGTAAAATGGTTCCCTAAGTATTATACAGTGTGTTTCAACAAACTGGAATAAATTCGATAACAAATAAATGAGCGCGTGTTCGAGAAAATACTCGGACACGTCGATTAGTATTTCTAGTTGTGTATTTTTTTCTACAAAAGCTTTGTATACAGGATGTGCCGTGTAAATGCAACACCCTATATGTTATTTCATTTTTGGTTTCCTCAGAAAATTCTAGACATGTTTCACGTACAATGTCCTATTCCTATTTTCAACTGTTTCGGAAAAATCAAATGTTTTCAAATTTATTGCAAAAATTAACATTAATTAACAAAAGATAATTATTTGATTACAGAAATTCGCTCAATACTTATTCCCCATATAGGTCTTGATAATAATAAAATAAGCAAAAACCATTTCAGCGTTCCTTTCTAATAAAATAAAAAACTACTTTTGTTTACTTTCGCATAAAACAATTGAAGGGTAGGCAGCTCCACTTTTTGACGAAATGCACCTTTTTGTTTTATTACATGTAAAAAAATAGGCCGATCGTATAGTGTAAAAATTTTAAATTTTTAAACATTTTCCGACGATTTGCACTGTTTTTAAAGCTTCTTCAAGGCTTAAGTCATCACAAAAGTCATTTTGTAAAAACTGGAATCAACAAGAAATATTTTATTTCTAGATTTTTGTATAAAACCCATTTTAAATTTTTTTATAAAAACTGGAAGCCGTAGGCAACAATTTATAAAAATCAAAACTACAGGAGGCATTTTGTAGCCACATTCTAAAAAACTGGCTGTGAAGAGAAGCATTTTATATAAATAGGAATCAACAAGAAAGATTTTGTAGCTACATTCTATAAAAACTAGCCCTCATAAAAAGCATTTTATAACAATATAAATTAAGGAAAGACATTTTGTAGCTACATTCTAAAAAACTGGCTGTCATGAAAGACATTTTATAAAATTAAAAATTAATAGAAGATATTTTTTTGCTACATTTTATAAAAACTGGCTGTCATAAAAAGCATTTTATAAAATCTAAATCAACAAAAGACATTTTGTAGCCAGATTCTATAAAAACTGACTATTATAAGAAGCATTTTATAAAAATCGGAATCAACGAGAGATATTTTGTAGCTACATTCTATAAAAACTAGCCGTCATAAAAATCATTTTATAACAATGTAAATTAAAAAAAGACATTTTGTAGCTACATTGTAAAAAAGTGACTGACATGAAAGGCATTTTATAAAATTAAAAGTTAATAGAAGATATTTTTTAGCTGTATTCTATAAAAACTGGTTATAATAAAAGGCACTTTATAAAAATAGAAATTAACAGAAGACATTTTGTAGCCACATTCAATAAAAAGTGGCCGTCAAAAAAAGCATTTTATAAAATCTAAATCAACAGAAGACATTTTGTAGCCATATTCTATAAAAACTGACTGCCATGAGTGGCATTTTATAATATTAAAAATTAATATAAGATATTTTTTTGCTACATTTTATAAAAACTATGGCCGTCATATAGGTAAATCATTTTATAAAATCTAAATCAACAAAAAACATTTTGTAGCCAGACTCTATAAAAACTGACTATTATAAGAAGCATTTTATAAAAATCGGAATCAAAAAGAGACATTTTGTAGCTACATTCTATAAAAACTGGCCGTCATAAAAAGCATTTTATAACAATCTAAATTAAAAAAAGACAATTTCTAGCTACATTGTTGAAAACTGGCTGTGATAAAAGGCATTTTATAAAATTAAAAATTAACAGATTTTTTTTAGCTGTATTCTATAAAAACTGGCTGTCATAAAAAGCATTTTATAAAAACAGAAGACATTTTGTGGCCACATTCAATAAAAAGTGGCCGTCAAAAATAGCATTTTATAAAATCTAAATCAACAGAAGACATTTTGTAGCCAGATTATATAAAAACTGACTGCCATGAGTGGTATTTTATAAGATTAAAAATTAACAGGAGATATTTTTAGCTACCTATATTCTATAAAAACTGGCTGTCATAAACGGCATTTTATAAAAATCGGAATCAACACAAGACATTTTGTAGCTACATTCTATAAAAACTGGCTGTCAAGATAAGCATTCTATATAAATAGAATTATGGTTTAATTTAGTAAAGGCATGAAATAAATGGTTTATATATTAGATATTTCCAGCTATTACTTTGCATGTGGCAACGATATTTGGAGCTGCCTGGTGAAAATTTTAGGAAAGTTTTTGTAATTTTCCATAAATTGGACATGTAAGACAGAAAAAAAACAACTACCAATACAGTAAGTGATAATACTACATTGGATATTAGGCTTTAGTAAGTAGAAAACCCACATACTTCTAGTCGAAAAGTAGCCTTAATGTTCAATGTTAGCTATTCATCGATTATTCGAACATTAAAAGAAAATAAAATGCATCCCTATAAAATGATACCAACACAGGATCTCAAGGAAGAAGATTTTGTTAGGAGAGTGAATTTTTGTGAAGAAATGATGGCAATGTTAGATGATAATGTGATCCTGTCTGCATATACATCTGTTTCTGTATATAAAAATCAAGTCTCAGATTATAAGATTGTTTTTTTGTCGACCTTTAATGCGTCTGGCAATATTGATTATTAATTATAACAATATTTTGTAAAACATATGTGAAAATTAGCTCTTAGACTTTAAGTACAGTGAGTAATACTTTTACTTACCTGTAACAGCTAATATCTGAAAATTGGCCCATGCAAGCTAGCAGGTATGTGTACGCTTACAATATTTACTAAGACTATCCTATCGATATCGTACACATTTTGTTCATCAGAAAATAAGTAAGGTCTGACGACCCTGGGACCTTGGTCGATAATTTTAGGACTGGATTTAAGTAAAAACAAGTGAAATGTAAACACATTTATTAGACCCTTTCCTCACACTACCTACCTACACTCGGCAAAAATGAAAATGACCCGCCCATAAACGAACCCATATCGATGACAGCCCACTAGCCGCAACCATGCAAAATTATCCCCTGGTGAAATCATCCTAGACACCTAAACTCTGGTCAAGGGTAGATTCTTTACAAAGTCTTAGATTTTCTGGCAAATTTGATTTTGAAAATGATTTGGTAATTTACTGATAAAAAAAATAAATCGAAAATTATGTTACAATTTAACTCTGCTGTAAACCATTTTATGCCTTTACTAAATTAAACCGTAATAAAATTCCAAAGTTAATAAATTCGTTTCGTTAATTTGCAAGTTTCGTTAAAAAAAATCTACAATTTTCTCTAAACAAAAATTACATAACAAATTTTTAATGTTATTACATATTTAGAGTACTACAATTGTAACTGATAAAGACAGACAGATAAATTGCAGTACCCTAACATTAAAAAAATTATTATACAATTTTTGTTCAAAAAAAAAACCGGCTTCATTCATTCATAAGAGAAAATTCTAGTATTTTATTTTTAAACAAATTTTTTTCTTTTGCAATAAATACAATGTGATTGTTATGTTGTGTAAAAAAGAAATTTAATTGGATCAATAATTCCTTAGGCATAAAACGGTTTACGGTAGTGTTAAATTAAATGGGCCAGAGTTTACGTGTTTGAGATAATTTCACTATAATTATAGTTGCGGCGAGCGGGCTGGCATCGACTGCATCGATTATGGACGCGTCATTTTCATTTTGGCCGATAGTACCTAATACTTAATATTAAATAAAAAAATATAAGTAACCCAGAACTCGACCGGTCTTGGACACTGTAGAAGCGCTGAAACTCAAAACATATTTAATAGCAAACCACAAAATATACCGTGTTCTAAAACGAAACGCTCTTTTATGGAACCATACATGTTATACTGTACTTATTCCAGTCATTTCACAGCTCTGAAGCGAGTTGAGTGGGTTTTTGACTGAAAGCAGATCAGAGCATGAAAGTAACAATTCAACAAAGGGAAATCAAAATCTCAACTTCTAGTAAGTTACTTAGAAGTTGAGTTATACTAAAATTGAACGCTACCGCACCTTTTATTTCAGAAGGTAGACTGCAAATCCTTCTGAAGGTTCCAAGTCCGTACGATCCTGAAAAGTAAACAAGTGTACTCTAAGAGCTTATAAAAAACTATAAAACTATCTAACAATAACAAAATTAACCCTAAGTGTAAGGAAAGAGTTTGATCACAAGATACAGACATTTTAACTTTTTACAGTCATCCTACGCTTGCTGAGCGTTATCGCTGCAAATAGGGCAAAACTCCAAAGAGACTCTTTTTCGAGACACGTGTAAACATACTCCGATATCCTCCGTTTCTTCGTGGGATGTGTAATTATGTTCCTCTAGTAATGTTGTTCCATCAGAAACTGGATCTAAAGTCATATACTCATCAAGTTCAATATTCTCAAATAACTCATCAGGAAAGTCAGCGATTTGACTCTCATCTAATTGTGAACTGTCAATGATCTCATTTTCTGACTGTGGACTTCGGAGATTTTCTGATTCAGGTGTGGGAAAGCTTGGATAGTGCTCTTCCTCCCATGGATGTGCCGTTTTCCTAGCTATAGGTTGTTTTGGCTTTGAAACACTAAGTGATAAATTCTGATCCATCAAGGATGTTGATATCAACATACCTGTATTATGTTGAATACTTCTGATTATTGTACCAATATCAGTACTATTAACAATCACGCTTTTCAAATATTGTATCTCTTTCCTTAAATCATTTATAAGTACCGCCTGAGACTCAAGTATTTTGGAAGAATTCGTCTGATCGGTTTTTAAACGTCTATTTTCTTTCTCAAGACTTTCAAGATACAATTTCTTCCTCAAACGGTTTTCACGAGCCATTATTGCATTTCTCGATAACTTATTAGAGGCGCGTTTCTGAAAAACACAAAAATTCTGTTAATTACGTTATTGCAAATACTGAATTAAAGACTTACCTTTCGCCTGCACTTCGCATAATCCTCATCGTGAGCATTTTCCCCAGATGAGGACGAAAATTCTTCATTTTCTGAAACGTATTTGGTACGTTTTGCATCTGACCCCATTGTTTGATGATGAAACCACTCTTCTTTGATAAAACGGGTGTAAATTAATCAGCAAAACCAATAGATTGTGTTACAATTGCGATGTTATGGCTTTTTGCAATAGTTTTTCCACTTTTTTTCACAAAACGAAATTCCAGATTTTTTCACAAACAAAACCGACTCATTGACAAATGCCAACGAATGTGTGCACATGCGCAGTCAACGGATTGTTTCTCAACTCGAACTACTGTTATAGTTACCGTCTCAGTACATAGATGGCGCGTGAGGTGTTTTTATATGACGTCATATGGCAGTCTCAGGACAACGTTCCTGGTGCTTTTTATGGCGAAAAAATTTTGAATTTTTTTTTTACTTATTTAGCAAACAATATTTAAATTATTATTTTAGGGGGCATAAAGTGCGCTTCGAATTCTATTTAAGAATGTAGTTAAAACTATTTCTATTTGTAATTTGAAACTGCAAAAATGTATTTGTTTAAACAAAATCGCAATATATATTTTATTCAATAATTAATAATAAATAAAAGTACTCAGCTTTAAAACGGCTGTGATGCGCTCTGTCCGAGAGTTAGTGTAAGACTAATTTAATCAAAGGAAAATATCGATAAATTTAAAATAAATGATAACAAAAAATGTCTATTATATCACCGAATGTCAAAGCGCCTTTGTGTCTTTGAGTACTGAATTGTCGTATTATGTAAGCAATTATAGTTTGTGTTTCTTTGTAATGTTCTTGGCTGTCTCTGTTCAACACATAATCTATTATATGGCATAACAACATATACAACAATGTGTTGAAAAGAAACAAACAACGGCAAATAAATAAAAAATAGAATATAGATTAAATAATAAATCAAAAATGTATTTAGATATTTAGGTATATAAACAAAATGTTTTCAATTTGTATCTAATCACAAAAATAACCCCCAAAAAAGACTAATTAATTTTATTTAAACAAATAAAACTAAACATTGTTTTAAGGAGGTCAGTACCTGTGTTTTTCCTTATGGAAAATGTACACATCGAAAAGTACACTTTTCTCAGGAACCACTAGACGGATTTTAATAAGATTTTGCACACTTTTTTGTGATGAAAAATACATGATATGCTATAGTAAAAAAATTAAAAAGTTTTATTAAAAAAAAACTTATGGTGTTGCAAAGATTCACTTTTTTTAATTTGACATTTAATTTTTTATATGTTTCAATCCAAATTTTGGAAAGTTATCTACCATATTTACTCTCATTTCATAACTGTACATGATGAAAAAAAAAATTGTGCCGATACGTTAATTAGAACCAGAGAAAAGTGTACTTTTATTCAAAAAAACGTTCTTTTCAGGAAGGGCGAATATATGATAACTTTGCCTATGCAAAACCAAGAAACCGCAAATTATAAAAAATTATTTAGGTCACTTTCAGTGCTTGGATTTTAATTTGAAAAAACCAAAATGTGCAGAAAGAGTTGTAGTTTTGAGAAAAATAAAATAAAAAAAAAGTGTCATTTTTTTTAATTTGCAGCGTACTGACTCCTTAAACGACTACGTTATTAGCAATTAAAAGGTGAGGTCAAAAATTTCTTGTCAACATTTTACGCAATCAGAAAAAAGTGTTTACATTTTCTAAAGTCTAAGTTTATATATAGGGTGTCTCAATTTTATTTCTACTACAAGTCTCAGTTTATATACAAAGTATTCCAATTTTATTTCTATTGCAAGCCCCTTTTTACTCTATCTTTTATTGGAAAAATTATGAAAGAAATAGAGTGACATTTGACAAGAGACTACTTTAGTTGTACCTATGTATTTTTATAATATCAAGTTATTTGTGATGTGGTAAGCAAAAAAGAATTCACTCTTAAAGTTGAAATTTTGCATGCTGTTGAGATGATTGATACATATTTTACGATGTCGTAAAATATTGTTTTTCTTATTAGTGGAAACAAATAAAATTTCGGAAGGATTAGTCAGATATTAGCGTGGGATTGTAACATCATAAATTGAAGCTTTCTATTGGTTAAAGCAGAGAAAGAAGCTCAACTAGTATATATTATTCCTCTGATTGGTAGTTATACAATGTATGTTTTGCACAAACACGTGCTTATTGCCAAATTTCTACAATTCGTTCCGGTGGTAAAGATCAAAATTTACGAGTGAGGAAGATCAGATTTCGAACTCCTACGACAAACAAATTGGGTATATAAGCTACCGCCTATCTGATAGATCAATTAGAACAATAGATCGAGTATCTATTAAAACAACAACGAATATTCATCTAAACTCATAAAGAGTAAAGATAGTGTGTTCTGATTTAAGTAGTGTTACCCAGTGTCAACAGTTTTCATCAAAAAGTAAGTTTTCTCTGGGTTTTATAACCGTTTTGAAAAATAGTTAACATGATTTTTAAATTTTTTTTATTCATCTTAATATATGATGAAAACCTTTAAGAAATAACACTTTGGGATTTAAATTATTTAAATTAATTTGGCAAGTTAAAAGGTTTATGAATTTTAATATATTTCGGAAGTGAATTTGCATCTTATAATTGACAACTATAAATTATCGGAAGTCTGAATGAGGAATTATTTGAACATAAGTTGACTACTAATCTTGTCCACAGTTTAGAAATAAAGAATAGTTATTTTTTAAATTAAAGATTGTTAATTGGAAGTAAAATTCGTTTTTTTTATTATAATAATTTGTTTGTTACTCAATTAAAGAACTTTTGATTTTAAGATTTAAAGAAAGTTAAGAATTATTGAATGTTGAGGTAAGAAATAGAAAAAAGTATTACGCCTTAATACGCATTATCCTCTCTTTTACTTAAGTTTTATTTTATTTTATTATTGTTCGTTTTATTTGTTAAAGTAGTAGTAAATGATGGAAATGAAGGAAAGATTAAATTGAAATCTAGAACTGTTTTGATTGAACTAAACAATAAGTGTTAATTTAAATTTTAAAGTAAGTTGTCCATAAATGAGGAAGGTAAAGTAGCTTTACTAAATTAGTTAATCATTCTTTCATTGAAGTTGAATTATTTTCTGAATATAACTGTAATCCTGTGCTTTGCAAAAGAATGTGTTTTGTTATCCACATAACAAATGAAATTCTGTTTGGTTATTAGACTTTTAGTGTTTTTTTTTGTATCTATACAACATATTATTTTATTTTAGTTTTTCATTACTATTAATATATTGGTATAATCATTTGAAAGCTGATTTTGATTTGAAGGATCTTAGACTGCACACCTTACACCTAAGCATTTGGTTCCCGACCTCCGGTTTAATTTTATTTTAAATTTTATTTTAAATATATAATTTTAAATCGCAGGGAAGACCTACGTTCAAATAAATTTAATTCTTAGTGGTGGTTCAACCGCTTTAGGCCTTAATAACATCCCTTAAGATCAACCCTTAAATAAGAAAAATTTATTTTTCTTAAAAGAACCCTACCACAGTGACTAAAAGTTTCGCGAAATTTTACAGAAAATAATAAAAAATAATTAAGAAATCAATCTGCGATATTTTTTTCTATTTTTTATTTTTGAATAAAATCAAATTTTACACTATAAATTGAGATTAGCGTGTCCCTTATACAAAAATTACTCTCCAAGAAACCTAGATTGTATAATAAACAAACTGCCACTTATTATTACTTACTTATTAATACTTATTTAAAATTAGTTTTAATTTCCTCGATTAGAATTAACAAAAATTACAAACTTTTTTCTCAGTTTCTCTTCTAGTAAGCGGTTTATACCGCTATTTTCTAACAGTATCAGTTGGAAATTACTACTTTTCGCAAAAGAGTGGAAAAAAAACTTACCGAAAATGACCTCTATACTCTTCTTAATGAATACAAATCACAAAAACTTGGCCACAAAATTGAAGAACTATGAAAACAAGAAACAAAAAGAAAAAACCGTCATTTTATTTAAGTTTTGGACAGAAATACATGTTTTACTATACTATGAGTTCACCATACTACTTACCGGCCGAGCTAGCAGTAGAATAAGTGTGTTTTTTCCCTCATGAAAAAATTAAAACAGTTTTTAGGTTACTACAGTCTTATTTCTTAGACAAACTCCTAAAATTCTGTTCAGAACAAACAGAAATTTTGGTTGGAAATGTTTTATTTTACGCTCTAGGACTACCAATGTTGAGTTTCTTACAAGTTTTTTCTTTTCATTGCTTTTAAACATTTGTTATAAGAATGAAAATTATGGAAAATATTATAAGTATAAAAACTCTTAGTAAGTGTTTAAATTTTATTACTGCAGTAGCATTTAATTTGCTGTTAGTAGTCTTGTTTTTACAATAAAATGTAAGTCCGTTTTGTTTTAAAAATACAAAGATTTTTAAAATTTACTAACCGTCACTGAAAATACTTATTTAATTGAATATTAGACAGTGTTTCCAGCTTGGGAGATTTTCTTCGACATTTAGGGTATTTTGTAAAAAAGAGGAGAATATTTAGGGAAAAAAGTTTTGTAGAAGATTTTTTAGGGTATTTTTAACTACTACTATTAAGTTACCAAAAAAATGTTAAACTGTTAATTTTTGGTGCTAACTTAATCAGTATTTTTATATTAAGGTGTAATTTACATTTATCACTTATTTAAAAAAGGGAATTATTATCTTTTCATTAGATATAAATTAAAAGTTGTATGTTTTAAAAAACTATATTTACTACTTTTTACTTTGTGATTTTAGTCTATTTTAAAATGAAGTATGTTTTGAGGAAATTTAGCTTCGATTTCGGAACTTTTATGACTCATCATATGAAGAATACTCATCGTCAATAGATTGGCAACACTGATATTAGATAGCCTTAAATCATGTTATTGTAAAAAAAATAATTTATAATTAAAGTGCTGATAATGATATTTTTGCTGAAGCATTCGTTATAATTTTTTTATGAAATAAACACAAGGATCTTGAATATAATATTTATCCACTGTGCTACAGTGTCACTTTTCTTAAAAAAATTAGCAATAACAGGTAAAACTTGTTTGTCAATCAAGTGAGCTACGTTAAAAAAATTAATAAGTAGGTAGTAAAAATTTTAAGCCTGGTGCTATATTTTTCTTGGTAGTGACAAGCCCGAACTACAGATGGAGACACAGTCTGTTTTCAATTGAAAGAAAGTATCTATTTCTTTCTATACCTAGGCGTCAACTCCACAGTTTTCATGTTTTCATTTGTTGTTGATTTTGAAATATGACGTAACTGTTATGCAACAAATGCAACTGGGAACAGCCAATAAAATGATGCCGTTTAAACCGCGAAATTTAAAATTGTAATTTGGTTTTATGTGAATTTTTGTAATTTGAAACGTTTGGATCAGACTAAACTGTTTTTAAACCGCATAAACTGCTTTTAAATCACCAATTTCTCAATGACCTCAATCTCTGGTAGAAGAACGTGCAGAAAAGCAGGAGTCAGACTCAGGGAAAGGGAGTATGTTGAATTTTGCACGTAGGCTCAATAATGTACACCTATAAATTCTTGTCCTCGATTTATCGTTCTGTTATTTGTTGTGGTATTTTATTTTGGTGTTGTTTGCAAAACAAGTGGATCAAACCAAACGCAGTTTCTACTGCGTCACTTTTGACAACTGATCATCTGCTTTGAGGTCAAAAGTGTAGATGTCTGAACAGTTTTTTTGGTAAAAATTACTTTTCAGTGGTTGTTGTTTCATGAATCAAAGGTTTGTAAGCCGGTCTTATGTAAGCCGAATTCAATATATTTTTATTTTAGAAAATGAATTCAATTTTTAAAAGTGTACAACGCATTTTCCTAAATACCCAAGTTGCAAATAGTGTGTCCATTAGAACAGAAACAAAGTATGGGGGTACTGGACACAAAGTAAATAATCTCGAAAAAAAATTTTTAGTATGGACTGGTAAATATAAGACTGTTGATGAAGTGCCTGCCTATGTAGCGTAAGTTCAATATTAACTTTATAGTTCAGTATAAGTACAGGGATTTTTCCATACAGTATACAGCTTCATTTTGATGTTTTAATGAACATATTAAAAGCCCCGATCAATATTGCGCCGGCTTCACGAGATTTTCGTGGTCAAAGATTACGAAGAGTGGCTTTTTAGTTTTTTTACAAAAATTTCGTTTTATGTAATTACCTGCTTGACTAAAAATTGAAAATGTGTATAATAAGCAACCACTTTTATGATTTAAAACAAAAAAATAGAAAACCCATGCCTATGGGGTATACGCGTTTTTAAGATTTCGGTAGCAGTCACTTTCGGGCGAGAATATCGTTTTCTGTCATTTCTTTAAAAAAGACTGAAAGTAAATTCAACCGAAATCTTGTTATACATAAAATTCTGTAGGTCTTCCAAAAATAATAATTTTACTGTAAGCAATAATAATTGGTTAGCTTAATTCTCTGATTGATCAGATTTTTATATATTTGTTATAACTGCATTTGTAACTTCATTATTATTACTGGTTGCATACAGGTGATTTTTTTATTTGCTCCCGCCCGAGATTTCAAAATTAGGCAACACGTTTTACAAACGATAATCAACTTTGGAAAAGCTACAAATGATCCAAATGAACTGACTCTGGAAGCACTGTCAAAGGTATTGTCAAGAATGTTGACATTAATTCACAACCCTTTATGTCTTAATTTTGAAAATTAAATTTTAAAAATCTAGCAATGTTTAATGTGTTGCCTATTTTTGGAGTTTCGGGCGGGAGCAAATAAAAAATTCACCCTGTAGATAGATGGATAACCCACTATAAAAAAATTGATTTACATTAAAAACTCTTCTTCAAAAATGGATATATAAGTAGCAAAAATGATTTAACCTGACTGATTGTAGAGCTGTTTATAAAGCAGTACAGTAAAATCCGATTATAACGTACTTCTACATAACGTACTTATGTTATAACTTGCTAATCATTAGGTGGGTCGCGAGGTTTGCGTTATAACCAGGTTTTACTGTATCTCAATCCACAAATTATCAGAGTTGGCACTGTAAATAAAAAAAAATTAAATAAGTAGATAAGTAAATGATTTAAAGACTTACGTGTTTGCATTTATGTTATTAGTATGTATTTTATGCAACGAGCATTTAATGATACCTAGTAAGACACGAGTATGAACATTAGCGAGTGTCGTAATGAATGCGAGTGCCTTAATAGATATCATTAAATGGTCGTTGTCTCGAGTGTCTTAATAGTCATTAAATGCGTATTGCATACACTATTTTTTCTACGACCAGTCATAATAAAAAAGATAGCAATTTATTTACAAAATTTATTAAACTTGAACTCACGAAATGAAACAAAACCGAACTGCAAAAAAGTCAATTTTAACACGAAGTAAACAAATTAATCTTTTTGATAAATTGCCATATTCTGAATAGTGTAGTTATTAAACTGCAACTGCGGTATTCTTGACAGTCCTATAGCAATATTGGCAGATGCTGTTGTTGATATTGATGCAGCAATTATTAATGAATTATTGGTTTGATTATATTTAATCGAATTCAAAATTTTTACTTTATGTTCACTTTATTTTGGACTGATTCTTTTATATAACATTCGGTCATTGTGGTGGACTTCCACTCACCGTGGCGTTTTACTGATGTAATATCACCACCAGCATCAACCAATATTGTCGCAGAACTGCGACGCAAGCAGTGTCCGGTATATAAATGCGAACTTTATTGTCGTCTCTTCAATTCATGAATTGAGAGTAAATTTTTTTATAGGTTTTAGCAGATTTTGCCGGCAACAAAGACTTTGTAGCGCTTCTGGCCTGTTCTACAATCTTTGGTAGCGAAAGATTTTTTATCTCACAGTTACTTTCTTTTATTCTGACTCATTTTCTGTTGATTGTAATTGAAAACCACTGCGACCTGTCACAATTTTAAATGTCAAGAGTCTATTGCAATCTGACAAATATTTAAATCTTGCTGTAGTACATAGTTCTCATTAGTGAAAATTTGTATCTTAATGGAAAATTTGTATCATAATGAACATCATTAAAGTATAGGTAATTTGCAACTAATAAACCAATTAGAGTATGGGAGTAGAAAAAGATAGTTTGCATGAGTAAATGGATTTCAAAAATGTCACAAGTTTACTATAGGTACAACTTCTAAAAAATTCCATGACATGTATTGGGTGTATTAAAAAATGTGGACTTATGTATATAAGTATATGCTTTTTTCAAGTCGTTTAGTTTTGAATAATATGTAAAAAAAATTTACTGTCTAAGAAACTGCGTTTACTAAAAGTCTTGTGTATCAAAGACCGTGTCGAAAAGTCAGTTTTGTATTCTTGATTTAAGAGATATAGGGCTCGCCAATTAAGTCGTAAAAGTAAAATAGTCGTAAAAACTATGTAAACAGTCATTAAATTAAGAGCACTTGTTCTTGATACAGTTGATCAGCTTTGTTTTCGATGTAACAAAGCGTAAAATAACTAAGTATTGTCCAACTGAACAACTATGTCAATTTTTCGTTACTAATTAATCACAGAAGTGCAGCAGTGCCCTTGAATGTGGCACGAATTTAAGACTATAAAACGACTGCGAAACCGGAGTTTTATATAGAAGGAGTGTTCACAGTAGTTTAAGAAACAAGTTCTTTATACTATTTTTTAAAGTTGCGCATTTTATGAATTATATTTATTTATTTTAGATAAAAAAAGTAAAATTTTCGGTTCTATAATATCTCATTCTAACATTGGGTACTATAATGGCTATAAAAGCACCTAATAAATTATGTTATAATAGTTAAACTACTAGACGCCGTTTGATTTCTAATAAGCATCTTCCAATTTTTTTGTCATTTTTTTCCTAGATATATACAATCAAATTGTCAAGGTGAATCGTAAGAATATAGTGTTCAAAACAACATAATTAAGTAACGTTAGTAAATGTAAATAGATTGCACTTAATATCTTATTAAGTAGTCAAACTGTAAAAGGATACGTTAAGCTACTTGTTGATTTAAATTCATTTAAGTTATTGTACACAGGGCTTATAGAAAACTTATATTTTCAACAAATCAAGTTTCAGTTATGCTAAAGAACAAAAAGAAGTCATCGCTGCTTTGCACCGATGTTAAATACGCCTCTGCTGTGAGGTTATAACATAAGATCGGTTTAACCGACAGACTACATTTATGATATATACTTATTAGAATGTTATTACTTGTTACTTTGAACATTTTTTTATACTATTCCAAACCAATTTTGGCGTACCTGACTTTAAAGGCAAGTCTTCTGTTTATTACTAGTTCAATAAAGATTGTATTGTTACCAAATTCAAGTAATTTATGGTCATTAGACCCTTAAGCCGCCCGGGGCAGATCAAATCTACGTAAAAGTGATGACAAATCTGCCTGTGCTAGGCGATTTTCTCAGATGGGATCGAAGGGTCTAACGACCATAAATTACTTGTGTTTGGTAAGAATACAATCTTTATTGTACTAGTGTAATAAAGAGAAAACTTACCTTTAAAATCAGGTACGCCAAAATTGATTTGGAATAGTATACCAGGAAAACTTTGTAAAAAACGGGCGCTTCTTCTTCACAGATGTGGTGTAAAAAGTGCTGACTTTTCTACTTTCTTTCGTTTTAAATTACAAAAAGGGGTTACAGAAAGGGAAAAAGTCTTTGTTGTAAATCAACATTTTTGAGATTTTCAATTTTTAATCAAGCAGGAATCTGAATAGAAAACAAAATATTTTTTTTGCCTACGAATATCTCGTGAAGCCGACACAATTTCAACGGGACTTTTAAAATGTTTACTAAAACATTAAAATGGAAGTAAATGCAAAAATCTTGCTTTCTAATTTTGCATCTAAAATTACTGAACTATTTTGGCCCAACTCAATTAATGTTGTTTATTTTGTTTTTAGACAAAATGTTGTTGAACGTGCTAGGAATAGAATGCGAATTAGGATTGCAAATTACATGATGGCTGCAACAGCTTTGGCTTGTCTTGCGATGGTATATTTTGGTAAACAAGCAGCACAAAGAGGAGAAAGTGTTGCCCAACAAAATATTGAGTGGCATCGTAAAATTAACGAAGAAGCTAAGAAGGAAAAGGTGTAGATTTATGCCAAAATATAATGTTGTACATATGTATTTAAATTTGTAGTCGATTAATGTATTATAAGATACATAACTTTTAAATTATTAGAAATTCTTATGTATTAAAATTTAAATAAAAAATACTGTTTTGATTGTTTTTGGCACATTCGTGTGCTAATAATAAAATTGTTTGAAAACTTTTTTTTTGTTTTTACTTATCTTTAATATATTGTTTCCACTTTTTCATAATTAATTCAACCAAAACATAAGATAATATTTTAAAAATTCAACAAGTTTTCAATTAGAGCCCTGATTAAGAGTGTTTTAACACTGCCGATTCTTGTGAGTCTTGTGACCTTGAAATTAGCAACTGTATATAATACCACTAACAATACTAATGCTTCTCCCTTCCCCCTTCTTATTATTATCACATTAGAACTCCTTCAGCTACTCTGAGTCAGGTACGCATTCTTTTTCTCTTCTCTTATCTCAACTATTACAAGACATCTTTGTCGTCATCTTTGATAATGTATTCTTAGCAAACATGTTTTTCACTGATAAACTTTGTGACCTTCGTAATCAATAACAGCCCCCCAGTCAATTTAAAAAGCAATTATTTCTCAATTCTTTCATTTTAAAAGACCTTCTGGTATAACACAGTTACAGATTCAGACATGGCAACAGGTGGCAATTTAGGTAAGCAACCCACGTGTTTGTATTAACCTTTAAAAAAATGAATCTTTCAGCTCTTTTATCGGTTTCTAACAAAACCGGCCTTATATCTTTGGGAAAAAACCTAAAAGATTTAGGTTTCACACTTGTGGCAAGTGGAGGCACTGCTAAAAGTCTTCGAGAAGCAGGACTTGCCGTTAAAGATGTTTCAGATATTTCAGGAGCTCCTGAAATACTCGGAGGGAGAGTTAAAACTTTGCATCCTGCTGTTCACGGGGGTATCTTAGCAAGGTTTCCTTTCAAAATCTTATTCACAACACAGAATTAACACTAATATTTCAGATTAATTCCTTCAGATCAACAAGACTTGAAAAACCAAAAAATTGATCTAATCCGAATCGTTGTTTGTAACTTATACCCTTTCGTGGAAACTGTTTCAAAACCTGATGTTACAATCTCTGATGCAGTTGAAAATATCGATATTGGAGGAGTTACTTTACTCAGAGCTGCAGCTAAAAATCATTCCCGAGTTACTGTGGTTTGTGATCCATCAGACTATGATAAAGTAATCAACGAAATACGGACTAGTCCTAACAAAGATACAACTGAAACAACTCGGTAATACACCTAGATTTAAATAAATCAGTCACTAATTAAGTATTTCAGCCAAACACTAGCCCTTAAGGCTTTCACTCACACATCAGAATATGACTTAGCCATCACTGACTACTTCAGAAAACAGTATTCAGCCGGTGTCTCCCAGCTTACATTACGTTATGGCATGAATCCTCACCAAAAACCGGCCCAAATTTTTACTACTTTACCTCAGTTACCTTTAACTGTAGTAAATGGGGCTCCTGGTTTTATTAATCTATGTGATGCTTTAAATGGCTGGCAGTTAGTTAAAGAACTTAGGGCAGCTTTAGGGCTACCGGCAGCTACTAGTTTTAAACACGTCTCACCAGCTGGTGCTGCTGTTGCTGTTCCTTTGGATAACCATCAGGTGGGTGTTGCAACAATTGTGATAACAGTTGATAAGTTTAAGGCCATGACCTAATACGAGATTTTTTTGGTTTCAGGCTAAAGTGTGCATGGTGGATGACCTCATTTCTGAATTAACACCTGTAGCTACAGCTTATGCCCGAGCTCGTGGTGCTGACCGTATGTCTTCCTTTGGAGATTTCGTTGCTCTTTCTGACCCTTGTGATGCAATCACTGCTCGAATTATCTCACGAGAAGTTTCAGATGGAATTATCGCTCCAGGTTTCACTCCTGAAGCTTTAGAAATTTTACGGAAGAAGAAGAATGGCAATTATTGCGTTCTTCAAATTGATCCGAACTACGAACCTAATCCTATTGAACGTAAAGTTCTTTTCGGGCTTACTTTAGAACAACAAAGAAACAATGCTGTTATTAACAAGTCTCTCTTTAGTAACATTGTTACTAAAAATAAAAATCTTCCTGACGGAGCTATCCGGGATTTGATTGTAGCTACAATAGCTTTGAAATATACTCAAAGTAACTCGGTTTGTTACGCTAGAGACGGCCAAGTTATTGGAATTGGTGCTGGACAACAATCGAGGATTCACTGTACAAGATTGGCAGGGGATAAAGCCGATAATTGGTGGATTAGACAACATCCTAAAGTTGTTAATATGAAGTTTAGGAAAGGAGTTAAAAGAGCTGAAATTTCCAATGCGATAGATAATTACGTTAATGGTACTGTTGGTAAAGACATGGATAGAAAAGTTTTTGAAGCAATGTATGATGAAGTACCAACTGAATTGACTCCAAGTGAAAAAAGGACATGGTTGGATCAATTAAAAGGAGTAGCTTTGGGATCTGATGCTTTTTTCCCATTCAGGGATAATATTGATAGAGCTCGTTTGGTAAATTTTACTAATTTTGGAAAAAATTGTTTTAATTGTTTTTTTACAGAGTGGCGTTTCTTACATTGGTAGTCCCTCAGGATCTACAAATGATGCCGAAGTAATTGTAGCCTGTAATGAACATAATATTACTTTGGCCCATACTAATTTGAGACTCTTCCATCACTAAAATCTTTTATATTTATATTGTAGTTTTGAATTAAGTTTTCTCCTATTATGTATCTTTTTTTAATAAAAAAGAAAGGTATTTTTTTAAAAAACTTTGTCTTTATTTTTTATCCACAACAAAACAGGTATTCTGTCAGACAAACAACACAATAAAAATTTTTTTTGACCTCGATAGACCTCGCGTTGTGCTTCTTATTTTGTTTAAATCCGGTTAGTGTTCGTGTAGAATCGATTTCCGAGTCAAATTCTCGGTTTTTCAATTAAAGTGGGGATTTAATTCTACGTCATACCAATGTCATCATCAGTAATTTGGTTTTCTATTGGCATTTCCCCAGTAATGTTGATAACAAGTGGTTTATAAAAAAAAAAAAATTTGGGGTAAATTTTGTTGTTATATATTGAAGATGACTTGTTTGTTGTAAAGAACCTATAGTGAAAGCTGGATTGTGTAAATTGTGCAAAATTTATCAAGATTATGGATACTTTCTACAATATGGTGTGTTGTTTATTTCTTAGAAATGTGATTTCGCGATATTAACTTGTTTATTGGAAGAGTCCTCGCCATTTCTTTGAGTTGGTATGTAGTCAATTATGGAATTAAAAGAATTACTTTTGTAAAAAAAAGAATATTGTTCCTATTTTGATAAAATTACATAAAATTGTCAGTTTTTTCAATTTGTTTTTCAAAATTTGAGTTTCTGCAAGTAAGCATTTTTGAAAAAAGATATACAGATCAGATCAGTCAATACAGACGTACATTTAGATGTAGTTTTATCACATTTATCAGAAACGTTTGATAATATTTAAGAGATATTTACCTAAATCCAAAACGCCAATTTTTTTTATTATTGTACAATCATGTCAATAGAAACTGGAGTTTCTGATTTGTATCAGAAATACACAAGGCCAATAATAATAATATGATGATGATTGGTTATTATAATATGATTATTATTAAGTGCAGTCAGCGTGGAAAAGAATTACACCCGCACAAACCGGTTGAAGTTGCAAAGGGCTAACCAGACTTAGGTTGTCAATATTGTTTTAACCAACTCTAGTGGATTTAAAAAATGCATAACTGTTGACGACAACTAAAAATTGATTAAAATTAAGGGTACCTTGAGGGTGTCAGTCTTTTTTACACTGACTGTACTTACTTGGTAGTTTTAATACGAGTGTATCTGCACGTATTTTTTTTATCTGCATGAGAAATATTATTACAATTCTTATTTATTTGATATTTACAAATTAAGACATTTAACAGTAAACTAAGATTTGTAATAAATAAGCAATAAGGTCCTAATGAGGAAAAGTTAGGGAGGTAGTCTAACACGACAGCCAAAAAATACAGAGTTACCTTTTACCAACACTCAGAAAGCAGCTTTGCTCAGATAAAACTCAAATATAAAACATATTTGCTAAAACAGCGCGGACTAATCTGTGGTATTAGATTTTAGATAAATGTATATTTAGTAGGCTTTACAAATTTTTTGCTGTCATTGTCCTGGTAATTTTTTTGAAAAAGTCACTTTTTTCAATCTGACTCCAAAGAGTAAAATTTTGGGGTAAGTTTTAGATTTAAGATAGAAATTTTGTTGTAGATAGGTCAATAGGACCTTATAGTCAATCAGTAATCAGTTTGTGTCTCCTAAGGGCGTACTCAGGATTGATTTTCTGTGATGGGGACTCAATAATTGATTTTTTAGTCAAAATGACTGTTTACAACCACAAAATGGTAGAACGGGGAGACCATACATTGGTATTGTAACCCATCCAATACAGTTTTTTAAAAATTGGGTTAAAATCATAAATCGAAAAAAATTGTTAACCGGGGGGGGGGGGGGAGGGGTTGGTTCTAGTAGCCCCCTTGGGTACGCCCTCAGTGCACGATGAAGTATATGTTACTAAAACAATTTTACTCAAACTAAAATTTCGAACGGAAGCAAAAATAAACGGAAGTGGTAAATTGAAAAGATGAAAATAAAATTTACCAGAAAGGGGCCTAGTGCCAACTTAAATTTTAATTTGCAAAGCCTACGGATTTATGCATTTTCAAATTTAATTTAAATTTTTGAAATAAACATTACATTTTTTCTTAAGTAATAAAAAAAATTGGTACACCAACATCTTTTTTAAAAAGCTTATTTGTTAGAAAAAATGATATGTAGAAAAAATTATTTGTAGTATGTGCTATTTTTGTTTATGAGATGTTGGTGTACCAATTTTTTTCCTCTAACCGCGGCATTAACATTAAACGTTTTCGATAAAAAAACATATTTTCAAATATTTATGTTATCTAAACTTTCTTCTAGCTCAACAACGCTAACGAAATCTGAACTGGGTGTGAAACCATTACTTCAGTTCCACCCCCAGTTGACCTGTTACAATCAACAGAGATATAATTACTTTATTTATCAAAAAATGAGAATGTGACTTTAGTTGTATATTCAAATCGGCGAAAAGATATAGTTATAAATTGTCGAAGGGCGTATACATGTGCTTAGAAGGTCATACGCAGAAGCCGGGTTTACACAAAATTTCAAATACGTGTTGTTAGTTGCATACACTTGGTTGCCGATCTTACCAACACTAAATTTGTCAGTGACTTGTCTTGACACCGACTTGTTACAATACTCCTAGTTTTCAAAATAGCCAATTGCAAGCTACTATTCAAATGTCACGGGCAAAAGTGGGCGGTTTTATTACTATATCTGTTCGCCGATGAGACTATAATTATTTAACAAAGCAAGCGTACTGAAACTACTTATTAGTTAGTACTCCTGTCAATAAGTTTTCAACTATTTCACTATTTCACTAAGAACAAGTATTAATTTTGGCTTAGGGACTGTTTTTAAAATGATGTTGTCTGAAACTATTTATTATTTTGAGCTTTTAAACGTATTGGTAACATGGTGGTAGCATTAGAACCCTGTGGTAACAGCTTAAATACGGCTACTTTGTTCACAATAATTTATTACTTTAGTCAAATTTTTATTTTTTGATAGAAATACTATATACCTACTCACTTCTTTTGTCAGAAAATGATAATGTGACTTAAGACATAAATTGTTTAACAAAACAAGCGTACTTAAACTATTAGTACTTCTGTCAATGAATTTTCAATTTATGACAGTATTTTACTAAGAACAGGTATAAATTATTGGTTGAGGACTGATTTTAAATGTTGTTGCCTGAGACCATTTATTACTTTAAGTTTTTAAACTTATCATTAGGTGGTAACAGCTTAAATATGGCTGCTTTGTTAACAATAATTTATTATTTTAGTCAAATTTTTATTTTCTGATAAAAATACTATATAGTTACGAGTACCTCTTTTTTTATATCAGAAAATGAGAATGTGACTTAAGTCACAAATTATTTAACAAAGGAAACGTAATTAAATTATTAGTACTTCTGCCAATAAGTTTTCACTTTATGATATTATTTCACCAAGAACTGGTATAAATTTTGGGTTGGGGGCTGAATTAAAAATGTCGTTCTTTGAGGTCATTTAAAGTTTGTTTACTTTTCAAAAAACCACTACCTGTTGAATTAAGTTCGTCAAAATTAAATTTACTAGAATTTGATATTGTCAAAATTTTTGGTTATTCTGTCACTCTTCTGTCATGCTCAAAAAATTTAGAAAAATTTGGTTTTTAAGTAAAATAAGAATGTTAAAATTCTACAAACAGTTAGAAATGTGTTTGATCAACAACTGTAGCTAACTGTAACACGCTGTAAAGATTTAATAAAAAGATTAAATTGCACCTCTAAATATCTGTCAATGTCAAATTTACGTTAATTTTATTGTACGTCATTATTTTCGGTTTTTTGAAAAGTAAATAAACTGTATTACTTTGAGTTTAAACTCATCAATAGGTCGCAATAGCTTAAATTCGTCTGGTTTATTAATAATAATTTATTATATTAGTCACATTGAAAAATGTTTAATATTTATATCGAAAATATAAATAAAACTATTAAATTATTAATAATTATTAAATAAAACAATACAGTAATATTTTAAACAGCTTTCTAGAAAAAAATATGGCTGCTTTCTATCGAAAAATGCCATGTTTATTTTTATTATTTATTATTTTTTTATTATTCGGAGAAAAAATTATATGTTCAATACGACAATAATAGTTATTTAATCAACAAGTTGGTTAATGAGGGCGATTAATAACCGAGACGTTTTAACGCATGAGCGAAGCGAGTACGCTTAATAAAGTAGAGATTATTAATCGCAAATTAACAAACAAGTTGATTACAAAATTTTTCCGTTGATCGTACTTTAGTTTCTTGAAAAAAATACTTAAAAAATTACGCACAGTGCCATCTATTGGTCACTGGACAAATAAAAGTAGGTATATTTAGTTGCCTATCTTTTAATTAATTTTAAATAGTATTCTGAGATTTTAGCTTAGTTTGGGGCAAAACTGTGGTATTTCACATTTTTTAAAATTTTAAGTTAATTTGGTAATTTCACTTTGTTTTACTTTCTTGCGTCTTATAATCACTTTTACTTTTAACTTTTACTTTTTTATTTATTTGACAATTGTATGCATGCGCGAAGTGTTGAAAAGACCCTTTTTTTCACAACGATTTTTCAGAAAAAAATATGCATTTATAAAGTTTTTTCTAAACGATCAACGGAAATCAACGGAAAAGCAGATTTAATGTTTTGTCTGGTTTTTAAGTGTTAAATTGTTACTGAATTTTTTTTCCAAAATTGTAGTTTCTGTTAATTAGTTGACAATTATTACTTCTTAATTAGGGGAATTTTGTTGGATAACTTAACTAATCAGCTTTGAATTGCACTTTATTATGTCTATCTTCCACGAGTCCATTAGCTTTTGAAATAATATTTTGCATTGAGAAAGTAAAAATTACATTATTTATAAATCAAATATGGTTATATTTTTACTTAAATATGGTTTGAATTATGTCAAGTAATTTCCATCTAAAATTTTATATACCAATTTTTTATAGCTCTTCGTGTAGATAAACCCATATGTCAGTGATGCAACCACAAGCGTTTTATTTGCTTTTTTATGAGATTAACTCTAGGCAGTGGAAAACCCAATAGAAATCTTGATAAATTAATGATGCATTCACATAATATAATTATACAAGCAGTTATAATTTTTAATAATTGTTTATTGGAAATTTTATTTATTAAATAGATATTACTTATCTCACGAGTACAATCGGGTAACATATTTTTTGTAACTTTTGTTGTTTTCGACCGAAATGTCAAAGTTCGAATTTTATTCAAATTACAGATTTGAACCAACTAAATATATAGGTGATTTAAAATTACGCGGCACAAATTCAATTTGAATTATAGCATCAAAAATGATGAAAGTCTTATTTAAATAAACTGATAATACAATTATTATAACGTAAAAATTAATTATTATAAAACGTATAACAAAAACAAATTAACAATTGCAGGTTTTTAGGCTAAAATAAAGGGATTTAACACAAGTTACGTGCACCGTTTAGAGGCTAGAGGGCGCTAAAGTTGAAGATTAAAATTTGTTTTTATACTTCAATCTGTGTGAAGTTGGCACCACAAAATTAGAAAAAAATGATACAAGCTATTGCCTATCATTGTCTAGCAAATTCTTTTGATTTGTTCATTTTATGTAAAAAAAATATTTAAAAAACAAAGTTGCAGGGGCTAACTTCACATTTTTTTCACCAAAGTAATTTTTTTTCTTTTTTTGTGATAAATGATTGTAAATCGATTGTCTATCATTGCGCGTTAATTAATTTTGATTGCCCACCCTTAGAAATCATTATATAACAAACAAAACTGCGGGGGCCACTTTTACATTTTGTTCGCCAGTTAAAAATTCTTTTTTTTTATAACATATAATAGTTTGTTACTTGTTTAAGATTGTACTCTAATTAATTTAAAATAGCCACTCTCTCTCTCAAAAAAAAAAAAATTATATAAAAACAAAACTTTGGGGGCTATCTTTACGTTTTGTTCGTCAGTTATAAACTTATAAATTTTAGTAATAGATATAAAATTATATTTATATTTTAGGTAGTTTATCAATTGCTTATTATTATCTTCTTGTTAAATTCAGTTGACTATTATTATTATAAAAAGTTCATGTTATTACAATACTCATAGCGAAAACCGTTTTTAATTTTTTTTTATAAATAAACAGGCAACAAATTCGCGCATTTACACTGGAATCTCTATACCAGAGAAATTCCTCCATACTCCGATGATGTATCACTTCACCCTACTTTCTATTTAAAATATTAGGGGTGTGATTTACCCCCGCCAGGGGGTTAAAGATGTGGGTTGCAAAATATTTGTAAAATATGTTTTCCTTCAAATGAAAATCAACGTGTCCGAGCATTTCTGCTTTAAATTTGGACTACTCTGTATATATTATATAATATATTATAAAAGATTATTGCGAGAATCAACTTCATATTTTACTGGCCAAAGTAAAATTACTGCTTTCTTTTGTCGTGAATGATTGTAAATTGATTGCCCAAAATTACCCACTAATTATAGTTTCAAATGACTACTCTCTTAGAATGAAATATATGTATAAAAAACAAAACTGCTTGGGCCATTTTTAACGTTTTGTTACCCAATTAGAAATTCATAAATTTTTCTATTGTAAATGATATAGTTTATTTATTGTTTCATTAAACCCATTGCCCATTAAGTAATTTTGAAAACTTATAAAAAAATATTTAAAAAACAAAACAGCAGAGGCTATCTTTATGTTTTGTCTACCAGTTACACATCTATAAATTTGCAATTGGCAATTTTGCAAATGGACAATCATTAAACTATGATTTACAATAGAGAAATTTGTAATTGGCGGACAAAACTTAAAAATAGCTTCCGCAGTTTTATTTTTTATACATATTTTTTTTAGGGTAGTTATTCAAAATTAATTAGTGGACAATTTTGGGCAATCAATAAACTATTATTTACAATAAAAAAAAATTATAAATTTGTAATTGGAAGTTGGTTCACGCAGTTTTGTTTGTTATACCTATAACTATTTCTAGGGGCGAGCAATCAAAGTTGATTAATGGGCTATTATGGGCAATTGATTTGCAAGCTTTTAAGACAAGGAAAAGCAGATATTTTTTATATTTTTTTGGCAGAAAAATAAAAAGTTGGCCTCCGCAATTTTGTTTTTTAAATATTTTTTTTACAAAAATGAGCAATTAAAATGTCTTGATGGGCAATAAGGGGCAATTGATGGCAATTCTGGGCAATTATTTTTATCGTTTTTTTGATATCTTTGTGGGGCCAACTTCACACAGGTTATACTTGAAACGTAAATGTCCTAAAAGCGGTACGCGAATTTTTACATTCTTTCTTTTTTATAATAGATTGAATTACTCTCTTGAAAATGATTAAAGAGCTGAACTGTTTTTCCAACGACAGGGACTAATAGTCTCTGTCTCAGTTTAACAGTTCAACTCATTATTCTTTTTTTTATTGTGGATTTTAGTGACTCTGAGGTCTTAACCAATAAAATTATAATATTCACCAAATACAGAGAGCGGCATTCTGTAGTTGCATATCTCTAAATTTTAAACTTAAATCTCAATTTACTAAGAATGTTACCTGGAAATGAAAGACTGAATCTATGAGGGACTGAGTTTAGGGTTTCTACCGCAAATGGCGAATTAGGCAAAAATGATCTCTGTGTTAAGACGTTTTTTTAGGTAAATTTAGAATTAAACGGTCGGCATCTTTAACTGCATTTGCGGTGTCTTCGGTTAATAATTGACTATAAACGGTTTATTGCTCGGCAGCTCAGAGCCACTGAAAAGACCTACACTAAAAATGTGTGGAAATAGGTACTGCAACCAGAAACAGAGAGGTTTTAGAAAGTTTTGCTGTTATCAATAAAAAAGCACGTTTTAATATTTGTTTGTGTACCTAATTTCATAATAATTGGTTCAGCGGTTTTCGAAATATGCCTAAAAATATTTTCTATACCCAATTTTGAAGGTCTGTCATTTTGATATCTGTTGAAATAAAATAAAGAATTTATTTGAGATTTTTATCATTTCTGATGCTGTATTTTGGGTTAAAATCATGCCTTATATATTTTTGGTTACCCTTAGCAAAATTAGATCCAAGCAATCTTTAAAGTGTGACAGAAATAAGTGTCAGTTTTGCTTCAGAGCAAATATTTTAACCAACCTTGAGTTATTCTTCAAATTTTTTAAGTAAGTATTCCTCGTAGTTGTATCTTTGAGACGGTATGACATTACAAACACTGAAAATCAACACCGGCCTTCAAAAATCTTCACCTATTCAATCGATCATCAATCAAAAATAAAAAGTTGCCCCCTGCAATTTTGTTTTTTAAATTTTTTTTTTTTTAGAAAAATGAGCAATTAAAATGTCTTGATGGGAATAAGGGGCAGTTGATGGCAATTCTGGGCAATTATTTTTATCGTTTTTTTGATATTTTTGTGGGGCCAACTTCACACAGGTTATACTTGAAACGTAAATGTCTTAAAAGCGGTACGTTTTAGCCAAGTTTTACATTCTTTCTTTTTGATAATACATTGGATTACTCTCTTAAAAATGATTAAAGAGCTGAACTGTTTTTCCAACGACAGGGACTAATAGTCTCTGTCTCAGTCTAACAGTTCAGCTCTTTAATTCTTTCTTTTTATTGTGGATTTTACTGACTCTGAGGTCCCAACCAATAAAATTATAATATTCACCAAATACAGAGAGCGGCATTCTGTAGTTGCATTTTTCTAAATGTTAAACTTAAATTTCAATTTACTAAGAATAGTACCTGGAAATGCGAGACTGAATTCATTAGGGACTGAGTTCAGGTTTTCTACCGCAAATGTGACAAGAATGGTGAATCAGGCAAAAATGATCTCTATGTTAAGACGTTTTTTAGGTAAATTTAGAATTAAACGGTCGGCATCTCCAACTGCATTTGCGGTGCCTTTGGGTAATAATTGGATATAAACGGTTTATTTATTATCACTAAAAATGTGCGGAAGTAGGTACTGCAACCAGAAGCAGAGAGGTTTTAGAAAGTTTTGCTGTTATCAATAAAAAAGCACGTTTTAATATTTGTTTGTGTACCAAATTTTATAATAATTGGTTAAGCGGTTTTCGAAATATGCCTAAAAATATTTTCTATACCCAATTTTGAAGGTCTGTCATTTTGATACCCGTTGAAATAAAATAAAGAATTTATTTGAGATTTTTATCATTTCTGATGCTGTATTTTGGGGTAAAATTATTTGGTTACCCTTAGCAAAAATAGATCCAAGCAATCTTTAAAGTGTGACAGAAATAAGTGCCAGTTTTGCTTCAGAGCAAATATTTTAAACCAACCTTGAGTTATTCTTCAAATTTTTTAAGTAAGTATTCCTCGTAGTTGTATCTTTGAGACGGTATGACATCACAAACACTGAAAATCAACACCGACCTTCAAAAATCTTTATCTATTCAATCATCAATCAAAAATAAAAAGTTGCCCCCTGCAATTTTGTTTTTTAAATATTTTTTGTTAGAAAACTGAGCAATTAAAATGTCTTGATGGGCAATAAGGGGCAGTTGATGGCAATTCTGGGCAATTATTTTTATCGTTTTTTTTGATATCTTTGTGGGGCCAACTTCACACAGGTTATACTTGAAACGTAAATGTCCTAAAAGCGGTACGTTTTAGCGAAGTTTTACATTCTTTTTTTTTTATAATAGATTGAATTACTCTCTTGAAAATGATTAAAGAGCTGAACTGTTTTTCCAACGACAAGGACTAATAGTCTCTGTCTCAGCCTAACAGTTCAGCTCATTAATTCTTTCTTTTTATTGTGGATTTTACTGACACTGAGGTCACAACCAATAAAATTATAATATTCACCAAATACAGAAAGCGGCATTCTGTAGTTGCGTTTCTCTAAATGTTAAAATTAAATCTCAATTTACTAAGAATAGTACCTGAAAATAAGAATTTATCAGGGACTGAGTTCAGGGTTTCTACCGTAAGTGTAACAAGAATGGTGAATCAGGCAAAAATGATCTCTATGTTAAGACGTTTTTTAGGTAAATTCAGAATTAAACTGTCGGCATTTCCAACTGCATTTGCGGTGCCTTTGGGTAATAATTGGATATAAACGGTTTATGTATTATCACTAAAAATGTGCGGAAGTAGGTACTGCAACCAGAAACAGAGAGGTTTTTGAAAGTTTTGCTGTTATCAATAAAAAAGCACGTTTTAATATTTGTTTGTGCACCAAATTTCATAATAATTAGTTCAGCGGTTTTCGAAATATGCCTAAAAATATTTTCTATACCCAATTTTGAAGGTCTGTCATTTTGATATCCGTTGAAATAAAATAAAGAATTTATTTGAGATTTTTATCATTTCTGAAGCTGTATTTTGGGTTAAAATTATGCCTTATATATTTTTGGTTACCCTTAGCAAAATTAGATCCAAGCAATCTTTAAAGTGTGACAGAAATAAGTGTCAGTTTTGCTTCAGAGCAAATATTTTAAACCAACCTTGAGTTATTCTCCAAATTTTTTAAGTAAGTATTTCTCGTAGTTGTATCTTTGAGACGGTATGACATCACAAACACTGAAAATCAACACCGACCTTCAAAAATCTTCATCTATTCAATCGATCATCAATCAAAAATAAAAAGTTGCTCCCCGCAATTTTGTTTTTTAAATATTTTTTTTTTTTTAGAAAAATGAGCAATTAAAATGTCTTGATGGGCAATAAGGGGCAGTTGATGGCAATTCTGGGCAATTATTTTTATCGTTTTTTTGATATTTTTGTGGGGCCAACTTCACACAGGTTATACTTGAAACGTAAATGTCTTAAAAGCGGTACGTTTTAGCCAAGTTTTACATTCTTTCTTTTTGATAATACATTGGATTACTCTCTTAAAAATGATTAAAGAGCTGAACTGTTTTCCAACGACAGGGACTAATAGTCTCTGTCTCAGTCTAACAGTTCAGCTCTTTAATTCTTTCTTTTTATTGTGGATTTTACTGACTCTGAGGTCCCAACCAATAAAATTATAATATTCACCAAATACAGAGAGCGGCATTCTGTAGTTGCATTTTTCTAAATGTTCAACTTAAATTTCAATTTACTAAGAATAGTACCTGGAAATGCGAGACTGAATTCATTAGGGACTGAGTTCAGGTTTTCTACCGCAAATGTGACAAGAATGGTGAATCAGGCAAAAATGATCTCTATGTTAAAGCGTTTTTTAGGTAAATTTAGAATTAAACGGTCGGCATCTCCAACTGCATTTGCGGTGCCTTTGGGTAATAATTGGATATAAACGGTTTATTTATTATCACTAAAAATGTGCGGAAGTAGGTACTGCAACCAGAAGCAGAGAGGTTTTAGAAAGTTTTGCTGTTATCAATAAAAAAGCACGTTTTAATATTTGTTTGTGTACCAAATTTTATAATAATTGGTTAAGCGGTTTTCGAAATATGCCTAAAAATATTTTCTATACCCAATTTTGAAGGTCTGTCATTTTGATACCCGTTGAAATAAAATAAAGAATTTATTTGAGATTTTTATCATTTCTGATGCTGTATTTTGGGTTAAAATTATGCCTTATATATTTTTGGTTACCCTTAGCAAAAATAGATCCAAGCAATCTTTAAAGTGTGACAGAAATAAGTGTCAGTTTTGCTTCAGAGCGAATATTTTAAACCAACCTTTAATTATTCTCCAAATTTTTTAAGTAAGTATTTCTCGTAGTTGTATCTTTGAGACGGTATGACATCACAAACACTGAAAATCAACACCGGCCTTCAAAAATCTTCATCTATTCAATCGATCATCAATCAAAAATAAAAAGTTGCCCCCCGCAATTTTGTTTTTTAAATATTTTTTTTTACAAAATTGAGCAATTAAAATGTCTTGATGGGCAATAAGGGGCAGTTGATGGCAATTCTGGGCAATTATTTTTATCGTTTTTTTGATATTTTTGTGGGGCCAACTTCACACAGGTTATACTTGAAACGTAAATGTCCTAAAAGCGGTACGTTTTAGCGAAGTTTTACATTTTTTTTTTTTGATAATACATTGGATTACTCTCTTGAAAATGATTAAAGAGCTGAACTGTTTTTCCAACGACAGGGACTAATAGTCTCTGTCTCAGTCTAACAGTTCAGCTCTTTAATTCTTTCTTTTTATTGTGGATTTTACTGACTCTGAGGTCCCAACCAATAAAATTATAATATTCACCAAATACAGAGAGCGGCGTTCTGTAGTTGCGTTTCTCTAAATGTTAAAATTAAATCTCAATTTACTAAGATAGTACCTGAAAATAAGAATTATGCCTTATATATTTTTGGTTACCCTTAGCAAAATTAGATCCAAGCAATCTTTAAAGTGTGACAGAAATAAGTGTCACTTTTGCTTCAGAGCAAATATTTTAAACCAATCTTGAGTTATTCTCCAAATTTTTTAAGTAAGTATTCCTCGTAGTTGTATCTTTGAGACGGTATGACATCACAAACACTGAAAATCAACACCGGCCTTCAAAAATCTTCATCCATTCAATCAATCATTAATCATGAATTTTGATTGCTATTTTACATCACATTTTTCGGTTTAAACGCCTGATAATCGTTATTCGTCACACAATATTAGCAAACAATGAACTTTCCTTTCTCTTGCAGACAACAACATGAATCACATATGGCACGTTCTTTTGATCCTTCTTTATCTACAACAATCATCATGCTTAAAATGCAATCCATATGATAAAAATTGTTTGTGTCTTCCGGGAGCCCAATTCGAATTTCAGTGCCCTCATGATTCTGGGGCAGAAGGCACTTATGTTATTCATATAACAGATCAGGAGGACATTTTAATTGATTGCTCGTTGAACATACAAGAATTTGACATTTCTTTACTCCCTAATGTTACAGTAGAGAAAGTTGAGCGCTTCCGCATGAGATTTTGTCCGTTACCTCCACGAAATTTTAAACAAGTATTGGACAGTTTTGGAGTAAAAGAAGTGAAACTTTTGCAATTTACTAATTCTGAGTTGTCAAATCAAACTCTGACTAAAGACTACTTCGAGGGACTAGAAGGACTTGAAAGTTTACAATTAAATGATAATGGATTGGTGGAGCTCGAAGATGATGTTTTTGCAAACACTCCGAATCTTCAGTCGTTAGAATTGCAAGTCAATAGACTAAAACTTTCGCCAAACTTGTTTGAAAATACGCCCTTGTTGAAATCTTTGGATATTTCTCAGAATGAGTTATACTTCGTTCCTGAAGGCTTGTTTCAAAATTTAAGCCACTTAGAACTTTTACATATGTGGGGAAATAACCTTCAAGAGATTGACGACGTGATTTTTGAAAGTTTACACAATTTGAGATCTTTGGAACTAAGTTCTAATAAGATTGAAACAGTTTCGGTAAATTCGTTTGAGAATTTAAAAAATTTGGAACGGATTAATTTCTCAATGAATAAGTTACAAACTTTACCATCAGACCTCTTCAGCAACAACAAAAAATTGAAGTTGGTTATAATGAAATACAATGGAAATTTGAGTCTTACAAATTATCTTTTTTCTAATATTTCATCACTTGGGGAAGTTGATTTAAGCAATTGTGGGCTACACACCGTTCCTGAAAATCTTTTTGAAGATTCAGACGGCTTGAAAAAAATTAAATTAAATCACAACAAGTTACAGCTTTTGCCAGACAATCTTTTCAAAGGGCTTAAGAATTTAGTTGAACTTTATCTGGAAAATAACCGCATTGAAGCAATCGATAACGTTTTTGCGTCGTTAAAGCAACTCAAAATTTTGGCACTTCAAAATAATCAAATCAAAGAAATAAAAAGCAGTGCTTTTGAAGATTTGACAAGTTTGGAGAAAATAAATCTTACAAAGAATCAAATTGTGTATATAAGTCACAAGGCATTTTACAAAAATGATAACTTAAAAGTCATTGGTTTATCTCATAATCAATATGCTGGAGATTCCAAGTCCGGACTGATTTTATTAGAAAATGCCGCCAATTCAGAAATTATAGATTTAAGTCACAATTTGATTACACAAATTGATGACGTGATTATATTGTACAACAAAGTCAATTTGAGATCATTGGATTTGAGCTACAACAGGATAAACGTGGTATATGTAAGTACTCTCTGGAATTATCTTAAAGTTTTGTAATTTTTTGTGTACTTTTAGCTGAAAGATCTGCAACCGCTTGCGAAAAAAATTACGATTAATTTGGAGCATAACAATATAACAGAAGTCAGATTTGACTATGTTGAAGCTATTACTACTGGTGGTGAACCTAAAGATGCTCTTCGAAATCATGATCCTTTGCATTCTGAAATATCTTTGAATGGAAATCCACTAAATTGTGATTGCCACAATTTTGATTTGATCAAATATGTTAGAGACGAATTAAGGCCAGAAATTAAGGTTACTTTTGATTTACAAATGAAAGATTTGACATGTTCGAGTCCTCCTGAACTTCAAAACATGTCTATTGAAACATTACCACCACAATTGTTAATTTGTCCCGTTAAAAAGGGCTGCCCTGAAGAATGTGATTGTAGCCAAAGACCATTTGATGAATCTATAATAATTGATTGCTCGCAGAAAAATTTAACAGATTATCCTCATATAGATTTTAATGAGGTAACATCGTTTCCTTTGAGTCAAACTGAAATGCATCTTGAAGGTAATTTTTTAAATGTTGGGCCTAACAAAAGCCTGACAGGTTATGATAATATTACAAGACTCTACCTTTCGTTTAATGAAATTGAAAGCATCTCATGGTTACCACCAAGACTTAAGGTAAACGTGTTATTTCTATATGTTTCATTTTTGTATAATTGAGACTTTACAGTTGCTGAAGTTAGATAATAATAAACTTCATCACTTGAATTATGAAGTTTTAAAGAAGATGACCGAATTAAATTTACAAAATTTGACTTTGGATAATAACCCATGGAGTTGCGACTGTCGTGCTGAAAATTTTACCAAATTTCTTCGACAAAATACTAAAATGGTATGACTGAAATAAAAAGATTTTGTAATAATTTTTAATTTTTTTTAGGTGGATGCAAGAAACGTTTATTGTTTCAACAGCACAAAACTCTTGTTTGAACTAAATCGCACAGATCTTTGTCATGAATTTCCAATCACATACATAATCCTAATCATTTTGGCAATATTTTTCATAATTGCTTCAATTACTGCTTTATACTACCGATATCAACAGGAAATTAAAGTTTGGCTTTATGCCCATAATATGTGTCTATGGTGGGTCACTGAAGAAGAACTCGACAAGGACAAAATCTACGATGCTTTCATCAGCTACTCGCACAAAGACGAAGATTTCGTCAGTGAAAATCTTCTCCCAGTCCTTGAGGGAGGCCCACAACCCTACAAACTTTGTCTACACTATCGGAATTGGATTCCTGGTGAATTCATAACAACTCAAGTCACCAATTCGGTTCTTGAATCGCGTAGGACTTTAGTGGTCCTTTCGCCGAATTTCCTTGAAAGCGTTTGGGGAAAAATGGAATTCCGAACTGCCCATACCCAAGCGATGACTGAAGGTCGGGCTAGAGTGATTATTGTGCTGTATGGAGACATCGATATGGAGAGTTTAGACGATGAACTTAAAACGTATCTGAAAACAAATACGTACGTAAAGTGGGGCGATCCTTACTTTTGGAATAAACTCAAATACGCTTTGCCGCATTCTAAACGAGGTGTTGCAAATAACCACAAAATGGCGAATGTTATGAATTGTATTGATGACAAATTTAAATTAGTTGCTCCTGTTCCCAATAGTCCAGGTAGTACACCACCGGTCCTTGCTTTGGATCCTACCATGTTGAAGAAGCATCCACTTAACTTTGTTTCTAGGTCTAGTCAAGAAATAGACACCCCACCTGCTGAAGGAGCATTGCTTGTTTCAACCGGACTCTGAAATCAACTGTGATAAGTATTAGGTGTTGTGTTAATAACAAATTTTATGTGTACAAATCTAATAAAGAAAATGTGCCAAAAACTGTTTTTACGTCCTTGTTAAAGTATATTAAGAGAATTTTATGTTTAATATTACGTACAAGATGTCTACAAAGTAGGAAGCATCATTTTTTAGCATTTTTACTTATGTATTACTACGAGTATACGTTAAGTTTTATATTATTTTGTAAATAACAGAAGAACAAAGAAAATCTCAATTAAGGTGTTTTGTAATTAAGCAGTATAATAGTCTTCAAAATATGACGTTTTCAGCGTCTACAAGTCTGACGCAAAATTTGTAGAAAAACGCTTATTTATTGGTCCAGGTTTGCTCTAGGATTCTAAACAAAACAACAACATAATATTGAAAGATTCAAAATGTTAAAACTCGAGGGACCAAAACAGTTTTGTTTTGTTTAGAATCTACACTCTGACTAATTGAAAGATTTTGTTTTTAACACTCGCTTGTTTTTCTTAAACCCAAAACCTGTACATATTTGTATATAGAAAATATAGTTGCAAACAAGATTTTTTTATGTTTGAATTAAAAGTAAATTCGTTTTTATAGTTTTATTTTTTATTTTGATTGACCCAGTCTAACAACCTTGAACCCACTTGAGACGTGCTTTCCAAGAACACTTCTATATCTAGAATAACAAATTCTGATAACATCATTTTCTTAGAATGAATAATTCAAATGTAAATTTCAGATATTATAAAATCTCACTGTCTTTTACATTTTCTATCTAGTAGATAACGTTGTAGCATCTTATTTGGACTTCATTGGCGAAAATGTTGAAAAGCAAATTAATTTATAACTTGTTTGCGTTTCATGATTGTTCCGGATACTGATAAGGTGAAATAACCACTAAAACTGTGAAGTCTGAAGTGATAAGTGTACTACGATTTAAATAATTGTGCAGTGAGTTGTATTTAAAAAAAATAATGCATTACTCATTTTCAAAACAAAAGACGAGATACGTGCTTTTATAAAAATTTGAGAAACATAATTTTTAACAGTTTGTTAACTAAGAAATAGTTCAAAAGTTGCTCATTTTGTAACAAGTTTAGTAGAAGACTCATCAGCATTCAGCTATGTAGGTAAATAAACCTGTTTTTGCACAACAATAAATGCACAAGTAATAATAATTGTTTATTTCAGATAACAGTCTCTTTGTTTCGTAAAAATAACTCTCATTTCGCTACCCAAAGCGTGAGTTATCTTATTATCAACGTTTTGATTATAATGCTAGTTTTTAGGACAATATGCAATATTTTTGGAAGTCCTGTTGTCTTTTATTAATAGTTTGTTATTGTTTGGGATCAAGTGTATCACGATGCAATCTAAAAGATAACTGTCAGTGTTACGATGTCTTTCCTTTCGAAATTCAGTGTCCTAAAAATTTCACTCCAAATGATGCAGGATTTGTTATAAAAATTGAAGAAAAAAAGATTCGAATTGATTGTTATAAAATGAAAACTTTTCGCTTTGACCTCCTTCCGAATATTACTTTGAAGGACATAGATAGTATTTATTTAAGCTCTTGTCCTCTGCCAAAAACATTTAAAACAATTTTGGATCATTTTTCTTCAAGTCAAATTCAGGTGCTACGATTTGATAGTGCAGTAAATATTAGTTTGACCAAGAGACATTTTGAGGGTCTGTTAAATTTAAAACACCTTAAATTTAATGCACTTTCTATTGATAATATTGACGAAGATTTTCTTGATAATACACCAGAGTTGGTGACTTTTGATTTTGAAAATAGTAAAAATTTTCGGTTAAATCAATTTTTTTTTAATAAAACTTCTTTGTTAAAGAGATTATCTTTGCCAAGAAATCACTTTCAAGATTTGCCTAGATATGTGTTTAAGAACTTAAACAGACTTACTGTCTTATGGTTGTGGTCTAACAATTTAACTGAAATAACTAAAGACACATTCTATGGTTTAACCAGTTTGGCAACATTGGAATTGACTAAGAATTTTATTCAGACGATCAATGAAGACTCTTTTGAAAATTTAACTCAACTCACTGGTTTGAATCTTCAGCAAAATAATTTGACTTTATTGTCATCAAATTTATTTCGAAATAATAGAAGACTGAAATTTGTCTCATTAGCATATAATCTAAATATTAAACTTCCAGATTATTTATTTGCTGATCTATTGTTACTAGAAACTGTTGATTTGAGCTTTAACAATTTGAGATCTCTACCTGAACATATTTTTCAAAACTCAAGTAATTTAAAAATTTTAAAACTAAATAGAAATAATATTACTTGCCTACAAAGAAGTGTTTTTAAGAGATTACAAAATCTGAAAAACTTGCATCTCGAAAATAATTTTATACAAGTTATTGAAAAAGATGTATTTAAAGACTTGATTAACTTAGAAAAAATTAATCTTGGGAGCAATAAAATTAAAACAATTCATCTTGATGCCTTCTTCAATAAAAATATTTTGAAAAATGTTATTTTATCACATAATCAACTGAAAAAAATACCGATATTTTTATTTTTACATGTGGAATATGCTGATTTTAGTTACAATAATATTACTGAAATGACTAACTTAAATGCACTACGAAATATTCAAAAATTGAAGAAATTAGATTTGAGTCATAATTCTATAATAGAAATAACTGTAAGTATTTTTTTGTGAAACTTAAATTATTAAATTAAAAAGTATTTTAGGTGGAAAATTTACGCGCCTTTCCAAATATGCAACTAAATCTCAATTATAACAATATTACTAAAGTTAATTTGGGTGATCTTGGTAACATCGAAGGAGACACTATTACGTCTATTTCCTTGTATCATAATAGCATAAAATGTGATTGTGGTATCTACGATTTTTTACAATTTTTAAAAGGCGAGAAATATGAAAAAGCAAAAGAAATGATTACTATTTCTACCAAAAATTTAACTTGTGCTAGTCCTCCAGAACTAAATCAACTAGAAATTAAAAGCTTACTATTTCAAAATATATCTTGTCTTCGCCAAAAAATATCAAATGATAACAAACGTAATCCTGAAAGATGTTCGTATAGATGGAGACCCTACGACCGGTCTGTTGTTATTGATTGTTCCTACCGAAACTTAAAGTCGTTTCCCAAAATTCATCTAGCGGAAATGTTAGCGTTTGATTTTAATCAAACTGAAATGAACCTTGAAGGAAATGATTTAACTGAGGGTATTGATAGTAGCTTAACAGATTATGACAACATAACTCGTCTTTTTTTATCCTATAATAAAATTGAAACAATTTCCTGGTTACCGCCAAAACTTAAGGTACTTAAATAAATTACAAAAAAAATTGTTTTGGTTACTAAAAATGTCCGTTTTTACAGGTGTTAAAGTTGGATAACAATCGGATTAAACACTTAAATTATGCAATTTTACATTTGTTGCAACTTACGAGTTTGGAGTACCTGTCTTTAGACAATAATTTATGGAGTTGTGATTGTAGTACCCAAAATTTGACTAAATTTCTTCGACAAAATACTGAAATGGTGAGTGAAGTGAAAAGAATTACTGTAATTACTTTTAATTTTTTAGGTGAATGCAAGAACGCTTTATTGCTTCAACAGTACGAAACTACTTATAGATCTATATCTGAGTGAATTGTGTTACGAATTTCCAACCACCTTTCTTATTCTAATAATTTTGTCATTTTTTTTTATAATTGCTTTTGTTAGTGCAATATACTATAGACACCAACAGGAAATAAAGATCTGGCTTTATGCCCACAACATGTGCTTGTTTTGGGTCACTGAAGAAGAACTCGACAAAAACAAAATCTACGATGCTTTCATCAGCTACTCGCACAAAGATGAAGAGTTCGTCACTGGAAACCTTCTCCCTGTTCTCGAAGGAGGTCCACAACCCTACAAGCTTTGTCTCCACTACCGAAACTGGATTCCTGGTGAATTCATAACAACACAAGTCACAAATTCGGTTCTCGAATCGTGTAGGACTTTAGTGGTGCTTTCGCCGAATTTTCTTGAAAGTGTTTGGGGCAAAATGGAATTTCGGACTGCTCATACTCAAGCAATGACCGAAGGACGTGCCCGTGTTATAATTGTGTTATATGGAGACGTTGATGTGGACAATTTAGACGACGAACTTAAAACATACCTGAAAACAAATACTTACGTAAAGTGGGGCGATCCATACTTTTGGAATAAACTAAAATACGCTTTGCCGCATTCTAAACGGGGTCTTGAAAATAATCAAAAAATTGCAAATGTTATGAACTGTATTGATGACAAATTTAAATTTGTTGCCCCTGTTACGAAGAGTCAGGATAGTACGCTGCCGGCTCTTGCTTTATTTCCTACTATGTTGAAAAAGCATCCACTTAATTTTATTTCTAGTCCTAGTCAAGGAATTGACACTCCACCTGCTGAATCAGGAGCATTGTTTGTTTCAAGTGGACTTTAAACTTAACTGTGATAAATATTTTGAGGTGTTGCAGTAACAAATTTTATCGTGACATTAATAAATTTATTAAAAACTGTTTTTTTACAAATATGTTGTTAAATGTATTGTTATTTTCAAATTATGCGTGCGACACTAGCGGAAAACAGCCAAACTAGTTGATGTGACAATGTGAAATGTCTCTAATGTCACTCATGTTAGATTAAACTGTCAAATATTAGACCCTGTTGCCGGATGTACATAATAAATATGTTATACGGCAATCTTACTTTTATGGGCTGATTTCAAGTTGAGATAATACCGGTAGTATCGCAAATTTTAATAATTTCTATGGCAACAACCAATTACAACCACCAATTGTTTTAATTTTGCTTAGAAATGAAGATACTACCGGTATTATTTTAACTTGAAATTAGCGCATAAATCACTAATGTGCAATTTTTTATCTTTGTTACGTATTTATCTACAAATGAGGGGTATAGGTCAGTACTTTTAACGATTTTTTGTTATTTATGTTATACACTTTTTATTTTTGTATTAAAATTTGATAATGAAGATTTACATTTTCGTGTAAGTTTGTGACATAAAAGCGCAAGAATAAAGTGGCTATATTTAAGCAGTAGGTACATAATATTTTTGAAAATGTTATTAGTTTACAATTTATTTATTAAACAACTTTTGTTCTACTGTTAAGACGAAGTAGTCTCGGATAAATGTTCTGGCACTTACTTAAATTTAAATTAATTTTTTACTTGCTTGATACATGTATGATTTTATAAGCGACTGCTAATTTGCACATACTATTTGTATATAAAAATTTAATGATTGTAAAATGTAATTAATTTTTTATGTGTCAAACATAAGTAAATAAATTTTTTCAGTTTTATTTTGATTAACCTATCTTAAACTTTTTTTTTCAATTTTAAGCAAATGCGATAGACATTATTGTATTAAAGTATTGAAATAAACAAATAACGTCAAAGTTTTATTCTTAACAGCGGTATATTTGTACTAAAATATGTTAAAATCGGCACAAAAACTTAAAAAGATATTTAAAAAAACGAATTTTGGTTTTCAACTTTCGCATACTTTAACTAAACGATGTTAAACTAAACTTGATAAAGAAGTAAGTCAAAGAAGTGAATTAATAACAAATAATTTATTTCTATTATACACACGATAACAATAATTTTTAATAAATAACACAGTAATAACGCCTACGATTTAATTTAATTACGTCGCTTTCGAGAATATTGCTTACTCTTCACTCGCTTGTCTGGTTCTCACTAACTGACTAACTTGGTAATTGTCTCGGTCCGCCTATACGGGTGTTCTAAAACTTGTGACCTAAAGAAAACTGGGAAATGCCGACACCAATATAAATTTCAAAAATTCAAACAAAGAAAAATTAACGGCTTACATAACTAAGTTGCACGTCTTGTAATATTCACCAATTTAAAAAAACTGAAGTTTTTAAAAGCCCCTAAAACAGCTTCTTTAGTTTACTAACAATGTTATAAAATATACAATCTAGCAACAACAATTATGAGAAGTAGATCTGGATGGCCTGCAACGTTTTTATTGGTCGAATTACAATATTCTTTTCTTTAATTTTGTTTAGGCTAAAACTTTGTTTTTTGCACCCGACTGAGACTAATTTCCTATAAGGAAAATAAATATCTTTAAAGAATTTTGAAAAAGTAAAATTTATTTGATTTTTAGACCAGAAATACAGAGTATATTTAAATTTTTGATTCAGATCTAGTAACCAATTCTAGTAGGTAAGAGAGTTAACGGAGGATGGACAATAAAAAATTAGTTGTAAAATTCAGTCAACGTTTCGCTGTTCTTTACAGCTTTATCAGGACTTTATCCTGAAGCTGTAAAAAACACGAAACGTCGACTGAATTTTACAACTGATTTTTATTGTCCATCCTCCGTTAACTCTCTTACATATTTAAAATTTCTAGACGTTAAGCATAATCTCAATAATTTTAGTAGTTTTATTGATAAATTTGAAAATAACATTATTTATCAAATCACTGAGATACGTAATTTTTTTCACTTCAAAATTTTCTTATATTTTCTCCTCTGAATCTTTACCCAGCTGAGACAAGTTTGTGATACAATAATGAGGTATCACTTTCTAAACCTGGAAACAAACAAAAATAACTTTACATTAATTATTTAAATGTCATTACAAATTCCACGAAAAATGAAAAATTTTGGATGGAGGGTAATTCATTAAAATATGCTTCAAGTTCAACATCAACTTTTTCTAACAAATGGTAAAGAAAGTTAAGGTATTCCTTCTGTACAGCTAGTTCATCCGCTTTGAGGTTTAATTTTGAGAGAACGTCAAACCAAATATGCCATTTGGCTAAAAAAAAATTAAACAAAATTTGAACAAATATTTGTGTGTTACCAATTATTGTAGGCATTAAATTCAATGAAGCGTCGCTTAACATTAAGTTATAAATTAGTTTCTTTTGCTTCTGTTTTCACTAACAATTTACACATAAGACACAAAAATAAAAAGTAAATAAAAAATTGTTTCCATGTAAACAATTTTTTATTCAATTACCAACTGGGATTAAAATGATAATTGCGTTTTATTATGTTATTTTAAATGACCAAAATGGTGAAGAAAAATATTATTTTTACACAAGATTTGTATGTGTTCTGAATCAAGACTAATTCAGAGTAAGCTCCAAAGCCGAGAAATACGTATACTAAACAGTAAATTTTTACACATGTTAAACCTGCAGATAACATTTACTTTAATATTATTTTGTGTGGATCTTTATTTGATAATTATAAATTGCTTTTCATAGATCTATACTCATAAAAACATTTGATATAGGTACACCTACAAATATAAAAAAAATATATTTTTTTAAAAATGCTGTTGTAGAGAAACTAGCTGTTAATGAATCTTCGGGCCTAATAATATTACAGCTGGCATTTTAAAATGTTGTGCAACAAACTTGTCTAAGTTTGACTGGATAATAAAACAATCATTCAGTACTAGTGTATTGCCTTTAGATTGGATGATCGCAGACCTATTTACAAAAAATAAGACAAATTTGATGTATCTATCTATAGATCTATTAGTTTGATTTTTTTAGTCGGTCAAGTCATGAGGGTTATAATACAGTGATCAAAAAAAATAGGAAAACCTTTTTTTAAAAGCTTTGTATAGTTTGTCTAAATAACAAAGTAAAAATTCTAATATGTTTTATAATATTTTAATGCCTACTTAACAAAATATAACAAAACAAATATTTTTAACTAAGCAGTTGCTCTTGACAAAAATGAAAGTTTAAAGAACTACCAAAAATAATGTGTGTCCAATAAACTCAATGTTTAAAAACATCAATTTAACAAAGATTATTTACTGTCTAGTAACGTGTATGTTTTTCATGAGAGTCGATTACACTCTGACATTGTCGAGGCATATTTAGAACCAAGCTTCTTATACGATTTTGCTATTCTTTCACGAGTTTCAGCCAACTCTTCTAAGTTGATAGGTGTCGTAGGCAGGTTCTTAACACGTCTGTTAAGCATATCCCAGGCCTGCTCAATGGGATTAAGGTCTGGGCTTATGACAGGCCATTTTTTGAAGAAAGTTTCTAGTATGGTTTGCAGGGTAAATTCAATAATTGTCTTGCTGTAATATGAATTCTTTTTCAAAATTCTTGGCAAATGATACAACATGGTTTTGTGGAATAGTGTCCACATACATTTTAGCATTAAGTTGTTGGGAAACAATGACTAACAATTAATAGTGAAGTAAAATCGCTCTAGAGTCTAAAAGTCTCTAAAACGCTGCTTTTAGGGGAGGTAACACATGAGATATAACCAGATGACATTTATACTAACTTGTGAAAACATATAGAAGAATCAGAATCCAAAATTGCAAGAATTTTTAGTTAGTCATATTACCATCTAACAAAAATCAAAAATGATTCAAAATTTTCAAAGATTTTTAAGACAAAGAAGAAGACAAAGTTTTGATCAAATATAATTTATTTGAATAGAAACTATTCAATATAACACCTAACCTACAGTGACTATAAAACAAAAACTAACGATTACACTTGCATAATGTAGTTTAAAGAACCCGATTAATATTAAAATTTTTTCGGTCGCTGGAAAATCGTGCAAATGTGTTCCAATTATTGCCCTCGCTGAGTTATGCAAATTTGTCTAACAACACCTAGTTTAACATATTTCAAAATGAGAAAATAATCATTCCAACTTATTTAAGCAATAGGTCTTAGTTTATTATCTATTGCATTTTGAAACAAAATTTTAATGACGAAAATAAAAAATAATAATAAATCTTTAGAGATATCTAGGTCAAAAAAAGCTACCTCTATTTTTGATGCTAGAATGAGTATCTAATATCATTTTTGCATTCAAAAATAAAAGTGTTTTTTAAACATACTAAATAAAAAATGTTTTAAAAGGTAGTAGTGTATTAAGTATTAAGAACAGTAAGAATATATATTTTACCGATTGAAGATAATTGTTTGGAGAAGAAGCGGAAAGACTAATCTCATTTATTTTTTATTTTATTAATTTTAAATAAATTTACTTATTGTTCTAGAATGGCAAGTAATGTGTACCGTTGAGTTTTCGTTGGCAACAAGTAAACGAAATACTTACCTACGAGTTTGCGTAAGCAATAAGTAAATAACTTTTTTGGTCTCTTGATAGGTATGTGTCAAATTAACGTACAACTGACAAACTTTTCGTGAGTAAATTTATTTTTATGTATGGATTTTTACCTAAAAAACTTCAATAAATCTTCCATAATTACATTAATATTTTTTTTGTCCTCCCGTATTGTAAAGTAGGCTATCATAGTTGTGCATCCACCAATGGTAAGTCGGCCTTTTGGAAACTGTGCGGTAAAAATGAGAAAAACACCGGGTCTCACATTGTACGGTTACAACTACCACAGGATATGCTTGAGGAAAAAACTAACCTTACAGTAATAAAGTTTATGTATCAAAGTGTACGTACCTAAAATATTACCACAAATAAAGCTATATTTAATAGAAAAATGGTGAATTGAAAAAATCGCTGAAACGTCACAGGTCCATAGACAACGCGTAGTGCAAGAGTTTTATTTAATTACTAACAATACAAAATTATAGGAATAAAAGTATATTTTGGAAAAAGTTACAGTTAATAAACTTAAAAAAATAAAACGTATGTATTTAAAATAATTTTAAAAATAATTTGCAATTTTATATAGAATAAACCGCTACAGCGCCATCTATTCAAAACGTGTGTTTGTGTCTACTTAATAAATGTCATTATTCTATAATTATTCTTTTCTATGGTCATTATTATTGTTAAATTTTGAATCTCTTATAGTAATTATCAATTTAGAATTAAAAGTGTGAATAAAAGTACTGGAAAGACCTTTGAACATGTTTTAAAGAAAATTATGCAAGCAATGACAGAGTATTTAAGCCGCATTTGGGTACGTTTTATTGGTTTTTAGAATTCATTTGTACCTAACCTAACTTTTGATATGGCGCAAAAAAAGAGAATTTGACTCTTTCGGACAAAAAATATTATACAAATCTTATGCGTTAGTTAATTTTACAGGCTCCAACTAATCAGGCCCTCGCTTTCAGCTCGGGCCTGAAACAAAGCTGTCGCCTGTAAAATTAAGCCTACCACATACGAATGTAAATAGCTATTATTAAACACTTTTTGAGGTAATTGTGAAAAACATGCCTTCTTGTATTATGTGCTTGTAGTCTTCAGTATCTATACCAGTAATAATATGTAATTACTTTGTAAATATATTGAATTAAATAGTCAATGATTCTAAGAATTGTTATACAAGTGTTGAAGCACGGCAAAATATGAGTACGACGACCTTAATATCTGAAATTTTTTAGTCTTACTTTCTTCAACCAAATTTGTAATAAAATATTTACACGTGTTAGAGTTGTTAAAGATAAATGTATAAAACCCCCCGCAGTTAAAGTTACTGGCTTCTTAATTCTTTCTAGAAATATTATTAAATCTTTTCTTGTTGCCAAATCTGATTCGTACCAATTAGACATGCAAAAATATTGTCCAATTTCATTACTCTAAAAATAAAAATAAAATAATTTCAAAATTAATAATTATTACATGACTCAACTGTTGCAATAACATCGTTTCCGTACCAGCAATACATTCCAACTTGTATCATCATACACATAAAATAAAATAACAGATATCCAAATTGAATACTTAAAACAGGTACCTGAAATTTTACCTTGGTTAAATATATTGATACGAAGTTCAATCGAATTAAACCGTTAAACCCGATTAGAAAAACTTTTACTTAATTAGTCTAATTTTTTACTGGAATTAGATTAAATTAAATAAAATTTATTTTGATCTACACAATATAATCACTAAGATTAAAATTTTTCGCAAATGTGCGGTATATCGTAGCTATAAATTGAAGTGGATTTAGTCTAATCAGATTGAACGTCTTCAATATAAACTTAGTATTTGATAACAACTACCAAAAACTAATTTTTAGTGTACTTACAATCATAATTGAAAAACCTGTAAAACAAATAACGATAACGCTGGCAAAAAATTGTAAAAAAACTCCTTTCGAAAACGTATTTTCAATTTTATACACAAAACTAAAATTATTTATTAAAGAGATGTTTTAGCTTATTAACTTGACTTACTTGACAATTTCTTTATAATGTTTTACACAAGCTTTAAATTCAAAACGTGACCCAGACTTGTAATCAATATTTTTCAATTTTTCTTTCAAAATATCAAACTGAGCTGACGCTAATGTTATCAACATCCACGTCAAAATATCAATTGTTGAATTAACACAAGCAGTGATAGATAAAGCAGTCATTTGAAACACAAATGTGGGGTAATAATATTTGGTTGTATTGTAAGGTAACCATCCTGGTAAAGGTAAACCCTTGGTTTTACTGTTATCTAAATACGGTACGAGACCCCATGCAAGAACACAGAAAACACACATCAGTCTAAACGTTTTTCCAATTAGTTTAGTTGAAGCAACTCGTTCTTTTAGTTTTTTTAGTTCAATTTGTCTATATCCATAAAATACTGGTCGTCTTAACATATCTTCGATTTGTAACATTTGTGACCTGTGGCATCCAAAATTCATCAGTTTACAAATATAGGTAAGATGTGTCATAAAGTAAAGCAAAGTTTCTGATAATTTTGATAATTCATGTCGGGCTACAACAATTTGCATTATCATTGATAATAATTGACCCAACGAGATCACTGTTGTAGTTAATCCAGTGAAAAGTTTAGAAGCACTGATTATAGATTCAGGATAATATGCCGGAAATGAAAGAATTTTTTTCTCGGTTTTAAAAGCTGATCTTAGATTATAATCCTGAAAGTTCCAATATTAAAGAAGTTGATTTAAAAATTGCCTGTTTCTACTTTAATTGTAATAGGAGTCATGTTGTTAGAGTTAGTAATACTTTAACTGTGTTAAATTGAAATTCTTGAAATCAGTTATACTTATCGACATTTTTAATTGGTTGATTATTAATTGAATAATAATCAAATATCTCTTGTTAAGTTTATTAAATATTAATGCAATAAGGGGTGTCTCTTCGTCTGCACTTGTTATTTATTCAAGTATTTAAATGTCACTAAATTATGGTATTTATTTAAAAAAAGACTTAATTATCGTGTTGAGAAACGTACAATCTCAGTTCTGTGTCTCATCGATACACAAATAATAATATTCTAAACAGCCTAATTAAAAAGTGCAAAAATAAACCATTAAATTTTTCTATTTTAATTTTCTCGAATACATTGAATCATAAATTTCTATAATTTATGCAGATAATTTAGCGTTATTTGATTAATACAGTAACTTCAAAAATATTGAACAGCAACTGTCAGAAAAACTGAATAAATACTAAAGACTTAGTGAGAATTTAAAAACTAGAAAATTTTAAGTTGCTAATGTTTCAAAATTTATTTATCTTTTTCAAATATTAAAGCAATGGGAAGTTATAATTTTTCAGTTTTAGAATACTCACTTAGCCTATTTTCCTATTGCAAAAAAATTATAAGTAAATAAAAATTGGAATAATCTACCCAAAAATGTTAGCAAAGTTGAAAGACTTGTAACTTCCAAAAGACTAAAGTAATCTAGATGATCTTTTTTCCAGCAGTTTTACATTTGTATATTTTGTTGTGATTTTATAATAAAACATTGTTGTTGCACGTTTTTAGGTGATTTTTTTTTGAACATAATGAGAATTTAGTATTTTACTGTACCCGGGGAAAAAATGGTCAGTAGTTTACTATCAGGTTTACTCTTGTATTATTATTTATTTTTTTTATATTGTTGAATCGAATATAGTTTTCAGCCAGAAGTTTTTTTTAACAATTGTTTATTAACTTGTATATGTGGAAAATGGTAACAAAAGTTTTTATTATTATTTTTATTATTTCTATTAAAGCACTCCAAGTTACAACAAAAATAATTTTTGATTTTTATCTTTATATCTATGATTTATTCAAACATTGTCATTGTCAAGTTACTCGCTTCTTGTTTTAGATGAAAGAAAAAGAAGCGCATAACTTAGATTCAGTTTTCATTTTTATCTTTATAAAGGATAAGCGGTTTTCTTACAGCACTGGTAAGTTTAGCTGAGTCATGAGTATATAATAAAAAATCGGATCATATACCATATCTGCTAAAAACAATATACGAGTCTCTTTTTCTTTTCTGAAGCAATTGCGAATTGTAAATTTTAAACTCATTATAAGATGCAAGTTTTGTAGTTATCGGAAAGGCTCTAATCAGTTAACCATCACTGTTAATACGTGTTTGATACAGCCATTGATTAACTATATTTGATGCATATATCATACAGCGAAGCATATCCATATGTAGAATATTTTACATTACATTACCTGCAAGGCTACGATCAAAGAATAAAAAATAAATTAAAATTGCTTTATAAATTGATGATTTAGCTGCATCATCATCCATTCAAATTATAAATGTTTAAGAATTCATTTGTTTAATAACAAAGGTTTAACAAATCTCTTATTCTCAGTTTCCTTTATTTTAGTCTCAGGATGCTTTGCAAGCACAAACTAATTAATTAAAACAAAAATCAAAACGCTTTAAATCAAAAAATAAATAAATTTGTTGTTTGTCAAAAACTAAAAATTGTAGTGAATTTCTCATTATCCTCTTAGAGGATAACATTCAATTTTAAATTTATTCTGATATTATAAATTTCTACATCAGTAGGTAGGTAGATAAAAGAATTTATTATGTATGAATAGAAAATGTAATAAATAGGTATTTGTAGACGCTGTTTATGGCTATAATGCGGTTCAACTTAAAGTTTATCAATATTAGGACATAATAAGCTTTTCTCAACAATCAGAAGGAGTTAATTTAGTAAATCAATTAGTTGAGGAAATACAATCGAAGAATATTTTCTAAAATACGATGCACGAAGAATCTAGCTTGTTTTTCGTTCTAGATGAAAGAGAAAGAAGGGCATAACGTCTATTCAGTTTTTATTTTTATTTTTATAAAAGATAAGCGGTTTTCTTCCAGCACTGGTAAGTTTCACTGAGTCATGATAAGTATATAATAAAAAATCGGATCATACATCATAAGTGCTAAAAACAATATACGAGTATAGATTTTTTTCTAAAAAAATTGTAAATTTTTAATTCATTATAAGATACAAGTTTTGTGGTTATCGAAAAGGCTGTAATCAGTTAACCATCACTCCTAATACGTGTTTGGTACAGCCATTGATTAACTATATTCGATGCGTATATCATATAACGAAGCATATATGTAGTATATTTTAACATTACATTACCTGCAAGGCTGCGATCCCAGATAAAAAAAATTATAACAAAAATTTAAAATTCTAAATTCTTCTTCCGTTCAAACTATAAATGTTTAAGAATTGTCTTGTTTAATAACAAAGGCTTAAGAAATTTTTTATTCTCAGTTTCTATCATTTTAGTCTCAGAGTGCTTTGCATGCACAAACTAATTAATGGAAGCAAAAGTCAAGGCGCTTTAAGTCAAAAAATAAATTAATTAATTCTTTGTCAAAAACCAAAAATTATCGTGAATTTCTCACCATCTTCTCTCTAGAGGATAACATTTTAACTTAAATTTATTGTAATGTTATAATTTTCAACATCAGTAAGTAGGTAGATAAGAATATATTATATATGGGAGATGCATAAATAGGGATTTGTAGATGCTGTTTATGGCTATGCTGCAGTTCAACCTAAAGTTTATCAATATTAGGACATAACAAGTTTTTCTAATCAATCAGAAGGAGCTAACTGTAATAAATCAATTAGTTGAGAAAAAACAATTAAAATTTTTTTTCCAAGAATACGATCGGCAAGAGACTCATATGTTTGGCCTGAGTCACAAAGGAAAAGCGAGTAAAGTTTCATCATTACTTCAAAACCATCTTTGTTTATTTCTTAGAGGATAACATTTTATCTTAAATTTAGCGTGATGTTATAAGTTTCTACATCGGTAGGTAAGTAGATAAGACTTTATTATGTATAGGAAATAAAATATATAAGTACCTACATATTTGCAGACGATGTTTATGGCTATGATAGAGTTTAACCTAAAGTTCATCAATTATTACCACATAATGTGTTTTTCTAAGCATTCAGAAGAGACTAACGTTATTAAATCAATTAGTTGAAGAAATGCAGTCGTAAAATAATACTTCCCAAAAATACGATCGTCAAAGAATTCAAATGATTAGTTTTAATTACAATGGAAGGAAATGGAAAACTAACAGAATAAACAAACATCAAATGTAAGGTAAAGATAACAAACGAGATAAAGGCAAAGAGGTAACATAAAAGTAAGTAACATAATTTAAAAAAAGGATTCTTTTCAGAGAGTAAATAAAATTGTTTCTTTACATTAAAAAACGAATTGGTGTGAACTTCTATGGATATGAATTTTATGCACTAAAAAGCTTGCTTTAGACCTTATTATTTTCGTTTAGTACTAATTTAATAATAATTTGGTCATTATCCAATAGTAATGTTTTTGCTCTTAATAGAAGCTTTTGACTGCAATAATTACTGCAAGAGTCATTAAAAAAATAAGTTTTTTGTCAAAATTGTATAACAGTTCTAAATATTTTTTTGTTTCATGTTTTGCATACGCCAAAAAATAAATTTTTGATAAAGTTTCAAAAATAAATTCAATGTGATTGGTTTCACTCGAAATTTTTTGATCAAGTGTATCAAGTTATAAATAACGAAAGTAGATAAAACTATTATTCCTTTTTTTTGGTTTAGTTGATGTTTATAACATAAGTTGTTGCGTAATGGCTGCAGCATTAGGTTTTGGTAAATTCTCAGGACTTTCGTTTGTACGTTTAGAGGTTGTTATTTTTGAGTTAAGTTAATTATTCCGTTTTAGCTAAAGTCGTTAATGTAAGTTGAGAAGTAGAAATTTTTCTGTCATCAAGTTTTGGCAATTTAATATCGGGAGCATTTTTTCCTGCTTTTTTACACCGTCATAAAGTTAAACAAATTGCTAATATTTTTATTTTTTTATTAAAAAGAATAAAGGAAAATCATACCTACAACTACTACAGCAATATACTACCATATAACATTGGATTTTTACCACAAATTGGCTCTGTAAAGTCTTATGAACCTACATAAATAACCAACAATTGTTAAAAACCTCACTTTTTTTTAAGGAAACTATTGTTATATTTTTTGGGCAACTAATCGAAAAGAAAAAGTTTTTTTAATTAGCAAAGTTTTTTATACACTTCCAGCTAGTACAAGGCTTGATTAGATTAAGCCTTAAATGACGTCATTTATTAGCTGCGGATCAATGTGAGTTATCAGTCCATATTTTCGATTTGATATTTGTAGTTTGGTAGAATTGTTTAATAAGGATGACTGAAGATTTTACTTATAACTATCAGGATCTACAAACGGAGTAACTATGTAATAATCATTGTTTCCCGTAGGGGAGAGGTGTAAAATTGCAGCACCTTTTACTAATTAACTGAGTTTTAGTGTATTATATGCAATTTACTAAATTCTTTGAGTTGTGTCAATAAATGTTCAGTAATAAATTTGATACGTATTAAACAATAATAACAACGATTTATTAAGAAATATTAATCAGTTTTTAACCAATTTTTCAAGCACTGCTATAATTTCAATTCTGCTTCTGTTTTTCTTCAAGCAACTTATTTTTTTTCATATCAAGCAAATTGAGCACACTTTTTATAAAACTGTTCCGGTTTTGGGCCCTCTTAAAGGGCGTTTTTGTCTTTATTATATCCAGCCATTCGCATTTTATTGGTTATTTTTTCTCCTAGTATACAGTTATCTTTCAGGGTTGTGAAGTCTATAGAAGTTTGGAAGCAGCTATTAGGTTTACTTTGACCTGGATTCAACAATTTATAGTTGTTGGATTCAGGGGATATCCTGGCGATTATAATTGCCATTATTAATTCTTAAAATTACTTTTTTTTGTGAAAATTTATTAATAAGTAGGCTGTTGTTTCCTTGACATATTTACTGTCAGTGTCGTTTTTAATAAAAAATTTCGGCAGTTTTTTTCAAAATTACAAGTTCTTGGTTCTTATTTAAATGGTAAAAACTTTTTAAAACACTTGCTTTATTAATTGGACATTTTATTACAGTATAAATTTAAATTTTTCATTCCTGACAACAGTAATTTTTTTTATTGAAGAGTATGAAGAAACACACCCTAAACTTCTCCAGCATATAAAAGCATAACAATATATGTCTTCCAAGCATAGAATTGGGCACTATGTAGACAGACGTAACATCACAAAACGTTCTTCTAAGTTTTTTGAGATTTTCTATCACTCCGTTGAAGGCCAAATTAGATAAACTACCTTGTTTAAAGACCAACTCCAGAGTTCTTTAGAATCAATATTTCGAAATTATTAACGTCAAAAATTTCTAAAACGTATTTGACGTTTTAAACTTGTTTGATATATTTTTGTTTTTCGTCTTCTGTAATTCTTTTTGCCGACAGCTTATATTTGATCATTTTCCTCTAAAGTAATGATACGTTGTTCAGCAAAAACAATCATGTTTTTTTTGGAAAATCTTGTTCCTATGAATTCAATCCTAACTGGTTTTAATTGTTAAATCCACAAACATAAACATTATCATTTCCTGCCATTCTTTCAATTTCGCAATAAGGACCGGCCCAAATATTGTCAAAATGTAATCGTAAACTTGGTTTTAGACTGATAATAGTAGGTTGTAGCAATTTTGCTATTTGTGTTTTTATTATCCTACTTTTTCTATTCCTACTACAACCGCGTTCACTTGTTCTTTGTAACGGTCTTGTTAAGCACACTCGCATATGTAAATGCAACTCTTCCATGATTTTTTAAAAATACAATTTCACCAACTTTTGAGGCAATTTTAATCACATGCTCATCTCGGATAATTTTATAAGGCAGTTTTTCAATTCCTTTCAAAGTTAAATTCAGATTTCTATATGAAATACAAAATCTGCACTAAGCAAATACTTTTCAACCACAAAACAAAGCCGCTGAATAGAAATGTCTAGTCGAAGATTGGATAACTCTTCCAGGTAACTCTGCTTTACCAAGAGTTGATTTTGCAATCTTTTTTCATTTTGGTAACCAGTTTAAGTGCTTTTTTATCATTAGATTTTAGTTGCTTCTCTATTATTAAAAATAATCAAATAACTATCTTCTATACCTCATCTAAGGCTTTGATTGACATCTACGAAGAATAATATGGTCCCAGAAAGTTTACACCAATTTTTTGAACATTGTAAAGAGACAGTGCTTGACGAAACCTCGTTGCATATACAAAAATTGCTACTTTTTCCCATTATGCGGATCATTTCAAAAAATTGGCTAGTTTTAAAAGTTGAAACTTTTGGAAGGATTTTATAAGAGAAGAAAAATTTTAAAAGATTATCACCTTGGCACCAGTAATATTGAGGTAAGTATTATCTTAACAATTGCAGATTATTGCACATTGGAATATTGCCGATTCGCTTCATTTGAATAAATTATTTGGTTAATTTAGTTTATATAGACAATATTACATTAAACCAGTAATAATAAGACTTGTTTGGTTCACAACTAATAACAACATATTCTAATATTCAGATTTTGTTAAACAAACCGTTGTGTTTTTTTTTTGTGTACTTTCAACACGTTATTTCAAAATTACAATTTATAAACTAAACATTAATGGTAGCTAAATGACGTCGTTTTTGGATAACTGGGATAAGTCTTACTAAACCCAAATAAAAACAAAATTTACATTAGATAAAGTAAAATAACCAGAAAATACTCGTGAAAGAAATCATTTTGTTACTGGAGTTAGTAATTGTTGTGACTTGGTTTTGGACCAGACGTTTTGAAAAAAATGTAGATTTGCTTTAGTGCAAACAAGACACTAAATTGTAAACATTTGTGCTACTATGTCTTTAACCAAAGAAGTTAAAACTTTGACTTTTAGTTGTTGTGATAAAAGCCCAGTTGGACAGGTTACCAAAGGAAGAGAAGATACGGACTCAACTTCTTTTAAAGTCGATTTACCTGAAGAAGTTAATCAAACTATAGCTAGCAATTACTATTTAACTGCTTTGTTTGGTGATGAAAGGGTCGTTGCTTAAAGCAGTATTTGCGATTCACATGAAAATGTAAATTTACCTTTGGAAAAAAAATGAAAAATTGCTTTACAAACTTATCCGAGATGTTTATGTGTTTAAAATTTCGTCAGAAGTTGGTTATATTGCATTTTTAACAAATTATATGGAAAAGTGTATTTGCACTTGTGAATGGGCTGAACAAAACCTTAGAGAGAACAAGTAAACGCGGTTGGATTAGAAATGCAAAAAGTGGGATAAGAAAAGAACAAATCGCAAAATTCTTACAATCTATTATTATCAGACTGAAATCAAGCTTATGATTACACTTTGAAAATATTTGGGACGACACTCAGTGCACAATTGCAAGAATGTCAAAAAAGATTATGTTTTTGTCTTTGGACTGAACAAGTAAAACTAGTTAGGCTTGAATGAATTAGATCAAAACTTTTCAAAAAAATTTTTCAATATAAGAAAACATGATTACTTTAGCTGAACATCATATCATTGCTATAGAAAAAAATTGTAAAACATAAGCTGTTGGTGGCAGGAAATATAAAGGAAGAACAATAATATCAAACAAGTTTAAAACAGTAAATACCTACTTATTTTAAACTATTGGCGTTAACTGAGGTTTTTTAGGAAGGAAAATTTGTTTGAAATCACATTGTCGTTACATCTCCTTTGTGATAGACCTCCATAGTCAAAACAAAAATTTGCTTTTCTAAATTTTGAGTTTTGACAACTAACACATTAAACTGACGGTATGTTAAAAATATACTTTTCTTTACACTATTCCTTTTCCTTACGCACTTGTTCTTTTTTAGTTGCTGTAAAATCCTAGAGTAAAAATTGCAAAATGTTTCATTATCATTAAGATCATGCTAAGCACCTTTAGAATGTGATATTTGTTTCCAACGTAAATCTGGAGTATTAGAGAAAATCTTGCAAGGATCAACGTATAACGAAGAGAGTCTACCATGTGTTGAAGATGACGATAAAAAGGAGAAGAGAACATATGACATCTTATTTTAGTGTTTTGTCTTTCTCAAAATGGAGCGAGACATTTTGTTTACACTATCACGTTCACCTCGAACGTTTTTTCTCACGGGGAAAAAATAAATAAAAAATGTTAAATAATTATTACACGTCATTATGTATTTTTTATATTCCTTAGTTTGTTTCCGTATTTTGCAAAAATTTTTGGTTGTATTAAAAAAAAATTAATTTTTTTTAATAGTAAAAAACGGAAACAAACTGATTTGTTGATGTTTAATTTATTCGAGTCTAATCAGTCCATATTTTCGATTTGATATTTGTAGTTTGGTAGAATTGTTTAATAAGGATGACTGAAGATTTTACTTATAACTATCAGGATCTACAAACGGAGTAACTATGTAATAATCATTGTTTCCCGTAGGGGAGAGGTGTAAAATTGCAGCACCTTTTACTAATTAACTGAGTTTTAGTGTATTATATGCAATTTACTAAATTCTTTGAGTTGTGTCAATAAATGTTCAGTAATAAATTTGATACGTATTAAACAATAATAACAACGATTTATTAAGAAATAATAATCAGTTTTTAACCAATTTTTCAAGCACTCCTATAATTTCAATTCTGCTTCTGTTTTTCTTCAAGCAATTTATTTTTTTTTCAAATCAAGCAAATTGAGCACACTTTTTATAAAACTGTCCCGGTTTTAGGCCCCCTTAATGGGCGTTTTTGTCTTTATTATATCCAGCCATTCGCATTTTATTGGTTATTTTTTCTCCTAGTATACAGTCATCTTCCAGGGTTGTGAAGTCTACAGAAGTTTGGAAGCAGCTATTAGGTTTACTTTGACCTGGATTCAACAATTTGTAGTTGTTGGATTCAGGGGATATCCTGGCGATTATAATTGCCATTACTAATTCTTAAAATTACTTTTTTTGTGAAAATTTACTAATAAGTAGGCTGTTGTTTCCTTGACATATTTACTGTCAGTGTCGTCTTTAATAAAAAATTTCGGCAGTTATTTTTTTCAAAATTACAAGTTCTTGGTTTTTATTTAAATGGTAAAAACTTTTTAATACACTTGCTTTATTAATTGTACATTTTATTACAGTATAAATTTAAATTTTTTTATTCCTGAAAACAGTAATTTTTTTTATTGAAGAGTATGAAGAAACACACCCTAAACTTCTCCAGCATGTAAAAGCATAACAATATATGTCTTCCAAGCATAGAATTGGGCACTATGTAGACAGACGTAACATCACAAAACGTTCTTCTAAGTTTTTTGAGATTTTCTATCACTCCGTTGAAGACCAAGGTAGATAAACTACCTTGTTTAAAGACCAACTCCAGAGTTCTTTAGAATCAATATTTCGAAATTATTAACGTCAAAAATTTCTAAAACGTATTTGACGTTTTAAACTTGTTTGATATATTTTTGTTTTTCGTCTTCTATAATTCTTTTTGCCGACAGCTTATATTTTATCATTTTCCTCTAAAGTAATGATACGTTGTTCAGCGGAAACAATTATGTTTTTTTTTTGGAAAATCTTGTTCCTATGAATTCAATCCTAACTGGTTTTAATTGTTAAATCCACAAACATAAACATTATCATTTCCTGCCATTCTTTCAATTTTGCAATAAGGACCGGCCCAAATATTGTCAAAATGTAATCGTAAACTTGGTTTTAGACTGATAATAGTAGGTTGTAGCAATTTTGCTATTTGTGTTTTTATTATCCTACTTTTTCTATTCCTACTACAACCGCGTTCACTTGTTCTTTGTAACGGTCTTGTTAAGCACATTCACAAATGTAAATGCAACTCTTCCATGATTTTTTAAAAATACAATTTCACCAACTTTTGAGGCAATTTTAATCACATGCTCATCTCGGATAATTTTATAAGGTAATTTTTCAATTCCTTTCAAAGTTAAATTCAGATTTCTATATGAAATACAAAAACTGCACTAAGAAGCACTTTTCAACCACAAAACAAGGCAGCTGAATAGAAATGTCTAGTCGAAGATTGGATAACTCTTCCAGGTAACTCTGCTTTACCAAGAGTTGATTTTGCAATCTTTTTTCATTTTGGTAAACAGTTTAAGTGCTTTTTTATTATTAGATTCTAGTTGCTTTTCCATTACTGTAAATAACTATATAACTATCTTCTATACCTCATCTAAGGTTTTGATTGACATCTACGAAGAATAATATGGTCCTAGAAAGTTTACACCAATTTTTTGAACATTGTAAAGAGAAGTGCTTGACGAAACCTTGTTGGCTTAACAAGCATTGCATATGCAAAAATTGCTACTTCTTCCCATTATGCGGATCATTTCAAAAAATAGGCTAGTTTTAAAATTTGAAACTTTTGGAAGGATCTCATAAGAGAAGAAAAATTTTAAAAGATTATCATCTTGGCACCAGTAATATTGAGGTAAGTATTATCTTAACAATTGCAGATTATTGCACATTGAAATATTGCCGATTTGCTTCATTTGAATAAATTATTTGGTTAATTTAGTTTATATAGAAAATATTACATTAAACCAGTAATAATAAGACTTGTTTGGTTCACAACTAATAACAACATATTCTAATATTCAGATTTTGTTAAACAAACCGTTGTGTTTCTTTTGTGTACTTTCAACACGTTATTTCAAAATTACAATTTATAAACTAAACATTAATGGTAGGTAAATGACGTCGTTTTTGGATAACTGAAATAAGTCTTACTAAACCCAAATAAAAACAAAATTTACATTAGATAAAGTAAAATAACCAGAAAATACTCGTGAAAGAAATCATTTTGTTACTGGAGTTAGTAATTGTTGTGACTTGGTTTTGGACCAGACGTTTTAAAAAAAATTTAAATTTGCTTTAGTGCAAACAAGACACTAAATTGTAAACATTTGTGCTACTATGTCTTTAACCAAAGAAGTTAAAACTTTGACTTTTAGTTGTTGTGATAAAAGCCCAGTTGGACAGATTACCAAAGGAAGAGAAGATACGGACTCAACTTCTTGTAAAGTCGATTTACCTGAAGAAGTTAATCAAACTATAGCTAGCAATTACTATTTAACTGCTTTGTTTGGTGATGAAAGGGTCGTTGCTTAAAGCAGTATTTGCGATTCACATGAAAATGTAAATTTACCTTTGGAAAAAAAAATAAAAATTGCTTTACAAACTTATCCGAGATGTTTATGTGTTTAAAATTTCGTCAGAAGTTGGTTATATTGCATTTTTAACAAATTATATGGAAAAGTGTATTTGCACTTGTGAATGGGCTGAACAAAACCTTAGAGAGAACAAGTAAACGCGGTTGGATTAGAAATGCAAAAAGTGGGATAAGACAAGAACAAATCGCAAGAATCTTACAATCTATTATTATCAGACTGAAATCAAGCTTATGATTACACTTTGAAAATATTTGGGACGACACTCAGTGCACAATTGCAAGAATGTCAAAAAAGATTATGTTTTTGTCTTTGGACTGAACAAGTAAAACTAGTTAGGCTTGAATGAATTAGATCAAAACTTTCCAAAAAAATTTTTCAATATAAGAAAACATGATTACTTTAGCTGAACATCAAATTATTGCTTTAGAAAAAAATTGTAAAACATAAGCTGTTGGTAGCAGGAAATATAAAAGAAGAACAATAATATCAAACAAGTTTAAAACAGTAAATACCTAGTTATTTTAAACTATTGGCGTTAACTGAGGTTTTTTAGGTAGAAAAATTTGTTTGAAATCACATTGTCGTTACATCTCCTTTGTGATAGACTTCCGTAGACAAAACAAAAATTTGCTTTTCTAAATTTTGAGTTTTGACAACTAACACATTAAACTGACGGTATGTTAATAATATACTTCTCTTTACACTATTCCTTTTCCTTACGCACTTGTTCTCTTTTAGTTGCTGTAAAATCCGAGAGTAAAAATTGCAAAATGCTTCATTATCATTAAGATCATGCTAAGCACCTTTAGAATGGACAAGAGGAGGTGATATTTGTTTCCAACGTAAATCTGGAGTATTAGAGAAAATCTTGCAAGGATCAACGTATAACGAAGAGAGTCTACCATGTATTGAAGATGACGATAAAAAGAAGAAGAGAACATATAACATCTTGTTTTAGTGTTTTGTCTTTCTCAAAATGGAGCGAAAAATTTGGTTACACTCATCACGTTCATCTCGAACGTTTTTCTTCACGGGGAAAAAATAAATAAAAATGTTAAATAAATAAACAATTACACGTCATTATGTATTTTTTATATTCCTTAGTTTGTTCCCATATTTTGCAAAAATTTTTGGTTGTATTAAAAAGAAATTAAATTTTTTTAATTGTAAAAAACGGAAACAAACTGATTTTTTGATGTTTAATTTATTTGAGTTTAATGGGCTAATTTCAAGTTGAGGCACTACCGGTAGTATGGCAAATTTTAGTACTTTTTCGTAGCAACAACTTCGTAGACAATCCCAAATTTTATTAATTTTTTATAGAAACAAAAATACTACCCGTATTATTTCGACTTTAAATTGGCGCATTATATACTATTTTAAAGTACACAAAAAGCCCTACAGTTATACAATTAATTAACCAAAAAAAATCAGCAGTGACACCTTTTAAAAAAAGTAGTTATCATATGTATAAATATGTATTAAATGCAGTCAAATTTATAACTGTCAGTGGTAAAAAACTACTACAGGATAACTGCAAAAAACTATCTTAATAACATCACACCCATTTTGAAAGCCATACGGGCCATACTTTATGATGAAATCTTTAGTTTGCTTTTAACAAACTGTTTGAACCTATTCTTAATGAAAGAATTTAAGATGCTAATCGTTTCTAAAAATAAAATAGTTTCAAAAATTTTGAAAAAATTAAGACTGAAAAGTTTTATTCAATGCAATTTCATCAGAAAACAGATAGTGACAAATTAATAAAAGGGTGTCTTTATTTTTTTGCAAATTTTAAATATTTTGATAAAGAATCTTTATGATCTTAAGAAAAACGACTAATAACAAAAAAAAAACTGTAAAGTAGAAAAGACAATATCAGAATGGGAAGTAGACTGGCCCGGTAGTGTTTCCACACAGATTTCTTGAACATGTTCTGAAAAAAGTACAGTTATTCGCGAAAGAGTTTCTTCTGAAAAAATTTGAGCCGCAACCTAAAACACTATTAGGATAGATTACTGTATACCATTTTTAATTTCATTTAAATCAGTGATCAAAATAAGCACTCTCTGGATTTTTTTGTCTCTATGGGCCTTTAAACTCAGTAGTTGAACTTTACAACGCAAGTGGCGCTGAACTCAATTTTTTTATTTTAAAATTAAAAACATCAAGTTACTTAAGGTAAATCAATATTATTTTGAACTGTCATTCATAATTATTTGTGTGACTTTGGATTTATTATCTGTGCCTTAGTTCAAAATACACACTTTTTTCGGTTTTGGTTTGTTGTTTGCTGTTCTTGTTGTTGTTCGTTGAGTTATTATTGCCTTTTCAAGTGTTTCTATTTTCTTAAACTTTTTATTAGACATTATGGTTGCGTTGAAGTGTATAGTGCCAAATTGCAAAAACAGCAATAAGCAATGCACTTTACACGTACTATACCTAAAGATCCCCTGGTAAGTAAATGCAAATAATTATTAAAATTTCTTAGAATTTGTAATTATAATATTTAATAGCTATTTCAAAAATGGATAACATTGGTGCGTCGCCCAGATAGAGAATATACAAAAAGAACAAGTTTTCGCGTTTGTACTGTTCATTTCAGAGATGAAATGAAATTTCCAGCAAACCGAAATAAATCTAATTTAATATGCAATGCCTTTCCAACACTAAATTTGCCTGGTAAATCAAAACAATTTTATTTGATGTTACTTTTATGTTTTTTTAGACAATCATGATATAAATATGGACGAACCAACCTTTTTAACACCTTGTACTTCACCATTATATTTGCCTGGTAAAATTAACATAAAAGCGCTATCCTAAAAATTTTATTTTTTAGTTTTTAGACAATCAAGATGTAAACATGATCCAATCAACTTCTTCATTACCTCATACTTTATCCTTACATTTATCTGGTAAAACTGCCAAAACATGCTTCTGTAAGTTTTTTAATTTTTACAAAATTTTAGACAACAATAATAATGTGAATAAACCCTCTGTTTCGCCATCTCATATTTCGAAGTCTCGAAAAGATATATCTAAAGTTTTATTTCTTACAATATTTATAAATCATAACTATTATAGAGAAGATTTCATCAAAAATGTAAAAAAAGTACTGCAATTTATACATAAACATATAGAACAATAAACATATAGATCAAGTATTAACACTAATAGTTAGGATTTGTGACACATCCACCATCAGTCTATTGTGGCTTAATATAATTAACATAAGTTTTCTTTTCTACATTTTTTTTTAGATTTGAAAAACCGAATAAATTTGTTAAAAACTTGTGGTGTCGTCAAAAAAACCGATCTTTCGCCGAAGACACAAAAATTGTATTCTATAGCAAGTAATTATATCAACATCTCTAGAAAGCTCAACAAGGAAAATGCGGATAACCGGACCAGAATTAAAAAAGCCAAAGTATTCATAGAGTCTCACGAATATATAAAAACTCATATTATATTATTATCTATGTATTTTATGCAAATAATCTTTTCTATGTATCTTTTTATGTAATATTTTTTTATTTATGTTTATTTATTGTTAATCATAAATAAATTATTTAAAAAAATATTTTTATTAATTATTTAATTAAATAACTGCAAGACAAATTGTAAAAGGATGACGGTAGTTGGAAAAAGCTTGGGCTATATCGAAGGAAAGATTTTACGTTTTAGCCAAGTATGCATTGTCTCAACTCCCCTTATCGTCATTCTTCTACTATTATCATTGTTACATAAGAAAAAATAATCAAGAATAAATATTAAATAATTTTAAATTTCCCGCTATACGTGCTTTAGGCGCCTCATGTGTTGTGAAGTAGAACTAAACGTTTTTTTTGACAGATAAAGTCAGAGTAGGCTATCTATATAATATATTAAATTCTCTTTCTATGGTTGTATGACAGTGACATAAAACCATCAAAAGTGACAAGAATAAAGTTAATCCCGTAAATGTGTAATTAAAAAAAAAACTAACACAGCAAGTTATTAACACCACACATTGACTAAAAAAACATTTTGAAAAGGCGCTTCACAGATCTACCTCGAATTTTCTTGTACATAATACTGGCAATTATGTGGCAATTGTGACGTTTCACACCTTCTTTATTGCTAAACCTGGCTTCATCACTAAATAAAATGAAATCTAAAAAGTTTGGATCAGCAGCAATTATTAGTTGAATAAACTTTTTAGAAAATCTGTGGGTTTTAGTTCTTTATTTCTTGAACTAGTACTACACGGTAGGGGTAAAATTTATTTTTACGAAAGATTCGACAAACCGCGATGACTAGCTAATACCAATTTGTCTAGCCAGTACGGTTTGACATATGTGAGGGTTTTCATCAAATGCTTGAAGTATTGCAATTTCATTATTTCGAGTAGTAGCAGTTCTTTGACGGATTCTATGTACTGAAGGTCAGTGTTGACGTAACTTGGCTTCCAATTTTCTAAAGGCTTCAGATTTCAGGAACCAGATGGAAGCGGTTTGGGTACCGCTGAAAATACAGAACAGCAGCAGCCGCTGAATTTTTTTTTGATATTCTTCATAGATAAGAATTATATTTATTTTTTGTTTATCTGTGTAATAAGGCATTACGAATATAAGGTTCGATACTTTTCCAGTTCGAAATTGTTTAAAATACAAATTGACATAATATGTGATATAAAAATATTTAAAGTACTCTGAGTTTTAAATTGAATATCTTTTTAGTCAGAAAGCTAGAGACCTTTGTAAGTTTTATTGTGAGTTGCGGCTCAAATTTTTGCAAAAGTAACTTTTTTCTGAACAACGCTGTATTTCTAGCTTCGATATACAGTCATCACCGAGGAACATATGAAATAGCACATTAAAAAAATGTTTCTTTAAATGTTTTTTTTAACTGTATCTATTTAAAACAGAAGAACCAGAAATTAAAGTTGGGAAAAAAGCGCTGTTAAATAAGCCGTGTATCGGTTGAGAGGCTAAACATCCAAAAAAAATAAGTAAAAATAACTTACTTTGTACTTTAGTAGGAGTACTTATATTACAAAAAGCTAAATTAACAAAGTCTTTCTTAATTTTTATAGAGTACAAAATCAAATTTCTTTTCATAGAGGGAAAATCCGCCTCTTTTCTTTTCTCTTTTTAACAATTACTACGTAATCTCAATTAAAAATGCTAAAAGTGATAACAATATGTTGATTTTGTAGAGTAGACAAAACAACGAGATATTTTTTCATAGTTACAGTTGTTTGTTGATTTACTTTTAACACGTAGCTAATTCTTTTAACACTGAGTGCGAAAAAGTGACACTTGTATTGTAACACTCCATGGCAACGTTAAAAAGCCTACTTTTAGTGGTACTTGGAAAAAAGAGCACAAAAAACCCTCTTCAATGGCAAGCTTTCCTCCTGGAGAAAAATGAGTCATGAGGTCCCACAGGGTTCAATATTGGGACCAGTGCTATTTCTCTTATATACCGGGTGAGTCTGCTAAAAGTGTTTCTTAACTTTTCTGAAAAACTAGTTATCACATCAACTTCAAAGTTTGGCATTAAAAACTTTGCTTTTTGCGCTACACAGGTGAATTTTTTTGAAAATTTTTTAATATTCCGTCTAATTAATATTAATTAATTTGTTCAAAAAATCTAAATATTTCCAATTTTTAACATTATTCTAAAAGAAAAGATGACAAAGTATTATTTCGTGCAAAAAATGTTTTAAAAAAATGTAGATAACCCTAAAAAATAATAACATTTATTTGATCCGTAAGACGCGTTTTGGTGCAGCATTGCTAAGTTGAACCTGACGTAACTCGACAATACCTTCCCCTAGTGTCTTGGTCCCACCAAGATCCCACCCGCTTTTTTAGAAAAAAATAGCGTATTTAAGTTTGAAGTGTATCGCTTTATTGGTGGCTCTTAACTGTTATAATAAGGAGACCAATAAGTCACAGACATTAACAAATACAAAATTGGAAATATTTAGATTTTTTTGAACAAATTAATTAATATTAATTAGAAGGATTATTAGAAAAATTCTAAAAAAATTCATCTGTGTAGTGCGAAAAACAAAGTTTTTAATGCCAAACTTTGAAGTTGATGGGATAACTAGTTTTTTAGAAAAGTTAAGAAACACTTTTAGCAGACTCACCCGGTATAAATGACCTACCTGCAAATGTAAAAGACGACAAAGTCATCCTCTTCGCCGATGATACCTCATTTATAACTAGCGAATTAAATAGTCAAGAACTCCAGGAGAAGGGAAATACTACATTAACCCAAGCTAAGCAGTGGTTTGATGCAAACAAGATGAAGATGAACACCGAAAAAACTCAAGAACTTCTTTTTGAAACAAAAACATCATCAGGTACTAATTTAAAGTTTCTTGGTGTTACTTTGCAATCAAACCGTAAGTTCTCAACCACCATATTGTAACATTGATGCCAAAACTATCTAGAGCTACCTTTGCTGTCAGAAGAGTGAAACAAACTGCAGGAGCTGATGCAGCTAAAATAACATATTTCGGTTACTTCTACAGTAGTAACGGGTTATGGTATATTGTTTTGGGGAAGATCATTTGACAGTGAAAAAATATTCCTGAAACAGAAAAATGTTCTGCGAATACTATGTGGCGTAAATAGCACGCACAGCTGTAAATATTTATTTCCAAAAGAAAACATTCTTACTCTACTTTTTGTCTTTATACTTACCTGTGTTTTATTTGTATATGATCATAAGAACCTTCTACTGAAAAGCAATTTTAACCATAACTATGACACGAGAAATGGAAACAACTTCTTTGTTCCACCAGTATCAGTATCAGTATCACCGAGTGAACGCATCTCAGCTAAGTGTAAACCACAATGGATCAATGTGAATTAACTTTTACACCTACTGCATTGGATGCTATTGCGACTTTAGCCATGGAAAGGAAAACTGGAGCTCTAGGACTTAGAGCAATAATGGTGGGTTTTTTAGTGTGTGATTTTTTTGTAATGTTACATTTAGGAGTCGTTGCTTTTGGAACCGATGTTTGAAGTCCCAGTGTCTGGAATTACAGCAGTTCATGTTACTGAGGAGTATGTGAGGGGAGATTCGAGTCCTGTTTATGATAAAGGTTCATATATTGCAACAGCTGATGTTAATGATGAAGATGATGTTAATACGTCGATAAGGATAAAACAATGAGAGTCGCCAAGAGAGTAGTTTTTACATGGATTCTATTTTTATTTTAGGCAATAAACTGTAATTATACTGACGTGAAATATAGTTTTTTTTGTCAGCCGTGTATATACCTAGCTTGTTCCTATTAGGAAATTGAGGTGAATTTTATTACGAATTTAACTTTATATAAAATAGGTTGATCTTGTTTATGTACATTTATTTATAAATAAAATTTGTTTTTACAAAATATTTATGGTTGAGTATTGATGAAATCAAGATTCATTTCCCGGAGTTCATTTTGTTGCTGTAGAAAATCTTGGATGTAAAGTTCCCGTATTTTTTCACGTCTTGCCTAAATGAAAAATGTAGAAAAACTTATAATAAATTCAGATAATTTACCTCCAGATGTATTTTATGCATATTATGAACCTCTTGCCTCATTTGCATGTAGATCGGATTAAATCCTACATGGACCTTAGCTGCAGTAGTAATATCGTACCGATATTTGCAGTTCATGATATTATCGTCCCTAAAAATTTCAAGCTGTTATTCAAATAATTCTACTTTAATTACATAAAACTAAAAATTGTACAAATTACAATAATTATTGAAATTATTTACATGTTGCGAACTTGCTCAGGTTTTATTTTCTGGGAGTTCATTTTTTTCATAATAAGATCACGTTGAACAGTTCTTTTCACAGTAAAAATGTAGAAATATAGAATACTGATATGACAATGACTTAAAGTGTCACTGAAGTGAAAATCAAAGCACTCTTTGTTATACTGGGAAGCGGTAACGAAAAACTACGTCATTGAGTTTCGCGCTAAATTTTTGTGCCAATCAATAGAGAATTTTTTTGTGACTAAAATAGAAACAGGAAGCAGGATAGTCTATAGTTATATTCTGCTATGTTTTCTAATTTGAACTGTAATAGGGTAATTTGGTATTAACATTAAAACCAAAAAATTGTATTTTTTTGCATATAAAATTAAAACTAATAGAGTAATCGTCAAGCTTTAAAGACAAGAATTGTAGAAAATTGAAGCGCAAACAAAACTGACTGGGTTGACCCAAATGGATTATTAGTAACGGAAAAAATTTGGGAAAACCGGAAAATTTTGCGTTTTTTTTTAATTTATAGCTCTGCCATTTTTTAAGTTGTAGCGCTTGTTTTTTGTAAAAAAATTAGTGACTTACTTCTGCTTTTTTGTGTGCATAACAAGCGCTGTCAAGCCATTGGTTTTGACACAATTGCAATTTGAATTTTTAAGGCAGTTTTTCAGAAGGTCTGTTCTCAGATAATTTGATTTCAATTTCTCAAACAGATTTTGATAGTAGAACTATAGTACAACAAAATGTTAATTCTCATTTTGCTTTAAAAATTTGAATTATAAATTATAAATTCAACGTTTATTTTTTCTTCTAAATAAATAGTTATTTAAAAAAAAATAGTTGTGACATCTTATTATTGAAGTCGAAGAATGAGATAGAATAGTGACTGCTTTTTAATGAGCACTAGAATTAGTGTTCTATTAACAAGTGTCGCAATTAACCTAAGAAACATTCGAAAAGTGGGGTGGGCAAGCGGCTAATGAGGTAACTTCAACTTTTTTTTTGAGGTTGGAGACGCTTTAAAACGCTTTAGAGATTTTCGTTATTGTGTCAATCAATAACCGATACGGTAGGTAAAAAAGAACTATTTGTGAGTTATTTAGAGAGAATTTTAGGCAAATTTAAAAATACTTCAAAAAACATTTTATTATTACATATTACATATTACCAACTATCTCGTATTAACGCATAAGTTCCTAAAAATTAAATAATTAACTTTTTTACTTAAAAATTACGTAAAACGCGCAAAGTAAAAAAATAGCGTAAAGAACTTGTTTCTAAAGTCATTGTTGCACTAATTTTTTATAAAAACTTGCGCTTTGCGCTCGATTTATAAACTTGAATTCGTGCTACAAAGTTGACATTTCAAAACGCGTTCTTTAATAAGTACACTATTTTCTACTTTGCGTTAATAATAATGATACTAAATTTTCATTATAGCACGCAAAACAGTAACTTTTTCATTGGTTGTGTTGGCACCGTCAGCGTAAAAATTACGTGTATCGCCTACGCAATGAAGATGATATGGAATAATTGATAAAATCATAAGCGAGCTGTCGAAAATATTGAAGCAAAATATCAGTTAATGATTAAATCAGTTAAAAACTTTAAGAAATTTGGCAAATGTCATTACTTCATTAGTACTAATCAAATTTGTCAAAAATTCCAAGTTGTGATAATTTTTCAAGAGACTTTTAAAATGTTTTTTTTGCAACGCCAAAGTAGAAAAAATAGTATATTACACTCGTTTTATAAGACGACTTGTGACACTCATTTTATTTGAGCACTCCTCGCTTCGCTCGTCGTGCTCAAAACTCATTCTTGTCACAATAATTGTCTTATGAAACACTTATAATAATGTACTATTGCTGTAAACTGTGTATTGGTGACAGGTATACAATTTCAGAGAGTTTCATCATTATTTTAAAATTATCTTCGTTTAGTATTAACTTGATAATGATTTAGTTATTATGTAATGATAAATTTTTTTGCATTGAACAAAAGATTTTGACCGCCATAACTCAAAGAATTATTAAAAAAATACGTTTTTTTACAAAATTGTATAACAGCTTGCAGTGTTTTTTTTAAAATTGAGTTTGCTTTTTAATATGCGTTAAAAATAAACTTTTGATAAAGTTTTGAAATTAAATAAAAGAAAAAAAGCTTCTAATTTATAGTTAATTCGGCAACGCTCTTTTTTTAATGCCATTACGGATTTATGAATTTTATATTTGTTCAAAACTTTAAATAAAACAGTAACATACAGTGTTATTAATGATTGATAATGAAAGATTTATGCAACCAATCTTACATTTTTTTATGAGACTTTGATAAAATTTAATTTAAAAATGTTTTTGCTATCGTAGTTATTGTATATCATTTTATGTTAATTTGACAAATTGAGTCAAAATGTTTACCGATAACAAGAAGACTAACATGATCTTGATATATGGAGAATGTAGAAAAAATTCCTCAGCTGCAGTAAGACTTTATGCAGAAAGATATCCCCATCGAGTGGTACCATCTGACAATATTCTTTGAAGACTTGAAGCAAAATTGCGTCAAGGCTGCTCTCCCTTGAAAAAGCCACCAAACAAAACTGCGACCGAAGAAAATAATAAGATTGCTGTAATATTGGGCAAAGTGCTGTGGCACAAAAATTAGGAATTAGCCAAAGTTGTGTTTCTAGAATAATACTCGCTAATAAATTTCATCCCTACCATGTTGCACTGATACAAGAGCTAGAAATAATAGATTATCCGAAAAGACCAATTATTATTAAGTAGTCACTCAATTTGACAAGTTATGAAAAAACTGACAAAAATCAATAATCTTTGGGTAACTTTAATTTAATATTTTTTCTTAAATAAAAATTTTATCAAAAAAGCTGCTTAATATGTAAATTTTGTTGCATATGAATTTGTCATTATTTGTGAATAACATAGTACATCTAAAAAAAATAATTATAAGCAAATATCTTATTAATAATTATTAATTTTAATAGTTATAGGCAAATATTATAACAGATAATAAGTATTATACCAACGTCAAAAATATGTAAATTTTAAGACACAGCCGCAAAAGTCAAATGAAGAAAGCGCAGATTCTGTCAGTTTGACCTATTATTTGTCAATGCAATTAAGTTCAGGAATGCTAATCGTATGTTTCAAATTCTCAAACACTTTGTCAACTGTTTATAAAAAAAAATCGATTTAATTTCTTGTTTTGTTTAAATTATAATCGTTTGATAATAATTGTCTTGCTTAATATCAAAGGCTTAGCAAATCCCTCATCCTCCATTTCCGTTATTTTTTAGTCTCAGGGTACTTTGCAAGCACAAGCTAATTAATTGAAACAAAAATCAAGACGCTTTAAGTCAAAAAATACGAAAAATGTTGTTTGTCAAAAACAAAAAATTGTCGTAATTTTTTTATTATTTTCTTAAAGGATAACATTTTATCTTAAGTTTATCCTGATGTTTCTACATCAAATTCTACATCAGTAGGTAGGTGGATAAGAGAATATATTATGTATGTATAGAAAATGTAATAAACACGTATTTGTAGACGCTGTTTATAGCAATGATGCGGTTCAACTTAAAGTTTATCAATATTAGGACATAATAAGCTTTTCTCAACAATCAGAAGGAGTTAATTTAGCAAATCAATTAGTTGAGGAAATACAATCGAAGAATATTTTTTTAAATACGATCGGCGAAGATGCTAGCTTGTTTTTTGTTCTAGATGAAAGAGAAAGAAAGGCATAACGTCTATTCAGTTTTTATTTTTATCTTTATAAAAGATAAGCGGTTTTCTTCCAGCACTGGTAAGTTTATCTGAGTCATAATGAGTATATAATAAAAAATTGGATCATACACAACTGCTAAAATGAATATACAAGTATATGTACATATTTTTTAAAACAATTGAAAATTTTAAACTCATAAGATGTAAGTTTTGTAGTTATGAGAAAGGCTCTAATCATTTAACCATCACTCTTAATACGTGTTCGGTACAGCCATTAACTACATATGTATATTCGACGTATATATCATAGAAGAGCATAGTTATACGCAAAACTTTTTATGTAAAGTCGTTGCAATAGGGCTAGTCAGTGACCTCATATTGTGATATTTTAATAACTAGCTGTAGGTGTATTCTTATATCAGAAAAGTACTTTACTATAGCTATCCTAATTTTTTTATAAATAAAAATTTTAATATCGCACTTTAAGCAAAGAACAAGCACAATCAAATAATGAAATCTGTAATAGAAGTAAGAAATATGTTACTCTTTCCCTTGCTTTAAGCTGTAAATGCGATAAAAACTTATAAATTAACTTATAGTTATTGACACATTAGACAGCCAAATTTGAAGTTTTAAAACTGTGGCATTCAAAAATGTGGGATTTTTTTTATCTTATCCAGTTAGTTATCACTAGTTAAAAAGGGATGAAAGACTGACCTGGGGGTAATGCCCGTACTATAGTACAAATATATTTTAACATTACATTACCTGCAGGGTACGAACACAGATAAAAAAATTAAAAGAAAAATTTAAAATTGTTTAAAACATTTATAATTTAGTTGCATCTTATTCCGTTCAAATAATAAATGTTTGAAAATTGACTTGTATAATAACAAAGACTTAACAAATCTCTCATTTTCAGTTTACGTTATTTTAGTCTTATTTGCAAGCACAAACCAATTAATTGAAGCAAAAAACAAGACGCTTTAAGTCAAGAAATAAATGAATTTGTCAAAAACTAAAAATTTTCGTAAATTTTTCATCATTCTTTTATTAGAGGACAACATTTTATCTTAAATTTATCGTGATGTTATAAATTTCTACATCAGTAAGTAGGCAGATAAGAATTTATTGTATATAGAAAATAAAATAAGTATTTGTATACGACGTTTATGACTATGATGCATTTCAACCTAAAGTTTATTAACTATTACCACATAATGTTTTTATCTAGGCAATCAGAAGGAGCAAACTTTCGTAAACCAATTAGTTGAAGAAATGCAGCCGTAGAATATTTCCCAAAAATACCATCGGCAAAGAATCCAAATGTTTAGTTTAATCACAATAGAAGGAACTGGATAGCTAACAAAATAAACAAACATCAAAAATAAGGTAGAGATAATGAACGAGATGAACGCAAAGAAGACTTACAAAGGTAAGTAATTTAATCTAAAAAAGAGTTTTTTTTCAAAGCACCATAACTTTGCTAAAAATTGCTAAAAACAATAATATACGAGTATATATTTTTTCTCTAAAAAAATTGTAAATTTTAAACTCATTATAAAATGCAAGTTTGGTGGATATCGGAAAGACTGTAATCAGTTAACCATCACTCTTAATACGTGTTCGGTACAGCCATTGATTAACTATATTCGATGCATACATCATACAACGAAGCATATAAGTAGTATATTTTAACATTACATTACCTGCAAGACTACGATCACAGATAAAAAAAAAATAAAACAAAAATTTAAAAAACTAAAATTTTCTTTCGTTCAAATTATAAATCTTTCAGACTTGTCTTGTTTAATAACAAAGGCTTAAGAAATTTTTTATTCTCAGTTTCTATCATTTTAGTCTCAGAGTGCTTTGCATGCACAAACTAATTAATGGAAGCAAAAGTCAAGGCGCTTTAAGTCAAAAAATAAATTAATTAATTCTTTGTCAAAAACCAAAAATTATCGTGAATTTCTCACCATCTTCTCTCTAGAGGATAACATTTTAACTTAAATTTATTGTAATGTTATAATTTTCAACATCAGTAAGTAGGTAGATAAGAATATATTATATATGGGAGATGCATAAATAGGGATTTGTAGATGCTGTTTATGGCTATGCTGCAGTTCAACCTAAAGTTTATCAATATTAGGACATAACAAGTTTTTCTAATCAATCAGAAGGAGCTAACTGTAATAAATCAATTAGTTGAGAAAAAACAATTAAATTTTTTTTCCAAGAATACGATCGGCAAGAGACTCATATGTTTGGCCTGAGTCACAAAGGAAAAGCGAGTAAAGTTTCATCATTACTTCAAAATCGTCTTCGTTTATTTCTTAGAGGATAACATTTTATCTTAAATTTAGCGTGATGTTATAAGTTTCTACATCGGTAGGTAAGTAGATAAGACTTTATTATGTATAGGAAATAAAATATATAAGTACCTACATATTTGCAGACGATGTTTATGGCTATGATAGAGTTTAACCTAAAGTTTATCAATTGTTACCACATAATGTGTTTTTCTAAGCATTCAGAAGAGACTAACGTTATTAAATCAATTAGTTGAAGAAATGCAGTCGTAGAATAATACTTCCCAAAAATACGATCGTCAAAGAATTCAAATGATTAGTTTTAATTACAATGGAAGGAAATGGAAAACTAACAGAATAAACAAACATCAAATGTAAGGTAAAGATAACAAACGAGATAAAGGCAAAGAGGTAACATAAAAGTAAGTAACATAATTTAAAAAAAGGATTCTTTTCAGAGAGTAAATAAAATTGTTTCTTTACATTAAAAAACGAATTGGTGTGAACTTCTATGGATATGAATTTTATGCACTAAAAAGCTTGCTTTAGACCTTATTATTTTCGTTTAGTACTAATTTAATAATAATTTGGTCATTATCCAATAGTAATGTTTTTGCTCTTAATAGAAGCTTTTGACTGCAATAATTACTGCAAGAGTCATTAAAAAAATAAGTTTTTTGTCAAAATTGTATAACAGTTCTAAATATTTTTTTGTTTCATGTTTTGCATACGCCAAAAAATAAATTTTTGATAAAGTTTCAAAAATAAATTCAATGTGATTGGTTTCACTCGAAATTTTTTGATCAAGTGTATCAAGTTATAAATAACGAAAGTAGATAAAACTATTATTCCTTTTTTTTGGTTTAGTTGATGTTTATAACATAAGTTGTTGCGTAATGGCTGCAGCATTAGGTTTTGGTAAATTCTCAGGACTTTCGTTTGTACGTTTAGAGGTTGTTATTTTTGAGTTAAGTTAATTATTCCGTTTTAGCTAAAGTCGTTAATGTAAGTTGAGAAGTAGAAATTTTTCTGTCATCAAGTTTTGGCAATTTAATATCGGGAGCATTTTTTCCTGCTTTTTTACACCGTCATAAAGTTAAACAAATTGCTAATATTTTTATTTTTTTATTAAAAAGAATAAAGGAAAATCATACCTACAACTACTACAGCAATATACTACCATATAACATTGGATTTTTACCACAAATTGGCTCTGTAAAGTCTTATGAACCTACATAAATAACCAACAATTGTTAAAAACCTCACTTTTTTTTAAGGAAACTATTGTTATATTTTTTGGGCAACTAATCGAAAAGAAAAAGTTTTTTTAATTAGCAAAGTTTTTTATACACTTCCAGCTAGTACAAGGCTTGATTAGATTAAGCCTTAAATGACGTCATTTATTAGCTGCGGATCAATGTGAGTTATCAGTCCATATTTTCGATTTGATATTTGTAGTTTGGTAGAATTGTTTAATAAGGATGACTGAAGATTTTACTTATAACTATCAGGATCTACAAACGGAGTAACTATGTAATAATCATTGTTTCCCGTAGGGGAGAGGTGTAAAATTGCAGCACCTTTTACTAATTAACTGAGTTTTAGTGTATTATATGCAATTTACTAAATTCTTTGAGTTGTGTCAATAAATGTTCAGTAATAAATTTGATACGTATTAAACAATAATAACAACGATTTATTAAGAAATATTAATCAGTTTTTAACCAATTTTTTAAGCACTGCTATAATTTCAATTCTGCTTCTGTTTTTCTTCAAGCAACTTATTTTTTTTCATATCAAGCAAATTGAGCACACTTTTTATAAAACTGTTCCGGTTTTGGGCCCTCTTAAAGGGCGTTTTTGTCTTTATTATATCCAGCCATTCGCATTTTATTGGTTATTTTTTCTCCTAGTATACAGTTATCTTTCAGGGTTGTGAAGTCTATAGAAGTTTGGAAGCAGCTATTAGGTTTACTTTGACCTGGATTCAACAATTTATAGTTGTTGGATTCAGGGGATATCCTGGCGATTATAATTGCCATTATTAATTCTTAAAATTACTTTTTTTTGTGAAAATTTATTAATAAGTAGGCTGTTGTTTCCTTGACATATTTACTGTCAGTGTCGTTTTTAATAAAAAATTTCGGCAGTTTTTTTCAAAATTACAAGTTCTTGGTTCTTATTTAAATGGTAAAAACTTTTTAAAACACTTGCTTTATTAATTGGACATTTTATTACAGTATAAATTTAAATTTTTCATTCCTGACAACAGTAATTTTTTTTATTGAAGAGTATGAAGAAACACACCCTAAACTTCTCCAGCATATAAAAGCATAACAATATATGTCTTCCAAGCATAGAATTGGGCACTATGTAGACAGACGTAACATCACAAAACGTTCTTCTAAGTTTTTTGAGATTTTCTATCACTCCGTTGAAGGCCAAATTAGATAAACTACCTTGTTTAAAGACCAACTCCAGAGTTCTTTAGAATCAATATTTCGAAATTATTAACGTCAAAAATTTCTAAAACGTATTTGACGTTTTAAACTTGTTTGATATATTTTTGTTTTTCGTCTTCTGTAATTCTTTTTGCCGACAGCTTATATTTGATCATTTTCCTCTAAAGTAATGATACGTTGTTCAGCAAAAACAATCATGTTTTTTTTTGGAAAATCCTGTTCCTATGAATTCAATCCTAACTGGTTTTAATTGTTAAATCCACAAACATAAACATTATCATTTCCTGCCATTCTTTCAATTTCGCAATAAGGACCGGCCCAAATATTGTCAAAATGTAATCGTAAACTTGGTTTTAGACTGATAATAGTAGGTTGTAGCAATTTTGCTATTTGTGTTTTTATTATCCTACTTTTTCTATTCCTACTACAACCGCGTTCACTTGTTCTTTGTAACGGTCTTGTTAAGCACACTCGCATATGTAAATGCAACTCTTCCATGATTTTTTAAAAATACAATTTCACCAACTTTTGAGGCAATTTTAATCACATGCTCATCTCGGATAATTTTATAAGGCAGTTTTTCAATTCCTTTCAAAGTTAAATTCAGATTTCTATATGAAATACAAAATCTGCACTAAGCAAATACTTTTCAACCACAAAACAAAGCCGCTGAATAGAAATGTCTAGTCGAAGATTGGATAACTCTTCCAGGTAACTCTGCTTTACCAAGAGTTGATTTTGCAATCTTTTTTCATTTTGGTAACCAGTTTAAGTGCTTTTTTATCATTAGATTTTAGTTGCTTCTCTATTATTAAAAATAATCAAATAACTATCTTCTATACCTCATCTAAGGCTTTGATTGACATCTACGAAGAATAATATGGTCCCAGAAAGTTTACACCAATTTTTTGAACATTGTAAAGAGACAGTGCTTGACGAAACCTCGTTGCATATACAAAAATTGCTACTTTTTCCCATTATGCGGATCATTTCAAAAAATTGGCTAGTTTTAAAAGTTGAAACTTTTGGAAGGATTTTATAAGAGAAGAAAAATTTTAAAAGATTATCACCTTGGCACCAGTAATATTGAGGTAAGTATTATCTTAACAATTGCAGATTATTGCACATTGGAATATTGCCGATTCGCTTCATTTGAATAAATTATTTGGTTAATTTAGTTTATATAGACAATATTACATTAAACCAGTAATAATAAGACTTGTTTGGTTCACAACTAATAACAACATATTCTAATATTCAGATTTTGTTAAACAAACCGTTGTGTTTTTTTTTGTGTACTTTCAACACGTTATTTCAAAATTACAATTTATAAACTAAACATTAATGGTAGCTAAATGACGTCGTTTTTGGATAACTGGGATAAGTCTTACTAAACCCAAATAAAAACAAAATTTACATTAGATAAAGTAAAATAACCAGAAAATACTCGTGAAAGAAATCATTTTGTTACTGGAGTTAGTAATTGTTGTGACTTGGTTTTGGACCAGACGTTTTGAAAAAAATGTAGATTTGCTTTAGTGCAAACAAGACACTAAATTGTAAACATTTGTGCTACTATGTCTTTAACCAAAGAAGTTAAAACTTTGACTTTTAGTTGTTGTGATAAAAGCCCAGTTGGACAGGTTACCAAAGGAAGAGAAGATACGGACTCAACTTCTTGTAAAGTCGATTTACCTGAAGAAGTTAATCAAACTATAGCTAGCAATTACTATTTAACTGCTTTGTTTGGTGATGAAAGGGTCGTTGCTTAAAGCAGTATTTGCGATTCACATGAAAATGTAAATTTACCTTTGGAAAAAAAATGAAAAATTGCTTTACAAACTTATCCGAGATGTTTATGTGTTTAAAATTTCGTCAGAAGTTGGTTATATTGCATTTTTAACAAATTATATGGAAAAGTGTATTTGCACTTGTGAATGGGCTGAACAAAACCTTAGAGAGAACAAGTAAACGCGGTTGGATTAGAAATGCAAAAAGTGGGATAAGAAAAGAACAAATCGCAAAATTCTTACAATCTATTATTATCAGACTGAAATCAAGCTTATGATTACACTTTGAAAATATTTGGGACGACACTCAGTGCACAATTGCAAGAATGTCAAAAAAGATTATGTTTTTGTCTTTGGACTGAACAAGTAAAACTAGTTAGGCTTGAATGAATTAGATCAAAACTTTTCAAAAAAATTTTTCAATATAAGAAAACATGATTACTTTAGCTGAACATCATATCATTGCTTTAGAAAAAAATTGTAAAACATAAGCTGTTGGTGGCAGGAAATATAAAGGAAGAACAATAATATCAAACAAGTTTAAAACAGTAAATACCTACTTATTTTAAACTATTGGCGTTAACTGAGGTTTTTTAGGAAGGAAAATTTGTTTGAAATCACATTGTCGTTACATCTCCTTTGTGATAGACCTCCATAGTCAAAACAAAAATTTGCTTTTCTAAATTTTGAGTTTTGACAACTAACACATTAAACTGACGGTATGTAAAAAATGTACTTTTCTTTACACTATTCCTTTTCCTTACGCACTTGTTCTTTTTTAGTTGCTGTAAAATCCTAGAGTAAAAATTGCAAAATGTTTCATTATCATTAAGATCATGCTAAGCACCTTTAGAATGTGATATTTGTTTCCAACGTAAATCTGGAGTATTAGAGAAAATCTTGCAAGGATCAACGTATAACGAAGAGAGTCTACCATGTGTTGAAGATGACGATAAAAAGGAGAAGAGAACATATGACATCTTATTTTAGTGTTTTGTCTTTCTCAAAATGGAGCGAGACATTTTGTTTACACTATCACGTTCACCTCGAACGTTTTTTCTCACGGGGAAAAAATAAATAAAAAATGTTAAATAATTATTACACGTCATTATGTATTTTTTATATTCCTTAGTTTGTTTCCGTATTTTGCAAAAATTTTTGGTTGTATTAAAAAAAAATTAATTTTTTTTAATAGTAAAAAACGGAAACAAACTGATTTGTTGATGTTTAATTTATTCGAGTCTAATGGGCTAATTTCAAGTTGAGAGACTACCGGTAGTATGACAAATTTTAGTACTTTTTCGTAGCAACAACCAATTACAATCTCAAATTTTATTAATTTTTTATAGAAACAAAAATACTACCGGTATTATCTCGACTTTAAATTGGCGCATTATATACTATTTTAAAGTACACAAAAAGCCCTACTGTTATACAATTAATTAACCAAAAAAAAATCAGCAGTGGCACCTTTTAAAAAAAAGTTGTTATCATGTGTATAAATATGTTTTAAATGCAGTCAAATTTATAACTGTCAGTGGTAAAAAACTACTACAGGATAACTGCAAAAAACTATCTTTAATATCACACCCATTTTGAAAGCCATACTGGCCATACTTTATGATGAAATCTTTAGTTTGCTTTTAACAAACTGTTTGAACCTATTCTTAATGAAAGAATTTAAGATGCTAATCGTTTCTAAAAATAAAATAGTTGTAAAATTTTAAAAAAGTTAAGACTGAAAAGTTTTATTCAATGTAATTACATCAGAAAACAGATGGTGACAAATTAATAAAAGGGTGTCTTTATTTTTTTGCAAATTTTGAATATTTTAATAAAAAACTTTTTTGAGCAAAAGAAAAACGACTTCAATTGAAAAAAAAACTGTAAAGTAGAAAAGACAATATCAGAATGGGAAGTAGACTAGCCCGGTAGTGTTTCCATACAGATTTTTTAAACATGTTCTGAAAAAAGTACAGTTATTCATGAGAGTGTTTCTTTTGAAAAAATTTGAGCCGCAACTTAAAACACTATTAGGATAGATTACTGGATACTATTTTTAATTTCATTTAAATCAGTGACCATAGTAAGTTGGACGTTGGATGAGAGTCACATGAAGGCATCATAGGTGACAAGAATAAAGTTAATCTCATAAATGTGTAATTAAAGAAAAACTAACAATTTATCGAAATAAATATTATTGCTAAATCTGACTTTATCACTAAATAAAATAATAGGTATCTAAAAAGTTTGAATTAGCAGCAATTCTTGTTTGAATAAATTTTTTGGAAAATCTGTAGGTTTTAGTTCTGGAACTAGTACTGCATGGTAGAGGTAAAATTTTAATCTTAAAAAAATCACTAGTTTCTGACTATCTAGCTACTCTGATAAGACAGTGACTTTAAGATCACTAAAAACAAGCACATTGCTGCAAATGTAGTTATTACTGAAATTATGGTTGCAATCTTTTTATCGCACATTTTATTACAGTATAAATTTAAGATTATTTATTACTGACAGAAGTAATTTCTTTTATAGAGTAAGAAGAAACATCCACAAGACTACTACAGATATAAAAGCATAACAATATATGTCTTCCGAGCATAGAGTTGGGCACTATGGATAGAAATGACATTACAAAAACTGCTTTTAAGTTTCTAGGGGTTTTCTATCACTCCGTTGAAGATCATAGGTTTTAAATTTGTATATCGTCAAATACAACGTTAATAAACAATATGAGTTTTTATCACAAATTGGTCTTTACAAGAATATACATAATTTGTCAATTCCACATTTGTCAAGAAACTACAAAATAAAAAATAAACTTATATATTACATTGTTTTACTTGTACCATCCGATAATGACTGTCTGTGTGTACTGTGTAGGCAACTTTTTTTGTTTTAGTGTCTAAAATTTCTGTGGTATTTGGTAGGCGTAGAAATGTATCTTTAAGTCAACTTGGTTCTTTCCACTAAATTTTCGTACTTGTGATGACGGAAAAAAATATGTTTCTAGAAATAAGGTCTGATAGTTTGTTTTCAGTATTGACATAATGTCCATATTGTGCTGATACACACCTGTTCATTTCACTCAATCTGTTTCAGACAAATGTTTTTTTTTTGAGCGGAATGCAAAAAAATGAAACTTTAATCTAAATGTGGTTTTAGATAAGACTTTTAAATAGTAGCATAGTACTTAGATAGGGTCCCCACAAACGAAAGCACAGATACGCAAAATATTAAATACGCTTTTTAAATTAGGTTTTAGTATTCTGGACTTGTTGCTTCCAAGTTAGTGGACGATCAAAAATTATCTCAAGATATCGCGCCAATGTATTCCAAAAAATCACTGCATTGCCAGTTTTAAGAAACTTTTGAGAATTGGAACTAGAACGAAAACAAAAAAATCTGAGCATTTTTCGATAGATACAAGCAGATCTTTTTCAGTCCAGCAATTAATCAATTAGGAGATAGATTTAAGACAGCAGTAGTTTTTCTTACTTATCAAACAGGTTGTAGCTCTTGAAACGTAAAAAAAAATACAATACGCTATTCATTCTTTATTTAAGTTCATGCTTTGTTTAGAATTTTGATCTTCTTGTGCAATAAGCCTCTTTAATATTTTTTCTTTTAGGTTAACTGCCAGAGAGGTATAGTAATGAGATTCGGTAAAAATTTTAGAATACCGAAATATTTTTGTTTGTACTGTTATTTTAAAAAGCAATCTTACTATTGCTATTTTAGAAAACAATCCAGCAAAAAATTTTCAAATTATTGCGACGGAGAAAGCGGCAACAGACGACCTGGCTTAGTTTAGTCTATATTGTAAAAAAGTTTTTTATGTAAATCTATTTATAAATTTTCGATTGCTTTCTCTGAGTTTCTTGATCATAATGGAACATAATAGTTTTTATTTCACCATAGTAAAGACTGTTTATAGTTGTTATTTAGTTTTATTTAAAAAATAGCTTTATTAACAGCTTAAAAAACAGTTTGTTTCTAGAGTAGATAGTTAGACTTAGACTTCTAGAGTAGATAGTTATTAAAAATATGGAATAAATAGTCATTATGATAGGACCAGTTTGCTCTACGGTATACAAATTTGAACTTTTAGCGCTTCAGCCGACCAAACATTTTCTGTACAATTTACTTGTAAAAACACCGAGAAATGATCATCTTTGATCGTGAAATTAACTAAGGACTAAAAAAGCTATCAGACATGTCCAATCAAAACTTTTAAACACCGAATTAGAACAACTCTTCGTTTAATAGATACTTAGTAAAAATTCTAATTGCTTCTTTATTACTGAAAAAAACCAAGTACCTATTTTCTATTACCTTAACTAAACTTTTGTCTAAAGGGTTAGTAATATCCGAGCTTCACGAAAGATGTTGAACATAAACGTCTTCAACAAAAAAATTTTTTTTGTTACATAGGTTTAATAATAAGCTAAATTATCCATAAGGAAGGGTAGTTCACAATGAGATGGTGTACACAGTAAGACAGAACAAATAATTTTTAAACTAACCCCCAAATATTTGTTTTTTTTGCTGCTTATGTGTATTATAGTTGCCTTTGGACGTTTAACTATCATCAGTCGCAATCAAACCTACAGGCTGTAGGAAGGTAGAAAGTTTTTAATGTAAGAATCTACATTTCTTACTTCATGTGTGAGTGATTTGAGTCTAGTTTTTGCATGCATTTTCAGAAAATAGCTGTTTACAATACTAAGGGGGGTTGCTTGTAAACAGTGTGCTATTTATGTTTAGTGAATTCTTATGTCGAGCAATAAAATTTGTAAATCGTAAGTTTCCACTAAAAGTCTACAGTGGAACAGCCCTAAGAAGTACACAGTAAGACTGTCTCAGTGTGTACTACTTTATTTAATTATATTATTTTTGAAAATTGTTTACTGGTTTTCTAGATGTTACAAAAATACCAACAAAGAAAAATTGTCTGCTTTACTGCTCAGGACATGGCAAGAGCTGTTGATCTTGTGGTTAATGAACACTGTTCTTTAAGAGTAGCGGCAAAACGATACAACATACAGTTCCAAACGTTACAACAATATGTAAAAAAATGAAAACTAGGAACCAAAATATTAAAGTAAAACCAAACTATGCAAATCAAAGAATTTTTAATGATGAACAAAAAAAAATTTTGGCAAATTGAAAACTTGCAGTAAAATGGCATACGTTCTTTCGACTACTGATGCAAGAAAGCTTGCTTCTAGAAAGTTATAGCTCCTAATGGAGTTAAACAGGTCAATCATTGCACAAGTAGAGAACAAGGAAAACTTGTCACAACATGTGCAATTTTTTTTGTCATTAGCACATTTATTTCCCCTGTGATGGTTTTTCACGTAAATTTTTTAAAGAGCTTATGATAAAAGGGGCTCTGACTGGAACTCTGGGATTAGCTTCTACAAGTGGATGGATAAACAGCAATTTTTTTCCTAAAGTTTTAGATCATTTTATTAAACACACTAATTTATCAAAAAAAAATTCAACCTTGCTTATTTATGGTAATCGTAAAAGTCACATTTCTGTAAAAATAGTGAATAAAGCTCAAGAGTTTGGAGTGCAAATTTTAACTCTACTTCTACATTGCAGCAATAAGTTACTACCATTAGACGCAGGGCCGGCTCTATGCATTCTGGCGCCCGGGGCAAATATAAAAATATCGCCTTCGACCCCCCCTTTATATACATACCTTTGTGATGCATCATGTATTTCCAAATGACCGTAACAAATATTTACACCAAATTGTCAAAAATGTCTCACAATTCAGTTGAAGTCCACTTTACGCGACTTTATCGACGCGAAATCCTTAATTAAATCTTCATGATCTAAATGTTCACCCACTTTATGTTCTATTGAAATAGTTGCCAAATCACTTAGTCTTTCCTGTGCCATTGTAGATCTTAAATAATTCTTGATTAACTTCAGTTTAGAAAAGCTACGTTCTGCAGTTGCAACGCTAATTGGCAATGTTAAAAGAATTCGGAGCGCAATTGATACATTAAGGAAAAAATCATTTTTGCTAATGTATTTTAACACTTCCAGGGGGGAAGAATTTTTTTAAATAAAAGTTATACTTCCTAAAACATTTAGTTCGTTCACCATTTCTTTCCAATCCACATCTTTATGATCTTTCTCGGTCAAAATCTTTACTAAATTCTGGCATTTATTTATCAATTCATTTTTAGGCATGTCACTTATATTTGTAAAGTTGTACAAAACATCAAAATAAAAATTATGATTTTCCAACTGAAGAAAACGTTCTTTAAGGGAATTAACTGACACATCCAAAACATGAAAAAAAAATTCACTTTAAATTTTGTTTTAGCATCCATTATGGGTTTATCGGCACTTTCATATTCAAATTGTTTTTTTTTGTCGTCTTGGTCGAATGGGTGCTGTACAGGAAAACTCTTCCTCAGCTTCTAAAGTTGTTGCCAATTCCTTAGCGTCTCTCACTGTTTCTTGAAAGCCTTCATCACTTCTGTATTTTTCTAAATACGAAACTACACTTTTTAATTCAATTATTGTTTTGGGCAGATCTATATCCATACTTTGAAACATTTTACTTGCCACATTAATGTGATTTAAAATATTGTGCCATGTGATGAGAGAACATAAAAATTCAAATGTTTTAATTTTTTGCGCCAGACACTCAGCTTCATGTTTAGCCATTTTATCTGTTACTTCGTCGGCAACAATTTCTGTCAAAGCATCATAGATTTCTCCTATGTTATGGCGAAGTGGTCTCAATGCATCTATTTTACTTTCCCACCTCGTTGAGCTTAAAGGTTTTAAAGTTAACGACGTAATGTTATTTTTTAAAATTCTCCATCTGTGTGTTGAAGCCGAAAAAAAAGTGTATAATTTTTGAATTACGTCAAAACATAAAACAGTTTCCTTAGAGGACATTACTGCATCGTTAACAACTAAATTCAAAGAATGGCAACTGCAGGGAACAAAAAAAGCGCGAGAATTTAGTTCGCTAATTCTTTTCTGAACTCCTAAATTTTTTTCCTTCATATTGGACCCATTGTCATATCCTTGACCTTTTAAATTGGCCACAAATAAACCATTTCCTTCTAAATGGACAATAATTCGTTCAGTTAAAGCAGCACCTGTTGTTGTTGTTAGTGGCACAAATCCTAAGAAATGCTCACGAATTTCAACTCTACTTTCATAATTTGTTTCATTTTCAATAAATACAAATCTAATTGCAAGGGTCATTTGCTCCGTATGGCTACTATCAGGTGTACAATCAGCAATGATACTATAATATTTTGCATTCTTTGCAGCAATTACAATTTTTGTTTTAATGCTCCTTGCAATTAATTGTATAATTTCGTTTTGTATATTTTTTCCTAAATAATGGGTGAATATTTTTTTTATTTCTGACTCTTCTGATATGTTCAGACATGACAGCGTCAAATTTAGCAATCAACTCCACTAATTTTAAAAAATTATCATTATTTGGCTCGTACAGTTTTTCGGAAGTCTCCCGTAGTGCCAAACATTGCTGTCCCAAAAACTGAATAATGGCAAGTAACCGTTGAAGAACATTTTGCCAATAGCGCGTTTCTTCTTTTAAAAGCTGCTGATGAGAGGCATCGATTGTTTTCTCTAAGGCAAGCCTTCGACACAATTCGAACCATTGATTTTGTACATTTAAATGGGTTTTGCTGTTTTCATGAGATTTTAGTCTTTCTGACAAATGTTTCCAGTCACTAAAACCCGTACTATCAAAAAATGAAGGCGCCAAGCCTGTGCCAAAGAGTTTGCAGCAGAAACAATACACTTTATTTTTTGATGTAGAATATGTTAACCAGCTTCTGAACACATTTTCACCATTACTTAGTTGTCTTTTATAGTGGGAGGGAGTAAAACGACGATTACTTTTGTCAACCGGAAAGTCAAAATGGGTTGAGTAACCGATATGTGCAGGACCTTTTTCCACAATAAGGATTTTTTGGGAGTCGCTTATCTTTTCAGGCCAATCTGCAGGATCTAATGAAATAACATTCGATGATTTCACTTCCACAGCTTCATTAATGTTTGTGATGGCACTTCCATTTGATGTGGATGGTTGTGGTTGATCTTCAATCCCAGTTTCGTTGGATTCGGTACTCGGCAAATCGGCACTTATAATAAATTTTTTCATTGAACCACTCATACTTTTAAGGGCACTTTGTTTTTCCGCTTTTCTTTTGCAATATTGCGCCCCCAACAAGCGCTTTTTTACGTTTCCCGACATTTTAAAATTTTCCGAAACAAACTATTCGCACCAAACGTATCTATTCGAAGACCGAAAATTAACTAAAAGTATGAGGATAAAGTATTCTTTACCATGTCAAGTTTCAATAAGAGCTACTAAGAATGCAAGCAAGTGATAACATTTGAGAAGTTTGTGTTTATTTTGCATTGATTTATGGGATTCTTTCAAGCTCTAATCAGTGCACTTGGTGACGGAGTTAAGTTTCGTTTTGGAAAATACCTCCCTGAACTGTTTTATACATATACGATAACAAGATTTTAGAAATTCTGTATTCACAGAACCATTGTAAAAAAATGCTTAAATAAAAAAGCGCCCCTAAAATTTCGCCGCCCGGGGCAAATGCCCCTTCTGTCCCTATGGTTGAGCCGGCCCTGATTAGACGTATCAGTGTTTGAGCCTTTTTAGTCTTATTATAATGCTGCATGTAACGAGTAGATGCTTAGTCATCCTGGAGAAACATTAACAATTTACTTCGTCGCAGAATCTGTAGGCAAAGCATTTGCTAAAGCTTTTACACCAATGAACATTGTTTCTAGATTTCTAAAAATCGGTATTTTTTTTTTGAACCCTGACATTTTTACGGATAGTAAATTTTTGGGGAGTGCAGTGACTAATAGACATTCTAAGTCCGAAAGTATTGCAGAAAGTGCAGATAGTTCCCCTAAGACAGGGTCACAACTTTGTTTAACAAATCAACAAGATTATGCTACAGCTGGTAATAATTCTGAAGTAGTAAACGTTTTAAATACTGCTGAGGCTACCGTTGAGTTAGAATTACATCTTGAAAATAGATAATCAAAAAACAGATTTATCTAAAAATACAAAAATTTCAAAATTTTCTAAAAAAAAATTTGTTACTCCGGAAAGAGTTTGTGCATATCCAAAGTCTTAACCTCGGAAACAAACACGTATTAGTCATAAAAAAGAAAAAAGCGGAGATTAAAAAAAATGCTGTTTTTGATAAGCGTACTAAGTAGTTGTAGTGAAAACGGAGACAAAGTGTTGTATGAAGACGACTCAGACTTAATGGATGACGAAGAAATGAACGAAAAATGTTTTGAATTTTGTTGTGAGACTGCTGGAATAAAACTAAACTGTTTTACTTTAGTAAAGTTTCCTGGGGACATCTACTACTACATAAATAAAGTACTCTTGCCATTGGTAATGAAAACAAAGAAATTAAAGTATTTTTTTGAAAAGAAGTACAAAAAGCAGCAACGTGTTTATATTTCCAATTGTTCCCAACATTTTCGTTGTCAACAAAAAAAAATTTGGTGGTACTACCAGAACCAAAAAAAGAAGCTCAACCAAACGCCAAGAAAGCTTAGTGAAATTTGAAATTAGTTTCTCTGGTTTAATTGTTCGCTAATTTAAGTTTATTAAGTATTTTGTTTATCGTCTAATTATTGTGTACCACACTATGTCTCATTGTAGACTTCGCGTGGTACACAGTGAGACAATTGCAGACCTTTTTATAAATTAAGATTTGAGTTTTATAAGAGTTTATTTTTTGTGTATTTGGTTATTTATCAATTTACCATAAGTCTAAATTTGTTGTTTCAGGCTTAAAATGTTGTAAGAGTTTTTGAATAAAAGAGTTTTTTATAAAATCGTGATTTTCGTCTCACTGTGGACTACTCTCCCATATTAAAAAAAACACAAAAATTAACGTCAAATTGGGTGACGAAGTTACATTGAAAAATTATATGAGTAAGTTTATAAAAACATCAATATAGTTTGATAACAAAAGAAATAAGACAACAATTTAAGATAAGTTACTAAGAGTAAATACAAATAAAGCTTAAAAAACAAAGAAAGGCTTTAATCTTAGATGTTTTTTCACTGATTTAAATGTTCAAAGTTATCGTTGCTTATTATTTGAGTTATAAATGTTGTTTCTCTTTGCATTTTAATAATTTTCTTCCGGTTAATTTAAGCTAATTCCCGATCTAAAGGTGGTAATCCAGCTAAAACACCAACTGCTTCAGTCGAGACAGATTGGTAACATATAATATACTATAATATAAAATAATATAAAAAGGAAATTAAGTGTGAGGCTAATCCATAGATGGAATTTATTTTCTAGCAAATTTTGATACATATAGTCAATGTGCTCATAATTTAGACGCGTGAGCAAAAATTAGGATTATTCCACATTTATAAATTACATGGATAGAATGGCTTAGAAGAATATTAAAAGCAAGATATATTTTCTTTCCTTTTAAATTATCTATAATTAAGCAAACATGTAAATACAGATAATTTTTTTTTTAAATTCCAGACCAATCATTTAAACATTATGAAGAGACAGTGCCTGAAAGGCTTAATTAACATTAAAAGCGGTAAAAGTGTTGCGACTCCTTGCTATTATGCCAATGATTTAAAAAAAATAAACTAACTGTAATATTTGAAAAAAGGTAATGGAAGAAGAAAAATTTTATTTAATAATACAGGGTGTTTCACAAGTAATAATAAGCCTGCAAAATTGAAAATGCAACCAGCAATACAATTTCAAAAGTAACGTAGTTATTTTATTTTTTTTTGTTTAATGCCACTTGCTTGTGAAATCATTCTTTGACTTACATGTGAACAGGACCAGTAGCTGTTCTTGCTTTTGGCTTTTCAAAGGTGGTAAATTTTTTCTTAAGGTAGTTTCAAGTCGTTCGAATATGGTGTCGGCAAGAGTTCTTCTCTACCCGGAAAACGTCAGCACAAACTCATCGCGGCAAAGGCATTTTTTCCCATATATCACCATTATGTCGATTTTTTCATCGTTTGAATACATTGTTTTATCGGTGACAGATTTGACAAATAAAATTTGAAATCAATGTCATCTACGTTAACTGTGGAATCGTATTGCTGGTTGTATTTTTAGTTTTGCAGGCTCATTATTACTCGTGAAACAGTCTGTATATACAATTACGTCAAAGAATAAATAATTTTTTACAAAGTAATAGAGTCGCTATTTGTATGAGAAATAGTATTGCTTTACAGCTGAATAATCCTTTAATTTTTTTGGCTACTATTTTTAGCTTAGCACAAGCCCTTTTAAGTAATTCTTAATTTTTTACATTTATTTTTTTGCACTCAATTATAAATATGTAGCATGTTCAAAGTGTTTTTGACAGAACAACTGAACAACATGTAATTGTTTACTTACAAATATTATTATCTTTTATTTCGGTAATCCGTTCAAGGGCTCTTTCATTATTACAATGGAAAGTCAAAATTTTGCATTCTTTAAACAAATAGTGTGCATGCTCTTAGAACAGATGTCCACAGATTTATAATTTGTTTGGATTAAAGCGCATATACTTTTTTTCAAAACATTTAGTCTAAGACTAAATTGACTTCAATTTCTAACCGCAATAACAAGAAGAACACTTTTACGAGTGGTTTTCGGTTATTTTATCTTATGTAATGCAAATTTTGTTCTTTAGGGTTTAGTAACACCTGTTTTACTTATGCTAGAACAATATTGTTTGCCTGCCATCGATTTTTAGTTTATAAATTCTAAATTAATATTGCAAACAAAAATACAACACTTTTAATTCCTACCTGAGGATGACAACATTGTTGTCGAAACGTGCGTCGTGTCAAGTAAAGAAGTTTGGTGTTAGTGAGTGTTTCATTTCCAATTTTCAACAACACTTTGTTTTATAAAATTTGGTAAGAATTCAATAATTTAATTAAACAAAATTTTTTACTATTATAAGTTGTTTGTAAACCAAACAATGCGGTTTTTTTTGGTTTATTTTTTATAAATGATGTGAATTAAATAGTTGTTTATTTATCTTTTAATTAGGTATGAAATTGTTAGCTAATAAATTATTTATTTATTTATTGCTACAGATAAAATTTACTTAAATTTTTAAATTACGTAATATTTTCTTACTAAACTGGATTAACCAGATTGTTTATTCAAATGAACTGAATCTGCAATGTTACAATGTGCAATAGACTGCAATTGTTATGATAATACCTACCTCAATATTACTGGTGCCAAGATGACACTTATTCCTAATCTGTATGCTTATACAATGTCATCTAACTGTACTTGAATACGTGTTGTGCTTGATTAAACCACGATTTTAATTTCTTTGAGTGATTAAGTCTTTTACTAAAACTACAATGTAACACAAAAAACATATTGTTCCATTTATTTCTGTTACACATAGGTATAGTTCCGTTTTACAAATATCCATAAACAGTTTCAGTGACAAATATAAAATATTGACCAGAATCCTTAACACATACCGGCTGTGTACTTGCATATTTTGAATTGAGTATATTGTCATTACTTAAATATGTTATTATAATTTATTACTTAGAAACTTTCGTATTTTAACCGATATATTTAAAGATCCTTGTATAGATACATTCAGGAAAATTGTTTATAAAAGAAATACTGCAACACTGCAACGGAAGGAATCAATGTTAGACGGAATGTGAAAATATTTCGTTAATAAATGAATTAATGGCTAAGGAAAAAAATTTTTGTGCTTAAAAATTTAACATAAGTGTCGATATGTTTAATTATATCTATAAAGTAAAAAAAAATTAATTATGATATTGAGTGTTGCAGTTATATACAATACAAGTTATAATAGATAGTGTAGATGCTATGAATAAGGTTAAGATAAAATAGCTTTCTGGATTAACATAATTATAGGTAACAATGTATGTAAGATACTGATATATTTATCTATCTCAGTGTTCTCATAGCGACACTTTGAAGGAAAAGGTACAAGACGCTTATACAATCATGTTTCCACCACAAACCGGTTAAAATTTAGTTTTCCCAAAAATAAAATTTCCCGGATCGGAAGAATTTTCCGAAGTGAAAAACTGCTTCCACAGAGCTTCAAACTGTTCGTAGTTGACTTCCTTCTTGCCCTAAAAATTCTTCCTTAAACTCTTGAAAATATTTTGCTGCTACTTACACAAGACATTTTCTGAAAAGCCTCTTTGCACTCTGACGGTTCAAGTCCGTAACAGGAGCATACACTTGTAAATTCATCAACGTCGATGCTGCCATCGCCACTGGCATCCTCTAGGTCAAACATGAATCTCAAATATTGTGTTTGCCACTCTAATGCATTTTCCGGATTCTTGGCGTATTCATTCCACATTGAAGCCCATTCTTCAACACTAACCTGTTGAAAATTCCAAAATTTTGTGATTAATTGACGAAAGTTTAAGGGTGTGAAAACTATTTAGAAGGCTAAAAGGAAAATTGGACGAAAGAAAGAGAACCTAAAGTAATGGGAGGGTTAATTAAAACGACGAAATTAAATGTCTACAAGACTAAAATATTTCTGTTGGTATTGCAAAGGTGCATCTATTAAATAAACTAAAATTTAATTAATTGCGGTTACAAAATAATTTAATATTAGTAACGCAGTTTATTAACTGTATTTTGTTGCGGAAACAATAAATTCAATTGTTGGGATAATTTTAAATAATGTTATAAAATTTTAATTGATTTCACATAATTCAATTAATGTTTGCAATAACAATGTTTAAATCAATTTATTATCGAATATACTCGTAAATTTAAAAATAACCTATTGTCATTTAAAAGTAAAATAAGGCCAAAAATGGTGGATGCGCCGGGTAAAACTTTTTTTTGTAATTATTTATCACTAAAAATAGTTTTTAACATTTGTTTTGTCAACAGAAAATTGGTATTTAATCAGTAAAAGAAACTTTTATTGACATTTTAACATTGTATTCATTTATTTAAATACAAACTCAATTTCGTAACTACACTCAGTAATGAAATACCTACTGGGATTTAAAAACTAAAGTTTTCTACTTGTTGTGAGAAAACAAATAAAAATGCATTTGCAGAAAAATTTAATTACAAACTTTGATATTTAAGCATTCATTAATTATAGAAAATGTATTAAAAAAAAACCAAGAGAGTAGCCGTAGGAGTAAAAACAAAAAAAAAACAAGTAAAAGTTAAATATAGACAAATAAACAAATAAATAGTAATGCAGCAAAATTCGCTACGTAACTAATTACGCAAAAAATAAAATATTAAACTTTTTTTATTTAGTAATGTAACGAAATTTATTACGTTACTAGTTGTCTTATATAACATTACATAATAACAAAAACAAAAGTAAAAATTAACATTTTTTATCATAGATAAAAAATTGCAAAATTTTTATTAAGTTGTTAAATTAAATATTGGATAAATTAACAAGAAATTTAAAAAAAATATATTAAATTTTTTTTTAAACAGATACACAAATTGTAAAATATAAAAAATGTTAGAAATAAGACACCAAACAGCCAAAAATAAACAAACCGTTTGCGAAAAGATAAAAAAACAGTACAGCATCAAAGAACAAAATAATAAAAAACATTCAAAAAATAAAAAAGCTATTACAAAAACTGCAATAACATTAAAAAATATATATATAATTCTCAATAAAGCAGTTGCCTTTTTAACACAATGTTATATCAATTCAGTATCTTATCGCTAATTTGCAAAAATTGCAAAATTACATTATTAAAAACTACTTTGCCAAAAATCCGCATTATTTATTTGTTCAATAAAATAAATTGTTTTTTTAATTCAACTTATAGAATCTTAAAAAACAAATTTAATAAAATTTAGCTAATTTTAATTATAATATTACAAAACTTGCTTGTAATGGCAAGTTACGCAAAACGAGGCACGATCTTTATCAAGACGACAATATGTTTAAACATCAATAAATATTTTTTTAAATAAAAATTATGTCAAAATGCAGTATTATGTCAAAATGCAGTTGAAATAAGTTGCAATAATTGTCTGACCATATTAAAACAACTTAAAGTAGGTGTCGTCAAGCAAATTTTCATAAGTCAGCGGTGGCAACAATTGTAGCACATTTGCACGGTTTTCCACCGATCGACAAAATGTTAATATCAGATCATTTAAATCTTATGATGTCAATTTAAAGTAGTCGTTAGTTTTGTTTCTTATTTAATTGTGTTAAAGTAGAAAAAATAGCATAAATAATTCGTTTCTCAAGTTATTGTAGCACTCATTCTTTCTAAAGACTTGCACTTTGCGCCCGTTTTATAAACTTAGATTTGTGCTACAAAGTTGACAAAGTTCAAAACGCGTTCTTTAATATACTATTTTAAACATCTCAATCTATGGTATATACAGTTTTGAATAAAAAGAGTAATAACAAGTAAAACAATTAAAAAATAATTGATTTATATTAATTTTTTGTCCATATGAATGTATAGTAGATTAGTGTAGATTTGTATGTTCCGAAAAAAACCGAAAATTGTTTTAAATTAATAAAACAACGTATATTTGCGTCCACCTAACAGTGCAATAACGTCATCAAGAAAACCAACTAAAGCACAGTTAATAGTTTCTATTATGACTGTTGTTTATTATGACAATTACTGGTAACATGGTTTACTTTAAATCCAAAAAATTTAATGCTCTAAATTTACGTCACAATATTACCAATTTGAAATTTTTATTGATGACGTAGACGCACTGATTGTTGGCTACAGCTATAATGTCTTAACATTTAAAAAAGCTTTTAATAAGTCACAACATCTTTACCAAATATTTGATTCAATTAAGAAAGATATATCCTGACTATCGATCGGTTATTGGTCTCGGTAACTTTTTCTTTGTATTTATGTGTTTTACTTAACTTTTGGCATTTATTTTGTGAAATACATTTGTATTATTTTAAGGTCATTGCTTTTGAAATTTAATAAATAAAATTATTTAACCAAATTATTAGTTGGTTTTATAATTATCTAAAAAATATCTAAATAAAATAATAGTAGGAAAAATGGTGGATGCGCCGGGCAAATAATTGTTTCATTTTCAATTTAAATTTTTTTAAACTAAATATTAATTATTTACATAAAAGTCAATTTCATAATAAACTTAAAAACTTCTTTACATAAAAAACAATTAGATTGATTTTTTAAGTTTTGAGATACAGTCTAAACGTCATTAAAATTAAAAGAGACTTTAAGTTGATTAGGAAATTGGCCCTAAATCTACATTAATTTAAATTGATATTTTTTAAACTTAAATAGTTATTTTTTATTTTGCATTTACTAAATCAATTAACTTTTGACCTTGTTAGAACATGTTTGTTTTATTATTCACTTTAAAATAAAGTTTAATTTCAGTTTTAAAGATTAATAAATAAGAATTACCTGTCCGTCCTTGTTGGAGTCAGCCCTCTGCCTTAGACCATCCCAAATTTGTATCATGCTGTCGTAGGTTTTTTTATATTGTTCCGTCCCCGATGACCACCCCCGAAGCGTACATATTTTCTAAAACAAGACAAAACAATTCACCCTCTACAAGTTTTCCTAACAAAACCTCTGCCAGAATATTTGAAATAATTGTAAGGTTTAACATTTACAAGGCTTCTTCTTCCTAATTAATTTCACTAATTAACGTCGTTCAAAACTGTAATCTCGGTTCCTGTATGTGTTTAAAATAGACTCGACAAAACGAATCGAGATAAATCCAAACTTTAGTTGAAAATTTCAACAAAAGCGAAACACCCAACATTTTATCGAATAAAACTTGATGGAACATTACTGTAGGATTTAGGTCATCTTTTCAACGACTTTTTGAAAAATGGTTATTAGGAGAGATTGTCTTGGGACCCATAATGCTTATCGATCGGAGACTACACGAACTAATATTCTATTTATCTAGTTCAAGTTCTAATACGTGACTGTTGCAATGAGGTTCTATGAAACTACCCTCTGAATGTTAATCGACTTGCATTTTACGACTGGACGAGAATCTGCTGTTGATTCTCATTACTTCTTTACTAAAAACACAACCTTGTGGTCGCAGTTGTAAAATCGGGTTATTGCAGGAGTAAGACGAACTGGACGAGATTAATTATTCAACACGTTACATTTGTCAGTCGAGACATTTCTGATATTTTTCTCTGAGCCAGATTGTTGATCATTAATTATGATTATCCCCAGATTTGGACAACCATCATTATTTACGAGTAATTTAACAAGACGAATGTTGCAGGTATGTCTAAATTTAGCTGTCATAGGCTTACACTAAAAAATATTTACCTCAATTGCCAACTCAAAGTCCTTTCTATCAATTGTTCCACTCTGGTTAACATCTGAAAAAAATTAAAATATTATATATTAACCAACAATACTAATTCGCTTAAAATAAAATTATTATTGCGCTAATTATATTGTTTAGCAAATAACACATCAAGTTTCTAAGTTTGCAACATGCTATAGTTGCATGTTTGTTGCTTGTAGCATATTGCTAGAAATTCTCTTGAGGTAACTTGCTTGTTTTGCTGAAATGTAAGACGTTAATTCATATTTTGTTTAGTAAACATGTTTCTAATTTGTTGTTTAACATCACCAATATTATACCAAACACACTTGTATCTACTTTAATTTTTTTATAGAGTCACTCATACATCTATTAGTCCAGTAAAATTAAACAAAAAATGTGCAAAACTCTAAAAAATTTCGACCCAGCTGAATTTTTGTAAAGACATTTATTTAATCTCCTAAACATATTTTCAAAAATAATTTTAATTTTAACCAAAAGTTTTTTAGGGAGTAAAATAGAGAAAATTTAAGTTTATTGCAAATATCTCGAAAATTACCAATTTATTATTATTGAAAAAGTTTTTTGTCGATCGACACTAAACACTACGTTTTAATGACAATTTTACTTTTTTACACTATCACATTTATTAACATAAACTAACATACTAGTCGTAATATGTCAGCATTTTTTAGAGTAAACAGTAAAGCAGCCACTTTAAAGACATTCAATATTTTTTTGCTATCACAAAATTTTAAGATTGAATGTCAATGCAAATTATTGTAAAAAAAGGTAAACTGGTAGGATCGGAAAAAATTATATATGTTCAATACGGCAATAAAGCAGATTTAATACCTGTTTTCAAAGTCTCGGCTGCGCCTTCTTTTTAAAGTGCCAGTAAAAGTGATCTTACATGTTGGAATCTATTTGCAATATTTGCAACTTTCTGACATATTCGTTTATGCAGAAAACAACCATTAACTTTGTCATATTAAACTGTAACTTATAATTTTTAATAATATTTTTAAATTTGCATAAAAAAATAAATTTTATGCATTTAATGCTCCCTTTACTTTGGTATTTTTAAAGATACATTTAAGATTTAATTAAAACAAATTACATAATTAGTTTTAATAGTTATTTAATTTACAAAGTAAAAATTCATGTACAGTCAATGATTATATTGATTCAAGAAATGCAAAAGCAACAAATAAAAACAAATAAAGCAAAAACCTTATCAACCTTTATCACTTAAATCTTTACTTTCTCTGCAGATAGATTATAGTTATTTATTGTAGGTATAAATGTTTTAGAAAGCGTTTTATCCACGCAAGAATGTTTAAGCGCGAGACGCAGTCGAGCGTTTAATAGTCTTAAGTGGATAAAACGCGACTAAAACACGAATCTAATATAAAGTTTTATCCACAATTACAGCGATTTAAAATCAGAATCGCCAAAATTTCATCTCATGTCATCAAAAAATGATTTGACATTACACTCTGACAGCGAATGTCACCTCAAAAATTATTGAAATTAACTTAAAAACATGAAAGGTGTTGAATTGTTGCTATTTATTTTCGATTGTTTATTGACTTTATTTGTACAAAACGCTGCGCAAGTTGGTAAAAATCGAAGAAAGTGATAGATACTCTTCCTGAAACAATTCTTGAGAAAGCTGAAGAAGCGACTCGCCAGTTACTGCCTGCGAAGTCCAAGGAACATTATGAAAAAGTATTTTCAGAATTTAATGAGCGAAAAGAAAAACGGAAAGTAATGACAACAAATGAGAAAGTTTTGCTATCGTATTTCTTAAATTTAAATAAGAGGTATGCAATTTCATCCATGTAGTCAAAGTACTCTGTGCTGAAGGCCGCTATAAAAATCTATAAACACATAGACATTGGAAAATATAGTAAGCACATGGTCTATCTGAAAAATCAGTCAAGAGGATACAAGCCGAAGAAAGCTGAAGTATAGGAAAGACCACAGGTGGATGAGTTTTTGACAAGAGCTTGCGATAAAGAATATTTGATGATCAAGATAATCTCTGTCATTACATAGACATTGTAAACAATAAATTTTGGAATATTTTAGGTTGCATTAATAATGGGGATGTCTGGTGGCTGTCAAAGCTGTGAGCTAACAAATTTGAAAATCAGTGATGTAGACAGAGGCGCATACCTGATGGTGTTGATACCAGCTACCAAGACAAGCGTTTCACGAAAATTCACAATTATAGAAAGAGGATTCTCTATCAACACTGTGGAGAAGAGAAGAAAATACATGTCCTTACGTCCGAAGAAGGTATCCATTGAGAGACTCTTTTTACGATACGCTAATCACAAATGTACATTGCAACCTGTTGGAGTTAACACTTTATCAAAAGTTCCTTCTAAAGTTGTTTCGTTTTTGAATCTGGCAAACGCAGAAGCTAATACCGGTCGTTGTATGAGACGCACTTTAACAACTTTACTTGCCAATGGAGGTGCTAATCTTACAACAATTAAACGACATGGGGGGTGTAGGAGTTTCGCTATAGCAAAAACTTATATCGAAAATTCTGTATCTAATAAATTTGATATCGCAAGGAAAATCCAAGGTTCTCCTGGTATGTACTAGTCGTTCCTTACTAAAGGAGACGTTCATTGTTCCTACAACTATGTACTATTCGTTCTGAAACCGATAGCAACTACAAGCTTCTTATTAATGGAAACGAAGTGAAATATGATAAAACAAAAAACGAAATGTTTTTTAATGTAAATGTTAATGTCAATATTAATAACAAATAGAATGCGATTGATTTAAAATTGTATTTTTTTATTATTCCACTAGTGGAATAAAGTGATTTCATTATTCCACTAGTAGATAAAGTGTTACTTTATATGGTTCGTAGGTGTAGATAAAACTTCAATTATAAGGTAATTGTAGATTAAATTATTTTTTTACAGCAAAATGCATTTAATATAATTTGATAAATACTTAAAAATTATGAGTAAGAATAATTAATATAGTAATAATAATTGCTGTAATAATAGTTGTGTGTGCAGAAAAAAACAAAAAATACCTAACTTTTTACCTTCAAAAAATGTTTTTGAAATCATTGCAGCAAATTTAAATTCGCCCCCTTTTAGAATCAACAGCACTTTAAAGATATGTTTAGAACATCTAGACAATCTAGATCTCCACAAAAATCCAACTTGATCAAAAAATTTTTCAAAGTTACAGTTTAATTTTACTGTGTTAAAAAAGCGCAAATTAGAAAAAAATTACATAAAATATTTATTTTAAAAACATGGTATTTGTGCTTTGCTAGTTGTTTTATAATGCTGAACTCGTGCTACAAAATTGACTTCATAAGACACGTCGTTTAGTGTAGTGTTTTTTTTTATATTAAAATTTAACAAAGACTGTATACCTTGCTTTAGCTTGTCTTTTTTAAATTTATCTTTAATTACACCCAGTTCATGCTTTTAATTCAAATTTTTATGTAACAAGCACTACGAGTCTCATTAAAGCTGCACTAAAATGTGTATAATAAAAGCTTTACTATAAGTGAAGTATAAACTTCAGGTTGTAAAAGTTGCTAAAGACATAAAAATCATAATATTTTAAAAAGTATGATCCGTGACAAATAAAATATTTTTTATTGCTAAAACTGTTGTAAATTGCTTCATTTGATTGATTCGTAAAATGAAATAATTTTTCAGAAAAATTACAGTCATTGTATTCTTTCATTTAGTCAAAAGTCGTAAAAATCTGATTTATTGCTAACCTTTGTTCATTTAAAAGTCACAAATGATGAATAATGAATTAATGATGATGGAATGGTAAAGTAAAATACATGCGAACTAAATAGAAGTTTTAAAGAACAATCGATTTGGTGAAAATTGGAAAGGCCACGATAATTGCTCTTCAGTTAAACTATTGAGCCGTTTTTCTATTTTACGATGCATATAATGCAATTTTATAGCTTTGACGCGACATTTTAACAATCTCATTTAATAGCAGTTGCAAAATTTTTACCATTCACGATCAACTTGGTCTTTTTCCAAGAAACTGCTACTCTAATCACCCAACAATGAATCACCTGTTTATGCAGTTCAGATAAAATTTTACTCTTTCAAACAAAGACCAACTTGTGATAAATTACTTCAGCAACTTTCCTTCTGCCAACTGCTGTAATCCTAAAAATTAATTTTGCTCTCGTTTCGCTCAAGTTTAGTGTCGAGATCTTTTGAATCAAGCATCTAATTTGTAAATTAAAATACATACCGAAAAATACGTTGAAAACGTAGAGGAGTTTTTTCTTGCGAAAATCCGAGATAGGCATGTTTTGCAGTGGTGCCTGAAACAAGTAAAATATTTTAAAAAGAGATAATTAGAAAGTCTTAATGCAGGCAAGCATTACGGCCTAAAAATAATAATTGCGATGTGAATGCAAAAGCTGCTATTTCATGTCGTAAAACATTTACAAGATGTTGGACTAGCGGCGAAAATAAAAGAAAATGAAGTCGTATTCTTTTATGTGCAATTTTGAACAAGACGTACTTTTACACTCTTATCGTCAAATTTCCCACAAAACTATCGATTATGAATAAATTATTACTGGTGTAAAGTGTACATACCAAAAATTGAATTCAGATATTAAGTGGTAAAAAGTGCACTAATTTTCCTTAACTTCTAGTGGTTTAAATAGCATTTCATTTTATCACAGTGACGTTAATTGCAGTAATCAGTTTTATCTTTGTATTCAAAGAAATTTATCTACCATTAAAAATCTTAATTTTATTAAAAGTGAGCTTGATTAAGTGTTTATTCACTGCAATGAAGTCAATTGAAAGTTGGTTAATTGTAGGTAATTTAAAGTAATGACGTCAATTTAAATTTAAAACGTCATTACTCAGTAATCTCAGTGTTTTACAATGGTTTGTTATCTTTGTCGCGAAAGTAGAAAAAATAATCAACTGCGTTTTTAATTATTGTTAAATGCAAATTCAGCAAACACCAAAACGACAAATTAAAAGTGCTTCATTTCTTTTTATTATTACTAATTATGCAATTTTAACAAGATTTGTTAAACAATTTTGCAATAACAAACGGCAAATAAGCTTTCCAAACATTGTTTACAAAAAACTTCAAATTATTGAGAAAGCGTTTTGATAACCAAAGTGGCAAGACTAAATACAGAATAATTAGACCTTAAAAATTTTATGAATACGTTCTAGTGTGCAAAATTCAAGAAAAAATTTGTATGTTCTAAAAGCAACATAATTTAAGCTTTTTTTATTTGATTTTTTTTATTATAGAAAAATAGTAACATTTAGTCTAGTACATTATAGTTTGTCTATAAATGCTTAAATTTAATGGTGCAATATAAACAATTAAACTTTTGGCCTTTCAGAAATAAAAAAAACACAGCCTTCTTAAAATTGTTGCAGCAATGGTTGAATGGTTCAGCTGGTCGCTTCGGTAACAACTGCGCACACTTGTCTTTACAATAACCCTTACAAAATTCTTCATAAATTAGTTTATGAGTCAAAACTATAAAATTCAAACATTTTTTGACAAATTGTATAAAAACTAGCTTGATGAAGCAGTTCGGAGCTAATGTATAATTTTTCGAAAAAACTTTTTTTTGAGAGCAATTAGATCAGACGTTTCGTAAAAATTTACTGTTTTCTTATTTGCATATGACGTCAGCAAACAAATTCTTAAATATTCCTTTTTTTAAATATAATATAGTGATAAAAATATGTAGAAAAAATTAAAAAATTCAGGTTTTGTTTGATTTTAGTCAAATCGGCCGTTCTGTAGAAATAATTTTTTTAGTGCAGAAGTGACATTACCAAGTTTTTTGTAAATAAAGTCACAAAAACAATATCATCACAGATTGACTTTTGTTTTCTAACTTTATAAAAATGTCTTTCCAATTTATGGCGCTGTTACCCTGCAGAGAATCCTTAGATAACCAGGAAAAATTTAATTGTCATTTACTAAAAGGCAAATAATTATTACACCTTTGTAGGGTTAAATTTTTGTCGTTTCTTTATTTATAAACTAAAAAAAATAAGAAACTACTTTGAGGCAGAGTTTGCAAGTAATCTTTTTTTAATAAAAATTATATTTAAAATCTTACTCTTACTGTAATTGTGACATGACAAAACGGATCATTTTTAAAATTATTAATTGAAGTAAGCGACGATTTAAATAAGTTGGTTGGCAAAACTGAATAAACGAATAAAATATTTATGTCATAAAAGTGTCACATAATTAGAATTTTTTCTTTTACTAGAAAGAATAGAAGAGTAGCGCGCACGTAGCGCGTCTTCTGAGGAAGGAGGAAGCCTGTAGAGGGAGCATTTGATAACAGCTTATAAGTAACAGGTGAAGAATCGCTTCGCCGTCTCGTTTTCTATGTTTTCTATTTTGATTTTGGCGCTTTATGTCACTGTCACAAATTCAGTACTGCCAACTACAAAAAATAATCCACAGCACATTCTAATTAATAATTTTACAAATGACTCGGTATTTACTAAAGGTTTGACGAGATAATATGAAATAAGTGTAGTTTTAAAAGTTTTTGAATATTTTTTATAATAGGCATAAATTAATATTATCGCAATATCTAGTATTGTCATTAAGTAACTACATACTATCCGCGACAAAATAAACTGAACACCAAATTCTGACCTTAACAGAAAAAAATGTGTAAAGCAACCTTTATGATGATTTGGTTTTCCTAACCTCACATTTCCCAACGTACGTTACTGAAGAAGTGTCAAAAAAAATATGTAATGGTCAGTTTACACAATTCTTCTTGTCAATGTCAAAATTTGCTGTTCAGTTTATTTTGTCGCGGATAGTATCATGATTAGCAACAAATAAAATAATACTATTTTCAAAATAACAAAACAATTTACAAATTTTGCTAATTTTCTTTTTTTGGGTATTGCCGGCTGGAAAAATTAATAATTAAAAAAACAAAAGTATTTTTTAAAACAGTTTTATTAAAAAATAAAAAAAATGATCAAAATGTTGTTTAAGCTCGCCAAAGCCAAATATGTTTGGTATAGAAACATCAAATGATTAGTTTTTAATCTAATCTTGTATAGAAGAAAATCAGCAAAGTATACCCGGATCACTTTTGTAATAATAAATTTCAAAATTCAACCCAAAATTTTGGCTTTGTGAATTATGTTATAATAACGTCAACGTGACATTGTCATATAACATATCCTACATTTTAAAAACCCAAATTTTCGGTAAAAAACATAATTCACAAAGCCAAAATTTTGGGTTAAAATTTGAAATTTATTATTACAAAAGTGATCCGGGTTTAGCTGACCTTGGATGTCTACAAAAATTACAAGCACATTTTTTTTATTTTGTACTGTATTTTTTTTGTTTTATATCTATAAAAACATATCTACATATGTACATATTCTCATAGACTTTCTATGCCATTGCAGCCAATGAGTTAATAATAAGACTGGAGTGAGGGTAAGCAAAGAAGTATAGTGACAACATATTCGTAGGCAAAATATTGATAGTGGTGTATTTACCGTGTTAAAGGTAGTATTTACATTTAGACAAGTGATAAAATCGCTAAAATTTGCATATTTCTAAACAATTTTGTTTTTAAGAAGCGTTTTAAACAATTTTAGATAATATAATTTCAGATAAATTAAATATTAATTTGTAAAGTATGAGTGTTGTATGCATGCACAATAAAAGCCTGGCGCTCATATCTTTACTAAATTAAAATAAAAATGTATTTTCTTGCCTTATTATTCCTTTATTTTCAAAAATTCAAAGTTTTTGCCTACCTGCTAGTGATTTGCTCTCTCACACACATTTAATCTGTGTATTATACTATCTCTTTCTCTTTTATACTATGTACTGACTATGTTGTCACCGCAGCTCGCTTCGGCAATGTATACGCGAGGCTCGATCCAGTATTATTATTAGATCTATGTTTGCAGCAATGTCATAATTTTAAATATTAGTAAGCAAATGGATAAAAAGGTTGAGTTTATATATTCCCTGAATAATCAAAACATAAATAGTGTTACCGTTATCGTAATCTTTCAATAAAACGATTATATTAGTTATGGCGACTTTTTTGAATATTTAATAATTATTTTGATCTTTTAGCCCTCATTACTCAGTAAACCAGTTTAACATGCAATGACAATTTCAATATGCTTACTATATATTTTTTTTAAGGTAGTTGAAAAAATAATAGCACTTCGGCCTGTTAAAAATTTCTTGTAGCCTCAACTGCCTAGGAAATATCTTCAATTAGAGAGAATTATGCTAATAAGCTTTAATACTCAATATACTATTGTTTCTTAAATTTATTAAGTTTTTTATGGTTATATTTACAGAGGAATCTGATTATAACATCTAAAAAGCATGGTAACAAACTTTTAATAAATATGTTCATACAAAGCAGATAAAAAATATTTAAATTATTTAGAAATTAATAAAAAACTTTCGTTCAAAGAAACCATATCATGACACAATGTACCTAAATATAAGTGCAACTACTTTTAAAAGCAATATATATAGCAAATAGTAAAATTTCATTCTAAATTTAAATGTCATTTCAATTATACCGTTTATTATGGCCTGTTTTTTACCAGAGAGAACCCAGTAAGAGTGAAAACTTTTAAATACTCATTTATTGGTAATGGGTAAATTTTTGAAATCAATTAATCACAATGAGTATTTCAAATTTCAAACTCTTCCTGGTTTCTTTGGGTAAAAAGCAGACGGAAAAATGCTATAGATAATTTAAGAACGTTGGTCATGACTTCATACCATATAAACTTTACCTTCATGTTAATCATAAATTTGACCGAAAGAAAATTTTATATGATATATTTAATTATATTGTAACATAACTGACATGAGTTTACTCTGGATTTGGTATTTGTTAGTATACATTAGTGAATAAATTAATGTAGCCCTCTCTTATTTGATAGCTTCATCTACTTTAAGATACTGTATTTGTAATTCTATCACGTGGAATTAACCATACGACCCATTATTTTCCATCAAATTGATAAAATTCACATTTAAGTTGTTACCAAAAATTTGAGTTGTCTTATCATCTTGCCCAAAATATTTAATTTATCAAAACAATTTTTTTAACGGAAAGTACTAACTACAACCTTATCAACAAATATTGGTTAAGTTGGCAGTATTAAAATGTCACTTCAAGTTGGCTATTATGACTTTAAATTCAAATTTTACATTTCACAAAACTTGATTAATATGTTGTCATTAGTTGTCGCTAATGTTTTGTTTAAATGGTTTTCGAATTAAAACATGACACATTTATTGTAATAAGGTACTTTAAAAGTGGAGTCTACAATAAAAGTAATAATTAGCATATTAGCAATATTCCCTGAAATTATTCAATTTTAACCAATTGATCTCGAAGTGGTAGGTTTTATCATATTTAAACAACACTCCATGTAAATTGTAGAACGTCTTTTAAATACAAGTAGTGCTGCAAAAACAAAACCTAATCGATTTTCTACTCTTACTGAAGATTCCTATTAACTCCGAATATATAAATTGTTGTATTTAATACAGATAATAAGTTAAAAAAATAGTTCGATGTGATGTTTAGTAACGTCGTTGTGTGGTAAAATTTACATGAGATGAAGACATGACTAACAACCTTAAAAAAACATTAAAACAAAGTTATACGCACACAAATCTAGGCTATACTCGTACAATGCATGTATATGCTAGTTTCTAAGAAGAAATTAAAGTTTGTTTTTACTGTAAACTGAATAATGCATTTTCTGTAAAATAACCTAAAACACTGCTATTTTCTAAAACTATACAGCCTTAAGCGTAAGCTAAAACATACTCCTATAAAATTTCACTACAAATTAGAAATAAAATATGTATATCTAATATACTCTGGCGTTTGGCAAGTAGGTATACTTATTTGTACGTACCCCGAAAACACGGGGCATAACGCGGGACATCATTTCACGTAAAACTGTCTTTCCATAATTAAAAGTATCCATTCCAATATGGAACAAGTCTCCGAATAGTGACCTAAAATATACAAACACAATACAATTAAACAATAAAATTCTTGAAGCTTGTCTAGTAGACAAATGTGTTGAAAGGAAGATAAGTAAAGACAATTTCCCGAAGCGCTCGTTATTCGACTCTTTTATCTCTAAATGTGGCTTTTTGTACTATCTCAAATCAGTCTTTTTACCACAAAATTTAATTAATATTAATACAAAACATTACAAAAATATTTACTTTAATTTACCCTTTGTCCTTTACAAACACTACCTTCGATCCTTTTTTATCACCCGGATCATAAAATAAATTCCATCCCAGTCTGTTCCATTTAAGCGTTTTTTCTAGGTGTTATACCTACTATTAGAGTTAACACAGGATTTCCGAGAATAAATCCTCTTTCAGATACTTATCTTTCCCTTATTTGTAACACTTAGATAAACTTATCTAACACTATAAAACAATCTTGTTTTTTTAAATTGTGTAAATTTGGGTATACCTTTAAATTCAATAAGATACATAAGATTTAAATAAATTTTTCGAATACACAAACTCTTGTAGAAGTAATTCCGAACAAGGGTCTAACATCGATTTCTTAAGTTCGATAAGAAACCTATTAGACAGCAAAAGGGAGCTTTCCCAGCATTAAATTTTCACTATCTCCACTACCATCAGTAAATCATTTGTTTTTTAGGTACCTTCTAATAGACCTGTCTGATAAATCGTATAAATTTTCACCCATATTTCAACATGCTTTAGCAAACTCTCATGCAAATTAAACTCAATCCATCATCTTTATATCAAATGGAAACATTTTAAAGTGAACAATATTTCATTCTGTTTGAAACCACCACGCTTAAATTTAATTTTAACTCACTTTTTTATTTTTTTAGTGTTAGGTTTATTATTGATTAATTGTTTATTGTTGCCACTTTGAGCGATTACCAAGAGAAAAAAGTTTTATTTGATCCTTTGAGCCAGATAAGCCACAAAAACGTGAAACAAACCCTGGGCGAGGTGAGGCATGTGTTTAGTTGTTTTTCTGACATTGAGCTTAGAAGTGAAACCGAAAAATAACAAGTGTTCATTTAAAAAAGAGGGCAAGAGTGCCATGACAAAACAAAACATTTTAAAGTATTTCTTAGTTAAATTCGGCTGCTGTACTGTCAGTGATAGTTGTCAGAAATGTCGGAATTATCACATTATGTCGAATTAATGACCAGAAATTTATTTCACGAAATATTTTATAAAATTAGTAAACTCTAAAGCTTTTTGTAAATAATTATTTATTAACTCGTATAGGAAAACATTCCCAATGCAATATTTGGCGATTTCAAAGTGTTAACATCCTGTGAACAAAATCACTGACTCTTCTTCAATGATCTTGTTTTGTGTTCCATCGAATAGATCCACTAGCCTTTAATTTTTCTACCACTTCAAAATTGATTTTCAAATAAAGACTTTTTGTACTCTGAAGTATAATTAGCCATCGCGACTGAATAACAATTAACTAGACCCAATAACAAACAAAACTGAAACTGAAACTTAAAATGAACAAAAACTGAGCATGAAAAAAAATCAAATAAAACTGGAAAAAAAAATGACTCAAAATCTTCTAAACACGCACTCAAAAATAATCAACATAATTTATTTATTTATCCACAATTACCTCATAATTGAAGTTTTATCCACACTTACAAACCTTATAAAGTAACGCTTTATCCACTAGTGGAATAATGAAAAATACAATCTTAAATCAATCGCATTCTATTTATTATTAATATTGACATTGCTGAAGATGAAGAAACTCCTCTTCATATTCTCTGCTACTGTCCTGCTTTTGCAAGCATCAGAGATTTACACCTGAGCTCCCGATATCTGAAGCCCAGTGCTATCGAGAAGGCTCCTGCAGACAAGGTACTGAGCTCCATCAGAGGCACAGGGCTACTGCAGTAGTGCTATTTCGAGAGGTTGCATACAATGGGCGTAGGCCTCGGTGTGCGGCTCGAGCTGCGGGCCCCTCTTGTTCAAAAAAAAAATATATTGATATTAGCATTTACATTAATAGACATTTCGTTTTATGTTTTATCATATTTCACCTCGTTTCCATTAATAAGAAGATTGTAGTTGTTATCGGTTCCAGAACAAATAGTAGTTGCAGGAACAAGTCTCCTCTAGTAAGGAACGACTTAACGACTAGTACCAGGAGAACCTTGGATTTTCCTTGCGATATTAAGCTTATTAGATAAGGAATCTTCGATATAAGTTTCTGCTATGGCGGAGCTCCTCCGCTCACCATGTCGTTTAATTGTTGTAAGATTAGCATCTCCATTAGTGCGCCTTATACAATGGCCGGTATAAGCTTCTGCGTTCGCCAGATTCAAAAACGATGCAACTTGAAAAGGAACTTTCGATAAAGTGGTAATTCGAACAGGTTGCGATGTACATTTTTGATTAGCGTATCGTAAAAAGAATCTCTCTATAGATAACTTCTTCAGACGTAAGAACATGTATTTTCTACACTTCTCCACAGTGTTGATGGACAATCCTTCTATTATAATTGTAAATTTTCGTGAAACGTCCGTCTTGGTATCTGGTATCAAAACAATCAGGTATGCGCCCCTGTCTTCTACATCACTGATTTTTAAATTGGTCAGCTCACAGCATCGACAGCCACCACTCACCCCTATTATTAATGCAATCTAAAATATTCCAAAGTTTATTATCTACAATGTCTATGTAATGACAGAAAATATAAAGAATATCGCAAGTCCTTGTCAAAAACTCTTCCACGTAAGCTCTTTCCAATACTTCTTTCTTCGGCCTGTATTCTCTTAACTGATGCTTCAGATAAGCCATGAGCTTACTATATTTTCCAATGTCTGTGTTTTTATAGACCTTTATAGCGGCCTTCAGCTTGAAGTACTTCGACCACATGGATGAAATTGCATACCTCTTCTTCAAATTTAAGAAATACGATAGCAGAACTTTCTCATTTATTGTCATTATCTCCCGTTCTTCTTTCCACTCATTAAATTCTAAAAATACTTTTTTATAATGTTTCCTGGACTTCGCAGGCAATAACTGGCGAGTCGCATCTTCAGCTTCCTCAAGAATTGTCTCAGAAACAGTATCACTTTCTTCTATTTTCACCAACTTGCACAGCGTTTTGTACAAAAAAAATCGATAAACAATCGAAAATAAATAGCAACGATTCAACACCTCTCATGTTTTTTAGTTAATTTCAATGACTTTTAAGGTGACATCCGCTGTCAGAGTGTAATGTCAAATTATTTTTTGATGACATGAGATGAAATTTTGACGATTCTGATTTTAAATCACTGTAATTGTGGATAAAACGTTATATTGGATTCGTGGTTTAGTCTCGTTTTATTTACTTAAAAATATTAAACGCTCGACTGCGTCTCGTGCTTGAGCATTCTTGCGTGGATAAAACGCTGTCTAAAACACTTATACAATAAATAACTATTATTTATAATGTTTTTTATGGTTACAAAGTTACAAGTTTCGACATCCATTTTTCGTTACATTTCCTTTTATTCAAATCTCGTAGCACTCTTAACAACTTTTTTAAATGAACACCTTTTATTTTGAAAAATGCAAGCAGTGAGATAAAGTACAAAAGTAGAACGCAAGATTATTAAAAAAATAAGAAGCAAAAATAACATTTGCGAATAATAACTGGTTAGTGGAGATTTCTTTACTGTTTAAAGCAAAAAAAAAAAATAAAAAAATGACGTGTTCCAAAAAAATTAAAAGTTGATCAGAAGCTTTCAGCAACCGAAAAATACAAATCAAAAAATTAATAATTCAATACAAAAAAAAAATGTTGAGACCTAAAAAAAAACAACTATTTACGGAAAGAAAACGAATTTACTAATATGATAAATATGATAATGGTAGCCTTTTAAAAAATAAAAAATAAATAATAATGACAAAAAACCAAATTTAGTAAATACGGTAAACTAAGATAAGAAATAGAAAACTTAGTTATGAACAAGCTAGAGGTAGAAAAAAATCATAGATCAAGTAAGAAAAATCGGAAAGATAGATGTGTAGTAACATTTAAAAAATACAAGACAAGAATAAAGTAATACAAAAAAATTAATAAATAAAAAATAATAATTAATAAATTAATACACATATATTTTACACTTGACTCTAAAACAAGTCATGGACAAAAAGAAATACAAGGTATAGCAAAAGAGAAAGAAAAAATTATAGAACTTGAACGTCTCATCGTCATCCACGAATATTTTATACAAAAAAGTTCTTCTAGAGTATATTTAAGTCAAGAAAAAGAAAAGAATTATGAAAAACAAAGTAATTCAAGTATATCCTGGCAAAGACGCAACTACGAATCACGGAAGGTAAATACAAAAACAGAGACATATCGATGATCCGTTGTAAAGCAACGCAGAATCTGAGAATGGCAAATTATTCTCCGATTTTGCAATATTTTTGTTAAATTAAGACTGTTGTTGTTTAGTCTCTAAACTTGTCGTGAGAGAAATTCAAGCTTATTATTGATTAATTGTTTGTATTTATCACCTCGAGTGGTGACAGAGAAAACAAAAATTATTATATGATACACAATATAATCGCCAAACAGACTCTTGTGGTAAATTTAAAGAGTTTTATTGAGATCATCACACTTAGACTTACCTAATATTGTATTTTTACACCTACTTTAAATTTTTAGAGGTACATCTTTTTCAAATAAAATTCCTTGATCCTGAATAGCTTTTCAACCGCTTGAACTGAATACATCTAGTGCTTTTTACCTTGTAGCTTTTTCAATAAACTCGCAAAAAATGTTGTAGGCTTACTATTCAAAAATGTGATACTTTTCAAATTTGCAATTTAAAAAAGACGTGATGCAGTCAGAAAAAGATTATTTTGGTAGGTTTAAGAATTTTTTTAATAGAGAGAGCATCAGATGCACACCCTCTTATCGATTAAGAATCACAATTCATTAATAATTCAGTGCTTTCAGAGATTCCTATCGTAACAATAACAAAAATATTTTCATTTTATAAGAACCACTTCCTTTGTATTAAACCTCCTCATTTTTTGTTTGAGATGAAAAGCGGAAAATAATTCTTGTGTAAAATTTTAATTAATAATCCTCTTTGGTAATTTTGATACATTAAGACGTAACTTTAAAGGTCTTAGGGTCTTAATAAATATTTACAGTGCGGCCAAACTTGTCCACAGAATTTCTAAAGGGTAAGTATAGCGTAACGTAATCTGGAATAGCGTTTCCGCAGAGAAAATGCTACCTTAATAGCCTGCGCTTACTCATCGTTCTCTGCATTCAAGTTTAATTGAGTTTGGCCTGTTTTACTTAAAGAATTTTAATTGATGTATGCTGCGGTGTTAAGTTAGTGATGAAAGGAGGACAGATTGAAAAATGAATCATTTATTTCGCGCAATGCTGAAACTTGTCCACAAACCAAGCCTTCAATATTATATTAGGGAACACATCCGGTATCCAGAGCCGATTGCCAGTTAATTTTGAGCTAATCAAGTTAAGTGAAAATTTTATGCTGCTCCTAGTCACTGATTCTTAATTAGATTAATTCGTAAACTGCTTTAAGCCCATAACGTTTGAAAGGCAGTTACCATTTGCGTGGAGCAAAAAATTACACTTCCGCTTTGGAATTTTAACAATTTCGACGAATATTCAAATTCTTTTATTATCTTGGCTTGGCACGAATTACATATATAAAAAAGTTTTGTCATGTCAAATGTGGTGTAATTTAATGCATTTCGCTTAGGGGATTTTGGCACACGGACAAATTTTTCCAAGAAGATAGCTATAAATTTAACATCCGATCTAATACATGCCAATTGCATTTCAGTAGTTTTAATCATCTGAATTTTGGTAATAGACAAAATGACAATTTGGAATGAAAGCCAAATTGTTTTTTATTTCATTTCATGTAATCCCTAAATGGAAGCCAAGTCGCTCAACGTTTTTAGGTCAAACCTGATTATTCTCACACTCTCGACAAGTACTAAAAACATAAAAATGTATTTTGTACAAGTCTCAAAGGTATTGAGTATTACTGAAATGTCGATAAAACTGAGAAATAGAAAAGGTTTTATTCTGTAGACTTGAACAAATATTAATACAAGTATGGTACATACTACTTCGCCGTCGTAAGCTTTTTCACAGAAAGTTTAAGAATTTTTTATTCTGTTTAATTCAGAAAAAATATCTTAAAAATATACTGTGATTTTGTCCCTGAATTACATAATATGTGTTTTTTAACAAAAGACTAATAAAATAAACGACTAATTAATAAAAATTTAATAAAAAATTATTAAAATTTTTTATTATTGCTGACGTTTTAAAAATCTTGGTTTTCCTTTGTATCAAAGCTTCAAAAAAAGAGTTTAACTTCAAATTATTAAAATTACCAATTTGAACTATATATTACAAAAACCTGATATAGTTTTCTATAGAATATTTAACTCAATATTTTCTTTTATTGCATACTAATAGTTATTTACATTAGAGTGCGATAGGTAAATTTTACAGTGCACAAACTTGATTTCAAGCCCAAGCCGAAGGCAAGAGCCAGATATGACTCTAAGCACTGTAAATCACCTATCGCACAAAATTTGTTTTAAATTTTTTGGCCGAACAAATTACTAAAAGATAATATTTATAATTATTACATTTATTGTGACATAATTTAGATGCTATGTTTTTAAAATTTTTATTTTTTATGATCACCTCTTATCAATTATAATAAACATACGGTATTTAATTTACAAATTTAGTAAATCTAGTAAATCTATTTATTTTTAAATGTGTCAATTCCAATTATCTCTAAAATTTAAAAAAATTACAAAATTTAAGAAATCTCTATAAAGTTATTTGAAAAATTAGAAAAGAGTACAAAAATCTAGGTAATCTATTAAAAAATATTATTAGATATTAATTTAAAAAAATTAAAAAACCTCAGATATTTTAACAAATGTAAGCATTGTGTTTTACAGATCATTACACAATCATAAGTAACAATTTGTTAGTAAATTTTTTAGCCGTAAGAATTATGAGGGAGTGTTCACTATTAAAATCATTCATTATGTTTAAGCTTTCTCTACCAGATATTTTTGATTGTTCATTTTTCGAAGATTTTGATTGGTTTCAAATATAGTTATTTGCTTTATTAAAAAGAGACCTAAATATTATAAAAAAACAATAGTTATTATATTACTTTTACCATTCGGAGGTCATCAATTCAGTTTAAACCGGCATTTAAAAAAAAATAACACTAGAAGTTGGAACTGCAAAATAAATAATATAAAACAATATTAAAAATTAAACTTTCCAAAATTTAACCAGTTAAATTAGAAATTGAACCAACACACGCAATAGAAAAGATGTGTCCTTCTTAGTAAAATTTACAATATAAGTCAACATTTATCACTATTTTTATTTCCCCATAATAACAGTTTTAAAATTTTAAAAATTGGTCTAATAAATAATTCAATATTATGATTAAGTCGTTATTATTATCTGAGCTTTACTCAACACCATCTGCAGTCCGCAGGGTTCTCACATTGAACCATTACTATTCCTACTATGAACGACAAAAATTTAATAAAGTTTTCTAAATTTTATTTTTTACTGACAATCTAAAATTGTTTATAAACGTTAGTGGTTCTAGTGACTGTACAAACCTTTAATTGGATATAAACAGTATATAAATATGATTGGTGCATAAAAAATAACCTATTCTTGGCAATAAAAAATGTAAATCTATTTGTTTTTCTAAGAAGATTAATGCAATGCCTGTTATATACTATATTAACAATATTGAGCTAAAAATTGTAGACAAAATTAAAGATCTTGACGACTCAGTTGTTCGTAATATCTTAGACTATCGCTGTACAGCTTGGACTCCCTATACAGTAGAGTGGGCCAAAAAAATCGATTATTTTTTTTTAACTTCCGACACTAAAAAATCTATTCCTAGGCACTTTTAAAAATGCTTTTTTAAGATGAGTTCTTAATTTTAATAGGAAAGACTCCCTCATTACAGTTTTCAATTTTTTTTTTAGTTCTATATGGTAAAATCCATGTCTCGTTATTGCTTGATTATACTAAAAATTTGTATCTACATTTTTTATAGGAAATTAAACGCTCTATAAAAAAGTTATCTTACAATTTTTTTATATTTTTCTAAAGGGTAAGAAGATATCGGAGGTCAAAATTTAAAGAATTTAACAAAAATTTCTTTTCTACTTCTAAATTTTATAACTCAGAGACAAGTAAATATTATAAAACGCGCAACATACAGTCTTGTAGGAAATTAAACGCTCTATAAAATAGATCTCTTGTGGTTAATTTATTATTCTAACCATTTAGAAGATATTCGCATTTTAAAAACCAAAATTTGATACTAAATCCCCAATTTTTTTTAAATGATTAAAGTAATCGATTAACCACAAACAATTTTTTTTGTAGAGCGTTTAAATTTCTACAAAACCGTATGTTGCGCATTTTATAATAATTATTTATCTACGAGTAATAAAATTTAGAAGTAAAATAAATTTTTTTGCTAAATTCTTTAAACTTTGACCTTTGATATCTTCTAAACAGTAAGAGTTATAAAAAAAATGTAAGATACCTTTTTTAGAACGTTCAATTTCCTACAAAAAATGTAAATAATTTTTTTCTGTACGATCAAGTACTGACGAAATATGGATTTTGCCATATAAAACTGAAAAAAAAAATGGAAAACTGCGATGAGGGAGTCTTTCCTATTAAAATTAAAAGCACATCTTAAAAAAGTATTTTTTAAAAGTGTCTAGAAACCAATTTTTCAGTGTCGGAAGTTAAGAAAAAAATAGTTGATTTTTTTGGCACACCCTACTATACAGTTCTATTAATTTTTGCGCGATTGGTTGTTTTTATCAGTTTACTGTGCCTGTTTCCACGACGGTAGGTTGCTGTTACTGGTTGCTACGTGTAACAAAACGGTAAGTAATTCACTTACCGTTCAGTGAACGGTAAGCAATTAAATCTAAAAAAAAAACAATTTTGCGATTTATTTATTAAAATTAAATGTACAATTATTATAATTAATAGTAGTAATACCACTCGCATTTGAGTTTCTAGTGTTAATAGACAAACTTTCCAAAGTAGAAGTCCCAGGTTGTTGTAATAGTCCACCAACATCGCTGTGTAAAATTTTATGAGCAAATTCAATTTTGTTTTGGAGGGAATCTTCCACGTAACTCTCGGCCACCGTTGATTATCGCCACCCAGCATGTTTTTTTAGTTCCAACACATCAACTCCGTTATTCGCCAAAAGTGTAGCCGATGTGCGTCGAAACGAGTGTCCAGTAAAACCTTCAGGGGCTTGCAACTTTAAATACTTTGCAATTTTTGACTCCAATTGTGCCTTTTCCTGTGACTTGCCTAGTGCATTTGCCATTTCGATAGTTCAGAAATAAATGATCTGACGTTGGGTTGCTTGGTCGAATTCTTATGTATTTTCGAAGTATTTCCAAATAATGAACTGCTTCGTTTTCTTTATTAATAACTGTGAACGTTCGCTGAATATTCGTTTTTGTATTTGGAATATTTACTATAAACATTTCTTCACGTTCTTCTATGTTACTCATTTTAATATTGTACAATTCCTCTCGTCTACAAGCGCCCGATACTCCCAATATCATTGCTACCTGCAAATATATTGTTTCCTTAGAACTCAGATGTACCACCTCATCATCTACAACATACCTTTTGAATTAAAAATTGTTCGTCTGGTGCTTCATTCAAGAATTTTTCCATGTCTTCTTTGGTAAAAATTTTAGCCTTCTTAGGCCGATATCCAATAATTTTCTCTTAAGATAAGCAATTAATGTAGCAAACTTAGAAATATCGATAGCATCATGGAGAAAAATTGTACTCTTCAGCATAGAATACTCCGTCCATAAACTGTCTGCGGCCTTCAAGTGTCCACTTCTCACCACAAAATACGCTAACAAGCTCTTTTCATTTACAGAAATCTTTTTTGCTTCACGCCATTCCTTAAACAACTTGTATGTCTGTTCATATCGGGCTTTAGATTTTTCTGAAATTATTGCCGAACATCCTTCTTGCCAAGCGTCTTCTAAATCATCCGGTAGATCATCACTATCGCTCATATTTGCTTCGAAAACGGAACCACAAAACAAAACTATGTAGGAATGATTGTATCAAAAAGACAATTTTACTTGTTTGGAACAAAACCATAGCAACCATGGAACAGCCAGCCAAAGTTTTCAGTTTCAATCTTCCCGATTATCACAAATGTATTGATATAAATTATTATTATTATTATTCTAGAAACTCCAATCGCGCAAAAAACGTTATAGCATGTCGAACGTTAAGGATTACCGTTCTCAGACAATAATTGGAGTCGTCGCTTCGCTCCACCTCCAAACAATTGTCTTCGAACGGTAAGCATTCCTTACCGTTCTCCATACTTAATATACTATTATTGTCTGTAGAGCAAATAAAATGTTAGGCTTACTAAAAAACTACTTACTAAAGATTTTAATAATATTCAGACTATTATTATTTTATATTGTTTAACTGTCTGTAATACCTTAGATTATCGCTGTATAGTTTAATCTCCCTATACATTCTTGTAAATTGATAGACTAGAAAGTCTACAAAAAAATTGTTATAAAACAAAATAAACTTTACAAGCAATAACTATAACTAATTTTTTAGTTATATTAGCCTACAACTTCTTACACTAAAGCAAATTTATTTCGATGTTTGTTTTGTTCAGAAAATTTTAAACCGGCAGTCAAACCGTACAGAATTGCTTGAATTGCAATCTTCTATTTATTCTCCTCAATATGCTGTCCGTATTCGTAATCTATCATATACTACTGCAACTGGATATCCATAAAACTCTATACGGCTCAAACAATCCTAGATATAGATGTAGTAATAATGTTAACAAATATTGCTACACTGTAGACCTCTTTGTTTCTGCAACTAAATTTAAGAAAAATATGAAGATTGTTTATGATTTTTATTGTCTTGATTTGTAACTTTTATGCATGTTAGTTTTAGTATAATTTGATGTATTATGTATACGTTTGTGCTATTTCTTTGTAAAATTAATTGTAAATTTCAAAAAAATAATAAGAATCTATAAAATTTTACCTCTATGGTTGGTCGTATTAGATCCGCCACTTTGAATTTTTTAATTGACATAAAAATCGTTATCAGTGATCTTGGAAACTCCTAAATAATTCATGCAATATCATTAAATATTTTCCGAGGTATTAACTTTGCAAATAAATTATTTGTAACAGTTTGTTGTCAATTTTGTTAATAAAGTTAAATTAGATTTAATTAAATAATGAACTTGACTTTAAAATGCACTCATTTAATTTTTTATAGTTATTTAAGTACATAATTACGTAAGGCAACTGCTTTTAAAAAAACGTCTACAAATTTATATTTCATCATTATTTTTCTCTTCGGTCTCGGACTATTGACACAGGATTAATTTTATTACTGATAAACAGAGTTCAGTAATTGATTTTTAAGCATTGTATAATTTTTATTAACGTTAATGATGTGGAAGATATAAAAAATATAAGATATAAAAAATGTTTTACCAAATTTTTTTAAATTAAATTTTTAGTAAAGATAGTCTGGAGCTTAAATTAGATTTAAAAATCCGGTTTTTCCCCTAACAGAACAAATGAGGACTCAGCTAATATTGACCGAACTCGCAGTCCATTTTTTCCAGCTGATTACAAAACGATTATTAAAGCTTCAGGTAAATACCCCCGGCCATAAAAACGTTTGAATGTTTCCAAAAGGATTATTAAATTTCAAATAAATGAAAAAAAATGTTGAAACGCGCGGGCAATCGATTGAACCTGACCCAAAATACACGCATGCGTTGTTGGTTGCCTAAAAATAGATCAGATGCCACACCACTTCCAAGCAGGTTATTCAACATTGAGTGTCACTGCAAAACTGTATAATTGTACTTAATTCCAGGTAAGTACCGAATTTCCTCAAAATTCCTTTAAACCCCCGTAAAAATTCCGCCCTATTTGTCACCCTGACAGTCGGTCTTGTGACAGCCAACCCTAACCTCACTTTACCTTCAGACTCTCCAAAATGAACGACGAACCCGTTATGGCCACAAACGACGACGCCAGCGAGTGCAAAAGGGGCGCCGTGCAGCTCGGCTACTGGCAAGACAGCTACATTCCGTATTTCGTTCGGCAAATCGAGAAACGCGCCCCCGAGATCAACCGGGGGTACTACGCCCGCGTCAAGGGAGTGGAGCGCTTCATCAAATCGTTCCTGAAAAAGGCGGGGCCCTCGTCGCAGATCCTGAACCTGGGGGCCGGCTTCGACACTTTGTACTGGAGACTGAAAGACCAGGGGGTCTACATTTCGAATTACGTCGAGCTCGACTTCCCCACAGTGACTGCAAGGAAGTGCTACGCAATAAAACGGAACAAGCAGCTGCTTGAGAGGATACACGAGCAGGACGGCGAGGTCAAGCTGAGCGCCACTGACCTGCATGCGGGAAACTACCACTGCATGGGGGCTGACCTGAGAAACATATCACAAGTGGAGATGAAGCTGCAGCAGGCAGAAGTTAGTTTTATCAACCCCACCTTGTTTCTCGCAGAGTGTGTCTTAGTGTATATTGAGAATGATTGTGTGAATCGGTTATTGGGGTGGATCGCCAGTAAATTCAAATCGGGTTTGTTTGTGAATTATGAGATGTGTAACATGAATGATACCTTTGGGGACGTTATGTTGGGGAATCTGAGGGCTCGGGGTTGCAATTTGGCTGGAATTTCATTCTGTAAGAGCTTGGAGACCCAAAAAAGCCGGTTTTTGAACAGCAATTGGCAGGGGGCAAAGGCTTGGGACATGGTACAAATTTACTATGACTTACCTGCCTCAGAAAGGCAGAGAATTGAGAAAATTGAGTTTTTGGATGAACAGGAATTGTTGATTCAGCTGTTTCAACATTATTGTATCTGTGTGGGGTGGTTAGGGACAGAGTTTGCTGATATTAATTGTAACGGAGATTAATAATTGATTTTGAATATTACGGAATGAATTTATAATTTTTTTATTTAGTGTAAAGAAGCTCTGTGATATTTTTGGACAAGTATAGCTTTACATAAAGGCTAGTTTTCACACAATTGAGCAAAAAGAAGTGTCAATCAGTTATCTATTTGATAGGATTTTTTTAATCAAGAAATATGTTTGATGGTTGACGTGTATTTTTGTTATTAAATAACTAAATGTAAAGGTGTTTTTTTGGTGGCTCGCCTGTATGGAAACTAAGCTGTAGTACTTTTATGTATGATGTAATGTGGCGTGTATCTCATTGTAATCATGTTTGGAAATTGCTTTTTATTCAAGATGTGATACATTTTAGTATTAATCTCTTGTAATGATTTATTAAATTTATTTGTTCAAAATCACCGTGTTTTAATAGTTTAAAACTTTAACATTCCAGGAGAAAAACTTTCAGGTTTATCAAATCTACAACCAGTGTATAATTATTTTCAACAGCATTTGCTACTCCTAAGTTGCAAATGTTCAGATAATTATACTTTGAATAGAGTATGCGGTTTCTCGCTCAACAAACAACTTTATACTATTTTATGTTGAATCTAAACTAAACTTGATAATAAAGTTTTCCACTCGAGAAAAATTACTGGAGACTTCGATACTATAATTCTTGCTTTACACAACTAAATTTAATTCTAAAGCACCAACTCAACTATTTTTAACGAAACAATATTTTTATTTATTTTTATTATTGTCATTCTCATTAGTGAAACATAAAACACCCACTAACACCAAACATTTTACTTACCGTGACGCGTCTTTTGGCAACAAAGTTGTCATCCTCAGGTATGACAGGTATAACTCAAAGTTTTAATTCCTACCTGAGGATAACAACTTTGCTGTCGAAACTCGCTTCGTGTTAAGTAAAGTGTTTGGTGTTAGTGGATGTTTTACGTTTCATTTAACACAGCAAGAAGATTCTCATTGTCCACTTTTTACACCCATTTTTGTGACATTACATACACATTTAAATAACAAATTTGTTATTTACATCAAACTTTCTAGTTTCTAGTGAATTTTGACTTTAATTATAAATTTAATAACAATGCCATTTTGGACAGAATTTGGTTGCACTGCAGTAAAGTATTTAAACTATTTATTGCTTATTTGGCACAGTAAAGTAGACGTTTCGAGAAGACCCATAGTGCAAGGGATGGTTGGCCTGAGGTAGGTAAAGATAATGGCTGAATTTATCAGGTTTGCAGACTATTCGTGGACTTTTATGTAACTTTTAAATACATTTTTGCAGTGCAATCAATTTCTGTCCATAACGGCATTGTTGTTAAATTTATAGTTAATTTAAGATTCACTAGAAGGTTTGTTTCTCTCTACTATGGTTTTATATGTTTTTAATCACAACAAATAAAATGATCATTATTTATATTTTATATTATGGGCAGTATGCTTGATCAGTATTTTATTTCAAATGGTCAGTATTATGGCAAGTAGAAATGATAAACGATCATTAAAGTAATAAATAATCTCAGTAAATTTAATAAACTGTCAGTCAAATTAATAGATGATCAGTAAAATTAGTAAATGGTCAGTAAAATTAATAAATCATAAAGAAAACATTATTTCTTATTTTAACAACACTTTTTAACAAAGATATGGATAAAAAATAAAGATATTTTCCAACTCTCCAAGGTTCCAAGATCCTTTATTTATTTTTATTGTAATCGTTTAGGAAAAAGTTTATTAATGCATGATTTTTTCTGAAAAATCGTTGTGAAAATATAGAGATGTTTTCAATACTTTGCGCATGCGTACAATTGTCAAATAAATAAAAAAATAAAGAAGGAGTGATTACAAGACGCAGCCAAGTGAAGCAAAGTGAAATTATCAAATTTATTTAAAATAAAAGATAGGCAACTAAATATACTATATTTGTCCAGTGATCGATAGATGACATTTTGGATAATTTAAGTATTTTTTTAATAACTAAGATACGATCGAGGGAAAAATTTTGTAATCACCTTGTTTGTTAATTCGCGATTAATACTTTCTACTTTATTAAGCGCACTCGGTTCGCTTATGTGTTAAAACGTCTCAATTCATAATCGCCCTCATTAACCAACTTAAATATTAATTAAATAAATATAAATAAATAAATATTAATTTCTTTATCAAGGCATTTAGCCATTCTATTAAATTTTTGATATAAAAATTAGGGTTTCATATTTACAAGTATTGTTAATCGTCTTGATAAAGGGATTAACAAAAGAATCCCGAAACGTCAGTCAATAGCAAATTTATAGATTAATTTTTTATAGATAGAATTTTAAGGATTTTGTAAATTTATTCAAAACTATTTAAAGAGGTTTATACTAAGATATAAATCTACAAACCTCCTATGAACCTACAAAGTGATCACTGCCTGAATTTTAATTTGCTAACATAAGAGCCTACAGAATATTTTTTAGTAGGGAGGTTAAGCAAAAAATTTTCTTTACATAAAATAAAAGGTGTGCATTTAAAAAAGTTGTCAAGAGTGCTGTGAGATTTTGGTAAAAAAAAATATAGCAAAAAATGGATGTCGAAACTTGATAAACTGTATCTAACTATAGAAAACATTATAAATAAATTATTTTGATTATTTTTGAGTGCGTGTTTACAAGATTCCGAGTCATTTTTGTTTCCAGTTTCATATTGTTTTTTTTTGTATTATGTCATCAATTTTTGTTTGTCTGATGTTCTAGTTTTGTTTGTTATTGGGTCTAGTTAATTGTTATTTGGTCGCGATGGCTAATTACATTTTAGAGCACAAAAAGTTTTTAGTCAAAAGTTACTTTCGAAGTGGTAGAAAGGTTGAAGGCGAGTGAGCCTATTCGATGGAACACAGAACAAAGTCATTTCTTGAAGAAGAGTCAGTGATTTTTTTCACAAAATGTTGACGCTCTGAAATCGGCAAATATTGCACCGGGAATGTTTCTCCAAACTAGTTAATGAATAATTATTTAGAAAAAGCTTTAGAGATTCCTGATTTTTTAAAATATTCCGTAAAATAGATTTCAGGTCACTAATCCGAATTAATGTGACAATTCCGACATTTCTGACAATTACCACTGACAGTATGGCAGCCGAATTTAACAAAGAAATACTTGAAAATGTTTTTTATGGCACTCTTGACATCTTTTTTAAATGAACACTTGTTAGTTATATAAAAATCGTCATTATTTAAAGCTTGTGTAACTATAGGAGCAATCTTCTTAATTATTATTAAATTTATTTATATCTCTCATGGAGAAGCTAGTAGGGTTTCTGTTAAACAATATAAGTTTTGAAATTAATTTTTTACTAGTATGGAACACTTAAGACAATTATTACTAAATAAAAATTTCAGGAAATTTCAGGGCAATGTCCTGAAATTTCCTGAAATTTTTTTATTTAGTAACAATTCACACAGGACACGAATATCATACAAAAAACTTAAGACAATGCTTGTGGATTTGTAAAAAGCCAAAATTGCCGAAAAGTTATATTACAGATGGAAAGACAACTTACCTAAATTCGTCAAAAGTTAATTGATTAATATATTTCAAATAACCCGACCGGTGAAATCTAAATTTAAAAATCTTATAAACTATTTATTAATCCAATAATTAACTAGTTAATTAAAATATTTACTAATTTATTAATATTTTATTATCTTTTAATAAAAACAATCAACTCTAAAATTTTTCAAAATCAAGTAATCAGAATCTCTATAACGACACAAAACCATGCGGAAGTAAACAAATTTTCACAAAATTTTTATGACATCTTTCACTCTCAAAATTAATCGTTTAAAATTTGTAGTATTTTTGTGTTAAATTCGAAAAAATGGTAAGTTTTTCTTTTTTAACCTTTTTGCCAAAAACTTGACACAAAATCTATCAGAGGGAATGTATCTCGGTTCACATTGGCCAAGCTGGAGTCCAAATTGGTAACACAACCTGGGAACTCTACTGTCTAGAACATGGCATCCAACCTGACGGCAGCCTAAAAGACCAAAAAGACATAGTTTCTGATAATTGCTACGGAACCTTTTTTCACGAAGTGCAAAATGGAAACATGGTACCCAGGAGTCTCATGGTTGATCTTGAACCTACAGTAGTTGGTATGTACCAGCTCCAAAAGAAATTTCAACCAATTTAGTGTCTTTTTCTAGATGAAGTCAGAGTTGGTAAATACAAACAATTGTACCATCCTGAGCAATTAATAACAGGAAAGGAAGATGCTGCTAATAACTATGCAAGAGGTTACTATACAATTGGTGAAGAGATGATAACTGTGGTCACGAATAAATTATCTAAAATGGCCGAACAGTGTTCAGGCCTTCAGGGTTTCATTGTATTCCACTCTTTTGGAGGTGGTACCGGATCAGGTTTTACTTCACTTTTCATGGAAAATCTATCAGACGAATTTGGGAAAAAAACCAAACTGGAATTTGTAATATACCCAGCCCCCCAAGTGTGCACTGCTGTGGTAGAGCCATACAACTCAATTTTGACTACTCACAAAACAATCAACTATTCTGATTGTGCTTTTATGGTTGATAATGAAGCAATCTACGACATCTCTTGCAAGAAACTGGGCATTGGACGTCCGAATTACATGAACCTGAACAGGTTAATCAGCCAAGTTGTGTCATCAATTACTGCAAGTTTGCGCTTTGATGGTGCCCTAAATGTTGACCTGACTGAGTACCAAACAAACCTAGTGCCCTACCCTCGTATCCACTTTCCTCTTGTTTCTTACGCCCCTGTGGTATCTTCAGATAAGACCTTCCATCAAGGTATTAGTGTGTCTGAGATAACTTCAGAGCTTTTTGAGCCTTCGAACCAAATGGTTAAATGTGATCTCCGTGGCGGAAAATACATGGCTTGCTGTTTACTTTATAGGGGAGATGTTGTTCCCAAAGATGTAAATTCATCAATTGCCAAAACAAAGACAAAAGCGAATATTAGGTTTGTTAATTGGTGCCCTACAGGGTTTAAAGTTGGGATTAATTATCAACCTCCTGCTGTTGTCCCTGGAGGAGATTTAGCAAGGATTCAAAGGGCAGCTTGTATGTTGTCAAATACTACAGCAATTGAATCAGCTTGGATAAGATTAAACAAGAAATTTGATTTGATGTTTGCAAAAAGAGCTTTTGTACACTGGTACATAGGTGAAGGGATGGAAGAAGAAGAGTTTCTGGAAGCCCGAGAAGATTTGGCAGTGTTGGAGAAAGATTATGAGGAAGCCTCTATTGATGATATTGAGTAAAGAACATTCTAATTTTTTCAAATATATTATGATAATTTTTAAACGATAATTTTATTGTCATTAATCAATTTTAAAAGTAAGAAAACTTTTATCGGTTGGTATGTAAACACTTTCAAAAAAAAGACTTTTCTTTTAAATGACATAAGTACTCGAGGTTGTGAGGAGTTATTTAGAATGTGTCAAATTAACGACCGTTTGTTAAAGAAAAGGTTTTAAATATTGTTTTTGGTTAAATTTAATTTATTGAACAATTTAATGATTTTGGAACATTTTTTAAATTTGTTTAAAATATAAAACCTTAAATTTTTTCTGCAGAAAAGCATGAAATAAATAGTAAACATACTTTAACATTCTATTCGTTCATAAGAACCCAAAAAAATCTTTAAACCGGATTTTTTAGCGTCTCTTAGGACATTTGAACTTGGACAGCCCTGTTTTAGCCAATCAACTACAAATATAGTTATTCTTTATTAGGTCTCTCATTCTGATGCATACAGTTTTTTGTTAAACCGGTAAATTCTCATCTATTTATGTGCAATAATATATTCGTCATTATTCGTAAATAACTTTCTATTCCTTTTACCTTTTACTCTTTTTTTAACCTTCTAAAAATTCAAAACTTTAATTACTCAAGTAGACAGCTAATTTAAACAATGTGAGTTATCCCCGATTTCCCAGTAGAGCTTCAAGCGTTATGTTTGATTATATTAATAGCTACATACGTCTCCACGATGTGATAATATTTCGGAATAGTTAATATAATAATTATTAAGTTAACTTAATAATAATGTATTAAGGACATAATCAAGAGGATTATGGCACGAAGGAATGTTTAAAGCCCGACGTAGGAAGGCTTTTAATTTCTTGAGGGCCATTAGTGGCGATTACACCCGTGGTACATACAACGTTTCACTTTATTTTGGATCGAATCAAAAGAATATTCAATATTCCGGTATTTTTCTTTTAAACTGTAAAAAAGTCCAGATTAACAAGTTGACTATCTTGTAGCTAGGATACAGTATGTTGTTATTTTCGGTTTTACGATTTTTCTAAATGGAAACTGATGAAAACGTGTACTCTAGAGAAATGTTAGAACAGGTAAGAGCCCAAAATTCAAGAAAAGTTGTGTCACGCTCCATGCGTTTGTAGTGTTTAACAGTTTGTGAAATAAATGATTTTTCATGATAATTGTTATTTAATGTAAAAAGTGACGTTTACAAAATTGAAGACTTTTATTTGACATCTAGACGAATGTACACTTATTTACTTGTTATTGTTGTGTAGCAACTTTAAAAAATTTAGTGCTTTAAAAATAAAGATTACGCTCTGATTTGCGGCCGTATAAAGTAGATTATGGTTCCAAAATAATATCTAAAAAAAAGCTAACTTAAAAAATATAAATTTTATTCCATACTTTTATGTCACTCTGTATCAATAAATTTTGTTTTCTCAGCATATGAAAATTTGGTTCAGGAAATAAATCCTAACAAATATAACTCTATATTAATAAATGAGAGCCTATTACATTATTTAATTTTTTTAAGTGCTCTTCAGAATTAAAGTCGACAAAATTGATATTAATAGTTTTAAGGTCCTCGTGCAAAGTATTTAGATTTCTACTGTTTCTAGTCAAATTATTAAGACGGTTCAGTACCCATAATTTAGTCAAAAATTAATCCAAATATTTTTTTAAAATAACGTAAAGGTCTAACCTAGTAGTGTTCATAGAATGTGGAAAAGATAAAAAAAATATTGTTCAATCAAGCTGACAAATATTTTTTTTGTTAAAAACAGGGCTTCAGTATTACACACATATATTTGTTATCTATTTAACAAAAGAATTCTGTTTTTGGCGTTGTAAATTAGACACTATTTAATAAGACTGTTTCTTTTCATACTAGCTAGTTTTTTAGACCCAGAATTATCAATAGCATAATTATTATTATATATTAATATTATAGGTAACATAACAAAAAATTGTTATGCCTGCTCAAAATAACTTTTAGTTAACAGCAAACGTGCGGTTTTTGACAAATCCGGAGGATTCTTACATTTTGGGCGAAGTCAGAATTTCTCTCTATTCTATTTAATTGGTCTGCATGTTTACTATGTGAGCAAGCTTTTATGCGAAATAGGGTTGCTAGCGGACCTCTCAAGTAACGTACAATAATCACGGCTACAGTTGTTCACAATTTATAGTGGTCTCTTGCGCTGCTAGGCAATAAATTTATGACTGAATTCGGGTAAAAAATAAATAAACAAGAAATAAAGCACATTTATAAAAATCGTTCTATTTGCAATAATTACATATTTTTAAAGCCAAGGAACAAATGTGTGAAACTAAATTATCACATGCTCCTAATTACTGTTATGTACAATATTACATAGACTTTTATAAACAAAAAGAAAACCGACAAATTAATAATAGCAAAATTTTATTAACCCTTTTAGGTATGTACCTTACATTACAGTCTGCATAGTAAGCAATGATTTTATTATTATTATTTTTATAAAAAAAATTAGATACACAACTTAAACATGTGTGTACCTACAGTCAGGTGCGTAAAGTCCACTTCGGATCATAAAAGACTGCTGAAGTCGCAAACATGAATTAATTTTTCTTATAAATATCAATAAACATTTTCTCAAAAATTTTTACTTTTATGTATGCAGAAATGGGTGCAAAGCACCAATTTTGTTGAAATTCAAAACAAAATGGAGAACCACTTAACACTTTCCGGCCAAACATGAAATCATATTCAAACAAACATCTAAAATTAAAATTATAATCCAAAGTCTGAAGAAGTGGTAATAAAGGCCACGAAACGTAACCAAGAAATTAAAGGTTTTTTATTTTTTTGCACGTCCAAAACACCCGATAATCATCGAATACGTAATACAAAATAATGGACAATAACAATAATAATCAGTAATTAAAAATATCGAAAAGAAAATATTTTAGGTAAAGAAAAAACATGTATGTAATTAAAAAAATATTTTTATTAACATTTAAAGTCAAAAAATTGTTTTTCTCCAAAGTTTTTTGCTTATAAAATTAAAACTAAAGCTTTATACACATTTTGTGTAATGTAACATGTAGGTAATTTAAAAAATATATATAGTGTTTTATTTAAGAATCAAAAGCTATAGTCATTTCCAGTAAAACCAGTGCGTTATTATTTAGCAAAAATATTATTAAAAAATGAATAAGTCTAATTTCGTTTACATCCTTTATACTACGGTTCTATTTAAAGTCGTATGAAAAAATTTACCTGGTTTTCTAAAAATTTGTGGTATCACTAAGTACACATTACCATTATATAGCACCTTTATTATAACAATTATGCCCTAATTACATGACATTTTTGATCATACCACAAATTGGTATTGACAACCAAAATTTTTAGTTAATAGTTTTTTGCTTTTACGGACGTCCGACAGTCCCAATTTTCTTTTTTCACTCATTTTGTCACGAAAAGTACAAAATACAACTAAACGTTGAGTAGACGAATTAGCCAATTTCTTTATATTAAAATTTCTTGGAAACCATAAGTACTTACAGGAACTACAAAGGGAGCGTGCCGATACCTAGCTGTGAATGTGAAGAGAGACGACGAGAGAGGATAGAGAGTTCGATAATTTTAATTCTTATCCATTTTACAGGAAAATTTCCTCAAAAAAGTACAGCGCCGCTAATTAACTGACGAACCTCAAATTTTAATAGTATATAGAAAACATCTTGAATTTATTGCCTTGAATATTTTTTTTGGGAAAATAAATGATTATCTAAGCAAAATATCGTTACAAAGATGACATTTCATTTTTCTGAATTTCTCAATTTTTTAAAAGAAATCTAATAATTTTTCAAGGGTTTTTTGGTTCAAGACATCTAAGTCATAATGAGTTGTGTTATATATATTTTTTTCGTAGAAAAATATCGAATAGGTAAGTCACAGTTTTTTGACGAAAATCCCACAAATTCCCATTAGTTGATGGCTGTGTAAGATTATTCCCTTTATAATTATAATTATAATTCCCTTAAAAGTTTTAGGACGCACATTATATCAGTTAGAACGCTTTAATAAAAAAATAATTTAGTAAAAGCATAGAAGGTACTTGATGCTTTTCAGAGAATTAACCATTTACATTAGTTCCCATTATTGCATAAATTTTAAATAATCAAAGTTGACACGTTCTGTTTCAGTAATAATTTATGAGGAAGAGAAATCCATCTACCGCTTTAAAACTTTTATGTCAAACTCATCATGTCTCCATAAGACAATTCCATTAAAAGCAATATTACATTCAATTGTGATTGTCGATTAATTTTTGATTAACGAAATTAATAATTAAAAAATTACTAACAGTTACACAAAAAACTTATTAAAAATTTGCAGTTAACTAAAATTTGTGTTTGAACAGCATAAAGTTAATAACAACTTTTTTCTTATCTAACTGGTGTGTGTAGTATTTTTTTGGTCTGTAATTTTTATCTAACCGATGTCTGTATTAGAGCAATATGTTTCGGTTTTTTTTTAATAAAATCTGAAGCTGTGTCAGACCTTCGGGATATTAGTGATATTACATTTGTGCGGTTACTGGCCATGATCTACACACAATGCTAATTTTTTTCACTCTCTTGTAAATTTTCTTTTAATAAATTCAAACCTCTGTTTGCATTAAATTTAGCTCCGTTTTTTGCTTAAACTTTTGGGTCGAATCACACCCGTGCTATTTTTCTGACTTCAAAGACTTGATTTCCCCAATTAAAATGATTTACACAAAGTTGACGGTTATGATGAATATGCATCATTTGGATCGATTTTAAATTACACTGTTTTAAATATGACTACGACGGCGTATTTAAAAACGAATCTTCTTTTGAAACGTTCGATATGAAATGGAAAAAAGGATTTACACATATTTTTGCAAAATGAAATTTAAGGGAAATATGTTTGCATATTAAGGAAATTGATGTTCATTGTGCTAAAAATATCGCGATTTAATCAAGATAATTTTGTGTATGGTAATGAACAAAAAATTATTGACAAAAATAAATGATTAAATTTCCATACATACTCGCAAAAAACTATAGGTATACGGCAAATTTATTGTTTTCGTGATAAAGAATAATTCAAGTGTGCAACTGAAATTTATTGACTTAGATTTAATCAACGAAAATGGATATATTTGTTATAGAAAGTAGTACAAAAAAGTTCAGCGACATTCGCTCGAAAATTAATTAAATGACTTATTAATTTTTCCATTCAAATTTTAAACGAGTCCTTGAAACATTCTTAATTTAATTACAGGTACCAAAAGTTTTAATTGATCGATCAGGCGGCACTTTGTTTTTTTATGAAGTTTTATTAACTTTCTCAAGTGACGGCTTCACTTAATTATAAAAAACCTTGTAGGTTATTCGATAAACTGTGCTTTGTAAAATTTTAAAATGTAGATTGGGTCTTGAAACAAGCGCATACGACCAGAGACGGACTGGCCAGGACTGTTGTAGCACTCCGGGTCCCATGTTTTTGGGCCTCCAGGTGACTTGGCTTTTTAATTTAATTAAATAGTTTTATTTAATCTACACGGTTTAATTTTTTTATTTTATGCCAAATTGGTCTACGAAATACCTTGACATTAGCGAATTTTAGAAATTTTCTTTTCTTTTAGTACCAGTAAAAAAGTTTTTAAGTAAAATTTCAGACTTTAATCCCCAACCATTTATAAAATAGTTCCGAAATTTTTTTTTTTCAAATGTCTAGAAACTTCAGGAATTGTGCTATGACAATATTTTTTTCTACTTTGCGTCGTTAACAGAGATCGATTTAAGTGTCGTATTAGCCAATACAGCATCCAAATTGCGTGCGCAAAGTACTAGTGCGATTTACTTTTTTCGGATTGGTAACCCGCTGTCGCTGGAATGAAACGTCATTTGTAACGTTTCAGCGTTTATGTAAGCCTTGAGATTATAATAATTTTATTCAAATAAATTTTGTAGCACTCGATGACCACTATTCCTCACGAAGATGTTTTTGTGTGTGTGTCGCTATTAACCTATAAAACATTCAAAAATGGAGTGGACCAGCTGCGGTTACAATGAGGTAACTTTAACTTTATTTTTGAGGTGAGAACAGCTACAAAATAAAACAGCTTTCAGCCACTATTTTGACGATTTACAACCCTTATAGCGTTTGATAATTTACAAGTTATTTGCTAGATGAGTATATAGCACTGATTGGTCTAAAATAACCATAAAAGGAATCGCTGAAAATCAATATTAATTTGGTAATTTAAAAATAATGTTACAATGTTTTTGAAGATTTTTCTTACTGTGTTTATGCCAATTAGAGTATTCAATCAATAACCGATAGGGTAGGTAAAAAAGAATCATTTGTGAGTTACTTACACAGAATTTTGAACAAATTTGAAAACACTTTAAAAAACATTTAACACTTTTATGGCATTTATTACCAACTATCTCGTATTAACGCAAAAGTCTCTAAGATAATTAAATAAATAATTAACTTTTTTACCTAAAACTCACCAAAGAAGAAATAAATGAATTAAAATTAGAAGCAGCTTTTAAACATTTTTATCAAAAATCATTATTTTTATTTATTAAACAAACCTATATTAAAAAAACAGTAAGTGTTGCACTTATCTAGGCTATCTACTTAGTACATTACGTCACAAGAACTGAAAATAAACCTTAGTAGTTTATGCTGGAGGTCGCGTTTGATGCCTGGAAAAGCTGAAACCTGGTAAAGACCTATATGGTTTGTAAAGTACATTTGTTTTTTGTCTGCCTTTACTTAAATAAAACAAAAAACATATTTTTAAATAAAAAGCTAATTAAGTATCAAACTAACATTACTTGCATATTCGTAAATGGCAAATGCGGGCTGATATCAGTATTGGGCAGAAAATCATTCTCTCAGCCACAATTTTAGGTTTGCTGGTTAAAAAATTAGAAGTGGTAAGTCATTTTTAATCTATTTTAAACATTGTAGATATTAGAACCTCTTTGTTAACTCAGCACTTTGTAAAAAAAAATTTCTTGTCCGCTCCTGCACACGACTCACTATTCAATAAAGAAAGTCAAATTAAAATATGGGGTGATATCGTGCATTAACCGCATTCCCATAGGGAAGATTATATCGAATTTACTTTGCAAGAGGAGAAGTCTCCGGAAAAAGCTAAACGAATATATCTGTATAGATTGCTATGAGATGGGTTTATACTCAAGGGAAGGCGCCTTAAAGAAGAGGTATTTCCGCTATATCTTTACTCAGTCGACAATACACCAAGATTGCAGTATCTGAAGAGGGGCTCTTATCAGTGTCTAACAAACTTCAAATTCGAAACATTTCCATTATGTTGATTGTAAGGTGTTAAAACACCCAGGGACTCATCAACTTAATGTCGACAGGTGTTTACTTCAGTTAGTGAAGTTTTAGGAGTGACAAGGAAGTTTTTAATGAGCCTTATTGTTTAGTTAATAAAGCCAAAATTATAGAAACTTAGTAAACAAAGTTAATTAAATCAGGAGTAAATTCAAACTTGTATTTATTTAAAAATATGGAGGAAAAGACGTTACAATAAACATGTTTTGTCTTAAATTGGATATTTATTTCCAGAATTTGTTGTAAACAAGATCTTAAATAAGTTCGATAGTTTGTTGTCTACTTATTTGAAATTCTGAAAACAATACTGCTATCGGAAAAATTCAAGATTCATTAGTACAAACTACTATCAAATAAAATTTATAATTTACAAATTAAATAGAGAACTCACTAAGCAATTCCTAAAAGATCTTATTACCTGCCGTTTGCTTCTACATCTTTGATGTCTGTAAATTTTATCTATAATTAAGCAAGAGTAGGAATTACATGTTCTTCAGGCTATAATTATATGCTTATCTAAGCTTTAAATAATTAACTTTAATTAAAGTTTGCTAAAAATTTGTGGCCTTTAAAATTCACACTTTTTTTCACACCCTTACATTGCTTAGGGTGCCTAAAACTTTTTAAATAATTAAATAAAAAAGTAAATCTTATTATTTCTTTACTTGATAAAACTTATTGTATTCTATCTTTTTTTATTTGTTGTTGTATTTTAATTTGTTTATTTTCTTACAAACAAATCTTTGTTACAAATTAAAAATTGCAGCTATACTATAAATGCAGCTAGATTTTCTCCAAACTAGAAATTTAAGTTACATCTATAATTTAAACTAAAATTTTATTGTTCTCTGAAAAAATGAAAAAATTTGAAGGCAAAATTTTACTAATTAAATTTGTAATCACATTTAGTATAGGAAGAAAATCTAAGCATTACGTTTGTTCCAAAACAGTTTAGAACAAATACTAAATGTAACATTTTAGTGCACTTAAATTGTCATTAAAATGTGTTATTTACTGTTGATGAACAAAAAAACTTGTTTTAAGGACTACCAAAAGATGGACAAAATAGTAGAAAGATTATCAACGTGTTATTTACTGTCGATAAGCAAAAAAACTTGTTTTATGGGCTACAAAAAGATAAACAAAATGGTAGAAAAACTATAATAGTTGGTTTTTATACCATGGCTAAACTGTAAAAACTCAGAACACAGAAAAGATAAAGCAATATTCAATCCTAAAAAAGCTTTTAGATCAGTACTGAAACAAAGATGTAAATAAGATAAAGAAGAAGTAGAAAACCACAAAATAACAACAACGTAAATAAAAAATAAAAAAATAAGTAGAACAAGAAAAGCACCGCAAGGAAAGAAAAGTTTCAAAAAAAATATAAGAAGCAATGTGAAGTAGGTTGAAGATCTATAAAAATCATAAAATTATCAAATAACTTCAATTCCAAATTAACTTCTGATAATGCCTGTGGTAAAATAATCCGAACTACTAGTTTTTGACAGCTGGGTCGTTTGTTCAAAATTCCTTGCTTTAGCCTAAGCAGGTGTTTGCTTTGACTGGGCTTTTATTAATTAGTTTAGATTATTTTACAATACATATTATTAGATGTTAATTTCGGTGAATCCCTGATAATATTGTAATTTTTATAGACCCTTTAGTTATTTATTTTTCTTAGATACTTTAGTTAAACAGGCAATCAATAAAATTTAAAAATGTTAAGAAGTAGGTAAACAGATAAAACGAAAAGTTAGCAAAGTGACTTAGAAAAACAAAGCAAAAGTTTTAAGCAAAAAAAATATAAGGAAATGTACTGTTAAAACACAAGTTGAACGTAGAATGAAACAAAATAAACCATAAAAAAACTACTTTAAAAAACAAATACAAGTTTTATTAGAGAAAAACATAGGAATATTGCATAAAAGCTTAAAAATCAGTAATTATAAAAACAAAAAATATTACAATTAAAAGCAATACTATATACAAAAGCAATACAAGAAAAATATATAAATACAAGATAGATTATAAAAGAATATAAAAATATTTTCACAGAATTTGGTAAACAAAGTTCAGAATAAAAACAAAAAAATCTTTTTTTTTAATATTAATTACATTTGAAGAAAAAAGATAAAATAAACTTTAAAAAAATTTTTTTAAAAAAACTGGAAAAAATTTAAAAAAACTATTGAAAAAATCTAAAATTTAGAAAATAAAGAACAAAGAAGGATTCTGAAAGCTCAAAATCAAATTCTAAAACAATTTGTAAAATGACAATTACATTTTTAAGAAAAAGGGTATCAAGGTAGATCTAAGAGAATAAATTAAAACTAAGTTATAATTCTTATTTAAAAATGGCAACTTTGTAGTCGAAATCTATGGTGCTAAGTGAAGTGTTTGATGTTAGTAGGTGCTTTTTTGTTTGTTAAAAAATAAAAGTAAAATATGTCCAAGACTGTAAAGAGATATTTAGTAAGTCAGTTCAAGCGACAGTAAATGAATGTTTAACGTGTTAAAAAAACATAAACTAAATTTATTACATTTATTACATATTAAATTTAAGATAAATTTTAAACTTGCAAAATAATGAAATTAACCCAGTTATTAAGGCAGCGTACATACATGATCACAATTTATGCAGGTTTGTTAATTTCAGAATATACTAATGCAGCTGTGATTTCAACACTACCCTGCTGAGAAATTAGACTAATTAGTTTTACATAATTATATTATCAAATACCACAGAAGAGGTTAAATTAAGAGTAAGGATCGCATCGAGATCTACCACTAAATTGACGAGACATATTTTCAAACAAAGAGGAAATAATTTAAAACTTTTGTCACAATAAAAGTGTGTATTGATTATATATTCTAAATAATGCAAAAGGAGATAGAGCAATTTGTTACAACCGTTGCGTGACACATTATCTTAAAATTTAATGCGTTGGGTTTTATTGAAACAGAGTGCCATCGTTTGAAATGTAGAATAAAATATTATTTTATTAAAGTAAAATTATAACAACTTGAAAGAATATTCATCTTAATGTAGATATTGATTGTTAAGAACAAAGCAACATATACTTTCCAACATATTTCACGTTCCATATCTTAATTAAAAATTCTTTTCTCCTTTAATATCACCAAGAACGCAAACCCAATTTTGCAAAATTTGCCAAAACGGAATAAAATACCCCGTATATTAACTGGAAAAGAGGGGAAATGACGGAACGAAATTCAGAAATGTGCAATCAAAAATCTGCTTTTCAGTGGAATACAAATATCCGGCAAAATTCTCACAGGGAGAAATGTAAAACGATTTGCTTTACTAACGTGAGAAGTATGCTGATAACAAGGGAAAAGATTGCATGAAATAAGCCTGATTTCATTTGCCGTGTTTGTGAAATGAAATCAAGCCGCAAATTGCGTTTTCTGATACATCACACCAAATTAATATTAATTAGGTTTTTTATGTTAAATAACTAAACTCAATCAAATTTTGTTGAAAGGGTTTTGATATCGATATCGCTATCTGATGTTTACTCAAATCAATAAAGCGTGTAACGATTGTTAAAATATTGTCAAAAATTAATTAAGTGATGGGAAATTATTAATAGTTTCTTGCAGGTACAATAAAATCAATAATAAACTGCGATTAATTGTTCTTTTCAAGAACACGTGTCTCTTTAAATCAATCAATAAAGAACTTTCATTGACAATTATGAAATAATTTTTCTTCGCATAGTAAAACTATCACAAAACCGGCCTTAACAAATTTTTTCGCTACAAGTGACATAAATTTTTTGCCTCTTGCAAACTTAATAATAAATAAAATGTTTCAAGTTTTTCTTTTTTTTAATTTTAGACTAACAAATAAAACTTAAAAGTAAATAACAAATTTATGCTTTATTTTTATTTTTATCTAATTATTTTTTACTATTATTGATATCATGTATTTTATTTATTGATTTAATTTTAAAAAGTTGCAAAAATCTTGATTATCTATGAGGTGTCTTTAAAACAGCGGGTCCTTTTTGCTTACTTAATTAAGATAGGTTTTGAAAATATTTAAAGTTCAACACATAAAAAAAATTGATGTCTTAGACAATTTTCTTAAATTTTACAAAATACAGAGTGTAACATTGAAAACTTCTACTTTTAATAATTTTTAAACAAGTAAAAATAAAAAAATAAGAAAAAAATCGATTTGACAGTATAAAGGGAGAAGTAGGATGGGTATGTATGTATTACTTGGTCTGTAAGTACAAATTATTAAAGTATTAGCACCCCAACCCCAACCTCTAAAAACTTAAATAGAACTAAACCATTTGTGATACATCAAATGAAAGGTAAGGACCGAGAGAATGCGACACAAAAAATTCAACAAAAATATTTTTATTACTAACACAGGTACAAAGTAAAATAATTGATAAACGATTGTTTGCTGTAATATTTATTAACTTAAATTAACTGTTTAAAATTTGGCGATCTGGCCGGCCATTTGAGGCTATTTTCCGACTTATCCGTTTGTTTGAGTACTTGTTGTTTAAATAATCTTTCGAGGGTCCAAAAAAATGAGGTAGTGCGTCATCCTGCTGAAAGAATTTTATCGGAGTTTAACGTGAGGTTTCTTTCACTAACATCTACGATGAAAACATCTATGATATCATCTAGCAACTCCAAGTATTTTTTCCTCATTAGAAGGTTTGTGCGGTAAAAAATATCCGTCCATTACTTGTTTTCTCTATATCGGGGTTAATAATAAAGATATTTTGATGCGTTTTTTTTGTCACACTTTACCGGTTCTTACCTTTGATTTAATGTATTACAAATAGTATAGTCCTATTAAAGTTTATAGGGGTTAGGGTAGGGGTGCCAATACTTACAATACAAACAACATACCCATCCTACTTTTAATAGTGTCAAAATATTTTTTTTTATTTTTTTTATCTTCACCTGTTTATAAGTTATTAGAGGTAGAAGTTTTAAATGTTAGACTCTGTATGTATACTTTATTCAAAATCTTGTCAAAGAATTTCGTTTATTAACTTTTATTTATAAAAATATGGTTATTTTTTTAGACTTTCTAAATTAACAACTCAGTGCTTGAAACAATACAAAGTTTTTCAATAAGTAAAAAAAAAACACGTGCAAAAATATAGTTCTTCGACCTAATTGGAATTAACAAAGCGTGTGACCGACATAAAAATTTTAAATTGATTCTCCCGAAGTAAGAGACACACAAATAGGCTAATTTCAAGTTGAGATAATACCGGCAGTATTGTCGTTTCTATAGAAAGTAAAAAAATGCAGAGTTTTGATTAGTTGCTGCCACAGAAATGTATTAAAATTTGCGATACTACCGGTAGTATCGTGAAATTAAAATTACCTCATAAATATTGTAAAATTTATGAAGTCCAAGCCAAAGTTTCCAAAATCACGCAAAAGACAACCTCCATCGTCGTCTTGATAAAAAGTAATTTCGAAGGAAGAGTGATTTAAAAACTCATCAAAGACTCAAAAACACACTTAAAGAATTAACAGTCTTTGTAACGTTAGTTTTATCAAAAGCGTAGTTAGGTACTCTGGAACGTGATTTGTTCCATATACCTATAGCTGGTATGAGTGATAAGCAGGCTTCAGCCACAGCGAGCTGCTTGTTATTTATTCAACTGGTGCACAACCTCGTACATAATGCGCTCTGAAATCAGTAGCGTCGATGCAAAAAATGCAGTTAAAATAAATATATTTGTTGCTTAAATATAACAATCTACTATAGGTAAACGTAAACAAATACTAAATTAATAAATGACTCTCTATGTGACCGTTAGTTGTACCCTGTTTAAATAATGCAAAATAATGCCACTGCAAAGAGCTCGCTTTCGCCGAACCCTGGTGATAAGTAACAACAATGTCTTGTCGACTAATCATCAGTATTGCAAAATTCGTTTTAATTTAATAAGTTTTTAAAAATCAATAAGTCTCCTAAAATTTTGGGCTACAAGCGGCCGCTAGCTCGCTCCTACCTCGAGCCGGTCCTGTTCATCACACCAAAAACAGAATCAGATTAAACAGAAGTTTATGAGTTGTTTAAGCAAACTTTACAACGTGGAAGAGATTAAAGTAATGATTGTGATAAAACAGATGAGTGCTGGTATATCTTAGCGCAAAAAAGAAAAATTTATAAATTGAATGTATACAGTTATCAGAGATAATTGCTTCATAACAACAAGTCGTTATGACATGTTATTGCCACAAATCATAAGAATACAATGTAGCGACTTTTTTTCAACAAAACGGTTTCACGAATTCGAGGGAGGTTTTTCTGTATGATTGATCTCTTGCTTGTCGATCTTAAATGATCTATTTCTTGTAAGAAAAACCAATTTCTGTTCTTGTGTACACCTGTTATGCACCGTGATTTCTCTCAATTTTTCTTCTCATGCTATGAATACAAAAATCTTCAATTTTGCTTAATCAGCTGTTATTAACTTGTGTGTTAGTGAAAGCCGTCATTTAAGACAAATGAACATTTTTTCTCGAGCGGAAAAAGCGTGCAATAACCGTACGCCATTTATCAAAATCATGTAAAAACTTACACCAGAATTTGTCTTGTTCATTTTTATTTCTTGTTAAATCTGGAAGTAATACAAGTTATAAATGAATGTCGTAAAACTGATATTAAATATTCTCGTCCTGGCTAAGTTATATACAAACTTATAATTATACGTAATTAAATCAGGTCATACTGAACAGGAAGAAACTCATAAATATACACTAATGTAAACTTCTTAATAAAAAATTGCTTGACTACAATAAAAATTCTTTATGGGATTTAAAGACCCAATATCAAAAATATTTATGAACAGAATTGATATTGCCTGAAAGGGTCCAAGTAAGCCAACAAAAGTTGCTTAAATCATTTTTATGACAAATGATTTAGGAGCAAAAAATTCAGATTTTGTATTTACATACCTGAATCAGCTTCCAACTTTAGCCACTGATTTCAGACGAGACGAGCACGTACATGTCATTAGTGAGAAACTTGATTAATTAAACTTGTAGCTTCTAAAAAAATTAATTTTTGGGTAAATAGATTTATTATAAGGTTCTATTTTGCTTGCTTTTTTGTTGTCAGTGTCTTTTTTTTAGATCTGTTTGTGTTATATGTATAAGCTTAAATTTTTTATCATATAATATCCTCATCTGGTCATCAAAATAAAGGATTTGTACAGGTTTCACATTGATTTTAGGCAAGACCTTTTTATTTTTCAAATTTTCTTAACAATCTATCTATCAAGATTATTAACTTTGGTTTTTAATCAAACCTTACGTATTTTTGCAGACTTCTTTAAAGTTATAACTACCCTTTCATACACTACAAAAAAACTTAAAAACATAAGAAAATTGAACAGTCTTTGCCAATAAATACATATTATTTGACAATATTAGTTTTTTTATTGCTTAAAATTTATCTTTTTATGTTTGCTCTCTCCTAAAATTAGAACGACAATTACCATAGGTATATACTAATATTGAAAGGTAAATCTTGTATGGGGGTAAGACTAAGAAAGGGGGTACTTTACAAAAGTCATGATTATTTCATTACAATTTTGAGAACAAGTATTCTTAAGTAATTTTCGAGATTAGAAATTTAGAAAAAAAAGTGAGATTTTTAATTTTTTTGTACTTAAATATATACATCTTAATTACAAAAGTTTCTACGTAATCCAGGGGGGCAGACACTAAGAGTCCTTGCCCCCTTTTGATTTATTAGACAGTTATCTTTTTCATAAATCAGTACAAATTCAGTATCAGGCATTTTGAATTATAAAAACATTTATAAGTGTTGTATTGGTAGCATTTTTTTTTTTAGTTTATATTATGTTTTAGAAAACTGTTTTGAAAATTCCGTGCGAATCTGTCAGATAGTTTGCGTTTGATAATTTTGTAAAAGACAGTGTTTTCGTTATTGTCGGAAATATATCGGAAAAAAATTTGAATATTAATAAACATTATTTTTTACATAGTCAATTATAATAAATAAGAAAAAGTTGTTCAGATATTATATTAAATCTGCCACGTCTCATGATATTTATCAGTGTCCTTATTTCATAATTGAAATATGAGCTCGGAAGATGCTGAGCGCGCGGAGCCTCATTTACTGTAACGACTGTCTAAATAATTAATAGAGTCCGTAGTTTTGTAAAATAATTGAAGGTGCGGAAGATAGCTAATAAAGTAAAGATCTCAACTAAATAGTTATTCAATCTTTTGTTTAAACATTTAAATATAAAAAAGTTATTCGCGAGATAGGTGCCGCGTTTGCTTAAAGGTTTTTTCAAATGAAATGCAACCAGCAATATATAGTCTGTCATAAGTTATTTTAAAATGTAATAAATGGCTTAATAAGTCTTTATTGACCATCTAGAAAAAAAAACAATTACATCTGTACAAAACAATTATATCTGTACAAAAAAAACTTTGTATCATTACGATAATGCAACCTCTCATTCGTGCGGAATTGCCACTTTTAAATTAATTAAATTGGGTTACAAATTGCTGCCTCATTTACCCTATTTACCCGATCAGACCCCTAGTAATTTTTACTTAATCCCAAAATTTAAAAAATACGTCGGTAGAAAAAGATTCATAACAAAAAAAAATCATTTATTTTAAAGATCTTCCAAAAAATTTTTTTTAGATAACTTAAAAAAATTGAAATTGGAACAAATAGATGTAATTTGGTTTTAATATTATGTTAAGTTATGTTGTTGTTATAATGCAAAAAATATGTTAAATAATAAAATTGTTTTTTTACACTAAAATAATTTTTTTATTAAAAAGTTATTTTTTTGTCAAACCACCCTTAAATGTATTTATTTAAAAAATTTAAAATCTATGCAAAAAAAAATTTAGTTTGTTTTGCGATATTTTATTTTTATAAGCAACTAAAACTAAATGACACCACTTAGTACAAATGCGGACTGCATATCAGAAAAAAGTCGTTTACTAATTATAGGTGATTGCTTACTAAAAATTACTTTTCGAAAGCCCTAATTAAAAAATGTTTAATTTTAGACTTTATTTGAAAAGATTGCCTGTTTTATAATGATAAAATGAATTAAGATAGGCTGTTCAATTACAATATATGTAAGTAAAATTAACTAAAACTTAACTTCAATCTGCTACAAGAATTTTTGTAATAGTTATGTGAAATACAAAGAATATTGTGTTACATTTTAAATTCTAAATATTGCTTTTTTTTACTAATTCTGTAAAATTCTTGACAAATAGATGTCCTAAAATGTGTTGGTGAATTATTTTTAGGCACAATAATCGCCTAATAAACAAGAGAAAAAATACAGAATTAACTATAAATCATTTTAAACTCTCTCTGAATTTTTTTTACAATGTTTAGAATTAAAGCATAACACTTACGTACTAAAATTTATATAATTTTTACCAAAAATGTATTAAAAACTTTATCACAATCTTAATTTTATAGCAGATTAAAGTTTGTTTTAATTGGGTTTTACAACCAGACAGTCGAACAGCTGAACAAGTGTTATTTACTGTTCAATATTATTTTTAATTTCGTTTTTTAAATAAATGCACAAAATGATAATAAGTTTGATAACAAGCGACTCTTTTATAAATCAACTGATTTATGCGAAAGTGACGCTACTGGCTATCTCAGTTGCCAGTATGAAATGCTTATTCTCTGTTAAAAAACATTATTCTTTACTTTTTAGCATATTTAGCAAAAAATAATTTCTATAATACATATTTAAAGGTTAATAGTTTTAGATAAAATTTTAATTAATAAAATTCAAATCTAGAATAAATTTTTTGCATCTTAGACGTTTTTTATTAAATTAATTAAAAGAAGATATTTAAGCACAATTTCTATTATAAGAGTATTTCCTCTCTGAACTTTTCTATTTTTGTTACAATTACATTCAAGTAATTGAAGTTTTATATGACAAATTTTTTTTCTAACGAAATCCAGTAAGAGTGAAATATAATGGTATTTCAGTGAGTGATATTTTGAAGGTATCGTCAGGTTCTTAGATACTGAATTCAAGTTAAATCTGCATTTTCAGATATTCGTTCAAAAAACGAGAGAGATATAGGGATTTTTAAGCTCAGTGAGAATGTAGAAGCAAATTTATAACATTCGTCGTTAACCGTTACTGACATTTTTCTTCCTAAGGCAAAATGTAAAAATTCGTATAAAAGTCGTAAGAATCTTAGCTCATCAAAGTTTTAAATTCAAAGCTAATTAATACTTAAAAGCTTTTTGAAGAATTTCGGGTTTGTCAAGTGTAAAAATTCATTTTAGAGCATGTGACATAATTAAAAACTTCAGAAACCACAAAATCTACTTTAATTTCAAATTTACTTAAAGCATATTAAACTATCAATAATAAATAATCTAGGAAATCGAATACAGTCACATTATTCAGGAAAAAATTTGGTATTGATTTGTGTAAAACTGTAATACTTGATAAGAATTGTCGTTAGAATTGAATTTCTAATATCAAAACCCCTTCAAGGATTGAGTGGAATAAATTCATTCCGGTACGATATTGAATCAGAGAAATGCACAGTAGATTATTTTTTTAACAAAGTAATTAAATGTAAAATAAATTTATTCGAGTACTACAATAACAGTAAGCTTCTATTAATAGTCCGTTCCGCTAATTTTCGGATTATACGATATACAAATTAAATTCGGAAAATTAAACATACAATTTCAATTAAAACGTACCATTATACAATACATTATAGTGTTTAATAATATTATTTTAAAAATAAAGTAAAACATTTACGTTCAGTTAGTATATTTAAGCTTTTTTTTAAATGTAAAACATTATTTTCTGTTATAAAGCAAAAAAAAACAGAACCAACGAAACTCATATATTAAAAAAACTTATACAGGGTTATTCACGTAAGATGACGAGCCTGACCAGGTAAAAATGCAACCCTAAATACGATTTATACAGCTATCTGAATCACTCTTGCATTATTATCATAATTCACATAAAACGTAGATAGCTGCTAGCTGTTATAACAAAATTGCAAAACTAGAGCTTTTTGGAGTAACCTGTCGGTTTTAATTCTTGGAAAAGTTGTATATTATTCTCTTCCAAAATTCTACAAACCGACGATTGATTAATTTCTAACTGTTTTAATATCTCTTTTTGACCGATATGTGAATTTTTGGTTGCAACTTCAATAACTGCGACTTCATTTTCAGGGCAAGTTCAAGTGACAATTCTAGTTCTTACTCTTTCAAAGCAAGACCAAATATTTCTTAGCGTGCTTTTAAGTCTTTCAAAAATTTTGTTAGTCAGAACTCGGCGTTTGAGATAACGTTTCCTACAAGTGTTTCACGAGTAATAATAAGCCTGCGAAACTAAAAATGCAACCAGCAATACAATTCCAAAGATAACGTAGTTATTTTTTTGTTTACAAATACATTAAAAATAAAAATCATTTAATCTTTCGGTTAACTGAAAACAAACTAATGCCACTTACTTGTGAAATCATTTTGTGACTTACATGTGAACAGGACCATTAGCTGTTCTTGCTTTTAGCTTTTTTAAAAATGGTCAATTTTTCCTTAAGGTAGTTTCAAGTCGTTCGAATATGGTGTCAGCAAGAGTTCTTTTCTACCCGGAAAACGTTGACTGCACAAACTCATTACAGAAAAGGTATTTTTTCCTATATATCATCATCATGTCGGTTTTTTCATCGTTTGAATACATTTTTTTTTATCGGTGACAGATTTGACAAATAAAATTTGAAATCAATATCATCTAAGTTAACTGTGGAATTGTATTGCTGGTTGTGTTTTCAGCTTTGCAGGCTCAGTATTACTCGTAAAACAGTCTGTATACAAATTTGCTGCAGCAACATCATTTTTTCGACAATCACCAAAAATTAGTATCATGTCCGTTCTTTCATCGTTAGAAAACACTACGTTAAATGAAGAATTATGAATAAAAAAATGTAATAACACTGACAACAGCTCTTAATACGTACATCCTTGATTTAATTTTCTAATTCTAAAAAAACAATGAGTCTTTTGTAAACTGTATTTTGGGTTGCATTTTACCTATACCATAATGATAACTAAGTCATGTAGTTAAAAAAAAACTTCATCAGCTTATGGCCATATGTCTAAACTATTTAAACTACGGTTTACGTTACGACGTATAGATTTGTGTAAATTTGACATTTGGCAGCAAGAAAACAATTCAGATATTGAAATAACAAAACTATTGTACTTTTTTGCCCAAAACTTAGAAATTTTTTTTTGAGGTCACTAAGTGCGCGTCCGGAGAGATGTATTATATTGTTAAGTTCGAACAGTTCATTTCATTAACAGTTTATTACAAAAAAAATTGTTGAACTTGTTATAGAGTAAAACATCAAAAAGCCTAACTTAAAGAAAATGGCATTTATAAATTAAAATGCAAAAATTACTTAACCACGTATTATGTAGGTCAGACGCGGAGAGAAATAAAAAGCAAAATCAAAAAATAAAAAATAAAATTTTCAACTTAACTTACTTGAAACCACAAAGAAATAAATAAGACTGGAGAGAAGAATGTTTAGAAACTTGATATTGCGCGCCAAGCGGCAAATTCATAAAAGGTGTTTGAACAAGATGCCGGATTCTAGAGACATAGCATTAATTTTTTTTTTTTTTTGAAAGCAACATAAGTTAAAAATAAATTTAAAGAAAATTTGTTTTACAATATTGATTTACAAATAAAATAAAGGGTTGTTATAAACGTTTTATGCAAGTTGAATACAACAAATACATTACTGATATGTGAGACAATGACGCTACTATTCAGTATTTTAAGAACAGGACGCCACTGATGTATCACAAAACTCCAAAATTCGTCGGTAATCGGTAAAACTCAATGCGCCTTTCTGTGGGCGTTAGTCAAAAAGATGATAAAAAGTGTTTGAGTTTCACGCAAGAATTTTACATGATAAATATAAGGAGACTTTCCCTCCAGTCTTGTTTAATCCTTCATGATTGAAACACCTTAATAAAGAGATATAGTAATAACGATTTGCCCAAGCATTAATTAATTTTTTTTAATTATAAATGTGCTTGCCCTACTTATATTTATAAAGTGGTAAGAAATACTAATAAATATTTCGTTTGAAACTTTAAGCGGACAAATTTTTTTTTTGTTAAGAACAGGAGTTTCAAACTGCCATCACAGAGCTGTTATTTATTTACCAAAAAAAATTGTTTTTTGCACTGTAAATTAGACACTTTTGCCTAAAGCGTGTTGTTTTGGTTTTTGTTATAAACTTTTCATTTTTAATAAAAAAAAGTTTTAAAGTCGGTGCTTATTTTACGATTACTTCAAAGTTTTTTTTCTTCCTCCTCTTCAAAGGCAGTGTGTTTTTTATGATATTCCGTTCTGTCTTTTATAAAAAATTGGAATAAGCTGGTGAAATTATAAACTCGTCAAAAATTTAGCCTCATTTAGCACATCAATAATAACACTAGTTATATTATGATCGAAAACAAAGTAATATATTTATAATCATTTATAAAATTCACTTAATCGACAACACCGATGTTGCCGATGTAGCCATGAATAAGGCGAATAACACATTCTAAACACCTTCGCCAGTCACATTTCTTTGATTAGAAATAAACCAATTTTATAATAATCTGTTTCTATAAATTAACTAAACACAGTGATGCTTTTTAGTACCTTAAAATTCAAACATATCCTCTACAAGAACATTCGCATGAACTTCTTTTAAAGGAATTTTTTTTTAAGTTTGGAAGTTAGAAGACTAATCTATTCGTTCATATTTTTGTATAAAATTCTTCATGGTTTAACTGATTGTAGCTATCTTCTTGGAAAAATTCCTATTCATGCTCCCACTCGAGTTTGTCGTATTTTACAACCATTTTATTCACCTCAGTGTCGGATAAATGTTCTCAAATTCTCATCCTTGTTTAGAGTGTGCAACACTTTTAATAACTTGCAACCAGTCATTGATATTTTTTCGTATGGTTTAAATGATTTAAAGTCGATAGTAACTGATAAATCATAGCTCTGTAATAGACACCTTGTCTGTAGAGCTTATTCTAATAATAATAATAATTAATTAATATCAGTATTTGCATCCATGGTGATGATAATAATTGATTTTGTCGCAGGAATTCGGACTTAATAATAATAATAATAATAAAATATTAATTAATATTTTGTGTTTCTAGGGCAGAAAATAAGCCCTTACATCTCTGCGAATGCATTGTTGTTGTTACATTATTAAAATTAGATAAAAATTAATGTTCAACAAAAAAATATTTCTAGTTCTCTACCTTACCGGCCAAATTTTAAAACAAACAATTTTTAAAAATTAAGTAATAATGCTCAAAACACGATTTTTGGTTGTTAAACGTTTATTTCTATCAGTTTTTAATAATAAAGTAACCAATCTAGCTTTTTATATTTTTTTAAATACGGATATTACAGTAAAATGGTAGGTAGACAAAAAACTATTGTATGTTTTAAGGAGGAAAACATATGTAGCTCTTAGGTGAATCTAACTGCTCTCGCTACGCTCGGGCATTAACATTACACCCGTGAGCTGTAAATAGCATACTTTCTGTCCTAGAGACACAAAATATGAAGTACAAAATATTAAGTATAACACTTTTGTTATACCTATATATAGTTAACGCAAAATAAGATTGTGAAAGTGATGTAAAAGACCCGCTATAGACTGGTTTTCTTACTTCCACTTACAGCATTCATAGAGTAAGCAGGGCAAAATCTTTTATCCTTTTCTATTGCACGTAAAGATGAGACAAGGCTAGACCCAATCGCTTTTAGAGAAGACACGTGCTTTCTACCATCTCTATAAGTAACACCAGAAAATCTCAAACAGTCTGCAATAATTACAATAAGCCTAATCCTCTTTAACTAACTATTAAGCATTTTACAGAAAACATTATAGGAATTTTTGAGTACAGCGTTACGGTGTTCAAAAAGCACATGGCCAAAAAAGTAGCGGACTCTTTCGTGTTTGACTATCTTATAGCGAACGTCTAACAAAGTGAGAAATAGTTATCCCTACTTAAACTATGAGCTTTCTATCCACTTCTTTAAGAGTAAGTAAAACAGCAACATCTAGCGCGTTTTTTACAACACTTTCACAAGCTTATTTTGACCCTAGTATAGTAAGCATTCATAGATATTTTTAAATAACGCGTCACATTATCCCTACTACGCAGAGCTATAGGACAGCGTAGATTTTTTTTTGAGAAGTAAAGCCCGAAGCTCGAGCAGCACACCGAGACCTACGTCTATTGTACACCCTTTCGAAATAGCACTACTGCAGTAGCTCTGTGTCTTTCATAAAGCTCAGTACCTTATCTGCAGGAGTCTTCTCGATAGCACTGGACTTCAGATATCGGGAGTCCAGGTGTAAATCTCTGACGCCTAAATGCAGGACAGTAACAGAAAATGTAAAGAGAAGTTTTCTCATGTTTAACACAACCTCTGCAAATTTCGTTTTTGCTGAGACCGATGACGTGCTTACCACTAACTGAAGGTCTCTACGGTTGAGACACATCAGGTTTTTACTGCGTGTTTTGTCCGGCCCTTTAATAAAAAGCCTAGATTGCCACATGCCTTGAAAATGCCATTCAGAGAGATGACAAAATTCCATCTACTTATAAAGGGTGTCTTTCTGTCGTCTTTTGGTAACGCTAAAAACCGGTTTCGTCCCGATAAATTCCATTTGTAAACCTTTTTGAGTCAGAACGTTAGTCTTCTCGTCAGCAAAGTACAACTTTTGTTTGTAATCCGCTAGTTCCTGTTATCTGGTGTAACATTCCCAGACGAGCCTCGATGAGTACCTCCACAATTGCAAGACCTGCAGCGAAGCCTGACTGTCGTCGGTGCAAGTGCAGATTCGCCTGTTTGACAAAGCCCTCTACAATAACGAGAGCATAATATTTATCTAACATACAAATTAACAAGCGTCTTTGTTTGTTACTTTTTAAACTGTTAAATTTATACAACTGAACTCGAAATAATGCATGTTCGAAATGAAATAAATATAAAATTAACATTTTATAGTGAAACCTTAGAGCTTTTTTTTTGGAAGAGGGAATGCAATTGCGCACGCCAATTAGTGGGCTTTTTGAATTGACCCTCTGTCTTAATCATTTAAGGTCCTTGGCTTTGATTTCAGACAACATTTTTACGTCATCACAACATCTGACAGCTGTAAATATAGTGTTTCCGAATTGTAATTTACTAACTAAAAATATTGTTTTAGCCAGCTTCATTGTAAAAAATAAGTGATGAACTTGATGAAGAAAATTCATTTGAGTACCACGATTTCTTACCACCCATACCGCAACCTCTTAACGCCAAAAGAAATAATTTTACTTACATTAGTCGGCATACAGTAAAGCTCCAAAATAAAGACTTTAAAGAAGACCTACTAGGTAATTTTTTTAACTCAATATAAAAAACAGACTTTCCATTTTACCTGTAAAAAAATTCCAGATGGAAAAGACGTCAATGCGGTATTATCAGGCGTTATTGAAACCAAGTGGCAGAAGTCCCAAAGGGAAGCTTGGCTGGCTGATAACGAGTTTTCATAAATGATTATAACATCGTAGGTGGCTGTGGAAATTTTTGATATCACGAATATTCATTGTAATGTCGTATTTTCGCAACAGAATATTATAGAATGGTTTTTGGAGCTACTCAATTGTCTAATAATAATTATAATAATAGTTAAAATTATTGCCTTGTAAAGGCAAAACATTTTTTATTTTTTCCACAGCCACCTACGATGTTACAATCATTTATGAAAACCCTGTATATACAGTACGCTTAAAGATGTCAATAAGGTATTATTAGAAATTTTTTTTGATGACTACCAATTTGATACAATGAAACAAATTTTTAGGACTCGGAATTGGTAAAAGGCAGAAATCAGGAATATAACGTTTCTGTTGAAGAAAAATAGAAGAAGTTTTATAGAGACATTTTCGAAACTGTTAATTATTGTTGTTTTAACCCTATTTAACTTTAACCGTTTTGTTATTTATTATTTAATTTTGATATAAAATATAATATTGAGCAGCCTTATTTTTTAAAAAGGTTAGAGTATTAACGAGCCAATTATGCCTTGGCCAGTTGGCACTTTTGTTTGTCATGTCATAAATATTGTCTTGCGTCTTGTGCATTATTGCGTCGTCTAAATTGTTCCTAAATTTCTACAGAAAATAGGTAAATCCAGATTAAAAACAGCAAAAAGACAATTTGAAGCATTAATATAGTTATTTTTGTAAGAAGTATCTAAAATAGAGTTTGCTACAAACATTTTTTTGTTAAAGCGCCAAAAAAAAAATCGTATGAGTAATCATTGATATTATAGTAACCGGTCTGTTTACAAATGTTAAAAAAAAAATACTGAGATTAATATATATAAAAATTTATATAGTATGGTATAACTGGTTGCCTATGAGCGATTGCAGTTTATGCCTTTTTCATTCTAGTGCACAGTTAATTCACCGTGTCTTTAAATGACGTTATTTAGTCAATTTTCTGAAAAAAATGCAAATTTGTAATTTATGCAGATATTGTGAAAGATTTTTATACTCTTAATTCAATCAAAGCCAAAAACTTTTTTCTCAAAGTTTTGATAAAGTTTCATTTAAAATTCAAATCCCTAAGAGCGTTCAAATGTTCAATTATTGTAACTAGCTAAATTAGCATATTACTCAAAATGTAATTTACAAATTCTATCAAATATACAAAAAATATACAATAATATAATATTCCATAATGAAACTCCCCCAGAAGCTATTGAGTTCACAACTGCGTTAGTGTAACAGCTTAACAATCTATTCACATTGTTCGCAAAGAAAAGTTAATTAACTGGTGCCCTCTATTCCATAATTACATAATTTGAATATGAAAAGATTATTTTCTAGAGCACTTATAACGTAAATGATGCATCTTTCGTGCGATTTCTGCGTGAGCTTATTTCTAACACGCGAGATTTTTCGATTTATGGTGTCACTATTTTTTATAATCATAGCTTGAATATCTGGACGTGACACTAATGCATTCAAAACTCAAATAATATATTCGAATGCTTAGAAGATTACAACTGCATTAAATATTCAGTTATCCTTTTGAATATCCGGGTTGTTTCAACTTCAAAGAAATTAATATCACCAGGACTACTTAGGGATTATTCCTTGTTTTACTTTCGTAAAAAATACACTGCTCTCCTAAATTAACACATATTTCTTACATTCACAACAGTTTTATTCAATCTAGTAATTACTACATTAAACACAACCAACAGACGACCCATACAAATGCGGTACGTTCTATTACCAAACACGTGTTAAACGGCATTACCTGTTTTGTAATCCTACCGATCAAAATCACATAAATAAAGTCTATATATATATATTAATATATAATTATTAATTATATTATTTTGTTATTAACTATCAAATTTCATAAAAAGATATTGTTATATTAATGATATTAGTGACTTTTCTATTGTAAGTCCACTTTGAAGAGCAGTGTGGTTGTAGAAATTTTACATGCTTAAAAGGGTAATTACATAATATGCAATGTGTGGTGTAAAAACCCTACTAAGCCGGTGCACTAAAGGATTTCCTCGCCGATAAATCAATTTGATTTACGGATAGATTACTTAAATCCGTACTATCTTCCTTGACATCATCAGATCAGGTTTATTGCACAATACTAAATTAGTTCATTATGGAGTTTCATGTCATTCTCTGGTTTTAATATAAATTTTAATAACCTAACCAGGACGGCAATATTTCTGATTTTTGCTTTATTTTGCAACAAAGGTTATTAGCGATTTAATGACACCTTTCTACAATCAAAGCTCAGGACTTGACTATAAACCATGTCAAGGTTACAATTTAATAGTTATCACGAAACTCGTAATCAAAGTTGATGATGTGCCTTATAGCAAAAAAAAAGTAATAAATCATTACTACAATTGAGTGCTTTCGATGCGAGTGTATTCAATCAAAAATATTGATTAATATTTTGAATAAGACAATTTCAGGTTTTGAGATATAGCAGCTGATCTAAATCTGCAATAAAGTTTTCCTTATTCAAGTTTTTCAAGGATGAGCTTACATTTTCTAATGCATTTTATACAATTGTATGAATTTACAGCATATACGAGTTGCAGAGATACATTTTCCACTTCTTTGTGTGATAAAACTGGTAAATAATGTGTGTGAGGAAGTTAAAATTTTATCACCAATAAAAGTTTTCCAGGAATTGCAACCGTAGAAATTATTAATGATTTTATTACCTGTATATCGACTTACAAAGTAATAAGAAAAGCAATAAGCTCATTTAAAAAAACATCAATTTTAAAAAAATAAGAAAAAATAAACTTAGAAGGCTTTGCCAACAAAGTTTTAAGTGGAATTGATGTGTTGCCAAGAGAGGAATCGTTAAAACAGAGACACTTAAATTTCACAACATAACAATTATTATAAAAAAGCGACTAGACAGAAAAACAAGTATAAAGAAAAAGTAAGTGAAGGTAGAAAAAAAAGAAGTACAAAATTTTACAGAAAAAAAACCTGAGAAACGCAACTTGCTAAAGCTTGACCAGATAATAGCTAAAATAATTAAACAAATACTATTTAAATAAAATGGTAATAGAATATAAAAAACTAGAAAATAATATAGAGAAATATCTCTGCAGTCGAGTCATTTTAGATTTCAGAATCTGGAAAGACTTTTATTTTTTACATCAATAATTTGTAAACAGCCTTTTTTATATTAAGAGAAAATTGAGTTTTGGAGTACTTAAAGTACTTATTATGGCGTTTCAAATATAAAAGCTCTAGAGCGATTTGAATGTGTGCTTGTCACGTCACGCAAATTATTTGATGCGAGTGGGAGAGAGATAACTAAACACAAATGACAGACGACTAGAAAAAAATAGGTTACATCTTTAATGCTGGTACGTTAAATAAATATCTAGCAAATTATTAGCTGAAGTACATTTTAATAATAATAATAACAATATAAATGTACAATTCAAAATTTATGTAGTATAATGTTTGCTTTAAATTTACGAATAATAATTAAAAATTTCTTACTTTAACTTCTTATAACTTTTGTCGTGACTAAAGCAGAAGATTGTTCAACGGGAATGTAGTAATTCGAACATTTCTCTAAATGTCTGTATCTTACTCCTTTAAAAAATTGTTTTAAATTAATTTTGACGACAGATATGCTTCACTAAAAACAATGTTTAGAACAACAAGTGATAACATCTTGTATATGATAAAATCGTCTACAGGAATAACCTTGTTAAAAAAAACACATATTTTATCTCACAGGAACTGAAAAAGGCGTGTGTTTTCTATGCTTTTGTTTGTTTTTGGTTTGACAAAAGTTGTACAGGGTTATATAGGTGTCCCACCGTAAATGCATAGTAAAATTTTAAACCCTTAAAATAAACGAAAAAAAATTAAAACTTCTTATTAACTATCCACTTATAAGGCGCTACAATAATCTTAAAAAACGTTAGCGATTTGTTAGTCCCTTTAAGAGAAAAATATCAATTTATGCAATAAAATTTTATTTTTATTTTTAAAAATTTTTTTCTTTTGTCTACAAATGATGCTCATATATCAGAAAGTTACATTGCGCAATTAAAATTAATAAAAATCTATCAGCAATTAAGATATCTTTGATTAAAACAAGACGTCACTTTAAAAAAGATATTTGTGGCAAATAATAGCAATACCGCAGAATGAGGGGCAGTTATTTATGGTTCAAGCAGTAGGTAGTTTTAATAATGAGCTGTAAATACACTCTTGGTATGTACCTAAGAATCAAAACCGTCTATCCCAAAGCTTAAAAATTTTTGTCATCATAAATAAAGGACTTGCCTTGCGGTTAACATCAATTATCAGTAGGATACCAATAAATAGCGCTTCAGTTTAGTTGCTTTTAAAAATTTGTTAATTTTAAGGCTTTTGTTAAAATTTTGTAAAATTTTTTATTTTACAAAACCACTACCACTATGAGCATTATTTGTAGGCAAAAGAAAAAAATTAAACAAAAATAAATAAATAAAATTTTATTGCATATTTTTTTTTAATAGACTAACAAATATAATATTTTTTAAGATTATTGTAGCGCCTTATAAGTCGTTAGTTAAGAAGAAGTTTTTCTTTTTTGTTTATTCTAAGGGTTTAAAATTCCACTATGCAAATACGTTAGACACCCTGTACAAAGTCTTAATTATGTATATTATTAATATTTTTGATTTTTATTTTAGCGAATACCTATAAGAAAAAAAAATATTTTCTCACATAGCTGGAAGACTTTTAATATAATAATTAAAACACATAAATAAAGCTGTAGGCAAAAACTTTACTTTTTAATACAATTTCAGTAAATTGGCTAATTTTTTTATCTGTTATTACTAGGCTGGTCTATGGTGTCAGCTTTGCGGGATTTTCCTGGTCTAAAATAATATTCTATTTTCGATTAATTAAAAATCGAAAATGCAACTCATAAGCCAATAAAACAATTTTTCCTAGGAGTTGCAGCTGTTACACATGTGCTTCAACTAGCTCTCGGGTGGCAAAATACTATTTTACAGCATTCCACTGTAAATAATTGTGATCAACCCTGCTTTACAACACTGCTTTGAGTTTTGTAATGTTTAAAATTACATCACAAGTAAAAGTCAAATAAATATTAATATTAATTGTTGAAGCACATGGGCTTTAAACAGATTTCAGATAGCAAGATACTATTTTTCAGCATCCCACTGTAAATAATTGTTACTTTAACACATAAAATTTTATTTTTTGGCACTAGTGTAATCAATACTGTTATACAACACTGTTTTGAGTTTTGCAATTTTTGAAATTACATGAAATGTTAAAGTTAAATTAATATTAAATTAACAGGAATGGAAACTTCATGTTTTCACTTTATGTACTTGCACATTTACCACACAGCATACTGTAAAAAGTACCTAAAAATTTTTATTAAAATTTATATTGAAAAAAAGTTTAGAAAATAAGACTTAGTAAAAAAAAAATTAAATCATCATTTTACTCAACTCTTCAATTGTTGAATAAAAAAACAATAAATTTCTTATAATATTTTTAACTACAATGCAATTGGAAAACCATATTTGCAAAAAACATAAGCCGTTTCCAAAATAACAAAAAAAGCACATCATTTTTAAAAATCAAATTTTGATCAAACTTTTTTTACTGCAGTAACCCTCACTTGGGTTCTAATAAAAACCTCTTGGAACAAAATTTGGATCCCGTTATCCGTTTTCAAAATACAAAATTTTAGATATCTACCGGCATCACTGCATCTAATAAGATACAATAATTACAAATAAAAAAATGTACACGGTAAAATATAAAAATTTTTTTTTTTGGGTACATAGGGTTTTTCAGCAACAATAAGAGCTTTCATAAAAGAAGCAAAGATTGTAACTGAGACTTACAATAAAGTGTTTTCTTTTGTGTCAGAATTTGGTTTAAGAACTAAAATGTTAAATCTTCTAGCGACTGTGTACATGCATAAAGAAAATTGAGAATTTCTAAACCAATTTGACGCGACAGTTATAAATGTTATCCTACCAATATTTCTCCCATAAGCCTATACACTAATAAAAAAAATAACTCTTTGGTTCAGAGATATAAAACTACGATAAAGTTTTAATAACTAGACTACACAATTAGTTAAAAAACATTAACACGATGTCTCTAAAAAAATTACGTGATAGAAGTCATGTACCGTTGTTTTCACTAAAATTAAGAAAAAATCTAAAACCAATAGGTATTAAAAAATTATTTAAGGTAGACCTGTTTTTGTTACACTAGCAAATCTTTTTTTTCAGTGTACTGTCATTAATTACTCGAGGTAAATTGACGAATAGAAGGTGATCGCCCAACTCATTTAGCCAATTAACGTAAGATCGCAATTATAACGCTATCTTTATCATGGTTCTCATTCTAATGTATACAAATCATATGGTATGGTATAACGGATTGCATATAACCGCTTGCAATTCTTTGATGCTGTTACTTCCCTAATAGTCAATTCACCTTGTTGATTACTGACTTTCACTCAAGCGCCATTGTATAAAGTCAGTTACAATATCAAATGACAAAATTGACAGAAAAATTTGGTTTACACAATTTTTTTCTGTGTTAAACTTTGATGTTTGGATTTTGTTGGCACAAATTAACGCTACTTTGAGGTATCTCTCGTGAAGTAATTCTTTCCGCAAGAGTTATTTTTTAAATTTTAACAATTTGTTTTTTGTTTTCCAGATAAGATTTACAGCAATTTCATTTTTAAAAACAAGAGACAAGTTAGCGTGGTGTAATCTTAAATATTCAGATAAGTTTTATATTTTATTTTTAATATAATATAATTTTTTTTTGTTTAATTTTATACAAACTAGAAGAAAGAAAATACAATATACCTAATTATATATAATACAAAATGACTAATAAAAACATGTATTTTATTTCAGAAACTTCTAAAGTAAAAATTACATACAAAATAATTTAATTCCTCCACAACAATTTGCTAAGAAAAAACATTAAACGACCCAAATATTTTTGTAAGTTTTCTTAGTAACAGTTAATTTCCTCATTAATTATTTCATAAATGGTCCTTCAACCCCTCAAACAAACCTAAACCTACCAACAACTAGAATCCCAAGAGATTCGAGACTTATCGTTTGATAAATTTCATTAGCTATTTAATAGAAAAAAGTTTCTTACAAGAACGCTAAATTTTTCCTCTTTTTACAGAATTATCTCACACTAGAGAATGAGAATTGCAATATACGAAATTTATAGTAGTAATAATACAAAATTGAAAAAATGCCACAAGAAGGATCAACAAGACGTATCCATAATAAATTTTGACAAATCCCATTAGTTATTGCGAGATTGTCACTGAGTGATATTAAGTTTGAACAAGAAGTTATTTTTTTAGTACCAAATCTTAATAAATTCACTGAAGTAATTAAGAATGATTGTTGCAATTAGAGCAAAGTAACTTTTTATTGCTTGCAACTCGCTTAAATTTAAATTTCTCCGAGTATCCTGAAAAAGTGTGTTCATAATCATAATTCAGTAGCTTTTATTACATTAAATTACAAACATTCTGGGTATTGTTCTGTAAAATGACTCGGGATTAAAATAAGCGTCTTACATATCTTTCTAGCAATTTCAAGGTATATGAGAAAACTGTATTAGTTAGGACAAATTGAAATGACAAGGTACGTGACAACAGAATTTTAATTAACGTTCTTTCTATTCATCCGATAATTCTTTTTAATTGGATTTTCTCTGCACATGAAATTTTCGTGACGGAAAATTCTGAAGGAATATTTTTATTTGAGTCTGGCTGAAATATTTTCAGCATATGAGATGAATTTATTTTAAGAGTAATACATCAAAAGCTCTTTTCTGGGTGAATAAAAATATAAAATACAGAACAAGTAGACAGTTATTTTATTCTCCTGAGACAATGATAAATATAATTTGCAAATTTCTTACTTTTTAATGTTGATTATTAAATAAGAAAATCTGGATAGAACAGGTTCCACTTGAAAAGTATATACTGGTTGGGTTTAGAGCACTTGACTAGAAACAGTTAATGTTGTTCTTTGTCAACACTTTACTCCCAACTAAGAGAAAACAAAGCGAACGTATAAATTTTTTACTCGTGTGTCTAAACGTCTCTCTTATCCTTTGTTCTAAAAACATACATTTACTGGATGAGTTCTGTTCAAATGAAGCCATTGAGTTCCTCATTTGTCTCAATTACCTGACAAATAATTCTAATATAATAGCTAAAATCGATTTATAATGATACGAAAATAGTTATTTATATATCAAGTACGCAAAATAAAGTTTTAAGGAACGAATCGTAACTAGAAAAAAAGACGAGATAACATTGGAAACCAAGTCTTTAATGAGAGTCTTCTTAATCTATTTGCGTATACTTGACTCAAGAGATAGATATAGAGCTCGCCAATTAAGTCATAAAAGTAAAATAGTCTGGACAACTATGTCAACATTTTGTTACTAATTGATCACAGAAGTGCAGCTGTGCTCTTAAATATCTGCACTTCTGTAATCAATTAGTAACAAAATGTTGACATAGTTGTTCATTTGGACAATGATTAATTATTTTACTCTTTGTTACCTTAAAAACAAAGCTGGTTGACTGTATCAAAGCTACGGCTACTTAATTTAACGACTGCTTACATAGTTTTTACACCTATTTTTTACGACTTTTTAATTGACGAGCTCTATATCCCTTGAATCTAGAATACGTAGTGCATTCAAAAAATGTTTGCACGAGTAAGCAACAAATGAAATAAAAAATTTGCCAAAATATTTAAAAAATATAAAACTAGTTTTTTTATTGTAAAAATCAAATCAGTGAGAATTATTGTGCTTTGTGCAAAATCGATGACATTTCTAAAATTATCATAGCCAAAGCAAATCATGTAGTAACTGTGAGTTCTATATAATTGTGGTAATATTAGAAAACAACATTAAAAACATTAAATTATCATTTTTTCTTTTAAATTTGAAAGTGGCGTTTTGTTTACAATGGCATTCAAACAAAACTAGATATAAAAGACTATTCTATTTCATAAAATAAAATATCTTTTTTAAAAAATATAATTTGTATAATTTGTAAAAATAGTAAAATAATTAAGTATTAGGCCACAAAAAGAGCATTTTGCTGAGTGTTTTGAGTGTGCAAAATAATTATTTTAGAAAGTACATACAAAAAAATGTTTTAGTATTTAGTTAGATATCAGATTAGGACGAGGGTTGTCTGGTGGTTTGCACACCACTAACAAGCCCAAATAGTATGAGAGCATCTGACCTCTGTATTACCATGTTAGAACTACTTCGGGATTAAGTTTTAATGCCACACACAAGTCCCTAATTACCACAAATTCACACGAAGATAACTTTATCACTCCGTAAAATTACGACGAAACTCATTAGTCTAAACACTTTATACTTACAAAAAAGTTTGCCGTCCGGGCGTAAAACAACTTACCTGAAACAAAGAATATCAATCTTTAGTTAAAATACAGGTCACGTTATAGGCTGAAAGTTGGGTGTTGATAGCGAAATTATGTTAACGACATTTTGAGTATTAGTTTATCGTCCAACTAATAGACTTATAGCTTATTGCGAATTTACAGTTGCATGAAATTAGTCATGAACAAAATGTGCAAGAGAGAGAGATAACAATGATAAGCTGTGGCCAATCATAAATTGCATTCAACGTGTATAATGGAAATTGACCCCGATTTAAATCGATTTGGAACTGATAAAAATTTTGTTTTTCTCAGCTTTTGTCGAGATATGAAAAACCTGTTAACGGGGTTAATTACTGAAATTTTGTGTTTATTTATAAAATATTGGCGGGTCATAAATCTGAATCATAATACAGCCATGACATCGCATATTGACGATAAAACGCAGCAAATCTGGAGTTGCATGACTAATTTTATGACAAATACCATAAATACAATAACTGAAGTTTTATATGACGTGAATAAATTTATAACAGTGTCATAAATCAAGCAGAAAATTGGCAAATTTAAAAATTTTTAAACGCACCCTTCTACATAGTAAAAAACTTAAATAATTTCATAAATATTTACCTATAAAACAACAGTGCTAAATTTTTTTGTTGTGTTCTATTTTAATTCAGTGTGATTTATAATAAATTACAAATAATGTTTTTTATCTTTAAGCGGTCCAAAATCGCCTTTTCTTACTTTGCGTCTGTAACAAAGTCTAATACGATACTGCTTTGGGTGTCGGATTAGCCAATTCAGCACCTATGTGCGTGCAAAAAAGTACTAGTGCAATATATTTTTTTGAGTTGTAACGCCTCTACTGGTATCAGACTTCAGAAAAGATTAATGAAACGTTATAAATCTACAAGGGCATTCGTGACGTCTCAGCGTTTATATGTAAGCAATTAGCGTTGTTATAATAATATTGTTCAAACCCATTTTGTTGCAGTTGATGACCAGTATTTCTCACCAAGAGGTTTTTATGTGTGTCGCAATTAACCTATAAAACACTTGAACACTGAGGTGAACACGCCGCTTCAACAATGAGGTAACTTCAACTTTCTTTTTAAGGCTAGATGACGAATTACAACCCTTATAGCGTGTGATAACTTACAAATTATTTGCTAGATAAGTATATAGCACTGCTTGATCTAAAATAGCGATGGAAAGAAATGGTTTAAATTCTGCAATTTAGTAATTTGAGAAATGTTGCAATGTTTTTAAAGATTTTTCTTATTTTGTTTATGTCAATTGGAGTATTTAATCAATAACCAATACGGTAGCTAAAGAATTATTTGTAAGTTACTTACACAAAATTTTAGACAAATTTAAAAACACTTCAAAAAACATTTGACATTTTTATAACATTTGTTACCAACTACCTCGTATTAACGCAAGAGTCTCTAAAGATTAAAAAATTAACTTTTTTGCTTAAAAAGCACGTAAAACGCGCAAAGTAGAAAAAACAGCATAAAGAATTCGTTTCTAAAGCACTGTGGGCATTCATTCTTTATAAAAATTTGCGCTCGCGCTTATTTTATATACTTAAATTCGTGCCACAAAGCTGACTTTTCAAAACGCGTTCTTTAATATACTATTTTGTGTGTCTGTATGAGTCTATAGAAACTAATAATTAAAGTGTTTTTTATATTATTATTGGAGTTAAAAAACTTCATGTTCTTCGAGTTGTCTTCAGGAAATTTGAAAAAGTCAAATTTAAGGTTACTTAAAGCACTTCACACAGTAAAATTACAATTTAATAATAAATTATTCCTATTACAAAAAGGCTCAAAAAATAAAATAACATAATTATTAGTCAATATTTAACCAGTGTGTGGTGTAACACGAGTCGTCCATGTGCATAGATGACGTGACAGTAATCAGAATAGAAAATAGCAAGACAACAGTTCAACTTCAATTTAACGTTAAAAAGTAGAGAGTTGTAATTTGTAAATTGTCAATTGTAATAATTTGTTATTCAGCAATATATGGTGCTGAAATTTAGTACTTTTAAAAAATTTTTTTAATCCTATTTAAATTTAAAAATACTATTAAAAACGAAATACATTGTACCATCAGAAAACAGCATAATTTTTAAAGAATCTAATCTATTAAAAGGCAGTTTTGAAGTTTAAAAATTTTAACTTTACTGTAATTGCAGCTCAAGAAAATAAATAAATTTTAGTCCAAATTACTATTTCTATGTAATTTGCTTGAACATGAATTAGTGTATGTCATTTAGAGAAGAACTTTTGTGCTTCGCTAGTTGCCGGCTTTGACTTTGTCTCGTCCTTCAATCTTTGAGCTTAGCACAAAAAGACACTTCTACTTTTAATGATATAATTTAAGTATACTTAGTATTTATTTTTTTATAAATAATTTATCTTTTAAACAAAAAACGATAGCGAGATGCGGTTTGTAACAAAGTTATTTTCTCAAAAAACAAAACACAACAAAAAATAGGTTTCCAGAAGCTTACAATCAAAACAAAATATGTAAATGAAATATAAAATAAAAAATTATAGAATAAAGTAAAAAAATCATCTACCCACCCTCAAAAACTGAAAAAGAAATGAAATATTAGAAAATCAGTCCAAGCAATGAAAACGGACACAAGAAAAAAATAAGCAAAGAAGTAAATAATAGCAAGAAGTCAAAAACCAAAAGTAAAAAAGTTAATATACCTATCAATTATATAATAAAAGCAAAACAAAAATAGTGGTAATAATTTTTTTATAATTTACAATTTTTGTTATTAAATAAACTATAGAGGTAATTAAAACAATTTTACGGCATACTAAATCAATTAGAAAATTACAATACAGCAAGTAATAGAAGATAAACACAGCAACATAATAGCAGAAAAAGATAAATATATTATTTTGAGAAAATAAAACATGACGAAATAAAAAACCAGAATAATAAAGAAAGGAAAAAAACAAAAAATACGAAATAAAAGTAGGAATAGAAAAGGCAAAGTTAGGTAAAGCACAAGGTGAGAATATAGTGTCACCACCGCAATGATAAAAATATGAGGACACAAAAATGATAAACTAGCAAAACCAATAATTTATGTACTTTTTCAAAAAAAAAAACACGCAAAAATATCGAAAAACGAAAATAATAAGAAAGTGGTTAGTTATCAGTAACCTCAGGTTAGTGAAAGTAAAACATGGATGTTTTCAGAAAGACAAGAACACCTAGAAAATGCAACAAAAATTAGAGTTACTGCAAAGATTTGAACAACAATAAACAGAAGTAAAACACAAAATCAGAAACAAGACTTCAGAAATAAATTATATATTATAAAATCTAATAAAATAAAAAAATTTAAAAAAATAGTCCATCTGGGTTTAAAAAAATAAATTGAAGTAAAATAAGACAATGATAATTTATTTGACAGGGAGCGTGAATAGGCGTTAGAATTTATTTTGCCAACTTGAAAGAACCAAGTTTTTAATGTAAAAGTGTTAAGAAAAATGTATTATTTTAACACTCTATCACCACCAAAACCTATCAATGTTTCAATAACAGTTCAGATTGTTACAATACCCTTCGGGCAACAAAAACTCAAGCCGAGGGTCTTCGTCTTGTAACTTGTCGCTCTTGGAGGACATGTTCATAATACCCTTGATACATAAATATCTATAATTGGTATTGATAATGGAAAGAATGTTATTATTTGTTTTCTGTTTTAAAACATGTACACTATTATATAAAATTACAAAACGCACGGAGTAGCCAAATGAATGACCTCATATTAATATGTATAACAACTTTTTTTAGTTTAAAACAGTAGACTTGAAATTAAAAATACAAAGTTAACCTAAATATTTTTGTCAGGTTTTAATGCAACAGCGTAATACTTGTTGCTTGCGTATTTTAAACTGTATTTTAATTTTACTATTACAACTGTTACCAATTCAGAACAACAGTAAACAGGATCTCATCTGTGGGAATTTATTGGCATACAATTACAGTTGAAGGGAGTTTATCGATAACAATCCCTAGGTGATTAATGTAATATAGTTCAACAAAACATTTGTTTGAAACAAAAATGTACAGTAGTTTAGTGCCGGATATATGCACTTAGGATCCTAGTGTTTTTCTAAAATCCATTTACTAATGAATCGTTAATTGTTAGAATCTCCTTGATCTTAATTAAGTACACCTTACAGTGTAACATATGCCGTAATAAAATTGTTACAACCCTACAAAGTAAAATGAAGTGAAACTGCTTAGTTGTAAAGTGAAAAGTTGTACTAATTACTTCGTGTAATAAAATGGAGACATTTCGCTTGAGTGATTAGTATTTTCTTTTAAAAATGTGAAAAACTATACCGTAGTACTTATTGTCAGTTAACAAAAAAAGCAGCTTATAAAGTTTTACTCTATTAAAAGTAAGATTTTTAAAATTTTAAAAAAATCTGTTTTTTTAACCAGAATTTTTTTGCTTATATTTTTAATAGGCCGTTTTATATTTTATATTGTTATTATGTGAATTATATTTTTCCAACTTGTAAAACCTTAAACAAATAGAATTGCAAAAAAACAAAATTAAATTTATAAATCAAGCCGTAATAGAACCTGCACTGGTTTCGCGAATTAATGGATTTTTAAACCCTAGTTTTAATTAAGTCTACCCTTCCATTTAGGATCAAAATTGCAAAAAACCAGAAAAGTATATATCCATCTAAATTAATAAAGCTGTATTAATTTCACTTGCGAAATGACAGGATTGAGATTCTTTCATTGCCGTATAAAAAAATTTAATACAGGAGTTCTGGCAGAAAAAAGAAGTTGGAAAAGTATTAAAAGCTGTGTTTAACAAACCGAAAAGAAAACATTATAGTCTTGAAAAAAGTTATAAAGACTGTTTGTTGACGTCAAATATTGCAGAGAAGATAAAAGAAAACGCCGTGATAAAAGCATGCATTATGGTCGAATTATTCTTGAAAAATACAAACAGAAGTTTAGAAGTGACTCTAATAATTTTATTTTCGTTTGAATTAATTAAAGCGAAACACGTTTGAATATTTGGAAGTGCCTCATGTAAAAGTCATCGTAAAATTAGACTCCGGTAAATTTGGCGATAAAAGCTTAATTTAGGGTCGATGATTTTGCTGGAGCCTATAAATTATTTCAAGTGCCGGCTGAACACAACTGAGAAAACAATATAAAAAGAAAAATCAGTCATAAATTCTAAATTCGCAATCTGCATTTGCAAAGCCATTAATTATCGACAGATAAGATATTAAGCTCTAGATTATCCCAGTTAATTGAAAAATCCGATTTTGAGCTTTCTCCCAAAAACTATCAAATTCTATTCGACTTCGTAATAAATCTCATGAAACTTTCAGGACGATACCTGTTAAGTTATGGGCACGAGTATGATTTATTCGAGGACGAAACTATACGGACAGCTTGAATCCTTTATGTAATACGGACTTGGCACACAAAACCATAACCGCAAATTGTGAAATATTATCATAATTCCAAATAAAGTTATTACTTGAACAAAATGAGATATAACAGAGTAGAAGTTGTTATTTTAAATTAAATCCGGTAGAAGCGATACTCTAACGATCGTTACTAGCCTTCGATATTATTTATAATAAATGCATTACGTTAACGAGCCATAAAAGCCAAATTGGCCCATTTTACCCTAATTCTGCACTTCTTATGGCCGTTCTAAGAGGCGTATGCCTTAGGGAGCGGTTTCTCGATGTAATATGCATTTTATGTGCAGTTTATGAAATCATAAATCGAATAAACGAAACGATCCTTTAGTATTTGCAAAATTCTTTTGATTATTACTTATACATATTTCAAATGTTCTAAAAATGCAAATTAAGAAATGTATTAAATATTAAACAAACTGTCAAACTTTACTTCTGAAGAAATACAAGAAGAAATATATATAATTTTTTTAAAATATGAGAATAACAAATGCACTTGAATTATTTATTGCATGTCACAAACTTTTATTAGTTTTCTTTTACCTTCAGCAAAAGAAAAACAATTTTGAATATAAAATTATATTTCAATTTTACATTCAATTTTATTATATATTATTACTGTCAAAAAACATTTTACTAATAAAAAACAGAAATCTTGATTTTTTTATTTAATCACTGCTAACTACTCAACAGACTTTGTTAAAGTACTCGTGTATAAAATTGCTTGCTAGTTGAATAGAATTTTATTTTCAATGCTCTTTGTGTAATGTTTTCAAGTATCTACTTCAAATTAAATTTTATGAAGTTGAAAAACAAAAACAAGATTTGGTAAAAATTTACTCTTGAGTAAAAGCTTTATTAAAATAAAAAATCCTAAATCAGTTTCTAATCAAAAACTAATATTTTCAATGTTACAAATAGAGCATTGACAGTGTTCTGACTAGTGAAAGTTTTAGGAAGTTTTTCGAAGCGTCCTAGATCACAGTTCTAGTCGCAGACGTTGCTAAATTAATCAATAAATTTCAAACTTTTTAGCCCAAAAAACTCAAAAATATGCGTAAAAATAACAGTAGTATTTAAGCAAAATATGCACTAAAAGATGCAAAAACTGAAAATACTTGTATGGCTAGAAACTTACTCAAAATTTTTTTTTCAAATTGATTTTATGATAAAAGATATTAAAACAGCAAACAATGTTTAAATAAAACTTAAGTACATAAAATTTAAATTTAAGCATATTGTCTCTTAAATAGGTAGTTGGTTGTGTAGAGCTTTTTCCTGATAGTAATAGAGAGAATTCTAAATACCGAAAACTGCTTTATACGAATGTTGATAGGTTTTGAGTTATAAGATGTAAAAATTTTCCTTAAAGACAATAACATCAAACATTTTGTAATTAAAAAAAATATTTACATTTGTTTCTGAAAAACCATGAATACAAATTTCTTTAAGACAAGTTTTTATCTGTAACGTTTGCTATTATTTCTATTAAAGCCAAAACTAGCTTAAAACAGCACAAAAAAAGTTTTTTAACATGAAAACGCCAAATTAGCAAATAAAGATAAAATACATAGTATATTAGAGAACGCGTTTTGAAAAGTCAATTTTGTGGCACAAATTCAAATAATAAATAAGTGCCACAATGCACAGTTTACGTGATTTTTAAGTAAAAAGTTAATTGTTCAATCTTTAGGAACTTTTGCGTTATTACGAGATAGTTGGTAAAAATGTCATAAAAGTGTCAAATGTTTTTTGAAGTGTTTCCAAATTTGTCTAAAATGCTGTATAAGTAACTCACAAATGGTTCTTTTTTACTATCGTATCGGTTATTGATTGAATACTTCAATTGGCATAAACACAGTAAAGAAAATCTCCAAAAACATTGTAAAATTATTCCTTAATTATCAAATTACTTGCGATTTTCAGCGATTTCTCTCATTGTTATTTTAGACTAAGCAGTGTTATATACTCATCTAGCAAATAACTTGTAAATTATCGTCAAAATAATGGCTAAAATCTGTTTGATTTAAAAGCTGTTCTAAACTCAAAAAAAGTTGAAGTTACCTCATTGTAATCGCCGCTCGTCTACCCCATTTTTGAAAGTTTTATATGTAGGTTAAAATTGCGACACACACACAAAAACACCTTAGTGAAAGTACTGGTTATCAAGTGCAGCAAAATTTATCTAAATAAAACTATTATACAAATGACGTTTCATTCCAGCGAAAGCGTGTTGCCAACCTAAAAAAAAACCACGTTTGCTACGTCGTATGTTTGCTACCTTTGTTACTCGTTGTTAATTATTATATATCTTATATATAATATATAAGATATATAATAATAATATATTATATAGTTATATAATATATTACTATATATTATATAACCATTAGAATAAAAATTCTAAAATTTTTATTAAACAACTTCAGTTGGTTAATAACAACAAAAGAAGTGCACTAATGGGCTGATTTCAAGTTTGAGATAATACCGGTAGTATCTTCGTTTCCATAGAAAATAAATAAAATTTATTGTTGTGATTGGTTGTTGTCATGGAAAAGTATTAAAATTTGCGATACTACCGGTATTAACTTCAACTTGAAATCAGCCCATAAATTATCTATAAACTACAACACAAAAACTTTACAAGACGGTTTTGATTTTTTGTTAGAAAACAACCTGTACTATAATAGTATAATATGATCTATTTCTCGTAGTGTACGTGAGGTTTTCGCCCCGATTGAGCTTGCAATTTGAATGTTTGACGGTTGACTGTGTCAATTATTGTATAAGATGGTATGTACTTTGACAGTAACGATAGCTAACAGCTCTAATGTCATAAGACAACCAATCAGAACAGTTTGCTACATTTTACTACGTCTGCTACATTTACTAGGCTTGGTAGCGTAGCAAACGTAGCAAGCCTAACAAATGAAATTTTTCGGTTATTTACGCAACTCAGGTTGCACTAATACTTTACACACGCAATTTGGGTGCTGAACTGGCTAATACGATACCCAAATCGCTATCTACTACACAAGCAAAGTAAAAAAATACGTTTTTTATTTTAAACAAAAAACTTTAATTTGTCTATATCAACAAAGAAATTTGCGCCGCTTATTAAAATAACGAATTAGTAATATGCTAGAAATCTGAACTTTAATTGATGAAGATAAGATAGACGATCTGAGAAAATAGATAGAGAGGAGAAGCGGCAGATAAAACATAGGTTTTGGGTAATTTCTATAAATGTAATTTATGTAGTGGCATACCTAATGGTATTTTCTGAATAGTGACAAGTTTGTTTATTAAATCAAAAAATATCTCTTAATTAAAGTAATGCGTTTTAAATTTCTGAATTGTTTATCTGTTTCAGATAATAGAAAAATAAAAATTTAGATGTTTTTTTTAAACATATAAAAAACAAAAGATGTAGTAATCGCAAAAAGTCAAATCTTAAGTTTAATAAGATTTTACTCTATTAATTAATAAAAAAATAATTTCACAAAAATTATTATTGCACTAGGCTTGATAAAAAGTAAATAAAGCACAAAACGTTGCTCAATTTTTATTATACTCCATTATTTAGGTTAAAATTCTTTTGTTGTACAAAAATCTCCAAAACCTTCAATTTTATTTTGTAAAGAAACTTAATTAAATTGTGTGTAGCTGCATGAGGATAAAAGTACCTTTTAATAAAATAGTTTCTGAGTAAATTACGTCTGGTATTATTCGAATTTATAATATGAAAATTGCACATACGCCACTTCAAAAATTTTAAAGCAAAAATTTGTGCCACAAAGTTTTATAAAACTCGTTCTTTAATGCACTATTTCTTAAAAAGTCTACTTTGCTAATTTCATTAGCAAGAATTAACTGAAATGGTGTTTGTAATACTAAAAATAAAACTTCAAACTTTTAAAGTAGGTAAGTATAATTAGTAAAGATTGGATTTAGATATCAAAGAGGTAAAATTTGCCAACCATTCCACAAGTTGCAGTGTTTTAACCTAAATAACATACTACAGGATCAGGAAGCTACAATGGCTAATTAAATCGCAAAGCACATTCCAACTAACTCAATTAACTCTTATTAGTTAAAGCATCAAAAGAAATTTATACGAAAAGTTGTTGGTGTAGTCCAAAAAGAAAAACACAAAAAAATGTTGCTATTATTCTCGAACGTGTGTTCTTTTTCTTCTTGCAGATTCATGATACTTAGTTTGTGAAAAGCTATTACAGTTAAATAATCAATCGATGCACGTATTTCTGTTCATTTGAAAGCGATCACGTCCTAATTTTACCGCAGCACTTGGCATTTGCAGAAAAACCTTTTTTTCTAAACAAGCAAAACTGTTATTTTATCTAATTCTTCTAACTAATTATTAAATAATATAATAAATAAATATATTTTTTAATCAAAAACAAAGAGATTTTTTCAAAACGAAAAAAACCTCTAAGTAGAGAGAGTTCGACTACAGTATAGAAATAAATCAGTATGGACAGCTGATAAAAACTTGTCAAAAGCTGGCATCCCTTCACGTAAAATGTGTTAGATGGAGCCACTGATTTTTATGTTTTTAGACAATTAATAATACATAATTGTACACAATTTTAATCTAAAGGGCTATTATTGTAAATTATATAATAAATAACCAAAAGACAAGGGTAAAGCAACGATTAAAATAATTTTTATAGTATTTTATTTACAGTTATAGCCCTTTAGATTTAAATTGTATATTATTAGTTGATAAAAATTTAAAAATTAGTGGCTCTATCTTACACATTTTACGTGAAGGGATGCTACCTTTTGACAAGTTTTTATCAGCTGCCCATACTGATTTATTTCTATACTGTTGTTCGACTTAGCAAGTAACAGTGATTTTACAGTGATAGAAAAACATTGAGTGCCTTAATTATTAATAACTGTTTTTAAATTATTTGTTTAAATTAATTTGTTTGAAAAATTTAACTCTTTAAAACGAAAGAAACCTAAATTCAGGACACACGTAATTACAGTATTCGTTTGCGTATGAAATGTTTTTGATTTTTTATAATTTAAATATTGAATAACAGAGCTAGTGCAGCTTATTTGATATTCAAAGCCACAAAAAATGTTTTTTTTTGTATACGTGTATCAAATGTACAACAAACCAATATTTCTACAATTAAATTATAAATTCAAAAAACATTTGTTTTCCGCAACACCGCCAACAATTTAGTCAATAATTAAAAACAAACAGTCAACATAAAACCGATCACTTTTTGCTCTTTTTTGGCTTTAATTTTCTTTCTCGAACGGGCCATAAAACGGACTGTTAAATGTTCCTAAACTGGAAATTGCTAATTTTCGCGACAATGTAGTTCTTTTAAATCTATATTTTGCATGTGAAGTGTTATTTGTCCCTCGTCTTTGACAGAGTGCGTGATAGAATTTATGATTCGGAAATACATTTACGGTTCGAAATCATAAAACAAACTCATGATTATTATTCGGAAAAAATTGTAGCGACAATGCAAAGTACGTTTGATGTATCGATTTTGTCCAACTCTTTGTAGGATGACATGCAAAAAAATGATCCGATTTAGGTTAAAAAGTGAAAACTTTTGCTATCTGATAAACAGAAGTTGTAAGTAACAACTGTGGTGAGTATGACAAGATTTCAATTTGTTGTGTCTATATACATTGTCACGTACACATTGTGCACGACAATCATTGTAAGACACAATTGTATTCAAGGGAGAAATTTCAATTTGGTTGGACCAAAATTTTGAGAGGAAATACATTGCGAAGAATCAGCGAAAAATCTCTAATTATACATAAACAAAATTTTGTCTGAAATAATATTTGGGAACGGAAACGAGCTTTTTGCTTTCTGTACCTATCTGCATAAATAGCTTTTCATATATTTGATTTGTTACCAAACTTTTTAAACAAAATTCAAGTGCGTGGATGTGAACAGCTACGTGTGTTGAGTTTTGATAACGAGATATTGTTTTCATTGACAATAATTGACTTTTTAGTTTTTCCCATACATTAAAAAAGGTGTAGAATGCTCAATTTATTAATTTTTTCTCTTTTCCTTAATTTTCTATTTGATTGCTTATCTCTTTTGTTCGACGTTTCACAATAGGTAAAACTTTAACCTTTAGGGTTCAGTTTTTATTAATACAGTAGAATCCGATTATAATATGTATTTATAATGTATTTTTATTTTTTTGTTTATGTTTAACTAGAAAGAGAAAAAATTTGCCTTTTCTTGTAACAAAAAGCCGTTGATAGGTACCTATTCCTCAAGTTTTTTTGTGCTCTAAACGATTGCATCACAGCTTGCTCTATTTTCTATTATTGGGTTGACAGCTTGTGTTTTGTGTTTACTAAATTAACACCAATCTAGTACAATATTTACAATGATAGGAATTTATTTTTAATCCTTGCAAAAAATGCTCACTGGGCTTAGGTGTATTAAATGCAATTCTCTAAATAATCCAAGTTGTAACAGTAGATTAAAAATTATCACAAATATTTATAAATAACTCTCAAAAAATCTGTTGTGACACTTGATAGAGCACATTATCTGAATTTTATTCCTTGATGTAGGTACCGAATTTTTAGGCCATCTTTACTTCACTTGTAAATTATGGTTACGATTCCGACTTACGAAAGACTCTATCAGTCGCTTTAACACTATTTTTTTCTGAATTTAGCTTATTACAAGAAATGATAAAAGAACCTAAATTAATTAACTTTAATCTGGTTAATTTCATAAGTGCAAATACATCAATAACAAAAGTTCCAAACTTAACTAATATATGCAACAACTCTATTTTCTATAAATAACATAATTAAACTTCCACAAAATATCATTAATACAAGGTGAACCATGAAAGCGAAAAGTTTTGAAAAAGGCGTATTTCAAAAAATAACTCTATTTAATTAAAACAGTTTTTATAACAAAAACAAGATAATTGTATCAGTTTTTATTTCTTAAAAATTATGCCTGCCAAATGGCTTCTTTTTCTCTCTACACACTCTTAAAGCCCAACGTTGAAATTCTGCATTACACATATCCAGTGGAATATTAGCGATTTCTTCTGAATTTTCATTTTTAATTCTTGAATATCTCGTAATTTATCAATAAAAATTTTGCTTTTTAGATATCAACTAGTAGTCACATGCTGAAAGATCTGGCGATCTTAGGAGCCACTCAATATGTCTTCGCGTTTGAAAATAACGCGACTTGGAAACACTTCACACGAAATTGATTAATATTTTAAAAAATCTAGTGACAGAGGTCTAGAAAACATAAATCGCGTTAAAGCAATTGTCCAGAATTTAATTTGAGCAAAATTTTAACGTTCGGCTTCAAGAGTGTATAGAGAGAATAAGAGGCCATTTAGCAAGCACAATTTTAAAAAAATAAAAATTTGCCTACATTTATCTTGTTATTGTTATACTTTGTTATAATTAAATACAGTTACTTTTTAAAATACGTTTTTTTCAATATTTTTCGTTCCCATGTGCCACCTTGTAGTTCCGCTTCTACCAAAAATGTCACTTAACTGAAGACCAACTTGAGCACTTTTTATCTTCTCAGCAATATTATTTCTGTTACAAACAATGTAAATTCTTCTAAACAAAACAAGATATTAAATTTTGAGTACCCCAAATAAGCTTGAACATACCTCCAATTTTAGGTACCATCTAAGATAAATGAAACCATCGCTTTAAATTCTTTGACTCAAAAGAAAAGACAATGTTTTCAAAACTCTAAACAACTTAGTGATGCTAGAGCTAATATAATGCTCGTCAAAAAGTACTATTATACTCGTATCTATATAAATTTACAACCTAACCTCGTGTTGTTGAAGTCTTGAAAAAAGTTGATGACAAAGCTAATTGTTTTGTTGAAAAACCTCCACACCTTAATCGTAAACCTATTAGTACTTTTACAATAAAGGCTTCAAAAAAATATCAAACAAAACTGAGATCTCTCCACTTGTGGCCTGCTAACACTTTTGTCAATAAATATTTTTAACATTAACTTGAAAAAAATCAATAATGTGTTTGCCCACACCGTAACTGAGTACATCTCTGTACAGGTCTAGGTATCGACAAAATAAGATGGTCAATTTTATGCTTGTGACATCTTGTTTCAAGCAACTTAAACCTCATAGATTAACTGTCTCACAGTCTGTGGTGAACAGTACAAAGCGAACAGTCTTTTCATTATATTCCATACATTCGCGATAGTATTCAAATCTGGTAAACGAAGTAGTCACGGCAAAATATTAACGCCAGTTTTTTGGAGAAAATCTATAGTTTGACAAGCAGTATATAGATGTGCGTTGTCTTGCTGAAAAAAGACATGTTGACGGCCACCTATATAAGACAGTAAAGTGGTTCGTAGGATGTCATCAAAAAAACGTACAGCTGTCTCGTATAAACACAAGAGGTAATCGGCTTCTATAGACAATAGTCCTGTGCACATGCTTCTCAACAGCAAATCTAATATCACGTCGTTCTCCATGACGGCGTTTTACTCTCCGACGGCCACCATGCATGCTTAGACAGAATCGCGATTTATCGCTAAATATGACATTAAGCTATTGTGCCCCCAAAACCTGCTGTTCTTTGCACCAGTCCAACCGTTAACGACGGTGTTTCGCAATTAAAGAAATTACTAATCGCGGACATTTAGTATCACCTGATGTTTAACGTGTAGCACCTGGCTCCAAAGCTTCATCCGCACGGCCCCCATGGGCGTGGGACTGAGATACCGCTCAGTCAGCGTGGCCCGAAGGCCTTTCCAGTATAACATCCAGGTGTAAGCCTAGTTCTACTCAATGGTAAGAGGTTCTGCTAGCTTTTTTAAAATCTTTCTGCTTCCACGAGTCCAACCCAAAGACCAGAACAGGCAAAGCCTGCGGGCTCGGACCGGTCCCCATGGTACTAAAACTTGACCGAAGTCTGACCTTAGTCGAGTCATCGCCTCCGAAGAGACTACCCTGTTAGGCTCTTACACGCTTTACGCCAGGGCCGCTTAGCAACAGGGCCGGGGGTTCGCCATACCCCAGACGTATTGGAATCGTCCAGTGGGACTTTCAGCCAACACATCTCCCTTGCGGGAACTAATCGCGGACAGTACAAAAAAGGTTAGAAGCTCAAATGCGTACTATTTATAATTTGCATACTAATAAATCGATCTTCTTCTCCAAACTAAGTTGTCGCAGAGTAGCAAAACGGTCTCAAAGAGCTAGTTGTCTAAAGCACTTTTTTTGAAACTTTAAGGTATGCCACGGTTGACCTGTTGTCTGTTTCGTGTTTCTCTACTTTCTTTTGCCTACACCCAAAATACACGCATTACCGTCATTGCAATAGAATCTAGACGGCAGACAATTTTGCGATAAAACAAACCAACTTTTCGAAACGCCACAATTTTACCTCTGTTAAAATCGCTAAGATGATGATAACGTTAATGCTTTTGATCTAGAAGCATTTTGTTATTCTTAAAACAAGTAGTCAGAGACACAACAACTACAAATACTTCTACTTATCAGCTAAGGTAAGTCTTTTCCTTAACCAAAACTAAGAGGTCAAAAATAGACCGTTGGAATAGTGAATACAGCTAATATGTGTTCAATAATTGTTCTGGTCGTGGTTTGCTGTGGTTTTTTTCTTTCTAGCATAAACGTAGGTTGACGTAATAAGTTAATAGGGTTTGATGTCAACTGTCTAAATGTTGTCTTATTTTTGCATTTAGAAGTTTTTGATAAAAACTTGCAAGTTATGAAAAGAACTGATTTTAATTTAGAGGAAGACACATAAAGTCGAAAAGTATACAAGAGGCTAAAAAGCGGAGCACTGACAGCTGTCATGTGTCATTGTTTTGTAATGTTAACCGAGACATACGTTTTTTTGTGATAATTGCCACACACAGGCAATCTGACCAAAACAATTATTGAACACATATTAGTTTTTAAATTTAATCTTTCTGTTGCTAATAAATCACTTTCAAAAAATTATTCCTTTTGGATGTAACTCTTTTAATGTCACTGAGTATATCTAAAAGATTTATTGTAGAATTTGGAGTTTTACAAGGTACCATATTGAGGCCTCTTTTATTTAATATCAAAGATTTCCCAAAAATGGTTTACAAGCAACGCACAGTCAACTTGCTTTACCAAAAATAATTCTGAAAAATGTTAATGCAAAATTAGATTATTTGGAAAATATTATCTACAAAATCTACAAAACAAATAACGTTCTTCATAACTGTGCATTGCTTGTAAACCACTTCAGAGACAGCCTGTATATTATAATAACGACATAGTGAAATGTGTTCGCCATCGTTAGATGCATGTTTTCGGAATAATGGTAATGATATAAACAATGTGACTAAAAAAATACTGATGACTTGACAATGATTACAACTTGTAAAAGTTTAAAAAAACCTAATTTATTATCCTATAAAGGTTTAATAATGTATAATAAATCAGTTACCTTATTATAAGGCAAAAATTTGTAAAAATTCGTCTTTTATTAAAAAAATATTAAACACATTTGTAAATAAGAATTATTGAATGTATTGTATGTTTTATGTTTTTATGTACATATTTTGTGTTGTATTTTTAGTAATAGTTTTTTATTTATTATATCTATATTGTATATAGAGTTGTATTAGTATTACTATTATTGATTCTAATTAATTGTTTTGCTTAATTTACTTTAATAACGATTCTGTATGTTTAAACACAAATAAATATATAATATTATTGTTAAAGAAAAGATTTTGTTTCAGGTAAATATTTGCATCTCTAGCAACTGGAATTTGAAGAAAGCATCACCAACAATTCCTGATTAAAATATTAAATTTCGCTTTTCTTTTATTTTCAGCTTACGAGAAAATCTGATTCAAGAGTGCCGGAAGGAATGTCAAGTCCTTGAAGTAAATTCTCTGTTCTGTTAAATCTTATTACATTTTTTACAAAGAAAGCATTTAACCGCCACACCATTCTCAAAACTTCTGTAATTAATTAAAAGTACATCTATTCAAATACATATAACAGAAAGCACAGACAATTTATAATAATTATATATTGTTAAAACGTATGCACTGACGGCTATTGTGAGGTCAGGACTCAGGATTTGCACTAAGTGCATTTTCGGTTAGTTCAGGCACTGATTAATTACTGTCGAATCGAATTTTTGGAAAAGTGCACCTGACCGGCTCGCTGCTTTTAATAAATCTCATAATTTAGGTATAAAGGGTAGTTTTACGCAATACATTTGGCAGCAAGCCAACCATTTTAGACATTATGCGCCAAATGTCGATGCACAGACGCACAATTTTTTTGGCCTATTTTATTCTGCGGCAGACCGATCCATATCAAATAATTTACTAGAACTAAATTCCCTCAAGGCTTATCACTTTCCAACTCCTGTAGGTTTTATTATGATAAAACATATTTGAAATTCAGCATTGAGTATGACACAAAACCCACAGGGAACGACCGGAAAACAAAAGTATTAAATAAATTTTCTGTTAAATGTTTAAACACTACTTTGTATATCGAAAATTTCGCTGTGGCTTTCAGGATAAGTGTAGAGCAAACATCTGTTTCGGTATTCATTCCTACATGATTTATGACTTTTACTTTTCATGAGTATACTTGAAAAGAGGTAAGCTTCAACAGTTTCTTTTGTTGAAATGAATTACCGTATATTTTTCGAAGCGAAATCAATGCAAAAACTAGGCCCGATGCGAAATTTTCACTTATAATCTCCTAAGTGTATTTTCGAAATTTTTTGAGTGAAATTTCTGTAACGTTTTAATTGCACGACACGCAGTAGAGCAGAAACTCCACGAAAATAAAATTTCAGAAAGAAATAATGCACGAAGGCAGATTTGGTAAAAAAATGCAGGGAAAAATATGCATTTGCGTTCTTTTAAAAGGTAAAAAAATGTTATTTCGAATAATTTCTGTTTTGTTTCTACTTATGAATCTTGCCATGTAGCATATACATTCTAAAATATTTAAAAAAAAATTGGTAGATGGCATAGATATCTATTGGAGTTAAATTTTTCTATTGGTTTTGTATAAAACCGTGCTATTTTCACACAAATTATTTAGGATCAAATACCGCTTAAGCTCAACTTTCCCAACTTTTTACTAGGTTAAAGATTTTCGTGGTAACTTTATTAAAAACTGGAAAGTATGATAAAGGGGTAAGCAAAAATTTGTGAATATTGGTTGTTATTCTATGCACCAAGGAAAACTTATTGAACGTCAACTTGAAGTTATTCAAGTGTTAAAAATTGCGCTGCATTTGCTTTTTCCCGTTTTTGTCATTTTGTTCGAGACACATTGTTAAATAAACAAGTCACGTTTTTAAGAGAATTTAATTTTGCAGTAAATTAACAATTGGCACATGAGGGTCGTTTATAAATTCTATATCAGCAAATGACAAGTGTCAGGACGAAAGCTTCGTAAATCCTTTTTTCCATTAATATTATTATAAGAAAGGAAAGAAAAATTAATGGGCTATTGCTTAAGACTTGTGATACTTTTAAAAGTCGTTATAAAAATTAGGTTTTCTGACAAAAAAATTCAAACCCTCGGTTGTTAGATATTTCAAACTTTGAAGGTACAGGCTAGACCTTTAAAACAATAATTACTTTAAATACAAACTAATCAACTTTTAATAAAAATAGTAAATAAACAAAGAGCAATAGTAAAACAAAACCCAAATAAAAAAGCTACTTATATTATGGTAGGCAAACAAGTAGATTAAATTTTCAATATAACCTCAGTTTATACAAACATAAAAATTATTAATGTTTATAATTATAAATCCGTAATTTTTTAACAAATCGGTTGCAACTAAGTTATGGCGGCTGCTTTGCAGCTTTGACAATAATCTAGGTTTTGTTGGTCTGGTGATTCAATAATATTAGACAAGAGAAGCACAACACAAGGTCAAATGTGCAGAGCAGCTGCCATAAATCAGTTGCAACTACTTTATTAAAAGATTGTAATAATCAGTCAGTCTTCTTGGTTATCTGTTTACTATAGAAGCTAAGTATAAAAGCTAATCACAGAAATATCGATAACTATACAAGAACATATCATCATGATGCATGAGGAAAAAAAGTAGAAATAGAGATTTCTGAAATACAATAGGTACAATTTGCAACAAAAATCTGATTTTCAAGTTTTGTCATTTGCAAAAAAAGTGTAAATTAATGGTACCTGTCACTTTTGACATTTGTCGTTGTCTTCATGTCTGATATCATAATTTTGTCTAATGGAAACAAAAATTAGAGGTTAATTTACACACCTTAATTATTATAAGTGTGAAAATTAATGTCCGAAATTTTTTGGCGCGAATAGTATTAAGTTTTAAAGATAGTTTTCTGTCATATTCTGAAACAATATAATAGATATTTTTTTCAAGTTTTATTATAAGATTTTAGAAATGATCTTTTTCATAATTAGATAATCAAAAATACAAAAAAAATTCAAATTTGTACAAAAAAACATCTGATAAATTTAAGATAAATATGGGAGAGAAGAAATGTGTATATATTATATATTTGTTTAATTTAACGTTAAATCAAGCAAAAGTAAAGAAAAAGGTAAACTATTATATTCAAAAATAAAATATTTCAAGGTGAAGAAGATCAACAGCAAAAACAAAGAAACTCTAAACATAAATCCAAAACTCTACATAAATGCAAATACAAATAAATATAAATATAAGTAAAAACTAAAACCATAATATACGTTACAAAATAATATCACACAGTGCAAATAGTAGAAAAAATAAAACTAACAAGTAAATTTAAATATTTTTGGAAAGATTGGATAAATATAAAAAGAAAAAAATATTAAAAATCAGACAGAGATTGTTTAAGACAATAAAAACTAAGTGCAATATATTTAAAAAAAAGTACGCAAAACTTTTTGGCGACCTTGAAACACAAACAAAGTCAAAAAATAAGAAAAACTGAGTAATAGAAAAAATAAAGTTGTTACAAAAAATCAAAATAAGATAAAAAAACAGAATTATAATAAGAAAACAAAATATAAATTATAATGTAGCCATATATAAAATTATATAATAGAATAGTTAAAGAAGAAAGCAGAGATTATTAAGTAAAAGATCTAGGTTTGAAAAAGGTTAAATAATTACCTAAATAAACTCTATTAGAAAAATAAGATTTTGTTAAATTTTTAGGTAATAAGATAAGATATTATAATGACAATTTAAGCCAGTGTCTCCTGTATAAAACCAGATCACCTGTTTACTGTCTTTTTTTGGATATTGGCGCTTCCTTAGTTTTAACCATTTTTTTATAGTTTTTTTGTCAATCGTCACCAGACTTTTGTACAAATAAAATGTTTATTAATTCTCTTCTTTTATTTAACAAATCCATACTACTCATATTAGGTAAACAAAAATTATATTGCTCCATTTAAAGTATTTTCCTAAACTGTGTATGAAAATGTTACCATTTTGCTCCCTTTTTTAGATTTAAAAAAAATTGAGTTTGCTTACTAACGTTCCTTGTAGAAATAAATTCTTTTCCTATCCTTACAAAAAATAGGCCATTTTCTTAAAACACTTTGAAGTTTAATCTATTAATGAGAACATTCTTAAAAATAAAGCCTTTAAATTCGTTTAAAAATTAAATTATTTTTTAACGTTTTAGGTAGACAAACATAGATTTTTTATCACCAGCATAAAAAATAGGTGGTTTTTTTACAGCACTTTAAAGTTTTATTAATTTATAGACTTATACAAGATGTTTTTGAAGTTACGTTAGAATTTTTTTTTAGGTGATAGCCTTTGCTAACGATGCTAAACTTGCCTTAAGCAAATGTTTATAGTTTTTGAAATATACGAGTTATGTAATAAATAGAATTTTATGAAGGATGTTGATTGTCGATGATAACTGAGATTAAAATGCATACTTCTTAAAAACTAATTGCTAAAATCAAGAAAACTGTCATTGATTAAAAGATGGTTTTTACTGTAAGAACTATTACAATAATTTAACTAAAATCAATACTTCTTACGCTACTAAAATAGCTAAATAGTTTACGAAACCCTTTGTGTTTTAATACAATTGTCAGATCTAGATTAATAGAATACTTCAGATTGACTTATTGTGTTTAATTTAGTAAATGATGGCAATTTAAAACGGAGCAGGTTATTTAGTCCGTCAAAATTTACAGACTTACATAGAAAAAAATCTCTTGGTTTTAATTCTCCCAAAAAATATTTTTGCTTTTTTCGAGACTTTATAACCGTCAATAGAAATGATATTTGCTCTTAAGTGGAGTCAGAACTAAACCAAATCGTTGGAAACTAGGGCAGTGATTATAACAGTTCAGAAGGATTATCCTTTTTCCCTTAAGGCATCCGCGTTACGAAGGTCTTATAAGCAGATTTGCATTTCTCGAGTCTCGCAGGCAAGAAAATGTCATTACGCGACAAATGTCCAGCTTACTGTGCAATTTATTCCATGGTTGTGCATTGTCTTTTATAGTCTTTTAGATGATATTTGGAATAAACGGTAAATCGTTTTAGACGATCCAATGATAGATCAGTAAGGAAGGGTTCAGTCATCGACTTGACATTTTCCATCTTTAACTTAAGATAAGAATGAAATACAACAACCAGTACAAGCGAACGTTGTACAAGAACTCTTTTATGAGTTTAAGATAGAAAGAGGGTTTTTTGCAATTTAGAAATTTAATTACTTTAGGTGATAGATAACACTAATATATTATTTGAACACAACCATTTTGCTTTGGTTATTAGTTATTGATTTCTGTTAGAATCCCTGCTTTGCATATTTATAGCATCGACATGAAACTGATTTTTATTTAATACCTAACAGCCCATTAAATAATTTATCGTGTAACACTTGGAAAAAACCTTTCATATATTGTCCAACCTTTAATTGACTGGACGAAATATTGATAATCCATATTGTCACTTTTACATCCTTGAAACTTCAAAGAGATTTCTAAATTATATCGTTACGGCTAGTCCATTTATAATGTTTATGTGTGTACTGAAATAACCATTCCACGACCAGTAATTTAAATAAATTTGCTTCCGAAATCGCCAACATGATCACCATTCGGAAATGTCTCTTTGTGGTAACTCAAGAGTGAACTCAACGATAACAAAATATCGACACCTAGTGCATCAAGAAAATTTTAAAAATAAATTTCCTATTAACGGAGATCAAACGATTAGATCACTCTTTAGAATATCATTTTCCATATCGCTCTGACACTAATAGTGCAGCTCCCTTTAATGTAAACGTAAGATTAGGAAAGTTACTTGATTCTATAAAATAAGCTTCATTTAAGACTTAATCTTCTCAACCTGAGCTTTTACTATAATAATTCTGTAACAATCACTGAAGAAATATTGTTTAATTATGTATAATTGAATAAAAGTTTCCAAAATACAACTCTCAAAGTTTAACGACTTGAATAAGTTTATATTTACAGTTTTCCTCGTTTATAGAATAGAAAACTAAAAAATCCTTTACGGTTCTTGTTTTACCAAACTGTAGTTTATGTCGGTTGTAAAACCGCATTACGAGAGGAACATTTAATCAAATAAAAAAATATTTAGTTTGCAGTCTAATTTGTAAACTATTTTTAAAATTGCTTAGTAAATTCAAGGAAAAAATAATATTTTGTTTGTTCCCAATTTAAGCTCCTAAAATTCCACCCAAAATGCAACTATTTTTAAAATTCCTGAATAAATTTATTAATGAAGTTACAAGCAATTTTTTATTTCTGCTAAAATTCTTACGCCACTAATTACCAAAAAGGTTTAAAAAATTGTAACTTAGATTAAGATTATCATTAAGTTTCTAATATCTCATTTAGTGGCGCCAGAAATTCGCCCAAACAAATTTATAATTAATTGAGCTTTAATCACAAAGCTTCCTAAAAGTTTAGTTAAAAAATATTTCTGAATACAGTTTAAGACCTACTTCCTGAAATATTAAAATATACTTAAGGGGTTAAGAATTTTCTCTTTTCTGCTTTTAAAAGTTGTCGTAAAAATTTTACGATAAAAGAACCATAACTGGCTAAAAATGTCATGCATATTTCAGAATTCTTTCCAGAGTAGCACTAAATATTTTTTCAATGACCCAATAATCAATCAATAATAAATATTTTTACCGTGAAATATTTATATTTTTATTAATATAAATGTTAATACATTATTTCATATTAAGAGATAATTTTTAAATTTTTTTAAAATTTTTAAAAAGAGATTTTTAGCGTAGGATAAAACGGTTTACGTTTACGAAAAAACATTGTAATCAACTCTTATGATAATGAGCGACTAATAATCTCGACAATTAAAGACAATTACTCGCTAAGGTTTGTTGTCTTTTTTAACTGTCTTAATTATTAATCGCCTTCGTTAATATCCTTGTTTATTAAATGTATATTAATTATTTTTTTATAAATGTAATAAGAAAAATGTGAAAACAAATCTAGTTCTTAATGAGCTTCGTTAAAATTTACCGAGACTTTTTCAATCAATTTTGCTGAAATTTAAACTCAATCAGAGTAAACCAAATCCCTTGATTAAATACTCATATATATTTCCACTTTTGTTTCACTTTACTTGAAATGACAAAACTTTTCGTCAGTTTGGTTTGCTTAGAATCCCATTAAGTCGTCCAAAATCAACAAATGTTTAAAAGTAACTTACCGATAGTTTGGTAGTTTGAAGACGTCAGGTCCAAGTCGGTCAGGTGGACGCACAAGTAGCACAGCAGGAACACAAATGAAGGTGTGCGCCGTTTCCTGCGGGTCGAGCTTTATACCGCGCGCTTGGCCTGCGCTCTTCTGAAAGCTCGCAGGATTCCTCAGATACAAGGACAAAATTCGTTACTTGTTTTGTTTATGTGGATATCTGGTTGACACGTTTCGAATACTACATTTACGTTTTATTGATCTTCTATCGGCAGTTTAATAGATTTTCGAGATAAACACAAAGGAAATTCGCACAAATTTTACGCCTCAAATGGGAATTTTCTTTCGCTACGGTGGGTTTGTGTTCCGCTACGCACTTTGTTATGCAGTAATAATCCAACGGGGTTAGAAAAGTGGACAGAAATACCAGAAGGAAAAATAAGATTTTATTTAGGAAGAATTTTGTTTTGCATACCACCACAAAAATTTATTAAAATATTGTTAAATGTTTTTTTTTGCTTATTAAGACAAGGATTTTATCGAAAATTTAAAAACCGAAGTTGTAGATTGAATTCGAGCGACCGCCAGAAATTGACAATTTGATAGATCAAGATTTTTAAACTGTAAAAGTAGTCTTGTCAATTTTATTTTCTAACACTACTATTCCACACTGTTACTAAATATTCGTTATTATCTATAACGTCTATACGTCAACGACAATAAGATATTAGTGTAACCTTAAGTATCCTTAGTAAAGGACAATTTTTATTATTTTGGTATTTTTATATTGACAAAAAAAATGTTAATTTAAAAATTACATGAGCCACTATTGTTCAATTTGGAAAAAAATAGTTAAACTTAAAAAAGTTATTTATTTTAATATAATATATTCTAAATTAGAGCATTTATAGAGTTGGTTTTATTATTTAATTGTTGTCTATATTATTTAAAACAAATTTTTGAGTATCACAGCCTTCTAAAAAAAAGAAAATAAATTACAAAAAAAGTTTTTGTTTTTAAAAAAATATAAAAATTAGACTAGTAGACTCAGAATCTAACGTAGTTTTTAAAAATATAAAGATATAGATAGGTAGTTTTATTCAAAAATTTAAAGTTGTGGATATTTTCGGTGAAACCAAAAGTGCTTAAAAGTCGACTTAATTAATGAAGATTTTCTAACAGAACACTTTTTCCAAATTTTGTTTTTTAATTTAAAAAATATTATTAAAAACAGAGATAAGCCTAATTGTGTTTACTTTCTGTATATCATCTAGGTATCTAGGACTTATTTCAAAAAAATATTTTAAATTATACAGAATGTTCCAAAAAAGTGTGATCTCATATTGTCACAATATTTAAACAGCATGCTATAATTTCACGTGTCTATTAAAATGCCTTTTTAGTTACTTACATATTCCGGAATAATTTTTTAATTGGTTAAATAAATTAAAACCAAAAAAAATGTTTTTTATGTTTTAAGAACTATTTTACTAAATTTTTATTTTAAAGATAGCAATAATAAACTTTTGTAAAATTTTAAAAATTTCTAACAAACTAAAAAAATACTTAAAAATGCACAAAAAATTATACCATGCTATTTTAGAGATAGCATCATGACGTCACACTTTTTTGAGACATCTTGTGCAATTAAAAATATTTCTCTAAAATATGTTGTAGTAATGTCTACTAAATATCAAAATTTTAATTTAAGTAATAACTCAGCTGCAAAAAACAGGAGCTGAGCTAAACCATCCTGTTTAATAACACTTTTTTATAGTTTTGTTTATACAAGGTGATTTGTTTAATTGCTCCCGCCCAAAACTCCAAAAATAAGCACAACACATTATACTTTGCTAGTTCTTCGGACTTTAATTTTTAAAATTAAAGCATAGAGGCTTGTAAATTATTGTCAACATTGTTAACAAATACCTTTGACAATGCTTTCAGAGTCAGTTTATTTAGATCATTTGTAGTTTTTCAAAGTTGCTTATCGTTTGTATAACGTGTTGCCTATTTTTTAAAATTTCAGGCGAAAACAAATAAAAAAATTACCCTGTATCAGTAGAAAACTTATTGATATTTTTTGTTGCAGTTAAATTTGAATGAACTCAGTCATGTTTATTCAGTTTTCTAGTTTCTGGTTTGATTACTTCTTACAGGGCTTTTTGAATGGTGGTGTTTTCTCTCTATTTTTTGTACCTTTTTTATTTTTTTTATTTCTGGCGTGTAAGCTTTCTTATGCGAGTTATACAACATCCTTGTCTTTTGATCACCTTTGCAGTTGCTCTAGGAGTCTGCTCTACCACAAGAGAAAATAAACAGATGAGTCATAGATTTTCTTGTTAGTCATCATCGGAAAATGTTTTGTGGATATAGAAAATTATTCCAGCTGAAAGGATTTATCTTTGACATTTTTCTTGTGTGTCGTGGATTGTAGATGTTCAGGCATTTTCAGTTGGTGCAGTCTAGTGTCTTTTACACTCTAAAAGACGATTTTGTATAAATTTTCCAAATTTTGTTAATTTGATATACGGTGTTTAAAATTTGCGTTAGCTTTAGACTTACTCAAATATCAGTATTTTACAAAAACAGTAGTATAGGAATGCGCCTGTACAAATTTAAATAATTTAACGTAAGATTTATTTAAAAAAGTATATTTGTAAACACAGTAATGGCTAGGTAATAATTATTCATAAATAAAATCATAATAAAATCGAATGAACATAAAAAATTAAAGACGTTTTAATACTTAATCTTATGAACACCACCAAAGTACCAAAGCCTGCACCAAAGTAATACTAAAAAAATGTAAATGATTCTATATTTTTTTATATAAAATTGGCCAAAAAAAAATTTGAAATATCGCAAATTTCTTAACCTCTAGTTAGTCTTTAATAGATAGACCAATTTTTAAGATCTTCTGGTCATTGGAAACAAAATTATATAGTGGATTGATTAGACATATAAAATTATTATTTTAAATATTGAGATTTTTTGACTATTTTAAACTAACGTAGATATTACGGCTTTTTCAAAAGTTTTGAATATTATTTATTTAAAAAAAAAGTTATTTAATACTGAATCTTTTTGACATATTTTGCTGTAAAATTATTCCGCAAATTTCATGATAACCCTAAAGGTACGTAGGTATATATGTACAAATTGTTCTTAAAGTTATTTTTATTTAAAGCTTGATAAAGTAATTAATATTACTGCAGTAATTTGGCATCTATAAAATATACTCAGTAACATTAGAAGTGTTACACCCAAAAGTAATAGTTTTTGTAAGTCACTTTTTGACAACGGAATGAGTAAATTTAAAGCTAGTTATAGTAAACATTGCAACGGCTCATCTTTGACAGTTTGGGTTTGGGTAGCTATTCTCTATAGAAGTCGATCATCTTTTGTGTTTGTTTAAGAGAGTATGACAGCTATGCGTTATATTGATGACGTTCTACGAATCACTTTACTGTCTTACCTAGATAGCCGTCAACATGTTTTTTCAGCAAGACCACGCACGTCCATATATTGCTCGTCAAACTATAAACTTCCTTTAAGAAGCTGGCGTTAATGTTATGCCGTGGCCAGCCCGTTCATCGGATTCAAATCTTATTGAGAATGTGTGAAATATGATGAAAAAAAGACTTTCAGCACATACTCTGGCACAGTTAATCTATGAGGTTCAAGTTGCTTAAAACAAGCTGCTGCAAGTAGACATTGACTATCTTATTTTTTTGTTGCCCAGATGTGTACAGAGGTGTACTCAGCTACGAGGCAAATCTCATCGTTTTATTCTTGATGTAAATCTTTCAAATTGCCATAAAATTACGCTCAAAAAATTATTTTATCTAGGTGCAACACTTTTAATGTTACCGAGTATGCTTACGTTATTTTTTAAATATTATTAAATTGTTTTAAAATATTCTGTTTTTTGAATTAAGTTTTTTTGTCTTTCATCTAAAAACTTATGTTTTCAAACAAAAGCCGGCTTCGATGCCTAAAATTTTGATATTATAAAGCCGTTTACAGCTTTCTCTTGTAGCTGTAAAAATTGTTAAATTAAAAAAAAAAATGTGGCACAAGTCTTGGTATGTAAAATGAGTAGTAAAAAACATTTTTTTGTTTAGAAAGTATTTTTTATTTTTTTGTTATATGTTAATAATTAAAAAAATGTGTAATATAATAATATTTTTTGTTATTTAACTATATAAATGCCACAGATACAAGATATTTTACTAAAACATACCTAAAAAAGTGTGTAAATCAATGTTTGTTTTATTTACGCACAATCACGATATTGGTAACAATGACATCAATGACAATAATTAACGTAAAAATTGATCAAAAAATGTAGTTTACAAAATTTTAGTTGCCAATATTAAAATTCGATGTCGGGGAATTTTTTGTATAGAATACTTTATACATAAAGTGTACAAAATTTCAAAATTCCAACTGAAGTAATAACTGAGCTACAAAAAAAAGCTAAGCTAAATTATCCTGTATAATCAAACTTGTTCCAACTACAATTAAAAACGGTTTAAAATTGCACTACTCATGCGCAGTTGCGTTTTATTAGGTCAAATATGTATTTACTGCGCGTGTTCAGTAGAGTTTTAAATCGTTCTCAATTGTTTTTAGAACAAACTTATTGTAAGTTACTAAAACAGAAATACAAACTGTATATTTTTCGTTTTAACAAGCTCCATCTCGCAATTTCCTCACATCTGCAAATAAAATTTACATATTTGTACTATTACAACCTCCAATAACATGAAATATAACTTACTCTTCCCACACGAAGCATCACACGTTAGTTCAGTTTCGTGATCATATGTGGAGCCATCAGACCCACACACCGGTTTATAATCATATGAGACAACACATCGACTAACACAGGATCTAAAGTCTGGAGGAAGATTTGTACTTGTAGTTGTTGGTCGAATTGCAGTTGAATTTGTACTTGGTTGTGTGCCTTGAGAGCAAGGACCATCGTAACTTTTATCAATATCTAAAACAATTTGTTTAAAACAATTGCCAAAGGAGATTGTTCCTATCTTATAGAAATTTAGTGACCACTCAAATCGAGATTGTTTTTGTATCAATCGATAGCTCCTCAAATAAGAAGCAGTTAGTATCATTGCGTCAACGTTGTAGTGGCTAGATTAATTTTAAGTTTAAATGACTTCTGTCATAGAGTTCATAAAACTCTCACTTGTTATTTATGAGGATTAGGTCGGTTGATCCTTAAGTCTTCAAGTGCCATGGTGAAATAAAGATATTTCTTGGTATTTACATTTTATTACTCCAAACTTCAGAGAAAGTAAATTCTTCTTAGCTTGTACTGAAATATGCAATTATCATTGTAGTAATAAGATGCGACTATTCACCATATACCTAGATATTAATTTAATTAAAATAATTTTTATTATAATAAAATGAACGATCTAGTCGAAACGCAGAGAAACATTAGTAATGTTTTTAAAATGAAACCTTTAAACCAACGTGCCGGAATTTTTTTTTAATGTTTCGGTTTAGAAATAAGAATGTTATTATTATTGAAAAAAAAATATTCAATGGCTAAAATTGATGTGAAACTTTTTTGTCAGGCTTGTGAGAAAATCTTAAACAAACCTTTTAGGCAATATATTAAACCACTGATATAACGTGACAGATTTTGAAAAATTTATTAAGAAAAGATGATACAGGCTAAACGACAAATATATTTTGAACTACAAGCGCCTGCGATCCAATTAATTTTTGATATCTCGGTACATAAAATAGCATAATATAATATTGTAGATTTGCAATAGAAATACATAATTTAGTAAGGTCACTTTTTATCACTAGTTATAAAATAACATGTGGCTACAAAAGTTACGTATCACAATAATTGGTTTTGGAAACTTAGTTAGACGAAGCCTTAGATTTACAAAAATATTCCGATTTTCTGGTACTACAAGTTTTCCAACGAATATGTTTAGATCAGTTTCGAGTGTATATCAACTAATAATTTAATATTACATTAATTAATTATAACAATATATCCGTTATATCAGTATATCTAAATCTCTTATTATAAATATCAGTATCAAGTAATTAGATGTTTCAGGATTTCTTTTCTCAATATTATCTGAATGGTTCTAAACTGTAATGCACTTTTATGACGTTAAATATATTGTTACAACTACCAAAGTATTACAGTCAAAACCTAGCTTTGATGATTTATAGATTTCTAAACAGTCCTGCCTTTTGATTTGTCTTGCCTCACTAGTTCTCACTCTTACCAATGCAGTTTGCATTGCTGTTTTTAATTTTTAATTTAGGCTTTATTTGAAGAGCTACAAAGTTGGCGCTAATGATATAAATTGCTCCTTATTTCAAAAACTATCAATTGATACAAAAAAATTTTGATTTGAGTAGTTATTAGAGTTCCATAAGATGTAGACGATCTTTTTTTTTAACTAAACTTACTAAGCCCACACATTTTAGCACACTTTAATCGACTTAAATTATTGTAAGATTCATTATTTGTGCCACACACAGGACTATATTCGGTCGTTTTAAGACATCGTTTAAAGCAAACAGAGTCTAAAGTACCAAAAGTTGGAGTTGGAGGCGATTTTGTAGTACTTGAAGGTGAGGGACAAACGCCATCACGTAATTTAGCCACCACTGAAAAAATCAGTTAAGAAAAAAAGTGTGTAATTGATAATTACAGACTTTTGCCACATTTTTTAGCACAAAACAATTTTCCTAAATTATCGTAAGTCATATTATCGGTGCCACATATAGGGTCGTAGCTACTTAAAGAAGGACATTGTCGGATACATCTATTGTAGGACTGGCTTGTAGTTGTTGAAGGTACAGAAACGGTTGTAGGTGGTGGTTGTGGGGTTGATGTGGTTGTTGGTTTTGGAGTTGATGTAGTTGATGAGATTGGTTTAACAGTTGTAGTAGAAAAATAAGGATCTACTTCGTGCCAATTCCAACCAGAAAGAGTAAAAGTTTGAACAAAGAAATTGACTAGAAGTTTTTTTTTTTTTGAGTAATGTAATAAATAATAATAAAAAAATTCTTACCTATAATAAATAAAAATAATTTTGATTTCATATTAATGTTTTAACAGACTTGAAAAATTATAACCTTCACTTTTAAAACTTGCTTGAGAATGTCATCAAGCTATTGGAAATCGCTTTGGTTGGCTATTAAGTAAATTGTGTGGAATCTTACCATTCTTGTGCACCACCACTTCATTACTAATGAGGTGGCTGACAGTGACTAGACAATCACTCAAAAAAAAATTACAATTACTTTACCAAAAATTAAATTTATTACAATTCTTAATAACTTTATAGTTTTTTTCGGGAATAAAAAACTAGTCTAGATATAAAGAAAAAAAATATGTTTCGTCTGCCAATATATCGGAAATGTTTATTAATTTTCTACTTTTTCAATGCTTCAAAAGTTTTAAGTCGTTTAATATAAAGATATCTTTTATTTATATTTTCAAAATAATGATTCTTTACGTTGTTTGTTTGTTTACTTAATGCTTAAAATTTTTTTTTATTTACGACATAAGCATATTTTTTAAAAAATTTTAACAATTGTCAGATCAGATGTTCTAACCTGAGATCAAAATGTAACTGAATCAGAGCAGGTCGTGAAAGTGGGTATTGACGTTAGACACATCAGTTACATTTCGATTTTACCTTAAAATAGCTTAATATATAACAAAATTAAAAATTTTTACCATCTGTCGCAAAAATGGTATATATTGCATAATTGTTTCTTTTGACAAGATGTATCACTAGTTAAAATTTTGACCATAATTTCTAATACACTCAGTATATTTATTGCTATTCAGGTTATTACATTAATACGAAGGTCCAAAATAAAATTATGTTTTTATTGTATTTTCAGTGCAACCATAAGCGCCACAAAAAAATTGTTGACAAGCATATTTCACTCTGCCTTTATTTATCAGCTTATTCTATTAAAGGTCAAATTATAAAAAAGTCAGTCAAAAAGAATAGAAAAACAGATTTCTTTATTGTTTAAGAAGCACGATCAAATAACAAAAAACGTCGGGTAAAATAAGAAAAACTAAAGAAGGTTTTGAAGATATAAAGAAATAATTTAAAAGTTTACAATAAACCGTTTCTAAAAAAGAGTTAAATTACAAAGCTTGAACAAGGTAATAAAGAACGGAAATTTGTAGAAAACAAATGCGGTTCAAATAGTTTGGTGTACAAATTCTTTAAAACGAGCTCGGTTTTAAAAATTAAAAAGTCAGAGAAGTTTTTCAATAAAGACGATGCTGCTTCAGATCTTGCCCTTTATTCCGCAAGAAAAGCTCTAAGGTTGTCTTTAAGAAGAAGAGCAACACTGACTAGAATAAGTAAATCTCATTTACAAAAAATCTTTAAGAAAAACAAAATTTTACCATTTGAACCCCAATTTAGGTAAACTTTAAAAAATAGTGATGAAACCAAACGTCTAGATTTTTGTATAAAAATAACCTGTAAATATGAGTACCTCTGTATCAGTTTTATATATTTAATTATTCTTCTACACTAAAAATACAATTTCAAAAATAAACCAACAGATTTTATTGAAGAACTTCAAAAGCAGTAAGTACCTACCTGTCTACGAATGCTTTAAAAAAACATTGCATCTTATTAAAACTGCAGTCTTACAGCTAAATGTAAGTCGATGTATTCATGAAGTTGTAAATATCATAGTAGTCAATCGTTACGTAACATTTTCACAAACTGTGGAAAAAATTGAGAAAGTAAAACATGGGTAAATGTACATATCATGTTACCACCATCGCAATCCGATTTTTATTTAATTAGGTTTTCACAAATTTTCTGTGTTGCCTGAATTAACAAACTTCATCAAATCGGTAATTTTAAAACTTGAACAAAATCTCACAAAAATGCCATCTTTAAAAGTTGCTTTCTTTCTAAAAGGTCACTCCTGGACCGAATGCTTTAACCCTCAAGATTCTACCTGCATGCCATCAAACAAATGAAAGCGAAAAATCTTGGCTCACGCGTTCATCTGCACAGGTATTCACGTGTAGAACCACACATCGAAAAGCTTTCTTTAATCCGAGTCTTTTCGTATAAATTTCATCTTGTAATTCCTACTAAAACCTTATCAAAAATCGCAATTAATTAACCAATTAACTCATCTCACGCATTTTTCGATAATTAGAACCGCGACATGCTCAATCTCGCTCTCATTTCGTCAGGTAGGCTTTTCGCGACCTACCTTGCATCACGCAGCCCTCTCGCATGATGTGGACTAATTATTAAACCGTTATTTGTGTTAATTTTGGTTGTCGTAAAATTATGATTCAAACGCTGATCAACTTCTTTTTCAATTTTGCTCCTCCCACGCTTTATCTCATCCTCACGATTCAATTATCTCGCGATCTTGATTCGAGTGGACAAATTCATTCGACCCCTCGATTTTTGCCGAACCTTTTCAAAGGTGGCAAAATTCTCGGTTTTAACCACCGCACCGTCTCGGCTCTTCGGGAGTCAGTCGACACCGGCAGTCGATTGCAAGTTCATGAAGACATCGCACGTCTTCATCTGTGCTTCTTTCACTCTCGCACCTCACTCGCTCTCTCTCTCTCTGCTCGTTCGCGTGCCAGCTTGCGGAGTAACAGCGCGTTACTCACTTGCATCAGCGTCATCTCTCTTTCAACCCATTCAACCCTTTTACCTTTTTTGTAACTCGCTCGCTTGACAGTGCCGTTTCAAATTTAATACTGTGTTTTCTTTCACTTCGTTTGCAACAATTTAATTATTGTCCTTTTAATCAAATTTAATTTCCCTTTCTTTAATTTTTAATTAAATTACCACTTCTATTCATTATTCAACACATTTTCAATTCCCAATCAAAACAAAATTGCACCGACAGCCGGGCTGGTGACAATCATCAATATAATGAAGTGCCATACATAGGTAATTCAACTATCTATACTACAATATACATATTTTAATTTTGTTAGGTTTTTCTAAAAATTTTGCATCTCCGGTATAATTGGTTGCATTGATGGTATTTTAACTAAAACTGATACCCCAAATTTTATTCAACTTGAATATCCTGAAAATGTATTTATGTGTAGAAAAGACTTTTATGCAGTAAATTTCCAAATTATATGCGATGTTAATATGAAAATTTTGGCTAATGACACAACATACCTTAAAAGTGTTCATTATGCTGCTATATGGGCCATGAGTAATGTAAAGCAATTTCTACATAGAAATTTTCTAAAAAGTGACGATTCAACTTATCTCTCGACGATCTTTTGTTGCTATATTTGTTGACTCCTTTTCTGGTGTGGAGCCAAACCTTCCTAGAGAGCAGTATACAAGAACACATCGTACATATTGCAACACTGAAACGTATAATTGGCGTTTTAAAAGAGATGTAGAGATGTCTCAACGAACATCGTACTTTGCACTACCATCTAGCTTTTGTCATTATTCTTACTTGCCTCTTCTAATATCTCCCCTAAATGATTGTCAACTGAAAAATTTAAATAATTTGTTATATGATTATACATTATGTAGTATCAAGTATAAATACCTATTACGACTTCTGGAACTTTAATATCCAATAAAGTGTTCTCCAAGTAAGTAAGAGGTTTTAACGGTTCACCCTTATTTCCTGTTTCCTTGTAAAATAATTTTAACTTTCTAGCTTTGACTTTAGTTTAGAATTTCTAGTTGACAAAATTTTTGAAAAAAGATAATAAATAAAAAATATTGCACTTTCAAAATATTTGTTTCTTACCCTTTTCTATTCTTGAATAGATTTTATAATAGGTCCACCACTTGCACTCAATATTTCACAAAGATTTTTTATTTTTCCACGAATCTTAGATGATGTCCAGCTGATTGGTGTCAATTTTATTTTCTCTCAAAGATTTGTTAATTCTTATTTCTTCTAAATATATTTTATACTGCTGGCGAGTGACTCTACTCAACCTGTTTTTCTCACTATGAGACATAATTTCTACACAAAATCAGCATAATATTCTGTACTAAACTTTAATTTTACCTTTTCTCTATAGAATAACCAATCAGAAGCACCTACCTTAATTTCTAGAATAAATAAACCTAGTTATAATTACAATATTGAAAGCCGTTTGTTAAAAGCCGAAAAAAAATCGTTTTTCTAGCACTTAAACCATAACCTAAAATAATAAAAAGTAAACTGTCAACATTAACGAAATTAGCGGGCAACTATTGGAGCGCTGCCAAGTGTAGAGTGGCTGAGCTAAGTGATCTATATGCAAAAAACCAAATTCGAAAAATAAAAAAATGCACGAAATAAAAGATTAAATATTTAAAGGTAGTTACAATCAGGCAATAGATTACTTAGCACTACATTGGTAATGGTTTATAGATCATTTTGATCGAAAAAACAGAAACTAATTTTTTGGGCGCTTAGATCACTTAGCTCTGCCGCTCTACAACTGGTTGTTCACGGTGGTAGTTAAAAAACTCCTGAATGATTTTTTTACCGAATATCGGTAAAACATTTAGTCGTTCAAATTATAGTTGTTTACTTACAATGTCGTTAGTAAACGAAAAATGACAGAATAGCCGCTATACTCATAGTTGTAGTATCAAGAAGACTTAATTATAGGTATTTATTCTAGAATTTTCTGAAACATTTATAATTATTTATTTTTTCAAATCAAGAATTCCGTCGCTACAGTTACGAGTTGTCGCAAAGATAAACACTTATAATTTCATTATAAAAAAAACGTCATTGCAAAACGTTCAAAATGTCTAAATTTCAACGACAAAACCAAGCTCATCTTTGTAATAAAGATGAGACAATTGTATGTTCATCTGCCAGTTCACAGACCGAAAAAAAAGATTCATCTACTCCTTGGGGACAAGGGGATTGTATTGAAAACCCTCGCAAGATAAAACCTGGCACGAAAGGGAAGAAAATCAAAGTAGAGAGCAATCATTTATCTTTAAACTTAGGTAATCTAAAAGAGGCCTATCATTACAATGTGGAAATAACACCTGAGCCGACAAAAGTTCTTATTCGTGATATAATGAATTTGTTTGGCCAAAAACATTATCCAGAACATCACCCAGCATTTGATGGTCGAAAAAATCTTTATTCTCCTGTGAAATTTATTTTTCAAGATGTTGATGCAAAAATTGACACAATTGCTGTTCAAAGAAACAACGACCAGACAGAATTTAAAGTAGAAGTGAGGTTAGTTCGAACTGTGGATTTGACTCCTCTACATGATACTCTCAGCACTCGCCAATCGCCCCAAGACGCTCTTCAGTGTTTGGATATAGTTCTAAGAAATGCTTCAGCTAACACCTGTATAAGTGCCGGACGATGTTTTTTTACTTGCCCAAAAGATCAAATCATATCTCTTGGAGAAGGAATGGCGATGTATTACGGCTTCTATCAGTCTGCAATTCGAGGATGGAAAATTTTATTAAATGTTGACGTTGCACATAAAGCTTTTCCAAAATCCTTAAACCTTCTGGATCTTGTTTGTGAACTGGGTAGCGATCATAGACATACCATGACTAGAGATGATCTGGCGAGCCCTCTTAATCCTTCTGTTGAAAAGTCTTTAAAAAAGTTTATAAGACAGTTGAAAGTAAAATATGAAATTACAGGAAGAAAAAGCACAAAGAGGATTTATAGAATCAATGATTTGGGACCTCCACCATCTCAAGCTAAATTTACACTAGATGATGGAAAAGTTACAACAATAAGTCAATATTTCGAAAATGAGAAGCGTTATAAACTTTGTTACCCACACTTGCCAACTGTTTGGGTTGGTTCTAAAGAACGAAAAACAAAAATTTTTCTACCATTGGAGTTTTGCAACATTGTGGCCGGACAAGTTGTAAACCGTAAGATAACTGAAAACCAAACCACTGAAATTATCAAGAGAGCATCAACTTCGACCGATGTTCGAAAAGAGAAAATTATGAAATCTTTAAACGAAATAAGACATAATCAAGATCCCTGCGTTAAAGAGTTTGGGATCTCAATTAATGATGAGTTTGAAGAAATAGATGCTCGAGTGTTGCAATCACCCAGTCTATTGTATGCAGGCAGAACTGAAGTCACACCTTCTAAAGGTGTATGGAGAGCTGACAGGACTCGGTTTTTGCGTGGAGCAACCATCAGTAAGTGGACAATTGCTTGTTTTACAAGAAATCCAAATAAAGAATTGAATCAACTGGCCGAAATGGTTTACAGAGCGGCTAATTCAAGCGGAATGAATATCACGTCAAAGGCCACTTACCCATTTAAGCACATTGGTGGTCGCCAAGACTTGCAAGACATTACCAAATTCTTGGAAAAGAATAATAATTTTGACGTAATTTTTATTGTAGTCCCAAACAGTGGTCCTCAATACTCATATGTAAAAAAAGCGTCAGAATTAAACATCGGTTGTCTCACGCAATGCATAAAAGAACGCACTATGAGCAGACTAAATTTACAAATAGTGGGCAACATTCTCCTTAAAATTAACAGCAAGCTTAATGGTACGAACCATTCATTGGCTTCCCGCCCACCGATACTTCAGAGACCTTGCATGATTATGGGTGCGGACGTCACTCATCCTTCCCCCGAAGCTATAAATATTCCTAGTATAGCCGCCGTCACTGCTTCCTATGACGCTAATGCTTTTCGATACAACGTCTGCTGGCGATTGCAGCCCCCAAAAGTGGAAATAATTGAAGATCTTTTAAAGATAACTAAGGAGCAGTTGCGGTTTTTCTATAGGCAGACGGGTTATAAACCGGAAAGGATCGTATTTTTTCGAGATGGAGTATCTGAAGGGCAGTTTGAACAAGTAATGAGAACGGAAATTTTAGCGATGCAACAGGCTTGCAAACAACTACAAAAGGACGATTTCGAGCCAAAAATCACGTTTCTTGTAGTGCAGAAGAGGCATCACACACGCCTGTTTCCGGTGGATCCTGAAGATTCACAAGACAGGAATAAAAATGTTCCGGCTGGAACATGTGTAGACTCGATTATAACGAATCCTAATATGCAAGATTTCTACTTAGTATCACATGCTAGCGTTCAAGGTGTGTCCAAACCTACTAAGTATTGTACCTTGTGGGACGACAATGGTATGACTAATGACGAAATAGAAGCATTGACATACCATCTCTGTTATATGTTTGCGAGATGTAACAGGTCGGTGAGTTACCCAGCACCGACGTATTATGCTCATTTAGCAGCTGCTAGAGCTAAAGTCTATATCGAAAATGATAAGTTAAATTTGGATAATCTGCAGGGACATCAAGAGACTTACCAAATATGTGAAAAGATTTTGGAAGAAAACCCGATGTTTTTTGTTTAAATTGAGCAAACTTCTTTTTTGCCTTGCTTTTTGTTACTTTGTAATATTCATTCAAAGGTATTTTTAACAAAAAATACATTAAATATGTTTTATATATTTAATAAAACATATACCTAGCTTATTGTGTTTTAATTAGAACCTGGTCCTAGAATAAATTTATAACCACTTGTAGTATAATTAAAAACTGAGAGATACACGTTTCCATAAAATTTTCTTTATTTTTCGTCCAACACACCATCATACCAATACTACCAATACCAAGTACACTGCTTAATATTTTATTACAAAATGTTAAGAATTGAAAATTGCAATATTTTACTAATATTTAGAGCTCTTTAAGGAAACATTTCTTATCAGTTTTATATTGGGTGTATCAGAAAATATAGTCAAAAATTTTACTAGTAATACATCTCATCAAAAGAAACAATTTTTCTATTATACCATTTTTGCGTCAAATGCTAAAAATTTTTAATTTTGTCCCCCTCATAATAATAATCATGATACGCTTATGATTACTTTTAACAACCAATTAAGCATTTTCTAATTACCTAGTTACTATTGTAATACTACATAGGTCAGTGGCGAGCAGGGGCAGACTGGCAAATTTTTATACGGGGTGCTGAATTAAAGAAGAGACCCAATATTTCTAATATTAATTAAAATCACGAAAAAAGATAAGAAATTTCTTACCATCTAATAAAGTAATTTTTTTTGAAGCAGTTTAATACTTTTCCTATACTCGTTAATCACATCGTCTACTGAAGGTGTTGCGTCTGTTTCAGTTAAAATTATAATAAAAGCGTCTAATAATTCACTACACTAATAATTCAGTTGATCGCAAACGATTTTTAATAATTTTTAGTTTTGAAAAAGATCTTTCACAGTTTACTTGCATAAGCGCTAAAGTTAGAATATGTTTATAAACTAAATATAAATTGCATATGCTGCACAATAAAAATTGTATTTATGAAGAAATTCAGAAGCACATAGCGCACATTTTACATTTATGTCTTGTGGTAATTGGTTCATCAGAAACAAAGCTGTTATAAAATTTAGTAAAATTGGTAAATTTTTCGACAAATTGTTCTGGGTTCACTTTGGTTAATGTGATAAATTTTGTAGACGTACTCGTTGTTGGCAATGACAAATTTCCTTTATTAATATCTACAAATCTTCGAGGATCCAGCAGAGCTAAGCAATCGAAAATATTTTTAATTTTTAAATATCGTTTTTTGATAGCATTTAAAAGCGTGTCTGTTGTATAAAAAAACATTTCAACTCAAAATTTTTGCTCAGCAGTTATTTTACCAGCATCATCAGAAAAAATTTCATCGGGCATCCTTTTCTTTAATCGCCTCCTTTGAGTTTCTCATTTATTTTTAATTTCAATATTTTTTTGATTTTATTGGCAAAATTTTGAACAGAAATGTAGATATTTTGAAGGTTATGTCTTAAATCCTTATATTTGTTATAAAAATCGTTAATTTTGTTCCAAGCTGCTAAATAATCTAAACCTTTAGTTTGTAAATATTCCGATAATGGAGCAGAAATTGAAAATATATTCAAATAAACAAATGCCGTCAAAATAGTGTCAAATAATGGTATCTTACTTAAAAGATCTCGAGCTTCTTTAGCCGTTTTAGAAACTACCGTAGCATGGTTTTTAAAACCCAGACTTACATTTTTTTCGGGTGCAATTAACAATTCAACAGAAATAAACTTGTCTTTTTTTACTATTTCTTTTCCTTCGTTGTCTTCATTATCACTAAAGTCGTTCAAATCACTGTTTGTCTCACTATCACGTTCACGCATAGGTTGTGGGTCCACAGATAGTTTACTATTATTATCATCATCATCATCACCATCAGTTTTATGAATATGAGGAGATGCAAACAAAATTTTTTAAATTTTTTTTTATGTTCCTTCTCCTGCGTCTCACATAATTCACTTTTTTTTGATGTCAAAGCACTTAGTTTTCTTATAAACGAAAATAAAGTTTTTTGATGTGAGTGTCCAGCAGCTACTTGTAATTTTAATTTTTCTTTGTCTTTTCGTTTTTGAGCCCCAGATTTATATTGGTGTTTAAATTTTTCCATTTTATGAGTACCTATTATATGTACTTATATCAAAAATTACCAAAAACTGCTAAAAATCACAATTTTTTAAAAACGACTAACCGGATTTTTGTCAATACTGTCGTGAGCCTCGACAAAAATAAACTGAAATTAAAGTCTTAAATTTAAAATAAAATTCAGTCGTAAAAAAATTTAGTTAAATAAGCATATCTAATTACGATTTTATTATGACTAGTGAGCTAGGCTTGAATAAGATTTTTATTATTCTTATGGGTGAGACATAAGTATTATAGCTTCGACGAAAATTTCATGGTGCAGCACTTATACCAGTTGTATCAAGTTACAAGATTACAACTTTAATTGTTTCTATTTTAAAACCAAACAAATAAAAAAAGTAAAATTCGGTTTACATGAGGTTCGTAAGGGCCTAGGAACTCACCCCTGGCCAGTCCGCTCTTGGTGGCAAGTATGGTACTTTGTAAGTACTACATTTTTAAATAATTTTATCTTAACAATGGTGGAGATTCGGAAAAAATAGAATCTAGAAAAAAATCTTCTTAAAGCGGGACCGATCACGAGCTAAATTTTTGACTATCGTTTTTGATACACTCGGTATTATACTATCTAGTTCTAAATGCCAAAAGTAAAATTTTACTAATTTTTAAAACCGGAAGATATATTTTTGATATCAAGTTTTAAACTGATAAAGAAAAGAAGAGCATAGTTTTCTATTTTTATAAATAAGAAGATAACATTTTACTAATATTATTTAACTATCTTATAAAAGCAACAAGGGTTTGGTGCAGCTTTTACTAGTTTTTGACATTTGATCTCTTTGTTCTGATGCTGCTGTGTCAGGTGAGTTGCATAAAAGTCTGAAAACGTTTTATTAACAAATACCTTATAAATAATATATACGGGTTTTAAAGAGTCTGAGTTTGTCTCAAACATTTAGAAAAATACAGAGATATATGTCTTTTTCTATTTATTTTATATAGTGAGAGACATATAAGATATAACTTGAAACGATGTCATATCTCCTTCTCTTCTTAGTTAGGCATGCGTATTGATGTACAACTGAACATCAATGCAAAAGAAAACCATCTTCTTTTCTCTCTCGCATTCATGTGATGTTTGCCTCACTTCTGTTACATTACGGACATAGGACGTTGGTCGTATTTATATTATAAAGTATTTGCTTATTAACAATCAATCTTAAAAAAAAGTGTAAAGTGCTATCTTTCAGTCACTGGCGGTCACTACCACTGGACAAATAAAAAGTATCTTTAGTTGCCTATTTTTCAAATAATTTTATTTCAATATTTTGATACTTTAGCTTAGTTTGAGGCAAAACTGTGGTATTTTACATTAAAATTTCAAATTAATTAAAAAATTCTGATTTACTTCACTTCGCTGCGTTTGTGAAATTAAACTCCTAGAACTTTTATTTTTTATTTATTTGTACAATTGTACGCATGCACGGAGTGTTAAAAGACCTTTTGTTTACAATAATTTTTGAAAAAAAATCATGTATTAAACTTTTTTCTAAACGATCAACGGGGTATGTATAAAGATGTTTGCTAGTTCTATGACTTTCTTTGTTGAAATAGATTAATATACTTAAACTGGTACATATAGTTCTTTTAAGTGATTCTGAGGTGTGCCGACCAATAAGCCGTTTATATTTATTTGTTCACCGAAAGCACTGCAAATGCAGATGAGGATGCTGACCGACTACAAAGGTTCTTATTGAAATAAAATAATGAGAAAACATTATAAACGCCACTAGATTATCCACATATTATAATAATATATTAAAAAAAACTTGGGTTATTAAACACACTTTTAGAAAACAGTCTAAATGGTTGATAAAAAAAAGTAATAAATACATTCTTATAGTTAAAAAAAAATAACATATTATTATATTAAATGGCTCTGTTTCATACAAATGTGTAAATAAATAAATTAAAAATTCTAAAAAAGAGGTAATAAAATAAAATATAACATTATTTAAAAAAAAATTGTTATGATATAATCAATACCTGTCTTAAGTTATTTTGTTTAACAAAAATTTTTCTGCAGGAAAAAACAAAATTTGTATGTACAAATGAATTATATTATTAATAGTCATTGTCTGAGCAATCCCTAATTGTATCAAGCTTTTTTAATATGATAGTCATCGTCATGTAAAGAGTTACTAACCGCAATATCATCATCTATGCTCAAGGACTGTAACTGATCAACCTGTACACTACATTCTAATAAACTAGTGACATCAGAATAAAGCGCTTTTGTTTTCTTCCACACACTTTTTCTCAAGCTGGCAATAACTGAGTCTGACAAAACTAAAATCATTAATAACAAATCTTGATTTGTGGCTTTCTGTAAACATTTTCTGGTGTTATTTAGTCTAAATTAAAGATATTTTTTATTACGAGCTTGTGATTTTTCTTTTTCTTCTTCTTCTTCGCTCAGCATACCTATAGGCACTAATGATGACGAATAATCTAAACACTGTGTTCTAGTAATTTGAGAACTGTCGAAGTTATTTTAGAAAAGGTTAAAGACTTACTAGAAGATTTTTCTTTTTACCCGCAGACTTCTCAAACTTTTTTACATTAGTTTTATATCTCTAAGAAAAAGTTTATAATATAATTCTATATCGTGATATTAAAATTTCACATATTCCAGTGATGGAAACGCTCTATGACTCTAATATGACTCTATTTCGTGATATTAAAATTTTATTTATTCCAGTGATGGAAACGCTTTCAACAAATTTTCTAGCAGTATTTCCATAATTGATATTTATTGCCAAATCGTTGCTTTGGCTGATCTACATTAACGCTCAACTTAGATTTAAATTTGACTTGAACTGTAGATACTTCTAAATCTTTAGATCGCTTATCTTCTCAGGTTGTAAGTCTTTTTTTTAACATTTAATTTATAAGACTAATAATTAAGAAGAATCTCAAAAGAGCGAACCTACGCATGTAGTATAGATAAGCCAAAAGTGTAAATGTCAATTATGTCAAAAAAAAGTAAGTTATTTGTTAAGTGTTTTGCTGTTGCTTGACAATCAAAGCAAGTTTTAGTAGACTTTGGTGTTTGTAAGAGCATTAGCCACTTTTCCAAAAACCATAGTAAAAACCAGTTGATGTTTCCAAGGATTTCTATTCTATCGATAATAATTGTGGTTGGTACAAGTCACAACGAATCTGTGCTTTTACAAAATCGGTTTCTAGAAGAATACAAGCAATTGTTTCTTTTTCAATCATAAATTTTATTAAGCGACGAAATTTAGTGGAGCCGGGAACACTAATTTGTCAAGCGTAGTGTTGAATATTTGTTGAGCAAGTATTGGTAGATACAAACATAAACAAGTATTTATCAAATATAAAAAAAACACCAAATTTGTGTTTGTATCTACTATGTCCCTCACTTTTTTTACAACGCTATTTGCAGAATAAATTAAAGTTTTCATTGGCGGCATCAATCAATTGTTTAAGAAGAGGGAATTAACTCTCACACAATTTTTAGTTGTTAAATCTAGAATAGCTTGCAATGACACCTTGGCCTTTGTTTCATTAACAATAACTTTTGCTTTAGACACACAGTAGGTTTTTTTAGCTTTATTTATCTTATAATAAGAAGAATATAAAGTATGATCAACCATCAAAGCATTTTTCCTCAACAAACAATATAAACTTTTAGTTAATTTGCAGTCTATAAACATTGCTAAAGCTTCTTCGTGTGATAGCAAACGCTTATTAGTAGAACTACCTCATTTAGCATTATCACATTTTGAAAAAAATAAACTTTTTGACACTTCTTTTACTGTCGTAGCAGCGATTTGGTTTTCAGACGTATAAACTGAAAGATGGGCAGCGTAACATTAATCTTTCAGAGTCAATATCCAACAAATTGTTTAATTTTCGTTTCTTGGTTTTTTCACTTGATTCAAAAATTGTTTTTCTACTATCTCACAAATTAAAAATTTTAAATTTCTAGCCGTAATCTAAGTTAAAAATTTATTAAAAAAAACTCAGATTTTTTATGACACTTTTATCACCTTTTGCTAATTTTATTGAATCTTATAGCAACTTATAGAATCTTTCAGAAATTTTAAATTTGTAATATGTTTTCTATTTTTATTTCCCGCTTTCAAAACATACCTCAGATAACTTTAATTTTTTTCAAATTTTATTTATTCTCGTATAAACTGTATAAAGCTAAGCGATTCTAAAGAATACATAGTTTAAAGAAAAAAATTATGAAAAAAATTTGTAATTAAAATAAAAAAAAAAATTACCATGTTCCACCTTAACAAACTTTGGTAATACTTGCTTATATTTTTGTTATCTATATTGAACACAGTTTTGCTTAGGACAGGAATAAATTAATAACATATTTGCGAAAATAAATTGCTACTCTTCTATCTCATTTGTAAAAGACATAAATAATTAAATATTAATATAATTAAATTAAATTATAATTATTAATATTATTTAAAAAAACACCACTAGAACAAAAGAAAGTGTTTAGAAAGACTCTAGAAGAGCATGAAATACAACGATTAGAAGAAGAAGACGAGCAAAGAAAAATTGTAGAAAAACAAGGAACAATTTTGAAGAAGCTTGATAAGCAAAGATAAAGAATAAGAAAAAATTACGTTTACAAAAATTTGAGAAACAAAGAAAAGTTTTAAAAAAACAAAAAAAAAAATTGAAAACTACGACTGGTGAAGAAATTAAACAATAACACTTTTAAAAAAATTCGAAAAACAACTGAAAAAACTGGAAAATATAAGTATTCGATAAATATAAAAGTAAATTAAAAATTAATAAACTGAGGGCCGGTTTACAGAAAGTGGCATTAGCTTTAATTGCGATTAAATAGTTAATTCGCGATTAAATGCCGATTTTAACCAATCAAACGCAAAGAAAAGCGATTTAATCGCAAAAAAAATTGGCTTTCTTGGCGTTTGATTGGCCAAAATCGGCATTTAATCGCAAATTAACTATTTAATCGCAATTAAAGTTAATGTTACTTTCTGTAAACCGGCTTTTAATATTTTAGAAAAAGTCGTAAAAAATAAAAAAAGTTGTAACAAAAGTTCTTAAGATCTAAAAAAGTTACTACACTAAAAACAAGTTCAAGTACTGGTCTTAAAACTTTTCAATATAAAGTAGTCTAATGTCTGACCTTGGCGCTATATAAGCATGTGTAAAGCAGACGACGGGCATAGAAGCGAAAAATATTTTTTGTCCTCCTGAATTGTAAAGTTGACTTTGACGTATTGTAAACGTTAACTCAAAGTGTCACTTTACGCACTAGTGCGACAAAAACTGCAGTAAATTTTAAGTTTTAGAAGATGTTTAAAAAATAAGTTAGATATACGACGATATAGTTAAATACACAAAACTTTACTTTACATAATAAGCAATAAATAAAAAAAAGGAAATAAATTTATTATTCTATTTTTTATTTTATAAAATTAGGGCGACATCTATGCGAATTTAAGTAAGTTTATAATTATCTCTATTACCGACATACCGACCAAACACCCGACCAAATGTCAAATATTTTTATAGAGTATAAAAAATACAGTTACACGTTAAGTATTTTTTAGTTTATTCAGTTTATTAACAATAATAGTCATAGTTATAGTTATAAGAAACACTGCTGTATGAAGAAAAACAATTTACAATGGCTGGGACTTGGTTTGTGATTGTAGTTTTTAGGTACCTACCTAACCTTAAAAGTTGATGTTTATTTTGTAGGACTGTTTTAAATTATAATAATGACCAGTTTATAAATCTAACACATTCAAGAAAAACTTAAAACCGTTTCATTCTATTGCTTCTAAATCCACCCAGCATGAATCAATGATGTCTTATTACTTCTCAATTCGTGACGTGACGTGACGAAGACCTGATCGTGATTTTTCAATTTTAAAAAAGTGGTAATTTTTCTGGAGACTGAATCATTAGTATTGTTAATTTACCCATCTTTCTTTCTAGTATTTTGATAATATTTAAAAAAATATGAAAGATTTTCCATTTTGCTCTAAAATTTGAGTTTATGTATGTTTATTAGATTTATTAAAATTAAAAAAAACCTGTCGGACAAAAAATGTTATACAAACTTTGTGTGTTAAGTCATTTTACATCGCTCCAGCTAATGAGAAACTCGCCCTACGGGCTCGTTTCCCAAACGAAGCTGTCGCGCTGTAAAATATGACTTTACCACACTCTAATGTAAATAACTATCGAGCGATGGTTTAAATAGGTAAAAGAGTGTTCTAATAATTTGCGTTATAATAAATTGTAATTTTGTAAAGAAATACAAACAAACTAATGCGTTTTTGACAGCAAAAGTATTTAGTAGGTAAGAAATTATTATGTAAAAAGTCTTCACAAAAAATTTGGTTAACTGAGTAATTGCATTTTGAATATGATTTTAATTGTTATATATTTTTTTAAGTATAAAATAATATTTGATTTCTAAACTTTTTTGTTTGTCCGTTCGAGAACAATTTTAACTACTCGTTCCAAAGAATAAAAACTCAAGCAAGTTAACTTTCAAAGTAATTAATAGAAAGCTAATAAATATTTTCAACTAAAATTTTTTAAAAAATGTAATTCATTAACCATTACTTAAAAAAGTAACTTATTACAAGTAATAAATTAGGTACTAATTATTAAATTTTTTCTAATATTTGATTTGATTTTAATTTTATTATTACTGAAAAAGGTTTTGTACCGCTTTTTAAACTAAAATAAAATTAAATTTCTAGTCATGAGATTGAAGCATTTTGGAATAGAAATATGAAGTTACAAACTTATTTCAATAAAATTCAAGTTTGAATTTTCCAACTTTAAAAATTTTTCTAATGTTATCTAACTAATTTGCATTTAACACTTTAATATTTTTAGGTATTTTGATTTTATTACACTGGAACAAATGTTTCAAATTGTCTGCTGGTTCCCCAATCATAAAACACTTTGATTACAATTTAATGACTTTTTAACACGCTCATTACAAATCATTACCTAAACATTTGGTGTCGTGTATCAAACAATTTCTCTGTAAAAATAAAAACTTGAGGTAAAATTCTATTATTTTATTCCAACAATAGCATCAACAGTGTGATTAGATAGATCCTTTGTGATCAAAAACCCAAAGTGCAATTTAATTATTTCCATTGTCCAATAACAATCAACTCATCCAATAAAAAGCCAACATTGTAAACAGATTTTAGTACTAATCACTACTAACAGATTTAATTCATTTTTCGCTTAATTGGACTTCAGTAGAACGGTTTTAGTAATTTTTAAGAAATCTAATTAAGTTCTGTTGGTTCATATTTAGAGTAATAACTGTGTAAATTTACCTTCGATTGGTAATTTCTCTTTTTGTACTCCCTGGTGTGTTCTGTATCTACACGTATCTATCTAATTCGTCTTCAGTATTTTACCGATGGTCCTGGCAGATAAATTTTGCTATTAGGGGTTGAATGGAAACGGAGTTGAACCGCCCACTTCAATGCTTCAGGCACTCAATGCTTTGGCTCTACTAAATAAATAAGGCGGTTACGTATTTCAGAAACATCTTTCAGCAGTATTAAACTGAAATCAATAGGTCAAACGTCTTTTTTGTTTAATACTAAAAAGATTATAATAAAAGCAGCTTTTTGTAGCTAGTCTCACAAAGAATTTTTTTGGTTTTCCTAAAGATTATTGATTCTGTAGTGGAGATTTTGACAGTGAATTCCCTGGACAATAAAAAGGAAGTGTGACTAATGACCCAAGAAAGTGAAGGAAGCGAAAAATATTTCAAGGAATTTGGAGTGCTTTCCGATTTCCTGTGTCCTGCTGAGCGGACAAATGTTTTCCAAATTCCCATAAGTGAATATTTAGAGAATCATATGTCAACAAGGAATGTAAATTTAGTATTGTATTGGTATTAAGTGATTTCTATTAACAATTTAGCACATTCCCTCTTCATTGTAATGTGGATGGTTTCGATTATTTGAACGCTAACAAAGGATAAATTATTGAAGTTATATCTAACAGATGTGCACTTCCAAACACTTGAGGGTGTCGTTATGTAGAGCCAAATTGATAATTTTCACTGACTCGGCCTATTAAAAATTTTAAGCACTTATAGATTGATGACACGACAACTAAATTGCTTAATCGATTATTTTAATTAAAACCAATTCTGAAAAAAAAGTATGAAAACTAACATCTTTCATCCTCTGACAGTTTTAATTGTTAGTTTTATTTATAGAGTGTTAAATTCACCGAAATACAAAACAAAAAAATAACATTAATTTTAGTGAGTTTTGAAGCTTGTCAATTAATAAATAGTACATTGTTTGATAAGTTAAGAAAAATGATTTTTTTTCAGTTCACAGCACTTGCAAAATAAAATATAAATTACTGTAATTTAAAAATTTTAATTTTATAAAAAATTTTAATTTATATAGTATATATCTATATAGTACCACCATAGTGACAATAAAACATTAGAACATGTAAGCAATTTTTGAATAAGTTCTTATGTCACATTTACGTAAAGTAAATTGCTTAAGTAAAAATAATAAAAAAATTGTGCAATAATATTTAATAATTTAAATAACTGTACATTTGCAATATTTTAATAAAATAAATAAATAAATAAAGCGTTGCTAACAAGAGAAGTCGCACTTTTCTTTGCTACTTTTGCCTAAACAATGTGATAAAAAATTCTTCCTTTAATAATTCCGATAGTTTTATTTTATCTACTAAAAAGTAAATGTTGATTTTAAATTGCAGTGTAACTCCGGAATACCGACAAACGTTTTGCAAGGCGGTGTGGGACTATCAAATTTTTCGGATTAGAGTACTGCTGTAGACACCCTATAGTCCAGAATTTTTTGAAAAAAAGTATCTTGTAATCGGACAAATTACAAATGAAAAGTGATAAGATTTTATCTGAACTACAAATTATACTACATATTTATATAATATGTAGAAATATGTACAGTGATAGGTGTGTCGGATTACAAGAAGCGCTGGATTAGAAAAGGCCGGATTAACGGGAGTTCACTGTAATAATATATTTTTGATATAATCAATCATATATTCCAATTATTGATATAGAAAAAACATAGGTTTCTTAGAATTTATAGACCTAGAATAGACCTAGCCACTATACAGAGTGACATAAAAGTATAGAATAAAATTCATATTTTTTAAGTTAATTTTATTATAGGAAAACGCCAAAACTGGTCAATTATATTTTTTATTGCACACTTTTTTTACTTATTTTTAAGTGTTTTTGCCAACCGGTATATTGCTGTGACGTAATCGTTTTTTTTTTAATAACAACCTTTATTTTTAATGTTAAAAATTAAAACTACTTTTTTTCTGAATAAAATAATAAACATTTATAGAGTCTAAAATAAAGAGTTTAGATGATTTAACCAATTTAAATGTTTTATAAAATTTTTCAAAATACACTCGATTAACGAACTGAATCTTCATATTGACGTACTTTTGTTTCCGGGCAATAATACAACCACTTGAACTCTGTTAGCACAGTATTTATCATTTTTTGAATAATTAAGCGGCACTGATTTGTAATTCTTTTTCTTAATTGATCTAAATTTTTTGGTTTTGTTGCAAATACTTTTGATTGTAAGTAGCCTCATAAAAAACTCAAATAAATTTAGCTGAAAAAAGACATAATTGCCCATACAGGTCGATAGAAAATCTGCACCGGATAAAAAAAATCCATACTTAACATCCACAAAACTAAATGTTTGGTCGGGTTTTGTCCGTATTTTTTTGACGTCTTATTGACTAGACAAGTTTATTTGGATATTTTTTGCGACACGTTAGTACTACCATTAGCTTTCTTCCTATAAAGAGGATTCAGACATACCAGCAGCTAATGTATAGCTTCAACAAGACGGTGCACCTCCACTCTAGGCTTGTGGTGTCAGAGATTATTTAGATAATGTTTTGCCCGCTCTTTCAAAAAGACTACTTACAATTAAAAATATTTGCAACAAAATTCAGATATTTGGAAAATTTAAGAGAAAGAATTACAAATCAGTACCGCTTAATTGATCAAAAAATATAAAATAATGTGCCATAAATCTCTAAAAATTAGTTATATTATTGTTAAAAAACGAAAGATGTCAATTTAAACATTTGGTTTCGTAATTCTCCTAAAAATTGCGTTTATTTTGGAAAATTTAATAACATATTTAAATTGGTTAAGTTACTTAAAGTTTTCATTTTAGACCCTATAAATGTTATACTGTTATACTCAGAAATAAAAGTAGTTTCTATTTTTAGGATCAACAATAAAGATTGCTTTTTAAAGAAACAATTAATTACGTCACAGGAAAAAATCGGTTGGAATAGTATATTGTGCACCTTAGCTAGACAGAGGCAGTTTTCAAGCCAAAAATTTGAGACTAAGAGTTGGAAAAACCTCTTTAATAAAGAGGTGCACACATTAGGTGCACACATTATTTTTTATTCTACTCAAAATAAAAAACTTTTAACGGTAAAATAATCTGACGGATAGGTGATCTAACCCTAAAATATTTAACACATTAACCCTACAACAGATTAGTTTTAAATCTGGCGATAAGTTATTTGATAAAGTATAGGTACCTATATAAGAAGGATGTTGATTACAGCCAAGATTTCTCAATATTTCAGCATAGATTACAGTACAGGTAGTGATAAATTTCTATTTTTTTTTCTCTTTCTTAGTTTGCGGTTATGTATCGTAACAAACCAGGTTTTTAAATTTGCAATACTATAGCCTGACTTTCGTATTTACAGCAATCGTAATTTTTTGTATTAGATGTCGTATTCCAATAGTAGAAATCTTGTATTATTACGTAGATTTGAAAAAACTTGAGGCGTTAGTTGACGTATAATACAGCGCCATCTAACGACCACAAATTGCGACATACTTGTCTTCCTAGCGAAACAAGAGCGTTTTTATGACGTGTCAAGAGGTTAGAATTAGCCAACATTAAAGAAGAGTAAGATAAAAAAAAATCTAGATATAAGTAAAAAACGTGAGCAATAAAAACATTAAGCCGATCTATCTTGGCGTTTTCCTAAAAAACAAAATTAACTTAGAAAATATATAATTTATTCCATACTTTTATCTCACCCTGTATATTAAAACAAAAAAATATACATAAATAAGTTATTTAAAAATTTATTTTTGATTATTTTTTTAAAAATTTTATACTGCTACTATCAAAGTAACTAGTTAATTAACAACAAAAGTGATCTATCAGCAACACTAAGAACACTTATTGTGTTCTCCATAAGTATACGTAATGAGGAATATAGTTATTTTCCGTATCAACTTAATACTGAGACACAGCATATTTTTTTTTTATAAGAAGGTACATCGCCCTTAGGTTTTATAACCGCTTGAATTCGGTCGGGCATTGATTGAACTAATGATCGGCATTTTTCAGAAGTAAATTTATTCCAAATATCTGCTATTTTAAATTTCAGTTCGGGTAATGTCCGCTGTGAGTTGTTCCTCAGTCGCTGTTTCATTTGATGCCGCACTGTTTTGATAACATAAGGTCCGGATTGTTGGAGAGTCAAGGACGAACATTAAAGAACATTGCCAAACTATTTTTTGTGGTTTTGACCGTATGACAAACCGCTCATCTTGCTGAAAATGTAATGTTCGTCCAAATTTAACTTTGTGATACTTTCTAGTAGACTATTTTAAATATTTGTCCTACTAACTAAGATAGTTTAGATTTGGCCCATGTAAGTCGATTTGCTTTTTATTTCGCCGTCAACAGTAGCTTCTCTTTTGCCTATACAAAATTAAATTATTTAAAAATACATTTTAAAATTGTTACTTGTTTTTAAACCTTATAAAACTTTAGACTACATTTACGCATCTATTTTAGACAGTATTTTCTTGACAAGTTTAACTCCGTTTCGTGATTCCATTCAGCCGTAATTTGTCTTAAAGTATTTCTTATTTTTGATTTCTCAGAAAATTTCACTCTTGTTGATTGCTTTCAAACCCTCAAAACACAAATTACTTTTTATTTAACTCAAACGGTTCTTGAGATAATTTTGTTTTATTGCAAGAAAGTATTAAAGTATTAAAGTAAAATGAAATAAAATTCTGAAAAAGCTAAACTATTAATTTTCTATTCAAATAGTGCTCCTGCTTTTTCTGCAAAGATTTTAATGCGAGCTCTAAATTTATTAAAACTGAATCTTATTTCTAAGATTAATAAGAGCCGAACTGCATTTTGTATCCAATTAATTAATTGCTCTTTAAATTGTCTAGTGGCTCACTGTACACAATTTGTTTTAAACGACTCCACAGATAAAAGACCATTATTGTAAGATTAGAACTTCTCGGTAGCCATAAAATGCTACAATCTTTCCCTATCCAGTTATCGTGAAACTCTGTATTAACCCACTGTCGAACAATGCTGGCATAACAAGTAAGACACCAATCGTGCTAGAAAAACATTTCTATTTAAGAGTTTAACAGCAATTCATCCAGTTTTTCAGCTAAAAAATTTTTTATTTCAAAAATAAATTACGATTTAAATTTTAATTAAAAAATATAGGCAAATAATGTTATAGTACAAAACCGCGCATCACACATTAACTTTTTAAAATATTGTTTGTGTCAAGATCTCGTGAATTTGGATTCGTTTCACTCCAGTACCGGCAATGTTGAGATAAAACGACTGCGTTAATTGGAAAGACTGATTTATGAGAGAAAATAATTTGTTTATAAAAATTTGAATCTTCCAATACTCTGTAGGCCATTTTTTGTACGCCAAGTACGTACATTTTATAATCTTCATCTAATAATCAAATTAAACGATAGGTAAGTATGTAATTTTGATTTGTTATTAGATACATATGTATTTTTTTGACATACGCACTATTAGAGACCTTTTTGACCAAATTCTTAAACAAAATTTTTTTATTTCTTACTGTACAAGATTACATTGACTTCTTTTAATCAATATGTCAACTTTCAGTACATTTAGGGTAAAACACATATTAATAAATAACTTCAAACCACCGAGATTTTTTCTTAAAAATAACCCTGGCTGTGCGTGTGTCTAAAAAATAAGCAATTGTTAATTAAATTTTAGAAAGTTGATGCTATATCAACTTTCCAACACCAATTCAGTGGTAAAATACCAATTTTTTAATTTTATACAAGTCCGAAATTATATGATTTACTACAATATGAAGTTGTAACTACTTATTATAAAGTAATATGTTTCTAATGTAGTTTTTGTGAAAGATTTTTATTATGCTAAAGCTAATAATACCAACAAAAAACGTGCTGTTTTGCAATAAAACTATAAATCGAATTTCTTCTTGGTTTTTCTCTGAACCGAAGCTGAGCCTGATCTTAGACTAAAAACTGTTTTAACCTCATTAGTAATTACAATGCTGGTCATAATTATATCTACAGTGTCATAAAAACATTATTAGAAAGGTATTACTTTGGTTTGACGTAATATCATTAAAATTAATTTATATTTTTTCTCGAATAGAAGATAATAATCATTTAAAAAGTTAGAGCGTTGAGTGAGGGAGTTGGGAAGAGGCGCAAAGACAGCTAAAAAGCGTGACCCCAAATGGGTCTGAAAATCAGATGGCGTTATAAGTGTTTGGGTCTGAGAAATTTCAGTTTGCTGCTTGCCACTGTGGTGTGAAGGTCGAACGGGTCCAACGGGTCGTATCTAGAGATGGAAAAAATGGTTTGAATGATTTAGATCTTTGGATCTGGCTCCTCGGCGAGATCGGTTCTTTGAATTATTAATGTAAATATATATTACATATATTTTAAAAAATGATGTAGAAAATATTTTCAAGTATAAATGCAAGAAAACGTCATTTTTTACCAAGTATGACGTTTAGAACTAAGAAGTACGGCGTTTCGAAATAAGAAGTACGGCGTTTTAAACTAAGAAGTACGGCGTTTTGAACTAAACTAAGAAGTACGGCGATTGAAAAAGTTACAAATATTTTTAAAGTCCAAAAGCTATGGTACAGCATTGTATAAACAACAATTGATGTTGTAAATATTTTCAAATATAATACACGCGTCGCACAGTGGGGTATTTGCTTGTTCTAGCTGGCCAAAACTATTTATATTTTTTATTATGTCTAAAAAGTGTTGTAATGTAAAAAAAACAGTTAAAGAAAGTAACTCAAAAATATATTTTAAAAATTTAAACAAAGTATGTATTTAAATTCAAATTTCCAAAAATTAAATGTATTCATTTACAATGCATGTGAAATGTTTATTCAGAAGACATTTTTTTTTCTAACTCATCAATGTTACGTCTGTTTCAATAGATTCAAACGCTTCGTTAGATGAAATATCGTCCTCTTCATCAGATAATAATTGTGCTTCTTCCGATTTAGATGTTACGGTTGAAGGTGTAGGTTTAGCTGGCAGTAACATTTGAATATAGTTTCTTTTAGAAATGGTCGAGACTTTTTTCTAATTGTCGGTTTCATGCCAGGTAAAAGATGATCAGAACTAAGAAGAAGTCTATTTAATGTATCTAAATTACAAGATTTTCCTAAAATTTTTCGTGCAAATTGTTGACGATACGTCGAAACTTCTCGTTTTTTGCTTCTGCTGCTTTTTCTGAAAGCTGACCAATTGGAAGCAAAAATTTTTCCCTAACAGCAGCACCATGAGTAGAATTTTATGCATAGTTGATGTCATTCGGTACCAAAAATAAAGGTGAACCAAAAATTTTTTTAAAAATTCTAATTTACTGTCAAAAGTTGGTAAATTTCGTTGCTGCATTTTATTAAATAACTGCCTGCGAGTCATTATTTTAACTTCCGAAAGCCCTACGAATATAATAAAACATTTGATCAGAATAATTCGGAATTTTTACATTTGTAATAATCATGTTAATTATGCAGTGTTAAAAGATCCGCGCTTTTCCGCAGCTGTTTTTAATATAAATGTGTTGAATAAATAAAAGTCTACGTATATGAGGAAAGCCGATGTTAGCAGCGCCACGCGGAGATCTCTCTAAGTGAGCAAATGAACAGGTTGTTATAAACGTCAATTTCAAGAAAATGTCATTCAGACGGTTGTGGTGTTAAATAATAACCGAGAATTTGATAAAAATTTTGCCTAAACGCACACCTACAAGCACTAGAAAAATCCATAATTAATAACTTTAAAATTTCTTCTCTGAACAAATATAAGTCGTTAAAAATGCACTTCTTAAGGACGTTCCGTGAAAAATCACTTTTCTTACAATATCTTTCAATTTTTAAATACACATACTTCTAACTGTTCTTCATACGCAGGTGTTTTTTTTAATAGTCCTTGCGGTACTAAATTTCGAAATATTAACAATTGAAAATCGTACATTTAACATGTATTCCCTATCCCGACCGCAGTTAGAATAAGGATTTAATTTGATAGGAACCGTACTTTTCTTAGGACTTTTTTTTAAAAACTGAGAATAATTAATTGAAGATATAACAACAATTTTTATTCAAAAATAACATAAACAAGCGGTATTTAATTTTTATAAATAATTTTTTAAGTTTGTTGAAAACCTGACAAAATAATTTAAAAACATTACATTTTGATTAATTACATTGGGATCCAAATTTTGTTATAAAGGATTACTATTGAGACCAAACTGAAGACTACTGCTAAAAAAAAAATTTGATTAAAATTTGCGAAATTTGATTTTTAAAAATGGTGTGCCCCCCTGGTTATTTCCGAAACGGCTTATGTTAGATTAGTGCAAATTTTTTTCAGCATTATGAACTAAATTGATAACTAGTTTATTTTAGTTTTGTTCAAAATTTTAAGTTTAAGAAAAAGATATGAGGTAATGAAATTTTAGAGAGAGAATATTTTTCGAATATTTTTTCTAACTTTTTTTATAATTAAAATTTTGGAAAAAATCAAGAAAAGACTAGTCCTTAATTTGTCTCATAATGCTGAAAAAAAAAATCGTCATCGTTCTAACATAAGCCGTTTCGGAAATAACCAGGGGGGGCATACCATTTTTAAAAATCAAATTTCGCAAATTTTTTTTTAGCAGTAGCCTTCAGTTTGGTTTCAAAAGTAATTCTTTATAACAAAATTTGGATCCCATGCTCCATTTTCAAAATACAGAGTTTTAAAAAATCGCCGGCCGCCACTGGGTGAAACTACCTTAAGCCGTTGCAAAACAATAGCAAACTTTAATTCAGTAACTACATTTAAAATGAACCGCTTGACTTGTAAATTTACAGCATTTTTAGAGGTAATTGGTCAGTGTCTTTGGGGTTCCTAGAATTGTAAAAGTAAGTTTTTTTGTTAAATACAGCAACTGATATTTTTTTTCTTTATTGTACGTTCATGTCTATAAGGCACAAAAAAAAAACATTGAAAATCAGAAAAATTTTTTGCTTTCAAATCTATCTCAAACTCCCAAATTTTATTTGGGGGCGGAGAAAAACTTTTTTATTTATGGTCCTAAAAATCCGAAATTTTGGGGGTACAATGTATAGATTTTTTAATATTTTTTGGCTTCAACAGATATTCTATACAACGTTTAGATACCGAGATCTATAGATGTTTATTATCCACTCTGTAAACGCAACTGCGCATACGCAAAATTTTTGTAAACTATTAAATTTAAGACATGGTCAAAATGTTATTTAGGGGTCTTTTTTCTTCGATTTCATATTTTGGAGTCTAAATGAATTTTAAAAATTTTTTTTGTTTTTTTTTTTTCATATCCCTTTTAAAATGGGGTAATTTTTTTTAAGTAATAGGTACCTTATATGGTACCCCTGTAAAAAAACCGCATGATTCTAGCTTTATTTAAAGATTTTTTAAATTTTTGGTAACTTTGGGGGCGGCTGGGGACAGTAGGGGGTGGTACAGAGCAACTGATATTTTAGTTTTTTATTTATTTGTATAGGTTACAAAAAAAATTTGAAAATCGGAGAATTTTGTTGGCCTCACATCTATCTCACGTTTTCTATTAGAAATCGGGGGGAGGGACGAAAACTTTTTGATTTATGGTCCTAAAAATCTGAAATTTGGGGGTTGCAAAATATAGATTTTTTAATAATTTTTGGCTCTATTAAAATTTTTTATAACATCTTTATTTCATATACACTAATATACCCTACTGCACAGGAACATCATAGGCAAAATATACCAGAATTAGATGCCACCCAATTTGGCTGGTCTATAAACGATAGTGGCGATTTTGAACCTACTTTGACTTTACAACCGTCTGTACCAGCAGAGCTTAGAAGACTACTAACAATAATTTGCTCTGATAAAACATGCAATACTTCAAAATGTATCTGTTTGAAGGAAGGGCTAAAATGTTGTGATGCCTGCTCCTGCCAGCAATGCAACAATTTTGAAGAGAGCAACGATAAATCCGATGAAGGCGAAGAAGAAATTTAGTCTCTCTTTTCTTATACTTTACATAAAACATTTTTGTTTTAATAAAATTTAATAAATAATTTTTTGTGGTTTATAGTTTCAGCTATCAATTTACCTTGAAGTAAGTCATAATATAGTTAGAATGTTACAAACGAAGAAGTACCATGTGAGCACGTAGATATAAGGCGTGTGGCGCGGAGTAGCGCGGCATAACCTTGTTTTAAAAAATTTATATTTCGGAAACTATTAGGTCTATTTTTCTAATTTTTTTTTTAAAAACTTATTTAAGGTTTTGTAAATCCGAAAATGTACACTATATGCTCAAATTTTTAATAATTCACATAGCTCCCCGCAGAGTGAAATTGTCAATGCACAATTTCGCAACTAGTGACTTTGGAGATCCCTTTCTCAAAAACAAAAATTTTTTTATAAAATTTCGTAGTACGGTTAGATGCGCTCTGGTTTTCTCTATAAGTGGACAAAATTTCAAAATTTTATCTTAAATAGTTAATTTATAAGAGCGATGTATGTTTTAAAAAACACGATTTTGGAAATTGTTGCTCCGACATAAAAAAATTAATTTTACAAAGTTGTGTCCTACTAAAAAAAGTTGTAGATAGCGATTTCAGATGGCCAAAATGATACTTTATAAGACTGTGAAGGTCCCTTTTGGTTATACCTTAAAAAAAAATTTTGCAAGAAAGAAGCCTCGTAGGACGTCGATTTTACTCCACTATTAGAATTTTATTTCAACAACGAGCCAGCAACCCGAGTTCCTCATTCAACGAGCAAACTGTGTAGGTGGCGCTAAAGAACAGCAACGAAGTTGATGGACGGTGCGGTGCGGGAAGCTAATTAAAGTGAGATAGCAGTACGGAACGCTGTTAAGCTATGTCTTTGCGCCTCTTCCCAACTCCCTCACTCAACGGTTAGAGCTACATTTACTGTGTCTAGGCGGTAGAACACACAATTTAACAGAAATATGAAACAATATAAAAGATGTATACTTAGCGAAATTAGAAAAGTTACATCTAAAGAAATAATTTCTTAGAAGTGATTTTTTTCGCAATGTGATAGAATCATTAACTTGAAAAAAATAATAACGTGTTTGGCAACAACGTAACTGAGTACGCTTCTGTACACATCTAGGCATCGATAAGATGAGATGGTCAGTAAAAAAAGACATGTTGACGACAATCTAAATAAGGCAGAAAAGCTCTCCAAACCATTACTCAAACAGTCCTGAGAACATGCCTCTCAACAGTCAATCCAATATCACGTCGCTCTCCACGACGGCGACGGCGTCTTGCTTTCTGACGACCATCATGCATGCCTAAACAAAATCGTGATTCGATGTTGTATATCACATTATGCCGTTCTGCCTTCCAAATCTGCCGTTCTCTGCGCTAGTCTAAACGTTGACGACAATGTTCCGCAGTTAAAAAAAGCACTAACCGTAGACGGTATAAAAAGAGCCTAGAAGCTTAATATCTCTAGTGGTTTTCGAATAGAATGTTCTAGAAAATTCTCCAAATTCTTGATACTGACTTCTCCTTTAAAGTTCATTCGGTTGGTGAAATTGCGGTTTTGATATATCTCCAATGATTTCGGAGTAGAATGTTGTAGATTGTAGAAAATTACTGATTAGTATTTTTTGGCATTGAGGCTTATTTTAAATTAGCCTAGATTTTATGCTTTTCGTAGACAGATATTGTGTAAAAAAATTTTTTTAAACATTTTTGTTATTTGATATAATGTAATGAAATGCAGCGGTCATTTAATCCCAGTCGGTGTTTGAATAAAAGAATGTTTACATAGAAACAATTTTTTATTTATGTATTCACTTTTTGTCTTCCTCGAAAATTATTAGTAAAAATGGGAACAGGGATAAAAAACGAAATGTATTACTTAATGTTGAATGACGCCTTGATGGATTTAATGCCAACAGTTATCGGTAACACATAATTTTGTTCAAATTCTGTTTAATTTTCTTTTTAGCTAAAAATCATATTTGGTTTGACGTTCTGTCTACATTGCACCCGGAATATGATAAATTGGCAGTTCAAAACATATATATTAAGTTCCTTTTTTACATGTTAGAGAAAGGAGAGGTTATTGAACTCGAAGAATACTTCGAGGAATTACCTGCGGTCGAAAATTTTTCAATTTGCATAGAATTAGTAATGACATTTAAGTAACTAATGTAAATGTTATTTTTGTTTGTTTCCAGGTTTGGAGAGCCATTGAAGACTTAATTGTCGTTTCACAATCTTGCCTTAGCTGGCTGAAGATTCAGGGGAGAAAACATAACAAAATCTTGTAAAGTAAAAATTTGCATGTCTCAATGATTTGATTTACAACGTCATTTTTAAATTTATTAGTGAACTACTGAAATTAGTTACAAATATCTCTCTCAAATTTTTTTAATATTTTTTGTATTTGTGGTCTATATGTCAAATAAATTTTAAATTTTAATTTTTTTTATAGGTATTTCTCAAAAAGTAACATAATTATATAAGATAAAAAAAAACGTAAGATGTTATGTATTTTCTACTGGGGAGATTGATCGGAGTCGGGTTCAAACCCAGAATTTCGGAAAACTTTTGGATGTGTAGACTTTGAATATAAATAAGAAAAACGCATAAAATAATGTCAACTGATAGTTCAGCCTCTTGGTGAACGCGACTACCATATTTAGAGTTTTGGGTAACTTTGGAAGAAGCAGAATAATAACTGTAAGAGGTTTTTTAATTTTTTAATGTCTATATTTGCACAAATGGCAAGTAGAGTTAAACGATTTTTTTTATAAGAAAAAATGTTCGTTTGCACTGCCTTTCCATTGGAAATGACTGCGAGCCACTTCTTACCATTCGTGCCTCAATCTTCACGTCTAGTGCAAAAAAACATGCTTATCTTGCAACGCATTCTACAAATAACTTTTTTCTATAACTGCTTTGATAGCTGCATATTATATTAAATATTTGAGTAAAGTAAAGTGACATTTTCTTTACTAGTGAAGTAATAAAGTAAAAATCCACTCTATAAAATAATTTTTCTACTTTGCGTTAACAATATTGTCATTGTTAAACGCAAACGCGTTTAACAATAATGACACTTAATTTTCATTAAAGCACGCAAAACAGTAACTTTTTTATTGGTTATGTTGGCACCGTAAGCGTAAAAATTACGTCTACCGCCTACGCAGGAATGATATGGAATAGTTGATAAAATCATAAGCAAGCTGTCGCAAATATTGAAGCAAAATATCAGTTAAGTAGTAAATCAGTTGTAAACTTGACAAATGTCATTACTTCCTTAGTGCCAACCAAATTTATTAAAAATCCCAAGTTGTGATAATTCTTTAAAAGAGACATTTTGAATGCTTTTTTTGCAACGCAAAGTAGAAAAAATTGTATATTACACTCGTTTCGTAAGACGACTTGTGACACTCATTCTATTTGAGCACTTCTCGCGTTGCTCGTCGTGCTCAAAACTCATTCGTGTCACAATGTCTTATGAAACACGTATAATAATGTACTATTGTTTTAATTTCAAAGTCAATCTTAATTTATGCTATTATTGTTATAAATATTACTAACACAATTTTCACACCTATATATAGTAGGACAAGCCATTTCTGATACATTTTTTTCCATAACAGCTCTCGATGCAGTAGCTCTAACTGTTATATATAGTATTCTTGTCATCCAGAATTTTTAAAGCAATTTATTTTTATTTTCTTCTGCCGTGTCTATATACCCCTCCGTCACTGTATTCAAAAGCCAGCCTCGATGACGCTTTACTGTTAAAAGATCAGCGCCCGAATTAGCAAGTAACAAAGTAGATGACGCCTATAACAATGTCCCGTAAAGCCTGTTGAATTAGGTAACTGAAAAAAAGTAGCAATATTCTTGAGAAAAGCAGCAAATATGTTTATACCAACAGGTAACTTTATTCACCTCTAGTTTCTGTATCCTAAAAAAACCATTCACTACTGACATTATTTGAGCGAAGTGCAGCAAATTTTTAAATTATAACATGTTGACTCTATCAATTCCGCCTGACGTAATAAAAAATTTTCTAGATATTTTTGTTTTAGTGTTTGATATTAGAACATAGAATCATTTTCCCTGATCTTCGACATCTTCCAAAAGCATGTTGGTAAGATCTTGGATCCTACAAGCTCCACGAACTCCAATAATAATTGAAGCAACATTGAAATTAACATTACTTAGTAAAAATAATTTATGCATAAAAAGAGTACAATACCTTTATTAACAAAAAATTTATCATCATTTGCTTCTTGTAAAAATTTGCTAATATCTTAATTAGTAAAAATTTGCGATTTTTTAGCACGAAATCGTTTAAATTTTTTTTTAGAAAAGCGAATAAATGCACGTTTTTACTGATGTCAACATTTTTCTTCATTTTCATTATTGTTCTAATCATAGAATAAAAAGCGCAGAGATTCGATGATTTATACTGTTTTGATAAATAATCAAAATATGCAAGTAGAACCTTCTCATGAGTAATATTTTTAAAAAAATTTTAAAAAGATTTTTCAGGCACCAAGCAGGAAGCAGCATTTGTCGCTGCTTTTTCGATATCAGAAGGTAAACTTTCTGAGTCATTCATGTTTACAATTTTCTTATTTTTACCACAGAGCACAATTATTACTGATTATTTTAAAATTGCGAGCTTTGTTTGAAAAATTGTAAGCGGTTTCTATAGTGCCTATTAAACATATCTTACTTTTGATGTAAAACACGTTACTTTTGATGTAAAAAAAAATAGGAGTTATCGGCATCATTAAATTTTTGATTTTCTTAACTTATTGCAGTTTTAGATAAAGTTTTGTATATCATACGTGGACTAGAGCACATTACAGTAACTCGTGTGTTACAGATACTTGGGCTAACGCCCTCGTTATTTGTATTCTACGCACTCGTTGTGCTTCTATCCCACTACTAATATAAATAACTATTATCACACTAGTGATTATTAGACAATTATCTATAGAAAGCATAATTATGATTTTTTGTATAAAAGCATTGAATAAAATAGTCTATAACTCAACAAAAATAAAAAAAATAAAAAACAAGAAAAAAAACAAACAGAAAATAAACTCTGTTAATTTGATAAGTAGGTACACAACATTGAGTTAATAATAAGACTGGAGTGAGGATAAGCAAAAAAGTATGGTGACAACATATTGGTAGGCAAAACATTAAAAGTGGTGTATTTACCGTGTTAAAGGTGGTATTTGCATTACAACAAGTGTTAAAATCGCTAAAATTTGCATATTTCTAAACAATTTTGTTTATAAGAAACGTTTTAAATAATTTTAGATAATATAATTTGAGATAAATTAAGTATTAATTTGTAAAGTATGAGTGTTGTATGCATGCACAATAAAGGCCTGGCGCTCATATGTTTACTGAATTAAAATAAAAATTTATTTTCTTGCATTATTATTCCTGTATTTTTAAAAATTCAACGTTCTTGCCTACCAGCAAGTGATTTGCTTTTTTACACACATTTAATCTGTGTATTATACTATCTCTCTTTCTTATACTATATTGTCATCGCAGCTCGCTTCGGCAACGTATACGCGAAGCTTGATCCAGTATTATTTTTAGATCTGTGATACACAAAAAGTGACAAAGAAGACTACGAACTACTCAAACCTAAAAGATTCAGAAAAAAGAAGCTAATGTTAGAGAAGCTAATGTTAGTGTTACAAAGACCAACAAAGTCTTTTTATAGTATATTAAGTATGGTGAACGGTAAGGAATGCTTACCGTTCGAAGACAATTGCTTGGAGGAGGAGCGAAGCGACGACTCCAATTATTGTCTGAGAATGGTAATCCTTAACGTTCGACATGCTTATAACGTTTTTTGCGCGATTGGAGTGTCTAGAATAATAATAATAATAATAATTTATATCAATACATTTGTGATAATCGGGAAGATTGAAACTGAAAACTTTGGGTGGCTGTTCCATGGTTGCTATGGTTTTGTTCCAAACAAGTAAAATTGTCTTTTTAATACAATCATTCCTACATAGTTCTATTTTGTGGTTCCGTTTTCGAAGCAAATATGAGCGATAGTGATGATCTACCGGATTATTTAGAAGACGCTTGGCAAGAAGGATGTTCGGCAATAATTCCAAAAAAATCTAAAGTCCGATATGAACAGACATACAAGTTGTTTAAGGAATGGCGTGAAGCAAAGAAAATTTCTGTAAATGAAAAGAGCTTGTTAGCGTATTTTGTGGTGAGAAGTGGACACTTGAAGGCCGCAGGCAGTTTATGGGCGGAGTATTCTATGCTGAAGAGTACAATTTTTCTCCATGATGCTATCGATATTTCTAAGTTTGCTACATTAATTGCTTATCTTAAGAGAAAAATATTGGATATCGGCCTAAGAAGGCTAAAATTTTTACCAAAGAAGACATGGAAAAATTTTTGAATGAAGCACCAGACGAACAATTTTTAATTCAAAAGGTATGTTGTAGATGATGAGGTGGTACATCTGAGTTCTAAGGAAACAATATATTTGCAGGTAGCAATGATATTGGGAGTATCGGGCGCTTGTAGACGAGAGGAATTGTACAATATTAAAATGAGTGACATAGAAGAACGTGAAGAAATGTTTATAGTAAATATTCCAAATACAAAAACGAATATTCAGCGAACGTTCACAGTTATTAATAAAGAAAATAAAGCAGTTTATTATTTGGAAATACTTCGAAAATACATAGAAATTCGACCAAGCAACCCAACGTCAGATCATTTATTTCTGAACTATCGAAATGGCAAATGCACTAGGAAAGTCACAGGAAAAGGCACAATTGGAGGCTGGCCGTCAAAAATTGCAAAGTATTTAAAGTTGCAAGCCCCTGAAGGTTTTACTGGACACTCGTTTCGACGCACATCGGCTACACTTTTGGCGAATAACGGAGTTGATGTGTTGGGACTAAAAAGACATGGTGGGTGGCGTTCATCAACGGTGGCCGAGAGTTACGTGGAAGATTCCCTCCAAAACAAAATTGAATTTGCTCATAAAATTTTACACAGCGATGTTGGTGGACTATTACAACAACCTGGGACTTCTACGTCGGAAAGTTTGTCTATTAACCCTAGAAACTCAAATGCGAGTGGTATTAGGTACTACTATTAATTATAATAATTGTACATTTAATTTTAATAAATAAATCGCAAAATTGTTTTTTTTTTAGATTTAATTGCTTACCGTTCCCTGAACGGTAAGTGAATTACTTACCGTTTTGTTACACGTAGCAACCAGTAACAGCAACCTACCGTCGTGGAAACAGGCACAGTAAATTGATAAAAACAACCGATCGCGCAAAAAAAAAATATAAAAGCTACCAAAAAAACAAAAAATCAATATATGTAATTAATAATACAAGTAATCACTTTACGAACGCTTGACATTGATTTGTCTACATTACTGACAATTTTTGTTTTTGTAAAAGTACTACTTTACAGATTATTTTGGTTTAGTTTACGGACTATTTTGTGTATTGTAGGAACAATGATAGAAAAATGTTATTTTTGCTTTAAATAAAAAAAAAATGTGTGTACTACATCTAATCTGCTTATTCGATTATTTTAATTAAATCCGTTCTGAATAAAATATGAAAACCAACATCTTTCATTCTCTGACAGTTCCAATTGTTAGTTTTATTTATGGAGTGTCGAATTCACTGAAAAATAAAGCAAAACAATAATAAAATTAATTTTGCTGAGTTTAGAAGCTTTTCAATTAATAAAAATTCAATTTTTCTCATTAGCAATTCCCACCTTTTCTCTAATTAGGTTATCCGCAATAGAACGGAATGAAGTTGTTTTAACTTTACAAATCTTCGGCTTGCTCCTATCTAATTTCAGATGCAGACCAATAAATATGAGAAAGTTTTGCTGATAAAGCGATTCTGCTCTATCTCACCCTGATTTGAAAGCTTACACAAGAATATTAAAATTTAATCTTGCTCATTCTACAATATAAATTTTTTACAACATCAAGTTTTTGTGAAAACATCTAAACCCAGCTTTTCTATAAATAGATGAAGGGAAGCCAAATGTAAAGGAGTATACGACACACAGAATAATCCTCTTGAAATTCGTTTCTTAGAGCGGTCAGCCGAAATCTGATTCAATGCACTCAAATAAAGCAACAAACTTCTCGATTATTTGAAAAATCGATAAAACCAGGACCTGTACACCTATTTTTTGTTTATTGAGAAAAGCCCTCCCAATTAAGGAAACTCCAAAAACGTGGTGCTTAAGGAAAACACAAAATCTGTGTTAGTGAGCAAAAAAAAAACTTTCCTGCTTTACAGGACAGTGAAACACTAATGGTTGCACAAAATTGTTCCCCTCGGATTTAAACGGCTCTGTTTACTGTCTTTTTTCGATCAATCTCTTTAGAAAAATCGTTTGCAGTTTATTTTATAACAGTAAAACTGCTCGTCTAATTGATTAAAACTAGTTTCTTGCAGAATGATCAATTGAATAAATTATGCAAAGTATTAATTTCTATTTTTACTTTGGAAGTGATATAAAAAGGTGTATTAATAAACAAATAGTAAAAGATAAGTGGTCACGTAAATTTGACCATGCTTAATCCATTATTAATGAGGTGAGTCGCACAAATGTTGGTTAAATTGGACACGAAATGGTTGGAAACGTGAAAGTGAGAATTCTGAAAATACTGCTGGAGATGACGAAAATTTATTTAGAAATGAAACAAATTGGCTTAACAGGGTCACATTTTTAGCAGTTTGTTAAAAATAAAAACCCTATTCTAGGTAGGTATTCTCAGTAACATGTAATTTTTTTATGTTTTTATTCCAATTACAAAAAGAATTACTAATGCGGGTATTAATGTGTTATTATATGGCATATATGCTTTTAGAGTGGAATAAAATAATATAGTAGCTGTCCAGCAGAATTTTAATAGGAGTGGCTTATCTACTAATAACATAATAAATAATTTTACTATTCACTATTCAGAAATAACAATATAATAGTTCAACTGCATTTATAACCAAAATAAAATTGTATACATAAATCTGTTTAATAATTTAATACAGAAATTACAGAGAATTAAATAAAACATAGAACAAGCTTGTTAATAAAAAATAAAGACAAAACTAGGTAATTTGTTGTAAAATAAAAAAGATTAAAAAATAAAAAACCTAATAAACCTATTACTGTAATATCTGATCGTAAAATAAATTGATGTGTATGCTTAATTTTATAGTTATTAAGACACCAAGAGTTTTATAAAAAGTTTATAAATTGAAGTCGTAGATTAAATTCGAGCGATCTTTAGAGAGCAAGAATTCAACAGATCTAGATTTTTAAACAATAAGGCTAGTGTTGTCTGCAACATTTTTCTACCATTAATATTATACACTGTTTTTATATTAAGTACTGTTAATATCCATAAAATACGTCGTCAATGACAATTGACGACACATTTTATTCTATAAAATATGTCGTCAATGACAATAGCTTGCTAGTGTTTAATTAAACGACCATATTAGCAAAAGTAAAGCGAAGTTAAGAATCAAATATTTTAATGGATTTCCTAAAATTATTTTTTTAAAAGAAAAATACTCAAAAGTTATCAGTAAATTTCGTAAAGCAAAACTAGAAATGACGTAACAAATAGTGCATTATAAACCAAGGTAGAAAAAATGATTGTATAGTCGAGCGAGTTTGTTACCCGAGATGCGTAGCATCGAGAGCACTAATAAATGCGAGGCTGGAACAGTTGTCACCTATTTGAAATGTAATAAAAACATTAATTGTTAACAGTGTATTATTTGTAAGCTTTACATATTTATCAAAACTTATCAGTGTTATGGTTCAAAACAAATTATTGTTGAATAATAAGTAAAGACCGGACCGAGTTGCTGATAAGAACTCAAGGATCGGCGTCTCATAGCCGTGCCGATTATTTTTGTATTAGGGGTCTCATCAATATTTAAATGCATGTTACAAACGTTTTTATTATTAAATGTATACCTATTTCTTACTAATATTGTAGGCGTGGTACCAACCCCAGCCCCCGCCGCCCTAAATTCGAAAATGTTTCCCTCTACTCTTTAAGTGCGAATCACTGTCATCTCCCCACCAAACAACCCGAAAAAGCAAGTTGCCGCAAACTACACCTCACACCTGACCATTATATCTTAAATTATCATCATATCCTGTAGGTCAGTTTCGGAGAAACTAGCGACAAGTGTAACACGTGTTTCTTTCGGTGATTTGTTCTACCTTTTATATATTACAGAAGAATTTTATTTAATTTAACAATTTTATATAGATTATTTACTTTTGATTTCTGTTATTTAGTAACAGATTTTTTCGGTTTATTTAAGAAAATTATTTTTTTGGATTCTGTAGAATTATTTATATTTTTCAGTATTGTTGTTATCATGTCTGTCTCACGGCAAGAATTATTGCAAGAGTGGATTAAAGACTACAACGGTATTTTGACTACTTTAAATGACAACGAAGTGTATTGCCATGTTTGTTGTTCAAATATTTGGTGTTATCAAAGACAGAGTATTACTCGGCACTGCGAAAAAAAATTCCATAATGAAACCTTTAGAAAAAATAAAAAGGACACATTAAAATTTAATGAAGAATTGTGTGATGCTTTTCTAATGGCTAACATTCCGCTTCACAAGTTAGAGAACCCTGTTCTTAAATTTTTTTTAGAAAAATATACTAACAAGTCTACTCCTGATGAGTCTACCCTACGTAAAAATTATATTTCAAAAAGTTACGACAAAGCAATAAAATTAATGAAATATAATATTGCTAATAATTATATGTGGGTTAGTGTGGATGAAACCACAGATATTAAGGGCCGTTGCATTATTAATATTGTAGTTGGTATTTTACATTTTTCAAAACAATATACACCTTATTTAATTACCACAGAAATTCGCCACCAAGTAAACGCAAACACTATGTTTGATGTTATTACTGAGGCACTTAACAACTCATTTGAAAATTCTAGAATGCATTATGAAAAGGTCATTCTGTTTGTTAGTGACGCTGCTGCTTATAGATAAAAACTGGAAGCCTTCTACAAAATGTTTTCAAAAATATGATTCATGTAACATGCATTGCACACGGACTCCACCGGATCTGCAAATTTATCCGAGATAATTTTGTCGAAGCAGACAAACTTATATCTAATTGTAAAAAAAAATTTTTGAAAGGATAAATATGTACAGGGAGATTTGTTCAGGATTGCCTTTACCACCGCAACCGGTTATAACACGCTGGGGTACATGGCTAGAGGCAAGTTTTTTTATGCGAAAAATTTTGACTCGATTAAGAATGTGGTCGAGAGCTTAGAAGAAGATGCACAAAGTATTAAACAGTGTAAAGCATTGGTGGCAAACACAAAACTTTTAGAAGAACTTCAATTTATTGCCGACCACTTCGAAAAAATTCCCGAAGTCATTCGTGCATTGAAACGCCAGAATATTCCTTTAGCACAAAATGTCCCATTAGTTAAAAATTTATTAAGTCACCTTAGGTCGATTCCCGGAGATTTTGGTCAACGGTTAAAACAAAAGGTTGAAAATGTTTTTAATAAAAATGTCGGGTATTCTATTTTAAAAGACTTTTGTGAAGGAACTTGTAAAGGTGATACATTTCAAAAATATGGATATCTCATACCTAATTTTGCAGTCGCTCCAATTACAAGTTGTGACACAGAAGAACATTTTCGCAGTTTAAAAATATTTTTACGTCACATCGCACTAATTTTACTGACGAAAATTTGGAGAAGGTAGTAGTTGTAAATGTGAACAGTCCATATTTATCTCAATGTGCAAAGTGACCAAAAGATTTAATTAATTTACAATATTTATTAGGTACCTTAAAATTTTTACTGTGCGACGACAATGAATTTAATATCAACGCACGAACGTCGACAAAAAAATGGGTTTTCTTTTCCTTTGTAGTGGACCAACTCAACCTTGGTTTTTATTTAATGCTTTTCATTTCAGCAATAACGGCTGGGCGATTGTCATTGTTTACTTAGACAATACAAAACGCAAGGGATATACAAAACCGTCGATAATACAGCATTGATTTAGCGACTTCATGCAGTTTAATGCATGGACACCCCTTACTTGTTTCATTCTTATCAGCAACTCGGTCCGGTCTTTAATAATAGGTGATAATGAGCCTGCGAAACTGAAAATACAACCAGCAATACAATTTCAAAGTGAACGTGGAAGATATTGTTCTTAAATTTTATTTGTCAAATCTGTCACCAATAAAAAAGGAAATGTTTTTAAACGATGAAAAAACCGACATGATGGTGATATATAGGAAAAGCAAAAAAAATGCTTCTGTGCGTTTGTACAGACAACGTTTTCCGGGTAGAAAAACTCCTGCTGACACCATATTCAAACGACTTGAAACTATCTTAATAAAAAATTGACCACTTTTAAAAAAACTAAGAACAAGAATAGCTACAGGTCTTGAAAATGAAATAACCGTATTAGGAATAATTGATGAAAATCCACATGTAAGCTAAATAATGATTTCACAAGCAAGTGGCATTAGTTTGTCTTCAGTTAACCGAATGATTATAATGAATAGATTTCTTCCCTACCATATTCAGCTGGTGCAAGCTCTAAAACCTACGGACTATCCAAAAAGGCTAGTCTTTTGCATTTTTTTTCCAGAGAATTATCGTTTGAATACATTTTCTTTTTTTTATCGGTGACCGATTTGGCAAATAAAATTAATATCATCCACCTTAACTCTAGAATTGTATTGCTAGTTGTATTTTCAGTTTTGCAGGCTCATTATCACTCATAAAACAGCCTGTATAAGCATAAAATTAGTGTTTATTTTTCAAAGAATTTACTGTTTATGTATGATATTTAATAACTTTAAGAGCTACAGATAGGTTTGAGGACAATACGATTTGAAGAAAACACGTCAGAAATAATTACATAATTTTCTAGCTATTTTAGCTTTTTTTAGAGTTATGTTACATTTTCAACAATTAAGGAAGCGATCAGGTTATCTTTATCTAGGAACCACATTGCTAAAGCTGTAAGTACAAACTTTTCAAGTCTTGTATGTCTATGTAGGTGCTGCAATTCCTTTCTGCCAAAATACTCGCAATCTTCAATTGCAAGTTTGATAACAAACAAAACAAAATTATAGTTGAAGTAGATTTTCGAATTAGTGTCTTAGCCAGGACAAGAGATAAATTCGACATGTAATAAATAAACAAGTTTTTAAGCTCTAACATTTCTAAAATATTGCCTGACAAACCCCTCAGCTAATAATACAGAAAAATGTAATATCTCTGAGAACAACTTCAAATTAATGGTTTTGCAGAAAAGATCTTTATTAAACTATTATTATTTCTACTACCTAAAAGATGTCACCAGGTGCCCAATAAAAACGTACTGTAACACCCGTTTTTGTTAAATTAAATAAAATGATAAAAAGCTATTAATCTCCACATAGAGTGATATGTAAGCATTTTATAAACAATGAGATGATAAAACCTTTCTAAACCGTGACCACAAACAAAACTCAAATATGTTGTCAAATAAAAAGTTACATAAATATTTAACAAAAATATGTGTTTATAACAATTTTGAAACGTTTTATATTTAAATGTGGAAAAAACATGTCAAGTTAATTCACTAAATTCTGCAAAAGTAAAAAAAAATTACAAAAGTGTGATACGAATAAACACAAGTGATTGAAAATATTGACCTAACAAAGCCACTTAAGAATGTAGTAAAAAAAATTTGTAGAGAAAATCTGAACATAAGAATTTCTAGAAATAGTACTATTATTACAAGCAATGCTCCTGCCCAGAATGGATAGAACAAAGAACGAGCTTATATCTCAACTATCTCAAGAGTATTCATCGGTCAAGTTAGCATCACCATGCTATATAAATGAGTACCATATTTTACTGGTTAGAGAGTAAGATAGATGGATAGAGAGAGGATACACCAAGCCAGCGACAATTTTATACTTCATTCATATCCACTAGTTTCACAAGCGCATTAAGTTAGTATATGGCTACCTATAACTTTCCTTCTCATTCCAATATTCTCTACCCCTTAAACAAAAGCTCTAAAAAATTAAGCGAAAGAACATTTAGGCATGGCGTAGAAGACATACCATGTACATACCACTGTTGTCTTCATCAATGGCATCTGTTACTACAACGAATAGCCATTTTGAAAACAATTGATGATATTATTATATCATTATAAAATAAATGACTTGCTGCTACTTCTTTGTAACGTCTTGAGTCGTCTGGCTATTTCTTTCTCATTTTTTTTTACTGCTTTTACTTTTGTTTTGACTTAGTTAATTTAATGCAGACTTCTTCTCTTACTCTTCTAAAGTTTTCTTTTTTTTCATTCCTTTTCTGTTGTACAAGTTGTTTGTAAATTAAGTTATTATTTGATTTAGCTGTTTTTGCTTTACTTCTTTAGAGCTTTTTTTTTCAACATTCAATTGGTTAGCCAAGTAACGGTTTTAATATCTCCAGCAGTTTCCGAATAAAATGTTGTAGAAAATTTTTCAAATTTAGGCTATTGACTTCTTCTTTGATGTCTAATCGGTTAGTAAAATTGCGGTTTTGATATTTCTAGTGTTTTCAGAATAGAATGTTTAAAAAAAAATCAAATTTTGTTTATTAACTTTTTCTTTGATAAGACGTAAATCACATACTAACACCAAACACTTACTAAAAGTTTTACGTTTTATTTAACATTCTTAGACAAATAGTGTGCGAAATTTTTTTAAAACATTTTTTTTTACATGATAATAAAAATAATAAAATAAAATACAGCGGTCATTTAATCCCAGTCGGTGTTTGAGAAAAAAATGTTTACCTAGAAACCTTTTTTTATTTATTCATTCATTTTTTGTCTTAATCGAAAATTGTCAGTAAAAATGGATTTAGGGGGAAAAGAAGAAATGTACTACTTAATGTTGACTGACGCTTTAATGGATTTAATGCCTACAGTTATCGGTAACACATAATTTTGTTCAAATTCTTTTTAATTATCTTTTTTAGCTAAAAAGCATATTTGGTTTGACGTTTTGTCTCAATTAAACCCGAAATCTGATAAAATAGCAGTTCAGAACAAATATCTTCAGTTTCTTTTTTACATGTTAGAAAAGGGAGATGTTGAGGTCGACGCATATTTCCATGAGCTGCCCCCTATCATAGATTTTTCGATTTGCGTGGAATTGGTAATGACATTTATGTAATTAATAAAAATGTTATTTTTGTTTGTTTTCAGGTCTGGAAGGCAATTGACGACCTTATTATTGTGGCCCAAAGTTGCCTCAGCTGGATCAAGATTCAAGGGAGAAAATATAACAAAATCTTGTAAACAAAAAATTTGCGTCTCAGTCATTTAATTAATAATGTTATTTTATGAAACTAGTGAAATTAGTCATTACAGTCATCTAAATCAAAAATGAAAATATTCTCTGTATTTCTGGTCTAAAAATCAAATAAATTTTAAATTTTGAAAATTCTTTATAGGTATTTTTGATTGATGATTTTTCATGATCATTGTTATTTAATGTAAAAAGAGACGCTCACAATATTGAAAACCTTTATGTGACAGCTAGACGAATGTACAGTTTAGTGGCGCATCCAGAGGGGTGGTCACAGGGCATTGGCCCCTCCCAAACCTGACTTTTATTTGCCAAAATTGGTAACAGTTTACTTTAGCTGACCACACTAAAAATGCATGAAAAAAATCGGGGTTTTCATTAAACTTACGTAGAATAATCCCTAGAACACGAATCCGGTGGCGGAGGTTTAGTTTTTATAATATTTTTTTAAAAAATCCTTTTTTTAGTGAAAAATCTTTTGACAGTTCCTGTAAACTTTCAAAACTACAGCCGCCCAGCTAGATGGGTCAGAATGAAATAACGTTGATAAAAATACCGCGTAATGAAATACCTTCGCTCTCTATACCTGCCAAAAACATCCTCGATTTTAAGTCAATCCTCGGGCTAACGCTGCTGACCGCTTTTTTATAAGTATCTCTTTCGCGCGGTAGCTTCTAGACTTATTATAAACATCCTCTAAGTAAGGCAATCCTCGGGCTGACGCTATTGACCGATCTTTTTATTGGTGCTTTTTTCACGTAGTAGAGGGCTTTGCCCTCTAGACCTATCAAAAACATCCTCGAAGTAAGAAGATCCTCGGGCTGACGCTATTAACCGCCTTTTTTATATGCACCTTTTTTGCGTGGTAGAGGGCTTCGCCCTCTAAACCCATCAAAAACATCCTCGAAGTAAGCCCATCCTTGGGCTGACGCTATTGATCGCCTTTTTTATAAGTACCTTTTTCGGTAGTAGAGGGCTTCGCCCTCTAAACCTATCAAAAACATCCTCGAAGTAAGCCAATCCTCGGGCTGACGCTATTGACCGCCTTTTTCATAAATTACTTTTTTCGGTAGTAGAGTGCTTCGCCCTCTAAACCTAACAAAAACATATTAGAAGTAAGCCAATCCTCGGGCTGACGCTATTGACCGCCTTTTTTATAAGTTTCTTTTTTCGGTAGTAGAGGGCTTCGCCCTCTAAACCTATCAAAAACATCCTCGAAGTAAGCCAATCCTCGGGGCGACGCTATTGACCGCTTTTTTATAAGTTTCTTTCTTCGGCAGTAGAGGGCTTCGCCCTCTAAACCTATCAAAAACATCCTCGAAGTAAGCCAATTCTCGGGCTGACGCTATTGACCGCCTTTTTTTATAAGTTCCTTTTTTCGGTAGTAGAGGGCTTCGCCCTCTAAACCTATCAAAAACATCATCAAAGTAAGCCAGTCTTCGGGCTGACGCTATTGACCGCCTTTTTTTAGAAGGTCCTTTTTTCGGTAGTAGAGGGCTTCGCCCTCTAAACCTATCAAAAACATCCTCGAAGTAAGCCAATCTTCGGGCTGACGCTATTGACCGCCTTTTTTATAAGGTCCTTTTTTCGGTAGTAGAGGGCTTCGCCCTCTATACCTGCCAGAAACATTCTCGATTACCTGCCAGTCAATCTTCGGGCTAATACTGCTGACCGCCGTTTTATTAAGTTTTGTTTTATTCAGTTTTAGATATAACATTCGCTTTTATGTATTTATAAGGAATTTGACAAAAGTTGGGCGTAATGGTGTTTCTAAAGCATCTATGGTAGCTGGGCCGCTGTAGTTTTGAAGTTTACAGGAACTGTCAAAATATATTTGTCTTGAATATTTTGTCGATTGTGTGTTTGTAAATTATAATTGACAGTTGACATTTACTTTGTGTTTTAAAATAAATGCAAAAAAGTAATTAAGATTGATTTAGTTATTTAAAAAATTGTAAAAGAGGTTGAAAACGTTAAAAAATAACGAGATATGTATATTGCATTCAATTTGCTATTTTTTTTCGTTGTAAAAACCGAACAATTTTTTCACCAAAAAAAAACTTTTTGTAAAAAATATTTAAAAAATCAAACCTCCGCCACCGGATTCGTGTTCTAGGGATCATTTTACGTAAGTTTAGTGAAAACCCCGATTTTTTTCATGCATTTTTAGTGTGGTCAGCTAAAGTAAACTATAACCCCAAAATTAATCAAATAAAGCAAATTACATAAATAAATTACTTTTTATATTTATCACAATATAAACGCTAGTTTCATGTAAATAAATTTTAAATGGGTTGTTGTTTTTAATGTATAATTACTATTATTTTACTTTGATTTTATTTTTTAGCCCTCCCCAGACTCATGCTTCTGGGTGCGACAGTGAGTACAGTTACTTATCTGCTATTGTTGCGTAGCGACTTTAAAAAATCCAGTGCTATAAAGATAAAGATTACGCACTGATTTGCGGGCGTATAAAGTAGATTATGGCTCCAAAATAAAATAAAATATATTTTTATAAGATGTTATGTTTTTCCTTTCCAGGAGATTGGTCGGAGTCGGGTTTAAACTCAGATAGACAATAATAATCTTTACTTTATTAAACGCACTTGCTTCGCTCAAGCGTTAAAACGTCTTGATTATTATTCGCCCTTAATTGGTGGATTAAATAACTATTATCACTTAATAGACTTAATAGACAATTATCCATAATGAGCATAATTTTGACCTTTTTATATAAAAGCATTGAATAGAAACTATTTATGTAATAAGTATATAATTTAGGTCTTTATTGTACAAGCCCTACACGCCGCACTTAGAGAAAGTGGAGAGTAAATAAAAAGTCTAGAAGCTTGAATGCGGCGAAATAACGTTCGCATACAAACAAGTCAATCTTTTTTTCCAAACCAATGTTCACCGAGTTGTCGCGTAGTAGGAAAACAGTCTCGAAGAGTTAGTTTTTGTAAAGCGCCTGTCTTGACGCTCTGTTGTACGCGTCTGTTAACCTGTTGGTCTGTTTTGTGGTCCTCTTTTTGTTCACATCCGAAACACACGCATTACTATCATTGCAGTTAAATCAATACAGTGGACAATTTTACTGTAATACAAACCAACTTCTCAAAAGACCACAATTCTACCTCTATCAAAATTTTTAAATTTTCTTTGTTAAACGTTGTAATACCAGTTCCATAAGTCTTTTGAAGGTTGCTGCGGCGTTGCAGAAGCCAAATGGCATAACGTTAAACTGCTAAAGTTTACATCCGGTCATAAAAGCTAATTTTTTTTTGTCAGCTGGGTCAATCTCTATCTGCTAGTACCCGCTATTCAGATCCAGTGTCGAAAACTAGGTAGACCTAAAAAATGTCGTCAAGATACCTTCAATTCGGGACAATAATAAACTGTTTTTTATTGTAGAAACGTTTGGTAATCTATGCAAAACCTAGTTTACTTATCTTTTTTGTAACAAAAACAACAAGCGAAGACCATAGACTAAAATATTATTGAATAACAAAGTTTGCTAGCATATTCTCAATTAAGCTATTTATCTCTTTTTGTTTCGCCCAAAGAGTTCTTTTTGTTGACTGATTAATTGCTGCCGTGTCTCCCGTGTTAATCCTGTGTCGAAATAAGTTTGTCCTACTTGAGATATTTCGATTACAAGCAAAAACATTATAATTATGTCGAAAAAAGCTTTTTGTTTTACTTACCTTTTCGGTTGTTTAGCATCGAAAATCAACGTTCAGGTCTAATATGATCTCCTCCATTTGCATTGATAAGACCACATTGTTGCTGGCCCTCACTAACGACTATTTTTTGAACGGGCATGGATACTTCTAATACGTCTTCCTCTTTGACAGTTACTTCATTCGTGTACAAATATGCTACTTCAGTTTTAATGTATTTATTGCCTAATTGGCTATACAGCCCTACCTAAAAATAACAAAAAAAATTAAAAATAATTAACAAAAAAAATTAATTCTTTCCAGTCTTTTTCTAGCACACGTAACTTTTTTTATCATTTTTTTTCCTTCTCCATTTTTGTTTAAAACTTATTTTTTAATATTTGCACATTCTTAACTCTACACACTCTGACAAACAATGCTCTATCGTCTCCTTTTCTTCTTTACATAATCAACAAATTCTTGCTCAATTTTTTCTCCAAAATTTATTTTCCTTTATTTCGTTCCCACATCTAAATCTTGCAAACTATTTTTTTATTTCTACTTTTTATTTTATATAGATATTTTGGCAGTTCGGTGGTAACAATCAGGGCATATTTTAAATTGTACCTTAATTTTTTTATACTTGCAATTCTTTGCTGTTTATCTATGTCACATCTCTTTGTTTTAGTTTACTCATAGTAGTCATCTCGCTCTATTTACTTAAATTACCATTTGCTATTTTAATTTTAGCCCGACACTATTGTAGTATTCTTCATTCATGTTGCATTCTTACCGCTTTTTTTCCTGTTTCCATTCTCAACTTTTTTCTCTTACTATTACTACACTGGCGTTTGTTTATTTAATCCTAACAATCTATTTATATACTTTTCTTGCACACGCTCAATTTCTTTATATTGTATCTATTCTTATATTTCTGCTCTATACATCACAATACTTTTCACCAAACTGTCAAACATCATAATTCTTTTTTTAAAATGTTTACCAAATTTACGTTCTCCCAAATTCCAGATTTCTTACTACTTTGTTTACTTTTTTGACTACTTTTTTTTGTCCTTTGTTTGTCATACTACTATTTAATACATATTCCAAATATTTCAGCTCTTTTTCTTGTTCTATATTTTTTCTTTCTTATTGCCATTCATTTTCTTTTACAATTCTTACTTTTTTTTCAAACACCATCATTTTTGTTTTATCTACATTAACTTTAAGTTTTTTGTTTCTTACATATCTTTCTATAACTTTTATTTTTTTTTTTTATTTTACTCTTGCTCTCTTCTACAATTACTAAATCATCTGCAAACGCCAGAGACCACACTTTCTCTCTGCCTACAACTATCCCTCCTACTTGCGTTCTATTTAAAATTTCATCCACATCTCCCATATATGCTACAAATAGTGCAGGACTTAATTGACAGCCTTATCTGACATCTTTATTTGTCCAAAAATTTTCACTTACTTTTTCGCCTACTTTTACTTGGTTAATAGTTTCCGCTTAAGTTTCTTCCATCTTTCTTACCAACTACTTACACACCTCTTTCTCTCTAAGATACTGCCATAATTTTTCTTTATTTACACTATTAAAAGCTTTTTTGAAACCCATAAACATTGCATACATACGACCTCCTGCTTTGTCTATTTCTTTCTTCGCCAGATGTCTTAAGATGTACACATTGTCAATGCCTCTCTTTCTTTTTTTGAACCCTGCCTGTCCTTTTGGTAGCATACTTTTTCGTCTTTTATTTTCTTTTTCAGTCTTTTCTTTAGAACTATCCTATATATTTTGTAGGTTGTATTAAGTAAGGATAAACCACAGTAGTTTTCAGTTTAATCTTTTATCTTTTTTTTATGTATTGGTACAAATAACCCTTTTCCTACTTTATAGAAAAGCCTCCTTCTAACCACATTGCATTTAGCACTTTCCCATAGCTTTTTTACCAAACAACAACGCGTTATTTGGAATTTCATCTTCTCCGGGTGTTTTCTTTTTCTTTAACCTAAACATTTGTTTCTCAATTTTTTTTTAGAAATATTGTTTATTTCCACTTAAAATTCCTCATGTTTTGACAAAATACTTTTATTGTTACTTTCACCCAAAACCTCTATGATAGTGTTCCCTCAATTTATTTATACTTATATTTTCATTTATTTTGTCTTTTCTTTTTCTTTCTTCGTTTATAAATTTCAATACTTCTGCTTTTGTTTTATTTCTTTTATTTTCTTTTTTCTTCTTTTTTTTTATTTGGAATTTTATCTTCTCCGGGTGCTTTCGTTTTCTTTAACCTAAACATTTGTTTCTCAATTTTCTCTTTAGAAATATTGTTTATTTCTACTTAAAATTCCTTATGTTTTGCTAGTAGTCGTATAGACAGACCTAGTGTGCCATCTAATGAAGAGTGCTGGAAGGTAGCAAGAGTTGGCATAATCCTCATGTTTTAACAAAATGCTTTTATTGTTACTTTTACCTAAAACCTCCATAATAGTGTTCTCTCTATTTATCTATACTTACAATCTCACTTATTTTGTTTTTTCTTTTTATTTTCTTTGTTTATAAATTTTCATACTTCTGCTTCTGTTTTTATTTCTTTTATTTTTTTTCTTCTTCTTTTTTTTGTTGTATTTTTTTCTTTTTACACTTTACATTGTACTTTATTTTTAATTCTAGATACTCTGTTTTTTTATTTTTGAAGTTTACTGCAAGTTTCTTTTTTTAGTTTGCCGCATTCCATAATCCACCATTTATTTCTTCTTGCCTTCAGATATATATATTTTTTTCGTCATTGCTGCTTTTATTTTACTAACTAGGTTTTTTTACACACTATCATTGTTTAAACCTCGGAAGTTTTCTTTATTTATTTTTTGTCTGTATTATTTAATTGTATCTTCGTTCCATTTTGATCTTACTTGAAGTTTATTATTCTCTATTTTTCTACTTGGTTTTGTCGCTTTCTCAAGTTCTTTTCTCGTAATTTCTAGAGGCTTTATCAGCTTTGACCTTATTACCTACCTGAAATTTGACTATATTCTTTTAGGCTTCATTATTTGTAATTCCATAATTTCTTGTGGTTGTTCTATTCTGTCCAACATATGTGAATTCTCCTTCACGGTCACCTTCTATGTTTCCATTTAGAATTTCTCAACCCCTCTCTTCAATCAAATTTGATATTCTAATCGGTATTTTGTTAGTTTCTATTCTAGCTTCTAAGATTTCTTTGCTGTTTGGTTTTACAGTTCTCGTTCTGCTAGAAGGCAAACGCACTCTAGCCGTTACCTTTTTTCAGTAGACAGAATAAACTCTTTTGTCCTAATTCTATCTTAGAGGCAAACGTTAAGTCGTTGTTGTCGCAGGATGTTTATAGTCACAATAAACTCGACTTCGAATGCTGCTACTATAACGCGTTGTTGTAGTCAAAGTTTATTCATAGAGTTTAATATTTGTTCTGCCGTGGACGGAAGCGTTCTCTTGTCACTTTCTTAAAAAAAACTTTTTCGGTCAACAGTAGTATGTTCTTAGTCCTAATCATATCTCTTCTGATCAAAGAGATGACAGCTTCAGAATCACCCGTAGTCCTTCAAGATACTTTTGGAATAACCAGCCAGACCAGTCGTCGAACATTGGCTTCAAATTCATGAAAAGTCTCTCCAGTTTTCTGTTTGACTTTTGCGTTGTGTTTAAAAAACTAGCTGCGTGTAGGTGAAGCCCTAGCCTTTTTTTCTTTATCCCATTCGTTGGCTACGAGATGCTTCATACTGCTTCTAATATACCAGTCATGGGATCTATTCCATTTTAACTTCAGAGGTGACTGCTACGTCATTGCTGCTATTTCTCTGTAGCGTCTTGAGTCGTATGTCTATTTCTTCTAAATTTTTTTATTTATTTTTTACAGCTTTTACTTTAGTTTTGACATCATCTGCTTTAATGTAAACTTTTTCTCTGTCTTTCGATGTTTTTTTTAACTACTATTTGTTTTATAAACAAGCTGTTTGTGAATCAAGCCATTATCTAATTTTGCTGTTTACCTTTTTGCTTTTTTTCTAGTCTTTCTTTTTTCGTTTTTGTTAAATTTTTTTTAGTATTTGTTTTTTTTTTGTCTTTGTAGTTTTTTTTGCTCTTTATTTGCTAAAACATTGCTATTAACTGGTCGAAACTTTTTTCTGCTTTTTTTGCTTTTTGTTTTGTATTTACCATAAGCAATTAACTTCGGTCTAAGAACTTTTTCTTCGAAGTAAAATTAGTTGGTGAAGTACAGGTTTTTATAGCTCCAGCGGTTAACAAATAAAAGATTCTAGAAAATCCTCCAATTCCTTGTTATTAACTTCTATTTAAATGTCCATATGGTTGGTGAAGTCGCGGTCTTGATATACATATTTCCAGTGGTTTTGCAACAGAATGTTTTAGTAAATTTACTGTTTAGTATTTTTCGGCTTTGAAACTTCCTCTGAATTCTCCTGACTGTGAAAAATATTGTAAAAAATTTTGTTTTTAACATTTTTCTTACTTGATATAATGCAAAAAAATGCAGTGGACATTTAATCCTAGTCGGTGTTTGAATAAAAAAATGTTTACCTAGAAACATTTTTTTATTTATTTAATCATTTTTTGTCATATTCAAAAATTTTCAGTAAAAATGGATTTAGAGGGAAAAGAAGAAATGTATTACTTAATGTTGACTGAGGCGTTGATGGATTTAATGCCTACAGTTATCGGTAACACATAATTTTGTTCAAATTCTTTTTAATTATCTTTTTTAGCTAAAAATCATATTTGGTTTGACGTTTTGTCTCAATTAAACCCGAAATCTGATAAAATAGCAGTTCAGAACAAATATCTTCAGTTTCTTTTTTACATGTTAGAAAAGGGAGATGTTGAGGTCGACGCATATTTTCATGAGCTGCCCCCTATCATAGATTTTTCGATTTGCGTGGAATTGGTAATGACATTTATGTAATTAATAAAAATGTTATTTGTTTGTTTTCAGGTCTGGAAGGCAATTGACGACCTTATTATTGTGGCCCAAAGTTGCCTCAGCTGGATCAAGATTCAAGGGAGAAAATATAACAAAATTGTGTAAACAAAAAATTTGCGTCTCAGTCATTTGATTAATAATGTTATTTTTAAATTTATCAATGAAACTAGTGAAATTAGTCATTACAGTCATCTAATTCAAAAATGAAAATATTCTCTGTATTTCTGGTCTAAAAATCAAATAAATTTTAAATTTTGAAAATTCTTTATCATTATCATTGTTATTTAATGTAAAAGGAGACGTTCACAATATTGAAAACCTTTATGTGACAGCTAGACGAATGTACAGTTCAGTGGCGCATCCAGAGTTGTGGTCACAGGACATTGGCCCTTCCCAAACCTGACGTTTATTTGCCAAAATTAATCAAATAAAGCAAATTACATAAATAAATTACATTTTATATTTATCACAATATAAACGCTAGTTTTATGTAAATAAATTTTGAATGTTTTTTTTTAATGTATAATTACTATCATTTTACTTTGACTTTATTCCACAGACCATTATGCTAGAGAGCTCTCTAGCTTAATGGTCTGTGCTTTATTCTTCGGCTCTTTCCAGACTCATGCTTCTGGGTGCACCATTGGTACAGTATATTTATTTGCTATTGTTGCGTAGCAACTTTAAAAAATCTAGTGCTATAAAGATAGGAAGATTACGCACTGATTTGCGGGCGTATAAAGTAGATTATGGTTCCAAAATAAAATAGAATACAATTTTATAAGATGTTATGTTTTTTTTGAGGCGATTGGTCGGATTCGGGTTCAAACGCAGACAGACAATAATGATCTTTACTTTATTAAACGCACTCACTTCGCTCAAGCGTTAAAACGTCTTGATTTTTATTCGCTCTTAATTGGTGGATTAAATAACTATTATCACACTAGTGACTTAATAGACAATTATCCATAATAAGCATAATTTTGGCCTTTTTGTATAAAAGCATTGAATAGAAACTATTTATGTAATAAGTATATAATTTAGGTCTTTATTGTACAAGTCCTACAGGCCGCACTTAGAGAAAGTGGAAAGTAAATAAAAAGTCTAGAAGCTCGAATGCGGCAAAATAACGTTCGCATATTAACAAGTAAATCTTTTTTTTCAAACTGTTGTTTACCGATTTGTCGCATAGTAGCAAAACAGTCTCGAAGTGCTAATTTTTTGAAACGCCTGTCTTGACGCTCTGTGGTACGCCTTGGTTAACCTGTTGGTTTGTTTTGTGGTTCTCTTTCCGTTCACACCCGAAACACACGCATTGCTATCATTGCAATAGTATCAATACAGCGGTAAATTTTGCAGTAGTACAAACCAAATTCTCAAAAAACCACAATTCTACATCTATTAAAATTTTTAAATTTTCTGCGTTAAACGTTGTAATACAAGTTCTATAAGTCCTTTGAAAGTCGCTGCAGCGTTGCAAAAGCTAAATGACATAACGTTAAACTGATAAAATTTACATTGGGTCATAAAAGCTGCCTTTTTTTTTCAGCTAAGTTAATCTCAATCTGCTAGTACTTGCAATTCAAATTCAGTGTCAAAAATTAAGTAAATCTAAAGAATGTCGTCAAGGTATTGCCAATTCAAGGCAATGATAAGCTGTCTTTTGTTATAGAAACGTTTTGTAGCCTACGCAAAACCTAGTTTACCTATCTTTTTTGTAACAAAGACAACAAGCGAAAACCATAAACTAAAATATTCTTAAATAACAAGGTCAGATAGCATATTCTCCATCAAGTTATTTATCTCTTCTTGTTTCGTTCAAAAAGTTTTTTTTTTGACTGCTTAATTGTTGCCGTGTCTTCCGTGTTAATCCTGTCACGTAATAAGTTTGTTCTACTTGAGATATTTCGATCACAAGCAAAAACATTAAAATTCTGTCTAAGAAAGCTGTTTGCTTTAATTACCTTTGCGGTTGTTTAGCATCGAAAATCAACGTTCAGGTCTAATATGATCTCCTCCATTTGCATTGGTAAGACCACATTGTTGTTGGCCCTCATTAATCTTTTGGACGGGCATGGATACTTTTAATACGTTTTTCTCCTTGACAGTTACTCCATTTGTGTACAAATTTGCTACTTCAGTTCTAATGTCTTTATTGCCTAATTGGCTTTACAGTCCTACGTAAAGTTAACAAAAAAAAATTAACACAAATTAACAAAAAAAAAAAATAATTCTTTCCAATTTTTTTCTAGCACACGTAACTTTTTTTATCCATTCTTTCCTTTTTCCATTTTCGTTTAGAACCTTTATCTTTCCATATTCGCACATTCTTAACTCTACACACTCTGACAAACAATGCTCTATCGTCTCCCTTTCTTCTCTACATAATCTACACATTCTTTCCCAATATTATTTAAAATTTATTTTCTCTTTCTTTATTTCCACATCTAAATCTTGCAACCATCTTTTTATTTTTACTTTTTATTTTATCTAGATATTTTGGCAGTTAGGTGGTAACAATCAGGGTATATTTTGAATTGAACCTTGATTTTTTTATACTCGCAATTCTTTTTTGTTTATCTATGTCAGCATCTCTTTGTTTTGCAAACAAAAAAACTGCACACGCATACCCTTTTTTCTCATAGTAGTCATCTCGTTCTATCCACTTAAAATTACTATTTGCTATTTTAAGTTTAGTCTAGCTTTCTTGTAGTATTCTGCAATTATGTCGCATTCTCAGATTTTTCTCGAATCTCACCGCTCTTTTTCCTGTTTACATTCCCCCCACTTTTTTTCTTACTTTCTTTTTTTATTATTACTACACTGGCGTTTGTTCATTTAATCCAAACACCTTATTTATATACTTTTCTTGCACACGCTTAATTTCTTAATATTCTATTCATTCTTATACTTCTGCTCCATACATTACAATTCTTTTCACCAAACTGTCAGACATCATAATTCTTCTTTTAAAATTTCCACCAAATTTACGTTTCCTCAAACTTCTCAAACTATCAGTCACTTTCCATTACTTTGTTGGCTTTTTTGACTACTTCTTTTATTTGTCCTTTGTCTGTCATACTACTATTTAATACAGATTCCAAATATTTCAGCTCTTTTACTTGTTCTATATTTTTTCCTTCCTATTTCTATTTATTTTCTTTTTCGATTCTTATTTTCTTTCCAAACACCATCATTTTTGTTTTATCTACATTAACTTGGAGTTTTTTTGTTTCTTACATATTCTTCTATAACTTTTATCTTTTTTTTTATTTTACTTTTGCTCTTTGCTACAATTACTAAATCATCTGCAAACGCCAGAGACCACACTTTCTCTCTGCCTACAACTATTTCTCCTACTTGCGCTCTACTTAAAATTTTATTCACATCTCCCATATATGCTAAAAATAGTGCAGGACTTAATGGACAGCTTTGTTTGACATCTTTATTTGTTCAAAAACTTTTACTTAGTTAATAGTTTCCTCGTAAATTTCTTCCATCTTGCTTACCAACTACTTACATATCCCTTTCTCGCTAAAATACTGCCATAACTTTTTTCTATTTACACTATCAAAAAGTTTTTCGAAATCTATAATCAATGCATACATTCGTCCTCCCGCCTTGTCTATTTCTTTCTTCGCTAAATTTCTCAAGATATATACATTGTCTATAGCTCCTCTTCCTTTTCTAAAACCTGCTTGTCCGTCTGGTAACATATACTTTTTTCGTCTATTTCTTTTCTCAATCTTGAGGATATGCCACGGTAGTTTTCAGTTTTATCTTTATCTCCTCTTTTATGTATATGTACAATTAACCTTTTTCTCCACTTCATAGAAAAGCCTCCTTCCATCCACACTGCATTTAGCAGTTCCCATACTCTTTTCTATAGCTTTTTTGTACCAAACATCAGCGCTTTATTTGGAATTTCTTATTGTCCGGGTGCTTTCTTTTTTTAACCTAAAGATTTGTTTCACAATTTCCTCTTTAGAAATATCGTTTATTTCCACTTGAAATTCCTCATGTTTTGAGAAAATACATTGTTACTTTCACCTAAAACCTCTATAATAGTGTTCTCTCTATTTCTCCATACTTATATTCTCATTTATTTTGTCTTTTCTTTTTTTTTCGTTCATAAATTTTATTACTTCTTCTTCTGTTTTTATTTCTTTTATTTTTTTTTCTTCTTCTTTTTGTTGTACTTTTTTTTACACTTTGCTTTGTACTTTCTTCTTATTTCTAGGTACTCTGCTTTTGTTGCTTTTTCTTTTTTCGTTAAGTTTACTGTACGTGTTTTTCTTTAGTTTGCCGCATTCCTTATTCTACCGTTTATTTCTTTTTGTTTTTAGATAAAAATTTTTTTGGTTATTGCTGCTTTAATTTTACTAACTAGGTCTCTATACATACTACCAATTTCTAAATCTCTGAAGTTTTCTTTATTTATTTGTTGTCTGTATTTTTCAATTATATCTTCGTTTCATTTTGTTCTTATTTAAAAACTTTTTTCTTTTTTTTCTTTTTGGGTTTATCGCTTTTTCAGGTTCTTTTATCCTAAATTCTAGAGGCATGCGGTCAGCTTCTATTACCTACCTAGAATATAACTATATTTTCTCAGACTTCATTATTTGTAATTTCATAATCTATTGTGGTCGTTCCATTCTGTCCAATATATGTGAATTCTCTTTTACGGTCACCTTCATTGTTTCCATTTAGAATTTCCCAATCCCTCTCTTCAATCAAATTCGCTACTCTAATCGGTATTTTGTTAGTTTCTATTCTAGTTTCTAAGATCCTTTCGCTGTTCGGTTTAACAGTTGTCGTTTACACACTATCCTTACCTCTTTTTCAGTAGACAGAATAAACTCTTTTGTCTTAATTCTATCTTACGGTCAAACGTCAAGTCTTGTTGTCGCAGCATATTTATAGTGATGATAAACTCGACTTTCATTGCTACTACCATGACGCGTTGTTGTAGTCGAAATTTATCCATACAGAGTTCAATATTTGTTTCGCCGTAAACGGGAGTGTTGTCTCTTGTCATTTTCTTAACAAAACTTTTTTTGTCAACAGTGTAGTATGTCCTTACTCCTAATTATATTTCTTCTAATCAGAGAGATGACAGCTTCAGAATCGTCTGTGGTCCTTCAAGATGCTTTCGGAAAAGCCAGCTAGACCAGTCGTCGAACATCGCCTTCAAATTTATGGAAGAACTCTCCAGTATTCTGCGTTGTGTTTAAAAAACTAGCTGCGTGTAGGTGAAGCCCTAGCCTTTTTTTCTTTATCCCATTCGTTGGCTACGAAATGCTTCATACTGCTTCTAATATATCAGTCATGAGATCTATCCCATTTTAACTCCAGAGGTGACTTGACATTGCTGCTACTTCTCTGTAGCGTCTTGAGTCGTCTGTCTATTTCTTTCTTAATTTTTTTATTTATTTTTACAGCTTTTACTTTAGTTTTGACATCATCTGCTTTAATGTAGACTTCTTCTCTTACTCTTTCAAAGTTTTTTTTAACTACTTTTTGTTTTATAAACAAGCTGTCTGTGAATCAAGCCATTATCTAATTTAGCTGTTTATCTTTTTGCTTTTTTTTTGTTATTGTTTATTTTTTTAGTATTTGTTTTTTCCTGCTCTTTATTTGCTAAAACATCGCTATTAACTGGTCGAATTTTTTTCTGCTTTTTTTGTTCCTTGTTTTGTATTTACTATAAGCAATTAACTTCGGTCTAAGAACTTTTTCTTCGAAGTAAAATTAGTTGGCGAAGTACAGGTTTTAATAGCTCCAGCGGTTAACAAATAAAATATTCTAAAAAATTCTCCAATTTCTTGTTATTAACTTCTATTTAAATGTCCATTCGGTTGGTAAAGTCTTGGTCTTGATATACATATTTCCAGTAATTTGGCAATAAAATGTTTTCTTTAGTATTTTTCGGCTTTGAAACTTCTTCTGAATTAGTCTTGATTTAATGCTGTCCGTGAAAAATCTTGTGTAAAAATATTGTTTCTAACATTTTTTTTACTTGATATAATGTAATAAAATGCAGTAGTCACTTTAATCCCAGTCGGTGTTTGCACAAAAAAATGTTTACCTAGAAACATTTTTTATTTATTTAGTCATTTTTTGTCTTATTTGAAAATTGTCAGTAAAAATGGATTTAGAGGGAAAAGAAGAAATGTATTACTTAATGTTGACTGAGGCGTTGATGGATTTAATGCCTACAGTTATCGGTAACATATAATTTTGTTCAAATTCTTTTTAATTATCTTTTTTAGCTAAAAATCATATTTGGTTTGACGTTTTGTCTAAATTAAACCCGAAATCTGATAAAATAGCAGTTCAGATCAAATATCTTCAGTTTCTTTTTTACATGTTAGAAAAGGGAGATGTTGAGGTCGACGCATATTTCCATGAGCTCCCCCCTTTCATAGATTTTTCGATTTGCGTGGAATTGGTAATGACATTTATATAATTAATAAAAATGTTATTTTTGTTTGTTTTTAGGTCTGGAAGGCAATTGACGACCTTATTATTGTGGCCCAAAGTTGCCTCAGTTGGATAAAAATTCAGGGGAGAAAATATAACAAAATTTTGTAAACAAAAAATTTGCGTCTCAGTCATTTGATTAATAATGTTATTTTTAAATTTATCAATGAAACTAGTGAAATTAGTCATTATAGTCATCTAAATTAAAAATGAAAATATTTTCTGTATTTCTGGTCTAAAAATCAAATAAATTTTAAATTTTTAAAATTCTTTATAGGCATTTTTTAGAAGGTAAAATATAACTTATAAGATAAAGAACAGAAGAAAAAACATAAGATGTTATGTTCTTTCTTCCGAAAAGTTTGGCTGAACTTGGGTTCAAACTCAGACAGATAATAATTTTGAAAAAAAATTAAAAAGAATTTCGGAAAACTTTTAGACATGTAGATTTTGATCATAAATACGTAAAAAAAACACAAAATAATGTCAACTGATACTTTAGCCTCTTGGCAAGTGCGACTACCATATTTAAAGTTTTAGGTAACTCTGGAAAAAGCAGAATAACATCAGCGGTTTTTTATTTTCTAATGTCTTTATTTGAACATATGGCAAGTGGAGTCAAAACATATAAAAAAAGAAGTTTGCCTCCACCCTCCACTGCTTTCCTCATGGAAATGACTACGAGCTGCCACAATGTTGAATCACTTTTTATCACTCGTGTTCTAATCTTCACGTCTAGTGCAAAAAAAAACACTAATAATAATAATAACAATGTCAAAAATCCAGCATGGTTTTACACAAGTCAACAATGTACAAGAGTACATAAATATAAATACAAGACAATATTTCACAAAAGGTGAACATTTACAATGAAAACATAAATTATGACCTCAAAGAAAACTTTTGTAGTCGTAAGTGGCTTGTTCCAAAAGAATAGATTTTACTTTTAAAATAAATTTTTTCCGAGGAAAATCGGTAATTTCTTTTGGTAAATTATTATAAAATATAGTACTATAGTAGTTTACAGCCATTTTGCTTTTATCTAAGCGTAAGTACTCTATATTTAAATTATTTTTGTTTCTTAAATTTAAAAAATGCATATTTGCTCTAGATTTATAATAAACTAGATTATCTTTGACATAAATTAAACAAGTATAAATATATAAAGACGGAATAGTTAAAATTTTGTTTGTTATAAAAGCGTCTTTTACACGGTCTCAATAACTCAGGCCATTTATGATTCTAAAAGCACGTCTTTGTAATGCAAAGATTTTGGCTGCATGGGTAGAATGGCCCTAAACAACAATTTCATACGATGCAATTGACTGAAATAAGAAATGAAAAATTGTTAGTAGCAATCTTGGAGAAACTTGGTTACTCAAGTGACGCAAATGATAGATGGTCTTACATAATCTGCCCGAAATATATTGAACATGAGATCTCTAGTTGAGACACGGGCCCAGGATGATGCCCAAAAATTTTACTTGTTTGGGATTCTCAATATTGTCCAGACTACACGTAAAAAAGATCATTTTTGTTGATTTACTTTGGTTTAAGTTTAGTTTATTTGCCGAAAACCAACTAAAAGCTTTAATTTGGCTGTTTTCCATAGATAACCATCACTTTTACAAAGCAGGAGTGATTTTTTCAGTCCCACAGGAGTAAAGTTTCCAAAAGGCTCCTCACTTGCTTCCTCTCCAATTTTGCAAAGTTTAATAGAGCTAATTTAACCTTCATCTTACCAAGCGGGGTACAAGTGTACCCCATTCATGTTTTTTGTTGAATAACTCGTAAAACAATTTTTTTACCGATTTCTGTTTTACAGTAGCTTCATATTTTTCTTTTAAATAATTAAAAAATATATTATATTTTTTTATAAATTAATTTTGACCATGGGGTACATCTGTACCCCGCTTGGCACTTTCTGTTTGTTTTATTTGTGGATGTCATTAATGTGCAAAACAAATTATCTAGGCATATTATTAAGCAGAGTTTTTAGAAAACTAACAGATTTACATGAAACAAGTTCTATCGGGTACAGGAATAAATTTTGTTTGCTTTTCTGCAAGATAGAAATAAGTTAAATTCAAAAATAATGACAATTGACGAATATAGTGCCTATTCGTGATCCACGCAATTTGACAACAGAAGAAATACAGATAATTTACGAAATTTATGAATCCGAGTTCCACGATTTTATCAACGAAATTGGAAGTAATAGTGAAAAGATTATGTCTTAGAAATTGAAGAAAAAGCAGAAGATTCTAGTAAAGGAAATTCTGAATTTGAAGAACTTTAGAAATTTAACGCCAATGTTAGTCGTCTAGTGTATGCATCAATGAACGGCATAGAATAGTGTAAAACTCCGGTAAAGCCCAAAGTTTTACTGACTTTCTACTGACCAAATAGCAATACAATACAGTACAAAAAAAAAGACAGATGGCCTATGTCTATATTTTTTCATTTGATCGATATAGCTGGTATTAGTGCATTCAAGTTCTAGAAAATGAAACATCCAGATTATAGTAAGAATAACCCAGATAAATCCAGAAAAATTTTACTAGAATTAGAAAAAGTACTTCTTAGAGAAAATATTATTTTTCAGTATAACATTCGTTTCTTACCTGCTTATATCAAGCAACATATGGTCACTGTTCTACCAGAACTAATCTCAAACACTTTACAAAATATGCAAAAGCATGCCTCATCTGGGAGCTGCTACGTGTGTCAGCCAAAAAATACCGAAAATCGCGATAAATATATAACTTATGTAAGAAAAACTTATGCGGCGGACATTCAACTAAACAGTTTGTTTTCAACACATTCTCTCAACTTTAAGAAGAAAAAAATATTTTTTTGTTATAATTTTCAACCTAGAATTAATTATTATTTGTGTAATAATCTAGTAAAGCTATAAATAATAAAAAAAAATTATTTCTTCTAAAATTTTGATGGGGTACACCTGTACCCCGCTTGGTACATTACGTAATTTTTCAGTCCCGGTATTATGAAGGTTAATTTAGTTTAATCAAGATGGCAATGGAAAAAAACTTGTTTACGTTGTTAAGGTAATTGCCCTTTGTCAATTTTTTGTTTTGTTTTTAGAAATTTTAGAAAACGTTATTATTTAAAGTTTTCTAATGTTTATCGACTGTTTTTTACTAAAATTTTTAACTTTCGTGTGAGACAAGCGCCACGATTTCGCTCACTTAAGGTAAATCCATAATATTATTGCAATACGAATTTTGATTATGAATTAAGCTCTAAGTTGTCAAGAAAAAACATAATGGAAATACGTCCGAATGTTACACCAAGCTCTCGAGTACCATCATTCCCTCATAGAGGTAAGGTAAAATAATCTCGTTTAGTAATTATATTATTGAGTCCTAGGTTTGACGCAGGAAATTTACGTACTGGTTCCACAATGGATTTTTTTGTGATCCTAATTATCCTTGTAATACGTTTTGGTATACCAGTGGCAGAGCTTTGACATTTGGAAACTGATACCCTACGACAAGGTAAGTCTTAAAATTTTAATTTGTTAACTTAATTTCGATAGGGTACCGTGTTATTTCGCTTATTGCGATTATTTTAATAATTTCTTTGACTTTGAGAAATAAACCGAAGGTTCTTGAATTTCTGAAAGAGCTATGTGAAATTTTATCTTGTACAGATTTTCGAATATATTTTAATTTATGTATATTGCTATTGTAACTTTGAAAAACGATACCACCAAAAACGCGCACCACAATTATCAAAAAAGACAGTTGGGACGACGAAATCTACCATTTTCTGTTATATAAGCGATGCCTGGCCACTTGAGAAGAGATAGATTTTTACATCACCTTTTGTACGGACATTTTTAAGCAAGAGTATAGTTGTCCTTATTTTGCAAAAATTTTATTATAATAGAAACACCATCAAAGACCCTGCTACTGCTGCTACGACGACAAAGTGCTGCCTCGAGATAAATACACCTGTGAGAGATTGTAGATTTGGCTAATTTTGTCAATTCTTAAAAGTGCAGAGTTTAGATTTAAAGAAAGAAAGCTTGATTTTTCCTGCATTTACTTGTACTTCGCGTTAATTTTTACAACATTATAACCTGTATTTAGCTCGAAACTATTTTTGGGAATCGCACAAGAATGAGTATAGAAGAAGTTGAACCAGCCGGAATTGAAAAATAAAAATGTGTCTATTCTGTGATGTTGCATCAATTCCTGCTAAAAAGTACACTATTTTTACCTGCTCAGACTCAAAATGTATGAAAAAGTCCTGCAGAACGTGCAAGAAACCATCGCATATTCCTCTCCAATGTGATGAAATCGAGAAAGATAAGAATGTAAAAGCACAAGTTTTTCTAGTAAATCAGATGGTATAAGTTTTGTTGGAAGCAATATTGGGAGTGTAGTGTCAAGCATTGTAAAAAAAATGCAATAAACTTACCTGTGTTGATGGAGCATTTATGTGCCATTTTTCTGGACAATCAGTTACTACGTATAAACATTTTAACAGAGATAGAGGGATCGATATGATTCGTGTCTGCTTTACAGCGACAATAACATTTTTAATAAAAAAAAACGTGCTTAAAAGAGCAGCTAAATATATACATATAATGACAGCATCCATGTAGCTTTTTCAAAATTCCAAGATCTTCGGGTAGAATCCTTGAAGTTAATACCGTCAACAAAACTTTGGCTTGGTACGGTTTCACTTATACATCGGTATAAGCGCCCGCAAAGGGGGCAACACTAAGTAATTGCTCCCCTCTCTGGTAGTCTAATAATAGGTCGCTGTAATGTGTTATTGCTAGTATAACAAAAAAATCTTAGCGTATCTTATATAAATACCAGCATATTCTATATAACACCATGACGTACTTTTTTCTTTATTTTTTTCTTGCTCTTATATTCCAAACTTTTTTTTAATCTTTCTAGTATTTTATCGTATTAAGTGTACGTTTGCACGTATCAGGTTTAGTTTTATATTTGTTATCTGTAGTAGTCGTTTGGTTCTTAAGTTCAGCTTTAATTTCAGCAGCTCCCTTAAGAACGTTTTTCTTGTTAAACATGTTAGTCCGCTATACAGCAGACACAAATCATATGGTTTTTACTTTTTCTATTAAACTGTTAATAATTAGTTATTGGTTGACCACAAATATAGCACATATATGCTCCAGAAGAGCAAGTTATTTTATTGCATCTTTTCTCTATATAAAATTTAACACCACACTTCCAACGTTGCTTTAACGAAGCTTCTATCATTTAATTACTTCAAAAATTCGTGCTTTAACATCTTTATCATTTTTGACTTTGTTACGTCGAAGAGAAATATGCGAAAGATTTTTACACATTCTGCAAAACTCTTTTATACATTCAGGGTTTGAACAGTTAAAAATAATGTAAACTTCAGCAGGAATTGTCGAAAAATCACAAAATGGACACGTTTTTACTTCTTCAAATCCGGCAGCTTCAACCTCTTCTAAACTCTTTTTTTGTACGATTCTCGAAAATAGTTTTCGGCTTAATACAGTTTGTATTGTTTGCAAAGTAAACGTTGAGTTGCAAGTACTTAACCAAGAAAATAAAGCTTCCTTTCTCTAGATTTAACTTCTCCACTTTTGAAAATACAAGATTAGCAAGATTTTCATAAGTGTATATATCTCGAAAAAAGTCGTAGCAGCAGTTGCAAGTTTCTATTAAACTCACAATTTTTATTTCTTTTTTTCTAATTCTTTTTCCAAGTATTTATTGATTTTCCTTAGATGCAAGAAATACGCAATTTTTTTGAATGATAAAATATTTTCAATATCATTAGGCCATGGTACACTTCTTATACCGCTTTCTATCACCGTCCTTAATTTTAAAAATTCTCTAAGTGTTTATGTAGATTTTTGTAGAATATAGACACTACTCGAAAAATCTTTCTGAAATGAAATGTACAGGGTGAGTTAATCAAAAGCTAATTCTAATATTTTTTTACATGCAACTAAAAATACTTATTCTACTTACCACTTGATACTGGTTTTTATTTCATTAATAATCTTCATCAAATTTACATGTTTGGCCACAATCGTAAAAATAACAATGTCAAAATTTTATTTATTTACAAAGTTTATATTTTCATGTAGTTTTTGTTGAACAAAGTGACAAAGCCGTACTCTTAACTCTTTTACTCAAACCATACAAAAGATTTTTTTCATCACTAGTTCTCTAAAAATTTTACAAACCTCCATCTTCCACTTACTCTTAAAATGTTTGGTTTCTGCAATTTTAGCATTAAGTGCCTGATAGAGTAAGGTTATGTACTTTTTTTCTATTGATGCTAGTTGATCAAATCCTACGTTTGTATAATAAGCAAAATCAGAATAAAAGCACTGATAGATCCTCCATGGAAAACTTTCATCACGTTGGTCTTATACCACTGCCCATCTTTATGCTTGGAAAGATAGATTCTTCCAGGAACTATATCTTCCAATGACAATAAACTAAACTGTATATCCTTATAATGCATATCGTTCATCAGTGCTATTCATTTAACAAAAGAATTAAGAGGTTAAAAATTATATGAATTTACTGCAAAAGAAATGTTAAATTAAAGTATTCGCCTATCTTGAGTAATTTGGGTTTTTGGAGAAAACCTCTAGAAGAAACGTTTTTATTGCAGTCATTGAATTGTAAACCTATCAGTTTTTTCCTGTTAACTTCGTTATTATTGTTCATGTCGAGACGACTTTGTTGAAGCTCAGCTTCAACCGAAATAAATTTATTAATAAAAACCAAAACGCCATATGATGTCTTTTTAAAGATTTCCACCCATGAGACATTTTCATTGCCATAGCATGTAACTTTAAGCAAAACTAGTTTATCTGGTCGTAATAATTGTTCAACCTTGTCAACAAAATTCGTGGGTAGGTATAGTTTCAATCATAAATCTCACTTTTATTGCTTGAGGTGGATACTGACTCAAAGTTTTATTAATATTCTCTAATTCGTATATCTCTTGCTGATTGAATTTGAAAACATCAATAATACCTTTATCAATGAAATTAACTTGAGCAAAATTCTCACATAGAGACCAATCAAGAAATGTTCTTCTTAACCAGTGATGTTTGTGAAGTTTTAAGTAATCTACTTTGATAAAATTTTTCAACACGAACACAAAGATTGTCTGCCCTTTTATCATGCCAATATAACCCGAACATAGAACATGGCGACTAATGGGTACACGGGAAATGCAATTAAAAATACTTATTCCACTTACCACTTGATACTGGCATTTATTTAAATAATAATCTTCATCAAATTTGCATGTTTGGCAACAAACGTCAAAATGACAATGTCAGAATTTTGTTTTTTAACAAAGTTTATATCTTCATGTAGTTTTTGTTGGATAAAGTCACCAAACTGTACTCTTCTTGGGAAATCGGCTAGTTCCAGTTCCTGCACTAAAGTAACATAATATGGGTAAAATTTATTTCTTCGAAGAATAAAATACTGATGCTTGGCTAATCCCACATTGTCAAGTTATGGTTTTTTGACACACATAATAGTGTATTATACACCAAGGTGGTGAAGAATGTTATTATTGACCGAGCATCAAGATTATTTCGCGAGGGGCTTTGCCCCGAGCGGAATAAGGTGCGAGGCCTATAAATGTCTTCACCACCGTGGTGTATATACTATTTTTTCCACTACTATCCAAATTTAAGGCAAAAATTAAAAACAAAAATTTTTCTTGTAAAAATCAAGTAGCACAGAAATAATAATAAAATTTAAAAACAAGCATAAATCTATCATTCTTTGAAATTACACCATGGCAACATGAACAACAACAAACATTTTCGTTGACAACGAACCTAACAACGAGTCAACAACAAAAATTTCTAATGGCATTTTTATTCTAATAATTTTGTCGTAAATACATTAAATACATTCGCAAATACGATAAAGACGATCTCCTGAGTATACAAAACCATGTTGCACAAGTTTTTGTTGAACAACTATCCCTGGATTCTCAAAACATTTGAATTTGTCCATTATTAACCTAGGTTAATAATAGAAAAAATTATTAACCAGTAACAGAGAAATTCAACTTCTCAGTTGACTAGGAGACACAATAATGGTCAACTTCATAGCTAGTAGTGGAAAAAGATTATTTTCTACAACTTGTGGGACAACAATTTTGCTCTGTAGACCAGTGGCTGTTCCTTTACGGTTATTTTTTATTTTATGCCAATTTTTTCGTAACTTAAATTCGAGTTTCCTGAATGTGCTAGGAACGGGATACCTACGATTAGTATAATGTCTTGGCAAGATCAACCAATTTTGCTACACATTTTAATTTGGTTACTATAACCTGATTTAAGTCTTTCTCTTTTTTTTTGTGCTTTTAGTTTTTGACACATAATATAAAACATATGTTTAGTTTTTTAAATAAAGGCAAAAACTTTGTCATGTTCAGACAAATTTTGACGAAAGGTTTGCTACTAAGGAGTCTGCGGAGCACCGTTGAAGAGGTGTGTGTGGATCATGCGTGTTCTGTGCAAAATTGTGATATTTATATCTTTTTATACGTTATTAACATTTTAATGACATTGATATATATGATTGTGCTATTGTGCACAGACCAATAAATTTTTAGTTGGTTTGTATATATCAATAGTTATTTTGTAATCTTTTTCATCATTATCAAAATGCTTCTGATAAGTACCAATAACTACGTTGCCAATTTTGCTTGTTGCAATCGAATGCATAATTATTCGTATACACTAAGTGTTTTAAACTAACAAATAAAGATTGTCTATTACGTTTAAAAAACAAAAAAAATATTTCTAATAACAAATTTAAATAACAGTGAGAATAATACGAACGACTCTTTTTTAATGAATACTTTAATTAATAAACTAGTTGCCCTAAAAGGTATAATCAATAATTTTAAGCATTTAGAATCATATCACTGCGTCTGAAAGTTTACCGCAGTCTAAGTAGTTTAAGAAAGTGCAAGAGGGTATAGACTGGAGGTAAATGGAAGCAAGACAAAGTATATGAGAACAAACAAAAGAGAAGTACAAGAAAACAGTGATAGGACAGAATGGCAGAAATTATTGTTTCCAAAAAGTAGACAGATATAATGACAGGTATGACAGATACTCGGAGTTACGGTAAATCAAAATAATCCAGAAGTAATGGAAATAGAAAAAAACTAACTAAAAGAACAAAAGCGTTAGGGGCATTAAATACCCTTGAGGGTGTGGAGAAGCAAAATAGTGTCGAGAAAAACAAAAATTAAAATCTATAGAACTATAATACAGCCCGCAGTGCTATACAGATGTGAAATGTGAATCATGACTCAAAGCACCTCGAAAAAGTTGAAAAGGTGGGAGAGAAAAGCACTAAAAAAAGTGTTTAGGAGAGTGAAAAATGAGAAAGGCAACTGGAGAAGAACAAATAAAAAAGTAATGGATATATGTGGACACCCAAGCATAACCCAAAAGATAAAGGGTTAAAGAGTGCGGTGGTTAGGACATGTAGCGAAGATGGCGTCAAATAGACACACAAAAAAAGCGCTACTGGGAGGAGAGGGAAGTAAAAGAAGAAGAGAAAAACCGAAAAAGAGATGGTTGGAGATGATTAAAGACGATCTAAAAGGAGTAGAATTCCGGAACTAGATGGAAAGAAGCAAGAACAAAAAAAAATTGAGGAAAATTATAGAAAAAATTAAAGCCATGGGCCCGAAAGCCTGAAGAGCTATTATATATAAGTAGTGCTCACGTTAGTCGTTGTAACACCTCCTAACCCTTTCTTTGATTGAGTTAAATTTAAAGTTTTTTAGATCTCTAATTTTTCTAATTTGAAGACTGTTGACATTGATGTTGTTTTCATTCAGAAATTATCAATAACTAGAATATCCTAATAAAAAGCAGTAGCAGCACCATCAAAAGCACTCATTAAAGTTGTTACTTCTGGTAGCTTTTGGTGTAAGACTTGGCAGAAAGTTATATTCAAATTTAAATGTTCAAATAGTTTGTGTGTTCAAGTCTTCAGGTTTTTAATTTTAACCTCAAAATTGAAAAACAACGTATTTTTAGTCGTTGGGGCAGATCAATCTTTTTTTCGATAGTTTTCAACATCAATTTTTGTGTAATTTGCCAACAGTTTAATCAGTTAGAAATTTTTTTCTTGCAATCCGTAACTCTGCATAATTCTGAAACTTAATACACAACCTAAGGCATTCTACTCTTGTTTTTAGGTTTGCTTCTCAAAATCAACATAGGTTTAATGACGCAAATATCTACCTTATATTTGTTGTAGTTATATTCCTTGTAAGGGTAGGTCAAGACTATTATTTTGTTGTTTTGTTAAAGTTTTAAGGCTTTTTTGTCTATTTTAAGACTGCAATGTTTTGCATAACATTTAGTTAAAAATTAGATACATACCTCGCAACTGCTACAATGTTGAAGCTACACTTTACTTCTTCTTCTCTACATTGACTTTAAATCAACTGACAGTATTTTCAATATAATACACCTGAAACCAAAATATCTCCAGCAGATAGAAAAACTTGTGTCAACAAATAAAATATAGTAACAGGATTTAAAGAGTTCTAGTAACTCTGGCAACTAATTTTATTGTCATAGCAAAACTGTCTATAATTATTACAATATCTCTTTATCAATAAGATATCTTTACCTAAAAAATGTTACTAGACACTCGACGAGAACGTACAAGAGCCAATACTTACGTATTAGTTGTTACCATTGTTTTATTACCTTTTTTTGGATAATTGACATTGTGTCATATAAGAAAACAGTAATCACCTCTATAGTGAAACAGAACATAATAATAGGCCAATATTTTATTGATTGGAATTTAACTGCGGCTAGATATCTACTCCTATTGCGTGATCACATTGTACCCGATATTGTACAATTATTTCTGGATGCAGATCGACAAGAAATGCCTAACCGAAATATTTGGTTTCAGCAAGACGGCGCTCCACCCCATTATGGGGTTGATGTTTGCCTATTACTGGATAACATTTTTTCACGTCGTTGAATAGGACGTCGAGGTCCTATTGAATAACCTGCTAGGTTCTTTGATTTAAGCTTCTTAGATTTTTTCCTCTGGAGTCATTTAAAAACTACAATTTACAAAGAAAGACTTCAAAATTTGAAAGACCTGGAAACCAGAATAAGGCACGGAATTGCAAAAATACCACCTAACTAGCTGCAAAATTTGTTACGCAATTTTTATGACAGATTAGGTTACTGTCAAGCTGTAGAGGGTCTTCAGTTTGAACATTTCATTCAAGTTAAAGATTATTTGATTGAATAAAGTATTATAGCCATTTTCTCTAAAATTTTGTTATTAAAGGATATTAACAAAATACCAGATCATTTAAAAAAAAAGAGGAACAAGAATCACCAAGAAAATTTCTAGGTTGCTATTTAAAAAAGAAAAAAAAGTTACGTTTCCATGGAAATGCGTTGACATAAAAAAACAAGCCGGCTAAGAGATAAAGAATAATTAGCAAAGAAACTTTTATCAATGAAATTTTTTGATAAAATTCATATTTACGGAGATAAACTGCCTATTTCATACTTTTGACTAGCCTTGTATAGTAGTGGTAAAGACAGACACAGTGTGCCATCTAACGAAGAGTGCTGGAAGGTGCGAGAATTGGTATAATATGAAATATACTGTACTGATGGAGGTCAAAAACCCCGAAACCGGTATACAGTTTCTCGACGTTGTTGTTCGATTAGAACACCTTTGCTAGCTTTGTATGTTTTTAAAATTTTTCCCAGAACACGATGACAAATATTTTGCAACATTTTCAACTAAATTTTTTTAGTGTCTAGTAGTTAAATCTGTATAATTCTCTTCTTCCCTTTCACTTAGTTTTTTAATCAACTGAATGTCTCTGATAATCTCCATTATTCTAGTTTAGATTTATGAAAGTGGACCAAAAAAGCTATTATTTTGTTGTTTTGTCGACATAATTGGAATTTATTATTTTTTTTTACGTCCAATAGTTTATACCTGAAACTAAAGCAATTTCAGGTACTAAAAAAATGTGTCAACATATCCTGTAAACAGTAACTGGTAACAGGTTTTGACGAGCTCTAACAGTTCTAATAACTAATTCTTGTATTACAATTGCTTTTGCCATAGCAAAACTATCCATAACTTATACTATACTTTTTCAACAAATTTATCACTTTTAATTTCTTTTGCATTTGTCAACTTGTCTTCTTAGGCGAAAATTAAGATAATCTTTAATTTGTTTATATCTCTCTATCAAAAAAGGTCCAGTCAAAATAGATCGGCCGTTAAATGAACTCCTTCACAATAAAAACAAATTGGATTTTTTGCCAGGCGATCAGAAAAGCTATGATTTTTTGCAGCTCTACATTTGAAGCATTTGTGTTTTTCTCTACATATCCTGTCAGAATGGTAGAATCTGAGACTATTTTTGCTTGTTCGCAATGTTTTAAATTATTTTGGTAGAATTTTACTTAAAAAAGTGATAACGTATGCAGGTACTTTGATCCTCTAGCCATCTATATTCGGTACCTCTTCTGTTAGAAAACCGTATTTTATAGCAAGTCATTTGCCGATTTTGTAAAGTTTAACTTGATTGTCAATCTGGTGAAAATCTCTGGTCGAGCAGTCGCACTACTGCGATTAATTAATTTTATAGCCGTGCTGGTCTATTTATTTTTGTAAAGTATTTTCTCTACATTCATAAGATGAGGTGATACAATTGAATTATTTTTAGGTTTTAGCACAATTGCGAAAGATTGCTGGTTATTTCTGGTACCAAAAGACAATTTTTTTAATCATTTTTTTGCAGAGAAAACTTTTTTTAATTCTAGTATAATTTCAAAGTCTAAAGTTGCGTCTTGTGACAATATTTTTTTCCTCCAACTCCTTTTTTTTGTTTAGTTTTTGCACACAATGTTTGGTTTTAGATTTTAAATTATTTTAGAAATAATTGATAATTATCTTGTTCAAACCGTTTAAAAAATATTGTTCCTAATTTGTGCAAAAGTGCAAATATCGTATTCGTGTTTGTAGATCCACTTGAGCTTCGCATCGCTCCGTGTTCCAATCCTTAGAAATAGTTAGGACTTGTTTTTTTGGAAACTGTTAGGACACTTGTTAGGAAAATTTCTGTTGTCTTCATCTATAATATAAGTTTACAACTACCAAGATAAAATAGAAAAAACAATCTTAAAAATTGAACACGTTTAAAATGTCATAAATTTTTTTCAAATTTTTTTGTGCTGTAAACTGAAACTTAGCGCTCTATAGTGATCAAGTTTTAAACGCAATTACTAAAGAGTGGTCTCTTAATTTAAATGCTATATTTTATGTAAAAAGCGATTTAGAAGTCGGAGAATCTCAGGAGGGTCATGACAGAAAAAGATAGATATAATGGTGATATTCTAAAATTTGTGTGTTTTTTAAAATGTCAAGTGTCAAAATTGAATTTCAATTTTTTCACATTTTGTTCGTCTTTGTAAAACAAAAGTTAAATTGTTATTTTTTTACTCTTATTCTTGTTACTGCTATAGTTACCACTAAGTAGTCACATTTCCAGTGCAAAACACAAACGTCTTAATTTATTTTATAACAGAATTTTGCACAGCAATTTATAACTCATATGTAACACTAATAAATAATTTTAGATAAACAAACATCTTTTTGTCTTAGCCTCTTTTGATTTTACAACTTGAAGTAACCCGTTTTAAATTCAAAATATTTCGAAAAAAAAAATAGTTTATGCTGGTAACGTAAATATCACTAGCAGAGTGGGGATAAGTTAGCAGAGTCTGTGATTTCCGGCACGGAAAGTGGTCTTTTTACATTAAAAATTTACAAAGACTATTTTGATAAAATTTTAATAAAATAACCACATAAAAATACTGTAAAACGCCACTTTTATTTAAACTTAAATTAAGAGCGCAATTTTAAGTTTATGGCGGCAAGTATGGACCAGTTTGACTCATTACTGGGCTTCGGTGCAAGCGAGTTTTGGCTAAACGACCAGGTAATTAATCGGTGTAATTTAGAGGACTGCATGTTATTCATTCAACTGGTCTACACGATCATACGTCCAGCGCTCGGAACCCAGTAGCGTCAATACTTCAAATGTACCCTAAATTTATTTACTGCTTAAATGAGAAAATCTACTATAGTCTGTTATAATCAAATACTGATTGAGTGAGTGACTGTCAATGTGTCCGTTAGTTGCCTTTAAATAACGCAAAATAAAGTTTAAATAATAATGCGAAATTACACCACTGAAAAACAACTTGCTTACGCCTAAGCTTAGTCATTACAGATTTTGGGAAAATTGTTACAAAAATCGACTTTCAAAAATAAAATAAAAAAATGTGTTCATAAAATGAATATTTTTATTTGTTGGAAAGTTATTTACAGAGTTAGTTACAAATGCAAAAAATATTAAAGCATGCCAAAATGAGGGAGAAGGCAAAATTCAAAATTTTTAGCATCTATCGCAAAAAAGGTAAATCAAAGTTGTTTATTTTAATGAGATGTATCACTGGTTAAATTTTTAACCATCATTTTAGAAACACACTGTATATTATATTGGTTCTTTTTTATTCATGATTATACAATAAAAATCTAAGTTTATTCATAGTTTGCAAACTTTTCTGAATAAACTAAATTAACAAAATTTTGTTGTATTTTATATAAATACAGTGTTAAATATGTGTGTGTTGATTTGCTATCTAAAATACAACATTTAAAACACTAACAGATTTTTGGCCACAATTTTGTGATTTTAAACCACTGTGCGTCCTAGAGTATTAAAATTTTTTGTTACTTTCCATAATTATGATGCTGCTGTTGTTTGTTTTTTCTTTTTCATGTTCGGCGCGGATGGGATTCCAACGTTTGACGCATTGAGAAGGCAGCAAAAGATGACATCAACCACCACGGTCGCCAGGATAGACTATCTCACCCAGAGATTTCAAGACCCAGAAGAAGACCCAGAAAGATCCACCGCGTTACAACTTTAGAAAAAGTCTCCAGTGCTCCAGAAAACTTTTTCACTCCGCCGACTCTTAGAAGCGTCTAAAGTGACCGGCTTTAAATTTAAAATACTTTTACGATTGAAAACCGCTCAAAGTTTATGTTAGTAACGCAAATGTCACTAGTAAAGTAGAGATAAGTCAGCTAAGTCAGTAATTTCCCGCACGGAGAGCGGTACGCACGTATTTTCACATAAAGAATTTATAAAAACCATTTTATTGAAATTTTAATAAAATAACCACGTCAAAATACTGTGAAACTATTAAGAAAATTTTTGCAGATAGTGTGGACTTAGAAAACAAAGATTGTTGTATATATTAAAAACCATGTGCTAGTTGTGTTTCTTCAATGTGTTTCTTCTTGTGTTTCTTAAATTCGCGTAAAAACGTACAAATGTAAAAAATAACTCAAAAAACTATTGTAATACAAAAGAACCAGAAGTTGTGTAAAATAAGAGTAAAAACATTCAATAGAAAAACTACAGGTTTCGATGACAATAAAACCATATATAGAGAGAGACATTCCAGTGGAAAATATTAGACTTTTTTATTTTAACTGTACTACAGTTAAAGCTCTAGATGGGGACGTTAAGTGATTATTACTGCAACATCTCCTGCTTGAATTTCTAAAGATTTTGTTAAGAAAGAAGATGAAGTAAAATAAAAACGTCAACATTATCATAGGCTACCCAAACGTATCAGCTCGACAGTCAAAATAAAGAGATAAATGACAAATTTTAGAGTAATCTTATAACCAATTCTTATGTCAAAGCATTTTCTGTCAATTGTTTTGTCTACCATTTTAGGTGGACTTGTTAAACTAATAATTTCAACCACTTTTGTTCAGACATGTCACAGTTTTGTAATTTTTTTGCTGCAAAAAACAAACAAATAAATGCTTTCTTGCACATCGTAGTTTTATTGTACTCTCCCAACTTGGACTCTCATCCAAACACATTTTAAAGAAATTCTAAATAAATTTAGAATAGTGACATACGGTATGATCTATAAACTACTGGCTTTTCGTCAAGTAAATTGAGTTTTATCTGTGTTACATTTTTTGTAGATTCTAATTCTCTAACGTTTTTCGCAAAACAATCCCTCAATTTATTTATAAGTTGTAACAAACGCTTAAAATGCACCCTGTCCAAGTTCTCGTTAACTTGCGGTATTCATTATCAAGGCCATTGTAAATCCTAGGACATAAATAGGAAAATGATGACTTATATAATTCCGTGCTATACTTTGGAATGTGCAAAAATCCGTTGTATCTAATTATGCAATCATGAATATCTTTTCGGAGTACAATTTTATTATGTAAGTTATCAGGTGTTTTATTTTAGACAATACTAAAAATTAATCAACTTAAAAAGAAGTTATATCTATTTTTGATGCTAAGCCAGCCAGACTTACGCAGATAAGGTTTTATATGCTCTTGACGTTTTACATTATAACAATATCTTAAACAGGAATTTTTAATTTTTTGTAATTTATAAAAATTAGCATTAGTTATAAAAGATCTATAAAATACAAGACAATAGTTAATATGGCTTAAAATTAAGCTATCACAAATTTGTATTTTTAACTTTGTAGTAAGAGTATTCTTTAAAAAATATATCGATTTCAATATACCATAACATGTTTTGCAAATTTTATTAACATGGCTAGAAAAGTCCAGATCGTTGTCAATGATTATTCCTAAATTTTTAGCGGACGAAACTAACGTAATGTCACAATTGTTTACAGCTAGTTTACAATTATTATAAACAATTTCACAAGATTTCTTCGGACCAAATAACATCGCCTGAGTTTTTGTTGAATTCAATTTTAATAATTGTTTCTCGCATTTTCTATTTAAATTGTTTAAATTATTGTTTATTCGATCTATAACTCTAGGTGCATCGGTTACTGTAAATGATCTGAATATCTGCGTATCGTCTGCATAGCATTGCACTCCCACATCATTTAAAAACATTTCAATATCACAAGTATACAAAATAAATGAAATCGGTCCAAGTATAGAACCTTGCGGTACACCATTATTTACTTTTTTAAAATTGGATTTCAAAACAGATTTTCCGTTTATAACAACTTGCTGGTACCTTTTGGATAAATAACTTTCGATAAATTTACATGATTTGCTAGAAAATCCAACATAGTGCAATTTAGCTAGTAACAACTTATGACTTATATAGTCATCAGTCCTTTAGACTTTAGATCATACCTTTATCATAAGCGTTTAGAATATAGTCGGTAACGTTAATTAAAGCTGTAGCTGTACTGTTTTGAGCTCGAAAGCCAGCTTGACTCTGTGGTAAGATTTTATATTGATCTAAATATACAAGTATCTGAGATGACATTAATTTCTCCAAAACTTTTGACAAAGCAGGTAATATACATATTGGTATTAAATCAAAAAATTTTTTAGGGTTTGCAGTTTTAGGCAAGAGAGTTATTTGACAAGTTTTCTATATGTTTGAAAAAGTTTGCGTCTTAATGGCATAATTTACAATATTTGTTAACACTGGTAAACATACCTCGAAAATTAAATTAATCATGTCAATTGATATGTCATCACATTCCACTGCTTTAGAGTGTATTGCACTTAAAGCTTTTTTCACTTCACTTTCACTAGCACACCGGAATTTAAAGAGTTTCACAACCTTTGGTTGAAGTGAGCCCATCCTGTAGCTAGCAACTTCACTTTCTATATCTGAAGACTCTACTTTTGCACTGGTTACAAAAAAGTCATTTATAAGATTGGCTTCACAAAGATTCGATGTGATTTCTACAGACGCTTTTTGCTTTAATTCTAACGACCTTAGACCCTTCCATAGCTTCTTACCATCTTTGCAGGTGTTAAATTTAAAAGTTGAGAAACTGTTTTTTTTTCACGCTGCACTGCTCTTTTCACTTCATTACGAATGTCTACATAAAATTGCCATTTTGTTGGAGTATTGTTACGCTTATATGCCAAATAAGCCTTTTTGCGAGCTTTAATCATTTTTGTGATGTTATAAGTTAGCCATTCAGGTCTAGGGTTCCTTGACGTAGTCATCAGTTTTTTTGGAGCATGTACCTCAAATAATTGTAAGATGAAAGCATTAAATAAACAAATTTTTTTATTAATGTTGTTGCATTTTAGTATATTTTGCATCGGTAGGTCCTGAAGATGATCAATATTTATTTGAGACAAACATCTTTTGTACTTTTTAATGGGTGCCGGTTCTGGTAGGGTATCCAAGAAAAATTTAGAGCATAACAGATTATGATCACTTATTAGTTTGTTGCTATTATTAAGAATTTGGCTCATCATTTCCACAGCAGTTTTTGTTTCAGGTACCAGTTCATTGCTTATGTAGATATGGTCAATTAGTGTAGAACTGGTTGGGGTGACTCAAGTAGGTTCTTTGACAACTTGAGACAAGTCGTAAGGGTTTAAAACCTACATTAAGAATTTGTATGCAACTGATTCTGTTTTCCTAAAATCAATATTAAAATCACCAAACAAAGCTAAGTAATTGACTTGAGGATACAGTATAGAAATGTTAGAGTCGATGTGGCCAAGCTCAAGATACGATGTTAACGGCGGTTTATAGATTAATCCAATACCAAATTTTTTGTTTTTAGGTAGAGCTACCTCAATCCAAAGTTGTTCCACATTACTTTTAACGTTGCTGTCTAAAATTTTATATTTTAAATGTTTTCTAATATATACCAAAAGTCCACCACCTTTTTTCTGGTTGGCATTTTCAAAGTCCCGGTCTATTCGTATGAGATTATAACCCTCAATATTAATAGATTCATTTGGTACACTGTTATTAAGGTTAGTTTCAACTAGTAGCATCATATCAAGATAACGATCGTAAATGATCTCAGTGATAGCCTCTATTAATGGAAGTAAGGTTCTTATGTTTAAAAATCCTACGATTAGCGACTTGCCATTACAATTGTTAGTAAGTTCTCTCTTCTTTTGTTCTTCTTTTTTGAGTGTGGGTCTATTTAAGGGTTGAGAAGAACTGATTTGAAAAAGTTGAATTGGGTTTGTGTCGCATAATTCTCTATAGCCGCCTTTATATAAAAACATTATTTTTATCGTTTCTTGGCGACGAAAATGCTGATGGTGAATTTAGGCTATTTTTATTTTTACTCGATGGAAAATTCCATCTACGAAGAATAACTCCATTTGGCCAGAATTCAGCTTTAGTTACTTCATTTAGAAATTCATATTTGAGACCTATTTTGTAACTTTTATTTTGACCTTTGAACGCAAGTGTTTCAACTGAAATGTCCCCGTGTGGTAACTTATTTTTGAGGTAGTTCATAATTTTTTCTTCATCTGTACCTTTAGCAATTTTACCTATGTAGAACCACGCTTTTTTGTTTTTAGTTGCAGAAAAATTTTCATTATCATTTAATTTTGCTGCCCCAACTATAACATGTGCTTTTTTCCGTTGAGTAGTATTTCCGTTGTTTACTGGTTTTGCGTGAATTTTTTTTCTTAACGGTGACCCACTGATCATCATTTTTAACATTTGCTACAATCTTGACTTCCTCAGCTTCTTTACTCCAGTCCAAGTGGTCTTTAAGTATTTTTGTTTGTTGAGGCTTTCGTTTTGAGGTCACTTCCAGATAGCAACCTGAACCGGTGCTGGCAATAGCAACAGGCGTTTTTTAAATTTTTGATATCGCTGGTTCTGGGTCATTTGATACAAATGAATTTAATCGGCTATTTGATGGAGCATTTGTTAGCAAACGCACTAAATCACAGTGTGATTCTCTTAAATTTTTTATTTCTTGATAAAGTTTGTTTATCTCTTGATAAAGCGGTAATGTGGTCATCGATATCGCATCCTGTATTATCCTCGCATATGTTTCACTTTTAATAAATTCTGTAAAAAAAATTTCATTTTCTTTTAGTCCGTCTTGAGCAACTTGTGTTTCCATATCTGAATTTTACTCAGAGACCGAGTTTGTCCTGGGGTGAGCGATACATTTCATTTCATTATCAGTAATCATGATAAACTTCTTCTTCTTATCTTCTAGAACAGTGGCACAACTTTTGTGATAGCACACTCCACAAACTAGAAATGCGTTACTCACTGAGTTTTTACATTTTTTGCACTTATTTTCTGTCATAGTAAATATTACCGACGGACAAACTGTACATCGGTGATGACTGACCGATGACGACATTATATGACAATGCAGCTGCAAAACATCTCATTTGGTAAACCTCTTCGTTGAGAAAAATTTACTTTTTTTCCTCCTACAAATTTTGCAATTATTGAATTAAAATTTTCTGCTTTATTATTTGTAGTGGAGTGAATCTACCGGATTTTAATAAGCAACAAGAAAAATTTTTGCAAAAAGTTAATTTTTTTAACTGGATAGTTACCAAACATATAATACTGAAAATGAGTTTTTCGACTCCGGAATGTTCCGCACGACATTTTGGGGGCGTTTTTTGGACATTCTATGCGTAATTTGCCCTTTCCAGAAACTACTTTTTAAATATCTCGACTTCTATAATTCGGATTGACTATAAGTCGGAAAGACAAAAATGTTTGTGAGGAATTTCTCTATCCATATGTGTAACTTGCAAACCTTCAATTAAACAACATAACCCCAAAATTACCAAAAATCACGTTAACCTAAAATTTTAAACTTTCAGCAATATTGTTAAAGCGGATAGACACAATTTAATAAAAATTTGAAGAAAGATGTGGTTTACAATAATAAAAAAAGTGAACTAAATTTTAAGGCAATTTATGATCTGAGTTTCAAGAAAATAGAAATTTTCTTCAAAAATTTAATCTTTTCTACAGCTTGGGCAAATCATCTTGTAAATTAATTTCATTCTTCAGATTGTAGTTTTTTTTAAGGGCTTTCAGATGGTGTAATTGGTATTTTGCATAATTTCAAAAAACTTTAAAATATGATTTTTTTTCTATTTTGACTGCTATAATTTTGTTTTGATTAGATCCAAATTTGTAACTAAATATAAGACAAATTGGTGGTGTAAATGACATCTTAGTAAAAAATGAGATTTGCAGATATTACTAAAAATCCAAATATGACTTCTAAAAACGAGGAAACCTTTTTTTATCAATCCTAAATTTTTACGTAATTATATTATATATAATTACGTAAAAAATTAAATTATATTATATATAATATAAATTATATTATATATAATATATAATTATATTATATATAATATATAATTATATTATATATAATATAATCTAGTAAATAAAAGTTTAATTTAAATATTACGCCCGCAAATCAGGGCGTAATTTTTATTTTTATAGTACCGATTTTTTTAAATTTGCTACGCAACAATAACAAATAAATAATTATATATTCGTCTAACATTAAAATAAACGTTTTCAATTTTGTAAACGTTACTTTTTAAATTAAATAACAATTATAAAAAATCACCATTTATTTAAAAAACTGTTAAACACTACAAACGCACGAAGCGTGACACAATTTTTTCTTAAATTTTGAGCTCTTACCTGCTGTAACATTTCTCTAGAATACACGGTTTCATCAGTTTACATTTTGGAAAATTGCAAAACAGAAAATAGCAACATACCGTATGTTAGATTTGTATAAATAGTATAAATAGGTTTGCAGCAAGACAGTCTACAAGTTAATCAAAAAATTTTTCATGTTTATAAAAAAATTCCGAAATTTTAAATATTCTTTTTATTTGAAAAATTAAAGCTATCCTAAATAAAATAAAATTGTAAGTACCACAGGCGTAATCGTCACTAATGGCCTTTGGAAAATTAAAAGCCATCCTATGTCGCGCTTTAAACATCTCCTCGTGCCATAATTCTCTTGATTACCCTTTTAACACATAAATAACTATTATTTTTTACATTTTTTAGGAGCTTTAGAAATTCTTAAATCCACTTACGAAATTTTTATACAAACATTAAATAACCAGGTAAATTTTGCGTAATTATTTTATCTTCACTTGTTTAATCTTTATTAGTCAATTTACTGTTAGCTTATAATTTTGTCTTTTTATTCACTTTATCTATATTTGTAATTTCTTAATTATTTTTAAACCAAATGTCAATTAATTATAATGTCAATAAAATTTATCTTTTTTTTGTGAATTTACCAATACCAACAATTTGTTTTTTCATAAAAGTTAATGATCTCCATTTTGTAAGAGTTGTATATTAATAAGAAATGAAATTGAAGAATTAGTCCTTTTAAACTCTTAAAATTTTATTAAACCTTGTTATTTGATTACAGCTGTTTCGGCATGTGTTTTGCCATCATTAGATCTCAAGCTTGAACGTGTTTCCCTAACGATAACCTATCCCTGAATGGGTTAGGTTATCATTCAGGGATAGGTTATCGTTAGGGAAACACGTTCAAGCTTGAGATCTGATGATGGCAAAACACATGCCGAAACAGCTGTAATCAAATAACAAGGTTTAATAAAATTATAAGAGTTTAAAAGGACCAATTCTTCAAGTTCATTCTTATTAATTTGTTTTTTTCCTTAAGTCAATCAAAAAGTATTGAACTAAAACGTTTTATTTTAGTTCTAATACACATTTCTGTTGTCTAGTATATTAAATTGTTTTTGACAAAAGTTTGAAAAGTTTTTTTAACAATTTTTACTTTTTTATATAACTTTTCTTTTTACATTATAATTCAGGCACTGAAGATGGAACTTTAGCTCCCGAAAGCGTTCTGCTATTGTTGTATTAGAAATTTAATTAAGCTTGTAGGTTTGACATTAATTTTTATTATTATTATTTATATGAAAATTACCCTACTTCATAAAAAAAAGTACTTCGAACAAATTTAATACGAGTAGATTTGAAAAACAAATTAAAAATTTGTAGATCTGGATACTGATATATTTAGATCCGAATTCTTAGATTATTTAAAAACAGATCGGATCCGGATCCTTAAATGGATCCGGCGTACACTACTACTGTTTCGTCATTTTTTAAAGACACTAATTTTTCGTTTTCAGAAATATCTCTCCTTTTGTGATATTTTATTGCACAATCAATTTCCCGCAAGGGGGGGATGTTGGCTGAAAGTCCCACTGGACGATTCCAATGATCTCTGGGGTATGGCGAATCCCCGGTCCTGGCTTAAACGTGTAAGCGCAAAACAGGGAAGTCTCTCTTGTAGGGGCGATGACTGCACTAAGGTCAGGCTGCGGCCAAGTATTAGTACCATGAAATGAGCCAGTCCGAGCCCGCAGAGCTTTGCTCTGCACTGGCAAGGGTTGGACTCGTGGGGGCAGTAGTTACCAATGTTAGATAAAAACTCTGCCCAGTGAGAGTACTCCGGGCTTACACCTGGATGCTAAACTGGTAGATCGGTGCTTGTGCGCTGGTCGCGCTGACTGAGCGTATCTCAGTCCCGCGCCCATGGGGGCCGTGTAGATAGGGCTTTGGAGCCAGGTGCTGCACGTAAAATCTACTCTGTTGATTTGACATGAACATGTAATTCTCTTAACTTATTAACGTAATTGCGAAGTAAGTGGTTTTAACACCATACCGCGCACGGACACAATATTTGATTTTTACTTGAGGTTATAACAATTTACTTGTTCTTTGACCGATGAAGCGATTGGATCTTTTGGACCAAGCTCTGTCACAGAAATCCGCAATAAACGGTGTACTTTAGTATCTTGAGTTTTTTTTTAATTATGTGATGATCTTAAAAAGCATTTTATTCGAACTCTATGCGAACCAGCAAAAGATATGGGGTGGCCCACCGTAAAGTTTACACCCAAGCTTTTTTGCATGGTATCACTCCCAAATTCATACTAGAGTAGTTCATTTCAATATAATTTTTATAACTGACAATTCAACTCATATTTTCCTGACAAATGACATTTACTTATTTTGACACAATTATAAAAAAAAATTTCGTATGTGATGATATCGAAATTTTCCGACAATAGTTCTATATCCACCAGAGTATCAAAAACCATTCAGTATAATTTTTTTTATAATGTTTACAAATCGTTTTAAAAAGTGCATTTTGACATCGTGGTCATCAAAATATAAAGATTTCAACTTTTGCTGTAATTTTTGTAAAATGTTATTTTTTTTCAATAATTTTTAATTTTAACAAAAATAGCTATTTTTTTTTATCTTGGTTTAATTTCAGAGCAAAAACACTAATTCATTTTGAAAAATATTACTGCATAATTTTTATAACTGTTACAGATAATTTTCAGTGCAAATTATTAACAGAATCAACTGTCATTGTAAAATTTCAATGTCAATAAGTAACAAATTTTGGAGATGAAAACGGAATAATAAAATGATATTACATAAAAAAAAGTAAATTTAAATATAATTTTTTCACCTCAATGTATAGAATATATTGAGGTAATAAATTAATATAGAAATTCGTTGTTATGCATAGTATCTATTAGAAAAAAAATCTAAACTGTTCTCATTCTCAGCTTTTTTATCTTTACTACATAGAAAATTTATTAAATAACCTAAAAATAAGTAAAAGTCATTTAGTGATAAATATTGGAATATACACAAAAATTACGAGACAAATATGTAGTAGTAATTATGCAGGTGTCATGTGAACATATTTTTTTGTATTAGAGTAAGTCAGTTTTAAAACATTTTTAGATATTTCTTTGTATTTGACAATAAGCAATATCATTTTCATGTCATTACAAAGTTACCAAAAATATATCTTCAGGTGTTTAGGTCACACAATTTTATTTCGTCACGTTTATTGATTCTACAATATTTTGTAAAATTACCCTCTCGTCAAAAACTTTTGGGTTTTACATTTTCAGTGGCAATTGTTGAGGTCTCATGTCATTCCTTCCGTAGTGGTTGATTGTACAATAAAATATTTGGTAGTAAAACCGCGCCCGCAGCTAGATAGAAAAAGAGACGTTAAAGAGAGATAGGTAAAATCAAAATCGTTAAAAATTTTTAAAAGTTTAGCACTAATAGCTCATTAACTATAAATCAAAAATTATTTTTTTTTTACATGCCTCTAAAAATATAATAAATGTATCATATACTCATGTATCGCATTAAAAACTAAAATACATTTTTTTTAATTACAAAAAAACAAATCTTAATGAATAAAACTGTTTTCTTAAATTTTAATACGATAGCTGACTTTATAATTACAAGTATTTTAATCCTCTGAAAACCGGGTTTAAAAATGATAACGCGTTTTTGATTTATTTAGTGCTAAACTTTAACATTGATTTCGCCTATACCGTGTAAAACATGTCGGGCCCCTTAACCAAGCATAAAACGTCTAATAACTACCTTTCTTATAAACAATTCGGGCAAATTGTCGATATTTGTTATAACTTGAACCACCAGCATAAACAAGACGGGAAAAAATCACGTCGCAACGTCATAGATTTAAAATACCTCTTTGACGTTTTAAATTTGTTTAAGGTTTTTCGTTTTTAACGTTTTTTAGGTACACAAAAATTTGTTTAAAATCACATGGTCGTTTCATCTTTTTGAAGAAACCTTTGTAGTAAAAACAAAATTTTACATTTTTAAATCGTGTGTTGTGACAACACATTAATCAGTTAGTAAGTTATAATATACTTTTCTTCGCACCTTTCGTTTTTCTTACGCAACAAAAACGTTTGAAACCCTTGTCTTTTTCTAAAGAAAAAGAATAGGTACTTAAACAGTTATATATCTTTTGGCTTATAATTCACTTATTTTGTTGCAGTTACATGATTTTGAACTTTAGCTATAACTAACAAAATCTTTTTGTTTTTTTCCTTCTTTTTCTGCTAGCTGGCTTTAAGAGACACTTTGTAAGGCTTGCAACCTATTCCGTCTTCATGTTTGCCATCTTCTTTTTGTTTTTATTAGTAGTTCTTATATTATCTAAAAAAGCATTGTTGGTCTTTGTAACATTAACATTAGCTTCTCTGTCTTCTTTTTTCTGAATTTTTTAGGCTTGATCAGTTGGTACTCTTCTTCGTCACTTTGTACCTCCTTATCTAATTAACAACGTTTGTTTTTTGTTTGATTCTATTTGCTTCTTTTATTTACTTTTGTTAAGTTATAAACTATTTTTTCAACGCTTCTACAACACAGTAAATTCTTTTTGTTTCACCTATCAAAATTCAGAGTGTTAGGTGTTATTGGAACTGGTAGATTTGGGTGGCAAAAGTTTTTCGCCCTTCTCAAAGTCAGTTATACTAGCGCCACACTTTAACCAACCATAAAATGTTTAATAGCTACCTATCTTATAAACAATTTGGGTAAATCGTCGATACTTGTTTATCACAAAAGGTTTTTGTAATTAAATTTGAAGCACCAACACAAACAAGGTGGAAAAAAATCACGTCGCTCAAAATCGATTTAAAAGTTTTTTTAAAAGCAAATTTTCAAAATTTTTACTTCAGAAATTTAACATGCCTTTTTGACGTTTTGAATTTGTTACGTTTTTTGTTTTTAGCGTTTTTAGGCAGAAAAATTTGTTCAAAATCACATGGTCGTTTTATCTTCTTAAAGAGACCTCCGTAGTCAAAATAAAATTTTACATTTTTAAATCTTGTGTTTTGACAACCAACACAATAAACCAATGTTAAGTTATATGCTTCTCTTCGCAGCATTCGTTTTTCTTATGCATGAATTTGTTCTTCCTCAGACGCTATAAAGTTGGAGGCTAAAAATCGCAAAATGCTCTATCATCATCAACATCATGCTGGAGAGTCAAGGAATGAACGATAGAAGAATTCGAGAAGTATAAGTTCGCAAACCAACCAGATGAACCCTCGTGAACGAAATCATCACCAATTCATCAATCTATGTTGCACTCAGATTTTACTGTGCCCAACTAAAAATATCAGATCTTTCTTTCATTATTAAATTCTGTGATTTTTGTGTTTGTTCTTACTACAAAACTTGTTTCAGATGCTCAGATGCACAATCAGCAAGACCTTCAGTAAAAATAAAACTAGAAAGTTGAGTGTGCATCGTTGAAGAAGAACTTAAAAAAAAGACTGCGAACTGCGTCTTCTGATAAAAGTTTTTAATTTAAAATTAGACATTAGATGAGAATTTAATGGAGAGCTTGATATACCATATGCACAAAGCAGACAAAAGAATGCACATTCATAGGAAAAAATAGATTGACAATTATCCTAATTTTTGCTTTTATAAACTAATAGACAAAATTTTGATAGCCATCTATTATTCGTTGACACGTCGACAATTTTTTACAACAATTTTTTTTATTTATTTAGCTACTTTGTACATTACTTTTAGTTTTTTACAAAGTACCTGCTACCCAACAGAAGAAACCACTTTGAAACATTGTAAACAGATAAGTATTACTGTGAAGCTCGTGACACAGACAAGTCGTACTCTCCCTCAAGTTTAAACAACCAATAATGTCATGTTTATGTTGTAAATAAATGTTAATCCAAAAACCCAGTTTATTATTTTACTCTCTAAACTACTGACGATACAAATACAACACGATATTATACACATACAACAAAAGAAAATTGTCATTTGAGCCGGATACAAACTGGAAGTAGTAAATCTTGGTGACGCTATACGCTATCGTCGATACCATCACAATCATCATCACAGTTAGCAAATTATACCCAGAAATTTGACGACATTTCCAAATTCAAATTTTAATGTAGTCGCTTAAACTCTTATTATTATCGAAATTTGATAAAAAAGATCGACAAATACAGCTCAGAATAAAAAAAACAGAACAGTTAGATAATCTTAGAAATAAAGAGTTAGTACCCACTTATCAACGTCGATACTAATTACAACAAATTTGGTAAAAAGTTTGTTCAAAATATACATAGATACATCACTACCTTTTCTACCAACTTTGTCGGCTCTAAACAGTGACGATACACATACAATCGAAAAAACTAGAAAAATGGACATATTTTGCTATCATAAATGCCACGTTAGTGTATATTATTGAACGGACAAAATCCTAAGGGCCGATTTTATAAGAACATCACTAATACCACATTAACTAATTGGGCAATTAATTTAATAGAAACTTTAATAAAGCATTCATTAACTTATTACATTTCATAATAGTCCAGTTATTTTAGTAAGTTTACCTCGAAATTTGAGATACCCTGCTGCAAACTCGTATAAACTTTTATTGTAACATCCTAGAAATTGACTCAAAACCTGCATACGGTAGGGTGTCCCCGTCTACTAAAATCGAAGATCAAAAGTCACAAAAATCGATTTATTGAACATTTTTTAAACATTTTTTGCAAATATCTCGTTTCCTATAGGTTTTTTGCTATTTGTCTTTTTATTATCAATATTGTAGAAGATTAAATTCTCTACAAATTTGCTTTTAAAAACTTTTTTTATACATTTGACCGTTTTCGAGGAAGGCCATAAACAAGGATGTGGTCAACATTTCTGCTGCTGGCAATGTGATGAGAGTTTAACTGGTCAACGTTACGTCTTTCGCAACAAACTCCTTTATTGCGTGTTCTGTTATGAGTTTGTTTTTGCCAATGGTTGCAAAAAATGCAACAGGACTATTGGAATTGATTCCAAAAACCTTTCATACAAAGAAAAGCATTGGCACAAGGCTTGTTTCCTGTGCATAATTTGCGGAGAATCTCTCGTAGATAGGTAATTTGGGTCGAAGAGCGATAGGATCTACTGTGAACGTTGTTACGATGAACAATTCGCTTCCAGGTGCGATGAATGCCACGATAACTTTAAAACAGGAACTAAGAAAATAGAGTACAAGACACGGCAATGGCATGAAAAATGGTTCTGTTGTTGTGTATGCAAGGTACCTATCGGTACTCAGAGTTTTATAATAATAATAATAATAATAATAATTTATTTGGTGTTTAGAATACATTAGTATTTTACACACGTCAGTAAAACAAAAAGTATGAAATTGAACAGAAAGAATATACAGTCATCAAGATAAATATAAAATAGTTACACATTTCTAAAATATAGACAAAACTCATGGAAATCATAAAACGCTTCATTACACAGAATTTCCTTAAGTTCGGTTCTGAACCGTTTGAGCGGCAGATTTTTTATAGCATTAGGTAAACAATTATAATATTTTATTGCATGGAATCCTGTGCCACTTTGCGTTCTAGAGACTCGTGCATATTTAGTAACTAGATTTTCATTGTTACGAGTGTTATAACTGTGAATATTTTTGTGTGTATTAAACATAGATAAATTGTTCTTAACATACGTACAACATTGAAGTAAATACAAACAAGGAAAAGTCAGAATTTTTAAATCTTTAAATGCTTGTCTGCAATCGTCGCGATAGTCTAGTCCATAAATAATGCGAATAGCCCGCCTTTGTAGAGAAAATACTTGGTGACGACAGGAAGCATGGCCCCAAATTAAGATTCCATACATTACATGACTTTGAATTAAACCATAATAGGCAATTTTAAGAGTTTCCTGAGAGACAAACTTGGATAGATTTCGTAGAAGAAAAATGGTTTTACTGATATTGTTGCATAGAGTTTCACCATGCTTTTTCCATAATAGAAATGAGTCGAGAGTAAGACCAAGAAATTTATTTTCACCAAATAATTCCTCTTCACTGATATCGTTATTTGGGCGTTTAAGAGTGAATACTTTTTTAATGCATTTGTCAACATTTATTGAGAGCCCATTATTGCCAAACCACTCAAAAGCCTTAGATCGTTCATCTTGACTTACCCTCCTAAGGTGTTCTAAATTGTCACCAGAGAGACAGATGTTTGTATCATCGGCGTATATCACAGAGCTGCTCTCGGAGAGGTGGCCAGGAAGATCGTTAATAAATATTATGAACAAAAGAGGTCCCAGAATTGAACCCTGTGGCACCCCGATATTAATGGGCAACTCGTGAGATTGACTACCGTTGCAAACGACTTTTTGATACCGATTGGTTAAGAAAGATGTTATCAATCTACAACTCAATGGATGTAAATCATAGGTAAATAGTTTGCGTATGAGTATGGTGTGAGATACACAATCGAATGCTTTTGATAGATCAAGAAATTCGGCCATTAGATATTCGCCTTTATTATAACATTTTTCAACAAAATTGACAAATGAAAGCAATGCATCCTGAGTGGAGAGTGATTTCCTAAATCCAAACTGATTTTTTACAAAAATTTTATTTTTCTCAAAATGATCTGTTAGTTGTAAAGCCATAATCTTTTCTAAAACCTTAGAAAAAACAGGAAGCAACGAGATTGGTCTGTAATTACTTGGTGATCCAGAGTCACCTTTTTTGAATATGGGTATTATCAAGGCTTTTTTTAAGCAGTTTGGAAAAATGCCAGAACTAATACACTTATTGATTAATTTAGTTAACGGACTAATTAAAATATCAACCACAGCTTTGAGTAAGATTACATTGAATCCATAAAAATCTTTGGCTTTACTAGATTTTAGCTTTGAAATAATATCTCTGACTAGACTAGAAGATACTTGATTGAACTTAAAAACATTATAACACTTAATATCACAGTTATTTAAAAACATACTTATCACGGGATCATTACTCTTTGGTGGCAGTGTCTTTATAATATCACAGGCAATTGACGTAAAGTACTTATTGAAATCATTAACATTAATATCACAGTTAGAGTTTGCGTTGTTAAAAGCATTATTACATTTGCTATTGATAACACTCCACATTGCTTTAGTTTTGCAGGCGGCAGAATTTATAAACTTATCATGAGCTTTTTTCTTGGCATTGTTAATAGCAGTACGATAGATTTTACGATAACTATTTCTTGCTTCTCTTGATTCATCAGAATTATTTTCTTTATAAAATTCATCAAGTAATCTTACGTTTTCTCTCATTTTTCTAAGATCGGCGTTAAACCATTTTACTGGCTGAGTATTTTTGTTGCGAAAGCGTTTTTCAGGAAAAGCAAGAAAATATTTTTCCTGAATAATTTCGATAAACTGTTGAAATAAAAGGTTAACATCACTATCCTGACTTACGAAAGACCAGTCTATTTGTTCAAGCAGATTGTAAAAAGTAATTTTGCCATTAGCGGTGATTGGCCTGTACACATGATATTTATAAAAAGGTTTTAACAAATTATTGTGGTAGGATTTGTCAAGATGATAACTTAGGCCTAGGTGGTCCGACATTGCAGGATTTATGGATGAAACAGAAAAGTACTTAGTTTCTATGTCTGTAAAGATATTATCAATACAATGACTTTTCCTTGTCATAAAATTTACAGTGGGACTCAAACCAAAACTAAGCAATAAATTACAAAGATTATTACAGTCAGAGTTCTTCGTCATAAAATTTGTGTTAAAGTCGCCGCATAGTATTATACCTTTATTTAGAATATCTAAATTAAATAGGTTAGTCAAAATATTAAGAAACTCCTTAAAATTACCTGTTGGAGATCGGTACAGCGAGATAATAATTATGTCTAAGCGCTTTACATAAATTGCCGATAATTCACATAGTTTTTCAACTGATAAATTATTAATATAGGAGTAAGTAACTGAATCCACATTGATGTGGGAGAGGATAGCAGTTCCACCATATCCCTTTGATCTGGCGAAATAAGAACAAACTGCATACTCACTAAACTTTAAGCATTCACATTCAGAAGCACTCAACCAGTGTTCAGTGAGACACAACACTTGAAAAGCACCATTTTCATCTAATAGAAAAGTCTCGAATTCTTCAATTTTGTTACGAATAGATTGACAGTTTAAGTAAAAAACACCGAAACCTTGCTGGACATTATCTTCTATGTCAGTTGTATTTTGTTTACCTTCATGTTGTGACCTGTTCATGTTGATTGCATTGCAGGTTTTTGATGGACGTCTAAAAAATGTTGACCTCGATTGAAGTTGAACCTTTCGTATGCTACGCCATCGGGCCAGAAACCTTCGTCGTAAATTTTGTCCTTCATTGGAAGAGGTACTCCAACAAGAAAACATTTTGTTGAGCCACTACGACGTGTTGGGAGTTCTCTAGCTGAAATATCTGAGTTTTCCACATTTTCTGGTGCCATTTTAAAGATGTAATTTTTCACGGAATCTTCACTAACAGTTGAATCTACTCTAGAAACAAAAACCCAAATTTTTTTCCCTTCCTTAGTAGAACTTTTTTTGGATGTAAAAACTGCGGAGCCGTCCTCATTTTCTGCTACATTAGCAGTGCCGAAATGAACTTGTCGTCTTCTCTTTCTTGGTTGTACTGTTTTCCAATCCCCATTGTTTGCACTTAGTCGTAGATTGGTATTGTTATTAGTAAGTGGGGAGTTTTTTGTTGGTAAAGTGTTTGCATTTAGATGTTTAATGAGATTTTCATTTCCAGAGTTTCCGCTTAGTGGAAAATTGCTGTCCGAGTTTTATTAGATCAAGACGATATAATCTGTCCCGAATGTGCTAAACAGAAAATTCTACATCAATTCTTGTTTAGCGCATTCGGGACAAATTATATCGAAAAATGCTTTTGTTGTTGTGTATGCAAGGTACTCATCGGTACTCAGAGTTTCACTCCTCGTGAACAAGAAATCTATTGTGCCAAGTGTTACAAAGAGAAATTCGCCACTCGTTGTATCAAATGTAATAAGGTTATAACCAGCGGTGGTGTAACATACAAAAACAAGCCCTGACACAGAGAATGCTTTACATGCACTCACAGCTCTAAGAGTTTGGCCGGGAAGCGGTTCACCAGCCGCGATAAGAAACTTTACTTGTGCGAATTGTTTGCAAAACGTTGCTTCGCCTGCAACAAGCCCATCACCGGAATTAGAGGCACAAAGTTTATCTCATTTGAAGATAGACATTGGCATAATGATTGCTTCTTCTGTCCATCGTGCCGTACCAGTCTAGTAAATCGTGATTTTATCACCGATCAAGACGATATCGTCTGTCCCGAATGCGCTAAACAGAAATTGATGTAGATAATTTTACAAATTTCTTTTTGTTTTTTTAATTCAGTGACCATATTATGACAAATTCGCACCGTTAGACACACATTACACAACAGAAAAAAGTATTTTAAAAAATACAAACAAAAACGAGTGGGCTACATCAAAGTTTTTATAATTTCTTAGTACTGAAATTTTAAAGTACAAACAATTGATTTATTTTTATTTTATTTTTTTATTAGTTTTGAGTAAATGTATTTCTGTTTTTTAGTGCTGAGGAGGCCAATGTTTAAAGCTGTCGAAATGTACATGACAAAATTAAACAATCACCTAAAATAGTTATGGGTGACTTCAACTCTTATAATGTACTCTGGGGACCTACAACTACAAACACCTGTAGAATTGTAGAAAAAACAACAAACAACTGCAATTTATTTCTCCTTAATTCAGATAATCCTATCCGATTTAATGCGTTCAAGAGCACTCTTGTAGCTCCGATTATATGTCATTTATGCAATGGCAAATATTTAACTCCTTATATGAAAGCGATCAATATCCAGTAAAGATCTTCAACCCACCAAAAGAACCTTACATACAGTCAAATAATACTAAACAGTGAAACCTTAAAAAGCCGAATAGAAGCTTTTTTCTCAAAAAATTGAAGAAATCTCACGGATGAGCAAAAATGTAAATATAAATCCATTAGTAGAAAATTTTACTACATTAATATTAGCAGCAGCTGAACAATATATTGGTTACGTATCACCACCGAAAAATAAAATTTTGATTTCTTAGTGGAGCCAATAATGCAAAAAAGCAATAGCTGCTAGTAAGAGAGCATTCAATAAACTAAAACGACATAATTCACTTGACAATATTATTGAGTTTAAAAAGCTTTCAGCTAAAGCCAGATTTGTAGTCAAACAGCATAAGAAGGTGTTTTTGCGCCACTTTACTTCGACTATAACTTGTTCAACGCCTATACAAGCAGTGTGGGAGAAAGTAAGAAGACTAATAGAAAAAAAATTTTTTCAAACCACCCGACTAATCTATAGAGATAGAACAATTACTGACAAATGTAATAAATAAGGTTATAACCAGCGGTGGTGTGACATAGAAGAACAAATCCTGGCACAGAGAGTGTTTTATATACATGCACTCACTGCTCCAAGCTTTTGCCCGGGAAGCGTTTCACCAGCCGCAATGAGAAACCCTACTGTGCCACATGCTTTGGCGAATTTTTGCAAAACTTTGCGTCGCCTGCAACAAGCCCATCACCGGAATCAAAGGTACAAAATTTATCTCATTTGAAAATAGACATTGACACAATAATTGCTTCTTCTGTGCCTCATGCCGTACCAGTCTAGTAGGCCGTGACTTTATCACCGATTAAGACGATTTAATCTGTCCCGAATGCGCAAAACACAAATTGATGTAGATAATTTTACATTATTTTTTTTAATTCAGTGACCATATTATGACAAATTAGCACCGTAAGACACGCACACACATTACACAACTGAAAAAAGTATTTTAATAAATACAAAGAAAAACATACACGAGTAGGTTACTTCAAAGTTTTTATAATTCTTTTAGTACTGAAATTTTGAAGTACAAGAAATTGTTTTATTTTTATTTTATTCTTTTATTAGTTTTGAGTAAATGTGTTTCTGTTCCCTAGTACTGAGAAAGCTAATGTTTAAAACTGTAGAAACATACATGACAAAATTAAACATTTATTTAAATGCTTATTAACAAAAAAGTTATTATTAATGTTATAAATTTTATGCTTTTCAAAATAAAGTTTGCTTTTTAAAATACAAGGCTTTCCTTTGGGGACATTATTATTGTTACATTTAAGAAAATCATCATTGCTTTATTAGCAACAAAATTAAAATAGAAGTGCTACCTACAACAAAAACACCCACCAGATCCTGGAATCGGCATCGCGATGAAGATTTCCGAGACCAACCGGAAGAAGAACTTTGGAGTCTCTAAACGCAGTAATAGAGACAGCAGTTAGTAAACCTTTTACAACAGTTCAACTAAATATTTAAAGTCAATTCAAATTAGTTAAAATTTAATTAAAATATGTTTAAAGCAAATTAGAAAACTAGAACAATTAGTTTTTGCTCATTTAAATAACAATGTCAACATGACTTTAGGTCAGATCATATTGGTCAGATCATATTTTTGTTTATATTTTTTTTAAACTATGTCAATATCGTAACAAATGTTTGTATAAACAAAATACTGGTGTCAATAAATTGTGACAGCAAGAATCCACCAAACACGGGAAGCTGACACTCCACAGTAGACATCTCAGAAGAGAAGCTGTATTTTGAAACAATTTCAGTTCAAATGAATTTATTAACTGGAAACACAGGATATCCACAACCTAGGACAGCTAGTCCAAATCCAGAATCCGCAATCTTTTGCCAAGTCGCCAAGATGTTTATTAATCTTCTATTAAACAGAAATTTTTTGTTTACAACATGTCTTATATTTAATGTTTATTTTTAGATTTAACTTTTGCGGGATCAGGGTTTTTAGCACTGTGTAATGTTAGTATATTTATATAAAAGAAATAAAAAAAAGTTTACATAAGTTAACAACATTTTTAGTTATAGCACAATTTTTTTTTTCAAAAAACTTTGCTTTTATTTATAAACTTAGATCAAGATCTGCAAAACCATTTGAGGGCTTTATTTAATGTTTTTTCGAAACATATTAAAAAAATTGTTTGGTATAAAAAGAGCCGTTTAAGCTTTTTTTAGTACCTGTCTGTAACTCTCTGTATATATTAAACAAATTTAATTTAAACACCGACTAACGCTTGAAAAATAAATCATGTTTCTAAACGCGAGATAATTTTTTTTTATCAAACTAAAATTCGGAGTTGTTTTAAAGTTGTGTCGCTTTTGAAAGACCGTTGTTACACGAAATGTTAACGGTATGTGTACTTCTGCATTTAAAATTTAAGTTTGAATTTTTGCCTTTAGAATAAGCTAAAAAAGACAAAAATTTGACACCAATTAACAAAGTTATTGCTCATAGCGTAAAAAACAGCTTTTTTGGATCTTTGCTTTAATTTATAAACTTAGCTTAAAATCTGCAAAATTGTTTCGAAAGTTAGGTCAATACTTTTTTAGAACCCATTAAAAAAATTCTAAATTTTTTTTTAGTCAAATGGGAGCAGTCTAAACTTTTCGTTTTTTGTAGTGCCTGTCTGTGACACCTTGTGTAATTTAAACAACACATTTACAAGAAACGTTCTATTTAACATCTTAAAGTATAAGAAATGAGCTATCAAGAAAAAAAATTATTAAAAAGATTTCGGCAAAAGGGTAAGAATGTGCCGTTTACCCAACGAGAAAAACCTCCCTGAGACATTGCAAATAAACTTTATTGTGCTTAGATTTACAGAAAGTTTACACTTCATATAAATAAAATATATTTCTCAAATGTATAGGAGATTGACAAATACAGCCCAAAATCAAAGAAACAAAACAGTTAGACAATTTTAAACATACGGAGTTTGTACCCCTGTATCTACGTCGATACTAATTACAACAAATTCGGTTAAAAGTTTGAAATATACATAGATACATCATCACCTCTTCTCCCAACTTTGTTAGCTCTAAACAGTGACAACGCACCACATACATCGTCAAAAGTACAAAAAATTTCATATTTTGCTACCAAAAATGCCACGTTAGTGTATATTATTGTAATGACAAAAACTTTGCTTTTATTCATAAACTTAGCTTAAAATCTGCAAAACCATTTAGGGCTTTATTCAATGCTTTTCTAAAGCATTTTAACAAAATTTAAAAAAATTGTAGTAAAAAAGGAACAGTTTTTAGTCTTTAGCTTTTTTTAGTGTCTGTTTGTAACTCTCTGTATATATTAAGCTCAAATGCTTTGCCGAGTCTTCATTACAAAAAAAAATTAGTTAAACCAATAACATTAGCTTGTCGTGCTTAAATTAATAAAGTTAAGGTTAGATTAAACAGATTTTCCAATAATAAAACCATTGACTGATTGTCCGGTAATTGAAAGGAAAGCGTCAAATTCGTCATTGGTTAAAAAAAATGAACAAACAAAAGCCTTTTCCAATCTGAAAAAAACAGTAAAAACACAACCTAATATCAGAAATTGTTGTATAAAGAATGCAAGCGGAGTAGATAAAAGTTCAGCACAAGCCTTTAGAACTCTATCAGAAATAATATTCGGACCAAAAAACTTAGAAGTTGTCAATTTTTTTGGTCTGTTTAAAACTAGATAAAACTTAGATAAAACCGTTTTAAAAAAAAGTCCAGCTGGTACAAACTGAAGCGTATGAAAAAAGATATTTTTATTTACGTGACGACAATATATACTAAGTAACATAGAAATGTGAACACCCAGTAATAATTGTTTTACAGCAATAATTTTTGGTATGCAGGTCTGTTTTGATTATACTAAAAAATGATTAAAATATTAGCCATATCTGTCCAGTAGTTCTTTTTTTGCAGCATTTTTTACAGAATAACCTTGCAAAGCTAAGATAAAGCTGATAGCCATTTTACAAAAATTAGTCTTTAGGATAGGCATAGTAAATACTTCCTAAACGAAGTTACAATGCAAGAAGAACTTAAAAAAGCCTTAACACCGTGTCACGTTGTTATCAGGCATGGCTTCGAGAAGGGCAAACGCAAAGAGCAAAGGGCACAGGGCGCCGTCCAAAAACCACCGAACGCCAAGATCGACGTCTTAGACTATTGGCTCTGCGAGACCGTTTCTCGTCCACCAGAAAAATTGCCGATCAATAGTTTAAAGAAAATAGACAGCCGATTGTAATGCGAACAATTTATCAAAGAGTCAGAAGTTTTGGGCTTTTTTCCTTTCGACCCCATTTGGTGCTACCTCTTACTCCTGAACATCGACGAAATCGGCTACAATGGTGCAGGGAACGATTAAATTGAGATGTTGAATAGAATAGTGTAGTCTTCAGTGATGAATCAAGATTTTGTTTGGCGATGCATGATGGCCGAGCAAGAGTGAGAAGACGTCGCTGTAAACGCCAAAATCCACAATTTGATGTAGAGCGTTATGTACACCGGACTGTTGGTGTTATAGTATGGGGTGCTATTGCTATGGCAGCAGGTCACCTCTAGTCTTCATTAGAAGTAAGATGACAAGCCGACGTTACATCGACGAAATTTTAGAGCCCTACTTACTGCCCTATGTTAGAGCCGTGCGCAGTGGCATCTTTCAGCAAGACAATGCTTGACCCCATGTAGCCAAAAGATCTTTACACTTTTTGGCAGCTGCTCAAATTCCTACTTTGCCCTGGTCGCCTCGATCGTCCGATCTATCACCAATAGAACATGTATAGAACATGATCGAAAAAAGACTGTCTTGTATACTTCATCCCCTTCAAACATTAGCAGCACTTTGACATGAGGTACAAGTAGCCTGGAATGAAATACCCAGGACGACATAGATAATTTGCTAAGAACCATGCCTAAACGTGTGAATGAGTGTGTAGCACATCGTGGTCGGTCTACGCATTATTAGGTGTTATTTCAACGCATGATAAAATAAAGCTTTCAAAATTTAATTAATTATTTGCATTGGCCCTCTGAACATGTATACCAAAAATTATTAGTATATAATATAACACTTAGTATATAATATAATTTTTTAAAAACGATTTTTTTTTTGACAAGTGAAAGCTTTAGAACTGATTATGCAACAAAATTTAAGACTGGCTATTAGAACAACGTGACTAGAGTTGCCGATCGAATTTAAGTATTGTACATTAACAAAATGAAGTCGAGTATTGACAAATTTTGGATAATTTTTACCTAGTTGGTTTCGTAAACAACTGTGACTATTAAGCAGTACCTAACTCTACTAATAGTTAAAAAGATACTGAATAACATCTGTCACCGTAAATAAGCTAGTATTCATCTGGCCTAAGAGTTCAAAATAATTTCATTGTAGTCGAATAAATTCTTATCATGTTTGTAGTGTAAATAAATATTAATCAAAAAACCTAGTTTATTATTTTACTCCCCCATCCACTAAAGATACACATACAATATTAAAAAAAAGTCCTTCGAGCCGGATACGAACCACAATTTGTAAATCTTGATGACGCTATTTGCCATTGTCAATACCATCACAATAATCATCACAACCAACAAATGATACCTAGAGATTTGGCGATATCTCCGAACACAAATTTTAATGTAGTCGATTAAACTCTTATCATTATCAAAATTTGATAAAAAAGACAGACAAATACATTCCAAAATAGAAGATACAAAACAATTAGACAATCTTAGAAATAAAGAGTTAGTACCCACGTATCAACGTTGATACTAATTACAACAAATTCGGTAAAAAGTTGGTCCGAAATATATATAGATACATTATTATCTTTTCTACCAACTTTGTCGGTTCTAAACAGTGACGATATTCATACAACATTGACAAAAGTATAAAAAAATTTCATATTTTGCTATCAAACATGCCACGTTAGTGTATATTATTAAACTGACAATATACTTATAAATATTTTAGTACAGAATCCATTTTAAAACTATTCCAAAAATCTAATTGATTAATTTTGCAACAATGACAAGTTGACGACTAAATTATTATCGTCTTTGTCTGCATTATAATCAATCTCAATATTTTCAGTTTTGTTTATCTCAATACCCCAAGCATTTATGATTTTTCTTTGTATTTTTTGACATTGACATTCTGACATCTAAAATATTTAATTTACATTGTTAACTTGTGTTTTTGAAGTAGCTTCAAGTTCCAGTAAAGCGATGATTTTAAGTACCTCTTTTTTATAAGACTGTTTTTACCAAAACATTTGTAGGACACAAACAAAAGCTTGGAAATGTTAATTAAGTTTAAGACCACATTTACTGAGTCTAGAAACATTTTACACGTGACCGCCTTTGATGTTTTGTAAACATTTCCTGAAAATGATTTCAAGAACCAGCGTTTCACATTGTTTATGTTTTGTTTTAATTGGTGTACTACCAAAAATTTTATAAGTAAACATTCACTCCGTGTGTCAATCATTGCCGTTAGATGATAAAAATTGATCAGAATATTTTTAAAAGACAGACTTGTAGCGTGTTAACAAACTTGTAGGATAGCTGTACATTTTAATTTTTTTTAAATTTGTTATTTATATTTTTTTATTTTTCGACAGGACATAATGCGATGGTCAGAACTGTTACACGAAAAACATTTTGTAAATTTGTACTTCCTTTTATCATCGATAGTAACATTTCCAATTGACACGGACCTTTTAAAATTGTCACATTCTCTGGAATAAGGTTAAAAGTCTTCTAGCAGAGTAAAAAAACAGGGTTTTTTATGATCAAAAATCGATTCGTTTTGCCCGACTTATCCCAATTAAATACTAAATAATATTTTGGCATGTTTAATTTTGATTAAATTAAATCTTAATTTGTGTTTTAATTTTAAAAGGTAAAATGATTTTCATATACAAACGTTAAGTCCAATAGAGCTGAAGGATAGACAGAACATGCAATGCCTCGAGCTTACAAGCATTACAAATAGAGAAAACACAATTCGTAGAGCATTAAAACAATTTCAAATTCCGTATCCTACTTTACGACGACATTTTTTAAGAGAGTCTTCTAAAAAACAACATGATCGTTTCGTCTTTTCTGATAAAATGAAGCACAATTTTGTAAAGCACATTCAGGATTGGGATGCCTGTTTTTATGGTCTGACCAAGGAAGACTTATGTCACCTAGCTTTTACATTTGCAACTCAAAATTATATTCCTTACAATTTCCAAAACGAAAAAGCTGGAGAACAATGGTCTTGTAACTTTATGAAAAGACATCCAAAATTAAGGCTCAGGACTCCGGAACTCACAAGTATTGCTCCTGGATGTGGTTTTAATAAACCACAAGTGCAATTGTTCTTCAACAATTTGAAAACAATCCGCGAAAAATATATGACTGAGTTGGATAATATTTATAATTTTGACGAAACTAGAATTCAAACTTCCGCAGAGAAACCGCCAAAAGTTTATTCGTCAAAAAGAAAAAAACAAGTAAGAGCAATTTCTTGAGCTGAAAGAGGACAGTTAGTGACGGCACTTTGCTGTTGTTCTGCTTCAGGAAAATTTATTCCACCAGCACTTTTTTTCCTAGAAAAAAAAACCCACAATACTTAGCTGGAACACCTTCTGGATCAGTTGATTTTGTTAGTGATAATGGTTGGGTAAACACTTAAATTTTTTAAGAGTAGATGCAATTTTTAATAGTCAGTAAAACCTACTGCGAAACAAAGATGTTTACTGATCTGAATAACCATGTTTCTCATCGGTCGTTAAATGTTTTGGAGTACGTTTCTAAAAATTATGTAATTATTCTATCTGTACCTCCATACTGCACTCACAAACTTCAGCCTCTTGATGTATCAGTCTATGGCCCACTAGAAAAGTATTTTGAACGTGCGGTAGACAAATGGCAAAAACAACATTCTGCACAACATATTAATCTGTATGAATTAGGTGAGATTTTTGGAACAGCCTACTTGCAAAACGCTACTCCACAAAACGCTATCAATGGTTTTAAAAAAACTGAAATTATTGATAAAGATATTGACGTATTTACAAAAATTAATTTTGCTCCTTCTCAAGTAACCAATAGAGAACTCGATGTGCAAGTAAACGACAACCTTCTTGAGCAACAGGCTGATCAACAAGATGCTGAACGTCAACAGCATGCTGACCAATACGATGATGCTGAACATCAACAACTTGCTGATGAATACAATGATGCTAAACGTCAACAACTTACTGATCAATATAATGATGTTGAACAAATCAATAATAACAAAAGGAAAAAACTTAATGTTGATGTGGACCGTCACAGAACTCCTTCACCCAGCTCTACGTCTTTGCCATGTTGTTCTAAATTTTTGTTACCAGATGCTGCACCAACATACTACAAGGTTTTTACACCTATCCAAGCAATCAAACCTTTACCAAAAATTGAACCAAAAACAACAACAACAAAACGCAGAACTCAAAAGTCTGAAATACTAACTACTACGCTAGTAAAGAACAAACTACAATATAAAGCAGCAGAAAAAAACTAAAAACAATAAAAAAGACAAAAATTGACGAAATAAAAGAATCAACCAAAAGAAAAAATAAAAAAAACTGCTAAATCAAGTAAAAAGAGGAAAACTGAACATAGTATTCTGATTACTCTTAAACCTCCCATAGACTTTCCAATGAAGCCGCATGAAACAGACGTCCCCTGTTTGATTTGCGACGATACGTATGTCAATTCTAAATCCGGTGAATCCTGGATTCAGTACAATCACTGTCAACAATCAGCACATCAGTTGTGTGCAGACTTAATATTGGAGTATATATTTGTGATAATTGCAAATCAGCGGTGCTAAAGACATTATTATTATTACTTTTGATGGTTTCTTTTGCCTGAACTACTGGTTTATTTTGCCCGAGTCTTTGGGCAAAAAAACCAAAAACTATTTTTTGTAAATGTTTTTTTTGCAAAAATATCTTTAGTTAACTTATTTTTAATAAATAAACACTATTTTTGAATGTTTGTAGTTTACGTGTACATTTTTGCCTCATTTTATAGCACAGGGTTACTTTCTGGCAAACGATCGAACTAAAGTGGTTCTTGCTGCCCGCGTTTCCCCTACGATCTTTTATTTAAACGTATCAACCGATTTACGGCTTATCATATTGTATTGTAATTTACTCCGCAAGTGTGACGTCATTATTTGAAGTAGGTTTAAGTTGCGTTTCAAACAAACCAAGTTTTTGATCTTATTAGAGATCGTAGAAAGTTACAACAAGTACTATTTGATTAAGCAGAAAATTCTCTATCAAAATCATATTACTTTTATAACATTTAAACAATGTAAATGTATAAAAATCAAAAAAATATAAAAATTTATATGTAGTAGACGCTCCTGGTTAAGAATCAATTTCAAACATCATTCTTGATCTTATTAGAGATTGTAGAAAAAATGCTTTAAAGCGTACACCTAAGAAAAATGCTTACCTTATAAACAATCAAAGTTTAAACCAAAACTAATTAAATTTAAAGCACTTTCAACGTGTTGAACTCATTTTGCTTGCAACGCAACTATGACGTCAGTCAGCCAACATGGCGTCGATGCCAAAAACACTTGCGGCAATTTGGTGGATAAGTTAGCGCTTACAATTCACGCCGCATTGCGCGTCCACCAAATTACGTTGTAACTGAGAATCCAAGAAAATTGAAATGCATGCGGACTTACCTATTTTGTTTCAAATCTTGTAATTCCTTCCACATAAGCTCTAATTGTTGTTTCAACGACAGTAGGGGAGTGGTGAATAGCGGGCTGGAGAAGCTTTCCGTCGCGTTAAAGAATTTCAAAGTTCCAGGATTGTTTGATCAGAGAACAAGGTACGACCTTCACAACACTACTCTCGCACTTGACTAATGGACTAATGGCCGCTCGTCCTTCTTTCTTCTAATCTAATCTACTCTCCGGATTCACAGCCTGCTGTAATTCCTATCTACCCTAGTGTGCGTCGGCGCACTCGCACTGCTCTAAGATGTGCTTTAAAAAAACGCCGCCAATGTTGTGATTCCACTAGATGACGTGCGAGTTGTATTGCAAATAGGATCACTTGATATACGGGTAACGCCAATGGAAATCACTAGACGGGTTCAAATTAAAAGAGATAGCTATATACACGCATGAGTGAAACAAAGATAGAAATACTTTTAAATGCATTTCTAGGGATTTTGGATTATTATGTTGCCTACATTGGTAATTAGTTTAGTATAGCTTGAGTTCAAATTAAAAGACAGGTCCAAGAGAGAGATAGAGAGTTGGCGCTACCCTTAATTATATCAAGTGACCCTAATTGCAAAAGGTTTTCTAGAATATAAATTCTGCAAAATTGAGACAATATTACAAAAAATGTATAAATGATTTTTACAGACAAAGGTCCGGTGCTGCTGTAAACGATTTCCTAACGACAACTGTTGTTAAATTACTCAGTAAACAGCATTCAAAAACGACACTTATTTGAAATTTTATAAAAACGGATCGACACTAAAAACCTTCAGTGTGAAGAACATATTGAGTAAAATCTACGTGCATATTTTTTTACAACAATTTTACCACTCAATCACAATTGGTTCTAAAAGGCCGTATCAATGTCGCCGTAACATCGCCCACTAAAATGGTCGATAAAAAAACGCTAAAATTTTGACCACTACCTATTAGATGGCGCGCTGTATATAAATATTTATAATTAATTAAAAATAAAATAAATACACTAACTGTGCTATATATTCTCTCAAATATATTTACATCAAGTTTAAACACTTGAATCCGAAGAATAGTACACACTAATACGGTATAGGTAATACGCGACCAGAAAGTAGTCATGTTAACTTGCAAAGAGCACCAAATAATAGTGCAGTTTATTTACTTTCAAAAAAAAAAACTTGTTGAATTAATTGGGTTTAAAACAATTAAATTTAATACGTAAAATAAAACATTGCCTATTTTTTGTAGTTTTAAAACGCTCCTATTAGTGGAGTAAAATCGCCGTCCTACGAGGCTTCTTTCTTGCAAAAAAATTTTTTAAGGTATAAACAAACGGGACCTTTACTGTCTTATAAAGTATCATTTTGGTCAACTGAAATCGCTATCTACAACTTTTTTTAGTAGGACACAACTTTGTAAAATTATGTTTTTTATGTCGGAGCAACAATTTCTAAAATCGTGTTTTTTAAAACGTACATCACGCTTATAAATTAATTATTTAAGCTAAAATTTTGAAACTTTGTTCACTTATAGAGAAAACCAGGGCGCATTTAATAGTAATAAGAAATTTAAAAAAAAAAAATTTGTTTTTGAGAAAGGGCTCTTCAAAGTCACTTGTTGCGAAATTGTGCATTGAGAATTTCACCCTGCAAGAAGCTATGTGAATTATTAAAAATTTTACCATATAATGTACATTTTCGGATTTACAAAACTTTAGATAAGTTTAAAAAAAAATAGAATAATAAACCTAATGGTTTCTAAAATATAATTTTTTTAAAACAAGGCTTTGCCGCGCTGCTCCGCGCAACACACCTTCAATATACATTTTCGCACAGTAGTTCTTCGTTTGTACTCCTAACATTCTAACTATACGAGTATTATGAGTTATTTATGACTTACTTGAAGGTAATTTGATAGATATAATTATAAACCACAAAAGATAATTAATAAAATTTTATTAAAACAAAAATATTTTGTTAAAAAAAATAAAGGCCAAATTTCTTCTTTGTTTTTATTTGATTTGTCGTTGGTCTTTTCAACATTGTTGCAATGCTGGCAGGATCAATCAATACAAAAATCTGTAGTAACTTTAATTATGCTGATTTACCATTATAATTGTAATTTACTAAACGCAAATCCAAAATGAAATTTATCTCTTTTTATTGATTTAGGCCATGAATTAAAAACAAAATTTATTTCAATACCAAAAGTAGTAAACCATTTTTAAGACAAAATTTGTAGAAATCTTTTGGCGCTTTATGCTTTAACCAGATGTGACATAACAGTGTATATAACTGTATATTACAGTGTTGGTGTTTTATCAACAGTAAACAAACTGCATACTTTTTTTATTACACTTGTAAGAAAGTTATTGTTATTTTAAAAAAGAAACTGCCAGAATAATGAAATTTGTTTATTTGCACACATAATTTTTTTATAATTATATTGATTTATAACAACACCAAACAATTGATTGTTATTATAATTTACTATCAAAAATCTTCACTAAATTTACCTAATGTTTAACATTGTAAAATAGACTTATACCAGTGCTTAGTGCTTTAACGCCATTTATAATTTGTGTCTAAACATAAGTCAGTAAATGTATTATTTCACAAAGCTTCACCTTCTATTTTTAACCAACAATTGTCAAAATTTATTTTCATTTTAAAACTACTTACATGTTTTAAAAAAATCTTAAATGTAATAGGGTACTAAAGTTCTTAATAACATTAAATTTATTGCAAATAAATCACAATGTTGTGTGTCGCATAAGTATTTATATAACAGCATTCTTCTTTTCATTTAATAATGTATCTTATTATATACTCAGGTGCTATTTTACTACTAGTACAACACAACATCATTGTAAACTTGTGCCTTGTGGCAAGCATGTATTTAACACTATTATTCTTAGTAATATTTCCGCGTATTATTTCAGTTGCAATACATTCCTTATAAAAGTGAATGAGCTTTGGTAACATTTTGCTTTTCCACAGTTCTTTATCCCTTATAATTTCTGTGTAAAAAATGTCAACTGAGTCACTAATGTACACAACAAAATAACATTTTCCTTTTTGTGTAATATTTAATTGACTCTGAACCTACAACAATAATATCTAATAGATGTACAACTTTTTGCTGTTAGATTATGTGTTACCTAAATCTGTCCTATTGTACATCATAAACAGTAATTATACTGTAATTTTAACACGGTATCTAAAAGATATCCCAACTCAACAATTCGGTTTACTTCAATTGTTGATGGTTTTTTGGAACTTTTTTTATTTCTAAGTCATAGTTTAAAATAGCCGCAAAATTACTGTTTGTTATTACGCCATTGACCTTACGCTTTTTTGCAGAAAATGTCAGGGCGTCATATTTTTTAAATTTCCAGTTTCAATTTTCTTCAATACATTTCTGTACCTCACTTTTTTCCTTTTCATAACATAATGTCAACATCAAAGTAGTAGTTGTTGATACACTTTCTGGGGCAAATTGTGACTTTATTTTATCGTCTAATACTCTAGTTTCGACCGGTAAAAAAATTTCAGAATTTTCTGTAACAGTGGCCCTATACTTCTGCCAGCGTAACTTTTGACCTCAACTTTTTTTAGATCGTTTCGAACTTGTAACTCAAACCATTTTAGCCTTAAAAATTTTTACAAAAAATAAATCACAACAAACCAGTATATTCTTTACATTATTCCCACAAGATAGTAATTTGCGAAAAGCTTTCACAAAATGTTTCAGAAGACAAACGTTATTGATAAACACTAGTCTTATGAAATCGTCAAAATTAAATAACGTTTTACAAATATGAGTAATAAAAATTTTTAATAAAAAAACAACAAAATAAATACTGACGAAGAAGAAAATAGTGGCCAAAATATTCGAGTGATTTAAGGCGCCACTGACGCCGCCTTTGGTTGAAAGTAAAAGATGTAAATTTCTATTTGCATGCAGTTTGATACATTTTTAGAGTAAATAAAACTGTACAAAGTATATTAAAAGCAAACAAAAAATGTAGATTCCTGCAAATAAGACACTCTATGTCAATTATATATTATGACTTTATTTAAAAAAAAATTTTTTTTTTCATTGTACGCAGACAGTCTTGAGCAGTTTTAAGCAGGGCAGTCTTAGGCAGAGCAATCTTGGTCAGGGCGATTTTGATCTTAAAACTCATCTATAAGAAAAATATATTTTTAAGTATAAAAAACATTAATAAAACCTCGGATAAAACGATATTTACTGTTGCTTGGTTCTTGTCGCTGGTACCAACTATTGCGATACCAGCGACCACAACCTCGACCTCTTCCTCAGACTCGTCTACGAATTCGACCGATTTTACGACCTAGACTGCGTTCACGACCGCGTCTTGTGTAATTGTACATAAACATATACAGTATGTCCGAAAATAATGTGTACAACGAAAAGCCACAAGTTCCTTGACCAAAAATATGATGATCTAACTCAACTTACCTATATGCAAAGTTGCTTAGTTTAGCCCCTAGAGAGCTTCAAACTTTATAATTTTTTTAAGCTTTATTCAGATAAGTCAAAAACTTTGTTACAGTAAATTATTTATCTACAATTTTTTAAATGTTTGTATAATCAACACCATTTTTTTCTCTAATTAGCTACGTTAATTTAAAAACTATTTTCTCTTTTGCAATATTTTCGTAAGATAAACAGTTTAGCCACAAAAAAATATTTTTTAAATCACTACATGCCCAAATCAAGAATTATAAGTTAACACTAGTAACGTTGATATGTCTTTATTAAAAAATATTCACAAATAAAAAAAACAAAAAATAATTATTAACAAAAAAAATAAGTATTAGGATTTTGAAGAGTGTTGGAGGCACTTACAATTCTGCGATTTAAATCTTCTTCACTTTCAATAGGAGAAGAGTAAACTTTTGTTTTCATGGCACCCTATAAAAAAAAATCACACGGTGTTAAGTCTGGTGATCTTGGTAGCCATTTTACTAGCGCATCATTCCCTCTTCCTATCCAACAATTTAGATAACGAGTACTTAAATACTGTCGCACTGCTAACGAAAAATGTGGCGGAGCACCGTCATGTATAAACCTCAGATTTTGACGAAGTAATAAATGCAAATCTTCTAATAAAATGAGTAATGTTTCTTGCAAAAATATTAAGTAATTATTTACATTTAAGTTATTTGGTATAGTAATGAGCGGCTAAATTAAGCAACTTTGTATATAGGTAAGTGGAGTTAGATTATCACATTTTTAGTCAAGAAACTTGTGGTCTTTTGTTGTACACACCATTTTCGGACATCCTGTATAACAGAAAGGTCTACCTCAACTTGTTTATCTTTATCCCCAGCATCTCCTAAATTTCGTTCTAAATGGATGGTGGAACTCGTGGATGGTGGATCACCAGCTTCACCATCCGCTCCAATAATGGTTCGAGTTTTCATGCTTTTGTCTATTTAATCAAAATTTGTAATATACATACAAATCTACAATTTTTTAAACTTTACTTACTTTCAGCTGCCATTTCTTCAAACGCAAACAATTGCAATTACTCAAAATCAAATTTTTCAATCGTATTGGCGCCACCAAGAAGACAATAGCAAAAGAAGTTTGACCTTTAGACCGTCTAATTTAATTTAATTTTCAATCCTATCGGCGCCACCAAGAAAACAATGGCAAAACATGCGTCATTTTTACAAACAAAGTTGACCTTTTGACTTTGCGGCGCGGTCTTAATACGGTTTTTAACAATTAATTTTTATTTGATTTGTAAATAGTTTTATCAATTATCAATACCCGTCATTCTGCATAAGTCTGGAACCAAGTACACGTTGCTCTCCATTACAGCTAGCGGTAAAATAACTGTAATGGGGCAAAAAGTTTTTAATCTATTTTTTCAAATTTTGTAAAATAATAAAAACTTGTGTGATAGACGACCAGCAAGTAATAGCGCTAACTTATTAAAATTATTAGAACTAATAAAATTAATAATAATATTTTTTTCTACTCTCATACTTTAATTGGTTTATTAGTTGCAAATTACCTGTAGGTACTTTAATAATGCTTATTATGATACAATTTTTTTATTAAGATACAAATTTTGTTCAATGAAAACAATATACTACAGCAAGATTTAAATATTTATCAGATTGTCATGGGCTCTTGACGTTTAAAATTGTAACAGGTCGCAATGATTTCAATTATAATCAACAGAAAACAAGTCAGTATAAAAAAAGTGATTGCGAAATAAAAAATCTTACGCTTCCAAAGACTGCAGAATAGGTAGGCCAAAAAAGCCAAAAAGTTTTTGTTGCCGGCAAAATCTGCTAAGACCTATGAAAAATTTTGTTCTCAATATATAAATTAGAGAAACGACAATAAAGTTAGCATTTATATACCGGACACTGCTTTTGTGACACTGCGACCATATTGGTTGATGCTGGTGGTGATGCTATATCACTAAAACGTCACGGTGGGTGAACGTTCACTACAGCCGCTAAAAGTTATATAGAAAAATCAATTCTAAATAAAGTGAACATGAAGTAAAAATTTTGAATTCGATCAAATATAATAAAACCAATAATTTATTAAAAATTGCTCCATTAACATCAACAACAGCATTTGCCAATGTTGTTATAGGACTGCTAAAAATGCCGCAGTTACAGTTTAATAACTGCACTATTTAGAATATGACAATTTATCAAAAAAGTTTGATTACTTTGTGTTAAATTTGACTTTTTTTGTTTCATTTTGTGAGTTTTAATTTAATAAATTTTGTAAATAAATTTTTGTCTTTTTTTATTATAATTGATTGTAGAAAAAATAGTGTATGCAATACGCATTTAATGGCTATTTATTACAAATATGTAGCTATCATTAAATGCTCGTTGCATAAAATACTATTGTGTTCTTCTGTAACATTAAAAAAATTTTAAAAAAATATTTGGTATTACATAAAGGTTTATTGCAAGTCATAAAAACTTCAGGCACGTACAGAAAATCAGTTTATCTTATAAATTAGAAAATTAGAATTACGCAAGAGTCTAAACTATCATAAAATTCTAACTAATTTACTTAAACAATTGACAAAGAATCGTAAAAATACAGGGTGATTTTTTATTTGCTCCTGTCCGAGATTTCAAAAATAGGCAACACGATATCCAAACGATAAGCAACTTAAGGAATATTACAAAAGATCCAAATAAATTAACTCTGATAGCACTGTCAAAAATATTGCCAACAATGTTGACATTAATTTACAACCCTCTATGTCTTAATTTTAAAAATTAAGAGCCGGTTTAAGAAAGTGACATTAACTTTAATTATAATTAAATAGTTAATTCGCGATTAAATGCCGATTTTGACCAATCAAACCTGAGGAGAGCCGATTTAATCGCGAATTAAAAGTTAATCGCAATTAAATATTTAATTCACTTTCTGTAAAGCGACCCTAAATTTAAAAAAAAATTGCAAAGTATAATGTGTTGCCTATTTTTGGAGTTTCAAACGGGAGTAAAAAAAAATCACCTGTATTTGACCTCGAGTTCAAAGTATAATTTTGTTTCAAAAGTTTTAGAAAAAAAAGATCTTTTGCGGTTGTTGGGTAAAAGTGGAAATCAAAGTAGCCTATACCTATTTGTAAATTGGGAATTGTTGAGTTAAAATAACAACGAGAAACCAATCGGCACTACTCAAAAGAAGTAACGTCGTCAACTAGATAAAACAAGACTTGACGTCATGCCAGACAAAATGCAATATAAAAACGTAAGTCAAGTTAGAAAAACAGAGAAGATTAGTCTTAATCTTGACGATAGTCTTAAATCTAATAATAAAATAAAACACGACGCGCCAGCAGAGTGTTTTATCAATTAAACGCTGTAAAATTGTTAAACACATAAAATTTGTATGAAAACTTTTGGCCGACAAATTTTATTAATAATTCGTAATACTCGCAATATTCGTATAGTAACTAACTAATTTGAAAAAATAAAGTAAGCATTTGTAGTAAACAATACGCTTTCACAGCAAAAGATTACGCCAATCTAATTAAAATTAAAAATGTTTAAAAAATATTCTGACTGCCAGAAAATGCGTCATCTAGTAAGAATAAATAAAAAACAATTAAAGTTATGGTAAGTGATTTATTAAGCTAAGATAATGAAGCGATGGCAATTTGAAAATAATTTCACTTTGCATTACGAAAAAAATTAATAATGCGTGGTACTAGCTCGATTACTTAAACACTGCCACGCGCCTAGACATTGATTGAATAAGATTCTTAATCTCATATTGAGATATGACGTTCCAAGCTTGCTGTACAGCCTATTAATGCTCAGCTAAATTTTGTGGAGGGTGTGCAGCAGTACTCAACCTACGGTCAACCATTTCCCACACGTGTTCAATAAGCGACAGATCAGGTGATCGTAGAAGCCAAAGAAGACGATGAATATCAAACACATCCATGAAGTCTAAGATAATCTTTGCAAATGAGGTCGAGCGTTATCCTGTTGAAAAGTGGTTCTTGAAGGGTCCGTAAGTAAGGAAATAAAACGAGCTTTAAGATTTCCTGGATGTAACGCAATGCAGTCATGTTGCCTCGAATAAAAACCAGGGGTGAGCTACTACCATATAATATAGCACCCTACACCATAACGCCAAGGGTGTTGTGTACATGTCCTTTCACAGCATATTGCACCATATGCCTTTCACCTCGCTGTCTTCGCACTCTCCTGCGACCGAGAGTCATTCATACCTAGACAGAAACGAAACTTATTACTGAACACAACTGAGTTCCATTCGACATCCCAATCTCGTCTGTTGGTACACCATGTAAATCTTTGGCGATGGTGTTCTGCAGTGAAAAACAAGACATAAAGTGGACGGAAAGAAAACAATGTAAATAATTGAATTCGACGATAGACTGTTCTCATACCCACTAATTGTCCTTCTAGCTCTCTGTACCATTGGTTGGCTATTTGTCTTGTTGAAAACCGGTCAATGCCAACAGCCGTATTCGCCGATCTTCACGATTTATGGTCCAGTACCCCTAGCTTGCTGGTGTCTTCTTTTTTGAAACCACGATCTGCACGCCCGTTAAACAGTGGATATATCGCGATCGACAATTTGAGCAATTGCGCGATAAGACAGTCCCGACTCTCGAAGACCAAAAATTCGGTCACGATCAAATTGATATAACTGTCGAAATAAGGCACGTCTTCGCACGGGTGGCATATTGTCTGCTCCTCTACACCTTACAATGATGTAGCAATACAACAAAACTGGCAAAAATTTTTCTAAATGATGATTTTCAATACACACATGCAGCAATAAAAATTTCACTAGGGTAAAAACAGGAACAGGTAGCCGTTTCAAATTTCGATAATTTTTTACCTTTTATTAAATCACAGATTGCGCTAAATTTTTTGACAAATTTTTATTTAATTCTAAATGATGCATTTTCTATGTCAGTCATTATATACAGACAGACAGATTGCGCTAAATTTTTTGACAAATTTTTATTTAATTCTAAATGATGCATTTTCTATGTCAGCCAGTATATACAAAGTGATTTTTTTATCTGTTCCCGCCCGCAACTCTTAAAATAGGCAACACGTTATACAATCGAAAAGTAATTAATTAATTAAATAATGTGGAAACGAATGATCCAAATAAATTAACTCTGGAAGCACTGTTAAAGGTATTATCAACAATGTTGAAAATAATTCACAACTCTTTAAACCATAGTTTTAAAAATAAATTTTTCAAAGTATAATGTGTTGCCTATTTTTGGAGTTTTGGGCAGAAACAGATAAAAAAAATCACCCTGTATAATTTCAGTAATTTAAAAATTTTAAAGTTGTGTATCTGGCGTTTTAATATAACGAGTAAACCAAAAGTATCGGAGTCAAGTTACCTTTGGAGTCATAAACGTAGGGCTTGGATTAATTAATTAGTTGTATTAAAACGTCTTTAACGTCATACTAAACTTTGGTTTTCTAGACGGTTTTCTATTACAATTTGCGATTAATTTCTCCTTTGATGTGGTTCTACATTTTTTAATTCTAATTTCGTTCGTTTTTGTTTTGTTCATTCGTTAAATTGGGTACTTTTGTTTAAAAAGCATTTTTGATAGAAAGTTATTTTAGTAATTGTGAACAAGCTGTAGATGGTGTGTGGCCGTACTCTGCAACAGCTTGTATGAAGGAATTTAGAACACAATTTTCTAACATAATTATTAGTAACCACCAATTAAAACAACAGCTTAAAAAAAAAGGTTTTTGGCTCTCCTGAAAAGTTTGAGACAGTAGAGTCAGCAGGTTTTGTGGTGGAAGCTTAAAAAGTGGTCGTGTCATGTCAAGTCAGCATGATATTTACTTCGGTTTACTTAGTTAAAAAATTACTTTTAAAGTAGTAAAGTTTATTTGACGTTTATGATGTTTTTATAGAATTAATTTGACAAATAATTCTATAATTTTAATTCAAGCGCTACGTTTATGACACCAAAGGTAACTTGACTTCGAAACTTTTGGACCTCACGTTAGATACTATCATTGTACAAAAGTCTTCATTATTATAAACGTATAATTTTGAAGATATTTTTTTACAACGATGCAATGATAATATAATGATTCTATAGCTGCCAGTTGTGCGTTAAAATAGTTAAGCAAATTACCCACACTGTTAAGCATTGTAGGTACTCTTTCCATTGCACAATTTGTTATGTACAAATTCATTTTTTTTTTGCAGAAGATAATGCAAGCTTATTTACGAATGATGACAAAAAATTTATGCAACTAATCCTACATTTTCGCACGAGGCTTTAATATAATTTAATTTAAAAAATGTTTTTGGGATCATAGTAACTGGTATATCATTTTATGTTAATTTGACTGTTTTTGAGCAAATTTAGTCAAAATGTTTACTGGCATATAGAAAATGTAGAAAAGACATTTCGGCTGCAGTAAGACTTTATGCAGAAAAATATCTACTGCAATAATTGCGTCAAGGCTGGTCTTCCTTGAAAAAGCACGGAACAAAACTGCGATAGGAGAAAATATTGAGAGTCCTGTATTTCAGGCGATTACAGAAAATCCACATATTGGGCAAAATGCTGTGACACAAAATTTAGGAATTAGTCAATGTTCTGTTTTTAGAATAATACGCGCTAATAAATTCCATCCCTACAATGTTACACTCGCACAAAAACTGAAAATAACGGATTATTAAGGCTAGTCAGACCCCCTAGAAACTTTTCTATGATATTTTTTTGGTCTTTAAATATGTATTTTTTTAATATATTATACATCAAAAGACGTGTTTTTTAAATGCCTAAGGCGCTTAACTATTGCCATAAATGAAAAAAAAGTACCATTGCTTTATTTAAAAAAAACATGTTTTAATTTTTTCTATGACATTCTTTTAGGTCTAAATTTTGAGAAAATACTGTAATTTTTTTTGTAAATAGATAATATAAAAGTAAAGGGCGCTTAACTACTTTCAACTTTATTAATCAATAATTTATTTAAATATTGTTGCCAATATATACAAATCAATATCTCATAATTTACAAAATCTTAAAACATCAAATTAGACTTACTTGTCTAGAAAACTATGCCAAATATTATCACCATTTAATAATTTAAAAAAATCTTTTCAGTTTTAAGTTTTTTTAATGTGTATTTACGTTAAAATTAGCGCTGAGTTCATAGCGTTTGCCGCCAGAGCGTGCACACTTTAAAAGTATAGTGGAGGGAAATCATCTCAGATATCAGGATAAAAATCGTCTATTTTAACCTTTTGTTGTAGGACCAGCTGAAATTTTAATTAGATTACCTGAAATGACCAATTAAGACATTTTTTCATGGTTCAGATTATCGAAACTTGAAAAAAAATAAAAAATTTTTTTTTAATATCTATATTTTGTTATCTTTACACCGAGCTGTCTCAGAAGCCATAGTAGCTATTGAGTTGATTTTTCTTGCGTTCGAATGTAAAGACTTGAGCGCTTTTGGTTGTATGATTGAAAGTAATTTACTTCCCTTTTTAATATATTTTTTATTAAGCTAAATTCGAACTTCCGGTGTCACGGTAATCAATTATAGACGATGCGAACAAAATTTTTATTATTAGTGATAAACCCCTACAGTAAGTAAACGAAATGTAGAGAAATAATTCAGAAAGTTTTTAGTAAAACCAGAATTGAATAATTTTTTGGGGATTACGAGATATCACTTTATTAACATGGTGACCATCCGCTTTATTAGCGCGCTGTGAGATGGAGGCTTGTTTGGACTTTTGATCGTAGGTATATGCCAGGAAAAACAAAGATTTTCATAATTATAATGGTGATAATAAAAATACTACTGAATTCTGATTCGATAATTTTCTATATGTGGTTTTACGACCATTTTCCTCACCTGACAAATAATTAAATTGATAAATTCATCACCCTGCCATAATACAATAAGCAATCAAGATTTTTTATATTTTGTACTATTAAATAAAATAAGTAAAATTAGAAAAAATGTATATTATCATAAATTTTTAATTAGAAAAAAAGTAATAGATTATATTCAAAATTTAACATCTTCTATATCTTTTACAAAATTGAGCCGATTGTCAAAATCTTGATATTTACAATCGTCACAACATTTTAAATATCTGCACACAAACATATTTTTGATAATATAGTGAAATGAAGTTTAATGAAAGCTCTACAGTTATTGGGAAAAGACATTAAAAAAATTTGTACATACTGTACCGAGCAAAAATAAAACAACTTTTCGATTTTACAATTGTGTTTTATATAATACTTACTTGCATAGTATTTAATGTTTAATACTAACACCCTTAATAAAAAATAGAATTGCGTTATAATTGTTACAAGGTAATATCTTTGAATCTATCGATAGAAAAATGAAAACATTAAATTTAGGTGAAGCAAAAGTAAAGCAACTGATATTGAAAAGAGTTTTATTAATATTTATTTCAAAACATTTTGTTGTATACCCTTTATTTGCAATCACCGCGATATATTGGGTTAATTATTTCATCAATAATGGTTTCTTATAAAATGGAACTCCAAACTTCGTTCAAAACTTGCATAAAATTATGCGTGAAAAATTTTTTTCACAATCTTTGCCGTGTGCTTTGAGTAGTTATCATGCTGAAATATCCTTCTCAGAGGAAAATTATCGTCAGCATAAGGTAGCATTGTATTTTTTAGTATTTCTAAATACTTAAATTTATCCATAGTTTCATTTGTACTAACTGTGTTACCACCTCCGTGTTTAATGGTACCGACAGTAAACTTTTCCTAGCAGATCTCTGTATCTGTACAAGCAGATTTAAAAAAAATTGTTTGGATAAGATATAAAATATCAAAAAACCATCAAACATATGGCAAAAAATTATTAAATGCTCTTTGTTTTTTGTTTTTATAATTCAAGTCATTTGTAGTTTGTTAATAAAATAATGTTTTATTAAAGTTTTTTGTGCTTTAAAATAAAATATTCTATACATTCGTTAGTTAAATTTTTAACACCGATTTACACAAAAAACTGTCGATAACATATTTTAAGTTTTACAGTTTTTAAAAGAGCACATAAAATAGATAAGATAAATACAAAAGTCTGAAATGGGCAATTTTTTCTGAGAATATTTCATTTTGACGAATCGTGCTTCCAGTTTTAGGTCGAGTACTAATAGATTCTCTGTCTCTAAATCTTTTCAATATTTTTGAAATAATGTCCTTTCTCAAATGTAGTTGTCTTGCTATTTTTAAAAACCACTTCCTGTTAAATAATGTTCGAAAACAAATTATTACTAAAGTGTGACTATAAGAATTATTTCGTTGATCGTCAATTATTATTATTTTTCTTCTTCGACTTTTTCTTCTTCTTCTTTTTATTATTATTATTATATTACTAATATTATTATTATAAAAATATTAGATTTTTCCGGCATATACGATTCGTAAGAGTCTAAATAAGCTACCAACTCTCAACGCGCAAGTAATGCAGGCGTCATCGTTTTTAAAAAAAAATCATATCTCAGAATCGCCAAAAAATAATCAAATTTTGGTTTTACCAAAACCCTCCCGGATTATTTCTCTACATTTCGTTCGCTTAATGTAAGAATTAGAAATCGCAGCTAGGGTCAGACTAGCCTTAAGTAGCCATTCAATTTGGCAAGTTATGAAAAATCTGATAGAAATCGATAATCTTTGAGTAACTTGTATAAAAGTTAGTAAATATTTTTTTTAGTAATCTTTTTCTCTATTTGTAATTGTTTGACCTCTCGACTAAGATTTTATATTTTAGTGTAAATTTATTTTAAATGTTTTTAATTGATTCAGTAATCAAAAGCTTATTTTTTTTTAGTTTTCTACAAACTAATGTATTTAATTGTTATCTACAATATTTTGTCCAGATATCTGTTCTACAGCATTTTCTACACAAGCTTTTACAAGAGTTCTGCAGTGGGAAATATCTGCTAAAACCAATTCAGCTCTTTAATAGTAGATGTCGCTTTCCTACCGATAAAATTTTCACCATTAAATAATGTTCATTTACAACTATCTTTTCTTTTTTTAAATAATTTTGCTGATACTATTCGTAGTAAAAATTAGACAAAATTTTTTATTATTTATTATACAGAAACTTTATTCATAAAATAATTTTAATGACACAAGTTTCTTTCTCAAAGTACCGTGAGATCAGTTAACTTTGTAGTCAAGTGATCCATGATTTACGTAATTCTGTTAAAACCTCTGATTTAAATTTTAACACTGCTTACAATTTGTCAAATAAATTAGGTGCGATTTTCTAGAAATACGTTTTCTTGCATTAGATACAAAAGAAATTAATTAGGGCATTTACCTACTGGAATTTCATAATAAACAGCTTTGTTTTACTTTCATTTAATCACGTTTTTATAACAAACCTTAAATTTATTAACGGATATAACTTATCCAAAATATTAGCATGTGTTGTGAAATATCAATCTTTTAATGCTACGAAATTTGCAGTAAAACTCGCAGATCACTTAACCATAAATTCAATTAATTTCACGATGTATAATTAATCTGAGATTTAAAAAAATAATAGTTGTAGCAAAAGATACAAAGTTGTTTTAGTAACAACAAACAAATAAATGTTTTACAAAAATAACTCCCACTGAAAGACCCGCGTTTACTTCCCATTTCTTTAAATCGATCATAACAAATTAAATTCTTTTTCCAAACCACAAATCTAAATATTGACGCTTTAAATGGAATAGAGTTTCGAGAACTGTACCAAAAAATTCGTATCTAATCTTTGAAGCGTTTCTAGACGTAATACAAAGAGGATAATTGGCACTCAAACTACTGCAACTAATTAACAAAGTCTAAAATCAATTAAATTTAATACCTTGAATGCATGCATTTAGATGATTGCAGCAAAAAAAATTATACATTGTTTAAGTGATTGTTTTGACACTCTATTCTTACTGAAGACAATACAAGTGTAAGACTGAAAAGGATTCTGAAATATACAAATCGCTCATTTAAATTCCACCTGAAACGTTGCACAGTCTTTACTAATAGATTAGGAAGTTTATAATTCACGTATGTAAAAAATTCTTTAACTTTGTCCACTGTAACATAATACTGTTCAAAAAACATTAAACTAAGGTAAATTATAGCGGAGATCCCATATAAAGTAATACAATACTTTATAATTAGTTTAACTTTGGTGAATGCGCCGGGACTAAAATTTTAAGTTAAATTATCAGCTATCTTGCACTTTCAGAATTTATACAACAATTTTTTTATTTAAATTTTGTCAATTAAGCTTGTGGTTTTTATTCCTTAATTAAATATTAACGCAAACACCTTATTTTATTAGAAAGCACCCCGGAGTTACAGTGATTAATAAGCTGAATTCATTACAAAAGATTAAACTAAAAATATAGCTATTTTTAGTTTATCTCAAAGAATAACTAACCAAATTGTCAAAAATAAGAAAATAATTATCAATTATACAAATGTGAAACGCGCATGAAAGAAAAAGTAATTCACGAATTAAAAAGCATTTGGGTAAATTTTTTTAGTAACAAGCAATTTCAAATAGTAAAAAAATGTTTTATTTATAATTAACTGCTCTTTTAAACTAATTTTAAAATAATTTATATAAAATCTTTACAAAACTTGTAATTAAAAATTGTTTGTTTAATATGCAACAGTAAAATGAACGAAACAACCAATAAGCAAAAAGCATAAAATTACCAAAGTGTCGTATTCAAACTTAACAAAAAATTGTTGGTGTTTTTCCTGAAAATCGGCTTAAGTCATCGATTAATTGGTATATAATAATTAATATTTGATAGAAGCATGCTCAAAAAGTTATATAAAAGTTTGAATAAATTCTTTTTAGAGCAAACATTTCATGTCTACTCTAAAACTTTAAAATACTTAATAATTGCAATTTAATACTGCAAAAACTGATTTATTTATTGTTTTAGATATGTAGCCGAGGTAAATCTTAAATTAATAAAAATAAATTATTATATTTCAATTATTAAATACATAACTGTATTTAAAATTTATTGAAAGACAAATTATAATACACTTAATGTTACGAATTTTTGTTATTATAGTAGATATCATTTAAAATATAAATTATACTTTTCAACATTTAATTTGTTATAAATACAAATACTGCAATTTAGCAATTTATTTAGTACAAAATATTATTATTTTTGGTTATTAATTGGTTTTTGGTGGCGTTTACAAAATAACAAAATATACGCAACCAAAATTTAAAAAATTGCACCTTTTAAGTCTAAAAACTAATTATTATTCAAAATTTTAAATTGCTATTAATGAGTATAAATTTAGACCATCTAATAATTAATATTTTAAAAAAATATAATAAATATACAAAGTGTTTTTGAAGTAATGTTAAAATTTTGATAGGTGATAGCCCTTGTTAAAAAAATGCTGAACAACCAAATTTGCCTCATACAAATGTTTATAGAATTTGAAATATAAAATGTAATTTTTTTTATTAAGAACAATGTGATATAAGAACATTCTTGTATCTCAAGAATAAGGTTATTTGCCAAAAAATTTCTAAAATGTATATCTTAAAATCTAGTAACATTTCAAAAAACAAATTTAGTTATTTAGTATCTTTTCGATAAGAGTTATTACCTGTTAAAATTTATAAAGTTACTTCAAAAACACTCTGTATATCTGATTTTAAAACTAAAACTAAAATTATTACTAAGAATAATTTTTGAATACATTTTAATCACACATTGTATACAAAAAAAGTTATAATACATAGTACCTCTTTCAAAAACAACTTTTTAAAGAAAGTTCTACAGTTTGTATTTTGAAACCAATAAACAAGACCTATAAGACAAAACGCAATTATTAATGTAGACGTTGAGCGTTGACCTGTTTGAGCGTTGACCTGTTTGAGCGTTTACTGCTAAAATAAGATATCAGAAAGATATAAAGTTTATTCTATACTTTTGGGTGATCCTGTATATTAATACACACGCTGTTTCTGAAAGGTCTGTAAACCTTTTTTTTTTGACTTTGTCTGGTGAAATCGTAAAAGGGATAGTACCGGTTAGCACGTGTTCTGTAAAACTACGTACCGCATTGGTATGAGTCGTCTGTTGGTTGTGTTGTTCTAACACCTCTAACGCATTTGTAAATAAGGGTCGTTTTTAAATCAGTTAGTGTAGGTGGTGTCTCGAAGTAAACGTTTAGACTCGGCTAGGTCAGTGGTTCTAAAACATTTCAACGTGCCCTATGCATTTTATCATCATAAACAAAACAGTTTGAGACCACTGGTTTGTCCCAGTCTAAACGTGAAGCAGAAAATCTTATCCACTCAACCGAGTTAAGAATGAACCTTATATATAAATGCATTGGGGGTCATGGAACAAATACAACCAATTGCCGACTGTACAGCATCTTTAAAGAGCGGCTTACAGTTTTCGCAGAATGTTACTTGTGAGCGCATTTCTTCCAACAGTATTTTCCCGCTTACGTGAAATTATGTTCAGCACTTTTACCCACCACGTGCTAAATGGCACAACCCCTTTTACGATCTGACAGAACAAAGTCAAAAAAATAAAATATACAATAAATTACCTCATAATTCTAAGGTACAGGAAAACGTTTAAATTAAACTTATCTTAGTACAAAGTGTATAGTTTCGGCGCTATAAAGTGACAAAAATTTTAAAACAATTTCTACACTTTTCTGTAGCAACAACCAATCACAGCACTATTTTTTTTTTAATTCTCTATAGAAAGAAATACTACCGGTATTATCTCAACTTGAATTCAGCTCATAAATGATCAGTTGTTAAAATAGAGAAAAAAAATATTAAAAGCTACTGTTTTTTACCGTTAGGCTCCACTGTTAGGCCCCAGAGCCCTAATCTAATCAATGCAATGTTGTTAAATACCGTTGTTTATATTGATTTAACCATTCCATATACCAGCTTCTTGTTCTTGCATTTTACAGTGTTTAAGCACCTGCTTATATAACTATTCAACCATTAATGAGTAAATAAATCCATAATAATTGTATTAAATGTACTTACTTAATTAGACATTAAATTTAATTCTCATATTTTTGGTATTTTGACATTTAACATTATTTCTAAGGTCAATAATAGATGACGCTTACACAAATTTTTTTAGAAAAAATTAAAAATATAGAATACTTTTAAAGTTTCAATCAGAAATATACAATGCGCTAACACTTTAATGCCTCTAATTTAATTATTTTCAACTCCTATAATTTTTAAAATGCAAAAAAATCTGTGATTTTTGCAAATTTTACATGCAATGGCATGACCTCAACTGGAAACGAGAAGTTTCGCATTGAGTGGCAAGTGCGTAGAAGAGTGTTTCCTAAGCAATAAAACAAAAATTTTTTTTTATTTTTAAACATGACTATTGACAATAAACTTTGTTATAATGTTACAATGTTATAATAAATATCTTTAACATAATCAAAATGCTTGTTACTCAATATCATCAATAGAAATTTCTTCATAATCTTTGTCCAACATTGCCAAATCTTCCCTGGCTTTATTAAACTCCCCTTCTTCCATCTCTTCATGCGTAAACCAATGCACAAATGCTCTTTTTGCAAACATTAGGTCAAATTTCTTATTCAGCTTATACCAAGCCGACTGAATTGCTGTAGTATTCGACAACATACAACAGTCGGAGGTTAACCTGTAGGGCACAAATTAACAAACCTAATATTTCCTTTAGTCTTAGCCTAGGCAATTGATGCATTTACATCTTTGAGTACAACATCTCCTCTATAGAGCAAAGAGCAAGCTATGTATTTGCCATGGCGTAGGTCACATTTGACCATTTGGTTAGAAAACTTAAAAAGTTTTGAAGTTATCTCAGACACACTCATACCTTTATGGAAAACTTTATCTAAAAATACCACAGGGGCGTAAGAAGCTAGAGGAAAGTAGATACAAGGGTAGGGCACTAGGTTTGCTTGGTACTCAGTCAGGTCAACATTTAAGACACCATCAAAGCGCAAACTTGCAGTAATTGATGACACAACTTGGCTGATTAACCTATTCACGTTGATGTAGTTCGAACGTTCAATGCCCAGTTTCTTACAACAGATGTCGTAGATTGCCTCGTTATCGACTACAAATGCACAATCTGAATGTTCTATAGTTTTATGAGTAGTCCAAATAGAGTTGTAGGGCTCTACCACAGCAGTGCACACTTGGGAGGCTGGGTATATTACAAATTCCAGTTTGCTTTTTTTACCAAATTCATCTGACAATCTTTCCATGAAAAGTGAAGTAAAGCCTGATCCGGTACCACCTCCAAAAGAGTGGAATACAATGAATTATTGTAAGCCTAAACACTGTTCGGCTATTTTGGATAATCTATTCATGACTACACTTAATATGTCTTTTCCGATGGTGTAGTGACCTCTTGCATAGTTATTAGCAGCATCTTTTTTGCCGCTTATAAGTTGCTCAGGATGGTACAACTGTTTGTATTTACCAACTGTAACTTCATCTAGAAAAAGACACTAAATTGGTTGAAATTTCTTTTGGAGCTGGTACATACCAACGACTGTAGGTTCAAGATCAACCATGAGACTCCTGGGTACCACGTTTTTATTTTGGACTTCGTGGAAAAAGGTTCCGTAGCAATTATCAGAAACTATGTCTTTTTGGTGTTTTAGGCTGCCGTCAGGTCTTTGTTTCATGTTCTAGGCAGTAGAGTTCCCAGGTTGTGTTACCAATTTAGACTCCAGCTTGGCCAATGTAAACCGAGATACATTCCCTCTGATAGATTTTGTGTCAAGTTTTTGGCAAAAAGATTAAAAAAGAAAAACTTACCATTTTTTCAAATTTAACATAAAATACCACAAATTTTTAATCCATTAATTTTGAGTGTGAGTAAAACACATCAAAATTTTGTAAAAATTTTATTTACTTTCGCATATTTTTGTGTCGTTATATAGATTTTGATTACTTGATTTTGAAGAATTTTAGAGTTGATTAGTTTTATTAGAATAAAATAATCGAATAATATTGTTTTTACTGTTTACCAGAGAATAGAGAAAGAGTTAACCGGAGAACAAACTTATAATTTAAAATATACTTTGTATAGCAAATACTTTCACTTAAAAATTTTTAAATTGTGAGCTTTTTAAATTTTTCTAGAAGGTTATTTGCAAATAATGACGAATCTACATCTAACTAGATTTACACATATTAAGCAGCTTTCTTGATAAAACTTACATTTCAGTGAAAATAATGAATCAAAATTATCCAAATATTATCGATTTTTGTCAGTTTTCTCATAACTTGTGAAATTGAATAACTACTTAACAATCTGTTATTTTCGGTTTTTCTACCAATGTAACATTGTAGGGATTGAATTTATTTGCGCGTATTATTCTAGTAAGAAAACTTTGACTAATTCCTAAATTTTTTGTCTCAGCATTTAGCCCAATATGTGGATTTTCTGTAATCGCTTGAATTACAGCAGTCTCATTATTTTCTCTTCTCTCAATTTTGTTCTGTAGTTTTTTCAAAGAGGAGCAGACTTTACGCAATTTTACTTCAAGTCTTCAAAAAATTTTGTCAGTTGGAACCACTCGATAGAGATATATTTTTGCATAAAAAATTATTACTGAAGCTGAAGGGATATCAGGATCATGTCAAGCTTTTTGTTATAGTGAAGATTTTGACTAAATTCTTCCGGCGACCACTGGCCGAGACAAATTGGTACCATGCCAAACAAATCTGACATTTATTAGAAGCCTTGAAGAAGAATCAATAAAGGATTCGAAACGTTGGCTTTATAAAACAGTTTTTTTTTGTTTTTGCCTTGTCGTCCACTTCCCCGTAACACCAAATTTCGAATTAAAAAATGGACGTAATTCACCAAAATAATTTTGACTAAATTTTAGGTGCTTAATTGTTGTTTTTTCGAATATGTTGTCTTTTTAAAAAAATGAAATTTTTTTAGTTGCTCCAACACAGCTACCTCGTCTACAGGTTGGGCTCCATTAAAAGTCAGAACTAAAATCATAATAAATAGTAAATATTTCTATAACAGGAGCTAGACAAATTGTCATATTTACTTAATAATAGACTGGTTTCAAGTTGATATAACACCGATAGTATCTTCGTTTCTATGGAAAATTAAAAGAATTCGGGGCTGTGATTGCCGTAGAAAAGTATTAAAATTTTGCGATACTACCGGTAGTAACTCAACTTGAAATTACTCCATTAGACATTTATCTGTTAAAAAATGTAAAAATTAATTAAAAGTTAATAAACTATTGCTAGAGACTAATATTGCTATTTTTTAGTCGTAGTCGTAAGCGCTCCTTATTTTTTTTTATTTTTAATAAACCAGCCAAACTAGTTTAAAATTTTTAACTCAGAACACGTAGTTCTAATGCCGCCAATTCTCGTCGTGCACGTTTTAACGAAAATGTTGAAAAAATTTTGTTTACTTCCGCATGTTTTTATGTCGTTATAAAAATTTTGGTTACTTGATTTTAAAAATTCTTTGAGTTGATTAGTTTTATTAGAAGATTACAACAAAGCAAATTATTATAAATTAAAATGTTTTTGCGAAATCTTATCATATCTTGGGGACGTAGCTATTATTATAATCAAACATAACGTCTGAAGCTCAACTGGGAAATAGAGGCTAACTCAGATTGTTTAAATTAGCTGCCTACTTGAGTAATTAAAATTTTGAATTCTTATAGAAAGTTATTCACAAATAATAACAAATCTATTGTACATAAATAAAAGAGAATTTACCAGTTTAACAAAAATAGTAAAAATGTTAGAAAATGACACTGTATCTTGAATAACACGTTAACCGCATCTCAACACTTAAAATAAGCGAAAATGCAATCTGTATTATGCTACCAATAACAGTGTATTTTTTATTTCGTTTTATTTCAATCTGTTTTAGGGTCATTTTATTTAAAAAAATTGTTTTTTAGCACTTTTTAGCTTTCTGTAATTTCTATAAAATAGTACTGAAAGCAAAGTAATTTAAATATTTAATTATAATATTTTTACATACTCCCAATTGTCATTATCAAAATAACAGTATATATTATCAAAATAACAATAAATACTTTTTTTAAAACATTTTTTTTATTTTTTCATATAATTATATGCGTTATTGAAATGACGCTGTATCAGTGTAAAATATCAAATAAAAACTGCTCACTTCTTCAATTTGAATTATTTTTACGAACAAAAAAAGCCTACACAGCCGTTCACTCGTATATTGAAGTGTTTCATACAACTATTCACTAGGCCTGTCTGTTGCGTTTCCTCAAAATAAATATACTTAAATATGATCGTGTTCCCGGAAATAATGCAAAAGTGTAATGATGTAAATAATACAAATTTTGCAATAAAATTAGCAAAAATGCAAAAACCTTAAAAGCGTTAAGTACTTTGATAATGTGTAATAGCTTTTTGTTGCCTGTGAACTGCTACTTACAAAAGCGTTCCCGAAATGACTATTTATGTAAATTATTCTAAATTACTCTCAGTGTTGATTAAAATTATTTCAATAACTTTACAAAAAATCTAATCATTTTGTGATTTCTGATTGGTTCTAATTACCACAATTTTTGCTTTAAATTACTACAGACATTCGCTTATTTCACACAGTTTTAGATAAAAATGTTTTAATTTAATTAATTTGGCTTTAAATTAAATTGCGTTCTCAAGCTAATTTATATTAGAATACAGCAAACAAGACAAGGTGTATATTAATTGTTGAACTTTAAATTCTTTAGTTGATTGTTTAAAACTTTTTAATTACATAAAATTCGACTAATTAAAATTTAATTATTTTGCAATAACAAGACTTATCTATTTTTGGTTTTGTTTGATATCACTTTCTATTAAATTGCAGATATATTTTTAGAAAGATTACGCCTTGATACTGAGAAAATCATTCAATATTACACAATGAATTGAGAGTAAAATTGTGTTATATAACATTTTTAACTCCAGAGGACTAAAAATTCGATTTGACAAATTTAAATTAATTCAGTCTGCGAGAAAAAAACAGACAAACGTAGTACAAACACACACAATGCAATTATCTAATTATATTTGATATACCTGAACCCGTGCGAATCCCTATTTACACATGAAATGCTTTTTTTATTTCAAAGTTATGAAAGCTTTTATTTAAACAAATATGTGTGTGGAGAAAAGATGTAAGGGTAATGTAAAGTAAATGCTAATTTATGAAGCAATAAAGTCATGATGAAGGAATAAAAACTGTAGGTAGAAATTAAAACAAAGGTTTATTCACCAAGATTATCTTGGGAAAAATTTAATAATGTCAGAACGGTTACGGAAAGTTATGACAGGATTAGGGATACATGATGAAGAATTTCCCAGCTTCTTTACATCAGTAACAAATATTTTTTTACTTATATTTAGTCTGTTGTACTTTCTTAGTAGTCAGTGACCGATAATAATTGTTATTAACCACGTTCAACAATAATTTCTGACAAGAACTAAAAAATTGTGACAACGATAGATATTTGTTTAAATAGGTAATAAAACATGTGATTCAATGCGGCAAATAACGGTTTAAAGCCAAGACGCAGCCGTGGCTTTGATTCCACGCAAAACCTTCAATCTACTTTATCGTACTGATTAATTTTCTAGCAAGCATTTTTTTAAAGATAAATGTAGTTAATTTGCAGTTTGTTGTAGTTGATATATGTTATTTTAAAAAACTTTTTAACTTGCAAAAAAATATCTAATTTTTTAAAACTAATTGTAGAATAAAAAATAACACAATGCTAAATAGAAACACAAAACACATTATTAAAAATTAAAACAAATTAAAACTACCAAATTTAAATTGTTTTTTGAGACAAAATTTTTACATCGTGTATTTCAAAAACAAAAGAAGAAATTTATTTGACCATTCAGCATCGTTTTAGAAACTAGTTTTTGAATATATTCTAATAATACTGTGTATATTAACAAAACTACTATAAAGCATCCTGTACCTCTTGTAAAAAAACAAAACTTTGGAAAAAAGTTTTAGATTCTATAGAGGAATTTAAAAATTTCAACAAGAACTATTACGAGGTAAAATTTTTACACATTTAATTACACCCGTTATTTATTAAAAAAAAATTAAGACATTAAACTCACAGATGCCCAGCACGGTGATATAATCCCCAATTTCTTGGTGTTAACTCCAGAAGCTAAAATAATCAAGATTAATTATTTTAGCAGTTTTACAGACTTGTTTTTACAATTTTTACAATATAGCCAATTTTCAATTTTAACTTTTATACAGGTTAGTAAATCAGGAAAATCTATTCTAAATAAACCTCAATAATTGCAACAAAATCTAATATAACTAATCAAAATTCGGGTCTAGAGGATTTACGATATCTAAAGAGTGAATACCAAAATAGTATATTAAAGAACGCTTTCTAAAAGTCAACTTTGTGACACAAATTTAAATTTTTATAAATGAGTGTTTACAATAACTTTAGAGACAAGTTGTTTATGCTATTTTTTCTATTTTGCGCGTTTTACGTGCTTTTCAAGTACCTACAAAAGTTAATTTTTCAATCTTTAAGAACTTTTGCGTTAATAGGTAATAGTTGGTAATTAATTTTATAAAAGTGTCAAATAATTTTTAAATTGTTTTTAAATTTATCCAAAATTCTATGTAACAAACTAATTAATGGTTTTTTTAACCTACCGTAAAAATTGTTGCTTGAATAGTCTAATTTAATTAGCATAAACACAATATGAAAAGACTAAAAACATTGCAACATTTCTTAAATTACCAAATCTCAAACATTATACGGATCTATTCAATAATAATTTAAACCAAGCAGTGCTATATACTCATCTAGCAAATAATATGTAAATCATCAAACGCTATAGAGACTGTAAATCGACAAAAGTGGCTAAAAACTATTTTATAATCTTCTCTCCCAAAAAAAAAAAAAGTTACCTTATTGTTTAAGTGGCGTATCCTACTGTTTGAGTGTTTCATAGGTTAATTGCGACACACACAAAAACATCTTCATAGAGAATACTGATCATCATGTGCAACAAAATTTTGCTCAAATAAAATTTTAATCTGTTATAACGCTGACATTTTAGTTGTTTATAAGACATTCAAATGGGTATCATATGAGATCTTATTACAGACGCAAAAAAAATTGTCACATTTGTTTCAAAATTGAAGCTAACTGATATTTTATAACAATGTTTTTTTAGATTGAATAGCGCTTACTATATTAATTTTGCACTGTAAAATTTAAATAACCAGACGCGAATATAAATAATTATGTATTTTAGAATCCTAATGCTAGTACTAGAAAAAAAAACAAGTTCGTCACGTGCTCACGTGTTCGTCCCATTATTAATTTTTGTATTTATTCAAATTAATGTTTAGCTTCAAATTAATGACATAAACGCCTTGTCTCCTGACGGTTACTGTATAAGTATAAACTTTTCTAGTAGATTTTTTTTTAATTCTTAAATAACCAAATAAATAAAAAATGTTTGAAACTATTTTTAGCTTTATTATTTAAAATTTAAACAAAGTGCTTCTACAAAACCTATTTCGCTAATATTATTCTGAACAGGTGGTTGTAATCGTATTTTTTCTGTCACTTTCAGTCAAATCCCGAAAGTGCATGAAGTATTTATTAAGAACTAGCAAACTTAGATTTATGCACACTTTTCACATCTTTTTTCTTTATGGAAATGTATCGAAAGCTCTATATATCTTTTAGCAGCCAACAACAACTTATGGGTTTCATGGGAGACACCACTGAGATTATGTTAAACAGAATTTATTATTATTTGCATTTCATTTGTACCAGGCTGTAATTAAAAAGTTTTAAAAGTATAATGCTATTTTTAAGTCATTTGAGACAAATATATATTTTTTGGGAGTCAGAAGAATTAGCAGTGTTATCAGTCTCGTTAATACAGGACGTGAAGTATACAACAAAAGGTTTTTTTCACTAAAGCATTCTTTATTCATGATTTATTTCAGTGAAAGCCGACTTCGATTTCATTCTAACTGGCCAAATTAAAAATAGAAGGAGGTGGTTGTAACGACCACATAGGTTTTATTTTAAGAATTTAATTTTTTACGCGATATTTTAGGTTTTAAAAATAATTGAAAAGTAATACAGTGTTTAATCCACACTTAATCAAAACTGGTTGTTTGTTCTGAAGAAACTGATAAAAATTAATTAATTATTAACGGCTGGTTTTACAATCATTTTATTCAATTTTGCCTTATAAACAGACGTTTTTTTGGCTGTTACTAGGCAATTATAGCAATTGTTTCATTGAAAATTTTATTTCTTTGTTTTACTAATATCTATGCAAATATGACTCTTATTTCTACGTAGCAACCGGTCATTTTGCCAGTTATAAAATAAAATTTGGTAGAAACTGACAATAACAAATAAAATTAAAATTTTCAAAAATGAAGCTTTGGGAACAAAATTTAATAAAATTTTGTATTACACTCTTGGTTAAAATAAATGCCCAGCTCGCGGATATCAAAACTCTCGCGCCTTACGATCGCTCAACACTTTCAACTATCCGCTCATTACATGTTTATTTTATTATCTGCTTATATAATAAATAAAACTATTAAATAAGCTTCTAAATTAAAAGCTAAAACTAAAATGTTCTTTTATATAACTAACAGAACCTTCAAATTTTTTATTACATAGTTCTTTTCAACACAGTATAGAAATGAATCAGTATGGACAGCTGATAAAAACTAAAAACTTGTCAAGAAGCTAGCATCCCTTTACGTTAAATGTGTAAGATGGAGCCACTAATTTTTAAATTTACTATAGGCAACTAATAATCAGGGATGGGCGGCGACGCGTCGACTTTAGTTGTCGACTTCGACATGTCGACAAAGCGTCAACAACGTAAACAATGTCGACAATGTCGACAAATGTCAACAAATGTCAATATTTTAAAATGTAAGGTTATGTTGTTTACTGTTCACGTGTTAACTTCTTTTAACATGTATAATTTTTAACATTAACAGTTATTTAGGTACATTTTACATTAAAAAATTAAATTTAAATTAAAATTAAAAAATTGTACAAAAAAACCTAATCTTGATAAACTTTTTATATTATACAAAAGTAAAGAAAAAATTAACAGTCAAAAGACCATTAAAACGGCTTTAAAACCTGGGTGCGTGCGCAACAGTAAGCTAATTTAAACATTCTGATTGTCGTTGAGTCAGACACAGCAGTAGCAGCCTTGCCAAACTTATAAAAAAAGATAACTTCTTAAGGTTATATTAAAAGTCGACATTGTTGACTTTGTCGACATTGTTGACATCGTTTTTTAAATCGACATTTACCTAATTGTCGACGCGTCAACAATGTCAAAGTTGACACAAATTGTTGACATCGCCCATCCCTGCTAATAATACGCAGTTTTAATCTAACAAGGTATAACTAAATAAAATATAAAAATTATTTTAATTTCTGTCTGACCCTTATCTTTCGATTATTTATTATATTATTCACAGTTATAGCCTTTTATATTTAAATTGTGAACTATTAGTTGCTTATAGTAGATATATTTAAAAATCAGTAGCTCCATCTTACACATGTAACTTGAAGGAATGCTAGCATTTTGACAAGTTTTCAATTTTTATTAGCTGCTCATACTAATTTATTTCTATACTGTGCTGTGGCTATGAAAGCGTTACGTTGATATAACAATTGTGCTTTCAATTTAAATGCTTGTTTTCGACTATTTAAATATTAAATACGGTTTTCAAAATACCATTTAGAAAAAATATGTTATATCTAACTTTTTAAAAAAATGTTGTAGCTTTTGCAAACAAAACATACCTCTTTTTAACTCTTATATGATTTTTCTATTAATAATAATTGAAAAAAACAAATTTTTAATTAATTAATAAAAACCTAACAATGACAATATTTTCAATATACTCGTACAGTAGTCAACAATTAAAATAAAATAACCTAAAATTTTTACAAAGTTTAAAGCAATGGCGGGCGGTAGATTTCAAAAATTTTATTTAAATTTTTATTTGGAAAACGGAACATGGAACCTAAATTCTGTAGTAAAATAGGTTTCTATTGAGACTAATCTGAGACCTACTGCAAAAAAAAGTTTGATCAAAATTTGCAAAGCCTGATTTTCAAAAATGGTGTGCTTCTTTTGAGTAATTCCGAAACAAAGTACGTTTTAGAAAAATTTTGTTTTAGAAAAAGTCATAAAGTAATAACTACAAAAATTTTAAAATACAAAAAATTGAGTCATGTTTCTAAATACATGTTTAAATGTTTATCCTCTTTTGCCAAATTAAAATTTAGAGTTATTTTACAATTTGTTTATTTTTGGGAGCTCGTTATACGAAAATAACAAGTTTGCGGAAAAAAGGCACGAAATTGAGTCAAATAACTGGAGCTGACAGCTAAAAACTAAAAACTAACTGCTAATATTAAAAAAAAAATTGTACGTTTTTTTAAATACTGATGTTTGTGGTAACAACTCATTGCAATTTGTTTAAGTCATTTTAGCATTATTAAGAGTAATAAACAAATAATAGACGACTATTTTTCTAACAAAACAGTATGTGATACTCAGAGAAGATGTAGAACAATTAAAAAAAAATTTAAGCCACCTAAATTTCAGACACTCTAAATGTTTATATAACTATAAACCATTTAGAAAACTATAAAATATTTAAATAAAAAACTTATGTTTAACCTGTAGTTAGTATAGCCTAAAAAAGTTGTACGTCAAAAGTTTTCAAAATGACTACATAATTTTTTTATTCAAAACAGTGGTGTAGTATTTCTTAAAACATAAATTTTGTTTTTGTAGCTACTAAAAATAATTATTATTTCTATAAATTGTTTTTATTTCGGACTATTTTACTTAAGAAGTGTCTGAAAGTCTTCTGTAGCAAATTGTAAAATTTTTAGTAATTACTCAAATTAAATTCACGAGCCACATTTTTATAATGTGATTTACATTAGATCATCAAGTATTTTGTAAATATAATTGAGAAAAAGCAGTAAAACATTTCAAAACAAAAGTTCATAAATTTTATTTTAGCTTAAAAGCTCTTTCAGTTATGGAAGCTAATTACACTAGCCTACAACATTTTTGTTCATGAAATAAAACTTATATACTTTTGTTATATAAGGCCCCCTTAACTTAGAAAAAATCAGCAGGTCAAACTTTTCAGATACCTATTTCATAAGAAAAATATTACTAAAATAAACATTAAATAAAAAATTAAAAATAAAGAGTTTTAGCTAATTTTTTATAACTACTTGCATCTGTGTCTCTCATAGCAGACCAACAATAATCGCTTAGCATGTTCTGATTTCAAAAACCTTGATATTTTTTGCAAATACTTTCAGATCTTGATGAAATCGCTTGCTATGTTTGTCACTCATTCTTTTAAAGTTTTCCGGAAAAAAATTATGAAAAAATGATAAAGCCACTCATAAAATAAATAACTTTTTCCAAAATAATTTTAGAAAGAAAATACTCGAGAAGAAAGAACATTTTACGAACAACAAACTGTTGAATGTTAACACTCTTTTTTGACTATAACTTTTAAACCGCGCTTCTTAGAGCAAATACTCCTACAGTAATTTAAAGACCATGAAAATCTGCGACCAATACTTATCTTACAATTAGTTTAGTAATATATTCGTCATCGTCAATCAAATAATGACATCTTATACAAAAAAGTGAAAAAAAAACGTTTTTTCTGAGAATTGTGACGTGCTAGCGGAAAACAAAAAATTGTGTATGAACTACCCTTAGAAGCTTATGCAAAAAAATATATTTCATTCGATGAGCAAAAATAAAGTTTAATTTTGTAGACTAGTGTTATTTGCCACTTATTATGAAACCCGCCAATGCAAATAAAAATTTATAAAATCATAGACAAGTACTAAATACCTTAATCTGAAAATCAAATAAAACTAATAGGAGATATAAATTTGCATTAGTCCTCCTTAACTCGTCCTAGTATGAATAATATTCAGCAGTCATTAAAGCTGTGTTGCGAATGTGCAGCATTTCGCTTTAATTAGCTATACCTAACACTTGTTAGCTTTGGTAGGAAAAGCAATAAATTTGTTACAGTGTCCTTGTACAATTAAATAAATTTATAACAACTAAAACACGTAGTACGTGCACCTTTTTTTATTGGAGTAAAAATTTGTTATGAGTTGGTGTAACGTTGCAATGTAGTGGGTTAAAAACAGAGTCCAAATGTGCAGTAAATTTGAGTTTAATTTCCCGTTTGTAAATTTGAGAGTACATTAACATCTTAATATATGTACATATATCCGCCATCGCAATTTTCCTGCATCTGTGGGCCGCAGCAAAACAAGAAAAAATATGTAGATCAAATAGAGGAATCGTATATCATCACTCTCAAAGCTCAACGATCTAAACCAAATGATTTTTCTCTTACAGTTTTGACAAAATTTTATTGAGTTTCTCTCGTTTACATAATGGCTATCCTCTAGCTATTGGCATGGATTAACGCAAAATGCAGTTTGTCACTGAAACGAATAAATCAGTCAGTTATTTAACTGGAACAGGATGGAAATAATCGTAAATATGGTGACAAGTTTTTTTTCTGTTTCACTACATTAAAAAGGTGATGTTATGTCATTTTTTCAACGTTTTAGTCATTGGCATTTCCGGAAAAAGCTTTCTACTCAATTAATATGCAGCAAATAACTCCAAAAGAGGTGCTTTTAACAAAAGCAAAAATTTTAATAGAGCCAGTTAAGTGAATTTAATAACTAGTAAATAATAGTATCGAGTGATTCAAAAAATTATAATCTCATCAAATTTTAAAATTTTTGTTTACATTACAGTATTTTTTAATAAATAAATCTGACCTTGGTGACGTTCTACGTGGTTGTTTGTAGCTACTTGCTTGTTGATTTCAATATTCAATAAATCAAATAAATTAAAACTAAAATTTTAAAACTCAAATAACGTAAGTACCTTTAATTAGAACTCGATAAAACAGCAAAAACTTCAATTCGAAAGTCAAGACCAAGGTCAAGATGGCGATGTACTAAAATCAGATAGCGAAAAATTCAGAAAAACAAAAGCTATTAAAAAAAGTAATAAAATGTAGTAAAAAAACTTTTAAGTAGCGGTTTCTTCTTTAACAAAAAAGCTTCAATGTGTCAAGAACGGGTATCCACTAAATCTTATTCTAGATAGGTAGTTAATATTTGCTTTAATAAAATTTAATAAACTTTAAAAAAATAAACCAAAAAATTATGTTTGGAGTCTCGTATCTTGTAAACTAAGAGATAAATTTTTTCGTGTTTCTTGGATTTTACTTCACAGCGTAGCAACAAATTGGCATGACTGTTTTTGGAACATCCTGTATTTATCTATACCGTGATCAACAAAATACTAAATAGATGGGCATTGAAATTACTACAAATTATTGTCTAAATCATACTAAATTGATACATTTTTTTAGTGAAATTATTACGAATAAGAATATTTGTTAAAAATGTGATTGATAACCATGATTAAAATAAAATATTAAAATCATAAATTTTGTTACAAATTTTGTGCTTCCAACCTAATTGGTGTTTCTTGATTACGGTGAGAAAACGCATTAAGGCATAAATTACAAAAAGGTACAATAAACTAATAATAAAAAATTGGAAAATTTGAATGAATAGTAGATTATTCAATAAACAACTCAATAACATGTTCCAACACGTTTTAGACGGTAAACACATTAATTTCATTTATATTGTCGACGCTCAAATGCTGAAAAACTGAAAATTGTACCACAAATTCTATCTATCGCAGATTTCTAAAAAGTATTAAGCAAAAAAATATATAGTAATTTGTAGAAAGATTAAAATGAAGCGTAGATGTTAGGTAAGATGGTGGTAAAAAAGTAATTTAAATAAATCACTTTACACATATTAAAAAAAAAAATTGTTTCTCAAAACTTACACGACATACCTACACTAGATAAGAAAGTCCTAAATTAAAATTATTTAGAGATAGAGAGAGAAAGGTGCAATACTAAATTTGATAAAACTATCTTTTTTTTCAAAGTGAGGTATTTAATATAAATGATAAAAAATTTACAATCTAACTCAATCCCACAGGTTTAACCAAATAAATTTTTATATACGTGGTAATTTCTTCAGCCTTCGTTTTTTTAGTTTTTTTTTTTTCTACTTCTCATTTTCTTAATTTTTTACTATTTGTTGCGCATTCGGACTAATACAGAGTGTTTTTAAAGTAACTTTACAGATGATCTTTAAAAATTATTTTTTAGTAGTTGTAGAAATTTTTAAATCTACTCACCTTCTATTATCTAATCTCTCTGTTCGATGATGCAAAAATAATAAAACTTGAGGGTTTGTTCTATACTACTTTATTCAGTCAAAAACTTAACAATATATAAACTATTTACAGTGGTTCTAAACCAGAATAACATAAAAAGTATTTTCCAAACAAAGAGAATTGAATTTGATTTATAAACATTTATAGAGTCGCTGTAAAAAAAACTTATTAAATGCAAGCTAAGTAAGTCTTTGCTCTACGGTTAATTGATTACTAAGGCTTAATATTTATTACAAAACAATGAGAATGTGCAACTAAAAGCGCTAACAAATAACGCAATACCCGTTTAGAATTTATATGAATTAATAAAAAAAAAATCTGTTTAATCGAAGATTAAACATCTTGGCGACTCAGCAAAAGATTGCGATCCTGACTTTTGTTAATAACGTAACTAGATATCATAACATTACAATGCAATGTACTAAACTCTGATCCCGCAAAAGTTAAATATAAAAATACAAATATTAAATATAAGGCAAATTGTAAACAAAAAAATTAAAATTAAATTGCATGACATTCTCGGCGGATCTGGGCTGGCGCTGCTGTTTATGGACCCGGCAGATAAGTTTTATACTAAACAGTAAGACAACTATTAGAACAATAATAACAGTTACCGTAACGACACTCGTTATTATTGAACGGTGAGTGATGTCCTTCCATCTTATCTCTTGCAGTTAATCGTCAATTTTTTCTTCCTCTTCTTTTAGACTGGCAAGGTTATCGGATGGTTTTAGGACTGATTCTGTTGGCATGAGTGTCAAAAGGAGGATGGCGCCCCTTTATTAAATAACCGAGTAAATTTTGACGTTAACATTTTATTTTTACTTGTTTAATTGTTATTAGTCAATTGAATGTTTGTTTATAATCTTGTCTTCTTACTCTTTTATCAAGATTTATAATTTTTAAATTATCTTAATTAAATCAAATGTTAATGATGTCAAATGTTTATTTACACACTTATTTGGACAACTAATATTTATCTTTTTTTTTGTCATTTTACTAATAGCAACAACAATTTGTTTATTTAATTTTTTTCCTTTGTGTCAATTAAAAAATATTGAAGTAAAAGTAACGTTTTATTCTGTTTCTAATACATATTTTTATTTTTAAAATTCTTTTTTGTCATTTTAGTAAGTTTTTTCAACAATTTCAACTTTTTTATATAACTTTTCTTTCTACATTATAATTCAACCACTGATGATAGAACTTTAGCTTCCGAAAGCGCTTTGTCACTGTTGTATTAAAATTTTGATTAAACTTGTGGGTTCAACATTAATTTTATTGACATTATTTATACGTAAATTGTCTAAAAATTTAAATAAAAATATGATATTATTTTACATAATGTCTGACGAATCAACTAAAGAAACACTTTAGATTAGCCATCCGAAGTATGTAACAATGACAAACGCATTGTCCTGCGACGACAGGTATATAGATATAAAAGTATGTAAAAACCTGTTCCGCCAATTTTGTATTGATTATAAAATTTCTCTTAGTTGCTATAATTTCTGGACATAATTAACGCACCACTTCGTTTAATAAAATAACTACAAAACTCATTAAAAAATTAAGCTAATTTAAAATGAAACGATCACAGAGTAATGCATTAAAGTTATATTAAAAGGCAGAAAAAAGTTTGATGCTATTTTTAGTGGTAACGAATAATTATACCAATAGAAATTTAAGTTAAAAAAATAGTTATTTGCATTACAAGTGTGGTAAAAGCATCATTAAAATACTTGAGTGATTGCAGATGACGAGAGCGTAGCCTGAGTTTATCTGTAATCATTATTATCATTTAAGTTACTTTATAGATCTGTGATTATGTGATTAAACTCGTCTTAGGTAATACACTTTTGTCTCGTTTTTTGTCTTTGCTAGTGAAGTTTTCAGGTGCTTCGATACAAAAGGCCAATTATTTTTTTAACAGAATGTAAAAGATTTATAATTTTAGAGTTTAAGATTGATTTAAACTGAACCAAATTATAAGCTACAAAAAAAATTTAAAATTAAAATAATAGGTTAAGTTAATATAACTTATAAACAATACATCAAATGCTTCGTTCGCAGTATTGTTTTAATTTATGTTTTGGCTCAAAGTTGTGTAATCCAGATTTAAATAAAGTTGGCACTAAATATTTCAATTTGTTTATGCGTGTTACACGGTGAAGAGTAGATCATATAATTGTACAATATTATTTTGGTGCTGATTGTATATTTACGTAATTTTACTATAATCTGCTTTAGCTTAAGTGCAATGCACAACATTTTGTGTGTAATACTGCAGCTATGTTGGTTAATCTACGACCACCTTTAGGTTGCGTCTACAAGATTTTATAATAAATTTAACGGTAATTGAGCAAAGAAAAAAATGATGTTACCTCACATTAAAAAAATGTGTATGAGATTCACCACTACAACACACAAAAATTTGTTAAATTATCAACTGGAGGTACTTTTATAAAGCTGTTAGGCCCTAATAAAAAAAACAAAATGCAAATGAAAACAAAAATTAACTTTACGTCAGATATTCAGCCATATGGTCTTACTTTAGAAGTAAATTGCAAAATTAGTGGTTTTTTGATTAAAAATTCGATAATACAAAAACTTCATTTAATCAGTTACTAAAAAAAACCGAAAATTTTAAGAAACATCGCAGATGGGAAAGTATTTGTTAAGCGAATTTGACGTAAGATACGTATTAACTAATTTTTTAACTTACGCATTGTCAGTATCATTTTTGAGAAGAAAATATCGGTTGTTTTGAGTAAACTATTTTTTTTTACTATATCACCCGTGAAACTGCAATACTATTTTTTGAATAACGTGACTTGATATTTTATGTTCTGTCTACTTGTCATACTGAGAGTTTGTAACTTATTATTTTCTATTGTTTATATAGTATACTCAGGGTCATTAGAAGTATTACACCCAAAAAAAACTATTTCTTTAAAATGATTTTTTGACAACAGAATGAATAAATTTAAAGCTGGTTATAATAACTATTGTAACGGTTTATGTTTGACAGTTCTTGCAAGAAAAGTTTAAACTTTTAATTTTTGTTAAGAAAATGGCTTATCAGAGCTGATAAGTAAAAGTATTTGTAGTTGTTGTGTCTTCGACTACTTGTTTTAAAGGTAACAAAATTCCTCAAATCTGAAAGCATCAAGAATATTAGCATCTCAGCGATTTCTACAGAGGTAAAATTGTGGTCTTTCGAGAAGTTTGTTTGTCCTATCGCAAAACTGCCGTGTTGATTATACTGCAATGACGGTAATGCGTGTGTTTCGAATGTAGACAAAAAACGAAGCAGACTAACAGATCAACTCAGGCTTACTACAAAGCATCGAAACAAGCGCTTCAGACAACTAGTTTTTCGAGACCGTTTTGCTACTACGCGACAACTCAGTAAGTAGTCCCTAACAATAGTTTTGAGAAAAAAGTCGACTTGTTAGTATGGGAACCTCATATTGCTGCATTCAAGCTTCTGCATTTCTTTTTTACCTTCCATGGTTAGTGCTTTTATTAAGTGAGGAACACCGTCGTCAACGTTTAGATTGGTGCAAACAATGGCAAAGTTGGAAGACAAAATCGCGTAGTGTGATATTTAGCGACAAATTGCGATTCTGCCTAGGCATATATAATGGCCGTCGGAGGGTAACACGCCGTTGTGGAGAGCGACGTAATATTAGATTTGCTGTTGAGAGGCATGTGCACAAAAATGTTAGAGTAATGGTTTATGGGATTATTGTCTATGAAAATTAATTACCTCTTGTCGTTATTCGCGGCAGTATGACAGGTGTGCGGTATGTTAATGACGTCTTACAACGTACTTTACTACGTTATCTAAATCTCGTTAACATGTCTTTTTTCAGCAAGACAACGCACGTCCACATATTGCTTGGCAAACTATAGACTTTGCCTTGGCTACCCCTTTCGCCGGATTTAAACTTCATCAAGCATGTGTGGGATATGATGGGAAAAAGACTGTCCGCTTTGCCACCGCGTCCCACACACTCTGGCACAGTTAATTCATAAGGTTTAAGTTGCTTTGAATTAATTTGGTACAAAATGCTTCATATGTTTTACTTTGTTGTATCCTAAATGTACAAAAAAAGACAAGTTAAGTAACAGGAGCCAATGTAAACACCTACAGTAAAAAATAAGGTAGTTTTAACCAAAAATTAGGCAAAAAATAACACCGGCAATGCGTATGTTAGAAACATTGATAATATGTTTACTACTATCAAGAATTGTATTATATACCTAGTGCCTAAATCAGTGCGCCACTTCAGTTATTTATTTACACGACAGTGCTTTCCCGCACGTCTCTTGTATATTATTTTTTGCACGGATCCTTCACAAGACCGAAAAACAATAATATTAAAATTTATCTTTAATTTGTCGAAAAAATCAAGTGCGTTGATATCGATAATGTAAATAACTGTCAAATTTTTTTTAAGTTACTAAAATTTACTATCAAAATTTGACATTTTAATGTCTTACACAATTTCTCACAGTGCTGCTCACGGTGCTGCTTAAACTTAAACTTTAAATGCAATATTGTGAATGCATTTCTATTGTTTTATCTGATTAAAAGTGGTAAAGTGCATGGTTTTATTATAAATTTGGGTTTTGATACAATAGTTTAATTGTAAACCGTTTTTTAAACGAGAAAAATTCCTGTGCTATTTGCAGGCACTAGTGCGGTAAAAACGGAAGACGATTGTAAAATTGACGGTCTCAATTGTTCGTTCAGTACTTAGTCACTTGATTTTTAGTAGAGTAGTGCAAAAAAGTATATCGTCTGATTGCTAAAAATGTGGTAATACTTTGTGATGAACAAAAAATCAAGAATTTATCAGTTTTATTACACTACTTAGTAATGTAATAAGCTTATTACATTACTCATATAATAAACTTTATTACCCAACTTAAATTCGTCATATAATTTTGTTTAATTCAAACAGACAGAACTTAGATAAAATAAAAAAATCAATACAGCTCAAAAAGGTGATCGTCTATTCTAACATAAAAATTTGTGTTACATCTGAAGATTCCTATTCTTAGATACAATTGTTAACATATTGATTTTCGGAGTTAGTGTGAATACAAAATGTCACTTGAACAAATGCAGATTTTTATAATATGTTTTATTAATATTTTTATTTAATTTTTTAGTAAAACAGAACTAGCTTTGTTTAGACAATAGTGTATTATCCTTTTAACTATTTAATTACCTAATGCAACTACATTTGCATATCTTTTGCAATTTACAAGAGCATCTAGTAATATTCCTGGTATGTTCACAACTCCTAATTTGTAGACAAAATCTAATTATTGCGTTATATCTCCCTGAAGAAGGTATATATCACAAGATTATCAAATAGACTAATTGTGAGATAAGACACATTTCTACTGGCCAAATATCAAAAAGCTACTTTGTAAGATTTTTGAAAATATTAAGTCTTGCACTTTTTATTATTTTTTCTCCGTTTTCTCAAGTATTAAAGGTCAAGATATAAAATTCGAAGAAGTATAAACAAACACTTGATTAGGATAGAAAAATATCATTTACGACAAACAAACAATCGTAGAGCCTGATTAAAATTTGTTGAATGTCCAAGTCAGAGAATCACGTCCTGACAAAAATCAAAAGTACTCATCATAGGGTGGAGGCAGTATAATCGTTGGCGGGAGGCGGATCAAATCTCCTGTATAAAAGCGATGGTGTCATGAAAAGCAAGCAGAGTTTACGAGCCAGTCCTTTTGCGCTTATATACAGATACGTACATCCAACAAGCGCAACAAGTTGATTGTTTTGTTTCGTTCGAAATTCATTTTTGTGAATTATGTGCCAGAAACCAATCAACATGTCACCATTACCTATCAAACTTGCTAAATTCACCGTCATTGTGATTTTTTTCTGTTTTGCTGAATGCGCTGCTGGTGAGTTCAATGCTTTAGCTAAAACTTGCTTACACATTTCTTTTATGCTTCTAATTAAAATTACAAAAAAAATATTTTTTTATTGTTACTGCAATAAATCATTGCTATTTCTAGAAATGAATTTTTCGCTAATACACTAACACAAAAACAGATTAATTAATAAACAAAAATGCAAATGTTTACGTTTGCTTATTAATATTTCAGGTGTATTAGATATAATGTTTCAAATTCAATGGAGCTTTATATATTACTGTTTTAATTAATGATTTTAAGTAATAATAGGTGAATTAATATTTTGTATATAATACGCCCTATAAAATAAATTTACGTCAATAATTTACAACAAAAATAACTAAAAATATGACACGCATTTCTAAAAATATAATTAAGCACATTTAACACGTCCGAGCCTATTTTTTTATTTTTAGAATATTTTTGTAAATTTTATATTGATTGAAACAAATGTAATACAGTCGTGTTCTATTTATAACGGACCTCAAGTGATGACGGTGAAAATAGTTTGTTATAGACCATTTATTCATAAGTTCATTATGAAATATACATATACCCGTTATAAACGAAATTGGGCTCACTTTTTTAAAAGAATTTTTTATATGGAAAAACTAAATTTAGGGAAATTATTGTTAGAAAATCTTTTGACTTTCAAACAGAACACAAAGTATATTTTTATATTTTTGATGCCTAGTATCTACATTAACTTTTGAGTCAAATACACAACTTTTTATGACTTTCTGTGAAATGTAATAAGTCAAATGTCAAAGTTATTATTTTAATAGAAAATAGGCGAGGCCGAAAAAAACACCATTTGGCCGTGGTACACACAAGATTTTTTAGTCGACTTTAACAAAAAATAGAATTTTTACTACTGTCTACTATTTGTAAGTTTGCTTTTTGACGTAACGGGCTAAAATTGTTTATTTTTGGCATATGTCAAACAGTCATTTCATAGCCTCATTTGAGACCAAAAAAATTAATTTTGATTAAGGCGACTAAAAAAGTTGATTGTTTTTTATCTAGACGGCTGGACTGCTAAGAAATATTTTTAAATAATGTAGGCAACAATTCTAATCTGAAACCATTGCCATAAATGCTCAAATTTCAAAAAATAAAGGAGTAAAGGTATTTATAAAAATTAAAGATAAGCTGGTTCTGTTTATAGCTGGTATATTATTGTGAGATATAAAATTTTAATTTGTACCTTTAAGAGTGGCTTTTTATAATCAGATCTCTACTCTAACCGCGTTCTAACCGGTTATAACCGGATACAACTATGTTCTGAAAGCTTTAGAAATTATTTAAAACTAAAAAAGGGTATAATACACGTTAATACCCCTTAAGAATTTTACAATTTACGGTATGTTTGAGCTAATTCGGTCGTCTTAAAAACCCATAAATCAAACAAACACTAATCAATATTTTATATTTAATTAGTTACATATTTATTTGTTTCAAATAGTTATTAGATTGTTGCAATTTAGTCTATTCATTAAAACAAGTTAAAATTTTATCTTTGATAATACAAACAATTTAAATTTAAATTCAAATATTTATTTGGGAATGTCAGACATTTGAAATTTTGTGATTAAAAAAATTAAAACTTAGAATTTTTTTATATAATTTTTGACTTTTTGAGCAAAACAAGTTCAAATAGCTGGGCAAGCAAAACACGCTCAAATAGCCAGATGTTTCAACAAACAGCTAAAAAACAGCTATAAAACAAAGTCACATAGCTAGTTGTTTTTATGGCTTATTAATAAACACATTGGTTACATTATTTTTCCGTTGATTGCACAGACGTCAGAAGCAAATCTTGGTCGTCAATTCGTTTTAAAATGTCAAAAAATACAAAAATTTCTGTTTTAAATTTTTTGAGTATTTTTAAAACTTTGTACTGATAAAAAGAATTTTAAGCTTATTGATAAAAAAGCAGGTATTAACTGAAAACCTTACATTAACTGCATTTTGCAGTGGAGTATTTTTCTTAGTGTCAAAATATCAATTTGACGACTAACAGGCTAATTTCAAGTTGAGATACTACGGGTAGTATCGCAAATTTTAATACTCTTTCATAGCAACAACCAATCACAGCCCTGAATTCTTTTAGTTTTTTATAGAAACAAAGATACTACCGGTATTATCTCAACTTGAAATTAGCTCATAAGGTTATTTTCTGGCGTAGGTAAATTGAAAAATTTCAATTCTAAAACTTGATGATGGTTAAAACTCAAATTTATTAAATCTCAAAAATTATTAGTATAGCCAACGTGAATTCTAATGTATAATACGCCAAAATCTGTTACGAATGTTTTCATTATTAGCTTAATTATCTATTTTTTATAATACAAGGCCTTTGCAGTAATATACAATGTGTTCCCAAAGTAATTTACAAATAGTTAACAATTGTAAAGGACACTGTAATATATAGTTATAACCAAATAAAGGTTTATTACTTAAATCTAATTGTAAGCTAACATCTCGACGGAGTAGTTTACTACCTGAGGCATCGGCAGGGGGCGTAAAACTTAGGGATAAGTAAAATTTACATAAATATCCTATCACTGAAGATTAGCTTACCATCAGAATTAAGAATGGTCATTATTTCGTTTGTTGCGAGCTTTAGAAGTCAGGGATCTTAGATTTCCGAGGCAGCTATAAATGACAAAATATTGTAAAAAAATACTGTAATGAAAATCATAAATCTTTGAACATATTCTCGAAAAAAATCAGTTAGTAAATTATAATTAATTGAACTAAAAAAATTAAACAAACTACCAGATACTTCTTATTTAGATAATCAGGTAGAAAGTTTGTTTCTTTATAAATTGTAAGGAGACGGAGATCTATTGTTTGCAGATTTATTATTTTAATCAGAGTGGCCAATTTTGCCATAACCGGGTATTACATAAATTTCCATTCAATAAATTTGCTATTTTTAACAAAATATTTTTGACAACAAATATGTTTTGTGCCATATCACCTAACAACTACTATCTAAACATAAAAACTACAAAATTTACAAAAATTAAAGTCTGTCAATTTTAATTAGGTTTTTTTTGAAATCTTAAGCTTTTTCTTTTGAAATAGACGAGTAATTTTAAAAATTTTGAGTTGTGCAAATTTTCTTTTAAAAATCCACACATAAACTAGATATAGTAGCTTCAATTTTGTTAGAACATTCAAACTCGATTTAAACATATACGACTACGCCAGCATTACGTTTTCAGTAATATCTAACTGTTTTATTATGTGAGCTAACCGCATCTAGATCAAAGCTAACTACTGAAAATATTTTTATTAAAAAAAAATAAGTTTAGATAAATACCTTATTATTTTATTTTGTTTAAGAAAGTTGAAAAACATAACAACTAGACACGAAATCGTTTTAAAATAGTACATTAATTAATCTCAAGGGCCGTAAGCATAAGTTTTCCTAGCCAAGAACGCAGCTTGGAAAACCGAGGGCGAAGTGCAAAGTTTTTCAACCACCTTAAAGAACAAAAGAGCATTAATCTGCTTACGCGACGGGCTTATCGCTTTAGAACGCGTGCTTACCTCCCTTGGGTCAGGAACTCTGGACCTACCGCTCTAGGAATTGTAACCAGCACCGTTTCTCTGGTATTTACTGTTACTGTTTTTGTTAGTGTATTAATGACATGTTTACGAGAGAGGTGGTTGAAATACATATATTTATAATCCAAAAAAGTTTTTTTGGCATGCAATTCTCTTGTAGATTTTTTTTGTACATTTCAAAAACGTCAAATGAGTCCTCGCGGCTCACTCGAAGTAATTGTTATTAATGATGCTTTTAAAATTAATTAGAAAAAACTGAAAATAATTAAATGTTAATCAGATTTCTAAAAATATAATTTATTTAGTTTAATAGGTTAATTTCAAGTTGTGATAATACCGGTAGTATCTTTGTTTCTATGGAAAATTAAAAAAAAAATAGGCTTGTAATTGGTTGTTGGTAAGGAAAAGTAATAAAATTTGCGACACTACCGGTAGTATCTTAACTTGAAATTAGCCTATTATTCTCTAATGTGCCATATTTCATTATTATTTTTTTTAAGTGTCGTAATGTCAATTTTTTTGCTAAGTACAGTAATATATCTTCTTACCGCACTCGTGCTTTAAAGAAAATTAATATAAAAAAATTTATAACTATTTGTTAACATAAATAACACACAATTGAAAATATATTTGAAAAATCAACTCTAGGCGCTGTTCCTGGGCTTTTCCACCCTGAAGTTACTTCTTGAATTCATAGTGATTAAAGAATCCGCTATTTTTATTTTTGACTGATGTCTGAACATACACCTCTTCCTGTGCATTCTGCAACGCTATCAGACTTTCAAGTTCTATGACGTTTGAGATTATTCATATCTGCTCCCACATCTACCAATAATTTTGCTGAAAATTTCAGAAAACAATGACCTGTACATTTCTTTGCTTCAGATAATCCTACTGCTGGTATCAATTTGCTTTAAAATTTACACAATTGTACTTACACTAAAATAAAAAATTTTTATATTTTAAAAACCAAAAGTAGGTGCAATATATACCTAAGTATTAAAAATAATTTTGAAATCAGAAATTTTGTGTCGTATGAATAGAAAATTGTAAAATGAAACTTAAAACGATTTTATTTAGCTATAAACGTAACTTGCATCATTAAATTATTCCAGTTATTATTAAAACAGAAAAGTTAGAGCTAAATAGTCTCATAAGAATACGAATTTGCATTGCTTTAGCAAATAAGTTTTGTACCGAGCAAGCGATGAAGTTTAGAGGTATCGATATTTCACAATTTCAAGTTATCACAGAGCTTTATAATGAAAATAAACATTCATTGTTTTATTTTCATTGTAATTCACTCTACTTTCAACTAAGAGAAACAATACACAAGAAAAGTTTTTAATTATATTGTTTTGTAATTTAATAAAAACAAAAAATTAGGAGCTTGTAAAAGAGAAATGTATTATTCTAGACTAGATATAATATAGTAGTTAGTATGATTAGACAAGTGTGGCTTAAATAATTGATATTAAGTACATGCCTGACCTATGTTTATCTTGTACTGTTATGTAATATTAACCACTAGAGACCACAGTTAACTTACACAATTTCCTATTTTCAGTTTTCTACTAATTTATAAAATGTTAATACTTAATTTCAGGCTTTATATCGTCATTTCATAATGGATTAGAAAAATTATATCGAATTTGTTGACATTACACCGTGTACAAAAGGTGTGAAGGAAATTGATAACACTCAGCATTCCTGGAAGCTCTTTTCCTCTCCTGAAAGCTCCTTTATTATGTATTTGTCCTCTAATTTAATTTTTGATATTAAACCGCCCCTGTTTCTTTTGATTCAAGCTCTTTGATATACCTACCTGAAACAATACTAAATGAAATTCACACGCTGTGCTGTAAAGCCCAATCGTAAATTAATTGATTCGAGCTTTAGGTGTCACCGGCTTTGTATCCTATGAAAAATTAATTTGCTGCGAGCAGTTTTTAATTAGCAATTTTCAGGTTCTTGTCTCAGTTATGGTCATGCATGTTGGGGCGGTAAGTTAATCAAAATGTCCTCTTCCGTCTCTCACAATATATTTCAGCACACGGAAAAAGAAACGGTCCTGTATCCAGAGATCCAGCTTGGTTCCTCTCCAGACTGATCCAAAGCCCTCTGCGTTTCGCCAACGAAAGAGACTTGGAAGTACCAAGTCAACAACTTTTCTCCGACACTCAAATGGAAGCGGATCCTTTGAAAGGGTTTGTAATCCAATTAAAGTTGACTAAAATTTCGTAGTTAAACGCGAGAGAAAATTACACTGTTATTATGTTGGTCATTTTTCAACTTAATCGATATGCAAGGGCAATTTAACTAAAGACTGGTGATTTACTTGAGGTGTTTCGTGTCAAAGCAAACCACCTTCGAGGGCGGAAAATGACACTTACAAAAAAACCTATTTGTAATTCAAACTAAGAGGTTAGACAAAATCCTGAATTAGTAAAACTGATCTATTTTAATGTAAACACGTCTGAAAATTTTATGAGAGGAAACAGTGGGATACAATGTTAATCTCTTACTCGGTTTTTCAGGCAAGATGATTTTAGAAATCTAGCAGATCTCTACTCAAATGAAGAAAACGTTCTTTTTGATGAAACTTACCCAAATCAGCGACCACGTTCAAACAAAATCAAAGCTTCAAAATTATTAGTAAGTCACAACAGAAATAATTTTTTTTAATAGTTATAAATTTCTTTTAAAGGAGAAAAGATCAGCAAGGATGATTTGAAGAGGACCTTAACGTTTTTGATTGTCACAACTTACCTTTTTCTTGATTTCTTAGATTTGTAAATAATTAGGCCTCAGGTCTTGTCAATAAGGGCTGGAATGACAAAATCTGTGGCTTTTCGAAAAAAATGTTTATGTGATGTAGCTCTGAGCCCTCTATGTTAAGACTGTGGATTATTTTTTATTTATAAACGCAATGCTTGTTAATAAATTATTTATGGAAATCAAACAAGACTATAACAGATCTTCCCAAACAATTTATGTTATTTCAGGACATTTAAGTACACAATGCTTTCAAATAAAAGCAAGATAAATGAGATAACAAAACTATGGTTTTATTCACGCCAATAAAGCAGATTTATCCAAGAAATATCTCTACCGTCACAATCAACAAACTCAATCCTACAACAAGAAATTAACTAGAATTTTAGTCTTTTAACAACTTATCCTTTCACTCTGGGTTTTTTAAAAATTTAACTTAAATTTTGAAAACTACTTAACTTTTAATTTATTTACTAATGCATTTTAATAATAAGAAAAATTGTTTAAACTTAAATTAACCATCGTTACTTAGTAAATTGTTATTTGATTTTATTTTAACACAAAATTTTTAATAGGTATAACATTTAGCTCGCTTAATACCTCATATACTTTTCTGGAAAGCCTGAAATTATGTGTGCGTTCAAACATAAAAAAATCTGCTCTTTTTCAGCGAATTAATAAAATTTTAGCAAAAAATAGTATAGTCAATACAAAGCTTTAACTTCAAACAATTTGATTAATATCGTTTAAGTGTGTTCACTCAATAATTTGTTGATGATAACTTAGTCTCTTTGGTTTAGTTCATATTTTTTTTAGTAGTCGTATATACAGACACAGTGTGACATCTAACGAAGAGTGCTGGAAGGTAGCGAGAGTTGGTATAATAACGACGTTGTTATTCAATTGGAACACCTTCTTTCATATTTTTTTGTCAATGATTTGTAAACGTTTGGTCAGATTGTTATATTACCACACATTTTTTAATTTTATTTTAAGTAATTTTGAAGATCATTTTCTATGAATTCTTTAACAAAATTTAAAAGCGCAAAATTATAACTAGGGCTCGGGCAAAATTTTGAAAAGAAAACCTCATAAATAGAAACAAAAACCAGGCTAAACAAAAAGACAAAATAAACAAGAAAAAGCCCTAAACGTTCTCGTTGCTATACTGCTTTTTTCTACCAATGTCACACTAATTTTTTCCTACAGCAAGTTTAGATGCTTTCATTTATTTCAGTGACACCAGAATACACTACACTGATTTAATATTGCATTAGCAATCTACACTAGAACAGGACTTGTAGCGAATAAAGATTCCGGGTGAGAAACATGTTGAAACTGTGGATATTTTTTTTTTATTTGTAAACACAATGCTTGCTAATAAATTATTTTTCTAAATCAAACTAAATTACAGCAAAAAAATTAGATTTAATTCAAGACATTTAAGCGTACAAAGCTTTCGAATTAAAGCAAGATAGATGAGATAAGAAAACTGTGGTTTTATTCACGCCAATAAAGCAGATTTATCCGAGGAATATCACTACTGTCACAATCAACAAACTCGTTTCTACAACAAAAAATTAACTACAATTTTAGTTTTAAGCAACTTACCCTTTCACTCCGGGTTTTTTAAACGCGTTGGGCGCTTGACGTGCCAACAGAGTTCCATCACTATTATCGCAAATTAATCGGGACATTGAAGCTTTCCGCACTTCAAAAAGCTGTTCTGTAAAAATTAAATTTGCAAATCTTTAATTCGACTGTTTCATTCAAAATGTAAAGCACCCTTTTGAAGTAAAATGTAATTTATTTGGGGTAATAACATGCCGCTTATTAAACCATAAAATGTGAATATTAATAGTAGCTAATTACCAACCTGTTTCAAAATAGCCCGGATTTATACTGGGATCATTTTCGAAAAAGTATCTGTCTCCTTTCTTAAGACGATAAAACTGGTCAGCAATGATATCCCGAAAAATGTATCCAACAATACTTCCAGGAGCTTTCTCTTCGAGTAATCCACCAATCCACAAATCAATATCATTAACAGAAGCATAAACACTTCTTAATTTTTCACCCAACTCAGGTGAAAGTTCCTCAAAGTGTTTCAATCGAGGTAATCCAACTAATTCTCGATAATCATTATACGGTCTTAAACCATGGTCACGGCCTCTTTGGATATTCAATGAGGCTAGATCAATACCAAATGCATTTCCAGCACGGAACATATAACGTGTCAACTAAAACTTATAAATACAAACTAATAATAATTTCTGTTAATACCGACTGCTTCAACTAAGTTGTTATCGACCTGTTGAAGAGGCTCAGTTGTTAAAGTACTCAATAGTTCGTCCATAAAAAAGAGTTTCCGCATATGACTCGGCTGAAACATTGTTTCAGGAATTGAAATCATTTCTTCCATTCTTTCTTTACCATAAAGTCTAATAAACAAAAATTTAGAGAAGAACACAAAAATTAAAAAGTGTTACTTTAATAATCCGTTTACAACAGAGTGACCAAATCTGAAAGCAGCAGATGCAAATTCGTTAGTTACTGACGGCTCAATTGCTTCATCATAGTCCTGCGAGTAATCAAATCCTTGAGCTAACCCTAAGTGAAACTCTTCAACAGCTGCAGGACCAATCACAATAGGCAAAAACTCTTTATAAGCAATTACTTGTATCTCAGCTATTACTATTCGTCTAGCTTCTAAAAAAATTTTCTCATCATCCCAGTGAGGGTTTAGTTTCTGTAATTCCTGTGCTAGTCTATTATGTTCCCTCAGAAAAACTGTATGTATTGCGACTAATGAAACCATCTGGTTTGTTCGACTATCTCCTAAAACCCGTTATTAAGATTTTTCTAAAAAAAAAAAATAATAAAACATTACCAGACATATAACAAGCCGAATTTTGACTTTTGCTCAAACACTGATCAGCATCGAGTGATAAAGGCAACATTTGACGCCCAAAGTCATTAAAAAATTTTAACATTCCTCCCTGAAAACTTCTCAAACGACCGGTTTGTTCCGGTGTTGATCCGTAAATATTTGAACCGTCAATAAAATGAGTTACTTTATTCATTTGTTGGGCATATCCTAGAGTACAATCTTGTCTAGGAGCTAAAACAGACCGCACAAAATTCATACATTTTTGGTCAAATCGGCTGAAAAATGGGTCGTCAGAAGGAATATCAATAGGCATACAAGAGTAATGCCGTTCTTCCTGGTTGAGTTTTCTTTTGCCGTCAAATGAACAACAGGAAATTGCACTTCCGTTTTCTAAAATTTTCTTATTAGGATAAAAACTCAAAAAGGTTGTGTTACCAAAGGAATTTTCAATCGATTGAGTCATATCGTGTGATAAGAACTGGCCAAATTGCATTACCATTAATGTGTAATCGTGATTAAACGAATCTGAGTCTGAGATAATAGTTGTGCTGATTAAACGCGGGCTTGCAAGTGGTAGACCAATTTCGGAAAGTCTTGGAAGCCAAATACCTAAAAAAAATGTTGGAGCTTTCAAACAAAAATTTTTTTAGTTACCATCTTGATAACTTGGTGGTAAAAGACGAGCGTAAGGCGTCGTTCCAGTTCCCCAGGAAGGATGGATTAAATTGTTACATCCACCATCAATTCGGCGAAATTTCACGGGAATTTGGGGACAAACTGGTTCAATACTGCAAGCTTCACCTAACGGTGTTGTTCTTAGGTCCTGTTCAAGGAGTCCCATTTCAATCTGTTGATTGGTTAAACCTTGGCTAAAACAAGTTTGTAACAAATACAAAATATAAAGTTTTGAATTTAATACCGGTGCTTAAAATCTTTAGTGGCTATAGCAATTTCCATAGCTCTTGAAGCAAGATTCAAGACGTCAAACAAATCAGTTCTTGAAAATACCTTAAAATTTTTGAAGTGGTCATAACTTGGTGATCCAGGAACTACAAGATAGCCATCAGAAAGTAGCAAGGCTTCTTTGGCTTTTATTTCTCTGATTTGTTCATGACTTCGACTTGCGATTAAATTTATAGTTTGGAGGTTCATCCTGTAGGAGTGGTGATGACGCAGATTTTTTTCTTCTGGTCCTTATCAAAAAATTGAGATTATTTTTCTTTAAGAAAAACACAAACCTGTGTGATTTTGTCCTGTAGAGCAACACACTCCTTCCCGTCCTGTTGTAATTTGACATAATTTTTTAATTTCGTTTCGAATATGGGCTGGACATTGGACGAACGGTACACAAAATGACCCGTCATTACACGTAATTTTTGTAGAAAAAAAGTCATCAACAAAATCGTTTTTTCTCATTGTCACATTCTGAGAAAAATGCGATTTCTGATTTTTGATACTGTTAATAGAGCAAATTAATAAAAAATATATTTTTAAACTATTTTTGATAAACATATTTTACTTTTAATAAATCAGTTTGACTTGCCACATATAACCAACTTAATAAAATTTGAGTTGTTTAAAGTATATTTTAAAGTGTCAGCAATTTTTTTCCTTACTAAGTAGTTAGCAATAAATAAAGTGTTCTTGAATTATATTTAAAAATTCTGCAAATACTAAAACTTGACTTGTATTAAAAAAATTATTCTTTGTTAACATACACAAAAAAAACTTTAAATAAAAAAACAATACAGAAGTAAAAATAATGCGGAGAAATAATAATTATGTCAACTACGAAAAACTGTATATGTATATTTGCGTTCATATAAGGTCAACGAATTATTAAAACATATTCAGCAAATTTTATACCTTTATGAATGTAAAAAAAATTAAAATTATAGCTTTATAGAAAATGTAGTAAATTCTAGACTGTAACAATTTGAAATTTAACTACTCCTGGATTACAATACAGAAAATATTTTAATGTTTAATTTAAATAACTTTACTTATAGGTTTAGAGATAATTTAAGCATTGTTAATAAATAAAAAAAATTTATACTTATTCTATGACTAATCACCAAAAGCTTTAAAATAACAAATAATTTTTTCATTGAGAAATTCATTCACTTTACTTCATTTCATTTACTGTTTAAAATTTTCTCAGGCGCCATTTTTCTCTTTTAAAAATTTTCTTATTTTTTTTCTTTTGAATTTTTATCCAGCTAGGACATATGTTGAAATTTGAGTACAACTATAACATAGATGATAATGCTAAATGAAAAGAAATCAAGCCCCAAATTGGTTATTTTGGTAATCATCTATAATGTAAAAAATATCACGTTTTAAAAAAAATATACCATCTGATAGCAGACAAAGTCTTCCAAAGTATAAATTTAAATCTGTTTTTTAAGTGCTCTTTCCTTATATTTGCCCGAAATCTGTATCATTTGGCGAAAAACTATGTCTAGGCTCAAGATACTTTAAAACACTTTTTTTTAATGTAAGCTGCGCTAAAACTTTTTTTTTAACATTAATACAATTTTTATATTGCGGTTTTGTTTACCGCAGCTGTCAGTGTATTAGCTTTTCCACTCATTTTTGAAAGTGCACTTCAATAATTATTAATAAACAAGAACCTACGTCTCGATCTCTACAACCTGCTACTCTTTCTCTTCACAAAAAATAATATGGAATATTATTTATTGAACCTGAATGAACCAACCATCGTTGTAAACACTCAGTTGTTTCTTGTAATATAGGTACAATATTTGTCGGAAGTTTAGACAAACCTTAAACTTTTTGCATATTGTAGCACAGTGTTTTAGTAAAAAAAACTTCTCTTTCTTTTTTATTCGTGACTCATCTGTTTCCTACCTTGCTTCGCTTTTTTGAGATGTTAACTGTGCTCTTCTTCTACAGTTTTGTGTCATCCCGTTAATTTTTTTTTATAATATGCTTAGTGACATTAGAAGTATTACACCTAGAAAGAATAATTTTTGGAATATAGATTTTTTGGCAACAGAATAGGTAAATTTAAGGCTAGTTACAGCACAGTATAGAAATGAATCATTATGGACAGCTGATAAAAACTGAGATCTTGTCAAAAAGCTAGCATCCCTTCAAGTTACATGTGTAAGATGGAGCCACTGATTTTTAAATTTTCTATAGGCAACTAGTAATACACAATTTCAATCTACAGGTTTATAACTGTAAATAATTGATAAAAAAAAAACAAAAATCAGACAATAATTAAAATTATCCTAAAAATACAACGTAAAAATTTATTAAAAAGTAGAAAACATTTTAGTGAATAACAAATAATATTAGTTGCCTATAGTAAATCCAAAAATTAATAGCTTCACCTTACACATTTAACTTAAAGTGATGTTTAAGGCGAGATTTCAGATTCCACTACACTTGTGAATGCAAAGTAAAACCGTGCCTCTTATTGGTCGCTTGCAAAATAAGCGCCTGCGCATGCATCGTCTGTCAACCGACCAGCGGATTAAATTTATTTAGTAATAATAGTAATAGAAAATAAATTCAGTTTGTTTAATAAATTAATTGTGATATTGTATAATTATTCAGAATGGCTAATTTACTGAATACGGTAAGATTTAAATTAAACATTTGTTTACATTTCAAATTTTAACGCTGCTGTGTAGATTTCTACTTACGCAGGTACACCTAACTATATCAAATCCCAAACATAAAGAAAAACTATAACTGTAAAGATTTCAATATTGGTGTTCAGCCAACTGCAATTGCGCGAAGGAAGACAGTAGGTGGTAGACATTGTTTAATTTCTGGAAGACCTCCAAAAAAACTGGAATTAGGTGGCGAACACTATTATTGTGTTAAAAAAAGAAATGCAGATTATGAAGTTCCTCCTTCAAAACGGAGCAAAAAAGCACCTCATTCCATTTCGCATTTTGCTGACAATAGCTAAGCAAAAATTTCATGGCATTTCAGTAGTGTAAAGTATATGAAACATCTGTATTTCATTATGTAGGTTCTTTTTTAAATTAATTTGTGTATACCAATGGTCTAACGGCTTTAAAGGTGGTTGCATTTGTTAAAAAAAAATTTACATACAGTTCTTTCATGTAAGATTGAAACTTTCTATTTATAATTTTGTTATAATTATTATTTTTACATTATGTGAAAAAAATTATACTTTATATTTTTTCCCAGTGGTTCGCTTGCGCACCAGCAATATTTTTTTTTGTATATTTTAAATTTTTTGACCAGTGGGATATATTATAAGTTCTTAGGTATAACAAAATAAACATTTGTACAAAGAAAACTTATTTTTTTCAATTTTTCGATGCTTGGGATAAAATGGGTTAATCAGACTCTTGTGAATTAATTTTCTTGTTATTGTAAATGATTTTGGCTCAGTTTGGAACATAGGTATAGGATAAGCCCCTGTTGGAACAGATAGCTTATAACGGGGTTGACGCTTATATTGGAAGAAAATAAAATAATCAAATAAAGATGAAATTATTTATTTATTCCACCAAAATCTTTACATAGTCAAGTACTTACAACTAGCAAACCTCGCCTAGGTATGAAAATATCTGAGTAGGATTATGTACATACTCTAATATTTAATTAAAAAAATATTGGGTTTCTGATTGGTCCATCCAAAAATTGGTTAGAGCGGTAATCGGTAAAAAGCAAATAAATCCAACATTCAGAACCCCGGTATTTTTAAATTAAATATCAGACCGTATAAATCTGGCGTGAGTTTAGAATGTAAACAATAGGTTTTAAATAAACGCGCCCTTCAAGCGGACCAATAGCGAGACCCCTATTCACAAGTGTAGTGGAAACTGAAATCTCGCATGTTTAAGACATGTTTGACATGTTTTCAGTTTTTATCAGCTGTCCATACTGATTCATTTTTATACTGTGGTTATAGTAACCATTGCAACGGTTTATCTTCGACAAATCTTAGAAAAAAAATTATCCTCTTAGTTTTTGTTAAGAAAAAGGCTTATTAGAGCTGATAAGTAGGACTAGTTGTTATATCTCCACCTACTTGTTTGAAAGGTAACAAAATGTTTCCAGTCCAAAAGCAATATTGATATCACCATCTTAGCGATGTCGACAAAAAAAAAAAAAGGAGGTGCCACAACGGAGTTTGTAAATTTCTCCGATGGTTAACTTACCTACCAACAAAAAGTGGTAAATTTCTCCGATGGTCATACTCGCCCCTAATAAGATATGGTAAATTTCTCCGTCGGATTAAAAAAGGGTCGTCATCGGATTATGTGCCGCTTGACGGTTGCCGTCAACCGGCATATAATACGATGATAGTTAGAAAAACCCAACTCCACCCTCAACCCTAATAAGCAACTTGTCTTTTATTTTCCAATTCCAAATTTGCGATCACTTGTTGTTGAACATTTTAGCTTTTAACATGTTTCTAAAAAAAAATAGTGAGTGAAAAAGGCAACATTATGCTTGTTTTCGATAATTTTAAGTATTTCAAAAAAGACAGTTTGAAATCAGGTGAAATCAAGTGGTCTTGTGGCTCCAGAAAGTGTAATGCAAAGTTTTACACCTTGGGAGAAGGAAGTGATAGAATTATAAGTCGGAGACAACTAGATCATAACCACGAACCCGATGTTGAAAACATTCAAAGACAAATTATAAGTGTGGCAGCAAAACGGAAAGCAACCGAAGAAATTTTATCTCGGCCTTCCAAGGTATGTATTTTCTATTTTGCCAATTATTGGAGATTACTGTACTCTCTAACATAATGTTTTCATTTTTTCAAGGTATTCCGCGGTGTCTTAAAGAATCTGAAAAAAACAGAGGAATTGAAATTTGAGTCCATCACTTTATCGGATAGAAATTGCATTAGACGCAACATTTACAACGCCAGAAGAAAGAAGTATCCACCCTTACCTCAGTCAATTGAAGACGTTCATTCTGCAATAAACATTTTGAGCCTCAAAACTATTGAAAAGGAAAACTTTGTTCTGGTGAATGATAGTGAAGAAAATATAATAATTTTTTCGTGTGAAAAAAATCTCCGTTTTTTAACAAATTGTGAAAATATCTACGTGGATGGTACTTTTTCGTATTGCACTAAATTTTTTAAGCAATTATTTTCTATTCATGGGTTTATGAACGGACATTATGTGCCGTTAGTTTTTTGTCTTGTTAATGACAAAAGGACTGAGACGTATAAAAAATGTTTTAAGCTAATAAAAAATAAGTGCCAACAATTAAAACTAAATTTTCAACCCAAAAGTGTGACAGTCGACTTTGAGCTTGCCATTCACAACGCTATAAATCGAACTTGGCAGGCAATAATTATTGTTGGATGCAGATTTCATTTATCACAAGCTTGGTGGCGAAAAATTCAAAAATTGGGTCTCTCAGTGGACTATAAATCAAATAGTCCTACTGGAAAATGGCTGAAGTATACTTTCGGACTTCAATATTTACCTCCGGACTAGAGATGGGAATTATCGTTCTTTTGAATGAACTAGTTCCCGCGAACTAGTTCGTCAAAATGAATCGTTCGTTTTTATAGTTCGTTCGCGAACTAATAAATCGGAATGTATCTTTGCGACCGAGTGAGACCGATTCGTTCGCGACCGAGTGATACGTTCACTCGGTCGCGAACGAACTAGTTCATTTATAGTTCGCGAACTAGTTCAAGTAGTTCGTATAAAAGAAACGTTCTTTTTATTAGTTCGTTCGCGAACAACCCATCTCTACTCCGGACGAAGTTTTATGACTGTTTTATTTCGGAACTTGTTGAATTAGCTTTACTGGAGTACAACGATAAGGAAAATATGTTGATGATTTAATAGAAACTTATATTTCACCTAATGCCACATTTCCCCCATTAATTTGGGCAAGTGCATCTGTGAGTTTTACTCGCACCACGAACAATTGTGAATCGTTTCATGCCCACTTTAATTCAAGTTTTTATGTATGTAAGCGTTCTTTGTATATATTTATTGAAACGCTTTTAGAATATCAAGTAGATACTTATATTAAAATAAATAGTGTTCACATAAAAAAAAGACTGCGTCTAACACTTTACAGAAGTGCAATCATTTAGATGTTCTTCTTGAATTGTACAAAAGTAAATCTATAAAACGTTGTGACTTTGTAAAACAAGTGTATCATAATTTTCCGTATAACATGTTATAATAATAATTATATTGTAAAATATTGTGCTTTTGTAGTATATGTAATAAAAAACTATAGATAGCTACTCCGCTTTTCTGTTTCCTTTAGATTTACTCCAAAAAAGAATATGTAAATTACGTTATTATAACTGGTCTTCAAAGTTTAGCATGTCATGTTTGACTGGTAAGTTTCCAAAAAATAATTTAACGTACGGTGTAAAATCGATGTTTTTATTAGTTATGGTTAAATACCAAAATTTTCTGAGCGGCGCTTGAAAATTAACTGATCGTAACAACGTGAAATGATTTATTTTGCATAGGTGATGTATATTTTGTTGTTATGATAATCTATAATTATCCTTACAAATAAGTGAAAACTACCTGAAATTCTCTCGTTACCGTGGAACCTGCGCCGCAACCTTAATCCTTGCAGGTAGCACTACTTTAACAAATCCTATCAGGTACTAAACAGGCCACCGGAGCAATTTACCATTATCAAAAAAGGTAAAATTAGTCCTTCGGAGCAATTTACATGTTTGGAGGTAGAAATCGGAGAAATTTACATCTGCCCTGCCACAAGGGCACATATATTGATTAAGCAATACAAGAGCGCCAAATTGGGCGCATAAAAAAAAAACAATGGTACATAGTACAATAAGAACAAGTGGTACATATATGTTGTATAATATGTTTGCCAGCTGAGTTTCCAATCAATGACCGGAGTTAATTTCCTGCTCTCAAAGAATGCCAAAAGACCACGCTCCCTTTTTCTCCTAATAAATTAACTGTTCTAGGAAACAGGGGGGGCTCTAGATCTTTCGTGAAAGGCAGGAGCAAGTCCAGTGGGTAATCTTGTACAGAGGTGAGATCAAATGGATTTGGGTAAATGCTCATAAGAAGGTCTAGACGTTCATCTTCAAAACGAGTACACGATATTAGGCGGTGAGGTGGGTCATCTACCACCCCACATAAAGGGCAATTTCCGTCATCGATGTCGACAGAGTTAGAATTGTCGCTTTTCTAGACGTTGCTTTAACCTATCGCAAAACTGCCCGCCATGTTAATTCTACTGCAATGACGGGGTGAACAGAAGAAGACAGAGAAACACAAAACAAACAAACAGATCCACCAAAAGGTACCACAAAACGTCAAGACAGGCGCTACTACGCCACAACTCGGTGACCAATGGTTTGGAGAAGAAAGTCAACATGTTAGTATTAAACGTTATATCGTCGCATTGATATTGCAGCAACGTGATATTAGATCTGCTGTTAAGAAAAATGTGCTCAGCATTGTTGGAGTAATGGTTTGAGCAATTAAAGCTGATTACCTTTTGTGTTTATTCGAGACAGTATGACAGCTGTGTCATATGTTCTTAACGTCCTACGAACCACTTTACTGCCTTATCTAGATGACCATCAACATGTTCTTTTTCAGCAAGACACCGCATGTCCACACTATAGACTTTTTCCAAGACGCTGTTGTCAATGTTCTGCCGTGACGACTCCGTTCACCAAATTTCAATCCTATTGAACATGTGTGGAATACAATATAGAGAAGACGTCCGCTTTGCACCGTCCTCCACAAACTCGGGCACAGTTAGTCTATGTGGTTCAAGTTGTTTAGAACGAGGTGCCACAAGCAGACATAGACCATCACATTTTGTAGATGTCTAGACGTGTATAGAAATGTACTCAGTTACGGGACCTCCAAGGACATTTTATTCTTGTTGTTAAGTGTACCACATTGCCAAAAAAATCATATCCAAAAATTTATTTCTTCTTGGTGTAACACTTATAATATCACTAAGTATAATAAGGATATCGTTGATAATAATATTGTACTTGTTACAACATAATAGTTGATTAAATTATGTCATTTATTTATAAATAAAATCCGTCTTTCTTACCAAAATTCATTTATTTAACAAGATACAAATAATTAATTTAAGAAAATCACAAAGATTTCAAATTTAATAGAAAGCTTTGTACTTTTTTCATTACAAGACCCAACCTTAAGAATAAATATATACATATGGTTATGTAAGTCGCTAATTCATATCCGAATAAGAGAAATTTATCTTCAGCGAAGATAATTTCTCAAAATTCGATAACACGAGTTTATCGGCAGTAGCCCACCGTTTTTAAAGTAATAGATTTAAATCCATCGACACATAAACAAATATATTACATAATCAAACGTAATCACATAATGCGATTTTGTTATTTGAAAATATATTTATATTCCCACCTCCTAGGATTCATTAATCGTCGTCCATTATACACCAGTCAGATTTGAACAGTCTAAGCATGTGAAAGCTAAGGACACGTTTAGTCGAATTTTATAAGTTAACAACATCAAAGTTTCGGTATCATTCTTATATCATATGAAACTGCTAATAGTATCAAAGAATCCACCAAGAAGTTTTAAATATTCCAGTTGCTTTCAATTTGAAAACATCGCCAAAGTTAAGTGACAAGTTATGTTTATGTGTTTGAAGATTCTTTTAAGAGTTTAATAGCTTTAATATCTTTGAAAAAATTCAACCGGTTTTGCCCCAATTTCTCATTTTTTTTCAACCCAGCATAAAATGTGAATTATCACTTCGTCGTCAAACTGAAATTATAAATAATTTCAGTAATAAGTAAAATTCGAAATAAAATTCCCATGAACGTACTTAATGGTTTACAGCATTTTAAAACTTCTCAGTTTCAGCAGGGTACAAGGTAAAGATTAATACATAAAGAAGTTTAAGAGTCGGTTTATAAAATGTCGGAAAAATTAATTATTAATTTTATTTTCTGTAAAACGACCCTAAATTTAATCAAAATATTGAATATTAACGTAAAATCAATCATACAAAAACAAAAAAAAAACAAAATATGTAATAATAATTATGTACATGGATAAGTATAACTGATAAAACAGAAACAAAATAATATGTAAAGTATACAAACATTGATCTACAAAAATTAAACAATATTTATCAAAAATTAATTGAACTTTAAAACTGTGGCTTTTGATGAGAAAAGTATTGACAATAGTTTAAACGCTGAAACTCAAAAATTTAAAAATACTGAGAACCATTACGTTTCATGGAAACCCTATATCAAATTTGACTTATTATAACAATTATATAATTTCAGCTTCACCTAGAATTTATATTTGAGATTATATACGGGAATGAACGAAAACGACAAATTAGACCCCAAACTGGCTCAATTCCTCAAAAATTACAGCAACTACTCGCGAAAAAAAGTTCTTACACAAGATCATGACTTATCATTTCACTTGTGTTGTGATGTTTTAAATATGCAGAGAACTGGAATATTTGCAAGCATCTTGATCGATTTTTTATACTTTTAGCAACTTTACATGATACTGAAATTATTAACTTGGTTGTTGTTATCAATCTTATATAATTCGACGATGATTATTGGAGCCCAGGAGATGGGGAATACAAATATAATGTACCTAAATGAAATATACCTGAATATCAAAATCAAACAAATTTTTTAGGATAAAAAAGTTGAATATTTTTTCCCTATGTACATTTATGTATTAGATATAATGTAAAATTACATATTATTTTAATGCAAATGACATGAACCTGGCAATCCTGCAATTAATAAAACTCCCACTTTTAATTTTTCTTTTAACTTAATTTTCATTGATATAAAAATTTACATAGTACAAAATTTGTATTCAGGATTGCCAATAAACTTAATTATTTACATCTACACTGTATAAGAAAGTTAATTTTCTTAACTGACCATTTTCAGAAATAACCAATAACAATTTTTTTTCTGAAAAAGCGTAAAAAACCAATGCGTATTTATTCTTTTTGGGTCAATCAGCTCAAAATTGTAACAAAAAGAAAAAAAAATAGTTACGTTTCAATGTAGTCGTATCATAATTCGAAATTCATCTAACTTGTGGATTGTCTGAAATTACAAAAATTCTATTATCAAAATAATAGAACAATTTTTACTACCAAATCAATTTTTTATTACCTTCTTATAGTATTTCCTTTGTTTTCTTTCCTATATTATTTTTTGAACTAGAATTCGTTTATGTCCAGAGAAGTCAAGTATGCCTGATTATTAAATTTTTCAGAGAAAAAAATTATTGACGCAGTTCCTAAGCTTTGCGTCTGAAACCAAAAATTAGACACAACTCAAATTTTTAAATTGTTATTACCTGTAATTTTTCCCAAAATTTATATTTATCACATCAAAGGATTTCAGGATTTAGAAGTAGATCTAGGTATTTGAGTCACTGTCGTCTTGAAGAGCATAAACTTATCTTGAACATAGATAAAGCGTCGGCGTCGCTTTAATTACAGTTCTCAATTCTAGCAGATAAACAAAGTACAAATTTTACAATGGGGGCCAATGGGGGCCCATGGGGGCCAATGGGGGCTCTCACCTTGTGAAGCCTTCTTTGAGCAGCGTCTTTGGAAATCGCTTAAAATAGTGCTCTTCTTGTTATTGGGTTCACTGAAGCTTGAATCAGAGACCAATCTTCTACACATAGATGTATAAACAGAAATTGTTCTGTTTGGAACTTTGGATGTATGAAGCTGTTTTCCATGTAGGTTTTGTTTCCACTTCGATGTGCAGATTTCCCTTTGTCCCCTGGGTGTCTTTCAGGATTTGGAAGTAGATCTTGGAGTCACTGTTGTTTTGAAGAACACAAACGTATCTTAAACATCGTCATGGGCGCTCCAAAACGTTATATCTTCTTGCACTTTTGTACTTATTGTGGTATGCAAATAAATGAGTTTGGCATTTTCAGAAATAAAATGTTAAATTTTTTTTATTTACAAACAAGCTTTTATGTAACCATGGCTTAGCATGGTTACATGTTATAGCTCACTCTGATGATCAACAAATTTTATGACATACCATAATTTTATTAAAAAGTATTTTTATAAACTATTTTAAAGCTTATTTTTTCTTTAAATTAATTGTCAGTGTCAAAAATTCTGAAATTATGTTGGAACCCTGTTAGATTGCCATGGAAACGAAACTAAAAAGGCTAATTTTAAATGGAGTTACCAACCTTAAAACACTTTGACAATTGATATTAGTTCCGCATGGGCTATACCTTATTTACAAAAAATAGTATGTTGAATATGCTATATATTAAATTATTGATAGTTTTGGCATCAAAACTTATATAAGATTAATTAAAGATTTAAATCGAGAAGAAGAAATTACGGTGTTGCCAAATTGGCAAAAAATTTTCAAGATAACAAAAAGTAAAAAAATAGTACATTACATACCAAGGTAAAGAAAATATTTTTTATAGCTGAGCAGGTTTAGTGCCCGAGCTGCGTAGCGTTGAGGACAATGATAGATGCAAGGCTATAATAGTATTCTCTACCGTAGTTTCTACATAATTTTTTTCACTACTAGCACATTAATTTATCATAGGTTATGTTAAAATATAACCTTGTTTAACGAGTCCACATCGAACTACTTATTTAACTACTTACATTTTACACTTCAAAGATTTTAATCGGGCTTTAAAAGAAAAAAATTCGAAAAAGACTTTATTATAAGCATTTTGTATATATATATTTAATTTTATCAACTATTTAAGTGCTAGAAAACAAAATAGCGTAGTTTTTCCATCAACTCAAATCTTCAGAAACCCAGTCTAGAATTTAGGTTGGCACTGTTGACAGTCCTTGCTTTTCAGGAGACAGTGCTTCACACTTGACGTGTAACCTTATAAAAGCCCATTATTACTATTTACATTTTTAATAGCAGTTATTATTAATAAGAAACGTTATTAGAAATATTTTCTGCAATACTAAAGAAGTATATGATGTTGAATGCCTCAACAAAAAAAGATTTTTTTAATATGTTCAAACATTTTTACATGCACAAAGATAGCAATACATATATAAATATACGATGATCTACAATAGAAAGTTAAATATTTATAACTTTTGTATTATTATAGTGACAGCTGCAGGAAAATACAACCAATGGTCTGAAAAACATACAAAAGAAATATCTAAACGTAGAACAATAATATCTAAAATTATCTTACAAAAACATTAAATGTTTAAGTAAAAAAACATTAAAAATTTAATTGTTATTTTATGATATATCTGCAGATAGAAAATTTTGATCTTTGCGCGTAAGAAAATATTTGTTGGCATAAGTGTTAGCAGGCCAGAAGTCAAGATCTCTTAGTTGTGTTTGATATTTTCTAGAGCTTTTGTTGTAAAAGTACTAGAAATAGACTTACAATTTAAATGTAAAAATTTCTCGTCAAAAAAATCAGCTTTCTCATTGACTTCTTCCAAGACCTTAACAGTGTCGTCTATATTTTGGTTAGGTTGTAAAGGAACGTAGATATAACAGTACATTTCGGCGGACATTAATTTGCCTCTGGCACTTGTTAGTTGTTCGGAGTTTTAGGAAATCAGCCTCTCCTTCTAAGTTGAAGGTTTTGGAGCGATAGTTCCATTTGATGTAGAAGGTACATTTAAAGATACTTTCAAATTTAATTGGAGCACTCAAAACTTATTACGACAAAATTTAACTTTTTGCCATTGTTCACAAACATTAACATTGTTTGTGACGGAACTGGTGTTGCTGAGAAGATTAAAGTTCTTTTAATGTAGAGTTGAAGTTTGTCTATTGTTGAATGAGAGTTTTGTTTAAAAAAAAATATTCATTAATATTCTCTGGAGATTTAATTATGTTATTTGTAGAAGATAAAGTTGTAGCATAAGTATTATTTTTAGACTTCAGCCATTAGTGAATATGCAGTTATGAAAGTAACCAGATTAATGTTAATTGATTTGAGTTCATTTATCTCCGTTTGTAATAGACTAAGTTGAAACAGAATCGTTGTTAAAGCGGCAGATAAAGTCCTTTGTAATTCAGGCGTTATATTTGACTATAATAATAGCTGTGATTTAAATAATTAATCAACTCTAAAATTCTTCAAAATCAAGTAATCAAAATCTCTATAACGACACAAAACCATGCGGAAGTAAACAAAATTTTCACAAAATTTTCATGACATTTCACTCACTCTCAAAATTAATGGTTTAAAATTTGAAGTATTTTTGTGTTAAATTCGAAAAAATGGTAAGTTTTTCTTTTTTAATCTTTTTACCAAACACTTGACACAAAATCTATCAGAGGGAATGTATCTCGGTCCACATTGGCCAAGCTGGAGTTCAAATTGGTAACACAACGTGGGAACTCTACTGCCTGGAACATGGCATACAACCTGACGGCAGCCTAAAAGACCAAAAAGACATAGTTTCTGATCATTACTATGGAACGTTCTTCCATGAAGTCCAAAATGGAAACATGGTACCCAGGAGTCTCATGGTTGATCTTGAACCTACAGTCGTTGGTATGTACCAGCTCCAAAAGAAATTTCAACCAATTTAGTGTCTTTTTCTAGATGAAGTCAGAGTTGGTAAATACAAACAATTGTACCATCCTGAGCAACTTATAAGCGGCAAAGAAGATGCTGCTAATAACTATGCAAGAGGTCACTACACCATCGGAAAAGACATGTTAAATCTGGTAATGGATAGATTAACTAAAATGGCCGAACAGTGTTCAGGTCTACAGGGATTCATGATATTCCACTCTTTTGGAGGTGGTACCGGATCAGGTTTTACTTCACTTCTCCTACAAAAAATTTCAGACGAATTTGGTAAAAAAAGCAAACTTGAATTTGTAATATACCCAGCCCCCCAAGTGTGCACTGCTGTGGTAGAGCCGTACAACTCAATTTTGACAACGCATGAAAGTATAGAATATTCAGATTGCGCATTTATGGTTGACAATGAAGCAATCTACGACATCTGTAAGAAGAAACTTGGTATTGGACGTCCGAATTACATTAATCTGAATAGGTTAATCAGCCAAGTTGTGTCATCAATTACTGCAAGTTTGCGCTTTGATGGTGCCCTAAATGTTGACCTGACTGAGTACCAAACAAACCTAGTGCCCTATCCTCGTATCCACTTTCCTCTTGCTTCTTATGCCCCTGTGGTACCTTCAGATAAAGCCTTCCATGAAGGTATGAGTGTGTCTGAGATAACTTCAGAACTTTTTGATCCTTCTAACCAAATGGTCAAATGTGACCAACGCCATGGTAAATACATAGCTTGCTGTTTGCTCTATAGAGGAGATGTTGTACCCAAAGATGTAAATGCATCAATTGCCCAGGCTAAGACTAAAGGAAATATTAGGTTTGTTAATTGGTGCCCTACAGGGTTTAAAGTTGGTATTAATTATCAACCTCCTACTGTTGTACCTGGAGGCGATTTGGCAAGGGTTCAAAGGGCAGCTTGTATGTTGTCAAATACTACAGCAATTGAGTCAGCTTGGATAAGATTAAACAAGAAGTTTGATTTGATGTTTGCAAAAAGAGCTTTTGTGCATTGGTATATCGGTGAAGGGATGGAAGAAGAAGAGTTCCATGAAGCACGACAGGATTTGGCAATGTTGGAGAAGGATTACCAAGAAGTTTCACTTGATGATCTTGAGTAAAGGCAGTGTAACATATCATAAGTATGAAAATGATTTTTAAATATTAATTTTATTGTCATTAATCATGTTTAAAAACAAAAAAACCCTTATCAGTTGGTATGTAAACACTTTCGAAAAGAAGACTTTTCTTTTAATTGACATAAGTATTTAAGGCTGCGAAAGATTATTTAGTATGTGTCAAATTAACAACTGTTTGTTAAAGAAAAGGTTTTAAACATTGATTTTGATTAATTTGTTGAACAATTTTAAAAAATAACATAACAATTTTTTTAAATTTATTTTACTAAAATCTTAAATTTTTTCTTCAGAAGAGCGTGAAATAAATAGTAAACCTACTTTAAACATCCTATTTGCTTGTAAGTACTAAAAAAATCTTTAAACCTTCTTTTATGCGCCTCTTAGGACACTTGAAATTAGGCAGTCCTATTTTAGCCAATCAACGCCAAACTACAAATATCGCTATTCTTTATCAGGTCCCTTTAATGCATACAGTTTATTTGATATGGTATAATTTGTTGCATAATACAGATTGTATTTGCGCTTATTTTGGGTGGTGAGCTGCGGTTACCGTGTTATTCAAGATACCGTATCATTTTCTACCATTTTGACTATTTATGTTAAACCGATAAATTCTCTTCTACGAGTATTTATGTGCAATAGATTTGTCATTATTTGTGAATAACCTATAAGAATTCAAAATTTTAATTACTCATGTAGGCAGCTAATTTAAAAATTACATCAGAGAAAAAATTATGAGCATGTGCTCCATTAGAAGAAGTGCCACATCACATTATTTCAGAGGCCTTTGTCTTTACTATATTTTTTAGTCTACTGACACAACTCGGATGATTTAGAGAACTACAGAGTGTTTTAATAATTGAGCGCTGTAAAATTGTTAACACACAAGATATGTTTTAACATTTTTGGCCGACAAATTTTATTAAAAAAATTTATTGAAAATTCGTAATTTATAAGATAACCTTCCTTTTTTTTAGTAAACGTCAAAAAATTACAGATTGATTCGATTGTTGCTGTAATAACTAATTAAACAAAAAGTGTGATTGTAAATAAAATAGTATACAAACCTTGGTAGAAATTATATAACACCTCGAGCTCTATCTGAGTCTCGATCATATAAACTGAGCCTTTGACGTAATAAAGTACATATTTCTCACTTTGGTTCTAATATAACAAGTGTTCATTTAAAAAAGTTGTCAAAAGTGTCATAAAAAACAAAAACATTTTCAAGAATTTCTTAGTTAAATTCGGCTGCCATACTCTCAGTGATAGTTGTCAGAAATGCTCAATTATCACATTATGTCGGATTAGTGACCTGAAATCTATTTCACAGATTATTTTATAAAATAAGTAATCTCTAAAGCTTTGTGTAAATAATTATTCATTAGCTTGTATGCGGCAAACATTCCCAATGCAATATTTGCCGATTTTAAAGTGTTAACATCCTGTGAACAAATCATTACTCCTTTTCAGTGACCTTGTTCTGTGTTCCATCAAATAGATCCACTCGTTTTTAACCTTTCTACCACTTCGAAAGTAACTTTTGACTAAAAACTTTTTGTGCTCTAAAGTGTATTAGCTATCGCGACAAAATAACAATTAACTAAACCCAATAACAAGCTAAACTAAAACTAAATCTTAGAACGAACAAAAACTGAACACGAAAAAAGAAGGAACAAAATGACCTGGAAATGAAAATGACTCGGAGTCTTGTAAACACCCACTCAAAAATAATCAAAATGATTTATTTATTTATAATATTTTCCATAGTTACAGTCTAGCAAGTTCCGACATCCACTTTTCGCTACATTTTCTTTTATCAAAATCTCATAGCACCCTTGACAACTTATTTAAATGAACACCTTTTACTATTTAAAAAGTATTAGTCAAATTTTAAACAACCACTGTGATTAACATTATCATAGAAACATGATTCCCTCTAAAAGACAATTGAGTTGTTTAAGCATTTTTCAAAAAAACAACGTCTAATACTCAAAAATCTGGGTGTTTCGTTTTTGATGCTCCAGCCTGCTCCATAAAAAAGAATTTACATAATTAAACGGAGGCATTCTTAAATTTAGACAATAAAATGGTCTTAATATTGTTACTTCGTTAGTATTTGAGGTAGTTAGAAAAAAATAAAAACCAAAAACGCACTCATAAATTTTTTTTCGACCCGCAACCAATGTTCTGGCAATCAAAATTTTGAGGATGTTTCATGTTGATTATTATTAACATATTTCCAAAGTGGCTAAGCTCTCCTAAAAATTTTATAACCCGATTAGGTTTTTGTACCAAGTCACTCCATTAAAATACAAAAAAATGTTTTAATTTTTGATTCAGATAACTACAATTAATTTCAGTAGCTTCACCTACAGATTTAAAGATGGCAGTGTTAATAAATAAAAGATAATCAACTGACCTTGATAAAACATTATTATGTTCTTCTATGACTGATGAATTGAGCACTGATTAAAACTCTTAACTCCTTCTTTAGGAAGTGGTTGACTGTTTAAAATTTCTAAAGTGCCACTTTTCTTTTTCTCGATTTTTTTCTTCTTACCTTTTGAAACTATTTAACTAAAACATGGTTTATTCACAATTTATTATAACATTATCTTTAACTCTATGGGGCTAAGAACAAACTAAAATTAATTTATGTTATTTATCTAAAAAAAAAATTAAATCGAATTAGAACAAAACGGTGTTTTTTACCAATCGCTGGCATTAATTAATTGTAATATAGCTTTTGCCAACATTAAATTGTAATAAAAGTGTTTGTTTGCGTCTGTAGCCGTTATTCTCATTAAAAATTTTAAAATAAGTCAAGAAATTATACTTTGGCAACGGTAAAAGTGAATTTTAACTTAAATTGTAAATTGTATAAGAATGCTACTTAAGATCAAGGTTGATTGCAATGCAGTAAAGTGCATAAACTGTTTGTTGCAGATTTCATATCTTCAAAACATGTTGCAGATTTCATCTCTTCAAAATAGATGTGCGGAAGAACCACATGATGCAAAATTGTATATCTACAGCAGGTAAATAAATTTACAATATTTATTTATAATAAACAGTTTGTAGAGCAATTAATCTCTATTCCAAACAGCACTGTTGTGGAATTTATGACTTTTTGCTCAACTACCTATACTTAATTTTTAAAATAGCAAGTTTTAACAGAAAAATGTCTGCAATTTTTTTCAGTTTTTCTACTGTTTAACTAAAACATACATAAAACTTGTTACACTAAAAAAATTTAAAGCTCCAACTAATTTATAAATAATAAATAGAATCAAACAAAAAATACTTAAATACGAAGAAGATCTAAACGGTCTATACCCCCGGTTAATTTCAGAATTGCAGAAATAAAGACACCGCATTTTTAACACTAAATCCTGTGTGAAGTTGACCCCTGAAAAATAAAAACAATACACGCAACACACTTGTAGCACAAACAACTATTAAGTATCGGTTTCTTCTCCAAAGTATCAAACAACTACTACTCGTAATAAGTATATTTTAAGCATTTAAATAAAGAGACAAGATGGATCAGTTTTTACAACTGGCACAAGTAACCGAACCCTTAGATTATCCTGAATTTTAACTCCCCGAAACAGAGCGTTTTTAAAGTAGTTAAACAAAGTAGTTCAATAAATAAACTATCTTCAAAACAAATTGGTAAACGTCTAAATAAATTTAAAGCAATTTTTAATATGTGAGGTTACAGAGAATAACCTGAAAAGTCAAAGAACAGTCAAAATAATTTAAGTTGTATTAGATTAAATAAAGGTTTTTTTTATAACTACATGTTTCAGCTATTAAATAAGATCACCACTTTGTAAAAGCCTAAAAACTACTATTTTTTACAATAATCAAAACTTTTTGTTTATAAGTAAATGTTAAAAGTCATGCCTTAAAAAGTAGGAAAAGTTGATTTATGCAGAAAAGATATTCGACTACTACTGCAATTTACAAAAAAAAAATAAGTTCCCTTGTTGTCTTGATTAGTCTATTACCAAGTTAAGAATTTCATTCTTTGGAAAAAGAAAACTTAGAGATTTGATTTTCAGTTTTCTATTACATTCAATTTCTATTACTGATCGACCTTTAAACTCAAAAATTAGAAAAATTTAGATTAGACCTAATATTTTTCTACAATTTAAAATGTACCAACAAGCATTTTCAAAAACTTCTTAGATTCATTTAGTTCTTTAAGTTTAAGTTTTAATTATGTATTGATATGTTTTGTTTTTGTTATTTTTGTTTTTTTATAACATTTTTTTGGTCCAACACAGAAATAAATTTTCCTCTTGGAGACATTTACTTTGTGATATAAAAGTCATTCAATTTTTCTTAAACTACGTCAATGAATGTTATTTTAATCCTAAAGAACAATACCCTTATTTAAAAGAAATATCTTGATATCAACATTGTTTACTTTGTAGATCACGTTTACTTCTTTTCCTATTCATCAAAACAAATTTCACGCTTCATTAATTAAAGATAAGAGATTTGACTGAAACCAAACATTAAAATTTTCAAAACATCACCTAATTTTTATTTGATAAATAAAAACATTCTCACAAAATTTGTGTTCTTGTTCCAAAAACGATTCAATGACAAAAACAATTTCTGACCATTTCTAGTATGAAGAGGACCACACATCCTAGACCTAATCAGAAATCAAAATCCTTCATGACGCTCCTCAATTGAACTTTGGCTTTCTTATTATCACTCTTTCGTTATTGTTTAATGCATTTTTTATCTTTTAAAATTGAAAACAATCATCTGGAGTCTATACCAGTCTCATCCGCTTCCACATCAATTATCACAAACTTACAATGTAATTTTTAAATACGTAATAAGTAAATAATTATAGCTCTCAAAATGATAATAATAACATTTTTGTTAAAATTTTATGTCAATTTTACTAAATATAGCTCTTTTGCTTCCTTGAGGATTGTATAAGAGATAAATTGAAGCGTCTTTGACGTATAATTCCCGAAAAAATAGATACTTATTTACGTCTCAAATTTTTCAAAACATCTACAGTCGCCGGATTATTTGACCCGAAAAGATGACCCGACCAAAAGAGGTATTAAATTTTCTTTGCAGCAGCTTTCTGCTTAGTCTTTCACTCAAATCGTGTGAAATTTAATCTATTATCCAACGAGAAATGGTGTAAGTTTATTTATTTCAATTTAATCTCACATTTATTGTAATCAACATTAATCATACTCTAATTATATTTTTATTGAATTACCAAACATTAAATAATTGGCGTCTTCTCATTCCTCACATGATACTCTTATCAATTAATACAAAAATTCGAGAATTCGTGTAACAGTCATTGTCCTTTCTGTTTTAAACAAAAAACAAATTTTGAATTTTTGATATAATATTCAAAAATCTAGCCTAAGTGGGTTAGCAGAACAAGACTGCTTAATTTCGATCATTAATTTACGTAGTTAATCACCTATTTTTAAAGCCATATCAACTTCTGATATTGACTCGATCCTAAACAAACAAGTAGCTTATTTATTTTTCCAATGTTACCAATACCGATAAATGACTAACGTGCCTAAAGTATTGTATCAGTCTTGTCGTTACCACCAAGCAAAATGGACCATTCGTTCCTAATTATCCAAGAACAAACCCAACACGGTACGACTCATCATTGAAATTTCTTTATCACTAACTCACATTTTTATTTCAAACAAATACCAACTAACACATAAGTGTTTTAGATTACATCGAAAAGGCCCAAACTGCTGATTTTGAAACCGCTATTCACTACTCAAGTAAGTCAAATTTTTTCTCTGAAAATATTCTAGTTTTTCAACTATTCTAGGATATGGAAAGTTTCAAGCCTTGCTCCTTGCTGTTTGTGGCACAATTTACGCAACTTGTGCCATAAGTTCAACTACATTATCATTCGTTTTGCCTTCAGCTAAATGTGACTTTAATTTATCATCAGTTGATAAAGGAAAATTATCAGCAATGCCTCTAATTGGTAATTTCAACGATCAAGCTTGAAACCAAACTAATTTTTGCTTCAGGTATGATTTTTGGATGTAGCCTTTGGGGCTCAATTGCTGATTCACAAGGCCGTAAAGTCGCAATAATGCTCTCACTTCTTGTCGATTTTTTCGCAGCTTTGACTTCGTCTTTTGCTCAGACCTTTGAGTTTTTCTTGATTTGTCGGTTTTTCAACGGCTTTGGGTAAGTTTCAAAAACCAGTTAAAATTTTGGTTTAAACCCATTCTTAGGATTATAGGAGCCACAAGTATAATTTTCTCATATTTGGGGGAATTCGCTTCAAAAAAACACCGAGATGTCATGTTAGGACGCTTAGAAGTGTTCTGGAACGTTGGTGTTATTCTTCTACCAGGTATGTCAAGAAAATAAGAACAAAATTAGATTTAGTTGATCTAATCAATGTTTGATGCAGAGTAGGTTGCCAGTCTGGCCAATAATAATGAGGATACTTCTTTAGAACAGTCAGTCTGGTCCGAGCTACTTATTGCAGTGTAAAAGCATGAAAATTTGACAATTTTGTGAAACTTAACAATAGCTTTGGTTTATTTGTAGGTTTGGCTTGGGTTTTGCTAAATCAAACTTTGGTGGAATCGTTCCGATTCAGCGATCATGGAAATTTCAGTCCTTGGAGAATTTTTGTTTTGGTCTGCAGTACACCAAGTTTGATTAGTTTTGTTTTGTTGTATTTCTTACCAGAAACACCAAAATTTTTAATATCAAAAAGACAATACGAAAAAGCAAAACTTGTCTTTCAGAAGGTTTATACCTTCAACACTGGATACCCTTCTTATGCTTATCCGGTAAGTTACTTATTTTACAATCAATAAATCTAAATAAAAAATTTAGGTCATGACTTTAGAAGGAGAATACGAAAACAACAACAATTCAGAAAACACAACCAATAAAATTCCACTGAAAGACAAAATCTGTTTTAAGATTTTGTCAGTTTTTGACGAACTCAAAGTTCTGTTTTCTCAGCCTTATCTGAAATACCTTGCAGTGACTTGTTTTGCTGATTTTGGGTTAATGGCAAGGTTGGGTAATACAAAAACACAAACTTTTGTTTTACAGTATATTTTTCAGTTACTACACTTTGGTTATGTGGTTTCCTGAAATTTTTGAACGTTTCAACCAATTCGAAATGACTCATCCCAACAGTACTGCAAGTGTTTGTTCAGTTTCTAAAGGAAAACAAGATACTCTAGAAGTATTTTTTCCTGAACCATGTAATGCCTCAATTGATAACCGTGTTTTCCTCGATACGGTTATTATAGGATTGAGCTGTATTCCTACATCAGTATCTCTGAGCTTCTTTATGAAGAAGTTTGGCAAAAAAGTGGTATTAAGTAAGTATCGATTAGTCACACAACGTAATTTTCCAAGAAAAATAAACATAGACTTTGCTTTTACTTATCAATAATTAAAAATCAGAAACGTAATCTGTATTTTTTTCTTCTAGTTATCGGATTGATGATGTCAGGGTTATCAACCCTTTCTTTAAATTGGGTACAAAGTTCAACTGAAACTCTTGTACTTTCTTGTGTTTTTGAAGCACTGACCAGTATTCTTGAAGCTGTGATTTTTTGCTTTATCGTTGATCTATTTCCGACAAATCTTAGGTGAGAAATTCATCACATTTTTTTCCAAAAAAACAGTGTTGGAATTTTTAGGGCAATTGCTCTAGCTGTTACTGCATCCTCAGGGAGAATTGGGGCCATTTTTGGGAATGTGGTTTTTGGATTATTAATTGATTGGAAGTGTTTCGTACCGATTTACTTATTTGGATCGCTTTTATTAAGTAAGAAAATTAAAAAAAAAAGAAAAAATAACAATTTTGTTTTCAGCTAGTGGAACGCTTTGTGTGATTTTGCCCCAAACAGATCATTACCTGGTGTTACATTAAATTACTCCAGTTTTCTCGCTCCACTTTTTACATTTATTTATTTATATTTATGTTTTATTATTTTAGTATTTTTACATAAAATATTTGGAATTGCAAGATCTTTTAATGCGCAAAAACCTACCTTACTACAAATTTATACAACAGTTTGAGATAGATTTACTAATAAAATTATTACTTAATAAAGATTAAGAAGATTAGGTACAACCTGTTTGCAAACATTATTCGAACACAAATTTGCTTGTTAAATATTTGTTAAATGTTTCTTTTTATCTTAGTTCTAAAAGTAAATTGGACTTATATTGTAAATTTACCGACAATGCCGTTTGAGACAAAAAGTGATGTCACTTCGGTAAAGTATTTCCTGCTTCTATCGCACATAGAGCAAATGTTTTGAAAGGTCCAAAGTGTAAGAGAAGGATGGTGGTGTGTGACAGGCAAAGATAAAGACACAATTTAGCAGTTTTGTCGCTTTCTTTACCATAACTTAAAAAAAGCACTTATGCAAAAGTGATGTAACTTGGATGTAACCGTTGGTTACTAAAAATTTTAGAGAAAACGAATTGAAGCTGTATAGCTGGTTGTTTACCCAAATTTAGTTTTTAATTCTCTGTCAGAAAAATTAGTTTATAGTACAGTTTTTTTCTTTTTGTAAATCTTACTTTTAGGCCTTTATTTATTAATATTTTTTACAGTTGAGCTCGTTTAAAAAGTCGAAGGCTTTAGAAAGTGTACAAGTACCAGATCTACAACACAAAGCGTAAAATTTGAACTGATTTAGAAAGCCAAAAGCCTTGAAATATCTATGAATAGTAATGCAACAATACCAAGCATCTATATCTGTATCTTAGCTTTGCAATTTGCTCAAATACTGTAAAGTGATTAGTGCAACAACATTGAGCATTCAATTTTAATTACTGTTTTATCGTTTCTTAAGGTAGCAGTCGGACTTATACAAGCTTATAGTCAACGTTTACTAAATTTATCATTTTGTCATTCTGGTAGCTACAAACTCCAAAAAATTCGTAATTTGTTGTACCGTTTATTGCCGCTTATAGTATTATATGTGCCTTCACATAGCTTTAGGAGTTAATTTACCGTGCCATATTGTTTTACTACGGTCTACTCCTAAAATTTCAAAAATTTTAGATATTTGGTCGTTGTGAAGTTTTCGATCGTTTGTATCTTCTCTTGAAAAATTTTAAACACATTTTTAAAACATTTTAAAGCTTATCTTTTTGTGTATTTGTTTTGTTAAACTATGAAAGCTTTAGAACGTGATATTAAGCCCCGACTTGTCCCTTCTCGTGTGTTTCCAGTTTTGTGCATGCCACAGCTAAGTTTTGTTTTCTGATTATTTATTTTTGATACCTTTTTTATGTTATGCAGCGTAAATTTCAAATGGCAGAGAAGCTTTCAGAACGTTGGAGAAGATCAATAGAGTTCTAGAAACATAGTTAAAAAAATCAAAACTTGTTTTAAATAAAGTAATTTCATCAATTTGATAACACCTCTGGCCAAAGGTTACAAGATCACGTCAAATAGGTTCTTGTAAAAATGTTAAAAATAAATCAAAAATTGTATTTACCACTACATAAACAATTTTTTTAAATTATTTCGTCATAACAAGATTAAAGATATACAAAAGATGATTAGACCCTTTGCAGTTTCCAAAATTTCATAAAAACAAGAAAGTTAAATCAACTTATCTTTTTACCTCTACAAGAAGGGGCGAGAGGGACATTTCTCTATAAATATAATTTAATTTAATTTAATTTTAATATAAGAAGAAGCGTTTAACTCTTTCTCATCTTTGAACGTCTGTAAAGCTTAACTTTTTCTCTAAATTTTTTTATCTTTGGCTGTTTGCACAGCGTTTTAAAAGAACGCCAGTGCTGCACAAATTTTAAATTTTCGACATACCTGTTTAATATGTTCCAGTCATTTTTTTAATGTATACATTAAAGACTTAATACTCTTTGTGACAGTATTTATTTTTTTTAGTTTTAAAACTTCTTTAATAAAAAAAATAGTTCTTTGTTTTAGTACTTTGACCACGTTTGTGACATCACAGTGAATTCGCTGAATCCGGGTTCGTAGGCTTTGGATAAGCTCTGAATAAGCTGTGTCGGGCAAAAATCTCTGATAGAAATATGACATATACAGGGTGATTCTGTTAAAAGTATATTTTAACTTTTCTTAGAAAATATTTCACACCGACTTCAAGGTTTAATGACAAAATAAAGAAAAATTTTAACTTAAGACATTGAGTAAAAGATGAATACGCTATTTTTCCAAGAAAGTGGGTGAGAGAAAGAAGCTGAAGGATAGGTATCCAGCCCATTTTCGAGAAACGTCTAGCAGTGCTACACCTAAATAGTCCTTGCAAAACAAAGAAACTTTCACAAAACAGTATTTCAACATCGTTTCATTTAAAATGACATTAGAAATAATGTAAATTTTATTTTTTTAAGCAATTAATAGGGAGAATCTTAAGACAATTTTAAAAATTCACATGCGTAGAGAAAAAAACAAAATGTAATTTTTGAAAAAAGTTAAAACATACTTTTAACAGTATCACCCTGTAGACAAGGTAATAACTTACCCAATCTATGTAAATCTTACCAAAAATATTCAAAGTTACAGCAGTACACGTGTTAGCTGTTTCACACTTAAAACAACACTATCATTTGTAGATACTATATAGTTGCTTTTTCAAGGTAAAATGTCTGTGGTAAAAATAAAGTCATTGTTTTCACCAAATAAATCTAAATTTCAAAATTATTTACAATAAATGTAAAAAAATAAAATAAATAAAATAATAATGCGCTTATTGCATTAGCTATAAAGGACCTAGTTACAGTAATAATTTCTGTATAGATAAGTAAAATGCAAACATAATACACCATTGACAACAGCATCTCATTAAATTTTAAACAATGTTTAATGCACTAGATAAGAATTAATGACGTCATAAAAACTACACCGCTCAAATCTTCTAGTTCTAATATTTGTTTTTTAAAATAAATAGGAATAGAAGTTAAACACTTAATCGTTAATCTGATTTTTTATTAATGCCAAATAATAATTAGGTACCTATCCGAGGATAAGACATTTCTAGTGGTGACTCTGGTGGTGGTTCGGTATTATAATAATCTTCCAGATACGGCTATATTTTAATTTTTTTAATTACACATTAATACAAAAAAAGTAAAATAGCGAGATAACAAAATTATAGTTATTCTGCATTATTTGGTCACAATTATTTTTATTTTACATTGAACATAGGTATAAACTAAATGGCGCATAAATGGTTCAAATGTAATAAAAGAGCTTATAATGTCAAAAATAATAACGAAACTTTAGAAACAGGTAACTCACATTTTTACAGTAATTTTTATCAACACATTTTGTAGAATTTGAAAATGCCGACTTTGAAACAGCAATTGCAGCAACAAAATTCGGAAAATTTAACATTTTGTTATATATTATGTCAATACCTGGAGATTGGGCTTCACCATTTGAAATTGGTTCGATGGCTTTTGTTCTAGCACCAGCTCATTGCGATTTGAATTTATCGCTAAGCGATAGAGGAACATTAAATGCCATTACTTTTGCTGGTAAAGTTTCTACTGATAATAAAATTTAATACTGAATTTTGTTTAGGAGTTGTATCAAGTGCCTTTTTATGGGGTTATTTATGCGATACTTTTGGACGAAAAAAACTGATGGTAATTGGGTATTTTCTAGACGCATTTTTTGTAATTATGAGTGCCTTTTCTCAAAATTACAAGTTTCTTTTAGTTTTCAAATTTTTGGGAGGTTTTGTGTAAGTTGTTTCTTTACCAATTCCTTATCTATTTTTTTTATATTTATAGTGTAAATGGACCATACGCAGCCCTTACTGCTTATTTATCTGAATTTCATGGTGCAAGATATCGCTCAAATGTCCAGTTAATTAAAGGGATGATCATAAGTCTAGGCTCTATTATACAACCTTTATTATCATGGATTATTTTACCAAAAAAAATTGATATACACTTATTCAATGATAGTATAAGTAAGAATCAAATCATATTCTGTCTTGTAACCGGTTGGTTTCCCTGACGAAATATCTACAGTACACTATACTATCATTACTCGTTTCTTTATCTGCCGCTTTTCTTTTCCGGATAATTTTACAAAATATCTCTCAACTACTTTTTTCTGCCGTTTCTCTTCTTTGCCTGTTTTTACTGTTTTTTTAGAACTAACACTACACTATCATAAGTATCAAAATGTTTTTGGGGTACTTTGTCTGAATGTGTATGTATTGTTTACTGTTATTAGTCATTTTATCTTTTTACTTTATCTGCCGCTCTTCCTCCAGCTATTTTTTCTGACTGAATATTTCACAACTAACACTTTATTTTAACTTTTTTATATTTTTGTAGTTTTTCTGAACTAGCTCTTTTTTCTGACTGTCTATCGCACTTCATTTCTTGTCTTCTTATTCCGGATTCTTCAAAAATCTTCCATTTACAAAGTATCCAGAATGACGATTATTACCAAAATTTTATTTTATAGCGTTACACTCTTGGAATATATTTTTGTTATTTTGTGCCGTGCCATCTTTACTTAGTGGCATTCTCTTTTTATTTATGCCAGAAAGCCCAAAATTTTTAATGGCAATGGGTAAAAATGACGAGGCTTTAGAAGTTTTTAAACAAGTTTTCAAAATGAATACAGGACTTAGTAAAACACAATTTCCGGTAAAACAATTTGAGTAAATTTTTTTTAAATATAATTTTTAGGTCAAAAATTTAATGAACGAAACCGAACAAGATACTTGTATTACAGCAAACAGAAACAAAATTCAAGCACTGAAAGAAGGTTTCCAGCAAGTCAAACCTTTATGCTTCTCTCCATATCTCAAAAATTTTGTTGTAATTTGTGCAATTCAGTGTTTTTATAACTTAAGGTACTAAATAACACACGTCTTTTTTTTTAATTGTAGAAATTTTTAGTATTTACACTTGGCGATTGTGGTTACCTCAGATGTTACAAGCTGTAAGTGACTATGAACATTACAATAACGACACAAGTGACTTTTGTAAAATGTTGCAAACGTTACAACGGTCAGAAAAACCAGAAGAAACATGTGAAGTTGTAAGTACTAGTCTATGAGTCTTAAGATGACCGCGAGACTTGGATGCGCACGGATCAATTTCAAAGTGGGGACACACTGGATAGATACAATCTTGTATACTTGTCCAAATCCAAAATGGTTTTCATGACAGGGTTCTATTGTATTAATAAAGGTAATGATAGTAACAAAAGAAAAAAGCCCATGACGTCATAAACTTTACTGTAAATTCGCAAACGTAGTCAATGTAGTACAGTAAAAAAATAAAAACTTTTCTATAACTTCAAACGGATAAAAGAAGACTTTAAGAGACGCTTAAGATAAAAACGAGTTAAAAAAATTCTCATTTTCTTTTTCGGTTATTTTCTTTAACTATGTATCTCACATCTAATAATACTACACTACCAAAAATAACTCTAACTTGTTTCTTTTATTATTTCTATTTCTATTTTTTTTATTATTATTTTTAGGTTTTTAAAAAATTTTGTAGTAACAAATTCAGCAATGCTTTGACGCAATAACCTAGTTTTAAAAATTCTAAGAGCACAGCTTTTTTTGTAAATTTTTTTCTCGATGCAAAATGTCCTAAAAACATTTAAAACTCCCTTTTAAAATCTCTGACCGTCTAGTGACGCTCTAGCTGATGGTATACGCTTGGGATGTGGCTTGCGATAGAGAACGTATTAAGGACGAAATTGGAAGAGGCTCAAGTTTAAATTAGCTTACTATGTAAAGTCGTTGAAATGCACAAATTGTAACTACAAACAATGCAATATAATAAATTATTAATCAAAAAAGTTTTGAGCAAAATTGTTTTTCTTTCATAAATTTTAATAAAACTCGTCCTAAACTAAAGTTAAACATTATTTTTAGAAAAAATTTGATATTAAAGTTATAAATTTAAATTATTTAAATCATAAACGCTACAAAAATCATATAAATTTAAATCATAAGCGCCGATATAAACAAAAACAAACTTATTGTAGAATAGTATTTTGAATCTATAAAATTGCATTGCAAATTACTGAAAACAATGACATTAAAGTAGATTTTTTTCTGCGACAAGATTCGAATCTGACTTTAGTAATTTCAAATAGTTGACATTGCAATTTTATATTTTAAGTACATGACCCCTCGCCGCAATATTAATTCATACTAACTGTAAGAAACTATTGCGGAACCGGACCCAAAAGAGCCAGTCAGTCCCTAAAAACATCAACGAAGACGGCTACAAAAACTCAGCGTCAGTCCGAGAGCTTTAAAACTACACTATTACAGCAAAAGTAAAATTAACTCAATATGTTATCTGCCACTTTTCTTCATGTTATAACAAGTTAAACAAAACTTTGAAAAATTTACAATTTACACAGCTTTAGATTTATATTAAAACGCTGTGCAAACGGTAAAAAGTATAGGCAAAAATTATAGATAATTTAATTTTTATAATAGAGTCTTCAAAATCCTGTTTTCATTTCTAATAGTTTAAACCGTAGAATCGCTTAAATATAAAGACGAGTGAAATAACCTTTCTCATATTTTAATGTAAAGTATTCACTTCTATAATTAAATAAGTTTTCTAATACACTTAAATATTTTTAAAATATTATAGTTAAACCAAAATATTGTAATTAGTTAATTATTATTTTTAATGATTGTCATACACCAAAAAAAATTTTTGATGCGTATAAAAACAAGAAAAAATTTTAAGTAAAAAAATAAAAAACTACTTGTTTAGTTGTTCTACGATATTTAAAAAATATTTTTGTATATTAGAAAAACAATTTGAAAACGTTTTTCCTTAACATTTTTTAGATCTTTGACTATATGCGCAGCGTTTTAAAGTAACGCCAGCTTTGCACAAATTTAGAATTTTCAATGTTTCATTAAAATATGTGGCAGTAAATTTTTAGTATTTTTTTGACAACAAATATTAAACATTTAATTCTCTATATGGCAACTTGTTTTGAAAATTTTTTTACTTTTTATGTTTTAGCGCTTGACCATGTTTGTGACGTCATTATTTCTACATTAGGCTTGAACTATCGTAGGCTCCGGTCTAACACTTTCCTATTTTTATGTGTCTCGTGGTCGTCTTACAGACTCGTTTTATGTAATAAATAACAATATTTTGTCACTTTTTAAATTTTGAATAGAACCTCTCGCCGTCAGTGTATCTTAACACAACAATAATAGCAGCAGTAACAATATTTGGATCTGTTCTTGCCACTGCTGTAATAAATAAATTGGGAAGAAGAATTTTATTAGGTATAAGGGAAAAAACCTAGATTAATTAATTCAAAAAACAATTTGCAGCTCTTTTCTCTATTGTTTGCGGATTAAGTGGTATGCTGCTTTATTTTGCACAAAATATTCCAACAATTGTAGCACTGTCATCAATTTTTATGGCCTTGGGTAGTATTTGCAACTCGATTGAATTAACAATCATTATTGATTTATTTCCTACATCATTAAGGTACTCAAAGTTATTAAGGTACCTACTCAGTTCCCTTATAATTAACTTTTTAGAGCTGTTACAATCTCCTTGGAATTAATGCTAGGAAGAGTTGCAGCAATTATTGGCAATTTAGCTATTCCAGAATTACTGAAAATGGGTTGCGCCCCTGCAATTTTTTTCACCGGTTCAGTCGTTATGGGTATTTCCTATTTGACAATTTTAAATATTCGTAATACTTATTTTTCAGTACCCGCAATATTTGTTTTCTTTTTACCAAGTACAGCTTTAAGAGCTTTAAAATAAATTTAATTATTTTTTAAATAATGAGAGTTTTATTTCAAAGTGACAATTTCAGTGTCAAAATTCAATGTCGCAAAATGCAGGTAGTAGTGAACCTAGACCTGAAAATTCAGCTGAACCAGCCAAATTTGAAATGGCTATTGGAGCCACTAAGTTCGGAAAATTTAATATATGTCTTATCCTACTTTTTATTCCCGGAACATGGACTATTGTTTTTGAAGTTACATCCATGTCGTACGTATTCCCTGCAGCTGAGTGTGATCTGGATCTTACAATTCATGAGAAGGGGGTGCTGAATGGAACAGGCTATTGTGGTAAGAGTTTCAGGTTTTGGAAGTAACTTCAAAGAAGCTTTCAGGCATGATTATCGGGGGGTTTCTGTGGGGTTTTCTTTGTGATACTTTAGGAAGAAGATTTATTATGATGACCACGTATCTCTTAGATGCAGCAATGGTTATTTTAAGTGGTTTTTCCCAAAATCTGATTATGTTGTTGCTATTTAAATTTTTGGGTGGATTTTTGTAACAATTAAAAACTTCTTGTTACAAGTTTTAACAACTTTTACTTTTTTAGTGCTAGTGGAGCCTGTTCTGGTTCTGCTTCTTATATTTTAGAATTTCACGCATCTAAATACCGAGCTAGAGTCCAGATGATTAGAGGAATTTTTATAACTTTGGGTACAGTAATGCTACCAGTGCTCGGGTTGATTATCATGCCTCTAGACGTAAATTTAGATCACACAAACAACTTCAGTACGTTTTCAAACTACAAATCATTCCATCAGCTTATCCCAACAAGTCAAGCTCAAGCTACGACACAGTGAGACAAAATGAATTCACCTGAATCAAAGTCCATTTTATCTCAAGACAAAAGTTTTCAAAAGTGATGATTTATGTTTTTTTACTGAAAAAACTAACAGAAATTTCTAGAAAAAAAAACAATACTCAAAATTTTTAAAATTATCATGTTGGGTATTACATTATGTGCTTTTTACTAAGTGAAATCTATTTATGATGGTTTATTTTAACCAAAAACTATAAAAACATTTCAAGAAGTCATAATTAAATTGTGTTTCTCAACGAGTTGAATTCTTTTATAATGCTGTTTTGGTCAAGAAACCAACAAAGGCTTCTGATGAAAAAGAGACAAAACTCTAAATTTTCAAAATTATCTTGTTGGGTATCAAAGTATATGATTTTCAATTTTCTAGTTTTAAATTTAAGATTTTTTTATCAAAAAATTAATATGCACTTAAAGAGTGAGAGGCAAAATTCAGAAAAATGTAAAATTTTGAACTGTCATGTACATCTAGGTATCAAAATCTAATATTTTTATAGATCCATTTACTTTAAATTTAATGATTTTATTATATGATATTAATATTATTAATATTATTATTATTATTATTAATATTAATATTATATGATATTAATACTTTTATTTAATGATTTAATGATTTTTAATGTTTAACTCAAAAAATTTAAAACAGAACTAACGGGTGAAGAGCTAAACTCAAAATTTTTCTAAATACTGGTCCAAAATTTTATTAAAACTTAAAAATGTTTATAGCATTGTAAAGAGTAGAAAAAATATTTTTAGAAAACATAAACTTCACATTGTTTAACAAAACATACAACTTTTGCACCTGTTTGAAGAACATATACAAATGCATTAAATTTTCTTGTATAAAATTTGGTCTTACAGCCCCTTTACAGCAAGGGTGCGTTAGTAGATATTGTTTTTATGCCTACAACTAGAGATTCCAAAGTTTTTAGAACACAATAGGGCAGGTTTTTTTCTGTTTGTAAGACATTATTTTTTGAACTTTAGATACTAGAATTCATCTGGTCTCACTGTGCGAGGTATAAATTCGTGAATTTGTCATTTGACATCAAGAAAACAAATCTGGTTTTAAAATAACATATCATTTTTATCAAAACCTAGAAAAATCTGGTGATAAGACTAAAGTTAATACAAGGAGTCAAGATTTATGTTTTAATCACTTAGATATTAAAGTAATATATTTAAAATCACTGACCGCGCGTCCGGAGAGATGTATTATTTTGTTAAATATTTTTAGTTTAATGTACTTACACTTTCCTCTTCAAAAAAAAAATGATTCTAGAAGACTAATAGCTAAGATTTAAAAAAAACCTTTTTTTTGATACAGACTACATCGTTATTTATGTAGCTATTTACTGTTTACATATTGATACTGGCAGAAATTTTCAAACGCATTTTTTCTTATTACTTATAAGCGCAATAATAACAATTTACTACAAAAAATCAAAAAAAAAATTAATCTCTTAGGTCCCAAAACATTAATTTTTTTAGGCGCTTTAGAGAAACTGTTTTTCTAGTTAAAACAAAAAAGACACATACTACATACAACAAGAGATTTAAGTATCGGCCAAATAGACCAATCAATAGAATATTTTTTTTTGTTTTGATAGTTTGAAAAGTTTTGCTCAATCCGTCAAGAAACGCAAAGCCAACTACAATTCATCACATTCTCGTCCTCACCGTATTATTTATTAATATGTTTTTTTTTTATACAATAGGTTTTTTTCTTATACAATTAAAACTAATCTTGATGCTTTAAAGATACAAATTGAAAATTTGTAAACTTTCATCAAAATTGAAGAGCAATTAAACTCTGATTAATTCAAAATACAGTGCCCTGATTTAGGGTTAATAACAGGTTAATGATAGATTAAAGGTCCATCAGTTTTGATGACCGTTTATGCAACCAAGCATTAAAGTATGTTCCGAAATGTGTTAATTGTACTAACCTTGACTGTTGTTGAAAAGTTTCAAAATAGCAAAATTAAAAAAATATGTTTCATTTTGAAATGTGTTTACCAGCTTTGTAAACAATTTAGGTATTGTTAGTATTTTGCCAGCACATTCTGTAAGCTCAAAATGATAACAAAATAGTTTTTTAGCAAAACCAATAAAGTTTTTACAAAGATATATCGTGTTACCTTTTATGGCTTTGATTCTTTAATAAGTTTATGGCCACTCTAACACCAAAACCATGCTTAGCACGTGCTGAAATTGATAAAATTTGGTCACCTTTTGATATAGAAGTCTAGAAATAATGGTTTGCGGTTATACCTTCATAAAAATTAGTGAAAGTTAAATACCGGATTAAGACGTAAACAAGATACATCTTTCTGAGAACTTTACTGTCAGCTCATTTCGGAACATACTCTTATTAGCCTCATCACATTGTATCTATTCCCTGTCTCTGTCAAAAATTGGGATAAGCTGGTAGAATAATCTAAAGTATGATACTATTCAAAAATTTGAATTTTCAGTTTTCCATTCTTGGAACGTCTATTTATTTGCATGTGCCCTCCCGTCGTTAATCAGTGGTATAATTTTTATTTTCATGCCTGAAACTCCCAAATTTCTTATGACAGTTGGTCGTACTGAAGCTGCTCTTAAAGTTTTTCAGAAAATCTACAGCTGCAATACTGGTAAACCCAAAGAAAATTATCCAGTAAGAAAACCTACCTCTAAACTTATTTTTTATAATTGTGTTAATATAGATAAAAAATTTAGTAGATGAAACAACTTTAGAAAAAAACAATGAAAACAAACACGGGGGTCATGTGACCCCAAACAGGACCAAAAAACAAGCGTTGAGAGAAGGATGCCAACAAATTAGGCCAATGTGCTTTCCCCCATTTCGAAAATATTTATTTCTAGTTTGCACTATACAATTTTTGAATATGTTTAGTGTGCAATCTATCCGACTTTGGTTGCCCCAAATCTTTCAGTCTGTTAGTGACTACCAAAATCAACATAATGGCACAACAGCCAGCCTTTGTACTATGCTCAAAATGATAAACCCTCCTAGAGAATCGACTTGTGAATTTGTAAACTTTAGTGTTTAATAGATCACAAATTTTTACAGTTGTTCCAGAATGTTTCTCCATCTGTGTATTTTAATACAATGATAATTGCAAGTGTCTCAATTTTAAATTATATTATCCTAACTGTACTCATAAATAAATTAGGCAAAAAATTATTGATAGGTGTGTATGGCCACAAAACTAAATATTTTCTAGATTTTAGCCGAGCTCGTGCCCGTGGAGTAATTGTTTTAACCTGGCATTAGGAATATATACCTCACACTTGCCATCACTGCTTCGAGATGTCACTATGGCTTCACTACAGTTTTAAATTTTAGGTACTTCATGTCTTTTGGGAGGAATATTTTCCGCATCACTGTATTTTGCTGAAAATACTGCAACAGTACTAGTACTAGCTTCATTATTTATTGCTATGGGAAGTACTTCATTAAATATTTTAACAGTTGTCACTGCAGATATATTCCCAACGACTCAAAGGTTTCTATTTATTTTAACTAAAATTATTTTAAGTGTGTTATTTCAGATCTGTTACAATTTCCCTAAGTATGGTTATCGGACGATTAGCAGCAATGTTTGGAAATATTGTATTTCCGTTTCTACTCAAATCTGGTTGTGCCCCTCCATTTTTTGTAGTCGGATCCTTAATTACAAGTAAAAGTAATTTGAATTGATAAGAAAAAAAAACAATTTTATGTTGTAGTTAGCTCAGGTTTGAGCCTATTACTCCCCAATACTGATCTAAAAGCCTTGGAATAAATTGTAAATAAAATTTAGAAAAAATAAAAATTAAAAATATTTCTGTCTTTTACTGATTTTATCCTGAAATTACCAAAATTTTACAAATTATAAAAAATAACTGTTTCGCTACTTAAACTAGCACTTTTTATCTTTGTCCTTTAATCGGATTAAAACAATCGGCCATTTGTTTTAACAAGTTAGGAAAGGCTAAAAACCTGATCTTGTCAAACTGCTTAGCTGGTTTATTTCCAGTATTGTTTACTATTTTGTTCTGGAGCGTGCCATTGAAACCAGATCTAAACTAAGTCAGCATTAAATGTTTTAATTTGTTTAGGCGTGCTACATGGTAAAGAATGAATTGGATCATTGTGTTATTTTAGTGTAAGTTACTTATTTGTGTGTTGTGTGCTCTGTGCATTGTAATATTTCAAATTTTGGCCTTTCATTTTTTGAAGAAAACCATGTTTGAACTATAGAAAACAGTTAAATACAAAATTTTAAAGCCGATTCTGTTCATATGCTCGTTCTAGTGTGGTTGGTCTTGGAGCAATTTTACTTTTGATATTTGCTCTTCATCTTACTATTAAATAAAAGATGTTCATTTGAAAAAGTTGTGAAGAGTGCTATGAGATTTTGATAAAAGAAAATGTAGCGAAAAATGGATGTCGAAACTGTATACACTCTATCTATGGAAAACATTATAAATAAATAAATCATTTTGATTATTTTTGAGTGCGTGTATAAAAGATTCCGAGTCACTGTCATTTCCAGTTTTATTTTGTTCCTTTATTTTGCGCTCAGTCTTTGTTCGTTCTAAGTTTTAGTTTTGTACTGGGTCTAATTAAATTTTATTTTGTCGAGGTGGTTAATTATACATTCGAGCACAAAAAATTTCAGTCAATAGTTACTTTCGAAGTGGTAGAAAAGTTAAAAGCGAGTGGATCTCTTTGATGGAACACAGAACAAGGTCACTGAAAAGAAGTCAGATATTACTGGTTAAAAAATATAACTTAACGTTTTCAGTTCAATAATTTGCTGGTTTGTAAGAAACAATATTTAACATACTATTTTAAGGACATCACTAGTTTTTTGCGATTTACTTAATATTTTTGCAACTTAGTGATTAAAATTGTGTTTTAATAGTAAATAAAATATTTATCTAATCACAATAATTTTTTAATTTATCACCCATTTTTAAAATTTAGTTTTGCGTTAAAAACTTTGCACACATTGTTTCATTTTATATAATTGCTTATTTTTAAAATGTTTAAATTTTTTCTTTATAATTAAATTGATTAAAACCAAAAATTTAGGGCAATTTTTATGTTATAAAAATATGTTATATAAATATGTTATATTTTTACAAATGCAGTTTTTCCATTGTTATAATCTGTAATTTCTAATGAATTGAGTCGGAACCGTGATAGATTATTATTGGCCTGGGTCTAAACCCAAGTCCTTGAATGAAAACTTATTAGCGGCCCGACTACCAACCGGGGCATCTCCTTTGGCTCCGACTGTACCTAAAACATAACAGTAGAAAATAGTACAAAACTGTAAATGTAAACATTAATATAATTTGCGCCAAAAAATTTTGGACATCAACTTTTGACTAATTGTGTTGTAGATCACTTTTTCATATCAATTTTAACGTTAGTTATTTTTAACGTAATGTAGGTATATTGCAATTGTGCTTAAAAATATAAATTAATGTTTTATATTAAAACTCCATGCCTAAAAATTTTGATATAAATTATAAGTCTAGACGCCTAGAAATCTTTTTTTTATTCATATTTTTCAATATAGATAGTAAATTTAATAAAATTCATGTATACAATTAAAGCAAAACACATAATTTTTTATGAGTTTATTAATATTAGCGATAGTGACATTAAATTACTTTGTGGTAGTAATTGTTATATTTTGGGTTGGTAGAATAAGTTTTACTTATAAGTAAGTAATCAATTAGTTTATTGTTGTTTTATATTAAAGTTATACCATTTGACCAAGAAAACGTATTCTCTAAAGTTTTATAACTTTTTTAAATAACAAAAAAACTGATTCAAAACATGGTTTTGAAATTAATTTGTTAATCTAACGCAGTTTTATATCTATATATACAGGGTGACTTTGAAGTATGTTTGGAAAATTTAACCAGTACATAATAAAAAAAGTCAAAATGACCCAACTTGCCTTATACAAATGTTTATAGTTTTTGGGATACACCTTGTAGAAATTTTTTAAGGAAAATTTTTTTTGAACGAGATACAATGTATTACAACAATTTTTTTAATATACAGTGTGTGACAGCAATATATGCAACAATTTTTTGTGGTAATAATTCTAGTTTTAATGTTAAAATCAGATATACATTGTGTTTGTCAAAAAATTTCTACAAACGTTACCAGGTGATAGATAGCCCTTGTTGAAACGATGCTAAAAAACCCAATTTGTTTTATACAATATACAACAGTTTATAGTTTTTGAGATATACGCTGAAAACTTTTTTTTGCAAAAGAACACTATTTTTGAGATACACAATGGATGGCAATAGTGTTTTTAAGCAAAAACTTTTACATCGTAAATCTCTAAATTTATATGCTTGAAAATAGTGTTGCCATACATCGTGTACCTTAAAAATAATGTTATTTAAAAAAAAAGTTTTACAGGGTGTACCTCAAAAACTATTAACATTTGTATAAGGCCAGTTAGGCTATTTCAACTTAATTTATTATGTACTATAGTTGGTTAAATTTTCCAAACATACTTCAAAGTCACCTTGTAGTTTGTTTTTCTTGTTAATGCCTTTGTCTCTGTTCAACACAATTTATATGACACAGCAACATATACAACAATGCGTTAAAAAGAAACAGACAATGGCAAATAAATAAAAAATAGAGTATAGTAAATTAGGTAGATGTAAAAATTAATAAAATTTTAATTAAAAATTATATACACGTAGTAACAAAATTAAAAAATCAACCAAAAAAATTAATAAATTGGTCCAAAAAAAATTTAATTCATTATTTATTAATATATTATTTATTATTTATTAAACTATTAAAAATTTTTAGAGAAAAAGATGAAAAATTATTTACGCGTATGCGGTAAGTTTAATTTTACAGGCGACAACTTTACAGGCTCAAGCTGAAAGTGAGAGCCCTGATTAGTTAGAGCTTGTAAAAAAAATTAAATTTCTTGGTTTATCGAAAAAATTATTGTTATTACTTTTTTTGTTGTTTTTTATTGAGATTAGGATCCTAAAAAATTAATTAAAATTCTTCTTTCGCCCACCAGTTTCTTCACTATTTTAATTTATCATTTCATCAAGACTATATTATTGTCATTTAATTAAATTTAAACAAGATGATTGATTTTGTTTAAATGTAATTGAATAATGATCTAGCTTTAAAAAAATGAGAAATTGAAAGAGATAAAAAACTGGAAAACGAAATAAGAGTTTTATTTAATTTTGCCAGGTTTTTGGTTCCAATAAAAAACAACAAAAACAGACATTAGGGACAATAAACAAAGATTGTGATTGCCAGTACTGTTCTGCGATTGGCTTTTAGGTGTTAAATTATTGTGATTATTTCAGAATATCATGCTAATTGACGTTAATCAAAAAGAGAGATAATACGTATGTTATTTGAAAAGAGTGGAAAAACTTTATTTAATCAAATACATCTGAAAAGTTTCCATCAACTAATATTATTGTTATTATTATAAAATTACGCATTTTGAGTAAAAAAAAAACACCATAAATTACAACAATGAAAATTATGGATTAGGTGTCTTAAAAATTTCTATTGTTGGACAGTTACCAGCATATATAAATGAATTGAAGTAGTTCAAATAATTTTTATTTCAATGTTTAATTCAATTGTTCTCGCAAATGGCACCTCATCTTTTCAAAAAACATGCAAACAAGAAACAAGTGTTCGAAATTTCGAGTAGTGTTGAAGTGAAACAGGAGAAATGTACAAAAAAAGGTAAAATACAATTTTTTTTAATTTGTTGCTTAAATAATTTTTTTAGAAATTTACGATGCTGATTTTGAAACAGCAATATCAGCAACAAAATTTGGAAAATTTAACATTTTTCTTTTCCTGCTGTCAATTCCTGCAGGATGGACATCACTGTTTGAAACTAGTATAATGTCCTTTGTATTTCCTGCAGCTCATTGTGATTTAGAATTATCTTTGAGTGACAGAGGATCACTAAATGCAATTACTTTCGTAGGTCAGTTATAAAAAAAATGTTTTTTTGCAGTTGTAACAATGATAACTTTTAGGAATGATATCAAGTGGATTTATTTGGGGTTTCCTATGTGATACTCTTGGTAGGAAAAAAATAATGGTAATAGGATTCCTCCTAGATTCTCTTTTCGTAATACTCTCTTCTTTCTCTCAAAATTTTACTCTAATTTTAATTTTTAAATTTTTTGGTGGATTTATGTAAGTCTGATTGCTTTAAACATAAAAACACAACTAATTAATATTTTTTTAACTAGTATTAATGGACCTTTTGCTGCATTGACATCCTACTTATCAGAATTTCACTGCACAGTATACAGATCCAGAGTACAATTAGTTCGAGGAATTGTTGGTTGTTGCGGATCATTAGCTCTACCTATGATAGCCTGGGCAATATTGCCTCAACAAATTACTCTATATCTTTTTGACAACAAAATAGGTACAGTTAGTGCCCAACTTGTTTGATCAAAATTAATAAAAACTGTTTCAGTTCTCCATTCTTGGAATATATTTTTACTAGTAAGTGCCATTCCGTCTTTAATTAGTGGTCTAGCATTTATTTTCATGCCAGAAAGTCCCAAATTTTTAATGACTGTTGGTCGTAACGAAGAAGCTTTAGAAATTTTTAGAAAAGTCTACAGTCTTAACACTGGGAAAAATGAAGAAGATTTTCCTGTAAAATAACCATGTTTATAACATTCATACATTTCTAATTTTTTTGCTCTAGGTTAAAAGATTGATAGATGAAATCAAAATACAAAATGACGAAAAAGGAAATCACGGTGGTCACATAACAGCAAACCGTAGTAACATTCAAGCACTGAGAGAAGGATTTCAACAAATAAAACCTTTGTTTTTTTCTCCTCACTTGCGAAATATTATTCTCGTCTGCTTGATAGAATGTTTATTTAAAATAAGGTATTGAGTTAAAAGATTAATAGTTTTGAATAATAATTTTTATTCAACAGCATCAACACTTTGAGACTGTGGTTGCCACAAATATTTCAAGCAATTAGTGACTACCAGTACTACCACAATGGTACTACAAGTAGTCTCTGCACCATGCTGGAAATTTTGACTCCCAAAGAAACAAATACAACCTGTAATGTCGTAAGTTTTTAAGAACGTATAGTTAAAACATAAATTAATTTCTGCTTTTCTAGAATTTGTCTCCTAGTGTGTACATGAATACAATGATAAGTGCAATGGTATCAATTTTTGGTTATCTAGTTACTGGGTCTCTTATAAACAAACTCGGCAAAAAGATGATTCTAGGAACTTTTTCTGTTGGTAGTGGAATTTGTGTGATAATGATATATATTTCTCAAAACACTGCCGCTGTTGTAACATTCTCATCACTGTCTTTAGCTTTAGGAAGTATTAGTGGAAATGTTATCCTGTCTATTGTTATTGACCTGTTTCCAACGTCTCTAAGGTATTTGGTTATACATAATTTAAATACAAAACTTTACATTACAATTTTCAGAACTGTAACAATATCTTTAGTTATGATGTTAGGACGGTCAGCTTCCATGGTTGGTAATTTGCTTTTCCCCATTTTGCTAGCATCAGGATGTGCACCAACATTTTTCTCTGTTGGTTTTCTTGTTATTGGTAAATCATACATAGTACATAAAAGTAATTCCATAATAATGTTTTTCTATTGTAGGTTGTTCGATACTGACGATATTTTTACCAAATACTGAATTAAAAACTTTAGTTTGAAATAATGATAATGATGATAAATGTGATATTTTTTTATTTAATAAATTTTACTATAAAACTCATCATTATGTCGTTTTATTAATGACCTAAATGTTTACATAAAAAATTAGTTGCAAAACACACTAATTTTAAGACTAAAGACAAAAAGACAAGAATGTCCATGTTTTTTTGTTAAAAAATAGTGTTTAATCCTTAGATAAGACCTAAACACTCCTTGAACAACAAAAAATCAAAGCTTAACCGCATTTTAAACCTTAAACAGTTTAAGAAACACAGCATCTTTGCTCCTTGGGCAAAAAGGTTCAAGCCTGATCAATGATCACTCTTTGGACAATAAAAGATCTAAGCCTGACAGCTCTTGATAGGCATTATAGAAATTTCAAACTTGATTTTGCGACTTCTAGGAATGACTTCTAATTGTAGTTTTTTATACGCCTATGATTTTAGAGTTTTGTTTTATTTCATGTTACAGTTAATTTCAATCTAAAAGTTTTAAAAATAACAATTCTATATATTGTAACATTTTACTGCCGTTAGATAGGAAAATAGCACTGACAGAGATGATTAGCAGCCTTGCGATGACAATGACCGCAAATTTTTTTGTAAGAACCGGAAAAAAAATACGAAAGCAAAAGTAAAAAACATCTAATCTTTAGTGAGGCAACGTTGTCGTATTTAAAAAAATAAAGAAATATAAAATATTCAACACTTAATTTAATTATTTAATAAAAAAAGATGGTTAAATAAAGTAAAAAGTAACAAGGACTACTACTATCTGCACGCCTAGTTTATAGATCAAAAAAATTTACCTAATCCTAACAATTAAGATTTTCATATTCGGTTTGAATTTAGCTGGCAGAAAAGTAGTCCCAAAAATATTACTTTTAAAACAGCAATAAAATTATTAATTTTTAAAATAAGATCAAAAATAGTTATTTGTATAACAAGGCACTATAATTGAGGATTTTACACCAATGAAGCTTATAATTAATAACCATATGAGTGTAAAAAGCAACTTTAGTGCTGAAATACACATAACGTATTTTTTTAAATATTTTTTTTATATTTTGTAAAACTGTGGTATTTGCAACCAACAATGATTTTTAATTTTGACATATGAATCAGCAAAAGTACTACTTTACAGACTGTTTTTATTTACTTTACAATTTTTTGAAAGAAGAAAGTACTAAAAATAATTCAATTTAAGTAGAATCCAATTAATTAGTTTAAAGGATACACCTTGATTTAAAGAAAATAACAAAAGTATATAAAACTTAATTTTATAATAAAAAAGATAGAGAAGAAATCATTACCTTAAATTAAGAAAAAATATTTGTCTAGCTTGTGATAAACCAGAAGAACTAAATATATAATTTAATTCTAAAAATATATAATTTAAGTGGTAATAAATGGAAAAAGTGGTAATAAAGATCAGAAAACGTAACCGACAGATTAAAAGTTTTTAATTTTTTGCACGTCGAAAACACCCGATAATCATCGAATACGTTATATAATTTAATTTTTAAATAATTTAATTAATTTTTTTACTGCTACCCCTTTAAACACAAATTAAAAAAAACAGATTTAAATAAAATCAAAATTACGCACGTCTGACATCTTTCCAAGTTTTAGTCTTACTTATTTTTCAGTTTTATTTAAATCTTACCTATCTTCCTCAGTGTTTTTGCCTACATGTTATTTTGAGTCCTATAACACTTTAACTTTAAACTTCACAAACTGTGCTACCCTCTTAATGTTTAAACTACCAAAAAGTCAAAAAAATTCGCCCGAAATTAGTTTAAATCTTAAATTTTACAGTAAAACTCTTTAAAATTCAACTATAACAAAAAACAAAAAAAATACAAGCAAGATACTTAAAAGTTTCAAATATTTATTTACACTAAAAATACAACGAAAACAACATTACAAACTCTTAGAAGCTAGCTTCCAAAAGATGCTGGTGTCGAAAGAAAATAAGATATCAAAAATGAAGACATTTTTCATATCAACTTGTTGTTAGTAACAAAAGTTTTATAAGCAAAATTAAAATAGCTTCTCAAATAATAAAAAATGTAGAAGACACAAAATCAAAGCTGCTAATAGAAATTAAAAAAGTACCAATATAAAAAATAACAAATGAAATAACATCGATAGAAAAGAAGATCGATAAAAATATCTCATTGTATAGTTTGCCTGCAAATGCTTGAATTTTATGGTGCAATAAACTCCGTCCATCGATATTCTAAAACGACCTTTCGATTCTTTAAGTGGTTTATTATCCATTTAACAAGGATTATCATAAAAGTGGTAAGCAACCCATTCAAATTTTAAAAACCCAACACTCTAGAGTTTATTGCAGAGTAGGTAGATAATTCCCGAACAATAAAACTATCGTAAACGACCCAAAATGTTAACTAGTGATAATAAAGTCGTTTTAGAATATCGATGGACGAACTTTAATTAACATTTTGAGCCTTTGGAGTAGCCCTTTTAAGGCTTCTTCCACGGTCTAGCTGTTCGCTTGGTTAAAAATAACGCACACTTCTCTTTATAACAACTCTTGTTAAATTCCTTATCAAACTTCCATAAAATTCAAAAAAATTTTTACAAATTTAAACTATCATGCGCGACTTGCAGTCTCTTTGACAGTCAAGAAAGTATTTACTACCAGATAAGGTTTGGCAATTTCAGTGCTACTATCTGACAAAGCCAGACTTTCTGGCAATGGCAGATAAAAAGTGTCATTGTACTATATCTAATAATAACTGATACAAAAAAGACAGACGCAAAAAAGAGACTGCAATAAATATTGAGACAATCACCACTCTGTATTACGTATATAAACACAACAAAATAAAGACCAAACGAAAAAATTTGAAAAAACTGAATGATCTACACGCGATGTTTCAAATAAACAAATGAACACAAAACTAGATATTCTAAATAATGCAAATTGCAGAAAAAATAACATCAAAAAACAGTAAAATGATCGTGACAGCAGTAGATAATGAAGCGAAATCTGAGAGAGCTTTTGATAGCACCACAATAAATACAACAATAAATACAAAAAATAATCAAAATAATAAAAAATAAGACAAAGTTTTTTAACATTAAAAAAATAACGCTTTATGCAAGTACCCTACCAATATTTTTATGCGGATATAAATCATAGATCCTAAACAGCAAACTAATACAAAAAATAACGGTTGGTAAAATAAAAATATTACGAAAAATTGCAGCAGGAACAAAACAGTAGAAAAAGTAAAAAAACACAAAGCAAACTAAATTTAATATGTAATACTAATAATCAAAAACATGAAGCAACAAAACAGTTTTGGTATATAGTAAAAATAAAAAGTAAGAAATAATATAAGAGAAACAAAATTTAAAAAAAGGATAAAACCTAAAGTTAAATATTTACTAAAAAAAGGATTAAGATAAATCCAGGCGAAAAAAAGAAATGGAATTTTTTGTTTCTAAAAAATTTCACTACAGTAAAGATTTTTATTATACAATATTATTGTTGCTCAACTACTAAAGTATAATAAAAATTGTTAAATAAATTCCTAATTTACTAAAATTTGTAAGCTAAAAGATATTTTTTGAGATATCCTAACAACCTCATATTACGCATAATAAATTGCAAAAAATAATTTGTTTTGAATATGATAACGTCGTTGTATAGTAAAAATGTACAAACGACTACATAGCATAAAGTCGCGACTAATACCATTTTATATTAAACAAATTAAACCAGCTTAATTTAAATAAAATAATACATAAATATCGAATAAAAATCCTGTAAAATTCTGAATTATTTTACCAATATATTCGTAATCAAAAACGCGACTTTTCTCACTAGTTAAGTAATGTATAAAAGTGAAATTATTTTATTACCTTTTCTGAAGTAAAAAATTTATTGAAATTTCTTTAGCGTAAGTAAGTAGCACCTCATTCACTTGATTAAAAATAATAAAAATTATTTCGTGATATTTCGTCATTATTTGTAACAACATCATTTTATTAAACTTCTATATGCGTCACCGTTCCGAGTTACACATTTTAAGTATGTCAAAAAAGACAACATAAATTACAACAATGTTAATTACGGATTACGAGTCTTAAAAATTTCTATTGTTGTACACTTACACGCATATATTGAAATTATTTAAATAACTTTTATTTGAATATTAAATACAATTGTTCTCACTATCAGTCACAAAACCAAAATGGCACCAAAACATTTCAAAAACTTACCAGACAAAAGTCAAGTGTGCACCGTTTCGGGTAGTGTTGAAAGAAAACAACATAAAACAGGTATGTTTATACATTTCTGATATTATGTTTTTTTAATTTGATTTTTCCGAAGTACACGATGCTGATTTTGAAACCGCAATATCCGCAACAAAATTTGGAAAATTCAATATTTTTCTTTTCCTGCTGTCAATTCCTGCAGGATGGACATCAATGTTTGAAACGACAACAATGTCTTATGTTTTTCCTGCAGCTCATTGTGATTTAAACCTATCACTGAATGACAGAGGATCTTTAAATGCTATTACTTTCGTAGGCAAGACACCAGAAATTTGTTCTTTTTAGTAGTAATAAAACGAATTTACCAGGAATGGTATCGAGTGGATTTGTTTGGGGTTTCCTTTGTGATACTCTTGGTAGAAAAAAATTGATGGTTGTTGGGTACCTCCTAGATGCACTTTTTGTAATACTCTCTTCTTTCTCTCAGAATTTTACCCTAATATTAATTTTTAAATTTTTTGGAGGCTTTATGTAAGTTTACTGAGTTAAAACAAATTCAGTTTTAATTTTTTTTCTAGTATTAATGGTCCTTTTGCTGCTTTAACTGCTTACTTGTCAGAATTTCATTGTTCAAAATACAGATCAAGAGTACAATTAGTTAGAGGAATGATTGTGAGTTGTGGATCAATGACTCTACCTATGATAGCGTGGGCGATTTTGCCTCAACAAATCAATTTAAGTATTTTCAACAACAAAATAGGTAGAATCAACAAATTGCTAGTGTACTTCAATTAAACAAACAAATTTTAGTATTTCACTCTTGGAATATATTTCTGCTAGTCTGCTCAATTCCGTCTTTAATTAGTGGAATAATATTTATGTTTCTGCCTGAAAGTCCAAAATTTTTAATGACTGTTGGCCGTAACAAAGAAGCTTTGGAAGTTTTTCAAAAAGTTTACACTCTCAATACTGGAAAAAGTAAAGAAGATTTTCCGGTACAGTAACTGAATTTATAGTGTTTACTTGTAATTGTCTTGCTCCAGATTAAAAAATTAATAGATGAAACTCAATTACAAAATAATGAAGAAGAAAATCACGGTGGACATATCACTGCAAATCGAACTAAAAGTCAAGCATTGAGAGAAGGATTTCAACAGATTAAACCTTTGTTTTATGCCCCTCATTTGAAGCATATTGTTTTAGTCTGCTTGATGCAATCGTTATTTATGTTAAGGTAAGAAATATGAAAAGTGGCGATTTACTAATAATTTTTTTTTTGAAACAGCGTCAACACTTTGAGACTCTGGTTACCACAGATATTTCAATCAATCAGTGATTACCAGTATTACCATAACGGAACTACAAGTAGTCTTTGCAATATGTTGCAAATACTGACTCCCAAAGAATCACATACTACGTGTTATGTCGTATGTTTTTGATTAATTTAAAACTGTTAATCAAGAATTTTTTCTAGAATTTTTCTTCTACTGTATATATGAATACAATGATAATTGCGGTTGTATCAATTCTTGGTTATCTAATAGCTGGTACTCTTATAAATAAATTAGGTAAAAAATTACTATTAGGTAATAATGTGCATTTTTTGATCACTTGAGCAGTATTGACTTTAAAATTTTAGGTACTTTTTCTGTTGCCAGCGGAGTCTGTATCATGGCAATTTACTTTTCTCAAAATACTGCCACTGTTGTAACACTGTCATCAGCATTTTTAGCTTTAGGAGGAATTTGTGGAAATGTTGTCATAACTATTGTCATTGATCTTTTCCCCACGTCCTTAAGGTAAAAGTCATTTACTGAAATACAAATATTTTACAAAAACGTTTTAGAACTGTTACAATATCTTTAGTCATGATGTTGGGGCGCTCTGCTTCCATGATTGGTAATTTAATTTTTCCAATTTTGTTAACTATTGGATGTGCTCCGCCATTTTTCTCTATCGGCATAATAGTTATTGGTAAAAATAACAGAATTCTAGTATACTAAAAATAATTTATTTCTATTTTAGGCTGTTCTCTACTTGTTATACTTCTACCAAATACTGATCTAAAAGCATTAAAATAAAATGTGATATTTTTTGTTATTTGATAAAATTAATTTTAGTAGACATTACGTCTTTTATTTGTAACACCTCATATTTGTTCAAAGTAATTAAGTATTTTAATTCGTATTCAGTGAAATACACAGTGTATACATAAACTCATTTTCGTTCTACTAAATTTTTTTCATTTGAAATATTTTCTTGTCGAAAAATTGATATTTATACTTATATTTACTTATATTTTGACATTTAACATATTATCATTGTTATTTATTTGTAAATTAAAAATATTTTTTTTATAAAATTTACGCAGGGTATACATTATTGCATTTAATTTTGACCAAACTTAATTTTATTCTGACAATAGTGTTTTTCTTTATACAGGGTGGCCAAATGAAAACGAAACAGAGGCTATAACTTTCAAAAAAATAATTTCTCGAAAAAACGCAAAAACAGGTCTATTTTGTTTGAAAAGGGAACAGCTTTTGGCATAAATTTAATAATTTTGTGTGCAAACCTCTAAGTTTTCGTTTGGCCACTCTGTATAGCAGGAAAGTCATAGTTTTTGTGCCGAATCTGTAACAGTTTTAATTTGACAAACAAACGTTGTAAATTTTAAAAAACTATATTATTTTAAACGTATGATTTATAGTTATAACAATAAGAAAACGTCATTTCTGCTGTCATAAATCTTGAAAAAAAACAGCTGAGAAGTGATAACTAGACTAAGAAGTAAACACTTCTCAGACCGGGCTGTTATTTCTCAGCCTAGACTAACAATAAGAAATAAAATTTTAACTGCGGCAAGACAGTTTAATAATGTCGAATTTCTCTAACCTTTAAAAACATTAATAAACATTATTCAAATTTTAACGGCAATCGCAGTACTTGATATTTATTATATTCATAACATAACTAAGAAAACAATTGATGTTTGCATATTTGTTTTTCAGAATCGTTTTGAAAAAAAATTTGTGAGTGAGTCACATTGAGTGAGAATGATTCCACAAACAAGGTTTTTGCACTCCTTCAAGTTGTGATTATGCTAATTAAATCATAAAGATGTTTCTTCCTATAAGACACAGTCATACCAAAACACAATTACACATAATTACATTTTTCTCTACATTCCTAAGTTTGTTCCCATATTTTGCAACAAATTTTTGGTTGAATTAAAAAAAAATCGGATTATTTTAATTGTAAAATGTAGAAACAAAAACGATTTTTGAAAATATAATCTATTCGAGTCTTATACCAGTTTGAAGTACATAAAAAATCCTACTATCTTAGAGTTAATTGACCAAAAAGTACAACGGTGGCCCCCTTCAGTAAAAAATTAAATTTAAAGAGGTTGTATAACAAAAAACAAAAATATAGTAAAAAAATTTTTAAAACAAATCTTCAAACGGCAGATACGTGCGATTTGCCGTTTTGGAAATATTAGAGACCAAAGTGTAGAAAACGTTGACTGTGACGTCATACCGACATATTCTGTTTCGTTTGATATGTTGTGAGATTGTTTATGTCCTGTCATCTCGCCTGTCATTAAACTTTCAAGTTTAACATTATTTTTTAAACTTTGGTTTGCTGCCCCTTTAACAATTGAAGGTTACATCTACATCTTTTCTCAAAGTTTGGTCGAAATTGATTCATTACATGAAAAGTTATTACAAAAAAAATTAAAATTATAGACTGCCCTCATTTTTGAAAGTTTATTAAACAGATACAAATACGTATATATGAACTTATGATTTATAATAATTATAATAATTTATAACAATTATAAGTATAACAAATACGGTTGATCCCAGAGCTGGCGGATCAGCCGTAAACTAGAAGTTTCTCTCTTCAACTTAATATACCAAATTACGAAAAAATATTTTTCTAAACTCTATCGTTTTCAAATTACAACAATTACAATTCAAAACAATTTTATATTAACCAATCAAAAAAATATTAATTATTAGTAAAGGTAATATTCTTGTTACTAGACAATAAAATTAAAATTTATTATTTAGTCGACTGTAATAACTCAATTGTCAAAGTGTCAATTGTCAAAGTGACAATTGTCAATTTTCTCAACAACAAAAATGTTTAGTTCAGCTAATTATACAGAAATGTTGTTAATTTACGGTTAATGTGGTAAGAACGCTACAGTTGCTGTAAGACTGTATAGTCAGCGTTTCCCAAATCGGCAGAATCCATCAATTTCGTCTTCCCGATTATGTAGTAGACCAAAGAAATATTTAAAGTTTTAGAGTTAATTTTATTCCCTAGTAACATAAATAATACTTTTACTAATAAACAACTATTTTTTTTTAATTTCCGACACTGAAAAATTGGTTCCTAGGCACTTTTAAAAAATGCTTTTTTAAGATGAGCTCTTAATTTTAATAGGAAAGGGTCCCTCATCGCAGTATTCCATTTTTTTTTTTTCAGTTCCATATGGCAAAATCCATGTCTCGTCACTACTTGATCGTACAGAAAAAAATTATTTACATTTTTTGTAGGAAATTAAACGATCTAGAAAAGGTATCTTATAATTTTTTTATAACTCTTACCGTTTAGAAGATATCAGAGGTCAAAATTTGAAGAATTTAGCAAAAATTTGTTTTTCACTTCTAAATTTTATAACTCGTGGATAAATAAATATTATAAAGTGCGCAACATACAGTTTTGTAGAAAATTAAACGCTCTACAAAAAAGTCGTTTGTGGTTACTAGATTATTTCAACCATTTAAAAAAAAATTGGGGATTTAGTATCAAATTTTGATTTTTAAAACGCGAATATCTTCTAAATGGTTAGAATAATCAACGAACTACAAGAGACCTTTTTTATAGAGCGTTTAATTTCCTACAAAGCTATATGTTGCGCATTTTATAATATTTATTTATCTCTGTACAATCCAGCAATAACGAAATATTGATTTTACCATATGGAACTGAAAAAAAAAATAGAAAACTGCGATGAGGGAGTCTTTCCTATTAAAATTAAGAGCTTTATTTAAAAAAAGCATTTTTTAAAAGTGCCTAGGAATCAATTTTTCAGTGTCGGAAGTTAAAAAAAAATAGTCGATTTTTTTGACCCACCCTAGTTTTGAATACAATACGAATAAAAGTACGAATCAATCAAAAGAGGTATTTACAGTAAATTATAAAATAGTAAGGTTTCTTTGTAAAGTTTTTGAAAATGTTTTTTCTTAATACTTAGGCAGTTTTACTAATTAACGATGCACCTGACCGGAAAATATTTCAGCTGCGTTCTTGACATTAAACATAATATTTTAATAATTTAATAAAATTTTGTTTTCTAATTAAATGCATAATTAGAAAAATTGCATTGATTTTACCTATGCTTAAAAATGTGACTGTCACCCTAAGTTGTGCTCCAGAATTATGAATAAATTAGAGCAAGTCAAAAATTTAACGTCTTTTCCGTTTTTTGTCAACCCTATGAGGCTGAGAAGTGAAGTCTGGACCCACCAAAACGCCTGTAGTAGGCCACAAAAAATCAGACACCATAATTAGATATACGACCGCACTTACTAAGTCTACATACATATAAACATTCCTTTGTTGTTTTGTAAACATTTTCTGACAACGATTTCAAGAATCAGGGCTCCAAACTGTTTATTTTTAGTTTGAATTTATAAAGGCGGTAGAAGTGGACCGCTCGCTGAGGAAGCTTTCCGTCGCGTCAACAATTTCCAAAGTTCCGGAAGTGTTAGTTTCTTGAGACATTGGATTTTCATATACACTTGAGTTGCACACACTTCTTTTTAAGTTTCTCAGACAGTTTGTGTCACTCGCGAATTTCTCAAAATTTGCAGCGTGTGTAAATATCTTACTTCTAGTTCTATTTAGACGTACATAGTATTGATAATAATGTAAAATTATACAGTATGATCAGAGAACGAGGTATGATCCTCTCGACAATCACTCGCGCTCGCGACTGATGGCCACTCGACCTCTTGGGCTAGTCTCGGACATCGTATGAACGTGTTAGTTCGGCCAAAAACTGATTTTGAGGATATATGATGTTCAGGAGGAGGATTAAAATGACCGGTTAATTCGGCAGGCCGCTCAATGGGTAGACCATAAACCATTAGAGTTGTTTAAACGCTAACGGCTGCTTTTAAAATTATTATGTCCGTCGAGCTGCACCCCCCATTGCACAAATCGTAAAAAAAACTATGCAGCATTTACGTGCTCTTTATGTGCTAATTATGTGATGAAATTAAAAATTTCGTGCTCTAATAGAAATACTTTTTTAAAATTTTCAAAATGGGGGGTGCAGCTCGACGTCGAGTCACACCCCCCTCAGAGAAAATCAATATTTAAAGTAAAACCAACTACATACGAATTTTGTGCTCTTTATGTGCTCCACAAATATATATATATAATACATATACATGTTTCTTTGAAAACCAACAGATAACGCGATTTATTTTATCTGGGAGTGCGTTGTCCAGCTCGACATGACTGAATTACATAAAAAAATTGTTTTTTTCGAACTAAAAAGTAGTGCAGAATTACGTGCTATTTATGTGCTACTGATATTGTTAATAACAATTTTTGTGCTCCATTATTAGTCTAAAAACTCGATTTTTTTTTGTTGGAATGTGCGGGGTCTGGCTCGATACGACTCGATTTTCTGGAAAATATGTTTTTTTCAGCTAAGAGAATAATAGAAATTTATGGGAATTCCAATGTAAACGCGCGATTCTGTAGCACTTTTATTTATAACAATACTTTAATGAGATTTGGTACAATGATTCTTCTAATTATTAACTACAAAATGATTGGAAGCGATTTTTTTTTAAATTATTTAAAATAATTATTAAAAAAATATTAAAATTTAAAATCATTGAAATTAAAAATTTAAAAAAGTCAAAATGTAGTTCATGTTATTACAATACTCAAAACAAAAACCGTTTTTAATTATTTTGATAAATAAATGAGCTAGAGATTCGCGCATTTATATTGGAATCCCTATACTATACTAGAGAAATTCGTCCTTACTCCTCGTACAGAGAGATCGAAATTCAACTGAATCAGAGCAAGCTGTGCCAGCGTAACTTTAATCACACTGTCATTTTAAAAATTGACAGGTTTTTCATAATTGTTTTATTTTTCAATAAATTCTTGTTTCTAGATGGTGTTTACGACGCAACAAAAAGCCTACATTGTCGAAAGTTACTTTCGGACAGTCCAAAAAGTAGATGGGGAGTGGAAATATTCAATTCTTGAGTGTTTCGCGAAATTTCGAGAGAAATATCCCAACTTAGTGTTTAATTATCACACATTTTACTGCGCTTTGAAAAATTGAATTGTGTAAAAACCTTTAGAGAAGAAGGAGTTGTGGTAGCAAAAATGAGTCGTGGTCCTACTAAAAAAACTGAAGAAAATATTGGTGCAATCCAAGAAATCATAACTCAGTCACCTAAAAGGCCTCTAAGAAGAATTGCACAACAAACGGGGCTGTCATATGAAATATGCCAGTTAGTAATTAAAAAAGACCTACAAATGCACGCATACAAAATTCAAGCGATGCATGAAATCAAGCCATTAGATTATGCCCACAGAACAAATTTTTGACAAGTGGTTTATTAAAAACATTAATGACAATGACACTTAGATAAAACTTCCTATTCAGATGAGGCGTGGTTCCATCTTTCCGGATACATAAACTCCCAAAATATGCGCATGTGGTCAGCAGAAAATCTCCATTATTTTATTGAAACTCCACAATATCCCCAAAAAATTGGCGTCTGGATTGGGATGAGCCGTCGGAGATTAATAGGGCCCATATTTTTCCAAGGAACTCTTAATGCTGCAAGATATCGTGAAGAAATTCTTGATTCGTTATTAATCATTGCACGACGATAAACTGCAAGAAGGATTTTTCGAGCAAGATGGTGCGACATCCCATACCACTCCAGAAACTATTGAATTTCTTAGGGAATTTTTTGATGATCGTGTAATAAGCAGAAACACACCAATTCCGTTTCCGCCACAATCTTGTGATTTAACCGTTTTAGACTTCTTTGTGTGGCCTTACTTGAAAAATTCAATTTTGAAAACACCAATAGCCAATTTAAATCAACTTACCAATCGAATTCGCCAAAAAGTCGACGAACTAAACGATTCTCTTCAAATCCTTCAAATGTCTTTGAGGGCTTGAGATGGAGAGTGCAGAAGTGTTTAGAAGTTAATGAGCAACACTTTCAGCACTTGTAATAATTCTTATAAATAAAAACTTTGTTGAACGCCGCATTTTTCACTTTTATTTGAGGTAAAAAGGTGACTGTAATGATGTGTCTAATGTTACGCACCCACTTTCACAGCTTGCTCTGATTCAGTTATATTTCGATCTCACATAAAACAATCAAAATCGTCATAACAAAAACCAAAATTTTAAAATTTTCTTAGTTTTTATTAGAGAATTGTAAAGAGTAGGTATTAGGAGTATTTAATCTAGAGAAAAGTTTTTTTCTTTTGTATTTTGGCTTATTTTACAAACAGATGTTAAACTTTATTTAAAAAATAATTGTTTTTTGCTGTTTTTAATGTTACAGTTTTTATTCCCTGATTTTTTTGTTTTATAGCAGTATAAAAACTTGATTTTGTAAATTTTCTGCTTCATAAAACGGTTTTTACTTTTTTACGACCACAATTAAAGTTATATCAAAAATCTAATAATCTAAAAAGATAATATAGTACCCTATCTGTATTATACATACAAGGTGTCCCAACGATCCGAAAAAGCTCTATAACTTGTTTATTTTAAAAAATATTAATTTTTGCTTTTTTTTAGACTGTAGCTGCGTTTCTGCTGCACATTTTAAAAATATTGCGGTTTATGTACAGGATGTCCCAATATTAAAAAAACACTAAAGTTAGGTTTTTTTTAAATAGAATCTACTCAGTTTGATTATATTTTTGGATTCTATGCTAAATTAAAAATAACTTTTATAAAGATTGTTTTCATTTATCTGTTATCAGTTTTGATTTGTGGCGCTTTTTTTACCAGAATTTTTGAAATGCAGAGGTTTGTTTAAAAATTCGTATCTTTTAAATGCTTGCACACAAATAACGCCGTTTGATTCCTGAATGTTTGCCGCATCTTTTAAGTGTTTACTCAATAACCTGCTCAGTGGCATGTGCCTAAATTTTGAAAAACTTTAATGTTTTAAACAATTAAAATCGAGTGGGCCATGCACAAAAAAAATTAGAACAGAAAATAAACATAAGTATGGAATTGGAAATTCTTTGTTGCAAGAAAATGTACAATATTGTGCACGGTTGAGTTACAGAAAAAATTAGGCAAAATCTAACAAATTGCAAAGCAGTATTAACCCAATTTATACACCTCAGTTTATACACCTTTTCTTTCACAAATTCTGAAAGAGAATCGGAGTAAGGTCAGGAGAACAAGCAGGCCAATTGATTGCTCCTACTCTGCCTATCTAACGATTTGGAAAAATTTCGTTTAAAAATTGTCGAACTACTCGATGATAATGAACAGAGTCTCCGTCCTGCTGTAGAGATATAATCTTCACAGTAAAATTAACATATGTAACAATGACAGAAGCCCACTCGATTTTTATTGTCCAAAACAGAAAAGTTTATCAAAATTTAGTTAATTTAGGATAGCAACTTAGAATTTTACACTAGACTATGCAAATCTTATATTGATGAAAAGCTTGTCAAAAGATCTTTTCATTGGTACAATAATAAATAAAAGATGCCATTTGAAAAAAATGTCTTTTTGACATTTTTAATTTTTCATGTTTAAAAAATCACAGTAGGCACATTCCACTGAGCAGGTTGTTGAGTAAACACTTAGAAGATGCGGCAAACATTCAGGAATCAAACGGTCTTACTTACTTTAACTTGTTTGCAAGCATTTATAAGGTACGAATTTTTAGACAGACTCCTGCATTTCAAAGATTTTGGAAAAAAAGCGCTACAAATCAAAATTGGTGACATATAAATGAAAACAACTTTTATAAGAGTTATTTGTTTTAAGCATAAAATCCAAAAATAAAATCAAACTGAGTAGATTCCATTTAAAAAAACATAACTTTAGTGTTTTTTTATTATTGGAACACTCTGTATATAAAGCGCAATATTTTTAAAATGTGCATCAAAAACGCAGCTATAATTTACAAAAAAAGAGAAAAATCAATATCTCTTAAAATAATCATGTTATAGAGCTTTTATTATTAATGTTGAAAAAAGGGATGGCCATCTACGAGATATGTTGAAAGATTATCTTTAAAGTTCAAAGCAACTTCTACATTATAGGTAGTGTTTAAAATTTGGGAGATAGACAGAGAAACTTTGCCAATGAATGGCATAAAAAATAGAGAGGTTTTAAAAGAGAAGATGCAGAAGGAGAATTGGGTAATATGTTAAAGCTGAGAGAGTATTTGTTTCTAAATTTATGGAAAATTTTAGAAGTTTTAAAATAAAAAAATTCTCTTTTTATCTCTTATATTTTAAAAAAGCTATAATATAAAAGTTGCTTTTAACTCTAAAGATAATCTTTTAACATATCTCGAACACAACAAAGATCAAATTTCTGCTTTACATCATTTGGGCGTCAACGAGTTATCTCTTGTAATAACTGCATAAAAGAGATGTAAAATTGGTGCAATTTGCATCTGCTCATAACATCAAATTTTTTTTCAAAAATATGGTAAATTATCATTATTAAGAATTCAACCTTTCAGTTACCTACCTACATATCTGTTCCAGCAGATAATAAAATACAATGTTTTATTTATTACAAAATTAATTTTAGATTTTGATGCTATTTGTTCAAATACTGCACTAACAAAAAGTCCCATTTTTTTTCCAATATTTTGAAGAGAAACAAAATTTACAACCGGCCAGGCTTAAAAAAGGCTGGTTTAGCTGCCAGTATTAGATACTTCTAAATAGATTTTTAAATTAAACGTTAAATGAAAACAACAGCTTTTTATCAGATTTTTAAAGATACCTGACTTATTTTTGTTAAAACTAGGCGAAAAAGGACTATTAAATAATAAAATCAATCAAATGTTTAATTACTTTAATCACAAGAACGCTTTTAAAGTTAACATTTCTTTTCGTCAGTGTCCGCAAGTTCATATGTAGGAGACCCATCATGATCCTCAACATTTATCCTAAAATGGTTTAAAGAATAAAAAATAGTGTTTAAAAAAAATTATTGTAAAATTTGTACCCAGGTCCGTAAGCACAAACATAAAGCCTGTCATATTTTCTGTCATTTCCTCTGTAATATGTTACGCCACAACCAATATATTGAGTAACATTCATAGAAATCTAAAATAAAAAATAAAGAAAAATTAAACAAACACATATTATAAAAGAATACTTGAGCAAAAAAGGCGTTGAAATTCCCAAAATCAGGATAGGTAGTTAGTTCATGTGAACCGTACCATTTTTGAATTATTGTTTCCCAGATTGGAGGCTTCAATTTTATAGTATTTTCCTGAGCCGAAATAAGCTGACCAACCTGAGAAAATCGATCTAAAAACCTTTAAATCAAATAATTTGACTCTTTCAAAATAAACTATAACCGTCTTTGATATCGCCGTATTTCAGTTCACACTTGTTAGCAACTTCTTGGGCTTTTTGCGCCAATTTATCATCCCAACCCTTAAAACTTTACTTAAAAAAAAATTAATTTTTTTCTTATACTTACAAGCACATTTAAGTTTTTGCCTTTTGGCCATCCTTTTACAAGGCCTGACACGACATAAGATCTGTATTTGTTATGTTCAGCAAGAATTAGTTTCTTAACGTCTTCAGATATTCCCCGTTCTAATTTTTATTAAATATACAATTTTTTAAATTAAGTGTATATAAAACTTACCATAAACTTCAGCACAATTGTTCGCGCAATTTACAAAAGTGAAACAAAAAATTGTAACAAAAACGAAAACAAACCTAATCATCTTGCTTGCTTCGAGAAAATCTGGATAATCTATTTAACGTTCAGTCTTTTATATTAAAAAAAAAACATAAAATTTTGTTAAACTCTTGTCATAAATATGTAATATTCAAAAAAACAATCGCTCATAAAACAAATTTTTACATTTTTGGGAAAATAAAAATGTAAAACTTTATTTAAGCTATTATATTTTTATTTTCCCAAAAATGTAAAAAATATTTTTACGTGCGATTGTTTCCTGAATTTTGCAAATTTATGACCAAAATTTCACCAAAATGTAAACATTTTATATTTCTATAATTAATACTATATCGTGAATAATAATATATAAAAGAATGACCTGGAATTAGATTACCTAGACTTTTTCGAATAGGTCTAGTCCGGCTTGTGTTAATTAAGCTTCGGTGCAAAGGAGTCTGGCTTAAACGACCAGGTAATTAACCGGTGTAATACAGCGGATTGCATGTGATTCATTCTACTGCTCTACTGGTCAACAGGTGTAGACCAGTTTAATGAATAACATGCAGCCGCTGGATTACACCGGTTAATTACCTGGTCGTTTAAGCCAGACTCTTTTGCACCGAAGCTTGGTGATAATACCTTAAAAAGATGCTCAATAGACTCCACGGAGATGACCGAGTAGAGTCCCAGTGCTAGATAGCCAGATTAGTCGGATTAACGGATATATTGGACCATAGCGCGCGGCTATCAGTTTTGATAACTTGCTGCAGATCTAATTCCCTAAACCTAAAGTGTTCAAGGACAAGGTACATCATTCACTAATTTAATTTATATCACATTTCCGTTTTTGTGGTTCCGGATTTATGTTAATTTTTGGAACCTACTTTCTAAACATTTACTTGATTTAATAGAATTATTTGATAGTGAGAAAGAATAAAATAAATACGGCATTAAGTACAATATGAAGTAAGTATTTTGTTGTTTTAAAAATAAAATAATTTAAATTATTAAATAAAACAAAATTGGTGTATATCTATATATTTATTAAAAACAACTAATTGCGTCTAAATATATCATAATTATAATTATTTACAGATTAATTAACGAATATCACATGTATAATTATACAGGGTAACATAAAAGTATGGAATTAAATTTATATTTTCTAAGTAAATAATTTTTTAGAAAAACGCCACGACCGATTTTATTTTTTTACTGCGCACGTTTTTCATTTATTTTCTGCTTCAGTTTTCTGCTGAGATGTAATCGGTATTTTTTTTAAATAACAATCCTGATTTTTGGTGCTGAAAATTGAAACTACTTTTATCTGGATATAACCGTGTAACATCAATTTAAATGTTTTGTCAAATTTTTCAAAATAGACGCAATTTTTAACAGAATTACTAAACTGAATGTTCAAACTGACGTTTTTCTGTTTCTTGGCAATAACCAATTTTCGAACTCTGTTAGCACATTATTATTTTTTGACTAATAAGCGGCACAGATTTGTGATTATTTCTCCTAATTTCTCTAAATCTTTTAGTTTTGTTGTAAATACTTTTAATTTTAAGTAGCTCCGTAAAAAGTCAAATGGATTTAGCTCAACAAAGACATAATTGCTCATATGAGTCAATAAAAAATCCGCACTGGATGAGAGAAACCCATACTCAACATCTACAAAAATTGAATTTTTAGTGTGGTTTTGTCAGATCACATTTTAGAATTGTATTTTTTTGACGTCTCATTAACCGAATAAGGCCATTTGGATATCTTTTGCGACACATTAGTATCAGAATTAGCAAAACTTTTTTTCAATAAAAAGAATCTAGACATATCAGCAGCTAATGTGTGGTTTCAACAAGACGGTGCACCTCTATATTACGCTCATAGTGTCAAAGATTATTTAAATGATGTTTTGCCTGCTTTTCTAAAGAGGCTACTTAAAATAAAAAGTATTTGAAACAAAATCATGAAATTTAGAGGATTTAAGAGAAAGGTATATTACAAATTAGTACCGTTTAATTAGTCAAAAAATAATAAATAATATACTAACAAACTTTGAAAATTAGTTGTATTATTGCCAAAAAACGAAAAAACGTCAATTGAATATTTAGTTTAGTAATTCTGTTAAAAATTGCGTCTACTTTGGAAAATTTAATAAAACATTTAAATTGGTTAAATTACTTGAAGTGTTTATTTTAGACCGTATAAATGTTATACTCAGAAATAAAAGTAATTTTAATTTTTAACACCGAAAATAAGAGTTGCTATTTAAAAAAATAATCGATAAAGTCACAGCAAAAAAACGACTGAAAAAATTTTTTTGAATGTAAGTGAAAAACGTGAGCAATAAAAAACAAAATCAACCTGTATGGCGTTTTCTAAAAAAAAAATCTTGAAATTATGAATTATATTTTATACTTTTATGTCATTATATACATATAAGCACTACAAGCCCTATAGGCTTATGGCTTGGTAGGCGTTTTTTAGCATTTTTTCTTATTTAAAACTTTCTTCTTTCACTGCTTTATTTGTAGTTTTTGAAGATCGTCCTCTACTTTTTTTTCACTCTGTTCTTGGTCTGCCTCTTCGTCTGTTGGATTTGTTCTCTTTCGAATATTTTTTTTAATAATGTTTTTTTTTTAATTTTTGGTACTGGACCTACTCATCTAATTCTTTGTAGTTTAACTACTTCTATTTTATCTGTATCTTTGTATAATATTCTTAATACCTTGTTTTGTTTTTTTTTTGTTTTTTTTTTTTTCTAATTGAAGTCTCTTCTACATTTTACCATCTATAAATTTTTTTTAGAACCTTTCTTTCTCATATCTGCTGCTTGGACTATTTATGTTTTCTCAGTGTTTATCCCTCGTAAGCGTATGTTACCTCCTTGCTACTCTTTTGCTATGTCTTTTGAGCTTATTATAGACTGTAATGCATAGACGCTTTTGTTTTTAGCTGATATTCTTGCTTTTATCCCTTCTGTATTTGTTGGTTTCATTTCTCTCACACTTCCTAGGTAGACAAATCTCTTGATTTCTTTAAATTTGTATTTTTCCCTTTCGTTTTTGTTTATTCATTTTCAGTGTCATATTTTCCGCGTTTATAATCAGCCTACTTTTGTTAACTCTTCTTTGATTCTGTTATGAGTGTTACGTCGTCTGTAAATGCAAGATATTAATGTTGTTGATGGAAAAGCAGACTTTGTCTATAATATATTGCTTTGTCTTAATATTTTTTCTAAGTCGGTTATAAATAATGTCGAAAAAGGCGAGTCTCACAGCAATACTTCGAACTTTTTTGACAGTTTTTCATTACCTTGAATCCTAATTGTGGTTTTCTCCAATGTAATTTTTATTAATCTCGCTATTTTATCGGATGTTTCAATGTCTTTTAAGGCTAGGTTAAAAGGATTTTCCTGAGTTTTATTACCCACGTCGTTTTTACGCGACAACTAAGTTATTTAAAAAGATATCAACTTCATTTAAAAACTAGTATAATCTTAGCAATATTATCTACTTAATGAACGTTTTTATAAAATTGTAATGTTCTAAATCACGACAAGAGTCAGTTAGGAAGTTTATCAAAAATATGATATCTTTTTAAATAACTTAGTTATCGCGTAAAAACGAAGTCGAGAAGGCTACTTACAATTAGAAAAATTCCTTTAACCTAGCCTTAATGTGTGGTTTAAATGCTTTCTGTTTATGATGTCGTAAGCCGTCTTAAAATCGATAAATAGCAAGTATGCTTTTAAACCTTATTGGTGACTTCTCTGTGGTATCTGTTGTAAAAAAAATATTTGGTCTACTATGAATCTTCTTTTTTTAAAACCACACAAGTATTTTCCTACTACTTTTTTCATATGTTCTTTCAGTTTATAATTTAGTAGTGTCGCTTATATTTTATATATCTTGTATCTGATATACTGTGTTTAGTAACACTATTTCTTTATAATTTTTACATTTTGTCTTGTTTCCTTTTTCATGGATTAAACATAGTATTGCTGTTCTCAATGCTTGCGGCATTTGGTCTTTCATTCATACATTTTTAATTAAATTATATATTATCCTCGTCACCGTGTTTCCTCCGGACTTTATCATTTCTCCTTGTATGTTATTTTCTTCTAGGCTTTTGTTGTTGTTCTGTTTTCTTCTCAATCACCTGATTTCTTCCATACCAAGACGCCTTAATAAGTGTAGATATTCGCAATAGAAGACGTCAGACCCATTATTATTTTTTTTCCTTTATTTGTAATTCTTTTTTGAATTTTAATCATTTATTTATTAACTCAAAAGTAACATGTTTACAAAATTTTATGAATTAAAAAACATTCTTTGTAGGTGTTGCACTTCTAATATCATTTAGTATATTTTATAAACGGGAGTTATACTTCCCAGTGTCTACAAAAAGACTAGACATGTTTATATTTAGGTTACTGGTGTACTCAGCTGTTGAATACCTACTTCTCTAGTCAGTTGTAACTCCTCTCCTCACTTCTGAAGAAGCTACCTATGATAATTGCCGAAACGTCGAGTAAGAAAACTACATTGTCACGGTCTAAATTATAAATGACATTGTTAAAAAGTCTACTGTTCTTATTTAGGAATTTTTTACGTATTTAACTCAAATATAAGGATATGTTACGTTTTATAGCTTTTTAAAGTGCGTTATTCGTATAAAAATAATCAAACGCAAGTGCATGAAACAGATAACAAAGTTTTAAAAAATGCAATGTAAACATAATTCAGTACAATACTACAAATAAAAGTTGGCATTGTTCTAAATGCCTCATAATAAAGAGTCATCAGGTATACATAGAATTATTTTTCTAGTCCACTAACACAAAACGGTGACACAAATTAATTCATTGCCATTTTACAAGGAAGAATTAGCAGGAGAATATATTATAATTGTTACCTTTCACAAGGATTTATCAAGTCGGTTTTAGTTTATATTGATCTTTTGACGATTAAAGTGTAAACTATTATTACTACATTAAAATTTGTAAAAAAAATGTAAATTGTGATCTAGAAATTATTCACTGTTTGAAAGTACAAAAACCTAACGAAAGGTAAGTAACAAGGTCAATCAATATTTGAATCAGACATTATCTTATATCCAATGATCCACACTTATGATTTCAAAAACACCTAACTATAACTTATCACCATTTTTTTCTGCTCATATCAATAATAATTGCTCCAATTTATTTAACCGACCTACCTATAAACCTATCCATATATGAACAAAGATATAAACTTCAATAATATATTTACACAAACTTAATAAGATTTAAGGTTTCTTTGTTGCTTTGTTTATTAATTACAATTATCCATAATCATTAAAAATTACTCATTGTTCTTATAATTTTACATGTGATAATAAAGTAAATAATATTAGGTATAACAAAATAAAATCTTATTTCACTTATCAGTCTGATGATTTCGCCAAAAGTGTCCACCATGTCTGCAAATATTTACACCGTTTCGGCAAATACCAAAACACCATCAGGTATACAAAGTTTCAAGTTATCCAAAAACCTAATCGATTTCAGTTCCAGCCGATTTTGAAACAGCAATTACAGCAACAGGATTTGGCAAATACAATTTTTTATTTCTTTTATTAATACTTGCTTCTGGATGGGCTGCAACACTTGAAAGTAGTACAATGGCTTATGTATTTCCAGCGGCACAATGTGACCTCGATTTAAGTTTAGAAGATAAAGGTTTATTAAATGCAATTACATATTCAGGTGACTATCGATTAGATTTAGCTATAAACTCTGATAATATATTTAGGCATGATTTCAAGCGCTATTATTTGGGGATTTTTGTTCGATACTCTCGGCCGAAGAAAACTGCTAATGATTGGGTTTTCATTAGATTTTGTTGCTGTAGTTGCAAGTTCGTTATCTCAAACAAAAGAAGTACTCATAGCTTCGAAATTTTTTGGTGGCTTTATGTAAAAAACTAATTTTATAAGCTTGATTTTGAAGAAATGTTGCAGAATGAATGGCCCTTATGCAGCTCTTTCAACTTACGTTTCTGAATTTCACTCAAACACCTACAGAGGCAAGATGCAGTTAATGATAGCAGTGAGTTTTTGTTGTGGTGGTATTGTTTTACCTCTAACAGCTTGGGCTATTTTACCACACGAGTTTGACTTAAGACTTTCTGATTCTTTTGGTAAATTTTGTTAACAAAATATTTCCAAAATATTTTTTCTAATTTTCAGTACTACATTCGTGGAACATTTTACTCTTACTGTGTAGTATTCCTTCACTTGTTGCTGGTGTTACATTCATGTATATGCCAGAAACTCCTAAATTTCTAATGACTACTGGTGATAATGAAAAAGCCCTAAAAGTGTTTCAGAAAATATATGCTAAAAACACAGGACAACCAAAAAAAGCATTTCCGGTACAAATCTGTTAATATATCTATGTAAAATTAGACTTTAACTTCGAAAAAAATTTGACCATATAGAAAGCTTTATTTAAATATTCCAAAGATATCCTCCAAAGTACTCGTGATTTAAACCGTAAGTCTTGAGTTTTTAAGAAAAAATATTACAAAAATTATTAATTTATTATTAACTCAACAAATTAGTAGTTTTTAAAAATTATACACAAAAAGGTACCTAAACTTTGTTTCCTAAAATTAATCGTTTCAAAGATATACTTACTAGTTGTCTTTTTTATTGGTCTATTAAAATAACTAAATAAAAATCCTTTTGCGTATTGTACCATCAAGAGATATAGAGCACGCCTATTAAGTCGTTAAAGTTAAATAGTCGTAAAAACTATGTAAACAGTCATAAAATTAAGAGCACTTGTTTTTGATACAGTCGACTAGCTTTGTTTTCGATGTAACAAAGCGTAAAATAACTAATTATTGTCCAACTGGACAACTATGTCAATATTTCGTTACTAATTGATCAAGAGTCCAGATGTGCATTTGAAACGTAATTTTTGTGTTTATTGTGTTTATTTTAATGGTATCTAGTTGTTGTGTGTGCATTTTATTTGCTTTTTTGGTTCGGTTTTATAACAAAAATTGACCATGTTTTTTATAAAAATATTTTTAAAGACAACCCTGCAAAGTATCTGTGACGTATCAAGGACGGTAAAGTATACCAGCGATGATTCGAATATAATGGAAACTTCTTGCATTTAAATATCGAATTGGTCGTCTGTATTCTCTATCTCTCTCCCTCTGGCGTATATTTCTTGATGCTACAATACATACATAATTGTTATAATAATCATTATTGATAATACTTAAATATTTACAAATTATTTTAGATAACTTTTGGTGTAGAAAAATAATTTTATCTATCTGCAGACAAAGTAAAGAGTCACGTGACTATTTGTTGCTTCTTGCATTTTTTGAATCCAGAAAATCGTTGGTTTTATTTCCTTAATGAAGCAAGATAAAAAATGATAAAGTTTGATTAAGTAAAAACTTTCATAGTCTTCATCATTTGGAACACTGTACTTTGTCTGCAAATAGATTAAATTATTTTTCTACAACAAAATGTACCTAAAGTAAGTTTTTTTTTGTAATATCGTCAATGTCAAAATTTTTAAAAATTAAATAGTTGATGTTAAGTAATTCTAAAACTAAGTCTTAATCGTTTTTATTGTTTGCTTTTGAGCGCATTATAATAAACAATAATTAAAACTGTATGAAGTAAAAACTGTCTGCAAATAGATTAAATTATTTTTCTACAACAAAATGTACCATCAATTAGGATTACTTGCAAACATTGGATTACTTGGGTTACTGTATTTTCGTTTACGAAAAAAATCGTAGAACATTATAATAAAGTTTTCCTATTATAAAAGATTATTTAAAAAGATTGTACCATCATTAACATAGCTCTTAGAAACATAAAATTATTTTCAAAAAAGCAATCAAAAATTTTCTATTAATTTAGCTGAGGTATACAGGGTGAGTCATGAAGTTTGGCGGATATTTAAACTGCGAATTATGCTACCTCTAAAAGTAACTTATCGATGGTCAAATAAAGTCAAACAAAAATTTGAAAAACACGTGGTCACAAACGTACGCCCAATATTTGATGGTCACTGGCTTTATATCCAGAAAAATTTTACCGATAAGCAGCGAATGCAAACGACGAACTGTGACTAGCTCTTGACTTTCCTTCTTCAGGTAAGCAGCGCGGACTTTTTTACTCTTTGGTTTATCTGTAACTTTTTCTCTCTGACTCGAGTTCGTCATACTCTTGCCAGTGGTTCTCAATAAAATTTTCAAAAAATTTTTTCTTGAAATCTATATATTTTCGACCTAGCGATATTTTGCATTTGTGATTGACATCCGCGGAACTATTACCACTTTCAATTTCTACCATACTTCGTGACTCACCCTGTAGACGACTCTTCAAAGATGCTGCTTAAAATTAACTTTTGTTAAGCAAATAACATTATTTTATTGTTTTTATGATTAAATTAACCTTAGAAAAAAAACTCAGACGAATATTACCTTTTCTGACAGTTTTGAGAGGTGACACCACATCAAAAAGTTGTCATTACTATGATTATGTGGTAATAAAATATTGCTTCAGATACAAGGTGTTTTAAGGCGTACTACGGCTTGTCTATTTATGTCAATTTTAAACATTAATATTTAAAAAATAGAGTCGTAAGAAAAAATAGCATTTTTGCGTTTTTGTTAAAGTTTTCTATCACCATACAAACGGTGGTTCGACTCTTTTAAATCACCCTATATTTGCATTAATAATACGTAATTTTTTAATTTTCCATTATTTTATTGTCTCACACAACACAAATAAGTGCATGAAAATATTACTTTAAAAATAAATAAATAACTGTTTTTTTTAAATCATTTTGGAGCAGATAATGACACCTTAAATTTAACTTCCTCTATTAAAACCGTTACGTTGTCATTGAAACAATAACAAGATGACATTTATTTGCACCAAAATGGTTAAAAAAACAGATATTAAATTAATTAGGTATATAAAAATACTATTAATTAAACGAATCGACAGCAATGTTTAGTAAAGTATAACGTTAAAATTCACGGCCAGTGTTATGTTACCAAAAACACTTAGAATCGACCTTGGCTAAGTTCTCACAGCATATCTTGTTTCTTGTTTTGTCTTTTAAAAACTTTTTAAGTGGATGGTTTCGAAAAGTTTTATTTAATCCTAACAGTTCAGTTTCTTATTCGTAATTAAAGAGTGTAGTAATTAAAGAGTGTAGTAATAGTAATGTGATATAGTTTTTGTAAAATAACTATTGTGGCGGGGTTGCGACGAAGAATGAATCTCTGAGAAGGGTTTAAACAAACTTCTACTTACACAGAGCAAAAATGCAAAGCGTTTGAGTGACTACTAGATGACCACGGGCTTGGTGCTTCCTAATCCATTTAGTTAGCCCCCGGAGGATGCACAACTAAAATCCGTTGAGTCCAAGAGATGCATCTTGTTTTTATGATCTCGCTTGGGCCATGGGGTTGCTGGGGTGAGTGAAAATTGAAAAAGCAGTGCATGCGAAAACCATCACAGGCACTAGTGGGAGTGGCGCCACCAAGAGCCTACTAGCGGAGCGCTTTCGAACGATTTGGCCGGACAAATGCCACACTCTTAGATTGATTTCAATTAGTTGTGAGATTAGTACTCTTGCTCGCCAATTAAGTCGTAAAAGTAAAATAGTCGTAAAAACTATGTAAACAGTCATTAAATTAAGAGCACTTGTTCTTGAAACAGTCGACCAGCTTTGTTTTCGATGTAACAAAGGAACAAAGCGTAAAATAACTAATTATTGTCTAACTTAGCGTTTCCCAAATTGGGTTCTGCGGAACCTTGGGGTTCCGCGAGATGAAAGCAGGGGTTTCGCGAAAAGACAAAACCACGATTAAAAAAACATACGAATAGAAAATATAAAATAAATAAATGTACAAATTAAATTACTCCGTGACGAGGGCCAACGTTTGGTCGGGATTGAGAATATGTCACGTCACACGTACCGCCTTATCTTAATTCTAACAATAAGAAACAAAATCTAATATACCGGGTTCCGTCTTGATGTTCAAAATCTAAAAGGGTTCCGCGGCTAAAATTAATTGGGAAACCCTAGTCTAACTGGACAACTATGTCAACATTTCGTTACTAATTAATCACGAGTCTAGATGTGTATTTGAAACAGGTTAGACTTCAAGTTTAAGCTTTAATTCACTTTTACTGGGGACGGTAACGGTAACGTGTTCTCTAGTTAAACGTAATTTTTGTGTTTATTGTGTTTATTTTGGTGGTATCTAATTGTTGTGTGTGCATTTTATCTGATTTTTTTATTCGGTTCTAAAAAAAATTGACCATGTTTTTTATATAAATATTTTTAAAATCAACCCTGCAAAGTATCTGTGATGTATCAAGGACGGTAAAGTAAACCAGCAATTATTCGAATATTATGGAAATTTTGCATTTAAATATCGAGTTGGTGGTCTATATTTTCTATCTCTCTCCCTCTGCCGTATATTTCTTGATGCTACAATACCTATGGGAAAAATAGTACATTATTATACGTGTTTTATAAGACGATTATTGTGACACAAATGAGTTTTGAGCACAAAGAGCGAAGCGAGGATTGCTCAAATAGAATGAGTGTCACAAATCGTCTTATGATACGAGTGTAATATACTATTTTTTCTACTTTGCGTTGCGAAAAAGCATTCAAAAAGACTCTTTTGAAAAATTATCACAACTTAGGATTTTTGACAAATTTGGTTGGCTTTAATGAAGTAATGACATTTGTCAAGTTTATTAAGGTTTTCAACTGATTTACTAATTAACGATATTTTGATATTTTGCTTCAATATTTTCGACAGTTCACTTATGATTTTATCAACTATTCCATATCATCTCCATGGCGTAGGTGGTAGACGTAATTTTTACGCTTACGGTGCCAACATAACCAATGAAAAAGTTACTGTTTTGCGTGCTATAATGAAAATTTGGTGTCATTATTGTTAATGCAAAGTAGAAAAGGGTATTTTTATTTACTTAAATAATTATGTAGTTACGTTTGAAATTTATTTACAAAAATTGTTGCGTAATAATGTAGATGAAATAGAAGATCCTATATTTTTTCTTAAAGAAAAGAATTTTTCACTTTACTCTTGAAGAGAATTTTGAAGAATTTTTTTTTAAAGCAGCCTGATGTGAAATTAAATCAAACGGATGGAAATACGGTTCAAAATTTTTATATAAATTGGTGTAATACAGAAACGTTCTAATGGTTAACCAGGTGTGTAAGCACTAAACAAGTTTATTGCTATTCCTGTGTCCTTTTTAGTGGAAATAATACGTCCTGGACTAAAGACGGGATAAATACCATAAAAACTTTGTTCAAAAAGCGAATAAACATGTTATTTTATTTTTGCTTATTGTTTTTTTTATTGTTTTATAACTTTTATTTTTTATACAAAATACAGAAATATTAAGTTGAAATATACGTATTGTTCCATTTGAATTTATACTTGAAAATCAGTTATTTTTCTGACAGTAAACGATTTATGAAGTTATGTCTGCCCAGTCAAAACATTCACGCCTCGCCACTGATAATTATGTATAAAAATTCAAATCAAAATATTTTATGGTTTTTCAAATATTACTAGTAGCCTATAAAAATGACTCCCAGTATATTTTTGAAAAAATTAATTCTATGAAGCACAATACATGATTTTTGCAAAAAGCTATAATTTGCCCTCTTTCGAAGTAAAAGTCTAATTTTACAGTGATAATTAAGATTCTTAAAAAAACAACGTTTTAGATTAATGAATTGGTAGATGAGGTCAGTTTGAATAAAAAAGATACGAATGAGCACGGAGGTCAAATCACTGCCAAAAGGACTCAACTACAAGCTTTGCGAGAAGGATGGCAACAAATAAAACCCCTATTTTTTCCTCCTTATTTAGGAAATGTTATTTTAGTTTGTCTGATACAAACTTTGTTTACATCTACGTAAAGATTACATTTTTTTTTTGAATTTTAATAATCTTTTGTTTCAGAGTTAACACGATGAGACTTTGGTTACCACAAATTTTTCAAGCTTTAAACGATTATGAGTATTATCACAATGTATCATCTGTTGATCTTTGTGAAAGTTTGGAAATGATAAAAACTTCAAATATTACAAGTGATGAATGTCAAGTTGTATGTTTTGACAAAATCACAAGTATTAGTCCGGTGCCAAAAAGTGCAAGAGTTTTGTGATCGTCCAAAATTAAAAATAGATTGTATTTAGTGTGTAAGTAATCTGGGAAATATGTGTTAAGAGGCCTCCATAGTTCGCTCGACCTTGAAATTTCTCTAGTTGAGCTGATCTGTCAACCACTGAACCCCTGCGGTAAAGTTGTCGACCACCCTCCGCAAGTAATTTATTACCTGTTATTTATGACAGTGACAGGGTCTGCACTCACTTTGAGGCATGGTTTGATGTTTGGTACTTTGAGAAAGATTCGACATTCTATTCTGTATTTTCAATTTAATTTTATTAAAATAATGTAAAATGAAATAAACATTCAAATTATAAAAATTTATTACAAAATAATAATAATTTATATATATTTTACATTATAAAAAAATATCCCGAATAGACATATTTCGAGTTTTTCGCGGATCAACCAGTTCCGGCAACAAACATTTTTTATAAAAATTTTCCAAAAATTTTTTCATTTTATTTTTCCAAAAAGTATCATCTTTTTTTATTTTTTCAATTTTTATTTTTTGTGGGCCAGTCCATACTCCCAAAATACACACTTGTTTCTGGGCAATATGCAACTGGCCCTGTATTTGGTAATACCAATCATGTCTACAATTAATTACAAAATTTCCATTTTTTTCATGCCAAAATGTAATTTTTTTCTGTCGTATTCCCTCTTCTGGTGTAAGTCCTAGTTTGAACGCTGTATACGGACATTTTATTTCTACTAGAATGTCTTGATCGATCACACCGTCGGGTGAAGCACCCAAAAAAAAATCATCAACATCTACAAATAAACCGCATGGCTCAATTTTGCATCCTATTATATTTTCTACTTCCCTTCTTGCAATATCTTCAAATTTTTTTCCGTGGTTTAGTGATTCGACTTTTAAATTTATAATTCCATACAATAAATTGTTGACAAGTTTGGTAGAGTTCGAATTTTTCCTCCGTTTACAAATTTTTGCAAAATTCGATGCGGTTAATAGTTTTCGCCGCTCCTCCATCCACTTTCCATTAGAGCATTGAAAACGAGTTTCTTTTTCCAAGATACGTATTTCCTCTCTTGTTCTTGTTAATTTTTTTAAAAATTCCACTTCTTGTTCTCTATAAACATCAATGGGAAGATCTGGTTTCTGGCATGATTCACCGTAATCAGCATTCTCATTACATCTTTTAATTTCCAACGTTTTATTGTAATTTTTTTTTTGTTACGCGCCTTATTTTTTGGCGTCGGTTTTTGTGAATACGTCGGATTTCCATTCGGCGAAGAATTCTTGATTTATTCTTGGAAAATTCGGTATGTCCCATTTTTGTGTTCCAACTTACAACAGCCGCCGCACATCGCATTTCGTATGCATTCGCCAAAGCAAAATTAATTCGCTTACCACCAACAAATTTAGCAACAATTGAATTATATTGTTCAACGGTGTTGCTGTTCATGTCATAAAGTAAGCTCCGAGAATGATTTGCAAGAATACTGCAAATATTCAAAATTTTTTCAAAAAATTCATTTGATAATGGTGTGATAACTCTATTTCTTTCTAAAATTGAGGTTTTTATTTCATTAGTGTCTAATTTCATTTTTACGATATAATCAAATATTTTAATCAATTCCTAAAAATTGTGCCGTTCCAACATAATACAGATTTGCACAATAACTACAAACTTTGAGCTTTCCCATCTTAAAACTCCTTAAATGGATTTATTTCGTTATAGTACTGAACACCTCAAATATATGGGTTGTTTTTAATCCAATAATGTTTTCCATGTGCAATTTATTATTTTTGCTGCGACAAACATCGATTACGTTTTCCCATAGAAAAATTTTTTTGAAACCATTAAATATCAAAAATTTATTGCTTGTATAAGAGAAATAAATTATAATGGTTTTGAACAAAAAACATTGCTGTTGTCAAAAAAAATTTGCTGACCCACTTTTACGTTTGCAAGCAAGATGGATTAATAAAACAAGAAGGTCTAAAAGACCAGTAAATTTCTCCAGATTGACCAAGTGGAATTTAAAAATTTATTTCTAATACATATTATCAAAATTTGTAACGTATTGATGAGATGAATACTAAAATGCAGTTTGAGACAAAATTTACTTTCTTTTGTGAAAGTGGTTTTAAACCTCGACAAGAGTTTACTTGTCCTTTCTAAGAATCTAAAATCTTATAAGCAAATTACAAAAGTATTATTTTCTTTGTCTTTTGTAAGCAGGTAGCTCACAAGTATCTTGTAAAAATAATTTGTAAAAACATATGAAGATTTATTAGATTAAAACTGTTTTACTAAACACTATTTTTTTTAAATTATAATCTAATCAATAATTGCTCTTTCATACACAAAAGCTGGTATTTAAAAAGATTATTTCAAGTTATTTAACAGGTACAGAACGGTCGGTACGGGTAGTGTCATAAAGTAATTATAAGAGTTTCGTTGCGGTTGGGGTCTTTAACTTGTAACTGCAGGGTTGTAAATTATAGATTTTCAGACGAATTTTAAGTCCGAAATCATTATGCCACAATAGCTTTATTACTTATTAATATATTTTTCTCGGACTTGAAGCTATCTTCTTAAAAGTACACTTTCTAAAATTTGACCCAGGTAAATCCGTAAATTCTTTTCAGTTTTGAAATAATAGAGTTTGGTGAGAATCTTACATTTATGCCAAATTTAAATTAATTTGTAATGGTTTTAGAAACAATTTTTTTTAATTCTGTTCGATAAGATTCTAGATAAATGTTTGTTTTTTCTAATGATGTTGATTTGATTAAAATACGTTAATTAGTACTGGATTTAGAGTGGCAAAATAATACATTGAATGTTCCATAAGAGCGTAAGGTATAGAGGCCTCTTAAGAGTTAAAAATATCGTCAAAATGTTTTAAAAAAGCTAAAATTTCCTTTACTTATAAGGTGAGATTGAAAATAACTGAATCAGACCAGACTTTGCCAGCGTAACTGTAATGATGTGTCTAATGTTAATGCCCACTTCCACGGCTTGCTCTAATTCAGTTACATTTCGATCTCAGGTTAGTTTTTATGTTAATAAATATAAAAAAAGCAGTTAAGACTACAAGCAAAAGAAACTTGTTCAATCAGCGACCGCTAGAAATCGGGATACTGAGTTACGATTGTAGATACAGTTTATTTACTTTTCAAAAAACCACCAACATTGCAATTTACACCTAAAGTACACCTGGCAACATGGCACGACTTTTAAAGTGACGTTCAATAAAATTAACGTAAATTTGGCAGGCATTTAGAGCTGCAATTTATCTTTTTATTAAATCTTTACAGCGTGTTACAGTTAGCTACAGTCGTTGATCAAACAAATCTCTAACTGTTTGTAGTATTTTAACTTTCTTATTTTACCTAAAAATCAAATTTTTTTAAATTTTTTGAGCATGACAGGAAAGTGACGAAATGACCAAAAATTTTGACAAGGTTAAATTCTAGTAAATTTAATTTTGACAAACTTAATTCAACAGATGGTGGTTTTTTGAAAAGTAAACAAACTTTAGGAATTATTATGATTATTTATTCACCCATTTAACCAAGTCCCAATTTTATAAAAATATTTGTTACTGGGCGGCTGAGTATTTTTTTCTATATTTATTAACATAAAAACTAAAATGTGTTTAATAATTGTTCTGGTCGTAGTTTGCTGTGCTTTTCTCTTTCTAGCATGAACGTAGGTTGATGTGATAAGTTTATATGGTTTGCTGTCAACTGTCAAGTTGTCTTATTTTTGCATTTAGAAGTAATTGATAAAAATCACATTGTAAATCATGATAATTGTATGCAGACTTTTAAAAATTTACTCTACACGCGTTATCTCAGTTAAAGAACTGATTTTAATTTAGAGGAAGACACAGAAACTCGAAAAGTATGCAAGAGTTTTAAAAGCGGAGCACTGACAGCTGTCGTGTGTCATTGTTTTGTAATGTTAACCGAGATATACGTTTTTTGTGACAATTTCCACACATAGGCGATCTGACCAGAACAATTATTGAACACATATTATAACTAATAAAAATTTTAGCCTTATTAAAACACTTGACAATACTTCTAACTCTTGACTCCTCTACAGTTGCGCTATTCTCAGATGTCCCGCAACTCAGACTGTTGCAATAATTGTAACCTATCAGAAAACTGCTGCACATTTTGGCTACGGATTCTCGGACTTGTTAGAAATTAACAGACTATTTTACAGAATACAGACAATTCGTCAGTTTATATAAACGCTTTGATTGTTGCAATTGTTACACTAGTCGGTGATTTATGTGCAAGTGTTCTTATCAATAAAGTGAGAAAGAAAACACTTTTATGTATAAAATACTTCTTAAAAATTCTAAATTTATTACAAGTAATATTTTTAGTTATCTTAGGAATATGTGCGGGAGCTTTTGAAATTACAATGTATTTTTCCATGAATACAGCTTTTGCTGTTGCATTTTCATCGTTATTTGCAACATTTACACATATAGGTGCCAATGTTTGTATTGTAGTTATAATTAATTTATTTCCAACTACTTTAAGGTAAGAGAAAATTTCAAAATTTACAAAACTATATTTTTTTTATTAGGACAATGTCATTAGCTTTAGCTTTAATGTGTGCTAGGATTGGATCAATGGTTGGTAATTTGATATTTCCATTGCTTATTCGAACTGGGTGTGCTCCACCTTTTTTTACAATTGCAGCACTAGTTTTTGGTAAAAAATATCTGTAATCAATTAACTATTTTATTTTTTTTTATTGCAGTTTGTGCTTTCCTGTCTTTGTTGCTACCAAATACTGACTCCAATGCCTTAGAATAATAACGATTTCATGACAAAAATACGCAAATGTAAAATAAGGTTTGTAATGACCCAAACTAGGCCATACTTACCGCCATATACCCAAATTTGTGCGCGAAATTCAAATTTAAATAAAAGTGGCCAAAGTCGTGATCGTCGTCTAGTGAAAAGGACCCCTACGTTGTGTTTAACAAAATGGCGGTAAAGTTCTTTGAGATGTGACTGTATGAGGGTTCAGTTGGGAGAGTACAATAAAACTACAATTTGGAAGGAGACATTTATTTGTTCGTTTCTTGCAGTAAATCATGTCAGAAACATAAAATAAACAAAATAAAAGTAAATCAATGGTCAATAACAACCACAAAACAAAATACACATCCCAAAAAAAAAATACAACAAATAAACAAAACAATCATAACATAGGCACATCAAATACACACATAAATAAATAATAAAAATAGATGTAACATTCTGTGAAGTACATTTTACAAACAATTAAATTTTTACTGCAAGAAGGACCGGATAAAACCTTCCCAAACCGTGTCCACAAACAAAACTCAAATATGTTTTCAAATAACAGTTACATAAATATTCAACAAAAAAAATTTACAACAATTTTGAAACATTAGACATTTAAATTTGGGGGAAGCATGTCAAGTCAAATCACTAAATTTTACTAAAGTTAAAAGGAGTGATTACAAAGGTGTGACAGGTGTGAACGAAATGGTTGAAATTACTGGTTCAACCAAAATACTTGAGATGACAGCAAATGATTAGGAAAGAATGTTTTGTCATGAGAATTAGTCACAAATTCGCTCCAATGCTATCATCCTCTCCCCCTGTAGGTCGAGCCCCAAAGGATTCTTATCAGGCACGTTTGGATAACATTTAAAACTAATGACTAACTTCATTCCAATCCACTCTCTTTTCCTAAACAGAACCTCTAAAAATTTAAGTGGGAGAATACTTAGGCAAAGGGTGTAGCGGACATGAGGCGATGTTCCAGTAGTGTCCACTTAACGGCCCCATCTCCACTGTTACCCCTCTCCCCAAACATTCACTAATGGGCGGTTGCATCGTTTTTAAATAAGCATTTCTCAATTCAAGTTCTTCCTAACTTTAAGTCTAACTCAAAAATTTATTTCAAGCATTACTTAAATAAGACGGTGCAAACGGCCATAATAAACATAATAGTGATCTGCCACCATTTGATGGGACGTAGTAGTGACCACTACGGCTCCATCAGTACTGTCAGTCACAACTATGAATCGCCACTTTTGAAACGATTAGTTAAAATATCTATTTTATCAAATAATTTAATTCAAAATTTAATGTATGAAGTTAATACAATTCAAAATTTTGATGTCACAAAATTGTAATTCAAACTATCATTGAATAAAACAAGTCTCGACCTGTCGCCCCCACTTCCAAAAGCATAAAAACCATATTTAAGCAAATTATGAGTAAATGACAATTTTAAACAATATTTAATAATGAGAAAAGGGTTCAGATTACCTGTAGAAGAGTTCAAACCACATGGAAGACGATCTTCACCGAACTAATTCATCACAACAGTCACAACACGGGTTTTCATTTATCTACAAAAATCTTGGTTTTTCAAAGCCATCCAAGTAAAACTTTATTAGCGATGGTCTTCTTAATAGTTTCGCAGTATTTTCACGTGGTTATTTCGTTAAAAATACCAACAAAATAGCCTTTGTAAATTTCAAACATGAAAATGGCGTCGGAACTACCCGAGGTGTGGCTGGGAAGTACTCTCGTGGCCGACTCCCTGGTGTCATGGCCACGCATCTCTCTCGCTTCTCCAACTTCCCTTCAGCAACGCTGCCAACCTGCCAACCTTAACTGTACTAGCAAGAAAACCCGGGATATTCGAATTTGAAGTGGGATATTTCAGGTTGTTATCCATAAAGTTAGTACAAAAAGTACAATAAAAATCAAACTTTTTTGTTATTTTTATTAGTGTTATTGTTAACCCATATGTGTATTACATAATATAAGGTAAAGCAATAAATAACGTAGGCACAGGCGCCCGCAAAAGGGGGGCAACACTGGGCACTTGCCCGCCCTGACAATTCAATAACAACATTAAAATGATAATAATTTTAGATAATTATCAGATCAGATTACCCACTTCTATACAGAACTGCCAACATAAAAAATAAAGATAGGTTGTAATATTGGTTGCATACTAATCAAACATTTTTTTTAATTTTCTATTTTCTGGTGTGCATATCGTTTGAGTCATCATCAAATTTTCCTCAAAAAGTTTTTACTTAGATTATTATACCTAGTTTTTTTTAATCATTTTCCTATATTCTATGCATTTTTTTTAACAAAAACAAGATTCAGTTATTACGTCTGGCTCACATTTTTTAAGAAATTAAATTTTAAACACATTTTAAAAATGGTCATAAAAAATAAGGTAGTTTCTATGAAAACTTGATGTTTTAGTAGATAAAATAAGCCTAAAAACAAGTCATTTCTCAATTTATTGTATTTTTTCACAGACCTCAATGGGCTGTTTTTCAAACTCAACAAACTTCAACAACTTAAACTTGAAAATAGACTCATCTTCCTAAAAAAAATATGTTTTTAGGAAAATCTGAGTTGGAAAGAAGATGTAAATGTAAGTCAGGGTAAAAAGTCAAATTTAACGTTGTTGTTGATATTTTGGTAGAAGTACCTACCAATTTTTGTTAAAAAAATGCATAAAAAAATAGGAGAATGACTAAAAAAACTAGGCGTAATAATCTGAGTTAAAAAGTTACACATATTACCACAAAAATAACTAAACAAAACACTTTTAGCTGGAAGCAAAGAAATGTATATTGAAAAAGAAAATAGAATTTGAAAAGAAAGAACTTTAGAGTGTAAACAGTGTGAATTTACACTAAGAATTTTACTTCAGACTTTTCAAACAATTATAGAAGTCAAAATTAAAATTTCTACGCCATTAACTCTACAAACGAAACTACAAACCTACAGTGTCCTCTCTTTAAGGTATATAATTCTTAAAGTCTCTTTATTGCTTTCACTTGAAAAAATTGCACCATATAGAAAATAATAAGTTCTTTTTGTTTATACTATAATGTAGAAGGCCGTGAAATACAAACATAAAAATTGTTACTACAGTTACCCCTCAAAATTTTTCCATTTGTTCTAAATAATATTGTGCAATGTTTATCAAGACGCTTGGTATCAGTTTATTTGGGAATGTTTTAAAAATCAGTCAGTGTAAATTCCTCGTCTTTTTCAAATTCAAAAAAAAAAAATGCATTTCATGCAAAAAATACAGCCTGATTCAGATAAAATAATGAGCCTGCTGATCGGGCGATGCAACCCAAAAAACAAATTTTATTTACGTCTTTGAACTAAGTTAAATTAAGATTTTCAAATTTAATCCACGTCATCATCTGTTTATGACACCCTGAAACGGACATTTGTGCCAGAGAGAGAAAATAAAAACTCATTGTAATGTACCTAAACTCCAATACAAAATGCATAAAAGAATTAAAGTATTAAAGGTAGAGAAACAGATCTATTTTAAATCATTATTTGCAAAAATAAACAGGTGTACGACACCATTTTTAACTTATGTCAAAGCACTGTCAAAGTAAACATAAGATAACAAATGCAAATTTTAATCAAAAGTAAATCAAGACGTAAATGAAATTTGTTTTTCTGGTTGCATCGCTAAAACATCGGACTAATTATTTTATCTGAATCAGGCTGTATAAACTAAATTTATCAAAAATGTAGTATTGCACAAGCGCTCTCTCATTCTTTTTCCCTTTCTGCATCTTACCTGCTCTACCAACTCCAACAACTCTAAGCACCAAATGAAGAATTGGAAAACAAGAATTAAGTACAAGAGTAAGTTAAAATGTTTGTATAAATAATCTGAAACAAATTTTAAGGGATTTCAAATTTTACTAGTCAAAATATAACATCTCAAACTTTTTATGTGGTAATACAAAAATTGGCGTATATTTCTTTTTCTAATTGATTAAAGTACTCGTAGTGATATTGGAGATTGGCACTTCTAGTCATATCTGGAATTTTTGCTGGAGATCTTTTCGAAGCAATTTTAGAATTATCCATACGAATTAAGATGACCGATAAGTCCATGGTCGGCTCAAAAGCCGAGCATTTGTAGATGTTAGAAATCAGTGATTGAATAACGTTGTAAATAAACTGTAAAATATTTTGAAACATATATTTTGTGTCGTCACGATTACTCACTCAAAAAGTACTGTAAAAATATGTAATTGGCAATATACTCACCCGTATCATAGTAGGGATTTTAAAATGTTGTTATAGCGTAGATTTGTAAACCTTTAATATACATACAGACTGTTTTACGAGTAATACTGAGCTTGCAAAGCTGAAAATACAACCAGCAATACAATTCCACAGTTAACTTAGATGATATTGATTTCAAATTTTATTTGTCAAATCTGTCACCGGTAAAAAAAAAATGTATTCAATTGATGAAAAAACCGACATGAAGATGATATATGGGGAAAAATGCCTCTGTCGCGATGAGTTTCTACAGACAACGTTTTTCTGATAGAGAAGAACTCGTGCTGACACCATATTCGATCGACTTAAAACTACCTTAAGGAAAAATTGACCACCTTTGAAAAAGCCAAAAGCAATAACAGATACTGGTCCTGTTCACATGTAAGTCAAAGAATGATTTCACAAGCAAGTGGCATTAGTTTGTCTTCAGTTAACCGAAAGATTAAATGATTTTTTATTTAATGTATTTGTAAACAAAAATAAAATAACTACGTTACCTTTGGAATTGTATTGCTGGTTGCATTTTTAGTTTCGCAGACTCATTATAACTCGTGAAACATCCTGTATGTGTAATTATAGGATGTAAAAAATGACATTACAGCCGCAGATGTCACACAGTGGTCCCAAATACCGAAAACCTGTCCAAAATGTGATAATACTGTTTAAGTGGAGTGAAACTCGGTTTTCTAGGTTGCTGATTACGAATATCAAATGTAAGTTTGAAAAAACATAATGGAGGATCCTAAATGGTAGATTACTTAGTGCAATATTTTATTTATTACCACCAACCTTGGTATATGAAAGTTTTCTAACTTACTGATTACAAATATCAATACCAAGTTTAGAAAAACAAAATGGTGAATCTAAAATGAGGGACCACTCTGCGCACAGAACTTCTATTTTTTTCCGTTCTAACCAGTCACTTAAATTTTGCCAATTTGACAAAGGACGCCTTGTTACGCTTCACTATCATGTAATACACCATACAAATACGCATATATGTATTTGATGGTGTATTATATTTACGAAATTTTTACCAATTATAAAACTTATTATTATTGATGTCAATTGTTGGCATTTCATTTAATAATAAAGTAAAATTTATATTATAACTATTTTTAATTATTAAAAAATTTAATGTTTTTTTTACATTTTGTGGCACCATTTTTACGTTAAATAGCCAATCAAAGTTTTAAAAATGTGGCTCAAATTCACCATCGTTAAATCGCAAACACAAGAAACTAATAATTAATAAGTCGCGGTGTAAAGGTTAAGAAACTTACAATTTATAAATAAAATTATTTCAAATTTAGACAAGATGAACTTCTACTATAGATAATTATATGTAATTTTTAAAAATTTTTGGGGGGTGGACAATATTAATACATAAAAGAAAAAGTACAAAAATTGCATTTGTGCGTGCTTAAAGAAAAATTATTATAAATTATAATATATAGGGTGTTTTTAAAGTAATGGTAAAAATTTTAACAGAAGATAGCCCTTTTTCAAAGAATACTAAAAACTAAATTTGCCTTATACGAATGTTTATAGATTTTGAGATATACAATGTAGAAGTTTATGTTGTCATATATCGTCATCTTCAAAATAATGTTATTTGAAAAAAAAGTTCTACAGGGTGTTCTCAAAAACTATTAAGATTTGTATAAGGCAAGTTGGGTTATTTTGACTTTTTTTACTATGTACTGTAGCTAGTTAAATTTTCCAAACATACTTCAAAGTCAGCCTGTATATAAAATTTAAGGTTCTATACAAAAAGCAAATATCCATATTTTACTACAATTGGTAATTTTGAGATAGATGCTGAAGACATTTTTTTCTCAAAAAACATTGTTTTGGAAGTACACGATGCATAAATAATGTTTTGAGCAAAAACTTCTACATATTATATCTCAAAAATTACAAACTTTTTGATAAAATATTTGGTAATTTGGTAATATTTAACATTCTTTCAACGAGAACTGTTTCTAGGTAAAATTTTTACAAAACATTTAATTATACAGGGTGTTATTGAGTAATTTACAGATTTTAACAGGTAAAAGCCCTTGTTAAAAGGATACTAAAAAACCAAATTTATCATTACAAATGTTTATAGTTTTTGAGATATACACTGTAGAAAAATTTAGAAAAAATTTTTTGAACAAAATACAATGTATTAGAGCAATTTTTTTGGTATTAAGTGTGTGATTGAAATACGAGTATATGCAAAAAAAAATTCCTGGTGATAGTTCTAGTTTTATTGTTAAATCAGATACAAGGTGTGTTTGAAGTAACTTTACAAATTTTAACAGGTGTTAACCCTTGTAAAGATGTTAGAAAACCAAGTTTGCCTTATCCAAATTTTATAGTATTTGACAATTGCGCTGTATAATTTAAAAAAAAAAAACATTTTTTGTGAGATACACGATGTATGACAATACTGTTTTTGAGCAAAAACTTTTACATCGTAGGTATATCTCAAAATCTATATGGTTAAAAACAGTGTTGCCATACATCGTGTATATCAAAAAACAATGTTTTTTGCAAAAAATTTCCACGGCATATATCTCAAGACAAACTTGGTTATTATGTAGCATCTTTTCAACAAGATACATCACTTATTAAAATCTGTAACATTACTTCAATGACAGCCTGTACCGGTACGTAGATTATCGCCTCCAATTTTTATTTATTGTTTTTGAACCACCTTGTATTAGTTATTCAAATGGCAAACATATTATTTACTTTTTAAAATTCTTGCACAAATATTACCTAATTTTTTTATCCAAAAATCTCTTAAATCCATATTTTTCTCTTCTTTTAACTTTTCTATTACCATAAAATGAATAAGCATGTACTCCTAATATATTATTAGAACCGCATAAAACTCTTATCTAACAAAGTAAACATTGTTTACATATTATTTTAACACTGTTTAGAAAAGGGTATACAGTGAATTTTATTAATTAGGTGTATTTTATAACTAAGTGCTTACGTATCGCAGGTGTTACTAGAACAAAAATGTTGTAGTTTCTAGTCAAATTTATTAATACAATTTTAAGCCTCACCGTGTTAAATAAGACAATAAGCTTAACATGAATTTTTAATAAAACCTGTATTGTTTAAACTTTACATACGAAAGAATAAACAGATAAATATACACCTGAATGAATATAATAGAAGCATTATCAGTCATGGACTCATTAAAAATAATGAACTATCATCATCATAATGAAGGAGAAATACAATGTGACAAAAAATGTTTTTACAATACCTGTTCATGGTGAAACTAAAGAAATAACAGGTGAGTAAATAAATTCTAGAAAATAGTATCTTAATAACCGAATTTCAGAGCCGGCAGATTTTGAAACAGCAATTTCAGCAACCGGTTTCGGATTATATAACTTTTTTCTAATCCTTATCTCAATTCCTGCAGGATGGTCGTCTATTTTCGAAACAACGACAATGTCATATGTGTTTCCAGCTGCACAGTGTGACCTTGACTTAAGTTTAGATGATAAGGGAATGTTAAACGCTATCACTTACTTGGGCATGTATTTATAAAAAACAACAATTACAAGTACAATAACTAGGAAATTTTAGGAATGATATCGAGTGCTATCATTTGGGGATTTCTCTATGACACACTTGGAAGGAAAAAACTGTTAGTGGTGGGATTTTTCTTAGACGCTATTTTTGTGATAATCAGCTCTTTTTCACAAACTAAAACAGTCCTGATGATTTCCAAATATTTTGGCGGCTTTATGTAAGTTTCAGTGCAAGATTTGGCTATTGTAACACATTATTTTAGAGCCAATGGCCCTTTTGCCGCTCTCACTTCTTACATTTCGGAGTTTCAATGTGCAAAATATAGAGCCAGAATGCAGCTAGTCTTAGGAACAATTTTTAGTTGTGGAAGTGTTATTCTTCCTATCTTAGCTTGGGCTGTTTTGCCCCAAAATTTATATTTTGCGATTTTTGAAAAATCACTCGGTAATAAGAAACAAAAATTGATGGATTCAAATTTTAACCGAAAATTGTAGAATTCCATTCGTGGAATATTTATCTTTTAATTTGTAGTCTTCCTGCTATGTTGAGTACAATAATATTTATTTTTATGCCCGAAAGTCCAAAATTTCTAATGACGATTGGTCAAAATGAAAAAGCACTTAAAGTTTTTCAGAAAATTTATAGTATCAATACGAGAAAGCCCCCAGAAACTTTTCCAGTGAGTTAGGCAACAGTTGTGTATGTTTTTATAATAATAATTTTAGATCAAAGTATTAGTTGATGAAATTGAACAAAAGAAAAATACTCAAAATCAGAGCCAAATGACTGCCAAAAGAAGCAAATGTCAAGCGCTAAAAGAGGGCTGGCAACAAATGAAACCTTTGTTTTTTCCGCCTTATTTAGCAAATATTATACTTGTTTGTGCTCTTCAAACTTTATTCACAATGAGGTGAGTTAATTTATGAAGTAGTAATTTATAAAATAGATATATTTAGCATGAATGCTGTCCGACTTTGGTTTCCACAAATTTTCCAAGCAATCAATGATTTCCAATTCTATAATAACGGTTCATCTGCAAGCCTTTGTGAAATGTTAAAAATGATCCAACCAGCAACGACTCTAGACAAATGCGTTGTCGTAAGTCACAAATAAGAAAGCACTAAAAATGAGACAAATTTTCAGAATCTCAACAACTCTTCAGTTTACATAAACACAATTATTATTTCTTCTGTAGCTGTTTTAAGTTACATATTTGCAGGATATTTTATAAACATAATAGGCAAAAAGAAACTTTTAAGTAATTACAAATAAAAACACGTATTTTAACAAATTTTGATAACGTTTTGTAGGTATTTTGGCTCTAACCGGAGGATCTTGTGCATTTTCAATTTACTTCTCTACAAATACTGCTATGATAGTAGCTTTCGCCTCACTGTTTCAAGCCTCAGCAAGTGTTGCAACAAATGTTGTTCTAGCAGTGTGCATTGATCTATTTCCTACAACATTAAGGTTAGAAAAAGCTAATAAAACATAATTTTATTTTTTATTTTAGAACAATGACAATATCCTTATCGATGATGTTAGCTCGAAGTGGAGCAATGGTCGGAAATTTGGTATTTCCATTTCTGCTCCAAGCCGGTTGTGGAACTCCTTTCTTTACATTTGGTTCATGTATTCTTTGTAAGTTTGCAAGAAAAAAAAATATATAAAAAAATAATAAAAAATGTTTCAGCTTGTGCATTCTTTGCAATGCTATTACCTAACACTGATCTAAAAGCCTTAGAATAAAATAAAACTGTGAAGGTAAAGACTTGATTGTTGACACAAGTATTTTTTTGTAATAAAATCTAGAAATTTTAAATAATGTTTTATTTTTTCACCAGCCAGAATTATGTAAAGTATAAAAAAAATCACACACTTCCAACACCAGATTTACAACAACTAACACTCGCAACTGCTACACCTACATCAACTACAACCACAAAACACTAACTTAACGTATAAAAAAGTATGCTTTTTAGCAAAATTGTATTATTTTTTTCTTAATAATGTAAGATAATAATGTATGGCTGTTGGTCTTTGACTCACTCAGCCAATGCAAAAGAAGCATTTTTTTTTCTAGTTCAAGGTCATAATAAATGATTGTAGTCGAAGTTGGTCATGATTTGCAATGTAAAATTTGCCCCTTGCCGCTCTGTTGTTATGTTTATCTATTGGTTTTTGTTTCATGTTTAAGAAGAGCGGCAAAAACTAAAATACACAGGCCCAGCCTGCTTGGACTACAATCATTTATAATAACCCTTTATATATTTTGTTACAGAAAATTAATAATCGTAGATATGCTATAAAAAAAAAGATTGATGCAAAAAAATATCTGTAATCATTTGTAAATCAACATTTACCTAACGAATAAAAAAGTAGAATTTTAAGCAAAATTGTATTTTTTTCTAATAATGTAAGGTAGGGTAAAAGAGCATATATCTTTAACATAATCAGCCATTGCAAAAAGAGCAATGACAGGAAATGCATAGGACTGACTAGGCCAAAAACTTCTAAATATTCATACATATCTTTATTTGATTACAGTCATTTTTCTGAGGTATTATGTAAAAATAATAAATTTTTATTAATAATAAAACTTAATACAATATTTTGCTATAATTATGTTTTTCTATTGTTTTTTTAATTAGTTAAATGGTCTATATCTATCATTTATACAGGACGATATAAAAGTATGGAATAAAATTCGAATTTTCTAACATAATTTCTTTTTAGAAAAATGCCAAGACAGGTCGATTTTATTTTTTTATTGCGCACGTTTTTCATTTACATCCAATTTTTTTCCAACCAGTTTTTTTGCTGTGACGTAATCAACTGTTTTTTTTAAATAGCAACCTCTATTTTTGGTGTTGAAAATTGAAACCTCCTTTTTTGAGTATACATTACAACATTGATAGGGTCTAAAATAAAAACTTTAAGTAATTTAACCAATTTAAATGTTTTTTTTAATGACAGAAGTTCTAAACCAAATGTTTAAATTGACGGCCTTCCGTTTCTTGGCAATAATACAATAATTTTTAAACATCGTTAGCACATTATTTTTTATTTTTTGACTAATTAAGCGGTACTGATTTGTAATTCTCTAAATCTCTTGATTTTGGTGCAAATACTTTTGATTTTAAGTAGCTCTATCAGAAAAGCGGGCAAATTATTATCTAAATAACCTCTGACACCACGACTACCACGAGCGTAGTGTAGAGGTGCACCGTCTTGTTGAAACCATATATTTTAGCTCTTGGTATGTCTGGATCCTCTTTATTGAGAAAAAAAGTTCTGCTAATGCTGGTACTAACGTGTCGCAAAAAATATTCAAAGAAACTTGCCCAGCCAATGAGATGTCAAAAAAATACGGTCCTAAAATGTCATCGACAAAACCACACCACACAAACATATAATTTTTGTGGATGTTGAGTATGGGTCTCTCTTATCCAGTGCGAATTTTCTATCGATCTATGTGGGCAATTATGTCTTTTTTGAGCTAAATTTATTTGACTTTTTTATAGGGCTACTTGAAATCAGAAGTATTTGCAACAAAAACCAAGAGATTTAGAGGATTTAAGAAAAAAAATTACAAGTCAGTGCCGCTTAATTAGTCAAACAATGATAAATGATATGCTAACAGAGATCAAAAATTAGTTGTATTATTGCCAGAAAACATAAGGACATAAGGACGTCGATTTAAACATTCAGTTTAGAAATTCTGTTAAAAAATTTATAAAACATTTGAATTGGTTAAATTACTTAAAGTGTTTATTTTAGACCTTATAAATCTTACACAGTTATACTCAGAAAAATTTTTTATTTAAAGAGAAATAAAATTTTGGATAAATAAATGTTTTTTTCTTGTTAGTGACAATTTTTACTCGTTCCGTGCAAGTATCTTAAGAGGAGTATGACGATTTTCTTTAGTGTAGGGATTCCAATGTAAATGTGCGAATCTGCGGCAGCTCGTTTATTTATTAAAAAAATTAAAAACAGTTTTCGCTATGAGTATTGAAATAACATGAACTACATTTTGACTTTTTTTAAATTTTTAATTTCGATGATTTTAAATTTTAATAATTTTTTAATAATTATTTTATATTATTTTGTTTTGTTGTTAATAATTAGAAATATCATCGTACTAAATCTCATTAAAATATTGTTATAAATAAAAGTGCAAATTTAGTTTAGATGCAAATCTTCAGCGCAGCTGCAATTATAAAGCTACCGTAATAACCAATTAATTTACATAGCATATCTAACTACTGCAATTGCCTCTACTTACAGCTTTAGATGTTTGTTTGGCTCTCCATTAAAGGTTTAGATGAGTAAATAATCCTCAAAACACCTTCGTTGTTATAATGTCTTAGTTTTTTTTACAGTACTGTTACGGCAAATCTAGGTATGTACCTCAATAACCCCTAAAGGTCTTAAAGATTTCAATCAAATATATCAACACAATCCTTCCTAAGGTAGATTTAGGTATAGTGGGAAATAAAAATTCTAAGAATTCTCGCTGTTTTACTACTGTTACACATTTCGGCAGATTTAGGTGCTCCAATAACCTCCAGTAACTCCATACACTAGATGATTCATTTCATTTACAATCCATGCTATAACTAGACTTATGGAAAATGAGAATTCTGGGTGATGGATAAATAAGAAAAAAATTTATGAATGGAGTGCATTTAGATCATTATGAAATAATCATAGTAACCTCTCGGCGCAAAAATAAAAATCGATAATTGTTCAATATACACGGTGAATCAAAAAAAAACACTCGCATATTTGTTAGAATAATTAAGTGATTTTTAAAAATGCAATCAAAATTTTTTTATTAAATTTTCTGAAGTGTATCCAGCTCTTTACAGATGCTGCATTAAAGGTAACTGTTTTCAGCAAATACAGTGGAACCTCGGTAATCCGACAAATTACAAATAAAATGTGATAAGATTTCATCTGAACTACAAATCATACTACATTTACACATATAATATGTAGAATTATGTACAGTGATAGGCGTGTTGGATTACAAGGGTCGCCGGATTAGATAGGGGCTGGATTAACGGGGGTCTACTGTAATGTAATTTTGCCTTTTTATGGTTGAACTAATTTTAGAAAAAGACACAGAGTAGTATTACCTTTTTTGACAAGTTTGACAGACAAGAACTCGTCAAAAAATTGTCTTTATTATTAATACGTGGTAATTACATACATTTTACGTACAAGATGTATTAGAATGCAGTCCATCATTGGCTATTTGTAATAATTTTAAACATTAATATTAAAAGAAAGGTATAGAAAAATTTTAAAATGCATATTTGCGCTTCTTTTAGCGTATTCTATCACTCCACAAGCGGTGGTCCGACCTTTCAAATCACTCTGTGTCTATGTTGTCTGTAATAACAATAATAAAAAACGTGTAAACTATGATATAGGTATAATAGTGAATAACCCACCAAAATTTTATAATTTAATTTACATAGGTATGCACTAGCAAAAGCGCACGGAGCCCATAGTTTGCTACGAATCTTTTTTTTAACTTACTGCTTTAGGGGCTGATTTCAAGTTGAGATAATACCGGTAACATCTTCGTTTCCATGGAAAAATAAACAAATTCGGGGCTGTGATTCGCTGTTGTCATGGAAAAGTATTAAAATTTGCGATACTACCGGAATTATCTCAACTTGAAATCAACCCATAAATGTTTTTATGTAATATACATAAAAAAGCTAAAAGCTCAAAATGTGTACAAAAAATTTAGATTAAAACCGCCCCTGTAAAGAACCAAAATTAAGGAAAGCCCTTCAGATCGCATTGCGACCATCTGGACAACGATAGCTACGCCACCAGAATTTATTCTATTGACAAAAATTTTGTCTTACTTATCATTCAACAATGAGATTTTTGATTAAAACAAGCTCAAAGTCAATATTTGCCTTGTGCAATAGATATGCTTTTCTTACGTTCTGCATGCGTGATAACTTTGTGAACTTCCTCTTATGCGCAAAGATAAAGAATCTTTATATTCAAATATATTGTAATAAATTAATATACCGTTTGCACAATTTTTATGACGTAATTAGTTCACCAAACATGAAAATCTACTACATCATACATTACACATGCATTTTCCAAATTTAAGCCAACTCCCAGAGAAATTACATCACATAATACATATAACTTTATTTATTCAAATTGTCGGTGTTTTGAATAGACAGTTTAAATATAAACATGATAAAAACACTTCTGATTAACTTCAACTCTTATCAAAAAATACTAGATGTTAATTTGAAATAAATTGTGATAATTGCAATTAATTTCCCAACTGTCGACCGTGAAACCAGCATGTGTCTTTAGTTTAAAATAGAATTTTGGCAGAGACGAGTCTGCGTCATCGATCAACCACTGCTTTATTAACACAGTAAAGATAAGTTAAGACAGACTTGATTCCTGTGTAAATAAACCAAAAACACAACTTCCGTAAATTTACAAGTGTTATTAACAATGAACAATCGCAAGGAAAATGAACGAGAAGATAATAATATATTTATGTTATCAAAAACATTGGAAGATTCCGAAAAGAACAAGAACTCGGACGAGAGTAAGTAGATTTTTACCCTTGACTCATATTTTTTTGTAGTTATCAATTTAACATAAAATACGGGTCACATTTTTACCAGAATGATGAACTTTTACCTTATTTGATAACTTTTATTGTCAAACAAAATGTAACACATGATCAATTAAAAGCCATAACAGTTTGATTAATATTAATTTAAACAGTTAAAGTGACTCTTACAGTCATAAATTATGACCGATCTCGACGAAAAACTCCCATTAACACCGTATATTTGTATTGCAGATAAAAAACCAGCCGATTTTGAAACGGCTATAGCAGCTACTGGTTTCGGAAAATTCAACATCATTCTCCTTCTAATTGCAATTCCATCTGGATGGAGCTCAATTTTTGAAACCACAACAATGTCTTACGTATTTCCAGCAGCACAATGTGATTTAAGTCTAACATTAGAAAATAAAGGATTTCTTAACGCTATTACTTACATCGGTAAGCCGCAATTACGACTTTCAAGTTACCAAATTTGAAATTTCAGGGATGATATCAAGTGCGTTCGTTTGGGGATTTTTATGTGATACACTTGGCCGAAAGAAACTCTTAAGTTTTGGCTTATTCCTTGATGGAATTTTCGTCCTAATGAGTGCATCGTCTCAAAACGCAACTCTGCTGATGATATCCAAGTTTCTTGGGGGTTTCATGTGCGTGCGCTTACCTCTCTTATCACTTATCTAAACAATGTCATTTTAGAATTAATGGACCTTTCGCTGCCCTAACTACTTACTTATCGGAATTTCATTGTGCTAGACACAGAGCCAGGATCCAAATGACGCTAGGAATTGTTTTTAGTTTAGGAACTGTGATTTTGCCACTCCTAGCATGGGCCATATTACCGCTAAATCTCAGTTTTAAAATTAATGAAACTGTAGGTAAATTGCTAAACCCTCGAGAATGTTATAACAATTTACAATTTATTTTTTCCAGAGTTTCATTCATGGAATTTATACTTGTGTTTGTGTGCTTTCCCGGCTTTAATCAGTTCAATTGCATTTATTTTTATGCCAGAAAGTCCGAAATTTTTAATGACTACAGGACGAAATGAAAAAGCTTTACAAGTTTTTAGAAGAGTTTACTGTTTTAATACAGGAAATGCACCTGAAATGTTTCCGGTAAGTTAATTATAACGAGCGACCCAAAAGTCTTAGAATCTCAGTAGGTCATAAAAAAGAGGTAGATAATAGTAGTCATGTCTGAAATTTGTGCGTTTTTTAAAATGTTGGATTAAATTTCATTTTTTTTACATTTAGTTATGGAGAACTAAAATTAAATTGTTCTTACTGTAACAGCTGCTGACTACATCTGTGGCACACTTATTTTATAGCAAAATTTTACACAGTTATTTCTGACAGTAATGATTAATTTTAAATTAATCTTATTTAAACAAATCTTATTTTTATCTAATCCTACTTTAACTCTTTTTTTTTCTATAATATCCATCAAATTGTAGTACAGTTGTCAATACAATTTTTTAAATGACAGTTAACGTGTCACATGACAGTTTGTATATTTTTTTTATTGTTTACATTAATATAGAACTCACAAAGAAGCGATGACGACGATTAAGAATATTAGAACCAACATTTGTATTTTACAATATTGCGATTTATTTTTTGTTTTTCTCTTTACCTGACACCCTTATTTTGTTGCAAAACGTCCACACTATATATATAATTTTTAAAACGGTGATTTTTGTTTTTCTGAAAACCTTTCTATTGTTAATAAATGTCCTAGTAGGAGACAGTAAAACCTATAAAATTCTATCATCTATGTCTGCTTTGTTCTTGTTTTGATTGTTTTAAGTCCATTTTTAGGCAATTTTTTCGTCGTAGACTTTTTAAGAAAAAAAGTAACATTTCTAAAAATGTACACAAGGTCAAGGTCAGGGATTGACAGATGAAACTCACCCCTTTTAGTGTATTTTATAATATTTTATCTTATATGACGATTAGTGAATTTAGTTACAGTATTGTGGAATTTATTGTTATTGTATTAAGCAGTAGAACACTGCCCCTTTTTACCATCTATCTCATACAGAACTTGACAAAAGTGCCTGAAGATGCCTACATAGGCGAAACCGGTAGCGGCATTTAATCAATAAAGTGTAATAAATGTACAAAACGCTATTTCTTCAAATTTAAGAAAAATTTTTTACACTAACAGGGACTAACACCATCATTTCTAAAAAGATTTCAGTGTTAATAACGCCTTGTGATAAAATTACAAAAAAAAAAAACGAATAATATTTGTCTTCAAAGAAAAAACGGGGTTAAATTATATTTGGAAAATGGATTGCGGTCTCAATAATAAAAAGAAAAAATTAACACTATGTAATTGAAAGTTTTAAAACACACAAAAATAAAAGAAGATAATAATTCAACTAAAATTCAGTTGAGAAATAAAAAATGAAATTAAAATTTTAACATACTTTTCTTATTACTATTTCACATTTGAGGCGAGTTCCTTTTGTAAAATTTTTGAAACAGATTACAATTTTTGGACTCGATGTCATAAATTTCACGATCCTCTGTGTGCTCGTAGTTTCGGAAAATCAATTTACAATTTTCATGATAGCCACACGCTTTGTTCAAATCTAATTTACTAGAAAAAAAATTTTTGCAAATGCCTATTTTTTTCTGTTTCGCTAACTTTTGAATATTGAATACCTTTTTCCCAAAATTGTTGTCGAAGTTTTTATTAGATACTTTTGTTTAAAACTTTTGTACCGTACCAAGTACATCTCTTCCTTTTCATTGTGTCTTTTTTCTTTAATGCAACCATAATTTTATTCTGTATAATATTGTTACGATTTTGAGTAATTTAAACTCGTGATCTAAATTTCTGAACTCAAATTTATTTTACGGCACTAATATGATTACACGACTAACTTAATTAACTCAGTAAATGTTAAATAATTTCAGAGCACTTCGTTATTCTGTCTACTGATCACACTTTACTATTAATCTTGTTTCGTTATGACTTTCCAACTGAACTGAACTGTCCTGTTACTAAGAATGATGAATCATCAGACACACTTCGAATTATCGCGAATCTTTCTAGATGTTTAACCGTAACAATATTATCCTGTTATAATTTTTCATACTTGTAATTTTTATAGCCGATTAGAAATTGTAATCAACAAGACTTTAATTTTGGTGGACATTTGGTTAAGAGCTAGATTAACAATAAAAAGATTGTAGGTTTGATTTCCATCACCGCTATTTTTATTAACAAGCAGTAGTTTTTATATCTGAAGTGGTAAGTTCTCGAGTGGCTATAGAGATTATAGAGATTAATTGATTATTCTTTTTGATCTTCCACTTTATAACTCAAATAGGGTTGAGTGGGAGTTGGAGTGGAAGTACACACTTCTACCTTGGCCTAATTTTATTGGTACTGATCACAGATCACTCCCAGATTAAGCAATTGTGCATCTCAAAGCATCTCCTTTGCCCCTACTTATCCTAACAGATGAGAGATAACAAGTGTTCATTTAAAAAAGTTGTTAAGTATGCTATGAAAAAACAAAAACATTTTGAAGTATGTCTTAGTTTAATTCGGCTGCTGTACTGTCAGTTACGACGACAAATCAAGTGTACCAAGTTCCGACATCCCTTCTTCGCCACATATTCTTTTATCAAAATCTCATAGCACACTTGACAACTTTTTTAAATGAACAGTTGTTATAACCTCAAGGAAACGAATTTATAATTTTTTATTTCAAACCTTTGATGTTAATATAAAAAAATTGATACACCAAGAGTTCTTTTAAAAAACTTGTTTCAAACGAAAAAATCTAAATGTTTCCATTTAAAAAAATTTTTGTTATGATTATATCAAAAATTTAAATAAATAATAACTTCTAAACACCCAAATAAAGTTGCTTTTTTATAGCCAAGCTAGCTCTGTATTTTTCTTTCTTAAAAATGTTTATACTTTAGCCGAAAATCGTTTGGTTCCACAGATTTGGTCAATCCTGAATATCTTTCTTTAAGTACCTTTAAAGTGTCTAAGAATTAGAGAAATTTCAAAAACTTTGAGCTCTGTTAGTCGTTTCACAGTCTTTCTAAGTATTGTGCTATTTTAAAAGGTTTTGGTCTCTTCTTTCGTTTTTCAATAATTTTTTTATGTGTTAAATATCGTTGTCCAAAAGCAAAACAGGAAATTTGGTAAAGTTTTGTGGATGTTTTGTTCTAGTCTAGAAGCAAAAAGTTATTTTGGGATTTTGTAATTTTTTTTGGGTGTTTGAGGTAATTTTGCTTGAGTTTGGATAATTTTTGCAACCAATTTTTAATGGTTCATATATACATATTTGGGTTCTTTTAGGGTGTTCAAAAACTGGAGCAGTTTAAAGAACCTTAAACCTTTTTTGGTCATTTCACTGCTTTATTTAATCGTTTTTCGGTAATTTTTTTATATGCCAAATGTTAAATGCCAAAATAAAATTTTGATATCTACAGTTTTAAGGTGTTTAAAAATTGCGATATTTTAAAAGTCTTTGTATCCGGTTTTATAGTTTTTCAGTAAATTTTTCATGTGGTAAATTCCTTAACTCAGAAGCAAAAAGCCATTTTAGAATTTTTTTTAAAAAAATTGGGTTGTTTTTGAGGTAATTTTGCTTTTTATCTTTCAATCAATTTTTGATGATCTGTATATTTTTCAGTATGTTTGAAGTGGCTAAAAATTGGGACAATTTTTAGAATTTTTCTTTGGTCGTTTAGTTTCCTTATTTAGTCCTTTTTCAGTAATTTTATAATACGCCAAATAATCTGGTCCGTCATTTTTTTGAACTTGGTTTTTTCATACTTTTTATAGTTGTTCTACTCTCTTCATTTTCTTCTATTCGAATGTTACATTGTATTAACTTAACATTGTATACAATTTCTTATAAATGTGGGCACAAATAACGCAAATATTTTGTAGATTAAAGAATTAGTTGAGGAAACAAAACTTAATAATGATGCGAAACATGGAGGAAGAGTTACTGCTAACAGAACTAAAATCCAAGCAATGAAAGAGGGATTTCAACAATTTACACCTCTTTTTTTTCCTCCTCATTTGTCAAAAATTATTTTGGTTTGTTTGCTACAAATGATGACAATGATGAGGTAAGTCAATTAGATGTAAATAAAAAATATATTTCGAAATTTCGTAGTCTTAATACTTTGCGACTTTGGCTTCCTCAAATCTTTCAGGCGATCAATGATTACCAATATTTTAATAATGGATCAACTACTGATCTTTGTACAATGATCGATCAAATACGTCCTTCTAACAAATCTTCAGAAGAATGCGAAGTCGTAAGTACTTACACATAAATTGTTTAAAATCTCAAAAAAAAATTTCAAGAACTTAAACAATTCTTTTGTTTATATTAACTCAATAATTGTCGCTATGGTCTCAATTGGTGGATACATTGTTGCCGGAATGTTAATCAATGCTTTAGGAAAGAAGAGACTGCTAAGTATGACACTTGTAATTACTTTTATAATCTGTTAATATTTTTTTGTAGATATTTTAGGAATCGTTTCTGGTTTAAGTGCAATGTGTTTATATTTCGCCCAAAACACAGTTATGACAATTGTTTCGTCATGCATTTTTGTTTCACTTGGCAGTATTAGTATAAATGTGGTACTAGCTGTTGTTGTTGATCTCTTCCCAACGACTTTAAGAACAATGACCATTTCATTAACAATGATGATTGGACGATCTGGTGCTATGTTGGGCAATCTAGTATTCCCAGTTTTGTTACAATTGGGGTGTGCACCACCATTCTTTGCTGTGGGAGCTGCTATTATTGGTAAAATTAAATAAAAACTACAAAGTTTCTTTGACAATTCAAATTTTTAGCCTGCGCTTTATTATCGTGTCTACTACCAAACACTGATCTGAAAGCACTTCAGTAAAAGAATTAGAGGCAAACTGTGGTTAATTATTGATGGTAAGGTGCATACTTTTAGTGGTACTTATTGTTATACATTTTCAAAAAAATATACAAAATTTTTATCAAATTGTTTTTTAATTTTCTCTTACGCAACCGTCCGCAAAAAATAAATTACGCAAAAGTTTTCACACACAAGCCGCCAAAATATTTTTACCTCTGTTGCTATTAGTAACAGCTGTCACAGTCTAGACATAGAAATGACTATTTTAACAGCTACACTTTATCGCACATTTTCTCAAACTGATAAAAACTCTTCTTTGTATAATATCTATTTCTAAATTATGCAATTACGTTTTTTATTTAAAAAATTTCATCATCTAGTAACTGTTTCATCAGTCACTCACCTTTATTCCATGTGACTTAAACAAGTTGATTTATTTGTAAATTCTTTCACTGCTAACGTCTATCGTACCAGTGATATGAAAACACCTATTGTTTAAAATTTTGCTAAAATAACAAAACTCTAAGCTTTATTTACACAAATCTTAAATTTGTATTATATATATACAAATCATTCTACGAAACAAAGAAAGATTTTTGATATTTTTATTGTATTTTGCCATTATAGACAATAGAATCAGCTGGTAATTTCTAATTACACAAGTAATAGATATCTACAAAGATTATAAAAATGATGTGCACTTGTTTAATTATGTAGTAGTCTCCGACGCGCTAAAGAAAAAAGTTAAAAATGACAAAAACTGAAACACTTTCAACAACAAGTACAACTTCTATTAAAGAAGAAAATTATAAAACACAACCCCCAGGTAATAAATTTTTTCTAAATAAAATCTGAACTAAAGTAGTTTTTGTAGTAGAGAAAAATGCAGATTTTGAAGCAGCTATATCAGCTACCGGTTTCGGCGTTTTTAACTTAATCCTCATTGCTGTAACAACTCCGTCCGTAATATCTTCACAATTTGAAACGTCATCATTAGCATATGTATTTCCTGTTGCTCGGTGCGATTTGGATATATCTCTTGAAGATCGAGGCTTTGTAAATGCCTCAGTGTATACAGGAATGATAATTAGCTGCTTTTTCTGGGGGTCTCTAGTTGACGTTTTTGGCCGCCGCAGAATTTTAGTATTAGCACATTTAGTTGAAACCTGTTTTGTCCTAATGACAAGCTTTTCGCCAAATTTCTACGTCCTCCTTGTTGCAAAATTTTTGGGAGGCTTTACGTACCTAACACGTTACTGTGCTAAAATTTTAAATAATTTTTAATTTTTAGAATTAACGGAGTTTCAATGGCTCTAACTCCATATTTATCTGAATTTCACGGCACTGAACATCGAGCTCGAGTTCCTCTAACTCTAGGTCTTCTTTATAGTGTATCAAATATTGTTTTGCCACTTTTTGCATGGTCTGTTTTACCTCTTGATATAAAATTTGGCCTTTTCGGAGGCTTTGGTAGAATGGCTAAGACTAGGTTTGCCGGAATATTAACCAGAAATTTTAGAATTCCATGCATGGAATCTTTTTTTGTTTTTGACAATGTTTCCGACTTTAATAGCCGGAGTTTTATTCTTTTTCATGCCTGAAAGTCCCAAATATTTAATGTCGAAGGGAAATAACAACGAAGCTTTAAACGTGTATCAGAAGATTTTTAAACTAAATAAGAGACAACAGAAAGATGAATATCCGGTCAAGTCATTAATAGACGATAAGCAAATTTATCACAAAAACTCCTCGTTTATTGTAGAAGCTTGGCAACAAATTTCGCCGTTGTTCTCTCTGAAATATGCAGGAAGTTTAACACTGGTTTGTTTGTTACAATTATTTATAATGATGTGGTACGTAAAATTTTAAAATAAGTGCTCTCATAATTCTGTTTATTCTTAGTATAAACTCATTACGTCTATGGTTACCAGAAATTTTTCAAATTGTAAATGATTACGAAATGGCAAATGGCAACTCAATTTCTTTTTGTCAAATGTTAAGCAAAATAAAACCAACAAGTACAGAATCAGATACATGTTCTATGGTAAAAAATAATTAAGTAAATAGTGTGTTAATAAAAAATTATTTCAGAATTTCGATAATGCCTCCGTTTATATAAACTCTGTCTACGTAGCTTTGTGCGCAATTGTTGGCTATATTACTGTTGCACTTTTTATCAACAGACTTGGAAAGAAGAAGTTTTTAAGCAAGTATAAAAATAATTACAAAATATTTATTAAAATTTTTATTACAGTTATATTACAACTTCTTGGTGCAATAACAGTAGGTTCGATATATTTTTCACCCAATAGTTCTATAGCTTTAGTAATGATTTGCCTCCATCTAATGGCAACTGGTATTTCAATTGATACAGTTATTGCAGCAACAGTAGATTTATTTCCAACATCGTTGAGGTAAAAACAATTTTGCTATTACTCTTTATTAAAAATAATTTTTTAGAGCATCTGCAATTTCTTTATCTTTTATGTTTGGCAGAACTGGTTCCGTTTTAGGAAATTTAATATTTCCTATTCTGCTTCAAGCTGGTTGCGCCCCAACATTTTTTAGTTTAGGAGGCATCTGCATAGGTACACATTAACACAGCATAAATACTTTTGTTTAACCATCCGCACAAAATATAATTTGCGGTGCTCAGAACGGCTGTCAAAATCCATTTTGCGACCGTTTCCACTAGTAACGGCTGCAAAATTCGTTTTTGCCGCCGCTATGAGTCACATTTTCACCCAGTTATTTTTTAACTGTTAATCGTGCAACTTTTAGCTAAGCTTAACACACTAACAAATTATTGGTTTTAGGTTGTACAATTCTTTCTATATTTTTACCAAACACTGAACGGAAAGCACTAGGATAGAAATTCAATAATTTCTTCTCATAACTATAAGTCTATTTAAGTGTATTCATGACTGATAAAGTGATATATTAAAAATAAAATAAAAATTTGTTATTGTTTTACTATTTTTATTTTTTCTGAGAATAACAATAATGAAAATTTTGATTATTTATATAACACAACTATTTATGTACAATAGTATTTTTCGCATTCCATTACAAAATGTCAGTCTTACGTCAATGTTTGGCGTTGTGTTATGTCACATACTATCTGTTCACATGATGTGTGCATTGGCAGTATCATTTTTTCGAAAAAAAAAATAGACTAATAAATATTTCTAATTTTGAAGCTAAAACAACACTTGGATCAATTAAATTTCATAACTGGTTTGAAGATTCTTGAAGAGTGTTGTTTTCATAAAGTCCTCAAAAAGATGTTTTATGTTTAGTGAATGATTAATAGCAAAGAAATATGTAAGTCTTGCACCCCAATTTCTGACTGACTATACTGTCTGCCTAACCACCCTTAACATAAATCTTGTGACTAAGTATAAATTCTCTACAAAAAGAATAAGGAAAAATCGTAAAACAAAATTTATATTTCTTATCCCTCTTTCAAGATAAATTAATTTTACAAATCAATTTTTGTCCGAAATACTTCCCACAAAAAAATGTTTTATGTCATTCGGCCTTTAACTAATGCATAGGTACTGAATGTTTCAACATTTCTAAATTTTAGTTATTTTTTATTAATATTTAATAAGTATTTTTTTAGATTATTTATGTATAAAATATTTGTAATTTGTATACGTACGCTTGTAATTTTTTATCCCGCCTGAATCAGAATCGCCTATTAAAACCCGCTGCAGCATGCAAAATTCGCCTTAAACTAATAGGTCTTACTATTTTTTTTCTATTAATTACCCCTGTAGATATATTTAAAAAGTATGCTTATTTATTGTATGTCTTACAATTTTGTTATAAATTGTTGAAGCGGCCGCCCTGAATGAAATATTAAATTTGGATTCTGCCGCTATTTTAGACAACTATTCGTTCGGAAATAGAGGTACAAAATACAAAATTTACTCATTATTTTACTAATAATCCTTTATTTTACATCAATTTTATCATAAAAAATTTATGATAAAAAAATTGCAGAATGTTAACTGCACGACCAGCGGTTCATAATTTAACAAATATTTAATTATTAATATATGTTTTTTTTGCAAAAAAAAACCTGTGATGCAAATAAACGTCATCCTATTATTATTGCTACAACAACGTAACGCTTTCATAGCCAGAGTATAGAAATAAATCAGTATGGACAGCTGATAGAAATTGAAAACTAGTCAAAAAGGTCAGTGTCTAAAAGCATCCCTTCCAGTTAAATGTGTAAGATGGAGCCACTGATTTTTAAGAACTATTACTGTAAATTTTAATCTTTAAGGGTAATTTTAATGTTTGTCTGACCCTTGTCTTTCGATTATTTATTATATTATTTATAGTTATAGCCCTTTAGATTTAAATTGTGCCTGCAGTAAATCCAAAGATTAGTGGCTCCATCTTACTCATTCAACTTTAAGGGATGCTACTGATGCTAGCTTTGTGACAAGTTTTCAGTTTTCATCAGCTGTCCATACTCATTCATTTCTATACTGTGGCTAAAAGCTAGCATCTGAGCGAAATAGCATTGAATTTACGTCACCACCTAGATTCATTACATTATAAAAACCCTGTAAAGTAGGCAACCAATTAAATCTATTCGCTTTAGTGTATAAATGTAAACGTAATGATGAGCGAATGAAATTTCTAGCTGGTGAATTGCTAAGTGGCCCGAAGTATAATATCTGTTTTCTTAAAAGCAACTGTGGTGCAAATGATGGCCATTAAGTTGTCACAGAAACAAGAACAAGGACACATTTATTTGCACCACAGTAGTTTAAAAAAAATAAAACATATCGTCGCTGATCTTTCAAAACCTCGTATGTCCAGAATTGTCAATTTTACAGGAGAACAAAAAAACTGTCTAGGTAAACTCTTATGAATGTATGTTCTATTGGGACATCATCTTTCCTCGTAAATTGGTAATTATAAAAAATTATGTGTTTTAAAAATTATTATTACGGGGAAGTGGACAAGGCAAATAAACTATTTTATAAAGCCCACGTTTTGAACCTTTATTGGATTCTTTATCAAGGCTTATAAGTAATGTCAAAATTTGTTGGGCATGGTACCAACTTGTCTCGGTCAGTGGTCGCCGGAAGAATGAATTGATAAAGAATCCAATAAAGATTCGAAACATCGGCTTTATAAAATAGTTTATCTGCCTTGTCCACTTCCCCGTAATAATAATTTTTAACTATAAAAATAATGGACGTAAAACACCAAAATAATTATGTGTTTTGATTACAATAATTTAATTGTCTTTATTTTTATTAATTTTTGGAACTTACGAGGTTTTAAAATGTATTATTTATGCTTGAAACCAAACATACGTGGTTTTAATACAAATCAATTTAACTATATAAATAAAATAAAACAAAAAGTATAAAGTAGAAATAAACTGAATTAATTGAAATAATTTTGAAATAACACAAAATTAATTATATGGTAAACTATCGTAAAAAGGCGGAAATTTTTTGCGAAAACCAGCTTTAATTGCTGTAAATGTTGCCATTTTTCTGTTTTCATTTCCAGTCGTTTATCATACAAATTTTTAATGTTTCCAAAAGGCAAACTTTTTATAGCAACATTCTTTCGTTGAGGTAAAATTTGCCAGTCGTCACAATAATTTATTTTATATAAAATAGTCAAATTCGGTCTATACATCAAACAGCGTAAGCCTGTAACCGTTGGATCTCCACTTTTGCCACCAGGCTTTATTGACTTGTAGAACGTTATGGAATTAAAATATTTAAAAAAATCGTAATTTAGATATATTAGATGATAAGGTTTTGTCGGTCTGGTGTGTTTCATAACGTCCACCTATTCTGCCGGTATGTAGATGTTTATGTTTATGGCGCAGTTTCCTCTCTATTGTCGAATGCATAGAATCACACTCGATTTGAGTATGATCCTTCTCCAAAAAATTTTGAACAATAGTAACATTTAATTTGGATGCTATATTTAAAAGGGCATTGCTTAATATTATTGTGATCCGATTTTAATAATTACATCCATCACTATAAAATATAATTTCATTTTCGGGTGCAGACAACAATACGTTTTAAATTAAAAAATCACATATTATTGAAGCAAATTCATTAGCAGAAAAGGCTAAAAATTGTAAAATTATGAACAATTAATTTGGTTTTATAATATATAGCCGAAGACTTAAGTCTTGGACATAGTAACACTCATTATAGATCTATTGTAAAGACTTTACTTGTTTTAAGTTCTTTATCGTGTTCTTTTTCACGTCTTGCTTGTTCTTTTTTTAGCTTATGTTGGGCATAAATTTCTTCGGTAATACTTTTGGTTTTAAAACTGCACTGATCCTTTTTTGGTCTAAAAAAACTTAAATTTAATTGCTGGAAAATATCTAGAAAAGCTTTGTATCCTAGTTGAAGTTTTTATTATCTTTGCAATATTTTATGTATTCTTCAAATAATTGTTGTTTGCTTTGTCACAAAGGTTCTAAATAAACTCTTGAAGATCGACAGTAATGGCAATCCATTTTTGGTAATAAGTCAAAAATAGTTATTTATACACCAAGGTGGTGAAGAATGTTATTATTGACCGAGCATCAAGATTATTTCGCGAGGGGCTTTGCCCCGAGCGGAATAAGGTGCGAGGCCTATAAATGTCTTCACCACCGTGGTGTATATACTATTTTTTCCACTACTATCCAAATTTAAGGCAAAAATTAAAAACAAAAATTTTTCTTGTAAAAATCAAGTAGCACAGAAATAATAATAAAATTTAAAAACAAGCATAAATCTATCATTGTTTAAAGTTACACCATAGCAACATGAACAACAACAAACATTTTCGTTGACAACGAACCTAACAACGAGTCAACAGCAAAAATTTCTAATGGCATTTTTATTCTAATAATTTTGTCGTAAATACATTAAATACATTCGCAAATACGATAAAGACGATCTCCTGAGTATACAAAACCATGTTGCACAAGTTTTTGTTGAACAACTATCCCTGGATTCTCAAAACATTTGAATTTGTCCATTATTAACCTAGGTTAGTAATAGAAAAAATTATTAACCAGTAACAGAGAAATTCAACTTCTCAGTTGACTAGGAGACACAATAATGGTCAACTTCATAGCTAGTAGTGGAAAAATAGTTTTATTTCTTTCCTACCTGCCACACTTTTACTTAATCTACCGCTTTCCCTATTGAAACCTTTGTTTCGGTCATGTTGTTGCCTTATTGTTGTCCAATTAAGAACAGTTTATTCTTCGATCGCCAATGTATTGATAAACATTTTTTTACAAACTCTTAATCTGCTGCTACCTCTCATCAAATGAAATTTTAGCGATCTGTTTCTGCGAGAAATGTTCTCATTCTGTCGATTTTGAATATCTTTTGTTGCTGTTATTTCTATCAGTGTCTTTACGAAAAAAATTTTTTTCAGGACAACTTATTATCCAAAACGAATCTTTTATTTGAATTCTGTCATTTTCTGTGAGCTCACTGCATTTTATTTTAGACTAATAAAGAGTTTGAGGGTTTAAACTTTAAGAGTCGAGCAGATTTGCGGGTGTTTAAAAAATGGAGCAAAACGAATATAGTGTATTTTGTTTAAGGCTTAAAGTGATTTTATTTCATACTATTTATTATAATTTTTAAACATGTTTATAATAAATTTAAAATAATCACAGAAATTTCGAGAATAAGGCACCTGCTGCTGATACAGACTTACGAGGTTTTAAAATCAATGAAAAACTTACGAGGTTTTAATTCTGTTAAAAATTGACGAAAACAATAAAAATGTGTAGAGTCCGTACACTTTCAGAACAGCATGTTGGGTCATCAAAATCTGTCAGCGAACGACACTAAACAGAATGACCAAGAATGACGAACGCCGCTGACCTTTCGCTGACCACGTGCCGCTTGGATTCCTCCACTTCAATTTGCAAATGGGACTGGCCCGACACTATTTTGTCATATGCACACTTTTATTGGTGTGCTGTTCTGAAAGTGTACGGACTCTAGCTCTTTCAGTTGTACGAAAAATTAAAAATGAATCGTATTTAACGCAAAAACCAAAATTGCCAAATTTTGTACCTACGAGGTTTTAAAAGTTCAGCGACGATATACAGCTTATTCACGAATAATGACGAAAGATTTATGCAACCAATCTTATATTTTTACATAACACTCTGATAAAATTTAATTTAAAAAATGTTTTTGCGATCATAGTTAGTGTATATCAATTTATGTTAATTTGACTGCCTTTGAGCAAATTTAGTCAAAATATTCACTGATAACGAGAAGGCTGACATGATCTGGATTTATGGAGAATGTAGAAAAAACGCTTCAGCTGCAGTAAGACTTTATGCAGAAAAATATCTCCATTGAGTAGTTCCAACTGGCAAAAGTTTTCAAAGACTTGAATTGCATTAACGCTGAGCTTGAATTCTTCATTAACCTTGAAAAAGCCACGAAATAAAATTGCGACAGAAGAAAATAATGAGATTGCTGTAATTCAGGCGCTTACAAAAAATCCACTTATTGGGCAAAATGTAGTAGCGCAAAATTTAGGAATTGGCCAAGGTTCCTTTTTTTTAGAATAATACGCGCTAATAAGTTCCATCCCTACCATGTTTACACTGGTACAAAAATTAATAATAACAGATTATTAAGTAGTCATTCAATTTGACAAGTTATGAAAAAGCTAGCAGAAATCGATAATTTCCGCCCCCCCTCCCCCACTTTTTGTTGTAGTTGGTGATTTTAACGCTCAAAACCCTCTATGGGGTTCAGGAACAACCAATCTCAACGGAAGAATTCTACGGGCTGGACTCTCTACGTCTGATCAAGTGATCCTAAATACTGCATTAACTACACGTATCTCAGCCCCCAATCAACACAAATCGGCACCGGATATCTCTTTATGCTCTTCTCACTCTTTTTATCGTACTAGTTGGATAGTTCTGAAGGATTGCATAAACAGCGATCACTTTCCGATCCTCATCGATTATACTTACCATGGTACGTCTCCTCCGATCGCGTCTATACATCGTCTTCGTTGGAATGTTAAGACAATGGACTGGTCGGCTTTTTGCGATGATCTTACTTCAAATTTGCCTCTCCTTTCGAATACTGATTATGACACATTGTATGAGCACATTACTAATAGCTTGGATGCTTTTGCAACGAGACAAGTTGGGACTTCTTGTTCCCAACGTTTTCCTTCTAATCCACCCTGGTGGGATCAGGACTGTACTCGTGCTGTATTAGACAGAAAATTTGCTTTACGTCAATTCAAGTTGAACACGTCAGTTCAGACTTATGGTGAATACAAAAGAGTTGCTGCTCGCACGAAAAGAACTTTGAGACAGAAGAAGAGAGAAAAATTTCGTAACTTCTGTAAATCCCTAAATCGTAATGCAAATCTTGCCACCATCTGGAAATGTGTTAACAATTTTTCAACTAAAGCTCTACGTTTCCGTGCTGCTCCTAGACTTTCAGTCGACTGGGCTTGGGATTTTCTATTCGGACTTGCTCCGCCTTGGGTAAACCTTCCACCGCTAGATAACACTGAACATTTAGAACCCACTAGCTCAACGGAACCCTTTTGTATTAAAGAACTAACACACGTTCTTGCAAAGAAGAAATCCAAGACGCCCGGCCTTGATGGTTTGTCTAACTCAATCCTCCAACACCTACCTGAAGAAATTCTTAGAATTTTTATCTCGCTCTTCAATGAATATCTTAATGATCAACAAATCCCTCAAGCATGGAAGAACTGTCTGATTCTTCCGATTCCCAAACCCTCTTCGTCAACACAACTGTCTTTCACGTACCTATCGCCCGATAGCACTTACTTCATGTGCTGGCAAGCTTCTTGTAGCCCTCGTCTGCTTGCGATTGGAATGGTTTTTGGAAAACCGCTCCCTACTTCGTCCTACTCAATGGGGATTTCGACGGAGTAAAGAAACCTCGGAGTGCTTAACATATACCACATGTACAATTTATCATGCTTGGGCTAGCGGGAAACAGGTTGTAGGTCTTTTTCTTGACTTATCTTCAGCTTATGACTGTGTGAACATCACGATTTTAGACCGTCTTCTGAGAGAAATTGGTTGTTATTCTAATATTCGTTAACTTATCATGCAATTTCTTCAAAATAGAAATCTCTATACTACAATTCCTCAAACGAATTACATTCTGGGGCCTCTACAAACAAACAGGGACTTACCTCAGGACTCACCTCTTAGCCCTCTTCTTTTTAATATTTATTCTGCTATTCCGCATAACATCATTGATCCCCGAATTACAATTGTACAGTATGCAGACGACCTTCTTTTGTTGGCTGTGGAGAACACACTACAGGACTGTATTAGCAACCGCAATCGCTCCCTTGATGATCTTAATCAATAGCTGCTTCAACGCGATTTGGTCCTCTCCCCTCCAAAAACTAAAGCCATCTATTTTTCTCCAAAAGGGTCTCCTAATAAACCTGGTTTTGTATGTTGCGACGGGTCAAACATTGAATGGACCAATGAGACCAAGTACTTAGGGGTGACTCTAGACCACAATCTTTCATGGGAATCTCAAGTTAAAGATATGACTTCAAAAGCTGTTAAGGGCATCCACGTTTTACAGAAAATAAGCCGAACATGGTGGGGTGCTGACCCCAAAGTCATGATGACCCTCTATAAAGCCATTGTCCGGTCCCATCTTGACTATGGTAATCTATGTATGCTGAAAATTACAAAACGTCGTAACTTTTGCTTAGAGCGTACTCAACGTAAGGCTCTTCGTGTTATCATGGGCTGTATGAAATCAACACCAGTTACAGCTCTTTGGTCTGAGTCTGGCGAAACATCTGTTAGGGCTCGCTCTGAAATTTTGGCTCTCAAATTTTTCTTGAAAAATTTTGCACAGTGTAACAGCCCTATCTCTCGCGTGATGTTATCAGTTTATCAGGATTTTCAGTCCAGCGTTGGTCCCTGGAAAAATCAGAGCCCACCTGCTGCTGTATTAGCTTTTGATCAGGTCCTTACTTTGGAACCTCAAATTATTAGGACTGCCAAACCAGCTTGTTATGTTCACGATTTTGACCTTTCTTTTTGGAGTCCAACCTTCCTTCGAAGCGACTGTTGTAAGAAGTCAAATAACAATGAGTTGCCTTTTCACCAATGGATTCAACGTACTTTTACATCGAACCACCCTCTTGTGATCTTTACAGATGCAGCCAAAGATAATAATAGAACTAGTATTGGCTTGTATAATCCAGAAATAAACCTATCTGTTTCGCGTGCCCTCGCCCCTGAAACGGAAATCTGTCTTGCTGAAATGATTGCTATTTATGAAGGAATAAAGGCGGTAGATCAGATCAACAGACCAGTTATCATTGCTACAGATTCTCTTTCTGCTCTGCAATATATCTGCCACGTTGGCTTCTTTCCGCAAAAATCTTCTCTTACTCTCCTGATCAAGAATAAACTGAAACCCCGCCCTGTAGATTTACAGATTGCACTAGTTTGGATACCGGGTCACACTGGTATTGTTGGTAATGAAGGTGCAGATCGCCTTGCCAAACAAGGCTTAACAATACCTGGTCCAAAAGCAAAACTACACTTTTCTTCATTACTTCCTCAGTTGGTGCGTGCTCACCATGCTTCCTGGCAATAATTTTGGGCCCACGAAATTTCCCGCAGTGGTCGAGATTATAATCGCATTGTAAATAGCCCGTATTTTATCCCGTGGTTTACGAAAGGATCAAACTTATCTAGAAGGCATATTACCACACTCATACGAATGCGTACTGGCCATTGTGGCTGCTATACCCATCTTTACCGCATTGGTGTTCGTCCATCGGCCAATTGCGATTGTGGAAAACCTGGTTCTATTCAACATATTATCCTTGAATGCCCACTCATCATACGACCTCCACGATTCTACAGTAAGATATTTAATGGCTTTTCTTCTAACCCGCTGGATCTTGACACAATGCTGAAAATGCTGAACAACCTCTTAATCCGACATGGTCTATTGCACTTAAGATACTGCAGTTCAACAATATTCAACTCTAGCTACAAGTTGATTCGTCCCTGGAAGCGTCACTACGGACGCAACCTTGGCTGCAAGTGCAGCAATGCACAAGGCTAATAAGTTGAATAAATAAAATAAATAAATCGATAATTATTGGGTAACTTTGACTCAATATTTTCACTGAAATGAAAATTATATCAAGAAAGTTGCTTAATATGTAAATTTGATTGCATATGTATTCGTCATCATTCGTGAATAACCTTGTATCAATATAGAAAATTAAATTTAGAGTTTCATTAACTGCAGCACAGCGGTTCTTTGAAAAAAATCAGATAATAAAAAATATATTATGTTCTTATTCAGGATACTTTGGAAGCGGGCGCCGCTCCGTCTACTAGGCATACAAGTTACTGTTTACATAGCACTATTTTTTTATCGCATATTTTCTCAAACTGATAAGAATTCTTTTTGCGTAAAATATCTATTCATAAACTATTCTCTTACGTTTTCTTTTTATTTAAAAAAAATTATCATCTGGTAACTTGTTTCGTCAATCACTCATGTTTATTCCATGTGACTTAATAATAGATTATTTATAAATTCTTTGGTTGTTAACATCTAGATATAAAAACACCTATTGTTTCCAATTTTACTAAAATAACAAAAATCTTAGCTGTATTTATCAAAGCTTAAATTTGTATTATTAACAATACAAATTAAGCTTTAAAACAAAGAAAAATATTTGATAATTTTATTGTATTTTACCATTATAGACAATAGAATAAACTTGTGATTTCTAATTACACAAGTAATAGATATCTACAAAGATTATAAAAATAACGTGAACTTGTTTAATTATGTATAGTACCTAGTCTCCGATGCAATAAAAAAAAGTTAAAAATGACTGAAACACCTTCAACAACGAGTATAACTTCTATTAAAGAAGAAACTTATAAATCACAACCCCCAGGTAACATATTTTTAATAAAATTTAAACTGAAGAAGATTTTGTAGTAGAAAAACATGCAGATTTTGAAGCAGCTATATCAGCGACCGGTTTCGGCCTCTTTAACTTAATCCTCCTCCTAGTAACAATTCCAGCCGTGTTAGCTTCACAATTTGAAACCTCATCATTAGCTTATGTATTTCCTGTTGCTCGATGCGATTTGGATATCTCTCTTGAAGATCGCGGCTTTGTAAATGCCTCAGTGTATGCAGGAATGATAATCAGCTGCTTTCTTTCGGGCTCCCTAATCGACATTTTTGGACGCCGCAAAATTTTAGTATTGGCACATATCGTTGAGGCCATTTTCGTCCTAATAACAAGCTTTTCGCCAAATTTTTACGTCCTCCTGGGTGCGAAATTCTTGGGAGGGTTCACGTAATAATTAACTTGATTTTAATTTTCCCCTAATTTTTAATTTTTAGGATAAATGGAATTTCAATGGCTCTAACGTCCTATTTATCTGAATTTCATGGCACTAAATATCGAGCTCGAGTGTCTATAATTGTAGGTCTTCTTTTAAGTGCAGCGAATATTGTTTTACCACTTTTTGCATGGTCTGTTTTACCTCTTAATATTAAATTTGGCCTTTTCGGAGGCTTTGGTAGAATGGCCAAGACTAGGTTTGCCTGAATATTAACCAGAAATTTTAGAATTTCATGCATGGAATTTCTTTTTGTTTTTGACAATGTTTCCGACTTTAATAGCCGGAATTTTATTCTTTTTCATGCCTGAAAGTCCGAAATACTTACTGTCAAGAGGAAATAATGAAGAAGCTCTGAAAGTATATCAGAAGATGTTTAAATTTAATAAAAGACAACCAAATGAAGAATATCCGGTCAAGTCACTAAGAGACGACAAGCAAATTTTTCATCAAAACTCTTCCTTTATTGTAGAAGCATGGCAACAAATTTCGCCATTATTCTCATTGAAATATGCAAGAAGTTTGACATTGGTTAGTCTACTACAATTATTTATAATGATGTGGTATGTAAGATTTTAAAATAAGTGCTCTTGTAATTCTATTTATTCTTAGTATCAACTCATTGCGTTTATGGTTACCAGAAATTTTTCAAATTGTAAATGATTACGAAATGGCAAATGGCAAATCGATTTCTTTTTGCCAAATGTTAAGCAAAATAAAACCAACAAGTACAGAATCTGACACATGTTCTATGGTAAAAAATACTTAAATAAATAGTGTGTTAATAAAAAATTATTTCAGAATTTCGATAATGCCTCCGTTTATATAAACTCTGTCTACGTAGCTTTGTGCGCAATTGTTGGCTATATTACTGTTGCACTTTTTATCAACAGACTTGGAAAGAAGAAATTTTTAAGCAAGTATAAAAATAACAACAGACTAATTATTAAAAATTTTATTACAGTTATTTTGCAAATTCTTGGTGCAATAACAGTCGGTTCTATATACTTTATACCTAACACTTCAATAGCCTTAGCAATGATTTGTCTTCATTCAATGGCAACTGGTATTTCAGTTGATACAGTTATTGCAGCAACAGTAGATTTGTTTCCAACTTCGTTAAGGTAACAACAATTTTTTTATTTATTTTTTTAAATAATTTTTTCAGAGCATCTGCAATTTCTTTTTCTTTTTTGTTTGGTAGAACTGGTTCCGTTTTAGGAAACTTAATGCTTCCTATACTGCTTCAAGCTGGGTGTGCTCCAACATTTTTCACTTTAGGAGGCATTTGCATAGGTAAAAACAGCAAGACCAACATAATTCGTTTTTGCGGCCGTAAAACTCGTTTTTGTGGTTATTAGCATAATTTTTTGAATTAACTATTTAAATTTTTTTAACTAAATTATACAAATTTTATTGTGTTGCATTACGCTTATTTATTATTACAGTTATTACCATTTATTATTTGTTTCAGGTTGTACAATTCTTTCTATATTTTTACCAAACACTGAACGGAAAGCACTAGGATAGAATTTGAATAACTTTTCCTTATAATTTTAAGTATTTATTAAATGTATTCATGACTGATAAAGTAAATAAAGAAAAAAATAAAATAGAAAAACTATTATCGTTTTACAATTTTTATTTTTTCAAATAACAACAATAACAAAAATTGTAATGATATATTACAACTAATTACAATATTTTATGTTCACTCAGTGACTACAACGTTTTCGAAAAAACTTACGTTTCATTTCCAAAAACAACGAAAGTCTGTTACAAACAATAACTAAGTGTGTTCAGGTGGAAAATATTCATCTGCATAAAAATCTGATACTTCATTTAGAGTCGCACCATGAAGAAACATAAATTCATTATATCTGTTAAAAAAGTAATTAAATTTTATTTTTAAAACAATAGAAAATGAACACCTAATCTGAAAATTTACAACAAATTGTTGTAAATACCTATAAAAAAAAGAAAATGTCCAAATGTACTTTAAAACGTAAAACGCCCACTAATACCAAACATTACACTGAGTTAATCTTAATTTCCACCCGAGGATGACAACTTTGTTGTCGAAACACGCGCCGTGTTAAGTGTAGTCTTTGGTGTTAGTAAACACATCAAGAAGATCCAACAAGAAGATTAAAAAAACATGTTTAAATGCGACTATTAGGTCAGGCAAAATAGGTAACAACTGACGCAACTACTAAAATAATATTATAAAAACAATTTAATTTTCGATAGTGAAGTGGGTATTTCGCATCTTCAATTCATCAATAAAACAATCAAAATAAAGGCTCGTGGGACCACCTGTATGAGATAATGCTGAATGTAGATAAAACACAACAAAAAAAAAACATTAATTAAAATAATAATGTAACCTGTTTAAGGCAGTGCGTTTTACAAATCTGATCCTAACTAAACAATTTTTTTTAGGGAAGAGGAGGGAATATTATCATTAGATTATAAATGGACCTTTTGCAGTTTCAAAAAGATAACCACAAATTGTCATTTACATAAAAATTGGTGTTCAAATTTCGCGCTAATTAAGTTGTGACGTCAAAAAGACTATTGCCACATTATAACAAACTGTCAATTGTGTATTAAGGGTTTACAGAATGTCCAATAGACTTGAAAACGTAGAGTGTTTGACGTAATATCCCCAGATTTCAGTTTTATCTTCAAAAAAAATTCAAAATACAATAGGTATTCTATCAGTACAATTTAAAACTAGCAGACAAGTCCGATATGGACTCCAAAAGTGTGTCGTCGTTTACGCCTTAAAATTTGAAGCACTGTCATTATAAAAACATACCTTCAAAAACTCGACCTTATTGCACTTGTACATAAAGTTGAAATTATAATGGTTACACTGATAAAAAATCATATACTGGAAACAAAAATAAGACGTAGAAATACTCTACTCCAATACTGTAAACATTCTAGTTTTGATCCAGTCACAATCACAAATAATTCTCACATAATTAAGAAATTAACAGAAAATAAAAACTACTGTACAAGCTTCGTGCTGTTAATGTCACCCGAAACCCCTATGTAGATGCATAAACAAAAATAACACCCACATTATCAAACTATTCTATAGATATTTGTTTGTAGTCTCAATTTAAACATGAAGTTTGTAATTTTTTATGTGTTGTTACATGGAAATTAAAGTTCTATTAGCAGAAATATGTTGAGTGGTCTAGTCCTAAATTATTTGGTATTTAAATGTGGGTGCCTAAAAGGAGATAATCCTAATCAAACTAGATTTGCAGACTTTAATACAAAAATAATTCTCTACAATTTTTTTCAATTACATACATTTGTATTTTTGGCCGTTTGCGCAGCGTTTTAAAATAAATCTAACCCTGCATATCGGATATCGGCCTAAAAAATACCAAAAAAAAATCTTCTAATAAAAAAAAATAAAAACCTTAGATATACGAGATTACTAATCCATTTAACAATATTAAAAGTAAATTATAATAAAAGACAGTACAACAGCTATTCTTGAAGAAAATAGTAGTCAAGCATAGTCAGTTTTACGGTTTTTTGCGTGAAACTTTCATATAAAGTGCAGGCTTGATGCGTTTTAATTTTTTTATTAGTCGATTATTTATTATTTAAGGCAAAACAATTAGTTGTGCTTCAAGCCTGCGTTGTATATTAAATTTCCACATAAGCAGTTAAAATAGGTAGCTGTTTCTTCAAGAAAGTGCAAATCTTCTTTTAAACTTTAAACATCTTTTTAACAACTTTAACAAAACCGGTATAGAAAAATCGTGCTTACCACCAATTTTATTCAAAAAATTCAAGGTCGGTGCCACACAGGCGGTAAAAATCATGCCTTAAAATTTAATCATTTTATAAATTTAAAATTGCCAGTCTATACATGATTTCCAAGACAACTGTAATTCAGCACATTCTCGTTCTCACCGTATAAACATTTTGGTGCAAATTTCATAGAACAGAATCTGTCTATGCCTTATAACACGGTTTTAAGTTTTGCATTTAAAACTTTATTAAAAATAGTCTTTAAGAGGCCAATTTCAAGTTAAACTGCAAGTCACTGCATCTTGGTCTCTATAAAAAATTTAAACAAATCTTAACTTAAAATTAGCTTCTGCGGCGTGATAATTACATTGTAACTTAATGTCCACTAAACTTTTTTTATAAACGCTCGATATAAGTTTGTCATTCAAAAAATAACCTCACACAATGTTACCAAATCTATTGGCATTTTACTGTATAAATGACGTCATCAGCATTTTAGCGGTAAATTTGAAACCTCAAAACAGAAATTACAATATTTGGTAAAATTCTACTAACAGAAATTGTAAATATATATCATTATACAATGTTAAAAAAGAAAGATAATTATTGTAATAATATTCCCGTTACTAATTTCGCTATTATTTGATTATAACTTTTCTTTGCTAGAAATTAAAATATCTGAATCTGGATTGGCTAACCTGTAGAAAAATACCTTGCCGTACTCAAATGAAGATATCATAATGGCGCAGGCTGGAGCAACTTTAACCAATCGAGGAACTAAACCAGCAAATAATCCTTTCATACCATTATGTCTATATATTTCTCTAATTATTTGCATTGTACGTTTTGTTTGACGAGGTTTATCGGTATAAATTGTTTTTTCTCCTATGTCAATTTGTTGATGTGTTTTGACTACATCAAAAGGAACAGTTGCAAACGCAGCGACCTATGACTTAATAAATAAAACAAAAATATTTAGGTATGTCACAACTTACACTCCCTGACACAGCCCCAGCAAAAAAACTAACGCCAAAAGTTGGAATATCTGAACCAAAAAAGCCTTTGATTGTTTCATAATGCATCCAGTATATGGCAGAGAAGGGAACGTCCCTACATAATGTCGGGAAAACTCCTTTCCATAAGCCCTTTATTCCACTATGTTTGACTAGCAATTTTAAAGATTCATTTATTTCTAAAAAAAAAATATTTAATTTTTAAGATATTTGATTTTATCAAAATAACCTGTATATGAAATTTTCGTTGACTGCATTTTAGTTCTAATCAGTTCTAACGGACTTACTGTACTAACAGCAAACACTCGTGCTGTTGCACCTGATATTAATGGAATCCAATAAGGTTGTTTACGTTCTTCTCCCTCAGCATTGTTTCTGTTGTAAAACTCCTTCAATCTTAACCGCAGCTGCTCGTAGGTGACAAAATATAAAATTGTGGTTGGAATTGCTAAAACTAAAGTTGGACCTAAGCCACTCCATAAAGAGTAAACTCCTTCACTTTTAGTAATTTTAATAAAAGCATCCTTAAAATAAAATTTAGTAATTTAATTAACTAGATAACTAAGAAATTACTATAGTCCCATTGAAATGTCCAGGCCTTTGAAACCAATGTTTTTGTCCATTAGTTGGTCCACAACCACAAAAATGATCCATAAGACCATTACAGTACAAAAAACATCGATTTGGTGTTCGTTTAGATATTCTCTGCTGGGCTTGTAATCGAATTTTGACTACATCTAATGGAGTGACTGCAATTTCAATTATTAAAAAATTAGTATTGCAAAATACGAATTACCTAAAAGTGAGGTTAGTATGGCCCCGGTACACGAAGCAGCTGCTTGTTGTACGGGTGTTATACGATATTGAGGGTCCTCTAGTGACATTTTCTGTTTTTGGTCAATTGCAAACTGCTTCGAGTTATTATCATTCAAGATTTACGGAATAAAAGGCTCTTTCAACGGGACGATGACATTTTAAAGACAAATCACAGCCACTTTGACAGTTTCCTTGAAACAGTTGAAGCACGTGCTAGCCGACCTTGAGGTAGGCAACATATAATACACGAGAATGCCTGTGGTAATGCCTATATCTCAAAATATAAATAATAAAAAAAAATAGTTTACCAAATAATTACTAATAGTTAAGAGTCTATTCAAATGAAATGCAACTAGCAATACATGACCTGCTATAAGTTATTTCGAAGTGTAATAAATGGCTTAATTTTTACTACGAAAAAAATGTGATACCTTAAAACAGCTAAAAAACATTATTTTCTTCCTTTGCAGTAGTAACTTACCTTAAAAAAGTTGAAAAAATTCATTTTAGCGCAATTTATTATGAGCTTTGCTAACGCGTACGTACTTATCATGCTAAATGTTTAATGCATAATTTTTATTCTCGAAAAAAAGTGCTATTAATAAAAAATAAGCTTTAAAGAATCGACCTACATACATCATTTTGTTAGTTTGTTAACAATATATTTTGTTTTTTAAATGTTTAAAGCTTAGTTTTAAACAATACATACATACGTCTTTCTTCATTATCTGTTTCATTTATCGCAAGACGTCTCAAATTGCATAAGTACACTGTGCATAGCTCTCTGTTCTGTCTTTAATTCTGACTGTCCATCTAGCAGCATGCTTTTTTTCTTTCATTTCTTTTTTCTGTCTTTTGTTTAACACTATCGCATTATCTCACGGTGATTTTGAACTTGGTCTCTATTTTTTTTTTCTCTAATCCTCAAAAAAGTTTCTTTTTTTCCACGCTGCATTTAACACTTCGAACAGTCTTTCTCCTCAGTTAAAGCTTTCTTTTTCTTTAATTTTAAAATTTGTTTTTTATTTCTCGTAATATTTTGTTTATTTTTTCTATAAGCACCTGACTTTTTGACCAGATGCAGCTGTTATTAGTATTAGTATACTACCTAAAACTTTCATAAAATAGGTTCTTTAATTATTCATAGTTATATCTTCGCTAATTTTGTTTTTACATTTTTTTCTATGTTTAATTTTTTATATCTCTAACTCTGTTGTTGTTGCTATTATTTTATTCATGTTTTACTCTTTTTGTTGTTGTTTTTTTTCTACACTTTATTTTATAATGTTTTTTTGTTTATAGAAACTTTGTTTTAGTATTTTTTTTTAAATCTCTTAATCTTCTAGAAGCTTTTTTCTTCAATTTAATATTTTTTATCCTAGCATTTATTACGTCTTGTCTGTACGTAAACAATTTTTAATCATAGCTGTCTTATATTTTCTTGACTAGATCTTTACATAATTTGTCATTTGCGCATTTGCATAATTTCTAAAAACTTTTTTCTCTATCGTTTTTATATTTTTAGATTGCTTCTTTATTCCATTTTGTTCAGACTTGTGCTTTTTTATCTTTTTTGCTTCCTTGGTTATGCCTAGTCCTTTTATTGTTATCTCTAAAAGCAAGTAATCTGCTTCTACCCCATTTCCTACCTTAAACACGGTAATTTTCTTCCTGTCATCTTCGTTTGTAATACCATAATCTATCTATCATAGTTCTGTTTTTTTAATCAAATTATATATCAACATAAAAGTAAGTTTATTGCAAACACGATGGTATTAGATTGCGTAAGCAAAGTTGGTCTAGACTCAGAGTTGCCACGCTTTTTGAGTAAAAGCAATAGTCTTCCCGACCTATACTATTCTCATCTGTTTTTGGAATAAAATTTATTTTTTCTGAAAAATAATACATGAACTATCTAGTTGCACATCGGTTGTCCAATCATATGCTGACCAGGCTATATTTAATTAAAGAAAATTGACTAATGGGCTGATTTCAAGTTGAGATATTACCGGTAGTATCGCAAATTTTAATACTTTTCCATAGCTATATTTAATTAAAGAAAATTGACTAATGGGCTGATTTCAAGTTGAGATATTACCGGTAGTATCGCAAATTTTAATACTTTTCCATAGCAACAACTAATCACAGACCCAAATATGTTTATTTTTCCATGGAAACGAAGATACTACCGTATTATCTCTACTTGAAATCAGCCCATTAGTGTTAGCAGAACACTAAGAAAGAGTTGACAGATTTCAACTAAATTTGGTATAAATATTTATCTCATTAGTCATTAGAGATAACAAGTGATTAAAATTTAATCTTAAAAAATAGTTAACTAAATAGTTACTAATAGTTAATACTATTAGTAGTAGTGGTATACTTTTATTTCCTATGTGCTATGTGGTTTTATAATTCTAGCAAAATAGACTTATTAGGATAGATTTTAATATAATGGCAAATTGGCGACTAATCAAAAAAAAAAAGATTTTTACAGAATTATTTTACTGACGACTAGAGTTGCTAACGGTCTTTTATTTCAAAGAATAGTCCTTTAGTCTTATAAGCTATATTCTTTAGTCTTTAACAGGTACTTAAAAGACATAATTTGTCCCTTTATCTAGTTTTTATACCAAAGAGAACCGAGCAAACGTTAGAAAATTGACATACCTATTTGTAATAAGTTGATTTCAAAAAGAAATTAATTGTTTAGACGTTTTTTTAAGTCACCAAAATATTTTTTTTTGTTAACCGTTTATTGATGTCAATATTATTAAATAATTTATTCTAAAAAAGAATGTATTAGTGTATTAATATACTCTTTTTCATTAAAACACTCTTTCTCATTAACACACCCTTTTTGTGATTTTGACGAATTAATGATGTTTAGATATAGGTTACCAAAGATACGAACAGAAACAAATTGTTCTATTACTAGTAGAAATTGTTGAAAAAGGTTGCGGTCAACAAAAAAAAATTATAATCAACTCTTTTGTTAATTAGCGATTAATAATCTCAACTATTAAAAGCACTCACTCGCTAACACTCGTTCGTGCTTTAAACAGTTTCATTTATTAATCGTCTTCATTAACAAACTTGTTTATTAAATAACTATTAAGTACGCATAAACATACAAAAGTTCTATCCAGACTTGAGTTATAAAACCTACATAAATAGGGTATTTAATGGTAGAAGGAACGAACAAGAATTACGACTAATAGAAAAAGAAGAACAGAAGTTAAGTAGATTTTAGAAGAATTTGAAAAAATAGATTCAATAAAAATTTGTATAAAAATGACCTAAGGACAAATAATTTCGGAAAATTAATATGTATGTTGTACAAGTAAGAAAAACAACTAGTAAAGAATAAAAAAGTTAAGAATAGTAAAAAACTAAGAAAAATTCTAGATTAATCAAAGAATAATCTTTCGAGCCGGATACTAGTACATACGAAACAATTACAATAATTTTTGCTTCAAACACCTAAAAATTTATATTTTAAATATCTAAATATCTAGAATTTATAATCTGGAAAAGACAGTTTGTACTCTTTTTTTATAAAAATTGCAGTAAAAATTTATTTTTATAATAATTGTCGTCTTTGGCTTCCAGAGTGTATGTATTTTATAACCCTTTCAGAGAGGTGAAAAGAAACGTCCTATTATTGTTAGTGTAAAAAAGACAATTTCCCGCAAGCATTTAAGTATACTTTTTTTTATAAACACTGCAGAAACATTTTTTTTATATGTATTAGTTGTTCTTTGGCTTACAAAGTGTGTTTAAAACTGTGTGCTTCTTTAAGGGAAAAATAGGAAATAGTCTGAGTATAGACGGGACAATTTGCAATAGTCCTATTTATGGCACTCTTTTTTTAGACTTTTATTTTTGTTTTTGTTACTTCACTACCAACGTTTCAGAGCTTATTATTTGCCTATATTAGCCTTTTTATAAACTCTGAAACATTAAAAAAAACATATGTTTTTATAAACAAACAAACGTAAATACCGGACATGAAACATAAAATTTTAAAACATTTTTTTTTCTATTTTAATTTAAAAATTATGTTAAAAATTGAACCGAAGATGGTATAGTCTTCAAATCTATCCCGAAAAACCTATATAGGCGTGCTGTTTGGGCGAAGCATATGAATAGGATCACACCGAAAAATTGAAAATTATGTGGCAAATATTTTTCAGAAGATCAGTGGGAATTTTATGAAAAAATTCTGAAGAAGCATGCTTTACCTTCCATTTTCTGCTTTCCTAAGGTCTCATTAAATTCAGAAATATGTGCGCGTTACCGGAAAATTTAAACAAAAATGTAAAAAATTTGGATCATATTCATTTTTAAAGAAAAATTCAAAATTTAAAGAAGAGACTGATTTATTTTAAAGCAAATAAAAAATTAAGTCATACCTTTAATTAATAATAATTATTGTTCAATAAAATATTATTTTGTTTGCGTTTCCTATATTTTACATTTTTTAATTTATTCTGATCCGTAAAAAAAACCGTTGTGGCGCTACTGACCTAATGACATTAAATTGACATAAATTTGGATCAAAAATAGTTATCAAATATACGTGTTTGCCCTACTCTTTTCAAACTAATATATAGGTACTCTACCTATTATTATTTTCTTTTGCGGTTAAAAACCATTTTTTTTTCAGCTCAAAGTAAATCATTTAGATTTAGAGAAATTCGTATTAACGAAGCTTTACTGTATGCTTATAAAACGTTCAAACAAGCATTTGTTGCTACTGTGTCCGCAATTTCAGTAACTAACTCGCAAATTTTTTTAAATATATAATTTTTTTAAACATGTGGAAATGCGCTGTTTAAAACGAAAATAGAGCCACTCTTAAAAATTTGAATAGTCTTTAAAAAGAAATATCTTTATTACAATTTTTGTTTATTTATTTATTTTAAACTGTGCTTTAGTAAATTTTGTTGTAATATGTAAACTGTAAACCAAGTTTACTCTATATTCTCAAACTTTAAATTAGTGTAATAAATAAAATTAACCAACAAACATAACTGGCTGTTTTTTGGTTTTGAGTAGTATACTTAAAATAGTTAATAATACATTTATTTATTTTGTTTCTGGTGTGCTATCAGCAGGCAATAATAGTTGTTTTACTTTAAAGTATAAAAATACGGTTCTATCACGTTCATTAATTTCACATTTGCGATAAATTTTTTCAAAGTTGTAAGTTATCGCATGTAACTTAAAATTAGGTAGGTAAACGTTGCAAAAATACAAAAGTGAACAAAGAAATAAATACAAACACAAAATGAGGTCTAACGAAAATAATAAAGGGTAAGTCAGATACTTATTTAACTCACCATTTTCTATTATTTTTTACAATTTTTCTATAATTATATTACTACTTTGAACTACAAACTAATTAGTAAACAGCTGCTCTTTGATTATGTTAATATCATTGTTACATAATTTTTTGCATTCATATTCAAATAAATATTGTTTTATTTATTTATCTTCGGTTGTCGATTACAAGCGCTAAATAGATAGGTAAACCGGGTTTAACCCAACCAATCCAGCGTAAAACCGAAAGGAAGTAGGTACATAAGTACAGTACTTTAAAATTTAAGACAATTGTAAAACAATCTATTCTGGTGCAGTTTCGAAAAAATTATATAATTTAGTTTTTCCGGATTTTTAAAAACTTCTGTTTTTTTTTAGTATTTACTATACAGGCTGGACCAAATGTATGTTTTTTTTTTAGATTTTACATATAATTTTACGCGAGAGTATCCACATTTTATTAAATGTTTTCATCTATATACCAGGAGTGGCCAAAATGTTGCCTCCGGTCGACCGCAAAATTTTTTTAAGTAGCCCGCGAAGCTAAAATTAAACAAGTTTTTTTAATTGAAATTATTGCACTAAAAGAGATAATTATTTTATATCATTGCACCAAACTGCTTGTTTTATAAATAAATTAATGAAAGTAATTATTACAATTAAATTCGTTTACTTTGTTCGTATGCCTTAAGTTATGTAACAAAGTTTAGAACAAAAACTTCTAAATCTGTTACTACTTCTTTGCAAAATAAAAATAAATAAAAAATGCAAAACATTTTAAATAAAAAAACTTGGATGACAAATGGCTAGAAGTCTAAAATGTCTTTTTTTTTTTAAGTTAATTCAACATTTTTTAAATCGTAAGCAATCTATACTTTGTATTAAACTGCATTCATTATGACAACATAATTTATATCAAATAAACTTCCTGATTTGTAGTTTTAGTTGCATTTTTATCTTGACGAGCTCATTATCTTATGTGAATAACCCTGTATAATTATGAATATTTTTTTTCAGTTGCGTTTTATGTTCTATTTTATGTAATGCTTACAACAGTTATACCAGAGACATAAGATAATGTCAAAATTAAACATTTACTTATTCTAAAGTACCTTATAATATTTTGTTTTTTGCTCAAATTTTTATTAGCGTATACTTTTGTTTAACCAACAAAACATTTTCTCTCCAGCTATCCGCTATAGAGAAGTTTATAAGTTATATATTTTAGTAAAAAAATGTCTACTTTTAAATTTATTTTAAGCAAAATTTTATAATTTATTCCTAAGCTGCAAGTTTTGTTCTAGATTATATTTAAATAATAAATACAGAGAAACCTCCCTTAACGGACACCTCTGATCGACGGACACCTCTCAATAGCGGACAGTTTTTGTTTTTCGTAACTCGAATATACGTAAAACAGTATATTGGAACCTCCCAATAACGGACACTCTCAATAACGGACGCGGACAGTTAAATTTAGATTTTATATATAATGTTATGTGCAAAATCACCTCTCAATAACGGACAAATAAATAAACCCATTCAAAACGTAAATAATACTCGAAGTTCTAATTAGTTCCTAGAAGCGAGCGGTCCACGTCACAATACTCGATACTCTTATTCATCGCTTCTTAGAATTGAGTCGTTCGCGTCACAATATAAATTCATGCTTGTTGTTAAAACCAAATTAGTGTTAGATGCAGTGCCGTATCGAGAAGATGGCCACTAGTTCTGTCAAACGAAAGTTTCTTAGTGTTCAAGAGAAAATTGAAATTATTGAATTCTCAGAAAAATACAAACTTAGTGTCCGTGAAACAGCAGAAAAGTTTAAAGTGGGAAAAACTCAAGTTGGTGACATATTAAAGAACAGAGAAGAAATTCGAAAATCGTTTGCAGAAAATGGAAATTGTGAACGGAAAAAAAAGTTTCCCAAGACTGAAGGTGCTGCATTAGATCAAATTGTTTTCGACTGGTTTTGCAGAGTTCGTAGTAACAATATTCCTGTTTCTGGTCCCATTCTTCAGGAAAAAGCATTAGAAGTTTCTAGAGAACTGAAATTAGACCAGTTTAAAGCTTCAAATGGATGGTTAGAAAAGTTCTGTCACCGCTGGAATATAAACTTGAAAACTATTTGTGGTGAGGCAGCTGATGTTAACATGGAAGAAGTGGAGCAATGGAAAAAAAAACTTTGTTCCATCATTCAAGAATACTCGCCAGAAAATATCTTCAATGCTGACGAAACTGGCCTCTTCTTCAGGGCATTACCGAAAAAAACCCTGGCGCTAAAAAATGAAAAGTGTACTGGTGGAAAATCTTCAAAAGAAAGACTTACTGTTCTATTTTGTGCTAGTATGGCTGGAGAAAAAGAAAATCCTCTTATTATTGGAAAATCCAGGAATCCACGTTGTTTTAAAGGATCTCACGTCAATAAATTACCTATTGATTGGTATTCCAATAAAAAGGCGTGGATGACCAGGGACATAATGAGTGAATGGCTAACCAAATTTGATAGGAAAATGGGAAGACAAAACCGGAAAGTGATTCTTTTTTTGGACAACGCCACCTCTCATCCTAACATAGCTTTGAAAAATGTAAAATTATTGTTTTTCCCTCCGAACATGACTTCTGTTTGTCAACCTCTGGACCAAGGAATTATCAAAAACTTCAAGTTATTTTACAGAAAATTTTTGGTAAAACGTCTGTTGTTATCTATGAATGATTCTGTGTCTACAAAAGAACTAGAAAAAAGCATTACAGTGTTCAATGCAGCCATATGGATCACCGCCGCTTGGAAAAAAGTAAAACCGGAAACAATAAGTAAGTGTTTCTTCAGGGCTGGATTTGGGCAAAGCAACGACTCACTTAACGATTATGATGAAGAAGATGATATACCGTTGTCGACTTTATTAGAAAACATGAACAACGTAGCAATGGATGATTATGTCGATATTGATAAATCTTTACAAACAGAAAATATAAATATAGATATTATTGAATGCATCCGAGAGTTTAAAGACAACAAAACCGACAGTGACAGTGATAGTGATAGTGACAATGAAATTGTTCCGATTACTACTATAAAGAACATGAGTGTCGCCCTTGAAAAAATTAAAGACTTACAAAACTTTTTTATTTTAAATGATGATATAGAAAGTGTTCAGAAAGTTTCAGAACTCCTCTCACATGTAGAAAATACAATTATAAAGCATAATTTTGTTAACAAAAAACAAACAAAAATTAATGACTTTTTTAAAAATGTTACTCCTAATTAATAACCATGTTCATACTTATGTGATATCACGTTAATCCTATGTTATAAATTTGTCTTTATTCAAATTAGTTAATAAATACTAAAAACATATAATCAATTTAATTACATTAACCCCCAAGTTAAAACCTCTTAACAACGGACACCTCTTCACAACGGACAATTTCTCACTCCCCATCGGTGTCCGTTGTGGAGAGGTTCCACTGTATAATTCTAGATCATCTTTTATTTTCAGTAAATATTTTAACTGACGACTGTAAATACGTAGGATAGTAGGTAAAACAAAGAAGCTAAAAAGTAGGTTGTTCAGCCTATTGTCAAGTAACGGCAATGCTGCACTAAAAGAGGTCTTACAAAACAAATAAACTTTATTATTTTTTGCGGTTATCTACAATTTTTTTGAAATATTATTGTTTACTAATTAATCAATTTTTAACCTACATTTTATACTTTTTTCAATAAATTAATATCAATTAATTAATATTAATTAGAGACAATGGTAGAAAAATTATGAAAAAATTCGCATGCGTAGAGAAAAAAACAGAGTTTTAAATGGCAAACTCTATAGTCTGTGTCATAATTAGTTTTTGAGAAAAGTTAAGATATACTTTTAACAGACTCATCACTCTGTATATAAAATTAATTTGGCGCAATAATACTAAGGCTTTCAAATATATAGTATTAAAAATTTTAAAATTGACTAGTCTTACGACTTTATAGATTTTTTTGTCAAAAGCTTTTTTCTGCTTTTTACTCTATTTAGTGGTTTACTATTGTAGATTAGATTTAGATATAAATTTTATTTTTTCTTCTCTTTGCACATTAGATTCTACTTTTAATTTTAATAACATAAATTCAATATTTTTTTATATTTGTATGTAACTACTCTAGATGCATTTATCGTTTGATCTAGAAAAATTTCGATGAGAACATTTTTCAGTATAAGGAAGCAAATAATAGAGGTCATTTTAAACAACTTTTACTTTGGAAGTTACATAAACTTGTTTAATAAGAATATATCTATATAATAAGAGCATTTTTCAATTGTATACATCCTATTCTGAATCTTATCCTTGAAAGTTTCTGTAATGAAAGACATCAATTAGTATGACACCGGATCATAAAATAAATGTGAATACGTTTTAGTTTTCACCTTGTCTAAAAATTACAATTTTAAATAAACAGATAATACAACTTAATCAAGTTGCAAAACATCAATAAAAGATAAAAATAAAATAATAAAAAGCTCATCCATATTATATTTTTTAGACAGCCCATTTAGTAAACTAATTAAAAAATAATCAGGATAACAAGTAGCAACAATTAATCACACGATATGAAAATTCGCGGAAAAAACAGCTTAAATTAGATCAAACAAATCCTACTACAATAAATAAAAATGTGTGCACTCCATTTCCTTTATTTAATAAGGTCACAAATCGTAAATCTGAGATGACGACACATCATTTTAGTTTAATGTTGTGTTACGTGAACAAATTGATATGAAGAAGTTTACTTTTACTCGATGTTAAGAAATTTATTATTATTATTGAACTTTAAACACTTCAAAATTCCCCTAAACCACAAATTGTGGTTTATTTATTTGCTATTTGCGCTACCTAGTTATTATTATTTAAAATAGGAAATGCCCAGTTATTTACATTTCCCGATGTTTGTTTAAATCATTAAAAATTTATAGCAAGTAGTTTGTCAACTGTTAAAATTACACCAATTGTTAGACACAGAAAGTGTGAAAGTAATTTTTTTCCAACACGAGCTTTTATTTTCTATAATTAAATATTGACATCGATCTAAAACCTTCTACGGGTGTGTACCAAATAAACATTGCAAAATTCAAAATTCTTTCCGTACATGGAAATTTTCATATCGTACATTTGATGTGGACAACTTTAATTACATAACATTTTGTCATTGGTAAATAAATATTCATTGCCCGAGGAGTGCGATCTTGAATTAAAACAATTTAGAAATTTTATTATCAAAATAGATTCAGCTCTACAATAAATTATTTCATGACACCGATCCCGGAATTTTTTCTCTAAACGAGATAACACGTTGAGATTAGATAGAATTTTTGAAAATCTTCCAGGCTTCCCTTAATCAAGAACAAACAAATAGGCATGACAAATGTTTTCAGGTGCACATCCAGATACAAACATTACGTGACGACCTTGCTTTCACTATAAAATCCAGTAATATAACAATTTTAACCTAGATTTCGTCAATTTGCATGCTTTAAATGTGTGATAGGATAAGACTAATAGGAATAGGTGACTGACCACGAATGCACATCATTTAGTCTCTCGATTTATTTTTAATGCATCACTAATCTTGTTGGGAGAACCCAACGCCTTGCTCCGGACGCAAAAATCCGGGTATTTTTTCATGTGGTGTACGTGCTTCCCCTACCATAAAGATTTTATTGTTTCAAATGGATATCTTGCAGATTTTCTTAATCCATTGGTAGTCACTTTTCGAATTTTGGTCATATTGCAATCCAACATAGCACTCTGAAGTGATTTTGTGGTTGTTATTGTGGTCAAGATTCGCCAAAATTTTTAATATTTTCTTAGGATGTAAGGGTATTTGTTTATTTTTATATAATTGTTTTTTTGTTTCTTTTATATTTGTTTTTTATTTTTCTATTATTTGTTTTTAATTTCATTCAATAAGTATAATTTTGTAGTCGAAATTTACCAAAAATTTAAATATTTTACTAGAATGTAAGAATATTTTTTAATCGTATTTTTAATTTTTTTTGTTTTATTATTTTCAAAATTTTTTTAGTTCGTTTTTTATTTTGTTTGATTTTTTTAATTTTATGATTTCTATTTAATTTTACTGTTGTTTCAATAAATTAATATAATTTTGTAATTGTTATTGTAGTCAAAATTTAACAAAATTTTAAATATTTTACTGTGATATAACAAATAAAATTATTTGTTTATTTTGTATGTAAATATTTTTTGTTTTATTATTATTGAGATAGTTATAATTTTTTTATTCTATTTCTTAAATTTTGCTATTTTTATTTTTTTCTAAATATATTTAAAAATAAAAATTAATAATTAGTATTTATTAATTAATATTAGGGGAAACTTTGGACAATGTGGTATAATAACAAGATTAAACTAAGCAATTAAAACTAAGCATTTAAAAAATAAATATTGTCCTATTACTGCCAAAAGTCACTAATTAACATTTTTTGGAATAATCTAAAAATTCAGTTACTAACTATATTTTGAAGGAGAGCGTCTAAGGAAAAATATGGAAAATAGAAAAAGTCATTTACTACAATTTTCTGCTATTTATGCTAAAGAAATTAAACAATAAATTGTACTACTGATTTGTGCAATGACATTATTTTTTGCACACATTTTTCTCAAAAGTAACTGGTTATATGTTAATGACTTAGCAGTAATAGGACGATATAGCTTATTAAGTTTGTGAAAGAAAACTTTATTTAACACTGTATTTAATGCAGTAAGTAGTCATTAAAATAAACATCGGCAATTCTAATGTTAAAAATGAGAGCATCATTTTTTCAGAACACTAACAGTTACACTGACAACATTGATAAAATAAGGACTATTATCAGAACAAAAAAAAATTAAAAAATACAATTTTTGTTTTATATTCGATTAATGTTTGTACACGACCAATAAGTTAAATACATCTTTAGTGTCTAATTAGTATTTTGCAACGTAAAAACCCCTATAGAAAGGGCAGTGCTTTATAAGCTTTTATTTCATCACTTTGCTGCAAATAACTATTTATTGTTTCAATAAATATTAAAACAGTTAATAAATTAACTTAATTAAAAAAAGTTATTGTGTATTTACAAAAAAAATGTGACTAAAGTCGTAAATAATTCCAACAAACCAACCCTACTTTTGCAATTATTGCCCTACTGATGGATTTAGAGCAAAGTAGTAAATAATCTCAGACCTAAAACCGAAAAACCCAATAATAAATTGGCGGTAAATAATAATTAATAAAATTGCTTTCACTTTACTCACATTCTCATTATTTCTTAAATAAAAAATATTTTTGATTTGTGTATTACCGTTTTTCCATCTTAGCTTTCTTCACTAAATACTTTAATTAACTTCATTGTCAATACAATTATTTACAAGAACGTCAAGGATTTACTCGGTGATGAACAACTTAACTTCAACAAGGTTTTATTTGTATTTTTTTACGGTAGAAATTTACCTGTGGGTAAAACCTTCAATTTTTTCCTGTTTAAAAGTTCATTGCTTATTTGGTAAAGCGAGCTACAACTTAAAAAGTAAACAAAAATCTGTCAAATTTAATTCACAAATTTTTTTAGATATCCTGGATACTGTCAAATCTTTTTTTTTTAATCTAAATGCGACCTTGAAAAATATTCATGTGCTCTTTGCATTGTAAATTCATTAACAGCTTATGTGAATTAAAGCATAAATAATGAAGAATTAAATCTTCTAATTGTCTTCATTATACCTCTTGATTTAGTCAAAGTTCAGCAGTGCTACTAATAAGACACTTTCCTAATTTAAAAAATGTTTTATAATTGGTGAAATGAAACATGAGAAAAAGAAAAAACACTAATCCTCTAGAAGCTCTAGAAGGTGAAATCATTTTCAATATTGTTTCAGCTATAAAATTGTGCAACTAAAACCAGTAATTATTTTTTTAAATTTATTTATAATCAGTTATCTTAAAAATATGAAGAGAAACTCGTTTCAAGGCTTTAGAAGCTACAATTGTCTAACACTAACAATGAATGATCTTTAAATTAAAAGATTACATCAATTTGTAAATAATAATCATAATCAAATCTAAAATATTACCTGCAAAGTTAAATAAAACAATTATTTTATTTTGTTAAAATTACAATTAAATTAATAATTTTACAACCTATTAATCTGATAAATTTGTATCCTAAGTTATTGTTTTTAATCCGCTAAGCCATAGATAGGGCACACTAAATAAAACCGAATCTGTAAAATCAGCAAATTCTAGTTTTTGATACGTGACCACTAACCGGAAGGTACGTTCACAAAAAAATTTGCCAAAATAAATTAATATAATTAGTGTTTAATAAACCCTCTATTACCTTAATCAACTCATAATGTAACATCATAACTCCTAGAATGTTTTATTGTTTTTTACTGATAGGATAACAGCCGCATAATAAAGATTTCGAAAAACGTAATTTAGTAAAACAAGTGGTAATTATGTTCTTGTCGTTAACCTCGAGTTTTCTTTCCAGATAAATGCACCGAGAATAATGAAAAAAATTATACTCTTTATAATCATTATTTGCTTCGACCGAAATCTTTCGTACAAAGTGATGAATAATGGTAAGTAATATCACGTCATAGAATAAGCTTTTAATTATCTCGGATTACATCGTGTCTGGTAAAATCAAAAACTAAGTAGTTGTAAGCAACAATAACGGAACAGACAGCTTTCTTCTATTTTGCGCTTTTTCTTTCTAATTTGTTACTACGTTTTCTTCTAGGAGCTTGTTTCTGATTCTAATTTCAAAACTTCGTTTCTAATTTGTCTTTTTTTGTTAATAAATGAATTATTTTTAGTATTTTCTTTGCTATTTAATCTTTGTTTTTTTTTCTCTATGCGCTTTTATAATCTGCACAATCCTTTTACATTACACGGCTCCAAATATTTTTTCTTTTTATATATTTTTTCTGGCACGTTCATTTTTTTCTTATCTGTTTTGTACTTATACATTTTGTATTTATTGTCTTATTTTTCTTAGGTTTAAGGTTTGAAATTTAAATTCCTTTAACATATTCTATCATTTCTTTTTTTTTCATATTTAATTTTTCTTTTATTGTTCTCCTACTTGTAATGATTAAATGATTTACTTTTCTTAGTTTTTGTATGTATTAGAACATAAAAGTTTCATGTTTATTATTTTCTTTACTATTTGATCCTTGTTTCTTCTCTCTTTGTGTTTATAACTCGCGCGTTTATAATTCTCATTCACTTTGTACTTCTCCGTCATCTTCCATGTCTTCTTTTCCTATATTCAAAAAATTTAGATTTTAATTTTTTAATCTGTTTTTTTTTATTTAATTTATGTCTAGTATTCTTCTTCTCTAAAAATATATCTTTTTTATTCTTTTTTTATGTTTATATCCATTCTTTTTTTTTCTGCTATATACAGAGTGTTTCAGAAATGAATACAAAAATTTTAGCCACTTAATCTGAAAGTTAAAAGATCTGGTTTAAGAAAGATTTTTTTTCTAGATAACTTTTTTTTCCGAATCTCAACCATTATTAAGATAAAATTATTTAAAAATTTAGTACAAAATACCATACCCCCACTGACCTATGTATTATTATAATGGTAACTAGGCTATGTTATAATGGTAACTAAGTGATCATAGGCATATCATAATTTTGTGGGAGGGAGGGAGGTACAAAATTCAAAATTTTTAGCATCTGTTGCAAAAATGGTATATAGAAAAGTTGTTTGTTTTCGTGAGATCTATTAGTGGTTAAAATTTTTGTATTTATTTCTGAAACCCCCTGTATATTGTTCTACATCTTTTTAACTGTTGGTATACGACTTTTACCCTCTACTTAATTCGTTGTTAAACCAATTGCTTTTTTATTCTTCTTTTTGCGTTTCTTACTACCTTACTTACTTTTTTTAATAATTAACTTATTCTTTTCTAGTACTTTGAATATTTCTTTCATCTTCTTCTGACACCGAAACTAACATTTTGATATCGAAACTGATAGGTCTAATTTTTTATGTTTTTTTGTTTCTTTCTGTTTTCTTCATCTATCTAACTTTTGCTTCTCCGATATTTATTATTTAACTTCTAGCACCTTATTTTCCGACATAACCGTAATTTCAGTTATTTTGAGTACTGTTTTTATTTTTATCATTATTTATCTTGTTAATTTAGGCAACAATAGTGTAACAGATATCTTTTCCACCTTGTGCTTTTTGTTTGTAATTTGTTACTATGTTTTCTTCTTTACCTTTTTCTTATTTGCCTTTTTTTCTTGTTTTAAGTATAGCAATTTTTTAACTATCTAATCCTTGCTTCTACTTTATTTGTATTTTTACTCTGCACATTCAAAAAGTAAATTTTTTTTTCTCTGTAAAACTTCTAAAATAATTTTATATTTCACTTTTTCAAGTTTCAGATTATTTGTTTAATTTTATTTACTTTGTTCTTATATTCCTCGAGCTTTCTTGACTTTTTCAATGTTTAAAAAATTTAAATCTAAAAGTTTTGTATAAAATTTTTTCTTTGTTATTTTTTAGTATAATTATAATTCTAATGTTCTTTGTTTTTACAATATACTCTTATTTCTGTTACTTTGTACTTTTCTGATTCAGCTTCTGCATCCATTTCTTTTTTTTTTTTTTCGGCTGTCTTCTCGTTAATAAGAAGCTAATACTCAGTATTTTTTTTACTATTTTATATTGACTTCTTTCGTTTTGCTCTGTGTGTTTTATAAACAGCCTAATTATTTATTTTCTGTAAAGCTCTCTCAACTCTACAATAAAACTTCTCAACTTCTTGCTTTTTGTTTCTCACACTTTGAGCTTTTTTTATCCACCTTGTGGTCCAATTTCATCCTTTTCTTTGTTTTTTTTTCTTTCTTGTTCAAAATATTTAGGTTTAAATTTTTTTTAACTTTTCTCTATTTTTCCTTCTTTCTTAATTAATTTTGCCTCTACTGTTTTTATATTTAAAAATATACGTGCTCCTGTTTTAATTTTTTTGTTCTTTTTGCCTGCTAAGTGCATTCCGTACCACATTCTCTTGTCTGTTGATTTTTAGCATTTTTCTTTAAGTAATTTTTTTTATTTTAAATTGTCTTAACAGATGTTATTAAACCAATAGTTATTTTTTACTATCTTTTTAATCAATCTTGCTATTAGTCGATCATTTTTTTCTAGTTACTTGAATATTTTTTTTTCCTACTTATTCTGATACCGAAACTAATTCACTTTATTTTTTATGTGTTTTGTTTTTAATTCTTCACTTTTCTTTATTTTCTATCTTTTGTACCTCTAGTTTGAGTAGTTCACTTCCTTTACTTCCAGAACTCTTCAAATGTCTTTCAATTATTCCAAATACTGTTTATATTTTTATCATAATTTATTTTATTTAGTTGATGACCTCAGCAGTCGATGCTATAAAGCAAGAAAAAAATATAACGTAACAGATCGCTTTCTTCTAACTTATGCTTTGTCTAGTTTTTTCAAAGTCACTTCTAACAGTTTGTATTTATTTTTTCCTCATTCGGCTTTTTCCTGTCGTTGAAAAGAATTTGAATTCATCCTTATTTGGTAATGCACTTTTACTTTTTTTGTCGTCTTTCTTGTTTTCTTCTTTATTGTTAGATGTTAAAATTTTAAAAAAAATTTAAAACATTTTTTTAAATTCTTATTCTCTATAAAATAATTTTTCTTCTACTTTCCTTCTATTTTTAAAATATGTTTTTTTTTGTTTCTACTCTTTGTTCTTCATCTTTTCTGCAAACTATATATGCTATATGCTCTATAACCTTCTTTATGTTCTTTATCTTGTTTTTAAATGTTTTTACTTCTTTCTTCTAATACCAAAATTGCCGGACTTAATTTTTTTTTAATTTTTTTCATGTTTGATATATAGATTTTTGTATTCGTTCATTTTCTGTCTCTCTGGTACTCGTTGTGTACCTTCAAGTAGCTTGTTTTCCTCACATCATATTTTTTTTTGAAATGTACATATTTCAGTAACATCAAGCAGTGTGTCTGTATCTTTATTATTCATTCATCTTATTATTGTAGGCAACAATAACCTAACAGATTTAGTCGAATACGTCCTGCTGAATGAGGATAATCCTTGCGCTAGAAAATGTGTAAAAGATTCAGTACCCATGACATGCAGGTACAATTTCCTCTTAGAGTGGTACCACACATTGAGTAAGGCTTGTTATGACTGTCCTTACAACGCCCAGGATTGCTACCGAGAGGACTGTATTCCTGGAGATGGTAATAAAAGATCAGTCATTGTGGTTAACCGCAAAATGCCAGGACCTAGCATTGAGGTAAAAATGAAAAAACCAAAGCAAAAATAAAACGTAATTTGAAGGTTTGCCTTGGTGATGAAGTAATAATCGACGTTGAAAACCATTTATCAAGTGACAGTACCACGATCCATTGGCACGGACACCATCAAAAAAACAGTCCTTACATGGACGGAGTACCATTTGTAACGCAATGCCCTATCCATCCCGGAATGACATTCAGGTACCGTTTCAACGTCCAGAATTATGGAACACATTTCTGGCACTCACATTCAGGTACCACCACATCAACACGGAACCAAACACTGATAAAAAATTTCAGGTTTTCAAAGATCTGATGGTGCTTTTGGTTCATTTATTGTCCGAATACCGGAAGAAGAAGACCCACATTCCAGTCTTTATGATTATGATTTGTCAAGTCACGTTATAACAATTTTAGATTGGACTGTACAAGACGGTACTGATAAATTTATGTCCCATATTCATAATGATGGTGATAACAAACCTGATACTATTCTCGTGAATGGCTTAGGCAGGTTTAAAAGTTTCAGTGAAGATAACGGTACTGTTTTTGTACCAACGGCAAGATTTACAGTTGAGCAGGTACTCAAGTTTTTATATTGTCTGGGTTTTTACTAATTGTGTAAAACAGGGTTACAGGTATCGGTTTCGTTTGATTAATGCTGGGTTCTTGAATTGTCCCATAGAGTTATCTGTTGATAATCACACACTTAATGTGATTAGTACTGATGGAAGCGATTTTAATGCCACTGAAGGTACTTTGTCTATAGTCCAGTAAAATTAGACAAAAAAAGGCATAACTGCGAAATAATTTCGGCCAATTTGATTTTTTGTGAAGATTTATATTTAGATTTCTTAAATATATTCTTAGAGGTCTTTTTAATTTTAACCGTGAATTTTGAATTTTTAGGGATCGAAATTCGAAAGAAAGCTAATTTTATTTTTTTAAAAAAACTTCAAAACTATTATTATCAAAAAATTACATTTTGTAAAATAGTAAACAAAAAAAAGATCTCTAAACTTTGTTTGCAAAATCAATTGTTTCAAAAATGTACAGGGTGTTTCTTTTAACAGGCTTTTTAAAGTATACAGAAAACCATTTGGAAAAAAAAAAACAAATTTGTCGCGTTTGTCTTCTAAAAATTCAAAGCCTACAGCTGAAGCTAAGAAAACTTTTAAGAATATGTTTAGGACATCTAAATAAAGGTCTCCGCAAAAATCCAACTTGGTCGAAATTAAAGCCTAATTTCACTAGATTACTAGTAACTGTGTTACATTTGAACTTTAATAACTGTTTTGTTTTTGTTTTTTTTTTTAAGTTGAGTCTTTGGTAACTTATGCCGGGGAGAGATTTGATTTTATTATAAATGCTGACCAGCCAAAAGACGTATATTGGATGCACTTCAGAGGTTTGATGGACTGTGACGAACGCTTTACTCGAGCTTATCAAGTAGCTGTGCTTGAATATAAAGGTGCAAAAGAAACATATCCATCGTATGAACCTACTTATGACAATTCGAAAAAGGAGGGCAAAGTAAAAAATTTTCTGTTGCCAATTTTTTGATTTTTTATTTTTTCTTCTTCTTGCAGCAAATGAATCCTTTGAATCGAGGCATTGAAGCTGACAATTCCAGTTTTGTGACTTTACCTCAACTACACTCATTAGATAAATGGGACGATACTCTTAAAGAAGTAGCCGATTTTCAGTATTACGTGTCATATGATTTTTACAAAATGAATCATCCTGTATATCACAAACCCGCTTATGGGTTTCATAACAGTACGAATTAAATTTAAATGTTACGAAATCTAATCTTGAAATTCTAGTTACAAACACAACACAACAGATTTTGACACCACAATTAAATTATATTTCGATGAAACTCCAACCGGTTCCTCTTCTTTCCCAGAGGCACCAAATTGATGAGAAAGTGTTTTGTAATGAATCTTCAGTTGGAGATTGTGAAAATAATTATTGCGAATGCACCCATGTTGTAAATGTGAGTTTGGTTTTTAAAAAAATGTGTGTTTGTGTAACTTTTTTGCTTTAAGATTCCTTTAAATACTGTTGTTGAAATGGTATTGATTGATAAAGGATATGCTTATGATGCTAATCATCCATTTCACCTTCACGGACACTCATTCCGTGTTGTGGCAATGGAACGATTAGGCTCTCATGTCAATGTTTCTGAAATTTTGAAAATGGACAAAGCTGGAGAAATTCGGAGAAATTTAGTTGATGCACCACTGAAAGATACCGTCACGGTTCCAGATGGTGGTTTTACGATTATTAGATTTAGAGCTACTAATCCAGGTGGATTTTCCATTTTTTTTTCTGGTTTTTATTATAATGTAATTTGTTCCAGGCTACTGGTTATTCCATTGCCATATCGAGTTTCATGTAGAGGTTGGTATGGCTCTAGTTTTTAAAATTGGAGAAGATTATGAAATGCCAAAAGTACCTAGAAACTTTCCAAAATGTGGGAATTATATTCCTAATATAAATAGTACAGATATTGATGACTGTGATGAAGTTGGAGTTTTTGGTGATATTTTAAAGAAGTTCTTACCGAAAGTTTTTGAAAATTATTGTCCCAGTAGTAGTAGTATGAAAATGGTGCAATTGAGTACTTTAGTGCCTTTGATACTGTTGTTGTTGTGGGCTTGATATTGTGTAAATACGTAGTTTTGAAACAAATGTGATACTTTTTAGAATGTAATTGTTAAATTATTAATAAATATTTTAGATAAAAAGTTTTTATTAAGTGATTTTTAGAAAAATGTTTTGCTTTTTTGATATTGTTGCTCAATGTTTTAGAAATCAAACATTGATCACTATTTTTCATTATTACTTAGCTGTTAACCTATTTTTACTTAGTTATATAGGGTTCTAGTGTTACAACAGATTTTTAGTAGTATCTTGTTTTCAATTTTTACAATTTAACTGAAATTTGTTTAGTACAGATAAAGCTACATATTAATGAATTTACGTCATCATTCAAAATTTTTATTTGTTATTAAAGTGGCATACATTTAGAGCACGTAAGGCCGGTTTACAGAAAATAATTTAGATACTTAATTGCAATTAACGTCTATTTTGGGATTGAGTCAGCTGTTTTGAAATTTGATTGGTCAAAATTGACACTTAATTGTAAATTAACTATTTAATGGCAATTACATAAGTTAATGTAACGTTCTGTAAACTGGCTTTTAATTATTAATATTTAATATTTAAAGAATAGAAACACAAAAGACACTAAAAGATATTTCTAATTAACTTGGTTAATTGTAAAACTACGCTTTTATTATGATTTTTTAATTACGCAAATTTACTCGTTTGTGGCTAGTATATTGAGTATAGTTACACTATATTTTACTACGTTTTTGTACTTTACATTTGCATATTCTAATGTGGTATTTCTGTCGAAAAAGCTTTCCTAGCTGAACTTTTTTTGTCGTTGCTTTAATCTTGAGCTACTTTGAGATGTTGGTATGCGTCTTAGACTTTTGGCCCCTCCTTGACAAAAAAGTGGTAACGACAAATACATAGTTGATTAGAAGAAAAAAAATTAATATTTTCTACTTATGATTTATGCGAGCAACAAGTATTCTTTATTTACATAAAAAGTAAAGTTTTTCAGAAACTTTTATTCAGATTTATTATTCAATAACGTTACATTACATGCAAGGCTACAATCACAGATAAAAAAATTAAAGTAAAATTTAAAATTGTTTAAAACTTAAGTTCTAATTTTAGCAATTAATTGAAGCAAAAATCAAGACGCACTAAATCAAAAAATTTATAATTTTTCTCAAATGTCATTTAATCTTAAATTTATTGTGATATCTTTTCCTTATACAAGTAAGTAGAGGAGAATTGATTATAGAACGTCCAATTAATAAATATTAGTAGACGCTGGTTTAACTTGTGCTATGTTCAACATAAAATTTATCAATAATGGCTGGTATGAGGGCATATTTTTGGTAAGTATTTTACTTTAGCATATCATTTAGTAATGTAATTCTGTTGTAGCTTTGAAGTGTACTCCAACCCGCAAGCCTGTTTAAAGCTTCAATGCAGACATGTAGAAGCAGTCCTTTAGTTGACATTTTACTGGAGAATTTCTGAAAGACATCCTTATCTTCATTTCGCCTTTTCTGGATTTTTTAACAACAAATTACAACATTTCGCCAACAACTCTAAAAAGTTACTACTAGAACTCGCTTCTTGTGTCACTGCATTGACGTTTAGGCCTTATCCAAAGCTGCTACAATACCGCAATCAATGTGCAAGCGTTGTATTTTTGTGGATTTCCCAAATTGTTTTAACGTAAATTTTTATAAAATCTTGCGCTTTGCTTTGGCCCTAAATTTTTGGACTATTATATGTTGTTCTAAAAGAAATTCGCGCAACTGGGCAATATATTCTTCAAGATTAGCGTTTTTATCAGCATCTAAGAACTGTTGAAACACAGCATAAAACTTTTCTGGATCTTTTTTAATGAACATTTTTTGCATGTTTTTGCTTGTCTTCCACTTGTTTCATGCAAATAAAATCGTACCCGTTTTTGTTTTTCTATAAGAAGTTGTTCAGCTTTTTCATATATTCAGTGACTGGATTTTCTGCTAGTAAATTTTTACTTTTTTCCAAATAAAGCGTTCAGTCTTTTTCAAGAACATACTTTTAAAATTTTCTTTGTAAACAATTAAATTTGGTCCTTGTGCTTCCGGTTTTTTATCTCATTCAAACTTAACTCAACATAACAATTCATCACGCCACAGACTATCCGAGTATTCGTCGTTTCTCCATTTCTTTCTCGCTCGCTTAGTTTTGTTAAAACAGCGGTGGCTAGCTGTTTCTTGAGTTATTTGATTGAATAGTTAATCCCTCCATGTTATCCCAAGGTTAGTTGAAATTTTTAGTTTATTTCTTTTTTCTCCACAATATCTTTTTAACCAATGCCTAATGTAGATTAAAGTACGAACATATTCCATTCGGGATTTTACTGCTAAATTGGTAAACTTCTCATTGATGCGTCTTCGCCCCCCTGCTGCAGCATGTTAGATTAAATTTACAAAATCACATAATAAATGTACTGACTGGGAGAATAAAAATCTTGAAATAAATTTGCACTTTTTATTACCTACTTGCTAATAACTGTCTTACAGGTAACGAGATTAATATAGAGGAATATAAGACTATTTACATAAAACAATAAATTTAAGAATCATAAAATTTTCATTAAAATCACTGTACGTTTTTGCAGTTTATACAGGTTGGTTGAAATGTTTTGAAAGCAAAAATAGAAAAATGTGAATTTTTTAATAAACTTATTTTTTTTATTTAACATAATTTCTCTCAAGTTCAACACACTTAGCCCAACGGTCCTCCAATAATTTTATACCATTTCTGTAATAATTTTGCGGAAGCTCTGCAAAATACAGTTCCACGGCTGCAATAGCTTCTTCATTCGATGAAAAATGCTTTCCACAAAGAAATTGTTTCAAATTTCTGAAGAGGTAATAGTCGGAGGAAGCCAAATCCGGTGAATACGGTGGGTGTTCAAGCAATTCGTACTTTAGTTCGTTCAATTTAACCATTGTCAATACACTTATGTGAACACGCGCATTGTCTTGATGAAAAATGATTGTTTTTCTTTGTAAACCGGTTTTTTTTTAACAATTTTTTTATCCAACTGCTCCAAAAGGTTGCAATAATATTCAGAGGTAATTGTTTTACCTTTTTTCAAGTTAATCAATCAACAAAATCTTTTTTGCATCCCGAAAAACTCATACCATAACTTTTTTTGACGATCGTTCGAATTTTGCCTGGAGCTGAACAACCAGCTTCCGTCCACTATAAACGTTCTTGTTTTAGTTTAGGGTCATGATGGTAGACCCAAGTCTCATCCAGTTATAAAACGTCGCACAAAATCGGTTTTGTTTTGCTTAAAACGGTCCAAATTACGCTGACAAATTTGTTTCCGATTCACTTTTTGTTGAATTGTTAACGAATGGGGCACTAACTTTCCGCATAGTTTTTTCATGTGTAATTCGTCATGTAAAAAGTGAAGTAGTCGTTCGTCTGAGATGCCTATGGTACCAGCAATTTCACGCTTCATTATACTCGGATCTTTACCAACCATATAATGAATTTGCTCAATGATTTTGGGTGTTGTTGCAGTTTTCGGACGTTCAGTGCGGGGCTCATCTTCAACGCTTGTGCGACCACGTTTAAACTCTAAAACCCATCGATGCACAGTTGGAAATGAAGGAGCAGATTCCTTTGACACATTCACCATTTTTTTATAAATTTCTGTTGCTGATAGACCTTCCAAAACAAAGAATTTTATCACTGCGCGATATTCTGTTTTATCCATATTAACAAAATGACCTGATCGTCAAATTTAAATGTCTTGTAAACAGAGAATAAATGTAGATATCAAAATGAAATTTTTTGTGTGTTCAAATGGAAGATAAAATATCACAATGGGGCATATATTTTGATTCCTCTACTGTTTGATAGGGGTTGTTTTCAAAACTTTTCAACCAACCTATATTTGCCTATTTATAATATGGTATTTCTGTCGAAAAAGCTTTATTAACTGAACTTTTTTTGTCGTTGCTTTAATCTTGAGCTACTTTGAGATGTTGGTATCTGCCTAGGACTTTTGGTCTCTCGTAGACAAAAAAAGTGGTAACGACCAATACATAGTTTATTAGCAGAAAAAAAAAATAATATTTTCTACTTATGATTTATGCGAGCAACAAGTATTCTTTATTTACATAAAAAGTAAAGTTTTTCAGAAACTTTTATTCAGATTTATTATTCAATAACGTTACATTACATGCAAGGCTACAATCACAGATAAAAAAATTAAAGTAAAATTTAAAATTGTTTAAAACTTAAGTTCTAATTTTAGCAATTAATTGAAGCAAAAATCAAGACGCACTAAATCAAAAAATTTATAATTTTTCTCAAATGTCATTTAATCTTAAATTTATTGTGATATCTTTTCCTTATACAAGTAAGTAGAGGAGAATTGATTATAGAACGTTCAATTAATAAATATTTGTAGACGCTGGTTTAACTTGTGCTATGTTCAACATAAAGTTTATCAATGGCTGGTATGAGGGCATATTTTTGGTACGTATTTTAGTGTAGCATATCATTTAGTAATGTAATTCTGTTGTAGCTTTGAAGTGTACTCCAACCCGCAAGCCTGTTTAAAGCTTCAATGCAGACATGTAGAACCGGTCTGTTAGCTAACATTTCACTGGAAAATTTTTGGAAGACATCCTTATCTCCAATCAGCCTTTTCTGGATTTTTTAACAACAAATTATAATATTTCGCCAATAACTCCAAAAAGTTACTACTAGAACTTGCTTCTTGTGTCACTGCATTGACGCTTATAAATCTACTGCAGACCTTATCCAAATCTGCTACAATACCGCCATCAAGGATTAAAAGCAATCAAAGTGCAAGCGTTGGATTTTTTGTGGATTTCCAAAATTGTTTTAACGTAAATTTTTATAAATCCCTGCACTTTGCTTTGGCTGTAAATTTTTGGACTGTTAGATGTTGTTCTTAAAGTGTCTGTAATTCGCCTAAACCGTCTAGAATTTGCGCAGCTGAGAAATATATCCTTTTTAAGATTAGCGTTTTTATCAGCATCTAAGAATGGTTGAAACACAGCATAAAACCTTTCTGGATCTTTTTTATTGAACATTTTTTGCATGTTTTTGCTTGTCTTCCACTTGTTTCATGCAAATAAAATCGTACCCGTTTTTGTTTTTCTATAAGAATTTGTTCAGCTTTTTCATATATTCAGTGACTGGATTTTCTGCTAGTAAATTTTTACTTTTTTCCAAATAAAGCGTTCAGTCTTTTTCAAGAACATACTTTTAAAACTTTCTTTGTAAACAATTAAATTTGGTCCTTGTGCTTCCGGTTTTTTTTCTCATTCAAACTTAACTCAACATAACAATTCATCACGCCACAGACTCTCCGAGTATTCGTCGTTTCTCCATTTCTTTCTCGCTCGCTTAGTTTTGTTAAAACAGCGGTGGCTAGCTGTTTCTTGAGTCATTTGATTGAATAGTTAATCCCTCCATGTTATTCCAAAGTTAGATGAAATTTTTAGTTTATTCCTTTTTTCTCCACAATACCTTTTTAACCAATGCCTAATGTAGATTAAAGTACGAACATATTCCATTCGGGATTTTACTGCCAAATTGGTAAACTTCTTATTGATGCGTGTAGAATTTCTAAACTTCTTCATCCGAACCCCTGCTGCAGCATTTTGGATTGAATTTAAAAAATCACATAATAAATAATGTAATGACTGGGAGAATAAAAATCTTAAAATAAATTTGCTCTTTTTATTACCTACTTGCTAACAACCTTAGTTCTATGTAACGAGATTAATATAGAGGGATATAAGACTATTCTCAATGACTCAATTCACAATAACTCAATGACGAAAAATTTTGCTCATTCTTTAGTGAAATTTAGTGGAACCTACAGATAGAAGTTCTGTACAGTTTGGCTAGTTTGTTGTTAACATTAGTTGTATGTTATGTTCAGGGTTATTCACATTTACCGAGATAAAAATGGAACAAAAAAAAACAAATCACAATGTTGTTTAAAGTAATACAGGCTAATATAGAGCTTAGATTGATTACTGTTTCCTAAATACACAATAAATCCAATTTGATTTGTATTTTATGATTCTTAGAATTATTATTTTATGTGAATAGTCCTATATTCCTTTATATTAATCTCGTTACATAGGACTAAGGTTGTTAGCAAATAGGTAATAAAAAGTGCAAATTTATTTTAAGATTTTTATTCTCCCAGTCATTACATTATTTATTATGTGATTTTTTAAATTCAATCCAAAATGCTGCAGCAGGAGTTCGAATGAAGAAGTTTAGAAATTCTACACGCATCAATAAGAAGTTTACCAATTTGGCAGTAAAATCCCGAATGGAATATGTTCGTACTTTAATCTACATTAGGCATTGGTTAAAAAGGTATTGTGGAGAAAAAAGAAATAAACTAAAAATTTTAACTAACCTTGGGATAACATGGAGGGATTAACTATTCAATCAAATAACTCAAGAAACAGCTAGCCACCGCTGTTTTAACAAAACTAAGCGAGCGAGAAAGAAATGGAGAAACGACGAATACTCGGGTAGTCTGTGGCGTGATGAATTGTTATGTTGAGTTAAGTTTGAATGAGAAAAAACCGGAAGCACAAGGACCAAATTTAATTGTTTACAAAGAAAATTTTAAAAGTATGTTCTTGAAAAAGACTGAACGCTTTATTTAGAAAAAAGTAAAAATTTACTAGCAGAAAATCCAGTCAGTGAATATATGAAAAAGCTGAACAACTTCTTATAGAAAAACAAAAACAGGTACGATTTTATTTGCATGAAACAAGAGGAAGATTAGCAAAACCATGCAAAAAATGCTCATTAAAAAAGATCCAGAAAAGTTTAATGCTGTGTTTCAACCATTCTTAGATGCTGATAAAGACGCTAATCTTAGAAAGGATATATTTCTCAGCTGCGCAAATTCAAGACGGTTTAGGCGAATTACAGACACTTTAAGAACAACATCTAACAGTCCAAAAATTTACAGCCAAAGCAAAGTGCAGGGATTTATAAAAATTTACGTTAAAACAATTTTGGAAATCCACAAAAAATCCAACGCTTGCACATTGATTGCTTTTAATCCTTGATGGCGGTATTGTAGCAGATTTGGATAAGGTCTGCAGTAGATTTATAAGCGTCAATGCAGTGACACAAGAAGCAAGTTCTAGTAGTAACTTTTTGGAGTTGTTGGCAAAATGTTGTAATTTGTTGATAAAAAATCCAAAAAAGGCTAATTGAAGATAAGGATGTCTTTCAAAAATTTTCCAGTGAAGTGTTAGCTAAAAGACTGGTTCTACATGTCTGCATTGAAGCTTTAAACAGGCTTGCGGGTTGGAGTACACTTCAAAGCTACAACAGAATTACATTACTAAATGATATGCTGAAGTAAAATACTTACGAAAAATATGCCCTCATACCAGCCATTAATGATAAATTTTATGTTGAGCATAGCACAAGTTAAACCAGCGTCTACTAATATTTATTAATAGTACGTTCTATAATCAATTCTCCTCTACTTACTTGTATAAGGAAAAGATATCACAATAAATTTAAGATTAAATGACATTTGAGAAAAATTATAAATTTTTTGATTTAGTGCGTCTTGATTTTTGCTTCAATTAATTGCTAAAATTAGAACTTAAGTTTTAAACAATTTTAAATTTTACTTTAATTTTTTTATCTGTGATTGTAGCCTTGCATGTAATGTAACGTTATTGAATAATAAATCTGAATAAAAGTTTCTGAAAAACTTTACTTTTTATGTAAATAAAGAATACTTGTTGCTCGCATAAATCATAAGTAGAAAATATTAATTTTTTTTCTTCTAATAAACTATGTATTTGTCGTTACCACTTTTTTTGTCTACGAGAGACCAAAAATCCTAGGCAGATACCAACATCTCAAAGTAGCTCAAGATTAAAGCAACGACAAAAAAAGTTCAGTTAATAAAGCTTTTTCGACAGAAATACCATATTATAAATAGGCAAATATAGGTTGGTTGAAAAGTTTTGAAAACGACCCCTATCAAACAGTAGAGGAATCAAAATATATGCCCCATTGTGATATTTTATCTTCCATTTGAACACACAAAAAATTTCATTTTGATATCTAAATTTATTCTCTGTTTACAAGACATTTAAAACAGAATATCGCGCAGTGATAAAATTCTTTGTTTTGGAAGGTTTATCAGCAACAGAAATTCATAAAAAAATGGTGAATATGTTAAAGGAATTTCCTCCTTCATTTCCAACTGTGCATCGATGGGTTTTAGAGTTTAAACGTGGTCGCACAAGCGTTGAAGATGAGCCCCGCACTGGACGTCTGAAAACTGCAACAACACCCAAAATCATTGAGCAAATTCATTATATGGTTGGTAAAGATCCGAGTATGATGAAGCGTGAAATTGCTGGTACCATAGGCATCTCAGACGAACGACTACTTCACTTTTTACATGACGAATTACACATGAAAAAACTATGCGGAAAGTTAATGCCGCATTCGTTAACAATTCAACAAAAAGTGAATCGGAAACAAATTTGTCAGCGTAATTTGGACCGTTTTAAGCAAAACAAAACCGATTTTGTGCGACGTTTTATAACTGGATGAGACTTGGGTCTACCATCATGACCCTAAACTAAAACAAGAACGTTTATAGTGGACAGAAGCTGGTTGTTCAGCTCCAAAACAGGCAAAATTCGAACGATCGTCAAAAAAAGTTTTGGCATGAGTTTTTCGGGATGCAAAAAAGATTTTGTTGATTGATTAACTTGAAAAAAGATAAAACAATTACCTCTGAATATTATTGCAACCTTTTGGACCAGTTGGATAAAAAAATTCTTGAAAAAAGACCCGGTTTACAAAGAAAAACAATCATTTTTCATCAAGACAATGCGCGTGTTCACACAAGTGTATTGACAATGATTAAATTGAACGAACTAAAGTACGAATTGCTTGAACACCCACCGTATTCACCGGATTTGGCTTCCTCCGACTATTACCTCTTCAGAAATTTGAAACAATTTCTTTGTGGAAAGCATTTTTCATCGAATGAAGAAGCTATTGCAGCCGTGGAACTGTATTTTGCAGAGCTTCCGCAAAATTATTACAGAAATGGTATAAAATTATTGGAGGACCGTTGGGCTAAGTGTGTTGAACTTGAGAAATTATGTTAAATCAATAAAATAAGTTTATTAAAAAATTCACATTTTTCTATTTTTGCTTTCAAAACATTTCAACCAACCTGTATAAACTGCAAAAACGTACAGCGATTTAATGAAAATTTTATGATTCTTAAATTTATTGTTTTATATAAATAGTCTTATATTCCTCTCTATGAATCTCCTTACATATAAGACAGTTATTAGCAAGTAGGTAATAAAAAGTGCAAATTTATTTCAAGATTTTTATTCTCCCAGTCAATACATTTATTATGTGATTTTGTAAATTTAATCTAACATGCTGCAGCAGGGAGGCGAAGCGGTTAGGCGTTAGGGTGACGGAGTATAGAAATTCTACACGCATCAATGAGAAGTTTACCAATTTAGCAGTAAAATCCCGAATGGAATATGTTTGTAGTTTAAACTACGAGTACATTAGACATTGATTAAAAAAATATTGCGAAATAAAAAAGAAATAAACTAAAAATTTCAAATAACATTGGAATAATATGGAGGAATTACCTATTCAAATAACTCAATAAACAGCTAGCCACCGATGTTTTAATAAAACTAAGCGAACGAGAAAGAAATGGAGAAACGACATATAATCGGATAGTCTGCGGCGTGATGAATTGTTATGTTGAGTTAAGTTTGAATGAGGAAAAAAACCGGAAGCACAAGGACCAAATTTAATTGTTTACAAAGAAAATTTTAAAAGTATGTTCTTGAAAAAGACTGAACGCTTTATTTAAAAAAAAGTAAAAATTTACTAGCAGAAAATCCAGTCACTGAATATATGAAAAAGCTGAACAACTTCTTATAGAAAAACAAAAACGGGTACGATTTTATTTGCATGAAACAAGAGGAAGATTAGCAAAACCATGCAAAAGATGCTCATTAAAAAAGATCCAGAAAGGTTTTATGCTGTGTTTCAACCATTCTTAGATGCTGATAAAAACGCTAATCTTAAAAAGGATATATTTCTCAGCTGCGCAAATTCTAGACGGTTTAGGCGAATTAAAGACACATTTAGAACAACATCTAACAGTCCAAAAATTTACGACCGAAGCAAAGTGCGAGGATTTATAAAAATTTACGTTAAAACAATTTTGGAAATCCACAAAAAATCCAACGCTTGCACAATGATTGCTTTTAACTATTGATGGCGGTATTGTAGCAGCTTTGGATAAGGTCTGCAGTAGATTTATAAGAGTCAATGCAGTGACACAAGAAGCAAGTTCTAGTAGTAACTTTTTGGAGTTGTTGGCGAAATATTGTAATTTGTTGATAAAAAATCCAGAAAAGGCTAATTGAAGATAAGGATGTCTTTCAAAAATTTTCCAGTGAAGTGTTAGCTAAAAGACTGGTTCTACATGTCTGCATTGAAGCTTTAAACAGGCTTGCGGGTTGGAGTACACTTCAAAGCTACAACAGAATTACATTACTAAATGATATGCTAGACTAACTTACTTACCAAAAATATGCCCTCATACCAGCCATTATTGATAAATTTTATGTTGAGCATAGCACAAGTTAAACCAGCGTCTACTAATATTTATTAATTGTACGTTCTATAATCAATTCTCTTCTAGTTAGTTGTATGGGAAAAAGATATCACAATAAATTTAAAATTAAATGACATTCGTGAAAAATTATAAATTTTTTGATTTGATGCGTCTTGATTTTTGCTTCAATTAATTGCTAAAGTCTTAAAACGCATAAAACGTATGCAACCAATAAATCCTTCTTATTATTATATGGAGGTCATTGCCAAAGAAGAAAATCAAAAAACAAAATTACAATAACTTGTTTTTAAATGAAAATGAATTTGAATTTTTTTTATGAATACTTAACACCTGCAAACTTTTAACAAAATCATATTATCGAATGGTATCCACTAGGTGGATAAGCTTATAATTATTGAATTTTTTTTGTATTATGGTATTAGAAATTTATTTGGTGATGAATCGATGATATTTATTTATTATTATAAATAACTTAACTACCTAAATGCCGTAAAAACCCCAATAAAAATAATTCATGTCTTTATTTCTTCAAATTCAAAAATTACTCACGTTTTCACCTTTGACTTCCTGGTTCCTGACTATTACTTTTTTTAAGATATTCCGGATTAAGAAGATGAATCACAGAAATTTCATTTCCTAATTACTAAGAGCGTCTAGTGAACTCAATTATGAGACGCTCACGACTTTTAAATAACGACTATGATATACGTAATAAAAAAAATCCATTTTTCAATTATGAATTACGTTCTAAGAAATTGATTAGAATGTGTAGTTAAAAATAGTTAAAGGTAGGAAATGTGCAAACCAGAAGTGTATAAAGAACTATCGGAAACGTGTGTTTTTTGAGTGGGGAATTGGGGACTCCCGGTGAATTCCTTACCTCTATTGCGTTGGCGTCAACAAACTGAAAGAGTAGGAATTCCCCTTTGATGACGTCAATATCTTCAGCGCATGTGTTAAGTCGGATGAAAAAACCCGGCAAAATAATCTGGAAAGTTGTTACTCATTCAACATTCAATCATTTTCCCAATTACATTAAAACTTTGTGGATCATGGAATATGAAAGTGGATCCACGATTTGTGGCATATGTGGAAACTACGACAAGCTATTAACACTCAGTGCACCAGAACAGCTCCTAGTAGGAAAAATCTTCAGATGCGTAAGTTGCCGGTCGAATTTTTACAAACTTTAAACTAATTTTTTTTTTTAGATTTACCTCCACTCTCAGTCGACAAGTGCCTGCAACGTCTGCCTCCATAAGCTCTACACCTTTAAGAATTTCCTCAAAGAAATCATCCTCAACCAAGCCAAACTTCAGAAGACTCATGCAAGAAACATGCAGCAGACCCCAAAAGACGAAAAAGAACCGCACACAGACACCTTCAACTGCATGTGCTCCAATTGCCAAAAAAAATTCGGAAGTCTGCCTCTTTTAGTCCAAGTTATAGAACAAAATGAAGATAAGACTGAAAATGAACCGATGCCATCCACAAGTCGTGATTTATCTCCAAAAGCAAGACGGAAAATTATGAAATGCACCCATTGTGAAAAAATTTTCAGTCATAAAGGCGACTTGAATAAACATACAAGAACGCATACAGGAGAACAACCGTTTACCTGCTCAGTTTGTGATAAAAAATTTGCACATACTTCCAATTTGGCAAGACATTTAAGACTTCATAGTGGGGACCGGCCGTTTACTTGTGAAAGTTGTGAGAAAAATTTTAGTCGCAAAGACAAATTGGAACTGCACAAAAAGAGCAAAAGCTGCAAGAAAACCAGCTAACCACGGGCCACAACAACGAAAGTACAATTATTTTAATTATTTAATTATTGCTATATAAATACGAGTAAGTTAAATTATATTGTTTTTTAAGCATATTATTATTATGTAAAATATAAAGAAATAAATATTTTTTTTATTCGCTTTTGCTTTTGATTATATTAATACCTGTATTTATTATACAATGTGAACCATTTGTAGGGAATAATTTAGATAAAAATTTAGGGATTTGTTTTTCAGGAAAACGCTTGAACACGTATCCTGTTATTTTTCACCGCGCATTTTTTACACAAAAAAATGGATATACAAGGTGTCCCAAAAACAAGATACGACTCACAACTTCAAAATTTCAATTAAAAACTTCAGTTTTTTTAGCATATCTGAATTCTACGTATAAATCCCTGAATTTTTATCAAATTTATTTATTTCAAATAAATAACGCCTTTCTTTTTCAAAAACAACTGAAAATCGACATAGTGTGTGCTACATAAAAAATACGCAAAACTATACGTGGAATTCAGATATGCTAAAAAAAATTGAATTTTCATTTGAAATTTTAAAGTTGAGGGTCGTATCTCAATTTTGGGACACGCTGTATATTCATTTTTTTGACGAAAAATGTGCTTTGAAAAATAACAAAACACGATTTTAAGCGTTTTTTTGAATAACATATCCCTGAATTTTTATCGAATTTATTCATTTCAAATGGTTCACGCTATTTTTTTTTAAGAACAACTAAAAATCGACATAGTGTTGCTACATAAAAAATACGCAGAATTCAGATATGCTAAAAAAAATTGGGGTTTTCATTTAAAATTTCAATGTAGGAGGTATACCTCGATGTTGGGACACTCTGTATATCCAATTTTTTTGTCAAAAAATGCGCGTTAAAAAATAACAGGACACGTGTTCAAGCGTTTTCCTGAAAAACAGATCCCTGAATTTTTATCAAAGTTTTCACTGGTTAAGGTGAGTATTTTAAATGAAATAAATTCTATAATTTGACTCCCATTAGTTGAATAAAAAAAAAATTTAAAAAAGTTTTTACTGTTTTTAGTTTTATTACTGTTTTTGTTTTTAGTTGAATAAAAAAATTAAACTAACTTATTTATTGTTTTTAGTTTGACACCTTATTTTTGCGTTTTTATGGATTTTTTTCCGATGTGAAGGTAAAACCACCTCCAACTTTTTTTTTAATGCAATGGTACCTATAGCGATAGCTCGTTTAAAAGATCTGAAAACAAAGACTGTGACTCATAAATTTTTACAATTTACAATTTGATAACTTTTAAAACACAAAAAATTTATAAAAAAATATTTTATTTCCTTTATTTTTGTTAAAATTGTTTAAAATGTCTTTAGTTGTTTTTGGGTAAAAAACTAATTTAAAATTTATGTATTTTAGACATATTAAAACATTTCTGGAGTCTATGGTCTAACTTTATGCATTCTTTTTTAATAATTTTGCTACTATTTTGTGCTTATCAAAATACCAAAATGCAAAATTTTATTGTTAATCATATACTTTGTTGTAAGCCGTAAAACTCAAAAATAATCTGACAAAAACAGTAAAAACTTTTTTTTAATCCAGCTATTAAAAGTCGAAATAAATTCTCCACGTTTGCCCATTTTTTTCTATAACCGTTAATAACGAGAAATACAAGATTTTTTGATTTGCTTCCGCCCGAGATTTAAAAAATAAGCAACACGTTATACAAAGGATAGGCAATTTTGAGAAAACTACAAATGATCTAAATAAACTGACTCTGGAAGCACTGTCAAAGGTATTGTCAACAATGTTGACATTAATTCACAACCCTTTATGTATTAATTTTAAAAATTAAATTTTAAAAAACTAGCAAAGTATAATGTGTTGCCTATTTTTGGAGTTTCGAGCGAGAGCAAATAAAAAATCACCTGTATACAGCTTCGTTCTCGCTGTAAATGCCTAAAAAATGTTAAAACCTGAAATAACTGCTCTAAACCTATAGTTTAGCAATAACAAACGTTAAAAGCACAACTTTTAAAAAAAAGCAGTCTGTAGCTTCAGCCCGAGTTGAGTTTCAATGTTTTTGACTTTGTAAGGGTAAAGGATATACGCAGCTTTTTAAATACAGCTTTTACTTGTTTTGTGTCTCCCCTCATTTCGAAATTAAACATTATTAACCGCGATTAACCGCGACGTGAGAGCCATAATGTTCTAAGTAACATTTGCAAAATTTTAGGAAAATAATAATTTTGTGTTTACGTCCTAATAAAAAAAATCTTAATAATGTTTAAAATTTTAAATGTTATTATTACGCAGTGGTAAAGACCAATGTATTAACAAGGAAGAAATTTAATCACTGTTACAATAAAAGAAAATTTTAATTATAAAAATAAACACTTTCTTTTTAAAAAAATTTCTAGTTTTAAACAGAAATTTAGAAATATTCAAACTTAAAAATAATAACAATTTGGGTGTAATTTGGTAATAAATAAAAATACAGGTGTTCTAAAATATCAGTAATGACAATAGTGATTAACAGAAAAGAATTAATAAAAGAGATCCTATTATGTTTTTGTTAAAAAAATAGTTTTTCCCAGAGTATATTCCCTCTTCTCTAAAAAAGAGAATTTGGGCATTTTAGTTTAAGCTTTTATGTTTTTTTTTAAGAAAAAGCACTAAAAAGAAATTTCAGCAAAATTTTAATTGGTTTTCAACCCTTTTTTGTTAATTCACTATTTATAAAAAACCTGTACAATAACTTTAAAAATTTCATTAATTAACTTCAGTTAAAACGCTTAACAATATAAATTAACCTATTGCACCAGAATATACCATGCGAACGAATATAAACTGAATTAGAACAAGATCTGGTCTGTCATTTTAGTATGGTTTTTACTATAATTCACAGCCACTACAGGGTGATTTTTTTATTTGCTCCCGACCGAGATTTCAAAAATAGGTAACACGTTATACAAACGATAAGCAACTTAATTAATTAAATAATGTGGCTACAAATGATCCAAATAAACTGACTCTAAAAGCACTGTCAAAGATATTGTCAACAATGTTGACATTAATTCACAACTCTCTATGCCTTAATTTTGAAAATTAAATTTTCAAAGTATAATGTGTTGCCTATTTTTAGAGTTTCAGGTGGGAGCAAATAGAAAAATTACTCTGTATAATTCAGCTTAGGTATTCTAGTTTTCACCACTTGATCAAAAAAGTATAATTGTCGGATTTTCACTGACATTAGTGACATTATACATGTTATCTTGCATTTTTGACAATTAGAATCTTGTGGTTCTAACTATTTCACTTAAAACTTATTTCTTTTGGTGATATTTTTGATAATTAATAAAAAAATTAGATTCAGTAGTAAGCAGATGTCTGGCATGATCATTAGTGATTATAGTTAAAATTTTTGTTAGTAAATTTTGATACGTCAATTTCAGAGAACAATTATCTGTTTTCCTTTTTAAGAAATTTTTGTTAAGACGTGCACGACGGAAATCGGTGGCATTACAACCACGTTTTCTAAGTTAAAAATTTCAAACTAATTCGATTAGTTTATTAAAAATAAAAAAATAGAGAGCGCCTACGACTACGACTAAAAAAACTAATATTATTAGTCTCTGGCAACAGTATATTAACTTTTAATTTATTTTTACATTTTTTTAGCAAATAAATGTGTTATGGGCCAATTTCAAGTTGAGTTACTACTGGTAGTATCGCAAATTTTAATACTTTTCCACGGCAATAACCCATCACAGCCCCGAATTCTTTTAATTTTGTATAGAAACAAAGATACTACCGGTATTACCTCAACTTGAAATCAGTCCATTACTAAATAAATATGACAATTTGTATATAGTTTCTGTTACAGGACTATTTATTATTCATTATAATTTTAGTTAAGACATGTAATGGAGCCCAACCCGCAGATAGAGTAACTGTCTTGAGGCAACCGAAAAGATTTCACTTTCTTAAATAGACAACATATTCAAAAAAACAACAACTAAGCATCTAAAATTTGCAGTCACTGAACCAAAGTACTTTAAACCTAAGTATTAAAACTATTTAAATCTTTCCATTTGGCGTCAAACTTTGTGAAAATGTTCACTGATAACGAGAGGACTGACATGATCCAAATATATGAAGAATGTAGGAAAATCTCTTCAACTGCAGTAAGTCTTTATGCAGAAAGATATTCCCATTCAGTGGTTCCAACTGACAAAATTTTTTGAAGACTTGAAGTAAAATTGCGTCAAGGGTGCCTCCCCCCTTCTGAAAAAGCTACGGAACAAAACTTCGACAAGAGAAAATAATGAGATTGCTGTAATTCAAGCGATTACAGAAAATCCACATATTGGGAAAAATTATGTGGCACCAAATGTAGGAATTAGTCAAAGTTCTGTTTCTAGAATAATACGTGCTAATAAATTCCATGCCAAGCATGTTACACTGGTACAAAAACCGAAAATAACAGATTGTTAAGTAGTTACTCAATTTCACTAGTTATGAAAAAACTGACAAAAATCAATAATCTTTGGATAATTTTGATTCAATATTTTCACTGAAATGAAAGTTTTATCAAGAAAGCTGCTTAATATGTGTAAATCTAGTTAGATGTAGATTCGTCATTATTCGCGAATAAACTTCTAGAATAATTCAAAAAGCTCACAATTTAGAAATTTTTAAGTGAAAGTATTTCTTATACAGAGTATATTTTAAATTATAAGTTTGTTCTCCGGTTAACTCTTTCTCTCTTCTCTGATAAACAGTAAAAACGATATTATTCGATTATTTTATTCTAAAAAAACTAATCAACTCAAAAATTCTTCAAAATCAAGTAATTAAAATCTCTATAACGACACAAAAATATGCGGAAGTAAACAAAATTTTCACAAAATTTTGATGTGCTTCACTCACTCTCAAAATTAATGGTTTAAAATTTGAAGTATTTTTGTGTTAAATTCGAAAAAATGGTAAGTTTTTCTTTTTTAATCTTTTTGCCAAAAACTTGACACAAAATCTATCAGAGAGAATGTATCTCGGTTCACATTGGCCAAGCTGGAGTTCAAATTGGTAACACAACGTGGGAACTTTACTGCCTAGAACATGGCATACAACCTGACGGCAGCCTAAAAGAGCAAAAAGATATAGTTTCAGATAATTACTACGGAACATTTTTCCATGAAGTCCAAAATGGAAACATGGTACCCAGGAGTCTCATGGTTGATCTTGAACCTACAGTGGTTGGTATGTACCAGCTTCAAAAGAAATTTTAACCAATTTAGTGTCTTTTTTTAGATGAAGTCAGAGTTGGTAAATACAAACAGTTGTACCATCCTGAGCAACTAATAACAGGAAAAGAAGATGCTGCTAATAACTATGCAAGAGGTTACTACACCATCGGCAATGACATATTAAGTCTCGTGATGAATAGGTTACTTAAAATGGTCGAACAGTGTTCAGGATTACAAGGTTTCCTTGTATTTCACTCTTTTGGAGGAGGTACTGGATCAGGTTTTACTTCACTTTTCATGGAAAAACTAGCAGACAATTTTGGTAGAAAAAGCAAACTAGAATTTGTAATATACCCAGCCCCCCAAGTGTGCACTTCTGTGGTAGAGCCCTACAACTCGATTCTGACAACACATAAAAGTCTAGAATGTTCGGATTGTGCTTTTATGGTTGATAATGAAGCAATCTACGATATCTCTCGCAACAAACTTGGCATTGAACGTCCGAACTACATCAACCTGAATAGGTTAATCAGCCAAGTTGTGTCATCAATTACTGCAAGTTTGCGCTTTGATGGTGCTCTAAATGTTGACCTGACTGAGTACCAAACAAACCTAGTGCCCTACCCTCGTATTCACTTTCCTCTTGCTTCTTACTCCCCTGTGGTATCTTCGGATAAAGCCTTCCATAAAGGTATGAGTGTGTCTGAGATAACTTCAGAACTTTTTGAGCCCGCCAATCAAATGGTAAAATGTAATCTTCAACATGGCAAATACATGGCATGCTGTTTGCTCTATAGAGGAGATGTTGTACCCAAAGATGTAAATGCATCAATTGCCCAGGCTAAGACTAAAGGAAATATTAGGTTTGTTAATTGGTGCCCTACAGGGTTTAAAGTTGGAATTAATTATCAACCTCCTACTGTTGTACCTGGGGAAGATTTAGCTAAAGTTCAAAGGGCAGCTTGTATGTTGTCGAATACTACAGCAATTGAGACAGCATGGAATAAATTAGACAGGAAGTTCGATTTGATGTTTGCGAAAAGAGCTTTTGTACACTGGTACATAGGTGAAGGGATGGAAGAAGAAGAATTTCATGAAGCACGCGCAGATTTGGCAATGTTGGAAAAAGATTATGAAGAAATTTCAATTGATGATTTTGATTAAAAAGCCTTTGGATTATTTATTATTGTCATTAATCATGTTTAGAAATAAAAAAAAAACCTTTTTGTACTCATTGCTTAGGAAACACCCTTCCACGCACTTGTCATTCAATTCGGAACTTCTCGTTCTCAGTTGAGGTCATGCTTTTGCATGTAAAATTTGCAAAAAAACACTAATTTTTTGCATTCTAAAAATCATTGAAGTTAAAAATAATTAAATTGAAGGCATAAAAGTGTCAGCGCATTGTATATTTCTGGTTGAAATTTTAAAAGAACCCTAAATTTTTAATTTTTTCTAAAAATTTTGTGTATGCGCCATTTATTACTGACTTTAGAAATAATGTCAAACAATGTCAAATGTCAAAATACCAAAAAAAACGAGAATTAAATTGAATGATTCATCAAATAAGTATATTTAATAGAATTATTACACTGTAAAATGCAAGAACAAGAAGTTAGTAAGTAATAGTTGAATAAATGTAAACAAACGTATTTGACTGTATTGCATTGATTAGATTAGGACTGGAGGGCCTAACAGTGCAAAAAATCGATAGACAGATAAAGTGTTACAATTTAACTTTATAAAAACAATGTGCAAAAAATGCAATTAATTGAAACATACAACGTGTTGAAATAAACAATTTAATGTATTTTTTTCTTAAAATCTTTCTACAAAAAATATTGTATAATCCTCATGCATGAAGACATTGTTAGTGTGTAAACACTTTCTAAAAGAATACTTTTCTTTTAATCTACATAAGTACTCAAGGTTGTGAAGGGTTGTTTAGGATGTGTCGATGACCGTTTGATAAAGCAAAAGTTGCAAACATTGTTTATAATTAATTTATTAAACAATTTAATGATTTTGAAACATAACATAACTATTTTTTTTTAATTCGCTTGGTTAAATCTAAAATTTATTCTTCAGAAAAGCATGAAATAAATAGTAAACCTACTTTAAACATCCTATTTGTTTGTAAGTACCCAAAAGAAATCTTTAAACCTTTTTTTAAGCGCCTCTTAGGACACTTGAAGTTAGACAGCTCTATTTTAGGCAAACAACGCCAAACTACAAATATAGTTATTCTTTATCAGGTCTCTCTAATGCATACAGTTTATTTGATATAGTATAATTGGTTGCATAATACAGATTGCATTTACCCTTATTTTATGTGGTGAGATGCGGTTACCGTGTTATTCAAGATACCGTGTCATTTTCTAACATTTTTACTACTTTTGTTAAACCGGTAAATTTTCTTCTGTTTATGTGCAATAGATGGACTTTTTCAAGGTATCTTTATCGAATGACAATGTTTGAAAGTTTATCTCTGTAGTGACGTCATGACTTCTGCATCCTATTTTTATTATTTCAATAAAACGCAAAACGCAACATAACGATCCAACAACAACGTAAGCCACTGCGCAAAACGTAACATAAGCCATGCCATTTGACAGCTACATAACCTAAAAATGTTTTCAAGAAATTTATCAATTTTTGTACGACAAAATCACCGTTGGGTGCAACCTGAAGGCTACGACACTGGAATCAAAGTCTTCAATTGTATTACAAAAAGCAAAGTGCCTTTTATAGTGAAAAATAAAAATTTGGTGACATGGTATACATGTGGCCCCACGGTATACGACTCCTCTCACATAGGCCATGCCAGTTGTTTTGTAAAGCTTGATATAATCCAAAAAATATTAAAAAATTACTTTAGTTTAAATTTAGTGACTGTGATGAATATAACAGATATTGATGATAAAATAATAACAAAGTCAAACACTCTTAAAATTTCACCAAATGAAGTGGCCAAACAGTTTGAAAAAGAATTCTGGAGGGACCTGGAAGCACTTGAAATAAATCGGCCAGACTGTGTTTTACGAGTAACGGAAAATATTGAAATTATTAAGAATTTTATTAACGAACTTATGAACATGAACAAAGCTTATAAAGCTGACAACAATTCAGTGTATTTTAATGTTGGGGCTTATGATAATTATGCGAAATTACAAAATATTGGTGACGACCTGCCTGAACCTTCCAAGTACAAGAAATCCAGTGCAGATTTTGCGTTATGGAAAGCAGCAAAAGAAAACGAAGTTTCTTGGGACAGCCCCTGGGGCAAGGGGCGGCCAGGATGGCACATAGAATGCTCAGCTCTCGCTAGTCATATTTTTGGTAAGTTTGAAAAACGAGGCCAAGCCGAGTTTGGTACAGTATGGTATTCTCTAAGGGCCCGAGATTGATGTCCATGCCGGTGGTATTGACCTGCGTTTCCCCCATCACGAAAACGAAGAAGCCCAGTCTTGTGCACGTCACAGTCGGCGCCAATGGGTCAATTATTGGGTCCACACAGGTCATCTACATTTAAAAAATAGTGAAAAAATGTCAAAGTCGTTGAAAAACACTATTTCGATTGGGTCACTCTTGGAAAATACCACACCGGAAGTTTTTCGCATGGCTTGCTTGATGTCACATTACAGAGCCCCCATGGAATTTAGTGATGATTATATGAAGACTGCTTCAAACGTTTTAAAAAATTATAAAAACTTTATTAATAATTGCCAGAGTTATTTAAACGGTTATTTAAAAGCGGATGTAGATAATGACGTAATTAATAAGTTAGTTGTTGAAAGTGTAAATAACATTCACAGTGCGTTAATAGACGATTTTAATACTCCACGAGTTGTAAATACCTTAAATGAATTAATTTCGGCTGTTAATAGTGTTTTACATACAACTCGGACTGATTCATGTGATTCTAAGTCAGTGGCTGTTATAGGTACTTTAAATTTTGTCACAACTACTTTAAATTTATTTGGGATTTATTTAAGTAAAAAACAAAGTGTTGGTGAAAATAATTTTGAGGAAGTTATGAATCTTTTAAATGAATTTAGGCAGGATGTTAGACAATTGGGGATTTCAAACAAGGATAAAAATGTTTTAACATTGTGTGATAAAGTTAGGGATAATTTAAAAGATTTGGGGATTACTATCAAGGATCATGGAAAATTGTCCTCGTGGTCCTAAAATGTTAATTTGTTAAGAAGAGCTAACACAAGTGTGTTCATTTTTGTTACAACTTATAGTACAACCAAAGAAAATTTGAACTTAACAATAAAAAATGTTTGATAGCTGTAACTTTGTGACTGTTCCAATTTCTATCTAAATATTTCTCGCTCTTATTTGATAAAAAAAATGGTCCTAGTAAAATTTGTTGCTGGATAGAATATTATATGGAACTCGTTTGTTATGCTCGTGGAGGGAAGAATAAGGAGTGGGCATGCCCTATACCGGCAATGTTAGGTTCTTGGTCGACGTACAAACACCTTTTATGGTCTTCTATTGTCAAGAGTCAAGACCACCGTTTGCAAATTTATAGTGGGGGAAAGAACTATCCTGGGTACTGTGAAACAGCCATTAAAGATGTTTGTGCCTTGACCACGATTTCATTGCTTATGCTAACTCCTGTTATTCCCCCCTCCACGGTTATGCTACAGAAAAATAGTCTTTAACTTTGTTATTGGAATAAATCAAACAAGTTTGAAACTATAAGCCATTTATTAAGGTACATATGATTAGCTCATACATATAAATAATCCATCATGCAAACACAAATAATATAAAATCAAGCAGTGTAAATAAACTTCAAAAAGTTGTGATATTGCAATTTGACATTAGAACGAAACCCTAACCCTAATAAAGTGCCATTATTAATTTTGGAAGAGAGTACGAGTAAACTCTATATAATCTAAAGCTCCAGCGATTTGTCGATCTGTCTTGGGTTCAACATACGGTTTCATTCTTGCAACACAATAGTCTGCCATTTCTTTCGTCAAGTTCTGAAACAAATTAATTAAGAAATGTTTTCATTAATTTCAACACAGAACTTACAGCATACAACTCCTCTTGTGTAACATACGGCCTATCACCTGCAGTAATCGCTCTAAACGCCTTTTCAATTTCTTCTGAACTTTGAACATTTTCAGTTTCTTTACTGATCATAAACGCCATATATTCTTGCAAAGACACGTGACCATCACGATTCGGATCAACAACATCTAATATTGCATCAAATTCCGGATCTGGTTGTCCTTCCTCAACCATAGGTAAATCGTATCCTAAAGCCCTCAAACAACTCTTGAATTCTTGATGATTCAATTTGCCAGATTTCTCCTTATCGAAATGCTTGAACATCATTGAGAATTCTTTCAGAGCGTCTTCACTCACACCTGATTGGTTGCGAGCTTGAATTTGTTGTTCAAGATTATGCTGCATTCGCATTCCCAACTGATCTAATTGATCCCATTGTTGGGCCAAACCAACAGTAGAGTGTTCAGTGTAGCGGTTATCAAGGATTAGATGTTCTTCAAGGATTGCACCCAAATCTTCGATTTTCTTCAAGTCGGAACGGCGTGCTCGGACTTCAGCAGCTTTGCGTTTTGTGGCTTCTAGTTGTTGCTCCAATGAACCTGATCCTTCCATCATTGATGTACTAAAATAGCAAAAACATAAGAAACAAACTCAAAACATTCAAAGATTAATTTTTAGTATATAAAAGGAGTTAAATCGCTGCCATCAACGGCAGGGTAAAAAACTTCTTCCAAAGAAAAAATAAAACAGTTAACTAGTGGTGGCAAGACTAACTAGTTATAAAAAAAACTCTTAACAGGGTTATTACAACACAAACATGTTAAGTCAACACCGTTATTTACCCGTCCCAGCCCAAAATTCGGTAACTGTAAATAGAAGTTTGATAAATAAAAATCCCTAACAAATTTTTTACAGAAGAAATTTTATCACCTACCGAGTCTCGGTGAGCCACTGATGGAACGCATTTGCATGTTTAGCAAACTCTTTTCTCAACTTGTCATTCTCTTCTTGTCTCTGAGCCTCCTTATTCAACTCTACATCTCTTTCAGCAATAATCTTCTGTAAGTTCCTCCAAGTTTCTTCCAATGCTTCCATATTAAACCAAGTATAAGGATTTGGACCAACATTAAAGCTCTTGATTTGTTGATCCAAAGCTGCCAAAGCTTCAAAATCAGCTTGGGCACTCGATAAAGACGCCTAAACCCACAATTAGTATTTTTCTATATATTTTTTCATAAATAGAATTACCTGGAATTGAGCATGAGCCTCCCTCAATGCTCGTATTTCCTCAATTGAATTACACCGCACCGGATCAGTCAAATCTTCCTCAGCATTTTCAAACCAAGAATTGAAAGCTGAAGCTCTCTTGGCAAAAGTGAGGAAAAGATCTTCAATTTGTCTGAATTGTTCTTGCATATGAAGAAGGCGCTGTTTGCGGGCATCTGAATCTGCCAAAAGTTTTTGCCATCTGGCGATAACATCAGCATGGCGCTGTAAAATGGCAGGACTTTGGTCGTGGTTTGACGCTATGAGTTGGTCCTTGAGAGCTGTGATATTCTGGATGCCCTCATGCTCAAAGGCTGTGAGACCTAGTCAAAAAAAATATAGCAATGAAATACGCAGAGTAACCGATGCGTTAATCTCCGAGTGGTTTAAGTGCGTGTCATTCTTGAGTATGTCCACATTGCTAGCAAAAACAAATAAAACAACAAACCTGCATCGAATGTCTCCTGTTTGGTGAGCAAAGTCTGAACTGAGGACAAATCCCTTCCATACTCCTCACTCTTTACGTGTGTCTCCTTATCGGCAATCCAACTTTCGACAACATCTGCCTTCCACATGAATTGCAAATAAGCAGAATTATCAATCAGTTTAGCTTTACGACGTCCAGCCAAAGCCGCCAAATGATCCAATTTAGTTTGTAATTGTTGACACCTCTGATTGATACTATCAGCATGGTGATTACCCTCAGCCACCAGTTTCTTCCCAGCATCATTTATATCCTTACACCTCTCTCTATGTGCTTGAAAATCAGTTTCAAAAGCGTCATGTTTTTTCAATAACCCTTGAACTGCTGCCATAGTATCACCGTAATCTTCAACACTCAACAACTGTTGTTTCTCACTAATCCAAGCTTCTTCTTCTTCAACTTTAGCAAGGAATTGTTGATAAGTCAACGACTCGTCGAGTTTTTGACCACGTGTTGCTGCTAATTGTTTCAATTCAGCCCAAGCTTGATTCAAAGCTTTCAAACGCTGTTCAATTTCAGGTACGCCCAGATTTGAAACGTCCATTAATTTCTCACCAGCTTCTTGAACTGCTTGGATGGCAGGTTCGTGCGATCCTAACTCGGCTTCAAGACGTTTGTGTTTCTTTTTCAGGTTTTGGACACCGGTTAAGTCACGACCGTAATCGTCAGAACCAACCAGAAGCTTCTTTTCCCTTAAAAAAAAAAAATGTAAAAAACAGATAACAAAAGGGTTTCTATGTATTACTTGATCCAGGACTCTTCATCAGCAATATCTCGGAAGAATTGGTGTAGAGTATTGGCTTCATTAAGTCGAGCTTGCCGATGGGCTGCCAAATTTTTAATTCGTTCGTATCGTTCGTTAATTGATTGACGTTTCTCTTGGATTGAAGCAGTATCAAATTGGCCACTTTCAATAAGTGAATCGGCTTGGTCATTCATATCTATTTAAAAAGCAATATAAGAAAAAAAATAAAAGAATAAAACACTCACCTTTAATGCGATCTTCATGAGCCTGGATATCAGCTTCAACCAATTGGTGTTTCTTCATTAGATTTTGCACTGAAGCTAAATCTTTTCCTGCATCTTCACTCGTCAACAAACTCTCAACTTCACCTAACCAGAAGTCTAAATCTTTGACAGCTGCAATGTAAGTCCTCTGTTTATTTGCTTCTTTTAATTTCATTGATTTTTCGGTGGTTTTATGCGTCAAGAATTCCCATTGATCTGCAATTGATTCAAGACGTTTCTTAACAGCTTCTTCAGATCCCGCACATTGTTTCTTCTCAATAAGATTTTCACCATTTGCTAACACTGATTGAATTCTGTCAGCATTAGCAGCCAATTCTGCTTCAAATGCTTGATGTTTTTGATGTTTTGATTGGATGTTAGCTGGATCTTTGTAACTTTCTTCAGTTGCAAGTTGCAGTTTTTCAGCAATCCAATTCTCGATTTCGTCAGCATCACGTGAGAATTGTTGAAGGGTTTGACTCTCGCCAAGTTTTGAACGTTTTTCAATCAAGGCTTCTTTGAGGTGCCGCCATCTATCAAGAACTTGTTTGCGTTTGTTGTCGATATCGGCAGATGCGTAATGTTCGTTCTGGATGAGTTGATTGGCAAGACTTTCCAAAGCGGCAATTTTTTCTTCCTGTTATTTAAGAAATAACAAACAAAATTTAAGAATTTAACTACTTACATGTGCATTGATTGCCTTATCAAAATCTTCGTGTTTCTTAATTAAAGCCTCGACATTATCTCCGTTTGAATCAACTTCATCTGATGCAATAAAGGCTTCTCGGTCAGACATCCAATTCTCTGCTTGTTCACAATCTCTGTAGAAGAGATTCAAATCGAGATTTTGATCCAATTGGACTCGTCTTTCAATCCAACGTGTTTCTAATTCTTTACGGAAATCGTTGAGTTGTTCCAGCTTTTCTTGAATTTCGGGGCTGGCATAATGTTTGGAGTTTAGTAATTGTTGACCAAATTGTTCAAGTGCGTTAAATGTTCCAGCACGAGCGTCAATTTCAGTACGATGTTCCTAGATTGAAGTAATATTGTAAATAAAATACTATATATTAAAAAATAAATAAAACTAAAGCAGGTTTTTAGAATTAATGCAGTTTTGTAAACCAACACGCCCATAAAATATTGTTAGTACTATAAAAAGTGATTATAAACACTCTGGAGCTTTTGTGTGTACCTGAGGTAATCCACAACGTGCATCTATTTCAGCTCTGTAGCTCTAGAAATCAATGCAAACAAAAAGTCAGTCCAGTTGTGAGAAATGTGTATAAATATGAAATATACAGCATGTCCCACAAAAATGTTTTTATTGAGCAACTTGAGATCCTTTGAGCCCAAATAAAGTAGTTTGACACAATTTACATCTATTCCAAGTTACACCGTTTAAGAGAAATTCACAATTTAAGTTTGGATTTTAATAACTTAAATTAAAATTAACATATATAAGGGAGTAAGTAATTGGCAACTTTTTCTATTATTAAAATTGTTCTACTAGAAATAACTTAACGTTCCTGATCTCACATAAAATTTAAAATAAAGTAGTTTCGTCAGAAGGATAACTCTTTAAAAAATTTTTAAGCTTTAAGCGTGGTAACACTGAAATTCAGTTGGTTTTTTTTGGTGATATTTTTAGAATCATCACCTAGCTCAATTTTTTTTTGAGTGAACCGAGAAACGTAATTTTTGAATTATGTCCATTCATTATAGAAAAAAAATTATGAGTAGCTCGTTTGACTAGGTTCTACTGTAAAACTGTAAAAAATTAACATTAACAAATTCAAAATTGACATGTGCAAATATAACAATAAAATTTTGAGCAAACTAATAGGCTAATTTCAAGTTGAAATACTACCGGTATCTAGCACATGTCATTTATCAATTTGATCTATTACCTTTAAATTTAACTTAAAATGAGTATATAAAACATTTACTTAAATACTAAAAACAAAATTCTTAATTTTAAATAAAATTGCTTAATTAAAAAATTTATTCATTATTAGAATCCATTTCAGCCGAAAGTTTATGATTATTTCCTGAAATTTTTACATGACGCAAAGTACCTATTAAGCTCGTTTTATTTTGAAGTGTCTCAAGCTGTTCCATAAAAATATTATTTTGAGAGAGGCCGTATATGATTAGAAACAAATACAATTAAAAAAGTGCAATTTGTAATAATACTCGTATATCAATTATAAGTTATTAAAAATAATGAAAATCACACAGGAATAGAAAAATACTACAACTTGTGTCTGCTGTTGTAAAAATTCTCGGCTGCGAAGCAGGAGGGACAAATTGAAACATAAAACAAAATAAGCAATTTGATTGATCCAGCCTTTTACTTATAATTAAAATCATTTGTTATTGTTAAATTTTTTTCATTCATCATTCAACTTTGTACATTTATTTACATTCCCAGTGCTCGTGCAATTGTGAAACTTCCAAATCTTACCTGGTGTCGTTCAATCAGTGCCTCTGATCCAGTAACATCACTTGCCAACTCAGTTGAAGTAACCAATCCCAGCATTGAATTCATCCACGCCATTAAATCTCTATGATCATTAAGGAAACGTTGCAAATCATACGAATCCAACAATTTCTCTTTACGATTATTCGCTTTAGCTGTCAATTGTGTCCACAATTCATTAATTTCCTCTTGTTTTGCTCTTGTCTGTTCGGCACTTTCCGGATGTGTTTGTACCAATCTTCCGGCGATTTCATCAAGTTGTTTAATTTTATCTCCCAAAGCTGCCAAATCTCGCTCTAGACCTTCATGTTTCCTCTGCAAGGCTTGGACACTTCTCAAATCCTTCCCAAGATCGTCGTTATTCAAAGCTTCGTCTTTTTCCTGGATCCAGTCTTTTGTTTCATTGACATCCCGATGGAATCTTTGCACTTCATGAGCTGACCCTAATTGGTTCGCCCTCTCTGCTGTCAATTGTTGTAGAGATGTCCATTTCGAATTCAGATCTTCCATTTGGGTTTGGATCTTAAGCGCAGCTTCGGTTTGTCCCAGTGACACCAACTGCATTGCAATTTCATTCATTTCAGCCAATCGGACTTCGTTTGCTTTCAAATCGGTTTGGAAGTCATCGAATTTCTTTTGCATGACTTCGACTTGTTCGAGATCTTCCCCAACGTCTTGGACTTGGGCATGCATTTCTTTGTCTTTGATCCAGTTGGCAAGTTCGGCTGCTTCACGAACCAAAACGTAGGCTTTGACGGTTTCATTGAGTTTGTTTTGGCGTTCTCTGGCAAGAGCTAGGAGACGGTCATATTGTGTGTTGATTTGGTTTTGTCTGGCTGAGATAGAATTGTTGTCGACTAGGTTTTGTTGGGAGGCGGTGAGACCAGCATCGACTTTTTTCACATAAGCGGCAGGAACGAAGCCTTGGCGGTCGTGGATTTCCACTTTCCACCAATCCTAGAAAGTGTCATCAAGCATTTTTTTTATCAAATCACAACATACCGGTCGATTTTTAGTTTTGTTAATTACATTCTTCAAAAATATGTTAGCAAGAAAAAAGGTTACAATCATGTTTTTTAGTGATAAGATAAAAAATTTCTTAGATAACTAAGCTTCATCTCGTCATGTCTGTGCTTCGTTGAAATTGTGCTATCATTACTTAAACATTGTATTTATAATTAAAACAAGATTTACGTAAGAAAATGTTTATTCAAATTAAATCATATAACAGAAGTAGTATGTGTGAATCAATTTTTATCTGCATCTCCAAAATGCTCCTTAAAAGGAAAAGAAAATTAAATGGATATATTGCCTTCAGAAATAATTTCAACCTAAGTAACCAATTCGAAATTTGGTTTTTCGGGGAAGTGGACGACAAGGCAAGAAAAAAAAAAACTGTTTTATGAGGCCAACGTTTCGAATCCTTTATTGATTCTTCTTCAAGGCTCCTAATAAATGTCAGATTTGTTTGGCATGGTACCAATTTGTCTCGGCCAGTGGTCGCCGGAAGAGTTCATTCTTCCGGCGACCACTGGCCGAGACAAATTGGTACCATGCCAAACAAATCTGACATTTATTAGGAGCCTTGAAAAAGAATCAATAAAGGATTCGAAACGTTGGCCTCATAAAACAGTTTTTTTTTTTCTTGCCTTGTCGTCCACTTCCCCGTAAAACCAAATTTCGAATTTAATAAAAAAATGGACGTAATCCACCAAAAAAAAAACTAAGTAACCAATTTTCCTATAAAATCGAAGCACACACTTGGTACTATTTGACCCAAACGTTGCTAAATGATTATTTTGGCGATTGACTAACTATATACTGTACTAAGAGTAAAATAAATAAAAATTTAGCAATTGTTTTTGCTTGATTGAAACAAAACAAACCTATGCAATTACTATTTACTGGAAGAAGATAACTAGCTTGTAAAAGCTATTGCTTCTTCTATTCATATCACGCTATAACCAATATTTAGTTAATCAATGCTTTGGCCATCGTTCCTCTTATTCTATTTGTTTTTCTTTAATTTGTATATATTTAGCTTTTGGATCTATCTTGGGTTAGAAAAAATCCGTTATAAAAGCCAATTTATGTAGCCATAAGAGGCAATGAATAAAAAGAAAGGGTGTGTTTACTGACCTTGTTGCTTGAGTTCAAAAGATGCAACAAATCTCCCTTCTTCATCGAAACTTCTCGAGCAGATTTTTCTGTATAATCATACAAAGCTTGAACTGTCTCCCTTCCGGTGACATCCACAACTGGTGGTTCCTGTTGCTACATTAAATGTAAACTCGTTTTCTACACAAATTTAGTCAACTTACTCTACAATTCCGTGCTTGTTCCTTCAAACCTTCAATCGTATTTCCAAACGCAATCAAATCACTCATCAACGCTTCATGTTTCTTCAACAAAGCTTCTGAAGAATCTTCATCTTTACCATAATCTGTATTATTCACAATCGGTTCTTTCTCTTTCATCCAGGATTCAGCTTCATTAGCATCAGCATAATACTGATGAGCTTGTAACGAATCATCTAAGTCTTGTTTACGTTGGTTTGCCTTTTCCTTCAATTGTACCCAATGCTCATTAAGTGCATTTACTCGATTCCTGATTTGGTCACTTGCAAAATGCTCATCTTCCATCATTTGCTTACCGGCTTCAACCACTGCACTAATACGTGCATCGTGGTTGTTAATTTCCGCCAAGACAGCTTGATGTTTCTTGATTAAATTCTGTACACCAATCAAATCGCGACCTCGGGTTGTACCCGCAGCGATTGGCTCTTTTTCCCTGATCCAAGCTTCTTCATCTTCAATATCTCTGAACAATTGCTGGACTTGCAAAGAATCCAATAGACGTTGTTTCCTGATAGCCATAGGTGTCTGCAATGCTGTATATCTATCAGTCAAAACTTTCTGTTTGTGAGCGATATTTTCAGCATCAAAATGACCACGTTCAACAAACTGATTAGCCGCAGCTGTAATTCCTTCAATACGATCTTGATGTGAAGCAACATCAGCTTCTAATAAAGCATGTTTCTTCTGAAGATTTTGAACGGAGGTTAAATCCTTGCCGTAATCTTCCGACATCAGCTGACCTTCAATTTCAGATAACCATAATTCAACGTCTTCAATTGTGCGATTGAATTGTTGTTGTTGACTTGCTTCTTGTAGTTTTGAACTCTTCTTGTCAGTTGCTTGGACTAGTGTTTCCCACAAGTTGACAATTTCTTCCATTCGGGATTGAATACGTGGTGCTGCGTAATGTCTAGAATCAACCAATTCCTGGCCAGTTGACGTAATTTCCTCCATTCTTGTTTTATTAGCGTTAAGTTCCTGTTCGAAATTCTGGTGTTTTTGTACTTTACCACCTAGATTGGTAGGATCTAAGTAACTTTCATCAGTAGCAAACTTCAATTTCTCATTAATCCAGCCCTTAGTTTCATCACAATCACGTTCAAATTGTTGAAGCTTGTATGCATCATCTAAAAGAATCTTTCTTTGTGCTGATTTTTCCTTAAGAGCTGATCTACGTTCAAGGAGCATTGCACGTCGTTGAGCGACATCATCAGCAGCGTAGTGTTCACCGTCAATCAATTTTGTTGCAAATTCATCGAGAGCTTTGATTTTTTCTTCTTGTGCTGCAAGAGATTTCTCAAAATCTTCGTGTTTTTTGATTAGAGCTTCAACGGAATCTAACGAATCGCCTAGATCTTCATTAGCTAAGAAAGCTTCTTGTTTAGCCATCCAAGTGTCGGCTTGTTCAGTATCACGGTAGAAGAGTTGCAAGTCCATGCATTGCTCATATAAAATCCGGCGTTCTTCCCACAAAGCCAATAAAGAGTTCTTATCAGAAGCCAAAGTTGATAACTTTTCCTTAACCTCGTCACTCGCATAATGCTCATTCTCGAGTAATAATCTTCCAGCTTCAGTAGTTGCAGCAAAGCTATCTTCACGTGCATCAATTTCTCCTCTATGTTCTTGATGTCTTTCTAACAGTGCTTCAGCACCTGCAACATCTTTTGCTAACTCATCTGCTGAAATAATAGCCTTCATGTCATTAATCCACGACACCAAGTCTCTAAAATCTGACAAGAATCGATGCAATGCATACGACTCCAATAATTTATCTCTGCGTTCCTTAGCTTTGGTAGTCAAACTCTGCCAATAATCTTCAATTTCAGCTCTCTTCGACTGAATTTGATCAGCATGATCTCCATGAATTGCACACAACCGATCTGCTTCTTTCCCAATTGTTGTTACTTTATCTTCAAGAGCTGCTAAATCTCTTTCAACTCCTTCGTGTTTCCTCTGAAGTGCTTGGACACTTGCCAAATCCCGTCCATAGTCATCAGATGATAAAACAACGTCTTTTTCAGCAATCCAAGCAACTGTTTCATCAGCATCTCGGTTAAATCTTTGAATTTCATGAGCGCCATAGAGTTTATCCTGTCGCATCAAGGTCATTTGTTTAAGACGTTGCCAAGCATTATTGAGTTCTTCTTTACGGTTGATGATGGTATCACGTTCAGGATGACCGTCTTGAAGAAGTTTATCAGCAAGTTCGTTAACTTGAGTCACTCGGTGTTCTTGTGAAGCCATATCCTTCTGGAATTCGTCAAATTTGCGTTGGAGTACTTCAACATGTTCAAGATCATGTCCAAATTCTTCCGTTGTGAGGAAGGTGCTCTTGTCGTTGATCCAGAACATGACTTCGTCACATTGACGGAGGAATTGCACCAGAACTAGGGCTTGTTGCAATTTCATTCCTTTTTCCGCAAGTTTTGAAAGAAGCTGCTCCCAAAGACGGTGCAGCTCCTCGAGTCTGCGACGGATTGTTTCCGACTCGTAGTGATTCTGATTGATCATTTCGCGTCCTGTGTTGTCTAAAACCACAATTGCATTGCTGTGGGCCGCAACTTCAGCTTCGAAAGCTTGATGTTTTTGAATTTTGGCTTGGAGATTTGTAGGATCTTTGTAGCTCTCGTCAGAGGCGGCTTGTAATTTTTCGATAATCCATGATTCTAGTTCGTCAGCATCTCGTTTAAAGTATTGAAACCGTCGAGAATCTTCTAATTTTTCTCTTTTGGCTCTTGCGTCAGCTTTAAAGTTGTCATATCTTGATAAGACTTGTTGACGACGCTCTTGGATGTCTTCAGCCGTCTCAAGGATTTTTACCTCTTTGGGAGGTGGAATCTGATCCATGATGGAGTAGTTTTAATACTCCTCTAATCCTAAAAAAGATTAATACATATTAATAATTTTTTTTTAATGTAAAACTGCAGAATTTAAAATGATATTTCAAAAGTTTTGTCCTTGTCTTTGTCAAATCATTTGACAAGGCCAAGCTCTAAGACAGTGAACTCGATTTTCATATTAAGACAAACAATCAAAAGTAAATTTTATACTAAATAAGAAAAGCGTTGTTTTTGTCTTTAACACTGTTAACTTTTAAACTGCTTACAATCAGAAATTGTTAAAAAAAAACACACTTTATTCAAACCAAATACAAGCTGTGCATAAGTGTGACCTTGGCGTCTACACTGTTCTGTTTTTGTTATTAAATTTCTTAATTTTGTATTATGCCACGATACCAACAAATACAGTGGTAGCCATTGAAAAGTTGGACACTTTAACAAAAAAACATTTTGATTTTGTGTATTTGCTTTGAAACTACAGCCTTTTTACGTACGGCACGCATATAAACTACCCAGAATGAGCCTTTTGATCACAGTGAGAATAATGACCTTAATAAAAAAAATAAGTATGCAATATCTTATTTAATCAAGTTGTACAGAATGCAAAACACATCGTAAAAACAAAATCTTGTCTCTCATAATGCTTTATATTTAGTTGTTTCTAGATAAAAATTGCTTCATAGAACTGACCATTTTGAGTCTATTTAAAATGTATAAAAATGAAAAATGTAACCATACAAATAAGCAATTTGAAACTTGGAGAAAATCTTCATCTATTTGAAAATATCACCTACAATTTTTTTGTGAATTTTTGCTTAACTAGAAATGGCTGTTTTTGGGGTGCGGCTAAAACTTGATTCACCCGGTACATCTTTCAACATGATAAGGATCACAAACATGCTTCAAAGATAGTAAAAGAGTGGCTTTCATAAGAAAAAATACAGTAATGCAGTGACCAGTTCAAAGTCCCGACATTTCCCCCATAGAAAATCTATGGGCAATTGTAAAAGCAAAGCTTAAATCAGAAAACATTAAAAATACTAACAAACTGTATGATAATGTGTTAGAAGCATGGACTAGTATTGATATGGTCCTAAAAGAAAAACTTATAAAATCTATACCTCAAAGATGTGCTACAGTTATCAAGACTAAAGGACGTCACACAGAATATTAAATTTTTTCTTTGTTTTGTTAAAATAATTACTATTTTTTAACAATACTTGCTATACAAAATTCCACGTTTTTTGGACAGTTTCAAATAAATTTCTTTTAATACTATTTTGTGGGTACTTTATTTTCATCTAAATTTATTTCGTAATGTCAAAAAATACTTCACTTTTAAATACAATAGGGTTAACAGTAACTTTACTCTCAATAATAAAGAGATTACTACAAATAAGAAAAATTTCAAGTATTTTGTCCAATACTGTAATAGATAATTCGAAGGCATTACAATTAAGTACTAAACTAATTACCTACTGTTTACTTTAAGCTAATATTTGTGTTTTTTTTTTAATAAAATAATTACTAAAAATACTAGAAAAAATATAACTTGGATTTAAAATACAGTGCTCAACAATTGAAATGGAACACCCTAAAATTTTAACAAAGTTTAAAGTCTTGTAACTCCTGCAAAAAGTAGTTCGTTCCCACCTTATTGAAATCTAATTTTCACTCAAATCGAATTTTTTTGAATTAATCGATAGCTCTTGAAATGAGAAGCAATCTGTATCATTGCACCAACTTTGTAGCTCTTCAAATAAAGACTTAATTAATTATTGAAAAATTAAAAATGGCAAATACAAATGCAGTAGTAAGAGCGAGAGGACATATAGTAAATGGAAAAGATATATGAACCCGACTTATGCAGGAATTTATTAGTAGCCAGCCTCTTTATGACAGACCCAAGTAAACACTAAGCTGGTTACGGTCAACTACAAAAGACCCACCGATCGAAGGTAAATTTTACAACTGGGCCAGACTTGAAATATTTTAAGTTAAATTTTCGGTTAAATTAGAATTGAAATAAAAACGCAAGCATGCAGAATCAAATATTTTTTAATAGTCATAAAGTAATTAGGATTTGTAAAACAGTGAAACCATACATTTATTTTAAAATTAATTTACAAAAAAAAAATTATTTATATTACAAATATTTGTATCTGTTTACACACTAAATATATTGATATTAAATATAAAATAAAATACACATTTACAATAAAAATTAAAAAACAAAATTTCGTAAAAAATTTAAACTGCTTAAAACTACACAAAAATAAAAACGTAAAACGTTATGACGCACAGTCTTTTCACAGATTCATCACTTATTGTTAATCATTGTCACTGTCACTATCATTTTCTAGCTCGATTATTAGGTCTTTAACATTCTTTTTTCGGTATTCGTCTTCAATATTCACCACGTGCTGCACATAATTCTTCCAGGCTTCCGCAGTAATTGACTTAAATGTTTCTCTAATTAAATTTAATGTTGCATTGCTAAATTTTTGTCCAGTGTTTTGCCTCCTTAATTTTTTATTAAATTGGCCCACAGAACAATTAAGTCATATTCAGACGCAACCTGATCTATTTTGTAATTTTTTTTGTAACTTTTTGTTCGAACAACTTCTAATAATTCATTTTTGGTGTACGTCTCTTCAAAGAACAGATCTTTCTTAATTAAAAACTCTTGAATTTCTTCTTTTCTACTGCTGGAGTTCGGAACCTTATCAATTTACACAGAATGATAACTGGCATTATCTAACACAATAATACTACCTTTTGGAAGTTTGGGTATTAAGATTTCCGTGAACCACTTCTCAAAAACTTCTGCAGTCATGTCAGAATGGTAGTCGGCGTTAGCATCTTTTAAATTTTTACACCCCAAATGTAATGCATCAAGCACAAAACCGTTTCTACTCCCGGCATGCAAAATTGAAATTCTTTTACCTTTGGAAGGAGGAATATTTAAAATGCATCTTCTAGTACCGTCGGTCCACCCTTTTTTAACTGTCTCATGTGTGTCGAACCAGGTCTCATCTAGATAAAAAATGTCCCGGTTTTCTTTTCTATATTGTTCAATTTCTTGTAAATAAGGATATCGCCACTTTTTCACTACATCACTTTCCATTAAAAAGTTTTTTTTATTAATACGTTTGAATGTGAAAACAATAGTTTTTATATATTTCACAAAAGTTTTTTTACAGCATGACAAAATGTTATTTTCAATTAAACTGGTGTACAACAAGTTAATAGTCGGCACAATGTTTTTGTCGTAAAAGTCATAAACACTTCGGCGAATTTGATCTTCCTGACTCGGCAGCAATTTTTTTAATGCTCCGTTATCAATCCGAATTTTTCTTTGGGACGGTCCGAATTTTACCAAACGCCACATTGTAGTTTTTGGAATTCCAAACATTTTGCAAGTCTCTTCCAAGGCCCTTTCTTCCATCTCACTTTTTTTCTTCTCGTAAATTGACAAAATAACACTTTTTTCATCGTAAGATAAATGATTACGTTTTCTTTTTTTGGTTCGCAGTTCATCTTCTTCCACATCAGCATTTTCACCCTCTGCATTTTCATCCGGATTTACTTGAACAACAAATTCACTTTCCCACGGTCGCCACATCTTGTACAGTTTATACTGACTCGCTCGAAGATTCAGTTCAAACTGATAATATATTTGAAACTACCCCTAGTTCAAAACAAAATTTTCTCTTAATCTTTAACCCGCTTAAAATATATAGATATTTGTCAACCATACTTAACATTTCAAATTAAATACACATTAGCAATTATCCGAAATAGAAATTTCAAGTTAAAGCCGAGAAGAATGCAAAGATTTGCAATGGGTCCAAAATTTCTTAATCCGTCTACCTCAGTATTTGGAGAACGGGCCTGGTGTCTTGTCATTTATTTATGGCACCAATAATCCTCTGACCATAAACTATTGTGCACTTATCAACTGACTTTTATAATGAATTTCAAATATCTTTTCCAGTTACTATAATTAAATGTAAATACCAAGAAATGTCTCTATTTCTTCTCGGTACCTACCTGCAGGCCCTAGGGTTAGTGTCATTCAACCGCCTTAATCCCTACAAATAACAAGTGAGGGTTTTATAAACTCGGTGACAGAAGTTATTTGTACTTTAAATTAATCTAGCAACTTTATTTAAAGAGCTACAAAGTTGGCTAAGAATTGCTCCTTATTTCAAAAGCTATCAAAAGTTACCACGATATGGACGCTACTGTTAGCTATCCACAATTGTATCATTGGAAACAAGCCGTTTAGATGAGCAAAAGTTTTAATTTTTTTCTAAAAACATGGCTTCAAAAATCGTGTTTAAACACCAACTTATACCGAGTAAACTAATGCTACAAGGGTCTTGAGATTTAAAACACAAGACATGTTTCTAAATACACGCTTAAATTTTTATCATTATTTTACCAAATTAAATTCAGAGCTGTTTAAAAACTTGATCATTTTTGGGAGCCTTTTATTATACGAAATGTTAACGGTATGTCCACCACTCTTTCCAGAATCCAACTTTGAACTTTTACCTTTAGAATAAGTTAAAAAAGGAAAAAAATCACATCAATTAACAAAATTATTGCTTATAGTTCAAAAAACAGTTTTTATTTTTATTTTGGCCTCAATTTATAAACTTAGCTCAAAATCTGCAAAACCGTTTCGAGGGTTTGATCCAGCGCTCTTTAGAAACTCATTAACAAAATTTATTATTATTATTTTTGTTAAAATGGGAGCAGTCTAAACTTTTCGTTTTTTTACAGGCCCTGTCTTTGACACCCTGTATAACTTAAACAACAAATCTACAAGAAACACTTTATTAAATATCCTAAAGTATAAGAAATGATCTACCAAGAAAAAAAAGGTGATCCCGATTAATAAATTTTTGTAGAAGTTACAAGACTTTAAACTTTGTTAAAATTTTAGGGTGTTCCATTTCAATTGTTGAGCACTGTATTTCTACACTTTTGTCCACCACGATATATTTTACTATTTTTTGATAGAGAATTCAATTTAGAAACTTTTTAGCTCTTGCAAAATTTTAACAAAACGATGAACACATACTTTTGGTCTGTAAACTTGTATTTAGCAATTTTTATGAAAAATATCAGTTTATTTTTAGAAAAACATTTCTAAAAGATTATCAAATTGAATAGGTGTGTACTTATTACATAAATTTAAAAAAAACATAGATTAAATTTATCAGACTTTTATCCTTTCGCACATCTATTTTTTACTAATTTAAGTACTCAACTAATTTAACGATGACATAATCGTGGGGAATGTTATTGCTTGAGCATGAGTAACCAAAGAGTAAACCGATAATTAAATCAAATAAACTAAACAAGAAATCTTCCCAAATGACCTACTTTTAATCAATAATTAAACTTTTGCCGCAATGCATGAATTCCTTATTGACCCAAAATTAGTAATTTGCTGAATGTACAGCCTATATTTTCTAAAATGGTCTAAAGCCGAAACTTACAAATTCTTCATTTAAAAATCAATTAAAAACATAGGTTGTAAATACGAAAAATACTTCAGTAAACCAATCTCGATTAAAAAACAAATATTTTGTTATCTTCAAATATCAATTTTGTGTTCTATTTAGAGAGTTGGAGACAGTCAAGTCTAAATTCTCTTGGGGTGTGGTACTTCCTCACCCTTATATTCACTTATTAGGTAAAAAACAGCGCTGAATTTTAAAAGAAAAATATATTATACCTTTTGCTTTGACAATACACCTGTTTTCGATTACAATTAGTCCACCAAATTAATTTTTTATTAAAAAACTCGGCTTGACATCAAACATGGCACTCACTGACAACTGCTCACTGCTTCTATTGCTGGAGGTGACGTCAGATGCGTCAATTCCTCACTGAAGTATAAATAAAGGTTGGCAACACGAACTTGTGGTGCGCTGTGGGCGGAATTCCGGCAAACTAAACAAAACGCGCGTAGATTTAAATGTCAAAGTTTTTATTATAGGCGACTGAGATAGACTAAACGCCAAAGCGTAGTACAAATGTGAATTATCAGAAGAGAGTCGCTTACTGAATTTATGAAGTCGCTTACTAAATAAATATTTAATTTGTGACTTTATTTGAGGATTTTGATTTTTTTATTATAATAAAAAGGAAGTAAGATAATTGTTAAACAGTATGTTACGTGCACTTATCCAGGTATTCAATCTTTAAATAATAAAACGAATTGAAATTAACCTCAACCTATCAGAATATTAATATCGTAATTAAGTTTTGCATAAGTTTTTTTAATTTTGTTTAAAAAATAGTGAATAAAAGTTATATTATAAGTTTTAAATAAAATTTTTTCTTACTTGTGATAAGAATCTTAAAGTTTGATCAATTTTTAAATAATTCTTTTTTGTCTAACTAAAAACTATCCGCATTGTCTATGTTATTTTATGATTTTCTTTATGATTGATTTAATAAAATATTAGTTGTTAGTATAATAGTATCAGTTTCTTACCTTAATAAAAATTTAATTATTGTGGTATTTTTCCTTGTATTTGATTTTTTTTAGCTGCTCTGAAATGTCAAAAATATCATCAGAATGAAGTTCTAAAATAATTATGACAGCATTTGGTATGCAAAATTGTAAATTAGAATAAATCACATACACTTTTACTGTGTTGTCTTAAAGATATTTTAAATACAACTTCTAGAGTTTGTTGATAAATCATTTTTAAACACAATAATTGTTTTCTAGACAAGTAAAAAACTAATAAAATTGACTATAAATTGTCGTAAAATCACAAATTTATATCACAAGTAACAAAAAAACAATGTTTAGAACCAAAAACGTAACTTTCATTCACTATATTTTAAGGAACTGTTATACGTTATAAAAAACCCTTTTAAAACATGAGCAAAGTGTTATTCTTTAACTTGTTTTACTTCATTTGATGTTTTAAGAGAATGAGAGAAAAAGATAGATGTTAAGTTATGTCTCTTTAAAAAAATGGCCACATTTTTACATGAACAGTCTTGTCTTGTCTTTAATCAAACTTTAATGTTTTAACATAAAAAATAAGTTTTAAATAAAGGCTTGAAAAAGTACAAAACGTCGCCAAAAATTTAAATAGTTTTTATTCAGTAGTGTTATTAAAAAAACGAGGAAACAAATTTACATCACTAATTTTAAAAGACAAAAAATTTTAATAGAAAATAATATTTTCGTAATTTGCTTATAAGATTTTAGATTCTTAGAAGGGACAGGTAAACCTTTGTCGAGGTTTAAAACCACTTTCACAAAAGAAAGTAAATTTTGTCTTTTACTGCCTTTTAGTGTTTATTTATTTTATCAATACGTTTAAAATTTTGATAAACTTAGAAATAAATTTTTAAATTCCACTTGGTCGATCTGGTGAAATTTATTACTCTTTTAGACGTTCTTTTTTATTAACCCAGCTTGCTTGCAAGCGCAATAGTGAGACATTCCAAATTTTTTAAAAACAAATCAAAAATTTTTCACCGAATGAAAATCCGACCGACGGCGACGTATTCAAAAAACCGACAACAAAAAATTAAACGTGTAACAAAAAAATACAAAAAACATTTGAAATTAAATAATATAATAGGAGTGCTAATTACGGTAAATTATACCAGCAACCAGATCTTCCCATTGATGTTTATAGAAAACACAATTTTTTTTTTAATTATAAAGAACAAGAGAAAAAATGGATATCTTGGAAAAAAAATTCGTTTTTAACGCTCTAGTAGAAAATAGATAAAGAACCGGCAAAAACTATTAACCGCATCCTTGACTGCATCAAACTTTGCAAAAATTTGTAAATGGAGAAAAAATTCAAACTTTCCTAAACTTGTCAACAATTTATTATATAAGACTCTAAATTTAAAAGTGGATTACTAAACCACCGAAAAAAAAATTGAAAATATTGCAAGAAGAGAAATAGAAGATATAATACGTAGAACGCAAAATTAAGCCATTTGGCTTATTTCTAGATGTTTATGATTTTTTTTTGAACGCTTTACCCGACGCCGACGGTGTGATTAATTATAATCAATTACTCTAATAAAAATAAAATATTTATATACAGCTTACAAACTGAGACTTACACAAAAAGAAAGAAAACGGCAGAAGAAAATTACATTTTAGCATAAAAAAGAAAATTTTTAATTAATTGAAGACATGATTAGTATTACCAAATACTGGGCCAGTTGCATATTGCTCAAAAACAAGTGTATTTTGAGAGAATAAACTAGCCCTCAAAAATAAAAATCAAAAAAATTAAAAAAAACGATACTTTTTGGGAAAATTAAAGAAAAACATTATTAAAATTTTTTTTATTAAAAATGTTTGTTGCCGGAACTGGTTAATCTTTGAAAAACTCGAAATATGTCTAGTCGGATATTTTTTTATAATGTAAATTATTTATAAATTATTATTATTTTACAATAAATTTTTATAATATGAATGTTTATTTTATTTAACATTGTTTTATTAAAATTAAATTAAAAATACAGATTAGAATGTCGAATCTTTCTCACACTACCAAACATCAAAATAAACCTTGAAGTGTGTGCAGACCCTGTCTCTGTCATAATTCATAAATAACAGATAATAAATTACTTGCAGAGGAGTCGACAACTTTACCTCAGGGATTCAGTTGTTGACACATCAGCTTAAGTAGAGAAACTTCAAGGTCGCGCTAAGTTTTTTTCTAGCAATTTTCTTCTCGCTTATGCAGAAAGATAAGTCTTAGTACTCTACATCATATTTTGTGGGGATAAACGAAGAAGTGGCCAATTTCAGCTGCATTTTGTACCATTTTAATTTTTGTATTTTTTGTAAAAAAGACAGCAAGAATTTTGCAAAACAAAAAATATGACTTTTGTTTTTTTCTGTCGGTTCACACAATTTTTTTCAAGTTGTCGTAATTTTCTATTAATAATTAATTAAGTGTAATATTTTATAATCATTAAATATTTTTAAAAATAAGTAGTGTTAGCTTTTAAAACTTTTTTCCCATTGTGTTTGCTCAAGTTAACTAGCGTTAATAACACGATTTTTCTAATTTTCGGATTATAAATAAAATATTTTTAAACTAAGTGTATTGGTAATATTTTTTTTATATTTTTCTGACAACAACTGCTATTCTACGCATTTTAAAACTAAATTGTTTTTGGGTAATTAATTTGTTTTATCTTATTATAATTTTTTTTTAATTTTTAATTTTATAATTTTTTTTACATTTAAAAATTCAATTTTTAATAGAAAAATTAGCAAAAGTTAATTTATGGATGTAAAAAATCGAAATTTTTCTTTTAAACCAAAAATTATTATTACCGACAGAAGCGCTTGCTGCGGGTTTCTGGCAAAGTAAATTCTTTGCTTTCAACCCTTTTACTTTAGCTTCATACGCACCCGCAATTTCAATCTAACAGCGATGCCAACATAACGAAACGGTTAATATTTTTTAAAATATTTTTTGCAATGTATTTAAATTTTATACGACAAAATTAACAAATACAAACATCTCAAATAAAAAAATTCTTAAATTTGTACTATTTTCTGAGTTAAATCGATTTGTATTAAGATGCATCTAAACTGCTGCAAGGTTGGCTACCCTGACCAGTTTTATGTCAAGTAGAATAATTGAAGGTAATTGCAATGTAAATTCTGTTTTTAAATCTAAGCCACATAAGAGAATGATAAGAAAATGTTATTACTGTTTTTTAGATAAACAAAGTGCCTGTTTTTCTAATTAATGCGAATGTTGAATTGGTAATAATTACTATAAATTGCTGTACCTTTTTGTTATTTTATTGAAGCTTAGCAAACTGTCAAAAAGTTGAGGTTATGTAGTGGGTAGTGTTAAACTCAAGTTCCCTCAATTAATTAAATATTATGTAAAATATAGAAATAAATACTGATAACGCTATTAAATAGCAAATCCAGCATATTCTTCATACGGTGTCGTGTGCAGCAAAGTAGTTACTGGTTAATTATGAAGCAAAATGCATTTTCCAAACGTATTAGCAGAAATTTTGTTAATCCACTGTGCAATCACAACCTGTTTAGGATTCGGCTTTTTAACCCCTATAGGAGTAGCACTTGGTAGTATAGCAGCAAAAGCAATTTGCCATTTCAAAGAGTGTTGTTCTGAACATTCAATACATGCCAATTTTGATGGTAAGTCAATTTTCCCAAATATTCATTAATCCAAACTGAAACACCCAACAACACTGTTTAACTAACAGTTAGCAGTTTAATTCCCTACCTGAGGATGACAACTTTGTTGGCGAAATGTGCGTCCTGCAAAGTAAAATTGTTAGGTGTTATTGGGTGTTTTTACGTTTCATTCTACACCAAGAAGAATAATCTACACTTTTTAACAGGGCTAGAGAACAGTTTGGAAAAGCACATTTATGGCCAACATTTGGTTCAAGATATTGTCGTAAATGCTCTAAGATCCCATTGGGATGCAACACACAAACCTCAGAAAGCCTTAACTTTGAGTTTTCATGGATGGCCAGGAAGTGGCAAAAATTATGTTACTAGGTTTATTATCGAAAACATGTACAAATATGGCAGCAAGAGTAATTACGTACATAATTTTATCGGAAGGATGCACTTTCCATCAAATGATAAAGTTAAAGAATATCAGGCAAGTGAATTTTGGTGTTTCTGAGTCTGTTTTATTAAGTTTCTTTAGGATAACCTACAAAAGTGGATCAAAGGCAATACAACCAACTGCGGCAAACAGCTGTTTGTTTTTGATGAAGTTGATAAAATGCCTTCTAATGTTTTAAATATTATTAAACCAATGATTGACTATCGTGATGATGTAGATGGGGTTGATTATAGAGAGTGTATTTTTATATTCTTATCAAATACTGGAGCTGATTTAATCAATGAACAATTTTTGGAAATGTGGAAAAATGGTGGTGTAAAACGCGAAGATTTAAAACTAAAAGATTTTGAAGGTTTAATAACAAAAGGCTCGTTTAATGAAAAAGGTTAATGTATGTATTTTACTTGATTTTATAACTCCTCTTTGAAATATAGGTGGTTTTCATCATTCTGATACAATTAAAAGTAACTTAATAGATCATTATGTTCCTTTTTTACCAATGGAAAGACGCCACGTTAGACTATGTGTTTTAGATGAATTCAAACAAAGAAATATTACAGATCCTGCAGAGGAATACATAAGGTAAAATATAACTTTCTCTACATTTTAAATAATTTATTTTTGTTTTATTTTCTTTTTTTAGGGAAGCTATGGATTTTGTTGAGTGGGGACCATCAACAGAACAGGTTTTTTCTACAACAGGATGTAAACGACTAAGTCAAAAAGTAGGCATTATTATAAACAAGTATAGATTAAGGAATTAATGATATTTTGTACTGTAAACAAGTTTCAGCACTCTCAGCACAGTTGCTGGTATTTAATGTGATATCATAGTAATCTAATTTTTTAATGTTTTGTTTACAATCTTCTGGTTGCTTTATTTTTAAATTTAAATATTGTAATACACAATAATATGTAGTTTTGAATTTATATAACATTTAACGTAAGTAACAAATAAATTGTTGAAATTTTTTTTTGTATTTCTTTAGGAATTATTGAAAGTAAAACTATTGGTTAATCCAATGAATTAACATTGTAGTTTTTAATATACAATTATCTCAGAAAGACGTTCCCATAGAGTAACCTGATCTTTTTTTTTATGTGTCTAATAAAACGAAAAAAGACACCAAACACGACGAGCATTTCGATAACAAAATTTATTTTTAGGTGAAAATAAAAACTAAATGATTTATCAACATTCTTACTTTTTATAAACGTGATTCTTGATAATAGTAATAATGTTTATTGATCTTACAGGCATAGAAGTCCAATTATCAAAAGTCAAAAAAATAGATTTGATAACTTGTGATAATTCCAATCGACATAGAATGAATACATGAACAGAGTTTATACTAAAGAGTAGTCCAGTCTTTAGTAATTAACTTACCTTTGCCTGTTAAAACATAGGGCCTAGATAGATTGTTACAATTACAAATTACGACTATATGTGGCAAAATGCCCAATTGAGGATAAAATATTACCAACGCTTTCAAACATTATTTTTGAAAATAATTACACACTTTTTTTTAAATTTAAAATGACTTTTATAATACTGTTACTAATCAAGATGAAATTGCTGTTTAAAATTTATTGTTCAAATTTTGCTCCAATTTCTCTATAACGTCTGTGTATTCTTGATTCAAGAGATATAGGGCTCGCCAATTAAGTCGAAAAAGTAAGGTAGTCGTAAAAACTATGTAAACAGTCATTAAATTAAGTAGCCGTGGCTTTGATACAGTCGACCAGCTTTGTTTTCGATGTAACAAAGCGTAAAATAGCTAATCATTGTCCAACTGGACAACTATGTCAACATTTCGTTACTACTTGATTACAGAAGTGCAGCTGTGCTTTTGAACAGCTGCACTTCTGTGATCAATTTTTAACAAAATGTCTCTTGAATCAAGAATAGACGTATATTTAATACTTAAAAAAATAATATTAAACATTAAATTTATACTCAAATTGTTGCCAAAGAAATCTCTGCAATGTTGGCAACAACTATTTTTCGATGTCATTTTACCGGAAATTTAGATCGGCAATATTATCAATTATTTTTGTAGAATTAAAAGAAAAAATAGTTTTAGCAAGGCCCCCTGTTTGATTACTATTTGATCATTCGATGTTTTTCTTTCTGATATGCTTTTTGTAAATAAAATAAGAAAAAACAGAATATTGTGGATCCTCCTTTTAATTTATTTTGAAAATAAAATAAAAATATTTATATTAGCAAAATGATTTTTTAAAAAGTTGTAAGTAAATTTAGATTTTTACATTAACAAAAAGCATTTTAATCAGTGTTAGAAAAGATAATAATAAAAAGTCTGATTTTTACAACAGATGTGTACACTGATACTGAAAAAATAATTTAATAAAAATATAAATAAACCATAACTAACCCAAAACAAAACAAATCAGTTTTTATAAGACAATAAAAATACAATAATCATTTTTCTTCTTCTGCCACAACTGATGGGTAGCGAGTTCCCTCCTGTTTTTTTTTCGGACCAACCTTTAATTCTGAAGTTAGTAAATTTATTATTATATGCGTTCTAATTGATGATACTAAAATTGTTTATCTCTATTATTTTAGTCATTTTGTCAAAATGTACAGTTTAAAATTATTTATCTTAAAGTAAAAATATTGTTTACTGCTTAAATCTATTTTTTTTTTCTATATTAATCGGTTAATACCATGTTAAAAAGTAATAGAATTTAGGCCTAAAATGTAATGTCTGTTAAATTTTTTTAAATGCACAGCGCCCAACTTTAAGGGCGGGGTAAACTGTGCAATCTTTTAAACACCATTTTAAGTTGTGTAAAAATCTCATCTCGATTATTTGCTTGTCAACGGTGTCTTCCAATACGAATATCGACATGTTTTTCCACAATTTTTCCACAATTCTTACAATTTATAATTTTCTGTCTTAGAATTAGACTGATTAAATTTTTTTGTACTTGTTTTATGGAACGTAAAACACCTACTACCACCAAATACTACATTCAACAAGACGTGCGTTTCGACAACAAAGTTGTTATCCTCAGGTAGGAATCAAAACTACATAGAAAACTGCATATGTTTTTACGTTTTATTCTCTATTCCAAAAAGGTTTATGTTTTTTGGGTCTAGACTCCAAAAACCTTGGTACTGGATCATTTATGCATTTGTTATTAACAAAATAACTGTAAATTTAAAATAATTTATTTTTAAAAAGTCAATATAAATGAAGCTTTCATACAGGTGAGTTAATGTAAGGCATATAATTCGTAATTTTTTATCTTTTTAAATTAAAAAAAATGCATTAAAATTAAAACACAGATAACTTGTAATATTAAAGCAGTTTAATTCTGACGTAATTGGATCACTCGTAGCAGCCAATGCCGGAGCTATGGCGTCATCATTATTTTTTTAATATATTTTTTTAATTTAGATGTCCTACTAATAGGACTTTACAACTATACTAATTACGAAGAATGTTTCTAAAGTTCTGGGAATCGTGCTCTACTTAAGTAACACAAAACTTATAGGCAATTCTATAGGTAACAGACAACTCTTGACATGTTTATGCAGCTATCTATTACAATATTGTTTAGTATAATTTACGTAGTTGCTTGATGTAGACGCGTTTTTGTAGCCATGATTTAGAACCATCGAAAACGCGGCTAAATTTCAAAGAGCAACAACTTTCTTTTTGTGGAAAAAAGGTGTAAAAACTTCAGAATTTATTCAACGTCTGCAAGAAGTGTTTGGTAAGTCTGAAAAATCTAAAAGTACTGTATATTGCTAAATCGATTGTTTTAAAACAGGTAAAACAAAATTAGAAAACGCTCCCCGCAGTGGTCACTCGAGTACCTCGGTAAATGAAAGAAACATTACTGTCGTGAAGAAACTACTGAAAGAAGACAGGCGAAAGACTATTCGTAGAACGAGTGTACGTCTAGGATTAGGTACATGACAAGTTTATAATATCTTACCTGTTTGTATAGGCGTAAGCAAGGTTTTAACCCATTGGGTACCAAGACTGTCGGGATCGAAAGAGAAACTTCATAAATGTGACTTACCAAAACTGTTAGCTCATTATAGGGATAAATTTAAGCAACAAATAACAATTACTGATAAAACATTGATTTTTTATTTTAATCCTAAGACCAAAAGTCGGTCTAAAAAATAACGTAAACCCGAAAAAAGGCGTCCACTTAAGGCGCGTGCAGTCTTGTTTATTGCAAAACTAATGCCGTATTCCGGAGTTGCAAAAGGATTATCTTTATGGATTACCTTGTGCAAGGTGTTACAATTAACGCAAAATATTATTTAAGTTTATTATCCAGATTACTGGGCGAGAAACTTATTAAAAAACGACCTGGAAACTTGCAGAAGCGTCTACTATTGCAACCGGATAATTCAAGACCGCACACTGCCCGAAAAACAAAGGATGTTTTAAACGATTTACGATAGGAATTGCTTTGGTATCTACCTTACTTGTCGGATATGATTTTCATCTGTTCCCAGAACTAAAAATTTTTTATGGGGTGTTCGATTTGAGTGTTTAACTGACGTAAAATGTGTCACAAATAGGTGGAGTAAAGAGTCACCGAAGAAGTTCCTCGAAAACAGTTTTTAAAATTTAGAACATCGTTGAGAAAAATGTATTCAGTTAAACAAAGATTATATTGTAAAACTACATCATAATATTGACGAAAATTAACAGAATAAAAAAAATATAGCTAAACTCCCAAAACTTTAGAAACATTTCTCGTATTTTGCATGTTGATTGATGATTGATGAACTAAAACAAGAGAAAAAATATTTTAAGTTTTTATTATAAAATAACGCATAAAATTCGTATTTTTTATATTTACAAAGTTTTTTTTACAAAACCTATTCACAAAAACTAGACATATCAAAAAACCTCAAGTTTGACGTAATTGGATTACTGCCCGCGATCAATATGAGGGCGCTACAACGTCATTATAAATACTTATTTTTTAATCGATTAATATATATTTTCTCTTATAATTAAATATTCTGCTAATAAAGCTTTACGTTTTTTATAAAAAACTATAATGATATTTTCTGTTTGTACTTTTTTTTATTTTACATTGTTATTGTTACGCACTGAAAATAGAACTTTAGTTTCTGAAAGCTCTTTATTGCCACTGTAATCTTAAAATTTTAACTAAACTTGTGGGTCGAGATTGTTTTTTTAAAAAAATAAGTTTGAATGAAGCCTCTAGAATCCTAGATCTATTGTTTCTAATTCTATTTTAGAAAATTAGTTTATTCTTTTCAATCAATAATTACGAAAAGAATTAGAGTTAGACGAGGCTTCTAAATATGAATTTAGAAATACATATTAAAAATAAAAATGTAGATAGTTATTAGATAGACTTCTGCTCAGTCTTATTTATTATACGACAAAAATTTAGAGTTGAATGAAGCTGTATAATATAAATAATTCTGATTCTAATTTAAAAACACTAATAAATATCATAATCAAAGAGAAAGCGATGTAACATCACAAAATGATTATTATAGTAAGCTTTGTTAAAAACATTTAAAACCACAGTAACAAATTTGTTATTACTCATGTCTGTCGTGTCAATAAAAATGGGTAAAATAGTAGACAAAGGTTAGGAAAAACACCTCTAAAACTGACAAAAAAATGTATTGAAAGCAGAGTTTAAACGTTTACATCTCCGAGGTGAGTAATAAAATAAGTACGTCCCGGCACCAGAATTTCCAACCAAACGATAAATATAATGAGAAGTTTTAGGTGTCAGAGATGTTCTCGAACGCACTAGAGAAAAAGCTTTGATATCGCTACTTGTAAATCTTGAAAACCTGTTGTAATGAGCTCTCAGGTGCTTCACACTATTCACAGGCTTATTATACAGCGTTGTTGTACACGAAAAGTTGGCCAAATATGCTGTAACAGAAGTAATAAAGCAAGTATATACCTCTACTCTAAGTAACGAGTAATTTCCTCTTCATCATCAAAAATATGCATTCGGTATTTTTCAGGTACCAGGGATACTCTCGAACGCATTAGAAGAGAAACTTTGATTTTCCTGTTTGTGATAGAAGGCCTTCTGTTGTATTGGACTTTCAGGCGATCAGCCATAACTAGTAGGGAAATAGAGGATGTTTTTTCTCGGAAAATTAGCCTAATATGCTGTAGTAGAACTAACCAAGGTCTACTAATCCAAGCAATAAGTATTTTCCAATTTATTATCAAAATTATGTATTTGTTACTTTTGATTTTTAAACGCTTCTAAAATTGTCAAAAAGAAAAAGAAGCAGAACAAGCAGAGTTTTGCCGTTTGTTTTTACAAGGTACTGAAACAAATTTATTGCGACATCAAAATTTCCAACCGGACGATGACTATAATGAATAGTTTTAGGAGGTGTCAGTGATATTCTCAAACGCATTGTATTTATTATATATTATTAATATATTATTATTATTATTACATATTATATTATTATGCATTGGAAACGATGCTTTGATTTTCCTGCATGTTAGAGTCGACTTCTTGTTATATTGAGCTCAGGAGATCAACCCTAACTAGTAGAAAAATTGAGGCCATTTTTTCTCGATAAATTAGCCTAATATGCTGTAGCAGAACTAATGCAAGCCTACCAAGTAGTCTTACTATACTTTCAACAAGTAGTTAGTATTGTAGTATAAGTAATTTCGTTTTCAAAAATATGTATTTGGTACTTTTGACTTTGAAAAAATGTACTCCTAGTTTTATTTGATAATAAATTAATTATAATAATAATAAAAACTTCTGTTTTTAAATTTAATTAATTTAATTTAATTTTTATGGTTTAATTTTTTGTCACTTATGGGATTTCAAGTTGAGATACTACCGGTAGTATCGCAAATTTTAATACGTTTCCATAACAGCAACCAATAACAACAACGAATTTTATTAATTTTCCATGGAAACAAAGATACAACCGGTATTATCTCAACTTGAAATCAGCCCAATAGTTAATATACTATTTTACATTATAAAAAAATAAGAGCAATTTATTGTAACTTTAGACAGCTAGGACTGGTAAAATTGGTTTTATTTTACGGTAACTTTAAAGCTTTTTGTACAATAAAAATTAAAAACTGATAACGAAAAGCAGGATGCTAGGACATAAAAAACACTAACTTACAATATGAAAAACGAAGTGTATATGGCACAGTATATCAGATATACTGTGTATATGGTAAATAAATAACAGATCTTGGTGTGTAATATTGAAGCTCTGTTTTAAATTTAAAAAATCCTAACTTGAAATTTAAACAAATTTTTTAAATTATCTTTTTAACATTCTTTGAACACTTCTATATCAAATTGTGTCATTGTTTCAAAAAAATATTAGGATTATTTTTTGAACATTTGGTAAATAAATTGAGATTGCAAAGCTGTTTTAATTTAAGATGTACTGTATTGTTATAAAGTAAAAATTACCTGTTTAAAAATAGGCATCAGTATTTAATTTCTAAATTACGTTAAATAAACTTTTTGCACGACGTATTTACCTCATATATTTCAATGTTGTATTATTGCCTAAACAACTATGTAATTAATTAATATTTACAAGTAAAAAGTGTCTAAAAATTACGCGTTTAAACTGCAACGTTTACACCCTTAATTACTTTGTATCATTTTTTATAAATATTATTGTTTTTTTTAATCCAGTAATTTTCCTATTTTTTTTATTTTTTACATTGAGTTATGTTAATTTTAGCTATGTTAATGATTTATAATAGGTGGGTACCTACCAAGAAGGATTACGTGCACTTGTTCGCAATAAATCTTTATACACGTTATAAAAATATCTATTTGAGATCAAATTTCCATTTACTAAGTGTCGTTGGTTTATAATAATTATAAATTATGGTTAAGAAACTTGCTTTTGATTTTTTTATCTGCACCTTATTATTATTCAAAGTAACAAAAATCAAAAATGTAGTAAAATATTTGTTAATTTATCTTTCTCCAAACAACTTTTATATTACTCACACATTTTTTGGGTTAATGATAGTATTAATTCTCACTTGATTTTATAGCGTGTACCTACCTACGACTTTATTTTTTACGTTTGAAAATATTCGTTTTCTTTAACAACTTTATTAGCATATCAAAAGACGTGTTTTTAATTTAAACTTGTAATGCGATGACAAATATGTATATCTAATGGATAATATATGAAATATATTTGCAGAAGTTACAAAATCTACTGTTAAAAATTTATAAGTAACAGTAAATAATAATCCTGGAGGCAATTTTCATGGAAACGATGGATACGCTGTGATAAGTTTTAAGCGGTCTCACATAGATTTTTATAAATATTTATGAGATCGCGTACCGACTTTTTTATTATCGGCTAAAAAATCAATCACAAACTTAGACAACTTACCAAGTCGCTAATAGTAAGATATTCAGACGGAATAATACTATTTAATAATTATTATTGAATTATTCATTAATAATTCAATAAAAAGCAATTCCTGTCATGAATAAGATAAAGAATTCTTAAAATGTCGGTACTTTCTAATGTAGGTACCTAAGTACTCGTACCTACACTGTATACTATATGAAAAAGAATGTCTAGATATAAATATTTATATTATGGAAATAACGGTAAGTTAAACTGATATTTCTATTTGCCGACCATATTTGATTCTTGAGTAATTTCAAAATAGATGAAAATATCTTATATATATATATATAATAATCTTTATACATTTTTTAAGAATAAAAATAAAAATGCCTATAGTGCACATAACTGCTGATTTTAAATAATTAAAGCTACATAACTCACTATACAAGCTGAATTTTAAATAAAGGAAAAACTGTTTAGAACGTTGTACAAAACAGGTGACTGTTAATTAGAGCTAAAATGGAGCCCCGGGTAAATATATACGAAGGGGGTTTTACAAAAGAGTAACGTTTTAATAAAAAATTTATTTTAGTGTAAAAAAAAATAAGTTTATCATTTAATATAATTTTCTTCCAATTCTACATACAGTGTGTCAATTTTAAAAGTTGCAATCGGCAATATCTCTAGAATTGAAAGAGTTATTGAGAATCACTTAAAACCGTTTCGGTGGTTGCCAGGGGGAATCAAAATGACATGGTAAGTGACGCACCCCCACCCACCCTTTAAGCCACAGCCACCCCAACTTGAAAATTTTAAATGGCACTACCTTACTTGTGATACATCGTTGGAAAGCTCATAACAAACGCTTTCCAAAAATGTTATACAAAAGCCTATTTGACAAAGTCATTTTTCCAAAAACTCGACAAGAAAGACTTTAAATTTTCATTTTTGTTATTCGCTGTAGTAAATGAACTCTAATTGAAACTAAAATAAAACATTGCTTAGGTGATTAATTTTTATTAAATGCTATAATAAGTGTTGAAAATGATTTCCGTTGTTTGCTAAACAAAAATAGAGCCTGTTTTGAAATTCTTCACGAACTTTTTGAAAAGTTTTTCTGCGAATAGCTCGACACTCTTGAATGATTCTTTGTCTCAATTGTTCAAGTAAGTCTACTTTTATTTTATAATCCACAGACTTTAAATGACCCCGTAAATAAAATCCAGTGGTGTAAAATTTGGTGACCTAGGGGGCTATTCAATAGGTCCTCTTCTCCCAATCCATTGATCTGGATAGTGGTTATTCAACCATTGCCTAACTGGAAGTACATAGTGTAGAGGTGCTCCATCTTGTTAAAAATAGAGTAGATATTCATTTAATCGGAGATTTTCCAATTCTCTTAATTGATTTTCAAGCTCCTGAACTATAAGAGGCTCAATGGGTGTCTCCAGCATATTAGCGTATTGTTCGCCGTTCAAATTGCCATCAGTAAACAGAGGTCCAATAATGGCATCTCCTAGTATACCAGCCCAAACATTTAGTTTTTGTGGATACTGCGTATGTCCCTCTCTAAATATGTGAGGGTTTACATCACTCCAATACTTGCAGTTTTGTTTATTTACGTTTCCATTTAAATAAAACTCATCCGAAAAACAAATGTTTTTTACGAATAATGGTTCAGTAATGCATTTTTCAGTAACCATTTCACAAAATTCAATGCGCCGATCCGGGTCGTCATCGCCAAGTTCTTGGAGAATTTGCATCTTATAAGGATGAAATTTATGAAGTTTCAATACCTTTCGTACTGATTCGTGTGATAATCCAGTTTCCCTAGCTGCGTGACGAATTAACATTGTTGGATTTATAGCATATTGTCCAAGTACTTCAGTTTGGGTTTCCTCACTGAGTACTCTTGGTTGACTTCTTTTTTTATTTTTAACAGATCCTGTTTCCTCAAATTTGGCGACTAACTTCTGAACGTACGCATGACTGACATGTTTTTCTGGATATTTATTATAACACTGCCGCTGTTCGAAGAGCACAACGATTTTCAGAACCGTAAATAAATATCAATTCAACACGTTGTGCCGTACTATAAACCATTGTCAATTCTTGACAATTTGCAATATCGTTACAAGGTAACATTTAATAAATGAAATGTATGAATCTACGAAAACAGACACATTAAACCCAATAAACATAGGAGTGCAAAAACCATAATGTATTGCCATTTTGATAAGATTCAGAACACAAAAAAATCACAAAAAAAAGAAACGTAGTCTTTAGGGTTTAAATCATATTTTTGGTTGTGTATTTTGTCAATAACGTCAATTTTTCCTTTAGGACATTGCATAACACAAATGAAAATTTAAAGTTTTCTTTTCGAGTATTTGGAAAATGACTTTGTCAAATAGGCTTTTGCATAACATTTTTGAAAAGCGTTTGTTACGAGCTTTCCAACGATGTATCACAAGTAGAGTAGTGCCATTTAAAATTTTTAAGTTGGGGTGCCTCTGGCTTAAAGGGCGGGTGGGGGTGCGTCACTTACCATGTCATTTTGATTCTCCCTAGCAACCACCAAAACGGTTTTAAGTGATTCTCAATAACTTTTTCAATTCTAGAGATATTGCCGATTGCAACTTTTAAAATTGACACACTGTATATCATCCAGTAAGATTCAAATTTTTTCAAGCCAAAAGAAAATAAAAAAATTGGTAGATCATTAAAATAAGCGTTTTTTCGGCTATCACTTTTTCATTTAGTAAATCTTTTTCCAGCAAGACATTTTTTAATTCCGGGAACAAGAAAAAAATTACTAAGGGTCAAATCAAGTGAATAGAGCAGCAGTTGGTAACCCAATTCGATTAATTTAGAAGTGGCAACTCTTTATATGAGAGGGCGCATTATCGTGCTGGAACAGGACTTTTTTGTACAAATGTGGTCGCTTTTTCTTTAATTCGTTATCAAAACGTGTTAGCAAAGCTGCATAATATTGGTCAATAATCGTTTTTTTATTTTCTACATAGACAATGAAGATTACGTCTTTGAAATTCGAAAAAATTGTGGTCATAACTTTATTGGCAGATATAACAAGTTTTTACCATATTTGTTGATTTTGTTTCAAACGACGCAAAAATTTTCTTAAATTACGTTGAAAAATAACAATAAGACAATTATTTAAAACTGCTTACCTGTTAAAATTTTTTATATTACTTCAAAAATACTCTGTATAGTGATGGCGGAAAAGTACGCTGTAAGAGACTGTTAACAGAGCCCCGAGAAAATAATTTAAAAAAAGTGTGGACTTTTTTTCTAAAAAAAAACATAATGAAATAATTTTAACAATTTGGTAACGTCGCTGGCCAGTGCTTTTAAGGTCAAGTCGAGTGGGTACTTTGTTAAAAGTTCAATAACAATTGAACACTTTTGAAAGCAAAGTTTGACAGTTGCTAAGTAATTTTTGAAAATAAATTTGTTATCACATGATCTAGGAAGTACAACAGATTATAAAATCACTACTAAGAAACAAATAGTTAATATCTCACTTTTACCTCTTTATATTTAGAAGAATGGGCTAGTAGAATTTTTTACTATTTTTCGGAGCTTTTAGCGGTCCTCTACAACGTAGTCGAGAGCTTTTCCGCCATTTTATACTCACCCTGTATATGTACAAACATTTTTTATTATAAAAATTTCTAAAGATCTCTTTATTCTGCTGGATTGGTAGAAACGATATCGATATAGATCGGAATCGTTTGGATTCGGATCTATATAATATGTACATCTGCTGTGTTTCTAGATCTGCTACTTTCAATTTAGAAATACGAGTCCATTTTTTCTTAATATAATTTAAAAAATACTTTATTCTGTTGAATCAGTATACTAGGTGTAAACGAAATTAGGGTCACCCCTTTTTTGAATAGTATTTTTTTAAATAGAAAAACAAAGCTCGGGAAACTTATTACATTAGAAAATTCTCATTAATCAAGTAAAAAATAAACTTTCTATCAGTTTCGATTTTTACCGGAAACAACCATAACTTTAGATTTTAAAAAAAAACATTATGCATATTTTTATATTTTTGGAATTAACATTAAATTTTGAGTTTAATATACTACTTTTCATAACTTTTTCGGATATATTTTTTTTGTAATCTTTGATTTTTAATCTAGAAGGTTAAATTAGTAAAAAAATATTTCTTAATAACGTAGGTAACTTGTAAAAAATAAGCTTTGAATTTCCTGATTGGGAAGCGTGGAGCGCCTGTTATATTGAGCTCTTAGGCGCTCAACTATTTCTGGTTGGGAAATTCAGGCTGCTTTCTTCAGAGAATTGGCCAAATTTGCTGTAGCAGAAGAAATCACAGCCTACGAAGTATTCTTCAAAGTGGTGATTAGTATCCCCTTTATTATCAAAAATATGAATTCGGTACTTTTGATTGTTAAATAATGTAATTCTAGTTTTATTTGATAATAAACTAAGCTAAAAACAAAATAAACTGTTCAGTTATTGCTGTAGAGACACGTTTATGTACATATTTATATCTAAAAAAGATAAAAATTGTACGGTTGAAACTTAATTAATTATAACAATTTTTAGACTTTTTGTTTTAAACACGCATCACACTTATCCTACGTCCAATGAAGCGATCACATTAAAAAATAAGAGATATAAAGTTATAAATCAAGCTTATAGCATAATTGCTTGAAATACCGCTAGTATTAAAAAAATTAAAAGTCTAAAGTTTGTAACGGTCTACTTTTCGGATTGTTTGTTTCCAAAAATATTTTTGTAGGATATGTAATTACAAAAGAAAAATCATATTATTCCATTAAAATTTTTTTGTTAATGTCATAGCACCTCTGCTATATATTAGCCGCTACGAGTAATCCAGTTACGTCAGAGTTAAGCTCCCCTGATATGCCTAGTTACCTGTTTTGTATTTTTATTTATTTTAGAAAAATAAAAGAATTAGGAATTTAGTGCGTAACTTTATATTTTTTTTTAATATTTACTTTCTTGTTTCGGTCCATTCGCATGCAAAATAATAAGGATAGTTGTAAACCCCTATTAGTAAAACACCTAATTATAAAAAAAATTACGTGCTAAAAATCGTGCTATTTAAAAAAATATGATGACATCATAGCGCCGTCATATTTGTCGCTGTGAGTGATCCAATTACGTCAGAATTTAGCTCCCTTAATACGACAAGTTCACTGTTTCTGCATTTTGTTAAATTTTCAAAAATAAAAAAATTACGAATTTTATTCTTTACTTTAAACTCACCTGTATACGAGTACAGCGGAACAAAGCATAGCTAATGGGTAAAAAAGTTTTACAAAAAGAAATTAGTCATTAGGGATGAAAATACCTTTACCTAAATACTTACCTTTAAATACCTAAAAATACTTATATAGGGTGGCCAAAAGACAACGAAACAGAGACTATAACTCTCTAAAAAATAAGTTATAAAAAACGCAAAAACAGGTCTATTTTGTTTGGAAGAGGAACAGCTTTTGGCATAAATTTAGCAATTTTGTGTACAAACCCCTAAGCGAAAACTTCAAGAATTTTAAATAGGAAGAGGGGTCGAGTGGCACATCGTTGGAAAGCCCTTTCAATTCTGTACACAGTGGTGGTTTACTTTTTGAAAGATGTGCAACTTGATCCCCCTTCCGATTTAAAATTTTTGAAGGGATGCATCACCCGCTTAAGGGTTTGCACACAAAATTGTTAAATTCATGCCAAAAGCTGTCCCCCGTCCAAACAAAGTGGACCTGTTTTTGCGTTTTCTAGAGAACTTTTTTGTCTGAGAGTTATAGCCTCTGTTTCGTTTGGCCACCCTGTATAGGTAGATTAATATACAAGTACGGAGTACGCCATTCATTCAATTCAAACGACTGCAAAAAAATTATTGCTACCTACTCGTATTATTGAAGTGGTATATACCCGGATCACTTATGTAATATTAAACAACAGCGCATCAACCTAAACTTTTGACTTTGTGAATTATGTTATATGACAACATCAACGTGACATTGTCATATAAGATGACCTACATTTTGAAAACCCGAATTTGCGGTAAAAAACATAATTTACAAAGCCAAAATTTTGGGTTGATGTGCTGTTGTTTAACATTACAAAAGTGTTCCGGGTATAGACGGTTATACCGAGAAATCAAAAATTAAATCTACGGGTTTAACATTTCTTAATACCTACTAAGTATTGCGATAATAAATTTTGGCACTATCATAAAAAAAAATGTAAAGCAACTTTTAATTTTTATTTAAGCACAATATCAGCCGTAACAACTAGTGTCAAAATTCACAAGAAAGGTTGGTTTACACAATTTTTTATCAATGTCAAAATATGATGTTTCAAATTTGTTTTCGCATATTTCATAACAATAAAAACTGCAAAAACATACTTTCCCTGACTTATCCAACTAATCCACCTTTTGTCATCTTTTTTTTTTAAATTGAGGAGAAAAACAAATACGATATTATAATATAAGTACTCGTATCTTTACTTGGAAATTTAACAAAAACCATTTTATCATTTCGCATTGCAGTAAATCATGTTATCAGGGTACGTTTTGTGTTCAGCCGCTGTTATCTCAGTTTATCAAATGTAAATAAATGTGTGTTTATTGAATGTATTTACGGATATCGTTGCAATTAAGATGATTGTCGTTATTGTTATCGCGCGACCACTTCTTGTATAGAAAGTGTTTTAATACTTACCTATAAAACTGATAGTTGCTCTTTTCCTGTTTTATTTAACGACAGCAGGTCTGCTGCTGCGTTTTATCGGTTTGATGTTATAAATAGATATGATGAAATGTTCGTGTTGTAATGAATGTCAAAGAAAAAACTCATGATAGTATATACATTTTTATTAATATCATCTATAAAATATCTCATATAAAATAATACAATATTTATAAAAAGTTCGTTTTATAGTCAGGCCAGCTGTATGTACAATTTGATAAACGTCCGATAATTGCTCACAACCTACAGATGTAAGGTCACATTATTATATCATTAGTTTATGTACAAATGTTTGAAAGCAAATAAAATTACGTCTAAAAATCACATTATCAATTGCAATAGACTGAATACAAGACTGTTTATATAGAAATCCGTTATACAACCATGATAAAAAACACTGGGAAATAAATTAATAAATAAAAAGAGGCAGTATGATCTAGTTATATTACAAAAAATTATTATTAAAATATGGCAAAGGAAGACATGGATAAAGTTGTGTCCGTAGCTGATTCGCCCGTTATACAATAGCTGCCTTCCGTTTTTGGCACGTATTTATTTTCCTACCTATCCTCTAAAAAGGCACACAAGTAAATTATACCGTGTGTTGATTTAAATTTGCCGAAAAGTCCGCCAAATTTAAACAACACCCTTATATACTGAGCAATAGCATTTCATGTCCTAATCTAAAATTTGAACAATAGCACCCACAATTATCAATAATCCCTAAAGATCTACTTTATAAGGCAAAATACACAATGGAGGCCATTCCCGATATGTTCGTTATTGCTTGGTACGAATAGACTCTTCGAGGCTTAACACCTAAATAAAATTTTTAAGTCCTATCTCACCAAATGCGTGTGTTTGATTGTTTCGTTCTTCTGTCGCAATTCGTCGGCTTGTTTCAGCCACTTCTGCACTTGCCTCCGGTGGATATTGTATTTGGTAGCTACCGCCCGTTGGTTGCCTTTACAGACTGAGTCCTGGTAGTAGCACTCAATGGCGCTCAACTTAAAGTCCAGACTGTAGCTGTGTCTTTGTTTAAGCGGTACCGCACTTTGGACATAAGCAGAGTCTTCATAAAAGGCTCCGAGTTCGTACTCTGTCCCTTGGTATGTTGTTGGGTAACTGTAGTAGTAGGGCTGGAGTTCGTGGAGGGTATATGAGGAGTACTCGGATTTGATGTCGCAGACGTTGTTGTTGTTGTAGTAACAACCGGAGAGTGCTGAACTGCAACAAGGAGGCAACTCGGAGCGCTTTGGGGTATCGTCGTCGAGGTATGGCTTGAAGAGTTTAGGTTTGGGGGCCTCTTCCTGAAACCAAACAAAAAATAATAAATACAAAATTATGACCAGAATTATGTAAATGAATTGAGATAATTATCCGTTTAAAATATTTTGTCGATAATAATTATGCGTAGACAACAAAAAACGTCTGAAGGACAAATTTTAACCGGTATACAGGTGTCCCAGAACTCAAGTGGTTAATTATTACAAATTTATTCCAAAAAAAATTATATAACAGAATTTTTAATGGAGAAATAATAACTATGACTCGAATTTTTAATATATTCATATGACTCAATAATTAAACATTAAGTGCTGCGATATAGCCACATACAGGCTGTCCCAAAACTCAGGGACCAAAAACTATTTCTTTCGAGTTAGGAAAGCCTCAAAAAAAATCCAAAAAAATACCTTCTTATTTAGTTTTCAAAATACAAAGTTGCAAACATACATTATTTATTTATTATATATATATATTTAAACCTTCATTTACGTAATTTATCAAGCGAGGTACAGGTGTACCCCCATCAAAATATAAACAATAGCAAAAAACGTTGACATATTTATTATTTTAATTATTTATTAAGATTATTAGAAGCAAATCAACAAAAAATTATATAAAAAAGTGTTTTATTGATTTATTATTGGATATATGATACAAAGTTTTGGTCCGATTTTCAATTTATTTCTTTTTTTGTTGACACGAGTAGTATTGACCAAATCTGGCATTTTCTTGTATATTTGATGATTTGAATGTGCCAAGTCTGGTACCAAAATCAGAAATTCAAAAAGTGCACCCAACGTTAAAAAAATGTAAAGACTAAAAATTCAATTTCTCGTTAAGCTCATCTAAATATTGAATTTTTCTTTTTAAAGCAGAGTAGTTATACTTTTTGTATCAAAAAACTGCTACAGATAAGACACAAACAGTGACTTCGCCTTTTTTCGAACTTTTCAAGAATTTATAAAAATGTGCGAAAATGTAAAAAATATTTTTTTCATGTCATCAGCAGAATAGTTAGTTATTTGTGCCAAAAAGTATTTTTTTTAGCCAAGTCTAATTTTAATGACCGAGGCGAAGATGAGTCTAGAAAACAGTCAATAACAAAAAAACATTTTTTGATTGTGATGCACGCAAAAATTTTTAGAAGTTCGTAAAATAAAATTGAATTTTTACTAGTAGTAGTCAAAAGCGGCCATTTAACCGGTTATTTATTGACCGCTTTTAAAGGCTAAAATTTCAATTTTACGTTAAGAGGCCTTAAAAAATGAATTATCAGCAGAAGAAAATAAATTTTCGACAATTACCTGGCCAATTTTACTATTTCCAGCCTAGACGTGAAAGTGAAACTTTACTATAACAAGTTTGTTCAATAATGTTAATTTCTCCGATGTTAAAAAAACACACAAAAATTAAAGTAGCTCACATAATAATAAAACAATTGACTGAAATCGTTTTGAACGCAATCTGCTATATACTGTGATTGTGTCAAAGAAAATAAGTTTTAAAGATTACTTTACAAATTTTTCATTGCCAATGTTAAAATTCGATGTCCCAAATTTATTAACTTATTTTTAACGTTTCTATAAAAAATATTTTTATATTTTAGATACAATAGCAATTTGTAAACCATTTGGAGAGGTAATTATTTTGTGGAATTTAAGTTTTGATTAACAATTATTTATATAACTAGTAGGATAAAAAGCTCATTACAGACAGAGTGTCGCGTCGTATCAATCATCAATAGATTGATGATAACTAAATGTTGTAAATTGTGTTTTTAAAAAAGTAATTACTACTCGGTAATTATTAAATATTATTATATAATTAATATTTAGCTTCAAATATAAATACAGCAAAAAACCGCTTAAAAAAAATTGGAAATAAGTAAAAAACGTAAGTAGTAAAAAAATAAAACTGATCAGTCTTGGCGGTTTTCTAAGTAAAAAAAAATACTTAGAAAATATGAATTTTATTCCATACTTTTATGTAACCCTGTATAATAGACATTGTGGTGTTTGCCTCAGACAGACCTAGCCTGCGGAGCTTAGTGATAAGATGCTTCTTTTCTTTCAATAAAAGCATGATGGAACCCAGCGGTCTGGATTTGTCCGCAGTAAATTCAACACCGGTTATTATTTATTTTATTGTAAATTCTTAAAAAGTCAACGCATAGGTATATTTTTGTGTTTATAACATGTAATTACTTCTTCCTTAAAAAAAAGTCTTTTACAAATTACTGTTAGTCACGTGAAGATATTGATTTTAAAAGACGATCTTGCAACTAATACATAAACCCGGATCACTATTGTAATAATAAATTTCAAAATTCAACCCAAAATTTTGGCTTTGTGAATTATGTTTTTTACCGAAAATTCGGGTTTTTAAAATGTTGGTCATGTTATATGACAATGTCACGTTGACGTTGTCATATAACATAATTCACAAAGCCAAAATTTGGAGTTGAATTTTGAAATTTATTATTACAAAAGTGATCCGGATATATATGTATCTGTTATTATAATGTAATACAATAAATAAATAAATTCCAAATTAAAAAGAACACACTTTAACAACTTACAGTTACAAAATAACAAGCTAATTAAAAGCTCAAAATAATTAACGATTTATAAATGAACTACTACATAAATGTTTTGTCTGAAAATTTCTGATAAATACGGTACTATTTATAATTATATAAATAAAATAACCTTTAATTCCTAAAATGCACATGTAATTGTGCGATAACGATTTAGATTCAACTAAAGAGGGGCACGTCAGAAATATACTCTTTCATACCTGTATTATCTTATCAAATTTAAAATTTGTTTGTGAAAAAAATACAAAATTTTTATTATCTTATTACACTCGCCTGTGCAACCAGCGGCAAAAAACATAATTTACGGCCTCTACAGCGGCCGTAAAATTCGTTTTCGCGAACTAGCCGCCTAAATTATTTTTTTTTACTTATTTGTAAAATTCTTATAAAATGAGCATCACGTATCAGCGGTTACTATAATTTTGTAGCATTGATTAACATTTTAATGTCAACATCACAGAGTGTACTCGCTCTTTAAAATTTTCAAGATCATAAGAATTTTTTAAACATGTTAAAAAAATGTTAAAATCGAACGGATAAATAACGATTTAACATAAGATCTAATAGCCCTAAAAGATGGTCTCGTACCGTATCTTTGTTATGTGCAAGTTACGTAAAATTTCATTGATTATAACGTTAAAAAAAGACGGTACGCTTGTTAACTTTGATTAATTTCATTAAGAAATTCACACATTTGACGATGTTGGCAACATAAAATGTTTAACACAAAACTTATTAGACAGATGACATAAAAAAAATTAATAAGAAATACCAATACACTTGGGGATTAAGGAAACACAGGTAGGAAAAAATTTTGTAAGCTCAGTCTACCATAGGGATTAAAATGACCTACTTCAACTGAACACAATTCACTAGCTGCTCGCTGGCGTGTCTTGTCCAGGCCTTGAATGAATAATCTGGACTGTGGCATGCCTTTTTAATCCGCTATTCGGAACGCCAGAGATAGTAATGATTTTTTAAATACACTTTAATATTTAATGATAAATGTGAGTTTATAAATTCGATAGAAGCATCTTTTTTCTCAAAAGTGAGGTGTTTAAATATAAATGTTGAAAGATTTAAAAACATAAGTCAATCAAAGTTTAACCAAATAAATTCTTACATATACGTAGCAAAACGCTTTCGAAAACTAAATTATGTATTTAAAAAAAATATAAAACATTAAAAAAAAAGTAGAAAAACTTACCAAATTATTATCAATATTGAATGAAAAATATAACATTCTATTTTCAATATACATTATTTATTCTTTTCTATGTTTTTAATGCAATAATAACCAATTTTTTTTATAATTTTCCTTTTTTACATTCATAATTAAACACTGATGATGAGACCGAGTTCTCGAAAGCGCCTTGCCACGCCTATGTAATAATATCTTCGATTAAACCTGTGTGATTGACTTAAATTTTTAATTCTTTCATCATTTAGGGTTTATAAAGAAAGTCTAATTATTCCTAGAGTGTTGTACCTAGAGTGCTTTCCAAAGAAACGCATATTTTTAATAAAATAATTACCTTTTAAAAAAAAACATTATAATTGGTTAATTTAAAATCGTCCTAATTAAAAAACTAATAAAGGTAGTACAGTTTTGTGGGTTGTGATCATTTCTGAAAAGACTAGATATTTTTTGGAATTTAAGACAGCATTACATATTATTTATATTCACAACAATAGCTTTCCCAACAAAAGAAACAAAATGAGCAAATTTTTAGAGAATTGGTCAAAAAATGCAACAATAAGTACAGTGATGGACAAAAGTATGGAAACATTTTTAATTTGTAGATTACATGCATGCACACAATACAAACTTAATATTGTGTGGTGCAAATAAAAGAGTGTATAGTAGATTTACATTCTATACTTTATACAGTGTGGTGCTAAAGTAAGGAACAAAATTCATAATTCTTTTATTGAATGTTTTTGAGCAAAACGCTCGGACAGGTCAATTTTATTTTTTAATTTGCCACTTTATGACATAAAAATTTGACTTATGGCGTCATGTATTATTGCGCAATGACGTCATCATTAGTTTTTTTAAATGACAACCCCATTTTTTTTTGGTGTTTTTTGTAGGAGGTGCAACTACTTAAATGATGGTGTAAAAAAATTGGTACCTTAGATAACAATTTTGTTAAGAAAATAACACATTTATGTTGGCTACCTAAGTTTACAAAAACTTTTTTTTTACACTCAAATTTGACACGCAATTACTGTTTACACTTTTATTTACAAAAATTGTCAAAATAACAGTAAAAATTAAGATTCAGTGCTGAGACTTTTAATTTTCAGAAACAACTACTTTATTTCGTGATTAAATTATTATCCGGCTCCTCTCTAATCCGGCGCCCCTTGTAATCCGACATGCCTATCTCTGCATAATTCTACATATTATATGTACAGGATCTTTATAAATGATTTTAAGGCCGTAGGTAGCTGTAGAAAAAATAAAAAATGTTGTGCCTTTAAAAAGCAATAATTTTAGCTATTATTATAATTATTATTAGACAATTGAGTAACTCCAGGAACCATTCTCTAATATTCCGTTGTGGAAATAGGACATTACAATGAATATTCGTGATATCAAAAATTTCCACAGCCACTTATGACCTTACAATCATTTATAAAAACCCGCTATAAACATGTAGAATGATTTGTAGTTCAGATAGAATTTTATCACTTTTTATTTGTAATTTGTCGGATTACAAAGTACTCTCTTGCAAAAAATTCCGGACTATAAGGTGTCTATTAAGGCAGTACTCTGTAATCCGACAAATTCGATAGTCTGACACCACCCTGCAAAACGTTTGTCGGATTACCGAAGTTTCACTGTAGCTCGAAGTCATAATTGTCTTCTTTTTAGAGTTGGATTAGTTAACAAATTTGACATTTGGGAAACTGTAAGTAATCTATTTTTATGCACAATTATTCATTATGTAATATAATTGAGTTGCAAGCAGATTGTTTTCTTAGCAACACTACAAAATTAAAATGAGATATTTTGTAAAATACCTAGTCATTCTATAAAAAGTTTAGACAATTTGTACAAAATTTTATAAAATATTAATATTCCCGGTAGGAACATACAAAAAATTTGATTCAGTGTTAAAAAGACCATTCTTAGCTATGACCACTACATCTATTTGGTTCAAACGCATGTTTAGTTAATTTTTTTAGATCATTCGATATAATATGTATTATTTTAATAAATTATTTTTAAGATTTAAAGGTATGCCTTTACTTGATCTGTGTTGTCTGGAATTTGAGTTCTGAGGAAAAATTCTTTCAGTAAGATACAACAAAATAGTTATTAATATTTCTCAGAATCAGTTGCGGTTAGCACAAATTGCACATTTCTGTTTTATTACTAATAGAAAATGTTTCTTTGTTTTGTCGTCTCGTAATAATAATTATTTGAGTATGTTTGATAGCCGGAAGTTCTTGTATATTTTGGGGTTGTTGGAGTCGCTGTTGCTGAAAATAGTAGTGAGTATGTTGGGGCTCACCTCCTTGCGCTTGGTGGAGAGGTCCCACACGTCCGGGTGCGGCCGAGCGAGACCGTTTGGCGACGGCAGGCGGAGCGGCGAGGGCGGGGGGCACGCAGGTGCGCTGGTCGCGGGCCTCTTGAGCGACAGGTCCATGGGCGCGGGGTCCGGGGTGCGGGCGCGCGTGGTGAAATCGAGGGGCGCGGGGCCCGCCGGGGACGCCTCGTCGTCAGGCAGTCTGGCGCTCCGCTCCTTGCCCACGCTGCTGCGCAGATTGCCCTCCACCTGGAGCCACTTCTGGATTTGGCGCCGGTGGATGCCGTACTTCCGGGCCGTGGCCCGCTGGTTGCCCTTGCAGTCGGCGTCGTTCCTGTACGAGTCCAGCACCTGCAGCTTGAAATGGGGGGCGAAGATCCTTCGCGACCCGATGCCCGCCTTGCCCTCGCCCTTGCCCACGCGCTTCAGCACCGAGTTCAGACCGTGTGCCATCCTCACCACGCGAAAACTACCACAAACCCTCGAAAAACAGCGAAAATAGCGCGCTTTAACTTATCTGCGACCTATGTAGCAACCATTTTCGTCACGATTCACAGAAAACCCCCACTACTGCTGACTAAACTGTATTCTCACGTTTGCCATCAAAAGGGACCTGAAGTGGATTTTCCGGGTCGAGTTCCGACGTGCCCGCCACTAGTGCGCCGCTTTTCTTCAAAGAAATCAGAGACTAAATGCCGCCGACGTACGTCGATGATTCGTCGACCGAATGGGAGGCACCGACATCCGTTTATGAAACAAGTTTACGGGCGCCGTTGCCGAATTTTCACGATTTTTTACCTACTTTTTTTAAAAATCGCGATGCACTTGGGGTGATTGACGCAGGTTTGTGGCACTTGATTCGGGAATTTTCAAGGAGAGTTGCGTGATTTTGAGCAAGTGAGCGACGATTAACTGCAGATAATATAATGGAATGCGAGTAACTGGCAACTGCGCAACTGGTCACGCCAGACAAGCTGTCGCCAAGCCAGCGAGGCCAGACAACGCGTCTCTCTCCCAGCTCCCTTTTCTTTTCATTCATCACCAAACAGATGGCAATACTAGTTTTTATTGCCTTTCGATATATCGATAATATCTAACATTTATTACCGAAAATATTAAGATTTATACCATTTCATTGCCTTTATTACTTATCTCTTTGTTTCTATCATACACAAGGAAAAATGAGATGCTGGAATCGAAACGAAAACAGAGATATCAGATTCTTGAGAAACTAAAAGCTCGAGATCAAAATAATATTTAGACATTCACAACTACACCAAAAATTTTAGAATTTTTGTATATCTGTTGAGTGTTGACTATATAGATACCTAACTTATGATAAAATATTACATAATAAGCGCATCACGTCGCACATCTATCTACAGATTAATCAAATCTTTCAAGTGCGATTTTACTATTCACTTACTTTAAAATTTTTATTAAATAAAAAAAAATCTTATTTTCACTCATTTTGTGAAGTAGGTAAGTACTTGTGTACAGTAAAACCTCGATTATCTGGACTCTACGAGCCTGAGTCTTTACGGAATAAATAAAAAACACGGATAATAGTAGAGTAGACTAGTAGAGATAGCTAAAAAAAAACGTTATCTCGAAACCCGTTGAGACCACTCTGATTTAGATTAAATGCGTAAAATTTAAAATACTAAAACACTTTACAATTTGAAAATTGATGCTCTCGTCAGGAAAATTTAGAAAATTTAAAATTTTTGCCAAAAAAATTGCATTTAAATTTTTTAATAAAATAAATTTAAAAAATAAAAAAACATCTATAAAATCTTAAATTTATTACTTTTTACATATAGTATGTCCTCAGATCGACTTTAAAAGAAGAAAAAATTTCTTATTTTTGTTTTCTCAGAAAGTTTCACTTGTTTTGATTTGCCCTGCTTGTTTTCAAAATTCCAAAACACAAATTACTTTTTAATTAACTCAAACTGTTCTCGAGATAATATCATTTTATTGCTAGAAAATATTCAAATTGAGTTCAAGTTTTATTCAATAAATTTAACAAATGATAAAATGAAATAAAATTTTCAAAAAGCTAAACTATTAATTTTCTATTCAAATAATGCTCTTCTTTTTTCTGCACAGATTTCAATGCGAGCTCTAAATTCATTGAAACTGCGTCTTATTTCTAAGATTGATAAGAACTGGACTGCATTTTGTATTCTATTTTTTAATTGCTCTACATCATTGTCTAGTGGCTCATTGTACACAATTTGTTTTAAACGACCCCACAGATAAAAGTATATTATTGTGAGATCAGAACATCTCGATGGCCATAAAATGCTACTACATATATCTCCTTATTCAGTTATTATGGAACTCTGTATTGAGCCACTGACTAGCGATCAATGCTGGCATAATAAACAGGACACCCATCGTGGTGGAAAAACATTTTCATTCAGAAGTTTATCGGCAATGCATCTAGTTTATTAGCTAAAAATATTTGCAACATTTCCAAATATAAATTACGCTTTAAATTTTGATCAAAAAAATAAGGACTAATAATGCCATAGTTCGAAACCGCACACCGCACATTAACTTTTTTAAAATATTGTCTGCGACAAGATATCCTAAAGTTTGGATTCGTCTCACTGTAGTACCGGCAATGTTGAAATAAAACGACTCCGTTAGTTGAAAAAGTTGATTCATAGGAGAAAATAATTCGTTTATGAAAATTTGAATCTTCCAAAACTCTGTAGGCCATTTTCATTTTTAAATATAAATCTAGACGTTTATCATCATTTTCTAAAGTTTGTCTAGATTGCGGTTTAAATGGCAAAATTTTGTTCTTTTTGAAGATTTATTGTAAATGAGATTTACTTATCTCAGTTTGTATTGCTCTCTTTCTTAAAGACAAACTTAAAGCTTTTTTGCGGAATGAACGACAACTGAAGTAGCATCGTCTTAATTGAACAACTTTTTTGACTTCTTAATGTTTAAGACTGAGTCCGTTTTAGACAAATTGTTCACCTCAATTTGAAATGGTAACTTCCGCGTATTTTTGGTTGAATTTTTTGATAGCAACTCCGTAGCACTCTTCCCCAGTTTCGTAACATTGAATTAGATAAATTCTTTGTTGTAAAGTCGACATTATAGCATAAATACTGTTCAAATTAGCGAAGATTTAATTTGCAGCTCTACTAACTTATTAGATTTGTCATCTGCTGTTAGTGGTATTTTTTTATGTAATCCGTCTACTAGAATTACTTCTAAACATTACGAAAATAACTAAGTCTAAATTTTGAAGAAAACTGATATTATCTCGAAAACTGTTCGAGTTAAATTAAAATAAATTTGGGTTTTGGGGGTTTGAAAACAAGCTTGGCAAATCAACAAAGAGTAAAATTTTCTGAGAAATCAAAAACAAGAATTTTTTTGTGTAAAGTCGATTTGGAACATACTGTACATATTAGGGTGAGCCAAAAAAATCGATTATTTTTTTTTTAACTTCCGACACTGAAAAACGGGTTCCTTAGCACATTTAAAAAATGCATTTTTTAGATGAGCTCTTAATTTTATTAGGAAAGACTCCCTCATCGCAGTTTTCCATTTTTTTTTTCAGTTCGATATGGTAAAATCCATATCTCGTTATTGCTTGATTGTACAGAAAATTTGCATTTACATTTTTTGTAGGAAATTAAACGCTCTACAAAAAGTTATCTTACAATTTTTTTTATATGTTGTACGATTTAGAAGATATCGGAGGTCAAAGTTTAAAGAATTTAACAAAAATTCTTTTTCTACTTCTAAATTTTATAAATCAAAGATAAATAAATATTATAAAATGCGCAACATACAGCCATGTAGGAAATTAAACGCTCTATAAAAAAGGTCTTTTGTAGTTAATTGATTATTCTAACCATTTAGAAGATATTCGCATTTTAAAAATCAAAATTTGATATTAAATCCTCAATTTTTTTCAAATGGTTGAAGTAATCGATTAACCATAATCGACTTTTTTGTAGAGCGTTTAATTTCCTACAAAACCGTATGTTGTGCAATTAAAAATATTTGTTTATTCACGAGTTATAAAATTTAGAAGTGAAAAAGCTATTTTTGTAAAATTCTTCAAATTTTGACCTCTGATATCTTCTAAACGGTGAGAGTTATAAAAAAACTGTAAGATACCTTTTTTGGAACGTTCAATTTTCTACAAAAAATGTAAATAATTTTTTTCTGTACGATCAAGTAGTGACGAGATATGGATTTTGCCATATGAATCTGAAAAAAAATGGAAAACTGCGATGAGGGAGTCTTTCCTATTAAAATTAAGAGCTCATCTTGAAAAAGCATTTTTTAAAAGTGCCTAGGAACCAATTTTTCAGTGTCGGAAGTTAAAAAAAAATAGTTGATTTTTTTGGTCTACCCTAGTACATATGTAGGTAAAAAGTGATCTGAAAATGGTGGAATCAAAACAGGTTTAAACAAAAATAAAATTTGTTCATTTAAGTTTAATCATCACTTAAACTGTTGGAAATAACTGAGCAAGATTTTGTTATAAAATAAGCTACCAAGTTTGTGTTTTGTGCCACAAATATATTCGACAACAGTTACAGTAAGAACTGGAAGTAGTTTTTCAGAGCCGAACCAAATGTCAAAATTTCTTTTATTGCTAACTGAGATTACAAGACTTTTGATTCGCTCGTTATTTTTTTCGAAAAGAATCAAAAATATACATATATAATTATTTTAAAGTTTTTAAAAACTTTATTTTATAAGAAAAATATTGTTTAATTTCTTTTTTTTTTCTATTTCTTTATTTTCTAAGAATTATTGAACAATTAATGTAATTCATACAAGATGACGTGCAGTTTTACAATTTCCCTAATTTCGTCTACAGTCAGATTTATATCGACAAAATATTATTTTCATTTTTTAATATTATTTCAGAACAAGCGGCTGATTTATGAGATTAGGTGTCAAAACGTCTTCAGTTCTCATCTCTATTGGATTGGTGTTTATTGATAAATCATTACCTAGCTATGATTGTATTTGCTACTTAAATTATACTCTCGCTACATTCGCTGTGTACGATAAATTGTTCAATCTTTGACACATTTTTTATTACAGTTTTTGTAAAATATTAATATCTGAATAGATTTAAATCTATCGCAAATTTTGAAACACCGTATATCAAGAGAAAATAGAAGCATTTGCAAATTAATACCAATAGCACTGCACAACAACCCCACAAAAATTCAGAAAATATTCAATGTCACAAGAAAAATGCCTAATATAAATCCTTTTATTAAAGGTTCTTTTCTATATACCAAAAAAAATTTCCGAAAATACTAACAGAAAATTTGAGCCTTAGCTGATCACCTTTGTCTGTGGTTTGAAGCGATCAGATTCTTGGAGCAACTGTAAAATGTCTCAAAAGCTGTTTCTACAATAAACTGAGGCAAAATTGATCAAGAAACTAGCAAGTTGTATAACTCATTTAAGAAAACTTAGGCGCTAGAAATACACAAAATTAAAAAACTACAAAAAACATATAAAAAACACTATTAGCATCCAAAAAGCCCCATGGGAAGTGATAAAGCTAGAAACTAGAAAATAGAAGAAACATGATCGAGTTCAATCAAATCTAATTGTAATAAAAAAATGATAAGTTTTCTATTGATCTAAACAAAACTATATATTAAAAAAATGTTATACTCGTATATATAGTTAGAAGCGTGTATTCCATAATCTCAAAAATCACTAGATCAATAATAAATAAGTCACGCGCCTCAACAAAAATCTTACTTTACACTAGAAGTCGATAAAGAAATTTTTTTATATCTCAAGCCACATGAATCCCAACAAGACAAATTAGCTATACCTATTTTAAATTAGTACATAGTCAAAAAAATTAAGTCATTAGTAATTATTAAAACTCTGTCATAAAATGCTTTCAAAAGTACTTTTGCCACTTATTAGTTACTTCTACAAAGTTACCATTTATCTATGTGGGAGCCTGAATGTTTTAAAAAAATTTAAAAAATCAAAAATTGTTAAGAGTAAAAACATAGACAATTTCAATATATTTTTTGAAAATAGACATTTTTAGTCCAACTAGCATAAAACAATAAAACAGATCCCAATAATAACCACAGCATTTCCGAAACTAGAAAGATTAGAGCTTTACAAAAAGATCAAAGCCAATTATAAAAAATGTTTTTATTTTAATGTTATTTTGAGAAAAAGGTGAAAGAAAAAGATAACAACGCTATTAAACTATACATACATAAATCAAATGTAAGTTTTTGTTTGAGTTTGTGTCTTTAGTTATAACTTATAAGTATTATAACCAAAATATAAATTAAAAAAAAGTTTAAAATGAGATAACACGAAAGCAAATAACGTCAAAAACGAAAGCAAAATGTCGTTTATTTTATCAAAATTATTCTTTCAAAAAACAAGTTTGTAAATGTACTACTCGTTTTTTTTTAAACTTAAGTTTGAGAGATACCCGGTATACACCGATATTTGTATTTGTCTAATACGGGTGTCCAAAAGTACACTAAGCACCACCCTGTACAATGTCAGTATAAACCTTTAATCAGAAATCGTCAAATCTGCTCTTTTTATATTTTTCTAGAAACTATTACAGATAACAAAAGCAATAATGTGAATGTCTGGCTTTGTTATCTATGGGTCAATCCTCAACTCCAGAATGGGATTAGGACAGGGCTGATGCATTCTCCGAAAACCATTTAGAACGGGCACAGGGTCTATAATCTTGTGGTAATTATTAGTGTTGCACTTCCATGAAAAGAAGTTGAAAAATGTATCATGAGGCCATTTTAGAAAATAGAGGATGCATTAACTTAAGTGAAACATACAAGTTTTTTTTCGACACTTGCAATTATAAATTTATTTGCTAAATTATCAATTTGGCGGAATAATATGACACGATCGTTTTTTCAAGTACTTTCAAATGGTATTAAAAAATTTAAATTTGGTTGTGGCAACCACTTCCAATGTTTGGGTATCCGGAATAAGAATGTAATTATATTATTATTTATAAATATTAATTAAATAAAAAACTGTTAATATTGCAGATCATATCTTGACCATTTTTTGATAAAAAAAACTTTTTTTTTCTATTGTTAAAATACGGACCGCGTGTTTATTATCATTCTTAATAAGCGGTGGTTAAAAAAATTAAAAATTCTAAAAGCATGAATCTCATTACTGTCATTGTCGTATTTAATTTTTTTTCCATAATTACTTCTTATTAAAAATTTTAATAAACATACGATATAAAGAATAAAAATTATTTTTTTATGTATAGTAAATGATTAATATTAAGTTTTGTTACCCCTATATTTAACTCAACTGTCAGCCAGATAACATAGTTCTTGTGACGATAAATTTTCTATAAAAAAAAATAACGAAAAATCAAAGCAAAAAATAACGTTTATATCTTTCTTTAAGGTTAAAGTGATTTCACAAATTAATGTTTGCCGAAAATATTGTTGATGATAGACCTAAATTTAATTTTAATCATCGGCGACCGCTTAAACAATACACGATAAAATTGTTAAATTTACAACAATATAATCGCAAGCTCAAATTGTTGTAATTCTAATCTCACTATATTCTTGGTTATATTTTAACTTCTAATTTCATTTAATGTATTCCAATGGTTACTTTAAAATATTGTGTGAAATACGCCTACGATATAGGTTTTAAATACTGAGAAAGATAATAACTTTAAACAATACTTAATCTCAGTTTTAATGAGAGTAATAAAAAGTACCTAAATGATATAACAAATTTTTAAATTATATAATTAAAACTCTCATAATTAATTTATTTTCTTTCCAATAATAACCTTTATTATTACCAATTTCTAAAAAAACATATTTTTATATAAAATAATTTTCGTGCATAGGAGAGAATTAATTATCTTTATTGTATAGAAAATTTTAAAAACACAAAATAGAAATATAAACAAATAAGGAAAATAACAATAACAATAACCTTTATTGTATTGTAAATTGTAAAAACACAAAGTAATAATATAAACAAATAAGTAAAATAACAATAAATTAGGTAAATAGCAAAAGGTAAATTAGTTGTAAGAAAAAAATAGATACTAGACTGTAAAAATAATATAAGAAAAGTAATATTTTTCTCACAAATAGTTTAGTAGTAATTAATAATTCAAAATTGGAAGTTATTAATTTTTTATCTGAGCTGCTATACCAAATACGTAATTTAAAAAAAACAATACAAACTATAATATTAAAATAAAAATAAAAAACATTTTCACGTAATGCATTGTAAAACTATTTTAATATTTTAATTTTAGAAGCACATTTTGCTTTAGTTTTATTCGGTACAAATACGTGGTGTGAACGGTGAATACACTGTGAAACAGAGGCGGCTTTCCAGAGGCCGTCGTCCTAGACCTAAAATATTTTCTCTTAGTTATCTTATTTTAAAATCGTTATACGCTTTTTCATTTTTTATATTTATAAAAAAATATAATCCTTGCAAAATAAGATAAATAAAAACAGCTTTTTATCAAAAAAATCAAAAGATATCAAAATTACGTATATAAATTGCTAGACAAAATTAACGCATTTTAAGTATCTTTAATAGTAGTTTTATTGTTTAGCATTTTATTGTCTATTCCAAGTTTTTACTTTTCACTTATGTATTGGGTATTTAATCGATTACCTACACTAAAAGCATATACAGTGTGTCAATTTTAAAAGTTGCAATCGGCAATATCTCTAGAATTGAAAAAGTTATTGAGAATCACTTAAAACCGTTTTGGTGGTTGCTAGAGGGAATCAAAATGACATGGTAAGTGACGCACCCACACCCACTCTTTAAGCCACAGTCATCCCAACTTGAAAATTTTAAATGGCACTACCCTACTTGTGATACATCGTTGGAAAGCTTATAACAAGCGTTTTTAAAAAATGTTATCCAAAAGCCTATTTCACAAAGTCATTTGCCAAATACTCGAAAAAAAAGACTTTAAATTTTCATTTTTGTTATGTGATGTCCTAAAAGAAAAATTGACGTTATTTACAAAATACACAACTAAAAAGATGATTTAAAACCTAAAGACTACGTTTCATGGTTTTTGTGTAATTTTTTTGTGTTTTGAATCTTATCAAAATGGCAATACATTATGGTTTTTGCACCCCTATGTTTATTGGGATTAGATTATAATGTATCTGTTTTTGTAGATTCATACATTTTATTTATTAATTGTACCTGTTAACGATATTGTAAATTATCAAAAATTAACAATGGTTTATAGTACGGAAGAGCGTGTTAAATTGATATTTATTTACGGTTCTGAAAATCGTTGTGCTCTTCGAACAGCAGCAGTGTTCAATAATAAATATCCAGAAAAACATGTCAGTTATGCGTACGTTTAGAAGTTAGTCGCTAAATTTGAGGAAACAGGATCTGTTAAGAATAAAAAAAGAAGTCAACCAAGAGTACTCAATGAGGAAACCCAAATTGAAATACTTGGACAATATGCTATAAATCCAACAATGTCAATTCGTCACGCAGCTAGGGAAACTGGATTATCACACGAATTAGTACGAAAGGTATTGAAACTTCATAAATTTCATCCTTATAAGATGCAAATTCTCCAAGAACTTGGCGATGACGACCCGGATCGGCGCATTGAATTTTGTGAAATGGTTACTGAAAAATGCGTTACCGAACCATTATTCGTAAAAAACATTTGTTTTTCGGATGAATGTTCGTTTTATTTAAATGGAAATGTAAATAAACAAAACTTCAGGTATTAAAGTTATGTAAATCCTCACATATTTAGAGAGGGACATACGCAATATCTACAAAAACTAAATGTTTGGGCTGGGATACTAGGAGATACCATTATTGGACCTCTGTTTACTGGTGGCAATTTGAACGGCGAACAATACGCTAATATGCTGGAGACAACCATTGAGCCTCTTATAGTTCAGGAGCTTGAAAATCAATTAAGAGAATTGGAAAATCTCCGATTAAATGAATATCTACTCTATTTTTAACAAGATGGAGCACCTCTACACTATGTACTTCCAGTTAGGCAATGGTTGAATAACCACTATCCAGATCAATGGATTGGGAGAAGAGGACCTATTGAATAGCCCCCTAGGTCACCAAATTTTACACCACTGGATTTTATTTACGGAGTCATTTAAAGTCTGTGGATTATAAAATGAAAGTAGACTTACTTGAACAATAGAGACAAAAAATCATTGAAGAGTGTCGAGCTCTTCGCAGAGAAACTTTTCAAAAAGTTTGTGAAGAATTTCAAAACAGGCTCTATTTTAATATATATTATTACCAGTATTTTAATAAAATTACTATTCTATTCCAAACCAATTTTAGTGTAGCTGACTTTAAAGGTAAGTTTTTTGTTTATTACTAGTGCAATAAAAATTGTATTGTTACCAAACGTAAATAATTTATGATCATTAGACCCTTCGATGTCTTCTGAGAAAACCTACTAGGGCAGACAAATCTGTCACCACTTTTACGTAGACTTTATTCTACTAGAATCTATTATGACACTTTTTTTTAATTATTGCTTTTCAAGTTTGTCTAGAATTTTTCTTCTTTTTCAGATTGTTTTATTAATGTTATTTTTTATGTAAATGACGTTTTTTACAGCTTCAATAATTTTCTATTGTTATTTTTCCACCAAACGTCGCATCTCAAATTTTTCTATAAACTTCTCTTGTTCTTTTTAGTTAGGTGTTAATGAACTGGAAATTGATCACTTGTACACACATTAAAATAATCTAGGGGACACGCTTAGTATTGTCAAAAAATAATGTAAAAAGTGTAGACTAGTACATACTATTTCTTAAATACATAATTTATTTTGCATACGTTTATCAAATTTAGGTGTTTAGTTTTTGTTGACAAAATGTTTTAAGATTAAAAATAATTTTTGTTTAGAGGAACTAACAAATTAACTCGTATTATCTGGTTTCAATGTTTGATTAGGGCAAAACTTCTTTGTATTTTATTCAGTTTGGAATCGATCAAACATGGAAAGACATCACTGAGATCGCGATACACAGTTACGGATTATTGAGATGCTCCAAGGAGGTTTGTCTCAAAGGGCAGTTGCTGATGCCTTTAACATTAGTAAAAGTATTGTTAACCAATTGTGGTTAACGTATCAGCAAACCAATGACGTCCGGGAACGTCATACAGGGTGTACAAGGGCAACCACTGCTAATTAGGACCGATTTGTGCGTTTGCAAGCATTGGGGGATCGCAACACAACAGAAACTGAACAGTAATTCGTCTTTATAACACCCACCACGTCCTAGTTAGTAACCATATAATTTGTAATTGACTTCACAAAGCTGGCCTTAGTGTTAGACGTCTTTTGAGAGTACCTTCTTTATCCCGTAAAAATCACGCCATCACATTACAGTGAGCACTGAGCGCAGGAATATACGAATTGGCAACAACAAGAGTAGCGACAGTTTTGTTCACCAATGAATCTCGGTTTGATTTGCATCTGGACATCAGTAGACTAAGAGTGTGAAGACGACCTGGCAATGCAGAACGTCTGGCAACTGCCTAAGAAGTTTTCACGTACCAAAGAGGAACAGTGATGGTCTGGGCTGGTATCACTACCGGTGGAAGGACACAGCTATCGCGATAATATTCTTCAACTTGTGGTTCTTCCGTTTGCCGAAGAAATTAACGTTTTACTGTGGCCTACACAGTCCTCTGATTTGAACCCGATTGAACATTTGTGGGATGTGATGGGCAGGCGTCTTTTGCGGCAAAATGTATTGTTGCAAACACAAGAACATTCATGAGTGTCTGACAGACCAATGGAGGAGCTACAAAATATAAAACGATAGATAATTTAATTTATTTTAAGAATGTCCAACAGGTGTATGGCAATAATCAATAACCGTGGAGGTCATACATTGTATTAATTTTTATTTTTCGTAAATTTAAAAATTTTTGTTTTAAATTTTTTTATTTGTTTTTTAATTTTTATAATATTTGGTTTATTGTTTATAAATTTTTTGTTCAAAAAATAAAGCCTTTAACAGTTTCTATTAGTCTTTTATATATTTTGCAAAAAAATCTTGCCGTAAATCAATATTTACAAGTGTCCCTTAGATTATTTTGATGTGTGTATTTAACAACACTGTTATTATTTGTCTATATTTGAAAGAATTTTATGGTTTTGACTTACAAACTAGTTTATGAGGGATTTAATAAGGGTGGTTGTAAGATAAGTGAACTCTATTGTTACCGAAGCGATCAGGTAGTCTCTCGAAGGAAACGAACAACAGGTGCCACGCGCCAGACCTTTACAATCCACTTAAAATTTAGGGGCTGGGGTTTCTTTATCAGTAAGGGACCGAAAAGTTAATTCCTCTATTGCACCATAAAATTCATCTAAATATTGACACACTCTAAAAGCTTAGTGGTTCTCGCCATGTCAAAAGCTGGCAATTCGTGACCAACAACTGCGTTTTTGAAGTAATTTTTTGAAAATTAAGGATATAGAGAAGCTTATTTTGGGTGTTCAACTTTCAACTGTACATCTAGGTGATTCGGGAATAGAAAAATAGTATAAAAATCAAAAGTTGTGTTAGCTTATATCAAGTAAAACGTTTCAAAATTGTAAAAAAAAGCTTTATTTTTTTAATTTATATTTTGACAGGACTATTTAAGTCGGTGAATCAAGGTTATTTGGGTAATTTTTAAAAATTCTCAAAATTGTTCTAAGTTGCAAAAATACTGAAAAAATGTTACGGAAATATAAAAGAACCCTTACCAACTGCAAAAACGAGGAAAACTTTCGCTTGTATATGTGTTATTCTAAACAGAAATTAAACTAAATTCTCGAAGCGATGAAAAAAAGTAACTGACCATTCTAGAAGCCGCCAAAAGGTATACAAAAAGTAAAGTTTCAAAGTCAACTACTCGTATTAGGCAACTGGTCTTAAACCAAAATAAAACCTAATAAAAAATTAACAGCGATAAAAAATTTTATGTTTATGGTTTTTTAAATAAGTACCTATTAAAATGTTTTTGTAACTTGTTTAGTCAAAAAGGTTTTATTTTTTGTTCAAAATGTATTGTTATAAAAGTAATGTTTTTATTTTAAAGTATAAATGTTTATTAATTTTAAAAAAATAATTGTTTTTTAAATATCCTTTCATGCGAGTGTGCATTTTTTAAATACCACCAACCTGCAACCTATAAGGTTTTTTAAAAAAAATAATATAAAAAATCGAAGCGCCATATTTGCAGTTATTGTAGACCATATATAAATCTTTCCAAAATCGATGAGATAATTCAAATTGTTACATGCACTCCAATTCTAGTATCGAAAAACTTCAAAAAAGTCCCAATAGCTCCGTTCTACGGTAGTTTTGATGTTCAAATACTTACCTATAAAACTGACCAAAAAAAGGCACTTTAAGCAGAGTTTTGCAGTTTATATTCTCAGTGACATTAGAAGTGTTACACCCAGACGAAATAATTTTTTGGCAATAAAATAAGTACATTTCAAGCCAGTTATAGTAACCATTGCAACAATTTATCTTTGCAAAAAAAGTTTTATCTCTTAGTTTTGTTAAGAAAAAGGCTTATCAGAGTTGATATTTGTAGTTGTGTTTTCGACTACTTGTTTTAAAGGTAACAAAGTGCCTCCAGTCCGAAGGCAGTAACGATATCACCATTTTAACGATTTTGACAAAAGTAGACTTGGGTTCTTTCAAAAAGTTGGTTTGTCTTATCGCGAAATTGCTCTACGTGTTCATTTTACTGCTAAGTGTTTTGGGTGTAGTCAGAAGAAGGTAGAGGAAGACAAAACAGACCAACAGATTAATTGAGGCGTACCACAGAGCTTTAGACAACTAGTTCTTCAAGACCATTTTGCTACTACGCAACAACTCGGTGACCAATGCTTTGGATAAAAAAGTCGACTTGATTGCAAACGTTATATCGACGCATTCAAGCATCTGGACTTTTCTCAGAAAATTGAGGCTGTTTTTCTCTAGTCTAGAGAATAGACCAAATATGCTGTGGCAGGACTAATCAAAGCCTACTAGTATACTTCCAAGCAGTGCGCAGTAAGTAGTTTTCTCTTCATTGTCAAAAATATATATTTAATACTTTTGATTTAAAAAAAATATATTTCTGGTTTTGATTGATAATAAACTAAAAAAATAATAATTATAAAGTTTTAAATAAAGTCTCTCTGAATGAAGTTTCTAGATTTATCATTTTTTAGCCTTATCAATATTTTGAACGCTAAATTTTAAAGTTTTAGTATATTAGATAATGATTCTGGTAATAGATAGTATAAAATACTAATAATTTCTGAATTGTACGCTTTTAATTCGGATACATTTACAATATTCAAATAGGTAATTCAAATGTTATAATTATTCTACGAAGACCAATAATGACTGTTTTTAAGTGTTTTTTTATTAAAAGCATTTTTTTTAGTTTTAACTCTGAGTTGGATATTATAAAATCTTTAATGTGTACTCACATTCATTTTTGAGTTCGCCATTTCGGGGTTATCGCACTTTCGAGAAAAAATTCCAATTTTTATGGACTTGTATGTTGTATGACTTGGTTTTAATGTCAAGCAATAATACTTAAAAAATAATATACTCACATATAAAATAAATTTAATTACTCTCATACATACAGTTGAAATATTTTTGACCTTTTTTTATCACTCATCCAGTATTAACAAAACTCATTTCAGTTCAAAAATAAAAGTCAAAATTTGTGATATAATAGCATTGTGTTATTTTCAAAACTATGACACATTTTTGATGAAAAACAGCCAATTTTCCTGTGTCAAGAAAAGAAATGCACCCACCTATTTGGCAACGGTTGTTGGTCGGTTTATAACCAGTTACCTCATACCTTTCACAGTGAAAGTCTCAAGATTCATCTCTTCAAACTGTTATAAATCTTGATTACATATATATACCCTACATTGTGGGGCTCACAAACATATTTAACAGAGCTTTATAGGGTGGCGCTCTTTTTTACAAAAATAACTATATTCATTGCAAACACAGTTGCAAAAAGAAATTTATTTTACAAAAATTAAATTCTAATACAAGTGTTTAATATTATTATGCGAGTAAATTCTTTTTAAATTAGTTTATGGATGTCCACAAGCGCAAGGTCAATCGTGGTGGGCATAATTGTGGGTATGACGGTAGATATTTAATTATTTAAATGCTGTGATTAATCTGATTTGACGTAAAACACGTTTTAAAAAAAACCTGAGTTATATATTGGTGATTTAACAATAAAAAAACTTTATTCTTATCCAAATCTAAAGCGGTTTTTAGGCAGGCCCCTATCGTATAAAAGACACTAGTAGTAACAAGAAAACGTGTCGCTGTGTAATGAAACTAAAAACATAAGTCTTTTGACTATTACTAGCCGGACTTAGACTCCAGCAAACGAATTTAATTTACAACCGCATCTTTATGATATTCCTAGGGCAGTGTCATAAAAACCATTTTGAATTTGGATAACTATAATAAATCAAAGATTTATATTTTTGGATAAAATTTGTGCAAACTGTTGTAGGTATATTTTATTTATTAAATGTGTAATTCAATAGTAAATAAACTTTAATTTTAATTTAAGGTAGGTAACCAACAATACACTACTTACCATTATTTACGTAGCATAGCCTACTGTAAACTTTTATCAGTACTGTAAAAAACTCGTGGTAAGAGGTAAATAAAATAATAAATTATTCGAAAAGAACTTTAAGTTGAATGTAAAAATGTATAGGAGCGTAATTTATACCTAAATAAATATTTAAATAGAAGAGACGTTCAAAAAATAATGTCTATGCTATTTATATCTCAACATCCATAATTATACAAATTTTCACCTTATACAAAAAATAAGCTTGTGCACCTATACGATTTAACAAAAATTTTACAATAAGGCAATACAAAATTCACAATATCACACAAAAGCTTTAAGTTTGTACACACAAATGCAGAAAATTGTCAGGATAACTAAGATGTTCAGACATCCACTGCAGAGGTGTCTCTAAAGGAGGTATCATTCCATGTGTTTTTATGACAACTGCAGATAAAAAATTAAATAAATTGAGCATTAGTAACAGATAAATACCAGTTTTTCCTGGAAACATTTCATTTATTAAGTCTTGTAAAGTCTTGCGATGCCCATCTTCAGTGACAGGTTTAATTAATTTCTGCTTGTAGCCATCATCTATATAACATCTAAAAGGAATGTGTTTGAAGTATTCTTGTTCTGGTGAAACTTCCATTAGTTTACGATTCACAGCCCAAAATTGTTCAAATTTGTCTACAACCACGACATTATAACAATTTCAGAAAAGAAATTTCTTACCATTTTGTAAGCCCAACCACAATTGGTTGTGGTCTTTCTTCTGCATATTACTAGCAATTTGTCCTCTGTGTTTTAACACATCTGCTTCCTTCAAACAAGCCATGAAATATGACTCGACAGTCTCTCTACAAACCACAAAAAATAAAACAGAAAAAGACTATATAACGCACTTGTTGCTAAATTTATAAATCTGATTTTGGGGAAACTTGTCGAAATGAACAGTTATGTTCCAGGGCAGTTGATCATCTGATGTGATAGCCAAATCGTAGAGAACACCAATGGGATAGTGCCACTTCAGGGGCTGCCCATCATACTCCAGCCACATTTCTCTATCATGTTTATCACTAGCTACATACCGTAAAAAATGTTTGCGAACTTTATCAGTAACTAAAGGAAAGTAACTTAAACGGGGTACCATTAAATAAAAAAGATCTGGTTGTTGCAATTCAACAACCTCATCAGGATCAAGTTGAAACGAAATTGGAACTTTACCCTCCCACACTTCCCGCAAAACCTCGCGATCATTTGCCATTTCTCGCAATGAATAACTCTATTTTGGCATTTTTAATTGATAAAAACACTCGATAAGTAAATCATCATTGATTGAAGAGCATTTCAGGTTAGAATTAGAATAAGAACTTGACATTGAAAAATTGACATGGTGTATAGCCAACGTGACGAGACAGAAGTTACTAGAAATGTTTAACAGATAACATAACCTTATTTTTTTGGAAAATTTAAGCCCCACGTGTTTGTGTTGGAAAAATGTCTATACAAGATAAAGTGTTAATGAGGAAGATTAAGAAACGGGAGAAACAGAAATTGAAGTTGGTTCAGCGAAAAGAAAAAGAGAAGTTGGTTGAGGAGGAACAGGATGATGAGTGTGTGGAACAGAAGGGGGCTAAAAGAGTACAACATGAGGATGCAGGGCCTGCTCGCAGTGAGTATTTGTTGTAATTTAACTGTATAAACGTTTTTTTTTTAAAGAGAAGAAGCGTATTTGACGTCGGTGCAGTGCACTAATGAACCTCCGTAAGGGTACATTATAAAGTGATATCTTTTTGTTGTATTGTATAGCCCAACTGGGCTCTAGCTTCTTCAAATTCAAAATTATCTATAAAGTCCTATTTACAAGCACTTATTTTAACTCAACAATTAGCTTAACATCGTTGGGGTATCTAATCATAAAACATTAAGTGTAATCTGCTTCTGTTTACATTTACTTAATGAGGGAGTTGCATTGATATTTGAATTCAATTTTTTTAATACATCATCTTAACCATTATAATTATACTATAATAAATGACAAAAAAGTGAAACACCTAAAAGGAGTGTAACGATTTTTATGAAACTTTGTAAATATGTTTATTTCAATGCAAAAAGAGGATGATTAAAATGTGACCTTAATTCAACAAAAGACAACGATAATAATCTTCATAATGAGTAGGACCCTCTCGTTGGGTTATACACTCTTTGACACGTCGAGGCATAGCCCTGAGTAAATTATCAATGTCTTCCTTGGGCAAGGGGTCTCATGCAATCTATAGCCATAGTATCAGGATTATACTATGCTATAGCTCCTGATTAAGTTGCGCGACAGTTTGTAGAGGATGAGCCAAATTTGAAATTCGTTGACCTATCATCCCACACATGCTCGATAGGGGATAAGTCAGGAGATATTGGAGGCTTAGGAAGTAAATTAACATGACCCGCTTCTAGACAGTTCCTAGATATCTTTGCAATTTGAGGTCTGGCTTATCTTGTTGAAATAATGTTTCTTTCTTTTGTCTGATCTGCCCTAAATACGTAATGTGCAGTATTAAGAGACCCTTAGGGCCTTAGGGCTTCCTGAATGAGGTACCTAACAAAGAAAATCTGCTGCGCTCTTATTAAACAACATTAACAAATATTTTTTTTACCTAAAAGTAAAGACTTAAAGCTAAGTTTTCGCGCCAATTTTTATTATTATGTATTTTTAAATTTTAAAAAAAAATTGTAGCTACAAATTCAGCAATGTTTCGACACAATAACCTAGTTTTAAGAATTTTAGGAACACAGATATTTTTCTAAGTTTTTATCTCTTACTTAAAATGCCCTAAAAACATTTTCCCTCTTTTTTAAAATCTCTGACCGTCTAGTGAGTGACGCTTTAGTTGATACACGCATGGGACGTGGCTTGCAATAGAGGACGTATTAAAGGGACAGTAAACTAAAATTTCATGAAAGGGTCTATAAAATTCTTAAAAAGTATCGAAGATTAAAAATCAAACCGCAACTCGCTACAATCTTTGCTTTTTGAACAGCGATAGAACAAAATTGAACGGGTGACGTCATACCGACATCGGACCGAGCGAGCATTTGTGTTTTTTTATTGTTGTTTGTGATTACTGAAAGTTATCAAAAATAGCCAACTTAAGAATCGAAACTTTAAACTATGTTCTCAAATGCTTCGTGGTATGTACTACAGTCGTTTTAATTTCTCACATTTGTTCTCAACTCTAGTTTATTTTCAACAGAACATTTTTTTAGTTTTGGCTTATATTTTATTATTATACCTACACAATTTTCGCCCCTACACCAACATATGTCGTTAATTCTTTCGAGATTTTTGTCTTCCTGCATATTATTCGGGTTCTTCTTCAATTTACTTAAATTATTTTTGGTATACTTTGGTTCAAAATCGAACACCATCGAGATTAAAAAATAATGAAAATCTGCTGAAAAAAAAAGTTTTATGACACACGAGATTACAGGACATAAACAATCTCACAAAATATGAGACGGAACAGAATATGTCGGTATGACGTCACGTCAACGTTTTTTACACTTTGGTCTCTAACATTTCCAAAACAGCAAATCGCACGTATCTGCTGTTTGGAGATTTTGAATTTTTTGAATCAAATTTTTGTTTTTTGGTATACAACCTCTTTAAGGACGAATTAGAGGGGGCTCAAGTTTAAATTAGCTCATTATGTAAAATAACTACAAATTGTAACTACAATGCAATATAAAAAAAATATTAGTCGCGTCAAAAAAGTTTTAATTCAGACTTTTTTTGATATTTGAACGACTTATTACTTTCGGAGTTGTATACTTCTTTTATCGCAAAATGAGAATGTGACTTAAGTCATAAATTATTTAATAAAGCAAGTGTATTTAGACTATTAGTACTTCTGTCAACACGTTTTTAATTTATGACACTATTTTACTAATAGCAGGTAAAAAGTTTGGGTTAAAGGCTGATTTATAAATGCCGTTGTCTGTACCTATCTACTTCTTTGAGTTTACACCCATCAGCGGGTGATAACAGCGTAAATACGACTGCTTTGTTAACAATGATTTATTACTTAAGTCAAATTCTTATTTTCTGATAAAAGTAGTATACTGTTGTGGGTTTTTGTTTTGTCTCAAATTATGATATACAAATCCAATAGATTGAAGCAAAATTGTTTTCTTCTCATAAATTTTAATAAAACTTGACCTAAACTGAAGTTAAAAAATTATTTTAAAAAATTGTAATATTAAAATTATAAATTTAAACTATTTAAATCATAAGCGCTACAACAATCATATAAATTTAAATCATAAGCGCCGATATAAACAAAAACAAACTTATTGAAGAATATTATTTTGAATCTTTAAAATTAAATTGTAAATTTACGGTGACATTAAATTAATTTTTTTTCTGTGACAAGATTTGAATCTTACTTTGGCCATTTCAGATGGTTCACAATACAATTTTATATTTTGTAAGTACATGACCTCTCGCCGCAGTATTAATTCATACAAATAGTGGGAAACTATTGCGGGAGCATCTACTAGAGCTAGTCAAAAAGAGCGAGTTAGTCTCTGAAAAAATCCACGAAAACGGCTACAAAAACTCAGCGTTTTAACTTCGTAAGTTTTTCTCACCATTTTCAACGGTCTGTGGGAACCTTAAACAAAATCTAGAGGAGACCTGGTTCCATATTGGATAGCTCCCCAAACCATAACACCTACGGTACGAACTGCGTGACGCTGAACAGAAAACTGAGAATTTTTCTTTCACCACGTCGTCTTCTGACTCTTTGGAGTTTCTTATTTAACTTATCCTTATTATGTTTACAAAGTTTCATGAAAATTGTTGCACTCCTTCTAGGTGTTTAATTTTTTTGTCATTTAGTATATTATTCATATAAATTAAAATTTTTTCAGTAGATAAAAAGAAATTAGTATACTTATAAATATAGTTTATAAAAACTATATACAAAACCGTGTATTGCGTCTTGTTTTATCGATCATTTAAATAATTAAAAAAAAAAAAACGTAACGTTACGACAAGTGGTTTTAATATTGCGTCACACTTCAATTTTATACATATCTTATTGGTAAAATGAGGAACTACTGAACCTATGCGTTATTGAGGGAGAAAACTCAAACTTGACATGTGGTTGACTTCAAAAATTATTTCAAAATCTCATAGAAATATATCAAAAATTGGGAGCCACAAGCGACACTTGCTTCAAAATTGAAAATCATAGATAGATAATAATTGTATCAGTGCCGTTTTTGACAATTAAAAGATAGTTGTTTTATGATAGTAGGAGTACATAGTAAAAAAAATGTTAGTGTGAACTTATAGGTATATACCTACATAAGGATTGCATAGCGTATATATACATATATATATATATATATATATATATATATATATATATATATATATATATATATATTCCACGTGTATAAAGTGAGCCCCGGCTGTGGAAAAACTGCGTTTGAAGTGAGGTCCGCTACAAAGTGAGGTCCGATATACGGACCTCACTTTGACAATCCTGTACAATTCACTCCAGCACCTTCCCCTACCACTACATAGGCATATCTGTTAAATTTAGCTGGACCTCACTTTCATCATACTATGGTTCAAGTTGTATATTTTAGTTCAACAGTTATGTGAGTGGTGGCGCTCTCCACGGTGTATAAATTCTAGACGTATACTTTGCAGATCGTGGCCATTACCTAGTGAGGACCGATGATACGGCAACCGCGCAAGGGCCTCACTTTCCGCATAGTATATATCTGAGGGTTTCACTTAACGGTGCATTTCTAAATACAATTATCAAACATTCCAAAGCATTGCAAGGTCACATTTAGACTTGTGGTGGCTGGCGGATTTTGTAATCTCTATATTTTCATGATGGAGAACAGAATGTTCAAGAGTTAACAATCTTTATACAAGGTATTTTAAAAATGAAATACAGACATCAACTTTGTTTTTTTAAATAAAATCGTATATTATTTATTGCATTTTAAATACTATGACAAATTCTGGACATATCTTATAAATAATGTTTTATACCTATCTTCAACTGTTTTCGAAATATTGACAGTTAAATATAAACAAAAAAATTAATATTTAATTTTTTGTTTAGTTAAATGTTTAAATAATTACTCACAGATCTTTTTGTAGTCAGATGTTTGTCTGTCTTAAAGAAAATTTATTATTATTAAACTCATTTTAAAAATCTATAGCATCCTAGGACTTTTTGGCAGTTTAAAAAATAGTGACAGGTAAAAATTTGTTAAAAACAATAAAAAAAATGTAAAATGTAAAAATAAAATTGACCTGTATAAACATTTTTTTTTAAATAAATAGTTTTGAAGTTATTTTAGATGTTTCATAATTTTGCCGCTTTTTGAAAACTTGTTTGTACCGAGTGTAAAAAAAAATCACTTTTTCTAATAGTACCTTTTTAAATAAAAAAACGAGACTTGGAAAAATTATTATGTTAAAATATCTTCATTAATTGTGTAAAAAATAAACTTTTGATCACTTCCGGTTTTAACGGAAACAACCGTAACTTTGGATTTTTAAATATAATACTATTATATTTTTATACTTAGAATCTACGTTAAATTCTGAGTCTCATACACTAATTTAAAAAAAATGTGAGATTTTTTTTTTAATTTTTGTTTTTTTATTTAGAAAGCTGTGATTATAAAAAAATATTAAATAATATAAGCAGTCATTAAAAAATAAAACCTATTCCACAAATGATCTAGTTTAGAAAAAACATGAATTTAATTTAGAATAAATTAGTTTTTTCGGTTTAATTCATTTTTTTTTCAGATGGAACAATAGTGGCTCGCTTGGTTTTTGAAATTAACGTTTTATTTGTCAATTTGTTTAAAATTTGAAAAAAAAATATGTTAAATAAAAACATAAATTTAAAAATTAGTTTAAATAAGTTAGCATTTTAACAACAAAATAAAATTGACAGTTATTAAACATAATTTGTTACTTTTTTTCTGTTTTACAGCTTGCTTAAATTTAAATTAACTTTTAGAAATTTTTCCAAATATTTTTGTAAATATTACAAAAATTACTAAACAGATTTTTAAATTTTTGGTTTTTTTTATTAGCAGAAAAAATGTATTTAAAATGTCAAGGAGCCACTATTGTTCCATTTAAAAAAATTGAGTAAGACGAGAAAAACTAATTTATTTCAGCTTAAACTCCTGTATTTTTCAAATTAAATTATTTATGGCACCGGTTTTATTTTTTAGTTGTTGTCTAAGTTATTTAGAAATATTTTTTAACCATCACAGTCTTCTAGATAGCACAATAAAATTTACAAAAAAAATCTTTCATCTTACAAAAAGTTATAAAGAGTTGTGTATTTGATTCGGAATTTACTGTAGATTTTAAAAATATAAAAACATACACAGTGTTTTATTTAAAAATCCAATGTTACGGTCGTTTTCGGTAAAACCGGAAGTGATAAAAGTTTATTTTTCATATACTTAATGGAAATTTTCTAACATCATATGTTTACTAAATATCATTGGTTTATTTAAAAAAATACTACTAACAATTAGGGTGAGCCTAATTTCGTTTACACCCGGTATATGTTTTTTTCCCTAGTTGGCTCCTAATTGGGATAGCCTGTAAGTCAACTTAATACCAATTAAGTATTATTAGTATTGATAATTTATTAAATTATAATAACGGTTTATTTAAAATCGTTTTATTACTAATAAAAAAAACAAATCGCTTTAAAACAAAGATTCTTTCTGGCAAAAGCTCAATTCCGTCGTTGTGACCGTTTTGTCAAAATAAAAATTATATTTAAAAATGTATTGGCTTTTGTGAGCATTCGAAACTTTAAAATCCAATATATCCGTTCAACATTGAACAAAATTTAAGTGACTTTATCGTTTTTTGTCACTTTTCAACAATTAGGTATCTCAACAACTAAACCTTAATTTAAATACTATGTTTTTAGAAAAAAAATGTCACATTATTTGTAATTAGAATGGCGTTACATTTATATTTTTTGTCGTTTTTGCAAATATAAATAATATAATAAATAAACTCTTAGGAAGAAATATCTAAAAGTTAGCGGTACATTTGTATTTTGCTTTGCAGTGTGAGTGTCTTGTAGGTCTTAGACAAACAATGCAGGTATAAAGTAATAAAAGTAGGTAACCGCTCGGCCAGGCATCCCCTTCTGCTGGAATTTTTAGAGACCTTTCAGTCTTTACTTTAATTTTTATCAAATAAATAAATAATAACTATTAGAGAATGCATCGGAAAATGTAAAACGATAAAAAACTAAATTACCAAAGTATGCTCATATTGTTTAATGTATGGAATTAAGGTAAAATTTTGTTTTTCCGATCAAACAAAATTAATTTATAAAACATTGTGTTAGTTTTTAGAAAAACATTATGGAAATTTTCATAATTTTTAGTAAATTTTAGTCAAAAAATAGCAAGTTCTTTCATGCAGCGCAAACTGAAATTAAAAGTTTTAATCTGTTTAAGTGTAATTTTTTGTCAAATTTTACATTTATTTTTTCTTACTTATAGAAAAAAGTATTAGAAAACGAAGAATAAAGTGCTGCTTTTAAAAATAAAAGCTAAAAAATTTAAGTAAAAGCTGTTTAATATATGGTTCATTATGTTTTATTAAAGATAGTAAATAGTTGTTATTGTAATTAAAAACTAACGTAATAACAACAATTCATAATAATCTTTGGTATAAATTTGACCATTTAGTTTATATGCAATAAATAAATTGAAATTTTGACTGAATATTTATTATTTTTTAAACTTATTTTTTAAATGAATTTTATAATTTCTGATAAATTTTGCCCACACAGGAAAGCATGTGCTTTCATATAGTTAAAACCGCAATTAGAAATTTCTATTTGTTTACAATTCAAAAATTGCATTGATTTTATGCTTGAAAATGGGACTGTCTTAAAACATCTAATCTGTTAATATAACACAAAAAAATGTTTGCCAATTTTTATCATTTGTAATGCTATATTTCAAACTAAAATTTTGGCACGTAATTTTAAATCACCCCGTATAAATTTGTTTACTTTTGAGAAATAGTGTTAAAGTTTTTCGTTAAAAACTTCGTTGTAATTCGCTGTGTATTTAAAAAAATAACAGCAACAACGATTAACACCAGGCAAAATTTATGCACATATTTGAATTATACCTCGGGTTTCAAGAAACTGAGATAATACGTTGAGTTTTGTACAAAAACAACTTTTTTATTTTTATTATTTCGCATTTCTTCTACAAGGACGATCACTTGTTAAAATTTCTAAACTAATTGCAGAAACACCTAGTATATTTACTAATTTTTGGAGACATTTTTTATTATTTATTTAATTGTTACTAATAGTATAAAAATATGTATTTGTTATTTTGTTTAAAATTTTATTCTAATTCTTTATTCAGTCGAATTTATTTATTTTTTAGTATTTTTCTATTATTTTACTTCTTACTATATTTACTTCTTACTATTTTTATATATAATATTAGGAAAACTTGATACCCTTAAAGTAACACTTTGTATACGGCCAGCACACGGCCCAGACGCCAAGCAAAACTTGGCAACATCGCATGGACCTCACTTTAATCATTTGATAAACATATACACACAAATCGGTCCTCACAAGAATCAGAGACTGTAATGTAAATATACGGACCTCACTTGGGTAACAAGACGATAGGGACCTCACTTTGACACGATATACACCGAAAAATTATATCCGCTATCTGTAATTTTTTAAGTGTATATTTGCGAGAAATCTATGAACTTTGATGTAGGAAACTGTAATCAACCTAGCGCGCCGCTGTATATCTGGTCCTTTTAGTGGTCCTCACTTGATACACGCTACGGTTGGACCTCACTTTGATAGCTGGCCATATATATATATATATATATATATATATATATATATACATCCCGCTATCATTAGCACGTCCGTCCGAAAAACATTATTAGAGCGTCCGGGTCTAAAACTCACAGAAGTAAGCTGTTTTTTAAAAGTTTTTCACCAGTATACATCGTCTATTCCCTTACAGGTGGCGTTGCCTAAATATGAAGCAAATCTAAAGTTTTCAAATCCGTTCTACCACCATTGCAGCGTCCTTTTACGGAACAATCAATGTAGCGTCCGTATATTGGTGCATAGAGCGTCCCTTGGTGTATATAGACCGTCATAGAGCGTCATGCGGTGTTGCCAGTTGTTATTCTCATTTTGTGTCTATAAATAGAATATACACAAAAGGACGCTTTATGCATGCAAATATATGGACGTTCCAATGGTGGTTTAAAAATCAATTTTTTAACGACCAGTGCAATCTTACTAACAATAAGCCGCAATCTGTGTACGCGGATTTGGTTAAAATATCTTCTATTAATAATTATTAATTTAATTATGAAAATATTATTTCTGTTTGAAATAGTTATTACTTGGACATAAAAGGTAGGCTATATACCAAAAAAGTTTTCTATCTCTCTGTTAACATTTGAGGCATAGGAACGTTAAAAAAAGAAAATAAAAATTACTGAAACGTCGAAAAGTTTCAACAATAACAATTTAAAACAACATGAACGTTACTAAGAAAACTAGTCTTACTCAAGGTTCAATAAAAAATAAATGTAAGTTTGATTTTGCCATAGAAAACTATCAATTCCAATTGCTATTTATTATAAGTTATTCAAAAAAAATATTTTAAATTATTAGTTCAAATGTTATTAATTTAAAATTAGTAACATGTAACAAGTTTCCTATGGTATTTTATGGACACAAGAAAATAAAAGTATTTCGTTGAAGCACTTTAAATTCATTAATTTCTAGAGCAAAATTTGCCTTATTTTTTATACAATTAGCATAACCTAAAGCCTCTTTTCTAATATGTTTCAAAATGTCAGTAGTTAAAAATCTTTAAAGGAGTTGTATAGGTGTGAAGAAGCTTAAAAATTTTTTTTCAACTGTCCATTTTTGTTTTTTTTTAATTGTTGAAAAATGATTGTCTAAAAAACCATAGATTGGTACACACTTTTTCCAATTTGGTAATGTATTGCACAATCGCTCTTATTTTGGCTTGGTAGTTTCGGCTTCTGATTTTTCTTTAATTTCGGAAATTCTATTTTTATTTTCGTCAATCCAAAAATTTTGATTATTAACTATATCTTCCATTTCCTCAAATGTAAATGCTTTTTTAAAATTAATTTTTTACTGTAAATCATAAAAAATAAAGTTTTTATATCAACAAAAAATACAACAGTTACTAATGTAAATTAACATTGATTTTTTAGGTAACATATAAGAAACGTTATTTTTTGAGAAAATTAAAGAAAAACCCGGACTTAAATAATACTTTATTTTTCAAATTTGTTTTAATTGCTGTCCTGTTTATATGACACTGGGTGTTAACGGGTTAATTAGATATAAAAAGTTTAATTTTATTAAGTGAATGTTTAACTAAAATTCTGACAATAAGTCAAAAAATTTGCCAAATCTGTGCTGTTTTTTTGTTTTCCAACCAATGAACATTTTATGAAAATTTAGAAAAATTTGTGTAAAAAAAGTAATTGTTTCATTATAATAAAATTTGCATTTTTAGAACCTTATTTTGTTCTACTTTTTCTTCTGTAAAACTTAGTAAACACAACATTTTAATGACAATTTAAGCGGTCTAAACTATCACATTTAATGACTAGGCAATACAGCATTTTTATAGACTAAGCAGTAAAGCAAACACTTTAAAGCCGTTTTTCATTTGTCACAAAATTTTGAGACTAGATGTCAAACATCAAGTTTCTCTTAAAAAAAGCTGTTTTTTAAATCACATGTTTTATTGCTTAATTCAAAAATAACTATCTATTACATTATTTTTGGATGTCGTTATAATATTAAAATAAAAGATTATTTAATATTTTATTAATATACTAAAATAATATTTAGAACATATTAATAAAAATATCTTGAAAAATATAGACAAAATTTCTAAAAATTTAAACAAAAATTGAAAATGCAAAACAAACAAGAGATAATGTATATCTAATACATAAAAAAAACTGGGAAAAATATGCTAAAACTTAAAAGAATAATTAGAAATCTAGCAGAATTAAGGTCTTTTCACAGTAAAAAAAATATAAACATTTATCAGAGAAATCGAAATAAAAGTAAGAAAAAAATAAGAAGAAGAAAAAAACTAACAATAAACAATAAAATACTGAATTCAAGAATTAGGAAAATAACAAACGACAACTAGTCGTAATTGAAAAAAAACTTATCTATAAAACAAAAAAACGGAAAGTAAGGAAAGATAACCATCGAGTCGACGAATTGACAATAAAAGAGTATAATAAAAAAATAGTAGAAATAGAAAATTAGAAAAAAATAAAATACAAAAATAATACAACAGCTTTGACAGTAGACAACAGGAACCAAAAACCGAAATGAAATATTAGGAAAGTTACTAAGATCAGAAATTAAAAAAAGATAAAAAATGTTATACTAATAGGATAGAGACTAAACAAAGGTATAACAAAATTTCATAAAAAAATACAAGAATATAAAAAATACAAAAAAAATATTAAAAAAAACAAAATTTCCTAAAATATTTTAAAAAAATCAGTTTTAGAAATATGTGGAGTAAACAAAACAACAAATACGAAAAAGCTAAAACACTGGTAGAACAATAAAATTAAACAAGAAGTAATTAAGAAAAAACTGTTATCGAAAAAGTACTTAGAGAACAACAAAACCTAGATGACTACCAACTGTATAAAGAACAAAAAGAGAACATAAAAATTATAGTAAAAACGGTAAAGCAAAGTTATGAAAAAAGTTTGAAATAAAGATAAAAAAACCGCTTTAAGCAATGCAAAAATAGTGTACAATATTGTAAACAATTTAAGAAAATAGATCTTAAAAAAACCAAGAGAAGATATTATTGAAAATAAACTCAAAATTATTAAGTGATAGAGATTGTTTGACAAGTTAAAAAAAACCTGATTGTTTTCCAGTGAGTGTTAATGTTTCATTATAATGAAATTTACACGATCCTAAGAAACTCACTTTTTTTAACGTGTTGAACATGTTATTATTTCGTATACTTGATAAAATTCACTGTAATTTAAAGAATTAAAAATTATGAAATAAGTCTAAGCACTGTAAATTACTTAACAAACGACAACTTTATAAGATTATTATATGGCCGAAAAAGTTATTAAAAGTCAATATTTATAATTATTACACTGACAGTAGGAGAGAAGTTACTTTATGTTAGAAATAAAATTTTTTGTTATTGCAAATTAAAGAAACCATTTATTGCAACATTTTTACCTATAATTTTATTATTTTTAACCAATTTATATTTATGTATGAATACTTTAACCCTAATAATTTAAAAAAAAATAAATTATTTTTTTTTTATTTTTTTAATTTCAAAATTAGATTTTATTACATTTTTATAAATAAATGATCAGAAGCATTAAAAAGCAAAATATAATTACTTGAAGCAAAAAAATGCTATTAGTAAAATTTGGACTAATAATTTAAAATATTTTTTTAGGCCTCCGTTTAGAAACACTAAATTTCTAGTCGTAGAAATCGTCGGAAAGATGATTGTTTGCGTTTGCCACTATTTTGCACTGTCTAGACATTGAAAGTAAAATCTAAGAATTTTCTGTTTTTGAATTGTATTTATTCCAATACCTGTTATGTGATTTTTCAAACAGCAAATTTTCAGTTGCTTTTCTGACTGCGTTTTTTAGATGTTCTGGGTTATTATCGTCTTCCATTTTCTAATTTATTGGAAGAAGTTTTATTTATTTTAACACAAAAGCACGACTTGACACAATTTATAATTGTTTATTGTCAATTAAAATAGTTATCATAATAATCAAAATAGTTTTTTTTTAGTTTAGACAACTTTTCGGCTTAAAAAACGTCGCTTATCACACGGCCAGAAACCTTTTTGCAAGTATTCGCACTTGTGAGACTCGGCTTCGCCTCAGCCCACAATCCGTGCTCATATTCACAAAACGACAGTTTCTGGCTTTGTCATAGAAATAACTATTTCTGTATAATTAATAATAAATAGCAACTAGAATTAATAGTTTTCTATAGGAAAATAAAACTTACATTTATTTTTTATCAAACTTTAAGTAATTTTAGTTTTCTTAGTAACGTTCATGATGTTTTAAATTATTATTACTTTTCGACGTTTCAGTAATTTTTTTACCATCCCCGAAATGTAGGCAAAAAGATACAAAACTTTTTTTATATACAGTAACCGGCAAAAGTATGGAACATCTAAAATAACTTTAAAACTATTTATTTCAAAAAAATTGCTCGGGCACTATCTGTTATCTGACAATACCAGTTCATTAAAAAAAAAACAAATAATTTATAATTAAAACTTTATTTTAAAAAATTAAAGTGTTAATTACTGTTTCCAACAAATTTTTAACTGCCAGTGTTTTTTAAACTGTTAAAAAGTTATAAGGTGCTAGATTTTAACAATAAGTTCAATAATAATAAATTTCAGTTTTTCAGTTTTTTAATTTTTATTTCATTTCAACTTTTAATAATTTCAGAATGTCACAAAAATTTTAGTAAAGATAGGTACAGCACATTATACACAAAATATGTTCAAAATTTGTCATAAATTTTAAAAATGTAATTAAAATTATAGAGTGTTCTTTGAAAAAACAAAGTTGATGTCGGTATCTTATTTTTGGTCACACTAAATAAAATAGATATTAAATTTAATTAACAAATTATTATTAAAACGCACAATTTAAAAATAGAATTGACCTGTCCAAACAATTTTAAAAAAAATAAATACTTTTAAAGTTATTTTAAATGTTTCACAATATTACCGCTTACTAGTAGATTTAAATTTGAAGCATTAGCGCGCGCGTCTATCTTTTCATTCCTCACAACTCAGGTCAGGAATCGTTTATTTAATTTCATTTATATCGTTACAGTGTTGTCAAACTGACGGACGCTCTATTACACCGAGGTTGAATATACGTATATTACGCCAGCGCCACCACCCCTATATACGCCGGAACTAAAAATTATACGAATTTTTCATCCAGAAATCATTAAAGCGTCCAAATCGATTTTTGCCATTCGTTTCGTCTTGGTGTAGGAAGGCTCCCAAATTTTTTTTACATGGGGTTGCAGCAGAGCGTCCATATACGGGCGCTCTATGCACTTGGACGTCCTAATGATAGGGATCGGGCAATGTATGGCCGTGCTAATGATAGCAGGATATATATATATATATATATATATATATATATGGCCAGCTATCAAAGTGAGGTCCAACCGTAGCGTGTATCAAGTGAGGACCACTAAAAGGACCAGATATACAGCGGCGCGCTAGGTTGATTACAGTTTCCTACATCAAAGTTCATAGAATCCTCGCAAATATACACTTAAAAAATTACAGATGGCGAATATAATTTTTCGGTGTATATCGTGTCAAAGTGAGGTCCCTATCGTCTTGTTACCCAAGTGAGGTCCGTATATTTACATTACAGTCTCTGATTCTTGTGAGGACCGATTTGTGTGTATATGTTTATCAAAAGATTAAAGTGAGGTCCATGCGATGTTGCCAAGTTTTGCTTGGCGTCTGGGCCGTGTGCTGGCCGTATACAAAGTGTTACTTTAAGGGTATCAAGTTTTCCTAATATTATATAGAAAAATAGTAAGAAGTAAATATAGTAAGAAGTAAAATAATAGAAAAATACTAAAAAATAAATAAATTCGACTAAATAAAGAATTAGAATAAAATTTTAAACAAAATAACAAATACATATTTTTATACTATTAGTAACAATTAAATAAATGATAAAAAGTGTCTCCAAAAATTAGTAAATATACTAGGTGTTTCTGCGATTAGTTTAGAAATTTTAACAAGTGATCGTCCTTGTAGAAGAAATGCGAAATAATAAAAATAAAAAAGTTGTTTTTGTACAAAACCCAACGTATTATCTCAGTTTCTTGAAATACGATGTATGATTCAAATATGTGCATAAATTTTGCCTGGTGTTAGTCGTTGTTGCTGTTATTTTTTTAAATACACAGCGTATTACAACGAAGTTTTTAACAAAAAACTTTAATACTATTTCTCAAAAGTAAACAAATTTATACGGGGTGATTTAAAATTACATGCCAAAATTTTAGTTTGAAGTATAGCATTACAAATGATAAAAATTGGTAATCATTTTTTTGTGTTATATCTACAGATTAGATGTTTTAAGACAGTCCCATTTTCAAGCATAAAATCAATGCAATTTTTGAATTGTAAACAAATAAAAATTTCTAATTGCGGTTTTAACTATATGAAAGCACATGCTTTCCTGTGTGGGCAAAATTTTTCAAATTTTTTTTCAAAAAATATTGAGATAATCAATAATAAATATTCAGTCAAAATTTCAATTTATTTATTGCATATAAACTAAATGTTCAAATTTATACCAAAGACATTATAAATTTTTGTTATTACGTTAATTTTTAATTACAATAATATCTATTTACAATATTTAATAAAACATAATGAACCATATATTAAGCAGCTTTTACTTAAATTTTCTAGCTGTTATTTTTAAAAGCAGCACTTTATTCTTCGTTTTCTAATACTTCTTTCTATAAGTAAGAAAAAATTAATGTAAAATTTGACAAAAAATAACACTTAAACAGATTAAAACTTTTAATTTCAGTTTGCACTGCATGATGGAACTTGCTATTTTTTGACTGAAATTTATTAAAAATTATGAAAATTTCCATAATGTTTTTCTAAAAACTAACACGATGTTTTATAAATCAATTTTGTGTTTGATCGGAAAAACATAATTTTACCTTAATTCCATACATTAAACAATATGAGCATACTTTGGTAATTTAGTTTTTTATCGTTTTACATTTTCCGATGCATTCTCAAATAGCTATTATTTATTCATTTGATAAAAATGAAAATAAAGAATCGAAGGTCACTAAAAATTCCAGCAGAAGGGGATGCCTGGCCGAGCGGTTACCTACTTTTATTACTTTATACCTGCATTGTTTGTCTAAGACCTACAAGACACTTTCACTGCAAAGCATTTTGTTCTGTTGGCCCTAGTTTTGCTACACCTTAGCCCCAAATTCGGAATTTACCGCTAACTTTTAGATATTTTTTCCTAAGAGTTTATTTATTATATTATTTATATTTGCAAAAACGACAAAAAATATAAATGTAACGCCATTCTAATCACAAATAATGTGAAATTTTTTTTATTAAAAACATAGTTTTTAAATTAAGGTTTAGTTGTTGAGATACCTAATTGTTGAAAAGTGACAAAAAACGATAAAGTCGCTTAAATTTTCTTCAATGTTGAACGGATATATTGGATTTTAAAGTTTTAAACGCTCACAAAAGCCAATACATTTTTAAATATAATGTTTATTTTGACAAAACGGTCACAACGACGGAATTGAGCTTTTTCCAGAAAAAATCTTTGTTTTAAAGCGATTTGTTTTTTTTTAATTAGTAATAAAACGATTTTAAATATACCGTTATTTTAATTTATTAAATTATCAATAATAATAATACTAATAATAATATTATTGGTATTAAGTTGACTTACAGGCTATCCCAATTAGGAGCCAACTAGGGAAAAAACATATACCGGATGTAAACGAAATTAGGCTCACCCTATTTGTTAATAGTATTTTTTTAAATAAAAGAATGATATTTAGTAAAAATATGATGTTAGAAAATCTCCATTAAGTAAATGAAAAATAAACTTTTATCACTTCCGGTTTTACTGAAAACGACCGTAACATTGGATTTTTAAATAAAACACTGTGTATGTTTTTACATTTTTCAAATCTACAGTAAATTCCGAATCTAACACACTACTCTTTATAACTTTTTGTAAAATAAAAATTTTTTTGTAATTTATATTGTGTTATCTAGAAGGCTGTGATGGTTAAAAAAATTTTTTAAATAACTTATGGGCTGATTTCAAGTTGGAGATAATACCGGTAGTAGCGCAAATTTTAATACTTTTCCATGACAACAACAAATCACAACCTCGAATTTGTTTATTTTTCCATGGAAACGAATATACTACCGGTATTATCTTATACTTGAAATCAGCCGCTTAGACAACAACCAAAAAATAAAACCGGTGCCATAAATAATTTAATTTGAAAAATACAGGAGTTTAAGCTGAAATAAATTAGTTTTTTTCGTCTTACTCATTTTTTTCAAATGGAACAATAGTGGCTCCTCGACATTTTAAATACATTTTTTCTGCTAATAAAAAAAACCAAAAATTTAAAAATCTGTTTAGTAATTTTTGTAATATTTACAAAAATATTTGGAAAAATTTCTAAAAGTTAATTTAAATTTAAGCAGGCTGTAAACACAGAAAAAAAGTAATAAATTATGTTAAATAACTGTCAATTTTATTTTGTTGTTAAAATGCTAACTTGTTTAAAATAATTCTTAAATTTATGTTTTTATTTAACATATTTTTTTTTAATTTTAAACAAATTGACAAATAAAACGCTAATTTTAAAAACCAAGCGAGCCACTATTGTTCCATCTGAAAAAAATGAATTAAACCGGAAAAGGTAATTTATTCTAATTTAAGTTCATGTTTTTTCTAAATTAGATTATTTGTGGGGTAGGTTTTATTTTTTAATGATTGCCTATATTATTTAATATTTTTTTTATAATCACAGCTTTCAATATAAAAACTGTCACTATTTTTTAAATTGCCAAAAAGTCCTAGGATGCTATAGATTTTTAAAATGAGTTCAATAATAATAAATCTCCTTTTTTTAATTTTTATTTTATTTCAAACTTTAATAAGTTAAAGACAGACACACATCTGACTACAGAAAGATCTGTGAGTAGTTATTTAAACAATTAACTGAAGAAAAAAATGAAACATTAATTTTTTTGTTTTTATTTAACTGTCAATATTTCGAAAACAGTTGAAGATAGGTATAAAACATTATTTATAAGATATGTCCAGAATTTGTCATAGTATTTAAAATGCAATAATTAATACAAGATTCCATTTAAAAAAAAACAAAATTGATGTGTATTTCATTTTTAAAATACCTTGTATAAAAATTGTTATTTTAAAAAATGCCTAATTTAAAAATAAAATTGACCTGCTTTAACGATTTTTAAATAAATAAAGAGTTTTCTTGGATTTTCTTGGATGTTCTATACTTTTGCCGCTTACTGTATAAGAAACGAAAAAAAAAGAAACAATTACTTAAACATTCTGTCTTCCGTTTGAAAATACAGAAAGGACAAAATCCGCCAACCACTACAAGTCTAAATGTGACCTTGCAATGCTTTGGAATGTTTGATAATTGTATTTAGAAATGCACCGTTATGTGAAACCCTCAGATATATACTATGCGGAAAGTGAGGCCCTTGCGCGGTTGCCGCATCATCGGTCCTCACTAGGTAATGGCCACGATCTGCAAAGTATACGTCTAGAATTTATACACCGTGGAGAGCGCCACCACTCACATAACTGTTGAACTAAAATATACAACTTGGACCATAGTATGATGAAAGTGAGGTCCAGCTAAATTTAACAGATATGCCTATGTAGTGGTAGGGGAAGGTGCTGGAATGAATTGTACAGGATTGTCAAAGTGAGGTCCGTATATCGGACCTCACTTTGTAGCGGACCTCACTTCAAACGCAGTTTTTCCACAGCCGGGGCTCACTTTATACACGTGGAATATATATATATATATATATATATATATATATATATATATATATATATATATTTTTGATAAACGCAGTAAAAAAATTCTGATCTATTCGATACTAAAGGATTTTAATAAAAGGATAGACCTACAAGTCTACACTAACAATAAATTTTAAAATACAAACTTGGGAAACTTTAAATACATCCAAAAGACAGTTTGTATGAGTATTTAAATTTAAAACATGTCATGGATTTTTTTATAAATTGTTTAATAAATTTATGGCATGTTTGGAACTCACTTGCTTGTGCGACCTATCTTTTGGTTCCGTTTAAAGTTCATCATTTATTTATTTGTCAGAAAATACTCTAATTACTTTAATCTACTCTAATTAGTTTTACACCTTGATTTAAACATGCTTATTTTTTCAATAGAGAAGAAGAAGAAGAATAAAAAGAAGAAAGATCTAGATTTGGAAGAAAGAAATACGAGTGATAAAGAAGAAGAAGACGATGAAGAAGAAACACAAGTCGAAGCAAAAGAAGAAGAGAGTAATCGTAAGCACAACAGTCTTATTATCTTGAATAAATTATATCAAAATGATGATTTGAAGGCGAATGTGAGTCTTCTCGCGTTACCCTTCAGGTGACGCTTGAGTTGAGTCTATGAACACATTTATTGTCTGATTTTTTTTTAATATTTATTTTCAACATATAAAAAGACATTTCTGAAATAACAATGTTGCAGTTCCTGGCTCTGAAACAACTTTGGAGATTTTAAGTAATTCCTCTTTTGATTCCCTCAAAAACAAAGTTTGTGAAAATACCCTAAAAGCTATAGCTGATATGGGTTTCACAACTCTTACTGAAATTCAAGCAAGATCAATTCCACCATTACTTGAAGGTCGTGATTTAGTAGGTGCTGCTAAAACAGGATCTGGAAAAACGCTAGCGTTTCTCATACCTGCAGTCGAATTAATTTATAAACTTAAATTTATGCCCAGAAATGGTAAGAGTATTCATATTTTTTGTAGGATCAGTTTTATTAGTTTTTGTTTAGGTACTGGTGTTATTATTATCTCACCCACAAGAGAATTATCAATGCAAACATTTGGTGTCTTGAAAGAATTGATGAAGTACCACCACCACACCTATGGGCTTGTTATGGGTGGGACTAGTAGACAAACTGAAGCTCAAAAGTTATCAAAAGGAATAAATATACTTGTGGCTACTCCTGGACGTCTACTTGATCACATGCAAAACACACCAGATTTTCTTTTTAAAAATTTACAATGTCTTGTTATTGATGAAGCTGACAGGATTTTGGATATTGGTTTTGAAGAAGAAATGAAACAAATTGTTAATCTTCTCCCAAAAAGAAGACAAACAATGTTATTCAGTGCAACTCAAACGAAAAAAACTGAAGCTTTGACTGCCTTAGCATTAAAAAAAGAACCGATTTATGTCGGAGTTGATGACTCGAAAAGTGAAGCAACAGTTACAGGACTTGAGCAAGGATACGTTGTTTGCCCTTCAGAAAAACGACTGTTAGTCTTGTTCACGTTTTTGAAAAAGAACAGGAAGAAGAAAGTGATGGTGTTTTTCAGCTCTTGTATGTCTGTTAAGTTTCATCACGAGTTGTTTAATTACATTGATTTACCAGTAATGTGCATTCATGTAAGTGGTTGAATAATTGTATATTGTTTCTATATTTATGGATTTTTTATAAAAACTTTATAACCTTTTTAATAACGTGAAACAGTTTATCATTATTGAGTGTTTATTTATGAGAGAAAAACAATAACTTAGGGGAAATTTGGCTTACTTAGGCACTATTTTGGCAAACGGAAAATATCCTAACATGTTTTCTGACTACCATTTAAGGGAGTAAACATGGGATTTACATATCTGTTTTATAAATAGCTCCTATAGCTCCTATAGCTCCTAATTAGCTTCTATAAATAAACGTTCAATAATGATAAACTTTGTAGTTTTTAAGAAGTCCATAAAATTATATGACAGATAGAAGAAAAATAGAAACAGTAGAATTATCTTGTTTTGTTTAGGGTAAGCAAAAGCAAGCAAAACGGACTACAACCTTTTTCCAATTTTGTAATGCCGAATCTGGGATTTTACTCTGTACTGATGTGGCTGCAAGAGGCTTGGATATTCCAGCAGTTGATTGGATTGTCCAGTATGACCCTCCAGATGACCCTAAAGAGTACATTCACAGAGTTGGGAGGACTGCACGTGGGGAAGGAAGCAGTGGCCATGCTTTACTTATCCTTAGACCTGAGGAACTCGGTTTTCTTAGATACCTAAAACAGGCTAAAGTACCTTTGAATGAATTTGAGTTTAGTTGGAATAAAATTGCAGATATTCAGTTACAAGTTTGTTCTTTAATTTTTTTGATTATATGTTCTTTAACAAGTTGTTTTTAGTTAGAAAATTTAATTGGGAAAAATTACTTCTTAAATATGTCTGCTAAAGAAGCATTTAAAGCGTATGTTAGAGCTTATGATTCTCATCATTTGAAGACGATTTTTGATATCAGTACGCTTGATTTAGCTAAAGTTGCTTTGTCTTTTGGTTTTAAGGTACCACCAGCTGTGGATCTAAGTAAGAGTTGTTAATTTTTTTTAAAGAATTTGAATTGTTATTTTTTATTTTGTAGAAGTCTCTGTTAAAAAATCTGAAAGACCTTCAAAAAGAAAAGGTGGGGGTGGATTTGGTTATTATAAGAGTTTGAATTCTTTGCCTAGTAAGGATTACAAGAAAAATACTGTTTATAGGCAACCTAAACGGAAAGGGGGTTCTGATAGACGCCAGTTTGCTAGATGAGCTAATTCAGACATTATTTGAATATATTTTTAAATTTACTTTTGGTAGATATAGTATTTTGTGAATTATAATAATAAATAATTCTCAAAATAATTTTTGTGTTTAATTGATAATTCATTATCATTTTACATAACATACTTACTGCGAAATAAATTATTAAATTAACAGTAAAATAAAGGTATAGTAATATATTGATGATTTTGAGTTGTGGACTTTGAATAAATAGGTTGTGGAAGCAGAATTAAAGAGGTTTAGCTCTTTAGAAATTACTTTAAGATAGGCAACACAAAATTTTATTGGTTATTTTAAAATAATTCCTCAGAAACATTTAGATTCTTTAAATTTGTTTCAATGTTTTAGGTCTTTCTGAATTTACTAGATTTTGGTTCTTTAGTTTTTAAATTTCTTAAATTATTTGAAATTTATTGGTCTTGTTCAAAAATTTTCTATAATTTTTTTAGATGTAATAAAGATGTTCAAAAAGAGCGAAAAACAACAAAATTTAGGAAACATCGTTTAGCGAGAAAAGAAGTTAAAACACATTGTCTGAAAGAAAAAGATCCACAACAGAAAACTCTAGGAGTTAAAAAAAATGTCTACAGGAGGAAAAGAAACGCAAAGGAAGATTCTAAAAGAAGAAAACTTTATAGAAGAATTTGAGAAACGACGTTTAGTGGAGATAATCAAAAAAATTGTTGAAGATGTAGAAAGATGTCAGCTATATGAAATGGAACATTCTACAAGAATGGGGAAAATGGGAAAATTTGTAGACAAGTTTGAAAAACAATGACTGGAAAAGAAAGAAGAGCTAGAAAAAGTTTCTAGAAAAATACCTACAAACTGTTTTGAAAAAGCTTATAGAACAACGTTTAGAAAAGATGAAGGACAATGGAAGATTCCAAAAGAATAAATGAAGTTTCTAGAAGAATTTCAGAAACGACGTTTGATGACAGATGGAAAATTTTTGAAGATGTAGAAAGGCGTCAGCTGAATGAATAGAAGCACATAATTTTAAAGAACTTAGAATTGTTTTTGATTACTTATTTATATGTTAATAGCTAAAAGTTGATATATTTAAAACAAGGGAAAGAAAATGTTTTATTACGGGCTCCCTTTTTGCTGTTTGAGTGTAAAAATGAGCTACGTATTCCTCTAATTTCCTAAATAATTCTAAATTAAAGCAGTAACTCGAATTTCGCTATCACAATCCTCAATTAAGTGTGAAGGAAAGCAAAAAAAAATAAAACATCAATAGATTTATATGTGATATAATTATTGACAATTTACAGTTTTATTTTGACAATTTTGGCATTTTTGGGGCACCCTTCATCACCTCCTCTAGACGATTACGAAAGTTCTCCAGGTCCAAAATTGCTTTTTCGTAGTTCTCAAGTTTCCACACATTAAGCATTTCGTTCAGTTTCTCTTCGATTTCATTCAGCTGGCAATTGATGTAAATGATATAATTTTCTAACTCTTTCTTAAGACGTTTCATTTTGGGCGATGGACCGGTTTTGCAGACATACCCCAATTGTAAATTTTGCTCTGAACTCATTTCGCGACAAAAATTTCTGTCAAACGTGAAAAAAATAATTTGTTTATTTATTTATTTATTTTTGACTTGAACTATAGCAACCCATACATGATATTACGATTTAGAAGTGAAATTAATTTTTAACCGTTTTTCATTTAATTTTTTTTGTTAATTCTGCTATAGAAGAAAATAAAATTTTGCACAGACGATAAAATTGCGTTATCAATTCACGGATTTCAATTTTTTCGTCTTGTTTAAAAAAATAGCTATTTTTTGTAATAACTACTTAATTGTAATTTGATGGAAGCATTCTTTCTTTCTCGAAGTGGGGGATTTTTTTATTAATAATGAAAGAATAAAAATCAAAGTCAAACTCACAAATTTAATTAAAACAAAACTCTTATGCAAGGTGTTAAAAAAAATGTAAAATATTTAAGGAGATAATAGTATGAACCAAAATAAACAAAAAAGTCTTAATAAACGTGGGTTCCCGCAAAGCAACGGTTTGCGGTAGGAACCGAGAGGAGAACAAAAAATCAAATTTTTACGGAATGCTTATTATTATTATTAAATATAAAACTGTGGTCTGTATTATATAATATGTTAATATGTAATTTATATTTTTTTGCTTATGATTTTTTTTTCTATATGAAATATCTTCTGTGTCATTTAATTTTGATAAACTTTCGTTTATTGAATATTAACAAGAAGCAATACGAGCTGTAGTGGTAAAATTTGGACCTAGTAAACTCAGGTGTTACCGAGGAAGAAAACTCAAATTGTTGACAACCGATGGACATTTCTCTCTTAATAATGCACATATTTACTATCGTATTTGTCAACGGACCAGTTGAACTATATCTCAAAAATATTTGGATTCAATTTCTTGGCTCATAAAAGACTCATCTAAAATAAAAGGCAGTTTTTGTGAAATTACATAGTTTTTTCAAAAAAGTAATTTAGTGTTGCCAATGATGTTAGATGGCACTTGTGCGAGTGCTCGTGTCCAAGGTTATTGGTGTAAATCATTTTTAATTTGTCTATCTCTATCAACCCCAAACTGCAAATATAGCTATTCTTTATCATACCTCTCATTCTAATGCATACAGTTTATATGATATGGTATAACTGGTTGCATAATACTGATTGCAATTTGCGCTTATTTTAAGTGGGGGATGCGGTTATCGTATACTCTATGCACCGTGAGCATGCTATTAATTTTTGCGCCCATTAGGATATCTTTTTAGTCCTTACATATTCCTATTTTTTTTTCCAATCGGATCAAAAAAATTAAAACAAAAAATTGTTTTGTCACTTATTTTATTAACAATTTTATTGAGTAAAAGCCGAAGGTAGTTTTGATAAACGCTAATCTCAACAATTATTTTTCAGTCATCGACTTTTATTTATTAAAATTGTTATTAAAAAGTTGACAAAATAAAATAAGTTTTGCTTTTAATTTTTTTTTTTACAATTTTTTGAAGTGATTTGGAATTTTTTTTAGGAAAATGTAAGTAACAAAAAAGCATGTTAATAGGCACACAAAAAATTATATTATTTTAAAAAAAGTATCATTAATACATTACACTTTTTGGGTCATGTTGTATAATCTGTTATATACAGGATGACATAAAAGTAGGGAATAAAATTCATATTTTCTAAGTTAATTTTTTTTTTAGAAAAACGCCAAGTCAGGTCCATTTTATTTTTTTATTGCGCACGTTTTTCACTTACTTTCAAAAAATTTTTGACAACCGGTTTCTTGCTCTTACGTAATTAATTTTTTTCATTAGCGATTTTTATTTTTGGTGTTGAATGTCGAAACTACTTTTTTAGTATAACCAGTATTACATTTATAGAGTCTAAAATAAAAACTTTATGTAATTTAACCAATTTAAATGTTTTAATAAATTTTCTAATATACACGCAATTTTTAACAGAATTACTGAACTGAATTTTCAAATTAACGTCTTTCTGTTTCCTAGCAATAAACAGTCAATTTTCGATTTCTGTTGGCATATTATGTATTATTTTTTGACTAATTAAGCGGCACTGATGTCTAACTCTTATTATTTTAATTTGTAATAAAAAAATAAAATCGACCTGTCCTGGCGTTTTCCTAAAAACAATTAACTTACAAAGTATGAATTTTATTTCATACTTTTATGTCACCCTGTATAGTAGTCAAAGTTATGTCGAATATTTTGTGGTGGTATTACAAAGTCATTCGCTTGGTATGAAAACCAAGAGCGCGAAGCACGAATGGTGTTCCCCAGCCTAATGTCCAGAAGTGATACCATAAAAAAAATATTGTACTTAGCATTGACTTAAGATGTATTTGGAAGACTATTCAATGAACTAAATGAATAATACTTATTTAAAAAAATAAAAATATTTAACTATTTTTTTCTTTCCCAATGCTTGAATATTAAATATTGGTTGTATATATTGTAAGCTGGCTTCTTTAAGCTAATTGTTTATTAATTTGTTGTTAAAAAATTAAAACATTTCTTCGAGCTAGAAATTTCTTTCTTCAGTTGCCTAATCTACATTATTGTTTACATTACTGTATGAAATTGAAATTATATTACAGAAGTTATTTACCTTGTATATCAATTATTTTTTTTACAAACAACAAACATTAAAATTTACTAAACTTATTAACAAATTTTTAGTTGCTTTTAAAAATGTCAGTTTGTAACATTTTTTGCAAGCGTCCAGTATTTTTGTCTTTTCTTCGTTTAATTTGTGTTTATTTTTGCTTGGATGTTTGTTCTGTTTTTATTTTTGTTTCAAGTTTTTTCTGTTTTTTTTTTGTATATGTATGTTGCGGGACAATTTTGGCAGCATATTTTTTAACTCTTAATTTTATTTTGTTTTATCTTTGTTCGTTGTTAGCTATTTATTATAGTGTTGTGGTTTTATCTCTATTTTCATGTTTGTGTTCTTAAACATTCTTCTGATTTTTTGAGATATTACTCATCGTTTTTTGTTGTTTTTTTATTTTCTTTTTTTTTATTTCTTTGAGTATTTTTAAACACTAGTTGTTTTATTATTTTTGTTTCCTTGTCGTATTCCTTCTTTGTTATTGGGATTTTTTTAATTCTGTCTTCCTTTTAACGGCTTTTGTCCTTTATTTCTGGATGGTTTGACTTTTTGTGTATCGTTATGTCTTTGTGGGTTTTTTGTATAAAAATGCCAAAGTTTATGGATTGGTTTTTTTAATTATCTTAAAATCTAGAAAATTAATTGTTTTGTTGTTTTCTAATTCTAGTGTGAATTGTATGTTATCAATAATTTCGTTAATTTCGTGGTGGTATTGTTTTAGCTTTTCTTGATTTCTATTAAATATGCAGGAAATATCATCTAAACCCGGATCACTTTTGTAATAATAAATTTCAAAATTCAATCGAAAATTTTATCTTTGTGAATTATGTTTTTCACCGAAAATTCGGGTTTTAAAAATGTAGGTCATGTTATATGACAATGTCACGTTGACGTTGGCATTATAACATAATTCACAAAGCCAAAATTTTGGGTTGAATTTTGAAATTTATTATTACAAAAGTGATCCGGGTATACATATCTTAATTACATGAGCAATTTTTTTTCCATATTGATTTTTCTATTTTAGTTTCTATGTTATCCATGGTATATTTTTGCCAGTAAGGATGATAATGATGATCTTATCGGAAGGCCTTTTGTTATGTTCTTTATTCTTAAATTCTTTATTTATTTGGAAAAAGTCTTGTTACATGGCTAGGTTAGGTAGCTATGTTAGGTTATTTTTATGTATTGGTTTAATTGTTTTTCTTTGTATTTTATCAGAGTCTATATTCTTGATAGATTCTATGGCTTCTTCGATCGGTATGTTTGTGTACATGCTTTTGATGTCAAACGAGCACATAATGCTGTTTTGTGAGATTGTTATTGTGCTTTTTATTTTTTGTAATAGTTTTTTGTTGTTTTTGATTCTGTACTTTTGTTTAAAATTTGTTAATAGTTTTATTGTAATTTGGGTCACTTACTCAGAAGATACACCGCTGTTATTGATTGGCTTTTTTCTGTATTTTTATCTGTCCGTAAATTTTGGGAACTTCTGGATTTATTGTTGATGAACATTGAAATTCTTGTAACGTTTCTTTGTACAAATTAAAGTTATTTTTGAGCTTTTTGTCATAGCAGTCCATGTATTTTTTTCTACGTTGTTTTTTTTTGTATACAGTAGAATTAAATTATTTGTTATTAAAAAAAAAACAGATTTTGCACATACTGGTGTCAAGAATAAAATTTGAAGTTGGACTCTAAATAATTTAAGTATTAAAGTGCGACAATAAGGAGTCGATCGGAAATAATGGAGAAACAAATGTGTTTATTGTTGGAAAAACTCGAATAAAAAGAAAAGAAACGACGACTCGACAAAAAAAAAACAACGAAAAATTTTAGAAGAAATGGAAAAACGAGGACTCGAAGGCGATGAAACGCATAAGAAAATTTTGGAAGATCTCGGAAAAGTACTTTTAGAAGAAAACCTTCAAGAAAACTAAGAACTAAAAAAGTTTCTAAAAATGCAAGAAACAATTGTGGAAGTACAAAAGGAGATTTTGAAAGAATTTGATAAACGGCGTTTGGAAGAGAAAGAATATGAGAAACAATTTGGAAGCAAAATTTTGGAAAAAGTTGAAAGAGATCGGTTAAAAACTAATGAACAACAAAAGATTTGAGAAATACAAAAAACAATGCTAAAAGAACAAAAGAAAATTTTGGAATAGTTTAAAAAACGGTGTTTAAAAGAAAAAGAATATGAGAGACGACGATTAAAAAAAAAGAATTTAAAAAAAACGATTAGAAGAAAAAGAAGTGCTAAAAAAGATTTAGAAAAACAAAAAACTATTCCAAAAGAGCTTGAAAAACAACGATTGGAAAGGAAAGAAAAACAAGGAATAGAAGAACGAAAGCAAATGCTGAAACAAGAAAGGAAGAGTATAAAGAAATTAAAAGAAATAATAACAAATAAAACTCACAACTGAAAATGAAGGAAGAGCAAACGAAATTTTTAGAAAGCTTCGGAAAACGACTACCAGAAAAACAGGAGCATATCTTTGAGAAATTTGACATTTTGCAAGATGCTTTTCGGAGGAACGAACCAGAGGTGAAAAAAGAATTTAAGAAGATCCTAGTTTAAGAAAATTTGGTGAAAAAGGTCGATAAAATAGAAATAAAAGTCAAAAAAATCTGAAAAAAGCTTAATAAATTTGAAACAAAAATAAATAAAAAATAAACAAAAAGATCCATAACATAGAAACAAAAATTAAGAAACTATGTAGAACTAGAGCAAATTACGAAGATCAAACCAGCATCACAACCAATGAAACCTTGGTTATTTGACGGTCAAGCTTTGTAGCCAAAGTATAGAAGACAATTTGGAGCGGCAGCAGAAATAAACGACTGAAATAAAAAAAAGCTAACAACAGAAGCAAAGTCATCGTTCCGCCGAATTGTTTGCGTAAAATTTCAAATAATTACTAGAAGGACGTATCGTTTTATAAGCGGCGCGGTTTTATAAGACAATGACCGAGTTATAGGAAAACCGTCAAGCGATTGAAGAGTGAGTGGTTTATCGGAAGCGACGTTATTTAATCGCTGTTATTACTGAGTGAATATCGAGTTATTTATCTATCAAATTATTGTTAAGTGAATTTGTGTATATAGTAGAAAAGAAATAGATTATTCGTTATTATCCTTAATTTAAAAAAACTCAGTTTTTGCACAATCGTTACAACACGAATTTTTAAAATTTGGCGAAATATCGACTTTGACGGTAATTTATTAATAGCAATAGCCGAACTTCAACTGAGTTGGAATTTGAATTTAGGTTTCAAAAACTCAAACAATGAACTTAAGTCTGTAACAAAAATAATTTATTTAATCTTTTTATTAACAATATAGTAAGGGCTGGTTTCACCACTCAGAATATACGCGTTATTATTAAATTAACCACTCCTTTTAAATACAATATTTAGTGCGGTAATTAGCTGACATATGCGAAAATTATCTCACAATTTAACATCTTTTGTACTAAATTTAGGTAAAATGCACTTCAGTAATAAATACATTACGCAAACACAAGCAGCGTCATTTTAGCGATGGCAACTACTTTAGTAGCTGACCCAAATGGGCAATATCCGGTTTTTTATTTTATTATTAATTTAGCTAAAATTTTTATTAATTGATAATGACTCACGTATTACTAAAAAATTTATAACAAGACATAATTTATTATTTAAACGTTCCCATTATATTTAAATCGAAAATTGATGTTTCCGTTTAACCCCAAGAACTTTGTTTATTCAAATTAATTAACAGTTGAAAAAAACATGTACCGATTTTGTCAGTAGTTAATGTAGTAATTGTTATGAGGTGAGCGCTAATCAGATATTGCATGTTTACCTGCCTCCATAACTTCTTCAATACCATATTTGTCAGTAGTTGAGACCACGCGTAGGAGGACACGTGAACAAGCGTAGGTTGATATATATATATAAAATAAAACTTAATCTTGTACCTGTTGGAACACGAATTTCAGAAAGAATAAATTTTTTGACATTATTGTTACCATAAAAATTATTGAAATGGGTAATCGTAAAACAGAAAAATCACTGGCAACACAACCAAATTCTGTTTTGCATAAATTGAGATCAGTATCAAAAGTGATAAGACAATGTGTAGGTCTCAAATATTTTGCTTCAAGAGGACTATTTTTTTCATACACACCCTTTTGCTTGATTAATGGAAGGTGTTCAAGGTTTTATTACACAATTCGAAGAAGGCCTTAGAAAATACTGTAACTAATGTGATAAATTATCGTATTGTTCTTACACATAAAATTGACACAGGATAGGATTTAAAAAAATTGTCAATCCTTAAAGATGGTTACGGTTACGGAATTTTGTGTTATTAACATTTTCTAACTTGGAAATGGAAATAGATTAATTTGTTATTTTCAAGTGACATAAATGATTTAGTATGTAGGTAGTAAAATTTTTGAAACAGCATTTCGATTAAGTAATAAAATTAGCAAGTCAAGTAGAAATCAGTTTCTCATTTTGGCACAATTGGTTCTTTTAATTTTTTTAATTACGTTATGTTAATAGCACTCAGCTTTTCACTGAAATAAAATGCAAATTTCCATAATGGATCCTTTTTTTACAGGATAATAGCAATTAATGTCATTCAGTATTTGTATGTTAGCGACCACGCAGTTACGTGGAATGGAAAGTATAAAGTTTTACCATATAAATGAAAAACAGCCTACAGACGCATCTATAATTGGCAATAGGAAACTTTCTAAAAAACAGGAAAATATCAGAGAAAATATTTTAATTTATCTTAAAAAAAATGTACAAATCCAAGTTTGTATTAAATAAAAATTGTTGTGTATCGAGTGATTTCTCTGAAACAGACCTTTCCATTATAGGCGATCTTAGATAGGTTGCTGGCGGCATTTGTGTGGGTGGTTTGGCGGCTGGTTTGATCCTTTGAAGGACATGACTCACTCTTGCATAACATATTGCACTTGTATAATGGCTTTTATCACACTATCAAACCTCCCGGCCACACTGTATATAATCATTTCATTGAATTACAAGCGGCCTTCGTGACCGAAAGATGAAGGGTCAAGGTGCAAGTTTAACTTACGAATTTTCATCCAGTTTATATCTAAAATCAAGATGCAAACTGACTGTGCTACTTTATAAGTAATTAATTTTACTCTTTATACAAAAATGTCATCTAATCTGCATATTTGATAAATCACTTGCATTTAAATATCAGAGTTAATGTTATTAAACAAATTAAAACTACTTGATCATCAGAAGAATATTTTTATGATAGTTTTAACACATATTTTATGACACCATTTTTTTAAAAAAGTTGTATTAAATTTTATAAGTTTTTTATTTTTATCATTATATCGAGTGACTTTCAAAATATCCATTCAGTCAGAACAGGCCATGACTTTGCCACTGACTGTAGCTATAGCCACTTGCAAATTGTCAACAAAACATAACCTAACAGATTGTTTCAAATTTTATACAACAATGTGTCGAAGACATTAAAAAACGACGAGTGATTAATAAAGCCCGGATTTTAGGATTTAAAAAAGTCTTTTTTAGGATTCTAAAACAGGTTCTAACAATAATAGAGCTAGTTTATACTAGGTAATTCAATTAACGGATCAGCATTTTTAGGATGGAATATTATAATCGTTATTATTACTTTATAGTTTATATTTGAACGTTAAACTTAAAAAAAGCATAATAATGTAGATATTATCAAAACCTCTCTGTTCATAAATTATAACAAAAACAGAAGCAATATTTAATAACTTTATATAATATTTATAACTTAATATTTAATAATAATAAATAAATAAATAAAAATATTAGCTTATATTCATTCGAAAAGCTATGTATGTGATTAGCACGAAGAGTGGGAGAAAGGATCATAGAAAAAAATATGAAAAGAAATATTATACTACCCTTCTTCTTGTTGGCTCAGCACATATTAAGTAAATGTAAATCGGGTTTTGTCCGCACCCCTAAAATATTTTTCTATAATTAAACAAATTTTATTAGAAAAATGGGTATTTTTTTAATTTAGAATAGTTTAATTATTAACTGTGGGCAAAGAATTTTTGTGTAATTAAGTTTTTGAAGAAATGTGTCGTTAATTTTTACTTAGCATTTTGATATTAAAGCATTTATTTTCTTATGAATTATGACACAATGGTCTATTTTTTGTCAAAGAATCTTATGTAATGGTTTCTTCAGTTTACAGTATTTCTCATAAACTTGTCACACCATTGTCTTTGTGGCTTGGAAATTAAAGCAAATGGTAATCGACTGATAGATTCCTTACTACTGCAAATTAGCAATCATAAATTGTAGTTAAATTTTTGATAAATAAGATAAAAATTGATTTTAATCATACTCTAGCAAATTTTTTCACTTAGAAATTTTATATATTTATTTTCTTCTTAGGTAAGCATTTTGATAAATTGATGTAAAATACAAGCTTTAAATTTTTTTATAGTATCTTATATTTTTTAATTTTTTTAAGTGTGGTTAAATAATAAGTTATACTGCTTGTGTAATTATATCTGCATAATTTTTCTCGTGTTTTAAAAGACTTAAGAGCGTTTTGAGTGTGCGGAGTGCAGATTTACCTGGTACAAATGTACAATACAATAAGTGTCAACAAAATTAAATTTGCTTAAATATGTTAAATTAGTGCACTTAAAAGTCGCAAAGAAAATAAAACTTTGAACCAGTATTAAATTTTTTTAAGTGACTTTAATATAGTTTAGGTTTTAAGTTGCAATAATAGATAAAAAAAAGGTTATTCTAAATATTTTAGGTAAAATAATGTAGGTGTAAAATAAATCAAAATCGCCCGAATCACATTAATTTTAATAATAATTTTGAAATGTCTTGCAAAATAAATTTATAATTTTTATTTATTACAATACAGTATTATTCACGAGAAAGTTACTTCTGAAAAAATTTGAGCCGCAACTCATAATACAACTTCCAAAGGTCTCTAGCTTCCTAATTGAAAAGATATTTAATTTAAAACCAAAAGTACTTTGAATATTTGTTATGTCACGTATTATGTCAATTTGTATTTTGAACGATTTTGAACTTGAAACGTACTGAACCTCATAATGCCTTATTACACAAATGAAGAGAAAATAGATATGATTCTTATCTATGGAGGATGTCAAAAAAATGCAGCGGTTGCTTCTGCTCCGTATTTTCAGCGGTACCCGTTTGGGGTTTGGGGGCGGTTTCGCTTACATTCGATTTCTGAAACCTTTAGAAAATTGAAAGCCAAATTACGTCAACGCTGGCCCCTAATACATAGAATCCGTCAAAGAAACTGCTACTGGCCCAAATAATAAAACTGCAGTGCTTCAAGCAGTTGATGAAAACCCTCACATAAGTCAAACCGCATTAGCTGGACAAATTGGTAGGTATTAGCCAGTCATTGGTTTGTCAAATCCTTCGTGAAAATATATTTCATAAAAATTATTTCGATAATTTGCTGTGTTAGTTTTTTTTTTAATTTCACATTTATGAGATTAACTCTATTCTTGTCACTTTTGATGCTTTCATGTCACTGTCATCCAACGTCCAACTTACTTTGATCACTGATTTAAATAAAATTAAAAATGTTGTCCAGTAATCTATGCCAATAGTATTTTGAGTTGTAGCTCAAATTTTTTCAGAAGTAACTCTCTCGTGAATAACACTGTATATGGGATAAATCGAGCAAAGCAAACCATGGGCAAACCGTGAGCTCACCGGTAATATACCATGAGTAAATAGATTTATCTTGGATCTTAATTTTTACTAGGACATCTCCTTTATTATCTGAGGCTTTTACGACATTTTTTTGGGCATTATAAAAAGGACTTCTCACTTTTTTTTTGGTATATTTTTGAGCGAATTCAGAAGAACTTTCTCTAGGGCATTCTCTAGAGCAGCTTTTCTCACCTGCGGACCACTAAAATTTTTTCATAATTTTTTTGTTAGTTTTTTTATGTTTGTTTTTAAATTTATTTTTTATTATATATTAATATTTTTTCTTTAAGTAGATATTTTTTGATTTCGGTTTAAAAATTGTTGGCTTTTGCGTTATATCATCATTTGGCGCATGTATGTCTCTACTTCTGAGTTTTTCTAATAGGAATTTTACGGGCTTTTAGATTGTTTTTGCTTTTAGAGGTTTTCGCTTTTACTTAAAAAAAAATTAAGGTTTTTTTTAAATATACAGGGTGTTTCACGAGTGATAATGAGCCTGCGAAACTGAAAGTGCAACCTGCAATACAATTCCAAAGTTAACCTACTTATTTTTTTTTTGTTTACAAATACACTAAATAAAAAATTATTTAATCTTTTGGTTAACTGAAGACAAACTAATGCCACTTGCTTGTGAAATCATTCTTTGCCTTACATGTGAACAGGGCTAGTAGCTGTTCTTGCTTTTGGCTTTTTTAAAGGTGTTTTTTTTCTTAAGGTAGTTTCAAGTCGTTCGAATATGGTGTCAGCAAGAGTTCTTCTCTACCCAGAAAACGAACGTTGTCTGTACAAACTCATCGCGGCAGAGGCATTTTTTCCCATATATCATCATCATTGTCGGTTTTTTATCGTTTGAATACATTTTCTTTATTGGTGACAGATTTGACAAATAAAATTTAAAATCAATATCATCTAAGTTAACTGTGGAATTGTATTGCTGGATGTATTTTTAGTTTCGCAGGCCCATTGTTACTCGTGAAACAGTCTGTATATTTTTATAACTAAAAGAAACATGACTTCAATTATTAATAAACCTGAACTAAATTTACTTTCTAAATTAAAAATGTTTTTCTATTAAAAAATGATTAAGAAGAAAAGTAAAAAAGCAAAAACTATTACAAGCTTATGGTTTTTCTATCAGAAAAACGCGATATCTTTATCGTATCTTTTTTTAAATCTAATAAATAAGTTGATTACAGATTTTTCTGTTCTGTCCCGCATATATCTTTGTAAATATCTTTATGTTGTATTTGTAGAAGATATTCTTCACTATTAGGTTGTCCACTACACAACAATTTATTTTTAATATTTTAGTCATTTTTTTTTTGAGTTGGTTTCTACTGTTTTATTCATATCGTCTATTATTATTAATATGTAATACGTATATTAGACCACAATAGCCGTAAGCATAACTTTACGTAGTCGAGAATGAAGCTCAAAGAACCGAGGTTTTCTAAACGTTTAGGACTAAGAAAAGTGCTTATAGCCTCGAATTTCATATACTTCTTGCTACATATACTTTTCAACTACCTGAAAACAAACTTTCTTTTTTTGGTGTTTGTTCTCAATATTATAAGTGCTTTTAATAATTGTATATTTTATGTAACAATACAACAATTTTAATTTTGATTTACAATTTTCTTGAATCTTATGACTAAAAATAAGTATTTACTTTTTACTCAAAGTGAATAAAAGTTTTGAACCTTAGTTTATTTATAAACAAATGAACATTAAATTCTATGCAAAGCAAAGATTAAAAACGAAAATTTGAGTAAAAATTAAATACTTATTGTCATTCATAACACTCCTTATTTTTAATCTGCATACGACTCGCGCTTACAGCTCTAGTGTTGCTTATGATCTGCGCTTACGGCTTTAACAGTAGTAAAGGAGAAGTTTCTATGGTAGAAGTTTGTATTTATAACGATTTTTTTAAATAATTAATTGCCAATGTAAAAAGTTTTTAAAGAACCTTATTGCACCACCATAAAACCTGTATTTACGGACCAACTTTATAACATTTTCCTTAGTCAGAGTTTACGTTATGCGCAGTAACTATATTTTTAATTTTTTTTATCAATAACAGTCCAGCACTGTTTGGTGGTAGAGTAAATTTAGTTTTAAATCTAGATATTATTTTAACTGCTTTAACTATTCACAAATATTTATGAACACAAAGGCAATACCACTGACACTGAATCCAAGCGACCTAAAATAGCGAAATTACTATTTGTCATTAACAAATGGCAGTACCAACCTGACAGGACTTTGACAATTGATTATAAAAACAAACAAACTTTAGTGACAATGATTATAATAAAAAATTTAAAAGTTAGGTTGTTCATTTTAGGGTGGGCCAAAAAAATCGCCAATTTTTTTTTTAATTTTCGACACTGAAACATTGGTTTCTAGGCACCTTTAAAAAACGTTTTTTTAAGATGAGCTTTTAGTTTTAATAGGAAAGACTCCCTCATCGCAGTTTTCCATTTTTTTTTCAGTTTTATATGGCAAAAGCCATATCTCGTTTTTACTTGTTTGTACAAAAAATTTGTATTTACATTTTTTGTAGGAAATCCAACGCTCTACAAAAAAGTAATTTTACAAATTTTTATATCTCTTACCGTTTAAAACATATCGGAGGCCAAAGTTTAAAGAAGTTAACAAAAATTCTTTTTCTAGTTCTAAATTTTATAACTCAGAGATAAATGAATATTATAAAATGCGCAACATATAATCTTGTAGGAAATTAAATGCTCTATAAAAAAGGTTTTTTGTGGTTAATTGACTATTCAGACCATTAAGAAGGTATTCGCATTTTAAAATCTAAAATTTGATACTAAATCCTCAATTTTTTTAAATGGTTGAAGTAATCGATTAACCACAAACGACTTTTTTGTAGAGCGTTTAATTTTCTACAAAACTGTATGTTGCGCACTTTATAATATTTATTTATCCACGAGTTATAAAATTTAGAAGTGAAAAAGAAATTTTTGTTAAATTTTTCAAACTTTGACCTCTGATATCTTCTAAACGGTAAGAGCTATAAAAAAATTGTAAGATTCCTTTTTTAGAGCATTCAATTTTCTACAAAAAATGTAAATAAAATTTTTTGTATGATTAGTAGTGACGAGATATGGATTTTGTCATACGGAACTGAAAAAAAAATGGAAAACTGAGATGAGGGAGTCTTTTCTGTTAAAATTAAGAGCTCATTTCAAAAAAGCATTTTTTAAAACTGCCTAGAAACCAATTTTTCAGTATCGGAAGTTAAAAAAAAACATAGTCGATTTTTTTGGCCCACCCTATTGTTTATATATGAGTTGGTGAAGTACATATCTATATTTTTCCTTTTTTTTTAAATTTATACTCTTAATAATTTGTGTGATTTTTAATTGTAGTCACTGATTCCGTTGCATTCATTTTGTTTATTAATACATTATAAAACCTTGTCCTTCTCTTGTCCAATGTTTACTATCAACGTCGCTTTACATTATTTTGGTTTCTGTAGAATATCCAATACGATAAAATTGTCCAGAAATCAAGACATGGTAGGTAGCGAGAACAAGAATAAGCTGAATTAGAGTTAGTTGGGTGTGCCTTTCTTAATCAGGCAAGATTATACAAAAATAAGACACCAGAGATTGCTCTGATTCAGTTCTTGTTTGGTCCATGATATTTTTGTTACCCATGTTATCATTAAGGTATTGTACATCTAAATCACAAAATTTATTAATAAACCAAAGAAAAACATGAGAAAATAGTCGCCTGTATTTGATAGCAGGCACACAAATAAACATCTGTAGGATCACCATTTTGCATTTAAGAGTAGCTGATTTTTTTGGTTGTTGTTGCCGACAGTCATTTCCTATAGTATTATATTCTCATATAATTCGAAAAAAATATAGAAGGGAAGGCTAATGATAAGAATCACAAATACTTGAACAACACTTTAAGACTTCTTAAATTATTTTATTTCTAGTTATTTACTTTATTTCTGTTTGGTTTTACATAAAACATATTCCTTTCTCTTCTAGTGTAGTGTTCTGTATTTTTATTATTTTATATTTGTTTATTTGTTATTTTGTGTTGCTTCGTCATTACCAAATATTTACTTAAATGATTTCTGAAATAAAAATTGGATGTATAAGAGTATAGAGTTGATCGTTATCTTAATTTGAAAGTGCACTAATAACAGATGTTGACACATGATTTACATGTACCTAATAATCTAATTACTGGGACGAAGAGCATTGTTCTTTGGGTAATAAAATAGTTAAAAATCTTTATATCGTGAATATCTGTGTGAACTTAACAAAAATATCAAACTCTAAATTACATAATAATAGATCTGTGTTAAGAGATTTATTGAAGAATGCTAAGTAGGTGTACTTATATGGCTAGGATGCAGTCATAAATTGAGGTAGTACAGGTCTTTAAGGATCTCTATTCCCATGTCTGTCAAAGTGATTTTCTCGGTTTAAGATAAAATAAGAAAGTTTATTATCGGAACAAATTTTATAAGTTTATTTAGAAACTGAATTATAGGAAAAGTAAATTGATCTGAATTTACTTACAAAATGTAATTTATGCTCGTATCTCTACCGTTTCTGTCATCCCATTATGGATATAAATTATTCATATTATTAGTAATCTTGTTTTTCTTGTGATCTAATATAATCAATAATTACAACACGACCATAATGGGTAATTTCTTCAAGCAATAAATTAATTTTCAAATTGTAATTGAATTTAGAATGCTACCAGATACGCATCTGTAAAAATTTTGAGAGAATGCAGTCTGCATTTCAATGATCAATTAAATGATTTTGTTCTACATTTAAGAGAAAAGGTTTGTTTCATATTTATTTATCACTTTTATTCTAACGGAAAACAATAAATAATAGTCGTAACACCTGCATGATGTTTGGAGTCGGCGCCAGAAATCAAAAATAGATTCCTGAGTTACTTCCGTCTTTATGATGTTTATTACTGTGGAGATATCCAATGCTGAATTTTTCACCCAAATCTTGACATTCAGGGGTTCGTAGGCAGTTTCTTGACGTCATCTTCAAGTAGGTGCCGGTCTCTCCAAAATACCGACCCACAACAAACTACCATGTGGTCGAAACCCCATATGCAGAAAGTAGAACCTTGCTCACCTGATCGTAGGTTGCCATCTACCAAAATAGGCACATACCGGTAATTGCGTATTGGAAAAACATAACATTGTATATTACACATTCACTAACAAAAGTTGTGTTTGTTAAGTTGCTTAATATGTTTATTTTATGCTGCAACCGCATATTGAACAATCTATGTTTAGTGTGAAGACACGAGGATGTGGTCCAGTTGTTTACTGGATAGGGGTGGATGTGGGATGGGAGTTCGACGACTAGGAGGCGCTTCCCACAGAAACAAATAAATTATTTTAATTATATATTTCAAATTGTGGATAATGATAGGGTCTTTTAACTAAAATCTTCAAAGTGTAGGTTTTTATTTTTTTTAATATAGGAACTTTATACTTGCTAAAAAAGAATCAAATAAAATTAATTTGGGAGATAATAAATATATAAATAATTTCTCAAATTAATTTTATATATCAAATCAGAGTAGTCAAAAAACCCTATAGGTAAATTAATTAAATAAATAAAAATTTTTCCCAAACTTTAAGTGCTATTAAACACATGCTTAATATTTCTCTTAAAAACTGCCTAAAGATGACATTATATTTAAACTGAAACATGTATTAAAATTAGGATAAAAAATCAAAAATTATAAACATTTTAAATTTTTTGTGTCAAAATTTAATTAAATAAATTATGCCTTATGAGCTAATTTCAAGTTGAAAAAACACCGGTAGTATCTTAGTTTCTATGGAAAATTAAAAGAATTCAGTGTTGTGATTGGTTGTTGCTATGGAAAACTACAAAAATTTCTACCGGTAATATCTCAATTTAAAATTAGCTCATAAGATGATAACAAAAGCGTACTCATGAGGGCTATAAAGCCTGAGGAGCCTTCGATTTATGACCTAACTGTTTTTGTTTGCTTATTACAATTTTTATAGTCATTCCAGCATTGTAAAAAAACTTGATCTCAACCTTAAAAAACAATCTCGGAAATGTCGGAACACAGATCGAGGGGCCACAATAGTTTTTATCTCTCACCCCACAAAATGCACATTTTAAAGAATTTAATAGGATTTTGGAACGAAAGGTTTCAGTTTTGCTAATTTTTTTATTATATTAATTAGTTTTTTATCTAAACATAACAGGAACATTTTTTTATAATAATTGTCAGCTGAGTTCTTAAATTGTGTATATTAAAATTTTTCATGGTCTTTCTACGCTCTAAAGAGAAAAGTTTAAGTATACATAGGCGGAGCAATTTACAAATATTTTCATTTCAGTCATTTTTTAACTTCCAAAAACTTATTTTAAATTTTTTATAGCTTGATGGGCTAATTTCAAGTTAATATAATACTGGTAGTATCTTCTTTTTCATGCAAAATACAAAGAATTTAAGATTGTTGCACGAAAAAGTATTAAAATTTGCGATACTACTGGTAGTACTTGAAATTAACCTATTAGACAACAATTTCTTTCTATTTTTTATATACATTTTAATTTTTTTTATAATAATTAGTCTCTTCGGCTTCTAACTTGTGTTTAAAATTATTACGTTTTTTTAAGCCGGATGCAGGAAAAAATTTGAGTTTCGAGGGGGCAATTTTCAATAGTTCTTGCTTTGGACTCCAATAAATGTATCTTTTAAGGTTTTTGATAAAATTTTGAAGTCGAAGTTCCCAGTTTTTTGTAATAATTGTCGTTTTGAATTGAAAATGTTATAGTTTTTTGATAAAAATGAACAGAAAAGTTTGAAGCTGAAGAGCAATTTGTTACACTTAAAAGCAGGGCCTAGAAGTGTAAATTTTTTTGAGGATTTAAATAAAACAAAAAACTATGTTCAAAAAATAAAGAGGTTTATAGCAAAAGTAATAATAAAGCCTTAACATTAATTGGATTTAAAAACAATCAATTTTTAAGTACTTTTAACTAAAATCGTAAAGAAAATTGTGATTTTTGACATTCTAAAAGCTGTGCTTGGCGTTTTGAAAATTTTAAAATTTTAAAGAGTTTTTATCTCTAGATATAATGTCTAATGCTTTAAGAGATTTGAAAAAAAAACACAACATAACAAATTATGAGATTCTTCGATTGGTTTAAAATTTATTTATTCGATTTACACATGGTTTCGGAGGAATTTGGCAAAAATTAGTATTAATAAACTAAAATAGTAAGCAAAAATAAAGATTTTAGATATTCTAAAAAGCTTTAACTTCTAAACCAATAAGCCAAATTTGAAGCGCTTGACTACGTTTGAAAGAGCATTAAATAAACTGTCAAAATTACTGATTTCCTTAAAAAAATTACTATTTTTAAAGTTGGAGTAGTTGCATATTGAAAATTGCATTTTTGATTGACTAACTTCTAAACCAATAAACCGAATTTCAAATGCTTAGCGGGACGGCGTTTGAAAGACCATTCAATTAGCTATTTATTACATAATATTAAAGGTTTCTGATTCTGTTTATTATCAATATGTTTGGAGTCAAAATAATAAAAATTTTAGCCTTTTTGAATAGCTTTAATTTTCAAACTAATGAACCAATTTTCATAAACTTAAAATGTCAGGACAGCAACGTGGAAGCACTTGCGCTTATTCAACAAAAATTGAAGCCTAAAATTTTTTTAAACCTGTATTCTTTGTTGGAGCCTCTAAAATAGAGTAACTTTATTTTTATTTTTTTTATTACTTCTACTTTTTTATAACTGTTCAAAGGCGTACACAGATAGGATATATGCTATAGGGATATTGTAAAAAAATTAAAAGTTAAGTCTTTTTGAAAAGCAATCCTGAATACGCTCTTGATGATTAGGTACTTTATTTTATGTACATAGGGTGGTCAACTTTTCAAGTTTTAGTTGGCCAGTATTTTGTGAACTTGTTTTTTTTGTTTGGTATTACTAAGCTTATACAAATTCTTAGTCATGTAATATTTAATTCTGTTTTTAGCATCCTTCTATTCTTTTGTATTTTTGTTTAATTTGAATCGGTGTACTATAAATAAACTTTTCACAAACAGAATTTAGCTTTGGGAGATTAAAATGTAAAACTTCATAAAAGTTAATTTATGCATGACTCACACGTTACACCTTGTTTAGATTTTAATACACTGATAAAATACTTCTCAGCATCAAAGCTTTTTTAGTATAACACATATATGAGTACACAGAAATTGCAAACAAATTTGAAAAAAATGGTTAGTCTAGCTTATCAATTATGTAATTTTTTAATTTGATGAGAATTTTCAGTTTTATCTTGAAGCATCTCATAAATAAACACTTTCATAATTTTCCGAAGAATTTCAAAGTTTAGTCAGTTTCCTAAAAAGTGATATTTGTGTCATATTTTGAATTTCAAAGTAAGGTGGGTTGGTATTTGTAATTTTTATTTTTATGATTTATCCATTGTGCCTTAGGTAATTACGACTCAAAAAAGATATTTTTAACGTTTCATCACTAAATTCCTTCCAATTGTTAAAGATCAAGATACGCAATCTTTAAGTTGTGGGTTGTGACGAATCAATCAATATATTAACTATCTAGAGATACGGTCTAACACCTGCTTATTTATTTAATGAATTTTACTTGAAAATTCAATGTTTATTGTTAAAGACACGTTTTCATTTGTACAAATAGTCTAAACTAGGATAAGAAAGTAACTATGTCAAGACTGAAGCAATAAAATGTTACCCCTCCGTTTGAAATATTTTATTGCAGCAAATTGGAGGATACTTAAGCATTTAGATTAATGAAAGACTTATACCATAATTAGAAATATCGTAAAATCAACACAAAATTTATGTAGGCATATGAGCCAATAACTTAACGAGGATATAATTAAATAATTAGAATTATAAAATTAATAACAATAAATTATTTTGCCTAAATGCAAAAAATTATAATAACAATAATTGCTAGTCAACCCACTCTAATGCCCTAATCCGAGCACTTGTTTTGAGTCAACAACTATTAGGTGGGTTGTTTTCATTGCCATTTTCTCAACAATTCGACTTAATATGACATCTATAAATTATTCACGTTTGTGGGTTTAGCAAAGGATGTGAATGATCAATACGAAATAACGCCCAGTATTAAAATTATAATATTAATAAGACCAAGGTAATTGGAGTAACCTTATTATTTCTAATGAAAGGAAGTGGTGCATTAGTGACCTTGGGTTGACAAAATTTAATTTTTAAAACAAAACTTTCATTTGTTACTATTTTTATATTTTATTGTCGTCCTGATAAACATAATAAAATAACAGCTTCAGCGACACATCTAACTTTGTGGGACTATGAGCAAATTTGAAAATTAAGGCTTCACGTATAAAAGATAAAATTTTATAATAATAATAAGTCTAGTTTATGTAAAAAATAAATCAAATCTTCAATATTATATATTTTAGATCTTTATTATAAGTTTTTTTAGTTTTAATGTCTTTATTGCCTAATTGGCTTTACAGTTCTACATAAGGTAACAACAAACAAACAAAATAGCAAAAATTAACACAAATTATCAAAAAAAAATAATATTTTTTTTCCAATTTTCTTCTGGCACACAACTTCTTTCAACCATTCTTTCCCTTCTCCATTTTCGCTTAGAACTTTTATCCTTCCATACTCACACATTCTTAACTCTACACACTCTGACAAACAATGCTCTATCGTTTCCCTTTCTTCTCTACATAATGTGCACATTCTTTCACAATCTGCTCTCCAAAACTCATTTTCCCTTTCTTCATTCTCGCATCTGAATCTTGCAACTATTTTTTTATATTTACTTTTCATTTTATGAAGATATTTTGGTAGTTCGGTGGTAACAATTAGGGCATATTTGGAATTGTACCTTGATTTTTTTATATCTGCAATTCTTTTCTGTTTATCTATGTCAGCATCTCTTTGTTTTAGTTCTTCTTTCATTGTTCTTCCTCTTTCTCTCTTTCTTTCAATTTTTGCACACGCATACCCCTTTTTCTCATAGTAGTCATTTTGTTCTATCCACCTAACATTACCATTTGGTCTTTTAATTTTAGCCCAGCATTGTCGCAGTATTCTGCATTCTTGTCGCATTCTTAGATTTTTCTCGAATCTCACCGCTCTATTTCCTGTTTTCGCTCTCAACTTTTCTCTCTTACTTTTTTCTCTTACTATGTACCCTGGCGTTTGTTTATTTAACCCTAAAACCTATTTTATATACTTTTCTTGCACACGCTCAATTTCTTCATATTCCTTCATCCCCATACTTCTGCTTTATACATTACAATGCTTTTCACCAAACTGTCAAACATCAACATTCTTCTTTTAAAATTTTCACCAAATTTACGTTCTCCCAAACTTCAGACACTTCCCATTACTTTGTTTGCTTTTTTGACTACTTTCTTTATTTGTCCTTTGTCTGTCATACTACTATTTAATACATATCCCAGATATTTCAATTCTTTCACTTGTTCTATATTTTTTCCTTTCCATTTCCATTCATCTTCTTTTTCGATTCTTACTTTCTTTCCAAACACCATCATTTTTGTTTTATCTACATTAACTTGGAGTTTTTTGTTTCTTACATATCTTTTCATAACTTTTATTATTTCTTTCATTTTACTTTTGTTCTTTGCTACAATTACTATATCATCTGCAAACGCCAGGCACCACACTTTCTCTCTATCTACAACTATCCCTACTACTTGCGTTCTACTTAAAACTTTATCTACATCTTCCATATATTCTAATAATAGTGCAGGACTTAATGGACAGCCTTGTCTGACACTTTTATTTGTCCAAAAACATTCACTTACTTCTTCGCCTACTTTTACTTGGTTAATAGTTTCCCCGTAAATTTCCTCCATCTTGTTTATCAACCACTTACACACTCTTTTTTCTCTAAGATACTGCCATAATTTTTCCCTATCTACACTGTCAAAAGCTTTTTTGAAGTCGATGAACAATGCAAACATACGTCCTCTCGTCTTGTCTATTTCTTTCTTCGATCGTCAGATGTCTCAAAATGTACACATTGTCCATGGCTCCCCTTCTTTTTCTGAAATCTGCTTGTCCATCTGATAACATACTTTTTTCGTCTATTTCTTTTCTCAATCTTAAGGATATGCCACGGTAGTTTTCAGTTTTATTTTTATCTCCTTTTTTATGTATAGGTACAATTAACCCTTTTCTCCACTCCATAGGAGAGCCTCCTCCCGTCCACACTGCATTTAGCAGTTCCCATACTCTTTTCCATAGCTTTTTTGTACCAAACAACAGCGCTTCATTTGGAATTCCATCTTCTCCGAGTGCTTTCTTTTTCTTTAACCTAAACATTTGTTTCTCAATTTCCTCTTTAGAAGGATTGTTTATTTCTACTTGAAATTCCTCATGTCTTGACAAGATGCTTTTATTGTTACTTCCATATCTTTATTATTATTCTTATGTCTTTATTATAATATTATATAAAAACATTTTCTTCTTGGCGGGGCGGTTACCATCTTCAAAACTCTAAGTGGCAAGTGCGGTCAAATAGCACATTATTGAACATTATTTCTTATTTCATGTGATACGCTTATATCATAATGATTGATTCTCGATGTGCTAGATATAAAAAAAATTTTTTTGTAAATAACAAACTTACAAAATATGGATTTGGGCCTTTTCTGTTGTTGGAGACTCTGGACACTTGCTCATAACACCCTGTTGAATAGCGTGCTAATTCGTTCTAATTTTATGCTGTGATGCGCTTTTAAAAAATTTCAAGAATATTATCAATATTGTATTAGTTTAGTTTTTTATTTAATTAAGACAATATTTCTCTCTCCGTTGTGTTACTACTTACTAATGAGACATTTTAAGTATATAGTGTGTGTGAGGGCCTGAATAGCTAAAAAAAGTAAAAGTACTACTGTTCTTTTTCAAACAGCATTAAAATTCCAGAGAAAATCTATTGTTTGATGGTGTTTAGTTTCCCAAGGAGGTTGAGAGGTGAATTTAATGCTAGAGTAGAATACCTAATTTTTCACGTTTGGTCGGTTTTGATGGTAACCCAAATAGTAAACAAAGATTTGTTATTATTTAGAGTTAAATGAAACTAATTAGACCAATAAGACATTTTAAACAAGTGACATTTGAAAACTAGTTGTACATTTTTAATAATGTTTTATACAATTATAAATAATGCTCATAATGATTTTTATTTTTAGATAATAGTTTCATTAATGTCAAAGTTAGTAGTTATAATTTAATAATTTAATAAGTTTTGGGTACAAATAAAGATTAAAAAAATATTTATTTTTGTCAATTATTCTTATTTTTACTGACATTTTGTTTATAATGAAAAAAAATCAAGGTAGACAATTATTATGACATCATACAAAACATTTAGGTCTCACACCTAATTGGACTAACAATTTGGTGAGTCACTCTACGAGAGGCATCTTAAATATAGGTAACAATCCGCAATGCTTCTGAGAATAATAAAAATATAAATATACATATTTTTTTTAGGTTTAGAAAAAGTAAAACAAACTTTTTAAATCTCTTTTAACTTATAAATTTCTAACTCAAAAAAAATTAATAAATTAATTGTACTAAAAATAATTTAAAAAAGCGTTTGACAAGATTGAATTAATTAACTGCAGTTGGGTACATCTGTATTTGTGACCCCACTTCTGAAGAAAAACCTGTAATAGTTGGCGAAACGTCGAATTTAAAAACTCCATTGACACGGTCCAGAATCAGAAGAAAAAATTCACATACTGATTCTGACCGTAAAAGCCTCTGATTTATTAAATTATAATGTCATGCAAATGAATTTTTGCATAGTTAAAAAAATTAAAGTTTTTATCATTTTAAAATTTTAACAAATTACATCAGATAATTTGCAATAACAACTTTTTTGCAAACAATTTTAGCTTTATGCTTTTGATGCTCTTCAAAACAACGAAGAACTTACGGAATTTTTATTTAGGTAAACAAATTTTGGAAAAAACTAAAATGGCATTTAAATTTTTTTTATTTTATAGTTGGGTTTTTTGAATTGGGTAATAATTGTCAATGCCAGTGGTACTTTTATGTTTCAGTTTTTGATCTTACAGGCTGATATTATTATCGGAGAATCTTACAAAAAGCGAGCTGGTGCCAACAAAAAAAAATTTAATAGGTTTTTTTGTGAATAAATTTTGAATTGCGCTGGGTAAATGTAGAACAAAAATTTCTGTATTTCTGTAAAGGCTGAACAGAAGACTTTACTTTTCGAACTGACTAGATTTTTAGATACAGAAGAAAAAAGCAATAATATGAAAAATCTTATTTAATCGTATTGACAGAAAATTGTTAATAATAAATCGTACTTTTAAAGAAACACTTAAATAGCGTGCTTCTTTTATAAGAAGAAAATTCTATTAAAAATATTATATTAGAAAAGTTTATCCAATATTTGGTAATTTTCAGAATTCTCCTGTATCAGAAAATGTTAATAGTGTATTCATTATTACCATCCAGTATCCTAGCCTGAACTTTAAGCTTTAAATTTTCTGAAAATTAATTAAAAAACACTGGAGAAAGCACAAAAACCAGTTTTCGTAGACTACCATTCTAATTTGTGAACGCAGCCAAAAGCTTGCCAAGCCGTTTCGAGATATAGGGTAGACGGTTTTAAACTTTTTATTTTTTGCAGTATACTTATCCAAATTCGAAGTGGTTTTATGACACTGCAATTGTCATTAAAACCGTTATAATGATGCTATTAAAAAAGTTGTCGAAGTCTATTGTAAATCGAATTTGTTTGCCTGAGTCGAGGTCCAGCTAGTAATAGTAAGAAGTTTTATATTTATAGTTTTATTGCCCAGCGGCATCTTTTCTTTGTTACTATCATCACCTTTAATACAATAAGACTCTGTCATAAAAACCACTTTGGATTTGCACAAGTATACCTGCTTGTAACGCCTGGTATTATTAGTAATTAGAGCAACGAATCTACAAAAAAAAATTAACAATACACCTAAAAGTGCACAAAAGCAGCTACTCAATAAAAAAATCCAAATTATTTTATTTTATTCGAAGTTACAAATCTTTGTACTTCGACAAAGTTTTCGGATGGGTCATTTCATTTGTGTACCACTTTATTATAGATAGCGTTATTCACAACCAAAAATTTCAATTAGATTGATAAAAGTTTTTAGATATTTATAAGTTTGGTCTTAATTTTAATAAAAACAGATTCTTATTTTTTAAGCTTTTGCTTTAACGCCTACTAGACTGCCCTAACAATTTCTTAATTTTTGCTTTAAATACAAACATTATTTATTTTAATAATATTATTTAATTCATAAAAATTTAATAATTTAATATATCTATCTCTGCCAATTAAAATTAATTATGTTATATGTTATTTAAGGTAAATGACGAGATTAGAAGTGACATTAATTATGTATAGGTATTTTATTATTATGTTCATGCAATAGTTTCTGTATTTTTGGTATGTGATACAAGTTGTGGTGTTGGAACTATGTAATTTAATCAAGGTTTATCTATTAAAATAATCAATCATAACTTACTGCACTTAAAAAACTTTTTTTTAACCAAGACCATCATGCATAAAATATAAAAATGATTTTTCCTCAAGTTTTTTACATAAACTTATTCAATTCAAATAAAGTATTGAGTCATATGTTTTTTACTAATAAATCATATAGGAAATAGTGACACTAAATAGTTACTAAAAAGATACGTTTTATTTATTTAGTGTAAATAATTGGGTACTTTTAGATGTGTTGTTTACAAAGATTTGCATTAAATCAAGGTTAAAAAATATTAAAAATTTAAAATTGCTACTGATTATCAAAGATGTGTCTCAAATTTATTACAATACAAGCAGTGACAACTCACAGACTTTATCAATGACTTTATGAAATGGAAGAGGGCAAACATAAATTAGGGTCGGTTATATGGGCTAGGGAGCATTTGAGTCACCAGTTCGACCTAAATTATGTTAATTTCTCTAATATTTAACAATTTTTATTCTTTTATAACCATTGGGATTATTAATCAGTTTAATGGCGACTTTTGAAAAATAACGAGAGGCCAAAATCTTTCGTCATCGAGTTACCTTTGCCGGTAGAAACGTAGCGCTTGGATAGATTGTTACAAACATTTAAATTTCTAATAAAACCATTATACTTTTTCCATGAGAAATAGAAATAATGACTTAAACAATGATCTCTCATCTGACACTGGCCAAAAAGGGACAGATGCCAATGGATGATTTTTTTTCGGTTTTATCAGTACAAAATTAGAGACTATTGCTCTAGTACAATTGTAGTATATTTTTTATTATTTTGTTAGTTTTAGTAATGTAGATGATATAATTTACTGAGTACAGTATTTATTGTTTATATTTGTTTGTATATCAATTTTACTTAATAAAAATTGTTATTGAAATCAATCTTTTATTTTCCTATCGATCTTAAATAGCAATGTTGACTCAAAGCTTAGGTATATAATCTAATCATATAAACATTTGGTACAGCTTAGAAAAAATTACCGGTTTTTTTAGCGACAAAAGTAGGAGCAATGTAAGATAATCGTAAAATTGATATTGCGACACTTTATTAGTCAGGAAATAACTACTAAATTCGTCATTTTAAAAGATTTTTTAATATATTTAGATTCACCTTAAACAATAATAGTTATTTAACTAACAAGTTTGTTAATGAAGGCGATTATTAATCGAGACATTTTAACGCGTACGCCAAGCGAACGCGTTAATAGAAGTTGAGATTATTAACCGCACATCAGGGATGGGCGATGTCAACAATTTGTGTCAACTTTGACATTGTTGACGCGTCGACAATTAGGTAAATGTCGATTTAAAAAACGATGTCAACAATGTCGACAAAGTCAACAATGTCGACTTTTAATATAACCTTAAGAGGTTATCTTTTTTTTAAGTTTGGCAAGGCTGCTACTGCTGTGTCTGACTCAACGACAATCAGAATGTTTAAATTAGCTCACTGTTGCGCACGCACCCAGGTTTTAAAGCCGTTTTAATGGTCTTTTGTCTGTTAATTTTTTCTTTACTTTTGTATAATAAAAACGTTTATCAAGATTAGGTTTTTTGTACGAATTTTTAATGTAAAATGTACCTAAATAACTGTTAATGTTAAAAATTATACATGCTAAAAGAAGTTAACACGTGAACAGTATACAACATAACCTTACATTTTAAATAATTGACATTTGTTGACATTTGTCGACATTGTCGACATTGTTTACGTTGTTGACGCTTTGTCGACATGTCGAGGTCGACAACTAAAGTCGACGCGTCGCCGCCCATCCCTGCCGCACATTAACAAAAGCGTTAATTACAATATTTTTCTGTTGCTCATATAATAAACTTGAAAAACTTTATTCCACAAATTTTCAATTTGCCTCTCCCTACTAACACGTCTCTAGTAACACATCTAGATTGTTTTCTGTTACCTGGCTACAAAAGACCCAAAGAAATTTTTTAGTTGTCATCAATAGTAATCATTTTTATGATGCTGTCATTATTATTTGATAGTGATGTTATTGTTAAAAATATGAAAGAGATTTTAAATCTTACTTTACCAGAGATACGAAAAAGAGCCAATAAATCTTCAAACATACCGTTTTTATAATTTTTTTATGATTGATTTTTTTTCATAACTGTTTGTATGGTTTGTATGGTTGGTATACAGGTCGTTAATAGGGGTGTTTAACCAACTCTTTTGAATGGCTTGGAGTGCATTAATCACTCTCATATGTCAACGAGCAACAGAAAAATATTTTCTTAATGTTGTCTTTATTTCCAACAAATATTAAAGTTAATATTTTTTTCTTAATTTTTTTCTAAAAATTTTTAAAATTTAAAAAAAAAATAATTTTAAATGATTTTTAAAAACATATATCTAATTTTACACAGGATTTTTGTTAAAATGTAAGGAGTATTTATAATGTGTTGTCCAAAATTTTTTTCCAAAATCTCAGTTTAAATTTTAAAACATTTTACCAGATTTTTTAATAAAAACTCTCAAAAACTTTTTTAATTATTTTTGTTCAAGCTCGATCTTTGCGGAAATCTTTAAACGTTCTAAACGTAGTACGTACCTATGTAAGTGTTAAAAAATACGCTAACTTTAACTGTAGATTTTCTTTATTTTAAAGGAGAAAGAGAGGTAACTCAACTTTTTTGCAAATATTTAGAAAATTATCAATTGTGTAAGAAAAAAGTTATAATAATACTTGGTGTTTAGAAAAATTTTGCACATACCTCGAAGGTCTATAGACTTTGTCTCATAAAGAAATCAAAAACTAAATTATACAAAAAATTATATAAGACATTCATGACATGAAAAATAAACCAATAGAACAATAATATTGAAAGTTGCAATGGAATTAAAAAACATAACTAAACAGTCTCTCAAGTTGCTCTTATCTCTTATTTAAAATGTTAATTAATAATACTTAAAAACATTTCTAGCAAGAACCAATGCACTTGTGATGTTATAACTAGAAACTTCTTAAACACTGATATGGTAGACTGAAAATTTTTCTTACAGTAATACATTATCTGTGCAATTATCTATCACGTATTAAGGTCACATACTTTTAATTCTAGACTATTTACATATTGCAAATTAAAAATGATGTTAAAATAGTATATTAAAGAATGCCTTTTGAAAAGTTAATTTTTTAGCATAAATTCAAGTTTATAAAACGAGCCTAAAGCACAAGCTTTTGTAAAGAATGAGTGCCACAGTGATTTGAGAAACGAGTTCTTTACGCTATTTTTTCTACTTTGCGCGTTTTACGTAATTTTTAAGTAAAAAAGTTAATTATTCAATCTTTAGGAACTTTTGCGTTAATACCAGTTAGTTGGTAATAAATGTCATGAAAGTGTCAAATGTTTTTTTTAACTTTGAAGTGTTTTCAAATTTGTCCAAAATTTTGTGTAAGTAACTCACAAACGGTTTTTTTTACCTACCGTATCGGTTATTGATTGAATACTCCAATTGGCATAAACACAGTAAGGACAATCTCCAAAAACATAGTAAAATTAGTTTTAAATTATCATACTAATTGCGATTCTCAGCTATTCCTCTCATTGTTATTTCAGACCAAGCAGTGCTATATACTCATCTAGGAAATAACTTGTAAATTATCAAACGCTATGGGGGTTGTAGATCGTCAAAATAGTAGCTAAAAACTGTTTCATTTTAAAGCTGTTCTAACCTTAAAAGAAAGTTGAAGTTACCTCATTGTCCACGCCACTTGTCCTCCCCATTTGGAGTGTTTTATAGGTTAATTGCGACACACACACACAAACACCTTAGTGAGGGATACTGGTCATCAAGTGCAACAAAATTTATTCTAATACAATTATTATAATCTCAACGCTGACATAAACGCTGAAACGTGACAAATGACAAATAACAAATTTTATTCCAGCGACAACGTGTTACCAATCCAAAAAAGTAAATTGCACTAGTTCTTTACGCACGCAATTTGGGTGCTGTACTGGCTAATACGACACCTAAGTCGGTTTTAATTAACGACGCAAAGTAGAAAAAGTTTGATATTAGTCTTGTACGCAATATTTCTGTTTATAATTATAATTTAGTTTTAGATTTGTTTTGCAAACTTAGTCTACGAACTTTTTTGTAAAAAATTTTTATAAACTCTATGTTTTATTATAACTTCTTCCATACAGAATTGATAATTTTTGAGGTATTTGCAAAGCAATTTAAATCACTTCTTTCACTCTTCAAAAAAAAAAAAAAAGAAGACTTACAGTTGTAATCAGAGTACTTTATAAGATATACGTTTAGAGCGATTAAGTAAAGGTTTCTTCAAAAATATAATAGCTCAGTCAAAATGAATTCAAAGTTTTTTTCGAATAGCGTTTGTACAAACATTTCGAGGCGTTTTAAAAGTTAAACTGAGATTTTTGAAGTTTTTTTTTTGCTAACATGTTATCAAGATGGAATACAAAATTTATGATTCTAGAATAAGATATGTTTTAACAATATTTCTACGTAAAATTAAATTTTTATTCTTAATAATTTTGTAGAAATAAATATTTATAAATCTGTAACATTTTTTTTTCGAAAAAAAAAAATATTTTTGAGGCTTGTTAGAAATGAAGATAGAATTAAAATGCATAGTATGTTTTTTGTTATAACTGTGAATCTGAATTTGTAAAAAAAATAGTATGTTACATTTGAAATTAACGAAGTTATTTGCTAGATGAGTATATAGATAGCACTGCTTGGTCTGAAATAACGATGAGAGGAATCGCTGAAAATCGCAATTAATTTGGTAATTTAAGAATAATGTTACAATATTTTTTTTACAATGAAGATTTTCCTTACTGTGTTTATGCCAATTGGAGTATTCAATCAATAAGCGATACGGTAGGTAAAAAATAACCGTTTGAGAGTTACTTACACAGAATTTTCGACAAATTTAAAAATACTTCAAAAAACATTTGACACTTTTGTGACATTTATTATTATCAACTATCTCGTATTAACGCAATAGTCCCTAAAGATTGAATAATTAACTTTTAAAAATCACGTAAAACGCGCAAAGTAGAAAAAATTACATAAAGAACTCGTTTCTCAAGTTATTGTAGCACTTATTCCTTATAAAAACTCGCACTTTGCGCTCGTTTTATAAACTTGAATTCGTGTCAGAAAGTTGACTTTTCGAAACGCGTTCTTTAATATACTATTCAAAAATCAATGTTACAAAAATCTTGACATACAAAAAACAAGTTATGTGCCTAAATACACGCTTAAATTTTTATTCTTTTTTTATCACATTAAAATTCGGAGCTGTTTAAAAATTTGATCATTTTTGGAAGCCTTTTTCTACATTTTTCTACAGCAAATGCTAACGTATGTCTACCGTTCTCTTCTAAAATTCAAGTTTGAACTGTTGTCTTTAGAATAACGTAAAAAAAGAAAAATGTTTACATCAATTAAGAAAATTATTGCTTGTAGCGCAAAAAAGTTTTTTTGTATTTTCGCTTTAATTTATAAACTTGGCTCAAAATCTGCAAAACCGTTTTGAGGGCTTAGTCTAGCGCTTTCCTAGAACCTATTAAAAAAATTCCAAAATTTTTTCTGTTAAAATGAGAGCAGTCTAAACTTTTCGTTTTTTGCGGAGCTTGTTTTTAACACCCTGTATAACCTAAACAAGAAATCTACAAGAAACGCTCTACTAAACATCTTAAAGTATAAGAAATAAGCTACCCAGAGAAAAAGGATCATCTCAATTAATAAATTTTTGCAGAAGTTACAAAACTTTAGACTTTGTTAAAATTTTAGAGTGTTCCATTTCAGTTCTTGACTACTGTACAAACCATTTTACAAACTGTTATTTGTTTAAAAAAAAAACACTAAATTTTGGTTTCTAAAAATTCAAACTCACGTCATTCAAAAGTTTAGGACGTCTAAATAAAGGTCTCAAAAATTCAGCTTAGTTGGATATTTTTTTGAAGTATTACGCCTTTAATTGTGTAATTTTGGACCATTTTGATAAAATTTCTAATAATAATAATAATAAAGTGTATTGTTTCTTTGACTAGGAGATATAGTGGTCCGTATGATTCAACAACTATTGTCAAGTTCTATGTAGTTAAGAACAATCAATACCACTCACAATAATAAATAATAAATAAAGAAATGATTAATTCGAGTGCAGCTTGTTATCGGTGGTTGGTTTATCAGTCGAAATACCTTTTTAATGTGGTATGTATCAATCAGTAGTGGCGCCTTCGCCACCAAAAACCCAAGAAGAGATTAAATTAAATCCGAAAAACTTGTGCGCCCCTTATAAGGCCAATTCAGAGTGCGCAGAGCCGACTTTTAGAGTACGCAATCGCAGTTTGTGTGATGGACTCCCGTTCAACTTTCCACAAATGCCTCCTACCAACTCAGTTGAATTTTGTAGTGCGTTGAGAAAGTTCGTGTTAAAAGTCCATGATATAAAATCAGTAAACAAAAGTTTGAAAATAACGTGCGGGACATTTTGTTATACAAAATGTGTGATACAACGAATGCTTCGACTCAAAGCATAGCGGACTACTTAGCACAGTTACTCAAAGATAGGAAACAACTAGCAGCCTTTCCGAATGTGTTTATCCACGTTGAGCGTCTTTTAGACGAAGGTGAGTCCCATTGGCGAATTTTCACTAATCTCGAGCGGATTTCGGTAGCGAGATGCCGAATTTTCTACCCTTTCGCCAGTTATTGCCGATATCGCAAACATGTGATAGGTCATGACGTATTGTTGACCTAGACGCGCCGCTTCTGTCATTCAACCCAGAGACTGGCTCTCCAACGTGGAAAAACACGCGAAATTCGAAAATTACTCAAATGTCCACTCGGATACAACATTTATGAACGACAGGCGTGGCTGCCTCGGTATCTAGGTAACTCGGGGAACTCGACGAACTCGACCGGCTCAGGAAGCTCAGCATTTTGCTATAAGTCATTTGCCATTTTTAGATGAGGCAAATTACCGACAATGATGTCATTGCGAGCTGTCAATATTAGAAGGCTTTTTTTACAACACGTGTAGGCGGTCTACCGAAACAATTCTCCACTTTGTCCTTTCAGTCCCTACAACAGTGGCGTTCCTAAAACCTAAGGGGCCCCGAGACTAAAATCTGTCGGGAACACTTTCATTTATGTTTTCAACACATTTTTTTGTACTAAGGACCCAAATTTTTCGTAGCAAACATTACCTAAACAAAAACATAAATAACACAACAAAAATTTATGTTACACTAAAAATAATATTTAAAAAAATCAAAATTAACTCAAAAATCTCTATTTCTTGCGTTTCTGTTTGCAAAATCATTGACGACTTCTTTTAAATCAAGTTTTTCGGCTTCTTTGTTTTCTGTAGATAATACTAAATTTTTTTTGTACACAAACAAGTGTAATTGATGTATTTTTCGTTAAATTAATTTCAGTTTTTCTCTATCACGTCACAGCCCTCAAACAGCTATTTTTACTCTAGAATCAATCAAAGTAAGGAATTAATAGATTTTTACGTATACGGGTGTACTGGGTGTCCCTAAAATAATCAACAAAAATGCACATAGAACACTACATTGTGGAACGCGAAAAAATGTTTTAAAAAATTCTATCTCTTTTAAATGGCTCAGGAAACTCTCCCGAAGTTTGTTTTTTACAACCTGCATATCTTTGATTAGGAGAGTTCATAAGGTATACAAGGTTTTTTTGGTTTACTTAGTTCTGCTACTGATTTTGTAGATAAGCCAATTTTGCAGTCAAAGTTTTCCAGAATTTTTTTGATCAAATGGATTTAGTGAAATAAATCTACCGAATTTTAAAATCAACAAGGAAAATTTTTATGATTTCTGAAAAAGGATTATTAGCCAAAAAATAAAACGGTGGCTCTGTTCAGAAAAAATGTAGTTTTAAACAATTGTAGGTTTTCTAGTAGCACTAAATATTGCTTAAATATTAATATTTCATTGTCTATTTATATTGTATAAAATTTATGTTAAACTAAAAATAAATAAAAAATATAAATATTTATAAAAGTTAATTCAAAAATCTCTATTTCTTGCTTTTCTATTTGCAAAATCATTGATGACTTCTTTGAAATCAAGTTTTTCGGCTTCTTTGCTTTCTGTAGATAATACGCTTCAACAACCAAAATTTTTCTTAAACATAAATTACGTATTTTTCGTACTGATTTCGAAATAAATTTCAGTTTTTGTCTATCACGTCATAGCCCTCAAGCCACACCCATTTTTACTCTAGAATCAATGAAAGTAAGGAATTAATAGATTTTTACATATACGGGTGTACTGGGTGTCCCTAAAATAATCAACAAAAAATGCACATAGAACACTATATTGTGGAACGCGAAAAAATGTTTAAAAAAATTCTATCTTTTTCAAATGGCTCAGGAAACTATCCCAAAGTTTGTTTTCTACAACCTGCATTTCTTTGATTAGGGGAGTTTCTAAGGTTTTTTGGGTTTACTCAGTTCTGATACTGATTTTGTGGGTAAGTCAATTTTGCAGTCAATATTTTTTTTGATTAAGTGGTTAAATCTACCGAATTTTAACAAAAACACAAAGGAAATTTTTGATGATTTCTCAAAAAGGATTATTAGCCTAAAAAATATAACGGTTTTCTCTTCAGAAAAAATTGTAGTTTTAAACAATTATAGATTCTCTAGTAGCGCTAAATATTGCTTAAGTATTGAGATTATATTGTCTTAATATTTGAATGCATATTATTAAGTATTTCTACTAAAAAAGTGTATAATACAGTGATATTACATATGAACAAATATATTTATTTATTTTAATATATTTTTACATATAAAAATTTAGTAGAAAAAGTCGATAAACAAAAATAATTTTTACTCAATATTTGTGTTACATTTTTTCGAAAATATTGATCATTTTAATATTAGCCAAGTATAAAAATACTTTGGTGTTACGAGGGTTGAAATTTGGCATACATGTTTGTAATTATAACCTACATCTCTTCTCAAAGTTTTATAGAAATTATTTCATGCCGTGAAGAGTTATTACAAAAAATCTAAATTTTGGCCCATTCTAATTTTTGAGAAATTTTTAAGTTAATTTTTAAAAATTTATGTTAGTTACGGATTCAAAATTTGGATAGGTAAATTTGTGGTTTGTTTTGAATTAATTTGATCAATAGACGACGAGATATTTACCAAAAGATACCTATTAAAAACACGATTTGTTGTAGATTGTTAAGTAAGACGATAAGGGAGGCGTTTGGAACATTTCGGAACCGAAAAACACATTTTTTTGTTTACCGCTAATATTTTTAGCAAATTAAAAAAATTGGTTGAAATAAGATTTTCTTATCTAAAATTCGGTGGTTTTATTCCACTATAGTTAGAATTTTTTAAACATTTCTTTCGGGTATATATTACAGTGTCCTCTACGAGAGTGCATATAAAGAGCTGCAGATGGGTTTTTGTAAAATATTTTAAGTAAATATGTGATAGTTTTACGTATTTTTTATGTCTGTACTGTCTTCTACATGTATAGACAATATCTACAGATTTTACTAAGATTAAGAACGTGCTGAATCTACTATTTATCAGCAGAAATAAAATTATACCTACAATAAAAAAATCTTAGTAGAAATAATAATTAAACTTGTTTTCTTTTCTCTCAAAATCTTTAATTTTTATTAACCGAGCTACATGTTTCTGCTGCATTATACAATATGATCAAAAAAATTATCTTTTAGAAGGCTGTATTTTTTTCAGTTCTTTTCACAGCCTTCCAGAGGCTAAATTTTTTTTGTTCGTATGATATTAGCCGTTTTTAGGCTCTACCCGTATAATTCATCCACAACCTAAAAATCTGTTTTGTTTTTTGTGCAGATTTTTCAAGTTATATGTGTAAGGTATGAAGATGAAAAATAAAGATTTTGAGAGAAAGAAGCCGACGCGCGACACAATAGAAATATTAAAAATAAATTAAATTTCTACCTGTCATGAATCGGTCCCATTGCACGATCAATTACAATATTAAAAACATTCACTTTAAAATAAATTTTCAGTATTTGTATTATCAAATCTGTAGTCACTCGATAATTTGTCTAAAGGCTTAGGCTTTTTGATTTTTTTTGGCGTTTTTGTGTAAAGTTTGTAGTAAAATCCTACTCTATACCCACTTTTTTAGCTTATTTATAGCGCATTCTCGATTTATTCATTTATGCTATGTTGCACTTGGTACAATATTTTTACACATTCAGTTAAATTGATACTTTTCCTGGGTTCTGATGTGAAAGTAACGTGTTATCAAATTTTGTATATAAAACAATTGTAATGATGATATGATACATGCAAAGGAAGATATTCGCTTTTAATAGCTGTGGCTTCTCTTCTTTCATATTTTGTTTGAGATAGTATTTATTTCTATTCCCGTGAGAGTTTTAATAATAGTGATAAATGAAATTTTTTGTGAATTTCTAATTTCCGATTCTTTGGTAAATGAAGCTAAAAGATTCTACCTCTTTGCACTTATCCCAAAATATGAATAAATATTTTAGTAAATTGTAATATACTGTGCAGTCTTTTCGCAACCGCTAACGGAATTGTTGATTACTAAATTTAGATTGTGACTCCCACAATGGATATATTCTACTTTATTTTTATTTTGGGCATTTTACTTGGCCGTAAAATTTTTCAATTGCAATTCCTCGATTTCTTAAGATATTCAAAACTTCTTCTGTCATTGCAATGGAAAAATGATTCGTGAATTCAAAAAAATTCAAAAAAAAAAACATTTCTTATTGTCAAAATTTTTGGTAAATGATTATCTGTATTGAATGATTTCGCATATCCGGATTACAACACTTAACTGATATTTTTGAGACTTGTCTACAAGAAAAGAAAAAAATTCTGCAGAATTTATTTGTTTTGTTATTTTTGAAGTAAGTTTCTTTGATAGACAGTTTATTAGACGATTCTGAATAGTAGAACTAAGAGATCGTATTAATCCAGAAGACATGGTTACTACCGGCTTAATTATATCGTCAAATTGTACAAGACCTCTTGTGATGATGGGTGAGCAAGAAAAGATAATGAACACCCTTGCAAGAAGTAATGTGATTTTAAATAATCTCTGCAAACACCATTTTCCAGAGAGACGCCTAGAATTTACTTCATTTTCAATTTTTTTGTCAATAACGGGAAATAGGGCTTTAATCTATTTTTGGACGTTTTTAACTTTTTTTTTTCTGCGGTTCAGACTGTAAATACGCTTTTCTGTCATTTTCATAAATACAGGAACTATTTTCCAGCGAGTGTAACTGAAAACCTCTGCATTTTATCAGAGAGGGTTTCTAATGTCTTTGGGCCTCAGACACCGCTTGGGTTTGCCCAACCGTAGCTACGCCACTGCCCTAAAAGCAACAGGTCGACTACCTGCGTTGTCATTTATTATGCACCCCTTTTCGAAGTTTCATTGGTTAATGGCTTGTCAGATATAGATAAGATTTCGAGTATTTTCAGATAATTTTGATTGGTTATCGAGATTTGTTCTATTGTGACTGGATGATTGCTTTTTGGAATTAAATCCGGTTAGTTGAAGGCGCTGTAGGAGGCACATAGAGGATTAGAATCAAATACCTGAACGGAATAACTTAATTTTTATTTAATTATTTTTTTATGATTTAAGACAGACACTGACTGTTAAGCAGATAAAATGAGTCATATGTGGAGACGTTCGAATTTGACCGATTTGTAAAAATTTACACACAAGTAGATATTTTATACCACAACATCACGATGGAAGATAATGTTGACATACAACATGCTATTGATCACGTTTTAAAGAATCAGATTTTATTTATGCTTATCAAGATGTTGAATCACTTTAAATAACACAGATTTTCTTTGAGTTCTTTTGATCTCAGTATGTTACGACACGATCAAAGATATGATAATTTGATCTTTAATTTGTAATATGATCTGTGCTAAAATGATTGTTTGAGGGTAATTTTATCTGCTTCCTTCTTGTTCAAAGGTAAATGAACCTTTATCGCTCGTGTTTAAAAATGAGATACATTTTGGGAAAGTTTCAGTTTGACTAAATAACTTGGCTATTTGCCTTGCAGTGAAATGCATTTTAAATTTTAAGTCTGTGATTTATTGAAAAATGTTAAGATTTTTCGAATTCTTTCTAACACCAAAAGCAATTTGTTTAGGTAATAAAGTGCTGAGATGAAGTATATTTAGTGAAAAAATATACAAATAGAAAAAAAATTAACCAATCACGACCATTATTTTTCAGTTGTTATTATCGCGTTTATTTTTAGTCATTAGGTTATTGTTCGCAATAATATTTATGACATTATCATAAATATTTTTAGCAAATTTGTCATATTACATTACTTTATTACTAAATATTTCTGACCAAGAAACCAATTCATCATCTCATAAAATGTCTACACTTTTGTAAGGAATATTGACTTTATTTGCATTTTTAAAATAGGGACTTTTACATAGGGAGTCAGCTCAACTAGTCAATATTCTTTTGCAGAAATGAAAAATTTAAAAAAATATATATTTTACACAATTTTCTACAACTAAAAATATCGAACAATGACGTCATAATGTGCATTTGAAACCGTAATGCGTAAATAGACATAAGTCACTAGATGTCATTTTCATTTACCTGGCATAAGCAGTAGATACCTCTCAGAGTTATTAAAAGAAGCTGGGTTTATTTCCGTATTACTTCACTTCCGCAAAAAACATACAAGTGACATATGTGCTGCTTCCTCAGACTTTATTTCTGTAGCACATTACATATAATTTTTATTTGAACTCTCATAATCGATTTTGCAATAGAAAGAAACAGAAAAAGTGCGCAGAAGCAACGGTCATCTTAGATTGGTTACCACCATGACAAAAAAAATTATACTTAACGTGGACCTCGATTCAAATTTTGACATGTTATGTAAACGTTTTAAATTAAAGTGTTTTGTGCTTAATTGATAAGTACTTAAATTAAAAAGCAATAAAATACTATGTGTGACAATAAATTTGGGACATCTAATTTTGACACTGACATAAGAAATTGTGTAAATCAACTGTACAGTCACTATAAGTAAGTAGCTGTAAGTAGCTTATATTAAAATTGGAAAGAAAGGTTGGTTTGGACGATTTTTCCTGTCAGTCAAAATTTATGGAAATTGTATTACAGGTAGTTGTACTGTGTTCTGCATTTTTTTCTTGATGTGATCTTCAAAAAAATTTTTGTATTTTTTAACTGTGTAATAAACTTATATTTGTTTTGATTGTTCTAATATTTTTAGTATCATTTTCTAAATTTTTTTTTACTGTAACCCTTAGGTGAGAAAAGAGTTGTGCTCAGTATTTAAGTGGAGAGCAAGGTTATGGATTTAGAGGTCCAAAAAGAAAAAAAGCTTCTCAAAACAATACATATAATGCAGGTTTTTTTAAAAACTTGAATTATAAAAGCAAAGTGTCAGATAAGTCAGGAAAAAACTGTACTGAAAAAATATATGAGAAAAAATTAAACAATTTTAAAGGTACATGATCAAAAAAAATAATGAGAAAAATACAAAAAACATAAAACATTGAAAATAACAGAGTGAAAGCAAAAGTAAGAAAAAAGAGAATAATTATAAAATAAAAAATAGTCATATTATAGTAGTAAAGAGGAAAACAAAACAGCGTAAAGACGAAAAAATTAAAACAAGTGAATCTATAAAAATAGCACACTTTTGAAATGAAGAAAATAGCCATAAAATGTTAAAATTAGGAAAAAGGCAAATAGTAAAAACAAAAAGAAGTAAAAAAAAGAATGTAACCAGGAAATACTATAAAATAATAAACTGAAAATATGTAGAATTAAATAAAAAGAGCCAAAAGAATGAAACATTTTACAAAGAAAGACGAAGGATATAAAATACATGTACAATAATACATGTTTAAAAAATGTAACACACAAAAAATATGTATAAAACATTATTTATCGAGAATACATTTGCAGGAACAAAATTCTTTATCTTTTGATAAATAAACGCTCAAATTTTTTTAGTAAGATGACAAAACTCACATTTTGCTGCAACTAGCTTTATTCTGTTGTCGTAATAACAGTTTACTGTGTTAATTTTTTTTTCGCTGTTTGATGAACTTTGCCAATATTTATTTAATGGAAATAAATGTTTTGTCTGAGAGTAATAGTATTAACAGTAACAGTTATTATTTTTTTTAATAACATTTATAAAATAACAGCCCATTGCTAGTGTTCTCGTTTTCTCGAAAATGCGCAGTGAGCTACTGGACCTTCAAATGTGACGTTTTTGAGTGAGATAAACAACGTAAGTTTTTAAAACTTTTTTTGTTACTCGTTTATTACTGTTTTAAATTTAAAGTCTTTTTAACATTTTTATTTAAATTCATTCACCTTTGTTCTAAATTAGCAGAAATAGACAAAAATATTTTTTTCATCAGATAATAAAATAATGAAGAACAAGATCTTGGCAGATTAAATATTTTGGCAGATTTTCTTTTTCCAACAAAGCTTCAACGTTCTGAAAAGGTGCAAGAGTTGCTATAAATATGAAGAAATTACGAAAGTCGTATGTTTATAAAATTTGTAAATAAAATAAATACAGCAGAATTGATTAACTTTCAATCTGTTTAATATCATTTTAAAAAATGCGTTATCAATGAAGTTTATTGACTCGTAAAATTACTGTTTCTTTAACATTTGAATTAATTTGGCAAATGATATTGTGATTTTAATAAAGTGGGAGTTAACAGTTATAATAACCAATGTTTTTCGGGTATACAAAACACGTTGATACCAACCAGTTTCTTATTTCTGGTATTTATGTATGTTAGCTGCACCATCAGGTAATAAAACCGCAAACTTGCCAATACAAGTCATCGTAAAATTTTAATTTCGCCGATAAACTTCTCCAGGCAAATAATTTAATACCGGGAGATTTTCTGATTGAAAATCAGGAGCTATCGTTTTAATTATATTCACTCGTAGACGTTACATAAATCATAACAGGATTTAAAAATACCAACCAACCCAAATCCTGTAATTAGGTAGTTGGCAAGCCTGATATTTTTGATATTTACTCAAAATGATAAAATTGTGTTTTTGTAGAAATTGTTCATGGTATTTACATTCAAAAATAAATTTTAATTTATTAGAAACACCTGTTGCAGTCTTATCTGCAAACATACGTTAATACTCTTATTATATTGAATTTATTGAGGAAAAAAGTTACAAAGAATAAATAAATAATTATAATATAAAATAAGAAAATACATATAATATAAACAAGAAGAGAACTGTAAAGTAATAGACCTAAAAGAAAATAAAATGAATATAAAATATAAATTCCGAAAATAATTGGATAACATGTATAAAAATAGAACCGAAAAATGATAATACTTACTAATATCAAAGTAAGGAACCATAAGAAAAAAAAATGTTTAAGTGATCAAAATATCTAATAAGTGAAACAATATTCATGTTTGGATTTAAAGTTAATTCATTAAATCGAATGATTTAAATTCAGATGACAGTAAATTATAATTTGAAATAGCAAATAAAAGAAAAAGATCTTCTAAACATGGCTGTTCAATGGCGTGGATGTAGAAATTTGTCGTTATTTTCTTAAAATCGGAAACTATGTCATATGTGATTCATGTAAATTTTGTCGGATTATTTCATAACGCTTCTCTTTGTTCGTATTAAAAGACTAGAACTAAATAGTTATTGCACGCATACATGAGGTAATAAGTAAAAATGTCTTGCCCTGTCACCTGAAATCATTTTATCACCACACCTACTTTACTAATTAATAGTAGTTTATGCATAACACAAGAAAATCGTGAAGATAACAATTGTTTGTAGAGGTCTCGTGTAAAACGCCTTGTAAGCTGATTTAGTATGGAATGTGTATTGAAATTTATTCATAAACGTAGTAAATCGTAAGCTCGGATTGAGATACTTTCATGATATATCCGCATCAGTGTCAGATTTTTTGTTTTATCTAGGATATTTAATGCTAGAGTTGTGTTTCTTATAAGGATTTTTGGTTTTTCTATAACCACATAAGAGATTGAGTTGACAGCTGAATCATTATGTGAGAAAAGTCATTTTTTAAATAGGTGTTTCTAATAATAGAGAAATACAATGTCACACTTTTAAAAATACCTACAACTCTTCTCGTTATTAATTATTACATTAAATTTAAATTAAATTACATACACAGTATATTATTTAATGTGTTTTTCTTGTTTACTTAGTCATTCTGATTCATTCTCAAATTATTAGGATATAAATACAATAGTTTTATACGATCTATTTAATAACTAGACACCAGTAGATCATAAGAGACAAGAGACCTATACTATCAAAATTTAAAACAAAATATTGTTTTTTGTGGATATCAGAGATTACATCTGAGCTTCCGATATCTGGAGACCAGTGCTAAAGAGAAGGCTTCTGCAGACAAGGTACTGAGGTTAATTAGAGGCACAGGGCTCAACTGAAAGACACCTGTGTATAGAAAGAACTTCTTGCACAAAGTATAAGACTAGAAAAACTAAAATTCTAAAATTACAAAAAGATAAAACACGTGTACAGGTTTATTTTTTATGCCAAGATTTGGCAAACGTGGGCGGACATAATAATGGTGAATTTTTCGACTTCATCATTTCATCTCATTCATTTGAAATTTTTGGTTCCCTGAAGCATTCCGAACACCTCTGTCGGCTTAATGAACCTGCCCGTTTCAATTTTGACGTTATAAGGTCGGTGCATCTTGTAAAGGAACAAGTAGAAAGAATCTCGATGGCACCTGAGGCTAAAACGGGCGAGGGCAGACGGTCGGAATGCCAACCAGTACCATGGAGAAGTCATCTCGACCAACTGACCGGCCAACGGTACTTTACCAACTATACGCAAATCATAATGAAGAAGTTTAATATACCCCATCATCTTCGCTAGCTTCCTGTTGACCGATTGGAATGCACACACCAAGAGGAAATCGCCTTGTACCACAACCTCAAGTCACGCTGCAATTGTTACAGAAGCCAAGGCCGAGCCTTCAAACACACCGACGCGCTTTTTAACTTATCTAACATCAAGAAATTAAGAATGTCTTTTGGTATGAGAGAAATATGTAAAACAGACGATTTATTTGTTATATGGTTTTGGACTTCCGGGTTAATGAAGCGACGAAACAACTTCAAATAATAATAATCTGATACTTTGTATCGTTTATTGTTGTTAATTACTCTCGAATGTCCTTGATTTTCACATAAAACTACAAGTAATTGGTTTCGATTTACTCATTAGATTAACCTATAAATTATTTCATCCATCAGCATCTCGTAAAAACTTTGCTAATAAAACAATTCCTATGAGTCTGTAAAGTGCAACATAATGACATTTCCATTTTATAAAAAGCATTTAGCGATTAAGGACCGAACCTTTTATGTTATCTACTAACATAAATTCACAACAAATGTCTTAATGATAATTATCCGTAACAAAAACTTAATATTCCTCTCGCGAACAAATAATTTTACCAAAATGAGTTTAAATAAAAGAGGTGAGGCTTAATGATCTTAAATTACTAAAATCATCTCGAGTTTTTATGTAATTATACCTCCCTCAATATGCGTTTAGACCGATGCACCCACAGATTATCTAATAATGCAACAATTTTTATGTCTCTGCTAAAGCATAAAATATCTAAAGGTTAGTCCGCAACTACTTTTTATAACAAGTATTTAAATAAGGTACTAAAAATTTTCTATTTTTATTAATGATCTTTTTTATTAATTTCTATATTTTTAAATTTTTTTCATTTTCTATCTAAAAATAAACAAATTACAAATTGTTTGTGCCACAAGGAAACTATGTACGATTATATTCAGAATAAATTCTATTATTTTCTACGATAGGTATAATATAATAGCTATAATATATCAATTGATAACTAAAAAGAAGCGATACGCACTTTAGTGTCAAAATTTGAAATTGGTGAAGACATGCGTTATTGAGGGAGAAAAACTTGACTTATTGCTTTCCAGTAATGCACATGTTCATTAGTTCCAAAATTGAAATTTATTTTGGACAGATTTGACATTTTAAATGAAATTTTCAGACACGACTACTATATATTTATCTCGTTTTCTTGTCCAACTGAGAATCCTTGATTTTTGGATCGCTCGATATTTAAAAACACATGATTTTTGAAAAAATGTGTAATAATAAAGTTCTTAAACAATTCTTTTTATAACAAAGCGGTTTGTGAGAATTTTGTCTAATTTACATAAAAAGTAATACTTGAGTGCTCTGCATACACCTGATTTAACACCACTGGAGTTACAATGGGAGAAGATTGTGGTGTAATTATCGTACCTACATCCGTTAATTAAAGGAATTAATTCAATTACAAAGAGAAAAAAAGTACAGACGAAATAATTATTATTAGGGCCCTATCACAATGATTTTTATCTTGTTCTGAAGGGCACTATGATTATTTATGATTTAAACGAGTAAAAACGAGAGAATATGATATTTAATAAATTATCCAATTTATTACATAAAAGTATTATTTATTTACTTGCAGAGGCAATGACATACATTTCGTGGTATATTATTTTGAAAGGAAAATTTGTGACAAATCGAGTAATTTTTTAAAGAATTGTGTTAGTAAAAGTTAGTTGGCAAATAGTCAATTTTCGTAAACTAAATAATTCTAGTTTTGAAAAATTGAGTTAGTAACTAGTGGGTCTTATCAGAAATTTCAACTTTCTTCTATTTTAATGATAACCACATGTATTATAAACAAAAGAATGGAAGATTATGCAAATCCAACATGCCTCCATGTACTTCAGGTCAATGAACAATTCATTTAACGTCAACTTGGTATGGAAACATGCATTTAAGACAACATTATAAATAATCCTCTTACATAATTGTAATTTAATTGGGAAAGTTCTCTTTGAAAACAATAGATTTACCTACGCAATCTAAAAATATAAAATCAAAAATCAGCACACATGTCGATGAATCATGAAAATGACTGAAAAACGTCCAATCAAATGTCATACCACTTCACAATTTGCATTCAAGAACAGATTGTGTTGAGGCACGTTTCTTGCATAACGATGCAGAAAAACGTCATCAGGCAAGAAATCCACCAAAACATTTTCAATTTGATCGCTATGGCAACAGCGCTAATCCTCTAAGGATAAACAGACCTATTCTTAGCCACTCGTCGAAGAGTTATTTTCAGGCCTGGACTCACTGAAAGTATCACGTGTGTTTTATTCGGCTTATGATTCGATAGAGGCTCGTTAAAATTGCACGGGGGGTGGTGCTTTAATTTCGAAAATGGGCGAAGACATGCGCAAACACGAATATTAAAAAACTTCAATTACACCTGCAAAGCATTCCGAGATGATTAATTGCGGAAAAATGTCGGCTTTATATGGTATTTATCTGAAGGTGCGACGTTTTTTTTAAATTTCTTTGTGGGAGATCGTCTTCAGATGACGCAACAGACGCCAAAACTGACATAAAAGCGATATTTAGAGTTTTTAATTACTGGTTTCTGTCATAAAGAGTGAGCCATTAAGGACTGGTATAAAATGTTGTTGCAAATACACCTACAGTTTTTGGTCGCGTACCAAACATAAACTTAGATAGTACGGTTAGAGTCATATTTACATTTATGTGAAATTTCTTACAAGATAAAGACGTAAAATAAATATTTACAAGTGTTCTTTTTTGGTCTTCAGAATGAATACCTTCTGGACTGCGGGAAAACCAGACGATGTTGAGGCTACCTAAATGTTATTTCGCTATTTTTTGAAATGTAATGTATTCAACTTGTAGATACATCTGTTACAAATAATAATAAAATAATCCGCTTAGTATTAATGTTTTATGTTTACATTTCCTATACCTAATTAGCATTTAACAGAGTTTACTCACTTTCGTAATAGAAGCCGACCAGAAGTCTGTTTTTCTTTTAACAAATTAATATCCAGGCTATTAAAAGTTAAATGATCATTGCAAATAACGGACTTGAGTATAAATCATTGAACACTTGTATTCTTCGTATTTTTTACTAACTACATGTGTCATAACTAAAGGAAACTAATTTTTATATTTCTTTTTTTCTAGGTAAGAGATGTGTGCGGTTAAAATCACTAGCTTTAGGGATATCCGAAACCGTAAGTTAAATTTGATAAATTTTGAAGCGTTATCACAATATCCTGGATATAAAATCAGTGCTGCTTTGCGCCGTATCTGTGTGCGAAGTATGAGTGGCACACGAGTATCACAGCTCTAGAGAGATCAAATTAAAAAAAACAAGTTATATTTTATAAGAATCAACTAAATAAAAATATACTAAATCCGAACAATAAAATTAAAGTAAAATAAACGCGACATAGATACAGTAGTTGTTTATGGAAATAAAAAATACCTAAATAAGAAATTCTACTACATTTGTAAAAAATTAAACAGAAACTAAAAAGACACAAACGCTTGAAATTAAATGGTCAATGGTTACATCCATTGTAGTCATCAATCCTTAAAATTGAATGTTGCTTACTAAACCTATATTTACATAGTTGTGTAGGTAATCGGATTCAAGGGATAGATCTTTGTTGTATCCAAGGATAAATTATTTAAATCATTTGAATTAATTTTAAAAAAATATTTAGAAAAGTTCTACACGAGTGATAAGGCACAAGCAAAATACAGTAGTGTCCGGTTATAACGAATCCGATTATAACTAACCACTCTGAAAGTTAAAAATTACAATTTGAATCATTTTCACTGGTCTCTTGAGGTTTGTTGTAACTAGATATTACATAGATTGTTTATTGAAATATCTGATATAATTTTGTAATAAATTATTTATTGAAAAAAATACTACATTAATAAATTTAAGTATTTTGTGACACATTTTTTTAAAGTGAGTAGTATAAAATAAATATATCCAAATTTCTAACATGATTGTACCGTAATTTCTGCAACATTTTCAAGAATAATTTTTTATATACTTTGATATGATCTAAACAAAATAAAACAAGTAGAGATATTGTTTTAAACGTACTGCCATCTAATATAGTACCAAATTACTATAAAATGGTAGCAATAAAAAAAAAATTTCAAAAACTTAAAACATAGGTATAGCATTAAAATGCATAACGTGATATTTGCAATCAGCTTTAAAAAATGTAATATAAAGTGATACAAATAGTCAAAAAGTATTTTAACTACAATTTGTAAGAACTTTTATTAAAATGTATTTGTTACAAACTATTGCTATATTGTCGTGAAAAATTACATTTACAAGTTGTAATATATTTTATTTCAGTTGTAACAATTTTTGCTACTTATTTTTTTCCGTACAAACTACTAGATTTTGAAAGAATGCTAAAAACTACCAAAGATTTCTACTGAATACTAATAAATATACTTTTTCCATGAGAAATAGAAATACTAACTTAATAAATTGTAAATTATTCTAAGAAGAACCCTCTACTTGAGCTATTAGCATTATTACGATTTATGACGTCTCAAATCTTGTAAAGTATTTGCATTTGAATAAGGGAAAGAGACTTAAACCATAAATTACTTGATGAATAGGGATTATTTAGAGTAATAAGTGCTTTATAATTTATGACACTATTAAGGCGACCGGTACGTACCATCTGTTGGCAAGGGTCTTGGGCGAGTGGTTGTCGTTCTTTACCTGTTTCCTTGCTTAGAGACATCATGCCGATATCGGGTAGTTGATCATAATTAATAACTTAATGTTTAATAATTGCAGTTTAAATGTAAACAAATTGGTGGCTCTCATATACCTGTGATAGTGCCTTTTAGAAAAGTATTGCTAAAAGTTTCTAATAACTTTTTTTTAGTTCTGTTAAAAAAAATATTTCTAAAAAAGCTTAATACCAAGTATTATAAAAATTTTTTTTTTTGATAAATCACACATTGGTAAACCGAATAAAGCTGTTTAAATTTCTTTGACTAAATGTGATAATTTGGTCACTACACCTAATTTAATGTATAATGAGAGATTGAGAGTCTTGGAAAAGGAGTTTTTTTCTTGTAAAATGAGCTATTTTTAGAAATTTTTTATTCTTTGAACATTTCAATTATTGTAAAATAAATAATATTCTTTAATAAAGAATGCAAATTAATAGGTATTTATTAATCATTTTTCTAAGAAAAAAATATAATTTCAAAAAGAGGAGCATGAAATAAAAAAACAAAACACTTAAGCAACATAATAAATTTATTTAAAAAACATTACTAAATATTTTCATCATTGTCACAATCATCGATGCCATTTATTGTGGGAATTTTTTTTTGTTACAAAAGTATCTGCTACAGTTTTAATCTGGTGAAAACAATTTACGTTTTTTGTTCATATCTTTAGCGACATAATAACTAATATTGTATTAACTATACTCTATTAATATAACAAATACTCTATTGTTAAATTAATATTATGCCTATCCTAATTATGTTTGAAAGTATTTCTTCGAAAAGTTTATCTAAATTCTTATTAAATCTTCTACCTGTTTACCTCTGACAAATATCTCAAATTGTACAGAAAAACACCCCCAAAATTTCCAGCCACATTTTCTTAGTAAAATGGATTAGAAAGTTCTATTTGTTATAAGTTGGGGCATGTAGTTGAAAGACTACCACCCTACTATTGTATATTAAATCCAACAGAACTAGTGTGGAGTCAATTAAGAAAAGGCAACAAAAATCCTAATTTGGATTCTACTGTTATAAATTTAATACGAGCTGTCACTGAAGGTATGAACACAAAGCTGTTTGAAAATTGTTTTAATCATATTAAAACTGTGGAAGACACATTTGTAACAAATAAAAATTTTCCCACATTTATTATAAATGTAAATGACACGGACGATAGTGACAATGATGAAGATATTTAGTAATGTTTTTTAAATAAATTTATGTTGTTGCTTAAGTGTTTTGTTTTTTTATTTCATGCTCCCCTCTTTGAAATTATATTTTTTTCTTAGAAAAATGATTAATAAATACCTATTAATTTGCATTCTTTATTAAAGAATATTATTTATTTTACAATAATTGAAATGTTCAAAAAATAAAAAATTTCTAAAAATAGCTCATTTTACAAGAAAAAAACTCTTTTTCCAAGACTCTCAATCTCTCATTATTATTTAGCAATACTTTTCTAAAAGGTACTATCACAGGTATATGAGAGCCACCAATTTGTTTACATTTAAACTGCAATTATTAAACATTAAGTTGTTAATTATGATCAACTACCCGATATCGGCATGATGTCTCTAAGCAAGGAAACAGGTAAAGAACGACAACCACTCGCCCAAGACCCTTGCCAACAGATGGTACGTACCGGTAGCCTCAATAGTGTCATAAATTATAAAGCACTTATTACTCTAAATAATCCCTATTCATCAAGTAATTTATGGTTTAAGTCTCTTTCCCTTATCCAAATGCAAATACTATACTGGTATAACAGTGAAAACAAACATCTGTTGGCATCAGCCCTTTTTCGGTTTTTCCAATGTAATAGCTTAAGTAGAAGATCTTTGTTAATAAGATTTACAATTTAAGTCACTGTTTCTATTTCTCATAGAAAAGTTACCAAATAATGTCTTTCAATACCCATAAATTAGTAATTAAAAAAGCAATAAACGAAAAAAAAAATACTAAATTTGATTACCATAAGTCTATACCTTGAAATAAGCAATATTTTTCATAAAGATTATAGACCACAAATTACCATTGTATTATTTTGATTACTACTGACTTCCAAACTACTAAAGAGTTTTCCTGAGTATTATTAAATTTCAAAGAAAGCCAATATGCTATTTTTAAAATTCTAGGCCTACGAAAGAATACCTATAAATCGGCGGGTTCCTTTTGTGAACAAGCACCGAAGGGATTCTTGGAATATGTTTCTTTTGCCCACCAACCAACCGCGGGATTAACGTAACGCGGTAGGGGGTGGTTTAACAGTTGTTTGATTAGAATAGATTTTGAAAATATTTGAAACTCAAGGTAAAATGATAGTTGGCATTAAGGCAACTTAAAAATTTGTATTTTGATAGCGTAGAAAGGTAAAAATTAATTTTTCCTTAAAATGTGCTGCGAAGAAACTTTAAATCCAAGCTACGTAATATTATTTTATAAGGAATTACATTTACGTTGAAGTATTCTGGTATTTCTACTAAACTGAATGTGATAAAGCCGAAAAGAATAAAATAACGAATTGGGGAAATTTGGTTCTCCTGAATTTCACATTTAACTTAGTTTGTAATCTTTAAAAATATTAGCAGTTTTAGCACCCCACTTGCTGAGATAAGGTAATTAGCGTGGTCGGCATTTGGGCTGTTTTACATCTTAGGTAATAGAAATGATCGATGCCATTATGGATTATTTGGTACACAAATGGGATTTGCAATAAAGTCGGTGAGGCGATATTTTCAAATCTAATAATTTAGACCCTAGAGACGCTTGAAAATGAGAAAAAATTGAATAGTCTTTCCAGTATAAAGCATTTACTTTATTTAACCATATTTTTCTACTAATTATATATTATAGTAAAATTAAATAAATAGCTTCTTATTTTTTTATTATTTTCTACCTATATGTTCTAACTAGTTCTTAGGCATCAAAATTTTACTTGTTCTTGTGTTATCATTGTCTTAATTGATTCACGCACTTTACCTCTTTTTTTCAATTTTTTTTTATTGTTATCACTTATCAGTTTAATTTTTTACATAATTATTTTTGGTAAATTCTTGTTAATAATTAAAAAGCAAAAACTTTATATTGGAATTAGAGGAGTGCCTAATTTTTTTGTATCGTTTTGGGGGCCTAAAATATTGAACATAAAGATATTGCCTCGGAGTCTTTATTATACGAAACTTTTAATTCTGTACAAGTTTGTCTGCTAATATTCTTTTGTATCTTTGGCCGTTTGTGCATCATTTTAAAATAAAGTCAGCGCTGCACAAATTTTAAATTTTCAAAACATTCTTAATTATGTTTTAGTAACTTTTTTGTTATTTTTTTTATAAAGCTATTACCTATTTAATCCTCTATATAACAGTATTTTTTTATTAATTTTGAAACTTTCTTGTTTTGGTGAGTTCCAATTCGGATGCTGTTTATTCTGATACATCTTCTGGCGACGGGTTGTTATATGCCTACCAGAAATTTGGAAGTTAGTGTGCCTAGAAGAATTAAAAAAAAATTAGAATCTAATGTCAGTTAGTTATCATTAATTGATTATTTAGGATGTTTTTGAAGTTACTGAAGTGCAAATAGGTGATTATCTTTATGTCTCAAGAACTTAAAGCTGCTTTTTACAAATGTTGCTGGTTTTTAACATATACAGCGTGGGTCTTAACATTTGTAAGAATAAGGCAAGTTTGGGTATTAAGCATCGTTCTAAAGGTTTTAAACAACGTGTCTCGTACAAAACATTTTTTTTTAATGTTCTACATAGCCTATCTCGAAAACCATCAACATTTTAAATTTCAATTTAATTGTAAATTTTATTATATTTTTTTAAATTAAAAACATTTTTTGAAGGAGGGCAATGAAATAAGAGCCTAGCAAATACAGTGCATAAAATCTAGTCAATCTTTCTTGAAATTAATTTATATTAGATATGTGTTATTTATTGTCTTTTGTTCGTGTTTCAAAGGTTAAGGTTTGCTTATTTATCTCCTATAATTCTTCAGAGTTAATCTTTTATGCATTAGTAGAAATTTTGTCACGAGACATTTATTTTCAAAAAGTTGAAAATGGATTTGTTGCATTCTCTAGAAGGTTAACTGTTTACTTACAATAATTATTGTAATTGGATAATTTATATTGCTTATTAGTATTAATTAGGTAAAATATTAATTTATTGCTATTACCGAAAAAAAATGGACTTTCATAAGTGATATTGATCAAGGATCAAACAGATTTGTTTTTTTCTTTCGTTTAAGTTCATTAGGGTCTAATGGTTGAGTGTAACATCTGGTTACTGCAGTTAACTACCGAAACAATTATGCTCTATTGTTTTATTTTGAAGGAGTGGGTGTCACATGACAAAAATGTCTTTCAAGAATCAAACCCACTCAGATTCTTCGACTGTTACAATGTATATAAGTTGTTTAAAAAACATACTACAGTGTATTGTAAATTGTAAATAATATAATGTAAATAACATGTTTATTTGAGTGGTTGTTATTAAAATGCCGGCAATTAAACTCGGCTCGTTAAAAACTGTATATACTTTCCGAAAGCGAATACAAAACGGCAGTCTCAAGAGGCCATACTGAAATTTGATTAATGTTGAATGGAACTGCTGGTTTGGCAACATGACTGAAATTGTTACCGGCGGTATAAATAAATCTAATAATGCAAGGTTTCGCAGAATTGAGGAATATTTCAGAATTTTCGTCACTTTTGTTGGATTCAGTAAAAACTGCTACTTGCGTTGCTGCCTGATTTGTGTACATAAGCTCAATGATAACGAGCTTATGTACACGAAAACGCATATACCTACCTACTGTTATTTATAGAGTATCTATAACCGGAATAATAGTGGGCGTTGACGAGTAAATCGCAGCCCACCTGACGTAGAATTTCCGCTGCTACTATTCGATATTTTTATCTCTTATCAATTTTTGAGTAAATATTTGGAAATCAATTACAAGTTTGCCAAAAAATTCTTGCATTTCTTGGGTTTCACGAAGCAAAGCAAAATCGTGAAATGCCAACAATCTTGACCTATTATTTAAGCGCAATAATATTTCAATAGTGGAATTAAAAGTCAAGTCATTCATCAACAGGGAACAAGTCTAAATAAGCCCGATCTGTATTCACTATAAATTTTTGAACACCAAAACCCAGTAATCAAAATGTATTTTTAATTATTTTACGAGTTTTGGCAAGACTCACAAAGCAAGGTATAATTTGATTTTTATTTAGCGTGAAAATTTAATATTTATTCATTCAATAAAATTTTGAATTGCTTTTTGTAGGAAGGAAACTACCTACCATGGCGACCGAAACATATCGTGTCTTGTTAGGTTCACATTACCACTTAAATGTAATGATTATTTGTTGACGTAGTAGTTGTATGACATCAAAACGTCATAAAAATTGTAAGGAAACTAGAGAACCTTCCAGGAAAAGCATCTAAATTGAATAGTGGTTTAAGGCCAGCGTTTAGGTGTGCTCTGCTATCAGAAAAATAAGTGTTTCTTTATGCAGATAAAATTTTAGTTTACCAAAACCAAATTAAATAAAGGTACACGTACATGAAAGCCAACACTTCTTACCGGGTTGACATATTTTTAATCTCCACAAACTTTTATAAACAAAAGATAATTCAGTTAAAAAGGGACCCCAAATTAAATTTAAAGTTTAGCAATTATTTTTTCAAAAATCCGCGTATAGATTGATATTAAAATAATGTCAACCCGGACCCTAATGTTTTAGAAATGTAACATCAAAAGGGTAAATGTGTTAACTAAAACGTTTGGATTTTTTATCCAACTAAATAAATAATTGTCAATTCATTTGCTTTGCGTCTTTTAACTATGGCGCTAAAACAATATAGAGTGTTGTAAATAACGTGGCAGATTTGCCGCTTTACAAAAATTGAATCGTACTATGGTTACCGCCCACTGACTACCTCTCAGCCTCAGAAGTCAGTCTAAAAGACTATAGGTAAAACTGATTCGGTGTGATGAAATAGTTGGACAACTTTGTAAATTCTGACGCTTCGACATTTGTCATTAAAAACTAAAAATATATTGAGGTTATTTTCTTTTAATAGAAATTATTACTATATCTGGCGCTTCGAATAGCGGCTTAAAAAGGCATGCGACAGTCCAGATTATTAATTCAAGGCCTGGGCAAGATACGCAGCGAAAATCCGTTGTGTCTCAACAGGATAAATCTCCAAGTATTGTTGAGCATGAAGTTGAGCTACTACTTTTTTTTCTTTTAATTTTTTAGTTGCAATCATATTTATATTATTTATTGTACTTAAAGTATTGAGTTTTAAATTAAGATATCTTAAATAATTAAATCAGTATTTGATGTTGTATCTCGGTATCCCGACATCTGGGGGATCCTGATGGAACAAGTTTTTTTTAATTGGTCTGTCTTTTTATATTTATTAACATAAAAAGTATAATTAAAATAATTTCGACTTTAAAAAAATGACTATACTTTTTTGGTTTTTTTAAGTCTCTGCTTAAAAACAAGCAATGACTTGCCGTAGCTCGTTAGCAAATTTCATTTCTAAGCTATACTAGCAATCTTTGTTTTCAGCAATTTCTTTAAAATCTTTGTTTTTCAATTATTAATTTTTAATTTCTTTATGTAACTCTTGAGATTTTATTCTGCAGTTTCAACATCACGTTCAGCGAGATATTCTTCATAATCTTTTTTTTTTCTTCTTCCAAACCTCTGCACTTTATCGTCTTGATATTTTTCAAAATTCTTGTTTCTTTCTTCCAAAACATTACTTACTTAAACTCCAAAATTTCTAAGGATCGGCAATGTTCGACCCCCCATTTTCATATTGAATTTTTCAATGATCACTTTAGATTTGTATTTAATCAGCGACTCTGAAAACCTCTAAATACATATTTTAAAGACGTTTCAGCAAATAATCAAAAAATGAATATAAAAGTGCATTCTTCTCTTTTCGGCGCATTTGCGTCAGATAAGGACAGACAGAAATGACGACTATGATTTGATCATAGTTAAATTTCAAGCTGATATTGGGTTAGGGCTAATTTTTTTCAACTTTTTCTTTTTTGACCTAAAATTGCATTATTAGAGGTGATCTAAGAACGTGTATGAAACAGTATGGAACCCTACTAAAAGGCTCTTTAAACTCTTCAAACAAGCTAAAATTGGCTGTTTTCATATTATATTCGATACTAAAAAGAGTTTTAACAGAGGTCAAATGCCCTGCAATCATATAAAGTAAATTTTTGATGTTACTGATGTTGATGTGATATTCTTACATAACGTCTCACCACAAGAATTTATTAATAAACCAAAGAAAAACACGAGAAAATAGCAGCATTTGAGGTAGTAGACACAAATAACAAACCAAAATTACGTTTATGATACAAAATTTACAGGTTAAGTTACGGTTTCTTGATTTTTTGTCTGTTGTTGCCGGCAGATATATCACTTCCTTTCTTGTGATTCACCTATTTAATCTATTTTGAAATTACTTCTTTTTGTTTTCTGTTTATTTGGTCTTTTTTCTGTCCAAATTCGAAACTGATTTGCAAATAAACAAATAGGCGCCAGCTTTAAATTTCCGGGCAATTTCCCTCAAGTCCTGTTCCACATAGATCAAAGAACTTGGTCACACTCATATCTGATCATCTGGCCATACATCATACAGCGGGTGACCGTCTCTTATTTTAATCTTTGTAACTTTGCCAGTGTGTGTGAGTAATTCCGTTACCTTTCCTCTGCCACACCTGTGATCCATCTTGAAAAAACGATACGTTTTAATTCGCTTAATTAAACCAAAACCGAAATAATCCAAGCCCCAGTTTCGTAAAATTGCATTTGGCTGTAGATTAGAGTAAAATGACATCACGATCCGAAATAGTGTCATTACTTGGTCATTTTTATGATTCAACATTACAAACTTACGATGACCGTCGTATTTGAACAGTTTTGCGCAAACAAGGGTTTGGAGAAATAGAAATTTCTTGCATCTAACCACGATAAAACCGCGACCTTCTTTCACAATTAACTCAAAGTGATTTAAAACAATCGTGCTATTATCTATAGCAGATGTTGTTAAAATTCAAAACAGGTGAGATTTGTTTAGATTTCAAGCAGATTTTTTTGATGGATTTAGTAGGAGGCGTCGGAAGATGGACTGTGGTGAGATTATCAACTACCAAAAAGGATTGGTCCGGTTTATACCCACACCCACATTATACTTGAATCATGTTGATCTACCAAGTCATCCGTTGGTATTTAAGGTGGTGTCTGTTATAACAACCAAGAGATCTTAAAACAGAATAGAGCATTGATGATACAAAAAGTAACAAATTAATTAAATGGAAAAAATCTTGAGGTTTTGTTGGCAACAATAACTTATTTTAAATTGATACTAATTAGTCTAGAGAAATAGACCGCAACAATACAATCAAGTGTGCAGTAATAAACAACAAACATTTGAAATATTTGCATTCATGTAGCTTTGCATTGCTTCTGGTTTGGAATTTGGTTTGCATCTGGTTGTTCACAGCTTGTTTTAAATCGCTTAAATGCGTTTTACATCTTGAAAATGCAGTCGTATTTTAAAGGTATGTCCAAAAAATTTTGTTTTTATTTTTTCTGTCTGCTACTATATAGGGCGTTGACGTCATTACTAAGAATTCCGAATTTAGAGCATTTACTTATTATTAATATTCAAAGAAAACTGCATAAATAATAATTGGACCTAATGATAAATAAACAACAGTCTTAATAAAAATGTTTAAACTTTTTGATGATTTGTGGCAGCGGCAATACAGTTTATGTACACATAATATACTTTTTGATTTCATGGCTACCTTTAGTTCAAGAGACTTATGAAAATTGTCTCGATGGGAACCTTTATGTTACAATGTTTCTTTGAACGCAATGTTATTGTTCGTTTTTCTGTGTTAAAAGTGACTATTGTAAGTAAATACCTAGAAATATTAAGAAAGATTTTAGTCGCTTACACATTGTACTCTTGTAGTATTCAAAAAGGTACCCTAAAGCAAAAATATAAGTTGGTTTATTCTACTCTGTTACAATAATTTAAAAATAGTGGTGTTTTTTTGCTTTCTGACAGGTAATTGTCAAAAGTAACCACCAATGGGATCACCATATTTACAGTCTACTGAGTTTTTTACGCACTGTCGTGCGGTAAAACTGACAAAATTATGACCAAGTACCAAGTTTATAAAAAAAGTTCTGTTATAATGTAAAACGAAAAAATATTGAAACGTCATTTTACCAAAGTTTTAATCATTAAATGAGGAATATTAAATTATTTTACGTTTTAACTCTAAGTGAAAGGTGTCATTTTCTGTTGCGAAAGTCTATTGTCAATTACAGATTTTTGTTGTACTTCTTTAAATTAGTTATCATAATACGAAACCGTCATTTTTGATCTTTAATGAAAAATTTACATTACTTAATTTTTTTTTTTGAATTTTCAAAATTTATTGTAACACAAAAATAGATAAAATTAGTAAAATAAACTATGACTACTCCCTAATACATTAAAGATAAATTAGGGTTAAAAATGATAGTGTATTGATAATATTTAGAAGCTAATGTTTTTAAAAACAACTACTTTTAACTAGAAAAGGCTTTAACAACACCGTCTAATTGTCTACTTTTTGCTCTTTTCCAAGTTAACATTCTTCCACGAAAACCTTCTGTTCAAAATAATATACACTACAATGACAACAAGCGAACAAAAAGACTTGGTGCTAAACATTAAACAAGAAAATAATAAATTCGACAAAATGTTAATTTTAAGAGATTATTAGATTTATTAAAGTAGTTAAGCGGGAAATGGATTATGTAATCAAGAATTTAACAATTATTATTTAGTTGCAAGATTTCAAAATTTAACAAAAAAATTGCTACAAATAGAGAAATTCTACGACAAAGGGCGCGTTTCAACGATTTTCCGCTTGAATATGCAAAAAAAACTTTTCAAAATAGATTGGCGGGATGAATTTATCAAAAACAAACAAATTGTCTTAGATTTTAATAGCACCCTTCTAATTTCTAAGCCGTTTTTACTTAAGTAGTCCTTATTTTACTCTTCAAACAACACCAATACACAAAAATATCTCAGATGTTTTGACTCGTTACTTTATCTGCCTCTTTTCTTTTTCGGTTATTTTCTGTATGTGTCTGAGAAACTGAATTTTTTTTTTGGTTATACATGTTACATTTCCAGTAAAGCGAATTTTTTAGTCGTAACAATCGAATTGATTTTTTAAGCTTAGAATTTTATACTCTGTCTTGCTTATTCAACTATTTTTGGCATATTTTACTGGCAATAAAAGCATTCGTAATTTCCGATGTCTTATGATTTAGGCGTTTGCCAGAAATGTTAGAAGTTTATTTTCAAACAGTTTAATTATTTCCTAAAGTAATCCAATCTCATTTCAGCCACACCTTTTCCATCTCTGGGAAATTAAAATAATTACAGACATACATATAAAGAAAAAAGTGTTGATATTTCAATTCAATCTTTCTTGCTAATTACATCTTTATCTAGCAATCTGATGTTTATTAAAACACAAAGGGAAAAATCCACGTCTGTTTTAATTAATCCTAGAATCATTACTCATTTTTGTTGTAAATAGTTGAAGTAGTCGCGTTATTACAAATTAAAAAATTAACTGGTAAAAAAGCACTTAACGCATTACTGATAATTGCTCCCATCTATTTGTTGATTGGTTTAATTTAGTAATTGGATAATTGAAGTTTCAGATAACTTGTGAAATGTTATCATTTAAAGAATTGATGATTCTCTTGACTTTTCAGCAATTGGTTAACCCAAATACGGGGCGAGTTAACTATAACCGTTAATTATTTGATCAAGGCTTTGATCTATCAAGATAAAATTAAGATCTGCATTGAAAACATCACGATTATCCTCAAGTAATAAAAATGGAACAAACAATAGTTTTTGATTTAGAGGTATTTGGCGAGCTTAGGTGACTATAAACTTTCATTTAATGATTGCGTAGGACAGTATAGAATGCCATATGTTTCGCATAATTATTTATAAAACAACAAAAATGCAAAATGACTCACATATCGACTTTGTTTTTTTCACATTTCACTTTATTGTTTTGTTCGTAATAAATAAAAGTGAAATCTGAATATAAGAAAGTTTCCCAAACATTTTTGGTAAGATCAAAACTGGGTTACTTCAATGCTATCTCTGGATACTGTCCGAAACGACAAACATTTAAAGGATTTCCGGCTGTAAAAACTGGAGTTCTGGTGTATTTCTTCTACATCCTTTTGCTATATTGGTCTGTAAATATTTGCAAGCCTTTTTACGGTTTTTTTGCACAATTAATAATATCCTGGTTAATTAAAAATCGTTAAATGCAAAGCTATTGTCGAGTGTTTTGGTTTTAGATAATCGCTGTCTATTTATTATTTGTGAAAATAATTATATATTATTAAAAGTAAAGGTAGTGTGAATAATGAAGTATTAATAAAAAATGAAATTTATGACGAAAATAAGTTGAATAATTGCCAACTAAATGCCTACTAATCACTTCATAAGAATTAATTCGTTGTGTTCATGACATTAAAATAAATTTATGAATGAACGATCGTGAAGAATATTCTTTCAGAAATCAGCGTGAGTGTTGAATTTACATAATGCTCATAACCTTATTTCCTACATTTCGATATGTGCACCAACACAAAAAAATAATTATGCATAGTTGGTGACTTTTATATTGTGCAATTGTATTAATTTACAACCTACGATGTAAATAAATCAAAAATCAAACAAGCGATCGATTCATTTCAACACAAATTCCATAATGATGGGACGGAAAGTATCATAATTTATCATAAATGTGGGTCTGATGCAGGGACACCTACCTACAAATTGCAGAAAAAAATTATTTATGTCATACCACAGTCGTATTTTATCAGAAGTAGTGCAAGATGATGGGAAAGCCAACTGCAAGTCGTTGAAACTGGACCGGTCTGATATCATCTAACTGTTTTTGCAAATTGGTAATTTTCTCCAAAACGCTAATTGGCATTTTTTTGCATTTCTCACTGAGATTTGCAGTTTTCATAACTAGCGCCATCTGGCGTTGGGTGTTTACGCAATACCGCTTCTTAAGACTCTGTGAGAGTTAAGGAGTGCATTGTACTTGTAATAACAGCTATTAAAATTATTACTTGCGAAAGTTTAACTAACATTTTGTCTTACATTCCGGAAAACGAAATAATTTTAAATCAAAGTCATATATTTAATCAAATCAGACTTTCGCGTCTAGTCTTAATAAAAAACTAACAGTTGTGAATTGTGTGGGCCGTTCGTCCTTAATTTTCCCCATGTGGGCGCAATTACCGTACTTAATGGATTCGATCATAGAGAAAGATATAGTGTGCTGCGGGTGCGGCATCTATTGGCCAATTATACATCATGTATTATATTTGTGAATTTGACCAATAACAAATTGGAAGAAATCGAAGTCATCAACTGCCCACTTTGGCGCCGATACTAGATGGAAAGGGGGCGCAAAAAAACCATGTGGGTGTGATGTGGGGTCAGAAGAAAGGACAGGTAGATTGACGAGATACAAGGATTGTTTATTTCAAACCGGAAATTGTTTGTTGCATTTTGGCAATTGTTCAGATTTTATTGTGTTTCATTTGAAACTAAATGAACATTCGAGCTCTTAAAGAAGTCGAAAATAGCATCTGGTTAAAACATCTGAAGACAATAAGATAGTTTATTAACATAATTACTTTTCCTAGTAGTGATACTGCATGACTCAGTTTTTGATATTTGACTTTGGTTTTTTTTAGTGATATAAAAATAAATGAAATTTTTGTTTTTACTTCACCGACATTAGACAAATTGGTCTTTTATATCTTGTTTACTTTTTTGTATTATTTTGGGACGACACAATTTACAGCACTACAAATAAAATATAAACAACTGTTAAGTTAGGTACTGTTTAAAAAAAGCTGTTACAAATTTTTTACTAAATAAAAAATTCATAATATTAAGTTAGGTCCAATTAAAAAAAAAAAATCGTTGCAAAGTTTTCAGTAAATAAAATCTCAAAAACTATGACATTTTGACTGCTTTGTAAATTTCATTATCATATCGGGTGATAAAATAAATTGAATTTCGGTGGACCTTGGAAGAAAGTGGTTGTTTAAATTGTTTTGTCAGAATTAAATGTTCATTTTTGAATATTTTGGCTGAGTTTACGTCAACTCGTATTTCGCCAACACACAAATCATCAACGACCTATTTCATCAACGAACTAAATTATCAATGAACCAACGATCTACCTCATCAATGACTCATTTCATCATCATCCTAATTTATCAACTGCCTAAATTGTATTATTTTGTAATAAAAGTAGCGATTATAGCAAGTAGTTCGGTATTTTTTCTGGTTCTTACCATTGGTAAACTTTTTCAACAATCTCTTTAACAATAGTACTTATCAAACGGGTTAAATCAGTTGAAAACTCTTATTGTACAATTTATCAATTGACAAGATGCGTAGATGACAATATGGGTTGTTGATGATTTCGATCGTTCATGAATTGGGTAGTTGAAATAGGGTCGTTGGTTAATTGGATATTGATGAAAAGGAAATTATCTTTTTTAGCACAAAAAACAGTTAAAATAGACAACAATAGAAAATTGACAGTTACACGTTGCAAACTCATCTTTTAAAGGTTTTTCCGTCTTCAACCAAATGTTCCTGGCACTAAAATTGAACCAATTTTTAACAAAATATTTATCAAATCATTTCATATATGACATCTGTTAAATTAAACCAAATTTAATTGAGTAAAACGTGCTGAAAAGCCAAACACTATTTACAACCAGTAATCCATCCTCAACGGCTAGATGTAAACAACTATTGCTCGGAGAGAAGCGTCGACCAGCACACAATTAGTATTTTATTAATGTATTCATGCATAAGACTAGAAGGACTATTTGCTTTTTTAAGACTATAAGACTAATAAGGGTCGGTATTTCAGTCGGAGGTTAACTTCAAGTTATACCTTTTTTTTTAACAACGAAGCTTTGGTGAAGATAGGGACAATACTAAATTTTACTAGAAAATTTAGCTTTTACAACTTGATTACAGCACAACAAATGCAAATACTTCAAATTTTCTTATTTAATTGTATTAACTGTTATCTCAAGAATTCGTTTGACAAAATCCAGTCAGCTGATTGACGTGATTTTACTTTGATAATACCTCATTGTATAGAAATTTAATAAACTACAGTAACAACAATAAATATTGGCAACAAACAAAGACACATATTAAAATAAAAATCACGTGACTTGTATTCACTCATTTTTCGCCAGGGGGTGCGATAAAAATCTCTGATTTTATTTTTCGAATCTTGTGTGTAAATTTAAATAAATTTTACGTAATGCTTTTTCACTATTTTGTCATCTTGTGGGTGTACAAATTAAGAAGTTTTTTAGCAGCTCCCGCAACTTAATTTGCAATATTAGACAATTATTTCAATTAGTAACCCAAATTGTCTGCGGTTTTTCGTAGAATATAAGTAAACTTGTTAGTCATCTAGAACAAATGTAATTGTAACATAAATATTATGAATATTAAAACGCATAAATAAACTTTATATGAAAATATATCATTTGGGTTTATGCCCACATTTTGTTTATACCTTCATTAAATTTGAATTAAGATCATTGCATCATACGGACTTTAAATACGCTTAAACTCCATTTTATCACCTGCTTAAAATAACAGTTCCTAACTAAATTCAAATTCTAAAAACAAGTTTATTAATGAAAACGATTCATACTATTATGATTGGGTCATTTTAACGCGTGAGCGAAGCGAGACCAGATTATTAATTAATAAGAGAGTTGATCACAATATTTTTTTGTCGATCGCATCTTAGTACATTCAAAAACTCAATTTCAAAACTTGATGACAGTTTTTACAAATGTTGAAATATTGGATTGTATGGTTGGTAGTAGGAAGTGCGTTAATGAAGCTTATTATGTAAACGAACAACGGTAAACGCTATTTCTTATAGGTGCAAGAATGCAATTTTGGTTAAAACAGAAGGTTTTCTGATCACATATCTGTCTTTTTTTAGCTTAACGTGATGACAGAGACAGAGCTTATTTTGTAGTCTAGTATGAGGCGTTCTAGTTGAAATCTCATTATCCCCAACTTTTAATAAAATAAAAAGTTACTAAATTATTGGCGCAAATTTACAAATCTTTATTGAAGTTGTTAAAAAAGAAATTTCAGGTTAATACGATGCAATTTAATTTATTTAAATAGCTAATTTGCGATGAAATGTTTATTTTGATCAATAGAATATCAGAAAAGTCACAGATTACTCGAAAAACCAAATTGGAAGTAACATAACTTTGAATGCTTAATAAATAATTTTTACCTTTTATTTATTACTTTGTAATAAAATAAACATTTACTAAAAAAAATATAGACCTTCGGCATCTTCATCTTCACTTATGTTACTATCATCATCAAAACATATAATTATTGGTTCTATGTCTTCATTAGCGCAATGTACTCGTACTTCATGTTCCCAACATTTTATGATATCTTTTTTAACGTGATCGATTGAACAACTTTAGTTGTTTTGTTATTCCTTGTTCATTTTTCGAAACTCTTACAACTTTTTTGACCATGATAAGAGCGCGATAGATCACGGAAACAGTCATTAAATCTTACTTTTTGAGGATGATTTAACAGATGCTAGTTTTTGAAATACATATGCATAACATAAATAAAAGTGTAATTTTACTTACAGTGAAAGAAAAAGCACCTTTGTTAGGTGCCCATAAAACACATTTAAGAAAAATATAGTTTAAACGAAAAGCGCAAGAAAAGGTAAAAAACAAGAGACGCTAATGCATTGATCACTTAAAAGTAAATCACCGTTAATTTGATCCTTACAGTTGTGACCAAAAACAAATTAATGTTTGGATACCTGATAGATTAAGAAACCTTCTCGATGATTTACTACAGAAAGCTATCATATATTTCGTGGTAAATACATGAATTTATGTAACAGATACTCGTGTAAATTGAACTTTGCGATTTTAACAAAATAATACATCTATTCGGACGCGCGCTTAGTAAACTCAAATGTATCACTTCCATAAAACTTTCTAATAACAAATATTGTGTTTTTTTGATTTTTTAATATTAGATTTTTCTTGCTGTCAAATGTCAAATTCACAAGAATCTAGACCGCTTAGCTTGAAGAATATTTTGAATGGTTTATGACTTATTAAGATAAGCTGATGGAACGATCTGTACTAAAAAATCCATTGTTTCTTAAAAAAAAAATTCATTTTGTATGAGATAAAGATTTTATTTATATTTACATTCATTAGATCAAGATTATGCATGTAAAAAGCAGAATAACAAAGTAAAGACCTAATAAGATGCGGTGCCAAATTCGAGTGTCTTGAATAGGTAAAAATAGTGTATCGATTAAGGATTAAATAGTTCAGAATTCTGTATACATCTGTTATCATTGGTTATTTCGTACGTCACACAAAAACTTAATTTGAGCGCAAATTTATTTATTTCAGGTAAAAATCATGTTTTGCAAAGGTGCTAAGTTGTTAAATATATTAGTGTTTGTTGAGTATTTGCAACATTTGTGCCACAAAATATAATGTTCTAAAATAAGGCTAACGAAGAATACAATTAGAAGAAAGTATCTGTTGCTGGGAAAACAGGTTGATTTATTGTTTAAAATCCGCCTTCCCATCTTGAAAATCTGTTTTGAAAATGTTGCAACCGCAATTTTATTCATTCATGACATTGCCAACACCTACAAGATGACATCAAACAGGTGTAAATTAGTGTGACAAGTACATTTCTGTCCACAAAGAAAAAGCAATAAATCTTCTAATTACTTTGGTCCAAAAATCATGTTATGAACGTTAAAAATCAACACTCATCTGTTAATTACATGTCCAATCAAAAATTTTTCGCTTGATTTAGTGTCACAAAGCGTGCATTATTAGCGTATAAGACCAATTTAAATGCTGTTGACTCTTAGGAAAAAATTACTAAGTCATTCGAAGAAAAAGTGACGGAAGGTGGCGTAATTTCTACTCAAGTCACATCTTCAGTGACCATTTTTATTGCAAGTGTTTTTTAATTTATTCTATTCAGATTATATTTACAAATTTCAAATGTAATTATTGACATGACAGCGACTTGAATCGATTATGGGTCACTTGGCAAAGATGATTTTTCACTTGTAATTAGTTGAACCAGATGGACACCTTGACACCCACTTACAACATACAAGATTTTATTACAACATCACTGCTGATCTTTATTTTTACTTCCGGTGATCAAATTAGAAAACACGTGGAGCAACAATCAATCATAATAATTAACTGATCATCTGTCAATTCTCTAAACATTTTTTTTTTTTTTGTTTCAGGTGAGACCCCTAAGTTCTATTTCGGTAACGTTTCCGTGAGTACCATTCTATATAAAAAATGATAAAGATAAAAGATCGCTTCTGGCAATTTCCGTTTCAAGAGCCTCCTTTACAAGTTTATCGGCCATATGGCCCCACTTCACGCTCTTCTTGTGTTTATAGAATCAACATTGTCCGTTTGCAAAAATTCGAAATGGAGGTATTGGCAACAACTAGGTCATGTGAAATGACTGTTATGATTGTCCATTGTTCGGACATGTCGCTATTTTTTCTGTTTGTTTAGTCAAAGTACTTGTCCGTTCTCTTTAGGGTTTTAAGGAAACATCGAGTGGTGAAAGCGCATTAGGCGTCAACTGATGAAGGAGAAATCTTGTTAACTTATTCAAATTGTTTCGTTTATCTTGGCAATGGAAGCGATTTGTTGACATGAGATATGCTACTGCTGCCGGGCCTGGCTGGCGCATTCTACACGATATAAAAACTGCATAATTTTTCCACAACAAATTCTTCGTTTCGACATAAATTTGGTCACGTCATATTACATTTCTTCTTCAAATGTTGCCAAGATTAAACCGGTTAACTTATTATTATTTTTTATATTCTATAAGACCTAAGAGGTCTTAGGAATATAACCCGACTTTTAGGGGATCTGTTTTTAACAAAAACCATTTTACAAGGAATTTATTCGCAAAATAAAGATGTCGGAAAATACTTGACAAAATTACATCAAACCGATTTTTTTTTCGATTTTTGAAACATCTAATAACGGTTTTTATATATAAATTGTAAAATAAATGATGACGGATTCAATATTGCCAGACTTTAAAGATAAATAATTATATTTAGTTTGTAAAATATTTAAATTACCTGAAATTATAGAATTAGGTGTGTGTTTTTAGGATCACTGCTTACGATTTGAATGTCAAAATTAACAAATACAAAGAGGTCTGTTATGAAAATTAAAAGGTACTATTATTTAATAAAAATGGATAAAATAACATAAAACAATACAAATTCGGTGTCTTTGAAACAATTGATGACGATTTTATAATGAAGATGAAAACTTTTAAAATGGTGGAATTAATATGACGGACTAAAAAAATTGATATACTGATATTTTAAACAATGCTGGACAAGATTAGATGAAGCTGTACAACTGTAGGTTTTTTCCGATCACAGATGATTACGATATTGTAATAAAATAAAAAATGGCGCATCAAATATTGTTATAAAAATGTTAATACATATATCAAACAACATGGGACAAAGTATAACATGAATAATGAAAAAATCAAAGTAGCGAAACGTGATACATGTAGATAAAGATAATACAGAAAAAAATATAACTACTTGTAGAAATTCATAAAAAATTTAGACAGATGATAGCTTTTTAATTTTACTTATAGTACAATAATACAAAATTATTTTTGCGTCAACATTTTTACAAGACTGCTCTTATCTAGAATTCTAGATAAATGAGTCATGTTTCTCCTTAATTTAAATTTATTTAGATTTTTTATTTTTGAATTTTTTTTTGTTTCTTGTTCCTTAACCAATGCTGTTTGATTTGATGTTGATATCGAATTTCCATTCCAGCCTGAAAAACGTTATTCAGTTAATGATTTTGTAAAATATGTTTTGAATATTATCATATTTATAGTTTACCATATTAAATTTTTAAATTGTCACATCAACCCGGCACACTCCGGGTCACTTACCTCTTTCTCATAGTTAAACGTATCTCTAGCTTAATTTATTAGAGGTAAAAATATTGCCCCGCGCACTTTATTTATTATATATATTATACTTTACAAAATTTATTTCTGTACAACTTTCTCTTACAACATTTTTTTTGTTTCCTTGACTGTTTGCGCAGCGTTGCACAAATGTTTAACTTGATTTTGTTCAAATTGAAGCATGAGCTACACTAGGTTCGACGGTAGCAGCTTTAAACTCCATGCCACTAAAGCAAAAGCCGTCTGTGCTCAAATTCTACCTACTTTTGGAAGTTTTGTGAATGTCCTAAACTCTTAGATGGTAAGAATATCTGGATATTTTTTCTCGTGCAGTTTTATGATAATGACTTTGACTAGCTGTGGCTGCTGCAAGCACTCATTATCTGCTGTAAATGTATTACAGTATCTAGATAGTACTTTTGCAACAGCCTGTATAGTGCATTTTTTCCCTGGAAAAAAGTAGCCATCATAAGCTCATTATTTTTATTAGTTTGCCATGTTTTACTGTTAGAGCAATTTTATCTAATATTGTCTGATATATTGATATTAGGTCTGTTATTTTGAATTTGACAATTTTCACGTCAAAATCGTAACCAGTCAAACACACCTACATCTGTGTATCATTTTATATGTGATTTTGTTCCAAACATTATTTATCTTAGTCAGCCATATTAGATAAAAACTTAGTTTATTCATCTTGTTTTCTCTGACATATTGGTATTTTTATTTTTTATAGTGGGGCGTTATTTTGAATTTGCTAATTTTCACTTCAAAATCGTAATTAATGAAGCCTATGGGTCCATTTGTTTCAGAGCACTTCTATCATAGGAATTGTTTTATTTGTATTTAGGTAGTATTTGTTAAAGAATAATAAAGAACTTCTCTAAATTTTTGCTGACACAATATCAAAATTAATTTATTCTGTTTTAGAGATTTTTAATACGTGTTGCCGACTGTTTTTATTGCTTTGTATGGAATCCTTTGTAGAGAAAAAACAAATTAGCATTAATTAAAATTCTTTTCGCACAAATTGTGCTAATGTGTATCATTTTGAAAAAGTTTTGTGACATTTTTTATGTGTGAAAAATTAAAATATCTGACATTGATGATACTGACATGTTTTTTATTAAAAATTTCGAGATTTTACGACCATACCGTACCAGTTTTCTCTTCCGCGATTTTCCTAAATTTTATAAAATGTATTCAAAAGGTGTTCACGAAACTTTCTAAACCAAATATGATTTCTATCAGTTTTGAAAGATACCTACAATATGTTACTCACTTTTTCATCGATAACAATTTACGAGACAAAACTTTATATAGGCAATTTTACGGAGTATTATTTTCATCAGATACAAAATGTAAATTAGTTGTAACAAAAGAATATGATACGATGTTTACAAAACTCTTCAAAAAACTGGTTTTCCAATGTCAATGTTGATTGTAAGAACCCTAAAAATCGTCGTGTTGAAATTGAAAGTACTTAATTGTTTATTCATCGAAGTTGATGCAGCTTTATTGCTTCAATTAACACGAGAAAAGTGGGATTTAATTAAATTTACAAGTGATGGTTTGCTTTCAAACGTATAATTAAAATGTGGTAAAACGTGGCTAAATTTGTAATAAATAAGAACTAAAGTTGGTTGATAAAAATTATGATTGCGCTACATGCTAATTAATAATTTATTAATGGTGAAGGAACAGGCTAGCATTTAAATATCTCGTATTAGTCCCGTGTGAGCGTTTATCTATCTAACATAATAATTATAGTTTGCGTCGATTTTGTCTTCGTAATTACTACTTGGTAGTAGCAACAGCAGCTGCAAATCGGTTTTTTCCAAGGTTTTTTCAATCAAAATTTTTGAATCGAGTGGAAAGTTGTGTTATCACATGGCTACCTTAAGAAGTGATTTAAAAATAGGAGATAACGGATTGGGTTGCTCTTCCATTTTTAAATGTAGGGGGCATCAGCCTCTATGGTTAAAAATATCTAGTTGCAATGTGCGCCCAATATTGTTACAGAATGGTGGAAGTCGTATTTCTATTCTCATTCGATTTATTACGTGATTTAGACTACCTATCAGTAAACAAGACGCTTGAGTGATTCTAATATTGACACCTACTAAAATTTTACTTTTATGGATAGCAAAAATAGAGAAGACGTGGGAACCAAGGAACAATATCATTGTTTCTTTGTTGATGAAGCACTAGAAATGGTATAAATATGCAAAGTGTCGACAGAGTCAAAGAGTCCGCGTTGAGATATCGATAAATTTTAATAAACAACGAGGTTACTCCTTGTACGGACTACTAATTACGTGTTTGTGTTCTTTGAGAAAATGTTTGCTGCATCTATTAGAAGTTTGTGTTGACGCAAGTCAACGAAGGACAGTCAAACTGGCGCGAATCTTTTTTGAAGTGATTTTATATGGTTAAAACAGTAATATTGCATCTATTAAGGCTATTTTTAAAAGCATACAATTTAAATAGCGTAGCATTTAATGGTTTTAATAGTTCTACTTCTTCTTATGGACAATACTTACTTACCTAAATGGTCGATGAATATACGTGCAGGAAATGCAGCTAATATGGTACCTCGGGCATATCAAGCTAAGCCTTGTCAACATTTATCGAATTGTTCTTTGCGGATACGAAAGTTACTAACAGTTCCGTGCTGCATTTCCTACAGATACGAGAAAATTACATAACGGTATAACCGTACGTAACTGGTGGAAAAGTCCAAGAAATTTTTGAATGAAACATGCAGCCAAAAAAATATTTTTAGTTGCCAACGATGTTCCAAGGCCCACAAACTGATTATTTGACCTATACCAACACCCAACAGGGTTTCGCTGTAACCCTCGAGCTAAACAAGAAACAAGATCAACTGTAATAAGATAAGTTTGTACATTGTTGAGCTAATCAGACAAATCACAGATCGCTATTTGCATGATTACCTCTTATGGTGTCTTACCCTTAAAGCAAAAACACCTTTCGTTATTTATTAGGTCAGCAACCTGGCAATTGAACACTTCTGGCAAAATAACAATCAAAGCCAAGTGGAAAGAAGTTAAGTACCGAATTTTTCACAGGAAGTGATTGCCTAGATTTAATTCTGATTGAGTCCTCGAATTATTAATATTCATACCTACAATATGCTTGAAGCATTGACAGTGTTGTACCTAGAACCTGGCAACAGGGACGGAAAGCTTAGTAGACGCAATTACCATCTAGATTTGTAATTTTTTATATAAAACACCGTCTTCAGTCTTTCAAAATCGTTTATAATTCTTAAATTAAAAGAAAATACCGCCTTTATCATAAATTTAAAAAATTATAAATTAAAATATTTATAGAAAATGTCGCCTTCGACATAATTAATTTAAAACTTATCAAAAAATATCTCGTTAGTGTTCTTAGAATTATTGGAATATCGCCTCAAACTTTCAAAATTAACAAAATATTTCCTATAACTTTGAAAATTACAAAAATTATTGAGATTTTTTATTGATTTAAAAACTGCTAATATCGTCTCTGACTTATAAAATTAGTAAAATTATGTTTCCGGATTTTATAATTAGTAAAGTGCCGTTTTGGCTTCCAATATGTATTAGAAAAACATATCATTCTCGCCTCTAGCTTCAAAAATTACAAATACATTTGATCCTTGCCTTTATCTTGATTTGAAAACTGCTATAAGATATCGCTTTTGGCTTTTAACACTGCTACAGTTACTTTGTCGGATTTTATAATTAGTAAAATGTCACTTCCGGTTTCCAATATTTGAAAAATATGTTGTTTTTACTACTAGCCCCAAAATTACGAAAATTTTATCTTTGTCTTTATGTTTATTTGATTATTTAATTGACAAAAAATATTGTCTCTGCTTTCTAAAATTAGTAGGGATTTCAAAATTAATAAAGTTTTTTTCCGGTTTTTTTCTTTTCGTCTTTATGTTGCTTTGAAAATGTTTGAGAAACATCGACTCTCTAGCTCCTAAAATTAGTAAATTTACTTTTCCGAATTTCATAACTCGTAAAATGTCGCAATATTAGAAAAACACGTCATCGTTTTATTTATTAAATTTAAACAGTAAACTTAAAAGTACTGACTTTTAAAATTAACAAAATGCTGTTTTTTTTATTAATTTAATAATTTATTGTGTAAAAATGTTTACTACTTCCGTCTTCTAAAATTAGTAAAATGTCGCCTGTAGTTTGTACTATATTTATTCTAAGTAACTATATAATAAATAATGAGTTTTTAAGTAAACTTTTTATTAGTTTATTACATTTTCTAATTTTTTATTCTACTTTGGTTTGGCATTTTACAGGGCGGTAAGTAAAAATTTTGCTGTAGGCGCCACAATCTTGGTTACAACATTGGGCATTGGGCTTTACTGTCTATCAATGTACGAAATGAATTGATTGATACACGTGCCACCTGTTGTGTACGACCTTCCATTAACATTTCAAACTCCCAATCAATCTTCTCCAAGTATCGAATTTCTGTTCGGTTAACATTTGAACTTGCTAGGCTTCAAAGCTTTAAGCAAGGGTTAAAATTATCATCACACATCTGGTATATCTGAGCATTTTCGTATCTAGGTTAAGATGCATCAGTAATTTGATCCACATCTGAAATGGATGAAGGATAAGTAAACATCCTTCCAGACCGAATTAGATTTCCAGGACACAAATTGGCAAAGTTGAGTAACCTCAGAAAAAATATTGTCGGAGTGTTCAAATTCCGTTTTGTCATTCAATTAAACCACAAACCCTACCCATTCCAAGTCTAATTACCGTTGATGAAGACGAATTAAGTATAGTGTTAAAGTGTGTTAAATGTACGCATTTGCATATACAGGATGACTCAATAAGAACAGCAACACCGTAAATATCTGTCATACTTCCGGTTACGTCTTAATATAATTTTTTCACAAACTTATTATCTTTTTCATTCAAGAGAAAGCTGATCTTAAAAGAATGCAATTCGATAAAATGCAAAATATGACCAAAAAAGAGGACAAAGCCGAAGTTATTTGGATCCGATTGTTTTCACTATATTAATGGTAATGGATCGAGTAATGGATTCACATTCACGTAATATTTTTAAATTAATGGAACAATAAACAATGTACAAGATAGGTGTGAAGTGATATTTGTTCATTTTTTATGGTCCAGGTGGTTTTTTCGTCTATCTCATCTTCGAGTAGGTTGCAAGCATGCATAACTAATATCGTTTTTCACAATACTTACTATTGTTTAAACATATATGGGATTATGTAACAAGTAATAGCACTTAATCTTTCCCCAATGTACACAAAATTTTGAAATTTCTTATTTTCTTGTTCATTTTGAAATACTGTCACAGAAAAGAATGGAAATTACAAATAAAAATTGGTAGAAAGTTAGATACTACAACAGAGGGAGTTTTTCAATTGTTTATATAAAGTATGAATAATTTTTACTCAATTAAAAGCAAATTATGACAGTTGCATCATTTAGGCAATTATACAGAAGTTGTCAATAAATAATAATAACAAATTAGATCAAAAGACGTTAAAATGCTTTAACCACAATATGTTGTACGAGTATTATAGAAAAAAAATGGGTCCCAATTCCCAATGTAGATCCTTGCGGGGGTTCTTCACTATGTTAATAGAACACTTTTGTTTGTTGTTTTCTTAAACTGTAAATGATAGGTTGTTAATGGCCTACTGAATATTTCGATTTGTTGTTTGAGGTTATTAAGTTATAAAAAGTCCTTATTTTGTCGCCAACTTCTACAATATTACCTAATAATACATGTGTGTTCTATTTATTAACATTTTCTATTTATTTATTTCTATTTATGAGGGACTCCTGCAAAGATTTACATCGGAATCTTTTCTATTATTTTTTTTTGCAGACATTACATATTGTGGCTTAAGCTTTTTTATTTTCTGACGTAAGTTATCATTATTATTATTATTTAATTGACTGTAAATTCATCTATCTTTTTAGCATTGTTTAATTTATTATAAATTTTCTTAAATTATTATTTAAAAAATGACTAGATTTGTAAGGCAGCTCTTTGACATAAAATTCCAGTAAATTTTTTTTTATATAAACTATTTTTGCCTTCATTACGGCGAAATTAAAGTCAAACTTTGTAATCAGTGTTGCTATTAGTAGATGCCAAAATTTACAAATTTTTTAATAAAAACGTAACAGTTCTAAATAATCACCTGGTATTAGTAAAAATGGTTTCTAAGATCTTCAAGTTTCTAACGGTTTTAAGATTCTTTTAATTGTATTAACCCTTATTTGATTTTGAAAATGATAATAATAATAGATTTTTTGTCAAAAATAAATTATATTCTTATGTGACAATCATGCCTTAGATTTTTGATATAACTGAGTACTAAAAAAACTGAAACAAAAAACTGTAATAATGTAAACAACTTGCGAAAAAAGTATTCTCTTCAAAGCATCTGTAGATCATCTCAGATTATTTAAATCCAAAATAACAATATTGTTGCAAAACACAGTTTTGTTGCAACAAATTCATCCGTTTAATCCTTCAATTGAATAGCCTTCTTACGAAATCAAAAAATCACGAAAACTTGTGCAAAACCCAACTTTTCAGTTCCATCTTCATCGACCGCATTGGGCAACCACTCCCCAAACCCCATCTATCTTAATTCTTTTTTTTCCCAACTCTCTCTTTATTGTTGGTGTCGTCTCGATAACATTACAACATAAAATTCGTGGTTCGCCGGACGACCCACACGTCGTTACGGAAGTGGGTGTGATTCCTCAACGGCGGCTGTCACACTCGACGCCTCAAACCTCTCCCTCATCCTCGAAAACCTCTAACAAACTCTCCTAATCCCTTCACTACACAAAAAAGCGCCCTCCGAATTACCCATTTAACCCCTACAGCTTCCAGTAACCACCTAATCCCTTCAAATAACGCCATGTGGTCGAGAGAGTCCGGCTCCGGATTGTTCCCACTGTCGGCATTGAGGTTACTGATACGTTTCCTGCTAAGAAAGTGTTCGACCGACTTCTTCGACTTGTTCACCTATGCACTACGCGTATCTTGTCATTTCCGCCTCATCTGATTTTAATCTTGCGGGTGCTCTATTGTTGGACGAATGTATGATGAAATTGAGAGCGTTTAAATTGAGGCTTTCTTGGGGAAATTTAATGAAGTGCTTTATTAAAAAGATATAAAGGGGACGCTATTAAATTGTCGTTACGTTAGATTATAATGAGATTTTTGGTTTTGTAAAGGTTTATTGTGTAAGATATTATTACGGTTTATGGAGCTCCGCAAAAATACGTTTCGGAACTATTGATACTCTCGTTATACAAGGTGTTTATAAATGATTGTAGGGTCGTAGGAGGCTGTGAAAAGTTTCGATATCACGAATATTCATTGTAATGTTCTATTTCTGCAACGGAATAGTAGCGAATAGTTCCTGGAGTTACTCAGTTGTCTAATAATAATTATAATAAAAGCTAAAATTATTGTCTTTAGAAAGCTGAATATTTTTTATTGTTTCCACAGCCTCCTACGACCCCACAATTATTTATAAACACCTTGTACATATAATATTTATATACTCCTAAGAGTTTAAAAATTAAAATCTGAGAAGATATAAGTATAGACACATGTGACGTCAAATTCATTTTAAATTTTTTTTTAAATTTGGCTACAGTTCTTAAAGTAACTCACCATAGAGTGAGTGGGCATTAACAACTGACTGAGTAATTGTAGAGTAAAAAAACGGTGAAATTCATTGCCGAAAAATTGTCGAAATCTAAATTAGAATAGGTGATATGATGCAGTTTTGTATAACTTGTTGAGGCATACATTGAATAAAAATTAGAAATCTAAATTTTGTTAAAGGCTTATTCACTTGAATTTAATGCAATAATAGTTCTTTTAAAGTTTTGCGTTTTTAAGTTGGAAGTTGGTCTTTTAAATGTCAGAGATAAAGAAGATACATATTCTGATTCTATTCTGACTGATGACATGAGGAAGTGACAATTTAACAGTTCTAGATCCATCGTTAGTATGGTTTGGATCCTCATAAATTCAACAATAGCCAACAGTAGCCACTTAATTTGGTTTCAATCTACTTTTAAATTTTACTTGTGACGACGTCAGTCTGTCAAAATCAGGGCTGGGTAACAAGCCACCCTAAGAGATGGTGCCATGTAGTCCATCCCGACATCAAATGTATTTAAAAAAGGCTCTAAAGCAAATAAACAAAAATAAAATGAAAAACATTTTCTTAGGTAAAAAGTATCATAAATTTATTTAAAATAAATAAAAATAAGTATTCTGTGTGCAACAACACTTGATAAAAATTTAGGAAGTTACTTTGGCGGTAACGTAAGTCAAGAAACGTATACTACTTTGAGATCTAACTCGGGCTGACGCTACAGACTGATTTTTAATGGAGATACGTGGTACATCTTAATTATGACATTGTATAGTTTCATTTAACATTCAACAATACTGGAGACAATGTAATTGTTCTAAAATCATAGAAATTATTACTTCGTGTTACTGATATTATCGTTTAATTACTTATCTCCATGCCCAAAACCTATTAGTAAACAAACCTTGCAAGCCAAAATGCTTTTGACATTTTAAGATGGCATTTATAATGTCTGTGAGGAAAATTGAGGATCACCGTCAGTCGACATTCCGTTTTTAGACTGCTCTTTCCGCCAGAGAAATCACTCATTAAAATTAAGTTCTAGTGTATAGTTATATATTTCTGGATGATTTTCCTGACTAAAGATCTAAAAAAATAAAACAGTAGTTTGTGACATAACTACTTAGAATTATAATAAGCTTTGTGAATTATGACAGACCGCACGCTCGAACTTTAGTGATACCTATTTGTGTTGGGTTTGGTATTTCTTTATCTGCTTTGACACCGGTCTGTTAAAGTGGTTATTATTTTAAACGATACTATTGTTTTATTTAACTATTTACAACTTTTGTCAGATTTTCTTTCAGAAATGTATGAACTATAAATTGTAGTTGTACACTTTTTGTTAGTAGAGCAACGATAATAGTGAATTTTAAGTTAGGTTGTAAATCTAACAATTCTGATTGGGACAGAGGTTTATTCCGCTAAAATAAACTATTTATGTTTATTTAATTAATAAAAAAATACAGTGCAACCAACGCAAAATCTGACTTTCAAAGCCACTTGAGACAAATTGCATTATCATATATTTTGAAATAAACTGTAAGATAAAATAACAATTTTTGACCTAAATTAGTCTAGAAAGTGTTAACACTTTGCTGACAAATTGTCAGCAATGTAGTTAACCTCTGCTGTCAAACTTAAAGTGTTGTAATAGGGAGAAAAACATAAACATAAATGTAAATAAAGACATACAGTCACGACAGGCACTTAAAATATATTTGTCAAGATTGAAAATGAAAACAGCACAAATTCTAATACTTTGGATGGGTACTATAATAAAAATTTAGCCATCTAGATGGCTACTCCAATCGGAATCATAATTTTTATTGTCTTAATCAATTTTACAGAAATTTTGAAGTAATTTTGACACTAATTACTAAATTAACTGATATCTCGTATCCAGAATACAAAGCATCCTAATGCGGAGGATAAATGTCGCATCAGCACTATCTGTTGGTTGCTGATTTCGCACATTGATAAAGAGAATTTTGCTAAAATAAAGATTGCATCTAAAGTGGAAGCTCTCAGTTTTTTACCAATCTTTAGAAAATTCTCTAAATTACTCGATTTTTTTAATTTAGAATTTTATTAATGAAATTTTAACAACTCTTAAAAAATATCGTAAAGGTTTCATGTTGGAAAGTATTTGTGGCACTCAAAAGGAAATATTTCATAACAAAGCTAAGGTATAATTGAATTAAGAGAACACTCCTTTTCTATTAGTTTTTGCCATACCTAATTATTTTAAGGCATGAAAAGAATCTCTTATTAAAAATTGATTGATGTGTTCTTATATGGGAATGTGATAATTTTTCCATAACTATCCGTGTAATGCATTCTTCTGATATGTAGGTCTTGTAATTTTTTTACTTAAGACATCTAACTTGTTATTAAAAAATGTAATTCAAAATTACCGAATTTTCAATATTAGGATGACTAAACCAAAAAATTGTAAATTAATTATCTTTTTGGTACTCGCTTGAGATACTTCGCTTTGACCACAATTTTCCAGTCTAGTGATTTTCACTTGCCATCGGAAACTCTTCCAATGTTTGTTTGAAATGACAAAATCTAACATACAATGTGTGGGCACCCATTTACACCTTTGTAACCTACTGCCCACCAACAGATTTAGTAACGTTTCAAGGAAAGCAAGGCAGTATCACTTTACAACATAATATCGTCTTGTATAAATATTAAAACACTTTAATGTCTTACTTCAGTTATGTTATACCACGGATGAATGCTCACAACTACTATCCCCGGATACGTAATTTTGTCGAAAATCGCACGGCTTTATACACAACCAGTATAAAAGAATTATTGTAAAGGATATCTATAGCAACTACATGTTAAGTGGAGAAATATTAACCGGAGATTATTTAAAATAACATTTTTTTTTACTTTGCAAAACAGTGCAAACGGATACGCTCAAACCGAAGATTTCATTTTTTTGTGTTACTAAAAACACTATCTCACTAATTTTTGATTGATTGAAATTATTGTTTTCAACTTTTAATTTTTTTTATATTTTGTCGTGCGATTTTCACTTATAATATCAACACAACTTGGTTCTTTCTGGATTTTTTTTTCAAGTACTTTTCAAAAATGTCATTTTTAATTAGCCCAACGTTTTTGAAAAGCAATCAAAAAAGTTTTGCGGAAATGAATCCAAGTTCGTGTGGTAGTCGGCAAATGAGTCGCTTAACAAAAAATTAAATTTTTACTAAAATATATGTTTTTGATACGATTTTGTGTCTAATTGTTATATCTCTTGATTAATAAACTTGTTTGACACTGAATAAAATATAAAATTATGTATTTAAACTTAGTTTTTTTCTAATTTGAAAATACTTTCAGGAAAATTTTGAATTTTTATAAAAACAAGTCGCAATAATACTCGTTTCTCATTGGTGCTAATATAATGTCATCATACTCCCTTACCGAATTCCTTTTTGTATAATTTCTGCAATGTTGTGTCGTGCAATTAAGACATTGCAGAAAGTTCACTCAAAAAAAAAATCCGGAAATAATCAATACAATTATGAGATTATAAGTGAAAATTTGTAAACGTGACAACTTCCGGAACATGAAGATTACTTCATCTTTAATGAATTATCTTCAACGGTTTATACTAAAACAATAAAAAATCATCATGTTCGTGATGTTGCGTGATTTCGTTGTTTATCGAGGCGAGACGGTCGCTACATTTTCCTATTAGTCTCAATTACATGCTTCTCGTAATTCATGTCTGCATGTATTTGACATTATTGTTTTAATCAAATCTTTTGATATTTTCACGCCAGATTTTTTAATTCCAAAGAAAATGAATTGAAAAAAAGTGTTATTGTGTTACAGATCATTCTGCATTAATTTGTTCAGATGCCATTCAATTTTGTGTTCATTATTTATCTGTCAGTACTGATTATTGATTAGTTAATAAATTCATTGATTTGCATATAATGCTATTGTTAACGACGTTGAGTAATGCATTAAAGATGTATCTCTTTCTCCAATTGACTAATTTTATGTTTGTTTCAGAAATAGCGAAGGTTCGTGCTAGTCTGTTTCAAATAAATGGAGTCAAGAAAGAACCTCTCGTATTGCCAGAAGCTGATGGTCCCGTTACGACGCTCACAGAAAAAGTATATGTGCCAGTCAAAGAACACCCAGATGTAAGTTAATTTTACTTTTTTTAAATATAGTTTGTCTCCAAATGTTTGAATTTTATGGGGAATAGAGGCATTTAACTTTTTGGGTCTTTAGAGATAAAGAAACCGCAGCCCCTTTAAGGTTGCTTTAATGGTTTTTTATTGCACACACTTTTTTGTACAATGACCCTTATTAAATCTCTCATAAACCAATATCTAAGGCAAAACTTAAAAATTCAAGCATTTCAAGACAAATTACAAATTTATTATTTTCAAGTTTTAAAGATGAAATAAATTTTTTAATACTTTGTGAAGTAATAGCTATTAAATTAAAATTACTGAAGCACTTTTAACATATGACATCATGGAGTATATAGAGGAGCATCTTTATTTTTAGATAAGAATATTGACAAAAACTAATTTTGCATAGATATTCAATTATGTTTGTACTCAATCAAAGAAAATTAATTAACACCCACTCAAATCAATTATTTTTTGGGGCCTCTAACCAAATGCATTTCAATGCTAAATAAATAGTTAAGCTCTCAGTAAAATTTTCCTACGCTTATTTAAAACTGATTGGTACAATAAAATCTCTAGAATTTTCTCTACTATTTTTTTACGTCAAGGTAATTATAAAAGGTTTTTTTTTTAAGAAATTTAAAATTATCACGTTATTTTAATGTATAGAGCTAGTAGGCTTCGGAAAGCCAAATGCAGCTTTAGTTTTTCACTAAAAAAATGGCCGATCTCAAAATGATAACTGAAAAAAAATTATGCATAATAAAAACCTCACATTCATATAATGTGGCTGTAAGTGACTGAGTTTGTAGGTACTCCTGCCCCAAATAGTCTTTTTTGTGACAAAAAATTTTCACCTCACCATAAATGTTCATTTTATGTCTAAAAAAAATGGATGCAAATTAATTTATACTAAAGTTACTACCTTCAGAAGTGGCAATACTTTCAACCAAGTTGTACAATTTCTGCCAAAAAATTTGGAACATCAATTTTAACACGGACGTGGAAGCCAGCTTTTCTTGATTTTGATATTATTTATTGCATTTCGTGACTGATATCGTGATTGTGTTCAATGAAAACAAAAACTAATGGTGTCTTTAGCCAGCTTTTTTAATGTCAGTGTTAAAATTTGATGTTACAAATTTATTGTCGTACAAAATATGGTACAGAGTATACAGAAATGAATATCCTTTGGAGGAGGTGTTCAAGATTTCTAAAATGATGAAAAAATTGATGTACAATTTTGACCAATCAACATGACTCATTAAAGCAGGCGTCTGACAAAAACGGCCTTTCCGCAGTTTTGAATATACACCGTGATCAACAAAAATACTGATTAGGTTGGAAACACAAAATTTATATTGTTAGCATCATTTTGGTACTTCAATTATTGTTTTAAATTTTTATATACTTATATTTAACCTTTAAATGCCTAACGGTGTGATAATAATTATCTCCATTTTTTTAAAAAAAGTTATTCTCTAGGTAGTACTTATCTAAGGGTTGTCAACAAGTGAACCGTAACACAAATTAAAGAGACACTATTATAAAATAATGCCTATATAATTTTCATTGTGCTCCAATTTCAAAAAATAAAATAAAAAAGCAAACACAACACCGCTTTAAAGGAATGAAGACCACTCAGATTATAAACTAATAAAACAACACCAGTATAAGCAATATTATTTAGGCATGATTTTTTTTTAAAATTAGCCATCACTTTCGCCATCCAAAATTTTTATATTACTTTTCTTATGTTTTTGTGCAAGTAATGCGCCTTCGGCTCCCAAATTTTTTGAAAAGATCTTGCTTTAAATAAACTTTATTATTTTTTTAGCGATTTAATCGATTTTTGACTTAGTAAAATCGATCTTGAATGGATCTTACCAAAAGATCGAATAGTTTATCTATCTCTTTTTTGTAACACTTGATATATTGTTTACCAATCATTTAATGTAAAGATGCATTTCCATCTATTGAATATTTAATGTGTTTAATTTTTTTAATATTTGGTAGCTGTTCGCAAGAGAGTAGTGGCTTATTAAATATTACTCCACTTAATTATTTTACCTAATTAGTATTATCAAAAGCGAAATATGTTTAATTCAAAGTATATCTATTTTTGACTTATCTATTTCAAAAAGAATGACATTTTGAGCAGCCGTAAAAATTAAAATTGGCAACACAGTGTCTACGAGTAGATTATAAAATTGTCTTTTTTGACGGGAAGTAGAGCCGTTTTAACATTTCCTGGTCTTGTGCATTTTTTCAATCACTTTTCATCAGTATTTCATGGCTATGCATTGGATACTATCGATAAACTGTTGTTTATTGTTATAATTTGGTATATATAGTAAATTGTATAATATTTATTATAATCTAGTAAAACCTTATTTTGTTTTATCGTAAATCGAATCAACTTTTATCAAAAAATCGAAGCTCCAGACTTTAATATTTAACGTGTGTTTCTTCCGTCATTGAGTTACTTTAGACTATGTAAACTTGTAAAGAGATGTAGGATTTTGATAGATTTTTAACAAAGAAGAAAAGAACGATAGTACAAAACAATTTTATTACTGAACTGTCCTCTTCGTTTTAACTGTTTTTTCGAGGTTTTCCTACTGTTTTATCGTTAGTTATGCATTATTAACATTCGGTTACAGTTTTAAATAATAATTTAATGCATTCAAGCCCTATATTTCTATGACACAAGGTAACGTCTCCAATGACTTTGGGACACACTTTATACAGAGGGTCCCAAAACTAATGAGTCAACAGAAAATGGTTTAAAAATTGTAGGAAACACTTTAAGTTTGTGCAAAAAAATTCCTACGCCGAAAAAATTTAATTTGAACATTTCTTTGTATGTTACGATAGCAAGAACTTTCAACCTCTTTCTGTTGACTCATTATTTTTTGGATATCCTGCATAATTTTGAAATACAATATAGCAATACATCAAGTTCAAGTTCAGGATCAAGTTATTGCGCATTCAGATTTTGGCAACTAAAGTGTGTTTCAAAATTTTCGTCATCGAGTTACTTTTGGTCCTATAAATGTAGAGCTGGGAGAGATTCTAAACAAATGAAAGAACGACATATTTCCAAATCAATTTTAATGTACAAATATTATAAATGCCAAATTAAGCTCTTGAATTTTGTAATTAATTTCATTTATACATTTCCTTGTTTTGTCTAGTTTTTTTTTTATTCTTGACTAAATTATTGATTGATATTGATATGTATTCTTAGGCATGTCGTAACGTTTTTTCACCAGTAATTAATTCAATTGTTTGTATCAATCGACGTATAGATTTTGAAAGGTAACTCCATTACGAAAATTTTGGGACATGCGTTATACATAAAATATTATATTTTTCTGAAAAAAAGCATTTCGCAAAATTCAAGAACCTTGAGTTGATAAATTTTGATATTTATCAATTCAATTTTGATTTTTTAAATTAGAACTGACGTACCAACATAACAAAAATTTGAAACTTTATTTTTTTATTTAATTGACTAAAATTGAGGGTCATTGCTTACTTTCTGTTTTTAGTGAAAAGAAAATGTCGGATAATTTGTAAGAAATGACTTATTTAAAAAAAAAAATGACTGTCATACTTGCCAACTACTGATTATGAAATTTCCTAAATTTAGAATCTTGTTTATTCGATTTTAAATTTATATTTTCCACTTTTAAAAAATTTTGAAGCTGCTGTTTTTACCACAATCATTAAATAATGGGTTATATGGGGTGTTCAAAAAAAAATTAAAAAGCAAACACAGTTTCATGTCATTTAAAGAACTCATTTTACGTTTTTATATTTTTGATTAAGTACATATTTCTCTTGCAAAACTGCTGTTAGTTTCAACCAACTTATTATTAGTATAGTTATGTACGGCTGGTTAACTTCAATGAATTAGAAGGCTTAAAGTAATTCCTCAACGGTTATAATCCCGGTTTAGTGCTTGAATAATTCTTTGCTGGCGCTCCTTATGAATTTTGAACGGCTATAAACCTCTTTAATAACTATAAAAACGTCAAAATTTCGAACCTGATGAGATTATAAAATTTTGAAAAATTCTCGTAACTGAGCTTTTTATTATTTGTTGACAAGTTAATTTTTTGATTACAGTTTAATTTCGTGGGAAGGATTCTTGGTCCCCGTGGAATGACAGCCAAACAATTAGAACAAGAAACAGGCTGCAAAATAATGGTCAGAGGGAAGGGCTCAATGAGAGACAAAAAGAAGGTGTGTACGGATAATGTCACTTAACTAATTCTTTTGTATTTTTTTACCCACTTACTAGCCTTACGCAACTTCTTCAAGAGGCCATCGTGTTTTCTTTACGTTTGAAATTCTGTTGATTTTTCACGCAAATCATATCCTAATTGTCCAATTAACACAAGACACGTCTTGTTAATTAGTTTTAAAAAAACACGTTTCGTCATTTTTGATTTTGGAAAGTCATGCTGGCACTTTTCCAATACTAATTTTCAGACTTCAGGTGTTTTAGTTACAAGAAAAACAAATAGTTTTTTAAATAAACGACTCTGTTGTCTGGAAATCAGTTAAATTATTTTTAAACTCGAAATTCTATACTAACGTTTTTTTTATTTCTGAACAGCTATTCGGTCAATGGAATGAGTAAGTAAGCATGATCGTTGATGTATTTTACGTGTTCTTGTTGTTTTTTTACCACAAGTTTTAATTGGTTTTTCCGTGTTTAGGAGGATCAAAACAGAGGAAAACCCAATTGGGAACACCTTTCAGACGATCTTCATGTACTTTTAACGGTAGAAGACACCGAAAATAGAGCACAAGTCAAGTTACAGAGGGCAGTAGAGGAAGTCAAGAAATTACTCGTCCCAGTAAGTAACACGTGTTGTTTTTCATGATATTTCTCATTTAAATTTATTCATATTTTGTGTTTATTTAGAATATTAATACCACACTAAATTCGCAACTTTTTTACATTTTGTTTACAGAGAAAGTTAATATTATCATTCCTAGAAGAAACTAGAAAATCTTGTTTTCATTCCTTTTAAAAATAGAGATTCAACCAACAGCGGAAATCTCCCGAAATTATTTGATTTTCTTTCTTTCATCTCTTAGAATGTTTCTCAATTTATTTCACTGCCTTTTTTTGAAGACAGTGCCGGACTGTGGTATTTGAGGCTCACCCCAAACCGGTCTACCAAATACTTTGACATTTGTGATTTTTTTGAATAATTTTTTAGCAAATTTTTTTTTCCTATTGAAAGAAGTTTTTGTATCAATTTTTCAGTTTTTAATCTCAAACCATTCATAAAATGTGAATTTTTGAAAAAAACTTTTCAAATTTAAAAATTAAGCTCTAAACTTTTTTTTAAAAAGATGTTTAACAGTGTTTATCTTATTTAAATTTTTATATAAAATTTCAAAAATTTAAATAAGATAGAGCAAATCCATTACCCAAAAACAATTTAGCCTTAAAATACGTATGAGTAATAGTTTTTTTTTTTTCAAAAAATATTGATACACTCAGCTACAAAAATGAGATTTTAATTTAAATTTTAAATTCAAAATTAAAAATATATAATTATTAGCGCTTCTAATTTTTTTTGCTAAACATATTTGAAAGCTAACATTTTGAAAAAATAGTATTGCAATATTTCAATTTTTTGCGAAGTTAGAGACTTTTTTAAAGTTCAACAATTGAATTAACATAAAATGAATCAATTACTCACGATTAAAAATTGTAAAATAATTGTTAGTATTTTGTAAAATAATTGAAAAAATTTATCAACACACACAGGTTCAAAAATAGAATAAGAATAATAATAGAAAAATAAAATATATAAAAGATACTAAGCTAAACCCTGTATTTTAGTTGCAATTTCATAACCATTCAATATCCATATTTGTTTTCTTAAAAATTTGATACAATTTTTGATGAGATTAGGGCTCAAAAAGAAAATATTTAGGTTTTTGCCGACGTTTCGCTTTATATGTTTCTAAAGCTTCTTCCGGACTTAAAATTCAAAATTTTTATCATGTAGTTAGAAACAACAAATACTTTTAATTAAGAATTGCAAACTTCAGCCCTGAGGAAGCTTTAAAAACATAATAAAAAGAAACGTCCGTGAAAATGTAAAAAAATTCCGAGTACCTATTCTAAATTTTTTTAGTTTTGCGGCTTCTTAAATATATTGCAAATAAAAAAAAGTTTAGAATTCCATAATAAATAAAATTATTGTTGAAGTTAGGAGCTGTTAATACCAAAAGACCTACAGTGTAATTCCTGGTAAGCCTGTGTGCCAGTCCGGCACTGAATAAAAATATGCAATAAGATGCATGATAAACAAGTGTTGATGGTTTATGACTAAGAGAGCGAAATAGTAAATTACATAAACAGATTTGTTTTGCCTTTTGATGTTCCACATCTGGCAGACTAATTTTTTTCTGAAATTCCAGCAAGCCGATGGAGAAGACGAGCTAAAGAAAAGACAGTTGATGGAGCTTGCCATAATAAACGGAACCTACAGAGATTCAAGTTCGAAGGCCGTTTCAGCGACAGGTAAGATTTTCAGTTGTGATTAGGTGCCGGTGACTTTATTTTGATTGGTTGATTTTTGTGTAGCTTGCGACGACGAATGGAGGCGTGTGGCGGCGGCCGCTGCCGAAACCCAACGATTGCTATCACCGGCAATCCCCGGCTTAGCCACCCCTCTTCGAACTCCCGCCACCCCACTTGGTGCTCCTCTCATACTTTCACCCCGTATGTCAGTACCAACTACGGCAGCTTCCATTCTTAATGGTTCTGCCCCTCCAGGTTCCCTTTTGTCCCCCGGGGATCCACACGGCCTCATATACACACCTTATGCGGACTACACGAATTACGCCGCCTTGGCAGCGTCTCCCCTACTTACGGAATATGCAACAGCCGATCATTCTGGTGGGTTATTCGCTCGTTGATGCGCGAATTTTTAGAATTTATTATTTAGTACTTAGGTTGTAATTGTCATTGTCTGTTAAGGGATTATTATTCATATTATTAAGTACGAATGCCATCGAACTGGTTCGGAAAATTCAGCTTAGATTTTTTTTCTTTTTGATGCGGTTTTCTGAATCAGAGCATTTTTTTGAATTCGATGGCTTGTTTTAGTCACAATTTATTTTAATTACAATGTTTCTGTGATACTTGCCGCGACAGCCGGTTGTTACATGTACTCAAAGTACGTAACATTGAAAATTATTTAATTTTTTTTGTATTGCAAGTCATAGCATCTAGGTTTTTTTCAATTTTAGATTTATTGAGACTATGTACGTCTAACGTACTCTTCTGGTCAATCAAACAATAGTCAAATGTTTTTTATAAGTTATTTACAGTAAAAACAATTAACTTAAAAGTAAACACAGATCGTTATAATACAATTTTATGTACATATTTTTTAATTTTATACAAATATTTTAAAATGATTTAGAAGTATCTAGTATGTATGGTAAAAGCATTTATTACGTTACCTTAAGATAATTTCAGTGTACATCAATTTGTACATAAAACCCTGTTTGATATTATCTGACTTCAATTGACAAAAAGTCATTAAAAATCAATTTTATTTATTTATTTCTCTTATGTTACTCTTTGTAACAACAAAACTCGTTCAGTGCTTTAATTGTTTTTTAGTAGCTACAAAGTAGTAATTAGATTTTTTATATTTTATGTTAGAGCAACTACACCTATCGCAGCTTCATCTATAATTTGACAGGTGATATGAACAAAAATAGTATTACTTCAAGCTAAATCAATGGCTCAATGCAATAAAATTTTGAAAAAAAGGTGGTAAGACGTCAGCAGCGCATGCGCACTGTCTACAGTAAGCCACTATATTACACGAACGCCATTTCGGCTCCCAAATACACCTGAAAACCAAAAAATTCCAGTTACAGTTGATTTTATATAATTTTTGGAAATTTTTTGGAAAACCATTTGTTTCACCCCAAAACTTGTATTTACAATTGAAGAATTTTAAACATGTGTCCAAATTCTGAAAGTGATTTAGTACTACCAACCAGTAAACTAAAAAAAGACATGACTGCCAACATAAAAATTTATCAACTGGATCTAATCAAACTGTATGGAGTTTACTTATAAAAAACAGCAACAAAGCTCAAATTGGACAAATATATTGCAGTGGAAATTGAAAATTGTTGTTTGAATCTGAAATTGACTATTCCATATTTTAAAAACACTGAAAACTGAAAATGTACAGTGACGGTCATTGAAAAGTGGGATGATTTGATTTAAATTTGGAATTTTTTTCTGAAATTGTGTCATTTTACGTGGTACACCTATCAAAAACAAAATTTTTAATGACACTGGTAATAAGGACTGTAACAAAAAAATAATTTACATGTTTCTTTACAAAATTTTGAAAGAATGTTGCCAAATTTAGCGTCCCATTTTTCAACGGCCAGCACTGTACGTACTTCACCCTAGATTTGCTCTAAATTTGCTTTATTTAGACATACAGGAGGAAGGTTTTCGGATAAAGGACGCGAATATCATGATATTTGCCCAGTAAATTCGAAGAATTCGCTTTTGCTTCTCTCCGACGTGCACTTATGTGTGCTAAAGTGGGAGAATATTTCCTAACATAAACAGCGGCCCTTATTCTTCTTAACCTTTTGGGATAGTCTACTATGAGTTTCTGGTTTTTGTAGATATATTTGGGAGCCAAAATGAGGGAGTACTGACGTCACACGCGGTGTATTGGCCCATGGTGTGCATTTAGTTGTGTTCATAGATGTTGTTTGATTTGGTGTAGTTGTGTTTGTAGCGCGTGTTATTCCATCACCTTTCAGGAGACTGCTTTAATACCATGTACTTTAAATATGATTTGTATAGGTGCAGCGGCAGTAGCTGCGAAACAGCGCAGGCATTTGGGGCAAATAAGGGAGCATCCTTACCAAAGAGCTGGTGCTCTGTCATAAACCTAAAAAGGTTAGTTACGTTTTGTTTTCTATTTCTTTCAGATGTTTGCCAGTCATGTGTGTCTCAGTGTGGAGTTATGATGTATCTATTGTAGTATTTCACCTCGTCAGACATTATGCTTATTGTTTTTTTTTTATTGATATTGTCAGTATTGAGTGAATTTCATGCGGGTTGTGACACTACATACGTACACAGGTCAAATTTTGGGGAAGAAGGTCTTTTAGGTTACCACAATCGTACCTCAGTGAAAGAACTAGTCGAAAATTTTTAACCTTCTTCCCAGTGTCAAAAACGTAGCATTTTTTCAGTTTTTTTTTTTTTTTCATTTTACGTATGTCTTATTGTTAGTACACACGGCCACAGAAGTGGTTGCGTGCTCCATGAATATATTATTTAAGTAGTTTTATACATATACGTTTATATAGTATATTATATTTTTTGTATGTTTATGTTGTTGACTTGCGCCAATGTGGAACAAAATATATTTATATAAAAATCGATTAGTTTTTTATTACCCTTGTATACAGTGGAATTATTCAAGTTTTATTATTTTTTATTAACTTCTAATAATGCATTAACACTTCTCCACAAGATTTCATAACTACTTCTAATTCCACATGGCCAAGTAAACTAATGAATGGTTGATGATAACGTGTGATTGTGTTCATAGCACTATATTAAAATGTTATTCGCAAATTAACCTGTACAGTTTAATAACAACGCCTTCTAATTAATTATGGTACATACACAAGTTTTCCAAATTCTCTCAAACTAAAGGGAGCTAAATGCTCTAAATAATAATTGCTACAAAAATAATTACTTTGCTATAAATACATAAGAATTATCTAAAATAGACAATGAAAAATTAATTTAAGGTGATTTTGCCTAATTTTGCACAGGGGCTACGCTAATCTTCATGAATTTAAATATATAGACAAGTGTTCCAGACCACCTTTATGGTTTTTTACAATTTTACTCAAAAAAACGGTGCGTTCAACAGAATTTTTTAAAAGACAAGAAGTTTCTTAATTAAGTTTTCTAGCTGAAATAACGGGTAATAAAGTTACAAAGAAAAATCTTCTAGCACATAAACGAAATTACTCCAGTGTAAAATTTGGCGTAAATATGTACTTTAAGAAATATTAGTACCGTCAAATAACCAATAAAATGTAATACTTACTTTTATTAGGTGCGTTCGGCTTTGCCACTCCGAGTGCACCTACTCTGTCTTTGTTTGTCTCATTCAGGATAGATAAACCCGTCGCATTATTTGAATTCAGGATTTACTAATATAAAGACTGTTTTCATGACAACGTACGCTCTTTCTGTCCCATCTCATAACTGGGTGCACAAAGAGCGTGTGTTGTTTTCGATACAAAAAGCATAAAATTTTGGTCATCGGATAGAGATAGTGATATATGGATTCAATGAAGTAGATAAGGAAAGAGGCGGTGCACTCGGAGTGACAAAGCCGAACGGAGCTATTGTTGAACTGCCATAGGGGTCAAATGCCCAAAGTTACTCTCTTTTACGGGCGTCTATGACCTTCGGAGAAGCTGGCAGCGCCCCCTATAAAATTGTTCTTGGCACAGGGTGCTACAGTTTTTACAGTCTTTTCTATCTAACACAGTTTTAAGTTCGTCTTGTTTTCCTACTCGTATGTTAAAATCTCCAGCTAAAGGAATTTTACCTTTTGTTTCTTCCATTACTGTAGGTAAAGCCGGCCAAAATTCATCTTATTTATGTAATTCTGTTCTAGAGACTCACTATTTTTAAGCCATTTTACAGCATTTTGCAACTCTTCTTTTGTTATACATTAATTTTGATTTTCTTTATACAGGGTCCGGCAAAAAATACGACCTATTTTATTTAATAATTAATAATCAGAAATCTAATTAAGTATTTACAGTGGTAATATTTTTAAATGAAATATATACAGTATGTCTCAGTAAGTTGGAACCATATGGGAAACTTTTTTATTATTAATTTTAGGAAAAAGACTTATTTTTTATAAAAAGTTGTGCATGTTTTAAAATATAAAATACAATCAGATATCAATTTTTTTCAGTAGTATACGAGGTTTGTCAAAAAATATGAATTTTACTCAAGAGTAAAGTACTTTTAAATTTTACAATATTGAAAAATGTTATTAAAAGAAGTTGATCAGAACTAAAAACTACGTTCAAATATGCAATTACATTCATTTACATTGAAAAAATAGGTTTTGTGCTTGTTTAATTTTTTTTCCATTTTGAAGGAACATTTATTTCTTGTGATTATAAAAGTCATGATAACCTTCTCGTCTCTTAATGTTTTCTAACAATTTTGCAATGTAAACACGTAATGAATGCATATAGTAAAATTTGCATTGTTATTGTACTTAGAAATACATTTCAAATATGAATAACTTTTTTTAATGCAAATGGCTGTAATTGCATATTTGAACGTAGTTTTTAGTTCTGATCAACTTTTTTAATAACATTTTTCGATATTGTGAAATTTAAAGGTACTTTACTCTTGTGTAAAATTCACATCTTTTGACAAACCTCGTATAGTACTGAAAAAAATTGATATCTGATGATTGTATTTCATATTTTAAAACATGCAGAACTTCTAATAAGAAATAATTTTTTTTCCTAAAATTAATAATAAGGAAGTTTCCCATATGGTTTCAACTTACTGTATAATATATTTTTGTTGTAAAGAGATAGAAAACAAGCCATTAATTAAAAATACCACCATTGTAAACAATTAATTAATATTTCAGTTATGCAGTTTTTGTCGGACCTTATTTTTACTTAAATAGTAAATCTCAGACATTCTTTTTTTAAAAATAGTAGCGTCAAATAATCAAGCTCCTTCCGAGAAGCTGACATAATACAGTTTCCAGTTTTTTTTTATAGCAAAAATTATTATTTACAAAAAAGCAAGTTATTTAGAGCACCTAAACCGAAAGTTGGTTCACTTTTAAATTTGGTTGTGAATGCACCAGTTGGGTAAGTTGTCTGGTGCCAGAACGCACTGTAGTCCAAATTTAAAAGAGCACCCCTTATTTTCTGTAGCACCCGAATTTCTTGAGCACTTTAATATAGTCTATAGAACACTTTCGCTGTTAGGTTTATAATTCACTGAAGTATTTTAATATCTGTGTATGTATATTGCTCTGTTATGCCAGTGTCACAATTGTGATTAAATGCATGAGGTTAAAAAAATTGAGACACTGGTGTAAAAATGTAATGAATAATTTGTGCCCGTGGTATAGCTATGATACAATACTAACAAACTGTTTTCTTTTCTTTTCTTGTTAACCTGGTTGCCCGGCCTGTAGGCTTGGAGTGCTAACTTGTCACCTGCGCCACTCCACTAACGGAAACACCGGACCATCTGAGGTAGCGGTACGTCTAACATTACATCACTAACATTTTATTTCACTACGTCATCGTGCATTGTGTACTAAAGAAAGGAAAACGTAATTTTTGGAAGCAATAACATTGTAAGTGTCCCAAGTAAAATTACACGGAATTATTATTTAAGAATCTCAATGTCCGTAGAGTTTTGCTTGTTCTTTTTTACACATTGAGCATATCTGATATGCTTTGGATATTTGCTAATATCCAGTGGAATTTTACTAATACTTGTTATTTTCTGTAAAGTACAAACTTTTTTGCGTGCCAATAATGTTTAATGCACATGTAAAATAGAGAAAAGTAGATTTGCCACAGGAAAATTCGTTAGGTGGCAGGCAGTAGTTATCATTTTGTTGCTAAACTTAGTTGAGTTGTACTTACTGAATTTTCCTGTTTCAATTTCACAAAATTGCAATGTATAAGTCGAATAAGGTAGGTATGTTAAGTTACTTAAAAAATAGATGGTATTTATGGAAAAAAAACACGAACAAACTGTTTCAATATTGATATTATGTAGATTTAAAAGGACAAAATCGATTCATTTTTATATAGTTGGAAATTATTTTCAAAGGGGGCTCCAATTACTTTTAATTTTTTAAAAGTATGAAGTTTTATATTATTTATTGTTAATTTTTAGTTTCTCAAATTAAGCAATACGATCATTTATGCGGATATCTCATTCATTTCCGTCCAATTTTGTTCTTGAATTAAGCAATAAAAATTTTATCTCAAAATATACTCATTTTTTATTGTAATTTCGTGCAATAGTAGCATCATTTATGTGCAATTTGTAAAGAAATATTTTATTGGAATTGTTTTTGGACATGAAATTGTTTTGCTGAAAGTACTTTAAAGATTTTTTTAATTATTATAAATATTTACATTATGTTGTACTTAGATTAGAGATTAATTTCGTTTTCTCAGAGTTTTAACTAATTGTATATTAAATTTGTAATCCATTAACAAATTTATAAAAATTTTGTTAATTGAAATACTTTTTTGATATACTCAAGTGCTAAAATTATTTTAACAAAGTAATAAAGGCATTAATCAGGTAGCTTATCAAATACCTATTAATTTTATATAATTATGTTAAACTAGATGTAATTTATGTGTCATATTAATAATATTTAATGTTATTAATTCTTGTTGTACTTCATAAGCCAACTTTCAGCCAACTTATTGGCTACTGAGATTATGGTAATGTATTATTGTGCACCAGTTTAATAAATATATTATTAACTAAACGTTTCTCACGCTTTTCATTCGTCCAAGTTTTTATATTGGGTCATTCCATATCAAATCTTCAAATAAGTATATAGTCCCATTTATAAATTTGACGAAACTTCATCATTTTCAGCTTTTCTTATTGTTCTCCTAGAAATAACTTTACATTACTGGTCTCATAAAAAATCTAAAAAAAAGTTTGTTTGCACGCCCGGGTGTAAAAATGATTTGTGCTCCCGTTGCTAAGGGATATTTACTTCCGTCGTCAATATTTGTGTAGGCAACACATAATGCAGACGTGCAAATTGCAGTTAAATTTTATCGTTTTTTTTCTATAAAAGTCATACATAAAATAGTATTTTTCGACGACTGAACTTGAAAATAGGCTTTTCTAAGTGTCATTTGACATTTGTCGCGGAGCGAGCGCAATCAACAAAATTGCCGCTCTAGAGCGTTTTCGCTTTCTACCAATAATAACAAACTTTGATTGGATGTTAGAAATTGGTTGGGCTGGCAACGGTATAAATAAAAATTGATTGTGTTGGCAACGGAGTAAACAAAAATTTATTTATAGCAATGCATAGATAGCCAGATTGTTCATTGTTATCAATAAAAAAAATTATGACGTCTCTGATAGTTATTTGAATTAAGTGTGTGATCAGTCGTCGAAAAAATAGCGTGTATATTTCGAGAAAAATGCATTTTTGCCGCTCTCACATGATTGCTGTGTTTGGCTACGCCTCAAGCAGCAATTTTCATGCACGAGCGACAAAAATGTACTTTCTGCTCTAAATATACAATATACTATTATACCCCTGGAGAGAAACTCGGTTACAGACCTTGGAGTTTCGCCCTCTGGCCATAAATCGCACCTCAAGAATAATCATACATTTCTCTCCCTTCATATACAATAAAATTTTCTAAATTTTTTCAAATAGAATTTAAAATACTTATTTCTATATGAAATACGCAAAACAGGGGTTTTAGGAATCGTAATTAAGGACGAGGCGACGTTACTAGTCATGTCCTTTAAATTTATTTGCGTATGTGTTGCATACAAGATTTTTTTACACGAGTTTATTTAGAGAATTTAAAAAAATATTTTCTCAGTGTAGCAGTAGTCTGCGACCTGTTTGTTTTAGTGACATTCAAATAAAATAGGATAAAAACAACCATCTTATTCTTTGGCTCACAAAAAACAATCTGGAAACCTTTCTTTCAATTGTGTTTTTGCTATTTTTATAATTTTCACAGTGAAATTAGAAAGGTAAGTTTTGTGAATAATATGTACACTCTTATTTATCATAAACAAAAAACTTGAAAAAAATAATTTGAAAATTCAAAATTTTTATTGGCATTTGAAATGACCGGTGAGGGCGCCACACAATAACTGAATCCACGTGTTTTAATTATTCAATTTTGTAGTATTTCAAAACTAAATTTCGTTGTGCTTTATTTGAGCAAAGTCTGTTGTCTTCACACATTTTTGTCAAGTACTTTAGCATTTTTTTCCGTAACTGGCGATAAAACCATAAATGAATTTACAAAAACAGCAGAAAAAAGGATTTTTCTGGTAGTTCTAAGTAATATTACAATTCTTACAGGTAATTTAACAAAATTTCCAATTCCATAAACTTGAATTGTATTTAGGTGATGAAAGAATTAAAAATTCAAGTCAATCCCACAAGTTTAATCAAACAAACTCTTACATAAGAGTGGCAGAGCGCTTTCGAGTATCTCTCGTCATCAGTACCTAAATAATAATGTAAAAAGGAAAATTATAAAAAATAAAAATTACTCATTTACAAGTCCTCGTCTAGAAGTTATCTTGTAATGGCTGCAACGCAGTTTATATAAGCCAGGCAGTACGAAGGATTTCAACAAGAATATATGAACATGTAAGAACAATAGAAAAGTACAAAAATACAGATATAACCAAAACTTCATCTGATTTTGCTTCTCATATTCTTCCTTTCGGTCATTCCTTTTTTTCCTACTGATAATTTGAAATTCCTTCACTGCAGTAAAGGTTATTCTTCAAATTTTTTGGAATCTTTAAAAGTCCTTATATCCACCCACGAACCTTCTCCTTTTTTAAATTATTTTTGAATCAAATTAATGTCAAATCTTTTAAAAAAAACTCCATTTATTTATTTGATATGTCACATAGTTCAACATAGTTTTTACTAAATATAACAATTAATCCTATTTTTTTGTATACATTTTGTCCATTATATTTTAATTTATTTATGATAAAAGTTTGATGATGAGACTGATGAGAGATAACTACTCTCGAAAGCGCTCTGTTACTTTTATGTAAGAATCTGTTTAATTCAACTTGTGGGATGGACACTGATTTTAATTCTTACATCATTCATGTATATTAAAGCACCGCCTTTTGAGAAAAAAGTATGCTTCCATTGAATTTAAAGTGTATTTATTTATTTACCTGACTGACAAATCTCTATTATCTAATGTACATAATTATTTAGATACAATTATAGTATTTTACAGTATAAGTCCATTAGGGTAGCCTTTGCAGCTGAGTGAGAATGTTTATGAGACGAACACTAAGACCGAGTCGAATAAACTGGCGAGGCCGTAAAGGCCCCAACGAACGTGTATTGTACAATATTTTTTGTAGTAAGTCTATAATTCATTAATTTTACTTTGAAATTTTTTAAACGACGAAAAATTAGAAAGCTAACGTTGTCAAAAACAAAAAAAGAAATGGTACGTAACTACTGATTTTTTTTTCTTGCTGATTGGAAAAAACTATAAACGAAAAAAAATCGACCGTCGTATAATTTTTTAGAAGAATAATGATAGATGTACATCACCTGAATAATTGTTTCAGTTAAAAAAAAAAAACTGTAACTGTAATATGTATTGCGTACATTATAAACGGACAAAATTATTGCAATTGTCTTGTCAATTATTTTATAAAAATATTATTAGCATACTGCTCGCAAAAAATAATTACATTTGGACAAATGTAAAATACACACATACTATATTATTATAAATTTAATTTTGTTCAGCCAATATATGTATCTACTAATAATCAGGGAGACAATATTTTTATCTTTAATGTTCAGTTTAGGTCTTAAAAACACTAAAAAATGAGAAAGAAGTAAAACTTGGCCATAATCTGCTGCAAGACCAATACTGTAATCAAGTTTTTAGTACACTTTTTGTAAATAAATGTTACATTTTAAGTTCTAGATATTGTTTTTTTTTTCTGTTTTCGTTTATAAATCCCCTTTTTAAACAAAATACGTAAAAAGCTTTTTTTCGGCCTCTACAAGGGCTAGAGCCACCAAGATGTATTTAAGGTTGCTACCATTAGCGTTTTTTTCAAAAAAAATAAATAAATAAAAATAACACAGCTTCTCTGTTGGGTAACAGATATTCCAGCTAGAAGTTCTTGGATTTAACGTTTAACCAGAAATCCCTTTAGAGACAAACAAAAAATTCACACTATTACTTATAAATCAGCCTCAACCTCACAAATTTTATTTAAAAAAATGTTTAGTATCAGAAACTACACTTATTCACTGCATTTTAAATTACATTTCCAAAAAACGTTCGTATAGCATAATAAAGCTTGTTTTACTAAATTTTACCAACAAACGGTCGAACAGTTTATTAAGCACATGCGACAACATAATATTGTTTAACACTATTTTTGCTAGTTTTTATTGTACATAAACGTAAAAGCATGGAAGAAAGTAAATAAATGTGCGTGGAAGGGTAATAACTTGATAAACAAGATGATTGATACGAAAGTGGCGCCCTCATAGGCCATTTCAGTTGCCAGTTAAAAAACACAATTTAAGATTTTAAATAAGACCAAGAACGTAAAAATATTTCTAATAAGACAACAAATTTAATAATCACAGGTGTTTGCTTAGACAAAGATGTGACAAATTTAAAAAATAATATAACAAATCCTATTTTTGGAACATCTCCGGCGATTAATTTTCTTATGATTTTGATTAAAACAAGGTTTCCCAAAATAAAAATAAGAAATATTGTTAGATAAATTTATTTAAATAATTCACTGTGATCTTTTTTCCTGTCAAAGCCAACTCCGTGTTTAACTTATCCTTATTGTCACATACCAGTTAAGCCAATTTCCCACTTGAAATCATTTTTATCACCATGAGCTTTCATAATAAGCTGAACGGTTTATCTTCAAACACATACTGCTGTTATAAGGTAGACTGGTAACGGGATCAATGTATTTTGCCTCCTCACTAAAAATAAATAAGAACACCATATGATCAAAAAATATCCTCTAGTATAAAAGACTTTAATTTTTTCGTCAATATAAATTTATGAAAAGAATAAAGTCACAGCCTCCTAGAGGATAATATTTTTGATCCTACTATAAATAAATAAAAATAAAGTTATACAAAACAAAAAAGTGTTTATTCTTAACCTGTAATTGTACATTTAAGACGTCGTGGATAAGGCCTTGCAGTCTTTTTAGGAAAAATATTATTGAATACTGTCATTTGGATCATTAAGTACAGTAATAAATGTTCGTTCATATCCATTTTGGATTGTTACATCTTTAACTACCTCCTCAATTCGTGTGGACCTGTATTGTATAACAGGGCTAATTGTTTTTTTAACTGTACGATTAGTTTATTTTCACTTTCAAGTTTCTGATACTTTTCAAGTGATTCTGTTTTCTAATTCCGTAATTTTTGCTTCTTCTAATAATTCTTCTTGAGTTGGGATTTACTGTTCTTCTTTTGGCTTCTTAACTTTCTTCTTTTGCTCTAGATTCATTACTTTTATTGTTTGTGCTGTCGCAGCTGTTTTGGCAGTTGTTTTCCTGATGGACTTTCCTTCTGTAACAATTTTAATTTACTTAATGAATTTGTTATCTAATTTTAAACCATATTCTATAGATGAATGGCGTGTTACTCGCACTTTAGGCACTGGCTTAGCAGGTTTAGGAGGCTTAGTTTTATTGTTAACTTGGTATAGGCAATAGTTTGTTAAAAAAGAATATAAAATTTTAACAATTACACACACTTTCTAGCCTCTTGTAACTAGTCTTCGTTTATTTTTCTGGCCGTTGTTTTCATTATCTGAAATTGGCTTACTCCTTCTTCTTCTTCCCTATATATTAACAGTTAAAAAAATTGGAAAAGAAAGAAAATTACCCGTATGCTCTATCTGATTCGGTTTCTTGAAAACCACCGTAAATTGTATAAAATTCGTCTTGACATTCTTCTTCTTCATACAATTTTGACATAGGATCATCAACACACAACATTTGATCACTTTTCTCGCTTCTTGATTGTTGCCAACTTTTTAGGTTATGTAACACAACAACCAAATTTATTCTAATTCTTTTAATAAACACCTTTTTATCGTTTTTAGCAAATTGCATTTTAAATAAATTCACAAAGAAAAGTCATCAATTTAATTTTGGAAAATATTTTTTTTTGTAACTTCGCTACCAACCTATTCAGTGCTTGTTAGTTATCTTTGACACTTCCAATTCCCTAAAGCATTATTGTTGGCAACATTTTGGTGAAGTATTTAATTTAAACGAAGTGACATTTCGCAGTTGTTAGAATAAAACTGGTAAAAAAGCGTTTATAATTTATTAAAATTAGAATAAATTTGGTTATTGTGTTAGGTAGATAACCTAAAGAGTTGGATTCTTACAATGGACAAGCGAGAAAAGCGATCAAATGCTGGTAATCGTATGTCACAATTGCTGGATGAAGAAGAGGCATGCCAAGAATTTATGAAATATAATCAAACAAATTACGGTGGTTTTGATGAAACGGATTCAGATAGCGAATATGAGTTAGTTTATTTAATTTTTTCCTATTTTTTTTTTAACTGTTAAGTTCTAGGGAGGAAGAAGAAGAAGAAGGAGAAGATGTAGATTCTGATTTCAGTATTGATGAAAATGATGAGCCAATTTCAGATAATGAAGAGGACGGTCCGAAAAATAAACGAAGACGAGTTGCAAGAGACAACAAAGTGTGTAATTGTTGAAATTTTATATTGTTTTTTAACCTTAGATCATTCACAGAGCCGCTTCGCTGTAAACGCTTACAGCAAAGTGGTTCCGTGAATGGTATAAGTTTTTAACAGACTATTGTAGGAACCAGTGCCTGGACCAAGCAAACAAAAAACTAAGTCTCCTAAACCTGCTAAGCCAGTGCCTAAAGTGCGAGTAACACGCAAGTCATCTATAGAATACGGTTTAAAATTAGATAACTAATGCATTAAATAAATTAAAGTTGTTACAGAAAGAAAGTCAACCAGGGAATCAACTGCTGCTAATACAGCTGCAACAACAGAAAGAATAAGAGTAAGAAATCTAGAGCAAAAGAAGAAAGTTAAGAAGCCAAAAGAAGAACAGCGGATGCCAACTCAGGAAGAATTATTAGAAGAAGCAAAAATTACGGAATTAGAAAACATTAAATCACTAGAAAAGTACTACCAGAAACTTGAAAGTGAGAAAAAAAGTCAACGTACAGCCAAAAAAACAATCAGTGGCCCTGTTATACAATACAGGTCCACACGACAAGAAGAGGTAGATCAAGATGGAACAACCCAAAATGTATCACGAACATTTATTACTGTACTTAATGATCCAAATGACACAGTATTCAATAGTATGTTTCCCAAAAAGACTGCAAAGCCTTATCCACAACGTCTTAAGTGTACAATTACAGGGTAAGAATATACACTTCTTTGTTTGGCATAACTATGTTTATTTTTATATATTTATTTATTTATAGTATGGATCAAAAATATTATCGTCTATGAGGCTGACTTTGTTTCTTTCCATAAATTTATTATAACAAAAAAATTCAAAGTTACCTACACTAGACGATAATCTTTTCTGATCATATGGTGTTCTTATTATTTATTTTTAGAGAGGATGCAAAATACGTTGACCCCGTTACAAGTCTACCTTATCACAGCAGTATGTGCTTGAAGATAATCCGTTCAGCATATGATCAATATCTGAAAGTTCGTGGTGATAAAAATGATCCACAAGTAGCAAATTGGCTTAAGTGGTATGATGACAATAAGGAAAAGTTAAACGCGAAGTTGGCTATGTCAGCTGAAAAAACAGAGTGAAATTATTTAATAAAATTATCTTACAAGTTTTTCTTATTTTTATTTTGAGAAACCTGAGGTTTGTCAGTGGTTTAGTATTAATTTGTTTAGCTATATACTCATCTTATACAAAATCATAAGAGAACTAAGCGACGGAGGTGTCTAAAATAGGATTTGTTGCGGTCCTTAGATGGAAGATTTTTGGCTTGCAATTTTTTTTGTGGTGAGAGCGTTACAGTTTCTCACAAATCAAGAAAAGGGGGTTTTCAAGTGAAGGTGGCCGTTTTTAAAATTTACAAGCTAGTATAATATTTTTCCTTAATTTCCTGATTAAGACCCTCTTCTGAAGCGTTTAAGGCAATTTCTGATTTTTCTCAAAAATTACAAAATTGAGATCCTCGTTTAGATCAACTATGAGACAAATTTCTGAAATGTGAAGCCTACTATGGGATATGATAAATTCAAACGAATTATTTTATCAATAAAATTGGATTTTAGTCAACGATTAAGCATAGATTTAAATTTAACGTTTATATACCAGTATTAATAAATAATTGCGCTGAGAGTACCATCAATTGTTCCTTTCATTTTAGAAATTTTTACCTGCGGGCTTAATTGACATTTAAGTCTCCTTTACGTAATATTTAAGGACTCTTAACCCCTGACAATTTAAAAGGGGTAATATCAAGGGTTAATGTGCAGTATAATAAAAATCAAATAAAAACGTATAAAAAAGGTTTTATTACTTTTTTCACTTAGAAAAATTAATACAATAATTATGTTAGGTACAATACTTAAAAAAACAGATCTATATTGTAAGAGAATATGAGTCATGGCTTTCTTTGTCAGTTTCTTACGTAAGTAGTAATTCCCCCACGCTTAATTTTACAAGTCAACCAACATAAAAACTAACGGAATAAAAATAACTAGTAAAAAAAAGTTGAAAATACATTTATTTCTAATTATAATGGTTCTAGTTAATATATTTTATTTTTAGGATCCTTGAAACGAAACAAATAACCTGTAATCAACAAATACTGATTAGGTTGCCAACACAAAATTTATATATTTTAACATAATTTTGATATTTTTGTTATTTCACTCATAGTTTTGAGTCACTTTTTTAACAAATATTATTTCAAACAATTTCACTGACAAAAGTCATCAATTTTAATATATTTTATCATTTTAAACAATTTTTTTTAGTAACTTCAATACCAACCTAATCTGTATTTGTTGCAGTGGCGGCTCGTAGTCTTTTTCGTAGGGGAGGCAAGAGAGACAAACATTTTTTTATAAGCAAATATTAACTTTGGTACTGGTTTAAAAAATTATCAGGACTGTTTATTAAAAGTATAATCTTTACTTTGTCAACAACATATCTGTTATTTGGTATATGTAAGTAATAAGTATATAATCATATAGAAAATAGAAGATATTTTATTGTTCAGCAAAACCAACGAGAAGGTGTAGAGTGTGCGTCAATATGTTATTTTATTATATATTGGACAACAAAATATTTTTTTTAAGGTGGTACTACCAGTTAGCCATGAGCATTTGGTATACCACTTTACAAAATTGCGAGATGGTTTACCTGGATTAATTATTATTTTACTATTTTTACTTAAGTCCGGTTAAGGTACTCCCAAATTTTTTACATACATTTGATTTGCCCGTGGTCTCCTCTACTCTCTGATACAAAAACATCGCGCATTACGTACTAACTTGACTACCAAAATCTTGGCTCGTGGAAGCATGCTGCCTAGGGTCACTGAATATACAGGTAGCGCCAATGCAATTCACTAGACGTGGGTTCAAATTAAAAGAGATAGCTATATACACGCATGAGTAAAACAAAGTAGAAATAGTATTAAATTGGTATTAAATGCATTTCTAGGGATTTTGGATATATTATGTTGCCTACATTGGTAATTAGTTTTGTATAGTTTGGGTTCAAATTAACAGAGAGGTCCGAGAGAATATAGAGAGAGATAGAGAGTTGGCGCTACCCTTATTATATGGGGTCCGAAAGCCGTGACGTCAAAACAGCGCGAAATTTTGAAACATTGTCATTCAATAAAAGTATTTTGAAAAAGTCGACCTTATTGCATATGTAATTAAGGTTAAGTTTACAAAGATCAAATTTCAAGCGACGAATAAATACACTAAATAAAATAAATAAGATTTAAAAATGCCAACGTTCGATACCCTAAACATTTCAGTTATTGATAAGTTACGAATCACAACAAACTTACACTTGACAAAGAAATTAATGGAAAACAAAACGTTCGATGCACAGAATTTCCTTCAGTTCTAAGCTATAACACAAGTCAACATGAGCGAATTCCAGAGAACCATGACGAATGTGAAAGATGCCCCTCCCATTTTGACGGCGCAGATGCAAATGTTATGTACTCGGCCATCTTCGGTAATTGGTTTACAGCTGTTCGGATGACTTTGACAGCACGAAGCATGTACAATAATATCTATTTTTTGGATTAATTTCTCAATTATGAAAGAATTTTTTTAAAACTTGTGTCTGGATTAAAACTAGAATGTCTAGAGTATTGGAGTTGAGTGTTTTTATGCCTTATTTGTGTTTCCATATGTGGTTTTTATTCGGTCAAAGTTTAGCTGTTATAATTTCGACCTTATGTACTATTGCAATAAGGTCGACTTTTTTAAGGTATGTTTTTAGAATGACAGTGCTTTGAATTTTCGCGCATTTTTTACGTCACACTTTCCCCCCCATTAAGTGACCTTAATGCTGCCGCTCTGACCGGCGCGGCGCACCACAACTGGTACCCTGACCGCGCTGAAAATTAAATGTAAATGCATCGAATAGAGTGGCACGACAGTTTTATTTAAAAATGGTTCGATATGGACTCCAGAAGCCATGACGTCAAAAATGCGCGAAATTTTGAAACACTGTCATTCGATAAAAATACCTTGAAAAAGTCGACCTTATTGCACATGTAAATAAGGTTGAATTGAAAAAGACCAAATTTAAAGCGATGAATAAATACACTAAATAAAATAAATAAGACCTAAAAATGTCTACATTCGATAGCCTAAACATTTCATTTATTGATAAGTCACGAATTACAACAAATTTACACTTAATAAAGAATTTAATGGAAATTAAAACGTTCCATGCACAGATTTCGTTCATTTCTAAGCTTTAACGCAGGTCCAACATGAGCGAATTCCAGCGAACCATGCCGAATGTGAACGATGCCTCTCCCATTTTGTCGGCGCAGATGCAAATGTTATGTCATGTTATGTACTCGGCCATCTTCGGTAGTTGGTTTATAGGTATTCGGGTCACTTTGCGAGCACGAAGCTTGTACGGTAATTTCTATTTTCGATTAATTTCTCAAATATGCGAGAATTATTTGTAACTTCTGACTGGATTAAAACTAGAATGTCTAGAGTGTTGGAGTTGAGTGTTTTTATGCCTTATTTGTGTTTCCATATGTGATTTTTATTCGGTCAAAGTTTAGCTGTTATAATTTCAACCTTATGTATTAGTGCAATAAGGACGACTTTTTTAAGGTATGTTTTCAGAATGACAGTGCTTCAAACGTTCGCGCTAAAATTACGACACACTTCTCCACCCCATTATCTGCAGTAAAAAAACAACAGTTTAACTGTAAAAAAAATATAAAATGTGAGAATACATACAAAAAATTTTAAGACATGGTTCAAAATAATTTAAATAATTATAAATTTATTTTATTTTTAAGTCTAGTTTTTTCTGAGGAGGCACTGCTTCTCCTGCCTTCCCTGACGAGCCGCCACTGATTTCGTGAGGTATCTTTGACACTTCCAATTCTCTAAACCGTTGTTGGCCACATTTTGTAAACAAACGAAACGAAGTGACAATTGACAGTTGTAACGTGTGAAAAAACCGGTAAGATGTTAGAATTTATTATAAAACTGATAAAAAGGCATTTATTATTTGTTAAAATTAGAATAAATCTATTTGTTGTGTTAGGTACATAAACCAAAGAATTGGATACAATGGCGAAGCGAGAAAAGCGATCAAATGCTGGTAATCGTATGTCACAATTGTTGGATGAAGAAGAAGAATGCGAAGACGAATTTTATAAAACAAATTACGGCGGTTTTGATGAAACAGAATCAGATAGAGAATACGAGTAAGTTTCTTTAATTTTTTCCTAATTTTTTTAAGTGTTAAATTATAGGGAAGAAGAAGAAGGAGAAGATGTGGTAGATTCTGATTTCAGTATTGATGAAAATGATGAGCCAATTTCAGATAATGAAGAAGACGGCCAGAAAAATCAACGAAGAGTTACAAGAGGCTACAAAGTGTGCAATTGTTGAAATTTTATATTGTTTTTTAACATACTGTTGTAGGAACCAGTGCCTGCACCAAGCAAACAAAAAACTAAGTCTCCTAAACCTGCTAAGCCAGTGCCTAAAGTGCGAGTAACACGCAAGTCATCTATAGAATATGGTTTAAAATTAGATAACAATTTCATTAAATAAATTAAAGTTGTTACAGAAAGGAAGTCAATCAGGAAAACAACTGCTGCCAAAACAGCTGCAACAGCACAAAGAGTAAAAGTACGGAATCTAGAGCAAAAGAAGAAAGTTAAGAAGCCAAAAGAAGAACAGTGGATGCCAACTCAAGAAGAATTATTAGAAGAAGCAAAAATTACTGAATTAGAAAACATAAAATCACTAGAAAAGTACCAGAAACTTGAAAGTGAGAAAAAAACTAAACGTACAGCTAAAAAAACAATCAGTGGCCCTGTTATACAATACAAATCCACACGAATGCCTGTACTTGAGGAGGTAGATAAGGATGGAACAACACAAAATGTATGTGAACGGACATTTATTACTGTACTTAATGATCCAAATGACACAGTATTCAATAGTATGTTTCAAAAAAAGACTGCAAAGCCTTATCCACGACGTCTTAAGTGTACAATTACAGGGTAAGAATAAACACTTTTTTATTTTTCATAACTTTATTTTTATTATAATTTATAGTAGGGTCAAAAATGTTATCCTCTAGGAGGCTGTGACTTTGTTCTTTCCATAAATTTATATTGACAAAAAATTCAGTCTCCTACACTAGAGGAGACACTTTTTTGATCATATGGTGTTCTTATTATTTATTTGTAGTGAGGATGCAAAATACATTGATCCCGTTACAAGTCTACCTTATCACAGCAGTATGTGCTTGAAGATGATCCGTTCAGCTTATTATCAACACCTGACAGTTCATGGTGATAAAAATGATCCACAAGTAGCAAATTGGCTTAAGTGGTATGATGGCAATAAGGAAAAGTTAAACGCGGAGTTGGCTATGTCAGTTAAAAAAACAGAGTGAAATTATTTAATAAAATTATCTTACAAGTTTTTCTTATTTTTATTTTGAGAAACCTGGGGTTTGTCAGTGGTTTAGTATTAATTTGGTCAGCTACATACTCATTTTATCCAAAATCATAAGAGAATTAAGCGCCGGAGGTGTCCAAAATAGGATTTGTTACATTCCTCAAATAGAAGATTTCTGGCCTGCAAATTCTTTTGTGGTAGGAACGTTGCAATTTCTCACAGATCAAGAAAAAACGGTTTACAAATAAGGGTGTCCGTTTTTAAACCTTACAATGTAGTACAGTATTTCTCTTCAATTTCCAGATTAAGGCCCTCTTTTGAAGCGTCATTTTTCTCAAAAATTAAAAATTGCGATCCTCGTCTAGATCCAATATGAGACAAATTTCTGAAATGTGAAGCCTCGGAATATGATAAAGTCAAACAAATTATTTCAACAATAAAATTGAACTTTAGTCAACAATTAAGCATAGATTTAAATTTTATGTTTACCAGTATTAATAAAAAATTGCGGTGACAGTACCATCTATTGTTCCTTTAATTTTAGAAATTTTTATCTGCGGGTAAGTCTCCTTTATGTAATATTTAAGGGTTCTTAACCCCTCACAATTTAAAAGGGGTAACAGCAAGGGTTAATGTTCTGTACAATAATAAAAATCCAATAAGAACGTATAAAAAAGGTTTTTATTACTTTTTTCACTTAGAAAAATTAATACAATAATTATGCTACGTACAATACTTAAAAAAACAGATCTAAATTGTGAGAGAATACGAGTCATGGCATTTGCAAACAGAAATAAATGAATGAAACAGCTCACACAAGTAATATACGAATGAACACAACTCTGTGTGATAAAACTTAAAACTACTAATTTATTATTATCAATTTAAACCATTTTGCGACAAAGTGGGCAGGACGAATTTGTTTGTAACCACCTTTGGATACATTGAAAATGAAATTTGTGTTTGCAGCTTAATGTTCTGAACAAGGTCCCAGTTATTGTCTCATAGCATATAGTACAATTTACACTACTTGTGCTTGAAGATGATGATCTTCGTTTCTTCCTGCTAGTAAGATCATTACATGAAACAAATGGAAATGCCTAATATAATAACTTACTTTGTGTTATTTGGATTCGTATCTGCTCCTTGTTCAAAATTATAACAAATTTGATTCTGATTATAACTGTACGATGGTGTCTCTTGTTTGTTATAATAATACACTACTACAACCAAGCCAATAGCTACGCCAAGCAGAAGAACAAGTGGATTAGCCATCTTCAATCCCCTCGTCTCAAAGTATTCTTCAGAATTGAAACAGTTGTATGTATTAGTTTACCTAAAACCACAATCCAGTAAATAAAAACTCCTTTACTTTTAGAAAATCAACGATACTTTATAACGAACTTTCTTTGTGACCTTCTTACGTAAGTAGTAATTCCCCGACGCTCATTTTTACAGGTCAACCAACATAAAAAATAACTAGTAAATAAAAACTTATATGACCAATTTATTTAATAAATCAAAGTTGAAAATGCATTTATTTGGAATCATAATGGTTCTAGTTATTATCCTTTATTTTTAGGATACTCGAAATGACATAAATAACCTGTAATCAACAAATACTGATTAGGTTGGCAACAGAAAATTAATATATGTTATCATAATTATGGTATTTTAGTAATTTCACTGACAGTTTTCAGTCACGTTTTTAACAAATATCATCATTTCAAGTTATTTCACTGAGAAAAGTTATCAATTTAATATATTTTATCATTTTAAACAATTTTTTTTAGTAACTTCAATACCAACCTCTTCTGTATCTTTGACACTTCCAATTCCCTAAAACATTGTTGGCGCCATTTTGTTGTTTGGTTTAAACAAGTGACAACTAACAATGCAGTTTTATTAATTATTGTGTAAAACCGGTAAAAACTAATCAAAAGTTACAATAAATCTGACAAAAAGGCGTTTATTAAAAGTTATAACAAATTTGGTTGTTGTGTTGCATAACTTAAAGAGATGGATACAGTGGCGAAGCGAGAAAAGCGATCAAATGCTTAGTTCTTAATTATATAGGTATGGCGTTTTTTGGAATTATTTAAAAATGGTAAATTTTTAAAAGTGTAAATAAGACGTTGGATACTGGTAGAAAAAAAATTTAATTATTTTTTGTAGGGTATACAATCAGTAAAACATTAATTCCATCTTACACCTAACTTCACGTATGTTTTTGTCGTTGACAAGTAAAATTGAGGTTATGAACACGTCATATCAAATTTTCCTTTAATTAATAACTTAAAGATCACTTAAGTATGTCGTTACGATAAAAGTAAAATAGTAATTCCCAAAAACATGTTTCGCTTATTTGCCATTACTTTGGTTGTGGCCCCATGCTTAGTTTTGAGCCACGATGTTAAAGGTTTTGACGATACAGTTTTATTTGACATTCACTGGCCTGGGGAGAAGATCGAAACCCTCGACTTAACAAACGCCGAAGACTTAATAGTAACAAGTTCCCATCAAGAAAAATACCGCTGTATTTTACCCAACATTCAAGAAAAGCAAGCCGCAAACGAGGAGAAATACGAAGGCCCTACAGCACTGGAATTAATTTCTCCTCTATTCACCCAAAGTGCTTGCACGTACAGACTGGATTCATACTGGACTTACGAAGTGTGCCATGGCAGATTTATCCGGCAGTATCATGAAGACCGTGAGGGTAAAAAAGTGAAACTACAGGAGTATACTTTAGGACGTTGGGATGAAAAGCTATACGAGAAAATGCTAGCACAGGCAAAGGAGGCAGAAAAGGAGAAAAGCATACAAGTCCCTGTCAAGAAAATCGACAATATTAATTTACCCTATATAGAGATTTTGATGGGTAATGGGACTCAATGCGACCTAAACCAGAACAGACCTCGCGAAACCCGCGTTTTGTACGTGTGCTACATCCACGGCAAACACGAGGTCTACTCCTTGAAAGAAACCTCGACTTGTCAGTATGAAATCATCATTTTATCACCCCTTGTCTGCGCCCACCCCAAGTACAAACCCAAAGAAACCGGCGAAAACAAGATCAACTGTATCCCGCTTGAAAACAGCCCCGTCCAGCCCTACAACCTCGTCAAAATGAAAATTGAGAGTACTAAACTTCGCCGGAAATCAGACCTCGACCGAATCAAAATCGAGTTTGTTCCACCCCCGGATTTCTCAGAAAAAGAAGAAACTAAAGTCCCCGAAAGCAAACCTCACGATACTTCACCAGTCCAGAGCTTTCTCGCCGGGAAAAACTGTCTTACTGGAGGGACAGGTTGGTGGAGGTATGAATTCTGTTATGGCAAGTCTGTGGAGCAGTATCATATTGAAAAAGACGGTTCGAAAATCACAATTAAATTAGGGACTTTTAACAAGCAGAAACATTTGGAATGGATTGAGCAACATCCGCATAAACGGCCAAAACCCCTGGCTCAGAGGACCCAATTGTCGCACCTTTATTCCGATGGGTCTGTTTGTGATAAAACTGGGAAGCCACGTCAGACTGAAGTAAAGTTAAAGTGTTTGGAAGATTCAACTAATTTAAATACGGTATCGTTGTATTTGTTGGAGCCGAGGTATTGTGAGTATATTTTAGGTGTTGAATCGCCTCTTGTGTGTGATATTTTATCAAGGGCCGATGAAAATGGACTTATTGATGTTGACGATGAGGATAATTTTTTTGAAAATGATGCCCCAACTGTGAATATCAGATTATAAACGTCGAAGGCAATTTTTGTTATTATTGTAAAATTTTTTGATCGTATCGTGTGAATAAATAATTTTTCGATATTTTGAGTTAATTGTAATTTTGAAAAGGATGAGATTTTTCAGCTTCACAGTTTTTTGTTGTCTTGGTGTAGACCAGTTGTAAGAGACAACTTGTAAGATAACTTTTAGACAACCAAGACAAGTTGTAAGATAACTTTTTAAAGCTGCCATTATGGTTAAATGAAATTAATAAATACTTCTCACAAATGAGTAATTTTCAAATTTCCAATGCTTACTAGTCTCTCCTTGATACAAAACATACTTATTATACTTAAGATTCTATTTAAAACATTAAAGTTAATATTAGAGAAATTGATACAGCAATATTTATTTATAAAGCTTTTTTTAGAGAAAAAATTAGGAAAAGTTTCCATTTAAACAAATGATACGGTTATCTGAAAAATTTGATTAAACAAAAAATCTAAATTTGCTAATAAAGTTGCATTTTTTAGCTATTTATTCTACATATCTTGATTTATATCGATGTGGACTTATGGTGTGCAAGATGGTAAAATTACGTGGAAATTTGGAATTATTTATTTCTGGATAAACCTGTATTATAAAACCCATTTGAGTGCTGTAATAGCCGTTATAATTAAAGGGCGGACAAATCGTGCAAATCAATGACCCGAAGAGTCGGCCAACAGGCTAGCAATGTGTAAACGGTTGGTGTACTAGAGCATTATGTTGATATTAAAAATTTGTGTGTGAGACTTTTGTTATTCCGATGATAAAATGAGTAATTTTTTTTACTGATAAGTTTTTTCATTGATTGTACTTAAGGTTAAATTTTTCATTTAAATAATGGGATATAGCCAGGGACAGCCTTGAAGCAGCGTAAGTAGACCGAGTCGTATAAGAGTGTGATTATCAGAATGCACATTTTGTCCGGGCTATGGTTATAACATCTAACACTTAGTTCTAAAATAGGATATTATAGAACCAATTTTTTAAAACTCTATGAAATTAAAAGTTTTAAAATATTGTTAATAAGATAGAACAAATAATTAATTACCTAAAAAGAAGTTAATCTTAAAATACTATATGATCGAGAAAATTTATTCTACAGAGGGCTATGACTTTGTTTCTTTCTATTTAACTTACACTGTCAAAGAACATTTTGCAGTCTTCTAGGTCATACATTTTCTTGATCATATCATATCATACCTAGAACAATTATTAGTTTTTGTCAAAAAAACAAAATAGTTATTTATGCAAGGAGTTACAACATGAGGGTCTTTTTGCACTAGACGTAAAAACACTTGTGGTTTAACACGTCATGTGCAAAAGTCAGCCATTTTGCAACGTGTTTTATACAAGATTTTTTTCAAATTAATACAAAAGGCAACCATTTTAAAAGAAATTTAAATAAATCAAGTTTGTTTTTTGATTATATTAAGAGCACTTTTTATAGTTTTTTATTACTAGTTACCTAATGAAGAACGTTTGACAACTGAAATGACGTATTAGAGTGGTTGTTTTTTGTAAATGAATTGAAAATAAAACATTTTTTGGAAGTATTTGTAATTATTTAGAAATATTTTTGAATTATTCAGATAAATGGGAATAATGGTGTACATAATTTTGAGTAGCGGCTTGGTTTACTTTAGCCGAAAATCTCTTGGATGCTTGCATGGCCGAGCCAAGCCGGGTGCAGTTTGTGTACTCTTTTTTTAAACAACAATCAACACTAAGCAGAATTAATAAATATAACTAACAATACAAACAAAGTAGTTATTAAAAAATACCTACACATAAATATTTTCTTTGTTCGTGTTTTACATAAATGGTTATTTTCTTAGCACTGCACTGGGCTCTCCAAAAGAAAACAAAAAAAATCTAAAAATTATGCAATGGTACATTTAAATAAGTATGTGAAAAAAAGTTAGGTTGCATAAGTTGTTATTTCAGTAAAAATGGAAAATGTACATTACTAAAATTAATTTTTTTGGAGCTTTGATATAAGTTGAAATGTTCAAAATTTGGCTAATTTTAAGTTTAGCGCGCTTATAGATTTTACTAATAAAGATTGGTAAAAGCTCAAAATCAAAATGTTATTTCAATTTCAGCACCTAGAATTTTTTGCTTTATATTGATACAACTATTCTTTAAATCACGAATTTTTTTTCCAGAAATGTGTAGCACTATCTTATAATTTTTAGTTTAAAAATACTGGTCACCTTACGGATTAAATATACCACATATTAAGACCAAAATCAGACTGGCGCTACTGACGGTATTTTTAAACTAGGCCTCGAGCTTTTACCACTTTTTATTGATAATTCTAGCTTTGATGCATTTATGTTAGGTTTTACCACTTGTTTGGGCATTTACATCAGTGACATATTTATTGTACAGTTGTCATTCTTGCACAAAAATTCAAAAAATATTAAAGTAATTGGTAACAACCTTTATGCTGGTTTTTAGGAGTTTGAAAACACATTTTCGAATTTTTTGTTACATTACATTTTCGATAGAAAAGTGCTTATTACGTACCAATCTTTATTTTAAATTTAGTAACAAAGTTCCGACTGTTTAAAGACGTAATGAAACTTAAATCAAACGAACTAAAATATATATAGTATATTGTACTGTCGTCCTCCCCAAATTTGGAAAAATGACTTAAGTTATAAATCTTACAACAAAGGGGCTTGGGACCGAAGTTAAGTCGCCTGCAATAAAGTGCACTCCTACTTTATACCTGTGGCAGACCGGCAGAGGCCAGATCTCAAACATCTTTTTCAATAATCAGTAAAATACCTATTGTGCAATTTATTGCGGGCGACTTAAGTTCGGTCCCAAGCCCCTTTGTTGTGAGATTTATAACTTAAGTCATTTTTCCAAACTTGGGGACGGCGACAGTATACCAAGAGATTAAAATTAAAAATAATCTTTAGTTTGTGGTATATACATTATTTTGCGCACCCTAAAGAATACATTTCAATTTAAAAATAATGAAATGCAATAATTATAAGTATCAGAAGGTAGTATTGTAAACATAATTATTATGCGAGAGTAAAAACAAATTTTAATCCCTGCGAATGTAAATATAAAGTAAAAACATGTACACGCATGATAAAAATAGTTGTTTGTTTAAATAAGCAATAAAGTAATAAAGGTTGTTTTTTGGAGAAAACTGGCTTTCGGCACTAAAAGTATACTGCTAGACAGCCAGAGAGTAATTCGGGAAGAGAGAACAATAAAGCATTTGATTTAATGCCGCAACTTTTATCCAACACCAAGACGTCGTTGTAGGTTTGAAGCCAGATAAGGCATAAAATCGGATTTATTGTCGTATCGAAGATGCCATTTCCTGGTCGAATCTACCAATTTATTTATCTTTAAATAAAAAAAATTGCTGTTTGACATTAAACGGCAAATTTTTTTGACAACTTCTATTGGTTCTAAAGTGTCGGTATTTCTGCCTAGTCGATAAAAAAGCTGACATATTTCCTAGTCAATAAATGTGATAGTTCAGTTTCAGCGCGCCTTAATTGTCACTAAAATGTAGTGTTTACAGTTCATCGGTGAAAAGTTTTGTTTGTAGGCAATTCGTGACTAAAAAAGTATCTAATTTACAGTACCATAAACGGATTTTAAAGAATTTAAAAATTTAAATATACCACTCGCAAGTGAAATCCGAACACCTTGAAATTGCAGTTATTTAAGGATAATATTTTGGGAAAATGAAAGAATGTGCACACTCAAGCATTCATTTAAGTTTTATTAAAATTGCCTCCAATTTATCAGTAATGGGTGTGTGCCCCGTGTTGTTCTATACACTCTTGTATACGTCGAGCCATGTTTGCGATTTGATTCTTTATGAATTCCTGGGGTACAGCGTCCCATGCTTCTTGTACTGCAACCCGGAGTTCATCTAAAGTTGTTGGAGGACGGAGTAAATCACGGATATAGCGACCCATCCAATCCCACACTTTTTCTATTGGAGACAAATCAGGAGATCTTGGTGGCCAAGGCAAAACCGTGATATTCTCAGACTCCAAAAAGTCTTGCTGGAAAATTCCGTCTTCGATGCTTGTTACTTAAGGAACAACAATTGGCTCTAGCACATCATTTACATAGCGCTCGGCTGTCATGTTGCCATGAATGATTAATAAACGGGACCTACTGCCAAATGCCCAAATGCAATGACACCCCAAACCATTACACCAAGAGTGCGGTGTACGTAGCGTTCAATAGCCAGATCGAGACGACGACGTTCACCACGCATCCGTCTGATCTGTTGCCGACCATGGCCTCCCAAACAAAATTGGGATTCATCCGAAAACGCAATATGATACCATTCATCATTCCATTGTTGCCGTTCAACGCACCAGTCACGACGTTGACGACGATTTTCCGTCAGCGGGAGCACCAAGTGTGGATGGTAAGATCTTACGTCCATGGTGCGCATTCTGTAGTATGCGGTAAGGAGTCGAATTGGCCTTCCTACTGCTGCAAACCATGCATCATCCACAGACCGTGTAGTGCGGCGTCGGTCCCTTAGAGCCATTAGTCGCAGAAGACGATCTTCGCGTTGGGTAGTTCTTCTAATAGCCCCTGTTCCTCTAGCACGCTGTGTCCGTTCTTCTTCCGCCCATGCCCGCCATGCATCCACCACACTTGACACGTTGCGCCCCACAGCAGCAGCAATCTCAAGATTATGCTTTGCATTTTGTTTCTATTAGATGTTAAACTGTTTGCAGTAAACCACTCGATGATGTTGTTAGAAGCATCAGAAATTACATTATTCAGAGAATTAATGCAGTTGTGCGATGTGATAAAAGACGTCGCAAATGTGTCGTCAGCAAATAACACAAAAGAGCCTAATTTAATAACATTCGGTAGATCATTGATAAATATTAGGAACAGGGTTGGGTCTAAAACAGAACTCTGTGGTACTCCTTCATTAATTTTTAACAAAGTTGATTTATTTTGATTGACCGATACGTATTGATATCTGTCTGATAAGTAGAATTCTATTAATGCTAAACTGTTAGGTTGAAAACCATAATTCTTAAGTTTTTCTAGCAAAGTACGATGGTTAACTGAATCAAAAGCTTTCATCAAATCAAAACTTAGTAAATGCGAGTGCAGCTTATGTTCAAAACCGTATACAATTTTATTAATAATAGAGCTGATAGAGAGTGTCGTAGATTTATTGTTTCTAAACCCATATTGAGACGAGTTGTAAATATTGTTTTCTTCAAAAATTATATATTTTGTGAATATGAATTTGTATTTTGTTTAAATTTTTTATAACTAAAATAATTTTTAAAATTCAACCAGAATAAGAGAACAAGAACTCTTTTGTTTTATTAATGCAAAAGAACATTTACATAAAATTTTAATAAACAATTTGGTTAATCCTCTACTTAGTTTCCTGACTGGAGACAAGAATTCTAGGATGACTTGGGGATTTAGAAGAAGCGCTCATAACATTTTCAAGACCGCTTGTAGATCTACTCTTCTCCATTCTTACTTTTCTGGTGCTGATTCAAATAAGTTGAAAAATTCCTATAAGTACTTTTGATCTACCCTAGTCCAGTTCCTTGGGATAGGTCTTTGAAAACCAAGAACTGCATTCATTTCTTCAACATGATCCTTTGCTTTGTCACTATATTGTTTAATACTCCCAAACACCAGACTATCAATTAGCTTACATATGTATATTAAAGGATTTTGAGCCGCCATCAAAATTTCCAATTTACAGTTGATCCGATTATATGTAGTTCAAGCTGAAGAAATTTGTAACATCGTCGAAATCTAATTCGAGTCAATTCTGAGAACTGATTTAAATCAGAATGAAATCTTGGATACTGAGGAACATTAATTCTTGAACTTTTTTGACACCTTTTCGAGATGATTTTTTCAGTTTTCTCGCTTACTGCGTCTGAATACCTGATCAGACCGGTCTTCTCAACCTGATAATCCTCACCTACTTCATTTAAATTAGGATCCATTGAACTTTTTTGAGATCTTTTTGATCTAGACGAGATACTTTTTTTTTTGTTTTCTGACTGGATGCCTCTGAATATACCTTAGTTGTATCTAAAAAGAAAGGTCTCGAGAAATTTTCTTAGATGTTGAACTGTTGGATGACCTACTTCGAAGAGAATTTGGATTTTGTTGAAATTTTATTGAACTTTATCGTTTATTAAAAGTTTTATAAGTGGTGAGGCTTCTGAAATTGATAGTGAAGATAAATATGGAAATTGTAAATTTATTACCTACTACTGACCTGAATCGTCCAAGTGAAAAACAGTAGACCCAAAAAAACTGCTGATTTGTAATAATAGGGAAAAAGCACAGAGAACACAAATAAAGTACCCTGTCAGTAGGAGCTGCTAAACAGCATGACGAACGAACGTCGCTGATACCACGTGCTTCCTGCCTCACTCCCCCTAAATTTAAAAATGGAACTGGTCCGTTGCGCAGGTATGACGATGTGTTTAATTGAAACTACCTACATTCTAGTATCTTCGTTTCCATGGAAAATTATAAGATTTCGGAGTTGTGATTGGTTGTTGCCATGGAAAAGTATTAAAAGTTGCAATACTACCGGTAGTATCTCAACTTGAAATTAGCCTAGACAACTCTAAAACAAGAGTACGAGTATACAGGTTGAGTTTAAAGTAAGGAATATAATTCGTAATTTTTTTATTTTTCAAAATTTAGAAAAATGTAAAAACAGATGATTTGTTGTATTAAGGGAGCTCAATTCTGACGTAACTGGATTTCTCGCAGCGGCCAATATGGTGGGGCTAAGACGTCAGTATAGACTTTTATGAATAGAACGATCGGATTTTTTTAAAATTAGAGCTCTTACTAATAGGGTTTTACAACTTGCTAATTTTTTGGATGCAGAAGAACCAAAACAGTTGAAAAAATATTAAATTTTTTTTTATAAACTAAAGCATAAGTAAAATTCTTATATAAATCTTTTTTTCCAAAATGAAAAGAAAAAGCAAAAATAGTAACTAGGCATATCAAGAGAGCTTACTTGTAACGTAATTAGACGTTGTTTTTTTGTCGTCCTGTCCCGGTCTAAAAGCAAAAGACGGAATTAAGGGAGAAAGTTTATTATTTCTACATCTACAGTAGAAGAGGTTGCGGATAAGTAGATAAGTTTAATTATTCAGTCAATGAAGTCAAAATATTTTATTTAGAAAAATATGTACAATTATAATTTATATATATATTATTTTTCAATTAATTTACAACTTAATCCTAATAAATATCTCAGTTTAAAACCATTACACTTCGTCTTTAGAGGCATCATCATAATTAAATTTTTCATCATCTTCCACTCCTATTAGATCTGAATCTCCACTAGTTACACTAACAAAAAAAGTATAAATACAATATCTCTCTGTAAACTATACATTTTACTAATTTACCTTCTTCGATCAACTTCTTTAGTATCAACATCGTTATTATAAACTGGATTTGATCCTTCTACTGCATGTTTATTTGTTGTAGGAGCAGCTATTCCTTGCCGATTAAGCCCAGATTCTTGTGATCCAAATTTCGTATTTGACAGCTTCTGTATACGTTGACTCAATCTGAAATATTCATTTTTACATTGTCAACAATTAAATTATTCAATTCGCTTACGATCTCGTTTTTAAAATAAATGCTATCACAAGAATAAGACAAAGTGCTCCTAAAACAACAGATACTCCGATAAGCCAAGCTTTTAAAGTTTCTTCCAAGTTTTCTGTAGTGTCCGAATCGGATGAAAAACTCATCAGAAGCAAACCATATTTCAAAAAAGCTTCTTTTAAAGACTGGAATTTGTCGACTTTTGTAACTTGCCTGAAAAGTGATTTTTGTTATACCCTAAAAACTCTAATTTTAATTACTTTAAAATTTCAGTTGCTTCTTGTGGTTTGTGTGATGTAGTATCAAGGAAGAAAACGGGAACTATTGTTCGTTCTGTATCGTCATCACTTGATGTATCTTTCTTAGGGGTTTCAACAGTTGTGTTGTATTGAAATTGATCTTCTAAAACAGTTTTTATCTAAAGAAATTTTTTGTAAAATATGATTCTATTCAAATCTTTTACTCACAGCACTTGTTTCATTTTGTACGACTTCTAATTTATTTTCAAATTTGAAGTTTACAGTATGTTTTGAAGTTACTAAATAAACTTGGGCAGTGGCATTGTCTGTGTGGCTCTCGTCTACATAAAAAAAATATTTAGTAAAAGAATATTGATAGAGAGTTATTAATGTCATAAAAATGAAATAACAAACAATGGTAAATCGAGGCGTTAACCGAGATTTTATAATTAAGTCTGTTGTTTGCATATCTGCCGAATGACGTTCAATAATTTTTATAAACCATAAATAGTTAACAAAAAAAAATTCGGTTGAGCACAGAGTACTGTTAAAGCATTCTTAACAGTATGGCTTTATAAAAAGGCATATTTAACAGCACGGCATAATAACAAAATTTACTTTTGTGCAACTGTCTGCGAAATATTTGTTTTACAGCCTTTTTATTCACCGCCAAATTTATTTTCACGGCCGCTACCGCCTAGTATCTAAAGGCATCCAATGATATAACAAATAACTACAGGGTGGTTGTAAGTGGTTGAGTTTGTTGGCATACCTGCATTGCTTTATTTTACTTTTTCTGTGGCAGAAAATTGTTTAAAAAAATATTTAAATAATATTTAAAACGTTAGAAACATATCTAACACAAAGCCAAGCAATATCTTACAGCCATTCTGTATTTATGAACTCAATAAATCAACGAGCAATTTTTGTTGGTGAGTATGATAATAAGGCAAGTGAATTTTTTCTTTTTCAAAATTTTTGGAAATTAAAATAATTAAAACTATGATTTTTTATAATATACAATATGAAATAAAACGTACGACATGTCTGTTAAATGATTTTACTCGTTTCAAAAGAAGGTTACCTAATTTTAGTCAAATCGTTTATTTTTTAAATTTTTTACATTAAAACTCGTGAGTTAAATTCGTCGATTTAACAACAGAATTTTTAAAAACTTTTATTTGACTATTTTTACACTATTTAAAATTACACTTTATTTTGATTAATTATTGATTGGAAAATACACTTTGATTTATTATTATTATTTGAAAAATACACTTTATTTTATTAACTTCGTTTACTACACTTATTTTACTAAATTGGTTAAAAATAATGAGACCTGCACACAGCACAAGGCTAAGCTGCATACATTATGTCTGCCCTACTCCTAGCAAAAGGTGGTATTTATATGTTTCTAATATGCTGACTAGACAGTATACAGAACAAAGGGGTTACTATGCTAGGGGAACTATAACTCCTCCCGCCGAAGACGGAGAACCATGGGGTTCGAAGCTGAACTGCTAGGGGGAACATTGCCATCAGGAGGGTCATATCTTATCTTCCTATAAACTGATGTTCCGTTGAGAGGTAAGGGTTGGTAGATCAATTTCCTCCAGGTTCTTCTTTTGGAGATCTAAAAACCCTGCATTTTATCAAAGTCACTAAGGCCGATGTTTTCCAAATTTAGGTTGTTGGTCTGACCAGGTCGCTGTTTTCTACCCGCATGAGTGATGTCCAATTTCGGTAGTATGATGTTTTGAACTTTGAGGTTAGTTCTTCATAATTTCGGATAAGAAAGGGTCCAATATGCATTTCACACGAGTCAACAATTTCGAGGAAAAATGTATCTTGAGATGGATTCGTTCTTCTAAATTTCTATATTTTTGGGTGGCGGTAATTCTTGATAGTACAATCACAATCCACTAATTAATTTTGATTTTTCGGATCTTCGGTGAATTGACGGAAATCTGATGTGGTCTGCAATTTGATTGTTGATTATAAAGTATAAGTTGAATTTCACAAGGGGCATTGTCCTCTGGTATTTCAACACTAGTTCCTTCGCAGATGAAATTTTTCGGAGATGGCTTCTTTACAGGGTATGTCAAGATAGATATGATTTAGGTTGTTTGGACACAAAATTTGAAATTTTGGGATTATTGTTTGGAAGCCATTTAAGATAAGGAACAGGTAGAGGATAAAGGTGATAATAATCATATTTGACAGTCTCCACAATTGAGATTTCCAAAACGGAAATTATCAGATTTTTTTTTATAACTTTTAATTTTAATTAAATTCATAATGATTAATGAATTATCTAAATTTTTCTTCAAAAGGCAATTTTCCCATAGTTACGTATTTTTTTTTTTTAATGTTTGAAATAAAATTATAATTTGGAAAAAATAACATTTACATTCTGGACAAATCTTCAAGACTAATAAAATTTAATTCTAATTTTTTTTTTTGGGAGTTTTCTACGTATATTATTCTTGATTTCAAAATTAGCTGATTGTGGGCAATTGATTTAGAAATATTTTCAAAGAAATTTTTTTATTAAATTTTGAAGAATTGTGATTTGATCACCAATTAATGTCTTAATTTTTATTTTGATTATTTGAAAGTGATATGATTGCTTTATCATAATATTCAGCATCATCCTGGTCCAAATTTTCTATTAAAGGTTTTATTACTAAACCTAATCCATAAATCAATCCAAGTTTGACTCGTACGTTAAGAATAAGAATTTTGGGGTTAATTTCCTTAATTTTGTATTTTAATTTTTTGGTTTTCAATGTCCGAATAATATTGCAAGAATTATAAAGTTCGCGTCTGTTTAACATGAAAGAATTCTCTATGGCGGTTTCAATTCCAAAAAACGGGTACGTAGAATATTGAACTCATCAACGATAGGGGTAACATCGTAAATTTGAATAAAGGACCAAAAGTCAAATGTATTTTGGGCTTTTCCGGTGCGAATAGGCAACATTCCTGAATTGTCATTTAGATTGTGAATTTTGAGTGGGGATGTATCCGAAAAGATGAAAACGTTATTTTAAAACATGAGGAATTCCTAGTTCCTTTAAATAAATAATTTTAGTTTTCTTTATATCTTTATTTTAAATTTTGACTTTATTATTTTTGAAAACTGTTTGACCTAGTTTAAATTGGTGTTAATCGGGTCTAAAATAATTTCGATTATTCAAAACTATCTCCTTTTTGATTTCAATTTTTAAGAAATTTTATTATAAAGGTGTTTAAATTTCTTCTTATGATTAGTAGCGTTTTTCGTATAAAATGCAGTTTCAATTAGATCAGAGGGATCTCCAGCGTTAGTATGAAAGTTAGTAAGAGCAGTAAAAGTTAATTCATTTGGGGTCAAATTTGTTGCTGAATGTATCGAGCTGTTGTATGCAATTATCGCGTATTTCATAAGTCTAATAGGGTTATGGTCAGTATGAATTTGAGTGTTCTAAGATCTTTAATAATGGTGGAATAAAATCATTCGATTATTGAATTCGACTCGTGGTGTAAAGGGGTAGTAAAATGAATATCAATATTATGCTATTTTTAAAATTTCACGAATTGTATCATTTTTGAATTCAATTCCATTGTCCATTGTAATTTGTTTCAGTATTTCTTAAAATCTAAATTAATTTTGAAAAAACGTCAGTTGTTCTTAAAAAAAAATTTTGATTATCAATTTTTAAAAAAAATATCAGCATATAAAATTTAAAAAGGTTTATTTAAAGGCTAAATTTGAACAAGGGGGACATATGGTTTTTATCGGGAATATTTTGATTGTTTGACAGGTTACACACTCATTGATATAACAAGTTAGGTATATCAGTTTCATATTTATCCAGTAATAATTTCGTTTAAGGTGTTCTAAAGTTTCAGCGATTGCTCTATAATTGCATTTTCCTTCGTGTTGGTATTTTATCAGCATTTTACGTTCGTCTTCGTCGCGAACGAAATTAACCAATTTGGTATATTTAAATTAAGTTTAAGACTATTCGCATAAAAATGTTCTAAATAAGCATTATTGAAATCATTATACATTTTTTCGTCATAAAAATAAATATAAATTGTTAAATGATTTACGGTATAATTTTTTTAAAAAAAAAAGTCCAAAATTAAATGTTTGTTATTTATTGGTATGCCGTCAAGAATGCTTATGCTGTCATTTAATACGTTCTCATTGTTTCCGGTGTGAACGATTGTAAAACTGAACGAATCAGCATTTAAATCGAGTTCAGGGGCAAAGTTAATATTTTCAGCTAGAATTTTGATATTTTGCAAAATTTTTATTTTTTGGTAATTTAGGTATTTTAGAAAAGAATTTGATCAAAATTTTGAAAAAAGTTGTTATATTTAAAAGATTATGAATATTCTAATTGAAATTTTGGAGGTTTATATTTGAAGAGTTTTAAATATTTTGATTAAAATTTTGAGGGTTTATATTTAAAGGGTTTTGGATATTCTGATCGAAATTTTGGGGGTTTATATTTGAAGGGTTTCGAATATTCTGATCGAAATTTTGATGGTTTATATTTAAAGGGTTTTAAATATTTTGATTGAAATTTTGATGGTTTATATCTGAAAAGTTTTGGATATTTTGATTCATATTTTGAGTATTTTCGGTCATTTTCGGTATTCATTTTTTGATTTACATTTTTGGGGTTTTTAGTTACATTTTCATTTTCTAAGGTATTTAAATGAATTCGAGGTTGGACTTCCGATTTGTGATTTCGAGGATATGATTTCGTATAAGAAGGTATTTTATTTGATCCAATGGTATGATGTTGAATTTTATTAATAAAATTATCACAATAAAATTTATCTCGAAAGTCGTAACGTGATTTTTGAATTTTTAATTTCTGATCGCGATTGGAATGTTTAGGACTTAACTGTTTCAAATTTTCTTTTAAATAATTATCATATTCGGGATAAGATGTTTTATTTGTTTTTACAGGTTCTGTAAAATGATGTTCAAGTTCGTTAAACTGTTCGACATTCAGTGGTGAATTAAAAGTAATTTTAACGGGATTTATATTTGAATTTGCAAAGGTGGTTGTAGCCATAAAATTTTTAGTTTTTACTAAAGCTTGGGGTGTTTCTGTTCCATGTCCGAATCGTTCATAATTTATTACTGCATTTCCTTCTTTATAATTAACAGAAATTTGGCCAACTATTTGACAACGAGGGGGTATAATAATTGAATGTGGACAAAATTTAGGAAGCTCAATAATTGGTGTAATTTTTGGAGTAGAAGTATCTTGATATTTTATTAAAATTTGGCAATTGGGTGTTCTTAATATTCCTCTATTTAAATTTAGATTTGCATCAATTTGTTTGATTATATCAGCGCCAATTAAACCGTCAAATTTTTCAGAAAAGTCGAATAAATAAAAAGTATGAATTTGATTGACGTTAAAAATTTTAAAAGCAGGTATATCAACAGCTTGATTGTGTGAAGTTGATCCATGAGCAGTAGTTATAAGAAAATCTTGATTTTGAATATAATTTGGAAAATATTTGTAAGCAATTTCGGGTTTTAAAAGACTTCGTGAACTTCCAGTGTCTATTAAAAAATATGCATTTATTTCGGGAATATGAATATATGGTAAATCTGAGCTGAAATTATTTATCACTATCTTGGTTTGTCTGTGGAAATAACCTCGTGAAAATTTTGTTGATCAAAAGCTGCATTGCATTCATTGTCAATAGGTTCATTGTTGTAAGCAGTTTCATTGTTATAAGCAAAAGGTTCATTGTTTTCATTGTTATAGAAAAAGTGCGAATTATCATAGACTTGACCTTGTCTATCGTTATCATATGTGAAGTCATCATCTGCACAGGTGGCATCCGGTTGATAATTAGAACAATTATATGGTTGTTCATTAAAGTCATCATAATTTGGATTATTTAACCTTGGGTCAAAAATTTCTTGATTGAAAAGTTCTTCAAATTGATAATTTGTTTGTTGTGGTCTAATAGGTGAATTACTGGAGGATGTGTCCATTGGTTCTGGTTTTGTACGAGAAATTTTTGAAAAATTATTTCTAGGTTTAAAAACATTAGTTGGAGGTTTTTGAGGATTTTGAAAATTTTGGAATCTTTGTTGAACAAACGGTTGTTGTGGTCTAAAAAATGAGCTTGATGGAAATTGCGGTCTAGAAAATGTTTGGGGTCGAAAAATTGTTTGCTGTTGCATCGGTTTTTGAAAGGATGTCTGAAATTGCTGATTATTATAAAATGGTCGCGGAAAATTTGTTATTGGTTGAAAATTAGAGGGTTGCGATTTTTGGAAATAATTTTGGGGTTGATGATATTGTTTTTGATAATTTTGATTTTGATGTGGTTGAGGTTTATTTGTGTTTGGTTGTTTTAAATTTTGATTTTGACCGTGGCAAAAATATTGAAAATTTTCTTCTTCTGTAACAAGAGCTAGAGCGTTTTCTAAGGAATCGGGGTGTTGTAATCGTACAGCAAGTTGCATTTGGTATGGAAGACCGTTAATAAATGTTTTTAAAGCAAAATCGTTATAATGGTTAATTTTTATTCGTCGTTCATCTTCATTTATTTGGGCAGCAGATAATTTTGAAAAAAGTAAACTACGCGTATCCTGTATGCGAATTCCGAATTGAATTGGGGTTTCATTTTTTTGTCGTCGAATTGATATAAGGTCTTGAATTAGACAGTCGATGCTTCTTTGATCAGAAAATGTTAAAATTAAGGCATCACGTATAGCGTCAAATGTTTTTAATTCGGAACGTGAAGCAATTAAATCTGCGGCACGACCAGTTAATTTTGATAGAATTGTGTCAAGAAGGCAAATGTTAATAGGTGCATTTGCATCAGCGGCATCTCTAAATGTTAAATAAAGATTTTTACTGCTATTAATAAATCTTTGTAATTGTCTGGGATTGCCATCATATTGTGGAATGTTATCAGCTTGATATCTAAGTAACTGAATGTTAGTTTGAGCCATTTTATTAGTTTCTACTGGATTATTTTCTACTGAGTTATTTTTTACTAAATTATTTTCTACTTCTAAATTCGCGGTTTCTTCGATATTTATATTTCGTAAACTATTTATTATTTCTTCTAATTCGTTATCAATCATCAATTGTGGTAACAGTGAATAAAATTATTGGAAAGGACTTACATAAAATTAAGGATTGCAAATTTCATTCTTCGTTTCTTCCTTCTTTTTCTTAAAAACTAAGGTACCAATAGGTTGCGTCGATGCTAGACTCGCCCTGGATTTCCATTGGAGCAGGAATTTTCGTTTCTTCCTTCTTTTTCTTAAAACTAAAGTACCAATAGGTTGCGTCGATGCTAGACTCGCCCTGGATTTCCGTTGGAGCAGGAACTTGGTTGGTGAATTGTTGAAACAAACCGGATCTTTCGATGTTTGGAAAAATACCGTCCAACACTATCCTACTGACTGCGCCAGTTAAATTCGTCGATTTAACAACAGAATTTTTAAAAACTTTTATTTGACTATTTTTACACTATTTAAAATTACACTTTATTTTGATTAATTATTGATTGGAAAATACACTTTGATTTATTATTATTATTTGAAAAATACACTTTATTTTATTAACTTCGTTTACTACACTTATTTTACTAAATTGGTTAAAAATAATGAGACCTGCACACAGCACAAGGCTAAGCTGCATACATTATGTCTGCCCTACTCCTAGCAAAAGGTGGTATTTATATGTTTCTAATATGCTGACTAGACAGTATACAGAACAAAGGGGTTACTATGCTAGGGGAACTATAACTCGTGCTGTAAAATGTAATTGTGTTTTGTAAAAGATTTTTGCTTCCTGTTTTTTTTTTGTTTAATTTTTTTTATATTGCTTCTATTCTTTATTTTTATTTGTTATCTCTATCTTTTTTGTGTCTACCGTTGTTTATTCTTTTTTCTCTACATTTTTTTTATTCTTCGTACTTTTTTTTATTGTTTGAGTTTGGATTTTTATTTATTTTTTTGTTTCTTGTTTATTTTTGTTAGAAGTGTAATATATTTGTTTTCTACTTTTATTGAATCTTGTTTCCTAAATTTTGATGATAATATAATTAATTAATGTATATAATATCTGTTTTCGGTACTAGTAAAATAAACTTAGGTACTTTATTTTCAATCTGTCAAAATATTGAAAATAAAGTTTACCTAATCTATAAATGCACTACATTTATCTTATTACTCTACTTATTTCTCGTTAAATGGTCTAATAAAAAATTCGTTAATTTAAATTTTATTAATACCAAAATTATATAAGTACAATTATAACGTGAGATCAAAATGACACTGTATCAGAGCAAGCCGTGGAAGTGGGTATTAACATTAGACACATCATTTACAGTTACGCTGGCACAGCCTGCTCTGATTCAGTTACATTTCGATCTCACCTTATGATTAATCCAACAAAATCGAAGACACTGCATCAGCTACTATCTTTTCTTGGGTAGACTTTTTGCTTCAAAATCACTTTAAATCACTTATTTTAGTCGTTTTTGAATTTAAATAACCAAATTCTCCCGTGATTACAGATAGACTTGGGCTACGCCTTCGTCATCTGCAAACTTCTGACTTGGTTTCTTGTCTTCTTAATTTTTTACATTTTTTTTATTTTTAGATTTATTTCTTTTTCGTTTTTTGTCTTTCTCTGAGTGTTTTCTTTTCTTATTTTCTGTTGTTTATTAAATATTTTTTACTTATGCTTTTATTTTCAGTTTTTGTTTCAATTTTTCTAATTTTTGTTTTTTTTTATTTTGACATTTTAGGTTTTAATTTTTTGATCTTGGATTTTTTATTTCTGTATTCTCTGTCGTTGAAATTACTTTTTCTCAAAACAACAAAAGAATGTTTTGTTATATAAACAAAAGTGTAAATAATGACAATAAGAAATGTTTTAGTTTTTTTAATTTTTCTATTTTTAGGAATAAACTTGTGAATTCTAAAGCTGACGTTGCTCTATTCTCGAGCTTACTAGACGTCGTAACGCGTAGGTTCGGAAATATTTGCGAGTCCGACCTGGGCTCTATATAAGCGAGAGATAGATCGGTTGTCGAATAGTTTGACAACAAAAACAAAAAACAATAAATAATTAAAAATAAAATTTAGTAGTGATATCTGTAGATCTATTGTTGTAAAACTGTAGTAGAGTCCGTATACTTTCAGAACAGCATGTTGGGTCATCAAAATCTGTCAGCAAACGACACTAATCAGAATGAACAAGAATGACAGTGCCGCTGACCTTTCGCTGACCAGGTGCCGCTTGGCTTCCTTCCCTTCAATTTGCAAATGAGGCTGGCCTGACACTATTTTGTCATCTGCACACTTTTATTGGTGTGCTGTTCTGAAAGTGTACGGACTCTAACTGTTTTTATTATAGATTTTAGCGCTAGTGACACATTTATCGGTGTTTTTTAAAGCATATTTACAATTTCGGTATTCATGTTTTTATGAAAAACATTGTTTTGCGCAACTGCCCGCAAAAAATTTGTTTTACTGCTTCTGTATTGCTCATTAGTACCTAACGGTCCCGCCGTGTAATTACGAATTAGTTGTTAAGGACAAAAAACGTTGTATAGACCACGGCTGCAAAATTGTGCCAATTTTTTTTTCGGTATGGTAATGAATGATTTAATCGTCTATAAAATATTGTTTACCTTCGTCGTGTACACTGAGGTACAATGTGAAATACCCATCTAATCCGTCAGGGATGGAGAAATGGTGCGTTATAGCTCCACTACTTGGATCTTCAATTTTAAAATAATCTTGAGCATTTTCATGACCTGGAACATGCGATTCTATTGAAGTTATACTGTAAATTAGTTGTCCTTGACTAGTTGAATCAAGATCAGTAGCCTAAAAGTAAATTAAACCAATAATAAAATAATCAAAGATGTTTCGTCTTACTGAAATTTTTAAAACAGTGGCAGTATTTGACGTAAGAATTGAGATATATTCTTTCTGGTCAAAAACAGGCAAGTTGTCGTTTACATCAACAACCTAAAAAACATTTTCAGCTGTTGTATTTTACAAAAAAATCTTACTTTAATTGTAAGGTAATACTTTGTCTCATTGATGGCTTTATCATTGATTGTTTCTTTATTTGACGACTGGATAATAAGATCGTAGCTGGTTTTTTGTTCGTAATCAAGCGGTTGTTTCAGTGTGAGATTTCCTTCTTTACTGTCTAACTCAAAAATATCTCGGTCGCCTTCACGTATCAAATAGAATATATCTAGATTAGAAATGTTTACATTTGGATATTTTGCTTCTGGAACTTTAAAAGATTCAACTTCTGAGTTTTCGGAAAAAGCTGCTGTTCCTTCATGGTCACTAAACACAGGATCTGTGGAACCATAGTCAAAAAAGTCAATAATAAAAGTACAGTTTGTGTTATATGGTTTCTCATCGTTTTGCTTGTGACTTTCATCAGCATCTATCGAAGCCTGAACTGTCAACTAAAACACTTATTTTATAATAATTTAACTAAATATTAAAAAGAGTACCGTGTAAGGTTTTGCTGTAAAACTATCTTTTTTTAATTGAAGTTGTCCTTCTGGTGTTATTTTAAACAATTTCTCATCACTACTGTCAGCAATTATTGAATACGAGATACCGTATTTTCCACCTTGTTGATCATTTGCCTTGAAGTTATCTAAATAGTCATCGTTCCACAGTTTTAACCGAGAATCTTTAATTTGTGTCTACAAATTACCTAATGATTTAAATTCAAAGAAGTTACCACATACCGTTTTTAAATAAAAAGTAGCTCCTTCAGTTGGAATTTCAAATATGGGTGCTTCAAAATTGAATTTTGCCACTTCTATTGTCACAATTGAGTTTTCTACATTGGACAAAGGAGGATCACCTAAATCAGTTGTCTAAAAACACATTCCGATTATTTAAATTTATAAAGTATAAACCATTTTTGCATACATTAATTTCCAGCTTAAGATAACCGTATAAATCTTTCAAACTTTCTTTAGTTAAAGTAAGCGTAGCTTCTTTATGATCTTCAGTTGAAATGTCAAAAAGTGTTTCTAAACCAGTGTTATCACAATCTGTCATAGCTGAATCCAAACACCTTTCAATGCTCACAATTTTGAAATTCATCAAGCTGTTGTCACCAACATCATCATCTTTACCCTCAAGTTTTGTATCAAGTTCGCCCTAAAATTTAAATTTTTGAATTCATCTTTACTTAATAAAAACAAACCGCTTTGGTGTTTTCACTAAGTCCTGTTATGGTTTTAGTAGTAATGGTTGGAGGATTATCATTGACATCTTTTAAAGTTATTGTTATTTTCGGAGGTGGAGATACTGGATTTGAAACTGGTCCTTGTTGTGTTGGATCATCAATACAGGCAAGTTCAAATTTAAATTCTGACAATGTTTCTCGGTCTAGATTGACATCTTTGATAACATTTATATTGTTGTTGTCATCAATTTTAAACTTGCTTGTTACATCAACACTTGTTGTGGTTGCAAATGAACATTTTACAGTATGGAAGGGTTCTGAAAAATTCTCACTAGATCTAATTATTAAAAAATTGTTTTGTACCATCTCTATCGCCGTCTGTTGGTTTTAACTGAATTACAACTGGCCGATCAGGTGTAGGTTTATCACCAAAATCTTCTTCTATTTCTGCTTTCTGATCATCTAATGCAGGGATTAAATCATTTTGATCTTTTATATCAATAGTTATCTGAAAGGACAATTATAGTTTTTGCAAAGAAATTTATTTTTATTTACATCAATAGAAGTGTTATGTACGCTATCACTTGCTGTTACAGTATATGTAACATTATATGTAAAAATATTTTCGGGTGTATCAGCGTCAATCTTATCACCTTCTTCTAGTTGAACATGTATTTGGCCAGTGAGTTCATCGATTATGAACCAATTGGGAGTTTCATCATTAACAGGACTAAAATATTAATATTTATCAATAAGTGCCTTGATTTTAACAGTAGGCTAAGAACATAACATAAAAGTTCTTGACGTATTACTATATACGATAAAATTTGTTTCATTCTATACTTAATTTGAGACATATTTAATCTAAACATGACTGTTTACGACATTTTTTTAAAAAGGAAAGATATAACGTACTGTAAGGTTTTTGAAATCATTAACAAATGTTAATTATGTTTGATTTAAATTCTGCTTAAGGCAGTTGCTATTTTTTTTTTCAAACACGACAAGACAAATATTACAAATGTGGGAGGTGGAAGTTAAATTTAATTGATATTTTTTTGTCCTAAATTTCTAATTTGTTGTTTTTTTCAAGAAAATAGCAACTGCCTAAAACAGGATTTAGTGGACACGTTTACGACCACATTGGAATTTTTTATGGAAAAAAACCGCGTGTTCAAATCATCGTTAAATCACATCACTTATTTGATTGTTTGGGGTTTCATTACTAGGCTTCGGTGCAAGCGAGTCTTGGCTAAACGACCACGTAATTAATCGGTGTAATCCAGCGGGCTGCATGTTATTCATTCAACTGGTCTACATCTGTAGATCAATTGACCAGTAGACCAGTTGAATGGATAACATGAATCTCGCTTGATTACACCGATTAATTACCTGGTCGTTTAGCCAAAACTCGCTTGCACCGAAGCCTATTCATTACTGAGTTTCTTCTTTTGGATTTTTCTTTCCCATTTTGTCCTTGGGTTATTTTTGCTTTGCTATAGTTGTAATACATTATTGTCACGAAACGGAAGTTCGTTAGCCTACTAGGTCGTGAGCCTTCCGGTGCGGATGGACTATTGCTGATATCGATTAAATCACCACTATTCACCAAATCACCGCCGGTTGAAGCAATAGATGGCTCAGCATTTTGGGGAGTTGGCGAATTGGTAGGTTGCGTTAATCGGGAGTCGGTTGGTAGCGTTTGACGAAGACAGTCGAGTAAGGTAACGTGTGAAGTGTGCTCAGACCCTTCGAGTGTGTCAAAATGTTAATGTAAGTAGCCCTATTCTATTATGTATAGCTGTAGATTCCGTATCTTCGTGATGAAAGGCCGGCATATGTCACGAAGCGGAAGTTCGTTAGCCTGCTAGATCGAAAACCTTCCGATGCGGATGGGCTATTGCTGATATTGACTAAATCACCGTTGCTTAAGACAATAACTGGCTCAGCATTTGGAGGGTTGGCGAACTGGCGGGTTGCGTTAATCGGGGAGTCGGTTGGTTGCGTTCGACCAAGACAGTCGAGTAAGGTAACGTTAATATAAGTAGCTCTATTCTATACTTTATAACGGTATATTCCGTCTCATGTATTGTATATTTCGAACATTATTAAATCACCTTTTTTATTAAAACCTTGTTTTTAATCTCAACCCCACCTCACGAGGCAAAGCCCGTGACATTATTATCTTGACTTTGGATTCTTCGTCTTTGATCTGAATAAGGTTTAACACGATGAACAAATCAAAAAACAAAAATTAAAAATGTATGTCAAAAATCAAAAGGTATATGGCCATTGTTAAGTCACAGTACGTTACAATGACTTCTACTTTGAAAAACAAAAAAGATAAAACACAAGAAATGTCTTAATATGTCAAAAATTTTTGTAGGTAGAAATATTCAGATAATTTTGTTTAAGTTTGACATGGATATTCACATTTTTTTAAAGGCAATAAGCACATGAAGAAGGCACCTCCGGCCTCCAGCGTTTATCTAGGTGTTTTTCGCGTTCAGTTTTCGACCAAACGCTCCAGATTGCTATCGGCGCCTTTGCCTTATACTGTGACTACAGAAGGAGGAATAAGAGGAGTTGGAATGCTCTATTCCGACACTGTTAGGTTCGTGGTCGAAGTACAAACACTTTTTATGGTCTTATTCTATTGTCAAGACAACTGTTTGCAAATTTATAGTGGGAGCAAAAGCTCTCCTGGGCACTGCGAAACTGCCATAAAAAGTGTTTGTGCAACGACCACGATTTCAATGCTTCTGCCCACTCCTGTCATTCTTCCCTCCACGACCGTTACCTAGGAGAGTCATGTGGGGTTCTTTGGACCTCCAGCGTAGAGCTCTTAGGACTCCTAGTTGAGTCAATAAAATTGTTAGTCGAATTAAGGAGATCAACAATTGCACATAGCAAAGGTCTGCGTGTTCCACTTAGGACATTCTATCGCCCGAAAGATTTTTTTACACAAATAAATCTATTTGCATGTTGGCTCAAAATTTTAGTCGTTATCATTCTAGACATTTTATATAATTAGATTTAAAATTAAATTACCTTTAGAACAAAGAAAATTGTTGCCAAAATATAGGCAGGCTTACATGGTCTCCAAAGGCTTTGGTTACTGATATCTTTGGAGCCGAAAAAACACAACGTTGTTATAAATCTGCGTTTTTTTTAGACTATGTGGTCATGGTATATTCCTGAGTATTTTTAGAATCTGTAGATAATGCGGTGGCAAACGTCAATAACAAAGAGTATATTGGAAATTCTCGGAATTGATTTTTGTTAAATTTAACAGTTAGAGTAACTCTATAGAATCTATGGAGCCTGTAACACTTCCAGTTAAATGAATAAATCCCACAGATGACTGTAACTTTTATAACTGACATTATACGACCATCAGTTGATTCACTAAGACTTTGCTTACAGCAAAAGATATGAAATCAAAGACATCCATGTCTATCTATAAGACCTAAACCGAAATTCAGACCTAAGATAATCGTTCGTTGAGGCAATAAGACTTTCAGTTGAGTCTATGGTGTCTGTATACCTGCTTATACAGGTAACCACTACGTGGAAGCAAAAATTAAAAAAAAAAGAAAACAAACATTAGTAATTAGTTTTTTTTTAAAAAGTTTTGCTAGCTGTGACAAGGTCGTAAACTTTGTTTTTTTCTGACAAATTTTATGAGAAAAACTTTAATTGTGATCAAAATTTTTTCTTGAAAACAATACTTACTTCATGTAATATGTAATATTATCTCCAACATCTTTATCAGTGGCTGTTATAGTTCCTACTGGATCTCCTGATGCGGTATTTTCAACAACCTGTATTTTTTGCTCTGCAACTTTTGAAAATTCGGGACTATTATCATTTTCATCTCCGATAGTTATGCCAACCAATGCTAAAATAAGAATTATATAAATTCAAACAAGTATTTAAGATTACCAGAATCATATCCATCGCCTTTTTCTGTGTTGTTATCTCTTACTATTAAATAAACATACAAATTATCATATATTTCAAAATCAGGAGTGTTGTTTCTTTGTGTTTCAATAATTGTTAATCTGGCTGAAGCTTCATGATTTGATGATCCTGCGATAGTTTCTACATTAATACATCTAAAAAGTTTGGTTTTTACAAATTATTTCAAATAAATTACGTACTGATAGTTTTTGAAGTCATCATCAGTCAAACGTCGAGAATTTTTAGTTGCATAGGATTTACTCCAGTCTATTTCAAATTTTAGATCTGCTGTTGTATCTTCATCTGAAGCTGTTATTGAGGTTTGTAATTCTGTACCGTCTTTTTGGTTTTCCTGAACTTCTATCGACGATGACTTAAAAAGTAGATTGCTCATTCTTTAATATCTAATGCTAATTTCTAAGCTTACCACAACCAATTTTGGATTTTCGTCATTTACATCTAAAACTTGAATAGTCAACTGAGTTGTTGCTGTATGTCCACCTAAATCAGTTGCTGAAATTTGTATAAAAACTTCATTTTGTTTCTCATAATCGAAAGCATCATCTTTCAAAGTTGTGATATCTCCTCCAAGGTCTTCAATTGATAAGATATTGTTTGCCAAAGTACCCAATAATTTATGTCTAAATTCAAAAATAAATAATTTAATAGTTACCCACCCAAAAATTAGTATTTACTTTAAACCTGCAGCTATATCTTCGGCGTCTTCATCTGTAGCTTTAACTGAAGCTATTAAAGCTCCTTTTGTTACATTTTCGTAAATTTTTACTGGCTCAAGGTCTTCAAATACTGGAGGTTCATCATTGATATCGTTTAAATTTATAGTAATTGGTAGAGAATCAGTCATTGATGTGTTTTTAGTTCCATAAGTATGTAACTAAACAAAAGTCTAAAATTATGACATTATAAGGTATTTCAGGTTTACCTCCATTGTGATTTTTATCCAGTCAGGAGTTTCATAGTTTAATTTTTTAGGATCTAGGATAGTTAAAGTAAGTGTAGTATTTTCGTATCCTCTTCCCGGAGTAATACTAAAAGCCGATAAAAATTCTTCATTTGTTGATGTCAACTTTGCAGTGTATATAGCGTTTTCCCCCTAAATTTAAATAATTAATAAAAAAACAACAAAAAGTTTTAAATTACTTGATCTATATCTGATACCAGTATTTTTGTATCTATTTCAGTAGAACCTTCATCAATAGCAATATTTAATTCTTTTTTATCAGATCCATCAACAGTGATTTCTGGGATTTGATCATCTACATCTTGTATTATCAACAACATAGTGTTTGTTAGTGTTGAAGTGGGATCTTCAACTTCTATTGCTGTTACACTAAAACTGATTTGGTCATTTCCAGCATCTCTGTTAATCGGTTCAACAGATATTTCTCCGGTGTCTTTGTCAATTGATACGTAACCACCTAACAAAGAATATTAAAAATAGTGATTGATAATAACAAAAAATTACTTAAGTCATCAACAGTGTAACTTATATGATTATTTATTCCATAATCGCCATCTCTTGCAGATACATGTGTACTCTACAAAAATGACATGTTAAAAAAAGTTTTAATAAGCATAGAATTTTATACCCAGGGTTGTTTCTCAATAATTGTTTGAGCAGATAGGAAGCTTTCCCAAACCGGAGGTTTATTAGGAATGTCATTTACTTGAACTATTATTGGAACACTTTGTAAAGGAGTAGTTTGATGACCTACACCATCCTGAAATATATTTAAAAAAATAGTGGACATATTCGTACATTATTTTATAATACCTTAGCTTCTACGTGAAACGTGTACAAAATTGCGGTATCGTAATCTAGTACTTTTCCTTTTTTTAATACCAAATATACATCACTGTCGTGAACATCAGCTGTAGGTGTTTCTTTATATTGAAATTCGAAAAGTTCACTTTCACCCTACAATATTTAGTATTAAATATCTGTCATTACATTTTACAGATTCTTACTCTACTTCCAACTATTTTTGTAAAATCCATTTTATCTAAAAACCCATCAGGATCACTCACTTGTAAAGCACAAGGAGAATTTTCTACAGTGTATTCAGTTAATTCCTAAAACTTTTTTTTAGAAATAATTAACTAAGTTATAACATGTTACATTCATAGCACAACTTGAAGTTGTTAAAGTAGGACTTTCGTCATCTAAATTTTTTATAATAACGCTTAGCGCCTGTCGAGTAGTTCCATCATTTCCTTCCATTACATAGATCAACATATTTTTATCGCCAATTTTTTCATAATCTAGCGTTTTTGCTAAAATCTGGTATTCGCCAGGGTTACTAGTTGGTTCTACAGTTGCTTCGAGCAGCACTGCATTATTAACTGGATTTATTGTGGGCTCGATTTTAACTAAATAAAAAAGTATTAGAAATTGTCCCTAATTTTTTAGCTTTGTTTACCATCAGTTAATAGAACTATAACAAGTCTAGTTTCATCGTTATTTTCATTTACTGTTACTGGTTGGGTTGTTGGAGTTTTATCGTCAAAATGTACTCCATCTGTTCCAGCATCTTTGAATTCAAATGCGAAAACTGTAAGGCAGTTTTTGAGATTTTGTTTTTTTAAAGAAATGTCGCCTTACCGCAATGTAAAAATCCTAGATACACCAAAAAGGTGAATCTCATTTTGGATAATAATACTGCAAATATTAAACGGAATAGTAACTCTACATCATTAAAAAAAGTTATTATCTTTTTATAGTTATCATGAAATTGATCGGCAGTCACTTACAATAATATCTTTTATCATTTTTGTTTTATCACAAATATTTGCAGTGATTGTTAATTTTTATTTGTTACAAATGAAGGTCATTGCTAAGCAAGTTTGAGAATAATTATAAACTTTACTTATTTTTATTAGTTTTAATTGGAGGTGTTAAAAATTTTGACTAATAAGAAAGGAAAGATATTGTAAGTGGAAGCAATTAAAAGCACAATATATGTTTTTGACTTACTAAAAATTAATCCAAAAAACACCTATCACTCTAATAAAGTGACTATATCTCACGCACAATAATGACAACTGAGAAGCTGAGAAAAAATATTGATTACCCTTCAATTAATTGAGCTTTATCTGATTAGATTATAGTGATCTAAATGGATAACAGAGAAGAGATTTAGTAAATGTATTTTAACTCTTAAAATTTGGTCCTCAAATATCAAAAAATATTTAAGCTAAAAACATATAAGACATTCTAGGGTAAATACTTAGTGGTTTCAAATGTTGCTGTTTTTTCTTTGTAAATGGCACTTAGTGTTTTGGTAAACTAACTTGTTATCTAAGCACCACTGGGACAATGTTCTTAAAAACACGTTATGTACAAGCTGTCCAGGAAGACCCTCATTTAGAATAACTTATCTGTATACCAAGCTGCATTATATAACCTAAGTTTGAAAATTATTTCCGTTTTTCTGGCATAACTTTGTACATACTATAGTGGAGGTCCATTTTTGATTGTTACATTAAAGCGATATAAACACTATACATTTTGTGCACATTTTTTAAAAATTATTGTATGTGATATTATTAATATAAATATTTATTTGTTATTTATATGGAGTAACGTAGCAAAAAAATTGCAAATTGTCTCTGGTGTAAAGTTTTTATTACTAATATTTTTTGCGCAAAATCTAAACTTTTTCGCATTTTTTTGTCAATTTAAAAAAACTGTTACAATTATTTCTTTAAACTGTTATTAAGCTAAAAATGTACATACATCATTATAATAAATTAAAAGGCTTGTGGTCTTTGATGTCCAATATACTATAAATTTCAAAATTTTTTTGGCACCTTTAGATAACATTTTTCAAGTGTTTCAAGTTTTTAAAAATTATTGTATGCGATATCTTTCAAATATAGAGTTTACCCATAGTTATAGATAATATAAAGATTTATTTGTTATTTATATAGAGTAACGTAGCAAAAAAAAATTGCAAATTGTCTCTGGTGTAAAGTTTTCATTACTAATATTTTTTGCGCAAAATCTGAACTTTCTCGATTTTTTTTATTTTATTATTACAATTATTTTTTTAAACTATTATTAAGCTAAAAATATACATACGTCTTTATAATAAATTAGACAGTAAATTTAAATAATTAGAAATTATTTGATTTTAATTAAATAAAGTTAAGCTTGTGGTTCTTGAGGTCTAATATACTATGAATTTCTAATTTTTTTTTGCACCTTTAGATAATATTTTTCAAGTGTTTTAAGTTTTTTAAAATTATTGTTCAGATTCCAAAATTTTTATATTGTTACAAGTACTTTTTAATAAATACTTTCTGAAACACTAAGTACTTCAGATTGCAATAGATATGATTTTTTTTAATTTTAAAGATTACAAATAGAATATGTTGTCCAAAATCAATAAAAATTTTAAGTTTTTGAATATCTAAGACAGAGCGATTTAAAATTGTGATATGGTAAAATACCCAATTCTTCGTGTTTATTAGATTTCCATATTTAAAAACTTTTATGGTTTTTTAAAATTTCTGTTATTCTTAAACTAAAAATTTTTTGAATCTCGTCAAATGTAGTCATTCTCAACCTAATTTTTAAGATAATTATTGAAGTTTTAAATTGAGATTTTGATATAAAGATTTTAATGATATGACATGTATTTACAAAATCTATTTTAATTTAAAAAAAAAGTTATAATTTTTTAGGTTTCAACAATCTTTTATGCTTGTGTCATTTGTATTAAATTTGGTATAAGTAGATTGTGAACTTAATTTTTATTTTCTAAAAGTCTTGATAGTTTTATAGAAAAAATACTATTTTTTCTAAAATATTTGAGCTTCTAAAGAAGAGGTTTCCAATGTTCTGGAAAACGTAAGACCATCAGTTAAAAAAATATTTTTTTATACCATTCGAAAACTTTTGGAAATACATTTATTTTATATTATAGCCGAAATTGCTAACTTTACAAATAAAATTACAATCCTAAATTTTGTAAGTTGACAAATGTAATTTCACTGATTTGCATTAGTAAAAAAAAAGTGCGGACTATGTTCCAGGGTTATTTAAATAAGTATACTTTTTTTTTTATCAGAAAATGAGAATGTGATTTAAGTCATAAATTATTTAACATAGCAGGGACTTAAGCTATTAGCACTTCTGTCAATAAGTTTGAAATTTATAAAACAAGTTTGCTAAGAACAGGTATAGATATTGGGTTAGGGCCTGATTTTTGAATACCGTTGCCAGTGGTGATTTATTGCTTCTGGTTTAAACTTTAAACCTATCACTAATTTGTAACAGCTTGAATATGTCTGCTTTTTAAACAATAATTTAGTACTTAAGTCAAATTTTGATTTTCTTGTAAATGTCCTATACTTTTTTGTCCGCCATATATGATGCGTTTGCAGCGCCCTCATCTTTCCTATCTTAGAAAACAAAAAATATTAAATAAAACTTTGTGTTACAAAATATTTAATGGTATATTATACAACAAGGACGTAATGCTATCAAGCTATCAACACATGAAGACTTGAGGTGTTCTGGAGTCTGGAGCAAATTAGAAACGTTGTGTTTTTGTCCGCCATATATGATGCGTTTGCAGCGCCCTCATCTTTCCTATCTTAGAAAACAAAAAATATTAAATAAAACTTTGTGTTAAAAAATATTTAATGGTATATTATGCAACAAGGATGTAATGCTATCAAGCTATCAACACATGAAGACTTGAGGTGTTCTGGAGTCTGGAGCAAATTAGAAACGTTGTTGGTGGTATTGTTTGACTCGATCTCTTGCAAGGATTTATTGTTAGAGTCTCAATTTCTTTATCTTCTTTTATCTTAACTGTATTTCTTTTTCAGTCGTAGAAAACGAGCTTGTTTTGTAGTTATTGTTGATACTACAAATACACAAAAAATAAAATACAAAACTCTAAAACACAGGCGAAGAAAAAATAAAATTGTTTAAAATACTTACCTGAATTATCATTGTAAGATACAGTTGATCAAAAGCTTACGATCAGTAATTAAAAAAAGTTTAAATGTCCTTAATAATAATTGCTTGTTTAATTATTGTTAAATTAAATATAATTACCTAATACGTATTTAAAACTTATTATAACAGCTGAGACTGGAAAACAAACATTTTTTAGAAGATTGACTTTGTAGAAATTATTTTAGCATGACACCGAGTGTTTCGAGTGTTATCGTTAGATTTGAAAACATGGCAAAACTTCAAAGTATTCAAAGCAATAAAATGATAACGGACTTTATCAGTAAGTGGTTAGATTTAATAATAATATTTATAGAGATCGTCCCGAAAATTAAACATTTGATGGTTACTTTAAGTCATGGAACTTACATTGTTTAATTTACGTAACGTATTTTACCGGTCTTAGGAGGAAAGACTTTAGTACCTGAGTTGTTTTAATAAATTCAAAATTATGTAAAAATTTTATTATTTTTTTTAATATTAAATTAAAACGTACAATGTTCAATATTAAAAAAAATATTGAAACTTTTGGTGGCAAGACAAAAATTAACAGAGGCTTTACTAATTTTTGGCTTTTTGTAATCAGTGCACGTTAAGGTGCAAAGCTCATCCGCCTTGTTCACTTACCTATCCATTTAGTATTAGTTGGCCATAGCTATTTTGTTTGATCTACGTATAGCTCGACTATATTCCAAGATTTCCACCCTCCATATCGTTTTAAGGTTAAAAGATCGGATTCTGACTCTACTACTAATGATGTCGAAGATTGTCGAAAGGTAGTCAATGTAGATTACATTTTTGCTATAAAATTACAAAAGTTTTGCAATTTATTAAGAAATACTGATAGGTCAGACCAGTGGCGCACCCAGAAGCATGAGTCTGGAGGGGACCAAAGGATAAAATCAAAGTAAAACGATAGTAATTATACATTAAAAACAACAAGACATTCAAAATTTATTTACATAAGACTAGCGTTTATGTTGTGATAAATATAAAAAGTAATTAATTTATGTAATTTGCTTCATTTCATTAATTTTGGCAAATAAAATTCAGGTTTGGGGAGGGCCGAGGCCCCGTGGCTCACTCCCTGGGTGCGCCACTGGGTCAAACCAGGTCAGGTCAGGTCAGGTGGTGAAAGTCAGATACTTCTGAGAAAAACTGATTTGCGTCTTATTTAAAACTTTTGTTTTTTTTTCGTTTAGGTATAAAATAGGAATTAAATTTGGAAATTTGCAGTTGTCCACATTTATTCTTAAGTTAACTCTCGCCCTTAGCATTAAATATTTCGGCCAAAGACTTGATGATTTCAGTGTTTTTGCTTTCTGCTAAAAATAAGCAATAATATCTATTAGGTAGCACACTAGGAAATTCTGGTATTTTTAAATATATCGGGCGTGTCAAAAACGGCAAATGTTGTTTTGAACAGACAGATTATGAAAATGCAAAAGTTTTTGTAATCAAAACTTTATTCACAAGAATATTGTAAATGTGATTTAGGAAAATTGGTAACAATGTTTGTTTTGTCATGTTACCTGCATCACGGATATAAAAATATTTATCCACAATTACCTTATAATTGAAGTTTTATCCACATTTACAAACCGTATAAAGTAACACCACTAGTGGAATAATGAAAAAATACAATCTTAAATCAATCTCATTCTATTTGTTATTAATATTGACATTAACATTAATAAACATTTCGTTTTTTGTTTTATCATATTTCACTGCGTTTCCATTAATAAGAAGCTTGTAGTTGTTATCGGTTCCAGAACGAATAGTAGTTGTAGGAACAATGGACGTCTCCTCTAGTAAGGAACGACTAGTACCAGGAGAACCTTGGATTTTCCTTGCGATATCAAGCTTATTAGATACAGAATCTTCGATATAAGTTTCTGTTATGGCGGAGCTCCTCCACCCACAATGTCGTTTAATTGTTGTAAGATTAGCACCTCCATTGGCAAGTAAAGTTGTTGAAGTGCGCCTCATACAATGGCCGGTATAAGCTTCTGCGTTCGCCAGATTCAAAAACGAAGCAACTTTAGAAGGATCTTTCAATAAAGTGTTAATTCCAACAGGTTGCGATGTAGATTTTTGATTAGCGTATCGTAAAAAGAAATTCTCAATGGATAACTTCTTCGGACGTAAGGACATGTATTTCCTATACTTCATAGTGTTGATCGAGAATCGTTCTTCTATAATTGTGAATATTCGTATAACGCCCGTCTTGGTATTTGGTATAGAAACAATCAGGTATGCGCCCCTGTCTTCTACATCACTGATTTTCAAATTTGTCAGCTCACAGTATCGACAGCCACCAGACACCCCCAATATTAATGCAACCTAAAATATTGCAAATTTATTATCTACAATGTCTATGTAATGACAGAGATTATTTTGATCATCAAATATTCTTTATCGCAAGCCCTTGTCAAAAACTCTTCCACGTGTGTTCTTTCCAATACTGCAGCTTTCTTCGGCCTGTATCCTCTTGACTGATTCTTCAGATAGGCCATGAGCTTACTATATTTTCCAATGTCTATGTTTTTATAGACTTTTATAGCGGTCTTCAGCATGGAGTACATACTTCGACCACACGGATAAAATTGCATACCTCTTCTTTAAATTTAAGAAATCCGATAGCAGAACTTCTTCATTTATTGTCATTACCCCCAGTTTTTCTTTGCATTTATTAAATTTTGAAAATACTTTTTCATAATGTTCCGTTGGACCTCGCAGGCAATAACTGGTGAGTCGCTTCTTCAGCTTCCTCAAGAACTGTCTCAGGAACAATATCACTTTCTTTCATTTTCACCAACTTGCACAGCGTTTTGTACAAATGGAGTCGATAAACAATTAAAATTAAATAGCAACAATTTAACATCTTCCATGTTTTTTAGTTAATTTCAATGATTTTTGAGGTGACATCCGCTGTCATAGTGTAATGTGAAATTATTTTTTGAAGACATGAGATGAAATTTTGACGATTCTGATTTTAAATCGCTGTAATTGTGGATAAAACGTTATATTGGATTCGTGTTTTAGTCGCGTTTTATCCACTTAAGAATATTAAACGCTCGACTGCGTCTCGGACTTAAACATTCTTGCGTGGATAAAACACTGTCTAAAACATTTATACAGTAAATAACTATTGTCAATAAAATTAAATAAAATTTTCTACATTATTGGTTTATTGGTAATTATGGATCTAAAAAACTAGTCAAATCGAAAAAAAAATTTCTGTTACCAGTTTTAAAAGGGAGAATCGTCTGAAACGTTTTTTTACACCAGCCGAACGCGATCCTTAGATTACTCACATAAAATTTCTGTGAAAGTTTTTTCGTTGGCGGCAATTTGTTTCGTGCAAGGTTGTTTGGAGGAACTGCTGGAAATAAGCTCAAGATTTGAACTAATTATAATCCTAGACCTGGTAATAAAATATTTTTTACAAAAAAAGCTTGATATTATTTAGAATTTTTCTTATTCTTCACACATGTCAGGAAAGTGTGTTTACAGGGCTAGGTTTTTTAAAATAAACATTCGGTTTAACGATTCGTTCAAACGATGACTTCGTTGTGTAAAGTTTTACTTTCCTGACTTGTTATGTAATAAGTAATATATACCATTATTTACTTCTTCATCTAGAAAAACTAGTTTTCGTCAAATTATTTTATTTACCAAATTTCTACTGTATTTCTTTTTCGACAAATGTGGGTACACTAATTGATAGAAATCATTTAATAAATTTGATTTTGTAGTATTTTCTGTTTTTCGTATTGAATGGAAATTTTTAATCAAAAACATTAAATATCTTTACCTTTATTGCATTCACAAAAATTTGCTCTTTATTTTGAATATTTTGGTAAGGGTTATCTAAAGTTGTATAAGGGCATCTAAAGTCATAGGTCTTCACGTATCACGTGGGTTACACGGATAAACATACCATAAAGAATGATCAGTTTTAAGTGAGCATTGCTTCTGTTAACAGAAAAAGTAAGTACCTGCTTAAAACTATTATTTCTAATATAATAATTTGATTTTTATGTTTTCTACTAGTAGTAAAAATCTTATAAAATCATGAAAGTAATTATGCATTTACCACATAAACGTGAATAATGTTAATATTATTCTGATTTTATTTTTATTTTTAAACTTGTAAATGATAAACTAGGTGTTTTTAAAGTGCCAGAGCTTGATAAAGTTAAAAATAATGATGCATTGTTTTATTTAAGTATAAAATAACAAGCAAGAATTATTTTTTTATAACTTACAAAATAAATATTGTACATATGAGATACGTAAATTTTATTTTTACTCTTCTAAGTGCAATGATTATTATTTCCAAAAAGTTTTTGAGTGTAGTTTCTGCTATGTTTTTATTGTGCCCCACGCATACGTTGCAAAAATTACACAAAAATAAAATTTTAGGAATGATTAATTCACGAAGGCAGGTTAAGTCAGAAAATTGCACGGTAAATTATAAAGGATTGAACTAAAAAAGAATCAGGTTTAAATTATGTCAAAAGTGACAGAACAACAATGTTAATCAACCAAAAATATTATAAAAAATCGTTTAAAAATATCAAGGTTTGGTAACGAATAAAAACGAGAATGTAATAGATAGTGCTTTTAATATCATAAAATAATAAAAAAAATTTAGTTTTAGGTATTCTGTTCCAAATTAATATTGGCGTACCTGACTTTAAGTGCAAATCATCTGTTTATTACTAGTGCAAGAAAGATTGTATTGTTACCAAACGCAAGTAATTTATGACTGTTAGACCCTTCAATGCCATCTGAGAAAACCTCTCGTGGCATGCAGATTTGTCACCACTTTTACCTGGATTTGATCAGCTGCGGGCGGTTTTCTCAGATGGCATCAAAGGGTCTAACGACCATAAATTACTTGCGTTTGGTAACAATACAATCTTAACAAACAGATGACTTGCCTTTAAAGTCAGGTACGCCATTAGTATTGATTTGGAACAGTATATATTAGTTTCCATTGTTTTGTGAGGTAAAAAAACGTTATTTTGATTAACTTTCACTTATTTATTTTATCAGATGGCACATATATTCTGAAATTTTTAAGACAGTTTAATCGTTGCTGTAGATTTTCTTTCCAAAAACATTTTTTTATTGATTCTTTACTAAAGCTGTGCAATTTTCAGTTTTAATATTCAGGGTTAGGCGCTAGAAAGCTCTATTCAGTATTGTATTTTTTATTGTGGCATAAAGTCTGCTGGATTATCACGATTAATTGCCTGGCAGTTTTTTAAGAGGTTTTGTGGGCATGCTGATTTATAAACGATGTTAGAAACTGTTATGTGTACGGTAATAACATCAGCTACATTTTGACTTTTTTCAATTTTGAATTTTGTTGATTTTAAGTTTTCATAATTATTTTTTCTTATTTATAAATATTTTTTAGAGGCACTTTCAGTCATTTTGTAATTAAAGAAGAATTATTGTCCTTAATCTCGTTAAAATATGTAGTTTTATAAATAAAAATGCTGCAAAGTTACGCGTTTATATTGGAATTCTCATAAGAAAAATGACGTCTATACTTCTCTTAAGTGCCTCGCTAGCGCCTAAATTTCTTAATGACTCATGCTAACATCACAAAAAGAATATTTATTATTGTACCAATCAGAAAATATAGATGATTTATTATTTTATTTAATAAAATGCTGGTATAAGAATGTCAAAAAAGTGTCAAAAACAATACTCGTCACGTTCGCTGGTACCTATTCTAAGCTTTATTCGCAGTAACAATAGATTTTCCTGTTTAATATACTATTAAGGTTGCTTTGAATAAAATTAAGTTTTGCAAAAGGCAAAAATAATTATTTACAATTTTTTGGCGTTTCCTATTTTCTAAAATGGGTAAAAAATATTAACAATGCCCTCTGTTAATTTTTATCAAAATAGTCTCAAAGTACGCTGTTAGATAAACTTAAACAGGATATAATTGTGATAAAAACAAAAATTTTAAAGTTGAATCACCACAAGTTGAACTATTGATCTTATTTTTAATATCTTAGTTCCGTCTGTAAAAACTGTAAATACTTCTTTACTAATTAACAATATTCATGTCAATGATTATTCATTTCGTAAACATTTATACAGAGTTATGGCATTACGTTTAAAAAATGTTCACTTAAACAATATTATACAATAATTATGAGTAAGATAACAATTAATGAAGCGCTTTAATTGGCACAATGCATAAAATAATATATTTTTGACCAAAGTGGACTTTACTCTTCGAGAAATACAAGAATTTTACAGATAATATATACCTACTTTGATAACTTTAATCTAGAAGTTTCTGCGTTTATAGATCCTCTGCTGTCATATTTAATTAGTAAGAAATATTTCAAAATATTTAAATCGCGAATTTTGTTTTTACACAATTAATACGTCATTTTAATATAAAAAAGAAAATTTTTCCTAAAATATTAAAACAAAAAATTCTTTTCAGAAAAAAAGATAAGATTAATTGAGTCAAGTGTATATATAAACACAAATAGATATGTGTCATAAACGTGCTTATTTTTGGCTACTGATAGTAGCAACCTTTAATAAATTATGCATTGTTTTTTTTTGATAGCGATTAAAAATTAATCTCTTTTTTAAATTTTTCAGTGGCGACCCACCAGCAAGTTAAGAAAAAAGCTTTCACATTTAATAATTTAGAATCTGTAAATCGAATTACTACTCTTCCTATTGTCGAATCAGGATGGAACTTTGCTGGAAACATATACTATAAAATCAAAGTAAGAAAATTGTTTAATTAAAAGAATTTTCTTAATACTTTAAATACTTAGAAGTCTAATAATTTGTTGTACTGGACATTGGAACAAGCTGAATATTCCTTCCACACTGCTGTCGATACAGCTTTACCAACTATAGCTCTTTTTGAAGCTCCTATTGTCTCCATCGATAAAATACTATGCAAAGGTTTGGATGTTGTGGAGCACCAAATTCCATCAATTGGATTACCACCAGAAATGGTAATTTTTTTAAATTATTAATTACGAGTATATTAATAAGTCTTTATTTAACTTATTTTGTTGTCTACCAGTCGCGGAAAATTAGCAGCTTATACTTAATTTTTTTGTAAAATACTTTATAAGTATTGAGGATTAGAAGTAATTTAAAAATTAATAGTTTAGTATGGCCTTCTATAATCATAATTTATAATAGTTCGAAAAGTATTTTTTTCTTTTTTTGCGTTTCTAAAAAGTTTTTTGTAAAAACATTTTGCAAAATGTCTAATTATGGAAGATATTTATTCTGTTTTAGCCGTCGTTTATTGTTTTTTAATTTTTTGTTTTTTTGTTTCTCATTCTTTTACAATTTTTTTTGTTCTAAAATCTTTCTTAGCTCTTTTGCTAAAATTTTCTTTTGTTTCTTTTTTTTATTAATTATCGTATTCTAAACTTCTCAAAAAATGTTTTTTGTCTTTATAGAATCGTTTTTTGTCCTCACGTCTTTCAACTACTTCTAAAATTTTCTCTTGCTTTTCTTTTTCTACCAATCGGCATTTTTATAACTTTTTATCTTGCAAAAGCTGTTTTTAAAATCATCTTTGTTTTTCCAGAATTTTTTTGCTTTTTAATAATTTTTTTTGTTACAGTCGACGCGACGTCTTTAAACTTTTTTAAAAATTTTATTTTGTACTTTTTCTATTAATCGCCTTTTCTCAAATTTTTCTAGAAACTTTTACTCTTTTTTTGTAAAAAGTGTCGTTTTTCAAAATTTTTTCTTTTTTAAACGCTATTTTTAAGGATCTTATAGAATCTTCTGTTTACCCAAAAGTTTTTTTTTTGTCGACGTTTTTCAACTTTATTTAGACATATATTTTCTTCTTTTTTTACCCAAACATCGTTTCTCAAATTTTTTGTTTTTTCTGACGCTGTTTTTTGAATTCTTCTAAAAACCTTTTTAGTCTTTCTAGAATTTTTCTTGATTCTTTTTTTTCTCCCATCCGGCGTTTTTGGCCAAACTTCTCAAACAGTAAACAAATTTGTTGTTTCAATATTTTGTTTGATTTTCTGCAGTCGAACCCAGAAAAATTATTGGATTGTCCAAACGTCTTTAAATCTCAGTTCTGACATTATTGGGACGTGAACACAATTCGAGATTCTGTGATTTAATAAGATGGATTCTTTAAACAATACTTTATTTAACAAGGAAGTAATTTACACAAATGATTCTTAATAAGTAAACAACTCAATAGTACACTTATTTAAACCTTGAGAATTTTTTTGAAATTCACTTATGATAACCGTTGCCTTTCGTGAACTCAAACTGATTTCAACAACCTATCTCTCTCTTATATAGAGCCAAGGTCTGGCTCGTGACCATTCTCAAAACTATGCGTTATTACATCTGTCTTTGGAAAAGTTTCCAAATAAAGTAACGTCAACTTCAAGAATTTACGAGCTAATTTCGTAAACATAATGTAAAAAAAATTTAAAATTACACTTTTGTAAAATAGTTGTAGATGGAGTTTAAAAAATGAATTTAAGTTGCAAAACAACAGTACTTAGAGAAATATAATTTTAAAGTGTATTTTGCAGAAAAATTATTAGACATTATTTTCTTAATAACTTTAGACAAAGCTAATTATAAAACCACAGAATACATTTTAAACAAATTAGCTCAGTATTATAAAAAATACTTTTACTCGTTTTACTAAGTCTTATTAAGTTCGTGATTTAAAATTTACCTATTTTCATATCAAAATTGTAATCAATGGCTTCAAAAATACGAAAGCATAAAATTTTATACAATTTGTCAAATCTTTTTAGAGACATAGGCATTTCTGATCTTTAAGATTTTATAAAACATAAAAAAATTAATTTAGCTAAATGCGAAAAAAGGAATTTGACGCGTGACTATTCTTGTTAGCTGAATAAACTGAAATTCTCCGTACACATATTTTTAATTACTATTTTTTCAACAAATATCACTGAATTTTGTATTAAAATTTCAGAAAGCTGCATTTACATATAAAATTATGTTATAATAAAGTTTTTAATTAAGGCATTAATAAAGCTGTCACACATTTTCTTTTTTATTATCCAACCAAATTGATTAAATTTTTTTGAATACATTTACTTTTACAATATTTAAGTTTTTACTGTAATAATTTTTTGCTAGTTTTTTTAGAATAAATGTAATAAATTTTAGTATTACGAAAAAAATTGGGTTTGCCAAATTAAGACAATAGAAGTCTAGATAATGTAAAAAGTAAACGTGTTTTATTATTATTTAATTTTGAAAAATAATAGGAAAGATAAATAATAGGAGAGACAGCCATTAGCATATTTTTGATTTACAATAGGTCCAGATATAGTGCTATCATCTCTAATTTTTTTGTCTTCACTTTAGTGCACTTAGTAAAGAAACAAATAGGTAGAACTAAGTCAAACAGAATACCCGATGAATAAAGAAGTAGACTAATTGTCTAATCTTTGTTAAAAATTCTTGTTTTTAATTAACCAATTTTTTTTCAAATTTGTTTTTTACGGGAAATCCAAGAAAATTATTTATTTCTTATTGTTCAGATTATCAATTTCTTGAAAATATTATACATGTAACACATCATATACCTTTCGTGTAAATTTCATTGACATTTATGTTTACACAGATTGTAATTTATCCACATGGTAGTGCTACAATAAATAAAGTGATATTTGAAACCAAAATCTGCAATCTATCTTCCAACACACTACCGCCCCACAGCGGGTCTTATTTTTTTATAAATTTGTACATATGAAAACAAAAAGTTTTAGGTGCGGTAATAATTAGGCTACTTATGTACAACTGCCTTACTTAATTAACCGCTCCTAAAGCTCTTAGTTTTTATATGTAACCATTTTTATACAAGGATCAATGTTATTCTCTGATAAAAAATTGTAGTACCTACCTATATAATTGTATTTTTTCTTCAAATTTTAATGTTTAGCGTTATGTAATAGCACATATTACATCACTAGTTATGTAATGAAATTCATAGAATTATTCATTTTGGCAAACATTAAGTATGTGTGTTAAACAAAATCGGTCTTTTTATAAAGGTTGACGTAAATAACTCCTTCTGCACTGTATACATTTGTAATTTAGATTTATTGGAACACCAAGCAATACGTGAGTGACGTAAGCAGCAAAATTGTGAAACCTGTCTTAAAAAGAGCCGATTCGGTCAAACAAATCGGCACTACGGTCCTGTCTAGTAAATACACAGCTTTTGCCGCAAACACTCTCGACGGAGCTTTAGACGTTGCTGACAAATACGTCGACAAATATCTTCCAGCAGCTGTATACGACGACCAAAATATCAAAGGTAAATTTTTATTTCAGCAATTTTTCCAATTTTAATAAAACATTCCAGAAGAAGTGAAAAAAGTTGATGGACCGGCAGGTCGCGCTATTGAAACAATTCATCACGTGGGTCGCTTTTCCGGTAAATTGCAAAGAAGACTTACAAAAAGAACTTTAGCGGAAGCTAAAGCTTTGAAAGAACAAAGTGCTGAAGCAATTAACGTTTTAATTTACGTAGCGGAATTGGTAATGAATTTTTCTTTCGTCGATTTTATTTGATAAAGAAGAAATTTTAGATTGCAACGGACCCCAAACTTGCCTTGGCTAAAGGTAAAGAATTGTGGGAAAGTTTAAGTAAAGACGAACCGGAAAATCAAGCTCGTCCGGAAAATCTAGAGCAGCTAATTGTTCTTTTAACTCGAGAATCTGCTCGCCGAGTTGTGCATTTTATCAATTTTACCAGTGCGATTATCAGTAAAGTCCCAAGACATATCACAAACTCGTTTTTGGCTACGCTTTCGAAGTTTTTGCATTTTGCTGATTCTATGGTGAAGGTAATTGATCAAATTTGGTGTAAATGTCACTCTTAATATGAAAAATTCGGTATTATGCATATTATCCAGGAATTTTAGCTAATATGCATATTAACTAATATCTCTGGGTAGGATATTATGCATAAACCCCAGAGATTTTAGTTAATATGCATAAAATGTTAGTTATTGTACATGTTACCGCTAGTATAGGAAATCTAGTATTATGCAAAACATCTAGATACTAATTACATTTGGAAAAAAGACGTTTCATAGCGTCAGCCCGAGAATTTGCTCGAAGCAGCAATTTTTTTTGTAGGTCTAAAATGAGAAGTTTTTTGTGTCAAAAAATAAACAAAATGAAAATATTTGTAAGGTATTTGGACCATACTAGGCCGAAATTATTAGATTTTGTATGTCAGCGGTGAGATAACTACATAAAAATGTCTGGAATTTATGAGATTTGAGTTAACATGCATATTGCATATTAATTGAAATGTTTCGATATTAGGCATAAAACCAGATTTTGTATATTAACAATAACATAACTAAAATAAAACTACTAAGCTGATTGTAGACCAATTTCAAGTCGATTATAATCGTTAGTGGTTTTATTTTTAGAGTAATAGAAGACTGGGTGCTAATAGAACCAAAGCTTCGCACGTTATTTTAACTAATGCTTTATGGATTCATTTGATAATCACCGGTTGCTTACAAAACCACTCTTTTTGAGATCAATAGTGATTTGCTTTACTTTCCTAGAGTGTCCATTTGGAAGGAGTTCAGCAAGCTCTTGGCACAGCTCTCAAATATCAGGCACAACATTTTACGCTAGTGCTTAAACAACTTAACATTTACTTCTCACAAGTGTTGGTAAGTTGATCGAAGCTGCCTTTTGGTTCTATTAGTTATCTAATCTAAAAAAAATTTGATCACTATCTTCTTATCCTAACGAATAATCTAAATATTTTTACAGGATAATGTTGCGCAATCATTGAGTGAAACACCAGAAGTGCCTAAATCTGCTTTAGAAGTTCCAAAAATTAAATTGCAACTAAGAGCAGTTAATAGGATTAATAACACAAACGGAGTAGATTCCAATTCTAATTAAAATTTTAAGACTAGACGTTTTAGGTAGGTAGGTATCTATATGTACTCTTTTTCTTGGAAAATGTATTATTGTATTTAGTTTTATTCTTATATATTAACTGAGTAAAATTCTGCGTATCAATAATCCGAGTTTGTAAGCGCTTATGTTATTCCTGATAAAATGATAAATAAATTACTTCAACAATATATAAACATTTTATTATTTCATTAATACAACCTGAGACCAAAAAAAAACTCTAAATTGCCTGTTAAACCAGATCTTTTAAAAAGAGTTTAATTATAATACATTTTTTGACATCAATGACACTACATAAAGCAGCAAGAACTTAGATTTTTTTGAACAAATTAATTAATATTAATTAGAAGAAATATTATAAAAATTCTGAAAAAATTCACCTGTGTAGTGCAAAAAACAAAGTTTTGAATGCCAAACTTTGAAGTTGATGTAATAACTAGTCTTTGAGAAAAGTTAAGAAAAACTTTTAGCAGACTCACCCGGTATTGTGTACAGATCTTTCTGTCTAAACTCAAGATGCCGAGTTTTAATTTCTTAATTCATTGGCTCATTAATTTTCCCTTGAGTAATGAGAGGTTTAAAAAAGAGCTCAAAATTATAAAAGATGCAGCCAGGTATACCTAATGGTTTTGAGACAGGAATTATTGATAAAATAGTTCGAAAAATTAAATATAAGAAAATGGTCACTGAGTCAATTACTTTGTTAAACAAACCAGAGAAAATAACTTTTATATCAATACGTTATGTTCCTTCAATCACAAGAGGTTTGAGCAAAATTTTCAAAAATTTAGTCTCCCAAGTTGTATACAACTGGGGCACAAGGCTACAAAATGTCTTCTGGGTAACCCTAAAGATAAAACAGGGCCTTTAGAAACGTCGGGGATTTATGAAATGAACTAAGACTGTAAATATGTTAAGGCTGTAATCAAAAGTATATTGGGCAAACACGTAGATCAATTCACACTAGATTTAAAGAACACATCGCTCATCTCAAATTCAACAGAATAGAAAAATCTAATGTTGCCTAACATATTTTTGAAAATGACCACAGAATTGACAAAAATAATATTAGAATTATTAGGGCAATCAATAATTGTAAATTTCTTGACGCTTTCGAGAATCTAGAAATACATAGAAATAAAGGACGTCTAATCAACGCCGATTTTGGACCAATCCCCACCTCTTCTCTCTTCTCATTGGTTGAAAAGAGGGAGAAGTGAAAGTTGGTGGAAGTCGGCACGATTAGTATATAAGCTAAGAATGTTTGTAAACGACTTAGTTTTAATTTTTACCCGAGGATGACAACGTTGTTGTCGAAACGTGCGTCGCGTCGTATCAAGTAAAGAAGTTTGGTGTTAGTGGGAGTTTTATTTCTAATTTTCATTTAAACACACCAAGAAGATCCAACAAGAAGGTTAGTATGCGAATTAATTTTTTTGGACGTTTCATAGTTTAATGTAAATTCTTTTATTTTACAAACAACTTCATCTGTATTAGTCTTATAACAATAACTCTTTGGACCTGTTGATACCCAATCAACAATCCATCCATCCTTACTTAATTTATCGGTCCAAGCATTATCTATATATACAATGCTATCTATATCATAGTATACTACACTTTCTCCTAATAGGTATGTCTAACATTTCGTACAATCTTATGGGCTGACTTCAAGTTGAGATATCGCAAATTTTAATACTTTTCCTTAGCAGCAACCAATCACAACAGCAAATTTTATTAATTTTCCATGGAAACAAAGATACTACCGGTATTATCTCAACTTGAAATCACATCATAAGTCTAGCATTTGCAGTTGTAAAAGCAGCTATAAATATATTGGTATTAAAATCATTTTCACATAGCAACCTTTTAATAGAATCAGACAACCATAATTACAACAAAATTTCAGAAAATTATGCCGATTTCGCTAGTGAAAAACAGCGTTAACAAGCAAGTAATCCAGTTGAGATTTTTACACAACTTAAAACAAGGTTCAAACATTAATACAATTAACACAGTTCTTAAAATTAGAGCGCTGTGCATCAGAAAAAAATTTAGCAATCACCACGTTTTCAGGCGTAAGTTTAACTACTTTTAAACATGGTTTTATATAGTATTATTCGATTTGTAAAGAAAAAAGTTATAATCTCATAGTAAATAATACCTTTGTCTTTCAATCTATATAGTTTTTAAGCACTTATTATTTTACGTTACTTTTCTATACACAAGAAAAAAACTCTCAAACAAAGATTTATAATTGCCTACATCAAATAAAAACGGGGTTATTAAAGAGGAATCTACAAATTATGTGCTACTGCGAGTTTGGCACCTATGTAATAGAGGTCGCCCCTGATTTTCATAAAATAAAGTTCTAGGGACTTTATCATAAAAATTGCAAACGGTCAGTATATAAAATTACGCCTGTTAAATTTCACAACCGATTTAATTTTTTGCAAAATAAATATATATTTTTTTATATTAATGGCATATTTTTCACACGTCTTCTCTTACAATTTTTTTTATATGTTTTTAATATACAAGATGTTTTTAAAATTACATACTTTAGAAATTTTAATAGGTAAACAGTTCTTGTCAAAACAATGCTAAACACCTAAATTTACATTATTGATACAAATGCTGATTGTATTTGACGTATACAAATAAAAAAAATTTTGTAAATTATTATCACAAATTATACCGTTTCGAGGTTTATTGGACATTTTTTTTACTGTCAATTTTTTGCTAACGTTTCAAAGTCTCATTATAAAACTTTTTTTTATCACCTTGCAAGAGTTTCTGAAAATTTGATAAAAGCTATCAATTTATTGTTGTATTTATACTTTATGTACTTCAATATTTAACGTTTTGCAAGATTAAGGGTCGGTTTACAGAAGGTGACATTAACTTTAATTGCGATTAAATACCGATTTTGGCAAATCAAACGCCAGGAAAGCCAATTTAATCGCGAATTAAAAGTTAATCGCAATTAAATATTTAATTCACGTTCTGTAACCGAAACTTGAGAAATTGTGTTTCCAAAACGCGTTTTTAATGTACACTCTTAAAAAAAGCACGTGATACACTCAGGAAGCAGAAAACTCATTTATTTGGTTACGTCAATTGTTTTTAAAAAATTAAAAAAATATCTTGCTGGAAGAATTTTTTTTGTTAATATTGTCACAAAGCGGAAGTTGGTTAGGTCGTGAACCTTTCGGTGCGGATGGGCTATTGCTGATATCGACGGTTGAAACAATAGCTGGCTCAGCTTTTAGGGGGTTGGCGAACTGACGGGTTGCGTGAATCGGAGAGTCGGTTGGTAGCATTTGACCAAAACAGTCAAGTGTGAAGTAAAGTGTGACGTATACCCAGACCCTTCCAGTTTGCCAGAATGTTAATATTATGGACGTTTATGTACGTTGTACATTTAACAGGTATGCTGACGTAAAAGAACGAAATGGGCGAACAAAATTGAAGTAATAAGGAAACATTTTGGATCTCGAAAAATTTTTTTTTGCTGTATCAATAAATGACTAGACTAGACTAGACACTAGTAGTAGGACAAGGAGTCGAGCCTCTAGTAGGGGACGGAAAAGACTTAATGAACATTGGGAGGAAATAAGAAATAGAGACGTGGTAAAGAGACCACGGGAAAAAAAAACAAATCACATGAGGTGGTAAGAAATTAAGGGTTCCAGGCCAAGAGGGTGTAATGAAGGGTCCCATGCCAAAAGAGCATGATGTATTGAAGAAAATCCCTGCTTAAAGAGAGGGAAAACTGAGACCCCAATGATTCATTTCATGTCGCCCACTTGGTCGTCAGTGATGTTACTCCTTTTTTTAAAAATGAGTTTGAAGGAAAAAAAAAGCTCATTCACAAGGAAAACCAGGACCTGATCACTCCTGTGTCGGACTATTGGATGTACTGCGTGGTAATTAATTTTTGTTTGTTTGTTTAGAGTTTGTTCTCAGGTAAAAAAAAGATGTCAGTTAAGAACAAAACTCAAAGCGGAGAACGCAATAGGGTAACGGCGAAAAGAAAACACAGCGAAGACAACACCCGAGAGGATAACGCTCCGACACTAGAAAGAAGTGTATCGGCAGAAGGGAGATTAGAGCTAGGAGAAGAGACTGTGTTAGCTCTAGCTAGAGAAAGAAGCTTGAGCCTTTTCTAGAGTCCTCTTCGTTAAATAAAAAGTAAGTAGGTAGGTTCAATTTGTTAAAAAATTTAGTAGTCATTGGAATGGCTTTTTTGGGAGAGTATTTTTAAATAATAGTAGGGAATAATTCGTTTTTTGGGGGATAATGGATTGGTGATGTGCACTGTCGAACAACAAAATGTAAACAGCCACATCCCAGTCAAGGTTAAGTGCGACAAAAATAAATAACTCGGTCAGGGATTTATTCTTGTCAGCACAAACGTAATATAGTAGTAGTGATAAAAGTAATGTAAAGCCGAAAGGCTCATATTACAAAACAATTGTGAGTAGAGTAAAGTTAGTTATTAATAAAAAAATTTTTGTTTTTCGACGCCCAACGCCCACAAAAAAAGGAAAAATAGAAAATCCAAAAAAACTGAAAAGAGGACCAACCAGGGAAAATAACCTCGACCTAGGAGTAGTCTGGAAAGGGTGGAAAGAGAGCACGTGAATAGACAGACCGCAATATCTACCCCGTCCGGTATCAAAAGATGAGTGACACAGTAGGAAAAAACAGTAAAGAAGAAGTTCAAAAGGAAGTGGTGCAACAAGTCCACTTCAAGTTAGTCAAGTGGTTTCCCAATAAAGGACTGAAACTGATAATCAAATGGTCAGGAGTAAATAAAGCCCAAGAACTACGACTATAAAGTTGCACAAGAAAACAAAAAAGGGTTGCGAAAATCATCAAGTGGATTTTGGGATCTGGCCATGTGATCAAAAACAACAAAAGTTTTATTTAATAGGTGCTTCTCTGGAAACTTTTCTCTGGATGAAACTAGTGTTGAGAGTAAATGGACACAAAGTGTATAGTGTGTAAAACTCAAATTTCTTAGTGATAAGTGTAGTGAGGCGTTGGACGACGACATAATCCTTAAAATTTTAATTGGTTACGTTAGGTTAAGAACAGATTGTCGGGTCGACAATCTTGAAGGGCCGGGTATATGTCACGAAGCGGAAGTTCGTTAGCCTGCTAGGTTGTGAACCTTTCGGTGCGGATGGGCTATTGCTGATATCGACCAAATCACCAAATTGTTGAAGCAATAGCCGACTCAGCGTTTGGGGGGTTGGCAAACTAACGGGTTGCGTGAATTGGGGAGTCGGTTAGTAGCATTCGACCAAGACAGTCAAATCGAGTAAAGTGTGATGTATACCCAGACCCTTCCAGGTTGGCAGAATTTTCATCATGTACCATATATCTCGAACATTATTAAATTACCTTTTTTATTAAAACCCTGTTTTTAATCTCAACCCCACCTCACGAGGCAAAGCCCGTGACAATATCTAAAATTGTGTAAATTTGCTCAAGTAAAATTCAAGATTTTTTTCTTATTTTAAAGTGTTGTGTAATAAGAAGGTAAATTATTTGCTTCTGATTATGTGACACCCTGTAGTTGTTTAATTAATTTTTTTTTAACGAGTATCTGTAAAATTATTATATTGCACAACAAAGTAAGCCGTGAAATAGTTATTTACATTAGTGCTACAGGTAAAATTTACAGTGCACAGAATCGACTTCAAGTCCGAACTGAAGGCGAGGCTCAGATGAATCTAAGTCTCGGTCTAAGCACTATAAGAAAATAAATTTAGGTATAAAAAAAAGAATTAATTTGTGTAAAATCTATTTACTTCAATAATAATTACAGTAAAAAATAAATAAAAGAGACACATTTTTTCCTAACATTAACACAATACAAATATCTGTTAAAACGTAAAACTGATATGGCCCTCAGTGTGTTACACGTAAATAGTCTACGTAACATATTTATACAATAAAAAAATCATTGAATAAATTAAAAAATAAATATTTAGTTACGTCAAAAATAATATCCAGTCGGATGTAGCTACTCAGTATTCAGGTAACGGTACGTAACTTTGAATAAAGTTTTTTTTTAAAATATCACTTTTCCTAAAGTAGAAAAACTGTCTTATTGATTCAGAAAGAACTGCTAATGTATCATAAAAATACAACTAAAATGATGAAAAAATGACATAGCAGTCCCTTCATAAATCACTATTGTCATCACTTTCACACTAGTCACAGATAATTTTAACTTAAACCTAAATTAGTTCAGCTACGTATTCAGGTTGTCCAGCCTGATTAATCGTCAGTTCGGAACCTTTAAATCTTGTCCTATATGAGTCATAATCGTCATTAGTCAATCTTTCGGGTACTTGAAAAGTAGAGCCTTGGAAGCCCATTGCAGCCTCATAAAACTAAATAAAAATTAAGAAAATTTTTTAAAATTAATTAGAAAATTACATTAGGGGCCCCTCGGAGAGAACTATGCGAACTATCAGTCTGTTGAGGCACGCCAGATAAAGTCGCATAATCAGCTAAATCATCAGCTAAGGACCTTGATGCAATGTGGGCTGAACCACGGCGGTTTGGGTGCTGGATAGTGGCATAGGTATTTTCATCCTGCTGTAAAAAAAAATTAAAAAAAAAATAGTCTGAGAGACTGTAGCTAAAGAGTGCAAGAGATATCTGATTGTTCAAAATTTAACAATAACTTGCATTTAGTGTTTAAATAAGTATACTAGCGTCAGCAGTTTGGGCTGTAGGACATCTAAGAATAGCACAGCTGAAGAAGTGTCAATAAAAAAAAATTAATTAGTTTTTAATGTTAGTAAATATAAAAAAACAATCAAACCTCAATTTTAAAAAAACTTGCCCAGTCAGCAGCCGCCAGAATTCGCAATAGTGAGATAGTAATCGTTATGTTTATTCATTTAAGATATCTTAATTTAATGCTTCATATTTAAAATAAGAATAAATTACAATTGTATAAAAATAAAAAAAAATGTTAAAGATAAGAAATCTAACTTCTGGCGTTGCTGATTGGAGATATTCCTTTCGATTGAGGTCTGACTGTTTTTTTTTATTAATAGAGTGTTACAATAAAATATACTTGTAGTTATAGCTTTCAGAAACTATTTTTGATAGTTATTTTAATAACTAATTTTCTAATAAAAATTTTAGCTTTGCTAAAACATTTTTTCAAGTGTGCTATTCTCAAATGTCCCGCAACCCAAACTACTGACTCTAGTATACTTACTTACACACTAAATGCACGACATTATTATATCTTAAAGAATCAGAAAACTCTTGTACTTTGTGGCCACGAGTTCTCCGACTATTGTTAAAAACACTTACGGGAATAAAATCGTCACTATTTCTCCGCCCTAAAACATTCTGTTCAGGTTCGTTAAAAACTTGCATTGTTAATTCCTGTTCCTCGTAAATTTTTAATTTCCTAATAAAAGAAAAATTAGTGATTCGGCAAAACTAGTTGTGAAAATTACTGTTCAATCCACAAAGGATTTTCAGTTGTGTTCAAATCATCAATAATGGCTTTTTTAATCAAGGCATCTTTTTTCTTGAGATCAGTCGGTGAAATAACCCAATGCCTCAAACAACAACAAACTATTACAAAAGTTATGACACCAACAAAAAGAACTATGAGGAGAGCAATAAGAGCTGCTAAAGCCGGATCGAACGGTTCCTCCTTCTCCATAACAAAAGCAGGAACGACGTTTTCTATGGCAAAACCGGCATAATAATCCTTCAGGAAGTCGTATTTTGAATCAATTATTTTAAGTACATCGGGTACAGGTAAAATGTTTTGGGTTACTGGATCGACCACCAAAATGTACATATCAGACCTGAAAAAATTAATTAGCGCTAACGGCAAGATTTTTAGGACAATCAACAGAGTGATTCTGTGACAAAAAATAGTAGCAAGAAACTGACGGTGCCATATTAAAGATAGTGTGTAGTTTTTCTTTTCATTTTTCTTTCTCGCACGCCGCACCTACCACGTATTAATTTGTTACAAACATTTAAAATCAATAAATTTTATGTTTGGAATAACTTTCAGTTTTTCGAAAAACCCCAGATGGGCAAAAAGTGTCAAATTTCAATTTCGCTCCCAGATAAATATACTGAATGACATTAGAAGTGCAACACCTGCAAAAAATGTTTTTTAACACACAAAATTTTATATACATGTTTGGTTATCTAAAAGGATGATGCTTTGATTAAATTTTTTGCTTTTTTGAAGCAGTTGTTTTTATATACATTTTACTGTTCTCTACCTACTGATCGCTACAGAAATAATCATTACAAAGTAAATTTTGCAATTAATTGCCGTAATTTTTACATTTTTTATAAACCACTGTTTGATAGAATGCTTAGAGGTAGATTTATATCACCAGTTAATTAATTTTAAAAGAGGTCGTTTAAATCGAAATCTAACAACCATCACGCGTTTGTGTAACACATGGACACATGGATTGAAAAAGGCAGAGGAGTGAGAAGTAGACCAATTGGGCAACCGAAGCGAACGACAAAGCTCCAAGCGCGCCGCTTAAGGCGGAATAAGAATTTTGTCTCTTTAAGACCGCTTTTCTTCTAGCCGGCAAATTGGTAATCAGGCGTTTACAGAAGAACGTAGACCAGTTAGCATGTGAACTTTGTAGCGTTGAATTAGATCTTTTGACCTAATTTCTTTCCGACCGCACTTAGTCCTTCTATTAACTGCTAATCACCGACGCCAAAAGCTAGAATGGTCAGCATTGGAACGCAGAATAGAGTCATGTGGTGTTCATGTGGGTATGAATGATGATCAAAGAAGCGTCAGAAGACATCGTGGAGAAAGATCCAATATCCGAAATGGTTTAGGGGGCAATTGCTAATGGTAGCCAATCACCTCTTATGTTCATTCGAGAAAATATAACAGCGTAACGTTACATCGATAACGTCCTACGACTCTTTTTATTGCCCTACACGGAAACCATTCCCAATGCGTTGTTTCAGCAAGACAACGCGCGTCCACATATTGCCCGACAAACAATAAACTTCTTAGAAGAAGCTGCCATTAAAGTTTTACCTTGGCTTCCTAGATCGCCAGATCTAAACTCAATCGAACATGTGTGGGGTATGATCGGAAGAAGACTAAGCAATTTAGTCGAACCACCTCAAACTCTGGCCAGGTTGCAACAAGAAATTCAGTACGCTTGGGATCAATTACCTCAAGAAGACATCGATCACCTGATTTCTTCCATGCCGAGACGCCATAATTAGTGTGTTCGCAACAGAGAACGTCAGACCCATAATAATTTTTTTCCCTTTATTTGTAATGGGCTCCAGAAGCCGTGACGTAAAGCGAAATTTTGAAACACTGTCATTCGATAAAAATACCTTGAAAAAGTCGACCTTATTGCACATGTAAATAAGGTTGAATTTATAAAGATCAAATTTTATGCGATGAATAAATACACTAAATAAAATAAATAAGACCTAAAAATGTCGACATTCGATACCCCAAACCTTTCATTAATTGATAAGTTAAGAATCACAGCAAACTTACACTTAATAAAGAATTTAATGGAAAATAAAATGTTCGATGCACAGATTTCCTTCATTTCTAAGCTTTAATGCAGGTCCAATATGAACGAATTCCAGCGAACCATGCCGAATGCGAGCAAATCCCCTCCGATTTGCCCGCGCCACTTGTTATTTGTATGTACTCGGCCATCTTCGGTAGTTGGTTTACAGCTGTTCGGGTGAGTTTGACGGCACGAAGCATGTACAGTAATTTCTATTTTCGATTAATTTCTTAAATATGCGAGAATTGTTTGTAACTTGTGTCTGGATTAAAACTAGAATGTCTAGAGTATTGGAGTTGAGTGTTTTTATGCCTTATTTGTGTTTCCATATGTGATTTTTATTCGGTCAAAGTTTAGCTGTTATAATTTCAACCTTATGTATTAGAGCAATAAGGGCGGCTTTTTTAAGGTATGTTTTCAGAATGACAGTGCTTCAAACGTTCGCGCTAAAATTACGACACACTTCTCCAGCCCATATTTTCTCTTTGAATTTTTAATCATTTATTTATTAACTTAAAGGTAACATGTTCACAAAATTTTATAAATTAATAGTTATTTATTGTATAAGTATTTTAGACAGCTTTTTATCCACGCAAGAATGTTTAAGCGCGAGACGCAGTCGAGCGTTTAATATTCTTAAGTGGATAAAACGCGACTAAAACACGAATCCAATATAACGTTTTATCCACAATTACAGCGATTTAAAATCAGAATCGCCAAAATTTCATCTCAAAAAATGATTTGACATTACACTCTGACAGCGGATGTCACCTCAAAAATCATTAAAATTAACTAAAAAACATGGGAGGTGTTGAATCGTTGCTATTTATTTTCGATTGTTTATCGACTCCATTTGTACGAAACGCTGTGCAAGTTGGTGAAAATGGAAGAAAGTAATACTGTTCCTGAGACTATTCTTGAAGCGACTCGCCAGTTATTGCCTGAAAAGTCCAGGAAACATTATGAAAAATTATTTTCGGAATTTAATGAATGGAAAGAAAAACGGGGGGTAAGGACAATAAATGAGGTAATTCTGCTACCGTATTTCTTAAATTTGAAGAAGAGGTATGCAATTTCATCCATGTGGTCGAAGTACTTCAAGCTGAAGGCCGCTATAAAGGTCTATAAAAACATAGACATTGGAAAATATAGTAAGCTCTTGGCCTATCTGAAGAATCAGTCAAGAAGATACAGGCCGAAGAAAGCTGCAGTATTGGAAAGAGCACACGTGGAAGAGTCTTTGACAAGGGCTTGCGATAAAAAATATTTGATGATCAAGGTAATCTCTGTTATTACATAGACATTGTAGATAATAAATTTTGGAATATTTTAGGTTGCATTAATAATGGGAGTGTCTGGTGGCTGTCGATGCTGTGAGCTGACAAATTTGAAAATCAGTCATGTAGAAGACAGGGGCGCATACCTGATTGTTTCGATACCAGATACCAAGACGGGCGTTTCACGGAAATTTACAATTATAGAAAAAAGATTCTCTATCAACACTGTGGAGAAGTGTAGAAAATACATGTCCTTACGTCCGAAGAAGGTATCCATTGAGAGATTCTTTTTACAATACGCTAATCAAAAATGTACATCGCAACCTGTTGGAATTAACACTTTATCGAAAGTTCCTTCTAAAGTTGCTTCGTTTTTGAATCTGGCGAACGCAGAAGCGTATACCGGCCATTGTATGAGGCGCTCTTCAACAACTTTACTTGCCAATGGAGATGCTAATCTTACAACAATTAACCGATATGGTGGGTGGAGGAGCTCCGACATAGCAGAAACTTATATCGAAGATTCTGTATCTAATAAGCTTAATATCGCAAGGAAAATTCAAGGTTTTCCTGGTACTAGTCGTTCCTTACTAGAGGAGACGTTCAACTACTATTCGTTCTGGAACCGATAACAACTACAAGCTTCTTATAAATGGAAACGAAGTGAAATATGATAAAACAAAAAACGAAATGTCTATTAATGTAAATGTTAATATCAATATTAATAATAAATATAATGCGATTGATTTAAAATTGTATTTTTTCATTATTCTACTAGTGGAATAAAGTGATTTCATTAATCCACTAGTGAATAAAGTGTTACTTTATACGGTTCGTAAGTGTGGATAAAACTTCAATTATAAGGTAATTGTGGATAAAAATCATTTTTTGAAGATGTTACACTTCTATTGTCATTCAGTATATAAAGCTTTTCCTTATCACCCCTTCTCCCCCGCGAGTCTATTGCTTTTGTGCCTTCGACCGTTATCAGTCATGTTTGCAAATATTTCCACTTATTTCGCAGCATTTTAGTGCAAAATAAAAATCTACGTTTGGTTGTGCTATATTTCTACTTTCAAAATCTGTTTGAAAAATTAAAATCGGACCATCTCTGACGCATTCAGTCCCTCTGAAAAATACTGCTTTAAAAAATTCAAATTGCAATTTTGTCAAAATTAATGGTCAATTTGTGCAAACATAAAGTAGATATCAACAACCACTTTTTCGCAAAAGAGGAGTTTTTCGCAAAAAGCAAACAAAAAAAGAGCTATAAATTATTGAAAAAACTATCGAATTTTCTTTGTTAGTAATGATCCGATCGGGTCGATTCAGTCAGTTTTGTTCACATTTTAATTCTCTACACTTTATATCTTTAGAGCATCATGACAATGAAAACTTTAATCTGATGGAATAGTCAGTTTCTTGCTGCTAATTTTGCAACGAAAAAATCCCCTATTAATTGGTCTATTTTACCAACTAACCATTCCCCATTTTTATAACCACTATCATCGGTGTGGTACCGAATTTCGTCAATTATGACAAGACTTTGTGTGGCGTTGCTTAATTCGGCTACAATTTCATCCCTTTCCCTCACAACTTCATCAGAAGGTCGTGATAATATCACTCGAATTAATTGTTCAGGCTCGAAAATCCACACCTGAAATTTGCCGGATTACAAAAAGGCTTTTGTGCCAGTTTTTGAGTTTACATGAACTTGGGTGTAGGCTTCTCGTTCTGGAAAGGCATTCTCTCTTGCGATTATATCGACGACAAATCGGTGTTGATTATTCTCAGCGAGATAATTGGCTGTACATATTTCGCCTTTATCAGTGATATTGAAAGGTGAGGGTATTATGGAACCGGAGCTTTTATTTGATCCGTACTTGTACAAATTTGAGGCTTTTATGTAATAAGTTAGAGAGCCATTTGAGCCTAAATCTGGATCAAAAGCAGTTACGTTTGTTACAAAATCGTTGATTTCCGCCATTGCGTTCACAGCTGTGTAATAAATCGGTTGTTCGAATACAGGAATATTATCATTTAGGTCATTTACTGTCACTACGACTTTAGCTATACTGCTATCATGGGTTATTTCCGCTTCGTCTAATTTTTCTTTATCTTCAGGTGAAATGTAATAGTCTGGATCATTAGTCGCAATGATGTACAAGTTATATTCGTCTTGAATTTCTCGATCGAAACTTTTATTCGTGTATAAATAACCCTCTATTTTGTCTAAACGAAAATCACTATTTTCGTTACCTTTCAAGAAATAATAGTAAACTTTAGCGTGATTTCCCTCGTCTCTATCTAAAGCTTTGACTTGTCCTGGAAAAATATAACGTATTTTTCAGACATAAAGTGTTGTGTAAATTTACCTATTCTGACACCTATTTTATCATTTTCAGTCACGTAAAAGTGGTAAGGATTCGTTGAATACGAATCGGGGAATTCCGGACGATTGTCATTTGAGTCGACTAAGAGAATTGTCAAGTAGCGTAATGTTTCAAACCATTTAGGCGATCCATGATCACGAGCAACCAAAATTAGCTAAAAACATTTATTACACAAAATAAACTAAAAAAATTGTCAGTACTTCATATTTAGATTGCTCTTCCCGGTCTAGGAACTTTTTGCTCCGCAACTCGCCTGTATTTGCATCTATGGAAAATTCATTCGTTTCTTGAACATTTTGACCGTTTACTTTCAAATGATATGTTATTCTCCCGTTTTCATTCTCGTCTTTATCAGTCGCTTTGACTGTCATGACTAGGTAATTCTCAACAGCTGCGTTCTAAAATGCGAGATAGGTTTACCAAAAAATCTATAGGGTGTCTCTTCCAGTTGGACCGTTTTGATTCAAAACATTTCAATTACTAAAATATTGTAACAAATCATGAGAAATCCTTCACGATCGTGCGGAGAAATATTAGCCAGTTCTGGCTCTTCTCACAAAACGGCATTTAGGTTTAATCAAACAAATTCTTATATGAAAAAATACTAAAAATAAAATAAATCCTTAATTTCATAAAATTTTTAATTCTATTTTTACAATTTTTACCAAAAATTTGACTGGCATACTAACAGTACCACCCTGCAATCTCAAAACAAGAGTAAAGTCATTTTATTAATCATATACTATCACAGAGCTGGCGACTAAATTATTGAAAAATTTGGATATGTGAATATGTGTTCGATGTGGGCCAAAAATTTAGCGCGCAATCTCTAAATCAAGCACAAATAAATATATCCGTTAAATTTTTTCAATAATTCTATTGCAAATCCGCAGACAAAGTGTGATAGATAACGTTTTTCTGAACTTGGCAATTAATAATGCAACACTTATAGAGATAGGACTTATTTATGCTCCAAAATCAGAGCGGCACACGATTTAAGAATCAATTAGAATGGTGAAACGCCATGCGAAAGCAATACGCTCGATTCACTACTAGTACGAACAATTTTTTTTTTTTTGTACAATAAGCGGTTGAATAAGTCGTTTTCAGCGGCGTCTCATTCAGTTATAATAAAACAATGTAATAAAAAAATAGATTTTAACAAACTGGGTAGTTATCAAGGTCTTTAGGTAAAAGAAAAATATTTAACTACCATCACTACTAGACAAAGAAGAGTGATAATACTAAAATACTAAAATAACATTCCTTATAAAATTATACGAGTGTTAGCAACATTTTATTTTGCCATAAAACTTCATCTTTTGTAATTTCAATATAATATATATCTACAAAATCGTTAATATAAACTACAAAATAACATTTTTGTTTCTGTGTAATGTTTAATTGACCTTGGACTTTAATAGTTATTTATGTAATAAGTATATAATTTAAGTCTTTTTGGTACAAGTCCGACACGTTATCTACCAGCGAGTGAAACGAGCGAGTAGATAAGTAGGGCGCGTACAAAAAGACATAATTATATACGAATTGCATACAAAGCTTTATGTCTGATTGCAAAAGCAATAAAAGAATAAAAATTAATAAAATAATCATAAATCTAATGAAATAACTCAACTAAGTGTGCATGTTGGTTCCTTAGTTACGGAGAGTTTGTAATTTTATTTGTGAAAAATTTGTCCGATGCAAAATGCAAGCGTGCAGTTCTAAGAGTTCTAATGAGAAAGAAATCATAAATATTGCTGCTGCTGCTGAAGATTCACTATTACCAATATAATCTAGACCCGTATATAAAGAAACGTACCGTGCTTATCGGAAGTGGTGTTCTAGTAAGGATTTCAGCAATGATTTTGTATTTTGACAGTTCTGTAAATAAAGTTCTACTTTATTTTACTAGTACAAAAAAAGGTACTTTAAAGACCGAACATTGTATTATAAAGAATAATTTATCAAGCAGCCGGACATAAAATATTAAAAGTGCATTCAGTAATTATTTGCAAATATACTTAATAATGTAGTTGTGTTAATATAAGTCGGATTGTGACACTTTTAATTTCAAGAAATTGGATTTTTTTGAAATTGCTTCCTATATTTATGTAAGTCCTGCTTTAGATGCATCAAATAGACACTTGACTTAAACAATTGCATCTTCTTCTTTTATGAGACAATCAGGAGAAGCTTCAAGAAATCCATGTTGTAGATCAATCCACATACTTTTATTAATAGTTAAAATTTTACCTTTTTCTATTATTTTTTTTGTAAATAAGCCAATAACAACATTGTCTTTAGAAATTCCAAATTGCATCCGTCATGACACTGTTAATTTCTAAAGAAGCTTTTACAATGCCGTGGTAAGATGTGTGCACTTTTCTGTTAATAACACTTCCAAAAAAAGAAGCTGTTAATCTAAATTTTCTATGACATTCATATACTCTAACCAATAAGTTTCTTCTTGAATTTTGTTTCTTTCAACATGTGCTCTTTTGGTCAGCTATTTTATTATTTATTAACAATTTTCTTCCAGTTTAATTAATTTGCGTGTCGGCTCTAATTTAAACCAAATTTGCTTGTCATAATTTTTTATTGCGTGATTTGTGCATTCAACTTTTGCGAAAACACTGGGATCTTTATCCGCTGTAAATTATCTTTATTTTACACCTTGCATCACTTCACTAGGTTTGGATCTCTCAACAAGCATATCTGCTTTCATAGTTGAAGCTGATTTAACTTAATCCTAGTAACCAACGTGTTGCCTTGAAATATTTTCTTATCATCAGTTTTGTTACAAATAGTCAAATAAAACAAAATCTATATTTTAAAACTATAAACAACAAGTCATCTTCTAATTCCCGTCATTCCCAAAAAAAGAATTGAAATTTTTACCATATGACCTATTACTCTATGAGGCATCAACAAATACAGTAATGTGAGAAGTTCCATCTGTACAAAAGAGATTTTGAAAAATAGCGGTCTCTTTTTCCTTTTCTCATCTTTATTCATGAAAGATAACAAAAAAACTTCGACTAGGTACTTCCTCTAAATAAGAGTAGGTGCTTTCTGTGGTTAATGTTCCCCAATCTCCATACAGCTCCAGCATTTGATAGATTTGTAGTTGATATTGTAAATTTAAAAATGATTATGTTCTATCAATATTGGAAAACTGGATTTGATTACACCTTAATATCTTCTTGAAATACTGTTGGTTTTTAAAATTTTTGCCAGCGCAACCGAGCAGCTTTAGGATGCTTATTCATTCCACTCATTCTGTTTAAACAAAAGATATGTTTGTAATGTAAATGTAATCGCAAGCCCAAGTAAAATTATCTAAATTCAATAGATATAACAAAAATTACAGAAATATTTTAGCTTTTTGTTGTCATGGTGAGCGAAAACTCATAGAAAAGCTCCTCCTAAACGTAGTTTAATGAGGTTGGCAATGGTTATAATATTTTTTATTTGTTAGTTGTCACTTTTACTCAAGAGAACAAGCAATTTTTATTTTATTTTTTACTTATATTTTATAGACAGGTTGGTTCAAATTACCTGACACTATTTTAGCCACATATAAGTGTCTTACAACATAACGAAATGCAGTAGGTACTATTGTATACCATTTATTTAAACTATTGTTACGAACTATTCTAGGAAAAAAAGAGAGATTCACTGCCGAACACTTCTAAAAGTGTAATATCGCACTATAAGTCACACTATAACGCAAAATTCTGCGAAACCAAATGATGTCATCGGTTAGCCTGAGTAAATAAAGTTCGCATAAACTTCCAAATAATTACTAGAAGAAACGAATTGTTGTATAAGCAGTGCGAAGTCAATGACCGAGTGAAAACCAACGCATAAGCGAGTACAGTTCGACGGTCCATCGAAGCGACGTTATTGGATCGGTAATCGTAGTTATAGGTAACTGTGTAAATACCAAGTTATCTATTTATCAAATTATTGTTATGTTTATTCGTGTATATTAGAGTGGGCCAAAAAAATCAATTATTTTTTTTAACTTCCGACACTAAAAAATTGGTTCCTATGCACTTTTAAAAAATGCTTTTTCAAGATGAGCTCTTAATTTTAATAGAAAATCCTCATCGCAGTTTTCAGTTCCACATGGCAAAATCCATATCTCGTCACTACTTGATCGTACAGAAAAAAATTATTTACATTTTTGGTAGGAAATTAAACGCTCTAAAAAAGGTATCTTATAATTTGTTTATCTCTTACCGTTTAGAAAATATCAGAGATTTTTCAGAGAAATTTCTATTTTACTTCTAAATTTTAAAATAAAAGTTAAAAAAAATAGTCGATTTTTTTAGGCCACCCTAGTATATATGGTAGAAATAAATTATTTGCTATTAATCCAACTCATTAAATCACAAAGTTTTAACAAACTTTGCCAAAATACTCTTTTATGTAGTTAAAATAAATTTAAATAAACTTTATTTTTTAACTAATTAAGCTACTTATTTGTATACTATAAGTTTATGTAACAATCACAAAACTATCATAAAAGTATAGACTTTCTAAACTGTGTCATCTTTAAAACAAAATGATATTTTGTGAAGAATTTAAACATTAATTGTTATGTTATATTGATTTTGACTATACTATTTGTATAGTCAATCATCAATTTATTATTAAGTAGTTTTCAATTTAACATGTTATAAAAAAACTGAACGAAATCGATAATCTTTGAGTAACTTTAATTCAATATTTTCACTGAAATGAAAATTTTATCAAGAAAGTAACTTAATAAGTAAATTTGGTTGCATATGGATTCATCATTCGTGAGTAACGTTGTATATCATAATATGAGACCACCTACCTAGGGTTCCAATAGTGACTTAATTTTAAATCATACCCCATTACAGAATGCCGTTGAGATAAGCGAAATTTATAATCTCCGAGCGATTTAAGTGCGATATTAGAGTTTGTGAAAATAATTGTTGTTTGAATAAATTGTTTTGTTACAATATTTTATAGTTTTTGATATCTTTTTAACGGCCAAACTGCAAGAAACACCGTATATTTTTGCAACTACCTCTGTGATTTCAACTGTAGCGTTAGGAAGAAATGGTATAATAAAGTCAGGTCGATGTTCGTTTACATTCAGAACTTGTACATTTATAACCGCCCGGTCAAATAATTGACCGTTTCCTCCCCCATCTCTTGCCTCAATGATAAGATGAAAGTTTCTTTTTTGACCTAAGAGGGATTTATGGGGGTAGAGAATCCCAGTTTCGACTCCAAGCAAAAACACGTCTGTAATACCCAAACGAATTTTTTATATTAACAGTTTAATTAAAAAATACAATGAAAGCGAAAAAAAGCTTTTACAATTTAAATTTTGTCGTTTCAGAGAAAAAAAGCAATTAGAGTAATATTTTTTTTCAAAGGCTAGACTTACCGTTGTCGTTTCCTCCAATAATATCGTAATGAATGTTTCCGTTAATGCCGCTATCCTCATCAGTGGCATTTACTTGCAATAATGGTTGTGGAGGGTTGAGTCTCACGTTTTCTATTACGGTCACGTTATATTCGCTTTGATTAAATTTGGGCGCGTTATCGTTAACATCCAAGATGTTGATATTAACTGGAACGGTAACGGATCTTTTGAAATTATGAGGTGCCCCATCACTTGCAATCACTTGGATGATGGTTTCGTTAATCTTCTCGTGATCCAAAAAATTCGAATTGGTTACAGTTATAACACCCGTATCCGGTTCAATATGAAAATTCTCGCTATGTTCGCCGGTCAACTCATAATACACTTTTCCATAATCCCCGAAATCTGCATCTGTCGCTCTAACTTTGACAACAAAAGTCCCGTTCGGTGAGTTTTCATAGATACTCGCTTTATAATTTTTTTCCGAGAAAATAGGATCGTTGTCGTTAAGATTTATCACTTTGACAAATACAGTTGCTGAAGTATTTAGCTGAGGAATGCCGGAATCGAAAGCCACGATTGTGAAATTGAGTTGTGGGCTTTTTTCATAATCGATTTGTTTCTTGATCTGGACGATTCCTGTGCCGTTATTTATTTCGAAATATTCATTTTGGGGAATTATCGCGTAACCGGCGATGTCTGAACCGTCATCAATCGCGCGATATGTTGAAACAATCGTTCCAACGGGTTGTTCTTCTTTTAGCTCAAGTGTATAAATAGGAGCTTCTGGAGTCCAAGGGGGCAAAAACGCCGGTGGAGAGTCATTCACGTCGGTGATCGTGATGATCAATAATCCTACAAGTATATCGAAGAGATGACATCAAAACTTTATCAAACAAAAAATTTACCCAAGTTTTTATACAAATATGCTTCAGTTTTATAAAGAAACTAAGAGCAGAAACTTGAAATACTTTCCAAAGTTTAATAGAATTTTTTATGAAAGACTTCAATCAAAGGAATAATTAGATTAGATAGATTTTTTTCTCTGTAATCTCTCACTCATCGTAAAACAGAAAAGTTTAAGCCAAATAAATATAATATTTGGTTAATCTAATAGAAAATGTGGTTAAAGTTCAAATAACTGTAAAACTATCGTTCAAAATCACAATAAATATTTTAATTTATAACTATATTTATGAAATCACCAATAACTAGGGTACATCATTATAGATAGTCTAATTTATCTTGTTAATCATATAAATTAACAAATTTAATGATGTATAATTATTGTAATATACTTATTTGATGATCAAAATAAAGCAATGAGTACTTCGTTAAAAATGCATTTTTGTCGTGTTGCAACATTTTGCATTTTTTGAAAGAAAGAAGACATAATAAACATGTCTAGAGCAAACACTTGAAGTCGTTACGCTCTTTAAAGTCACAAAGCCTAAAGAACATGTGTTCGAAAACGGCGAAAACTGCAGTACAGTTCTTTCAAAATCTGCGTAAAAATTTATTATTATCAAATTCAAAAACTTATATTGTCAAATTCAGATTGTCAATGTAGTCATGTTTCAAAACAACAAAATATTGATTATTTTTAATTGTAAGCGATATCTTTTCTAAATCTATGGTATCAGTTCTGTTAATTTTGGTTGCAGATCATACTCTGTTTTTTCTGCTTTTGTTATAAAAACTATAATTTAATAAAAAAAAAAGTCAACAAACGCCTATACTTCGCAAAAATAAACAACTTTTGCTATCTAGAGACTTCTGGCGAAACACGGTACTTACTTCTTGGAAAATTCAAATATTATACAAAATAATAAACAAAGCTCATAAAACATAATCAAAAGAAAAATAGATGTAGGTATTATTTGACATATTAGTATTCTATTGCCTGAACTTTAACCTTTTATGCTTTTTCCCAGTGAGCACACTTAGAACGTATAATTCGTTCGTATAATTCGGCTATTTTTCGACATATTTTTTTAATATAATAAAAAGAATTGATCATTAGTGCTTATAGAATATTAGAAAAATAAAAAAAATTGTTTAAAATATTATGCCGACAAATATTTTTTTTTGTTGAAAACAGGCCTTCAGTAATAGTGGGTGATCGGTTATTTATTTACCAAAAAATGTTGTTTTTGGTGTTGTAAATTAGAAATGTTTTCTTCGGGCATACCATTCTGATTTTTGTTATCAACTTTTAATTTTGAATAAAATAATAATTATTTATTGTATAAGTGTTTTAGACAGCGTTTTACCATAACATAAGAATGTTTAAGGGCGAGACGCAGTCGAGCGTTTAATATTCTTAAGTGGATAAAATGCGACTAAAACACGAATCTAATATAACGTTTTATCCACAATTACAGCGATTTAAAATCAGAATCGCCAAAATTTCATCTCATGTCATCAAAAAATAATTTGACATTACACTCTGACAGCGGATGTCACTTCAAAAATCATTGAAATTAACTAAAAAACATGGCGGGTGTTGAATCGTTGCTATTTATTTTCGATTGTTTATCGACTCCATTTGTACAAAACGCTGCGCAAGTTGGTGAAAATGGAAGAAAGTGATACTGTTCAGACAATTCTTGAGGAAGCTGAAGAAGCGACTCGACAGTTATTGCCTGCGAAGTCCAGGGAACATTATAAAAAAGTATTTTCGGAATTTAATGAATGGAAAGAAAAACGGGGGTTAAGGACAATAAATGAGGTAATTCTGCTATCGCATTTCTTAAATTTGAAGAAGAGGTATGCAATTTCATCCATGTGGTCAAAATACCTACTCCATGCTGAAAACCGCTATAAAAGTCTATAAAAACATAGACATTGGAAAATATAGTAAGCTCATGGCCTATCTGAAAAATCAGTCAAGAGGATACAGGCCGAAGAAAGCTGCAGTATTGGAAAGAGCACACGTGGAAGAGTTTTTGACAAGGGCTTGCGATAAAGAATATTTGATGATCAAGGTAATCTCTGTTATTACATAGACATTGTAGATAATAAATTTTGGAATATTTTAGGTTGCATTAATAATGGGAGTGTCTGGTGGCTGTCGATGCTGTGAGCTGACAAATTTGAAAATCAGTGATGTAGAAGACAGGGGCGCATACCTGATTGTTTCGATACCAGATACCAAGACGGGCGTTTCACGGAAATTTACAATTATAGAAAAAGGATTCTCTATCAACACTGTGGAGAAGTGTAGAAAATACATGTCCTTACGTCCGAAGAAGATATCCATTGAGAGATTCTTTTTACAATACGCTAATCAAAAATGTACATCGCAACCTGTTGGAATTAACACTTTATCGAAAGTTCCTTCTAAAGTTGCTTCGTTTTTGAATCTGGCGAACGCAGAAGCGTATACCGGCCATTGTATGAGGCGCTCTTCAACAACTTTATTTGCCAATGGAGATGCTAATCTTACAACAATTAACCGATATGGTGGGTGGAGGAGCTCCCACATAGCAGAAACTTATATCGAAGATTCTGTATCTAATAAGTTTGATATCGCAAGGAAAATCCAAAGTTCTCCTGGTACTAGTCGTTCCTTACTAGAGAAGACGTCTATTGTTCCTACAACTACTATTCGTTCAGGAACCGATAACAACTACAAGCTTCTTATTAATGGAAACGAAGTGAAATATAATAAAACAAAAACCGAAATGTCTATTCATGTAAATGTTATGGTCAATATTAATAATAAATAGAATGCGATTGATTTAAGATTGTATTTTTTCATTATTCCACTAGTGGATAAAGTGTTATTTTATACGGTTCGTAAGTGTGAATAAAACTTCAATTATAAGGTAATTGTGGATAAAAGAAAAATTTACAACGCTATTTTTTACGCGCTATATTACACGTAATCGAAATGCCATTATTAAACTCGTGAGAAGTGTCAAAATTCTCACTCTTGTTTAATGATGCATTTCTATCACTTATAATATAATGTACTGTTATTGAAAACGGCTCATTTGTGAGTACTTTATCTCACTTGTAAGTAAAATTTCATTTCTGTCACCGAAAATAATGGTCTAAGGCCCTAAGATACCTCAAGAACTGCACTTGTAAGATAGAAAAAATATTTGTCAGTTTGATATTTTAAACATTTTTTTTAATTATTATTTTAATATTCTATGAACACTACTCAATCAATCCTCTCCATTATTTAAATTTATTTCGATTAATTTTTTAGCCGAATCATAAGTCTGCACAACTGTGCAGACACTTAAAAGTTGAAAAATCGTCGATGTTAGCCTTTTTTTTTTCATCTATAATACGTTTACGCGAAAACATACTTTATTTTAACGAACAAAATTAATTTATCTTGTCACTTTAAGTGGTCAAATTTTGTAAAAGTTAATTTTTAAATTTACAACAAAAATAGCGTTCATTTCCTATGAGATTCACTATCAAGTTTATTTCGTTCGAGATTGTTTATATTATGTAGCGTATTCCAAAATATACCATGCTGATTTTGCTGGGAAACTTTCCTCCCCTATATTTGAAACTGTTAACTTTTAGAAATCAAAATTTTAATAAATTTCAAAAAATGCTTTACCTAAATACACCCTAATTACCCATAAGTTTAATCGAAGGCCAGGCGTGCAAACAATTGTAATCCTCGCTACTTTCAAATTCAATACACATTAAACATTTCTGCATTGGTGAAAGAGGTGCAAAAACTACCTTTTCCTTTTTTTAAAAAAATGCTACGTTATAATTTAAGAAATTTAAAATTTGTTTATTTGAATCATGATACAAGAAAATAAGTTTGTGTATCGTGATTTGAATTAAATTAAAAAATTTAATTTTATTTTTTCTTAATTTTTTTCTTTGTTATTCAATCTATAGTTAAAATTTTATCACGTTTTTTCTTTGCAACATTTACATATCTATCTAATTTACTATAAATAAGCGACAAGAACAAATTGATTCCAACCTCAAATTCTAGATCATTTATTATCATTATTATTATTTGTTTAAACATTTTTCTTGCAGTGCAGCCTGTCAGGCTGGAATTCTAAATCACTACGCTACTCCATTAGAGTAGCGTAAAGTTACGCCATCGAATATAAGAAGTACAATAAAGTTACGACGTTGTCCTTAGCAACTCCAATTACACCGGCGTAAATCTAATTTAGAATTAAGCCATAAGTTTTTTGTCTTACTTTTGCTGTCTTAAATTTTCATTTTATTTCAAATCAATATTTCTTATGTAATTTTGTTGTCTGATAAAGCTTTCAAATAAATAACGTGTGTAACTAGTTCAGTAATATGTTTTTTTAAATTGAAAAAAATATCTGTAAAAATTGAGAAATAAACTGTTTATGTAACGTGACGACACACAAGTAGCAAGGACACTTAAAATACTCGGACCGATATCCATTCCTTCTAGTTTCGGAAACAGAACGATAATGTAACAAAATAAAATTACACTTTTTTATATATCAGCTATAGCCGAAATTAAATCTACATCTAATTTGTATTACCTTCTCCTTGCTGAACTGTGGGGGCTGTAATATCGGTGACTAAAACGGTAATCCTTATAGTAGCAGCGACATCCCTTTGTAACGTATTTGCGACCGTCACTTTGCCGGTAGTTTTATCAACCGAGAAAAAATTTCTGAAAACATCATCATTAAAAACTTCATTCCCGTGTTTATCCAAAGCTGTAATAGGTTCAGTTGCAGCGAAATTCAAAGCTTCCGTGGAATTAACATCGGGATCTAAAGCGACCAAAGTATGAACAACCGTTCCTATTGGTGCATCTTCCATAACCTGTACATAAAAAAATGAGAGTTTTTTCCGGGTATTGATAGAGTCGTATTACTTCAGCTTTTTGTGTAGTTGGAATAAAATAGGGCATTTTGTCGTTGGTATTGATGACGTTTGCTGTAAGAGTGGTCGTTCCAGTGAGGGCTGGTTCTCCGTGATCTCTCGCTATAATTTCAATATTGTAAGTATTTCGCCGATCGAAATCGAGTTTTGAAGCGACCACAATAACACCTGTTGTGTTATCAATTCGAAAGTCGTCGTAAGCTCCCTTTTGAATGTGGTATTCAATTTCGGCGTTTGATCCCGTATCCATATCATTAGCTTGCAATTGGATAATGCTTGAGCCTAATGTAAAAAATATGAAAAAAGAATAACCACACCCGGAAAATACTGTTACCAATAGGGATATCCTCGGCAATATCCACGACGTAATTTGTCTCAGTAAAAATCGGATGGTTGTTGTTTACATCTCTAATCGTGATGTTAACTAGTGACGTTGTAGTAAAAGTCCCGTCACTTGCCTTTAATCCCAGTTAAATGTAAGCAAAATGTTTCGTCTAACATACGAACGTCTTACCATTACAGTCAGCGAAATTACGTTTTCTGTGTCGTTGCTAACGTCTACTCCTTTACTGTTTGAAATCCTGATTTTACCCAAGTTTGGTTCGATGCTAAACAAGCCTTCATCGTTGCCGGAAATAATCGAATAAGTGACATGAGACGTTTTATCGGCATCTACAGCTTCGATTATTAGATCCGGATCGAACTTTACGGCCCCTTCGTTAATAAAAGCCCGATAAATCGATTGCGTGAACACCGGAGCGTTGTCGTTATTATCAGTGAGAAGAATTTTTAAAGGCACTTTCGTGGTTTGTCCCTTTCCATCGTCATCGGTCGCCTTCGACAAACATCCATATCAACATTTATAAGTAAATAACATTACTAAATTCATTAATTAACGATACCTAAATACCAACAACTTATATGGTTCGGCCATGTAGCAACATCAACCGCAAATTTTTATTATTTAATTAATAACTAACTTAACGTTAAAAATACTCACAATAAACTGTTAATAACACATCTGTTTCAACAATTAATAATTGATTAATTAATGACATACCGCAGTAAAATTAGAGAAAAAAATGTGCAAAACATCAAAAAAAAAATATACTCAAGCTGAATTTCTGTAAAAACCTTTTATTTAAATAGCCTAATCATATCAAAAATACACTTAAATTAAACCATAGGTTTCTGTAAATCCAAAAGAAAACAATGTCCCCTTCAAGACAACGATTTTTTTTTACAGAGAATAATTGCCGCTGAATTCTCATAGTTTAGCAAACACTGTCCTCTTATTTATAAGAAAGTAGCAACTAAAAAGTCATTTTGCCAATTTTTTTATACATTTATACTTATATATTTAAACACATTAAATTGCAATCTTTTACAATTATGTTAAACACATTAAATAAAAAAAATATATTAAAGTTTCAAGATTCAAGCCTACACGACCAATATTTTTTGTTTACCAGTAACTTCTTTTATCAGAACATGAAAATGTGACTTAAGTTATAAATTGTTTAATAAAGCAACTGTACTTAAACTGTTAGTACTCTGTGAACGAGGTTTCAATTTATGACGCTATTTTACTGAAAATTGGCAAAAATTTTAGATTAGGCGCTGATATTTTAATGCCGTTGCCTGTGGCCATTTATTACTTCAAGTTAAAACCGATGAGTAAATAGTAACAGCTTAAATACGGCTGCTTTGTTAATGATTTCTTGTTTAAGTCTAATTCTTATTTTCTGATAAAAAATACTATATTCAATTATAGTTACAAATTTTTAGCCTTGTACTTAACGAGTTAGTCTAACAAGCCGCTAGCGTTTACACTATATCATTCTTAATGAGTAACTAACATAAAATCAAAAAGCATAACTTTAAAATTTCTGAAAAACTAGGGTGGCCCATAATTTTGATCATTTAATAATATTAGTAACTCTTCATAAAATGAATCAATTTCAACAAAACTTTGTAAAAGATGTAGCTTATAATTACAAAAATGTGTGCAAATTTCAAAATGACACCTAACCTGCAAGTGATACAATCCACATTTTACTAAAAATGACCACTATTGCATTTTTTTGATCAAATCTTTTTCTTAAAATTGTAATTTTAATTTTTTGCAAATATCTCGTAAATTATCATTTTTATAAAAAAAATATTGTAACAACTTGTTTCCAAAAATTCTACACAAAAGCCTCTTTATACTTTGTTCCGTAAAATCAATCGTTTCAAAAATATAGACTAAATAATAAATCATAATTATTACTCATGATTTTTAAGTATTAAAAAATGATATTAAATAATAAGCATTATAGGCTTATAAACTTAAGTTTCAACAAAAAACAATTATAGTCGAAATTATATAAAGTTCTTTTATTTTATTTTAGAAAAAATAAATAACTGTACATTTGTCTAGCTGTCAAATAAACGTCTTCAATAGTTTGGGCCAAAAAAATCGAATATTTTTTTTAACATCCAACACTGAAAAATTGGTACAACGTCCCAAAAAAAGATTTTCATCTAGTTACTTTTGAAATTATTTTACATGTTAATTTTTTTGTGCCGCTCTACTCTTTAAGTTTGAACTAATTTATTCTGTCACCTATCATTTAAATGTCAATTCAGATTTAAAGTTTGGCAAGGGGACTTTGACCTTTAATGAATATCCAAAGCAGGAAAACTTTTTCTTTAAAAATTGCCGCTTGTAGAGAGACCGAATATATGGGGTTTTTCATTTTCCTTGTTACAACCTTAGTGACATTACTAGGTTTACTCGTTACCCCTATTTGCTTAAGCGGCATTTTTTATTTTGCGTGGGAAATTCACAGGCGACTAGATGAAAATCTTTTTTTTGTGCCCTGTACCTTTAAAATGGTTTTTAAAGATGAGTTTTTAACTTTAATAGGAAGGACCCCCTCATCTCAGTTTTCTATTTTTTCTTTAGTTCTATTTGGCAAAATCCATATCTCGTCACTACTTAATCATAGAAAAAAATTTTATTTACATTTTTTGTAGAAAATCAAACGCTCTAAAAAGGATATCTTACCATTTTTTTTATAGCTATTAGCGTTTAGAAGATATCAGAGATCAAAGTTTAAAGAATTTAACAAAAATTTCTTTTCTACTTCTAAATTTCATAACTCAGAGATAAATAAATATTATAAAATGCGCAACATATAGTCTTGTAGGAAATTAAACGCTCTACAAAAAAAAACTTTTGTGGTTAATCGATTACTCTAACCACTTAGAAGATATTCGCATTTTAAAAACAAAAATTTGAGACTAAATCCATTATTTTAATGGTTGGTGTAATCAATTAACCACAAAAGGCTTTTTTGTAGAGCGTTTAATTTCCTACAAAACTAAATGTTTTCCAAAATGAAAACTGATGAAAACGTGTATTCTAGAGAAATGTTATAACAGGTAAAAGCCCAAAATTCAAGAAAAAGTTGTGTCACGCTCCGTGCGTTTGTAGTGTTTAACAGTTTTTGAAATAAATAATGATTTTTCGAATAATTTTTTTTAACTTCCGACACTGAAAAATTAGTTTCTAGGCACTATTAAAAAACGCTTTTTAAAGATAAGCCCTTAATTTTAATAGGAAAGACTCCCTCATCTCAGTTTTTTATTTTTTCTTTAGTTTTATTTGGCAAAATCCATATCTCGTCACTACTTGATCGTACAGAAAAATTTTATTTACATTTTTTGTATAAAATTATACGCTCTAAAAAAATGTATCTTACAATTTTTTTTATAGCTATTAGCGTTTAGAAGATATTAGAGGTCAAAGTTTGAAAAATTTAACAAAAATTTCTTCTTTACTTCCAAATTTTATAACTCTTTTGGGCTGATTTCAGGTTGAGATAATACCGGTAGTATCGCAAATTTTAATACTTTTCCATGACAACAGCAAATCACAGCCACAAATTTGTTTATTTTGCCATGGAAACGGAGATACTACCGGTATTATCTCAACTTGAAATCAGCCCATTAGATAAATAAATATTAATAATAATAAATATTTTGGAAAATAGCAAAACAGAAAATAACAACATACCGTATCCTAACAACGACAAGATAGTCAACTAGTTAATCTGAATTTTTTTCACATAAATACCGGAATTTTAAATATTCTTTTGATTTGAAATATTTAAACGATCCAAAATAAAATAAAACGTTGGATGTACCACGGGCGTAATTGTCACTAATGACCTTCGGGAAATGAAAAGCTCTCCTACGTCGGCCTTTAAACATTGCCTTGATTAAGTCCTTAATACATAAATAACTATTTAAAAAAATTAATTTTTAAATGTTGAGAATTTTTTTTAAGATTTATATTGCGAAAATTCTCCCGAACGTTGTAAATGCTCGAGACTAAATTTTCAATTTTTAAACAAGCAAGTTTAGCGATTTTTTGTGCATCTTTTATAAACTACAATTTTTTCAATAAAAAAAATTATAATAATATAGACATTTGTAAAAGAACTGAAATTCGGCTCTTAAAAATTCAAAACCCACAGATCAAATCAACAGTACTTTTGAGAATATGTTTAGGATATCTAAATAAAGATCTCCACAAAAATCCAACTTGATTATAGATGTAAACAACTTATATGGTTCGGCCACGTGCCAACCTCAACCACAATTTTAATTAATTTAATATATTTTAACAAGAAATTTGTGAAAAATACTCACAATAAACTGTAGATGATACTCGGCCTTGTCCTCGAAATCCAGACAGGGTTTTTTCCCTGGATGGTCACATTCTGCAACGGCGACCGTTCCGGTCCTGTTATGTACCACAAACCGTTCACTGCCGCTCCCTGAAATATGGTAAAAAATCCCGTCCTCTCCGAAACTCCCACTATCCCTGTCCCGTGCTGTTATTGTTATTATTGGAGTTCCGGGAGAGGCAACTTCCGAAATAGCCGTTGAATATCCGTCTTGATCGAACGTTGGGGCATTATCGTTAATGTCAGTCACTGAAACTGTGACAGTGGCTGTAGATGAGAGATGTTCCTCTGTGTATATTTCTTTGGCTAAAGCCAGAATAATAAACTTTCTCTGATTGAGATCTTCGTAATCCAGGGAACTGTTAGCAACGCGAATTGTGACAGCTGATGAACCGGTTACCGTTTTCGGTTCGATTGAAAATGCAGACGATATGTCGTTCAGTTGCAAGGAAAAGACTGAATTGTTTCCCTAAGGAGAAAAAGTCAAATCTTTTCGCACAAATCTAATCGACTTACTTCGTCCGGATCGGTTACTATCATTTCTAAGCCTGGCAAAGGTGAACCTTCAGAGATATTCTCGGGAATTTGAACGAAATACTCGCGTTTGTTGAATGTAGGAGGTTCGTCATTTACGTCTTTAATTTTTATTAGGACTTCAGCGTTTGTTACAGTAGACGAATCAGTGCCTTTTATGCCATCAACTAGTTCGTGGGCCTTAAAAAAATTGAGTTATGTTTCGAAAAGTATTTTTATTTTGGTCGATATTGTCTGAAATACTTCGGAAAGTGTAAAAAGTTTGTAGGTAGTAGCAAAGTAAAAGCGCTATAAATTTTACCTTAATGTTTAGAGTTAATATCCCTTCAGAGTTGTCAACGGCTTCTTTATCTAAAGGTCTTGCAGTTCGCAACTCACCGGTAACCGCATCCAAAATAAAATAATCCATAGGATCTAAACATGAAAATAAAACAATGTAAAGTAAGTTTATTGTTACATACTATTAATGAGCTCATAGACGATCTTCCTTGGGATTCCTCTATCTCCGTCTTCTGCATGGATCGTCATGACCAGACTGTTAATAGTCGCGTTTTCACTTACTTCCGCTACTAAATTACCGATGAAACGAGGCGGAGTGTCTTGAACATCCCCGATGTTAACAGTAACGCTCGTACTACTACTCAGCTCTCCATCCTAAGAAAGTTTGAGATCAAAACTTCACAAATTACGATTTTAAATTGTTTTATTATATACAGTAGCTTTTAGCAGAAATTGATGCTTTTCCTGCAACGTGTAGTTGAGTCTTCTCCTTAAAACTATAGCACCGTGGTAGGAATTCTGGGCCGATTCCAAAGTCTCCACTTCGAAAAACTCACAAGCGTTTTGGTATTCAGGCAAGTTGATACATTCTACTTCTAAATTGGCACCGGTTGTATCCTTATCTTCAACAAGAATTTTCGAAAATATTGTTGTACCTAATTGAGTATCTTCCTGTGCTAATATTTCATAAGGTGCCTACAATCCCAGAAATGTAATAACAATAAAACAAAAAAATTCAAAAATCTCACATTTATAAAATCTGGAGCATTATCATTTTCATCTAAAATAATTATATTGGCAGGAACTGAAACCATGTTGTTTCTGCCACCTTCAACCTCATCTTCGATACTAACAATCACATTTAATGTAGAGTTTGTCTAAAATTGAAAACTTATTTAAAAAATAAATCAAGAGTGGGTGTACACACTTCATAATCTAGAGGTTTAACAACAGTGACAGCTCCTGTATTACGATTTACTTTTAAAACATCAGTTCCTTCAAGATTAAAATGTACACTGCTATTTTCAGGATCTGATCCTTCTAAAGTATAAACAACGCTACCTACTGGAGTTTTTTCTGATAAGGCTAAATTGTTTATGTCCATTGAGAACACGGGGGGTAAGTTGGCACTGCATCCTAAAAATTCAATTTTTGTAAAAAATATTTTAAGACATTTTTAGTGAGATAACGAGAAGTTCCAAGTCTGCCTCAAAATTAATTATTTTTTACAGGATAATAGTTATTTAACCAACAAGTTTGTTAATAAAGGCGATTAATAAAAGTTAAGATTATTAATCACATATTAACAAAAGCGTTGATTACAATGTTTTTCTGTTGCTCATATCATTTTTCCAAAATTTTTCAACTTGCGTCTTTTTACATTCTACTTTTCTAGTAATACATCTAAATTGTTTTCTGCTACCTGGCTACAAAATACCCAAACAAATTTTTCAGTTGTCATTAATATTAATCAGACCTCACATTTCTTTATAAGCAGATATTTACTAAAATAAACTTACAATATAAATTATGTCAATTTCAAGTTTTTTTTAATAAAACATTTATCTTTAAACATACCGTTTTTATAAATTTTTTATGATTATGACCCGAATTATTGTGCCAACTCTCGCTACCTTCCAGCAGTCTTCGTTAGATGGCACACTGTGTCTGTCTATAAGACTACAATAATTATGACAGTTTATAAATGTCAAGATTTTGGTTTGTATGGTCGCTATTAACAGGTGGTTAATAGGGGTGTTTAACCAACTCATTTAAATGACTTGGAGTGCATTAATAATCCTCATATATCAACGAGCAACAGAAAAATTATTTAATGAAAACCCTGTAGACAACTAATTAAATTTATTCGATTTAATGTATAAACGTAAACGTGTTGATTAGCAGATGACATTTCTAGCTAGTGACGTAGTAAATTCATTGTAAGGTGACCCGGGCTATAAGTAAATTATACACCTTCATATGCAACATTGTACTATAAAAATTGCAAAAAATTGATTTTTTGATGTTTGGAAGGTCTTCAAAGGTTTTGATAATTTCTTAATTGTTAATTTTAGAGCATTTTGCTTTAAGCACCATCTGTGCCCAATTTCATAATTGTTCAAATTTTTTGATTATTGGACACCCATTTTCTTGTATATTTAATTTTTCATGTTGCACCTTAATGTAAGCTAATTATTAATTTAAGTGATTGTAAACAGGGCTTTATATTTGGCAAAAGTGAAAACAAGTGTTCATTTGAGCACATTGGCGCTTAAAACCTTTTAAACTAATTAACTAATTTAAATAAACCACCAGCGCTGAAGCTCCTGTAATAATAAAGATAATTTTCAAAAATGCAATGAAAGCAAAACACCCCTTCAGTTGGTGAAAAAACAAACAAAACTTTATTAATTATTATTAGTAACATACTGCACCACAGCTGTGGTAAAAAGTTTTGTTGTCCGGTGCTTTTCAGTGTAATAAAATCATAAAAATTTGAAATTGGGTTCTTTTAAAAATGAACCGTTGTATTTCTAAAAGTTTTGTAACAAAATTGCGTCAAGTATCATTAACTTTACTCGTTACAAGAGAGAAGAGTAATTATTAAACTACACATCCGCGAAATGGGCGCAATGGGGTTAGTTGAGTTAGAGATGTTTTCGGAGTTTACAACAAATGGAAGCTAATTAGAGGAATGTAAAATCGATTTTATGCGTTTAAAATGGAAAAAAGCCAATCTCAGGAGAATGTTCAAAAATTTTTTGAATAATTAATTAAAACGTTCAGTTAGTTCATCATTTTTTAATTAATTTGAATAACAACTCCCGTCGCTATCAATTAGTTTTGTTTGCGATCTTATCAGAAATGTTGTAAATGTGGCAAAAATGGTCATTTTGTTGGTTGATTATTTTTTCAATTAATTTGTGAATCGATGGTTATGATGTTATCAGTGTTGTTGTTAACAATAGAAGAGACATGTAATAAATATCGGTCGACAGAATCGACTGGATGACTTCCTAGATGATTACATCAAGTGATAGGAACACCAACAACAACGTCTCGAATCTAACAAAGACAAACTCAGGACGGCATGTCAAGCAGGATGGCAAGCAGGTCAGCCGGAACAACAAGCAGCAGGATTATAGCACCACACTCACCGGGATTACATTACTGATACTGTTGATGGAGGGGAGAGGCGGCGGAAGTCGAGAGGACTGAATACAAATGCACAGCTTTACTGGCGACCGGTAACGACTTCACTTCCTGCTGATGCCGCTACCGTCGCTGCTTACGCTAATTGAATAGAAAAACGTACCCTATCTCGAGACCATTTTGCTATTTCCAATTTTGTTGCTGCTGCTGATGCTTTTTTCAAAAGGAAAAACATTGCTGGAAAAGGTAGATTCAACCGAAAAGATGTTTTTGATATATTGTTTTTGAGGGGATGTGAGGTAAATGCTCGATTCGTAAAAGGCAAGGCTAAAGGGAGAGTTATTTTCCTCGTCAAATCGTCGGTTCGCTTTATTGTCTAAATTCGGTGACTCCGGAAAGCACATTTCAGCGTTTTGCACTTTTGTCGTAATTTTAAATGCCGAATTTCACCAACCATTTGCTCAGGCTCTGACTGCTTTTTATCACTTTTTTCGTTCAAGTAACACTGTTACAATATTTATTTCAATTGTCATATACCTAACAATTGTTGTTTTTTTAAAAATCAAGATGTGTATAAGAAACAGGAAGCTAATTTTGTATTAAATGAGATTTATTTTGTAAACTTCGAAAAAAGGCAGTAGAAAATAAGAAAAAGCTAAACAACGGCTATCAACCACTCTAATCAACAATTTGAAATCTTCAGACCTTGGTCAGTTCAAATCACACGTTACAAGACTTTTAGAAATTACACGTTTAACCCCCATAATCTCCCTCTACTCGTTAATTAGAAGTGGGAATAGCAGTAATCAGAGTAACTAGTATATAAGACGTAGAGGTTGTTATTATTCGCACTCGGGGATATCTACTTAGTGTATGACATCAGTCGTATAAATTTTGATTTTCGCTTTAACGAAAGTTAAAGCAGCCTTAGCATCCTTAAAAATGTAAAAGAAGTGTCATTTTCCACCCTAGAGCAGAAAACATTATATCAACCCTCATTTGTCATTTTTATTGACCATTTGGGCGATAACTGTCAGTTTGATGTTTAAATTAAGAATTTGATTTAAAGACAAAAAGCTGATTTGTTTTTTTTATTTAATTAAACTTAGACAAAAAAGCATTATATGTCACACAGGTATAAAGACAGTAGCAGCCCTCAGCTACGCTTAGGCGTTAAACAGAATCTCAGGCTGCAAATGCCTACTTTTTGCCCTTGTGATGTAATACACTATTGTTGTGTATTATTTAACTGTTATTTATTACAGAAATACAGTGATTGTAAGTTCCTGAGTCTTCTGACAATACTACAATTACATTTACTTGCTATAGCGGCTGGAAAACATTGTTTATGACTGCAAAAACGTTGTTTTTGAAAAATATCAATTAAAACAGTATTAAAATTATTAAATATAAATTTAGTTATTATAAAGAAACAATTAAGTCATAGGTATACATACAAAGTGTTTCTTTAGTTAGACCATCAGAAATATGTAAAAAATCAAAAGATATAGGTATTTACTTGAATTTTTGGACATGTTTTTTACATGTCGGAATTTACTAGGAGATATTATCGCCATTTTGACACTTCCGGTAATACCGCAAACAACCACTAGCTTTGCTATTTTAATAGCAATGATTAGTTTTTGTACATACTTTTTTATTTGCTTTAAAAAAATTTACATGTTTGTGCTTTTGAATGGCACTTTTACATCTTCTTTTTGGCTTTCTTCTTAGAGTGTTAAATAAAACGTAAAACACCCATTAACACCAAACATTATAGCGAATGTTTTACGTTTCACTTAATATCTAACAAACATGAACACTTTGTTTTTCTATTTTTTTTAACTGACAGTTATTATCAGTTCACAGACGAAAAATTATTTTTTTAAAACTAATAAAAAGAAAAAAATTATTTTAACCACAATAATTGTTAAAATGTTTCTCTGTTGAAATTAAAAAAAAAAACAAAAAATTGTGAGAAAGTAATTACATATTGTTTTTTTACGGAATTAATCCTTTTCAACTCCAAAACAAAAATTTAAGTCGTCATAAAAGGTTCAAAATAAGTAGTATATTTTACAAGCCATAAAAATAAGTTTTTTTTTGTGCGTGAGATGTGTTTACAAGCTGCGTAAGCAACGAGTGAAGCAATCTTCTGGATCCATAATTATCTTCACAAAAACTTTAAAGTTATTCTAAACTGTCAATGCCATATTAATGCAAATTAAATTGATTATTTATCTGTTTTCTTAGTAACACACATTGTCTGTTTTATTTATTCGATTGTGGACGTCAAATCACTTTCATCTCTAGTGGTGAAAACATTTTCTTTTCTTATTCAAATAATTGTTCTTTCACATAAAGTTCATGGTACAAAAAATGCGTAATTTTATATGTATGAGTAAAAATATTATTATTATTACTTTGTAAAAAAAGGCTACAATTTATACAAAACATCAAGATGTAAACTTTTTATAAAAAGAAAACTTTAATGGTATTTAAGTTTTTAAACTATTAGATTATGTGCAACGTGTTGGCCTTGAGGTGTAGCATTACCGCCATAAGATTATCCATTTATTTATTATAACGTAAAGCCATTTAAAAAATTTTAAGATTTTTCATAAACTAAATTGCAATTTTTTAATTTTTTTTGAACACCAGTTTTAAATGCTCTCTAAAAAAGTTGTTGTTTTAAATTTAGAATTTTAACAATAATTAAGCATGAAAGTAAATTTTTCTTCTCAAAAGTGGCAACTGCCAAATTTTTTAGAAATAAAATGTTTTTGTGACGGTTAGAAACTAAAGGAGGCATTCAAAAGCACAAATATGTTACATTTTAAAGACGAATTTAAATATTTCAAAAAATTATAACTTGCTTTTAAAATAGTTAGTAATTATTTCCGGTATAAACAAATTGCCAAAATGTTGAAAATACTTTGACTAGTAGATCGTGATACGTAAACATCAATATGTGCAAAAATTCAAATCAAAATATCTTTTGATTCTCCAAATGTTTCTAATGGTTCAACTAAATGAAACAAATTAAATAACTTAATTCTCTTTTTATTATAACAAATTTATATTTAATACATTTGATGCTGTTTATAATTAATATTTTACAAAAAAAAAAAAAAACGTTTGCACCATCATAAATAATAAACAACGTTTTCCGTAGATCGTTTAAAAAAAGTTTATTAATGTATAATTTTTTCTAAAAAATCGTCTTGAAAAAAGAATGTTTTCAACACTCTATGCATGCGTACAATTGTCACATACATAAAAAGTAAAAGTTCCAAGAGTGATTAGAAGACGCAGCGAAGGTGAAGCAAAGTAAAATTATCAAATTAATTTAAAATTTTATTGTTAAATACCATCGTTTTGCCCCAAACTAAGCTAAAATGTCAAAATACAGTAGACCCCCGTTAATCCGGCCCTTGTCTAATCCGGCGCTCCTTGTAATCCGACACGCCTATCACTGTACATAATTGTAATTTAATATTATATGTAGTATATACATTTAATATTATATGTATAAACATGTAGTATGATTTGTAGTTCAGTTAGAATTTTATCACTTTTCATTTGTAATTTGTCGATTACAAGATACTTTCTTTCAAAAATTTCCAGATCATAGGATGTCCATGGCAGTACTCTGTAATCCGACAAATTCGATATTCCGACACCGCCCTACAAAACGTTGGTCGGATTACCGAGGTTCCACTGTACTGTTAAAAATTATTTGAAAGATAGGCAACTAAATATACTTTTTACTTGTCCAGTCACCAATAGATGACACTATGTATAATTTGTTAAGTTTTTTTTTAATTAACCAAGGTATGATAAAAGGAAAATCGCTCCGCTCATGCGTGAAAACGTCTCGATTATTAGTCGCTCTCTTTAACCAATTTGTTGGTCAAATAACTATTTCTAACCGCTACAGCAATTAAATTTAAAAAAGAACTAAACCAATATAAAAAAAAATTGACCACCGGGCGTCCTGCCAATTTTCAGAATCTCGATCTTTAAAACTTTCTTAACTCAAATCGTCAATCAAAATAAATCCCTCTGGTTTTTCAAACAAATTGTTTGCAGACGCCTGCACTATTTGGTATTTTTTATTGTTTTAAGAAATACAAGCTGTTCAGTAAAAAAAGTCGCAGCTAGCCATGAGAAAGATAGTTTTTCCTTCATTAAACATTCATTAATAATAGTCAGTTGGCTGCTACTAATAATACTTGGTCGATTAATACACCACTTGATGAACGATAATTTTAATTTTTGTTATTCTCGTTTAAGAATCTAAATGAAATTCAACAGAAATTTGATGAAATTATTCAAATCCTGACAAAAAAAGCATTGTCAACATTTTTCAAGTAATTAATAAATATTTTCGATGATAATGTGCTTCATTAATATGTACGTAAAGTAATGTTTCTAAAATTAACATTTCAATTTGACAGGTGAAGAAATAAGAGTTGTCAGAGATATCCAAAAACAATTGTTTTTTAATTCTACGACACCCTAGATTTTTTTAATGAACAGGCGATACTCTCTGTCACAAAATTAGTTTTCAGTCTCTTTTTCTTATCATTCATATTATTGATAGATACTGATGTAAAAACCGAATTTTTTCCTAAATTTCTGACATTGTAAGCTTGAATTTTGTTATTTAGTATCAGATCTAAATGACCTCGGTTTCTGGAGAAGAATAATATGAGCCCATATAAAAATTCCGCAGTTGAACGAAATAGCAAACAAGCGATCTGAATAAAATGTAGAGGGTTATAAAACGAAGTTTCTGTTACGAAACGTAAATTTTAACGGTGTGTTTCATAATTTGTTACAGAATAGCTAGTTTGGGAAGCCATCCTTGCGAAAAAAATTGATTTTCGATTAATCGGTTTTTTAGTAGTTCTACTTGCGTTTTAAATTAGGGTGAATTTAAAGCTGGAACAGGCTGGAAAGAATACTTAACATCAATATAAATTCAAAGAAGCGCTTGAAAGTTGGATCCAAGTTAGCTAATTCCATATAGACAACAAAGTTTTCAATATGTTGTGTTAACCTGAGGTAAAAAAGGAAAATATTTCAGCGGCTTAATGGAGAACAGATGTATTCGACAGGCAAAGCAAATATCCACCTCAGTCAGAAGTTTCCATCTGCCGGCCAATAATGTAGAGCGGATTCTGCAGACGATAAATTCCAGTTTTGTGTACGTTGCAGAAAGCAACTTTAATCTCACCACACTTCTTTTGTGCTCGACGACTTGACGTCGTCCACGTTTTTACCATCATATTTTCATCTAAGTATACAAATCGTGAATAAAATACGAGTCCCTAACGTTGTTGTAATTTGAAGTATGAAGATAAAAATGTCGCAGTATTCGAGAATTGCATCATAAATCAAAAAGCTTGTTTTACAAGCAATCGAAAATCTAAATTTAATTTTTATACTTGTAATTTCATTTCGTGCCTTGTAAGACTACCGAGATGAATTGTGATAGCACGAATTTTAATCATGGGACTCGAAATGGAATATTATTGTACTGCAAATCGAAATTCCATGCATAAATTTTACGCAAATATTTATTTCTATCATGCATATATTGATGTAAAACACTTCTCATGAATTTTAAATGTAATCGATAAACTCTAAACGCCGCTGACACAAACTCTATGCATGGTGATTACAAATTACAGTTTCAAATGAAAGAGTTTCATAAAATTACCCAAAACTCGATTTGACACCCTGTAATCAAAAATATCACCCAACAATAGCACAAGCGGTTTACTACTTTATAAAGGAATTATAGTCGCTATAAATACACAAACTATGTATTTTCCAAATGAAATAAAACCCTATTGGAAGATGCAATTCACGATACGGCTCTAAAATCTAACAGGCTCCATTTCTGTATCCATAGAGTTGAATTATTTCTGATAACATGTGTCGGTTTGGGTGCTAGTAAGATTAAGGATGTGTCACCTTCGCAATTTTATATCGATTCCTTTTTTACATTGGCGCGAAAGCGTAAAGTAAACTAATTTTTTCGAAGAAAATTTCCGTATTATTATGCATATCATAAAAATCTCATTCTTTTTTAAATCATGAGAGAAAAAAATCAAAAACACTCAGATCATGTATAAGAAACCAAGAAAATTATTCTACCCGACAAGAGAGTTCTGTTAATAGTTTCACAATATTCCGATAAAAACTGTGTAATAATGAAACTGTCTACCAAAAAATTATGAAAAAGCTGAATGCTTTGTAAAAGTCTAAAGTCTATTGAACTCCGGCTAGTAGTTCCGGAGTAATCTAGTCGAAACCGTTTATGGCGGGCCTTTCCCTTAAATGTGAAGGAAATTGTAACCAAAAAGTTATGAAAAATATCATTCCATAGGAAATGATGCCTGCTTTTAAACAGCAAATTATTGAATTCCGATATTGGAATTAAAGGATAATAACAAGGACACTGATGCTGCTTACGACAATTATATACAAAATATGCAACAAAATTTATCTGAACATCCAAAATTGTTTTGAATATTTGTTAACAATAGAAAAATGTAGAAGTTTTCATAGAGAAATGTTTTTTGATAGAGATTCTTCTGTTCTTTTCAAAATATAGCGAATGCCTTCTTAAATAACTTCAGAAAATCATGTATCCAGTCCACTAATAATAAATATCAATGCTAACAGAATCAACAGGAATGATAAAGGTGTTTCAAAAACCGCGAACCAATTTGTTTATACGATCTCTTTAAAAAAAATGACCAATAATCGCTAAATTATTAAAACTAAAAAAAATATGAAAAAGGTATCAAAAAACACAATTTTTTATTTAGATTGTCAAATAAAGCGATTTTTAATAATAGAAATTAAACAGAAATTAAGCAGAACGATACTTTCCAAAACCTAAAAACGCATTTTCTTCTTTACGGCTAGTTTTTAACAAATTTAAAAAAAGTTTACTATTAAGATATTTCTTGTTGATCCAAGCATAAGCAATTCCAAAAAAAGCTATATAATAATTAATTTTTTTTACTACTAGTCTCAGAAGACATCATTATTTAGTTTGTCGAGAGGGTGTAAAGTTGTTTTTCTCTCCTAGTAGTCAATAATGATTATAAACCAAGGGAGATAAAGTGCTAGAGTTGAGTGGATACCGACATTTAACTGTGTTGCCTGATGCGAATATCTTCGCAATTTTTATAAACGATAGATATGAGTGTTCACCGAAAAAATAATGTCCGAAATTAGGTGCACTAGAAATACCTAATAAACAGTTTATTTAATATTTATGATTTCAAGACAAGTTTGTTTAACACCGCACCTCATCTCTAATCTGCCAAAACAAAATGGTGCGCTTGCGCGAAATATCTTCTCAAATGTCAAGTGTGTGTTAGACAGATCATAATCTTGATAAAATCTATGCCAAACGTTAAAAAGCCGAATAAACGCATAATTAAAACGTTGATGTTTTAATAATGAAATATTTTTAATCCAAGGAAATGGAAAAAGGTAGTCATGCTTCAACCAACCAGTGATCAAATCCGTTGATTGCATTAAAAAATATTGTAATTTTTTACAGCTTTATACATGTATTTTGGTCTTGTCTTATTGTAAAAAACACTTTGTAGTGTGACGAAATGGAAAATTCTTTGAAAATTGGTAGGTAAATAAAGTTGTAAATAACATAACCTCAAACACAAGAACAGAAAATTTACTTTTAATTTATGCAGAATTAATAAAAATAACTGCTATTAAAGTTGTAAATAATAAAAATGGGCTTTCATAAGGTTACACGTCAAGTGTGGAGCCCTATGTATAGTTAATTTGACCATATGTGTTGTTGCAAATTCCATTGTTCAAGTTTCCGACCAGGAAAGCGGGGGCTGTCAACTTAAATCCTGAACTAGGGGTTCTGAAGATTTCAGTTGATGGAAAATTTACGCTATTTTGTTTTTCAGTACATAAATAGTTGCTTACATAAGATGCTTATAATAACGTCCTTTTCGGTTTTTATCAGTGAAGTTAAATTTCCGAAGTGGAAAAACGTAAGTAGTTAAATATTAATCGTTCTTATTTTCATCAAATTTACTTTTCGACAATAAATAAAGACACGTTATGTTTAGTCTGGATGTGTGCTCGTTAAATGAGGTTATATTTTTATATGACAATTAATAAATTAATGTGCTAGTAGTGAAAAAAATCATATATAAACCACGGTAGAGAAAACTATTATAACCTCGCATCTATTATTGCCTTCGATGCTACGCATCTTTGTATGTAATTTTACAAATTCAAGAAAATGATATCGGAAGCAAAGAATTAAAACTATGTTTAAAAAAGATAATAGTTTCATACTAACAAGCTTTAGAAAAAGTAAGTTCACATTTGAAAAAATTGAGCGATAATCCAAGAAGTTTAAATCCATTGATGAGTGTTTAAATAGCTGCAAAAACTTCATCAAAAGAACCAAAAAAGGTACCATCATCCAAGTACCAAATATAGATTTTAGAAATCAGTTTGTCAATACCGGTAGTGTCAACTAGGAAAGAAACTTAATGTTTCTTGAAAAATAAATTTAAAAGACAAGTAGAACATTAAAAAGTGTAATTTTTAATAACTTCGAGTGTCCGATTACCAGAAAAAGTTCTTGAAATTACACCTAAACGACTAACACAAATGAGAAGCTACCTCCTCGCGCGAAAACGGACTTGATAGTTGTTTTAAACCAATTTTTGGGAGTTTTTAGCATCAGAGATTTGACATATGTGTTTGACATTTCAACCTTGTTTGACGTTCTTCGTTTTTGGCGTTTTATTCAAAATCACATGAGCGTTTTGTCTCCATAGTTACATTCCTCCGTCGTCACAACAAAATTATCATTTGTCAAGTTTGATAGAATTTAGAGAAACAACCCAAATTAATTCAAAAGTAACAAAAATCTACTTCTCTTCACACCATTCGTCCTTTTGGGCACTCGCTCTTCTTCTGATGCTGTAAACTCGTTTTTGATGTTGAAGAGATTCCGGGTCTCCGGTGCCTTGCTCTTGAAGATATTCGGCAGTCTTACAAGTAACGTCAAGGGCCCCTTAATGTCAAAACGACTCTTATCCACGAACAGCTTGTTTGCTATTTCCACGTCCACCTAACGTCTCTCCATCCAGAGAAAATTTCCATCCAGAAGAAGTAAAAATGTAAAAAAAGTTTAATAAATAAAAATTCACGTAACGGTATATTTTTGTAAATTCCTATGCTTCTTCCCATATTTTGCAATTCATTTTTGATCAAATTTAAAAAATATCGAATTTTTTTGTTGCCCCCTAACTTCAACTCCTGGTTCTCCAGTTTTAAGTAGATACAGTTACAAAAGACATTTAAAGGAAGCGTACCCTAACCTGCTGTTTACTCAACCTTTCCTCAGTAATGGCTTCACTGAGCAATTATCCAAGAATTTTAAATTCATTGATGAGTGTTTAAATGGCTACCAAAAAAACTTTATCAAAAGAACCAGGAAAGGTGTTATCCTTCAAAAACCAGATATTGAATTTAGAGATCAGTTTGTCAATAATGAATTAAATAAAAAAACTGAAAATTGCTGGCTCAAGTGGATGTCCTTATTGACAACCAACTAGGAAAGAAACTTAATGTTTCTTGAAGAATAAATTTAAAAGACAAGTAGAACATTAAAAAGTGTAATTTTTAATAACTTCGAGTGTCCGATTACCAAAAAAAGTTTTTGAAATTATCCCTAAACTACCAACATAAATAGGAAACAACCACCTCGCTCGGAGACCGGCTGGAGAGTCGTTTTGAACAAATTTTTGAGAGTTTTTAGCGCCAGAGATTTACATATGTGTTTGACATTTCAACCTTGTTTGATGTTCTCGTTTTTGGCGTTTTATTCAAAATCACATGACCGTTTTATCTCCATAGTTACAGTCCTCCGTCGTCAAAACAAAATTTTCATTTTTCAAGTTTTATAGAATTTCAAGAAACAACCCAAATTAGGTAAATCAAAAGTAACAAGAATCTATTCCAGTTTACACCATTCATCCTTTTAGGCACTCGTTCTTCTTCTGACGCTGTAAATTCGTTTTTGATGTTGAAGAATTTCCAGGTCTCCGGGGCCTTCCTCTTAGACATATTCGGCACTGTCTTGCAAATAACGTCAAGGACCCCTTAATGTCAAAACGACTCTTATCCATGAACAGCTTGTTTGCTATTTCCACGTCCACCTAAACGTCTCTCCATCCAGAGAAAATTTCCATCCAGAAGAAGTAAAAATGTAAAAAAAGTTTAATAAATAAAAAATTCACATAACGGTGTATTTTTCTATATTCCTATGTTTGTTCCCAATTTTGTAAATCATTTTTGATCAAATTTAAAAAATATCGAATTTTTTTGTTGCCCCCTTAACTTCAACTCCTAGTTCTCCAGTTTAAAGTAGATACAGTTACAAAAGACATTTAAAGAAACCGTCCCCTAACCCGCTGTTTTCACAATCTTTCCTCAGTGATGGCTTCACATAGGCGCTAGGGCTGGTCTCCTCAGAACAAGCTGAGGAAATCAGTATGGAAACACAATCGGGCCAGTCGACCCGCCATTTAGATATTGTCTTTTCTATTTTACAAGTGTTTATTCTGATGATGAAGACCCTCCGTCATAATATTTAAAGTTTGAGAAAAAATAAAAATAACCTTTCAACAATCTGTCACTCTCTGTTCTCTGTCATAATCTAAATAAATAAAACTGTTCTTCCCCCTTTTTTAAAAAACTCGTCAGGTCAGGTCAGGTTAGGTCTAATCTTGTCAGGTCCCCTTAGAATGTTCAACAGTTGATGTAGAATTACTCGATTATTGTCTCATCAGTAGTTACAATCCCTATGTTCGTCTAGATCAGTAGTTCCAAAGCTTGGGGTAATTACCACTGCGGGGGTAAATCAGCTATTCTGTGGAGGTAACGAAGAACCCAATAATTAAGACAATCTAATACCTAGCTAAATACAGTCAAATACCCGTCATAAGTCTACCACTAATAAGTCTCTTCCCCTCACTCAGCAGTTACTGAGTATAAACATCCCTCACTTAATCACTCTTTCGGATTTTGTGCCAGACCATCACAAGAGTCATGAAACATTCTTGTGCAATTTGTGATTAATTTTTGTATTTGCATGTACAGTTTGCTTCAAAAAAATCGGGAAATGAAATTTGACTTAATATAAATTGGAAACTTAATTTGTCAATTCATCAAAATTCTAAAAGACCGCTTCAAAATTAAAATTTAAAAATCTGCTACGTTTTTCTGACAGTTCCCGTTTTTTTTTGAAGTCAACTGTATTGTTTGTATTGATAACATTTTAAGATCGGGGTAAAATCAGTTTTCCTAATAGATACCAGAGGTAACAATATTGAAAAGGTTAGGAACCCCTGGTCTAGATTATGGATACTTCACCTCATTATTAGACGGTGTAACTTAATTATAATTTTTGGGTAACAAAAGAATTGTCCCACCCCTAGTATACGTGCATATAAAAAATCTTGTAGAATATTTTTGAAATAACTGTCACTTTTGGCTCCAGGAGATTTGAGTAAAAGCTCTAGAAGATATTGGTCGAAGGTGACAGTTATTTCTAAAAACATATAAAAAAATTATTACTGTAATAGAAGTAATAATTTGCAGTTTACATCTAAATCTATAATCTTAAATATTCTATGATTCTATAGTTCCAAGGAAATTCTATAATCTTAACGTTATATGTAGCTGGTTATTTGCAAATCAAAATTTCAAATCAGAAAAAACGTAATTGTAATGTATTTAAGAGCTCCTCTTTGTGTTTGCAAAGCCATTTGTCGCGTTTTTTTTCAGAAAGAAAGTTTTTCTTAAAAATCCGTTTTTTATTATCCGAACGCATTAAAATCCGGCATGAATAAGAACCTAAATGGCTTTTATTCAGAATTATTTCACGCTGCAACAAACTCTTTTTTACGATAGCTTGTGCCTTTTCAGTCGCTGTGCTTTCAGCCACATTCCTTTGTTTGGTATAATATGTGCCCTAGCGTTGAATGCAAATACACACAAGATGAAAAATTCTTGCGATATTTTCCAACCGCACATTCTTCGTTGTCAATTTTCTAATTAATGCAGCTTTACTAATTGAGATGTGTTAAATAAATCTTAAAGTTTGATTTTATTATCGGATTGCCAGAGCGGGAGTCGTCGAAGTGGAAAAATATAAATAGCGAACAAACGCATTTCAGTATTAAAATAAATAATTCATGTACTTAAGGAGATCCCACTTGATAGAATGCATTTCACTTTATTTACATTGTTTTGGCGAAAAGTTTAAAGGAAAGACAGATTTCGGTCTTAAAAGTTATTGGAGGGAGTTAACACAGCCAAGGTGCAATTTGCATAATCTTCGACTAAGTCTTTTCCTATATCTCAACCGGATTGCTAGTGTTTTTTAATTTTTAGTGTAGCGGGTGCTACCTATCGCGAACTTTGAAACCGTTTCAACACTTCCATTAAAAATTCAAAAGTTGAGGAACAAAATATGCAGCTGAAAACTTTAGGCTGAATTGCTGAAAAGTAAGAAAGTGTATTTGACTGTTAGTTCTATTTGAACGGCTTTGGAATTTGCCACCAAACAAGAAAATTGAATATCTTCATTTTTTTATCCACCGATTTCTTCCAGATGGAGAAATAAAAGCGATGTTTTCTCACCAATTGAAACATCCTCAACAGATTAACTAAACGACTAACATTAATCAGGCGACCATGGTTTTATCGCGTAATTTTAGGACTGAACGAGCACTTTCCATTTAATTTCCCGATTGTTATCTAAAGCATTACAATTAACTTTTTCAGAAACGGATCGATCTTAATTCTGTTTCAGGATCAAGCAGTAAATATTTTTATAACGTCTTGCAGTCCCTGTATTTTATGTGCAAATCAATACTAATACCGCACATATTTTTCAGTTTGAAGAACATGTATTTTCACTTTGCCTGCTAGGGAGACCTTTTTCACTTTATTTATTATCATTTTTTGCGATAACACGGTATTAGGAACACCAAATTTTAACCGGAAAGAATTTTTTCACACTCTTTCACTCTTATCTGAAAAAACGATTAAATTAATTCAGTTTCCACACATTTAAATTTTCTCTGAGCTCACCGCCATGCTCCTACTTCACTCATTTCGAAATAATTTTTTTACATAAGACTCCACGAAGATAAATTGGAACAATATTTTATAATTTTTTTTCATTGCTCAACTTTCTTATTAAATATTTTACAGTTTTAAGCCCCAGATCGATAAATACGGAATTCAGAAATTTCATTTCAAGGATCATTGATACTGAAGTAGAAAAGACAGTACTTATTTTTTTGATAAATTTCTAACATTCTAAGCTTAAATTTTGATAATGTTGCACAAGCACAAGCAAATCAAAAAAATTAAAAAAAAACTAGTTCACAGTAAAAAAGAATGCTTTCAAACGTGCAAATTTTCGCAGTTTAGTGTTAAGACCTTAATATTTTTGTGACTTTAAACAACCAAACACTAAATACAGTATAAAGTACAGTGCGTTCCAGAATTATTTGGCACATTTAGCCACAATTGTCCTAAACCAATAGAAGATGAATGTAAAATAGTTATTTACCTAACGTATTCGAGAAGATAAATTTCCCGCATGAGCACTTTGCTTGCAGCACGAGCGAAGGGAGTGCTGCATTAGTGCGAATGAGGGAAATTTCTTCCCGAAATAGTTAGGTACAACATTTTTTGTAACAAATAAAACTAACATTAAAAAAAAATAACCTAACCTAACTTTGTCCAGAATTTTGTTTATTAATTAAAGGGTTGGTATGACTGATTAGAAAATTCTGGAAACAGAAGTCCAACCCAAAATTGTTGCTTTACCATTACCGACTAATGGCTTAAGCAAATTTTAATTGTTTCCTTGCGGGAAATAAAAAACATCCCGGTGCGGGAAAGCAGTCTTTTTATGCGTCGACGATCACCGAAAAATAGCTGCTCACACTTCATGAGTACAAAAAAAATTGTTTTTTCTTTTCCTTAAAAAGTTAGAACTGATCAAAGTTGATAATGTTAAGATTTTTTTTTAAATATCTCGAAAAGTTCTTCAGCTATCGCAGTGATATTCAGACAGCATGTTTACATTATTAGGGGCAGATATTTGAGCCAAATTTTATTAAATATGCGTAACTCGAACATTTATTTTTGCTAATATCTCTGAAGCATTTCTATCAGAACTTTCACTGATGTTATCTAAAAAACATGATTTTACAATTTTTTATAGAAAATTTAATTTAGACTTTATTTCTTGCAAAAATTTTATAAAACGTTTATAGTAAAATTATAAAACCAAAAAAATGCTCAAGCAGCGCTACAGAAAACATTTAAAAAGTGGGTTATAAAACAAAAAATAAATTATTTATATACCGGGTGAGTCTGCTAAAAGTGTTTCTTAACTTTTCTCAAAAACTAGTTATCATATCAACTTCAATGTTTGGCATTAAAAACTTTGTTTCTTGCACTACACAGGTGAATTTTTTCAGAATTTTTCTAATATTCCTTCTAATTAATATTAATTAATTTGTTCAAAGAAGTCTAAATATTTCCAATTTTTAACATTATTCTAAAAGAAAAGATGTCAGAGTATTATTTTATGCAAAAAATCTTTTTAAAAAAATGTAGATAACCCCAAAAAATAATAAGATTTATTTGATTCGTAAGACGCCATTTGGTGCAGCATTACTAAGCTGAACCTGCCGTAACTCGACAATACCTACCCCTAGTGTCTTGATCTCACCAAGATCCCACCCACCCTCTTAGAAAAAAATGGCGTATTTAAATTTGAAATGTATCGCTTCAGTGGTGGCTCTTAACTGTTATAATAAAAGAACCGATAAGTCACAGACATTAACAAATACAAAATAAAAAATATTTAAATTTTTGTGAACAAATTAATTAATATTAATTAGAAAAAACATTAGAAAAATTCTGAAAAAATTCACCCTGTGGTGCAAAAACCAAAGTTTTTAATGCCAAACTTTGAAGTTGATGTGATACCTAGTTTTTGAGAAAAGTTAAGAAACACTTTTAGCAGACTCACCCGGTGTACTATTTATAATGTGTGTTCGTTTAAAAAAAAACTCGTAGCAAGCCATGACATTGTTACGTATGTCGTACATGACCCCATACAACAACCTCCATGACAACAAAATTTTTATAATTTACATTTTTCGTGTATTGTTGGTTGCCTACTATGCAATTTTATCCGTCACAAATTATCGTAACGTAAAAATGTCTCCTCTTCCCGCCAAAGCAGGCTTGGTCTTGGTGTGTTTTTGTGTGGTTGCCTTCGTGGTGTTTTAGTTTTTCAAACATTCGTTATTTTATTTATCAGTATTTTTCAATACTAAATTTTGTGTTTTCCTTGATTTGTGTAACGGTTGTTTCCGTGTCGGGTTCTGGGTATCGTAGAGAGAGAGAAGAGCGGCTTTGATGGGGTTTTATTTACAATAATAACTATGTACAAATAATAAAAATAAAATAATAATTCTCAAATTAAAACAAATCTTCTAAACAATATATATACGGTCTCGTTCTCGGCGGTCCCTCGTCCTCGACTCCTTGTCGTCGGCTTCTCGTCCTCGACTCCTTGACGTGTCGGCTTCGGTGGCTCGCACTTGTAATGGAGGGTAGGTAGGATTCACCCACAGGTTGATGCTCCGTGGGTGGCGGTTTCGGAGAGGACTCTACCAACGGGATAATGCTCCGTGGGTAGCGGTATCGGAGAGGAAGCCCCTAGGATAATGCTCCAGGGGTGGACGGGTCTGGGGGTGGCTACTTACGGGGATAATGCTCCCGCAAGTATGAAAGTATCGGAGGCGGTAGGCGCAATATATAGGCTTTGTTTGTAGGCGAGGGGTATGGGAGGAGTATCGTAGCGAAGCGTTGGTGGTGGTTCTCGGTGTGGTGGGAATTATACCACCACTACTGCCCTGACGTATACGTATGACGTCGCGGTCACGCGGTCCGAATCAGCTGCTGGGCGTTATCTTGTTTTGTTTACTGAACTATTAGGAATTATTAGAACGCTTCGTTACATTTGTAATCATGGTGTACACCAGTGAACAAAAGACTTTTTTGTTGGAAAGTTATTTCCGAAATGGAGAGAAAGTTAACGGTGTTTGGAAATATTCAATTCAGCCGTGCCTGGAGGAGTTTCGAGAAGCTTTTCCTGACGTTGTTGTTGTGTATGAAGAGTTTAAAAACACTCTCCACCGAAGTGTGAATCTGTTCCGTGAAATTGTGGCCATTACAAGTAAAGAGAGCAGTGGAAGACCAACTAAACGAACAGATGAAGTTATTCATGCTGCACAAGAGATTCTACAGCAAGATCCAAAAACGTCGATTAGACATCTGTCTCAGCAAGTTAAACTTTCTGTTAGTACATGTCATAAACTCCTACGAGAAGATTTACATATGTACCCTTATCGTCTCCAAGCCGTTCAAGAGTTACGACCCGTAGATTTTCCTAGAAGATTGCAGTATTGTCAGTGGTTTTTAAATAACATTGCAAATAATAATGAACTCCTTCAAAAAACTTCCTTTACGGATGAAGCGTGGTTTTACCTGTCCGGCTACATGAATTCACAAAACATGAGAATTTGGGCAACAGAACATCCTTATGAAATTGTAGAAGAACCTCTCCATTCACAAAAAGTAGGTGTTTGGGCAGCTATCAACAGTTTTTGTAGGTAATAAATGAATATATTTATAAAAATGTAAAAATGTATTTTTGTTCTAATTGTCGAAAAGTAAGGTTATGAGATCTGTCAGTTTGACAAGTGTGTAAACGATTAATCACAGACATACAAAACAATTGTTTTTTAGTTTCAAAGCACTCTAGAGTTTTTTTTAAAAAAACACACGAAAAGACCATTAAACCTAAATCCGAAAGCAAATTCACTCATGAGTGTATTGTAGAGGGTAGGTGACAGAATAAAACACAAATACTCGTAACAACGTATATTCAAAAAATAAAATAAAATAAAAAATAAAATAAATTTATCTATATAACCAGTTTAAAAAAATTCAAGTTGCATTCGCACCATTGTTCCAACTTCAGAATTATACAAATGGTACATAAAACAAATATATCATTTTCCAGTTTTTAAATTTCTGAGTCACAAATATAACTAAAATCAGAGAAGTTACATTATTTTTTTCCATTTTTAAAACGTCACCTTTAGGACTATATATAAAGTGTTTATTTCAGTAGATAAACAGAACTTAATATGCTTATGGAAGATGATCCAAAAAGATCGATTTCGCGACAATAAAAATAGGTTTGTCCCTACATCAAACGAATTGCGCTCGGTTCGCGATCAGCTGATCTCAAAGAAAAACGCTCACAGGAAATTAAATAGCAACTGAGTTGATCTTTAGAAAAAAAATTTGCATCTTGATTCAATGCAAAATGTAAACATTTTCACCATAAGAAAAAAGCGTTTAAAATTAATCCAGCACCAGCAACTGCAGATCGGCATCTTTAATGATATATCCTAACGTTGTATCTGACATGAATAAATTATTGCTTATATGAAGCTCAAATTTTACAAAAAAATCTAATTTAAATGTGAGAGCAATTTTCCATGTATCAAAATAAAATAAAACACTTACTTGTGCACTTAAAATGTGTTGAGTGTTAGTAAGTGCACAAATATATTTTTAAGTTTCGCTAAAAAACATTGTTATAACAAAATTCGAGAGACTGTTGATTGAATAATAAAACATTTAATCCGAGCGGTTTTGCCACTGAGAGCTATGTAGGTTAAAACCCATCAAATTTGTCAGTAAATTAATACAACCTTACAACAATTGTCATTTAGAAAACTATCGAAAAATAACATTTATTTTTTTAATAAAATAACAAATTTTAAATTTCAATGCACAACCGAGACTTTGAGTCAGACATTAAGTGTAGAGTCTCTTTTTCATTGTATTGAGTATTGAGCATTGTATTTCGCTCGGCTATGAATGATTTGGCCGCTGTGACTAAAATAAATCATAAATCTTTAAACAACAGATCTTTCTATTACCATAATCTATCATGTAGTAGTCGTATAGACAGACACAGTGTGCCATCTAATAACGAAGAGTGCTGGAAGGTGCGAGAGTTGGTATAATAATGTTGGCGGATAACAAAGTTATCTCTTAGGCTCTCGCTCGGCCACCAACATAACCAACCTCCACGATTAGGCAAAAACAACTACTTCGCGGACTAATGCCCCGACCGACATTGAATTACATCACCTAATCGCCCATCCAGCAAGGCACACTGTGTCTGTCTATACGACTACTAGCCGAACTTCGCTTAATATAAGCGAGTTCTCCCACCCGTTCCAATCGAGCACAACACTTCACGATACACTGTACTGATGAGGGGCAAAATCCCCGAAACCGGTATACAGTTTCTCGACGTTGTGGCTCGATTGGAACACCTTTGATAATCTATCATGTTTTAGGTTAAACAAGAGAATTCATAACAAACATAACCATGTTTGTTACTTAGACTGAGTGAATGACAAACGACTAGCTTCATCTCATTTAGGTGAATATTTGTTTCATTCTAAATTTTGAATAAACGGAAATTCATTGTTTAAAATTTGACGATTTTAATCATTGTAGCCAATTTTGTCATGAACGAGTATATGTCATTAAAACATTTTTTGGTGTTTGACAGGCAATAAACATCAAATATTTTAATGAATGCCTAAGGCCACACATCCTGTTTACATTTCTTTGAAAAATATTATTAGGAGCTTCTCTGTATATTCTCGGTAAACTTGACCATCCAGTTGACAATAGTCCAAAAAAACTTTTGATATTATTTTTAGTATTTTGTTAGTGTGACAACGTTAAAAAAAAACATTAGAACTTTTGTATTTTACAATTGGTAATAATATCATGTTCCTTTTTTTATAGAAGCAGCCATACAGTCTGATATTTACCATATACTGATTTTTGTGCATAATGCAAGTATACCTATGTTTATATTAGAGCCAATTTTATGCATTCAATTCTTCCCTCTCTGTATTATGAGAAATGTTGGAATAATTTGGTAGAGTAAGATTATTCAAGACAGAATAAAGACGAACCCTAAAGATACTAAAAATATGCCTAAGGGTTCTTATGACATAAATGAATAAAGCTTGTAGCAAGTTTTAATTAATTTTAATTTTAAAGTTGAAAAGTAATTTAAAATCAGGTCGAGAATTCAGAATTTGGTATTTTTTATTTTCGAGATAAAAACCAGAACATCTAAATTCAAATATCTCACTTCAGAATATAAATTATAACTGTCAGACCTGACATCAATATAAAAATCTGAAAATAAATCCGGTGTTTGTATTTTTAATAAAATTGTCAGAAATTCACGAAATATTTTAATTAATTCGGAATAAAATTGTGTTATTGTTATTTTGCGGAATCATCAAAATACGACAAAGAAAAGCTGTACAATGTTCTTGGGTAAGCTTTCTTATTGTTAACGTTGACTCTCTTTTCCTGAACAACTTCTGTCAATAATCCCTCTCTAGCAAATTTAATTTTTGTTTTTCGAAAACTTTGCTTTCAAGAGACAATGTTTTTGAATATAATATAATTGAGTAAAAAAATCATTTGGGACGTGTTTAATTCAAGTGACAAAAAGACTTAATTAAAATACGAATGATTTATGATAGGGAGGCTGTTACTTGCGGTGTTATATTGACTATAATTTTTCCAGTGAGACAGAGTTCAATTTATAAAGTTCAATGAACCACTTAAAGTGGATATTAAACTAAAAATTAGTACCTTGGGTAAAATAAGGACTTTATCAAACGAAAATTCTAATAATGCCCGAAGTTTCCTCGACAAGAAAAAATGAAATTCTCTGTTCAGCGACTGTGAAAATTCCTAACTATATGTTACTTTCACCAGGAAGTCCATACAAAGCCTATAAATTACTCAGAAATAAAAATTCATAAAAAACCGGAAATTACCTGCATGCCGATATCTGCAAATCGCGTTTGCTGCCTCCACTCCATCATCATTTCGCCCCCAGGGACGTCAATTTTCAAATAATAAATTATCGCATCGTGAATAATTTACTCAGGAAAAAACGGATTAACTTTAGGCATGGCCGTTAATTTTTGGATTATGGACACGGTTAAGTCCAACAGCTTTAAACTTTACGTGTAAAATACGACCAGTACTTAATACATCCAGGTCGAGGAAATTACAGCATGCTTGCTTCGCTCTGGAATATCTCTTTATCAAAATCAATAGGGAAATGCTAAATTTTTACGTGGGCCATATATTATCCGAAAGACAGCAAGATGTATGAGATGCGACAAAATAACTCCTCATTTTTGTAAAGAGAATTTACGCCGAACACGTCCTGACATTACGTGACAGGTAAATGCTAGTAAAAGTTCAAAAGTAAAGACAGACGCAATGAAAATTTATGATATTCTACAAATCGTAAATAGCACTTTTTAGATTTAACAGGGAATTTGACACTTCTCGTATTCTCCCAACCAGGAAATATTTAACTACTTCTTTTTATTCTCTTAAACTTTCACAATTAATTAAAATATTAACTTACCTGAATAGCAAATGAAAAATGTCCCAAAAAATATGGCAAAAGTTTTCTGGAATGACCTCATCTTCCTGCAACAATTTAACACAATTAGGTACAAAAGAGCAAAAAATAATTAAAAAGTTACAGTAATTTAAATTTTATTCCTAGTAAATCAAATTTTAGTCAAATATAGTTGAGCATATAAACACACTCCACGGGAAAATTAATTTGCAGAGTAATAATTTTCAAAGTAATTATAATTACAAAAGGATATTATTTAATAGCACCTAGCTCCAACATATATTTCCCTAGTGCATGTAATTGATAAATTTGACGTCATAGTAACAACTTTTGTTAGAAAATATTTTGCATACATTATTGGATGCATATTCGTATTAATTAACTCGATTTTTGTTAAACAAAGTCATTATTTTGAAGTTATAGATATAGTGTTTCTAAAAAATGTGTGTTAATTCTATTAAAAAGCAAGATTTGAGAAAATAATTTATCTAAACAACTATTTACAGTCGAGGTCACCTAGCAATGAATTTACGTCATCAACTAGAAATATCATCTGCAAATCACTACGTTTAGCTTTATATATTAAAGCGAATAAATTTAATTAAACTACTCAACAATTGAAGTGATCCATTCTATAATAAGAGATGTTTTCATTTTCATACAAGTATTTCTTTAAAAAACCGTTATTAAAATACAAGCCGAGTAAAAAAAAGATACACTAAAAGATACATAAATCAGTATATTTGGTTATTTATTTAACTTTTTACAAAAACAGTAAATACGCCCAGCAATATTTTGTAAACACATATTGTATTTACATATTTATTTATTAAACATATTGTATAAATTAATATCTAGTAGGACCACCTCTAGCCCTATAGACAGCCATACATCTCCTAAGCATACTTTCTATTAAATTATTGATGACTTCTTGAGACACTGATTCCCATTCCTGTTCCAACATGTTTTGAAGCTTCTCAAAAGTTTCTGGTTCGACATCTTGTTCCGATAACCTGTGCTCTATGTACGACTATAGACGTTCGATGGGGTTGCAATCAGGGGAGCGTGCCAGCCACACCATTCGTTCAATACCATGTGCATTAAGAACATTGTTCACAATCCGAGCACGGTGCGGTCATGCATTATCATCCACAAACACAAACTCATTTCTAAAATTATTGGCACAAGAGACTACAATCGGTAGAATACACATATCCCTATAATGATCTGCATTTATGCATAACCCCCTTAGTGCCAAAATCACTGAGTGGCCGTTAAAAATAATGCCTCCCCAAAGAGTAACACTACCTCCTCCGAAAGGTACCCTGTGCTCTCGAATTTCTTTACGGTACGTCTTATTCGGGCGTCGCCACACTCTAATACGCCCATCCAAACGATAAAAGGTATATCGCGACTCATCTGCAAACATACAACGGGACTATTCGTCCTGGGTCCAGTTCAAATGACCTTCCCTCCAATGTCGCCGTTGTACTCGATGTTGGTGTGTTACCAGTGAGCATGGTACACGTCTTCTAGCCCTTAAGCCATATTCGTGTAGCTTTCATCGAACTGTTTGAGTAGAAATAACTACTCCTGTAACTCGTCGTAGCGCGTTATTTAACTGAGTAGCGTTGTAGGTAGGGTTTCGGCGAGGAGTAATTTGTAAAAAACGAGTTTGTCTTGAAGTTAGACTGCGTGCACGACCTGCACCATATCCGAAACGAGGAGTTCTACATTTTTGAAAGCGATTAATAGCTCTATTGATCACCCCATGTGCCACATTAAAAATTCGCGCCACCTCGCGATGAGATAACCCTTCCTGCACCATGAGAACCACATGCTGCAATTCTCGGTCAGATAAACGCTGTTGAAGCATTAGAAATTAAGAATAAGTCACCCTCAATAATACTTGTACCGTGTCAGTTTCAATAATACTGAAAAAGACACTCAGTTAAATTCTCATTTTGCTTGTTTTGTCAGATAAAACTGCAAAAAAGCTCGTTTTTAAAATTAACACCTAAAAACTACCACTAGATAGACCATAAAATACTTCAGATAGGCAAAAGAGTACAAAAAAACAACAAGAAACAAGAATAAATCATGTATAATTAACAATTTTTGTGGCGAATCACTTCAATTGTTGATCAGTTTAGTTACCTATGCTACAGAATTTTCATTAAACATTTTTTTTTAATAAATTAGGTTTTGGAAATTCTAATCCCTTTTAGCGCGTAATAGTTCCGTGTGCTTATTGAGGATTAGTCCAAAATCCTTCGAACCAAGACCATTTTCAAGAAAGCATCGGTGTGACGTTATTTTTTGAAACTTGTATTTTGTTATATTGCTTCACTCTCAAAATTGTGGATACTGCTTTAGTCCGATCCGGTATCAGAAACAGAGAAACCACCTACAATCTTGTCCGAAGATGTCTCTGGATTTAGCAGCCAAGTCATTGCTCTACTCAAAAACCTTCCCAGTATAGTTAAAAATTTAAATAACGTCTTTCTTTCTCTGGAGATTAAGCTGTTTATATTCTATTAGCCTTTTTACTTCTTTGACTTATAAAAACATCACTTCAAACTCGTTTTTCACTTCTAAGACGTCTGTCTTAAAGCATCCTGTAACTACAAAGTAGTTTATTCTGTGCTTCATGTCAGCGTTATTGAACTTCTTCTAAAAACTCTTTATAGTTCTTCAAATTCTTCTAGAATAATGTACCGCCCCACACTTCTAAGTTTGTAGTGATTCTTCTGAGCTTTGATTGTGTTATTTTCTCTTTTATATATTTTATTTTAAAACCAAAATTTTAAATTCAGTTTTTTTTGACCAATTTTAGTTACTGTTTTGTTTTGACCTTTGGAATTTGCATGCTAACATTAAAAAATGCGTATCATGTTCGAATCTATCTTGAATTCGATTTAGTCCTTGTCAAGACGTTTGTCTAATTTTGGTAAGCTTAAAAACCTTTTATTAAAAATTTTCACAAAATTTAACTTTCCACAAAAGTGGTATTATTATTACAATAAAATCAAAAACACCTAAACACGTTCAAATTGCTAACAAACACAAAATAAACAATATTTTGAGTCTTCTTCGTGTGTTAGATTAAACGTAAAACACCCAATAACATCAAACACTATACTTAACACGACGCGAGTTCCGACAACAAAGTCTCGTCCTCAGGTAGAAATTAAAAGTGTTAAGGGTTTGGTATTAGTAGAGGTTTTACGTTTCAAACAATATTTTGCCAATGTCAAAATGTCTTCCAAACTTAAACCAAACATGCATCCATAACTGCACGTCCTATTTCAGTGGTTCCAAAATAAATTCTAACTGCTTACTTTTGCTGTCTACTTAGTTGTCTATCCTATAGAAAGTATCTGTTGTGTTTATTTTCTAAAATTATGTTCAAATGGGCTTAAATGTAAGTTATATCTGTTCGTTTAAATTCTTTGTTGAGTCGCTGAGTTGTTTCCTCTTAATATCCATCACTTCTACATAATATCGAAAGCTTATAGTCTTTATTTTGTTGGTGCAGGATTCTAACTTTCTCTTCTTTTATGTAATGTTTATTTACTTTTATGTAGATAGATGGATATTTATTATCATTCTAGTGCGCTGCAATTGGTAGTCGACCTTTTTCTCCAATGTAATTAGCCATTTGCTAAGTAGATAGCATCATAGAAATTCAGCGATAAACATCCACATAACAGGAAAAAAACATCAACAAAACTACTCAGCGACGAAACAAAAAAACTTGAACGAACAGATCAAACTTAAATTTAAACCGATTGTGAACACAATTTTAGAAAATAAACGTAGCAAGTACTCTTTACAAGATAGATAACCATGTAGACATAAGAAGTGAGCTGCTAAAATTTGTTTTGTTATAGCTGAAATATGACGCGCAGATATGAAGACGCATGCTCGGTTTAAGTTAGGATAACATTTTGACATTTGCAAAATATTGTAGATTTCGTGTTTGTAAGTACAGTAGAACGCCGATTAACCGAATAGCCAATTATCCAAATCGGTCCTAAGCGTAATATCAAAAATTAAAACCAAGTAATTATTGTTTTGTTTTAACAAGTTGGAACTCGCTGGAGTCTAGATATATTTCAACTGTTATGGTTGAAAGCTAGAGGCAAGACACGGAAACGAGCTTCAACGTCGAGGCAACTTACTCTGATCGAGATGTTCAAGTGAGCGTTATTGTAGAACTGTGTTTGTTAAACCTAATAAAGTTTGTTCTATGTGTGACAGTTCATTTTTCTTTATTACCAGTCTATGTCCGATTATCCAAATTTTCGATTATTCGAATCGACCCCGGTCCCAATTAATTCGGATAATCGGCGTTCTACTGTAATTTTAACGTATCTGTAATGTGTTTTTCCTTTTATTTTAATAATAACTTCAGTTATCTGAAGGTTTAGCTGTGTAATATGTAAATTTTCTCCACAATATTTCAAATTATAAAAGGCAGAGCTTAATCAAGACACATAAGTTGTAATATGTACTGATTTGGACGTCACATTGTTATTAATTATTTTTTTTATGTCTCTGTAAGACTGATTGTATAGGTGTCAAAACTGAGAAAAGCTATAAAGCCGAAACCGGTACTCTAAAAACAAAAAAACAAAAACAATTTATAAACTTTGCACAAATGTACATTTTTTTACATCTTAGCTCTTCAAAAGCACAACAAAGAGAAACATGTCTTGCAAAAAAAGTGGACTAATATAAAATATTCTTCCTTTGAGCCGCAAATGACACTTTCCGCTAGATTTTTAGGGCTTTTAAGACAAGCCAAAAAACTTATTTAATCAAAACACTCAAATAAAAATAGTAAAACCGCAGACTAATCTGTGAGTAAAACATTTTTTATCTATTTTCATAAATTTTAAAAATTGTAAATATTAGGCCCCTCCTTTAACTCAGCACCTCTTATAAAAATTTACCAGTCCGCCCCTAAGCAAAAGAATTATTTTAAACAAAATTGGAGCACTTATACATTGAATATAAAGAACTTTAAATTACTGGGACAGTTTTTTGAAGTCCGAGAAAATAATCAGCATGAATAAGTACGCTGTTTGGTTAGAAGTTTAATTGTTGTTACACCTGGTTGACAGCAAATTACCGGAGCTTGTGTAAAACCTGTCAGGAATAAAACCATTCTCAATAGTTTTTGTGATAATTAGATGCCAAATAGGTGAATAAATTTATCAAAGACCTTCAAAATGCAAAACCTTTGTTTTGCAATTTTAGAGCATGGTTTTTTAAAATAAATACGCGGTCTAATTTCAGAGCTGTAAATTTATTTAGATTCATCTACAATTATTTTCTAATTGAGTTAGGGTTTTCTCGAGGTAGATTGCTTGCGGCTTAAAGTGATTTCAAGCAAATTACAGGAAATGAATTTCTGCAAATGATAAATAAGCATCCGTTTATAAACCGATAATAAAAAAATTAAATTTGGAGGATTTTCCGCGTGTTTCAAGAGACGGTTTATCGTTAGAATGGGGGTGGCATTATCTGTTATACCAGGGTCTGAAAATGAAGCCATCTCTGAACTTTTGATTAGTTCATTTTATACAAAGTGTTTTAACTATTCTCTTTGTGAATGCTTCATTTTGTTCTTTCAGGTACGGTTTCCTCTTTCGTCGGCTATTCTGATTCAAGCAACGAAAATGATTTTCATCAAGCTGCATAACTTTAACTTTTCTTATCTTTTTTCTCTGCAGAAAATTGTAAGAAGTGTATGGGGTGTAATTGCTTTCAAATTGAAAATGAGTAGAAAACTTACTGTTATTGCGGAAGCCCTTAAAAATTGTTATTTCACTAGTAAAAAGTGTTTCTTTCTCTGCAAATTATCTAGAACTTGTTACGTTTGAGCAGAAAAAGGCTTTGATAATGTGGGTGCATTCAGTTCCCCTTGACATTTAAATTTGATAAATTAGGATCGGGGAACTTTTTTCTGACCTTCATTATTATGTGAGAGTACAGTCAGATGCAGTGCAAATTTTTGAACACGTGATAAATTTTGTAGGGCGTTTCTTGGTTCTTTCTACATCATCGACTAGATAAAAAATCCCGACATGTTTTTCTTGTCATAAATTCCAAGTGACCGTCTGAAAGATTAATACATAAATACAAAAGAGACAATCGGGATAACTAGAATCCCACTACACTGAAACAAATGGCCTAATGTTTACGTTATGCTCCATAAATAACGCAACCACCTTAGCTGTCAAGATTAGATTAAACTTCTATCCTTCTGTCTCGTTCACACCCTCATGATTTAAATTGCAAGCGTGTTAAAAACGAGGAGGGCATATTTTAAATTTGGCCCTACATATTGTCTGCATCATCTCTTTTATGGTCTTGATTCTCACTCGGCTTGACGTTTCTTCTGGTTACAAATATGCTTGTTAAAAGCTGAAGGGTTCCAGTTACGAAAAGTAAAAGGAGAGTCTCTATAGTAATTCAAAACTTCTTCAACAAAATGTTATTATTTTTATTATCATTGCTTTTTACTTATAAACGGAAGTTTCGACTTCTCTAAACATTGTAAACTTCTTTAGCTGTTTTATTTGCTCGTGCAGTTTGCTCTTCTTAAAACCAACAATACAAAATATAATTTTATTTGGCTCATATACGGATAGAGATATCAACTGTTATTTCTAACTTGCGGATTGTTAATATTTTTTGTAGCCGATGTGTCAGATGTACTTAATTATATTTTTGCAGACGTGGGCTTTTTTACCCTAATACGTGGGTGGAAACCACATCACATTTAGCTCTCCAGATTTTTTTCTCTTTATGGTATAAACATATTTTTTTCTAGAAAGCTTATTTTACCATTATGTATTGTAAATAACATTTTGACCGTTCACAAATGCTTCTAAACATCTAAATAATCCTTATTTCCGCTCTTCTATCTTCAATTAACCTATGTATTATACTGAATGTAAAAAGTTGTTACCATAAATAAATAAAATAAATAACATTTAGTGATAAAATTGTATTTACTTTAATTTTATTTCAATTTACGCAATTTAAAAATTGTCCTTAGATTTTTTATAAAGTTAAACGTAAGAATTATTTACTTTTATTACTGTTACTTTGTCCTCGTATATTACTTAACAAAAAATCCTGGCGCCCTGGCTAATCTTTATCAGACCATGTATGATTAATCAAAACATACCTTTACAACGAGTAGCCATTTTGCAGCCCCCTTACGGTTAATAAACAAATATCATTGACATAGACATATAAATAACAAATCAGAATTACGTTTATAATTTTTTTATAATATATATGCTATCAAAAAGAATTAAGTAAATAAAAATGTCACTTCCTATTATAGTTATTTATGTATCAAGGGAATTATAAAGATATTCTAAGGTAATTAAAGGATGCAATAAGGTAAAAATAATTCACGTGATTTATAAATAATTTTATTTCTTAGTTATTCTTATTAATTTATTAAGTGTATTAATTTATTTATTAACGTATTTTTTATGACTAAATGAAAATTTGTGAAAGATTTGCTTGGTTAACTGTGCATGGTTTCTATGAACAACATTTGTTGACATTTTTTTTAATTTGTCGGTCGCAAA